>CM020025.1:982404-3382404 GCA_009769605.1 Bucorvus abyssinicus
GCCAAAAAAAAAAAAAAAAAAAAAAAAAAAAAAAAAGGACAAAATGGCTCCTGTGCAGGAGGGGGTTGTGGGGGGCTGGCCCGCTAGAGGGCGGCGGAAGCCCCCCGGCGCGGCGAGCCCCGCCGTCGCCGAGCCTCGGAACTCCGGCCGTGGGCCGAGCTGGCCGGCCGGCCGGCCGCATGGTGGGGGGGTGAGGGGGTGCGGAGGGGAAGGGCCGGCAGGGGAATGGGGGCGGGGGGGGAGAGAAAATTTGAAAAAAAAATTTAAAATTGGAAAATTACCAATTAAAATGCAGGCGAGAAATAAAGTGAAAAATAAAAGCTAAAAATAAGATAAAATAAAAATGAAAATAAGGAGGGGAAAAGAATGAAAAAGGAAAGAATTGAAATTATAAATAAAAAATTGAAATAAAAATAAAGGAAAAATAAAAATAGAGGAAAAACAAGAATAACGGAAAACAAAAATAATGGAAAATAAAGTAACGGAAAATAAAAATAAAGGGAAGTAGCGATAAGATGAAGAAAAAAATAGAACTAAGGGGAAAATAAAAATAGAAATGAAGGGAAACTAAGACCGAGGAACGAGGAAAACAGGTAAAAATAAAAAAAAATCAAAATAAACAAAAGGAACAAACAAAAATAGCGCCGGGATCAAACCCCGAAAAGCGGAGCCCAGAAATAGCCGCGGATAAATAAATCGGGGCCGAAAGCCCCGGGCGCGGGGACCCCCCTGGCGCGGGGCAGCGCCGGCCCGGGGGCTCGGGCCGCCGCGGGCGGGGGTTCGGCCGGGCCGGGGCGGGGGTCGGGCGGTCTCGTCAGCCGCGGGTGGGTGCGGGTCGCGTTCCCCCCCCGCCTTTTCCCGCGGTCGTGTCCCGCGTCCCCGGCCCCGCTGTGTCGCCTCCTCCTCCTCCTCCTCCTCCTCCCCTCCTCCTACCTTTCCTTCCTCCCTTCAGCGCGGGCAGGCGCGGGGGGCGGCGGCGGCGCGGCAGCGGCGGCCCCGCGGGCATCCCCGGTTCTAGGGCGCGCGGAGCGGCGCGGCGCCGGTGGCGCGGGGGGCGCGGGCGGTTGCGGGGGAGCGGGCGGCAGCCGCGGCCAGCGGCTCGCGCATCCTTTTGTCCTTCAGTGCGAGCGCGGAGGAATTGCTGACGCATCGCGAGCGGAGAGCGGCGGCGGCGGCGGCGGCGGCGGCGGCGGCGGCGAGGGGGGATGCTCGGCACCCCCCAACACGCGCGCGCACACACACAACACACCGCCCCCCCCCCCCCCGCCGCACAACACGCTCCGGAGGGGCCCCCGCCGGCCCCCCGGGTTTTTGGCCGGTCGGCGGGAGGCAGGAGAGGAGCTATTTTCTGCGCTGGAAGGAAAGATCGGATGAGCTGCTTCCCTCTCCTCTTCCCTCCCCCTCCTCCTCCTCCTCCTCCTCCTCCTCCTCCTCCTGCCCGCGGCTCCGCGATGAGGATGGGGAGGGTGGGAGGGGGGCCGCGGTGGCAGCGAACCCCCCCCCGGACGGACAGATAGATGGACGCGGCGGAGCAGCACCGGCAGCTTTCAGGTGAACGTGGGAGCGGGGCGGGGGTCTGGGGGGGGGGGGACACGCTGATGGGTCACGGCTTCATCCCCCCCCACACCCCCTGCGGCTCAGGATCGGGCCCACGGACACCCCCCCCGCCCCGCCACCGTCCCCGGCTCAAGGCTGAGACCTGACACAAGTCGGGGCACTGATGGAGGGGACAAGCGGCCGGCTGGCGGGGGGGCACGGGTCCGGCTCTGCCGTGGGTGCTGTGCCAGGGTGAGTGGGGAGTGGGGGGGGGACAGGGGGCTCCGTCCGCGTGCGGCAGCCAGTGGCTTGCGTCTCTGCGCGGTGGGGGGTCACCGGCAGCACCCGGGCGGGGGGCAACCTGGGGAGCCTTGTGGTGGGGGTCCACAGGTAGGGGTCGGGGTGCTCCTGAGTGGTGGGTGCTGTGCCCCCCCGGCCGGGGGCTGGGGGGCGAGCACACCGCAGGGGTCTGCGGGGTGAGGTAATGAGGGGGCAACCTGGGGGCTTCTTTATTTTGGGGAGGGGGAGGTTAAAAGCCACCCCGAATCTGCTGTGGATTCTCTGGTGGCTGCTCCAAGCCAGCACCCCCCTGTCCCCACGGGGTGGGTGTCCCTGGGGCCACCCCGGTGTCTGGGCCCTCTGTCAGGATGGAGTGCAGTGGGGTGGGGGGTGGCAGGACAAGGACGTGCCAACAGCACCCAGAGCCCCAGGGCTGTGCCCGCCGGTGGCACTTAAAGCTTGTCACCCAGGTGCCACCGGAGGTAGGTGCCCGCAGTCGTCTGGGCACCTCTGTGGAGCTGGTGAGTGCTCAGGGGTGGTGACCCCTTGGGGACACCCTACGTGACAGCACCCTGGGGCACCCCGGGACGCTCTCCCAGTAGGGTGCCAGGCTCCAACTGGGGTCATTGACCCCATGCTGGTGGCACATCTGTCCCTGGGTGCTGCAGCACCTGGTGGCTCGTGGACCCCATAAGTGGGTCCCCCACGTGCCCTGTGGCGCCTTTGCCACCGGCCACATCACCCTACGTCGTTGTGGGGTCCCACCACGCATGGTTGGGTGCTGATCCCTGGGCACCAGCCCAGGTGACAGTGACACGAGCAGCCCTGGGTGACCCGGGGTGTGCCGGCGGTGCCGTGGCCGGTAGAAGGGATGAGGACAATGAGGCTTTACAAAGCGATGGGAAAAGGTGACGCCACGATTGACGAGGCTTCAGGCTGGGAAACCAGCTCCGCGGCCAACGGGGCCAGTAAAGCCCATCACAAGTAGCCATGGCCGCAGTGACGGCACGTGCCATTGCGATGGCCGCACCGGCCACCGGCCAAACCCCGTCCTGGGCTGCAGCTCTGGCGACTGGAAGACGAGGACCCTCTGCCCGTCCCCGGCAGCACCACGGTGCCGAACCACGTGTCCCCCGCTGCTCTGCTCGCCGGCCTGGCCACCAGCCACGGGGCTGCCATTAGCCACCAGATCTGGGTGCCCATGGAGCAGATCTGGGTGCTGTGGCCCCTATCTGGGTGCTGCGGAGCTGAGGGTGCAGAGGGCTGACCCCCCTCCCCACCGGGTGCCCTGCAGGTGGAGGTGGAGGTGGAGAGCATGGACAAGGCGGGGAACTTCATCGGGTGGCTGCACATCGAGGGCGTCAACCTGTCGGTGGCCCTGGTGGAACACGCCCTCTCCAAGGTCCACTTCACCGCTGAGCGCAGCCCTACTACAAGGCGCTGCTGGCCGCCGAGGAGAGCGCCAAGCAGAAGAAGGAGAAGGTGACATGGGGCGGGACTGTCTCCAAGGGATGTCCCCACCCTGAGGGATGTCCCCATGCCAGGCAATGCCTCCAGCCCAAGAGATGTCCCCACCCTGAGGGATGACTCCATGCAAGGACACGTCCACACCCCAAGGGATGTCACCACCCTGAGGGATGTCCACCATGTCCAAGAGGTGTCCCTACCACAAAGGATGTCTCCATGCCAAGAGATGTCCCCATGACAGGGATGTCCCCACCTCAAGAAATGTCCCCACCCCAAGAGATGTCCCTGTGACAAGGAGTGTCTCCATGACAAGAGATGTCCCCACCCCAAAGCCCATGTGATCCAGGGTGCTGGGGACCAGGCATGCTCCAGTGCCAGCACAACCATCATCCCCTTGCTGGTGGCATCGAGCGTGGCTGTGGCGTCCCCCAACCAGCCACATGTGTATCCCCCTGTCCCCCCCCAACCCCAGGTGTGGTCCCACTACGAGGAGGCCCCGGTGGAGGAGGTGGTGCAGGTGCTGGAGGAGAAAGGAGCGCACGGCCAACTACAAGCCCGTCTTCGTGACGGAGATCACGGACGATCTCCACTTCTACGTGCAGGACGTGGAGACGGGTACGGGGACAGGGCTGGGAACCTGGTGGGATGAGGCTGCTGCGTTTTGGTGGCTGGAGGCGGCTGCTGAATCTGTTCCCCTCCACAGGTGCCCAGTTGGAGAAGCTGATGGAGAACATGCGCACTGAGGTGAGCAACCACCCGCCTGTGGAGGGCTCCTACGCCCCACGCCGTGGAGACTTCTGCATCGCCAAGTTCGTCGATGGAGAATGGTGAGGAGAGAGGTCTCCCACCCCCCTAGTTTGGGTTGTTGTCCCGTGCTGAGGTGTGGTTTGGGGTGACACCACCCTACCCACCACCATCCCGCCCTCCAGGTACCGGCCCGGGTGGAGAAGGTGGAGTCGGCCGCCAAAGTCCATATCTTCTACATTGACTATGGGAACGTGAGTGCTCACCGTGGCAGAGGGACATCATGGGTGGGTGGCACCCTGGGGTGCCAGCTGGAGCCCCACAGCTGTCCATCCATCCGTCTGTCCATCCATCCATCCATCTATCCCTGTGGCTGGACATGGACATTTTCCTCCCTCCAACCAGCCCATCTCGGGGTGCCCATCACCCTCGGGTCCCCTCCCAACCCCACACTGTTGAACCCCCCTCAGAGTGCCCATCACCCTTGGGTGCCCTCCCAACCCCACACTGCTGACCCCACCTTGGGGTGCCCATCACCCTTGGGTGCCCTCCCAACCCCACACTGCTGACCCCACCTTGGGGTGCCCATCACCCTTGGGTGCCCTCCCAACCCCACACTGCTGACCCCACCTTGGGGTGCCCATCACCCTTGGGTGCCCTCCCAACCCCACACTGCTGACCCACCTTGGGGTGCCCATCACCCTTGGGTGCCCTCCCAACCCCACACTGCTGACCCCACCTTGGGGTGCCCATCACACCTGGGTGCCCTCCCAACCCCACACTGCTGACCCCACCTTGGGGTGCCCATCACCCTTGGGTCACCTCCCAACCCCACACTGCTGACCCCACCTCGGGGTGCCCATCACCCTTGGGTGCCCTCTCAAGCCCAGCACCCTCTGTGCCCCCCACAGAAGGAGACGCTGCCCGCCACCCGCTTGGCCGCTCTGCCCCCGGCCTTCAGCACCCGTGTCCTGCCAGCAACAGGCCACGAGTACAAGTTCGCCTTCATCCAGGTGCCCCAGGACGTAAGTACGGGGGTTGCCCGTGGAACTGGGTGGGCTCCGGGTCCCTGCTGGACCGCGGGGTCCAACGCCGTGCTGTGGGGGTGCCGCAGGACGACGCACGGGCGGACGCAGTGGACAGCGTGGTGAGGGACATCCAGAACACCCAGTGCCTGCTCAACGTGGAGCACATGGGACCCGGCTGTCCCCACGTCACCCTCCGTTTGCCGATTCCAAGAGCGACGTGGGGTTGGGGCTGGTCAAGGAAGGGCTGGTCATGGTGGAGGTGCGCAAGGAGAAGCAGTTCCAGAAAGTGGTAGGTGCTGCTGGGTCATGGGGGTGGTCCCTGTCCTGCTCTCTGCCCCGCGGTGGCTGAGCCGTGATCGATCCCGGCTCATCCGATGCCACATCGATCCCGGCTCCGCCACGGCTGCCCGGCGGCTCGAGGTGACCCCAAGTGCTGGCCACCCCCACCCAAACGCCTGGGTTCCCTCTGGGGGCAATGTTGGGTGGGGGGGTCTCACCTCCCTGCCCTCAATAAGGACCCCCCCTCACCTCCACCACCCTGAGGTGCCACAGAAGGATGGGGGGGGGGTCCCTGGGGGTTCCTGGCCCCTTGCCCCCCACCCAGACCTTCTCAGGAGGGCAGGGGGTCACCCCACACCTCTGCCCCACAGATCACCGAGTACCTGAACGCCCAGGAGACGGCCAAGAGCGCCCGGGTGAGTGGGGGTGGGAGACGGGGTGCCCCATGCAGACCCCTTGTCCTGCGAGGGTGCTGGGGGTGGTGCCCCCCATCCCTGGGGTCATACCCCTCATCTCTGGGTGATGCTGGGGGTGGTGCCCCCCATCCCTGGGGTCATACCCCTCATCTCTGGGTGATGCTGGGGGTGGTGCCCCCCATCCCTGGGGTCATACCCCTCATCTCTGGGTGATGCTGGGGGTGGTGCCCCCCATCCCTGCGGTCATACCCCTCATCTCTGGGTGATGCTGGGGGTGGTGCCCCCCATCCCTGGGGTCATAACCCTCATCTCTGGGTGATGCTGGGGGTGGTGCCCCCCATCCCTGGGGTCATACCCCTCATCTCTGGGTGATGCTGGGGGTGGTGCCCCCCATCCCTGGGGTCATACCCCTCATCTCTGGGTGATGCTGGGGGCGGTGCCCCCCATCCCTGGGGTCATACCCCTCATCTCTGGGTGATGCTGGGGGTGGTGCCCCCCTTCCCTGGGGTCATACCCCTCATCTCTGGGTGATGCTGGGGGTGGTGCCCCCCATCCCTGCGGTCATACCCCTCATCTCTGGGTGATGCTGGGGGTGGTGCCCCCCATCCCTGCGGTCATACCCCTCATCTCTGGGTGATGCTGGGGGCGGTGCCCCCCATCCCTGGGGTGATGTTCGGTGTGGTGACACCCGTCCTTGGGGTGATACTGGGTGTGGTGACCCCCATCTCTGTGGTGATACTGGGTGCTGCCCCCTCATCCACGGGGTGACGCTGGGCACTGACCCCCCACCTCGGGGGTGACGCGGGACGCGGCTCCACCCTGTCCCTTCTCTTGCAGCTCAACCTCTGGCGCTACGGCGATTTCCGCGCCGACGACGCAGACGAGTTCGGCTACAGCCGCTGAGGGATGAAGCTTCGGGCCCCCCCCCCGCCACCGCCAATAATGTGTCCCTCCCCGAGTCTGTCCCCTCCATGTGCTGCCCGCAGCCAGCCACCGCCGCCCCCCGCCGCCCGCGCGCCTGTATTTAAAGCTTCGGAGGCCCAATAAAAGTAGTCAAGCGTCGCGTTGTGACCTCTGCGTGCTGGTGTCACCCCAGTTCACCCAGAACTGCCCCCAAAGCTGGGAAGGGGAGGTGGTCCAGGCATGGGGGGTTGAACCCCTGGGGAGGGCTCATGCTGCCCTAGTGGGTACTAGGGGGGTGGATGAAGTGCCTGGATGGAAGGTGGGGGTGGGGGAGATGGCAGAAGGTCCTGAGATGGTGGCGATGATGCAGGGGGGTGGTCCAAGCCCATTCTACACTTCCAGGTCCCCAAATTGCGTTGGTCCCAACTATGGACCCCAACCCTGGCTTCCAAACATGGACCTTCACCCTGGGTCCAACCAGGGACCCCAACTCTGGATCCCAAACAAAGACCCCCAACTCTGGGTCTCAAATGTGGCCTCTAGCCCTGAACCTCAACCCCAGGTCTCCTGGGACCTCATTATGGGACCCAGCTGTGGACATCAACCCTGGGACCCAACTGTGGACCCTCACCCTGGGTCCCAAATGTCGTCATTAACACTGGACCCCAACCATGTGTTCCAACATGGCCCTTGACCTTGAACCTCAACCTTGAGTTCCAACCATGGCCCCTAGACCTTAAACCTCAACCCTGGGTCCCAACCCTGGACCTCAACCCCAGGTCCCAACTGCAGCCCCTGGCCCTGAACTTGAATCCCAAGTCCCAATCATGGACCTTGACCCTCCACTCCAGTCCTGGAACCCAACCCTGAACCTCAACCCTGGGCCTCCTGCTACCTCCTGAACCCTGGTGCATGGCAGGGTGCCACTGCTGGGTGCTGTCCCCATGCCCTCTCCACCTCGAGCCCACGGTGGAGCTGAGCTTGGTCCCCTCGCCGCAGTGTGTCCATGGGGACACCAGCGAAGGCCACTCATGGGCGTCGTCATGGCAGTGCCGCCGTCCCCAGCGCTGTGGATCGATGATGGTGATGGTGGGGGGGTGGCTGGCAGGGCCCCTGTCCCTGCTGGCCACCTCGCTCCTGGGGAGCTAATTATAGGGCTGCGCTAATTTAATTGGAACCCAATTACAGTGGTGAGTTTCCATAATTAACGCCAGCAAACGATCGTAATTAAAGAGCGAGCTGGTGGGCCTGGTGCTGACTTGGCTGTGGAGGTCTCTGGGTATCTCGGGTGGGTTCTGGGGGTCTTCAGTGGGTCCCTGGAGGTGTCTGACTATCTCTGAGGGGATCCTGAGCATCTTTGAGGGTCCCTGGAAGTCTCTGAGGTGTAACTGCAGGTCCTAAGGGTCTCTGGACGGATCCTGAGGGTCATCTCATGGTGTTCTTGGGGTCTCTGTGTCTCTCTGAGGGGTTCTGGGGGTCTTTGAGAGTCCCTGGGAGTCTCTGACTATCTCTGAGGGGATCTTGAGGGTCTTTGAGTGTCTCTGGAGGACTCTGCATTGTAACTGGAGGTGCTAACGGTCTCTGAGAGGTTCTTAAGGGTCAGCCCATGGCGTCCCTGAGGTCTCTGTCTCTCTGAGGGGGTTCTGGAGGTCTTTGAGGGTCTCTGCAGGTCTCTTGGGTGTAACTGGAGGTCCTAGGGGTCTCTCGGGGCTACTTGGGGATCTCTGAGTTCATCCCATGGTGTCCCTGAAGGTGTCTGGAGATGGCTGTGCCTGGAGGGGGGGTGTCCCTGGAGGAGGGTCCCCGGCGTCACCCTGAGCCTGGGTGACCATGACGAGGGGACATCCCCAGCGTCACCAGCCAGGGCCCACCATGGCAGAGGGTCACCTGGCCCCACAGCATCCCCCAGCCCGCAGCTGCAGCCCAGTGGGCACCAGAGTGAACTGGGAGCTCGGGGTGCGGGCGGAGGTGGGGTGTGAGGTGAGGGGGTGCTGCTGGCTTGGGGCTGTGCTGGGCCATGCTGGGCGGGACGGGGATGTGCTGGGGGATGCTGGGGACCTGCTGGGAGACTCGCCGGGCTGTACTGGCCGGTGCTGGGCGGTACTGGGCGGTACTGGGCGGTACTGGGCGGTGCACAGTCTGAGCACCGAGCTAGGAGAAAGAGCTCCACCTGCTGGCGCCAGTGTCGCCCCGTCCCAGTAATACCAGTATGGACCCAGCACAGCCCAGCACAGCCCCACCCAGCACAGCCCCATTTCGGTACATCCTCATCCCAGCACAGCCCCAGTTCCAGGACATGGGGACACGGGTACGTCGGGGACGCCTGGAGAGGGGGACATGGGGACAGCAGGACATGGGGGCGGCAGGATACCGGGACATGGGGACACCGGGAGGGGAGGACATGGAGACACCGGGGCAGCCTGTGTCACAGCCCCATCCCAGCACAGCCCCATCCCGGTACAGCCCCATCCCAGTACAGCCCCGTCCCACCACAGCCCCATCCCAGTACAGCCCCATCCCGGTACAGCCCCATCCCAGTACAGCCCCATCCCAGTACATCCCCATCCCAGCACAGCCCCATCCCAGTACAGCCCCATCCCGGTACAGCCCCATCCCAGTACAGCCCCATCCCGGTACAGCCCCATCCCAGTACAGCCCCGTCCCACCACAGCCCCATCCCAGTACAGCCCCGTCCCACCACAGCCCCATCCCAGTACAGCCCCATCCCGGTACAGCCCCATCCCAGTACAACCCCATCCCGGTACATCCCCATCCCAGTACAGCTCCATCCCAGTACATCCCCATCCCAGCACAGCCCCGTCCCACCACAGCCCCATCCCAGTACAGCCCCATCCCGGTACAGCCCCATCCCAGCACAGCCCCATCCCAGCACAGCCCCATCCCAGTACAGCCCCATCCCGGTACAGCCCCAGCACAGCACAGCCCCATCCCAGGACAGCCCCATCCCAGTACAGCCCCATCCCAGTACAGCCCCATCCCGGTACAGCCCCATCCCAGTACAGCCCCATCCCAGTACAACCCCATCCCGGTACAGCCCCATCCCAGCACAGCCCCATCCCAGCACAGCCCCATCCCAGCACAGCCCCATCCCAGTACAGCCCCAGCACAGCACAGCCCCATCCCAGTACAGCCCCATCCCAGTACAGCCCCGTCCCAGTACAGCCCCATCCCAGTACAGCCCCATCCCGGTATAGCCCCATCCCGGTACAGCCCCATCCCAGCACAGCCCCATCCCAGTACTGTCCCGTCCCAGCACAGCCCCGTCCCAGCACAGCCCCCGTCCGGGGCCGGTCCGGGATGGGGGCGTGTCCCGGGCCGGGGTCGCGAGGCTCGGGGCGCTCCCGGTCCTGGGGCACGTCCTGCTCTCGGCGCGCTGCCAGTGTCCCCATGTCCCCATGTCCCCGTGTTCAGATGTCCCCATGTCCCGGTGTCCCCGTGTCCCGGTGTCCCCATGTCCCCATGTCCCCATGTCCAGGTGTCCCGGTGTCCCCATGTCCCGGTGTCCCGGTGTCCCGGTGTCCCCATGTCCCGGTGTCCCCGTGTCCCGGTGTCCCCATGTCCCCATGTCCCCATGTCCAGGTGTCCCGGTGTCCCCATGTCCCGGTGTCCCGGTGTCCCGGTGTCCCCATGTCCCGGTGTCCCCATGTCCCGGTGTCCCGGTGTCCCCGTGTCCCCATGTCCCGGTGTCCCCGTGTCCCGATGTCCCCGTGTCCCCATGTCCCCATGTCCCAGTGTCCCGGTGTCCCCATGTCCCGGTGTCCCGGTGTCCCCGTGTCCCGGTGTCCCCATGTCCCGGTGTCCCCATGTCCCCATGTCCCGGTGTCCCGGTGTCCCCATGTCCCCGTGTCCCCATGTCCCCGTGTCCCCATGTCCCCGTGTCCCCATGTCCCGGTGTCCCCGTGTCCCGATGTCCCCGTGTCCCCATGTCCCCATGTCCCGGTGTCCCCGTGTCCCCATGTCCCGGTGTCCCCGTGTCCCGGTGTCCCCGTGTCCCCATGTCCCGGTGTCCCCGTGTCCCGGTGTCCCCGTGTCCCCATGTCCCCATGTCCCGGTGTCCCCATGTCCCGGTGTCCCCCGGGGGGTGTCTCTCCCCCCGTGTCGGTGTCCCCGGGGGTGGGGGGGCGGCGCGTGCCTATATTATCCCTTTGTCCCCAGAATAGCGGCAGACGGCGGGGGGGGGGGGGGGGGGGGCCATTCCCCGCCCCCCCACACCCGGCGCCCCCCACCCCACCCCCCCGCCAGGGCTATTTTTAGCTCGCGCGTGTTTCCAGGGGAACCCTGATGACGCAGTGACGTCAATGCGGGTCAACCGCCGCCGCCGGGGCTCGCGCCGCCGCGCACCGGGCACCCCCCCGCACCCCCCTCCGCACCCCCCGCACCCCGCACCCCGCCCCGCACCAGCGCAGCGCGGCGGCAGCGGCAGGTAGGACCGCGGGGACGGGGCGGGGGGGCTGCGGGATCCCCGTGACACCCCCCCCCACCACCGCCCGCTCCGCCCCCGGGACTCCCAACCCACCCACCCCCCTCTCCGCGACACCGGGGATGCCCGCACCCCCACCCCCCCTCCCCGCAGCCCGCCCGGCCCGGAGCGGGGGGGGGGTGGGGTGGGGGGGGTGGCACCCCCGGACCCCCTGCATGGCGCCTCAGGGATCTCGTGCATCGCGCCCCTCCTCCGGGACCCCCCGCTCTGCAGCACCCCGGCACCCCAGACCCACCCCCGCAACACCCCGCGCCCGCAGGACACCCCCCCCCGCAGCATCCCGGCTCCCCACGCACGCACCCCCACCCGCACGCCCCACAGCAGGACCACCCTTTCCCCACCCCCGACCCTGCATGGTGCCCCCCCCCACCCCACAGCACCCCCCCGCCTGCCCACGGGTGCACACCGGGACCCCTCCCACACATCCCCTCCATCCCGGGGGGGTCCCGCAGCTCCCCACAGCCGTACGGGGGGGCACCGGGCTCCAGCCGGCGCTGCGGTGGGAACGCGGTGGTGGGGGGGCTGCCATGCCCATGCCCTCCCACGCCTGCACCCACCCGTGGGTGCCCAGCTCCTCGGCTTCGGGGGTCTGGGGAGGAGCAGGGGGGGCCTGGGGGCCCCCACCGGGCTGCCCGTCTCGGGGGGGCACCCAGCAAGGGCACCGTTGTGTCCCGGCCGTGGGGTGCCCGTGGGCGCAGGGGGAGCACGGGGGACACGGGGACGGGGCGTGGCAGCCTGCAAAGTGTCACCTTCTGCGTCACCCTGCTTGTCCGGGCTGCGGGACGGAGGGGACGGAGGAGGGAGATGGGGCTGTGGGAGGGAGCCAGCCCACGGGCTTGAGCTGGTGGAGGGATGGAGGTAACGGGGGGACAGGGACGGTGGTGGGACGGGACGGTGGTGGGACGGGACGGTGGTGGGGTGGAGATGATGATGGGATGGAGATGGTGGTGGAGATGGCAGTGGGGTGGAGATGGGACCATGGGGTGGAGATGGGGCCGTGGGGTGGAGATGGGGCCGTGGGATGGAGATGGGACCATGGGGTGGAGATGGGACCATGGGGTGGAGATGGGGCCGTGGGGTGGAGATGGGGCTGTGGGATGGAGATGGGACCACGGGGTGGAGATGGGACCATGGGGTGGAGATGGGGCCGTGGGGTGGAGATGGGGCCGTGGGGTGGAGATGGGGCCGTGGGGTGGAGATGGGGCTGTGGGATGGAGATGGGACCACGGGGTGGAGATGGGGCCGTGGGGTGGAGATGGGGCCGTGGGATGGAGATGGGGCCGTGGGATGGAGATGGGACCATGGGGTGGAGATGGGGCCGTGGGATGGAGATGGGGCCGTGGGATGGAGATGGGACCATGGGGTGGAGATGGGACCGTGGGGTGGAGATGGGGCCGTGGGATGGAGATGGGGCCGTGGCATGGAGAAGACTGTGGGATGGAGAAGGGACACCCGCGCTGCTGGCAGGGCACGGTGACATCTTTGCTCAGGTCCAGCGTGACCCCCGGTGAGGCTCCCGGCCGTCCCCGGGGTTTGCACCCGCGCTGTGGGGTGTCCCGGGCGGGGGGGTTCCTGCCGTGCCACCGCCGGGCGCTCCCCACCGAAAGGTCCCCGCGCCACCTCCGACGCCTCTCCCGAGAGCCCGGCGAGTCCGACACCGCCCGGCCACGGAGCCGCGGCCTCGTCCTGCCGCCGGGTCCCGCTCGGAGGCGCAGAAATGTGGCCGGATCTCCCCACGCAGCCACCACCGCGGCCGGGACCCGCCGTCGGCATCATCCTTCCGGTGCTGGAGGATGCTTCATCTCCCGGTAACGCCGAGCCCCGGCGGTTCCTGCTGGCTCCTGCCGTCACCGGGCCCGGCTGGAATTTTCCAGCAGCCGAGGACGAGGAGCTGGGCTTTGGCATCAGCGATGGCCGCTGCGGGTCGGGGCGGTGACGGTGGCGGTTTGGGGACGCCGGTGTGGGTGGCCGTGGCCCACACCGTGTCCTGGCCTTGCGGTGGCCGGTGAACCTCTTCCACCGGCAGAACCGCATCCGAGATGGGATCCGGCGCTTCCCTGCCCGCAGACACGCCACGTCCCCATCGCTCCGTCCCTGTCGTCACCGACGTGTCCCCTCGGTCTCTGTGGCTCCGGCGGTGCCGACATCACCCAAGGACCCCGGTACGAGGGACCCCTGAGGGACCGCGGAGCACCGGGAGCCCCAGCTTGGGCAGGGTGCTGGACCCCCACCCCTCTGCCAGGGGTGCTCACGTGGAGCGTGGCGGCATGGTGACAGGGTGGGCACGGGGGTGACGTCAGCCCCCGTCACCCCTTTGTGCAGGGCACCTCAGGGTGCGGGGCAGGGGGGCTGCGTCCCCACTGCAGGACCCGTCCCGGGGGGCTCTGCGCAGCATCGGCGATCCTGGACCCTCGTGTCCCCCGTCGTCGCCCCTCCTCGTCACCTCGTGCCGCCGCGGGTGCCACCGCGTGTCCCTGTCTCTCTCGGAGCTTTTTGCGGTCTGGGCTTGCTGTTCCTCCCCCCGCAGTCAGGAAGCCCTTACCCCAAAAAGGATCCGCGAGGGATCACCTCAGCGGGGACACCTCGGGGGGACACCCGCCACCCGCCACCCGCCAACCCGCCACCCACCACCCGCCGCCCACCGCCCCGCCGCCCGCCGCCCGCCGCCCAGGTAAGTGTGGCGGGGGGTGACCGGGGGCTGGGGGGCCCCAAAACCCACCCCAAGGGAACCCTCCTGGTTTGGGGCCACCGGGCAGGGGCTGTGGCCACCGCGTGCTCAGCCGTGGCCAGGTCCCTTGTCCCCGCGGTGGCCCTGGGCCACCTCCCACCATCCCTGTCCCCCGGTAGGGCCGTGACCTTCAGGCCCCGCCGCCCGGTTAACGGTGGTTTAATTACCAAATTACCGGCTGGAGCTCGCCTTCCTCGCCGTTAATGGGGAGATGTCACCGGGATCGATCGCCCTGTCCCCTGCCCGGCCACCAGCATCGCCCCGGTGACACCCTCTAATTGCGACATTAATTACCGGGAGCCGGCCGACGGCTCCCGGCAGCCGGTGGGGCACCGCACCTTCCCAGTGCTCCCAGTTCGGGTGCCCATCACCCCCCTTTGTAACCCGCTCCTGAGGGCTACACGCACACGGTGGTGGCAGAGGGTGGCACAGGGGACACGTTCCCCCCCCAGCAAAGCCCAGCTCCGGGGCTGGGACCACCCTGAGCAGAGCACCCACCTCTGGGTGCAGCTGGGTGGCGGGTCGGGGGGGCTCAAGGGCAGCACCCCCCCACCTCCTTGTCACCCAATGTCCTGGCCGAGGGGACCCGACGGGGGCTGGGGACGTGGGTGGGGGGCGATGCTGGCGGGGCGTGGGGACACCGCCCGTGGTGACAGCACCCAGCTCACCATGGGGGACCCGGCTTGGTGCCGGCGTGCCCGGGGTGCTGCCAGCGGCTGCCCGGCAGTGGGTGACGCCGCGGCCCTTTCCCCGGAAGGTTTGTGTCAATGTTTGCCCAGTCCGGCCAGTGCGGGCAGCACCGCGCCGGCCACCAGCATCGGCCCCCCCGGCACGGTGACCGGCCCCACCGCGGGGACCGGGGTGTGGGGAGACCCTGCAGCACCCGCCCGGGCACCCTGACCCCTGCCCGGGCACCCTGGGGACGGCGGAGGACAGCCGGGGGTGCCGACCGCTCGGTTTGGGGGTGCCGTGGGCACTGGGGCGCTGTGGGGCACTGGGGCGCTGCGCCCCTGTGCGGACCCAGATAGGGGACCCTGCAAGTCTGGGGGCTCCAGCACCCCTGGGGACACCCGGGGACACCCGGGGACACGGGCCAGCCCCCAGCCTGCTGCACCCAACACCCACCCAGGGTGCAGAGACACCCTCAGGTGACCCCCCGCGACCCCTGGCCGGGGTTTGAACCCCCCCCGGGTGGTCTCTGTTGCTTGTCGCTGTCCCTGGGCTGACCAGCACCCCCCGTGTCCCTGTGCTGGGGACCCCACGGGGGGGCCGCTGTCAGGCCGAGCCCGGCTGCCCTGACCGCAGGAACGTGGGTGCTAATCCAGCCCCCCCCGGGAATGCCGGGAAAGGGCCGGGGCTTCCCCATGCTGAAAATAACAGGGAGGGGGGACAGGGCAGGGGGGACGGGGCCCGGTGGGAGCCCCCAGGAGCCCCCCCAGCTGGTTTGCTGGCACCCAACACGCTCCCCCAGGACCTGAGGGTCCCTGTCCGGGGATGAATCCGGCCCCAGTCCCGGTGCTGGAGGGGGCCAGGCTCTGGGGGACCCCCCCCATCTTGGTATGGGGGGGTTCTGGGAGCGTGTGTCCCCAGGGAGGGGGATATGGGGTGGGGGAGGCAGCCTGTGCCCCCGCAGAGCTCATAGCTGGGGCTGCCCAGGGCCCTGAGGAGTGGGCGCCCGTCCCTGTCCCCTCCCAGTCCCCATCCCCATCCTCAGCTATCCCTGTCCCTGTCCTTGCCCCCATCCCCACCTCCACCCCCATCCCAGTCCCATCCCAGTCCCATCCCAGTCCCCATCCCTGTCCCCTCCCAGTCCCCTGTCCCACGGCCACCCCAGCCCTGCTCCATCCCAGTAGCCCCAGCCCTGTCCCATCCTGGTCCCCATTCCCATCTCCATCCCACCCCTGCCCTCACCCCACCTCATCCTCCTCCCCATTCCCAGTCCCACACTATCCCTGTCCCTGTCCCTGTCCCCATCTCATCCCCATGTCCCCATCCCCTCCCCATTCCCATGTCCGTGTCCCCACCCCTGTCCCATCCTCATCCTCGTGCTTGTCCCGCCCCAGTGTCCCCATCCCAGTAGCCCCAGTCTGGACCCCCATCCCCACACCAGCACTCACCACTCATTTGGCTCAGCACTGGGGCTGCCCCTCCTCGCCGCCGCTTCGTGGTCTCGGGCACATCCCATGTGTCCCCTCCACCTTGTCGTGCCTCAGTTTCCCCTTGGCTGGGGAGGAGGTGCCCAAGGCCAGGCCTCGGCAGTGGCACCGTCCTC
The DNA here is from genome assembly GCA_009769605.1 of Bucorvus abyssinicus. Lineage (NCBI taxonomy): Eukaryota > Metazoa > Chordata > Aves > Bucerotiformes > Bucorvidae > Bucorvus > Bucorvus abyssinicus. The sequence goes on from CM020025.1 coordinate 998,558, forward strand.
TTCGTGCCACGTCCTGCCCAGCAGGGGCCCGGTGCCAGGCTGGGCGTCGAGCTGGGGCACGTGGCGGGGCACACCCAGGGGACTGTCCCCTCCCGCCGGAGATGACTCCCACCAGCGCGGCCCCCGTGGGCCCTTCCCGAGGCTGCGGAGCAGGATGGGACCCTCCGAAAGCTGGCACAGCCCTGCGAGGTCCTGGCGCTGGAGGGGCACCCCCCTGCCCTTGCCCGCCTGCGGGGGTCCCCGTCGTGTCACCGCTGTCAGGGGACACACTGGTCCGGAGCGATGGAGAGGGGGGACCCGACTGGGGGGGACGGGCAGGATGGCAGTGGGGAGGGGGGGGCTGAGCACCCTGGCACATTGCTGGGGTCCCCGAGCCTTGGGTACACACAGTGTCCCCAAGCCGGTGGTGGGTTCCCCGGGGGGGGGGGGGGGGCACTATAGCGCCCCCGGCAGCGGGAGCAGCAGCTCCAGGGGGGGACCCAGCCCCTGGGTCCATCCAGCCTGTGGCTGTGTCTGGGGGGGGGGGCACCCAGGTGCTGCCACCTCACGGTGGGACACCCCCCCCCATTCCCAGTCCCCCACCCGGGGCAGCCCTGAGATGGGGGGGGGGGACGACACTCTGCTCGTGCAGGAACACGCGTGGACGGGGTGGGAAGTGTGTGCAGGGCTGCACGCACACGCATGCCCGCGCGTGCACATGGTGGGGGGGTTATGTGCGGGGAGGGGGGGAGTATGTGCCCGGACTCGCCCCCCCCATGCCCGGGCACCCCCCAGTGGGGGGGGGACACAAAGCCCTGCACACCCATAGGGTGCTGAGTTGTGGGTGCTCGGGGTGCCCCAGCTTGGGAGGGGGGTCCCCGGCCCTCTCCCCCCCCCCCCCAAGGCGTCACCCCCCCGACGTGGGCAGTTCGGGGTATTTTGGGTTGAAAAAGGAGCAGTTCAGGAACGGGGTGGGGGGGTGGGGGGGGCACACACACCCCCTCCCTGGGGAGCACCCAGCGCCCCCCCGCCGCTCCCCGGGGAGCTCCCGGCCCGGCGGGTGCGTGTGCGTGTGCACGGCGCTGGGGTGTGCGCCCGTGGCACGTACACCCGGGGGGGGGTCCGCTGCCCGTGGCGCTGCCCGTGGGGCAGGGCGCCTCTGCACGGACCTGGGGGGGGGTGACCCAGGGTCTCCACCCCCCCCCATCCTTCCCCGGTGGGACCCTTGGGGACCACCCCCACCCCGCCCCCACCGTGTTCTTGCATGCGCGGGACCCCCCTGCTCTGGGTGCTCCGCGCCCCCCCTGGCCCTTGTGCGCCGGAATATCACCTCGCCCTCTCGGTGCACCCCCGGGACCCCCCCCCCATACAGCCCCCCTTCCCGTGCTGCGAGACCCCCGTGCTCGGTGCATCCCCGGGATCCCCCGCCCCGCGTCCCGTGTGTTCCCGGGACCCCCCGCACCGCCCGGTGCATCCCCGGGACACCCCCTCCCAGGTGTCCCCGTACCCCGGGACCCCCCCGTCCCCTGCTCCGTGTGTCTCCGACACTCCCCCCACCCCCCCCCACCCCCCGGGCTTCGTTCTGCCCCGGGACCCCCCCGTGCCCCTTCGGTGCATCCCCGGGACTCCCCCGCTTTGCTCCCCGCGACCCCCGTGAACCTCCTGGACCCCGCCTTGAGCTCAGTGTGTCCCCGGACACCCCCAAACCCGTCCTTGGTGCATCCCCGCGACCACCCCCCCACCCCACCCCCCACCCCCCCGGGCTCCCCCTGCCCCCCACCCCCGCGTTCGGTGCATCTCCTGGACCCCTCCGTGCTCCGCACGTCCCCGGGACCCCGTGGGGGCGGCTGCAGCCGGGCAGGAGCCGCGTCGGCCGGACAGACGGCCGGACCGACGGCCGGACAGACGGACAGACGGCCGCACCGACGGGGCCGTCGGGCCGGGGGCGGGCGGGGAGCGGCGGGCGGGGGCGGGGAGCGCCGTTGTGCAACGGCCCCTCTCCGCTATATAGGGGGGGCCGCGGGGCATGGAGCCACCGCCGCGACCGGACGGGACCCACCGGCTGGTCCAGGTAAGCGGGACGCCCCCCATCACCCCCCCCCCACGGGGACACCCCCCACTATGGGACCCTCCCCCCCCTTCTCCCCTTCCCCGGGACCCCCATTCCCTGGGACACCCCTGACAGGGACCACCCCGGCCAGGGACCCCCCCTTCCTCAGTGACAACCCCCTCATGGGACCCCCTTCTCCTGGGACATCCCCCCATGGGACACCCGCACTATGGACCCCCCTTCCCAGGACACCCCCTTCCTCAGTGACCCCCCCCCCCCACCCCAGGGACACCCCCGCCACGGGACGCCGCCCTCCCTTCCAGGCCATTGCAGTGCCACCAGCCATGTCCCCCCCGCTCCGAGGGGACACCAGGGGTGATGCCCCAGCACCCTGTGCCACCCCAAGGTGCCACCTGCCCCCCCCATCCCTGCCAGCCTCCCGCCCAGGGCCTGTGGGGTGGTGACACTGGGGTGGGGTGTCCTGTCCCCACGCCCCCATGCCCCATGTCCCCCCCTCACCGTCTGGTCCGTTCCAGGCTCAGCGGGCGAGTGCCGTCGCCGTGAGTACCGGGGTGGGGGTGGCAGCTGTCCCCGTGTCCCCCCCCAGGACACGCGTCCTCCTGGGGTCTCTCCCGTCCCCTCGCTCTTGGCCTCCCCCGTGGGTCAAGGTCATGGCGGGACCGCGGGTGACCGGGCTGACGCTTGCGAAAGGGGTGGCGGGGGCACAGTGACACTGGCACGTTGCCGGCGGGGGCGCAGTGACACGGTGACACGGTGACGAGGACCATGGGTGTCCCAGGGCTGGCACACGGCGGGGACGTGACCGCCGTGTCCCCGGCGATGTCACCGCACCCTCCTGGGGAGCACTGGGGACCCCCGTCCCAGCAGAGCGTCCCCTCCCGGGGACACCCCCGCCCTGACCCCCCACCTCGAGCAGCACCCGCAGCCAGAGCCGGCACCGGGAGGTCCCCGGGGTGCTCAGGGACCTAGCGGGGTGCAGGGGGGGCCACTGTGGGTGCAGGGGACGGTGGCCACGGGTGCAGGAGATGGTGGCCACGGGCTCAAGGGGACACAGTGGGTGTGGAGGGACCCGTGTGTCCCCTCCCGGGACACCCACCGCAGTGGGACGACGCTGCCCACGTCCCTTGGGTTGAGGGACGGGGGTGACGGGGTGACACGTGTCCCCTCCTGGCGGGCGGGGGCGTTACGTGGTGGTCTTGGGGCACAGGGGACATGCAGTGGCCCGGCGTGGTGTCCCTCTGGGGGGTCCTGTGGCTGGTGGGTGCCAGTGGCCGGTGGCCGGCCCGTGCGGCTCGAGAAGGTCCGCGCGGACACCAGGAACCTCACCCGCACCCTCAGCACCCGCATCCAGCAGCTCCAGGTGAGGCCCCGGCATGGGTGGGGGGCTCAGGGGGGGTCCTCACCCCGTACCCACGTCCTGTGTCACCCAAGGGAGCAGGAGGGGTCCCAGAGTGGGGGGACACCCAGTACAGGGTGGGTGGGGTCCCCAGGGAGGGACACTGGGTGCAGGTTGTCCCCAAAATTGAGGAGGGGGGGCATGTCCCAGGGATAGTGTGTCCATGGGTGGGGGGGGTGAGTCTGTGCCCTGAATGGGGGGTCCCCAGGGAGGGTCACCCATGGCTTGGGGGGGGGACGACGGGACGACCTTGTGTCCCCAAGGGGTCCCCATGGCCAGGGAGGGCAGTCTGTGCCCCAAGGGGTGCCCACGGCTGGGTGGGGGGGTCTGTGCCCTAAATGGGGGCCCCAGGGAGGGATGTTGGGTGGGAGAGGCTCTGCACCCCAAAAGGGGGGGGTCCCCAGGGAGGGACACTCATGGCTGGGTTGGGGGAGGTGGCACCCCGTACCCCCAGGGTTGCCCATGGTTGGGGGTGGTCTCTATGCCCCAGTTCGGGGTCCTCAGGGAGGGTCAGCCCCAGCTGGGTGGGGCAGTGGGCACCATGCCCTCACTCCCACCCCCATGCCCCTCTCCCCAAGCTCTTCCCCCTGGGCCCGCGGCTCAGCGGGCTGGAGGCCGTGCCCGGGGAGGGCCCCCCCGAGGGGCTGGGGGCCATGGCCCACCACCTCCAGCGCTTCCAGCACCTCCTGGGCCACCTGGCCACCGCCGGCCACCCACCGCTGGCCCAGATCGCCAATGACACCGAGAACCTCCGCAGCCTCCTGGCCGCCATGGCCACCCACCTCGGGTGTCCTCCCCCGCCCCGGGACCCCCCGGCGCCCTCGGTGCCCCCCGCGGCGCTGGCCGAAGCCCCCACAGTGTGGCCGGGCTGGCCCTGGCGCGGCTGCGGGGGGTGCCTGGAGGCCATCGCCACCCGCCTTGAGGGGCACCCCTCGGCTGCTGAGGAACCCCCCAATGCAGGGGGCACCGGATGGGACCCCCCCCAAACCAGGGGGGCACCGTCAGGAGACCCATGGACCAGCCTGACCCCCACCGCAGAACTTCCGGTCCCCCCCCACCTTTTCTACTACTACTATTATTATTATTATTAGTATATCATTATTATTATTGTTATTCTATTAATGTTATTATTCCGTTAATGTCACTTTTCTGGCAGGTTTATTGCCACGCCATCAGCCTTCGTCCAGATACGGGGTCGCTTCCCGTCATTATTCACTCATTTGTATTTATTTCTCCCCTGTTCAGTGAAAATAAACAGAATTTTGCAGCACCCACGTCCGTAACGACCCCCCTAGGCACCGAGAGGGTGCTGGTGTCCCCGTCCCTGGGCGGTGGTGGCCCCACTACTGGGTGCCAGTGTCCCCATTGCTGGGTGCTGGTGTCCCCATGTCTCAGGGTGCAGGGGAGGGGAGGTCCAAACGTGTCCCCAGGGACATGCCCTCCCAGTCCACAGTGCCTCCAGGGACCCCCGGGGACCCTTGGGGACACCGGGGACACGTCTGGGTGACTCAGCCCCCGGCGTCAGGGCCGTGGTTTACGAGCCGGCCGGCAGCTGCCCGGCCTGAGGTGACCCCGACACCTCCGGGACCGGGCGGGGGGACATGGGGACACGGGGCGGGGAGCAGGGCTGGGAGCTGTGGGGCAGCTGAAAAAGGGGCCCAGGGGACAAGGATGGATGGGGACAAGGATGGGGGTAGGGGGTGCCCGCTGTGGGGCTGAGGGGGCCCTGGGGGGGGCGGGCGCACGTCGCTCACGCCACGGTGGCCACGGGCCAGGTGAGGCTGGGCTGGCCCCGAGCCCCCGGCTACGGTGGCCACCGCGGTTGCCAGTGACTCAGCCGGGACCTCGGTGGACCCAGAAGCTACAGGAGAACTTTTTCTCCAAAAAAAAAAAAAAAACCAAAAACCCACAACTTTTATTAAAATACGTTCTCTGTTTTACAAGGTGGGGGGGAGTGGGGGGGACTGGGGGGGGCCCCAGCCCCACCCCAGGGGGGGTGCCAAACCCCACCAGGAGGAGGAAAAGGAGGGATGGGAGCACCCCAAACCGCCCCCCCATCCCCCGCAGACACCCTGCGGTGCAGCACCCTGACACCCCCGGGATGGACAGCACCCATGGGTGGGGGTCAAGGTGCTGGGGGGGGTCTCAGCTCTCAAACCACTTGCTCCTCTTGGGCGTGGGGGCGTCGCTCCCCAGGATCTTCCTCTTGTACCGTTCCACCAGTTCGCTGAACCGGGCCTCGGCCCCTCCAGCCCCCCCTCGCTGCCGCTGCGCCTGAGAGGCAGAGCAGGGAGGGGGAGATGGGGGTCCCAGACCCCCCTCGCATCCACAGCAACAGCCAGCACCCAGGAGCATCCTTGGAGGGGGGAAACCCCACAGACCCCCCAATGAGGGTGCTCTGACCCAACAACAGCTGGGGGGGGCAAGTGGGGGGGTCCTTACCTGGGTGGGGGGCACTTTGCGCTTCTCCTTCCTCCGCTGAGCTTTGACCTTGGGCTGTTTGGTGGGGGGGGGCTTCGCCTTCCCCTTGTCACGCTTCCTGGAGGAGCAAGAAGAGCACCCATGGGTGCCAGGTACCAGCCCAGGAGCGCCCATGGGTGCTGGGGCAGCATCCAGAGGTGATGGTGGGGGGAGAAGCCTGAGAAGTGGGGGGGACACTGAGGGAGGGTGGGTGTCCCCCACCCACCCTGGTACCTGATTTTGGGCCCACGGTGCGAGGGCAGCGCCAGCACCTTCTGCCCCTTGTACCACGCGGCAGCTGCGTCCGGAAGCCAGACCAGGGCACGGTGGGGCTGGGGGGGTGGCTTGGGGGGGCGGGGGGGCCTTCTGCGCCCCCCCCCCCCCTTTGGAAATGGGTTTTTTCCTCCCCTGAGGATTTTTTGGAGCCTCTGGTTCCTTCTCCAGCATCTTCGCCTTGAGTTTGAGCTGTGCCGCATGTGCCAGGGTCAGCAGGGACCACCCCCGTGTCGGGGTTCAAGGGTCAGGGGGGTGGTTAAAGGGTCGGGGGGGCCATCGGGGGGCCACACAGACGTACGAGGCTGTGCTGGGCTCGCTGCTCCTTCAGCTTCAGCTTGCGCCGATCCTCCAGCGAGAACTCCACGATGGGTCTCTGCAGGAGAGCAGGGCTGGGGGCAGTCCCTGGGGGGGGGGGGCAGTCCCCCCAAAACACCGGTAGCCCCCCAGGAGCAACTGTTGGAGGGGGGGTCCAGGCCCCTCAAAACACAGGGAGCCCCCCAGGGCTGGCATGGTCCAGCCCCACACCACCAGGAGTGACTCTAAGGCAGGTCCGGCCACCCCAGCACTACCAGGAGACCCCCAGGAGCAGCCCTGGGGGGGTGGGTCCAGCCCCCCCAGCACTATCAGGAGACCCCCAGGAGCAGCCCTGGGGGTGGGTGGTCCAGTCCTCCAGTAACACCAGGAGTGGTCCTGGGGGGGGAGGGGCTTCAGCACCCCTAACACCACCAGTAGCCCTCCCCAGGAGCTGAGAATGACTCTGCTCATGACCCTGGGGGGCAAGTGGGGTGATGAGGGGGGGCAATTAGGGTGGTGGGAGGGGGGCGCTAAGAGAGGAAAGACCCCGTGTCCTGTTTTGAGGGCTCAAGGGAGACCCCACCCAACAGGGTTGTGGGTGCCGGTGGGTGACAAGGGACTGCCCCGAAGCACCCCGGGGGGGTCCATCACCTGGGGGGGGGTTCATCACCCCGGAGGGGGGTCCACCACCCACCTTGTGTGGCCCGAAGAGGCTGGGGTTGTTGTTGAGGTGGCGCAGGGCGGCCAGCGCCTGCTCGTGCTCCCGAACTCCACGAAGCGTACCCAGCGAGTGCCCCTGCCCCCGCTGCTCCCAGCATCACCCGGCACTGGGGGTACATGGCGGGGGCACCGGGTCACCGACCGGCACCGCGACTCCCCCACCTGGCACCCGCACATTTGTCTTGCTGAGGAACCCTGAAACCCAGCCCTGGGGACGCTGGTGGGGACACCAGGGACACACAGACAAGGCCCCCCAGCAGGGACATGGGGTGGTCACAAGGGGACTAGGGGGGTCACAAGGGGACATAGGGGGACACTCACCTCCTCTGCACCCCCAAACCCATACCAGAAGGGACACAGGGGGACGTGGGGGGGACACAAGAGGACATGGGGGAGGACACTCACCTCTGCTACACCCAAAGCCCCCCCAGAGGGGACACAGGGTGGGTCACAAGGGGACAGGGGGGACACTCACCTTCTCTGCATCCCCAACCCTCCCCAGAGGGGACACAGGGGGACGGGGGGGGACACCCACCTCCTCTGCACCCCCAACCCCCCCTCAGAGGGAACACAAGGGGATATGGGAGAATACTAGGGGACGGGGGGGGTCACAAGGGGACATCGGGGAGGGTCATTTGCCTCCTCTGCACCCCCAAAACCCTCCCAGAGGGGACACAGGGGGGTCACAAGGGGACATGGGGGGGACACCCAACTCCTCTGCACCCCAAAGCCTCCCCAGAGGGCACATAAGGGACATGGGGTGTCACGGGGGGACACTTGTCTCCTCTGCACCCCTGAACCCCCCCTAGAAGGGACATAAGTGGACATGGGGGATGACACCCACCTGCTCTGCAACCCCAGACACCCCAAAACCCAACCGCAAGTTTACACAGCAGGGGACAGCAAGAGTTACACGCACCTCTCTGCCCTCCCAAACGGGACACTGGGGACACGGGGGGGCGACACCTACCTTCTCTGCCCCCCCACCCCCCCAGGGACAACACAGGGACACACCCATCTTTTATACACCCTGAACCACGCCCCTAGAAGGGACCCACAGCCCGGGGAGGGGACAGAGGGGACGCTGGGGGCCCGGTCCCCACCTCCTTGATGTGGGGGGGCGCGCCCCCCCTGTGCCCCTGCAGCAGCAGGCGCCGGAGCTGGGCGCTGTCGACGGCCTTGGGCAGGTTGTGGACACAGAGCCGGGTGCGGGACACGAAGATGTTCTGGTCCCGCAGCTTCCGGTGCTTGAGTTCCTCAAACTGGGACAAACTGGGATGTTGGGGGGACGCACAGGGAGAACAAGGTGTCCCCGAGCCGTCCCAGTCACCCCCCCGGGGTCTCCTTACACTCACCCGCGCTCGCTTGGCCATGTCGGCTTCGCTGACGCCCTCCGCAGCCTTTGTTCCCGCTCGGATCACTGTGAGGGGGGACAAATGGGGGGGGTTTAGGGGTCTGGGGGGGTTTGGGGTGGCCGGGCCCCCCACCCCGTGGCTGGTCACTCACGTCCTTCGCGAGCCAGGTAGAGATTTCGGGTGCCCGTTGGCTTCCTGGGCTTCTGGCTGCGGAGTTTCTGAGCCTCTTCCCGGCTGACGGCCAGGTCCAGGCGGAGCAGCCGCCCGTCCAGCCGCAGCCCCCCGCCCTGCGTGGGGGGGGCACAAATGGGGTTTTGTGGGGGGACATACAGCTGGGGGTGGGGGCACAGCCAGGGGTTCCCCAAGGGCTGGAGAGAGAGTGGCAGCTCCCAAATGGGGGGTGATGCTGAGCCCAAGAGTCTGGGGATGGGGGTTGAGGAAGGGAACAAGGCATGGGGGGGGTCACTGGGTGTTTGAGGACAGGGTGGGGGGGTCAGGGAGGGGACATGGGGAGGTCACTGTAGGGTTTGGGGACATGGGGAGGTCACTGTGGGGTTTGGGGACAGGGGGAGGTCACTGTGGGTTGCAGGGCGATGACATGGAGGGGGATCACTGGGAGTTTGGGGACAGGACAGAGGTTGGGGAGGAGGACAGGGCATGGAGGACCCCAGGGGTATCCCTTGTCACCAATAGACTGGAGGGGGGTCCCTTAGCATCTCGGGGGGGGTCCCTCCTTTCCCGCCCCCCCCTCACCTCGCTCTCCTCCTGGGCAGCCTGGAGACATTTTTGGGCAGCTTCTGGCATCCGGAACTGGGCAAAAGCGCAGCCTGAGGATGCGGAAGGGCTGGCTGAGGGGAACAGGGACAGGAAAAGGGGGTGTCCCCCCCCCAGGCCATGTGTCCCCCCCCAGGTCACCTCGGGAGTGCTCGGTGTCGGGGTGCAGGACGATGCGGACGTACTGAAGGTCCCCGAACTGCTCCAGCAGCTCCCCCAGCGCCTCCTCCTCAGTGTCGAATGACAGATTCCTTGGTGGGGGGGGGGGGCGGAAATGGAGAGTTGAGGGGGCCGTGGGGTGCAGGCCCCCCCCCAGAGCCCCTCCAAGCATGGGAGGGGGCCCTGGAACCCCCCCAGGGACCCCGCACTCACCGGATGAAGACAGTCCTGCCATCATCCACATCTGAGGGGGCTGTGGTCGCCCCCTCCCCCGGCTGCTTTTTGGGGGTGACCCCCCCTGTAAATGGGGAGGAGATGGCGGGTCAGTACCGGAACGATGCCCCCAGACCCCAGAGAGCCCCCCCAGACCCCAGAAAAACCCTCCCAGATCCTCCCCTTCCATCCTCACCCACTCAGATCAGAACAACCTTCTTCCTCCCCTTCCTCTTCTTCTTCTTCTTCCTCCTCCTCTTCTTCCTCCTCGCCTTCTCCTCCTCGCCATCATCCTCACTGCCTCCTTCCTCCTCCTCGCTGCTGTCCGCAGCTACCATCCTCTTCCCAGATGAAGAAGGCTTCATCTTCTTCATCTTTCTGGCTACTGCTTTATCTTCTTCTTCCTCCTCCTCCTCTTCCTCCTTTTCCTCTTCCTCCTTTTCCTCTTCTTCCTCCTCTTCCTTCCCACCTTTCTCCTTACTCTCTGCAGGGTGGGACAAAGCCAGACGGGGGACAAGAGGTTACAGTCACCCCCAGTGACCCCCTCCCCCAAGGCCAGAAGTGGGGGGCAACTGCCCCCCCATGCCACTGGGGAGGGGGCACCCAGCTGTACTGGGTGTGGGGGGGGAGCTGGGGCCCCTCACCGTGGGGCTGCGTCACCCGGTACTTGTCCTTGGCCACGGCCCAGTCCACTGCACCGGCCGCCCTGCAATGGGTGGGGACACAAACGGACATGGCGACATGCTGGCAGTGACCCCCCGCTTCCCGAGAGACACCCACCCCGGCAAAGCCAGACCTTTGATCTCCTTCATGTTCATCCCCCGAAGCGCTCTGGCCGCTTCTGGCACGTTCTGCAGCTGCACGAAGGCGAATCCCCGCATCTTCCCGTCTGCAAGAGCCCGGGAGCTGCTCTGCACCCACCCCAATGTAACCCCCCCTGCGTACCCCCACCCCAAAAAAGGTCCTCTGAGGGGGCGCTCACCTGGTTTCTTGGGGATATTCACCTCCAGGACGGTGCCGAAGGGGGAGAAGAGAGACCTCAGGTCATCTTCGGAGCACTGGGGAGAGACTGGGTGGGGTGAGGGGTAGGGACTGGGGGGGGCCCCAGGATATGGCATGGACATGGGGATCCCCTCCCCATGCCCCCCCAGCCCCCTCCGCGTACCTTGAAGCTGAGGTTGCGGACGATGAGCCGAGCTTTCTTAGAAGCCACTTTAGGCTTCTTCGGCCTCGGGGGGGTCGCGGCGGTGGCCTTGGGGACACCTGCGGCGGGGACAGCGGGGATTTGGGGACAGCATGGCCTGGGGCCAGGGCAGCCGCCTGCCTCTGAGGGTGGAGGCGAGGGACAAGATCCACCCCCCTCACCCGCTGCTGCTGCCTCCTCCTCCTCTTCCTCACGCTGTGGCTTCTTCCTCCCCTCCCTGGGCCGCTGCCGGGCCAGCGTCACGGCAAGCCGGTGGCCACCCAGAGCGGTGGCCTCTCGCAGAGCCCGCTGGGCGTCCTCGGCCAGGGAGAAGGTGACGTAGCCAAAGCCACGGCACGTCTTGGTGCCTAGGGGAGTGGGGGGGAGGAATGGGGGGAGAAGTGAGGCCCCACATCCCTCAACCTCGGCTCTCACAGTCACTGTCCCCATCCCTGGGACCATGCTTGGTCCCCAACTGCCCCTGGGGCTCCCTCTGACCCTCCCAACCTGGCTGTACCCCCCCACAACCCACCTGTGTCCCTCCCCTAGTCCATCTAACTCCTCCCAGCCCCCATATCCCCATATCTTTCCCCCTCTGCCCCAGGCCTCCTCCTTGTCCCCACCTCCCCATACCCCACACAGCCTGTCCCAGGCTCCCTCAGTCCCCCCAGACCCTGGTCTGAGCACGCCCCTCCATGTCTCAGCACCCACAGACCCCTGTCCCAGCTCCTTCAGCCTTCCAGACCCTGGTTCCAGACCCCTTCAGCCCTCTCAGGTCCCGGATCCAGCTCTTCCTCAGGCCTCAGCCCCTGGTCCCAGACACCCCAGACTCCGGTCTCAGGTTCCTCCAGGCCTCAACACCCCCCTCCCCAAGACCCCAGTTCTAGTCACCCTCAGATGCTGGTATCAGTCCCCCAGGCCCAACTTCCTCCAGCCCTCAGACACCTCAGACCCCAGTCGTAGCCCTCTTCAGCCATCCCAGACCCCAGTCCCACATCCCCCAGAACCCCTCAGTGACCTCAGTCTCCAGTCCCAGCCCACCCAGACACCGGTCCCAGGTCCCCCAGAACGCCTCAGTGCCCCCAGCTCTAGTCCTAGCCCACCCAGACCCCGGTCCCGGACGCCCTCAGCAGCCCCAGACCTCGGTCTCAGACACCCTCTGTGCCCCCGGACCCCTCCCAGACCCCGGTCCCAGGTCCCCCGGAACCCCTCAGCGCCCCCAGTTTCCAGTCCCAGCCCACCCAGACCCCAGTCTCAGACACCCTCAGCGCTCCCAGATCCGCCCCCTCAGAATCTGGTCCCAGGTCCCCCAGACCCCCTCAACGCCCCAGTGTCATGCCCCCCCAGGCCCCAAACCGCGGTCCCACACCCCCTCAGCACCACCAGACCCCGGTCCCACGTCCCCCAGACTCCCTCAGCTCCCTCTAGACCCCGGTCCCTGGTGCCCCAGACCCCCTCAACGCCCCCAGACCCCGGTCTCAGCTCCCCCCAGGCCCCAAACCGCGGTCCCACACCCCCTCAGCGCCCCCAGAGGGCGGTCCCAGACCCCATCCCGCTCCCTCCGACCCTTCTCGGTGACGACGAAGCACCGTCGGAGGGGTCCGAGACGTCCGAAGAGGCTCTCGAGGTCGTCGGCGGTGGCGGCGACGGGCAGCCCCCGCACCATCACGGTACGGCCCGAAACGGGACCAGCACCACGGCCGGAGCCGGCACCGCCACCGGCCGCCGCCATCTTGCTCACGCGCCGCGCAGGGGCTGCCGGGAAGGGTGGGGCAGAGGAGAGAGGGGCGCGCGGCGCGTGGGGGAAGAGCGCCCCCTGGCGGCGTGGCGGGGAACTGCGGGGTCGGGGTAGGGTGCGGGGCGGGGGAGAGGTGGTGGGGTCCCAGCTCAGCGGGGGAGAGGGACAGGGAGGGCTCGGGGATCCTGTCCTATGGGGTGTGGGGGGACAGGAGAGTTTGTGGATCCCAGATCAAGGTTCTTGAGACTGGGGGGGAAGGGGGGGCTCTGGGGTCCCAGCTGAGGGATGTTGGGGTCGGGGTCGAGGGTCCCAGCTCAGGGGTGGGGGGGCGGACAAGGGGGGCTCGAAGGTCCTGTCCCAAGGGCTGTGGGATACGAGAGGGCGGGGGGGTGTCCCAGCTCGGTGTCCTTGGGGTTGGGGGTCCCTTCCCAGGGGCTATAGGGGAGCGAGGGGGGTTGGGGGTCCCATCTCAGCCCCATGGGGGGGGGCAGTAGTGGGCTGCAGGGATCCACGTGGGGCAGGGAGCGGGGCGGGGTCGCGGGGGGTCCCACGGGGTCACACTCACATCCTTCGCTTGTGGCACTTTATTGGGTACATGGGGGAGGGGGCTGGGGGGGGCCAGCCCCGAATGCCCCCAGCGCTGGGGGCCTGGGCAGAGGGGGGGCGTCACTGGGGGACAGTGGGGGGCTTGGGGGGGTCTCTGGAACATGGCATGTTGGGGGAGGTGTTAGTGATATGTTGTGGGGCCGGGGGGGTCCCCAAGTCGTGGTGGGGGGATCTGTAGAGCACGGTGGGGGCATCTCTGGGGCCGGGGGGGGAGGGGGGTGGCTTCAGGGCACTGCCGTGGGGAGACCCGGGGGGGCTCAGGGACCCGGGGGAGGTCCCCAGGTTGTCACCAGGACTTGGGGTGTTTCAAGGACCTGGGGAACAGCCGGGGGTTTGGTGTGGAGGGGGAGTCTCTGAGAAGGCTGGGGTCTCCTGGGCATCACCGTTTGGGGGGGTGGGGTCCCCATGCCGGAGGAGGGGGCCGGGCTGGGGTCTCTCCGTTGTCCCACCCCGCTCGGGGACAGCGCTGGCCCCACGGCGGCCGTGGGGACTGTGGGGGGCATCCCGCGCCCTACAAGTCTATGGTGTCGCTGCCCTGGCTGCGGCAATCGGGGTCACCGGGGGGCTCCGAAACCCCCCCCCTGGGCTTGGGGGGCCGCGGGGGCTCGGGCTTTGCCCCCCGCCCAGCTCCGGGAGGGCCGAAGGGCTGGGGGTGCCTCGGGGTTCCCCCGCGGCGGGGGGCTGGAGGTCAATAGCGCCGCCGGACCCCCCCGGGACGGTCCCTGGGGCGAGGGGCTGCCGCCACCGCCGTCACCACGCGCCCCCGGGGACGCCCCGCCGCAGGAGGCGGCTCGGTGCAGGGCCTGGGGGCGGGGGGGGGCCGCGGCGGCGAGCCCCGGTGCGCCGGCGGGGCCGGGATCTGCCGTGCCGAGTGTGCCGAGGCCCCGTGTGCCGGCTGTGCCAGGCTCCGCAGTGCCGGTGGTGCCGGTTGTGCCGGTGGTGCCGGGATTCGGTGTAGCGGGTGGGCCAAGATCCCGCGTACCGGTTGTGCCGGGGTCCGGTGTGCCGGTGGTGCCGGTGGTGCCGGTGGTGCCGGTGGTGCCGGGATTTGGTGTCGCGGTCGCGCCGAGCCCTGATGCGCTGGTTGCGCTAATCCCTGCCGTGCCGAGCCCCGGTGCGCCGGTGGTGCCGAGACCCGTTATACCGGCTGTGGTGGGCTCCGTTATACTGCTTGTGGCGAGCCCCGGTGCACCAGTTGTGCTGAGATCTGTTGTACTGGTGGTGCTGAGCCCCGTTATACTGGTGGTGCTGAGCCCCGTCGTACCGGTGGCGCTGAGCGCCGTCGAACCGGTGGTGCTGAGCCCCGTTACACCGGCTGCGGTGATCCCTCCCGTGCCGGTTGCTCCGATCCCCGGCGTCGCGGTGGTGCCGATCCCCGGCAACCCGGTGGTGCCCATCCCCGTCGTGCCGGTCCCGGTGCCGGTGCTCCCCGCCGAGCCGTCGGCTCCCATCCCCGGCGCCCCGATGACGCTGATCCCGGCCCCGGTGCCGGTGCCGGTGCTGCGGCGGAAGATGCCGGGCCGCGCTCCCAGCGCCTCGTCGATGCTGCGGCGCAGGTCGATGGGCGAGGGGGGCCGGTAACCGGCGGTGGGGTCCCCTTCGGTGCCTTCGCCCAGCTCGGGGGGACCCCGGCAGTGCGGCCCCTCCTCGGTCTCCCCCCGCGCTTGCGGGGCGCAGCCGTTGGGCGGCCCGGTGGTGGCGCTGGGCTCGTCCCCGCGCCCCGACGGGGGTCCCGGCGCCAGCGCCAGCCCGGCCAGGGGCAGCCCCATGGCCACCTCGGCCAGGCGGCAGCCCAGCTGCAGCCCCCACCACTGCCAGGGCCCGGGGGGGGGGCGGCCCCCCCCCCCACCCCACCGCCTGCAGCACCCCGAAGACCTGCAGCCCCGCGCTCAGCACCGCCCCCACCGCCGCCACCGCCGCCGCCACCCCCCGGGCCGCCCCGGCTGAGCCCCCCTTCCCCCGGGACCCCCCCCCGCAGCGGGGCAGCACCCACAGAGCCAGGGCGGCCACCAGGGCGGCGAAGAGCCCCCGCGGCACCAGCAGCAGCCAGGGGAGCCGGCCCAGCGCCGCCACGGCCGCCACGACCCCCAGAGCCCCCGCCGTGTGCAAGACCCCCAGGGCCGCCACGGCGGGGGGGCGGCAGCGCGGGGGGCGGCCCAGGGCCAGCACTAGCCCCCAGCCCAGGCAGGGGAAGGGCAGCTCGAAGAGGAGGCGAGCGGCGGCGGGGGGCAAGCGGCCGCGGCGCTCGTAGGGGTCGAAGAAGAGGGGGAAGGCGCGGGAGACCCCCGCCACGGCCAGCAGCCCCCCCAGGAGGCGGGCGGTGGGGGGGCGCCCCCTTCCCAGTACCACCAGTATGCCCAGTAAGGCCAGCAGGGCGAAAAGGCCGGCGGCCCCGTAGACGTGGGCATCCCACGCCGGTCCCCAGGCGGAGGTGGCCACCGGCCAGCTGGGCTGGAGGCCCACGAAGTGGGGGGGCCACGAGAAGTGGGGGGCACTTGGGGGTCCCCGGGGGTCCGGCCCCCCCGAGCCGCAGGTGGACCCCGGGGTGCAGGCGGAGGCGGCGGCGGGTGGGGGGGGCGCGTCCCCCCGGGAGGGCTGGCGGCCGGGGGTGGGGGCTGCGGGCGAGGAGGGGGGGTCAGAGGGGCGCCCCACATGGACCCTCACTCCCCCCTCCGTACCCCCCCATATCACCCAGCCCCACGGGATCCCTGTGTCCCCCGCACCCCCCATCTGCCCCCCACCCCACTTATGTGCCCCCCATGCCCTGGGACCCCCAGTCCCCCTCGTGCCCCCCATATCACCCAGACCCACCCCCCCATGACACCCCTCCCCAGGCACCCCCAATTCCCCCCCGCGCCCCCCCATCACCCCCACCCACCACCCACCGTCTCCCCCCACTCCCCCTGTGTGCCCCCCATATCCCCTGTGTCCCCCTCATATCACTCCCCATGCACCCCACAGCCCCCACCCGCCATTGGGAGGGGGTCAGCGCCCCCCGCCCCCCCCAGGCCCCCCCCCCCACCTGGCTCAGCACCGCTCCCGGCCTCATCCTGCTCCTGGGACCCATTGCCCCCCAGCACCTCATGGCCAACCTTGGGGGATACCGTGGGCAGCAGGAATCCTGGGGGGGGGACACAGACGCACATGGGGGGTGATGTCCCTGGGTGTGGCAGGGGGGACCCCAACCCATAGCGGCCACGGGGCACTCACCAGTGGCGCCCAGTTTGCTGGCGAGCTCTGAGATGGCAGGGATGAGCGCCAGGGGGGGCCGGGGGCCGGGGGGAACCCCTAAGAAGCTGGTGGGGGGTGGGGGCACAGCCCCCCCCGGCCCCACTTTGGGGTCCAGCCCCGCCGTCAGGTCGATGGTGACGTCCAGCTCCAGCTCCTTGTCCCGCTTCCCAGTTCGGGGGGCCGGGGGGGGGCTCGGGGTGGCACGGCCCCCCCAGCCCCCCCTTTCCTCTGGGGGGGTCCCGGAGCCCGGCTCGTCCCCGGGCTCAGGCCAGCCCGACCCCGATGCCGTCATGGCGGGGGCGCCGGGGGGCGCCGGGGGGGTCCCGGGGGGGTGGGTCTTGCCCTGGCTTCGCACCTTGATCTTGAAGTTCAGGCCGAGGTTGAGGGAGAGGACGGGAGGGTCGC
Source organism: Bucorvus abyssinicus (assembly GCA_009769605.1). Taxonomy (NCBI): domain Eukaryota; kingdom Metazoa; phylum Chordata; class Aves; order Bucerotiformes; family Bucorvidae; genus Bucorvus; species Bucorvus abyssinicus. The sequence goes on from CM020025.1 coordinate 1,015,418, forward strand.
TGGGGGGCGCGGGGGGTCCCGGTGCCGTCCCCGGGGGTCCCGGCAGGCCGGTGGGGAGCGGGGGGGGCGGCGGTAACGGCGGGGGGGGCCAGGCACAGCAGGGTCAGCAGCAGGCGGGGGGCTGGCCCCAGCCCCGACGGGAACAGCGGGGACATCGGGGACGGTGGCACGGCCAGAGCGAGCGCTGCGGAGAGGGGCGGGCGGTGGGGGCGGTTACCCCCGGCCCCAGCCCAGCCCCAGTGTCCCCAGCAGGGCGGTGACATGCCAGGGCCGACGGCAACTGGGGAGGCTCTGCGGGGGGGCCACGGCCGGGGACACCAACACGGCAGGATGGGGACAGGGGCATCCCCGTGGGGGGGACAGGAGCACCCCTGGGGGGGGGGGGGGGACAGGGACATCTCTGGGGATAGGAGCACCCTGGGTGGGGGGGGAGGACAGGAACACCCTTGGGGACAGGAGCACCCTTGGGGGGGGACAGGAGCACCCTTGGGGACAAGCCGCCTGTGCCACCACCCCCAGGGCATGCGGTGGCACGCAGGGATAGGGGGGGGCACATAGGGCCCGGGGGCTGCTGAGGGTGGGGGGTGGGTGCCTCCCCCCGTGCCAGGTCCCTGTAATCTTTGTGACAAGGGCTGTGTCGAGGTGTCACGTCGGGGCGACGAGGACCGATGGGATGTGACAGGGGCTGGCGGGGCACGCGGGGACCTGTCACACCCGGCACCCGCCGCCGCGGGGGCTGCCAGGGACCATCCCCCCCAAGGTGTGGGCGCACCCCCCCCCCTTGCACACCCACATCCCCCTTGCACACCCACCCCCATTTGCACACCCACACGCCCTCCTGCCACCCGCCCCCCCCACCCGCCCAGCGCAGCGAGAGGGTGCGGGGTGTGGGTGCGGGGTGTGGGTGCCCACTCACACCCGCGCCCCCCCCCCCAGCTCTGCTCCCCCCGCCGCAGCCCGTGGACGCGCAGGTCCCACCAGCACCCCAGAGAACCCTGAGCACCCTCAGCACCCCCAAGCCCCCGCTCACCAGCACCGCTGTGTCCCTGCATCCCGGGGACCCCGCACCCCCCCAGCCCGGGCACCCCCGCACCGGGCACCCTGCGCCCCAGCACCCAGCACCCGCACTCCATGCAGCCCGGGAACCCCAGCACCCAGCACCCCGGGCACCCCCGCACCCAGCATCCCTGCACGCTCTACCCTGGGCACCCCAGCACCCAGCACCCCCACTCCATGCAGCCCGGGCACCCCCGCACCCTGTACCCCAGCACCCCCGGCACCCCAGCACCCGGCATCCCTGCACCGTGTACCCCGGGCACCCCAGCACCCTGCAGCCCCGCACCGCCTCCCGCAGCACCCACAGCCCCCCCGCCCCCCAGCACCCACCGGCCTCCGCGGCGGCTCCAGCCCCGGCCCCGCCGGCACCACCCGCACCGGCACCGGCACCGGCAGCGGCGGGCGGGGCGGGGCGGGCACGCCCCCCCCTTCCTCCACCCTCCTCCTCCTCCTCCTCCTCCGCGGGCATCAGGAGCCGCCGGAGCTCGGCTGGGCTCGGCAGCCCCGGGGGTGGGTGACACACGGCACGTGGCACCGCGTCACACCGGGAGCTGCCACCCGGGGGGGCGTCCACATGGGGACGGGGACACCCGCTGGGGTCACCCCTGTGGGCGGGGTGTCACCACCTGTGCCACCGCATGCGCCACTCCATGTGCCACCACGCGTGGCACCCACTGGCACCCACGGTGGCACCCACCAACCTGACACCCACCCCGACACCCACTCTGGCACCCGCTGGCATCTAGCCTGGCACCCACCCCGACTCCCACCCCGGCACCCACCAACCTGACACCCATCCTGACACCCACGGGCATCTAGCCTGGCACCCAGCCTAGCACCCACCCCAGCACCCACCCTGACCCCCCACCCGCACAAGCAGGGGACGGGCACTGTCAGATGCTCCATCACTTTATTGATCCCTGGTGCCAGCCCTGGTGCCTCCCCCCGCACCCAACCTCCTGGGGGGGGCCCATGGGGCTGGGGGGTCCCCCCTGGGTGCCCCCCAAGTGCAGTGGGTGCTTCTGCTGCTGGGGGTGGGGAGCAGTGGGTGCTATGTCCCACCCCTCTGCAGCACCCTGGGGATCCCCCCCCAAAAGCCCTGGGGAGGGGGGGGCAGGCGGGGGGGGGGGGGTGTCCCCTCAGCCCCATGGCTGGGGGGTGCTGGGGTGGGGTGAGGGGTGCTGTGGGGGCTGGCCGGGGGTCCAGCCCCGGTGCGGCACTAGCGGCGGCGATGGTGGGGGGCCAGGGCAGGGCCGGGGGGGTCCGGGCGGGGGGGTCCGGCGCGGGGCCCCTCCTCAGTACAGCCGCTTCTCGTAACTGCGGGGCAGAAAAAGGGGGGGAGGGGGTTAGAGGGGCGGGGGGCTGTCAGTGGGTGCCATGTGGGTGCCCCCCCACCCCCCACCCCACCGCTGCCACCGGCACCACGTCAGATCCTGTCTGGGAAATACAGGGGCGCCCCCCCCCACCCTCCCAGCACCCTGAGCCCCCCCCTCCCCATCCTGGCGGAGCCCTCCCCCCAGGCACCCCACGGCGGGAGGGGGGCAAGAGCCGGTACTTACATGGCAGAACCGTAAAGCTACGGCAGCGGCGTGGCAGGAGAGAGAGAGAAGGGACACGGTCACCCTGGCATGCGGCACCGTGACCCCCCCGGCCCCCACCCGGCACCGGCACCACGGCTTGGGCCCCGCCGAAGCGGACCCCAGGCAGGTGCCATGGTGCCAGGGGTGCCGGTGAGTTTGTGGTACACTGGACCACTGACCGGCTGCACCATGGGTGGTACCGGCAGCACCACGATGGCCTGGGCCTGGCCTTGGCTGGGCACGGCCTATGGAGAGCATGGTCACGGCGGGCAGCTGGCCAACGAGCATCCTGGCTGGCCAACCGGCCAACCAACCAGCAACCAGGCCAGATGACCCACCAACCACGTGGCTCCGTGATCAGCAACCAGCCAACCAATCCTCATCCCGGTCAACCAATCAGCCAACCAACCCGCATCCTGGTCAACCAACCAGCCAACCAACCCACATCCTGGTCAACCAACCCACATCCTGGTCAACCAACCAGTCAACCAACCCACATCCTGGTCAACCAACCAGTCAACCAACCAGCATCCTGGTCAACCAATCAGCCAACCAACCAGCAACTTGGTCAACCAACCAACCAGCTAACCAGTTTCCTGGCCAAAGAACCAGCCACCTAACCAATCAGTCAACCAGCACCTCAACCAGCCAACCAGCATCTCAACCAGCTGACCAACCATAGCCAACCAGTATCCCAGCCAACCAGCAGCACCACTGGTTGGCCGACCAGCAAATGGCCACCAGACCGCCACCCAACTGGCCAACCAGCAGCTTGGCCAACTGGCCAACCAGCTCTACCAGCCACAAGAAGCCCCGCCCCCTCACACAGGTCCCGCCTCTCCACAGCCCCCAAACGTTGGGGACCCCGAGGAGAAGCCCCCCCGGGTGCAGGCGGGTGCCACTGAGGGGAGACCAGCATCCCCCAGTATTGGGGTGTCCCCACGGTGGCACAGCCCAGGGGGTGCCCCTCAGCCGGGGGTGGGGCTTGGGACCCCCAATACCCTGCAACGGGGCAATGGGGGGTCTGGGACCCCCACGCCCAGCACTGGGGCAACCGGGTGCCTGCCCCCACCCTGCCCCGTGCCCTCGGGGGGTCACAAGAGCCGGATCTGACGTGGTGCCCGCCGCAGCGTCCCCCCCGCCCCCCATGACCCCCCACTTACGAGTGGAGCCCGTGGACCCCCCCCTCGATCTGCGCCGCCATCGTCCTCTTCTCAAACTTCAGCTCCCCCGAGTACATCATGGACCTGGCGGCGGGGCGACGGGGGGGGGGTCAGTGGGGCGGGGTGACCCCCCTTTTTCCTCGTGTGTGTCCGTCCCCCCCCCCACCTTGTCCCCCCCACCTCACCGGAGCACCGAGAGGCTCCTGGCGCCGATGTCCTGGCAGCCGTGTTGGATCCCGGCGATGAGATAGGGGACGAACTTATGGATGGACCCTTTGTCCTGGACGGAGCCCGACACCCCCTGAGCCACCTTGACCTTGTCACCTTCACTGTTGGGGACACAGAACCAAGGGGTGAGGGCTGGGGGGGGGCGGAGACCCCCCCGTCCCCCCCCCGGGGGGTACCTGAAGTAGCGTTTCTGGCTGCTGCTGCTCTTCTCCATGGCGTCGAGGGAGCCCATGCCCCGGTACTGCTTGAGCCGCACCCCCTCCGAGAAGAAGAACTCCCCCGGCGCCTCGGTGGTGGCCGCCAGCAGGGACCCCATCATCACTGGGAGCGGGGGGGGACACCCATCAGACCACCCATGGGGCGCACCAGTATGGGGATGGGATGGGGATACCCATAGGAGACCTCCATGGTGGGCACCGGTGTGGGTGTAGGGAGGTGATGGCCGTGAGAACCCGCCTATGGCGGGTTAAACTGGGGGTGGAGGGTGGTGATGGCCATGAGGGACCCCATCATCACTGAGGGGGGACACACACCTGTCAGACCACCCACGGGTGGCACCAGTACTGGGACAGGGGCGGGATGGCTGTGAGACCTTCCCATGGTGGGCACCAGTGGGAGGTGATGGCCATGAGAACCCTCCTACGGTGGGTCCAACTATGCGTGAGGGAGGGTGACACCCATCAGCTTCCCCTCCAGGGTGCACCCAACTGTGGGTGCAGGGGGGTGATGCCCATGAGATGCCCCCCAGAGTGGGCACCAGTGTGGGCTTGGGGAGGTGGCACTCATGAGAGACTCCGGGGGTGGGCACAAGTGTGGCTGTGGGAGGGTGACACCCATCAGACCCCTTCAGGGTGGGCACCAGTGTGAGTGCAGGGGGGCAGCACCCATCAGAACCCCCCCAGAGTGGGCACCACTATGGGTGCAGGGACATCACAGCCATGAGACCCTCCCCAGGTTGGGCACCAGGGTGGGTGCAGGGTGGTGACACCCATCAGAACCCCCCCAGGGTGGGCACGACTGTGGGTGTGTGGGAGGGATGACACCCATGACCCCCCCCCCCCATGATGAACCCAACCATGGGAACAAGCAGGTGACACCCATTCTTGCCCCAGCGTGGGCACCCCCAAGGGTGCTGGGTCCCCCTACCCACCCAATCCCCCACTCACCAGTGGAGGCCCCGAGCGCCAGTGCCTTCACCACGTGCCCCACGGTGCGGATGCCACCGTCGGCGATGACGGGCACCCCGAAACGCCGGGCGTACTCGGCCACCTTATACACCGCCGTCCCCTGCGGCCGCCCGCACGCCATCACTGCCAGGATGGGGTGGGGGGGTCAGCACCCACCCGCCGCAGGGTGCCCCCCACCCTGCACCCCGGGGGTGCCACCCACCTTCCTGGGTGATGCAGATGGAGCCACAGCCCATGCCCACCCGCAGCGCGTCCACCCCGGCGTCGATCAGGTTCTTGGCCTGGGCGGCTGTCACCACTGCACCCCAGGGACACCAGAGCACCCATGGGGGGGGGTCCTGCACCCCAATTCCCTGCCCCGCCGCGCATCGGTCCTCCCCCTGCTCTGCTCCCCACCCCGTGGCACCCCAAATCCTCACCCCACGGCACCCCAATACTCCTCCAGTCCTGCACCTCACCCCGCTGCCCACCAACCCTCTCCCCGCCCAGCACCCCACCCTGCTCCCCACCCCACAGCACCCCAAATCCCCACCCACAGCCCCCCCATCCTCCCCCCACCCTGCACCCCACCGCCTGCTCCTCTCCCCACCCCGCCTCCCCCGCCGTTCCCAGCCCCCTCCGGTGCCATGGGGTGCCCCCGCACCCCCCGCTCACCGTTGCCCCCGATGACCTGCAGCTCGGGGTACTTCTGCTTGATGTACTGGATCATGCTGATCTGGTACGTGGAGTTCCCCTGCGACGAGTCCTGGGGGGCACCGGGGGGGCTCCATGGGGTGGGGGGCACGGGAGGGGGTGCAGGGCAGGGGGAGGATTGGGGTGCAGTGGGGTGAGGAACTGGGCAGTGGGAGTATCTGGGGTGCTGTGGGGGGGTGCAGGGTTGGGGGAGCATTGGGGTGCAGTGAGGCAGGGGATTGGGGTGCTGTGGGGTGGGGATTGCAGTGGGGTGAGGGTTTGGGGTGCTGTGGGGCACAGAACTGATCATGGAGAGGTTTAGGGTACCATGGGGTGGGGTACACGGCTGGGGAAGGATTGGGATGCTGTGGGGTGGGGGACTGGGATGCTGTGGGGCAGGGCTGTGGGGTGCAGCAGGGCTGGGGGTCTGGGGTGCAGCAGGACGGATGCCCATCCCCTGGGTGCACGGTGCCCCCCTCACCCCGCCTCCCCCTCGGGGGGTTTTTTGGTGCCCCCCACCCACCAGCACCACCAGGTCGACGCTGGCTTGCACCAGCAGGTCCAGGCGGTACTTGTCGTCCTCGCGGGTGCCGATGGCCGCCCCGCAGAGCAGCTGCTTGCGGGCGTCCTTGGAGGCCAGCGGGTGCTCACGGTTCTTCTTCAGGTCCGTGCGGGCGATGATGGCCACCAGCTCGTCACTGGCGTTGACGATGGGCAGCTTCCCTGGGGACACGGCGACGGGGTGACGTGGAGGGGACACCGAGGGATGGGGAGGCACGGAGGGGACCCCAGGGACAGGGTGATGCGGAGGGGACATCAAGGGATGGGGTGATGAGGAGGTGACCCCAAGGGATGGGGTGATGAGGAGGGGACTAAGGGTGAGGGGACATGGAGGTTATCCAAGGGATGAGGACAGGGTGACACAGAGGTGACCCCAGGGATGGGGTGGCATGGAGAGGACACCAAGGGATGAGGTGACACAGAGATGACCCCAGGGATGGGCACAAGAAGACACAGAGGTGACCTCAAGGGATGGGATGGAGACATCAAGGGATGGAGTGACACGGAGATGACCCCAGGGATGAGGACAGGGTGACCTGGAAGTGACAGAGGGATAAGGGGACACAGAGGGGACTCCAGGGATGGGGATGGGGTGGCGTGGAGGTGACACTAAGGGATGTGGGGACACGGAGGTGACCCAAGGAATGGAGTGACAGGGAGGAGACCCCAGGGACAGGATGATGTGGAGGGGGGCCCAGGATGGGGTGACTCAGAGGAGATTCCAGGGACATGGAGGTGACCTCAAGGGATGGGGACGGGGTGACATGGGGTGACAGCAGGATGGGTGGTGCTGGCCCCACACCCTTTTTGCTGCGCTGCAGGATCTCGTTGGCCTCTTTGAGGGTGATGCCAGCAGGAGCCACCACCAGGTCGTTGCGTTTGGTCATCACCTGCGGGGCCACCATCACCCTGTCTCACCCCATCCCACCTCAGCCCAACCCACCTCATCCCACCTCATCCCATCCCATCTCATCCTGTCCCATCCCACCTCATCCCACCCCATCCCATCCCATCTCATCCTGTCCCATCCCACCTCATCCCACCCCATCCCATCCCATCTCATCCTGTCCCATCCCACCTCATCCCACCCCATCCCATCCCATCTCATCCTGTCCCATCCCACCTCATCCCACCCCATCCCATCCCATCTCATCCTGTCCCATCCCACCTCATCCCACCCCACCCCACCCCATTACCTCATCCCACCTCATCCCATCCCTGCATCCTCTCCCAGTCCATCCCCGATCCCACCCCACGTCATCCCACCCCTGTCCCTCACCCCTGCCCCACCTCGCCCAGGCGGGTGCCGTGGTCCCTCTCGCTGAGGAAGTCGATGTCGCGGGAGGTGACCATCCCCTCCAGTTTGCTCCCCATCCGCCCAGTCTGGGTGACCGGGATCCCCGAGAAGCCGTGCCGCGCCTTCGCCTCCCACACGTCCCCCACCGTCTGCGTGGGGCTCAGCACCACCGGGTCCGTGATGAAGCCCTGCTCGAATTTCTGGGGGGGTGCGGGGTGATGGGGGGGCTGTGGGGCAGCCGGTAGGGCTGGGGGGGGGACACACAGTTTTGGGGGACCCCCCCTTACCTTGACCTTGCGCACCTCGTTGGCCTGGAACTCGGGGGTGCAGTTGTGGTGGATGATGCCGATGCCACCCATGAGCTATGGGGTGGGGGGGTCAGGGCGTGACCCACATGCAGAGCGGTGGGCACCCAGAACCCCCCACCCAGGCTGGGGTGGGCAGCCTCATCACGGGGGGGAGCACCCTGACCCTGCACCCTCAAATCGGACTGGGCTGGGCACCCCGACCCTGCACCCACCCCCTGCACCCCCCGGGGTCTGGGCACCACCCCCTGCACCCACGCCCCACCCCACGCCTGGCGCTGGGCACCCCCCCCAGCACCCATGGGTGCCCCCCCAGCTCACGGCCATGGCAATGGCCATGTCGGCCTCGGTGACGGTGTCCATGGGGGAGGAGATGAGGGGGGTCTTCAGGGTGATCTTGCGGGTCAGCGCCGAGGTCAGGTCCTGGGGGGGGGCACGGACCCTTCACCCTGCTGACCCCCCCCTTGGCAGGGTGGGAGGGGACTCCCCTGCCCCCCAGCAGCCCCAAAAATCCAGGGTGGCCCCAGGCCGGGAAGGGTGTGCACAGGGACATCACCCTGGGGGGCACAGCGATGTCACCCTGGGGGGCACAGGGGTGTCACCCTGGGGGGGAACACATGGGTGACACCCCGGGGGGGTCCCAGGACTCACCACCTCGTCCGCCGTGAAGTCGATGAAGCCGGGGAGGATGAGGAAGTCACTGTTGGGGGGAGATGAAGGGTGGGAGCGGGGTCACCACACCTGCGACCCCCCACCCCGGGAGCCAGAACCCCCTCCCCGAAAAAACTTGTCCCCCAGCCCTCCCCAAAGCGACCCAGCCCCACGCTGGGGGTGGGGGGGGGGCGACCCCCCCAGGGGATGGTGGTGCCTGCTGGGATGGTGGGGGGAGGACTTTGGGTTGGGGGGGATCGGGGGGGGTCTGGGGGGGTCGCACCTACTTGTAGGTGAGGCCGTCGGAGGTGGCGAAGAGCTGCTGGGCCGTGAGCCCGTCCTCGGGCACGTAGCCGGTGCCCCCGCTGATCAGGTAGTCGGCCATGCTGGGGGACAGGGGGTGGCACCGGCACCGAGACCCCCCCCCCGGGACACCCCCCCCACGGCACCCACAGCAGGACCCACCCCCGGCACCGGGACCCTCATCGGCACTACGACACCCACCGGCACCGGGACCCCCGGGGCACCCGGACTGCCCCCGGAGCACCGAGACCCTCTCCGGACCCCCGGCACCAGGACTCCGCCCCCGGGACTGGGACCTCCGCCCGCACCGGGATTCCCACCAGCACCAGGACCCTCACAGGCACCGGGACACCCCCTTACCGGGACTGCGACCCCCGCCCACACCAGGACGCTCCCACCGGTCCCGGGACTCACACCGGGACCCCCACCCGCATCCCCACCTGGACTGGCCGGGCCGGTCCCGGGGGGGTCCCGGTCCCGAATGGGGATCCCAGTCCCCGGGAAGGGGTGTCTCGGACCCGGGGCGGGGTGTCCCAGTGCCGGTCCCGGGAGGGTCCGGCGCGTTGCGGTGCCGGTGCCCGCAGCGGCCCCGGCGCAGGGCGGGGCAGGGGGCGGGGCAGGGGGCGGGGCCTCTCCGAAGGGGGGCGGGGCCGGGACCGGGACTGGCCGCCGCAGCGCCCCCCCCGCTCCCAGCCTGCCCCAGCACCTCCCAGTGCCTCCCCCCAGCCGCCCAGCAGCCCTCCATACCAGCCCCCAGCGCCTCCCAGTAACCCTCTTAGCACTCTCTCCGCGGACCAGTAAGCACCCCCGATCCCGCAACCCCCCCCACTGCTGCCCCACATCCCCCAGTAACCTCCCAGTACCCCCCCACCGCCGCCCCACATAGCCCAGTAACCTCCCAGTACCCCCCCACCGCTGCCTTCTCATTTCCCAGTAGTCCTCCCATGCCCCAGCACCCGCCCAGTATCCCCCACTGGCGCTCCCCCGCGTCCCAGCAACCTCCCAGTACGCCCCACCGCTACCCCTCCAGCCCCCAGCAGCCACCCAGTGCCCCCCCGCTGGTGCTCCCCAGCGCCCCAGTAACCTCCCAGTCCCCTCCCAGCGCTTCCCCCCACCTCCCCAGTAACTCCACCCGGTACCTGGGCTCCCCCTCGCCCATGGCGCTGAGCGCCGGAGCGGGGCGGGGCGGTGGGCGGGGAGACGGGCGTGGCCACCCGGCCCCGCCCACCGCCCCGCCGCACCCGCCCTGCGCCAGCCCCGCCCGTTCACACGCACCCCCCGGCTTTGCGTGCCCCCCCGCTGCCTTGGGTGCTCCCCGCACCACCCTGACCCCCCCGCTCCGTCCCCCCCACCCCACCCACTGGGTGCCGGGAGCTGTTCGTGCTTCGTTACCCTCCCGCTAACGAGGCCCTGCGGGACGCGGGCAGCAAAACACCTCCCGCCCGCACCCTGCCCGCACCCTGCCCGCACCCAGGGGGGTGCCTCCCCTCGAAGAGGGTGCCCGGCACCCAGCGGTGCCCCTTCCTAGGCAGGGTGCGGGCAGAGTGCGGGCAGGGTGCTGGGGGGTGCGGGAGGTGCTGGGGGCTGCGGGCAGGGTGCAGGCAGCAGCGGGATTAGCGCTGCCCGCTCGCTGCCTGCGATAATCCGCCAAGGTCAAGGCCGGGGCACACGCGTGTGCAAGGCCACGCGCGTCGGGGCACACGCCAGGCCGTGAGCGCGCACGTGCGTGGCAGCCGCGTCGCCGCGCGTCGCGCACACGCGTGTGCCCCGGCACGGTGGTGAGCGCGTGGGGCCCCGCGTGGGGACGCGCGTGCCCGTGGCGGGTGGGGCGGGCACACGCGTGTGCACACACCTGCCTGGCTGGGGAGAGGACCCCCCCCCCCCCCGGTGTCCTCAGGGGGTCCCACGGTGACACGGGGACCCCTCCCCTGGCCCCAGACGATCCCCCCCCAGCACAGCCCCCCCCCCAGTGTCACCCACCGCCCCAAGAACAGCCACCCCACGCCCCCCCCTCCCCCCGACACGGCCCCCCCACCCGCGACACAGAACCACCCCCCGGCACTACTCCCCCCTAAGACCCCCACCCACGGCACTCTCCCCCCACGGCACAGACCCCCCCCACCAGCACAGACCCCTCCCCACGGCAAAGACAGCCCCCCCCCCCGGCACAGACCCCCCCCCACGGGACGCCCCCCACGGCAAACACCTCCCCTACCCCACGACCACCACCGGTACGGCAGAGGCCCCCCCCGCGACCCCCTGCCCGCGGCACAGACCCCCCCTCTCAAGGCACGGGACACCGCCCCCCCCAGCACACCCCACACGACCCCCCCTCCCCCGGCAGACCCCCCCCACGACACTGACACCCCCCTCCCGGTGCCCCCCCCCGTACCTGCCCTCCTGGCCGGCCCGCAGCAGCCGCTGCGCCGCCGATTCGTGGCCGTAACCGTGACCGTGTCCCGCGTGGGGGACACCGATCTCCGTGGGGGGATCGGGGGGGGCCTCCATGGAGCGGGGAGGGGGGGAGATCACACGGGGAGGGGGAGTGGGTGCCCCTGGGGTCCCGTGGGTGCCCGTGGGGGCGTCCCGTGGGTGCCCAGGGGGTGCCCGTGGGTGCGGGGGCCGGTGGGGCCCGGCCGCTCCGGTCGCTCCTTCCCCGGGTGGCGGGGGGGGGGTTGGCGGGGGGCGGGGGGGGCAGGCCACGCCCCCTCAGGCCCGCCCTCCCCCACCCCGTGGTGGTGATGGGGCGGCCACGGGGGAAACTGAGGCACGGGGGGCTTTGGGGTTGGGGACGGTCGGTCCTACGGGGGGGGGGGCGGGGGGGGTGTGTGTCATCGTGTGTCCCCCCCCCCCCCCGCCACGGGCCTTTCTCAGCCGCGGCAGCTACCGGGGATTAGCGGGGATTAACGGGGCTGCCCGGCTATTTATGGGGGGGGCGGGGGGGGGCGGGGGGGGGAGGGGGGTGTGCAAGGGGGGGTGCAAGGGGGGGTGTACAAGGGGGGGTGGTTCCACGGGGTGGGAGGGGGCTGTAAGGGGGCCTGGGGGTGCATGGGGGGGTGTGCAAGGCGAGGCAGGTGCTGGGCCGGAGGGGGGGCGGTGGCTGTTCCAGTGCACCCCAGAGCTCCCAGTACAGCCCCCTGTTCCCAGTACAACCCACCACAACGCAACCCAGTGCTGCCCCAGTGCTCCCAGCACAACCTAGCGCACCCCATTACACCCCAGCGCTTCCAGCACAAACCAGTGCTTCCAGTGCACCCCAGTGCTCCCAGTACATCCCAGTGCTCCCAGTATACACCAGTACGCCTCAGTGCACTCCAGCACACCCCAGTACTTCCAGTATACTCCAGTATACCCCAGTACTCCCAGTATACCCCAGTATAACCCAGTGCTCCCAGTGCATCCAGCACACTCCAGTGCTCCCAGTATACCCCAGTATATCCCAGTATTCCCCAGTGCTCCCAGTGCATCTGACACACCTCAGTGCTCCCACTGTACACCAGCATAGCCCAGTACACCCCAGCACAAGTGCGCCCCGCAGTGTCACACGCGTGTCACACCCACGCCGCTGCCCGCCCTGGGGCGTCACCCGTGGGTGCTCCTGGGCGCAGGCTGGGTGCTGGTCGTGGGTCCCACCGGGGGTGACGGTGACCGTGACCGTGACCCCGGGGATTAGCGACGGGCACCCACAAGCCTCTTAGCAAGAGCCGCCCACTCGCAGCCCCCGAGGTCACGGGTGGGGGCAAGGGCATACCCACCCGGGAGACCCCCACCCCGGGGACCCCCACGGCACCCAGGGGACCCTCATGGGACCCAGGGGACCCCTAAGGCACCCGGGGGACCGCAGCAAGCCCCATCCCTGCGCCTGGCGACCTCAGCAAGGGCCCCACGGCACCCACGCACGGGACAAGGACCCCACGGGACCCCCCCCCAACAGCCGGTGTCCCCCCCAGCACCCAAGGGACCCGGCGCACAGGCACCCCAAGGCCCCGCGCACCCAGGGCCCCAGCACCCAAACCCCACGGCACCCACGCAAGAGACCCCCTGGGACTCCCCGTCCGGGCTGGGGGCACCGCCGGGGCAGGGCCCGGGAAAGGGACGAGGGGCCTTTAAGGGGCGTGGCCACGTTGGCCGTGCCCCCAGGGGGCGTGGCTACGGACGGGGAGCGCGGGAGATGCCACGTGGGGGCGCGCCGGTGCGAACGGAGAGGGGCGTGGCCTATGGTGGGCGGGGCTGCGGCCCTCCCAGTGCTTCTCAGTGCCCTCCCAGTGCTTCCCAGTGCGCCGCCGGGGGAGCGGGACCGAGGGCTGTAAGCGCCCCAGCGCATCCCAGTGGACCCCAGTGCCCCCCGAGTGCCTCCCAGTGCCCACCCAGTTCATCGCAGTGCCCTCCCAGTGCCCCCTCCCGCGCATCCCAGTGTTTCCCAGTGCCTCCCCCGTGGTCCCCAGTGCCCCCAGTCCATCCCAGTGCCCTCCCAGTGGCCCCCCAGTGCCCTCCCAGTGCATCCCAGTGCCCTCCCAGTGCTCTCCCCGGGGAGCGGGGCTGTGGGCTGTGACACCCCTCCACTGCATCCCAGTGCCCCCCCAGTGCCTCCCAGTGTCCGCCGCTGCCACTCCAGGTCTCTCTTGGTGCCATCCCGACACCTTTATTGGTGCCAAATCCGCCCCACGCCCCCCGACCCCCACCCCGACACCCCCTCAGCACTCGATGGAGTCCTCCAGCAGCTGCAGCAGGGTGGGGGGCACCCTGGGGTCTCCCCCCGCTCCCCCCTCCTCCAAGCTCTCCTCGCTCACCTCCTCCAGCGCCGGCAGCACCCCCGGGGGTCCCCCTCGCCGCCCCCCCAAGCCGGGGCTGCTCCCCCCCTCACTGGCCACTCCCGAAGCCTCGGCCGGGCTGGGGGGCTGGGGGGGGCTGGGGCTGGCTGGGGGGGGGGGCGGTGGGGGGGATCCCTCTGGGGACCCCCCCGGCCGCCCCACGGAGTTGGCTTGGGGTTTGGGGACGGGGGGCGGCTGGGGGGCTGGGGGAGGAGGGGGTGGCTGCGAGGGGGGGCCCTCGCCCCCATCGCTGTACCCCTCATTGGGGTAGTAGAGGCTGGGGGGACTCGGGGACGACTTGCTGGCGGGGACCTGCCGGGGGGGAACAGAGGGATCAGTCGGGGGGGGGCCCTGGCAGCCACCCAGAACCCCTACCCAGCACAAGGACCCTGCCATGGGACACCCCCCCAGCACCCAATCACCTGCCCAGCACAGGGACCCCCCCCGCCATAGGACCCTTCCCAGCACCCTGCCTGGCACAAGGACCCCCAGCACCCTTTTGGGGAGGGTCCCACCCAGGGGGGGTCACCGCCCCCTCCACTCACCGGCTGGAACCACCTCAGGCTCTGCGGGGAAGAGAGAAGTGTCACATGGGGAAACTGAGGCACGGACAGAGTGCGGGTGTCCCCATTCCCCAGCTCCTCCTCAAACCTTGGGACCCCCCCCCAGAGATGTGGACCGAGGAGGGACTCCCCAGGGGGAAGTCAGGGTGGGATTAGGGGGGCTGGGGGTGGAGGAGGGTCTTTGGGGTGCAGGGGGAGTTGGGGCCGGGGGGGATGTTTGGGGGTGCAGGGGAGGGTTGGGGATCTGGGGAAGGTTTGGGGTGCAGGGCGGGGTCTGGGAGTGCGGGGTGGAGGTTTTGGGATGCGGGGGGTGGTTTTGGGGGTCCCCTACCACGTTGGGGTGCTTCTCGATGGCCAGCGCGGCCCTGTCGGCCGTTTGGTGCTGCCGCTGGCGCCTCTTCATGGCGCGCAGGATGAGGAAGAGGATGGCGGCGGTGAGGAGCAGCAGGGCCCCCAGCCCCCCCGCCAGCACCCCCGTGTTCAGGGGGCTGCGGCCCAGCCCCACCTCCGAGGGGTCCCGGGGTGCTGCGGGGACAGGCGACAGTCAGGGTCGGGGGGGCTGGGGGGCAGGAGGAGGGGAGCTGCGGGGGTCCCGGTGCAGTGGGACCCCCGGGGGGGGCAGCCACACCACCACCCTGCTCCGTACCCGCCTGTCCCGGCCACAGCACCTCCAGCTCCACCGTCGTGTTCGACGTCTCCCCCGACTCCTCGTCCCTCGCCAGCACCTGGGGGCGGAACACGGGGGTGGCACCAGGGGGGGTGACACGGGGGGCACACACAGGGTCTACAGGGTGCCACTGCCCAGGCCTGAGACATGCTGGGGGGGTCCCTGGGGGTGTGGGTGGCCCCCCCAGGGGTGTCTCCCTGCCCCATGGGTGCTCCCCCGGGGTTGGTCCCTGCCCCTCTGGTTCCATCCCCATCACGCCCCATGGGGTGCCCCTCCCCAGCTCCCCAGTGACCCCCAGTCCCTGGTGCCCCCCAACCTCCCCCGTGCCCCCCAACCCTCCTTGTGCCTCCCAGTCCTCCTGGTGCCTCCCAGCCCCCAGTGCCCCCCAGTGCCCCACCTGCAGGCGGTAGGTCTGGGCGGGCCGCAGGAGGTCGGCGCGGGCCACCAGTAGCCCGTTGGGCATGACCTGGAAGAGCTGGCCCTGGCTGTGGTTGGCGATGGGGCGCAGGCTGTACCGTACCTGGGGGTTCACACCCTGCAGGGGCACTGGCCTGAGACCCTGCCCACACCCTGCCTGCACCCTGCCTGCATCACCCCCTGCCCACATCCCTGCCTGTACCCCTACCTACAATCCCCTGCCTGCATCACCCCTTACCAGCATCATCCCCTGCCTGCACCCTGCCTGCACCCTGCCTGCATCACCCCCTGCCCACATCCCTGCCTGTACCCCTACCTACAATCCCCTGCCTGCATCACCCCTTACCAGCATCATCCCCTGCCTGCACCCTGCCTGCACCCTGCCTGCATCACCCCCTGCCCACATCCCTGCCTGTACCCCTACCTACAATCCCCTGCCTGCATCACCCCTTACCAGCATCATCCCCTGCCCACACCCTGCCTGCACCCTGCCTGCATCATCCCTTGCCCACAATCCCCTTACCTGCACCTCTGCCTGCACCCTGCCTGCACCCTGCCTGCACTATCCCCTGCCTGTACCCCGCCCTCATCTCTTTCCACATCCCTGCCCACACCCCTGCCTGCATCATCCCCTGCCCACAATCCCCTTGCCTGCACCTCTGCCTGCATCATCCTCTGCCTGCACCTGTGCCCACACTCCTGCCCTCATCCCTCTTCCACATCCCCGCCTGCACCATCCCCTGCCCGCTCCCTGCCTGCACCCCTGCTTGCATCATCCTCCACCTGCACCTCTGCCTGTACCCCTGCCTGCAACCCTGCCCTCGTACCTTCCCCACATCCCCTGCCCACATCATCCTCTGCTGGCACCATCCCCTGCCCACAATCCCCTGCCCACAATCCCCTGCCCGCACCCTGCCCGCACCCACCTCGGGGAAGTCGGGGTCGTGGGCGCGCAGGGCCAGCACGTGCCCGCCGAAGGTGAGGAGGAGGGCAGCCTCGCGGGCGCCGGCTGGGACGAAGGCCCGGTAGGTGGGGTGGGCGAAGCGGGGCGGGTGCCGGTTGGCAGCCAGCACCCGCACCAGCACCTGCGTCACCGCGTACTTGTGGGCGTCGTTCACTTGCGAGGCCTGGCGGGGGGAGGTGGAGGGTGGCAGGGTGGGGGACACCTGACCCGCTGCCACCCGGCGTCCTGCACCCATGGGTGCTGCCCAGTGGCCAGCCCCGGTGCCATGGGTGTCCTCCAGCCCTGGGCACCACCCACCAGCCCGGGTGTTCTCCATCTCCCTGGGTACCCCCATCTCCCCAGGCACCCACCCATCTCCCCAGGGACGCACCCATCTTGCCGGGTGCCCCCATCTCCCTAAGCATCCTTCACCCCAGGTATCCCCACCCAAGACATCTCCCATCTCTGCAGCACGCCCCATCTCCTCAGGTACCTCCACCTCGCCAGACACCCCTCACCTCAGGAACCTCCCCCTGGGTGCTCCCATCTCCCCAGGAACCTCCCATCTCCCCAGATATCCCTCCTCCTGGGTGCTCCCATCTCCCCAGACATCCTTCAGCCCAGACACTCCCCAACCCAGGAATCTCCCATCTCTCTGGTCATCCTTCACCCTGGGCAATCTTTTGCCCCAGGTATCCCCATCTCCCTGGACACCCCCCATCTCCCCAGGAACCCTCAGGTAACTCCATCTCCCCAGACACTTCTCAGCCCAAGAACCTCCCCAGGGTGCCCCCATCTCCCCAGGACCGCCCCCCATCTCCTCAGGTACCTCCATCTCCCCATCATCCCAGGAACCCCCATCTCCCAGGAACCCCAGTCTCCCCAGACAACCCCCATCTCCCTAAGCGTCCTCCACACTGGACATCCCTCATCTCCCCAGACACCCCTCACCCCGGACATCCCCATCTCCCCAGAAACCCCCTATCTCCTCCAGTACCTCCAACTCCCCAGACATCCCTCACCCAAGTACCTTCACCTTCCTGGGCACCCGTCACGCCAGGAACCCCCATCTCCCCAGGAACCCCCCATCACCCCAGGACTCACCCATCTCCCCCAGCATCCCTCACCCTGAGCATCCTTCACCCTCCATGTCCCCGGGTCCCCTCATCTCTCCCCAGCCCCCCCAGTGCCCCGCCAGCCCCACCATGACGCTGAGGCTGATGGTGGGGGTGCTGCGGCTGCTCTCCACCGCCCGCAGCAGCGTGATGGCGCCCGTCACGTTGTCGATGTGGAAGCGGCTGCTCTCCTGGCCTGGAGGGTCAGGGGGTGTTGAACTGGGGACCCCCACCCATCCCCAGACCCCCCACCAACCACCCAGGCCCCTGACCCACCCCAATGCATCCCCATGTCCCCCTCTTTAAGCACCCTGAGGGGTTCTGGAGCACCCTTGGGTGCACCAGGGTGTGACCCCCCTGTCACCCTGCACCCCCGTCCCCGTAAATGGCGGGGAGGGGGGATTAGGGCGTCCCTCCCGGCTCAATCCCTTTATACAATTTGCACCCGCGGGGCCCCATTGGATCCCAGCAATTGGATTGCGCTGCTGAGGACCACCCCCAGCACAGACCCCCCCAGCCCGGCCCGGCCCCCGCCCCAGCACCGCCTGCCCCAGGGACTGTGGTACACGGGGGGCACTGGCCCTGTGACCCCTCCCTGGGCACTGCGGCCACCTCTGCCCACCCATGCCCCTGCTCCCCGTGTCCATGTGTCCCTGCCCCCCGTGTCCATGGGTCCATGTCCGTGTGTCTCTGCCCCCCGTGTCCATGGGTCCATGTCCGTGTGTCCCTGCCCCCCGTGTCCATGTGTCCCTGTCCCCCGTGTCCCTGCCCCATGTCCCCACCCCGTACCTGCCAGCAGTGAGTAGGTGATGGCTGCCCTCAAGCCCTTGTCCCCATCCTCTGCGTAGATGGAGCTGGGGCTGAAGCTCAGGGGACCCCCCTGGGGGGGGTGACACATCCAGCTCAGCCCCATGGGACCCTCCCGCTGTCCCCCCCACCCCAGCGTCCCCTTGTCCCCACCTGGAGCTGGCCCTCGGTGACGTTGGCGGTGTAGACGGGGCTGGTGCAGACCGTGAGGCCTTGGTGGGTGCGGGGGGTACAGGGCAGGAACTGGGGGTACTGGTCATCCCCGTCCAGCACGTTGATCTGGACGCGGGTGGAGGCATTGAACCGCTCCTTGGTGTTCATCTCCTGGGGGCGGGCAGACAGACACACGGGTGGGCAGACAGACGGACACCATGGGGTGGGGTGGGGGGCAAACCCTGCTGTGGGGTGAGCCCTGGCTGCCAGGGAACGGGAGGGGGGCTGCAGGCACGAGGACCCCCAGAGGACAGGGACACCATGGGACAGGGTATCCTTGGGGGACAGGGACCTCCACACCACAGGAACCCCAACGGAACAGGGACCCCCCAGCACAGGGACCCCCATGCCCAGCCAGGGAAGGGGTCACAGCTCAGGGCAGGGGGTGCTCCCCGAGGACAGGGGTGCTGGTGAGTGGGGTGGGTGGGTGCCCCCCCAGCAGTGCCCGCTGGCAGGGGGGGTGGGGGCTGGGTGCCCATTAGGGAAATGAGGGGGATTGAGGGCAGGTACCGGTACTGACAGGATCACGTCACCCCCAATTACCGGGGACAGCGGGGACGGGGCACAGGGCGTCCCCGTGTCACAGCCATGCTGAGACTGGGCATGGGGTGGGCACAGGGGACCCCTGAGGATATGGCATGGGCACGAGGTCCCCAAAGCCATGGTGGTGGGGCTGCACGGGTATGGGGGTGGCAGGAACGTGGGAGATGAGGGATATGGGGCGGGCAGAGGGGACACAGGGACATGGGGTGGGCAGAGTGGACATGGCACAGCCAGAAGGTCCCCAGACCCATGGCAGTGGGGCTGCATGGACATGGGGTGGAGATGGGATGAACAGAGGAGACATGGGGTGGGCAGGAGGTCCCCGGCATGGCCAGGAGGTCCCCATCCCCATGGTGGGGTGGTCAGGAGAAGTCAGGGTGGGTGGTGGGGACTCACCACAGCAGTGACCACCACCTCGAGGTGCTGCCGGCTCTCGAAGTCGAGGGCTCGCGCCAGCACCACCTTCCCACTGTTGGGCAGGTCGATGCGGAAGAACCTGGCGTCGGGCTGGGGAGGGGGGGGGGTCAGTGGTGGCAGATGGCCCCGGCCCCCCGCCACCCCCGCGTGGCCTCACGTCCCCCCCTCACCCCCGCCCCCGGGTTCTCACCGAGGCTGTGTCGATGACATACATCAGCGTGTCCCCGTCCGCGTCCTCCGCTTGTGTGCTGAACACCACCGAGTGCACGGCCGCCAGCTGATGGCACCCACCCATCACCACCAGCACCCACCGGCACCCCAAATCACAGCCCGGTGCCCTCAAACCCACATAGGTATCCCTGTCCCTCTTGTGTGTCCCTGTCCCTCTTTGATGACCTCAGCACTCCATGGGTGACTCCATCCCCTCTTGGATGTCCCCATCTCCTTTTGGGTGCCCCCATCTCCCCTTGAGTATCTCCATCCCTCCTGGGGGTCCCTACCCTTCCTGGGTGTCCCCATCCCCTCTTGGGTGTCTCCATCCCTTCTGAGCTCCCTTCCTGAGCACCCCACCATATCCTAGCACTAGACCTGTCCCCGTCCCCACCATCTCTACTCCCATCCATGTCCCTGCCTCCATGGCCAGCCCCATCCCTGTCCCCATGGCCATGCCTATGCCATCCTTGTCCTGATGCCCATCTCCATCCTTGTCACCGTGCCCATGACCACAGCTGTCCCTATCCTCATCCCATCTCCAATCCATGACCCTGGCCATTCCTGTTCCCATGGCCATGCCTACAACCATCCCTCATCCCAGTGGCCAACCTTGTCCCCATGACCAAGACCATCCTTGTCCCCATCCCCATCTCCATTCCCAGTCCATGTCTACAGCCACCCCCATCCCCGTGATGGCACCTCGCTGATGTTGTGGGTGAGGACAGTGGCCCCCTGGAAGTGGGGCCGGTTGTCGTTCTCATTGAGGACCTGGACGATGATCCGGTACTCAACCTGCCAGGAGGCACAGGGTGGGGATGACCCATGGTGGGACAGAGTCCTGTGGAGCACCCAGAGCCCGTTGGAGTTCCCATGGACACAGTGGCTGTACCGGGGAGAAGCCGTCCTCGGCGCACGTCAGGGCCACCATCAGCACTGGGGACTCCAGCTCCTGTAAGGGACAGGGTGTTGGGTGGAGGGACATGGCGGGGGGCTGGCCCAGGTCCTAGGTGGGTGCAGGATGGAGATGCTGGTTGGATGAGGGTGTGGCAGGTAGAGACAGGATGGACACAAGATAGAAGACAATGGAGGATGGACACAGGATGGACGGAGGACAGACAGAGGTTGGATGCAGGATGGATGAAGGATAGACAGATACAAGATGGGTCAGGTTGGATGAAAGATAGGTGGAGAATGGACACAGGATGGAGCCAGGTGGACCCAGGATGGACATGGGATGGTTGGAGGATGGACATGGGAGAGATGGGACGGGATGGACAGACACAAGATGGACCCAGGATGGATGAAAGATGGATGGAGGCTGGACACGGGATGGATGAACGATTGATGAAGGATGGAGCCAGGTGGACCCAGGATGGATGCAGGATGGTTGAAGGATGGACATGGGACGGATGTAGGATGGATGGAGAATGCAGCCAAAACAGACACAGGATGAAGGATGAACACAGGATGGTTGGAGGATGGACCCAGGATGGATGAATCATCAGAGGTAGGATGGACTCAGGATGGGTGGACAGACCCAAGATGCATGAAGGATGGATGAACAGAAGTTGGACACAGGATGAAGAGAAGTTGGGCACAGGATGGAGAGAAGTTGGGCACAGGATGGACACAGGATGGAGAGAATTTGGGCACAGGATGGACAGAAGCTGGACACAGGATGGAGGCAGGAGGACCCCAGATGAAGCCAGTGCAGTGGCTGGGGTGGTGGCAGCACCTCACGGTCCAGGGCCCGCCCGGCCGAGACGTTGAGCCTCACGCTGCGGCCGTCCAGGTAGAACCAGACTGCGTCGGTGCCAACCAGGCAGAGCTGCAGCCCAGCGCTGCCTGTGTCCCCCGCTGAGGGCAGCCGGGCCACCAGGCTCCCGTGGGCACTGTTCTCCGTGATCTCCGTGAAGAGGTTCCCGAAGCTGCTGCACCCGTCACCCCGGGCTGCCACCACCATGGCGTCAGTGATGGGGACGGGTGCCCAGCCACCCCGTTCCCCTGCCCACAGGGTGCACATCCCATCCTTGGGTCCCTGCTCCCTGATCGGCATTCCCGCCCTCTAGATCACAATCTCCAGGTCCCCATGTCCCCAGCTCCAGGGTCCCCATGCCCGTAGGTCCCCATCACCCACATCCCACTGCCTGGACCCCCATCTCTGGGTCCCTGGGGTCCCCACCCTTTGGTCCTCATGCCCTCAGGTCCTCAGCCTCAAGTCCCCATCCCCAGGCTGCTGTCACTGGTGTCCTCACACCCAGGTGCCCGTATTTGGGTCCCCACCTCCAGTGTCCCCTTCCCCAGGACCCCATTCCCTGGTGACCCAATCCCCTGGGTCCCCAGAACTCATGGTGTCACTCCCAGGGTCCCCATCTTCAGAGTCCCCTGGTGACCCTGTCCCCTGGGTCCCCATCTCTTGTGGTTGCCTCCCCCAGGGTCCCCACTTCCAGGTCCCCATGGCCCATGTCACCATCGCCACTGGTCCCTCCCACCCTGGTGCCACCCTCAGTGTCCCCAGTTGCTCACCTGTGGCTAGCTGCAGCGCCAGGTAGGTGGCCAGGAGAGTCAGGCTGGACGGTGTTGCCATGGGGTCCAGGGGAGGGGGCCCTCAGTGGCACCCTGCGGCCAGGACAGGGCATGGAGGCAGAAAGTCCGGGGTGGCATCCCCAGCTCCATCACTCGTGGTCTCATGCCTGCTGTCCCCAGGTCCCCATCCCTGTCCCCTCCCATGGGACCCCTTCCCCTGGTACCCCATGCCTGGTCCCCATCCCTGTCCCCATCCTCTGGGACCCACCCCTGGGTCCCCCACCACTGGGTCCCCTTCCTTTGGTGTCCCGATGTCCAGGACCCCACTCTTGACCCCACACCTGGGTCCCCCACCCCAGGGACCCCTTTTGCTGGTGTTCCTATTCCTGGGACCCCATCCCTGGGTCCCCTTCCCTGGAGTCCCCTTACCCAGGTCCCCATCCCTGTCCCCACCCATGGTCCCCCATCCCAGGGTCCCCTTTCCTCAGTGTCCCCAATGCCTGGGTCCCCCACCCCACAGTCTTCTACCCCTGGGGTCCCCACCTGTGGGTCCCCCACCCCAGAGTCCCCTTCCCTTGGATCCCCACCTCAGGACCCCACGTCTGGGTGCCCCGGGGTGTCCCCAGGGTGGCCGTCCCCGTCCCCGGGGGGGAGGGGTGTCCTCACCAGCCTCGGTGGGTGGGGGGCGGCCGGGCCCCGGCGATGCGGGGGGTGATGAGCCCACGCCAGGCCGGCACCGCTCCCTGCGGGACACCCGAGTGTCCCCCGTGTCCCCCCCATGCCCCCTCCTCCCCGGGATCTGCAGGGGTCGGGGGTCCCTCCGCTCCCCTCCACCCGTGGGGTAGAGGGACCATATGGCTCCCCCTCCACTCAATTAGCTGCAGGTAATTAGGGCAGGGGGAGAGGAAGGGGGGGGGGGGTGTCTCTCCCCATCTGCCACCCCAAGACCCCCCCTCCGGTCCCAGGATGGGTGTCGGGGTTCCCCACGCTGCCCCCCCCCGCACCCAGAGGGACCCTCCGGGTGCTCCCCCCGCCCTGCCGCCGCCAGAGCCCCCTCTCCCCGCCCTGGGCAGAGAACCCAGGAGTCCGGGTGCTCCCCCCCTCCACCCCGGGACCCCCTCCCTGGGGGTGCAGCCCCCCTCCGGACCCCCCCGATCCCCCCCCTTTACCTGCCGGCGCTGCTGCCCCTGCCCGGGCCGGGCCGGGCCGGGGCGGGCGGATCAGCGCGGGGGGGGGCGGCCCCAGCCGCGGCGGGCGGGGCTGCTGCCTGCACCGCTGCCTGCACCGCCCTGCCTGCACGTCTGAGGGGGGGGTGTTTCCTGCCCGCCCCGCTGCCTGCACCTCCCTGCCTGGCGGGGTCTCCTGCCTGCACCACCCTGCCTGGGGTATCTCCTGCCTGTGCTGCCTGCACTTCCCTGCCTGCGGTAAGTCCGTCCTGCCTGCGCTGCCCGGGGGTAGGATGGGTGGGGTGTCTCCTGCCTGTACTCTCTGTCCTGCCCACCCTGCCCGTGCTGCCTGCACTGCCTGGGTGGGGTGTCTCCTGCCTTCAGCTGCCCGCACCACCTCCCCTGCCTGTACTGCCCGTGCTGCTGGCAGTACCCCCTGCCCGCACCTCTGCGGCCATCACCTGCCTGCGCACACCCGGGGGTGCTGGGGTGGGTGTCGGGGTGGGTGTTTGGGTGTGAGCACCCAGCTGGGTGCTGGGCTGGGGGGTGTGAGCACCCTGCACACACCTGGGTGGGTGGGCGCTGGGACAGGTGTCAGGGTGGGTGTCGGGGTATGAGCACCCTGTGCACACCCAGGTGGGTGTCAGGGGGGGCGCTGGAGTGCGAGCACCCTCTCGGTGTGCAGGGCTGGGTGTCAGGGTGGGTGTGAGCACCCTGCACACACCCAGGTGGGTGCTGGGGTGGGTGTCAGGGTGTGAGCACCCTGTGCACACTGGGTGGGTGATGGGGCAGGTGCTAGGGTGGGTGTGAGCACCCTGTGCATGCCCAGGTGGGCGCCAGGGTGGGTGTCTGGGTGTGAGCACCCATGTGAGTGTCAGGCTGGGTGCTGGGGTGTGAGCACCCTGTGCACACCCAGGTGGGTGCAGGGGCGGGTGTCAGGGTGGGTGCTGGGTGTGCAGGGCCCGGTGCCGGCGTGTCCTGGCGCTGAGCCGCACTAAGCGGCTTTGGGGACAAAGAGGATCAACACGTCCGGCTGGGAGGACAGGGGGGTGGGGTGGGTGGGTGGCCGAGTGGGTGGGTGCGGGGTGGGGGGGTGAGCATGGCGGACCAATTTCTTTGCATGTGCAATGGACCACGCATGTTCCCGCATGTGTTTGCGTGTGCCCAGCGCTGCCCCCACCCTGGGGTGGGGAGTCTGCACCCAGCCCCACAGCCCAGCACCCCAAGGTGGGGGGGTCCCCACCCACCCCTGGACCCCACCATCAGGGGGACCCAGCACCCAAAGGCGCTCCCCCACCCCAGAGGTCCCCCAGGGGTGACAACACCCTCCCCAGGGCCCATAGTGTAACTGGGTGCTACTGGGGAGGGGGCTGTCACCCACCTGAGCCAGGCCCAGCGCTGTGAGGGGGCCATCGTGGGGTGACACTCCCAGACCCACACATGAGTGGGGGCCCAGACATGTGGGGTCAGACCCGGGGGCTATGGGGCACCCCTGCCACATGGAATGCTTAGCACGTCCCCTCATCCCAGCCCAGGATGACGCTGAGCATCCAGGCACCGCTGGCTCCCCCAGCCCCCTCCCACGGCCCACCCAGCCCCACGGCATGACCCACAGAGCAGAGCAGCCAGCAACCAGTGACAGCACATGTTGGGGACATTGGGTGGGGGGACACACACAACACATTTGGGCACCCCACAGAGGGAGAATAAACACCAATCCCCCCTACCCCTCCCCAGGGTGCTGCTGGAATGGGGGGTCTGCAGTCAGGTGACACCCGAGTGCCTCGAGTGTCCTTGGGGTGTTCCCTCCGCCCTGACCCCACCCCCCCAGGGACGTCTCCTCCCTGCCCTCACCGGCCGTGGCGGGCAGGAACGGGCAGGATCCGGCAGCACTTCCCCTGCCAGCGCCCATCACGGTCACGCGACGGCTGAACCACTGTCATGGGACCCCCCCAGCACCCACAGACCCCCCCGGCAGCACCCTGGCGTGGGACACAGAGCCCCCAGCATCACCCTGGGGTGGGACAGGGACTCCCGGAGCAGGATGGGGACCCCTATCAGGACGCTGGGTTGGGACAGGGACCCCCTAGGGTGGGGTGGGGACCCCCGGGGCAGGGCGGGCACCCCGCAGATGGGGTGTTTCGGGGGTGCAGGGGTAGGGTGTCTCTAGCGGAGGTCCTCGGGGGTGAAGAGGCCGCGGGCGCGGCGCAGGACGGAGTCCTTGGTGGGGTCGTAGGGGTGCTCCTTGGAGGGGATCTCCAGGATGGCGGGCAGCGGCCGCGAGTGGGCCTCCACGGCGTGCCGGATCAGCTCGGCCAGGCACTGGCTGATCAGGATGATCCCGATGTCCTCCCGGTTCAGGAAGCTCCTGAAGTGGTGGTGAGGGCGGGGGACACACACACACGGTGGGGGTCAGCTCGCGGACCCCGTCTTCCCCCCCCACACCCCGCCGGTGGGGCCGGGGCCTACCGGAAGGTCTCCTCGATCTCGGCCAGGCTCGTCTCCTTCTCCACCACCAAGAAGTTGGGCTTGCGGTTCTTGTCCAGCTCGCCCACCCCGCCCAGCAGGAACCCGGTCACC
Source organism: Bucorvus abyssinicus (assembly GCA_009769605.1). NCBI lineage: Eukaryota > Metazoa > Chordata > Aves > Bucerotiformes > Bucorvidae > Bucorvus > Bucorvus abyssinicus. The sequence continues at coordinate 1,041,402 of CM020025.1, forward strand.
GTGTCCTCGTCGCCCACCACCGCGATCAGCTTCCCGCGGCCCGACATGACCGACACCGGCACCTCCACTTCCGGGTGCGGGCGAGCAGCGCGCATGCGCCGTCGCGTAGGACACGCCCCCTCATGGCGTCACCCGGGCAACGGCCCTGACGCCCCGCCCACGCCGCTGAGTTAAGCGCTGCGTTGGCCCCGCCCCGCCGTTTTGGCCACACCCCCCGACTGCCCCCGCCCCGCCCCTCGTTATGGTCCCGCTGGTCGTTCTGGCCCCGCCCCCTGCCTCTTGCTCCGCCCCCGCAGGGATGGCCCCGCCCCACCCCCGTGACTGCGTCCCCGCGGTCAGCGAGGCGGGGTGCGCGCATGCGCAATGCGCTGTGCCCTTGGGGAAGGGGACGCGGGTGGGACGCGGGAGTCCCCCCCCCACGCCGTGGGACCCTCGGGCACAGCAGCCCACCCGCAACCCCCCGGGACCCCACGTCCTGGCCCGGACCCCCTGGACCACCCCTGGACCCCAGGGTCCTGCCACGCGCCCCCCCAGAACCCCCCACCCCATGTCCCCCCCCACACCCTCCGTAGCGTCCCACCACCCTGAGCCTCCCAGTGCTTTACTGGTGGGGCCGGGACCCCTTTTGGGCCCGCCAGGACCCTTCCTGGACTCCAGCATCCTGCCTCAGCACACCCCAGGACCCCCAGCAGACCCCAGTATCCTACCCTGGACCCCCCCTAGGATCCCAGTGTCCTGCCCAGGACCCCTCCGGACCATATGTCTTGCCATGGACCCCCCCGCAGATCACCCCCGGATCCCAGTATCCCACTCTGGACTCCAGTGCCCAGCCATGGACCCCCCCAGGACCCCCTCATCCCACCCCAGCCCGCCCGGAACCCCCTCCATGTCCCCCCCCCAAAGCAATCACACCACCCTGAATGTCCCAGTGCTTTATTGATGGCTCCAAGACCCCTTGGGGACCCCCCAGGTGTCCCCAGACACACCAGCACGTCACCGGCCGGCGCTGGGGGGGGTGCTGGGGCGGGGGGGTCAGGGAACGGTGACGCGGTAGGGGCTGCCGGGGACGTTGTCGTCGCCCCAGCGCAGGATGAGGACGTAGTCCCCCTTCTCCTTCACCGTGTAGGTGACGTTGTAGATCCGGTTGCCCACGTGCTTGACGTAAACCTCCTCGCAGGGGGTCTTGGGGCCGTGCACCCCCACCATCAGCATGTTGGTGCCTGGGCGGGGGGACAGCGACGGGTCCTCACTCCAGACCCCTCACTAGACCCCTCCGATGATCCATCACAGCCCCTTCCAGGACCCCACTGCTGACCCATCACCTCCCCTCCCAGGACCCTCAAGGCCCTCCAGGACAACCCCTCGCCACTCACCAGCTTTGCTGCAGTCCACGGTGAAGTGGTTCTTCTGGCCAAGGTAGGCGGTGGACAGCCCTGGTCCGCGTGCCACCACCTTTCCCGCGTCCGAGGAGAACTTGGGGAGCCCCCCGAAAGCTGGGGGTCCCCGTGCCGCTGTCGTCCCACCCCGTGTCACTGTCTCCACCAGCACTGTTGACGTCTCGTGCAGGCTGTGTCCCCCTGACAGACGTGGGCCTGGGGGCACAGGGACAAGGTCAGCCGTCCCTCGGGGTCACCCCCACCCTGGGGACACCCCTGAGGGACCCACCACACTGAGCCCCCAGTGGGGAGCCCTGTCATGCCACCTTGGGGGTTCTCCATCATGTTACCTTGGGGACCCCCTGTCACCTGACTCTGGGGACCCCCAATCATGTCACCCTGAGAACTTTCTATCCTACTATCCTGGAGACACCCTCAGCATGTCACTCTGGGGGGTCCTCCATGTCACCCCAGAGATCCCTTGTCCCAGCACCCTGGGGACCCCCCAGCATGTCACCCCAAGACCCTCTATCCCACCACCCTGGGATCCCCCAATCACGTCATCCCTGGGACACCCCCATCATGTCACCTTGAGGGTCCTCCACTATGTCACCCTAGGTCACCATCACACCACTGACCCCTCGTCACCCCACCTGGGGGGCCCCCCTATCCCCCCACTCTGGACATTGTGCCCCCCACCCCAGGACCCATCACCGTCCTCCCAGTCCGTACCGGTGACCTTGGCCTTGAAGGGGCTACCAACGATGTGGTGGGGGCCGCCGTACTTGATGGAGATGAGGTAGTTGCCGGGGGCCATGGGGGTGTAGGTGACGCGATGGCCCTCGGCGCACTCCACGCAGTCCAGCTTCACCTTGGAGGGGCCATCAATGGTGACGGCCAGCGCACCCGCCCCCGCGTTAGCTGTCTTCACCAGGAACTCCGAGCACACGCCTGCGAGGGGCCCGTCAGGCGTCAGCACCGCCCCATGGCCACGTTGGCACCGCCCATGGACATGTCCCCAGGGCCACCAGCCATGGCCATGTCCCCACTGCCACCACCCTGAGGTGTGGCCTCATACTACGGTCATGGCCCCGTTGCCACCACCCTACAGGCTTGGCCATGTCCTTCACTGCCACCACGTCAGAGCTGTGACTCCATACCATGGCCATGTCCTCACTACCATGGCCATGCCTCCAGTGCCACCACCCCACAACCTCATCCCCATGGCTGCATCCCCATTGCCACCACGCCATGGGCATGGCCACGTCCCCATGGCCATGTTCCCAGTGCCACCAACGCACAGCTACATTGCCACGTCCTCATCACCACCCTGCCACGGTCACAGTGTTGACCACAGCCATAGTATTGATGATGGCTGTGGCCATTGCCACCACCCCAGAGCTGCCTCCCCATGGCTACATCCCCATCACCACCCTCCCACAGTTATGATGTTGACCACGGCTGTGGTGTTGATGATGGCCCTGGCCACGACCTCCCAGCTACATCCCTACGGCCACATCCCTGTGCCACCACTCCACAGCCACGTCCCCATCACTACCCTCCCACAGCCATGGTGTTGAACACAGCTGTGTCTCCCCCGTGCCCTGAGCCCTGTCTCCCCATGGGCGGTGTCACCTGTGAGGCCGCCCTCGAGGCCGGGGCCGTAGGCGGTGACGAGCCCGGGGTCCCCGGCCTGGCTCTGCTCGCCCACGCGGATGTTGAAGGGGCTGCCGGGCACGTGGCGCCCGTTGAAGCGCAGGTCGATGGAGTGCACCCCGTTCTCCCGTGGCAGGAACCCGATGGCGTACTTGTCTGCAGGACACACCGCGTCACCACGCCTCCCCGCGTCCCCACATCCCATGGCCTTCCATCCCGTGTCCACATCTCCATGTTCCCGCACCCCCACATCCCCATGTCCTGTGACACCATGTTGCCCTGTCCCCAAGCCCTGTGTCCCCACGTCCCTGTGTTCTTGTGTCCCCACACCCCATGGAGCGTTGGGACATGTCCCCACGTTCTGGGTCTTCACACCCCATGTCCCCCCATCCCCATGCCCCGTATCCCCATGTCCCTGTGTCCTTGTGTCCCCACTCCCCACGCCACCACGCCCTGTGTCCCTGTATCTTCATGTCCCTGCATCCCACATGCACGTCTTGTGTCCCCATGTCCCCACATCTCCATGTCCTTGCATCCCCCATGTCCCCACATCTATGTCCCCACACTCCATGTCCCCATGTCCCCGAATCCCCATGTCCCCAGGTCTGTGCATCCCCTGTGCCCCCATGTCCCCAAGCCCCGTGTCCCAAGTCCCCAAGCCCCACATCCCCGTGTCCCCATGTCCCACCGCTGTCCAGCTCGGACACATAGCACTCCTCTACCACGCCGGCGGGCGTGTGCACCTTGGCGTCGATGACGCCGCGCGCCCCGTTCAGCTGCACCGCAAAGGACGCCGGCTGGTTCACCGTCACTGTCTCCTGGGGGGACACCGCGTCAGCAGCGGGGCACGGGCTGGCACCGCAAGTGGCATGGGGTGGGGGGCCCAAGGGTGCCGTAGAGGCATGAGGTAGCCCAGGAGTGGCACCGGGGAGGGTCCCATGGGCGCCACAAAGTGGCCCAGGGATGACGCGGAGTGTTGTGGAGTCAGCATGGGGGGCACAGGGGTGGCACTGAGAGGGGTCCCAAGGGTGCCATGGAGGTGCAAGGTGGTCCAGGGGTGACACCAGGAAGGGTCCCAAAGGTGCCACATGGGTGCACAGTGGCCCAGGGGTGGCATGAGGGGACCCAGGGGCAACACAGGGCTCAGGGGTGGCATCAGGGGTGGCAGTGGAGCGTGTCCCAAGGGTGCCACAGAGGCACAAGGTGGCCCAGGGGTGACACGGGAGGCCCTGGAGTGACACCAGGGAGGGTCCCAAGGGTGTCACACAGGTGCAAACTAGCCCAGGGGTGGCACTGGGGTACCCAGGGGTGACACAGGGCACAGGGGGTGGCATGAGAATGGCACAAGAGAGGGTCCCGAGGGTGGCACAGAGGCACAAGGTGGCCCAGCGGTGACACGGGGGACCCAGAGGTGACACAGTATGTCATGGAGTCACTGTGGGGGAACACAGGTGGCACTGGGAGGGAGTCCCATGGGTGCCACATGGGCATAAAGTGGCCATGGGCGACCTGAAGGCTGTGTGGGGAGCCCAGGGGTGCAGGGTGACCCTGCGGGGGGTGACACTGGGGGGGGGGGGTGACACTGAGGAGGGGGTGACACCGGTGTCCCCGGGTACCTGGAGGCTGGTGACGGTGAGGCGCCGGGCATCATCGGAGTGGGAGGCCACGGGCACCACGAAGGGGCTGTCGGGGATGTGCTCCTCGTTGAACTTGATGGAGACCTCATAGTCACCTGCGGGGGGACACGGGGACATGCTCACACGGGTGTCCCCTCACCCCAGGGTCCCGCTACCCTGGCAGGAGGCTGCGTGCACCCTTGGGTGCTCCTGGGGGGGGTTTGGGGGGACACATGGGGTAGGGGGGTGGCCCCCAGCACCCACCGGGCTCCTGGACGAGGTAGGAGACGCCGCAGGACCCGTCCTTGCGGTCCTCGAAGGAGATTTCAGCCTTGCTGGGCCCCTCCACCGCAATGGAGAGACCCCCGGCCCCCGCCTCCCGCGTCCAGATGCTGAACTCGGCTGGGGGGGAGGACACCCATGGGTGCTCCTGCCCTCCGCCGCCATTGGCCCATAGCCCCCACCCACAGCATCCCTGTCCTCCCAACTGCACCCAGACCCCCCCATTGCACCCAGACCTCCCCATTGCACCCATACCCTCCCCAACTACACCCACACCCCCCATAGCACACATATCCCCCCCAGGCGCACCCATACCCCCCTCCAAGTGCAGCCACACACCCCCCATTGCCCCCATACCACCCAGGCGCACCCATATCCCCCTTCCAAGTGCACCTACACACCCCATGGCACCCATATATCCCCCCTAAATGCACCCATACTCCTCCTTCCTAGTGCACCCATAGCCCCCCAACTGCACCCATACCCCTCCTCCAAGAGCACCCATACCCCCCCCCATAGCACCCATAACCCCTCCAAGTGCACCCATACCCCCACCTCAAGCACACCCACACGCCCCGTACCTGGCACCCCGGCCACCCCGCGCTGGAGGCCGGTGCCCCCTGCCCGCACCTTGTGGGCACCACCCTCGCCCAGGGGCCCCACGGTGAACTGGAAGGGGCTGCCGGGCACGTGCTGCCCGCGGTACTTGACACTGACGGTGTGGGGACCCATCTCCTGGGGCACGAAGCGGACGCTGTAGACGCCCGCGCCCCCCGCCACCACCTCGGCCTCGAAGCGCTGCCCCGAGGGGCTCAGCACCTGCGCCGTGAGCTCCTGCGCCGATGCCTCACCTGCGGGGACACGGCACTCATCACCCGTTGCCCTGGCACCATGGCACCCTGTCGTCCCAGCACCGTGGCACCATGGCACCCCAGCACCAAGTTACCAGAGTACCCCATCATCCCGTCACCATGGCACCCCAGCACCAAGGTACCAGAGCACCCCATCATCCTGTCACTGTGTCACCATGGCACCCCAGCGCCCTGGCACCATGGTACCAGGGCACACCATCATGCCATCACCATGACACCCCAGCACCCTGGCACTATGGTACCAGGGCACCTGAACTTCCTGTCACCGTGTCACCAAGGCACCCCAGTGCCCTGGCACTAAGATACCAGGGCACCTCATCATGCTGTCACTGTGTCACCATGGCACTCCAGCACCCTGGCACCATGGTACCAGGGCACCCCATCATTCTGTCACCATGTAACCAGGGGACACCAGAGCACCAGGACACCCCAGCACCAGGGCATCCTGGCACTATGGCACACTGGTACCCTAGCACCCTATTAATATGTAACCATGGCACCCTGGCACCCCATCACCACATAGCCAGGACACCCTGACACACCAGTGCCCCAGTACCATGGCACCCAGTCCAGGGCACGAGGGCAGCCCAGTACCAGGTTACCCCAGCACCCTGGCACCATATGACTGTAGCACCCACCAGGGAGCCCTACGCCACCCCAAGACCCCCGCAGGCCCTGTGCGCACCTCCCCAGGTGCCAAATTCCCCGTGAGCACATGCCCTCGTGCAAAGGACACGTGCAAAGGACACGTGCTAAGGACATGTGTGTGCTCACAAGCGTGTGCACACGTGAACACCCCCCTCCTCGTGCACACGGGCAGCCTCGTGCGAGTGCGTGTGCGGCACCCACAGCTCGTGGGACGCAGGCGCCTATCAAGGCCTTGTGGAAGGGGCACGAGGGAGCTGGTGTGGGAGGCAGGCGTGCAAAACCTAGGGGGCACACTCACGGCCCTCGTGCGAGGGCATGCAGCTCCCGTGCTCACACAGTCCCTGTGCAAGCAGGTGCCAATGATCCAGTGCGCCCAGTCCTGGTGCAAACACACCCCTGTGTGCACATGCAGCCCTTGTGCAAGCACTCTCCGATGCCGCAGTGCACCCGGTCCTCGTGCAAACACTCCCCTGCATGTGCACAGCCCTCGTGCAAGCCCAGCCCTCATGCGAACACACTCCTCTGCACACACACAGCCCTCGTGCAAGCACAGCCCTCATGCAAACACACTCCCCAGCACACACTGCCCTTGTGCAAACATGCTCCCCTTGTGCAAACATGCTCCCCTTGTGCAAACACGCTCCCCTGCAGGCACAGAGCCCTTGTGCAAGTACACACTGATGCCCCAGTGCACCCAATCCTTGTGCAAGCACAAAGCCCTTGTGCAACCACACTCTGCTGCCCCAGTGTGCCCAGTCCTTGTGCAAGCACACTCTGATGCCTCATTGCACCCAGTCCTCGTGCAAGTGCACAGCCACGTGCAACTGCACCCAGAATCCATGCAAGCCCAGCACCCACGCAACTGCACCCAGCCCTCGTGCAAGCCCACCTTGATGCCCCAGTGCCCCCCGTGCTAGCGCCAGCCCGCCTCGATGCCCCCAGTGCACCCAGTCCTCGTGCAAACACTGCCACGCGCATATTCACCCAGCCCTCGTGCAAGCCCACCCTGATGCCCCAGTGCCTCCAGCCCTCGTGCAAGCCCCCTCCCCTGCGCAAGCGCACCCAGCCCTCATGCAAACAGCACCCGTGCAACTGCCCCCAGCCCTGGCGCAAGCCCCTCCCCTGCCCCAGTGCCCCCAGCACCCACCCTCCTGGGAGCGGGCGATGGACCCGAAGCTGCTGAGGCCCTCGCGGGCCAGGAAGCCCCCGAAGACGTTGGGGAAGGGGTCGCCGCCGACCTGGGTGGACTCCTCCACCCGCACCTCACGCGTGGTCTCGCCGCCCCGCGTCTTGCTGATCTCGGTGCGCTCGGTGCGCGTGTAGGTGTGGCTGCTCCGCGTGAAGCTGCGCGTCAGGCGCTCCTGCGCCGACACCATCTGGAACCAGTTCCCTGCCGGCGCGGCCCCAGTATGGGGTGGACGGGGGACGGGTGGACGTGGGAAGGGGGAGGGTGGTGGGGGAATGGGAGGGTGGGTGGGTGGAGACAGGGATGGATGAAGATGTGGGTAGACACAGGGATGGATGGACGGAGACGCGGATACAAGGGTGGAGAGGTGCAGGGATGGATGGAGACATGGATGGAGACACAGGGTGGTGGTATGGACGTGGGGACAGATGGAAGGACGTGAGGAAGGACGTGAGGAAGGACGGAGATGTGGAGACACGGATGGACATGGGGATGGACGGACACAGGAATGGACACGTAGAAGGATGTAGGGATGGATGGATGGACATGTGGATTATCACAGGCACAAGCAGCCACATATGAACCGACACAGGGACACACGTGAGGGTGGAGGCACACCCGGAAGGACGCGCGAACGGACACGGGGACAGACGAACAGACGAGAAGAGAAGGAAGAAGGAGGCAGAAATCAGAGCTGGAGCAGCTGAGACGCGTCCCCGTCCCGAAGCCCCACGCAGGAGGAGGAGGAGGAGGAGGAGGAGGAGGAGGAGGAGGCGGTGGAGAAGAAGGAGGAAGGTAGAGGAGGGTGAAGACCAGCCCTTACCTGGGATCTTGAGGTTGAGGTCACAGGTGCTGCCAATGGTGGCGATGGAGGGGGCCTGGCGCCGGCGCGTGATGCTCTCCTTCATCCGCCCCTCACCTGTCACCTTCACCGTGAAGGGGCTTCCTGTGGGTGACAGCCACCTTAAGGACCTGGTCACCAGGAGGGGACCCTGGTGCCACCCCATGTGTGTCCCCACCCAACACCGTCCTCACCTGGGACATGTTTGTCAGCAAACTTGATGTTGATGATGTAGTTACCCGGCTCGGTGGGGCAGTAGGTGACCTTGCAGGTGCCATCCTCCACATCCTCACAGTTGATGTCCACTTTGCTGGGACCCTCGATGGACAGGCCCAGCCCACCATAGCCTGGGCAGCCACAGGGACATGCTCAGAGATGTCTCCACTGCTGCTGTCCCCACCCCAGCCACAGTCATGGTCATCATGGTCATGGTCACACAAAGGCTACCACCCCATCCTGGCCATGACCATGCCATAGCCATGGTTACCATAGCATCACCCTCTTGGCTATGGCTGCATCAGGGCCATGGCCTCCATCCCTTTTCCTAGCCAGGCCACAGCACGGCCGTAACCGCGGCCACCACACCAGACCAGCCACCACCACGGCCGCCACTCCATCCTATGCTGGCCATGGCTATGGAATGGCCTTAGCCAGCATCCCATCTTGGACACGGCTATGGTCACCATCTCATCTCAGACATAACTATGGCCACCATCCCATCCTGGCCATGGCCACCATTGCATCCCAGCCATGACCATGGCCACCATCCCATCCTGGACACGGCTATGGTCACCATCTCATCTCAGACATAACTATGGCCACCATCCCATCCTGGCCATGGCCACCATTGCATCCCAGCCATGACCACGGCCACCATCCCATCCTGGCCATGGCCACCGACTCATCCCAGCCATGGCCACACCATGCCATTGACTACCCCACAGCCCCATCCCCACCCATGGTCCCAGGGAACACGGTCTCACCGGCGCTGCGCGTGTCCACGATGAACTCAGCCACCTCGAAGGTGTGACCTTCTACCAGACCCTTGCCCCACACCTTCACCCGGCTGGCATCCCCGATCTCTGACTGCCCCACCAGGATCTTGAAGGGGCTGTTGGTGACGTGCTGCCCACTCTTCTTCACGCTCACTATGTGCTCACCCACCTCCTTGGGTGTGAAAGAGATGCCTGGGGGCGGACACACCACTGTCAGCCACCTCCACCAGCCCTGATCACCACCACCAGCCCCCGGCCGCCTCCGTCCAGCCCATAGGCACCAGCAATGTGCCCTGATCCTGGCCACCAAACCCTGGGCACCAAATGCCATGAGACCACCGACCTGTGTGACCCCACAGCCCTATCATCCCCTGCACCACATCCCCAAGACCCACATCACCCTCTCTCTGTACCCACCACCCTACAGCCCAAGTCCCCGTTCTGCACCCACATGCTCCTGACCCCACATCCCCATGTCCCCCACGCACCAATATGGCGGTTGGGCAACCGTTTGAGCAGGCAGGGCTCCTCGTTGCCCGATGGTGCCCGGATGCTGGCTGTCAGCAGGCTCAGGTCTGTTTCTGTGATCTTCAGCGAGACATCCGTTGAGGTGCCCACGTTGAGTTGGGATGTTCGCATGGAGTCATCCCCTATGGAGATGCCATCAGCAAGGCCAAGGGAACCACAGCCCAAGGTGGGTAGGGTAAGGTGGAGGGATGGATGGGGTCTCCAAGGCCATATAGTGGGGTCCTGGTGGCCTTGTAGCATGTCCCTGTGGTCATGTGCACAGGGTCTCCATGGCTGATTGAATGGGATCCCCATGGCTGGGGCTGGACAGGGTCCCCATGGCCACGTGATGGTGTTCCCAGGGCCCTACAAAGTTGCCACGGCCATATGATCGGGTCACAGAATCACAGAATCATCTGGTTGGAAGAGACCTTTAAGGTCGAGTCCAGCCGTTCACCCTGCACTGCCAGGGTCCTGGTGGCCAGGGACACCACAGCTGCATGATGGGTTCCCAGTGGCCACGCAGGTGTCCCCATGACCACGCAGGTGCCCCAGTGACCATATGGAAGTCCCAAGGACCTTGGTGGAATCCCCAGGACCACGGAGGTCCCATCTCACCGGTGATCTTAGCAGTGAAGGGGCTGCCCGGGATGTGCTTGTCATCAAAGCGGACGATGATGTTGTAGTCCCCGGGTGCAGTGGGCAGGTAGGACACGGTGCAGGTCCCGTCCTTGTTATCCTGGCAGGTGATCTCTGCCTTGGAGGGACCTTCCACTGCCAATGAGAGCCCACCTGGAGGGGGCACAGGGTGGCCGTCAGGAGGTGTTGGGTGTCTCCAGATCCTTTCTGACTCCTCTCAGTCCCTTTGGTGTCCTCCTTGGCCACTACTCACCCTCCCCAGCATCCTTGGTGACAATGGTGAAGGTGCAAGGCTTGTTGACCATGCCGTGGCTCAGCCCTGGCCCGTAGGCGCTCACGTGCCTAGTGTTGATGGCATCCACATAGAACTGGAGAGGACTCCCTGGGGACAGAGGGGGACAGGGGGGATGATGCTCAGGGGACACCCCACACCATGGTGGGCTCCTCAACTCCATGGGTGCTCAACCTGGGAGAGGTCTTATCATGGTCTCCCTACCCCATGGTGCCCACCATTAGTCCAACCCCATGGTGCCCACCATAGCCCAAATCCCACGGTGCCCATCATGGTCTCCCAATTCCACGTTGCCTATCATGGTCTCCAAACTCCATAATGGCCACCATAGCCCCAACTCTCTGCTCTTGGTGCCCATCATGTTCTCCCAACCACATAGTAAACACCACAGCCTCCCAACTAGCTAAGCAAGGCTGATGCCACCTCCAGCACCTCCCAGTGCTCCCAGTAGCCCCCAGTGGTCTCACCAGGGATGTGGTTGCCATCATAGCGGATGTCCATCTCGTGCAGCCCCTTCTCGGTGGGGGCGTAGCGCACTGTCACCGTCCCATCCTTGTTGTCAGTGATGTTGGGTCGTGCTGTCTTCCCCGAGGGCATCCGCACCTCCCCTGGGACCATCATGTCAGCCATGGGGTGGGCTGGGTGCTGACTTGCACCCCACTGCACCCCACAGCCTGCTCTGTGCCCCACCCCATACCTGTGATCTCGCCCTTCTGCACAGTGAAGGGGATGACAAGGTTGAAGGGCCGGAGGTTCTCAGTGGTGGCGGGGGGCTCCTCTGTGGCCTGATGCCGTGAGGCAGAGAGGAGATGTAAGAATCACAGGTACCCCATTTTGGTCTCCAAACCCCATGATGACCATCATGGTCTCTTGGCTCCATGGTGCCCAATATGGTCTTCCAACTCTGCCCCATGGTGGACACCCTGGCCCCAACTCTTTGACCCTTGGTGCCCACAATGGTCTCCCAACTCCATGATGTCTACCCTGGCCCTAACTCTCTGCCACATGGTGCTCATTATGACCTTCCAACCCCATGATGTCCACCATGGCCCCAACTCCATGGTGCCCATCATGGCCTCCCAACTCCATGGTGCCCACCATGTCCCCAACTCCACAGTGCCTATCCCAGTCCCATGGTGTCCACCACAGCTCCAGCCCCATGGTGTGCATCATGGCCTCCCAGTTCCATGATGCTTATCATGGTCTCCCAACCCCAGGGTGCCCACCACGATCTCCATCCCCCTTCCACCCCAGACCCATCCTGGACACCCACCAGGACGTGGAAGGGGCTATTGGGGACATGCTCCCCGCCGAAGCGGATGGTGATGACGTATTTCCCGGGCTCGGGGGCAGTGTAGTAGATGTCGAAGGTACCGTCGTGGTTCTCCACTACATCCACGTCCAGCTCGGCCCCATCTGGGGTGGACACCTTGCAGGTCACCTTTCCCTGACCAGCCGCTTTCGCGTCCACCGTGATCACCGTCTCCTCCCCGATCTGGATGGTGGGACCCAAACAGGCACCTATAGGGGGATTTAGAGGGGGTCATGGTCGTGGTGGACCCACATCTCCGCCCCACAACTCCCCCCCAGCCCCACTTACCCAGTCCGTGGCCCCCAATGGATACTGCAAAGAGAGACCAGGGAGAAGCACATAAGAAGGGGGAGGGGGCAGGGTTAGGGGGCTCCGGGGTGGGGCCAGGGGGCCAGCGTGTCGTGTCCTGCTCTGCTCTTGGGGGGACCCACTCATCCCCACTTCGCCGTGGGGCAGGGTTAGGGGTGGCAGCGGTGAGGTGGGACAGGGTGGGATGGGGTGAGGGGCAGATGAAGGTGCTGGGAGGGCAGCGGCTATGGGGCACGGGGTGGGGGCAGCTACAGGGTGGCATAGGGCAATGGGGGATGATGTGGGGCAGCGTGGGAGCAGGATGGGGAAGCCGTGGGGCAGCATAAGGTTGCCATGGGGCAGCGTGGGGCAGTACAGGGAATCTGTGGGGCAGTGTAGGGAATCTGGGGGGCAGCAAGGAACAGTGTAGGGCAACACGGGTATGCCGTGGGGCAGCACGAGGCAGCACAGGGATGCTGTGGGGTGGCAGGAGGCAGCACAGGGATGCCATGGGGCAGCATGGGGAGAAGCCGAGGGGCAGTATGAGGGTACCGTGGGGCAGGGCCCACCTGTGACGAGGCACTTGCTGGCGTCGCCGGTGGGCACGGCGTGGATGCGGAAGGGTGAGGAGGGGATCTCGTCCCCCCCGTACTTGATGGTGATGGTGTAACGCCCCGGCAGGTCCGGCACGTAGGACACCGTGTAGGTGCCGTCCCCGTTGTCCCGGATAGAGGCCTTCTTGGGCTTCCCCTCGGGGTCCTGCGGGCACCACCCGGTTCAGCACCCTGGGGCAGGAGTGCCACAGCAACACCCATGCACCATAAGGGGCTCAGCACCCATAGCATGGGTGTTAGGGCACCACATGGGGCTCAGTACCCCATTAAATGGGCATTAGAGTTATATATGGGGCTCAGCACCCAAGGGCATGGGTGCCAGGGCAGCTATGGGGCTCAGCACCCAAGGGCATAGGTGCCAGGGCAACATATAGGGTTGAGGACCCCATGGTGCTCATGGGTACAAGACCTCCATAAGAGGCTCAGCACCCCATTGCATGGGTGCCAGGGGCTCAGCACCCTGTTGCATATGCACCAAGACACCATGTGGGTCTCAGTACCCTATGGCATGGGTGCTACATCACCATAGGGACTCAGAACCCAACAGCATGGGTGCCAGGGCACCACATGGGCCTCAGCGCCCCATTAAAAAGGTGTAAAAGCACTATACGGGGCTCAGCGCCCAATAGCATCGGTGCCAGAGCACCACATGGGGCTCCGTACCCCATTATATGGATGTCAGAGCACCACATAGGGCTCAGCACCCAAAGACATTGGTGCTAGGTCTCCACAAGGTTTCAGCACCCAACGGCATGGGTGCCAGGGCACCCTACAGACACCACAAGGCACCCCAGGGTACAGGTGCAAGAGCACCCCACAGGTTCTCACCACCCCATCCCCTCCCAAGGCGGGTAACCCCACCACCACCACGGCCTGGCCCGTGGGTACTCCTGCCCCCCCCCAGCACCCAGAGGTGCTCACCAGGATCTGGACGGTGAGGAGCCCCTCGCCGGCGTCGCGGGCATCGATGGTGAACTCCACAGGCAGGCTGGCTGGGATGCCGCTGGTGCTCAGCCCTGGCCCACTGGCCCGCACCTTGCTGGCATCGTGGGCTGGCAGCACCTTGATCTTGAAGGGACTGTGGGTGGGCACAGAGGGGTCAGCAGGGTGCTGGGAGACACCCTGGCTCTGTTCCCACCCAAGGGTGGTGATCGTCACCTGCGCGGCACTTCCTGGTCGGCGTACTTGACGGCCACGGTGTAGGGCCCATCAGTGGCTGGGGTGTAGTTGACCTTGTGGGTGCCATCACCATTGTCACGCACCTCCACCGGCTCCGCCAGACCTGCAGGAAGCGTCCGTCAGTGGGGCAGGGTGTTCCATGGAATAGAGCATCCCATGGGGTAGAGCATCATGTGGGGCAGGACATCCCTGGGCAGGACACCCCATGGGGCAGGACACCTCGTGGGCATGGGATCTATGGGGATGGACATTCTATGGGCAAAGCACTCAATAGAGGAGGACACAATATGGGGCAGGACACCATATGAGGTTGGACAGCCTATGGGGCAGAGCACCCTATAGAGGAGAACGTGGCATGAGACAGGGCACCCCATGGGACAGGGCCACCCCCCCACCTTGTGTCCCTACATACCGGAGGGTCCCAGGAGGGTGACCTCGAGGGGAGCCAGTCCTGCCCCACTGCAGTCCACCGTGAAGGTCTGGGGCACCCGGGCCCTGACGCTGGGGCCCAGCCCTGGTCCCAAGCACTTGACTTTGCTGGGGTCCACCACATCCTTCACCGGCACCCGGAAGGGGCTCCCTGCAGCAGTAGGTGCAGGTCAGCATGAACAGGGGAGAGGTGTGGGGATGGGGTCAACATGTCCATGGGGTCAACAGGGACAGTGTGGCCACGAGGTCAACAGGGGCATGGGTCCAGGCACAGCACGGGGTCAACATGGGTATGGGGACAGTCAGTGTGGGCACGGGCTCAGCATAGGCACGGGCACTGCATGGGGTCAGCATGTCCATGGGGTCAGCATGTCCATGGGGACACCAAGGCCATAGCCACAGGGATGGTACAGGCAGAGGGTTCAGCATGTCCATGAAGTCAATGTGCACAGGCACAGCGTGGCGTCAACATGGACATGGGGACACCAAGCCCAGGAAGATGGTACAGGCACGAGGTCAGTGTGGGTATAAGGTCAGCATGGCCGTGGAACCAGTCCATGGTTAGGGTCAGTATGGGCTTGGGGGTCAACAGTGTTGACACAGGGCCAGCAGAGCCACAGGGCCACCATGGGGTTGGACACCGGGCCAGCACAAGCACCTCCACCCACCAGCACCCAGTAACCCACCTCCACCCCACAGACCCCCTGATGGGTACCAGAGCCCCACAGCTTCCCCCAGCTCCAACACGCACCAGGGATGGGGTGGCCACCAAAGGTAATGTTGACATCGTAGTCCCCGGCCGTGAAGGGGATGTACTCCACTGTGCAGCTCCCGTCCTTGTTGTCCTTGCAGGACATCTTGGCCTCAGAGGGACCCTCAATGGCCAGGCCCAGTCCTCCAGTGCCCGCACCCCTGGGGACACAGCACTGCTCAGGGATGCTGCCATGGGTGTCCTGGCTTTTGGGGTAGGGGTGGCATGGCCATGGCAGGTGCCCAGGGTGGGGCACATCCATGGTGGGGTGATGGGAGGTGCCACTTTCATGGTAAGTAGATGGAAGTGTCACCTACGTGGTAAGGCGATGGAGGAGCCACATTGGTGAGAGGGAGATGGACAGGCCATCTCCATTGCAAGTGGATGGAGGTGCCACGTTGGTGGCAGAAAAGGTGGCCCATGGATGGCAGGGGGTGGAGATACCATGATAGTGACAAGAGATGGAGATGCCACACCCGTGGCAGGGGGACAGATATGCCACATTGGTGGCAGGTAGATGGTGGTGGCACATCCAAGGTAAGAGGATGGAGGTGGCAGATCTGTTGGAGGTAGTGGGCTCATGACAGGGGATGGAGGTGGCACAACCGTGGCAGGGAACAGAGGTGGCACATCCATGGCATGGGATGAAGATGCCAAGTTAGTGACATGCGATGGAGGTGGAACATCCAATGTAAGAGGATGGAGATGCCACATCTGTGGCAGATCTGTGGGAGGGGTAAGAGGTGGTGGGCTGGTGGCAGAGGTGGGAGGTGGCTGGGGGTCCAGTGCCCACCTGGTCTCCACAGTGAAGCGGTTGGCCTTGCCAACGAGGCCTCCTTCCAGGCCAGGCCCATGTGCCCGCACGCGGCTGGGGTCACAACCCTCTGCCACCGCCACACGGAAGGGGCTCTTGGGGACAGCCACGTCATCATAGGTCACCTCCACCTGGTGCACACCTGGGGATGCAGAGACAGGCCGTCACCCCCTGCCCACCATGGGAGATGGGTCTCAGAGGATTTGGAGGTCCTTAGTTAGGGGATCTCAGGGGGTTTGGGGGTCCCTTGGTGGGTTTGAAGGTTCCTGGTTGGGGCTTGGGGAGGTCTCAGGGAGTTTGGGTGTCCCTAGTTGGGGTTTGGAGAGGGTCTCATGAGGGTTGGTGGTCCCTTGGTTGGGTTTCAGTGGGTTTGAACATCCCTGGCTGGGCTTTTGGTGTGTCTCAGGGGGTTTAAGGGTCTCTGATTGGGGTTTGGAGAAGTTTCAGGGAGTTTGAGGGTCTCTTGGTTGGGTTTGGGTGCTCCTTGTTGGGATTTGAGGGTCTCAAGGGATTTGGAGGTACCTGGATGGGTTTTGGGGTCGTTTCGGGGGGGTTGGGGCTCCCTTGGTAGGGATTTGCTCATTTCACGGTGTTTGGGGGTCCCTTCATTGAGTTTGGGGAGGTTTGGGGGGTCCCGGGTCTGGGGTAGAGGTTCCTCACCGTCCTCGTAGGGGGTGTAGTCCACACGGTAGGTGCCATCACCATGGTCAGTGACATAGGTGTCGGTCGTGGCCCCTGACGGATTGACCACCCGGGCCTTGACGTGGGGTCCTCCCGTCTTGGTGAGCGCCCGGGCGTCCACCGTGAAGTCAGTGCTCACCTCGCGCAGCACCCCTGCAGCACAGCACCCTCAGCACCCAGCACCGGGTGCCCCCACCCTGGGTGGGGGGCAAGGGCAGCCATGGGGAGGACATCTCCATGGTGGTGCATATGGGGAGGAGGTGCTCATGGGGAGGACATGTTGGTGCCCATGGGTATGTTCATGCAAGGGGGAGATGCCCATGTGGAGGAGGTGGCCACTGGAATGGGATGACCACAAGGATGTCCACTGGGAGAAGGTGACCATGGGGAGGAGAAGGCCATGGAGGGTATGCAGGGAGAGGAGATGCTCATGGGGAGATGGTGCTCGTGAGGGTGCCCGTAGAGAAGAGGTGCCCCCAGGGGTGGGATGTCCATGGGGAGGAGGTGCTCATGGTAGTATCCATGGGGAACAGATGCTCATGGGGAGAAGGTACCCATAGTGGTGTCCAGAGGGAGAAGATGCCCATGGTAGTGTCCATGAGGGGGAAGCGCCCATAGGGATGAGATAATCATGGGGAGAAGCAGCCCATAGTGGTACCCACAGGGAGGAGAAGCCCATGGAGATGCCCCTGGCTCTTACCTCGGGGCTCCACGCCTTTGCCGTAGACCTTGACGCCACTGGTATCAACAGCAGGGTCGATGGTGACGCGGATGGGGAATTTGGGCACTGGTCGCCCGCCATATTTGATGGTGATGGTGTAGGAGCCGGGACAGGCTGGGGTGTAGGTGATTGTGTAGGTGCCGTCGCGGTTGTTCTGGATAAGCACCTCGGCTTTCACCCCGGCTTCCGAGATGATCTCGATGGTGAGTTCGGCGTCGCCAGCTTTGGAGCAATCCACCATGAAGGTGGCCACCTCACCCGCTTTCCCCCGCTCCAGACCGGGGCCGCTGGCCGTCACCTTGTTGGGGTCGAAGACGGGCGTCACCAAAGCCTTGAAGGGGCTGCCGGGGATGTGGCGCTCGGCGAAGAGGATGTTGATGGCGTACTCGCCCGGCTCGGTGGGCAGGTAGGAGACGGCACAGGAGCCGTCGCCGTTGTCCTGACACTCGATCTTGGCCTCGCAGGGACCTTCCACCGTCAGGCCCAGGCCACCGGTGCCGGCGCCTTTGGTGTCGATGGTGAAGGGTGCCGGGGTGCCCACCCGGCCCCCCTGCAGCCCCGGCCCGTAGGCACAGACCTGCGGGGGGAACACGGGGGTGAGGGCACAGCGGGGTGTAATGGGCTGTGGGGGCTGAGTGTGCAAGGGACAAGTGTGCAAGGGGTGGGGGGATGGAGGAGTGAGTGGGTGAGGGGAGGGTATGCAAGGGGTGGGGGCACGGTGGGGGTAAGCGTGCAAGGGGTGGGGGGAATGGTGGCGGTAAGCGTGCAAGAGGTGGGGGGAATGGTGGTGCAGGTGTGCAAGACACAGGCATGATGGTGGTGTGCAAGGAGCAAGTATGTGAGGGGTGGGGGTGCTGAGAGTGAGTGTGCAAGGTCTGGGCACGATGGGGTTAAATGTGCGAGGGGTGCATGTGCTTGGGGTGAGTGTACAAGGGGTGTGGGGAAAGCTGGGCTGAGCATGCAAGGCATGAGCAGGATGGTGGTGTGCAAGGGGTGAGTGTGCAAAGGACGAGCGCGACAGGAGTAAGTGTGCCGCGTGGATGTGCAGGGAGCGTGCACAGGCACTGCAGGCGTGCAACAACACGTGGAGGCAGCACGAGTGTGCGAGAAGTGGGTGCAGGCAGCATGGGTGTGCAAGGGGGACACGGAGTGTGTGAGTGTGCCAAGACACACAGAGGCAGCACAAGCATGCAAGGGGTGTGCACAAGCAGCACGAGTGTGCAAGGACCGGGGCGGGGGTCACGCTCCCTCCCCACGCCGGCTCACGAGGCCACACATGTGTGCAAGGTCCTGGGGGATCACCGGCACCCCCCACCCCTCCCGCACCCCCTTGCACACGCACTGGGCGTGCGAGACCCCCACACACACACTGACCTTGCTGGGGTCGGGGGGCAGCAGGGCCTCCACCGGGAAGGGGCTGCCGGGAACTGGGTGCCCGTCGTAGGTGACCTCGACCTTGTAGGGTCCCTCCTCGGGGGGGGTGAAGGTGACGGGGTGGGGGCCGCCGGGGGGGGCAGGACCCACCGAGCAGGGGACGGGGCGGCGGGAGGGGCCGCTGACCTTGACCTCCACCTTGCCCTGGCCCCCCGCACCCTGAGACTCCACCGTGAACTCCTGCGTCTGCCCCACCTCCACCTCTGTGGGGGGGGGGATGTGGGTCAGGGGGGCACCCAGCACCCATGGGTGCCCCCCCCACACCCCCACATCTCATGGCACACCCCATGCCCTCACCCCAGGGTGCACCCACCCTCTGGGTGTTCCCTACCCCATGGGGCAGCCAACAACCACGGGTGCCCCCACCCATGGGGCAGCCTATGGCCAGGGCTCCCACCCCTCCAGGGCGCACCCACCCCACACCCAGGGGGTTCAAACTCCCCACCAGCACCCCCCACCAGGGTTCACTCACCCTCTGGGTGCCCCCCACCCTATGCCAAACCCTCCACCCAGCAGGTCCCACTCCCACCCAGGGTGCTCCCTCCCCACACCCAAGGGGTCCAACACCCCCTGAAGGGTGCACCCACCCTCTGGGTGCCCCCAACCCATGGGGCATCCTGCACCCAAGGGTGTGCCCCCCCCTCAGAGTGATCCACTCCCAAGGGTGCCCACCGACCCCACACTGCCCCCCCTACCCAAGCGTTCCCCACCCTAGGGTGCCCCCCCCACCCCTGGATGCCCCCCACTCACTGCTGTTGAGCCCCTGCACCTTGACCTTGCCCAGCTGCAGGGGTGGGGCCACGGTGACAGGGAAGGGGCTCCTGGGGATCTGGTCTCCCCCGTAGGTGACCACCACAGCCATGGGACCCTGCAGGTGAACCCACACCTTAGGGTGCTGCTGGAGGGGCCCCCCCACCCACACCCACAGTGGGGAGCGGAGAGAGGGGGCTCGAAGAGGCTGAGGAGACACTAGGGGCACCCATGGGTGCTCAGGAAGGGGGGTCTTGGGGGTGCCCCGGAGCTTCAGGGGGTCCCTGGGTGCCCCAGGAGGTTCAGGAGCCCCTGGCTGAGCTGCCCAAAGGACCAGGCATCCATGGGTGCTCAGCGAGGAGAGGGGCACAAGGAGAGGTTCCCAGAGCTGGGGGGCACCCATGAGATTAGGTGGGTGGACCCTGGGGTGACAGTTGCCCATATGGGGGCACATCTGTCTCACGGAGGGTGCCACGGGGATGGGGTGCCAATGGGGATGGGGTGTCAGTGAGGGTGCTCATAGGGGGTGCCCATGGGGTGCCCAGGAGGATGGGGTGCCCATAAGAGTGCCAATGGGAATGGGGTGCCCATGGGGATGCCCACCGGGATGGGGTGTCCAGGGAGGGTGCCCATGGGAATGGGGTGCCCACACCAGGACATCTGTGGGGGTGGCCTTGGGGGTGTCAGTGAAGGTGCCCCTCGGGGTGCCCACCTGCTGCAGGGCGGTGTACTTGACCGTGTAGGAGTAGTCGTGGTTGTCGATGACCTCGAAGTCACGCACAGCCGGGCCGGGCCCCGACCCCCCGAACTGCACGTCCAGGGGGGCCTTTCCAGCCCCCTTCGTCTGCACCGTGAAGTGGGTGGGCTTCCCCACCTCCACCCCTGCCCCACAGCACATCAGCACCCGTGGGGCCTCCCCCAGGGGCCTCCCCTAACAGCACCCAGCCCCACCAGCACACCCAGCCCCACCAGCACCCCCAGCCCCACCAGCACCCCCAGCCCCAGGGCTCCCAGTCTCCCTGTCCTACAGCACCCAGCTCCACAGCCCCGCAGCACCCAACCCCTTAGCACCCTGAGTCCCCGCCCCAATAGCGCCCAGACCCATGGTGCCCACAGCCCCGGTCCCCAGCCCTATAGCACCCACTGCCCCTGTCCTACAGCACCCAACCCTATAAGCATCCAGGGTCCCCACCCTACGGCACCCAACCCCTGCCCTACAGCACCCAGACCCACAGCCCCAGCCCCCAGTGCCCATCCCCACAGCACCCACAGCCCCTGCTCCCCAGCACCCCATCCCTGCATCCCCTCACCCGTCCGGTTGAGCCCAGGTCCTTCAGCCTTGACCTTGCTGGCATCGTGGGATGGCTCCACCTTGATGCGGAAGGGGCTGCTGGGGATCTCCTGTGGGGGACAGAGGTTGACATGGGTGACGCGGGTGGCACTGCTGCCCCGTATGACATCAGCGGGCAGGGTGGAGGCACCAAGGGTGCTCTGCGTGATGGGTGTGTGGTACCTGGTTGGCGAAGAGCACCATGATGGTGTAGAGCCCAGCACCCGGCGGTGTGTACTTCACCGTGAAGGTGTCGTTGTCATTCTTGATGATGTCAAAGTCAATGTCGGCCTCCACCGGTCCCACCACCCCAGGGGCACATTTGATCCCAATGCTCACATCACCTGCAGGGTGGCACCACTGTCAGTACTGCATCACCCTGCTCCCCCAAGGTGGGCATCAAGGAGGTGAGGTGGGACCAGAGATGTGGGCTGGACGAGGGACGCGGGGCAGGACCAGGACTGGGGATGCTGGACCAGGACCAGAGATCACGTACAAAGACCAGGGATGGTGGACGAGGAGTGGGGATGCAGGAGCAGAGATGATGGATCAAGACTGGGGATGCAGGAGCAGAGATGTTGGATCAGGACTGGGGATAATGGACAAGGACTGGGGATCATGGAAAAGGACCAGCGATGAAGGACATGGGATGATAGACCAGGGCTGCAGGATGTGGGTGCTATCCCCACAGTGGGGTTCCCATGGGCGCCCCCCATCGCAGGTACCCACCCTGCCCAGCCTCACTGCAGTCGACAGTGAAGTAGGTGGGTTCGTTGGCCTTCAGCCCCGTCTTCTCCACGCCTGGTCCATAGACCTTCACCCTGCTGGGATGGCTGCCCTCACCCACGTTCACCTGTGGGCATGTGGTGTGTTACCAGCAGGTACCCAGGATGCCACAAACCCCTCCTCATGCCTCGCCCCCCATGGGTCTGGGACCCCCAACCCCACCACTGGCAACACAGTACCCATGGGACTCATCTCTATGATCCATGGGACCCTCTTCTCCATGCCCAGCACCCCATTGCCATCCCCATTATCCCATGGGACGTCCATCCCCACCCCAGCACCCTAGAGGTCTAGGGCCCCCACCTCCATGTCCATCACCCCATGGGACCCCTATCTCCACCCTGTCTCCTTCCCCAGCACCCCCATGGGTTTCCTATCCCCATCACCCCATGAGTCCCACATGGCACCCACGCGGAAGGGGCTGCGGGGGGTGTTGACGCCACCCCAGGTGACGATGATCGTGTGCTTGATGGCCTTGGTGGGCACATAGACACAGTGGTAGGTGCCGTCCCCGTTGTCCTTCACCTTGATGTCGATGGGGAAGCCCTCGGCGTCCTAGAGGCACCAGATGGGTTGAGGGCACTCAATGGCACCCAACAGAACCTAACAGCACTCAGTGGCACCCAATGGCACCCACTCAATTGTACTCAAGGGCACCCAACGGCACTCACCAGCACTCAATGGCACCCAACAGCACCCACCCAACAATGGCACCCTACCTGGGCATAGAGCTTGAGGGGGCCCTTGCCGGCACCACGGGTGTCGATGGTGAACTCGGCCGGTCGATCCACAATGCAGCCGGTGGGCTCCAGCCCTGGCCCAAAGGCCTTCACCTATGGGTGGGGGCAAGGGTGGATGGAGTGGGGGTCAGGGTGGTGGTGACACCCCCAGCACCCATGGAAGAGTGGGGGGGTGAGATTACAGAGGGGAGGGAGAGCAGCACATGAGGGTGTGGGGATGCAAAGATGAGGAGCAGCACCCATGGGTGCAGGGGGTGCCCATGGAGTCTGTGCTTGGGGACAAGGGACAGCGGGTGCCACCACACGGTGGCTGCGGGACAAAGGGCAGAGAGGGGTGCAGTGGGGCGCAGTGAGACACAATGAGGTGATATGGGACTGAGCAGGGTGAACTGGGGTGCAAGAGGGTGCTATGGTGCACTATGGGGCACAGCAGGGTGCTGTGGGGCACAACGGCACCTTCTCAGGCCAGGAGTCGTGGGGCGCGGGCAGGATGTGGGCAATGAAGGGGCTGTCCTTGATGTCCTCGTCGTCGCAGACCACGTGCACAGCATAGTCGCCCGGCTCCGTGGGCCAGTAGCGCACGTCGCACGAGCCGTCCCCCTTGTCATCGCACTCGATCTTGGCCTGTGATGGGCCCTCAATGGAGAAACCTGCGGGTGGTGGCACCCCCGGTGTGACATGGGCCTCCAGGAGAACCCCTAGTGACCCCAGCACTGCATGCCCCCTGCCCATGACCATGTCCCCAGGGTGGTGACACCCCATGTGGGCCCATGTCCTGAGGGTGGTGAGCCCCAGCCCTTGTGTCCACCGTGGTGTCTCTCAGCCTGTGCCCGTGTCCCCACCACGATGCCCCCCACTCCATTCCCACATCCCCAAGATGTCCCTCACTCCTTGCTCATGTCCCCACCATGATGTTCCGCACTCCATCACTCCGTGATGATGTCCCCAACACAATGCTACCCACTCCATACCCATGTCCCCAAGATGTCCTCCACGCCATGCCCTCCTCCCCACCTCGGTGCTCCACACTACATCTCCATGTCCCCACCCTGCTGCCCCCCACCCCAAGCCCCTATCCCCAGGCCGGTACCCCCCACCCATGGGTGCCCCCACTCACCCAGGGTGCCCACTTCGGTGCCGATGGCCTCCACCACAAAGTCGGCCGACTTGCCCACCACGCCGCCCTCCAGACCTGGTCCCCATGCCCGGACCTTCTGGGAACCGGGCGCTGGTGCCACCATCACCTCGAAAGGGCTGCAGGAGTCACGTCAGTACCCGGCAAGGGCTCACGCATCCCTCAGTGGGGGGGGGTCCCATGGGTGGGGGGGTGTCAGCTGACCTGCGTGGGATGGCATAGCCACCCCAGGTGATGGCCACCGTGTACTTGCCAGGGACCATGGGGTGGTACTCGCATTCATAGACACCGTCGCCTGCATCCCGCACCTTCACTGGCTCCTCCGTGCCCTCTGCGTGAGGTGGAGGGGTGTGGGTCAGACGGGGTGCAACCCCCCAGCCATGGACCACACACAGACCTCTCCTGTCATGCACCCACCATGCATCAGTCATGGACAACCCCATGGTGCCCCCCGCCAATCATAGACCACCCATGGACATCCCTATCGTACCTCCCAAACATAGACCACTCGTGGACAACTACATGGGCATCTCCCAAACATGGGTGACCCTATTGATAGCAGGAACTAGTTGGTGCCCCTCAATCATGATCATCCCTCTATGAAGACCCAAATGGTGACCCTCAACCATGCAGTCCCCATGGAACCCCTCCAATCATGCACCCACCTCCCCCCATGAACAACCCCATGGTGCCCCCCAACCATAGACCACCCATGGACACCCTGACGGACATCCCCAATCATGCACCTCCTCATTATGGACAACCCCATGGTGCCTCCCAACCACGGACTACCTATGAACACCCTTATGGATGCCCACCAACCATGCACACTCTACTGCAGGCACCCCTTAACCATGCACCTCCAATCCCATGGACAACCCCATGGTGTCCCCCCAACCATACAACTCCCATGGACCCCCCCACCCTGCCATGTCCACTCACTGGGTCCCTTGACGACCACCCGCAGTTCCCCGGTGCCGGCACCCTTGGTGAGCACCTTGAAGTCGGCTGTCTCCTGCACCCTCACGCCCTTGGGCTGCAACCCGCGCCCGGTGGCCCGGCACGCTGATGGGGTGCATGCTGCCAGCAAGGACCCATCCTCAGCACCCAGCACCCTCAGCACCCGTGGGTGCTGACAGTGCCCAGGAAGGGCTGATATAGGCAATGGGGGCTGGGGGGAGTGTGGGGTGGAAGCAGAGGGGGGATATGGGGGCTCCTGGGGTGTAAGGATGCTATGGGGACACCCTGGGGACAGATGGGTGCTAAAGGGTGTCATGAGGTCCTTAGGGGCAAAAGGGACCCATGGGGACACCCTGGAGACGGGTGTGCCATGGGGACACCCAGGAAGCAGATGGGTGCCATGGGACAACCTTGAGGCCAGGGGTAACCACAGGGGTGCCATGAGGCCGCCATGGGCATTGATGGGTACCATGGGGCCACCACAGTCACCGATGGCTACCAATGGGGCCATGGTGGGAATCCCTGGGGCTGGTCTCACCTTCAGCCACGTTGACCGTGAATGGGCTCTTGGGGATCTGGGCACCGGCGTAGGTGACACAGATGGTGTGTGGTCCCTCCAGGACGGGCCGGTAGGTGCAGCGGTAGATGTTGTCCCCTTTGTCCTCCAGCATCACCTCCACTGTGTCCCGCCGGCCCTGAGGGTCCACGATCACCACCCCCACATCGCCTGGGCCAGCCCCTGCCACGACGAGAACATAGGCTTAGTGCCACCAGGCCATGCCATGGCCACACCACCATGAGAACATGGCCCCAGAGCCACCAGACCACACCATGGCCATGCCACGAGGACATGGTCTTAGTGACACCCCTCCCACCATAGTCATGCCACCATAAGAACGTGGCCCCAGAGCAACCAGGCCACAGCATGGCCATGCCACCATCAAGTCATGTGCCCAGAGACCAGGTCACGCCACCATGAGGACATGGCCTCAATGCCACCCAGCATCACCACAGCACGCGGTCTCAGTGACAGCCATTGATGCCATGGCCACGACACCACAAGAACTTGGCCTCAGTGCCACCAGACTACACCATGGCCACACTACCATGAGGACATGGCCTCAGTACCACCCTGCACCACCATGGCCATGCCACCAGAACCACCAGGCAATCCTATGATCATGCCACAAGAAGAACATGGTCTCAGTGACATCCAGACATGCCACCACAAGAACATATCTCCAGAGCCACCAGGCCACACCATGGCCACGTCACCAGGAGGACATGCCCTCAACGTCACCCAGCACCACCACGGCCATGCCACACCTCAGTGCCACCATGCTTGGTGGCCACCAGAGCCCACCTGCGGTGTAGATGTCGAAGTAGGTGGGCTTGTTGGCCACGTTGCCAATGGGCTCCAGGCCAGGGCCACGTGCTGTCACCTTGCTGGCGTCGCCCAGGGCCATGCCCACGTTGACACCGAAGGGGCTCTTGTCGATGTTCTGCCCCGCAAACAGCACTGTCACCTGGGGGAAAAGGTGATGTCAGGGGTGACCATGGCCTCCATGGCCACCCAGCACCTTGGTGACACCTCCTGCTCTGCAACCCGGCTGGCAGGGCACACCCACCACTCTGTGGGTTGGTGCTGTGGGTGCTCACCTTGTGCAGCCCCGCAACCTTGGGGACATAGGTGACACTGTATGTCCGCTTCTTGTCATTGTTGGGGACCACCTTGGCCTGGGGAGGGGGGACAACCCCAAAAATGTGGGGGGGATGTTATGCAGAGCTAGAGAGCCAGGGACCCCCCAAGGGGGTTCTGGGGGTCTGGGTGCCCCCCATCCTACCTCCTCGGTGTGGCCCTCAGGGTCCTCGACGTAGACCAGGACCTCGCCCAGCCCCGCTTCGAGGGTCTCCACTGTGAACTGCGCCGGCTTTAGCACCACGTTCCCCTGCGGCTCGATGCCTGCGGGTGCCCGGGCGTCAGGGTACCCTCCCACCCCACCACTGGCACCCTATGGTGGCCTCTGGGACCCCCTCAGCTCCCACAGCTTGGGACATCCAGGTGGTCCTTGGTGGTGGCTGAGGGGCCCTGGGGCACCCCAGGTATGGAGGGGACACTGGGGGGCAAAAGGGGTCCCTGGGCATGGGTGGCACCCTGGGGAACCCTGGAGTGTCCCTGGGTGTGGGAGGGACCCTGGGGGGGGGTGTCAAAAGGTGTCCCTGGGGTATGGGTGGCACCCTGAGGTGCATGGGCATGAGCGGAAGCTTAGGGTGTCCCTGAGCATCAGTGGCACCCTGAGGGCATCCCTGGGGACCTTGGGGTGTCCCTTGGGGACTAAGGGGGTCCCTGGGCTTAGGTGACACTCTGGGGGTGTCCCTGGATTTGACCCCAGGGTGGCAAAGGGGTCCCTGAGCTCAGAGAGCACCCATGGGTCACCCTCATGCCGTGATACCCCATGACCCTCCATGGCACCCATGTCACCCACCCCGTGCCCCATCCCCACAGCCCCCCCATGCTCCCCCATGCCCATACCGGGCCCATAGGCACGGGCACGCCCGGGCTGGGGCTGGTGGGCACGCAGGGGGGCGCCCGGCTTCAGCTTGGCCTTGGGGAACTGGGACAGGTACGTCATGACCGAGTGCTCGTCCACGTTGGGGTCCACGATCTCCTCGGGGGCGATCACCTGCGGGGAGAGGGGGTACAACCCCATACCTGTCAGCTCTGCCCATGACCCCCCACAACCACCCACCTGGGGTCCCCTCCCAGCCCAGTGCCCTCCTCAGGACACCCTACACCCCCAGGGACCCTCCAAGGACTCCCCTGCGCCCATGGGGTCCCCCGCCATGCCCAGGGACCACCCACCCACACACAGGGACATCCTCCACCCCCAGGGACACTCTGGGGACCCACCTGCACCCTCAGGGTTACCCCCCATGTCCAGGCATGCCCTTGCACCCCCTTGGACCTCCCCAGTGCTCCCAGTACCCCCTCAGGATCACCCCCCTATGCCCAGGGACACCCCTGCACCCTCAGGGTCCCCTCCAAGCCCAAGGACACCCCCACACACACCTCTAGGGACCCTCCCATGTCCAGGAACTCCCCCAGGGACCCCCCAGGAGCACCCCTGAACACTCAGGGTCCTCCTCGTGTCCAGGGTCACCCCAGGGACCTCCCAAGTGCTCCCTCAGGCTCCCCCCCACCATGCTTAAGGACCCCCCTGCACCCCAGGGTCTCCTCCATGTCCAAAGACCCCCACCCCCCAGGGTCCCCCCACGTCCGGGGACAAGGCCCTCCCAGTGCTCCCAGTACCTGGGGGACGCCCAGCCAGTCATCCGCCTGCTGCATGGCCTCCCGGGCGTTCTGCACCGGCTGCTTCGGGTCCCAGCTCTCCCAGTCTGGGCACAGGCCTGGCATGGGGAGGAGGGTGTTAGATGGGCACCCCTGCGGGGGGGTGGGGGGCAGCACCCCCTTCCCACCCCCCTTTCCCTTTGGAGCCTCCCAGTGCCCCCCAGAATCCTCCAATAGCTTCCAGTGCCCCCCAGCATCCCCCCGTGCCACCCCAGTGCTCCTGAGCCAGCACAGACAGGGGGGTGCAATTGCCCCCAAACTCCTGTGCCCCCCATGGCCCCTAACTGGGGGTGCATCTGCCCCCCATACCCCCCCTGCCCACCTACCAGGGGTGCAACTGCCCCCCAATACCCCCCAACAGGGGTGCCATCGCCCCCCCATGCCCCCTAGCCCCCTCACCAGGGGCGCAGTTGTCCACCAGTGCTCCCAGTGCCTTCCCGTCCTGCCAGTCGCGGTTGAAGTTGGTGATGGGCAGCTGGGGCACCTTGTTCTGGATCCAGCCCAGCAGCCGCTGCTTGGGCGTCTGCCGCCGGGCTTCCTCCTCCTCCTCATCCTCCCACATGGGCATGGAGATGGAGTAGTGCAGGATGAGGGTCCAGATCAGCCCCAGGATCAGCTTCAGGTTCCCATCCACGATGGCCTTGCTGTCTGTGGGCACCCACGGGGGGGTCACTGGCACCGTGAGGGCACCCCGACACACCCACGGGGGTCCCTGGCACCCCAGTGCCAGCCTGGGGACACCCCAGCACCCAAGTGTCAGCCTGGGGACAGCCTGCAGCACCCACGAGGGTCCCTGGCACCCCAGTGCCAGCCTGGGGACACCCCACAGCACCCACGGGGGTCCCTGCCACCTTGTCACCCCTGGCACACGCAGGGTCCCCATCAGAGTGCCCCGGGGGTCCCTGAGCCCCCCAGCACCCTGCGGGTCCCTGGCTCTGGGTGGGGGGCGCCAGGATGGGGAAACTGAGGCGGGGAGTGGGGGCTGGGGGGAGGGGAATCCTAGGCATCCCGGCCCCTCCCCCACTGCCCTGCAGAGAGGACCCGGGAGGCCCCGCCCCCTCCCCTCCCCCTCCCCCTCCCTCGCCCCCCACGAACGATCGTGTTTCGGGGAGGAAACGGGCTGCAGAAGTGGGGGGGGGGGGCTTGGTGTGCAAGGGGGGGTGCACGAGTGAGTGTGCAAGGCGAGGAGGTGCACCCCCCAACCCCCCCGTGCAACACGTGTGGGCTCTGGGCTGGGGGGCGCACGTGCAAGGGGGTGCACACGCGTGTGCGAGGGGTGGGGCGTGTGCGCGCTGTGGGGGGCGGCGAGTGACTCACCGGCACGTGGCCCCCGAGCCAAGTGTGAGCTCAGCATGGCCCCCCCACCCCACGCATGGCCTTGCACGGGGGTCACACCCACCGCTCGGCCTCGCACGCCCGCCCCAGCCCCACCCTCACGCCTCCACCAGCCCCGTCCTCACGTACCCACCACGCTCGCCCCAGCCCCGTCCTCACGTACCCACCACGCTCGCCCCAGCCCCGTCCTCACGTACCCACCACGCTCGCCCCAGCCCCGTCCTCACGTACCCACCACGCTCGCCCCAGCCCCGTCCTCACGTACCCACCACGCTCGCCTCAACCACTCACCGATGGAGACCAGCTTGATGTGTTCCCTCTCCAGGAACTCCAAGGCCACTGAGACGTTCTCCAGCTTCATCTGGCGGAAATTGGGGCGCGGGTGGTACTTGCGGCCCATCTTCTTCTGGCTGAGGACCTCCAGGAGGGCGATGAGGCGCAGCCCATCGCTCAGGTCCCGCTGCAGGTCCCCGATGCGCTTGTGGACGCACTTGAGGTGCTCGTTGCACCAGCGGGTGAAGGTGTTTTGCTGGATCTTCTTCCAGGGAGCGTCCTCGGCCAGGTCCTTCTCGGTGGCCGGGAGCTCCTCGGGCTCCTCGCCTGTCTGAGCCTCGTAGTTGGAGTTCATGGTGGTGGGTGCTGGTGGGTGGTGGTTGTGCTGGTGGGTTCCTGCTAGGGGGGGCTGTAGACCACGCTGGGGGTGGCGCGCTGGGTGGAGGTCCTGGGTTGGGCGCTGGTGTCCTGGGTGGGGGTCCCGGGTCACCCCTGGTGTCCTCAGTGGGGGTCCTGGGTGACTCCCGGTGTCCTGGGTGGGTGCTGGGGTCCTGGGTGGGGTCCCGGGTCTCTCCCGGGGTCCTGGGTCACTGCGGGTGCCCGGGGCGCGGTCCCGGTTCCCGGTGACAATGCCCGGTGCTGGGGGTCGGTGTCCTGGATGAGTCCCGGGTCAGTCCCGGGGGTGGGTCCCAGCGCCGGGGGCTGGTGTCCTGGAGCAGTCCCGGGGCAAGTTCCCGGTGCCGGTTCCCGGGGGGGTCGGAGTCGGTTCCCGGAGCGGAGCAGCCGCTCCCGGCGGGGCCGGGGCCGGGCCGGTTCCCGGTGGGGTCCGGGTCGGTTCTGGAGAGTTCCCGGAGCGGAGCGGCGGTTCCCGGGGGGGTCCGAGGCGGTTCCTGGTAAGTTCCCGGAGCGGAGCGGCGGTTCCCGGTGTGTCCGGGTCGGTTCCCGGTGCGTTCCCGACGCGGAGCGGCGGTTCCCGGTGGGGTCCGAGGCGGTTCCCGGGGCCGGGTCCCGGTGCGTTCCCGGAGCGGAGCGGCGCGGCGGTTCCCGGTGGAGTCCGGTGGTTGCTGGTGCCAGTTCCCGGCGGGGTGCGGGTCCGGAGCGGGGCCCGGGCGGGCGGCGAGTGACGGGGCGGGGGGCGGCGGCGGCGGCTTTAAGCGCGGCCCCGGCCCGGCCCCGCGGCCACGGGAGGGGCCCGGCCCGGGGCGAGGCGGGGGGGGGGGGTTGGGGGGCCTGACAGCAGCCGCTATTTATAGCCCCGGCGGCACCGTCACCAGCCCCGGACCCGGCACCTCCGAACCCCGGGAATCCCCGAACCCCGGTACCCCAAAGACACCCCCCCAAGAGCCCCCCCTCACTCGGGACCCCCTCCGGGACACTCAGCCGGGACACCCCCCCCCCCTCAGGACCCCTCCAAAAACTCCCATAAGACACCCCCCCCCCCCGAACCACAACCGAGACGCCCCCCCCAGGACACCCCCCCCAGGAAACCCACCTGGGACCCCCCCAGGACACCCCCCCAAGCACCCCCCATCAGCACCCCCACCCTTGGACACCCGCCCCAGGACAACTCACCACCTGGGAAACCCACCCAGGACCCCCCCCAACACCCCCCATCAGCCCCCCCCCTCCTGGGACCCCCACCTAGTGCACCCCCCCCACTGAGGGGGTCCACCCGCACGCCTGGGTCCTCTTTGACACCCTCAGGCCCCAGCTGGGTGCTGGGATGGGGGGGGACACAATTGGGTGCTCCGGAGCTGGGTCCTTTGGGGGGGGTAATTTGGAGGGGGGGTGTATCGGGTTCCCCCCGGTTCCGGTGTCTGACGTCACCGTCCCCACGTCACCGCTGGCCACCCGCCCTGGAAGCTTCCAGTGGGTGGGGGGGCACCCCAGCACCCACCGTGGCGGCGGGGGGGAACACACGGACAGAGGGTGCTGGCACCCGGGTTCCTCTCCCCCCACCCTGTGACTCAGTTTCCCTCCCCGTACGGTGAGGAGTTCCCTGGGTGGGTGTCAGTGGGTGCGGGGGGGTGAGGGTGCACCCCAGGGTGACAGCGGGTGGCGGGGGGGGCACACACCACACAATGGCCCAGGCGCCTGCGCCAGCACCTAAAAATAACCCAGCGAGTCAGAGCCACGCACCCGGCACCCAAAATACCCCGGGGGGGGCAGGGGGGCGCGTCCTGCTCGGGGGGGGGGGGTGTGACACACACGACGAGGAGGGTGGCACGTGGGTGGCACCCACAGTGGGGGGCACCCATGGGTGGCACCCGCACCCCAGAGACACTCACACCGACGGCAGCCATGCAAGGGGGTGGTTGGTGTATTGCTGGGGGGGGGTCAGGTTGCTCCGGGGGGGTCCAGGGTGCCCCCCGGCGTGTCAGCAGTCCTTCAGGCAGGGGTAGAGGAAGATCATTGTGGAGGCCACGATGAAGAGGATGAAGGGTTTGAACCCAACGGTGTTCTTCTGGGTGGGGACAGGGGGGTCAGGGCCACCCCCACCATAGTGGCACCCCGAGCCCGGGGTCCCCCCACTCCATACCTGTGTCTGGGTCCCCTCCAGGCTCTGGGACTGGGTGTCCTTGGTGTCCTCGAGGCAGGGGGACATTGGGAGGGGACCCTGGGTGTCCCCTGGCCCTTCAAGGCACCTGCAGGAGATGGCAGTGCCAGGGGCTGCTGGTGGCACAGGGGACATGGACGGGGGACAGGGAGGACATGGCTGGGGGGACATGGCCATGGAGACAGGGGACACTGGGGACAGTGGATAGTGGGGACATGGCAGAGGGGATATGGCCGAGGGGACACTGGGGACATGGTCAGGGGGACGTGGCCATGTGGACAGGTGGGACATAGGGGCAGGAGGGGCATGGCCGAGGGGACAGGGGAGACCTGGATCAGGGGACATGGGGACAGGGAGGACATGGCCATGGGGCACTGAGGACGTGACTGGGGGGCACAGAAGACCTGGACAAGGGTACAAGGGGCGTGTGGCCATGGGGACAGGGGGGCTATGAGGACAGGGGGGACATGGGAACAAGGGGACACGGCCGGGGGCACTAGGGACTTGGCCGTGGGGCCAGGGGACATGGGTCAGGGGACATGGGGCCAGGGAGAACATGGCCAGGGGGCAGTGGGGCCACATATGAGGCCACCTCCAGGAGGTCACGAGGGCTGGGGGTCACGGTGGTGGTGGGGGTCCCATGGGTGCCATGGGCAGGACATAGTGGGTGCCGCGGGGCGGTACCGGGGGCAGCGGGTGCTGCAGAGGCGGCGGCAGAGGCGGAGGTGACGGTGATGCAGCGCCTGGTGATCCTTGGCCAGCGCCTCCCGCTGCGCCCGCAGCTGGGCCAGCTCCTCTACAGGGCACCCCCACCTCAGCCCCACGGCACCCCCCTGCCGCTGCCACCACCCCCTGGGCCACAGCGTCACCCCACCACACCGTGGTCAGCACCCTGCCGCACCATGACTACCATCCTACCATGCCACAATCACCACCCTGCCACACCATGACTGCCACCAGACCATGCCCACCATCCCAACACCCCACGATCACCACCACTCCATGCCCACCATCCCAACACACCATGATCACCATCACCCCATGCCCACCACCCCACAATCGCCACCACCCCATGGCCACCATCCCAACACACCATGATCACCACCACCCCACGATCACCACCACTCCATGCCCACCATCCCAACACACCATGATCACCACCACTCCATGCCCACCATCCCAACACACCATGATCACCACCACCCCATGCCCACCATCCCAACACCCCACGATTGCCACCACCCATGGCCACCATCCCAACACACCATGATCACCACCACCCCATGCCCACCATCCCAACACACCATGATCACCACCACTCCATGCCCACCATCCCAACACCCCACGATCACCACCACCCCATGCCCACCATCCCAACACACCATGATCACCACCACTCCATGCCCACCACCCCACGATTGCCACCACCCATGGCCACCATCCCAACACACCATGATCACCACCACCCCATGCCCACCATCCCAACACACCATGATCACCACCACTCCATGCCCACCATCCCAACACCCCACGATCACCACCACCCCATGCCCACCATCCCAACACACCATGATCACCACTACCCCATGCCCACCATCCCACCACCCCATGATCACCACCACCCCATGCCCACCATCCCATGATCACCACCACCCCATGCCCACCACCTCACCACCCTACGCCCACCACCCCGCCGCGCCCCGCCCCGGCACCTTGGAGTCGTGCCGCCTCGTTGGTGGCATCCCGCTGCTGCTGGTCGCTGCGCTGGGCGCTGGCCCGCAGGGCGCCGGCCTCCCGCCGGTACCGGTCGCAGAGCTCGCGGCCGCAGCGCAGCTCCTCCCGCAGCCGCCTGCCCTCCGCGGCCGCCCGCGCCCGCTCCGCCCGCGCCCGCTCCAGCGCCCGCTCCAGCCGTTCCACCCTGGCCAGGTGCCCGGCCTGCAGCGCGCCCAGCTCGGCCTCCAGCTCCCGCAGCTCCCCTGCGGCGGAGGGACAACGGCGGGCACCGGGCGGGGCCGGGGCGGGGCGGGCGGCACCCGCGGGTGCCCGGCCCTTGGGGCGCGGTCCCCTGGGGGCGCCCCTCCCCGGGGCCGCCCCGGGACCCCTACTCACTGTCCACGGAGCGGGTGCCGTCCATGGTGCCGCCTCCGGCCCCGCCGCGCCCGGGGTCCCCCGCCGTCCCCGCCCCGGCGTCCCCGTCGACTTTCCCAACGGCCGCCCCGTGCGCCGGGGGCCCCGCGCCGGTGTCACTGTCCCGCACCGCTACGGCCAGTGTCCCCGCGGGGGCCGGCCCCGCCGCCCCGGGCAGCGTTCACCCTGGAACCTACCGACGGTGCGGCACGGCGCACCCTGACCCACCCCACCCGACCCCGCACAGCCCAGTTGCAGGCCAGTACAGCCCAGTGCAGCCCAGTATAATACAGCCCGGGACAGCCCAGTGCAGCCCAGTACAGTGTGGCCTGACCCAGTACAGTTTGGCACAGTACAGTGCAGGGACTGCTGGACCTCACCCAACCCCGTATGGCCCAGGACAGCCCAGTACAGCCCAGTGCAGCCCAGTGCAGCCCAGTGCAGCCCAGTGCAGCCCAGTGCAGTAGAGTACAGCCCAGTGCAGTACAGTGCAGCCCAGTACAGTGCACTGTAGCCCAGTACAGTGCACTGTAGCCCAGTACAGCCCAGTACAGTCCAGTACAGCCTTGTATGGCCCAGTACAGCCTGTTACAGCCCATAGCACTGTGCAGCCCAGTATAGCCCAGTGCAACAGAGTACAGCCCAGTGCAATAGAGTACAGCCCAGTACAGCCCAGTACAGTCCAGTACAGCCTTGTATGGCCCAGTACAGCCCAGTACAGCCTGTTACAGCCCATAGCACTGTGCAGCCCAGTACAGCCCAGTGCATCCCAGTACAGCCCCGGCTGACTGGGGTGTGACTGTCCCTCCTCTCCCCCAGCCTTTATACGCTCCCCAACTCGGGGGGGGGGTGGTGTCCCAAGAGCCCTTAATCCGCCCCCTAAGCAGCTTCTGCTCATCCTTCCTGCCCCCATGGAGGGGGCGTGGGGGTGGGCAGGAACAGGGGAGCGGGGTGGGGGGTGCTTGGACCGGGGGTTGCTGGTGGGGGGCACCCTGAAAGTGCACAAGCCCACCCCCCCGGCGATGTACCCACCAAAAGTGACGCCCTCCGTCCCCGGCAGTGCACGCCCGGGACGTGACCCCCCACCGACCATGCCCCACCCCGGGCACTGACCCGCAGCCCCGGCACCGCACCCCCCAGCAGTGCCCCCATGGGGCTGCGAAGCCACCCCCAGGGGCTTGGGGTGGGGGGGGCGAAATCACCGGGGGACCCCAAATCCCCCTGGGGACCCCGAACCCCCCCTGGAGCACCCGAACCCCCACCCCAGGCACGCCAACCCCTCCCTGGAGCACCCCAAACCCCCTCTGGAGCACCCAAACCCCCCTGAGGCACCCCAAATGCCCCTGGGGACCCCAACCCACCCTGGGCAGACCTCAACCCCCTCCGGGGACCTCAACAACCCCCCCCGGGGCACCCTACCCCCCACCGGACCAGCCCAGCACACGCAGGGCTGGGACATCCCAGTGGCAGCAAGATCAACCTTGGGGGTGTCCCCTGGATGCCCCTGGAGACCCTTGGGGACCCCTCAACGGCCAAGCCAGGTGGGGGGGGCCCTTATGCACCCAACCAAATCCCACCAATCGGCTCGGCCTGGCTTAACGAGGCCGATTAGACCCTGAGCCTGGCTTAGCCCCCCCCTAATCCCTAAGTTTGCCTTGATCCCCTCCTCAGCCCTTAAGCGGCTTTGGGGCTGGGCAGGGTATATGAGGGGGGAGGGCAGGAGACCACCAGGTACCCCCCACCCACCACCACCACCACCGCCACCGCCCCCCCTCCTCTTCCCGAACCATGTCGGGCGACGAGGAGTTCTACCTTTTCAAGAACGGCTCCTCGGTGGGCCCATGGGACGGCCCCCAGTACCACATCGCCCCGCCGTGGGCCTTCTACCTGCAGACCGCCTTCATGGGCTTCGTCTTCTTGGTGGGCACCCCCCTCAACGCCATCGTCCTGGTGGTCACCGTCAAGTACAAGAAGCTGCGGCAACCCCTCAACTACATCTTGGTGAACATCTCCTTCAGCGGCTTCATCTCCTGCATCTTCAGCGTCTTCACGGTCTTCGTCTCCAGCTCGCAAGGTTACTTCGTCTTCGGCAAGCACATGTGTGCCTTGGAGGGCTTCGTGGGAGCCACCGGAGGTAGGTGGGGGTGGCCCATGGAGGCTGCGGAGGCTGGGGGTGACCACCATGGTCTGGTGGGGCCATAGGAGTTGGGGCAACCACTGTGGTTTGGTGAGGCTGGAGGTGGGGTGACCTCCGTGGTTTGGTGGTGCTGGAGGTGGAGGTGACCGCTATGGTCTGGTGGGGTTGTAGCAGATGGGGTGACCACTATGATCTGGGGGGGCTGTAGGAGTTGGGGTGACTACTATGGTCTGAGGGGCTGGAGGTGGAAGCGATCATCATCGTCTGGCGGGGTTGTAGGAGTAGAGGTGACCACTATGGTCTGGTGGGACTGTAGGAGTTGGGGTGTCCACCGTGGTCTGGTGGGGCTGGAGGTGGAGGTGACCACTGTGGTCTGTTGGGGCCACAGGGGCTGGTGGGCCATGATTGAGGTCCCAGCTGTGTCCCCCCCCAGGGCTGGTGACAGGGTGGTCCTTGGCCTTCCTGGCTTTTGAGCGCTACATCGTCATCTGCAAACCCTTCGGCAACTTCCGCTTCAGCTCCAAGCACGCCCTGATGGTGGTGGCGGCCACCTGGGTCATCGGCATCAGCGTGGCCGTGCCACCCTTCTTCGGGTGGAGCAGGTCGGGGGGGAACGGCTTGGGGGTGGGCAGGGTGCTGAGCATCTCCAGGAGTGGTGGCAGGGGTTGGGGGGGGACGGGACATGAGGGTGCCAGCAGGGTGTTGAGACACCCAACAGTGCCATGGGAGTCCCAGGTGGGTGCCAGGAGGGTGCTGAACCACCCAGCAGTGCCACAGGCATGCCCTGGGGTGCCATAGGGGTGCCACAGGGGTGCCATGCGGTTGCCACAGGGGTTCAGAGCAGCCTGGCAGTGCCATGGAGGTATCATGGGGTGCCTTAGGGGTGCCATGGGGGTACCAGGAGGGTGCTGAGACACCCAGCGGTACCACAGGGGTGCCATGGGGGTTCCAGGAGGGTGACAGGAGGGTGCTGAGTCACCCAGCAGTGCCATGGGGTGCCAAGGAAGAGCCATAGGGCACGGAGCGCCCCATCAGCGTGCCACAGGGTGCCATAGGAGTGCTATAGAGGTGACATGAGGTGCCATGGGGTGCCACAGGTGGGCCATGGGGTGAGAAGCAGCCCAGCAGTGCCATGGGGATGCTACGGGGTGCCACAGGGGTGCCACGAGGATGCCACGGGGCATGCAGCAGCCCAGAAGTGCCACAGGTGTGCCACAGGGCCACCCTGGCCATGCCACACGTGGCGGAGCAGGATGTGAGCGCGTGTGCCCCACAGGTACGTGCCCGAGGGTCTGCAGTGCTCCTGTGGCCCCGATTGGTACACGGTGGGCACCAAGTACAAGAGCGAGTACTACACGTGGTTCCTCTTCATCTTCTGCTTCATCGTGCCCCTCTCTCTCATCATCTTCTCCTACTCACAGCTGCTCAGCGCCCTGCGGGCCGTGAGTCCTGGCGGGCACCGGGGGCATGGCGGGGGCTGCGGGCAGAAAAGTGGCGAAGGGCTGCAGAGGAGAGGGAGGGGAGGTGGACAGAAGCGGGGATGGAGGGATGGAGGATTGTGTGAAGGGGTGGAGGGATGGAAAGATGGAGGGATGGAAGATGGACAGAATGGAGAGATGGAGATGTGGAATGATGGAGGGAAGGAGGGTTGGCTGGAGAGATGGAGAGGTGGAGGGAAGTTGGGACTGGCTGGAGGGATAGAGGTATGGAGAGGGAATGTTAGCTGGATAGAGGGAGGATTGGCTGGAAAGATGGGGGGATGGAGGGAAGGAGAGATGGAGGGATGGAGGGAAGGGGGATTTGCTGGAGGAATGGAGGGATGGAGGGAGGGGGATTCGCTGGAGGAATGGAGGGATGGAGAGATGGAGGAATGCAGAGGGAATGTTTGATGGAGGGATGGAGGGCAGGAGACATGGAGAGATATCTGGAGGGATGGCAGGATGGAGAGATGGAGAGAGAGGTATGGAGGGATGGAAAGATGGAGGATTGGCTGGAGGGGCAGAGGGATGGAGGTAGGAAGGGCTGCTCGGACAGAAGGACAAGGGCAGGAGGCCTCGCTGGCCCCAAGGCTGGCCTCTGACCCGACCCCCCGGCATGGGTGCAGGTGGCCGCGCAGCAGCAGGAGTCGGCCACGACGCAGAAGGCGGAGCGGGAGGTGTCCCGCATGGTGGTGGTCATGGTGGGCTCCTTCTGCCTCTGCTACGTGCCCTACGCGGCCCTGGCCATGTACATGGTGAACAACCGGAACCACGGCCTGGACCTGCGCCTGGTCACCATCCCTGCCTTCTTCTCCAAGAGCGCCTGCGTCTACAACCCCATCATCTACTGCTTCATGAACAAACAGGTGACCCTGGGACACCCCGCGACAGCTGGGGGATGGGGACACCCAGGGACACGCAGGCCATGGGGCTGTCCAGGGGCAACCAGGAGATGGGGACATCCTGAGGTGCCCAAGGACATCTGGGACCAGGGACATCCAGGGACACCCAGGTGATGGGGACGCTATGGGATGACCAAGGACATCTGGGGACACCCAGGGACACCCAGACAATGGGGACATCCTCGGGTGCCCAAGGACATCTGGAGACAGGGGACACTCAGGGACACTGAGGCAATGGGGACACCCAGACAATGGGGACATCCTCGGGTGCCCAAGGACATCTGGAGACAGGGGACACTCAGGGACACTGAGGCACTGGGGACACCCAGGAATACCTGGGTGATGGAGACACCCAGGCAGTGCGGACACAATGGGGTCCCCAAGGACATCTGGGGACACCCAGGGGTGCCTAAGGACATCTGGGAGCCGAGGACACTGGGGGACATTTGGGGTGGTCCAGGGTGCCCGGGGAGCAGGGATGACCATGGAGTAGGGACATCTGGGGCCATCCCGCGAGCAGGGCCACCTGGGGATGGGGGACAGTGGAGTATGAGAGACACCCAAGGCCACCCAGGGACACCTGGCCATGCCCAGAACCATCTCCAGGACCGGGGGTACCATGTCACCAAGGACAGGAGAGGGGTTCAAGGTGGCACCAGGGATGGGATGACAGGCCCAGGGGTGGGGACAGGGGACAGTGGGGACCCGCTGGGGCTGAGCCTCTGTGTCCTCCCCCCATAGTTCCGCGCCTGCATCATGGAGACGGTCTGCGGGAAGCCCATGACAGACGACTCGGACATCTCCAGCTCAGCCCAGAGGACGGAGGTCTCGTCCGTCTCCTCCAGCCAGGTCAGCCCCAGTTGAGGAGCCACCAGAGCCCACCCCGGACCCACGACCACCCCCTGGCCAGCCTCGCCATGGGGCTGGGGCTGGGGCTGCCCAGGGGGTCCAGGGCCACCCCCTCGGCCAGCCTAGGATGTAGGCGCAGGCAGGACAATAAACCACCA
Source organism: Bucorvus abyssinicus (assembly GCA_009769605.1). Classification (NCBI taxonomy): domain Eukaryota; kingdom Metazoa; phylum Chordata; class Aves; order Bucerotiformes; family Bucorvidae; genus Bucorvus; species Bucorvus abyssinicus. The sequence continues at coordinate 1,081,401 of CM020025.1, forward strand.
CCGCGGTCTGAAACCAACGCCCGGCCCCGGCTGTGCCTCGGGAGACCCACGGTGGGGTGGGGACAGGGGTCCCTGGGGTGGCTGGGCCCCACAGCAAAGCCTGCATAGGACCCTGACCCCTCGTCCTGCCCAGGACCCACGAGCGGTGGTGGGGCAGGGAGAGTGGGTGCTGCCCCTCTCCAGCCACGGGGTTGGGGTGGGGATGAGCCCTCTGCCATGAGCACCATCCATGGGGCTGGCATGGTGTTGAACCCCATATCCGTGGGGCTGGGGTGGTGCTGAGCCCCATATCCGTGAGGCTGGTGGAGCTGAGCCCCCATCCATGGGGCTGGGGTGGGGCTGAGCCCCATGTTCATGGGGCAGCAGGGACACAAGGGCAGGACTCACCCAGGACCCGTCCCCCCACCCTGACCCCTTTGAGGGTGCCCGGAGGAGGGTCCCACCTGGGGGACAGGAGGGCCTGGGGGTGCCCCATACTGGGGTGGACAGCAACACCCCCCCCACACCCCTGCCATCACATTTTTTGGGGTGAAACAGGGGGAATTTGGTCACAAAGAGCCAGCGGCAGCTGGTGGGGGGTGAATGTAAACAGGTTTATTGAGCCTCGGGACCCTCTGGCTCTGTTTACACCGAGACGGACAAAAATCAAACCATTTCGAGGAGAAAATACCCACGGGATAAACACGGGGAGGGGGGAAATTAGTGTCTGACGTCGTTAACGCTCGCTCAGAGTCTTTCGGCGGGGGGGGCGCAGAGAAAAATGGGAGTGGGCGAGGGGTTCCCGGATAAAATCCCTGCACCGAGGGCGCGTTCCCCGCCCGGGATGAGCCGATTCACCGCGCAATTCCATCAAAAACCGGTGGGTTTGGAGGTACGTGGTGCAGGAGGAGGGTAACGAGGTGAAAGGCCGCGCTCGGGCCAGCCCCGAGGCTGATTTTAGGGCAAAACCAAGAGGTTTTGGGGCGGTTCCCTGGGCAAAAGGCGGTTGAACCCCAAAAAAAAAAAAAATACATATAAAATAATAATATTAAGAATCGTCGCACAAGAGTAACTTCGCGGGGCCCCCGTCCCTCGTCGCAGCCGTTTTGGGTGGATTAAAGGCACTTTTGAGCAAGCCCCGGCCCCGGCGGGACCCATTTTGCCTCTTGGCCCTTGTTGTTCTCTGGCTTTAAGAGTTTTTTTATGGATTTTTTGGTCATTTTAAAATTTATCGCCGATAAATCGAGGCGGGGGGGTGTGGGGTGGGGGTGGGACCCCGTTTCTTCACGTGGAACCGGGATACAAAAATAAACAGAAGTCGGTAAGACCGTAAAATGTGTAAATCTAAAAGAAACCACCAAAAAAAAAAAAACCACCTCCCGTCGTGATGGAGCTTCCGAACGACGAGGGGCAAAAAAAAAAAAAAATCAGCCGGGAGGAGCCGATGGGTGTCGTTCCGTCGGCGGGAAGAACGGTCTCGGCAGAGAACGAAAAGACAACCCCAAAACTTTGAACGGTTCTTCCGATCATCCCGGAAACGGTAAAAAATAAATTACGTACGAGGCGGCTCGGTCTCGGCGCGGTCCTTAGAACTCGTCATGTCGCACCAAGGCCTCGCCGAAGTCCGTGGCCTGGCTCCCCACGAACAGGTCGTACTTCTCCACGATCTCCTCCTTGGTCAACTTGCCGTCCTGGCCAAGAGAAAAAAAGAAAAATGCCGATTTGGGGGGATTTTAGCCCGTTTCGCCCTCCCCGGCTCCCCCGCGCTGCCCCGGTTGGATGCCGTGTCCCGCCGCACCTTGTCCTGGTCGGACTCGTAGACGAGGTGCCGCGCCTCGGCCTCGGCGTGGTCGTAGTCCGAAGGGAGGATCCAGTCTTTGGTCTCATCCTTGTCCATCTTGCCGTCGCGGTTCTTGTCGCGGAACTCGGTGAATTGCTCCCGCTCCGTCTTCACCCACTCGGGCTCGTCGGCGTCACCGTCCTGGCTGTACATGTCACCTGGAAGAGACACCCGACAGTTGAGGTTGGAGAACCCATCCCCAGGCAGACCACCCCCGCCACGAGGCGCTGGCGCCTCACCGATGTACTCCTCCAGGTCGATGAAGCCGTCCCCGTTCTTGTCGATGTCCTCCATGGTCTCCTGCAAGGAGAAGATGGCGGTTGGCCATGTTCGGTGACCGCTGAACCAGGGCTCATCCAGCCCCAGCACGTTAAAAAACCCCCCAAACCCCATTTTGTGCTCCACAGCCGTCCCTGATCTGCTCGAGACCACCCCACCACAGCACCATTTCTGGTGACCCAACCTTCGCTGCCTGTTTCTTTGCCATAAAAGCCACCATCTCATGTGAGACGCCACCTCAGACCCACCTGTACGACAATGTCCTTCATGTAATCGTACTCTTCAGGGTGCAGGAAGGCGGTGAACTCTTCCTTGGTGGCAATCAAGTCTCCGTCCTTGTCAGCCATCTTGAAGCGTCGCTCATCTCGCACCATCATTTGTTTATAATTAAAGCCGTCGTCGGGGTCCGGGTCATCTGGGCATAAGAAGAGAAGAGGAGTCGCCCCGGGTCAGGTCGGACAGCGGGGAGATGGCCCATGATCACCACTAACCCAACCTCAATCCAACCCCAACCCAACATCAACCTCAACCTCCTCAACCTCCTTAACTGAACTTCAACCTAACCTCAATCCAACCTCAACCTGGCTTCAATCTCCTCAAATCAACCTCAACCTCCTCCAGTCAACCTTAACCCAATGGCCTCAACCCAACCTCAACCTCAACTCAATGTCCTCAGTTCAACCTCAATCCAATGACCTCAACCCAACCTCCACTCAACTTCAACCTCCTCAACCTGACCTCAACCCGACCCAACCTCCACCTCCCAATACTCTGCCACAGCAGCCTGAATTTTAGATCTTGGTGGCCACTGCGTCCCTCCTGCACCTCCTCTGCCAGGAGGAAGAGGAGGAGGAGCTGCCAGCGGCCATGGGACACAAGCACTCCCAGGGAAGATGCCCTCGGGAGACAGGGATCGGTGTCTTTTTTGGCCGGCGCGGCCGCGGCGGCTCAGCCCAAGCTATTTCTGGAGGAGAATGTGTAAGGGGATATTGCTCCCCGGTGCCGGGGCGGCTTCAAAGCCAGCGAATCCTCCCCCAGCGCCGCCGCAGCAGGAGTATCTGGGCACAAATGGCCGCTCGATATAGCCAGGCGACCAGCTAGAGATAAGCCAGGGGAGAGCAGAGCCGCCTTTTCTTTGTCTGCTCTAGAAAAATATCGATAGAGGAGGACGCGGCCGGACCCTCACGGGGCGAGGTTAAGCGAGAGCCAGGCCTGGTCTAAAAAAAGGCTCCGTCCCGTCTCCGTTTACACCCAGGACAAAAGGTGGGGGATTAAGCGGCTCTGGACAAGACCTGGTGCTGGCCAAGTATTAAATAGAAGATGATTTTATTTTAAGTCGGCTCTAGGGGACAATTAAGCCTCCGGTTTCCTCTTGTAGCCCCGAGCTCTCGCCTTGGGCAGCGGCGTGTGCCGGTGACGGCAAATAAAAGCCTCAGGGTCGGCATCGGCCGGAGCGAGCGGGAGCTCGGAGCACTTGGAATGAGGCGGGGAGCCGAGCACCCCGACGGCGTTGCAAGGGTTAAACCCACCCCAAAGCGCTTTGTGGTGCAGTCCCTGACCCCGGGGAAACGTTTTATGGGGCCGGGGGAGCGCTCGGGGGCCGCGGGCAGCAACGCCCCGATGCTTTCATTGTCCTGATACGAGCGGGAGAAATGCGAGGGGGTTTGGTCCCGTGACAAGCGGGGCAGAACAAAAAAAAGATGATGATGATTTTCTTCTTTCCAAGGTTTTAAAGGGAGTTTCACTTTCAGATGAAGCTCTTGGGTGTCGAGCTCTTTATATTCTTGCTGTCCCTACAGAAAGGAGGGTTTTGGTCCACAGGAATCCGGCACCGAGCTCCTTCATCACAGCTCTGGGCACGACCCGGTGACTCACGGCGGGTTGAGTTCTAAAATCCGCTGAAATTTCAAACAAACCAGCCCCAGGGCGGTTCATTTTGATGACAAAAAGCAGCGGTTTTTTTTTTAAACAACTCGGTCAAGCAGCAACGGCGGGCGGTGCCCGGGCTCCCCCACGCCGGGAGAGGGACGGTCCGGACCTGCTGCAGGGCTCGGCCGGCCTCTTGGCCAGGAGTCAACTCCCTCCCGAGGCACCTCCAGTGCTGGGAGGGGAGGGGAGACGCTGGTGGAAGGGACAGGAGTACCGAGGCACAACGGAGCTGGGGGGAAAAGCAGTGCCTGATGGGGAAATAAAAACCCAAGGAGCTGAGGGCGGAGGTGGAGGCTCTGCCGGGCGGGCAGCGGGGCGGCTGGGGTCCTCCTGGTGCTCAGGAAGGACAAAGGGACGTGGGAAACGTGATAACGGGCGTTATCAGCGCTTGGCTCAGGCTGGGGACAACTTTAGGGTGTCACAGAGATCTGTGCTCCCCCCTCCTACTAATTAGGCTTGAAAAACGGTTCTCATTATGGTTTTTACTCATGGAGGTGTTTTCATAGGAACCCAGGATGGTTTGGGGTGGAGGGACCTTAATGACCACCCAGCCCAACCCCCTGCAGGGAGCAGGGACATCTGCACCCAGAGCAGGGGGCTCAGAGCCCCAAGGGCCAACCTGGCCCTGAATCTATTTTCTCATTTTTTGACTCATTAAGGTTTCTCCTCATTTAAAAATTGGGGTTTTTTTTAATACTCTGCCCCTGCAGACCACAAATCCCACCACACCACCTCCAAAAAGTGTGACAAACGCCTCCCCGGGGCCTCTCCTCTGGGTTGGACAGGGTCCTGTGGGCATTCCCTAATTACACTAATTAACAGGAAAAGGAGGCATAGAAAAACCTGCCCCAGCCCCGAGAGGCTCCCGGGGGGGCTGATCTCCCCACCCACCACCACGGCAAACCTCCATCTTCCACCGGGAGGGCGGCTGGAGGCGGCAGTGCGGGAGGCAGCAGCCCCCCTGCGTCCTTTTGACTATCTTTGGCAAGATTGAGTAAATTAAACTCGATTTCATGCTTTCGAGCCGTAGCTCATCGTACCGTATATGTCTGCGTGCCAGGAGGGGGAGCGGCTGCCAGAGGAGCCCTTGTCTAACGGCTTAACCCCAGAAGAACTTTTTTACCTCACTCCTCGGGGGGTTGGAGCGCTCACAGAGCTGCGGAGCTGCTTCAGGGGCCAAAACTCCCAGCTCTGGGCCAAAACCTCCCAGCTCTGGGGTCTAAAGCTACTGCCGGGACCGGTGGTGTGACCGAGATGTGCACAGGGGACTTTGGGAAGTGATTAAGGACTCTCTGGTAATGATCCTCATGGATTTAGGAAGGAAAACGTGGCTTCTATAGCCATGGGTTGGCCAGTGTCCTCCTGCAGGTACTAAATGCTGGAAATTCCAGGCTAGAAGGTGAAGAACCCCCCACCCCGAGTGCTCTGAGCCACATTATTGCTCATGATTGGAGTTTTCGAGCCAATTTTCACAGTTAAGCACATCAATAAAGCAGAGTTACAATAAAGCAGAGTGTGGGTGGCAAAGGGCCCCCTTGGGCTTTTGGCCACTTTTGGCCTCAGATCGCCCCTGACAAACACCCTCAGAAGGTGGATTTGGAGATTATTGGGGGTTTTTTTTGAGCATGAAGCTTGGGGGGTTGAGCCAGCAGCTTCCCCGCGCCTCTGCTTTATTGATGGGAGCCCACCACCAGGCCGGCCACCGTGCCCCTTACCGAGGTACGTGCCGTACGTCACGTTCCTGTACTCATCCCAGGAGATAAATCCATCTTGGTTCATGTCAAACTCCTGCCACTGCCGTTCCACACTGTCATACACGTATTTCTTCTGGGCCTTCTTAATCCAGGCTTTCAGCTCCCCCTCCGTCACAAACCCATCCTTATCCGTGTCTATCTTAGCTACAATCACTCTACAAAGACAAAACAGCATGTTTCAAGCCACGGTGGTCAGTGGGGAGCACGGGAACCTACCTAAGATGTAGCCGTAGGTGGCATTTTTATACTCCTCCCAAGAAATGAGGCCGTCCTCATTGAGGTCGTGCCCTTTCCACTGCCGCTCTACGTCCTCGTAAATCCAGCGCTTTTGGGCAAACTTAATCCAGGCTTTCAGCTCCTCCACCGTTACAAACCCGTCTTTGTCTTCGTCTATTTTACTTACGATCTTTCTGTGGGAAACGCAGAGAGAAACCCAGCGAGAGTTAAGGGAGATGGAGGCTCTAGATCGACCGGGGAGGAGGAGGATGGTTTGGAGGCCAGAGCGAGGGAGTTGAGGTGGTTGGTAACTGGTCCGCGCCACGGCTTGTCCTTAAAACCAGCGCAGGGTTTAGCCACCGAAACACCTGCTTGATCACCAAAAAAACAGCTTGCTCACCAAAAAAATGGCTTGCTCATCATAAAAACCCCAGTTTTCTCACCAAAACCACAGCTTTCTCACAAAAAAAAAAAAAGGCTTGCTCACCAAAAAAACCAGGTTTCTCACCAAAAAACCCAAGCTTTCTCAACAAAATCCCGGCTCGCTCACTCTCGGGCTGCTCAGATTTTATATTCTTCAAGAATTCCATGTTTAGGGGAAACTATTTTCCCGTTGGACCTTGAGGAACGTGCAGGGAGCGTGATTTACGTTAACATGTGTGATTTATGTTAAAAACAGGCGAGCACAAGAGAGCCACAGCTCGTTCACGCCCCCAGGCCCGGCCAGGGCAGGGAAAACCCTCGTGGGACGGTGACGCTGCGTCGGGATCCCACCCGCGGGCGATGCCCACCAAGGAGGACAGTGAGCCGGGAATCGGCGGCGTCCCGGGGCCGCGTGCCTGCGGTATTTTTAGCAGCAGCTGCAGGAGAAGCCACGGGGAGGAACGAACAGACCCACAGGCAGATGCAGGCGGGGGAGCGGAGCCGCTTTGTCCTCCTGGTTTACTCCCAGGAGTAGCTGGGGCGCTGGGAACGTGCAGGTTTTAACCGCCGGGCAACGACGGCTCGAAATGTTTAGCTTGGTCAACCAGGACGGGGCTGTTTTTCCTTTTAGCAGGAAGGTTCAGCGTGAAATTGGTTGTTAAATCCAACAACTCTTCGCTCAAATTCAGAGGACAGCAGTTTAAATCCCCACAAGACTGTTAATTCCCGGGAAATTTTTGCAAAGCATCAAGTGCCAACTCAGCCCCGTCACGGGGGACACCGGACCCACCCCCCACCTCAGCTCCCAGGATTTAAATTGCTTTTAAAACCCAAAACTGTGATTTCCTCTGCGGCACAAAGGGCATCCCTAAAAAATGATCAGAGGCGGGATGAGAGCAGTAAAAAAATGAGAGCTTCACTTCCAGGAGTGGCTGGGAAGTGCTGCTGCGCGCCCAGAGCTCAACACCACCGGGGTATGGTGGATAAACCCCCAGGACGATGGGCTGGAGCCGCGGTTCTCCAGGAAAGGGGGAGTGAGGAAGTTCAGAAGTTTAATTAGCGAATGGCTTCCCCGCTTCATTGCGGTCAGGGAGGGTTAAACTCTGTTCCCGGGGCACTCTGGCAGCTCCCAAACCTCAGTCTTCAGCTTCAGGCCAAAACCAAATGCTCATGGGCTGGTTTCCCAGGGCAGATGCCACAAAAAAAAACCCTGAAGTTGTAATAAAATAAGGCAGTTTTGTCCCACCAGATGTTCCCTGACAGCTGGAGCTGACAGCCTGCTTCGCTGTCCCACAAGCGAGAGAGAGGATCCTGTTTGCTCAGCGCTAGCGCCGGGAAAATCCCCTAAATCAGCAGCTTTCAAAGGAAAAAAAGGAGGTAGAGCACAGGACACTGCTCCCAAATCCCTGAGAACAGGGAGAGGAGAAGAGTTGAGCTGGGAAAGACGGAGCCGGAGTGCTCTGGGTCCTTCCAGCAGGCATTAAAAAATAACAATTTACCTAATTCTACATTTCAGAATGGGAAAAGTGCAATGGTTTGCCTCTACTTAAAAAAAAAAAACCAAACCCAAACTGGATTCTGTCGGGGGCTGGAGCAGCTCATAACGGCCTCGTTCAAACACCCGAGTGGAAACTCTTACCCTGGCCCAGCTCCCGCCGCCAGCTTTTTCCAGCCGATAACTGAGCAGAACAATGAAATTACAGCGCGGGGCCGTGACGGAGCCCCACGGGTCAGGAAAACAGCGCGGGGAGGGGACGGCCGCTGCAGTCCTGCTCTCCGCAGCCCGAGCTGCGCCTTCCCCCCCGCTCCAGGGGGAAGCCAGGAGACTCGCTGCGATTTCCCTCGCAAAAAAACCGGCCCGGCTCAGCTCGGCAGAGCAACAGGGGCCTTGCGCTGGGTCCCGAGGTCTGGAGAGGTTGGATTCCAGTTTAAAGAGTCCCCAAGGAGGGGGAAAACCTCACTCCAGCCTCGGCAAAGGCTCCTTCAGAGCAGGCACCAGCCTGTCCTCATAAAAACCAGACACACAGACAGAGCTGAAGAGTTCACGGCCAATTTGGACCATCGTGAGTGAGTCCTTCGCGCCGACATCTCGAGGAGCGTCCCAAAAAGCTCAGAGACTCTCCAAAAACCTCCCTCCTGGGCCAACCCCCCCTCCCCAAGGTTTAAGCCTCGCTAAGCCTGACGGGAACAACTGCACCAGCAGCTGCCGCCGCACACAAAGGCACCGGGGAGCTGGGAACCGCCGCCTGGCCCCGGAGAGCCACCCCGGGGTGGTGGCCGCAGGTGGCGGGGGAGGCCAAGCCACCCGGCAGGACCCTCTGCGTGGGGCTGATGCATGGCTCCAGCTGCTTCTCAAGCGGGCAGGGAGGGACCAGCCACCCCCCAGCTGTAACTGCAGAGCAACACGCTCGGCAAAGGGACCAGATGCTGGGTTTGGGTTGGGTTTTGTCGTTTTGGGAAGCGTTTGGAGCTCGGAAGGAAGTGGGAGGGGTTGGAAGACCTTAAGGTGACCTCACGGACCGGGAGCAATGTCTGTGTGGCAATGCTGTGGCACTCTGTCACCACCGGTTGTGGTGGTCACCGAATCCCAGCTACAGCTGCCTTAGAAATGAGATTGAAAGGCTCCAGGCGAGGCTGCCGCTGCCACCTGAGGTGCGAGAGAACAAGCGTGAACGTTTACAGCCAGCACAACCCCCTGTGGGTCCGTTCGCTCTCAATCCCATTTTTATTCTGGCTCAGAGGGGGTGTTTTGGCTCTTCCTCCTTACCCGAGCCTCTCCTTGCTCTCCTCCGGCGTGAGCTGGTCGAAGGTTTTGGCCTCGTCAGCACCCAGGAAAGCATCGTGGTCGTAGTCGAAGTTCTGCGCATCGTCATGGACCTTGTCACTGAGCTGCGGGTCGTGGTGGACGCGGTCCTTCTTCTCAGTGGGTTTGCTGGAGATGCAGAGCATGGAGAGGGAGAGGCACAGGAGCAGCTGAGGGACGGTCATCATGCTCGGGAGGCACCTATGGGACAGCCAGAGGAGGGGATGGAGGAGCCGGGGCCGGTTCCAGGGTCACGAACCGGAACTCCAACACCAAAACCGGGAGAAACGATCAATCACTAGAGGTTATCTGGGCAAAGGGAGCAATTAAACAGAGATTATCCGGGCAAAAAGATCAATTAACACAGGTTATCCCGGCCAAATGATCCATCAAATACAGATTACTTGGGCCAAACGATCAATTAACAGGGATCATCGGGGCCAAACAATCAATCAATACAGGTTACCTGGGCAAAACAATGAATTAATTAGAGATTATCTGGGGAAAAGGGTCAATTAATGCAGGTTATCTGGGCCAACAGGTAAATGAATAGAGATTATCAGGGCCAAAGGGTCAATTAATAGAGATTATCTGGGCCAAATCACGATTTAAAAACAGATTATCTGGGCAAAATGATGAATTATACCAGGTTATCGGGGCAAAAGGATGAATCAATAGGGATTATTTGGGCCAAAGGATCAAGTAATAAAGATTACCATGGCCAAATGACAAATCAATAGGGATTATCTGGGCCAAATGATGAATTATTACAGGTTCTCTGGGCCAAATGATCAATACACACAGGTTACCTGGGCAAAATGATTAATTAATTAGAGATTAGATGGGCCAAAGGATCAATTAATGCAGGTTATCTGGGCCAAACGATCAATCAATAGGGATTATCTGGGACAAAAGGTCAATTTAAATACAGATTATCGGGGTAAAATGATGATTTATACCAGGTTATCTGGGCCAAATGATCATTTAATAGGGATTATCATAGCCAGCTGATGAATCAGTAGGGATTATTGGGGCCAAATGATCAATGAATACAGGTGACTTGGGCAAAATCATGAATTAATTAGAGATCAGATGGGAAAATGGATCAATTAACGCAGGTCGTCTGGGCCAAAGGATCAGTTAAACTGAGATTATCGGGGCCAAATGATCAATGAATACAGGTTACCTGGGCAAAACAAAGAATTAATTAGAGATTACCCAGGGAAAAGAATCAATTAATACAGGTTATTGGAGCCAAAAGGTCAATTAATAGAGATTATCAGAGCCAAAAGGTCAATTAATAGAGATTACTGGGGCCAAATGATGAACGAATAGGGATTATCCGGGAAAATGACGCATTACTGCAGGTTATCCGGGCCAAACGATGAACCAGTCGGGATTATCTGGGCCAAACGATGGATTAAATACAGATTATCGGGACAAGCTGATCAATTAAACACAGACTGTCAGGGCCAAACAAGCTCCAAGCTTCCACCGCTTCCCAAAACTGCCCCCCCTGCCCCGCACCGCTCCCCGCTCCCACGAGCCCCTCGACAACTGCACGGCCGGGGCGAGGAATGCGAAGGATGTGAAGGACGCGTGGCCAACAGCCGCGGCCGATCGCGGCTGGGGGCTCCCACGGCCTCCGGACACCACCCCCAAACATTCCTCGTCCCTTTAATCCCAGCTGAAATCCCAACCCCCGCCTTTTCCTGCGCCTCCCGGCCGAGCCGCCTCAAAAAGTTTATGAAGTTCAATTCTACCCCATAGAAACCTGATGTTAAAGGGTCTGTGAGGTTGAAAGGACACGGCGGGGGGGGGAGGGACGGGTAAGAAAGGAGCAGCAGGAGGGGGGAAAAGACTTTTAATAGAATAAAATATTCAATTAATTTAATTTATTAATTTAATTAATAAAATTTACCTGCCTGAAGTGGTTGGAATCAACTGCCACGTGGTGGCTTTATGCCCCGGGGGCACAAAAAGGGCTGAAAACGGGTCAAGCTCAACATCTAAATCGTCAAAAAAACCTTGACAGCGCATTTCCCTGAAGGGAAATGGGCTGAGGAAGAGGAAGGACCCGCGGGATGAGGCCAGACACCAGCGCCACGAGGGCAACGGGCTCTGCAGTGTGATAGTGGTGGGAAAAAGGGGGAAATAGAGCAATTCTGCTGGGAAAAGTAAAGCAAAAGGGGATTCCCACTGCCATGAGCTCCATGGGGAGCCGGGAGAAGCCTCCATGGGGAAGGTGCCAGGCTCTGGGCTGGGGGAGCTCCAGGGGTGCTCTGGTCCTGTAGAGGGGGCAGGAGGCTTGGTCAGCACCGGGATAACCCCAACATCCCGGCTGGGAACAGAACAGACATGGTGGGATGCAGGAACATGATCCCTCATGGGCTTTGCAGCATGAAGGATACCTGGAACCGCCCCCCTCCTCCCTGGGGTTCTCCCTTCTCCGTCCCCTCACGGAAGGGCTGAGCCAGGCTCTGGCCACGTGGAACGAGCATCGCTGGCACCATCGGCTGGGGAGGGGCGGGTGGGAAAGCACAAGGTGGACAAAAATGACGCCTGGTCATGATCCAAGTGAAAAATGCTCAACCTCAGGCCACCTCGATGCCACTCAGCGCAGCCGTGCCCTTAGCAGGGCGGGGTGACCCCCAGAAGGGGTTTCAGGGGAGCTCCACATATCTCCTGGCACAGAAGACCAGGGTCGGGCTGGCTTTGAGCATGTCCCTGCCCAACCTCTCGGAACCGAGGCACAGAGTGACCCAGGGCAGGCGCAAACACCTCGATGTTATCGGCGATGGCCACAGCGGGTGGCCAAGAGCCATTTGGAGGGATGAACAGGGACGGTGTGACCTCCAAGCCGGATCTTGGCCAGAGGCCGGGTGCCGGGGAGGCGACGAGCCTCACCTCTGGGGAGAGCTGCTGCCCTGCTGCATGGGGAGCACCAAAAAACCCACAAACCACCATTAGTCGTTAAAAATTCACTGCACTGACGGCTCCTGCTGCCCCAGGGGCTGAGCCCCCAATTCCCCTCGGAGCTCTCGCTGTGGGGAGAACCAGATTCTGAGCTCGACTACACGCCTCCCTCTGCCCTCCCCAGCTCGGGGAGCAACCGCACACCGCGGTGGGACCAGCTCCCCGACAGAAACGGGTCCGGGCAGCCAACCAGGGGGAGGGTCCCCTCAGAACGGGGGAAACACGCGGGGACCCCTGTCACAGGGCCGCAGGGATGGCTCGGTAGGAGACGTCGAGTTAATGCGGGTCATTAGCAGAGGGTGACGGCGAGTTGAGCTAGTTAAGGTGCTCTGAGAGGCGGTGGGTAATTAACGGGCTCATGGCTGGGCCGGCGGCGAATAACGGGGAGAACGAGGCCAGTTGTGGCCCAGAGCTGAACACTCACTGATACACGAATACGCTGAAGGCCTGAGGTTCCGCTAAGGGTTAATTAAGAGGTTAATTAAGGGGTGACAGAACGGGGCTGTCGCCTCCTCACCCCGGGGTCCCCCCCGCAGCTCCGAGCCCGGGTCACGTCGCGCTTAACCTGCCGCGTGACCCCACGGCCGGTGATCCCGGTGCAGGACGCGGCCCAGGCCTGACGCCTGCCCGCCCGGGGACGGAAGAACGGGTACCGGGAGCCCAGCAGCCCCAGAGACCGGCTGAGGAGGGGGGACACACACACAGAGCGACGCGGCTCCCCCCGTTCCCATGGCGACCAGGCCCGGTGCCACGTTCTCGCTCCCCCAAAACGGGCCGCTGGGGCGGGGCCGGCCGCTGGCCGCTCCGAGAGCTGCCGGCCGGGCCCAGGATCCCCATCCTCACACCCCCCAGGCCTGCCCCATCTCTCACCGTTACCGGGAGCCGCCGCCGCCCGCTCTCTTCAGCCCGCTCCACCGACCGGAAGTAGGCGCCGCGCCACGCTGCACGGCCCCCCGCGCTCTCTCCCAGTCGGCCAATCAGAGCGAAGCTCCGCCTCCCCAGCCCCCATTCTCGGCACTCTGACTGGTTCTCTCCGCTGCCCCTCCGCCTTTCGGCCCGCCCCCCGCTGCCCTCCACCGCCCCCGCCGCCCGCTGAAGCCCCGCCTACCCGCCCGCCAGGGGACGCGCGCGACGATTGGCTGGAAAGCGCCACGTCCTCACGCGCGCGCCGGCCGCCTGCCCCGCCCACTCGGGCGCCCCCCGTCTCCGCCTGCTCCTCACCGCGCATGCGCGCTGGGGGGCGTCGGGGGCAGGCACGTGGTTGGAAAGAGCGGGAAACGGGTGGCAATGGCAGCGGGTGAGGCGCCATTTTGAGAGGGGTGAGCAGGGTCCCCCTGGCCCTTCCTCAGCACTTAGAGCAACCAGGACCAGGCTGCCGAGGCACAGCAGGGCCTGTCCCTTTGTCAGGACTGGGGACACTGTGGTCGGAGCATGGTGTGTCCCCCGGAATACCCCTGTGTGAGGACAGGCCTGCCCTCGGGGTGGCACCTGCCTGCCGCCCAGGGACCTCCTGAGGTTCGGTCACAGGAAGCACGTGGCTCCCACCATGGAATCGATCAGGCAGGGTCTGCCCGACGTGGGGCAGCTGGGTGTGGAGACCCAGTGGGTTTGGTTACTGTGTACCGAAATCACAGAACCACAGACTGGTTTGGGTTTGGAGGGACCTTTGAAGCCCACCCAGTCCAACCCCGTGCAGGGAGCAGGGACATCTGCACCCAGAGCAGGGGGCTCAGAGCCCCAAGGGCCAACCTGACCTGCCATGGTGCCAGGGATGGGGCTTCTGCCACCTCTCGGGGCAACCTGGGCCAGGCTCTCCCCACCCTCAGCACCAACAATCTCTCCCTTCTCTCTGCTCTCAATCTCCCTCTGCCAGCTGAACCCATCAGCCCTTGTCCTGTCCCAACAGCCCCTGCTGAACAGCCCCTCCCCAGCTTTGGGACAGGCCCCTTGAAGCACTCAAAGGCCGCACTAAGGTCTCCCCGCAGCCTTCTCTGCTCCAGGCTGAACCCCCCCAGCTCTCTGCCCTCTCCTCCCAGCAGAGGAGCTCCAGCCCCTGATCATCTCTGTGGCCCTTTGGGTCCATCCCAGCATTTCTACAACAAACTGTAATGGAGGAAGCTCAGCACAACAGCCTGGGGAGCGAAGCACCCGGGCATCGGCCTTTGCAGAAGGAGGCTTGGCCATGGGTCTCTCACACCAAAGGGTCTTCTGCCCTAGGGAGTGGACTGGAAACCCTGACGGAAAGTGGTAGCCAGTTCTGCTCAGGATCCAGCCACAGAGAGTGTCTGGCATAGAGACATGAGCGTGGCAGATACTTCTGGAGGGTGTCTCATGTTTATGAAATGTCTGCCCGTGGCTCTTCCTGTGGAGGCCTGGGAAGGTGGATTCATTCTCCAGACTTACGCCAGTAACTCCGAAGGAAGGGATCATGGTGATCAAGGATCATGGAGAATCACTGAGGTTGGAAAAGCCCTTTGATCTTCTCAAGTCCCCCCGCTCCCCCAGCACTGCCAGGTCCCCACTGACCCCTGGCCCTCAGCACCACCTCCCCACGGCTGGGAAACCCCTCCAGGGATGGGCACTCCACCACTGCCCTGGGCAGCCTGGGACATGCCTGCATAACCCCAACGGGACAGAAATGGCTCCTCAGGGACAACTTCAACCTCCCTGCAACAACTGGAGGCTGGTTCCTCTCGTCCTGTCACTTGTTCCTGAGAACCAGAGACTGACCGCCCCCTCCTCGCTCCAACTTCCTGTCAGGGAGTTGTGGAGAGCCAGAAGGTCTCCCCTGAGCCTCCTTTGCTCCAGGCTCAACCCACCCAGGTCCCTTGGCCGCTCCTCAGCACATTGTGCTCCAGACCCTGCCCCAGCTTCGGTGCCCTTCTCTGGACACACTCCAGCCTCTCAATGTCCTTCTGGGAGTGAGGGTCCCTGCTGTCCTGCCAGACGTGCCCCGAGCGAGCGCATCGTGACCGCATCGATCCCAAAATAACCCGGAGCAGCACAGGGATCTGGTGCTGGTGAGTTGACAGTAAGTTTTAAAAATATCTTTAAATTCGGGTTAAAACGCTGCGCGGCATTTAATGACTTAACATTTCTCGTTCCCGCTCGGCACAAGGTGTGATCCCATCGGGAGGGAATGTCCTCCACGACCCAGATCCCTCTTGACTCGCTCACCCTTGGAGCAGCATCATGCTGCTATTTAATTTCCCGCTGCCTCAGCGTGCCATGACGCATCATGTCGTCGACGTGTAATGGCCAAATCGTGGCGGAGCCGAGGTCGAGCCATGAGGAGACGCGCGCATCCACATCTGTGCGGGCCCTCCAGACCCCCCTTGGAGTCGCTGGAAAGAAAGAGGCGCTTCCAGGGCGTGATTCATCTCATCCTGCAGTAAATGCCTAAATTAGGTCAGCTGGATTGAGCCCCAAGAGCGCGTTTCTGGCCGAAGGGAGCCGAGCTGCGCCGGGGCAGATGTTCACAGCAGATATTTACAGTGCACTGAGATAATTCCCACCCTCGGTGTCACCGTAAACAGCGTCAGAGCTGCTGCAGCCAGCTGACATTTTAAAAACTTATCCCGACTGTTTAGTCATGAGCTGGAAGAACGAACGCCAGAGTGCCTTGAAAACTTCACGCTTCATCTTTCCTTTTTTAATCTCTGATATCAGAAGATCTCAAGACAACCAGCCCGTGGCCACATCCCTGCTCCAAAGGCAGCTCCGCTGTGGGCTGTGCGGGGTGGAGCTGGGCCGACACCAGCAGGTCGTGGCCAGATGTTAACATCAGGAGATGTGTTTATTTGTTTTTGATAAAAGATGGTTGGGGGGGGGGTTGTCTTTGTGTTTTTAAATAATGTGTTGTCAAGCTTCTCTTTATACCCAGGAGCTCTAGGAACGTTGAGACTCTCTCAGACCCTGTAGAACTTTGAGAACCTCTCCAGTTGGGCCCACAAAGGACCATCAAGCCCACGCTCTTATAACACACGATTCAAGGGCTCAAAGACAAACTGGGATTTCCCCAGGTGGGGTCCCACTACGTCCCCCCTCGGCGACCGCACGGTTCCCGGAGCGGAAGCTGAGGAGGGGCCGCTGTTAACTGCACCTTCAAACTCTTCAAAAGTCCAGGATTAGGACAAGACATTACTTATTAACTCACACGTCAGCTGTAGCCTTGTTCACCTCTTTGTCACATGCCCCGGACAGCAGAGGAGCTTGGGGGAGGATGACCCTGGTGTTTGGACAAGGAAGAGGGAATTTCATTTGTCTGTTGGTGTATTGATTGTCCCACCCACGGCTGCAGCCGCTGCCAGGTCACGGACACTGTTTGGGTGCTGGCTTGAGCTTAAAACGTTTGTGAGTCCCTTGAGAAATGCCCCTGGAAGACGAGCTGTGATGGTCTGGAGAACCGCCAACACCATGAAGGAGCTGGAGAACCACCAACACCATGAAGGAGCTGGAGAACAACCAAAGACATGATGGACCTGAAGAACCACCAGCGCCACAAAGTGACTGGAGAACAACCAATGCCATGAAGGAGCTGAGGTGCTTGGAAGGCTGGAGGACTCTGTCCTCAAGCCATCTGCCTTGTTCAGGGAGGTGAAGTCAGGTGGAAGGAATCTTGTTGGACAGGACTGTGTTGTTTTGCCACAGAATTGGAGGTTCTTTCCCTAGAAGATCCACTGTTGTTCAAACCCAAGTAACTGGGGAAGTCCTTCTGGCTCTCCACAACTCCCTGACAGGAGGTTGGAGTGAGAGGGGGTTCTGTCTCTTCTCCCCAGGAACAAGTGCCAGGACGAGAGGAACCGGCCTCCAGTTGTTCCCGGGGAGGTTGAGGTTGTCCCTGAGGAACCATTTCTGTCCCGTTGGGGTTGTGCAGGCGTGTCGCAGGCTGCCCAGGGCAGTGGTGGAGTGCCCATCCCTGGAGGGGTTTCCCAGCCGTGTGGAGGTGGTGCTGAGGGACAGGATTTAGGATCCCAGCGACAGGCAGGAACGCCACGACTCCAGTTTTCCTGGGACAAGACAACCAGCCGTGACCTGACCATCAGGTGAAGGTGTAACACCAAGGTGGGAAAGACCAGCTGACACCCTGCCTCAGTTTACCTCTGACCTCAGGAAGCTGATGCCAAGGAACCAAACCACTGAGCCCTTCCAAACCGATTCATTCCTCATTTATTTCAATGCTTCTGTGCCTCCTCCTGACCCCAGGCTGCAGGACCCGGACGAGGGTAGAACTGGTGGGTTCCTCCCGCCCAGCCGAGCCCCGCAGTGGTGCTGACCCCCTTCCCATGCCACCTGGCTGACCAAAACCTGCAGCCAGCGCCCTCGGCTCCTCCTGTGAACCCACGTGGACGTAACCACGTGCCCACCAGCCTTGTCATCACGCTGGCACCCAGCGCTCACGTGCCACTGCCTCACCCGGGTGCTGCCGGGAGGCGTCGAAAGGGACCGAGCACAAACCCTCCCCAGCAAAAAAACCCAACGAACCAAAAACTGACTCTGCAAATTGCCGCCGGGCTCGAGAGGAGCCGAAATCCCGACGTGGGGAGCGAAGGGCTCTGGAGCGACCGTGGGCTTTAATATAGCGCTGGGCACGGCAGCCGCGGGGTCATCGGCCGGAGGGCCGAGGAATGCCCCCGGCTAATCCCCCCGCCCCGCAGCCGGCTATTTAGGGAAGTGACCGGCTGAAGGAGGCCCCTGCGCTCAGCGTCCTGGCATCCCTCCACATCGCCGCTGGCTGCTCTCCCAGCCCTGCGCCCGCTCCACTGGTGCAAACCAACCCTCCCCACAGCATGGAAAGGGCCGGGTGGAGCTGGACCCCCACCCTGCGCACCCAGCGCTCAAGCTCCAGAGGGCTGGTTAAACCCAAAACCCAGTTGCTGGCCAGGAGGAACGTCTTGCTGCTCCTCCCATCCTTGGTGCCGGGAGCGGTGGGGTGAGCCGGAGGGAAGGAATTTGGGGTGATCTCAGGGAGCAGCAATGCGAGGGAGCTGCCAGCCCTGCGCCGCTGCTCAGCGTGAGCCCTGTGAGCGGCATCGCCGCCAGCCGACACGGACGGGAGAAATGTCCTTGTCCGAGCACAGCGCTTGTAACCCAGCACCGGTGGCTGAGGGGGGGGACGGCTGCCTCCGGACCCCCTGTCCTGGGGGCGCACACAGTGCACGGCTGCCCTCAGAGCTCCCATTCACCCCTTTGGGCCCCAAAACTCCTCCAAAACTCAGCACTTGGAGGTGCCGCTGCCGAGCGACGGCGTCTGACAAGACAAACCCCAACCGCCCCCCCCCGGTGCCTGCAGGACCTGCAGATCCCCCTTCCCAGGGGCCGCGGGAGGAAGGTGGCACCACCAGCACCCAGCACCCAGCTCCAGGGGTGCCTGTGGATGCTGGGGCTGCAGGAGGAGGGCGGATGCAGGGTGGTAGGTCCCGGCTGCCGCTCCTCGCTCCCGGGTGTCGCCTTTTCCCAGGTCTCTCTGGGTCTCTGCTACTTGGCACAGCTTCAGCCAACACAAAATAAATCCAACCACCCAGGGAGTTCCCGATCCCGGGGCAGACCCGTTTAATTAAAACCATTAAAGCGAATCTTGAGCTCAATCAACGCAGCCCTGCATTAATTCCGTCCTCCCCGTCGTGGCTGGTGCTTGGTCACTTGAACCGTTCAGGGCTGTTACCAGGAAGCCCCCTGACACCAGGGCCTTGTGTGGAGCCAACCACTCCCAGGACAATCGTGTGTCCCCCCGGCACACTGGTGCCCCGGTGGGGCTCTGGGACCCTGCCGTGGCAGTGATGTCTGTTCCGGACCCTCTCCATGAGGCCAGGTCTTGCCGCCGGCTCTTCCATCCTCCAGCTCCGGTGCTCCTGTCTCCCTCTCCTGGAAAACCGGCACATTTCCCACTGTCCGGAAGCTCTCGGCTCGTCCCCGTCACTCACATGCCGCCCTTGGACACCCGACCCCGAGGAGCTCTTCTGGGCTGTGGCCTCTTCCAGCTCATCCCTTCCTGCCGCCGGAGGGGAACATCCCGTTCGACTCCACCAGCTCAGCGGCACCCGCGCAGCGGGTCAGGGCAACGCGTGCGCCCGCGGGACCCCCCTCGCGGCGCCCCGTCCGCTCCATCGATCCTCACCGGATGATCTCACAGGCCGGGCAGTGGAAAACAAACCGTTCCCTGCCCATAAAAAGGAAAGGGCTCTTGGCGAGGAGTCACCGAGGCCGCAGGGACGTGGGAATCGCTCCCAGGAGGACGCGCCATTGGAGAGGGCGGCTGGGGCGCCGGCGACTGGCCCAAATTGGGGCTCAATCCTTGCTGCTCCTCACTGGGCAAAAAATAACCCCCCTTCCTCCTCCCCGACCTGCCGACGTCCCGCTGTCTGTCCTTCCGTCCATCCACCAACCCGTCACGCTGCAGAGGACATTCAGCGGGAAGAACGGCGGAGGTTGAGGAGGCTGTTGAACGTCACCATCAAGATGGGCTTCAGTCGTCGATGGCTGTCAGCAAACCCACCACCAGCACCTCCTAAAACGGGTTCAGACGTGTGGGTCTGGTGGATATTTGCCATCCTGAGGTGGATGAGGACCCTCTGGAGAGCAAGTGCCTCCCGGGTCCTCGTAGAGATGCCAGAAACGTGGCCAAAAGGCAATAATTTCCCCGTGGGAGGAGAAGTTTGAGGGCATGGAGGACCCTGAAGTTTCTCCTCCTGGTTCTGAAGTATGCTGACGCAGAAACACTCAGCGGGAGGAGAAGGTTCATCCTCGGGGCCATGGACACCTCTCGTCGCCTCCTCGTCCCCAGCTGGTGACCCCAGACCAGGCGTGTCGGTGGCAGAACAGTTCCCGGTGGTGGATTTGGGACAAAACCACGGGTTTGAGGGAGGAGAAGTTGGGTCCTTGGCCCACCTCCGTTGAGCCACAGAGGAAAACGCGGTGGCCTCGTTTTTACTCCCTTTCGCAGACTGCCGGGTCGGGCACACGCTCCAGCACCGCTCCAGCACCGCTCCAGCAGCCCCGTCCAGCTCCTCGGTCCACCCAATTTGGGATGGGAAGGAGCTGGAGATCCCTCGAAGTGCCCCAAACTCCCCCAAACCGGGTTCTTCTCCTCGCTGTGCCCTCGCGAGGACCCGTGGCAGAGGGTGGAGCTGGGGACGCAGGTGCCGGCCTGTCACCGTCCGGCTGCGACCCGCCAACCCGCGGCTGGTGGAGACGGTCGCCGTTAACGACGCAACCAATTAACGTTCGTAATAGAACGAGCCCCGGCACCTCCCGAAACCCGGAGGTGGGGGGAAACACCCGCCCGAGCCGTTTCCTTCCCCCTGCCCCAGAACCTCACCCCAAACCCTCGACGCTGGCTCCGGGGCGCAGCCGCCGCCGCTCCCCGCTTTCCCCGGTTTGGGTGCCGTTCCCCAGGCCCGGGCGAGGCTCTGGGCGAGGGGCAGCCGCGGGGCTTCACTGAAAACCGCCAAAAAACCCGGAATTGGCCATTTAAAGCGATTCTGACCCAAAGCCGAGGCCTCCTCCCCGTCCCCCCACACCGTGAGTGCCCACCCGTGGGTGGGGGGGGTGCGGGGCCGGTACCTCCTGCGGTTCCTGGGCCCCGGGGCATCCCCGGGAGCGTCGCGGGGTTCCCGCAAGCGGCGTCGCCGCGCCCCCCGCCACGCCCCCGCCACGCCCATCACCGGGTTGTTACCGCCCCCTCCGCGTTGCCGGGCAACGGGCCCCGGGAGGGGCGGGGAAGGGGTGGGCGGAGCCAGCGGCGCTAAGGGGCGGGGCCTCTCTTAAAGGGACCGCGGGAGGGTGGGGACATGGGCGGGGCCGGCCCCGCCTCACGGCCCCGCCCCGCGGCCCCGCCCCGCCGTGCGGAAGCGCCGGGCCCCGGCCCCGGAGCGCGGGTGAGTCCCGGTGCCGGTGGGTGCCCCTGGGGTGGGTGCCCCTGAGGTGGGTGCCCCGGGGATGGGTGCCCGTGGGTGGGTGCCCCGGGGATGAGTGCCCGTGGAGGTGTGTGCCCACGGGGTGGGTGCCCCTGGGGTGGGTGCCCCGGGGATGGGTGCCCGTGAGTGGGTGCTCCTGGGGGTGGGTGCCCCTGGGGGTGGGTGCCCCGGGGATGGGTGCCCCTGGGGGTGGGTGCCGCCGGGTGGGTGCCGCGGGGTGGCACACGCGGGGGCGAGCGCTCCCACGTGCGCCGAGCTCGGGGTGGGGGCGGGTGTCTGGGGGTGTCTCCCGTCGCGTGGCCGCTGTCACCCCACGGACACCGTGACCCTGACCTCCTGGGGACCCCCTGACCCCCCGGGGACCCCTTGACCCCGTGGCACGCAGCACCCCGCTGTCCCCGCACCGGGTGGGGTCTGGGGGTGCCCCGCTGATGCAGACCCGTGTCCCCTGTCCCCACGCTATGTGTCCCACCCCCCCCCACCCACTTGTGTTTCCCCGAAGCCGCCGCAGCTTCTGCTTTCGGGGCGCAGGGCGACACCCACGCGGGGGGGACCCAGGGGACCCACGCTTCCTGTTTTGGAGCCGGGGCGGGGGGGGCACCCATGGGTGCCCTGTGGCAGCTGCACACACGTGTTGTGAGTGGGCCAAGCCTCAGCCCCTTCACACATGTCACGAGCTGGCCGGGTCTCAGCCCTTTTAAACATGTCATGAGCTGACCTGGCCTCAGCTCCTCACACATGTCACAAGCGGACCAGGCCTCAGCCCTGCCCCGGGCCGGAGGGTGCCCTGGTGCCCCCCCGCCCTGACACCCCCACCGGCCCCCGCAGGTCCCACCATGAACCCCCCGGCGCGGCGGGTGCGGCTGAAGCCCTGGCTGGTGGCCCAGGTGAGCAGCGGCTGCTACCCGGGGCTGCAGTGGCTGGACCCCGAGCGGCGCCGCTTTGTCATCCCCTGGCGACACGCCACCCGCCACCCCGCCGGGCCCCAGGAGCACGACACCATCTTCAAGGTGACCGGGGTGGGGGGTGATGGGGGTGACAGGATGGTGGGGTGACAAGGGGGACGGACACAGGAGGGAGACGATGGGGTGACAAGGTGGACATGAGCGCCATGGGATGGGGGTGATGAGGGGGACAGGGGGTGATGGAGGTGACAAGGGGGACATGGGAGGTGAAGAGGATGAAGTGACAATGGGAACACAGGACGGGGGCAATGGGGGTGACAAGGGGGACTGGGGAAGGGGGTGACGGGGTGACAATGGGGACACACGACAGGGGATGGGGGCAATGGAGTGAAAAAGGGGACCTGGGGTGGGGATGATGGGGTGACAGTGGGGACACAGGATGGGGTGATGGGGTGATGAGGGGACAGGGGATGGGAGTGACAGGGGTGACGGGTGACAATGGGGACACAGGCTAGGGCTGATGGAGTGGCAAGGGGCACCTGAGATGGGGGTGTTGGGGGTGATGAGGGGGACACGGGATGGGGACAGTGGAGGCAATGGGCACACGGGAGATGGGGATGATGGGGTGGCACTGGGGACCTGAGGTGGGTGCGCTGGGGTGACAATGGGGACCTGGGGGGGAGCTGGGGGCACTGGGGTGATAGGAGGAGCCCGAGATGGGAGCGATGGGGTGACAAGGGGGACCTGGGACAGGTTTGATGGGTGACGGGGCAATGGGGTGACAAGGACCCCACACAAGGGTGCTGGGTGACAGCGGGACCCAGGGCGGGGCGCTGAGTGTTGAACACCCCTCGCTGCCCCCCCAGGCGTGGGCACAGGAGACGGGCAAGTTCACGGCCGGGGTGGACGAGCCGGACCCGGCCAAGTGGAAGGCGAACCTGCGCTGCGCCCTCAACAAGAGCCGCGAGTTCCGGCTGCTCTTCGACGGCACCAAAGCCACCCCGCTCCAGCCATACAAGGTCTACGAGCTCTGCGAGGGCCCGGCCGAGGGCGCAGGTACCGCGGGGGGCACCCAGGGGTGGGGGTTGGGGTGCTGGAGGGGTGGGTTTGGGGAGGGGTTTGGGCACTCCGTCAGGTTGCAGAACCCCATGAGGTTCCAGCACCCATCAAAGCTCCAGGACCCCAGGAGGTCCCAGAAGCCCATGAGGCAGCAGCACCCCATGAAGCCCCAGTGCCCCGTGAGATCCCAGCACCCCACAAGGACCCAGCACCCCATGAGGCTCCAGACCCCCATGGGGACCTGGCACCCCACAAGTCCCCAGCACCCCATGAGGTTCCAGCATCCCACAAGGACCTGGCACCCCATGAAGCCCCCGCACTCCGTAAGGCTCCAACACCCCACAAGGACCGGGCACCCTGCAGCGCTCCAGCACCCCATGATGTCCCAGCTCCCCATAAGTCCCCAGGACCCCACGAGTCCCCCACACCCCAGAAGAACCCAGTGCCCCACAGAGACCCAGCACCCCACAAGCCCCCAGCCCATCTCTCCCTTGCAGATGGGGTGGCTGAGGATGACTACAGCTGCGCCGGGGAGGAAGACGTCAACCAGGTACCTTGGGTGGGGGTCAGGGTGGGGGACCCCCACACTGGGACACCTCGGGGGGGTCCCTGCACCCCAACCCCATAACGACCCCGCTCTCCTCCCCGCAGCTCCAGATGACATCGCTGAGCATCAGTGGTGAGTGGGGGGTGTCAGGTGGGGGTGTGAGACACGGGGTGCACCCACCCAGTGGTTTGGGGGGCAGTCGGGAGCCTCTGACCCCCCACGTTGTGCCCCAGACACCCAGCGCAGGGGGGACCTGCTGCCCCCCTACCCCTGGTCCAAGGAGGAGCCCCCCTTCAGCAGCAGCTGCCCCCTGGGGCCCTTCGTGCCAGCCCCCCCGGCGCTCGGGGGCACCCATGGGACCCCCGAACTGCCCCTTGCCGAGGCGGGGCCCTCCCTGGGCACCCTGGGGTCCTCAGCCACCTGCCCGCTGGCCCCCATGGAGAACATCATCCCCAACCTGCTCATCAGCCCCCACATGCTGCCGCGTAAGGACCGGGAAGGGTCATGGGTGGGTGGTGGGTGCCATGGTGGGGCACAGAGGTGTGGGGAGCTCGTGGGGTGGGAGGGGAATGTCCATGGAATAGGTGAACATGGTGGGGGTGGGTTGGGATATGGCTCAGTATTGGGAGTGGGGGGCAGCTGTTGGGCAGTTGGATATAGGTGGCCATGGGCATGGGGTATCTGGATGGAGGTGGCCATGGCCGTAGGGTGGCCTTGGGGTGGCTGGTCATGAGTATAGGGTGGCTGGACAAGGCGGCCATGGGTGTGGGGTGGCCATGGGGCGGTTGGCCATGGGTGTCTATGGGTACAGGGCATTCCCCGTCGAGCAGCTCCTCACCTCCGCGTCCCTTCGGCAGTGACCGACCTGGAGCTCAAGTTCCAGTACCGGGGCCGCCAGGTCTGCACCCTCACCATCAGCAACCCCCATGGCTGCCGCCTCTTCCACAGCAGCCTGGAGCCCACGCAGGAGCAGGTGGAGCTCTTTGGGCCGCTGACGCTCGAGCAGGTCCGTTTCCCTGCCACCGACGCCATCCCCAACGAGAAGCAACGCTTCTACACCCACCAGCTGCTGGACGTGCTGGACCGCGGGCTCATCCTGGAGCTGCAGGGCCAGGACCTCTATGCCATCCGCCTGTGCCAGTGCAAGGTCTTCTGGACGGGGCCCTGCGCTTCCCACCGCCCCGGGCCCAACCCCATCGAGAGGGAGAAGAAGACCAAGCTCTTCAGCCTCGAGGGCTTCCTCAACGGTGAGAGGAGACCGGGACAGTTGTCCCGTGAGTCCCCATGGGGACATGGGGTGGGACATGTGGGGCATGTGGTGGTGTGGGGGGACCAAGCTGGGATGGGGGGACACCAGCCAGCCCATGGTGACTTGATGGGATGGAGGGACACCAGAGAGCACACTGGGTCCTGATGGCATGGGGGGAACCAACGTGCCATGGAGGGACAGCAGCTGGCATGGGGGGACACCAGGCAGCACGTGGGGACCCGATGGCATGGGGAGATCAAGCTGGGATGGGGGGGACAAGCTGCTATGGAGGGGAACACCAGCTGGTACACGGAGAACCAATGGCATGGGGGGGACCAGGTTGGGATGAGAGGTGGTGGCATGGGGGGACACCAGCCGGGAGGGTGGTGGGCCAGGCCGGCGCCAGGCCCCATCCTGCCTCTCACCATGGCACTGGGGCCCTGCAGGCCTGATCCTGTTCCAGAAGGGCCAGACCACCACCCCCCCACCCTTTGAGATCTTCTTCTGCTTTGGCGAGGAGTGGCCCGACCAGAAGCCCAAGGAGAAGAAACTCATCACAGTGCAGGTGAGGGGATGGGGACCCCTCGGGGTGGCCTTGGGCAGGGGGTCCCCGTGCCAGCTGACACCAGGGGAGTCTCACCAGGTGGTGCCGGTGGTGGCGCGGCTGCTCCTGGAGATGTTCTCGGGCGAGTTGTCCTGGTCAGCCGACAGCATCCCCCTGCAGATCTCCCACCCCGACCTCAAGGACAAGATGGTGGAGCAGTTCAAGGAGCTCCACCAGCTCTGGCAGAACCAGCAGCGGCTGCCGCCGGCCCCGCCACAGCCCTGCCCCGCCGCGGGGCCCTGGACCCTGCCCCAGTGACCAGCGGACACAAAGCTGGGGGCCACCCCCAGCCCACTCGTGGTTTTGGGGGGAAACAGCAAGAAAAGGGGTCCCGTGGGGCAGCTCGGAGGAACCAGGCGGGGACTTGGGGGGGTTAATTTTTTTGTTTTTCAGTTTTTTTTCATTCTTTTTATTGTTCTCGAGGCGGCTCCACAGCCCCGGAGGAAACAGCACCCACGGCCAGCCCCGGCCCCGCGCTCGCTCCAGCCCCCTCCTCCCCTCGCTCAACCCAATAAAACCCAAAAGAAAACAAAAACCAAACCAAAAAAACAGAGAAAAAAAGGAAAAATAAAGCGTTATGGATAGTGGAGCGTCCGTCCCGGCCGCGTCGTCTCCGGGCGGTGGCACCAAGCAGGACGCGGTGGGCGCAGGGCAGGTAGAGCCCCGGCACTCCCCTGTGCTCCCCAAGAGCTCGTCCCTCCCCTCCCCACACCGTTTTTACGTTGGTTCTTTATCGTTTCAGGGAACGTTTTTCCGCTTCGCGCTGGAGCAAAGCCGTTCTCCTCCGGCGTGGGGCGGGACGGGGGGGTTTTCCGGCGGTGGTTCCGTGGGATCCTCCGCGCCGGCCCCGGCTCTCGGGAGGGAGCGAGCAGGAGCCCCGCTGGCCGCGTTGCTGATTGTGGGACACATTCGTGGTTCGCTTCGCGTTTCCGTCTCCTAATGAACGAGACATTTCTGGGAGAGGGGAGGGGACGGGGTGGGGGGCATCAGTGCCAGCCCTGCGGCGGGTGCTGGTTCCAGCGGTCCCAGCGATACCAGCGCCAGCTCTCACCTAGGAGACAGGCGCCGCGCCGGGGCGGGAGCTATCGGAACAGGCGGGTGAAGTCCCTCAGAGCCCAGCAGACCTGTTTACATTCCTCAGCGCTGTGGAAAAACACAAAACCATGGGTGGCATTGCGGGGGGGACGTTAAGGGGACGTTGAGGTGCAGGGGAGGTGTCCCCAGCCCGGCCCATGGTGGCAGTGAGGAGCGGAGCACGGCGGCTCAGCTCTGAGAGGGGGCAAAATCAGGCTGCAGGACCGTCCCCATGTGCTACCACAGGTGCCCGCAGCAGGGTGGAGGGGGCCGGGATCATCCTGGCCACAGCAGCAGGTCTGGGCAGGAACCAGTGACTCAGAGAGCCCAGGAGGTGGAGAGCAGGGAGGGATGGCTTGGGAAAGCTCCACAGGGCCCCGGCGAGAGCAGAAAAACCAGTCTGGTGATGGAAAAGGCAACGTGGCTGAGATGGGGGGACAGGCTGGAGCCATGGGCTGAGGGTCAGCCAGGTCCTGCCCACCAACCCCCGGCAACGCTCCAGGCTGGGGGAAGAGCGGCTGGAAACTGCCCGGGGAAAAGGCCCTGGGGGTGCTGGTGACAGCGGCTGGAGAGCAGCCAGCAGTGTGCCCAGGTGGCCAAGGGGGCCAACAGCATCCTGGCTTGTACCAGCACTGGTGTGGCCAGCACAACCAGGGCAGGGATCATATCCCTGGACTGGACTGGGGGCACTGGGGAGGCCACCCCTCGACTCCTGGGTTCAGTTCTGGCCCCTCACTGCCAGAAGGACATGGAGGGGCTGCAGCGTGTCCAGAGAAGGGCAACGGAGCTGGAGCAGGGTCTGGAGCACAATGTGCTGAGGAGCGGCTGAGGGACCTGGCAGGGTTGAGCCTGGAGCAAAGGAGGCTCAGGGGAGACCTTCTGGCTCTGACAACTCCCTGACAGGAGGGTGGAGCGAGGGTGGGGGGTCAGTCTCTTCTCCCCAGGAACAAGTGACAGGATGAGAGGAACCGGCCTCCAGTTGTTGCAGGGAGGTTGAGGTTGTCCCTGAGGAGCCATTTCTGTCCCGTGGGGTTGTGCAGGCGTGTCCCAGGCTGCCCAGGGCAGTGGTGGAGTGCCCATCCCTGGAGGGGTTTCCCAGCCGTGTGGAGGTGGTGCTGAGGGCCAGGGGTCAGTGGGGACCTGGCAGTGCTGGGGGAACAGGGGGACTCAAGGAGGTCGAAGGGCTTTTCCAACCCAAACGGTTCTGTGGTTGGTTGTGAGATCTGGGTGATGTCCCACCACCATGCTCGGCTCTGACGGAGATGCACACAAGCCGTGGCATGCAGCGGGCAGGACTGAGCCTCGCAGCACAGCCAGTGTGAAGGTGGACCCGCCGTCCCAGCCCCGCGCTCACCTGGTGACCTGCTTGTGGAAGTCAGTCAGCTGCTTGTGTGTGACCTGGATGGCTCCTCCCGTCGTTTCCTTTGGTAAACCCTTGAGCGAGTTCTCCAGCCAGCGGCAGAACGTCTGCAGGAGGCAGAGTTGGGACAACTCAGGACCGGCATCCCGGCTTTGGCCGTGATGGAGGTTTGGGGTGTGGGGTCCCCCTGTGCCCCCCTCACCGGCCGGTCGATCTGCATGATCTCCCAGAGCACCTCGGCGACGTCGGGCAGGGTGTAGGGGGGCAGGCAGAAGCAGCACGTGTGCAGCAGCTGGTTGACAAGCTGCTGGCCCAGTTGGTTCATCACCTGGCTGATGAGCTCCTTGCGCACCTCAAAGTCTTCCTCGTGCTGCGGGAGGAAGAGGAGGAGGAGGAAAAGGGGTGAGTGGCGCTTGGGGACAGCCATGACAGGTGACAAATGCCAACAAGGACAGTCAGTCCCCCCCAGACTCACGTCGTTGGCTACCCCAGTGTGGATGAGGTCGCGCAGGAACTTCATGACGCTGCAGTTGGCGTCCCGGTGGTCCAGGGTAGTGGCGGCGATGGCCCACTGCAGGATGGGGATCATCACCTGGCTGCGGAGCAAGGTGACGGGGCTGCGCTGGATGAACCTGCCCAGGCATACAGACAGACGGACGGACGTTACCAGGGCTCGCCCACCTTCCCTTGCGTGCTGGGAGGACTCCTGTGACGAGCCCTTCGTGAGGGGAGAGGGGTCGGGGTGTCCCTGGGCAGCAGGAGAAGGCGACAGGCGAGTGCGGGTACCTGGCTGCCAGTCGGAAGAGGTCGTCCACGGTGTCCGGGTGGTTCTGGAGACCGTTGGGCTGCTCGAGGAGCTGGAAGGTGGGTATGCACAGCGCCTGTGAGAGGGTCACAATGGATTAGCCACTCCTGCTGGGACACGTGCCCCAAGGCAGCAGTCCCTTCCTCAACAACCAGCACCCCCAGCAAGAACCCTCTCACAGGTTCTGCTTCAACCAAAAACTTCTACTCCTTGAGTTCTGTTCACCCAGCCCCAACATTCACCAGAGCAGAGCGGTACTGGGACCAGCCCAGGTCTGGGTGGAAACTGCTCTGCTTCACATGAAACCCCTGGGCACCCAAGGCCCAGCCCACAGAAGGTTGTGGCACATGGAATAAGAGCAGCCATGAAGCTGGAGCAGGGTCTGGAGCACAATGCACTGAGGAGCAGCTGAGGGACCTGGTGGGGTTGAGCCTGGAGCAAAGGAGGCTCAGGGGAGACCTTCTGGCTCTGACAACTCCCTGACAGGAGGTGGAGTGAGGTGGGGGTCAGTCTCTTCTCCCCAGGAACAAGTGACAGGACGAGAGGAACCGGCCTCCAGTTGTTCCAGGGAGGTTGAGGTTGTCCCTGAGGAGCCATTTCTGTCCTGTTGGGGTTGTGCAGGCGTGTCGCAGGCTGCCCAGGGCAGTGGTGGAGTGCCCATCCCTGGAGGGGTTTCCCAGCCGTGTGGAGGTGGTGCTGAGGGCCAGGGGTCAGTGGGGACCTGGCAGTGCTGGGGGAGCGGGGGGACTCGAGGAGATCAAAGGGCTTTTATAACCCCAACAACTCTGATTTAGACCCGAGGGAACACAACCGGCCACTCCCGGCCCCACCTGCAGCATGTCAAGCAGGCCCTGCCTGCAGCCCTCCTCCATGCCATACTCGTCCACCAAGATGCTGCCCAGGTAGAGGAAACAGGAGTGCTGGTGCGCCCGGTACACGTTCACCATCTGTGGGGAGACGGGCACCGCCTGGCACCGCGAGCAGATGCTGCCCAGGGCCGCGGCCGGGGCTCGTGAGGGGGATTTTCCCCCCATACCTGGGTGACGAGCGGCTGCAGCAGAGCGGCGGAGCCTTTGCCCACGCAGCGGACGGCAAAGCGCAGGCAGCGGCAGCACCGCTCCACGATGCGGTTATCGGCACTGTGTTTGTTCAGGGTCTCCGACAGCACGGGCCAGATCTGAGCGCGGGCAGGGAGGGAAGAGTCAAAGCTCAGCCCAGGAGGGGACAGCGGACCCCACTGCCCTCCTCCCCAAAACCAGCCAAACCCCTGGACTGTCACCCCTTGGGTCTGAAAACAAGAGGCACCCGTGTTACGGGGCACGTAAACTAGCTTTGGTTAGGAGTGACTTCACTTCGTTCAGGAGTGACCTCACTTCCTTTAGGAGTGAAGAGCTCACCGTGGCCCCCCACCCCGGGTGCAGCCCTGCAGACATCACAAGGGCAGAGAAATTCAAGCTCCTGGGACATTTCCAGAGCCAGGACCCCTCCCGGGGGGTCTGAAGCCCCAAATCCACCCCCACTGACACCCCCATCACTCCCTGCTCCCCAGCTTGGGACCCACTGGCACTTACTTCCTGAATGACTTTTTGGCACGGGTGGATCTGTCCGTTCTCTACAATGGGGTTGGTGTGTCTGAAAAGCACCAAAGAGTTAACGGGATTTTGGGGTTAAAGATGAGGGAAATGGGTTGGAGCCTCACAGCTGTGAGGAGGGGACCTGAAACGGGCTCAGGGGGGAGTGGGGAGCCTCGAACTTGGTGAACCAGCAGCTTCCAGCCATCGCTGGTGTGCAGCGGCTCTGCCCCACGAAGGCCCTCAGAAGCTGTCCCAGCATCCCCGTCCTTACCTAAAGATGACAGCGAGTCGGTCCAGGGGCACAGTGGGGTCTGAGGAGAGGCCGTTGCTGGGCTCCTGAGAGAGCAGCTGGAAAACAAGGGGTAAACGAGGGGATTTCAGGAGCGTGGGCAGCCCCATTCCCGAGTAAACACTGCCCAGAGGAGGCCACAGCATCTCCTCCACAGCAACGGCGTCTCCTCCATGGCGTCTCCTCCAAGCTCGCCAAGGCCCCAGGCACCCCCCACCCTCAGCCACATGCATGGGGCTTCCTCCGAAAGCTTCTCTTCTGCCCCCTCCACGTCCAGAGCCTGCTCAGAGGGGTCCCTGAAGGAGAAGGGAGCAGGGTGGGAAGTGGGCGAGAAGCCCAGGGGGTGAGAGCTGCTCAGAGCGGGCAGCACCGGCAGGAGGAGCTCTCCAGACCCACTTGTGTGCAGCTACGGGGCACCCAAAAGGACAGAGGACAGGCAGGTCCCTCCTCTGACCTTCCTCCTCTCTGTTATCCTCATCTCCATGGGAAGGGCAACCACAGGGACAGCCTCAGTCCTGGACTCCTCAAACCCCTCTGGCTTTGAGGACATGGCCGCAGGGCAAAGATGGAGCCACAGCAGCTCCATCTGCCCCATCCAAACCAGTGAGGGACAAGGAGGTCACCACAGCTCGGCCAGGACCCACCTTCTTCAGCGCCATCACCTGCACGGCGCAGAGCTCGCTGAGGCACGCCGCTATCTTCTCCAAGGGGAGCCTGGCGAGGACCAAGGCTGTCCCTGGAAGGCAAGAGGAGACGGGTTCAGGAGCGGGAATGCGGTGTAGGAGGGCGGTGGGGTGAGCCACAACCACGAAGCGAGGTTCCCAAACGAGGCTCCCAACAGGCCCTGAGCCAGCAGCACGTGGGGACGGCGTCGGGGCAAAGGCTGCGACTGGGACTTGCGTCTCTGCAGCTTGAACCCGGGTTAAACCGGGCACCAAAATACCTTCTGTGGGGCGGGAAGAGGGAAGGGGAAGCGTGGGGGGGCACAGACGGACACCATGAGCACATCTGGGCAGCCCTGGCGTGGCCCCGCCGCATCCTCGCCCCTGCCCGGCAGCATCACGAGGTGTGAGGAAGCTTCTCCCGACCCACAGCTGGGGCGTTTCGGGGCTCCCACAACAATGAGAGACGAAAAGGAGCCTGGAGCCGCTCCCCGCTGCCACATCACAGCACACCCCGCCCCAGGGGTGCCAGAGGGCTGGGAAAAAACGCTGCCCAGCTCACATATTCCTTGCGTTGTTTGAAAGGAGGAGGAGAAAATACTCTGTGGCAGGGAGAGGAGCAGCTTGTGAGCAAAAGCAAGGGGAAAACCACAAGTTTCGTCTCTTCAGTCGCACCCCCCGGCTGTACAAGCTCCCTCTGCTGCTCGGTGTTTAAGGGTTTCAGCAGTGCTGGAACCCGTCAGGGATCTCTGGGGCGCGGACATGAGACTGGCCGTGCTTGAAGCCCAAGGGCTGGTGAGAAGCAAACGCTCCGGCCACAGGCTGGAGCTGAAAAACCCGTTTTTGTGCCCAAACTGTCTCTAAATACTCGCAATTTTCCGCAGAGGAGGGATGGAGACAGGTCGTAAACCCAGGAAGGCCCTTTTCCGTACGTACCCTTCAGGAGCCCGACGGCAGCCTCTGGAGAGAGGGTGAAGGAGTCGAGGGAACGGGCGATCTCCAGCAGCCCGTTAAAGTGCTGAGCCATGTGGTCCCGGCAAACCGAGCAGATATTGTGGATGGCCTTGGCCGCTGCTGAGGCCAGCCGCCTGTCGCACAGACCTTTCATCAAATAACCCAGCACGGGATCTGCGGAGGAGAAATACGGGCTGAGGAGGGGTCCCGGGGGTGCGGAGGGGTCCCGGGGGTGCGGAGGGGTGCGCAGGGCAGGAGGGACTCACCCAGGAACTGTGGGTTTCTGTCCACCACCTCGCTCATCTCCCCCACCAGCTCGATGCTGGTGTAGCGCACGGCGGTGTGCACCGTCTCGGGGAGGCGAACCACCCCCTCCAGCACCTCCACCAGCGTTGGGTTGTTCTCCCTGCGGGGGAAAAGGCGGCCCAGCTTAGCTCCGCGACAGCTCCTGCGCCATTTCCAGTGGTTTTAGTGAACTCCTCGACTCCCGTGTCGCTCCAAACAGGCCAGGCAAACCGCAGGCGTGCTGGGTGTGGGCTACTGGGGAAACTGGACACACAGCGACCTCCAAACGGAGCAGCAGAAACTAAATGCCTCCAGTAAGAGGCACAGGAACAAAGCTATTTCATCCCCCGAGGACTGCAGAGAGCCAGAGCCTGTTCCCAGCGTGGGAAGGGCTCCCCACAGCCCACAGCCAGAGCAGATCCACGCTCAGGGTGGGCGAGAGCCTCGTGGGATGCGCAAAGCCACGAGCGGTTCACGCTTTCAGAAACAAAAGGAGAAAGAAACACTGAAGATAAAAAGCAGCCGGAGCAGCCTTGGTGCAGATAACGGGGGTCAGCGAGAGCATCGCCTCCCCTGGGCTCCCAGGGAGGGAGGCCCGGCGTGCCCGGCCCGGCGAAGGCTGGTTGAGCTGTCCCACCGCATCAGCGCAGCTGTCAGCACACGGGAGGGCTCTCCACACGTGAGCTGTCGGCGCTTCCACTAACCAGGGAAGAAAAGGTGCTGCCAGAAAGTGATTTAACCTTCCCTAAAGATACCTGGGAGACCTCTGCCTGGGGGGAAGGAGCTGGATGAGGAAGGATCCCCAGATAACCGGCCCAGACACAAATGATTTGCTCTGAGGAGATAAACTAAGGGGAAACAAACCCCGACCCTGTTTCACCAAGTCTGTGGCATTAAAGTCCAGTTAGACCGGAGAGAAAGAAGAAATTCCTCACTGTGAGGGTGGGGAGAGCCTGGCCCAGGTTGCCCCGAGAGGTGGGAGAAGCCCCCTCCCTGGCCCCATGGCAGGTCAGGTTGGCCCTTGGGGCTCTGAGCCCCCTGCTCTGGGTGCAGATGTCCCTGCTCCCTGCAGAGGGGTGGGCTGGAGGAGCTGGGGATATTCGCCCTGGCCGGACCCCAGAGCCCTCACAGACACCAGGGGGATGGTCAGCACTCACTGGTCAACGCTCTTGGCTATGGAGGCCATGATGAAGAGGACAGCTTCCGTCACCTCCCAGGGGGGGTTCCCGTCCTTCAGCGTTGCGTAAAGCTGCAGGAAAGAGAATCAGTCACAAACCAACTGACGAATGTGGCTCGGGGACACGCGGCCATGAATCCCACCCCATGGGATCACTGCCCGCTCCTCACCTCCTCCTGAAACACCAGGCTCCAGGCATTGACCTGCACCAACCCTCATGTTACACAGACCCCTCCCGGCAAACCCACCTGAGCAAAACACTCCACCGACCCCACCAGGAAGATCAGATCTTTCACCAGGTCCGAGACCCGCATCCGGAACTCCCCGAAGTCATCCGTCTCCTCTGGGACACCCTCCTAAGAGATGAGGGAAATGGTGAGAGGTTGGAGAAACCCGGCTTCCCACTCACCCACGGCCAGGATGAGCCGAGCAGTTCTGGTTTAGAGCCAAGCCCCATCGGCTCCTGCCCTCCTCTCCCCACACCAGGCTCCTGAAGAGGATCCGTGCACAGAGAAAATGCCAACAGCTCCGACACGCAGACAGAGGGATGGAAATCAAGGGGAGGAGGAGCTGAGGCAGAGATGGGAGAAGGATAAAGCACCCCAGACTTCAAGGAGAAAATGAAAGCCCTGCTGTCGAGCTGCACCAGCTTTACTCTGACAAAACCACCCCCGATCAGGGGACGAGGCATCCCCACAGCTCTCCAAACGGGAACCCCCCAGGGAGAGGGTCAGCCACAGCAACCAGACACCAGAAAGCTGTTAGAACAAGAACTGACTGGAAGAAAAGAGCTTTACAACAGCCATTTTCACTCTTTCCTCTGCAATCAAGGCAACTGCAGAGCCCTGCGGCTCCAGAGACCCGCCACCCTGCGGCTCCAGAGACCCGCCACCCTGCGGCTCCAGAGACCCGCCACCCTGCGGCTCCAGAGACCCGCCACCCTGCGGCTCCAGAGACCCGCCACCCTGCGGCTCCAGAGAGCCCCAGCATGCAGCAGTGAGGACAGACACACAGAACCATGGAATCACGGGGTGGTTTGGGTCAGAAGGGACCTTCAAGGTCACCTGCACCAAGCCCCCAGCTGCCTGCAGAGGAAGCAGAGCGACCGCAGCCTTACGTGGTCTGAGTCGAGCTGGCAGTGTCTGGCCAAAGCGTGGAGAAGGCGCTGGATGTAGGCTTTGAAGATGCTGTGGATGACGGCATCATCCGTCTTGTAGAGATGCTCCCCCAGTCTGTACCAGAAGTTAAAGGAAATTTCTACCACCTGTTTGGAGAAAAAAATTCAGCCTCTTGTGAGCAATGGAGCAGTTTTTCTCTCCATGCTGCTGGTGCTCCCTCCAGCTTCGCCGACCTCCTCTGCTGCTCCTCACTTCATAAAGGTATTTGAGACCTGCTGAGTCAATACAAAAACCTGTCACCAGCCCTTGGACACAAAGCCCCTTCTCTACAAAATTAACCTGGAAGGTGCAAGAACCATCTCTGAGAGCTTCACAGCTCTGGAGAGGGGACAAAAAGAGGCCCTGAGGTGAGTGCTGCAGAGACCTGATGGAGCAGAGCTACTCCACAATTCCACAGCAAATGAGTCACAGAATCGTTTGGGTTGGAAAAGCCCCTTGATCTCCTCGAGTCCCCCCGCTCCCCCAGCACTGCCAGGGCCCCACTGACCCCTGGCCCTCAGCACCACCTCCACACGGCTGGGAAACCCCTCCAGGGATGGGCACTCCACCACTGCCCTGGGCAGACTGCGACACGCCTGCACAACCCCAACGGGACAGAAATGGCTCCTCAGGGACAACCTCAACCTCCCTGGAACAACTGGAGGCCGGTTCCTCTCGTCCTGGCACTTGTTCCTGGGGAGAAGATGGTAGATTCACACTAGATCTAAGGAAGAAATTGTTGCTGCTGAGGGTGGGGAGAGCCTGGCCCAGGTTGCCCCGAGAGGTGGGAGAAGCCCCATCCCTGGCACCATCCCAGGTCAGGCTGGACCCTGGGGCTCTGAGCACCCTGCTCTGGTTGCAGGGGGTTGCACTGGAGGAGCTTGGAAGGTCCCTTCAACCCAAACCATCCTGTGGTTCAATGATATTTAGCAGATTTAGCAGGACAAACCCTTGGTGGAGGAACCTCCGTGGGCTGAATGCAGACACAAGGCACCCAGGGATCAGCTACTGGGATTTCATCAACAGTTTGGGAAGAAGAAAAGGGGGTTTAAAAGGAGACCGCATCTTAACTACTGGATTTGAGGGAGGACAGTCGGGGAGCTTTGATGCCAAAACAACATTTCACTTACTTGGAGGGCAAATTTACCATGAGACCCTCACAGAGCTCCACTGAGAGCCCCACAGAGCTCCGCTGAGAGCCCCACAAAGCTCCGCTGAGAGCCCCACAAAGCTCCGCTGAAGCTGAACACATGGAAAGGAACTAACAGAGCCTTTCAGGGCCCCACCCACAGTCCCACACTCGTCCCGGACACTGAGATTTCTCTCTCTAAGCCAGATTTCTGCCCCACGACCGCAGCGCGGGTGTTGAGGCCAGCAGGAACCAAAGCCTTCTGACCATGTGGCAACAGAAGAGAAAGGTTTTTCCACTGACTCAGCTCTGGATAGGTGAGATTTGGCGAGGCGGCGGCAGGAGGAGCACGGGGAAACCTCCCTCACCTCGTACTGCGGGTGACCGGCACAGATCAGCAGCAGCTCCAGTGTTCGCAAGTCGCCCAGCCCTTGGCCCGGCGTGCAAACGATTTTATCGAGGAAGGTCTCGCACAGCTCGGTGAAGACACGGCAGTAATTGAGCACCCTGTGAGGAAGAAAATGGGGTGTAAGGCAGAAAGATCTTCCACGTGGGAGCAGATACCCCAGCGCAGGGGAGTTCACACCAGGCAGGTCTCAGAGCAAGAAACGCCGACTTCTGCTTTAGCTTCCTGCCAGCAGTTGGGCAACGCTGGAAGAGGGGAACTGCAGGAGGTGAAAATGCTGTGTTCTGACAAGCAAATCTTATGAAATTCTCACATTCCCCACAACAAACTGCTCCAAAACTGCCGGCAGCGGGTGGCAAGGCACAGGACAGCTGCCACGACCCAGCTCGAGTCTCAACCAACACCCGGAACGTGCCGCGTTCCAGCAGAGAAAGGCAAGAATCTCCTTTAACGTAACCCCAGGATGTCCCACCACCCCCACAGGGGATGGTGCCACCTGAAGGCCCACCGGCTCCTCAGGCAGAAAGAATTCAGCAGCTGAGCAGAGCCCTACAGGCTTTACTCTGCTTTGGGACTGCGGAACCAGAGAGGAAAGCGAAGATCGTGAAGCTGCAGCTTGGTACGAGGGAGCAAGCGCCAAGGATTGCTCCTCAGCAACCTCAGATCGGGGATCAAACCAATAAAGTACCCCCAGATCAGCGGGATGGGGAAGAACTGCCATAAGTCGATATATCAAGTCATAAGCCCCTAGTCCTGGGCTCTGGTTTTAGTGTTCCTCTTCCAGAGAGGTTTAGGAAATCCCATGTCGTGGCACATCTGCAAACACTCCCTAAAGCCCGTCCTAAAGACAGCGGTGAGACCCCCACGGGAGATCTGGGGGTTTTATCCCCAAACCCCTCTATCCTTCAGCCCTTACACCACCTGCCAGCTCCGCAGCATGTCCCAAGGAGCAGATCAAGGACAGCAAGATGTTGCCAGCGCCTTCACCCCATAGCTGGGAGCGTTTGGGGCAGAATCTACCTTCGACAGCGACCACAGAACAGATGCTGTGATAACACCAGCGAACCTCGAGGAGTAATGACTCGTTTTGCTCGTGGAAACCACGTTTAATGTGGAATTTCCTCGAGTGAATGGCACATACGTTATCTGGGCTCTGCGCCCCGACCTGAAACAAGGGGATGAGGGAGGATGTTCGTGCAGTTCTTGAGCTGAAGTCACCCGGCAGCCAGACAAGGGCCTCCAAGGGGCTGAAGGGCTGGCGGGGAGAGGGACTGGGGGCTGGATTCTGCGAGGAGAGAGGAGCAGAGATTGAGCGAGAATTCGTCAGCAGCCAAACCAGTGCCAGACCCTGGCAAGGACAGGCACAAAACGAGGATTTTTCAGCTGTGATGAACAGCCGGTGGAATCGCTGAAGACAGCGGCAGAGCTCAAATGATGTGAAAATGCGTCAGTTTTCAACACCACGGCTGAACAGGAGGGCGAAGGCAGGAGGAGGCTGCTTGGAGGCGAGGAGCTGCTTATCTCCGGGGTGGAAGGAGCAGGGACTGGCTCCCTGCCACCCCAGGAGCCAACACTCAGGCACTGCACATCTGTCCTGAGGCCTCGCTGCTGGTCTCGTGGTTCCCAGCAACGGCAGCAGCTCGCACAGCCCCAAAACACACTTGTGTTTGGCAGCAGGCACGGAGGGTCTGGCAGATATGGGCCAGTTCTTCTGCCCTCTGGAGCAGGAGCGAGTTCCTGCATGATTTTTCCCAATATATGGAGGGAAATGGGCTAAACACAACGAGGGGGTTATTAAAAATAGGGTGGGCCCATCAGATTCTTAACTGTAAGAAATGGAAGAAGAATCTTAAAAGAGGAGAAGTGGAGCAGAGCAGATTGTGGTGTCCCACAGCAGCTGGTTAAACTGGGTGAAGCATGGTTGAGGGGAGGGAGGGACAGTTGGCTGGTGGGCTGGGCTGAAGGGGAAGCACCAGTCGGGTGCTGCGGAGGTTCCAGATTAGTCTTGCTCCTGATTAGAATTCCCTGATAAAGCTGGGATGCAGAAGAATGAAAACCATGGGAATTGGAGCAGCAAAGTTGTCCACTTTGCACAACTTGTGGATGGACTCATTGGTTGTGGGACGTCCGAAACACTGACATGGTGAGGAGAAGGGCCAGAGCTGCTGGGCAAGGCTCTGCCTGCAGCCAGGGCTGTGCGATGTCCACGCTCGGAGATCCCGCCTGGGGCAGCTCGTGCCTCGGGGAGGCTGATTTCCTCAAGATACATCCCTCACGCTTTGCCCACTGTGAGGAAGACCACGGCGGGCCGACAGCGCGGCGGTTAATGGGTGTCCCTCTCCTCCCTTTGTGGGAGGAAGCTCACTTACTTGTCCAGGTCCTCGCGTGCTACAGCCATGTGATAGGCACTCTCGAGGGTGAGGACGCCCTGGAAGAGCTGCAAGGCCAGGGGAAGGTTGGTCTCCACGTTCTCGATGGCGTAGAGGGCTGAGCACACGCAATCTGAGGCGGCTTCGTGGAGGTTTGATGATGTCTTGTCTTGTTGCTGCAAGAAAGGAGATGCAGAGGACCTCAGAGATTATAAATGAAATGAGGTGGGAATGGAAAAACTGAAATCTGTCATTCCTGGAGTGCGCAGAAGGAAAGAAAACATCGTGCTGCTCGTTACCCTGGCTGGGCTGTAGAGCATCGCGGGTTGGAAGGGACCCAAAAGGACCAGCGGGTCCTCGGCAGGGATGGAGACGAGGTTTCACACCAGCCCGTGTGAAATATTTATCGCTGTGATGGTTTGGGGGCGAACAAGTGGATTTTGGGCCCTGCCTGGCAGATGTTCACAGCGACTGTGTGAGGCTGGGTTACCAGGCGCTTTAATGGCTCCCGTGGAGCAATTAGGGAGGGAGACAAGACCAGCATATTAAGGAGGAGGAGGGAGCAAGCGGCGAAGCGCGGAGAGGAAACAAAGGAGCAGCAACTCCCCGCATCCTTTCAGACGAGACCCCGACGCGTTTAGGAAATAATCCATGATCCCATGGGAAGGTGGAAGGAAAAAAGCCCGATTTAAACCCACTACAAAGGCTACTGGGGGGGGGGGGTTCCTCCCGGGAGCCCTCATCTGCTGTTGTCATTACACCAGAGGGGAACGAGGGATCCCCGTTAACGGCGGGAGGAGGAACAGCCAATTCCTGCGTCGGGGCACAGGGCCGGGCAGTGCTGCAGCAGAACCCTCCGGGGATTCCTCCCCTCCGTCCTTTCCTCCCTGTCGCAGCGCTATGGGATTCTCCGGACCTGTGCAGCTCCCCCGCATTCAGACAGGACAAAAAAAACCAACCCCAAACACCTTCAGTAGTTGATTTTTCAAGGTTAAAACATCAGAAAAGGGATAAAATATTTTAATGAATATTCTGGGAGGAAACCAAACTATTACTGGTTTTAGTATTGAGCAAGTGCTGTTTCCTCAACAACAGGCAACATTTAAAGCCCAAATGAACCAATACTCAAACCCATGAGGTCTGCACACTTCAACAACGCTCTGGAAGGACCTATTTGGCTCAGAGCCCCCTAAACTTTTCTGTCCACCATCATTTCAGGCAGCACAGAGCTGTCACTGCCCCATCCCGGTGCCCAAGGCCCCCCTCTGCCCCGTTCCCCCACCTGAAACACTCACCAGCACCTCGAAGAGGAGTGACAGTAACTTGCTGTTCGCCATGAAGGTGCTGTCCAGGACCCCCAGGTTGAACCAGCTCCCCAAGCACCGGAAGATTTTGATGAGCATCTTCTCATCATTGCCTGCTTTCTCCACACACGTCATCTACAGCACAACAGGGGAGAACTGCTCAGGACCCCAACTCCAGCGTGTCATTTCACAAGTAAAATAACATACAACGTTTGGAAAACCACCCGCGAGTCCCTATGATGAGCACCAAGAGCTCCCCGGTGACCCTCAGGAAGATACCAGGGGGTTGGGACAGCCCCCAGTGACCTCTCCAAGCAGCACATACCACTTTCAGTGTCCTCATTGGACTGTGAGCAGCCTCTCAAAGGCCCCGTGAAGCACAGTCAGGAAGGAAAGCAGCCTTCTCCAGCATCCCCATCCCCTGGAGAGATGTAGGGGCAGGGCCCAAACCCTCCCAGTCCACTCCAG
The DNA here is from genome assembly GCA_009769605.1 of Bucorvus abyssinicus. NCBI lineage: Eukaryota > Metazoa > Chordata > Aves > Bucerotiformes > Bucorvidae > Bucorvus > Bucorvus abyssinicus. The sequence goes on from CM020025.1 coordinate 1,121,892, forward strand.
CTGCGGTTACAGGGGTGAGAGCAGCAGTTTGGGTGTTTCCAGCCATTCCCAGCCCACTGGTTTTCTTCAGGATGCTGTCTCAGAGCGGTGGAGCGCAGACACGATGGGTTTTACACATGATGAATCCCTGAACTCACTCAAATCACCACAAAACAACCGCTGCCGAAGAGAAGATCAGTCCTGGGGGTCAGGCCTACCCCAAGGGCCAAGCTGAGGACAGCCCCAACACACCATCGCAGTGTCAGAGCTGGGATCCCTCATTTCCAGCGATGGCCAATGCTTCTGCTGCCCCTCAGCACTGAAACCTCACAGTGGAGGAAGCCCTGACCTCACCAGGCTGAGGGGAAGGAGGCGCCGGTGGACAGGCAGGACCTGGAGAAGGGTCCCAGCCTCCCTTCTCCCCAGAGGAGAGTGCAAGTTGGCCAAGCAACCCTGCAGAAGAGTTTCCAGAGTTCCCCACTGCTCGCATGACACTCCAGTCCTCGAGGTGGAACATCAAACTTCACAGTCCGTGCACCATTTTTTCAACCCCATTTTGTAACTCAAGAAAGTGAATTTAGCATTTAAATCCTACACACAAAATTTAATTTCTCTCTTCAGGCAGGTGGTTAAAACAGCCTGTGCTGGGATTTACCCTAAAAGCTCCAGGCAGATGCAGAGAAGCCTGAACAGAAAGTCTCATGACAGGACAAACGACCCTTGGCGACCTGACGTCAGCACCTCGCATCGTCCCCAGTGAGGCTGTGAGCAGCCGGAGCCAGGTGACGTCGCCTGTCTCACCGATGTGACAGCCAGACCTCTCCGAGACGTCCTCGGAAGAGTGCCGAGGGCTGGAGATGGCTCAGAGCGACGGCAGGGATGTGAGTAAGGTGAAAAGAGTTTCAAAAGTGAGCGAGGACTCAGCTCAAAGACAACTCAACCCATGGAAAAAACGGAGCTGGGCTCCCCTAATGGCTGCGGTGGCAACGGCATGGACCAGCTGAAAAGGACCTGGGGGTGTTGGTGACAGCGGCTGTAGAGCAGCCAGCAGTGTGCCCAGGTGGCCAAGGGGGCCAACAGCATCCTGGCTTGTACCAGCACTGGTGTGGCCAGCAGGAGCAGGGCGGGGATCGTCCCCCTGGACTGGACTGGGGGCACTGGGGAGGCCACCCCTCGACTCCTGGGTTCAGTGTTGGCCCCTCACTGCCAGAAGGACATGGAGGGGCTGGAGCGTGTCCAGAGAAGGGCAACGGAGCTGGAGCAGGGTCTGGAGCACAATGCGCTGAGGAGCGGCTGAGGGACCTGGGGGGGTTGAGCCTGGAGAAAAGGAGGCTCAGGGGAGACCTTCTGGCTCTGACAACTCCCTGTGAAAGGAGGTTGGAGCGAGGTGGGGGTCGGTCTCTTCTCCCCAGGAACAAGTGACAGGACAAGAGGAACCGGCCTCCAGTTGTTCCAGGGAGGTTGAGGTTGTCCCTGAGGAGCCATTTCTGTCCCGTTGGGGTTGTGCAGGCGTGTCGCAGGCTGCCCAGGGCAGTGGTGGAGTGCCCATCCCTGGAGGGGTTTCCCAGCGGTGGGGAGGTGGTGCTGAGGGCCAGGGGTCAGTGGGGACCTGGCAGTGCTGGGGGAGCGGGGGGACTCGAGGAGATCAAAGGGCTTTTCCAACCCAGATGATTCTCTGGCTCTAAGACCTTCTTTTAACACATGTATGTCTCTCTCTGTGTGAATCTAGAAATGGTCTAGAGAGCCCATAATGGGTTGAAATAATTTCTTAACCCTCAAACAACCCCAAACTACTGCAGCCTGCCCAGGAATCCAGTCGGGATCGACAGTACCGGAGACTAATGCCCATTTCCTGACCCTAAAGCCCCAGCAGACAAGGCTGCACACTGCACACCACAGCGAGGACAACATAATCCTCCCTCGGACAGCCCAGCTGAGAGGACCAGGCGTTCCTACACTTCCATAACTAGCGCCAGTTCCCATCCAGTGCTGACCACAGGAACCTGACGGTGATTTTGATCTGCTTGGAACTGAAATGTATAAAATCTGCTGCTCTCATTTGCTCACGTCCAAGCTGGAATAAACTGGCTCAGGGTCGTGGAGGGGAAGAAGCAGCTGCATGAGCTTCTCCAGCAGCTGCATGAAGGGTCCAGTGGCTGCTCGGTCTCTTACCAGCAGAGAGACGACCGTGCTGGAGTAGTACGCCAGATCCTCAATGATTTCGGTGCGGCGGTTGGCTCCGATGCGCAAGGATCGGCTGTGAACCTCTTCGGGCAGCACCGTCAGGATTTCCAGCAGGAAGGGCAGCGATGTGACATCATTGCTGTACCTGAGGCCATAGAGGGGAAGGACAGTGTCATTTTTTCTGTCATTTTCCCCCCATGTCAGTGGACACAGGGCAGAGAAAATGCCATCACAGCAGCAAATGATTTGACCCCGCTTGTTCAGTCCCCTGAAGCTGGAGGGGACGAGGGATCAGCACATAACAAAAAGAGGGATGAGGAAAATCGCTGAGGCTCAGAGAGCCACATCCGGGGCCTCTGCTACACAGAGCCACGGGCTGCCTCCCCCCTCGCCGTGATCCACTCACTTTAAATTATTAATTGAGAGAGAAGGAATGGTTTAATGATATAAAGAATCACTTACTTTTCAACCAGTGTTTGTACGCAGCCTTTCCACGAAGCCATTTGCAGAGCAAGGTCTGCTATTGCTAAAGCAAGCTGGGAGGGGAAGAGGAGAAGGAATTAAACACAGCTAAGGGTGGTGAGCGATGACGTGCCCAGCAGCGCTGCAGAAAGGGTGCTGTGACCATCAGAGCTGGGCTGGCAGGTAACTCATGATGTCTTTGTGTGCAATCCCTGTGGTTAACGGTGGAAGAGGCGAGCTGGCCTCAGCCTGTGGGGCGTCAAGATGTCAGTAACTGCTCAGAGAACGAAGGGGTGGCCAAGAACACACCTGGGGAGGAATCCCCCCATCACCCAGGGCACTGCCAGGCAGAGCAACAACGTTCTGCATTGCAGAGCACGGGGAAAAGCCCCGGAGCAGCTGTTCCTCCCCCCTCAGCCTCCCCAAAGAGTAAACGAGGGGATGAAGTAATTGATTTAACTACAGGAACCAAATAATGAAGGAGGACAAACAATTCTGTCCTGGGAGACATGACCAGGCTGGCTGCAGGCATCGACTGTCTCCACACCAGAGGAAAAGTGACCAAGGGAGATTGAGGGCTTTGTCTCAGAAAAAGCCCCAAGTGACCAAAGCTGGAGCTGGCCACCGCCGCTGTGACCTGCAGCATCTGCTCTTCCTGCCCCAGGCTGGTGCCTGCTGGAGGGAACAGCTCTGGCAGGGCTTGTGCTCCAGCCGGCTCTCAAGAGCGAGATGGGACTGAACGGAGCAGCCTCAGCCCTCGCTCGCTAGAGCACAGCTCCTTCCACCCCCTGCTCAGCTCCTACCTGGGTGACAATGACAGGTGACAGGTCTTTCAAGTTCTGGATGTGGGACAGCAGAGAGTCCCGTAAGGACGCGTGTGAATCCGTGGGGAGCTCGTAGAAGGACGTCTGGATCTTCATCTTCATGGTCTGCGCCGCGAAGTAGCACGACTCCACATCCTGACGGATCTGCAGCAGCTGGTCGGAGATCTCCCAGGCATGGACCTGCGGGTGAAGCACAGTGGCATCAGCAAGCGAACCCAGGAGGTACCAGCAGCCCTAAGAGAAAGCCCAGACTCCTGCAGGGGGTCCAGGGGGGACCCAGGGGGCTCTCTGCTGCATTGCTGTCACGGCTCAAGCCGCAGGGGCTGGTTGACGAAGGTGCCGGGGCTGTGACATCCCATGATGAGAGCAGCTTCCAGCACAGACCTGACACTGGTGGAGCTGCTCATGGCCTCAGTCACCACGATCCCTCCAGGAGAGGAAATTAGAGAGCAGATGTGAGCAACAAAGATGCTTTTTTGGGCTAAGGTGGGTAGTTGCTGCATTATTACCCGGCAATAAACCTGGAGATTGCCCAGTGAGGGACAAACGGGAGGAGGAGGATTGGACCAAGTTCTCCCCAGATCAAAATAACAACGCGTAATTGCAAGATTGAAGCTGCTGGACCCGTCTACGAGCACACGCTGGGAGTGGTGACTCCGGATGCGCCAAAGAGCTTGGAGGAGAGTCAGAAACGAGGGAAAGCGTCGTCTGTCCCTCCTCAGAGAGGCACCGAATGGCCACATGGCTGGTACAAGGCCGAAGGTTTCGCGCTTTGTGTGGGGCAGGAGGGGTGGGCACCACTGGGCAGAACTCCTGCCACCCTCCCCTCATAAAGATGAGGGAACAGCCCATGCGGAATGAGTTCTTCACATCTCTGGTCCCTTTTGGACCTGCCGAAGCACCTTCTGCAGGGGTTTGGTGGGAGGTATTGGGATGTTTCTATTTTCCACACCTTGAGCACCTCGGCATTACCCTGGCCTCATCCCCAGCCTCAGCTCAGACAGAGAAAACCACACAGACTGAGGTCTGGCTTCACGAGCCTCAAACACCAGGGATTTCTGCACTGCCTGAACCTAAAGCATGTTAAAAACGAGCTGCTGTCTCTGTGACGGAGCGGGGCTATGGCTGGTAGCTTCAGCGTGGTTAAGAAATACAGAATTCCAGTGATTTAGTGATGAGGAACCTCAGATTTCTGAGCCTGAACTGTGCTGGGTTCAGGCTCTCCCCATCCCCTTTGGTTAACAGCACCCCACATCCCCAGTCCATGGTCATAAAACCGTCCCAGGTCTGCAGCTGCGGCTCCACAGCGTCACGCAGGGGGAAGAGACAAGGCCACGAGCCTTTGCCAGCTTGTCCATGACATCAGGTCGAGGTCAGCACGATCTGGTCTCATTCCCAGTGAAAACCAGTCTCTTTCGTACGCGGCAAAGTGGAATTCTGGTTTCAGTATTAGCTCCTGAAGCTGCTCCCTGCTTTGGGCCATTTCAGCCTGTAACGTGGAACCTGAGCTGAGCGTCAACTCCCGAAATCCTCAGACACGAGGCTGAGGCACATCAGGGGCCCTGGAACCACTCCGAGATGCTCAATGCTCTGGGATTCTCCCCTCTCCTCCTCTTAGCTCAACGCTGAAAAATTCCGGCCAACGATCACCCCTCGATACCACAGAAAGAGCCCCAAAAGACGCACGGGAATTGTCTTGGGCGATTCTATCCCCATCGAGCTTCAGCCTCCATAGCTTGTTGTCTCTGCAGGACTGTGACCTCGCTGGTCCAAGGTCCCTGTCATGTCCCGGCCAGGCATGAGGTTGGCTCCTCATCCTCGTCTCCAACCTCCGGCTGCTGCTGAGAATCGCTGTTCCCTTTGAGCATCGCTGCAGAACCAGCTGGGGAGCGGACGGATGCGCCTGCCTGCGGACACAGACTGGCTCACTCCAGCAGGGCCTCCCCAGGCTCTGAAGCCAACGCTCGTGGTGTTCGAGAAGCAAACCTGTCAGGAACTGCCTCCCTCCAGACGAGCTCCTCTGCTGTTGCCCGGCTTCGGCCCGTCCTCTCCAGCTGCCTTGGTGACCACGGGCTGCTGAACCAGCTTTTCTCCAGTAATTCCAGTGCACAACCCACTGTGGAAACGGATAGCGAGAAAAATTTGGAGGTGTTTCTGATGGAAACGTCCCTATGGACTTCACACCAGGTCACTGCCAAGCTAGGGATAAATAAAAAGCCCTTAAGAAACCAAAGAACAACAATAAAACCACAGCAGTGCCTCTGCGCCTCATATTCAAAACCCTCTCGACTGTACTAACGGGTCCGTATTTTCCACAGCGTTTAGAACTGAACCATTACGGACACAGTGGCACTAGAGATCTGACCAAAAACAATGGCAAAACCAGAGCTGGAGAGCCCCGGTGCTGCTCCACAGTGAAGATCCACCCACCCAGGAGCCACCGATTCAACACAGGCGGCAAAATTAGGAACGTTTCCGTGGTGGCTTATGACTGGCGGCACCAAAAGACACCGTTTCCGCAGCCAACGTTCACTGCAGCGTGGTCAGGGCTGACACCAAGCCTTGCAGGGCTGGAAGGAGCTGGCTCACATGCCTGCAGGCAGCTCCAGTGACGATAGACCTGGGCTGCCAAGCAATTCAGAGGGGGAAAAAAACCCTGAACTAGTGTTTATTCACGTTAATTGGGGATTTTTTCCTGATAACAAAGTATTTCCAAGGTGTTGAGAATCCCCCGAGCATCTCTCAGGTGCTGGGGGAAGGAAGACGATGCACCATCCCCACTGGATCGTGGAAGGATCTTCACGAACCATCTCAGGTCTGGGGGATCTGGGGGTTTTAAATAAAAACAGCCTTTGGACTGCGAACATCTGAGGGCTGTGGGGCTGTTCTGCAAGGGCCCAATGCAGCCTGCGTGGGGGTTTGGAGAAGAAAGGGCTCGCTCCTCATTTCCCCTGCAGAGATTCAGCTCCAGCTGGATTTCCAGAGAGAGCCATGAAGATCAGAGAACCACAAGGTGGTTTGGTTTGAAGGGACCTTCAAAGCTCACCCAGTCCAGCCCCCTGCAGGGAGCAGGGACATCTGCACCCAGAGCAGGGGGCTCAGAGCCCCAAGGGCCAACCTGACCTGCCATGGTGCCAGGGATGGGGCTTCTCCCACCTCTCGGGGCAACCTGGGCCAGGGTCTCATCACCCTCATTGTTTCACCGTCAAACTACAAGAGTCTTCATTTTCCAACTCAAAATTATTTTTCACTTTTATCATCTAACTTCACAGAACCACAGGATCGTTCGGTTGGAAAAGCCCTTTGATCTCCTCGAGTCCCCCCGCTCCCCCAGCACTGCCAGGTCCCCACTGACCCCTGGCCCTCAGCACCACCTCCACACGGCTGGGAAACCCCTCCAGGGATGGGCACTCCACCACTGCCCTGGGCAGCCTGCGACACGCCTGCACAACCCCAACGGGACAGAAATGGCTCCTCAGGGACAACCTCAACCTCCCTGGAACAACAACTGGAGGCCGGTTCCTCTCGTCCTGTCACTTGTTCCTGGGGAAAAGAGACCTACCCCCACCTCGCTCCAACCTCCTTTCACAGGGAGTTGTGGAGAGCCAGAAGGTCTCCCCTTTTCTCCAGGCTCAACCCCCCCAGGTCCCTCAGCCGCTCCTCAGCGCACTTGTTCACAGTGGGGTTTAAAATTTTTTTTTTTTTTTTTTTACGTAAAAATTGAGCAATAAAAGAATGAACATAAACCAGGAGGACTCAAGCCCTGAAGACCAGCACCCAAAGGGCTCTGTCTTGAATCACCCGGCTCCTGCAGGCAGACAAGAACCGAGACCCCGCGCAGCAACGCAGGCCGTTGGCAGCCTGACATTTAACGCCGGGATGAAACACGAGTTGGGTGTTTACACGGAGGCAAGGAGGAGAGGGGAAGATGTAAACAAGGGGAGCTCAGGGACTTCCTTCACGCACAAAAAAACCCTCCCCACCAAAGAAAAAAGCAACATTTGAAACAGGGAGATGAGAAGACATTTGCTGAGAGACAACTGAGAGCATTAGAACCCCAGAAAATCAGAAGAGGAAACGTTGGGGGGGGGGAATCAAAACTATTTTTCGTTTTACTGTTTGGTTTCTACAGTTCTACCACGTTTCTGTGAGGAGAAGGGACTGATGCCCTGGAGGAGTATCCCAGCCGTGTGGAGGTGGTGCTGAGGGCCAGGGGTCAGTGGGGACCTGGCAGTGCTGGGGGAGCGGGGGGACTCGAGGAGATCAAAGGGCTTTTCTGTGACTCCGTGATTCTGCATCATCCAAGCTCTTACACAAACTTGGTGCAAGTACCTCGATGCAACAAGCCTCAGCCCCAGAGCTGGGTGGAATTGGAGCTGGTGAGATGCGTCGTTCCTGGTGAGAAGAGCTGGGCAGTTGGTGGGCAGTCAGAAGGAGATTCAAAAAGGACCTCAAATGGGAGCCCCTCAAAGCCAAGTGATGTGGCCTCTTCTGCTCAGAGGACGCGCTGTCCCAAGAGGCAGAAGGGTTTTAGGTCAGAGGACACGTCTACCAGCCCTGGCACAGAAACACCTCCCCAGCCCCAGCTGTGGTCCTCAAACCACAGCATGTCCACACCAGGAATCTCCAGGAGAAAAGGAACTGTCGCCATTCCTGTGGTTCTCCAGCCCACACATCACCTTCTGGTCCAGGACTATAAAATGACCATCCATAAGGGAACAAGCTTATGCCATCTCCTGAGGGACCCAGCCGATTCCCATCACCTACTCCAGGCCTCACCAACTACCAGGAGTGACACCAGCTCAGCTGACAAGACCCCGCAGAGAGTGGAGATGGAGAGAGGGCGATGAAATGAACACCACGTGTTTTGAAGGATGAGGGTTGGACAAAGAGATGGAGAATTGCCCGGACACATTGAGAGCTGCCATCATTAGATGGAACGTGGCAGGAGGCACCCCGAAAATCTGCACGTGGCTTTGACCAACCCAGGTCAAAGACCAACGAGCATCCTGCAGAACTGCTTGCCATGTCCCTTCGGTGCAGAATGTGAGGCACCGAAAGACTCGAGCTGTAAGCTTAAGAAAATTCATGGAATTTGGCTACACACAAAGGACGTGCAGATGGCTCAAACCAGCTACGGAGGCCCCGGCTGCTCCCTAAGCTCCAAAATCAGTTTAGAACTAGATGGTCACCAGAAACAAGCAAGTTCCACCAGAAATGAATCTAGTACAGAGTAGAAGACCACGAGAAGAGGGATTCAGCTGGGAGCCAGTGTTGGAGAGAGCCCGTAACAGCTCGACTTTGCTTGTTCCAGCCTTCCTGGAGAAGCCAACTTGGGAAAAAGGCACATCCAGTCCATTGAGGCCCAATCACTTCTGAAGATACTACACTCGCAGAACAAATCCTCCAGCTATACGGAAGCTGAAGCACCACGCAGAGAAGCTCCTAACACGGCCAGAAATTTTACGGATCCTTTTTAGACAAAGGCTGGCTGGAGCCCTAAAGCTGTGAGAACAGGGGAGGCTTCACGCTTGGAGGGCAGCCAAAGCTCTCTTCCTACACCCCGGCCTTCCAACAAAGCGGTTTCCATTCTTTGGTCAAGTGGTACCTCCGGAGCGTGATATGCCCCAGGTCATAATTCCCCAGCCATCTGGCAAAGCCTCTCAGCTATTGAGCAGCTTCTCCCCAAGGGCTCGTACTGGCTTTTGAAGGACAGTTCTAATGGACATCACTACAAGGAGACCAAGAAGCTGCAGGCAAAGACAGAGCATTCAAAGTCAAGTCTTCTGCTCAACAGGGCTTTGAAGATGACTTGACTGGGTTCCGTTTGGGCCCCTCACTCCCAGAAGGACATTGGGAGGCTGGAGAGTGTCCAGAGAAGGGCAACGAAGCTGGGGCAGGGTCTGGAGCACAATGCGCTGAGGAGCGGCTGAGGGACCTGGGGATTCCCAACATTATTGTCTAATCCACTTTTAGGAGAGACCGAAGGAAACCTCTGTCAGAACTAGTCTCTTAAATGAGCCCTCGCTGGCCACGGGCCATGCGGGATTTCTGCTCCTCGAAAGCACTTCATGAACCAACATTAAAGCACAAACCAACCCACACTGGCAACACCCTGGTGGGCTCGCGGCGGCCCCTCTGCGCCCGCTCCAAGACGAGCTGACGGGATCGGGAGGGGAACGCTGAGCACGTCGGGAACCAGCTTAACCTCGACAGCTGTAATGTAAAACCCCAAAATAGCAGCACCCCCTTCTCCACAGTATTGATTAACTTAAATTTATAATTCGACTGTCGTTGGCACAGAGACAGTTTGAGAGCAGAAGAGTCCAAGAAAAGGACCTTCGAGTTATTAAATCCCAGTGATTTGTTCCAGCTGGAGGTGGGAGGAGGCTTTACGGACGAAACATTACGGATTGGGGAGCAGGCAGCCAGCACAGCCGCTGCTTTGTGGACCAGCAGGTGATGACGCCCTGAGCTCATCGCTCCAGCAGCTGCAGTGGAGAATCGGTCGGTTTTCCATGTTAACCCACCTGGAGGAGTCAGGCCCCAAACCCCCACTACCCTTTTACAGCTTTCACTGGACGCAAAACCCTCACTTGAAGCTCGTTGCCGAGGTCATCCCTCCAGAAACGCTTCCCACCCCTCTGGAACTGGAACCACAGCTCTGGAACTGGAACCACCCCTCAGGAACGCATTGTTAAGAGAGAAGGGGTGAAGGGCGCAGAAAGACACCAAAGGAGTTTAGATTTTCAATCTTCCCCTAAGAGCTACCACATGCAGGTCCCAGGAGCAGGCTTCTGCCCCGCTGCTGGCCAGGGCCATGGGCAGGATGCTCGCTGGTGGCTGTCTCAGCTCCTGCCTTGGCACAGGGAGGGAGGATGCGGAGCTCTAAGGACAGAGGGCAGCAGAAAACCCCCATATTAGCCGTTTATCACCCCTTCCTGTATATACCTGTGTAAAACAGAGGTATAACAAGAGTAAAGGAGTTGTTTGAAGAAGAAAGACCTTAATCTCAGCCCTTGCAGCCTGCAAGCGAGCCGGCCGGTTCCTGCCACAGCTCATCCAGAGCGTTCGCCTTCCCCCCCGGGATCAACTTGGGCAGGAGCAGTTTAAAGGAGCTGGGTGGAATCAGGCAAAGCCACAGGACCCCCTCTGCCTTCCGGACAGAGCTTCACCCACACTTCCTCACAGGCAGGACGGGAGGAGACCACGACGTCTCGACCCAGGGTAAGGCGCCGGGGATCTGTATCCAACCCCACCTGGACAAGGCAGGTGAGAGCCCAGAGGAACCACAGCAGGGCCAAACAAACCCCGAGGCTTCCCACGGGCAGAGGGATCCCATCCTGACGGGTGCTTGAGCTACTGAAAAGCCAAACTAAGCCCCAAACGCTTCGAACTCTCCTTCTGACGGGGTGCTTTGTACCCAGCTCAGCTCACAGATCTCCAACACAGAGGAACCACCTTCAACCTCCCATCTTGGCACCAGGAATGGGTGAAATCCACCTTCTTCATCCCTCGCTCACCCCTGATTCTGCCCCGGGGCTGACCAGGAGCAACTCACAGCCCTCTGTGGATGGTTAGCTAAGCCCACCAAGGGATCCGTGTTAACTGCAGCATTGACGTGCTCTAACGCAGTGCAGACGTTGGGTCCTCACGCTGGAAGAGGCTCAAACTCACTGAAGAATCACCGTGGGCTCAGCCCGGCTACCGCTCAGTCCCTGCGCGGAGCCCAAATTCTCCCCAGGCACGAGAGAAACTGGATGAGGCTTCTCCTGGGACAGCAGGGGTGGCCACCGAGGGTTTGGGGGGAAGAGCGGAGGAGGGAAACGCTGCACCACGGTGCTGTTAGGGGCACCAGGCAGGGAGCCACAAACGGCAGAAAAGGCGACAAGGAGAAACAACAGGCTTTGGAGAGGAAACAAAGTCAGCCCCAGCTTTACAGCCAGGAGGGACCACGTCTGCATCCACCCAGACAACGCGAGGCCACCAAACGCACCCTGACCCAGGCATTTAGCGTTAAGGATGAAGTTTGGGGGAGAAGGAGCTCCCCACGCGTTGCTTACAGACGTCAGAAAGGAAGAACGAGGCTCTGGCTCCATCACCGAGCCCCTCTGACACCTTCGGTCTCTCCCGCCGACACCGGGCCCGGAGGGTGACGCCGCTCCCCTGGGACCGGGCATGGGGTGCCCGCCGGCTCCCTCACCTCAGGCGGCGGGGGAGAAGGTTGGGGCCAGCCCCAGAATCTCCCCCCGACACCTCCCGTGGCCGCTCCCTCCGTCCCCGCCGCCGTGAGGGCTGCGCCAACCGCGCCGGCCCGTCTTTCCTGTTATGAAAGAGAAAACCCGCGGCGGGAGCCGACAAAGGCCGGGCCCTGGGGCTCCCCGAAGCCGCTCGGCCAGCGGCGTTACCCCAACAACCGGCGGGGCAGCCCGGGATGGAGCCGCGGGGGGCGGCCCGCGGCCGAGCCAGGCCTCCCCGCCGGCTACCGCGCACCGAGGAGCCGCGGCCGAGCTCCGGGGGTGCGCAGCGGCCATCACCCGTCCCGCAGCACGCCCCCGCCGCCCCCTCCCCTCGCCCCGCTCGCCACCGGGGCCTCACCGATCGCTGGAGCTCGCCCAGCCAGCAGCTCGCCCGCTCCTTGCCGCTGGGGTCGGGGTCGTGGTAAAGGGCCTGCACGGCCTGGTAAACCACCTGCAGGTTGGGCTTCCCGCCCCCGCCACCGCCGCCCTCCATGGCCGCCGCCCTCAGCGCCGCCCGCCGCTGCCGCCCGCCGCCATCTCCGGGCCCCCCGCGCGCCGCTACCGGTACGGGGCGGTGCAACGGCGCAGCGGGTCCCCCCCGGAAACACGCGACCGCCGCCGCGCGCGTTCCGCTTCCTGCCGTTCCGCTTCCGCTTCCTCTTCCTTCTCTTTCCGCTCTCGTTCCGCCCCCGGCCGGCACCGAGCGATGCCGCCAGCCACCCCTCCCCCTTCCCCCGCCCGGAACGGTCCCAACGGGCTCCCGGGGCTGCGTTGGGCAAAGCGGCCCGGGTGCGGCGGGCGCCAGGGGGAAGGAGCCCGTGGGCCAACCGACACCCCCATCGTCCCCGCCGCGCCCCGGCTGGTGCCGTTAACCCGACCCGGGGATCTCATCACACCCCCCGGGCCCTTAACCCCCCCTGCCCGCTCCTGGGAGACTGGGCGTGCTGGGACCAGCCACCCGGGCCCCAGAGTCCAGTCTGGGGGTGTCATGTCAACCCCGTGGGCCCAGCACCACCTCATCCCACCGTGCTCCCATCTCCCCCCAGTCCCATCGCCCCATCCCACCGTGCTCCCATCTCCCCCCAGTCCCATCGCCCCATCCCACCGTGGTCCCATCTCCCCCCAGTCCCATCGCCCCATCCCACCGTGCTCCCATCTCCCCCCAGTCCCATCGCCCCATCCCACCGTGGTCCCATCTCCCCCCAGTCCCATCGCCCCATCCCACCGTGCTCCCATCTCCCCCCAGTCCCATCGCCCCATCCCACCATGGTCCCAGCACCCCCTTTCCTATGGCCTCAGCCCCCTGGTGCGGGGAAAGGCTCTGACCCCCAGACCTGACCCCCTGGAGCCCTTGGCCCACCAAAACCTGGGGGGAGAACCCAAGGCTTTGGCTCAGGGGAAGCCCCGAAGGGCGTTTGATGCTCTTCAGGGCGTTGATGTGGAAGGGTCAGATCTGGACCCCAACATCCCACCAGGAACCCGCCATGAGCCAGAACCCCCTTCCCCAGGACCGGGGTCCCGCACTCCAGCTCCAAACAGGGATGCAGGGCTGACCCAGCCCCTGATTTGGTACCAGTTTGGTGCAAATGCCAGCTCTGGGAGGAGCCCCTGGGAAAACCAGTAGATGGGACAGAGCCGGGTGCTGGGCGGAGGCATCGGGGGCTGCCCGGGCCCCCTGGGTCTGCAGGATGGTGGCATGATCGCCCCTATGCAGGAAGATGCGGTTGGGGGCCAGCTCAACCATGGGGACACATCCATGGGGACACATCCATGTGTCCAGGTCCTGGTGACATGTCCCGTGGCACCACAGAGCCGCCTGCTGCCATCGTAAAGGGATCTGGGGATGATGGCGCTGGTGGGAAGGAGACAAATGTCATCATTGCCAAGGAGAGTGAGTGGCCTGGTGGTGGGATCTCCCAGGGGTCCCCATTAGAGCCACCAACCCCTCGGTGCTGGTGCTGGTTGGGAGCTCCTTACCTGGGCAGGCATGAGTGACACGGTGACACCCCCCATGGCACGTCAGCAGGGAACCGGGATGCTGGTGGCTCCCGCTTCCCCGTCCTGCCCAGCTGTCATGGGGCAGCGCTGGAAACACGTGGAGTTTGGGGAAGGGGTGGCATGGGGATCTGCTGGGTGGGGAGGTGGGTCTGGTGGGGACACATGGGTCTGACGGGTGGACGTACGGATCTGATTGTGTGGACATGACAAGGGGGCACCCATGGGCCAACACGGGCACCTTCAACCTTCATCTTCATCGCTGGGGCACACCTTTGGGGACCGGGGAGCGTTCAAACCCCACCAAGACCTCGGGGGTTCTGTGAGGGGGCTCTCCAGGGACTCACCAGGGTCAACCACGGTGTCAGTGTATAAATATAATAAATTCAATGACAACCGGGGGGGCAGAGCTCCCCACGCAGAGGGGACCCGTCCATGGCCGTGCCACGCTCATGGGACCAGGCGGCGCCTCTGCCTCTGCCCGCACCAGCCGTGAAAACCGAGAGTGAGACGCGAGAAATAGTGGTGGACGTTCGGCCAAAGATGGGATTTGGGGCTTGGGGGCACCTGGGGACACTTGGGGACACTTGGGGACAGGTGCCACCACTCCCCTGTGTCCGTAGGTGAACAGAGCGTGGAGGGGATGGAGCGGAGGTTGTGGTGGAGGAAGGACCCATCCTCCTCCTCCTCCCCGCTGGCTTCGGGGGGTCCTGCTGGACACCCAAAATAAAGCAAAGCCTGAGGAAATCCACCAGCTTCCCCCTTTCCACGCAGATTGCAGCAGCCGAGAAGGTTCTGGCCGGGCTCTGGGCTCCGGCTTCCCCGCGTCACCGAGGCCACCGGGGACCCAGTGTCGGCACTGCCCGTTTTGGGGTGATTTCTCCAGAGTCAGAGTCAGCGATTCGTCCTCAGGGAAACCCCGAATCGCCCAGCTGGGCGCTGCGGGGGGGGGGGGTGGGATGTGGAATCCCGGGCCCATCACGTGACTGGAAAAAGGGTGCGCTGGCCCTTTAAGGCCGGAGGCGCCGCCAACAGGTGCCGCGGTTCCACCCCGCCTTGGAGCGGGGAGGAACCGGCGGTGGCTGAGTGACGGGGCGAGCCACCAATGGGAAGGCAGAGTGAGCCAGGCGGGCCAATGAGCGGCGGCGGGAGGGGGCGGGTCTCTGCCCGGCGGGGCTGCGCTCGCCCTGAGGGTGCGAAGCGGCGTTTGGTCGCCTCGGTGATCGGTTCGGGCGGGCTCGGCTCGGCCCGGCCCGGCCCGGTTCGGGCGGGCTCGGCTCGGCCATGGAGCAGCGGGCGGCGGGCGGCGCCGGGCCCCCCGGCGACGGTTTCTCCTTCGTGAGCCCGGCGGTGAAGTACGTGCTGTTCGCCTTCAACACCCTCTTCTGGGTGAGTGACACCCCCCCCGGACACCCCCTCATCGGTGGGGTCCCCCGGCCCCGAGGGGCTTCGGGGTCCCCCTTTGCTCCTGGAGTCACCCGTGGGTGCCCCCCCCCGGTGGCAGCACCCTCTGGGTGGGGGGGACACACACACACACTGCCCAGAGCGGGGCCGGGGGGACACAGAGCCCACCCCAGGGACACCCCGGCTGGGGGCGCCCCCCGGGTTTCCGTGTCTTGGGGTCCCCGGGGATCCTTGTAGTAATTTAGTTTTGCTTTTTAATATCCCGGGGCGGGTTTTTTATGTTTGCGGATTTTTTTTTGGTACGTTTTGGGGCATTTTAAAAATGTTTCGAGGCTGTTTTTTATCTTTTGGAGATTTTTTTAATGTTTTGGGGAGATTTGTTTAGAAGTTTGTCGGGATTTTTAATTTTTTAAAATTTTTTAAAATGTTTTTTAATGTTTTGGGGAATTTTTTTCTCTGTTTTGCGGATTTTTTTCTCTGTTTCAGAGTTTTTTTCTCTGTTTTGGAGATTTTTTTCTCTGTTTTGTGGTTTTTTATATTTTGGGGAATTTTTGTAATGCTTTGAAAGTTCTTTTGGGGGATTTTTTGGTACATTTTGGTGGTGGTTTTTGGGAGGGTCCAGGGTTTTTTGGCTGTTTCAGCACTTTCTGTTTCAGAATCACATTTTTGAGGAAGTTCTCACTTCCCACAACCCCTGTCCCTGGGTCCAGCCACCTGCAGGAGGTGGGGATGGAGGTCACAACCCCCCCGGGAGGTGGGGACATGCTGGGCGCTGTTGATGGTGGGCTCTGTCCCACCCATGATGTGAGCCAGGTCTGTGCAGGGGTGACGAGGGGAAACTGAGGCAGCGGTGACTGGGGAGAGCAGTGGGTGACGACCCGCCCTGTCCTGCTCTGCAGACGATCTCGGTGGTGATGGTGGCGGTGGGGGTCTACGCCCGGCTGCTGAAGCACGCAGGTGAGGTTGGGGGTCCCGGCGCGGGAAGCACTGCGGTTCCTCGGGGTGCCTGTCCCCAGTGGGGCGGGATCTGCAGGGTGGGGGCTCCGGTGATGGCTGGCTGTGGCAGATGCGGCGATGGGGTGCCTGGCAGTGGATCCTGCCATCTTGCTGGTGGTGGTCGGCATCCTCACCTTCCTCATCACCTTCTGCGGCTGCGTCGGCTCCTTGCGGGAGAACATCTACTTGCTGCAGGCGGTGAGTCCCCGGGGACGGTGTCCCCCCTGCCACCACGGGACCTCGGCCTCTCTCTTGTCATCCCTCCATCGCACTGCTCTCGTCCACAGTTCTCCGCCTGCCTGACCATCGTCTTCCTCCTGCAGCTGGCAGCTGGCGTGTTGGGCTTCATCTTCTCCGATGAGGTAGCGGGGGGGGGGGCGGGGGCTGGATGACTCCGAGCCTGTCCCATCAGGTGACCACCTTACTGATGTCCCCTCCTTGCCCACCCCGCAGGTGCATGAGAAGGTCAGTGAGATCATCAACGGTGCCATCGTGCATTACCGGGATGACCTGGACCTGCAGAACCTCATTGACTTCGGGCAGAAGGAGGTGCTTGAGAGGGAGGTGGGGCCGAGAGGGCCACCATCTCCTTCCAAGGGACAAGGACGTGTCCCCAGTCATGGGTCAGGCTTGGGGGGTCTTGGCTCTCACCTTAAATATGTGGGATCCCTCAGATTGAGGGCCCCCCGTTGGCTCCTCTTGGCCCTGTGTTGACCTTTCTTGGCCCTGCGTTGGCTCACCTTGGTGGCAAGGATTTAACGCTCATGGTGAAGCCTAGGCTGGGGGGAGCTGGAGGAAAAGTAGGGTGGGGGAAGCCCCTTGAGTGTCTCTTCTGGGGCCTGTGTTTACATAGGGTCTGTTCAAACCCGCCATGCCCTTCCCCGCAGTTCAGCTGCTGCGGGGGCGTCTCCTACAAGGACTGGTCCCAAAACATGTACTTCAACTGCACCGCCACCAACCCCAGCCAGGAACGTTGCTCCGTCCCCTTCTCCTGCTGTCTGCGGAATTCCCAGGAGGTGGGGACGGGCGTCCTTGGGGTGGGGGGACTCCCCGCTCCCCATCTCTCCTCCCACGGAGCCCCTCCCTAGCGGAGGGAGCCCACCACCAGCAGTGATGGACCCTGTTCCCCCTCACAGGCCGTCATCAACACCATGTGTGGGCAGGGGATGCAGTCCAGGAGCTACCTGGAGGCCAGCGCCTTCATCTACACCAACGGCTGCATCGACACGCTGGTCGACTGGACCCACAGCAACCTCTTCCTCCTGGGGGGCATCGCCCTGGGGCTGGCTGTCCCCCAGGTACCGCAGGCGGGCCGGGGAGAAGGGGCCGTCCTGCAGCTCGGCGGCGTTTGGGAGTTGCCTTAACGATGCGGCTTAATCGCAACCCCCCAGGAGTTGGGGCTGGATTTGGAGGGTGGGGGGAGTGGTGGGAACCATGGGTACGTCCTCACCTGGGCGTGTGTAACTTGCTCGGAGGACAGCGGGGTGTCAGTGGGGTGTCAATGCACTCATCTTGCTTCTCGTCTTCCTTCCTTCTCTCCTTCTCTTCCTTCTTGTCTTCCTTCTTTCCTTCTCTTTTCATCTTGCTCCTCTTCATTCCTTCCTTCCCGTCTTCCTTTCCTTCCTGTCTTCCTTTCCTTCCCGTCTTCCTTTCCTTCCCGTCTTCCTTTCCTTCCCGTCTTCCTTTCCTTCCCGTCTTCCTTTCCTTCCCGTCTTCCTTTCCTTCCCGTCTTCCTTTCCTTCCCGTCTTCCTTTCCTTCCCGTCTTCCTTTCCTTCCCGTCTTCCTTTCCTTCCCGTCTTCCTTTCCTTCCCGTCTTCCTTTCCTTCCCGTCTTCCTTTCCTTCCCGTCTTCCTTTCCTTCCCGTCTTCCTTTCCTTCCCGTCTTCCTTTCCTTCCCGTCTTCCTTCTCCTCTCCTGCAGCTGGTGGGCATCCTCCTCTCTCAGATCCTCATCAACCAGATCAGGGACCAGATCAAGCTCCAGCTCTACAACCAGCAGCACCGGGCAGACCCCTGGTACTGAGCCCCGGCACCGCCAGTGTCCGTCCCCCCACCCAGCCGGGCCCTCGATGGTGATTTCCAAACCCTGGATCCTCGGGAAGAGCCGAAGGGGCTTTGCCAGAGAGCGGGAAGCTTGGAGCGGCCGTGGTGACTGCTGTGCTGCAGAGAGGGACCCCGTGGCTTTGGGAGCAGGTGCCGGGTTTGCCAGGACGTGCTGTGCTGCTGCGCCCTGCTTGGGGGACTGCCCCAGCCCTGGTGAACTGCACTCTGTCCATCCGTCCATCCATCTGTCCTGGGGGGGCTGTGAGCTGGTTGTGCACAAAGCAGGTTTGCACTCGGACGCGCTGCCCATCTCCTCTTGTGCTGGAGATGGGCGTCTGTCTGTCTGTCCATCCGTTCACCTGGGGCAAGGCTGGCTCCAGAACTGGGGGGACCTTTCCCCCATCGCTGGGTGCCACAACCCCGGCTGGGACCATCTCGGTGCTCCAAGGGCTTCGCTCGCTGGCCGGCAGCAGGCCAGGAGCATGTCCATCCTGGAAGGAGAAGAACAGGAGGATGCCCTGCCCCGGGCTGACCCATGGGTGCTGCGGTAGCCGAGGGTGGAGGTCCCGGCTCAGCCCTGGGGGGCTCGAGCCCCTCTGCGGGGTGCAGAGGAGGGGACGGACGTCGATGCCGGGCTGTGACGTTTCCCTTTGCTTTCACGGTGATTAAAGAGACGAGGCTGGACCCTGCGATCTCTGCTGGGGGGTGTGTGTGTGACACAGCATCAAAGCCAGTCCCGTGCGGTGCCCCCCGCCACCTCAACAGCTTTATACTGGTGGGGGCCGGAAGCGGGGCCCCCAAGACAAGGGGGGAGAAGGTGGCAGCACAGCCAGCTAGTAGACAGCAGAGAACCCCCCGGCTTGGCTGCCCTGTTCGGGGTGGGGGGGACCTAAATTCCACCTCTTCTGCCCCAGGGAAGAGCCTGAAAAATTTTGGGGGTCTGCTCCCCACCCCGGCAACGCAGCTCCGGCCCCGCCACCGCTTTTCGGAGCCGGCGCAAACCGTGGGTGGTGGTTTTTTGGGTTTTTTAACCTTTTTTTTTTCTTCTCCTCGGGCTGGGTGGTCCCCACGCGCCGCCCTGCCGCGGAGGGAGCCGGGATGCGGCTCTTTGTGTGCGGCCGGGAGGCTCCCAGCCTCGGCCCCCCCCCGAAAAGCTTCGTCTCTCCCCCCCTAAAAAGCCACCTCACCCCCCCCAACCCCTGCTGAAATGTGGCTCATCGCCCAAAACAGCAATTTCTCCCCCAAAACGTGATCAGGTCACTGAAGAATGACACTTCCCCCCCCGAAAAGTGACTTCTTCCCCCCACGAAGTTACTTTTCTCCCCAAAACTTCTTCACAAAGAGCCACTCCTCCCCCCAAACCCCAAATTGTCTCTCCAAGAGCAGCTTCTCCTCCCCAAAAAACTGACTTTTATACCCAAAAAGTGACGCCCCTGTCAAAAAAAGTGACTTTTCTCACCACAGAAGTGACTTTTCCTCCCCCAAAAGTAACTCATCCCTCAAAAAAAAAGACTTTTATCCCCCAAAAGAAACTTTTCTCTCCCAACAGAGTGATTTTTTTCCCCCCCAACTAACTTTTGTGCCCCCAAAAGTGGCCTCTCCTCCCCAAAGGTAACTTTTCTCCTGCAAAAAGCCACTCTTCCCATGCACAAAGTTACTTTTTTTCCTAAAAAAGAAACCTCTCTCCCGATAAAGTGCCTTTTGTCCCCAAAATGCAACTTTTGTGCCCCCCAAAGTGGCTTTTCTTCCCCCCAAGGCAAACTTTCTCCTGCAAAAAACCGATTTTTCCTTCCCAAAAAGTGACTTCCCACCCCCAAATCCAACTTTTCTCCCTAAAAAACAACTTTTCTCCTCCAAAAAACCGACTTCTCTGCCCCAAAAGCAACTTTATCCGCCCCAAAATGACTTTTTTCTCCACGAAACAACTTTTACCCTCCCCAGACCCGACGTTTCCCCCTCCCAAACCCCCTCTCTCCCCCCTCAAATCCTCAGATCTCCGAAAAAAACAAACTTTCTCCTCCAAAATCGCGACTCCTCCCCTTCCACAGCAGCGTTTCCCCTCCCCAAAGCTGCTTCTCTCTCCCTAAAACCAACTTTCCTCTCGCAAAACCCAACGTTTTCCCCCCAAACCCAACTTTTCCCCCTCCCCGCAGCCCCCCCTCGGGAGAACCACCCTCTCCCCTCCTCCCCCAGCGCCGTCTCCCTCCTCCAACCCCAACTTTTCTCCCCAAAACCTCCTCCCCTCGGCGAAAATAACTTTTTCCTCACAAAAAGCCACTTTTCCCCCCAGAGCGCGCTGCCCCCCCTTCCCCGCACTCCCGCCCCGCCGCCTCTCCTCGGCCCGCCCCGGCGGGGGGCGCGGGGCCGTGCGGGCCGGGCCGGGCCGGGCCGCGCTGAGGGAGGAGGAGGAGGAGGAGGAGGAGCAGCAGCGGCCCCGCTCCGCTCCCGGCGAACTCAACAAAGGCCGTCGGGGCATGGCGGGGGCCGGGGCCGGGCCGCCCGCCTGAGCGCCCGGTGCGCCCCGGGATGGCGGCGCAGGGCGGCGGGTGGCGGTGGGCGCTGGGGCTGGGCATGGCGCTGGCGCTGGGGCTGAGCGGCCGCCGCTGCTGCTGCCCCCCCGCCGCCGCCGCCGCCGCCGCCGCCGCCGCCGCCGCCGCCGCCGCCGCCGCCCCCCCGCCGCCGGTGCTGAACGCTTCGGCCGTTCCCGAGCGCTGCCGCCGCCCCGCGCCCTGCGAGCGGCTCCGCTACGGGGCCTGCCTGGGCTCGGCGCTGCCCTACGCCGCCACCTCCACGCTGCTGGCCGCCGACTCCGCTTCGCAGGAGGAGGCGCACGGAAAGCTCCTGCTCTGGTCCGGTACGGGCGGAACCGGGGCGGGGGAGGCGGCTGCACCAACCCCCCCCGCCCCGGACCGGCGCGGTATAGCGGGGAGGGGGGTATAGGCGGGGGGAGGACACGGTCAGCGGGCTGGGAAAGGGCGGGGGGGGGGGCGGTGTGGTGAGGGGCTGGGCACGGGGAGCGCTATAGAGGGGGACAGAGTAGAGGAGAGCAGTGTAGCAGGGGCCTGGGGTGGGTGCAGGAGAGAAAACTCTACAGCAGGGGTCTGGGGGTGGGGACAGGGTAGAGGAGAGCGGTATAGAGAGGGAATGGTATAGCAGGGGTCTGGGGACGGGGATGGTATAGAGGGGAGCAGTATAGTGAGGGACAGGGGCTGAGGGCAGTATAGAAAACCCTATAGCAGGGGCCTGGGCTTGGGTACGGCATGGAAAGCTGTATAACAGGGGACTGGGGATGGGGACAGTATAGGCAGGGAGCAGTATAGTGAGTGACCGGGGCTGGGTACAGTATAGATGGAGCAGTATAGCAGGGGACCAGGGCTGGGTGCTGTATAAGGGGGTTGAACTACAGCAGGGGGCCAGGCATGGGTGCAGTATGGTAGGGAGCACTATAGTGGGGGACGGTATAGAGGGGGCCTGGAGCCATATAGAGGGGTAGTGGTATAGCGGGTACCACGGATGGGCTCAGGGATAGGTGCCGTATAGAGGGGGAGTGGTACAGCGGGGTCCTGGGGCCGGACACGGCACCCCGGGGCGTCACGGCGCGGTCCGGGGTGGTGACGGCGCCGTCCCCGCAGGCCTGCGCAACGCCCCGCGCTGCTGGGACGTCATCCAGCCCCTGCTCTGCGCCGTCTACATGCCCAAGTGCGAGGACGGGCAGGTGGAGCTGCCCAGCCAGACCCTCTGCCAGGCCACCCGGGCACCCTGCACCATCGTGGAGCGCGAGCGCGGCTGGCCCGACTTCCTCAAGTGCACGCCCGACCGCTTCCCCGAGGGATGCCCGGTACGGGGTGGGGTGGGACGCGGTGGGGACACCCCGCCACGGGCTCCGAATCCCTTTGCTGCGGAGGTGCCTCCTTCTCCTCCTGATGGCCTCGCTTGTCCTCCGTCAGAACGAGGTGCAGAACATCAAGTTCAACAGCTCGGGGCAGTGCGAGGCGCCGCTGGTGCGGACGGACAACCCCAAGAGCTGGTACGAGGACGTGGAGGGCTGCGGCATCCAGTGCCAGAACCCGCTCTTCACCGAGACGGAGCACCGCGAGATGCACGTCTACATCGCCGCCTTCAGCTCCGTCACCATCTTCTGCACCTTCTTCACCCTGGTGAGACGCGGCGGGGATGCCGGGGAGGTGTCCCCAAAAGGCGACCGGGCACCAAGCTGTCCTTTTCTCCCCCCTCCACCAGGCCACGTTCGTCGCCGACTGGAGGAACTCCAACCGCTACCCCGCCGTCATCCTCTTCTACGTCAACGCCTGCTTCTTCGTGGGCAGCATCGGCTGGTTGGCCCAGTTCATGGACGGCGCCCGCGACGAGATCGTGTGCCGGGCTGATGGCACCATGCGGCTGGGGGAGCCCACGTACGTGTCATCTTTGCCCCATCCCACCAAGGCCATCTGCCAAGACGTGGACCAAGGAGGTCCCCAGGACCAAGGAGGGCTCTTGGGGGTCCCTGGCCTTGTGGGAGCGTGGAGGATGCTCCAGAGACCCTCTTCCTCCCCGTGTCCCCTCGTGGAGGTTGGTGATGCTCCTGTCTCACCTCTCCTTGTAGCTCCAACGAGACACTCTCCTGCGTCATCATCTTCGTCATCGTTTACTACTCGCTGATGTCGGGTGTCATCTGGTTCGTCATGCTGACCTACGCCTGGCACACCTCCTTCAAGGCGCTGGGCACCACCTACCAGCCGCTGCTGGGCAAGACCTCCTACTTCCACCTCATCACCTGGTCCATCCCCTTTGTCCTCACCGTGGCCATCCTGGCCGTGGCGCAGGTAACGGGACCTGCCAGGGGGGAACGGGACGTGCGTGGGGAGGGGTGGCCGCCTCCAAGTGACCCCCACGCTGTCCCCATCTCTGCCAGGTGGATGGTGACTCCGTCAGCGGCATCTGCTTCGTGGGGTACAAGAACTACCGCTACCGGGCTGGCTTCGTCCTGGCGCCCATCGGGCTCGTCCTCATCGTCGGCGGCTATTTCCTCATCAGGGGTAGGCGCTGGCTCACCCCGGCGCAGGGACGGGGACACCATGGGTGTGCCCCCCTACCCTGACCACCTCGTCCCTCCACCGCAGGGGTCATGACGCTCTTCTCCATCAAGAGCAACCACCCTGGGCTGCTGAGCGAGAAGGCGGCCAGCAAGATCAATGAGACCATGCTGCGCCTGGGTGAGCGTGGCTCCTGCGGCACCGTTTCCGTGGGAATCTGGGTGGGATTGGGGACATTTTGTCCCCTGAACCCGGACAGCCCCATCCCACCTCACTGGGGGTGGCTGTCATGGGGGATGACGCTGTAGTGATGGTGACACGGCCCCGGTGCAGCATCTTTGTCGTGGTGTCGCTGGGGTCCGGCTAAACCAGGGATGTCCCACTTCTCTTCCAGGCATCTTCGGGTTCTTGGCCTTTGGCTTCGTCTTCATCACTTTTGGCTGCCACTTCTATGACTTCTTCAACCAGGCGGAGTGGGAGCGCAGCTTCCGGGAATACGTCCTGTGAGTGGGACAGGGACAGCGGGAGGGCGAGCGGGACACTGGTGGCATCTCAGCACCTCGCAGCACATTGCAGAGCCCCGGGCCCCTCACCAGTGTTGCCACCACATCTCCTCTCTGCAGAGCCAGGGGGTGGCGTTGGGTGTCCCCCTCCTTACGGCCGCCATCCTGCGCCTGTTCCCACAGGTGCGAGGCCAATGTCACCATCGCCACCCAGACCAACAAGCCTATTCCAGACTGCGAGATCAAGAACCGGCCGAGCCTGCTGGTGGAGAAGATCAACCTCTTCGCCATGTTTGGCACCGGTGTCTCCATGAGCACCTGGGTCTGGACCAAGGCCACCTTACTCATCTGGAAGCGCACCTGGTGCAGGTGGGACCCCAAGGACATCACCCCCCCCCAGCAACGTGTGACCCTTCCTGCCCCATCCGACATCCCGAGATGTTGGAGGTTGTCCCCAGACTCTTGTCCATCAGCTCGATGAGCTGAGAGCTCCCAGCAGGCAGGAATGGGGGAGCTCCATCCCCAGGGATCCCATCCAACGTCCTTGGTGTCCCTGCCCAGAGGAGGGGAGGGAGATGGGGAGGGTCCCCATGCCCTTGCTGCGATGCCTGGGGTTGTGTGACCCCCATGCCTGGGCCATCCCGTGTCCCGCCATGTCCCCAGGCTGACGGGACAGAGCGACGACCAACCCAAGAGGATCAAGAAGAGCAAGATGATCGCGAAGGCCTTCTCCAAGCGCAAGGAGCTGCTGCGCGACCCGGGCCGGGAGTTGTCCTTCAGCATGCACACCGTCTCGCACGACGGCCCCGTGGGTACGTGCCCATGGAGGGGCCACCTCGGGGGTCCCCACCGTGTCCCTCAGCCCTTGACCAGAGTCTCCCCCCATTGTCGTTGCAGCTGGTTTAGCGTTTGACATCAACGAGCCATCGGCTGACGTGTCCTCGGCGTGGGCCCACCACGTCACCAAGATGGTGGCCAGGAGAGGGGCCATCCTGCCCCAGGACATCTCCGTGACGCCTGTGGCAACACCTGGCAAGTCCTTGGGGACCGCGTGGGGCCATCTTGGGGAGGGGACGAGCTGGTCCGAGGGGTGTTGGGGACATGGGAGGAGGCAGGGCAGGATGCGGCCGCTCTCACCCGCCCCGTCCCGTGTCCTGCAGTGCCACCGGAGGAGAGGGCCAACATCTGGCTGGTGGAGGCTGACGTCTCCCCGGAGCTCCAGAAGCGCACCAGCCGCAAGAAGAAGCGGAGGAAGAAGAAGAAGAAGGAGGTGTGCCCAGATCCTGAGCGCTACCTGGGGGGTTCCACAGCCCCCCCGGCCCCTAGCACCGTCCCCCGCCTGCCCCGGTTGCCCCTCCAGCCCTGCCTAGTCACCTTCACCCCCGACGTCCTCCCGGGGCTCCCGCCGGGCCAGCCCGAAGCTGCCTTCGCTGGGGGGCCATGGGATGGCCGCCACAGAGCCAACGTCTTCCACCTCATCAACAACCCCTTCTGCCCCGAGAGCGGGTCCCTGGAGGAGGAGAGCCCCGGGCCCAGCAGCGGGCACTGGCAGCACAATGGGGGCTCGCTCTGGCCCCCCGGCTCCCTGCCCCACGGCGGTGGCCCCAGGACTCAGGGCCGACGGCCTGGCTTGGTCCCCATCCACTCTCGGACCAACCTGGTGGACGCGGAGCTTCTGGACGCCGATTCGGACTTTTAAACCTGATGGGGCGGCGACACGTGGGATGATCCCCGACGCCTCGTCCAGCACGGGGCAGCCCGCGAGGGGACACGAAGCCACCCCGCCGCGACGCTCACGACGTCCTTCCGGCCCAGAAGGGTTTTGGGGTGTCCCCCACTTGCATTGCTGCAAGAGAAACGATGTCGGCGGAGCAAACCCCTCCCAGGTCCTGCGGGATTTAAGGACAAGGAGGGACGGGAGCGGGTGGCCCCCCCGGGGCAGCGGGTGAGCGAAGGTCAGGGTAGATGTTGGTGAGCTTTGTCCCTTGTCCCGGGGTCCCCTCGCTCGCCTGGTGCCCCCGCTGTGGCTAGATGGTACGTAGAGCTTCCAAACTTTTGCCAATAGTTGGGGTTTTTATTAAATTTTACATTTTTTAATCTTTTTGTAACACACTGAGATGTGACGGCCAGGCACGGCCCCTGCTCGGGCCCTGCGCTGACGCCCCTCCCCATGGTGGGGCGGCAGCAGCAGCCCCGGGTTGCACCCGTCGGTTTTTTTCTCCTGGGTGCACCCCTATTTCTTCAGGGGTCCCCAAGTGCCTTTCCAGCTCCCCCCGGGGGCTGAACCAGACCCGAAGCGGAGGCTCGGTGGGAGACGGTGCCGCCTTCGGGGTGCATGGGTGCTTCTCGAGCCACGACCCAAAAAAAACGCCAAAATGCACAAACTTTAACCCCCCCGGGGTCGCCTTTGCTGTCTGGGTGCACCAACCCCTGAGCAAAGCTTGTGAGTATTTTTTTTTTAAGGAAAACTCCCCCCTTACGGCGAACCTGGCCAAGCCCTGAGGCAGCAGCACTCCAGTCCCTGCTGGTTTGTATCGCCCCGTGGTCCTCGCACGTGTCTCTGGTCCGTCCCAGTAGGGTCCTGGCTTTCTCCAACCTCAGCGGGTTCGTGTGTTGCTGCGTAAAGGAAAAACCCTCCTGTATCAGTATTAAATTTGCTGAGTTTCCATTGCCAGCGGCTGCCCGGGGCTCCTCGGCGAGGTACCGAGGGCGGGGGAACGCCGCGGGGTTTGGGCCTGTTCTTCTAAAAGGGCTCCAAGTGCTTTAAAAACCTGGATAAACTGCTTTAAAAATGCCTTAACAGTGCTTTAAACTGCCTTAAAACCGGTTTTAAAGCCCCATCCTGGCGGCAGGCAGGTTTGAGGGGCTGGAGGTGTCTGGGGGGGCTGTTTGAGGGACTCTGGCAGTGAGGCGGGGGGCCCTTTGCCAGCAGATGGCACCACGGGCTCAATATCCCCAAACCCCCAGGGGTTGCCCCCAGTTTTGGGGTGCTGCTGGGTGCCCTGTCCAGAGCAGGCTCCCGGGAGGGTGCGGATGGGGCTTTTGGGGACAAATGGCCCTTGGGGACAGCGGGTCCTTGGTTATCGCAGAGAGCAGGCACCCTGCTGAAGTCTGGGGGGGGGCTGGCGAGGGATCCTGGTGTTTTCCCGATGGATTTTGGGAGCGGGATCTTTGCTGGTGTCTCCGTGATCTGCGCTGGGGTAGGTGGGCATTTAAAGCGGGTGAGGATTAAAACATCCTGGTTAAAAGGGACAAAACACCCAGTACGGGACAAATTCAGCCCAATTTCTGCCCAGAGCATCCCCCCCTGGCACTGGGCTGGGAGCACCGAGCATCGCTGGGGTGAGCTGTGGGTGCTTGGGCTCAGGTTCTGCGGGGGAATAAGGATCGGAATTAAGGATCAGGATTAATTGGAATTAGGGATTGGAATTAAGGATTGGAAGGCAGGGAGGTGCCTCTCCCACCCTTCAGCTCCAGCGTAGCCTCCACCATGGTTCCCCCGACCAAAACCATGACCTTGAGCAGGATGTGGGACCAGGAAGGGACTGGAGCACCCCGGGATGGCCGAGCCAGCTCCACTGGGGATGGTCCCCCAGAGCAGGGACAAGGCTGGGCCAGGGTCCCCTCTGTCCTCATCCCCCTCCTGCTCCTCACACCGCATCCCCTGAACCTTTCTCTTCTGCCTCCTTCAGCATCGGAGGTTCCTTGAAGGTCCTGAGGGACAAATCAGGTGAAGCTCTGGATCACTGTGTGCTGCGGGGCTGTGCTGGAGCCAAAACCATCCTCATTAACCTGAGCCTTGGCTGGTTTTAACTGGGCTCGGGGAGCTGGAGAGGATCCACGCTGAGCAGCCCAGCCCTCCACCGCTAACCCCAGCATGGCTGCTTTCAGGTCCAAACATCACCGGAATGGGCAAATCCTGCCGTGGAAGTGGCTGGGGCTCTGCTGACCCAGTACCCAGACCGGTCTCCTCTCAGATGCAGCCGCTCCCCACGGCGGGTGTGCTCGGATGGGGGATTTCAGGGCCGCTCACGAGGCGAAGGGCTTGGCCATGCTCTGTTTTGCAGCTGTTGTGGTGGAGGAAAACCCAGGTTTTCTTTCTTGGTGCCATTTTTGGTGTAATTTTGTTGTTTGTGGCTGTCGGTGCAGATCCACGTGCCCGCGGCTCTCCAGGGGAGGGCTCGCAGCTGTCTCCAAAGGTGCCAGACAGGCACCTCGTGCCTCGCTGCCCGTCTCCCATCCCTGCCATCCCCCGCACGCGTGGGGAAGCGAAGGAGCCAGCCCGACCCTCTGTCTTGGGCACCACTAGCACCGCTCTCACGGAGCCCCTATTGTGGGAAGCACTCAGTCCTCCCTCACTGAGCGGCCTCTCCCTTCCCCTCCTCATCTCCCTTATTTTTCCAGAGAAACCATGGAGCACAAAGGACTGAACTCAGGGTCAGGCTTTTGCCCGAGCAGCACATTTCCCCGGGGCCAGGCGTGTGCAGAACAACCCGGCGTGGTGTTCTGTCAGGCACCGGGACATGATGATACCCGGAGGATTTTGGCCTCTGGCTCAGCACGAGCAGCAGAACCGCGGCGCCAGGAGAGGAACCGCAGGAGCCGGGGCTTTGCGTGGAGCCTGCGCTTCTCTTATAGCTGCAAGGAACACGCAGCGTCTACCGACAGGGAGGGATATTCGCCGGCTACAACTTCAAATCCCTCCCACAGCAGCTTTCACAGAGGTTTGTTTTCCAAAGCCCTGAAGTCTGCCCTGAGCCCGAGCGCACTGGTCCTTGGCGGAGGCAGGCACACGCTGGGAGACCTGCACACAGATCCCCAGTCCACTCCAGTAAGGACATTTAGTTCAGTGACGTCAGGACTTCTCCCCCGGCACAGAGGAATGTGCTGCTCTTCCTTCACCTTCAGCCCGCCTCGCGCATTCCTCCCGTCGCCTCTCCCACAGCCCGTTAGATGTTTTACAGCTCCCTCGCCTCTGTCCCAGGCCTTGTCCAGCCCAGCTGCTGCCCCTGCACGTAACCAAATGGTTTTTCCCTGGTGAGTTTTTACCGCTGCAGCATGTCAGCAGCTGCTGAGCAGGTTCTTTGTAGAATCCCAGGATCATCTGGTTGGCAGAGACCTTTAAGGTCACGGAGTCCAACTGTTCCCCCTGCACTGCCAGGGTCCCTAAACCATGTCCCTCAGCACCACCTCCACATGGCTGGGAAACCCCTCCAGGGATGGGGACTCCACCACTGCCCTGGGCAGCCTGTTCCAAGGCTTCACAACCCTAAAAAGAAAAAGTAAAGAAGTTCTTCCTGATATCTAACCTAGATCTCCCCTGGCGCAACTTAAGGCCATTTCCTCTCATCCTGTCACTTGTCACATGGGAGAAGAGACCGACCCCCCCCCCCCCAACTCCACCCTCCTGTCAGGGAGTTGTCAGAGCCAGAAGGTCTCCCCTGAGCCTCCTTTGCTCCAGGCTCAACGCCCCCCAGGTCCCTCGGCCACTCCTCAGCACATTGTGCTCCAGACCCTGCTCCAGCTCCGTTGCCCTTCTCTGGACACGCTCCAGCCCCTTAGTGTCCTTCTGGCAGTGAGGGGCCCAAAACTGGGCACAGTACTCAAGATGTGGCCTCACCAGTGCTGAGTACAGGGGGACAGTGTGGCCACACTAGTGCTGATACAAGCCAGGATGCCGTTGGCCTTCTTGGCCGCCTGGGCACACTGCTGGCTCATCTTCAATCAGCTGTTGACCAGCACCCCCAGGTCCTTTTCCCCGGGCAGTTTCCAGCCACTTATCTCCAAGCCTGTAGTGCTGCAGGGAGTTGTTGTGGCCCAAGTGCAGGACTCGGCACTTGGTCTTGTTGAATTTCATACTACTGGCCTCAGCCCATTGATCCAGCCTGTCCAGATCCCTCTGTGGAGCCTCCCGACCTTCAGGCAGATCAACACACTCACCCAACTTGGTGTCATCCGCATCATTTCCTCTCCAGGTATGAAATCCTCCTCCAGCTTCTCCAGTTGTGCTGCCCCTTTCCCCTGGTCACTCCTCTGCCTCCCGGTTTTGGGAAGGTTTTCTGTGGGCTCCTCATCTTGCAGCCAGCTCAGCCCAAACTCCACTTGCCCGAGGCTTGTGAGCGGCTCCAACATACTGGGCTGCAGGAGGTCACTGGCAGTCAGAAACTGGTCATCCATGTGCATGTCCTGCACGTTTCTAATTTCTGGTGGATCCCGCAGCTCTGCTCAAGCTTTGCGGTGTTTCATGGCTCTCCCTGCTCCAGGCTCCTCCATGTCCCTCCCGTGTGGCCTCTTTGGTTCCTCGTGCCTCCAACCCACCCAACGTGTCGGACATGACTTCTTGCCCCTCAAACAAGCTGGGAGCATTGTGCTCCCTCTGCCTTCCCATGGCCACCAACATATTGATTTCGGCCCTCAGCTTGTGCCCAGACATCCTGCATTAATCCTGAGGATAATAATAACAACGAAAAAAGAAAAGCTCCAAGGGTGGGTTTGGATTCCCCTTCCCTAAGAGGAGCTTTCCTGAGGAAGTGGATTTAGAAAAATGCAGCTTGTTTCTGGCTTTTCTTTGCACAGAGGGCCCTGAAGAAAGGGTGACCCTCAGAGGGGCTCTGCGGGCTCATGGAATCGTTGGAAAAGCCCTTTGATCTCCTCGAGTCCCCCCGCTCCCCCAGCACTGCCAGGTCCCCACTGACCCCTGGCCCTCAGCACCACCTCCCCACGGCTGGGAAACCCCTCCAGGGATGGGCACTCCACCACTGCCCTGGGCAGCCTGCGACACGCCTGCACAACCCCAACGGGACAGAAATGGCTCCTCAGGGACAACCTCAACCTCCCCTGGTGCAGCTGGAGGCCGGTTCTGGGCTCTCAGGTGTCGTGCCCCCCTGGCCAGGACAGCTGGGCTCCCCGCGGACACGCTGGCAGCGCAGGGGGTGCCCAGGCCTGTGGCCGGCGCCACGACAAGCGCCAACTGGAACTCAGAAAATTCCACTAAAACGTTAAAAACCCCCAAACGTCCCCCCGGGGAGACAGGCCGAGCGCTGCCAAGGGCCGTGGGGGCCGCTGGAGGCCCCGCCGCCGCCATTCCGCGCCTCTGCCCCGCGGCCGGACAGCACGGGCCCGCCTTCCCCGACTACATTTCCCAGAGGCCCCCGCGCGGCGCGGCGGGAAGGCGGAGCGCGGGGTGGTGGGGGTTGGGAGGACGCGTGTGTGGCCGGCGCGGCTGCTGCCGGGAGTTGTAGTTCGAGGCGGGGCGGGCGGGAGGACTCCACGTCCCGGCGTGCCGCGGGGCGGGGCGGAGCGGGCTCGGAGGCAGCCGGAGGCGGCGGCGGCGGCGGCAGCAGCGGCGATGTCGGTGCAGGTGGCAGCCCCCGCCGTGGAGCTGAAGGAGCTGAGCGGCCCCATGGATAAGGCGTCGGGGCCGCCGTGTGAGCCGGTCACCGCTCACCCTCCCGGGCACGGCGTGGCCGCGGCTCCTTGCTCGTTGCCGACTACCGAGCGTGAGGCGGCCCCGGCCCCGGCGTCCTCCTCCTCCTGCGGCGGCGGTGAGCGGCCTCCGTTGAGCGGCTGCCCCGGGTTGTCTGCCGCCGGGTTGCCGCCGGGCGCGGCCAAGGTGCCGCAGGCTTCGGCCATGAAGCGGAGCGACCCGCACCACCCCCAGCACCGGCACCGCGACGGCGGCGACAGCGGCGGCGGCGCCGGGGCCGAGGCGCTCGTCAGCCCCGACGGCACCGTCACCGAGGCGCCGCGCACCGTTAAGAAGGTAACGGCGGGGGGCGGGGGGGCACATACACCGGGGACGAGCAGCCACCCGCGGGCCTGGGGACACCCCCGGGACATCGCACTCCCATAGGGACATCCCCGGAGACACCACCGGGGAGGGGGAACTGTCCCGGTGCCTGGGGACACAGCGCTGTCCCCCTCCGGGCAGGGACCGTCCCGGTGTGGCGGTCCCCGCTACGTGTGGATGGGATGTCTCTGTGCCCCGTGGGGGTCCCTCCCGTGGGGGTCCCTCCCGTGGCCGTGCTTTGGGGACACGCTATGGGGGTCCCATCTGCCCCTTGTGTCCCTGCGGCTCTGCCCTGCGGGTGCGTGGGGGGTGCTGGCCGTGGATGTGACCACGGGCGAGCGTGACCGGCGTGCTCCTGCCCTCGGGTCCGTGTCAGCTCTACGTGTGCCCGGTGGCATGTCCGCCTTGAGGGGTAGGTGCTTGCTCACATGCTTGTGTCCACCGAGGAGCGTTGGTACGCACTGGGTGGGCGCCACCCCGGTCCCCCACACCCGGGTGTGTAGGGGAAGGCGGGTGCCGGGTACGTGAGCTCCCGGGCGTGTGCAGGTTCACGGCGGGTTCACGTCCCCGGGGGTTATCCGCTGCCTTGGAAATACCAGTATCACCAGATAAGAACGTAGGGATTGGTGCCGGTCCCGTGGGTACGCGAGACTGGGGCGTACCCAGTGCGGGTGCCGGGTGTCTACGTACGGGTGCCTATAGCACCCGTGTGCCGCGTGTTCAGGGTGTGCCTTCGCACGCTCGCCCACGCCCAGCCGTGCGGCTACGGGCATCCGTAGAGACACAAATGATTCAGACACGTGTGTGCGTCACTTAGGGAGGTTCCCAGCACCCATGGGTTATGTCCACACTGACGTCCACCTAGGGGTGCAGCTCTGACCCGCTCACGTAGATACGTGCTGATCCCTGTCCCTCAGCGGGAGAAGAACTGTCCCTGCTGTGACAGGAACCTCCCTACTCGTGAAATGCTGGGGTGAAGACTGCATTGCTGGACTTCTGCCCACTTTCGTCATTGCTTCTCCTTTCAGAAGGTCCAGGTGGAGCGATTTTTGTCTTCATAACCAGGATCTTCTGTGTGGCTCCTCTAGAACTGGAGTCTCTCCTAAGAGACTCGGTGGGAAGGAGCACATTGCTCTATGGTGGGATCTGCCCATGGGGAGACTCTGCATCGAGGGCTCCTTCCTCCCCTTAGAAATCCCTGCTGGGGGGTTCAGTTCCTCAGTATTTTCTGTTAAGATTGGGTATGGAGCCCTCTCCGTTTGGTATCCTGATCCCATCTCTCCAGGGGCTGGAACCCTCTGCTGGGAGGAGAGGGCAGAGAGCTGGGGGGGTTCAGCCTGGAGCAGAGAAGGCTGCGGGGAGACCTTAGTGCAGCCTTTGAGTGCTTCAAGGGGCCTGTCCCAAAGCTGGGGAGGGGCTGTTCAGCAGGGGCTGTTGGGACAGGACAAGGGCTGATGGGTTCAACTGGCAGAGGGAGATGGAGAGCAGAGAGAAGGGAGAGATTGTTGCTGCTGAGGGTGGGGAGACCCTGGCCCAGGTTGCCCCGAGAGGCGGCAGAAGCCCCATCCCTGGCCCCATGGCAGGTCAGGTTGGCCCTTGGGGCTCTGAGCCCCCTGCTCTGGGTGCAGATGTCCCTGCTCCCTGCAGGGGGTTGCGCTGGAGGAGCTTGGAAGGTCCCTTCAACCCAAACCACCCCGCGGTTCTATGAAGAAGGGGTTTCTCCTCGCTCCCCTCTCCTGATGCCCGAGCGAGGTGTCAGGTGGCACGTTTGTGTCCCTCAGTCTAGGAGGGAATTGTCAGCTGGGTGATGAGGTGGCTGTGTGGAACACCTTGAAGGAACCTGCGTGGCTCTCCCTGGGTACTCCCGCCAGCAGCAGGGGCTGAGAGCGGAGCTCTGCAGAGCAGCCAGGGTGCGGGCGGCAGAGCAGGGCTCCCCAGCTGCCTCCCCACGCGCGGAGTTTGTTTTGGAGCCGACAGTCTGGTCGCTAACAGCAGCGAGACGCGTCGATGGGGGGACCTGGGAGGACAGACTGTTCCTTCCTGTTCGTTCCCTCCCCTCTCCCCGTGCTGTTGCTTTCCAGTGATTTCAGCCTGCCGCAGGCGCGAGCGGGTGTCGGGCGTTGCAGACCCAGAGGTTTCTTTCAGTAAACCACCAGATTTGGGAGCTGTAAAGCTGTTTCTGATCCTGTGATGGAAAAATTGGGCAGGCAGAGCTGAAGCATCTGTTGGAAGGAGGCTTAGAACAAAAACAAGTCTAAAAGAAGCAGATAGATTTTTTTAATCAGTCCAACAGAACTTTGCTTTGGGGCCTGAATTAAAGGCAAAGGGCTATTTAAACAGATCGTATCAAACTGGTGGGATTAGGAGAACTCGGGGTTGGTGGATTATGAGAACTGCTTGACTCAGGAGTGGTCCAGAGCTTCTCCTGCCCCTGCCTGTCCTGGCCCTCTCCCCTTCCCCTCCCTCCAGTTCTCACGTGGCCCCAAGACGAGGCCGTTCAGGAGGCTCCAACTGTCTGGAATTCCTCGCTTTTGCTGGGTTGGTTTTCTGCTGGCGTTGTTCCCTCTGCCGTGGGGTTGAGGAAGAGCCAGCAACGGGGTGGGAGAAGTGACAGGAGCAGGTTGGTGGGATGGGGGCGTGGAAGGGCCCCTCCGGCAGCAGCTGGACGCCACATCGGCTCGGTCGTGGTGTGGGTCTGCGTGTCGGGGCGCTGGCAGGGGTGACGCGGGAGGTGCATGGTTTGTCCTGCCCTCCCTAGGGCGAGGAGAGCCGCGGGCTGAGATCCGCTGGGCTAAACCTACCCGCGGGCGTGAGTCAAGGCCCTGAGTCACAGGAGCTGTTTACGGGTCCGGATTCGGACGGTGTTTTGATGAGGAGGTGATCGCTCGTTGGCTTCGGGGGGGCGGCTGGGTGTTAATTCTTCGGGCGTGCCTTCATCAGAGCTCCCAAAGTCGCAGAACTTTGGCGTGCGTGGGGTGGGAGCGGGGCAGGGGCGGTAATTAAGCCTCCTGGGTGACCTCAGCCTGGTAACCACAACTCCGTGCCCCCGTTTAGCTCCACCGGTCGTTAAGTCGACCAGACACGCTGCTTGGTCTGACGACTCTCATGGGCTTGGCAAGGAAGCTCCGTAAACGCCCGTACGCGTTTTAGCTGCGAAGTCGGATGTTAAACATAGGCCAGTTTAGCAGAGGAAAGGTGGTTGTTTCTTTGTCCCCCGCTCCTGACGCGGTGACGTGCCTCGCTGGAGCGCTGACGGCAAGGTAACCACCTGGAGCTCGCCAGACCGGCCCACCTCTGCCCGGAGAGCCGCCACCGGAGCTGGTACGCTGCTACGGCTGTACATGACTCTCCTGTGGCTCCTCGAAACGGTGGCTCTGACCTTGACTCCCAGCCTCGTAAGCCCACGTCCGTCCCCACGACGCTCCCACGTCGTCTTGAGGGGTGGAGGGTTTTATTTTGTTGACAGGTTCAGGATTTCTTACGTGCTCGCGCATCGTTTGTTCTCTCGGTTTCACTCCAACCCCGGTGATGGCGTGTGCGAGGTAATAAATGTTTCCCCCGAGGCCGAATTCCCGAGCGCCGCTCGTAAGGAGCGCGGTTTGATGGTGTGATCTTGCTGTTGGGGACCGTGTTCTGCGCTCGCCTATCATCCCCGTCGTCTGTCTGCCCTGGGAACGGATGTGCTTTGATTTTAGAAGGTGCCTGCGCAGAGCCGTGTACAAAGATCCATCCGTCAACCTTTGGGATGGGGGCTCGGGAGAGGAAGAGGAAGGTGGAAGAAGATTGGGGGGGAAAAGAGCTAGAAGAATCACGTCTGTGAACAGGAGGAGGTGGCGGCTGTGGAACGGGGAGGAGAAGCTGGGGTGCGGCTCAGGGACCCTCAACCGGTGAACTCGCGTTTTGGGAGGCTGCAGCACCGCTCCTCTGCTGCGTCCTCGGCTTCCAGATGTGGAAGCACATCCCAGCCCTTGTGCTCGTGCCCTTCCTGGAGGGACAGAAACCTGGTACGTGAATTGACAAGCAATTCAAAGCGTAGTCGGACGGGACTCGACGCTTGAAGGATGAGCAAGGTAAAGCGACTTCCGGAGCCGTGTTTGACCTTCTAGGTTTTCTTTTTGACTTTGGTGAATTGCAGAACAGTGCGAGGATTTGACTCAAACGAGGGACTGGAGGTAAAACCCAAGGAAGAAATCAGGTCCGCAGTGTGGGCTCCTCCGTGTGACTGGGTGACCCGCAGCGGTGGTTAAATTTGGGCAATCCTAAAGGCTGAAAGAAGAGAACGTTGTGCAGAGCTGCTGCAGTGGGAGGGTACAAACAGCCCCTTCATTTTCTTTTTTGATCTTTATTTTCTCCTTCAGTTTTGCAGATTCAAGTCAGAGATCCCAGAGTAGAGCCTTGGTCCTGTGCAGGAAAGCCCCTCCCCGAGGTATGATGGCTGGTGTCCCGTTAAACCCCTGTGTAGAGAGATGAGCTGAGGGCAGGTCACACCGTATAAGCGATGCGTGGAGCAAAGTCGGCCGAGAAATAATGTCCAGCCTCTGAATAAACGTAAATAAGCACAATGGAGGCCGCTCACTTTACAGCCCGGTACGACTGTCAGCTTCTAGGGCTTCGAGTGAGCCACAAAGTGCGTAACCCAAACAGGGAGCTTTGAGGTCAAAGATTTAATAAAGAAAATAATCTGGTTTTTAGGAGAGCGCTTCTCAACTGGCCACTTCCCTGCACAGGGCCTCGAAGCAGAGAATTGCCGCGGTGCTCACGCCCAGCAGCTGCGTGACGCTTGGTCAAGGATAGCCCTGAGAAGCAGGAAAGTAGCTGACGTGTTGGTGTGCTGAAATTAAGAGGAGTTGTCAGTGTATTTTGTCCTTCTGCTGTGGAGACCGTCTGACCTTTATTCCTCAGATGTCTGGTGGTGTTATCAGAGAATCATGGAGTCACGGGGTGGTTTGGGTTGGAGGGACCTTCAAAGCTCACCCAGCCCAACCCCATGCAGGGAGCAGGGACATCTGCACCCAGAGCAGGGGGCTCAGAGCCCCAAGGGCCAACCTGACCTGCCATGGGGCCAGGGATGGGGCTTCTGCCACCTCTCGGGGCAACCTGGGCCAGGCTCTCCCCACCCTCAGCAGCAACAATCTCTCCCTTCTCTCTGCTCTCCATCTCCCTCTGCCAGTTGAACCCATCAGCCCTTGTCCTGTCCCAACAGCCCCTGCTGAACAGCCCCTCCCCAGCTTTGGGACAGGCCCCTTGAAGCACTCAAAGGCTGCACTAAGGTCTCCCCGCAGCCTTCTCTGCTCCAGGCTGAACCCCCCCAGCTCTCTCGGCCGTTCCTAAACAGCGCTGTTCCTGCTGGCTTCAGCCGGAGCTGCTGTGGGTGCTCGGTTCTGGATCACCAGCCACGAGGGGATGATGATCTCACAGCCGATGGCCAGATGTGAAGCATGTGCTGCGGGTCTCCTGCCTGGCGTTGCTGAGGACGTGCCCAAACAGATGCGGGCGGACCCGCGTTTGCTCTGCGCACGCTGAGCTGGGTGGATCTGAGTCACTCGACGTCTCGTTCTCTTTGGGCTGCGCCAGCCCAGCGCTGTGCTGGAGCCCAGCAGCTTCTGGACCAGAGCTGGCTCCTCTCCACCCAGCCTCAGCTCCAGCCTGTCTGCAGCTGCCTGCGCAGGCTTGCCTACAGCGACTCTGGCTGAGAAAAATACCGAATTTAATTACTCACGGCAGCGTTGAACAGCCTGACCCAACCCCCTCGTGCTTCTCCAAGTTTCCTGACTCCTCCTCGGTGCCCTTTGCACCTTCCCACTGGCAAAGTCCAGCCCTGAAGCCGCATTCTGGCCGCGATGGTGACAGGTTCTCATGAAAGGAACAGTGTGCGCAGGCTCCTTTGCAGCGTGTGCGAGTGAACCGCCTGAACTCTGGCGTTCTTTATTCGGGGTCAGCTTTGCAGCCCTCGTGCTCTTCTGGCAGCATTTTTGAGCGTTTTGCTGTGTGAGCTGTTTGAACCTCGCTTTAAGTTGCCGGAGGGGGGGGCCCGTGGTGGGACTCCAGATATTTGTTTCTCCTCCCGATACAGGCAGCCAGTTGCATTTGATGTCAGAAAGAAGAGGCAAGTCAGGTGAAAAATGAGTTTGCTGCCCAGAAGCACTGAACCGCTCTTTCGGATGCCGTTCCAGAAGCAGGGGTTTAAGCTCAGCCGTGGTGGGCTCACGCATCCTGCGGCAGGCAGGAGCCTTTGCTTGTGATTTGCTTCGCAGAGGGCGAAGGGAAGCGGCTGAATCCTGAAGTGACGTGAGAAAAAACAGGGCTTGGCCGGATCCTGCACAACTAACTCAAGGGCCAGTTTAGGAGAAGACTTTCTGCCGTCCACGCTGGCGGCTCTTCCCAGCAAGCTCCCTTGCAGCTCCCCGAAAGCCTGTGGGCTTGGGTTTGGTGTTCCCTCGGTGGCTTGCGTGGCTGTGCGGGTGGGGAGATCTGCTTGGAGCCCTCCTGGTCTTGGTTAAGATCCTTCTTACTGTTTGCAGGATGCGCTCACCTCTTCGATGTGGATTTTTTTAATAATAAACCCACCTTCTCCACTCCAGGATGAGCAAGTTACTGCCCTTACTTCCAATGAGGTCTTGACTGGTTTTCTGCAACACCAAACTGCTGTCGGTTCCCTGCTCTTCACTGGCGTGGAATCCCACTTCAGCCTGGCTGTTTGCCTGCCAGGTTTCAAGAGCCCGTAATAAAATCCTTCTTGTTTTCAAGTAACGTAGAAAGTAGTTGATTCTCTTGGAGATTTGACTCGGGTGTTTGAGGTATTATGACTTTTATGTGCTTTTAGCAAGGAGGCTCAGGGGAGACCTTCTGGCTCTCCACAACTCCCTGACAGGAGGTTGGAGCGAGGCAGGGGTTGGTCTCTTCTTCCCAGGAACAAGTGCCAGGACGAGAGGAACCGGCCTCCAGTTGTTGTTGCAGGGAGGTTGAGGTTGTCCCTGAGGAACCATTTCTGTCCCGTTGGGGTTGTGCAGGCGTGTCGCAGGCTGCCCAGGGCAGTGGTGGAGTGCCCATCCCTGGAGGGGTTTCCCAGCCGTGTGGAGGTGGTGCTGAGGGCCAGGGGTCAGTGGGGCCCTGGCAGTGCTGGGGGAGCGGGGGGACTCGAGGAGATCGAAGGGCTTTTCCAACCATAACGGTTCTGTGGTTCCATTCTATGATTCTAATACTGTCCCTCTCCCCGTTTCCTCTGTCACCTTTTACCCAACTGTTTGCCTTGTCTCGAGCCCACCATGGGCTCAGGGAAGCCCAAAGCAGCCACGCTCTCCAGTCCCAAAGCAGGGATTATTCAGGATCCTGGCTCTCATGTCCTGCCCAGCAGTTCCCTTTCTCTGAGTTCCGATCGAATATTAAAAGCCATCCCAACTGCCTGCTAGAGCTGGGCATGCTTTTGCCGACGGGCAGAAGTGACCGGTGCTGGTCGGGCGCGGAAGCCCTGACCAAACGAGAAGGTGGTTTGCTCGGTCATTCGTGCAGTTTTTGATCCATGTGATTCACCCCCGGCCACGTGAGGTGGGAGACGCGGAAACGGGACGTGGTGGGACGCTGTGAGGCGGCTGAGCTCTCTGAAAGGCTCCGTTGTTGGCTGGGCAGGGATGCCGGCCAAGGAGCGCCTCGAGAGCGTGGCACAAGCCCCGTCTCCGAGGTCTCCCGGCTGAGCTCAGCTCGGGCCGCACTGGGGATTTTTTGGGAGCTGCGAACCGTGTGTGCAGCTTCTGCGTCAACTTGATCTCTGTGGGATATCACAGACAGTGGAAAAACCTCCTCTTTGTGCTGCCCCTTTTACAGCTGAGGCAGGACGGTGTGCGGCTTTGCAGAGAACAGGCTGCAGGGCGGATCGCCACGCGTCGGGTCTCGCTGCTCCTGGTTTGGCCTTTGGGGAAAACGCTGGGTTTGGACATTTGAGGCTGGGAAGGAGAAATGCAACATCTTAAACGCCTCCCCGGGGTCAGAAATGGAGCTTCACCCGGCTGCACCCAGGCAAGGGGCTGTACAGACAAGGGTACTGCAGGTCCAGGAGAGATGCTGCGGAATATAGGTTGAGAGGTATAAAAAAATTAAATGAAGAAGGAAATATTTTGTATTTTAATAGGGAGAAAAATAGTATTTGGCTTTGCCACCCTCGTGATGGTCACCTGCGGAGCGCCTCAGCCTCAAGTCTCTCGTGGGGGACTTGGCAGAGCTGGGTTGACCATTAGACTTGATGGTCTTAAAGGTCATTTCCAGCCTAAAAGATTCTGTGATTCAGGTAGTTCTGCGTTCTTCATCTCTGGAGAGCGGACCCAGACTGGCTTTGTTCAGCAGGAAGAGTTAGGAACTTTGGTTCTGCTCTGGTTCGGGCTCATCCGTAGCTTCCGGGGGGTAGTGATGGGGCACTGGCTGCAGCCGGCCGTGGAAGAGACGCTTCCCTGAACAAACCAGTTTGGGGTTTTTTTTTTTTACCTTTTTTCTTCTTTTTGCACCAACATCCTCTGCGCTAATCCAGGCGCCGGTGTTGGTTGAAGTCGGGTTATTCTGCGCTGATGTTACACGAGATCCCGGTTCGTGGTGTGGGGTTGTGAGACTACGGAGCAACGATGGAATTAAAGTAACCGCGGCAACCAGTAGAATGAAAAAGGGCTCCCTCGGGCGGCGGGTGAGCGTGGCCGGGCACGCACCCCGCCGGCATTCCCTGCGCCTGGCTCCGGGTGGTGGAAAACATGGAGCGCCCGGCCATCAGGGTGACCCACGGGGCTTTGAGCGCATCTTCTGTCAGCCCTTCCCCTCGCCTGCTGCGTTTTCTCGGACACGCCAAACCTGTTAACTCCTCGCACTCGTTTCTCAGACGTTTAATATTTCAGCTCTCGAGCGCCGGTGCCGTTGGAGCGCAGAGCTCGGCATGTGCCAAATTCTCTCGCTTCATGGTTCCTCGAGGCTGTGCAGAGAATCAGATCCTCTAATTCGGGCTGATCACACCAAATCCTGGCTCTGGCAGCCACACAAAGTGAACCCCGTGGGTCGGTGGTGCTGTTTGGATGGGTTTGGCGGGGGCTGCTTCAGGTGGTTACAGCGCTGGGAAGAGGAGGAGCGGTGGAGACACCCTGGAACGTCAAAGCTGGGGTGAGAAGCCAGTTGTGAGAATTTTCAGTCACCCTCGAGTTTTTTGCCCTGTTTTTTACGGGCGTCCTGTGGGTTTCTTCACGTGAAACATCACCCAGCTGCGCGCAGCAGCGCCTGTTCCAGCGCTCGTTCTTCCTTCTCGGGGCTGACCAGTATTCCGCCCTGGGGAGTCCCCGGTTCGTTTTTAAGTGCTCTTCCGTTTCTGGAGGAGCTGGTTTGCTGATCTGCCCCAAACATGATTTTCAAACGCATCAGTTGTGATGTGGGCGACACAGTAGGAACGGAGGTGAGGGAGAGAAAGGGAGAGGGGGGGAGAATGAGGAATATTTTTCTGAGTTGCCACCTTTCACCATTTGCTGTCTCAGGGATGTTGGCTGGTGCTTCTCTGTCGTTGCAGTTGTCGAGTAGGATGAGAATGATTTAGAGACCCTCTCTGCTGCTCTTCAAAGGAGTTTCTTGCTGACCATGTCTGACAATGAGGAAATGATGAAATGAAACAGGAACAATGCGCTGAGGAGCGGCTGAGGGACCTGCTGGGGTTGAGCCTGGAGCAAAGGAGGCTCAGGGGAGACCTTCTGGCTCTGACAACTCCCTGACAGGAGGGTGGAGTGAGGAGGGGGTCGGTCTCTGCTCCTCAGGATCAAGTGCCAGGATGAGAGGAACCGGCGTCCAGTTGTTGCAGGGAGGTTGAGGTTGTCCCTGAGGACCCATTTCTGTCCCGTTGGGGTTGTGCAGGCGTGTCGCAGGCTGCCCAGGGCAGTGGTGGAGTGCCCATCCCTGGAGGGGTTTCCCAGCCGTGTGGAGGTGGTGCTGAGGGCCAGGGGTCAGTGGGGACCGGGCAGTGCTGGGGGAGTGGGGGGACTCGAGGAGATCAAAGGGCTTTTCCACCCCAACGGTTCTGTGATGTTTACGAGGGCTCTGGCCCTGTCGTGGATGCGAGGATAGGAGCCTGTCCTCTGCTGCTCTGTCGAACTCTGTTCCTGATGGCCATGAAGACTCCTTAAGGCCACGATAATGAAGCCTCGTGGCCGGGAGATGCTTTACACAGAAGCGTTATCTTGTAAACCCCTCTCATGCAGCTGGAGCCCATCGAGCTTGAGCTGAATACGGCCAGATCGACACAGCAGTGGGAGCGAAGAGAAAGGGACGAAAAGAAACCTAAACTAGTTTCAAATCTTGCTTGAAATTCTCAGGTTAAATCCCCGTTGCTCGAGAGGCAGGGTCCAGCAGAGCCATCTGTGAGGGCTCTGTGGGAGCAGTGCCCAGGCTGTGTGGAGGGACGAGGCCGTGGCGTTGGCAGGGAAGAGGGGGGAGGCTGGGATGGGGCTCTGGGGAGCCTTCAGCCATGGGAACCATTTCCAACTGCAAGGTAATAGGGGAACGAGCAGCGTCCTGTAGCTGGATGTGTTTGTGTGGCTGCAGCCTGCTCTGTCACCTGGGTCAGGAGCGTGCCGCGGGTGCCAGCAGAGCTCGGCACAGCGGGGGAAGCCACGCTTGAAGCACAGCGGGCTGTTACTGATGGCTTTTCTCAGGTGATGTGCTGCGATCTTCACCTTCCAGCTCTGGGTTTAGGCCACCTGAACCACCGCTGGTAAAGAAATCCTGCCATAAACCAGCGTTCCCGGAGCCGTGGTGTGCCGGCGTGGCCGTGGAGCTCCGCGGTGGAGCAGGAAGGGAGCTGAGAGCTGTGGCACAGCAAAAGGAGAGGCGTGCGCCCTTAAAGCAGGTCTGTGTGCAGGAGGACAGCGCGTCCTTCACCCGTCAGGCTCCGCGGAGAGGAGCAGATGATGCCAAATGGGTCTGTCTAAGTGCAGACAAAGCCCCAAGCTTTGCTCGCTGAAGGCTGCGTGTCTGCTCGTCTGGTTTGGAAAACTGTTTCTGTGGTTACGGAACAAACAGGATCAGACAAAGGCAGCTCACGAGGAGAGCCCGGAAGGCTCCTTGGTGGGGCGTACGTGGGCTGGGGAGACACTGCCTGGCTGCAGATCACCCTTGTGCATGTACACAGCTTTAGAGAGCCCCGGGTACCTTCGACTGCTGGAGGCACAAGTTACTCTCTGGCCCCAGGAAAAAGAAAATAACTAAACAAAACCCAAGAGAAGGGGACCAGAATCGCTGTGTTGGTTATGTCTTTGTGGAGGGAGCTGCTCCGAGGGAGCTGCTGGGGACGGGTTGGTCGTTGCCGGCAGGCACAGCAGGGCTGCAGGGTCGGTTCCCTGTGGAAGGAGGCTTTCCCCGAAACCACGGCAGCGCCTGCTGCCCTGGCTGGGTCCTGAGCCTTACAGCAGCACCGAAAGCCTCTTGCTTCGGTGGTGGTCGGTTGACCCATGAAACGCTGCACAGGAGAGATTCCGCTGTGGTCCAAGGCCGGGTGTACAAGCCCAGGGTGTCACCCGCACGGCAAGGACAAAGCTGAGCTGTAAACTGTCCCCGTGCCGGACGGAAACCTTCCGCTGCGCTCTGGGGCTGGAGAGGCTTTCGGAACGGGGAAGCAGGGAAGAGAAAAGCTCCACGTGACTCTGAACTTTGCTGCCTCGTGGTTTTCAGATGACCTGGGGCCAACTGCTTTAGCGCTCTGTTCCTTTCTCCTACTCGGTCTCAGTTATCTCTTGGGAGCAGACCTGAGGGGGTGGGGGCTGTGTGCCCCCTGCTCCGTGCTGGATTTGGAGAACATTTGTGATTCCAGACAGATGAAGGGAAAACCCACGCGATGCTCCAGGAGGGCTTTTCATCTGGAACCCCTTGTGCCTCTCCAGCTCCCTCTCCCAAGAAGCTCCCGTGTCTCTGCTGATTTATTCCACGCTCCAGATTGCCTCCTGCCCCCTCTTCGCCTGGCCGCTGGCCCGCGGTCCGCTCGCTCCCACGCCTGCCCCTCCATCCACCGGGACTCGTTTCGGGGCTCGTTTCCAGACATCCAGAGAGTTCAAGGGGAGGGTGAATGTGTCTGCAGAGGAGGGGAAGGAGCGTTTGAGTGTGGAGAGAGTTTGCTCCCAGCTCTCACGTTGGTCCAGGGCATCGGCAGCAGCCCTCCGAATCAAAACAGGTTTGGTTTGTTCTCCACCAGCTCCTCTGTGTGGAGCACGGCTGTGCTGGACTGGTGGAACGGTTATTTTGGGTTTCATGCCCTTGGATGATGACAGGAAGGCGGTGGCCAGACCCTGCCCACAGGAGACGCTTGGGTTAGGAGCGGATGATCTGGTCACCACAGCAGAGATGCTGCCAGGTAACTGAATGCCAAGAACCTTCTGTGCTTTGCTTTTCGTTCTTCCTTGACTTCTAATCTTTAACATAAACAAGCTGAAGCACTTTCTGGTTTCTCTGAGGCAGATGCAGCAAAACGACCACAAGTGAGTCATTGGGCCACTGAACACGTAAAGCGCTTTCAGCCAGCGTTCCCGGTGATGCGCCTGCCCTGCTGCGTTTGCCGTTGTCCCCTCTGGCTGCACAGAGCAGTTCGCTGCGATATCACCATTATAAAACACGAGAAAAGCTGCTGCTCTGGTCAG
Source organism: Bucorvus abyssinicus (assembly GCA_009769605.1). Classification (NCBI taxonomy): domain Eukaryota; kingdom Metazoa; phylum Chordata; class Aves; order Bucerotiformes; family Bucorvidae; genus Bucorvus; species Bucorvus abyssinicus. The sequence continues at coordinate 1,165,981 of CM020025.1, forward strand.
TCAGGGGAAAAGCCCCAAAAAAGTGAGTTTTAGGAACTGGCACGAGGCAGATCTGGGGTTTGGAGAGGCCGATCCATCACTTTTGGATACTCTTCCTCAAGTAACCCCGTGGCAAAAGCGAGGAGGTCTGTAGGGACCCCCTAGGGTTCCTGGCCCAAAGCGAACCCGGACAACATCCTTTGATGCTTGAGGGAGTCCGGGCTGCTCTTTTGCTTGGTTGTTTGCTCTTTGTTTCCTGCTCTTTGTGGGTTGTCTGACGGGAACAGCGAGTTAGTGCTGGTGGCGTGGATTACAGGGACCTCAGTCCCGTTACTGGGCTGTAGTAGTGCAGCCTGGCTCTGGATTTCCACACCCCCACAGAGCGGCTGTGAGTGGAATTCGGCCTCTCCCCGAACAAGAACCCTTGAAAACACCTTCGCGGTTGTCCTTCTCCCTCACCCAGGATGAAGGCTGTCAGAGGTGGTACCAAACGCCCTTGTCTTTGAGGTCAGGTGAATTCGGTTATCTCGGTGCTTTCTCCGCTCCTCCTGAGCGGGGTTTGGGAAGCGGTCGGCTCTGTGGATTTAGACTTTTCTTTCCGCAGTCGTGGCGAGAGCTGCTCGTCCCTGCTCCTCGGTTAGATAAGCTTGGCCTTTCTCAGCGAAGCGCTTAGACCCCGTGGCTGTCCGTCCGTCTCCGGTGCTGGAGGGATCGAGGGAGACGGACCTGTCCTGGCTGCTGTGACTCAGCCCCGCACAGTAAATCAGCCAGCGCCAGCCTCTGCTGAGGCTCCCGCGGGAACGGTGACCTCGAGCAGAATCCGGTACGTAACCACCACCTTCTGTCAGCGAGAGCCTTCCTCCCTCCTCGTCTCAAAGCGCGGGAAGGCTGTGTGATTGTCTCGAGCACTTAGCGCTGTCTGAAGGGCATCTCGCCGGGCTGCGGGTGGTTCCTCACCCTTCCTCCTCCCTTCATTTTACTGGGTGGCCTTGCAAGGGGAGGGGAGGGTGTGGAGGGTGTGGGTGAGGCTGGGCGGAGTTGAATGGGCTCACAGAAGGACCTGCTGGATGCAGAGTGAAGCACTGAGTGGTCAGGAGGGGAGGAGGAGGAAGGCTGAGGGGGCAGAAAGAGGAACCTTTCCCTTCTGTGATTCTGTTTGGATGTTAGGAAAAATTTCTTCACCGAAAGGGTTGTGAAGCCTTGGAACAGGCTGCCCAGGGCGGTGGTGGAGTCCCCATCCCTGGAGGGGTTTCCCAGCCGTGTGGAGGTGGTGCTGAGGGGCATGGTTCAGGGACCCTGGCAGTGCAGGGGGAACGGCTGCACTCGATGGTCTCAAAGGTCTCTGCCAACCAGGTGATTCTGGGATTCTGCTGCCACAGAGCTGCTGGGTGGGTCCCACAGCCTCCTAACTTCACCCACCGTATCGGTTTTAGGGTGTCCCTGAAGTCCCTTGACTCCAGGCTGTACGGTTTCTCCGCCAAGCACGCGGTCGAATGAAAACCCCACCTCTCTGCCACGGGGGTGACGAGATGGGGATGGCGGCTCTGGGGCAAACCTGTGCTGGGTTGTGTCAGAAGGAGTCCGAGCAGTGTTCCAGGTGAATGTCATGTTTGGAGTCCTGGGTGTTCCTTCTCCCCCAGCTTCTGATCCGAGGAGTTCGGCCTCGACTCGGTTCCAAGGTGGATTTTTAGCAGGGGGGACGTTCTGCAGCTGTCGGACTTCACCGTCCATGTTCAGTTCTGGGGGATTTTTGAACAGAGGAAAAGAAACGTGACAGAACGTCTCTCAGAAACAGATAAAATGGAGAGAAGAAGAGCAGAAAACCACTGAAGGCACCTTTCAAACACCTTGTGGCACGTGAGTCAGTCCTGGTAGGGGTTTTGCCCCCATTTGTTTTGAGGCTTTCACCGATCCTGTTCCTCTTGTTTATTTTCTCCACGTAAAATGCATTTAGACTGTGAAGTATCTACACCCGCCTTGGCAGAGACCTGCTCGTGTCCTGCTATGTCAGGCAGAACGACGGTGGTAGGTATTCCGGCTTTTTTAACACCACTGAGGTGTGCGTCCTCATTTCAGTCGGGACCGCGCGTGAATTAAGCAGTCGGGTTTCTGCGGGCGGGTGGCTGCTTTCGTACGGACACAGTGCCTCCGGTATTTGTGTCCTAAAAGTGACGTGGAGCTGATGTGAGGCCGAGTAGGTGACCTAAGTCTACCTTAGTTTTGTGGAGGGTTAGCGCGAGTTCAGACGGGGGCTGCAGAGCTGTGTCTGCTGCGGGGAGGCACTTGGAAGGGCAGGATGGAGATGTTTAACCCACAGATCTGGGTTGCTTCCTCTGACAGCTCAGGAGCCGCTTCCATCAGCCACTTCAGCCCAGGTAGCAGGATTTATTTAGAGCTGGATCGATGTGCTGGAGCCCGTTTGCCTCATGAATATGGAGGGGCAGAAGGGAGCAGCGTGTAGCAACGCTCTGGAAAGAGGCCAACGCGTGGTAGGGCATCACCGCCCCGGCAGTTTGACACGCCGAGCGATGCCCGAGTAGAACACTTGGCTGTTCACAGCTGATGAGCAAGAGACTCCAGCAAGAAGCTGCTTCCTGGAGAGTGATCTGTTCTGTTATGGGGTGCAGCGGAGCTGAGGGAACCCTTCAGAGGGGTCCTCTAGCCCCCGGGTCTGGTCTGTGTTTGCAGTTAAACCGCACAGTCCCGGTAAGGAAAGGAGCTGAACGAATCGGTCCTTTTAGGTGGAGACCACGTGAACTGGATGGTTCAAATTCCCTTCCAAGCTGGCCAGGAGTCCCTCGTGTGAAGCGCAGGGGCTGGACAGTTTTCTAAACAAACAGCATCATCTCTTGACACCTTCAGCTCTTTGGCTTTGCTGTAATTTCACCCGAATTCAAAAATCTGCCTGGCCTCTGAGCTTACTCTCTTCGGTTTCTATTTGCTGCAAAGCAAATGGTGGGTGTGTGGGGACGGGGTTGGAGTAGCTGCCTAGAGACTAACTGACATCCTGGGGGTATTTCTGCTTTGACCCTGCTGCTTCCGCCCGTAATTTCCACGTCTGAACGGATTTTAGGGCAATAGGAGATGTTCGTGCAGCGCTGAGCCGGGGGTGGGTCTAATTGTAGTATCCTGGGTCTGGACGTGGCCTCCTGACAGACCTGACTGACGCTCTCCTCTCTGGGTCGGGCTTGCTCACCCTGAACATGCTCTTATCTGAATCTGATTTTAACGTTATTTAGGACGATTGCATCGGTTTCTAGCTGTCAAACAGCAACTCCTGCTGCTGGTGATCTGGGCTTCACCACTCGTGACTTTGGAGAGTTCCTGGCTCTTCGTGCCACGTCACCTGTGCTGTTCTCCCGGTGATGGCCGACAGCTCGGTTTTATGAAGGTAGCAGCAATAGCTGAGCTGTCAGAAGCCATTTCCCCCCTCTAGCTACCTAAACACCTCGGAGTGTGGGGTTTATGACCCATCAGAGCTTTTAAACCAAAGCTGGTTCTTTTCTGAGCCGTTAGTGTGTGGCTGGGTTTTGTCTCGAGTTCTGTCCGGTTTGTAGCAAGTACTAGATAAGTCATTACACGGTACTCGACGCATCCTGGTGAACCGAGTCCTCCTGGGATCGAAGAGTTGATTTTTATTTTTTATTTATTTTTCCTGGCTTGTTTAGTCTTCGCCAAGTCAAGATGGGCAGCTCCAGGGCCCGGGTACCGCCTGGGGCTCGTGATGCCGATGCTTGTCATGACGATGGAAGTTATGGTGGACACTTGCAGCCACTTAAGAAAATAAAACACAAAAATGTGGCCACCAAAGTGTTTTGCCCAACAGAATCTTCTCAGAGGTGCAAAATGTGGTTAGACCGTAGTCCCGGGGTTCTGTGGCTTTAATTAGGAGGCATCCGTCTTCGCAGGCAGCTGCAATTGCTGTCAGGGTAATTAAAATTTTATTAAAGATTGTAGGAGGAGTAAAGGGAATATTTTATCTGGAGCCGGAGCAGCACGGAGTCCTTAGGATGCTCCAGGAGAGTGAGGCTGGCTCAGCTCAGCGGGCTGTCGCACAACGTCCTCCTGTGTTTGTTTTCTTTAGTTACTCTAATTTGGCGTGTCCAGAGCCTGGGAGTGCCGCTACGACGCAGACAGAGGTGTCAGGAAGGAACCGCGTGATGGTTTCCTGAAGAAAATGCTTTCGTCTGTGTTCTGAAGGGATGGTGTTCCTCAGGAAAGAGAAATGCTTTTTCCAGAGCCCATTTCAGACTGAAGCTGTTGAGGCCATGGAGTGGGTGCTACAGCTTAAGGTGGGCACAGAGAGGCACAAGATCTTCTGGCCTTTGGTAAGATTTTATGTCCAAACGTAAGTCTCCCCTAACAGAGCTGTGTCTGGAAGGAGCTGGTGGGGGAAGCAGAGTGCCATCTCCCAGGGCTTTTGCTTTCATCCCTCAGCACCGTTCCCCAAACGGCAGCCTGAGGCTGGGCTGAGGTGTGACCCTTCTGGGCTGTTCTGGTTTCTTGGGCTCTGCAGAGAAAGCTGCTCTTGGCCAGTCTTGGGCATCCGGAAGAAATTCTTCACTGTGAGGGTGGTGAGACCTCAGGTTGCCCCGAGGCGGGAGAAGCCCCGTCCCTGGCACCATGGCAGGTCAGGTTGGCCCTTGGGGCTCTGAGCCCCCTGCTCTGGGTGCAGATGTCCCTGCTCGCTGCAGGGGGTTGGGCTGGGTGAGCTTTAACGGTCCAAGCCATCACCCAACCTTTCCTCTGGCCTGAGCCATCACACAAGTGTAGGGAAGTTGCTTAAAGCAGCAGCTGACACCCCCAAAACACCCACAACAACCGGACAGTGAGGGGTGTGGTGCCATCACAAGGTGGTGACTTTTGTGGCGAGTTAGCTTCTGGGGGGCTGGACACGCTGGTTAAAAAAGCGGAATTTCAAAGCAGATGCACTGCTCTACTGATCTTCTATCTCTGGATTATAAAATCCACGCAGGGCAAAGCTGTGCCCCGTATTTCAGGTCTTCTGAGCCTAGAGGCTGCTCTTCTCCTTCACTGTCCCAGCTGATGTCTTGGCAAAACGCTGCCCTTTGCGTTCCTGAGGCGTTAGACTTGGCCAGACAGAGAGCGGGCGGAGGACAAACCCCCCAGCCTCTCGTTCGAGCAGATTGTGGTGCTGACGCAGACAGGGAGAGAAGCGGCTCTGCTCTGCGGGTGTCTCCGCTCCATCTACGGCTTCGTTTTGGCACATACTGACCTCAGAAAAATATTTTGATGAGGCTGTAGCTTGGTTCCAGCAGTGTCTGCTGCTTTGATCGCACCTCTGAGGGTTCACTCAGTATCTCCAACGTAAGCCGTGACTTCAGCCATGCCTGTTCTCGAAGGGAGTCGTTGGTAGGAGAAGGCATCACGCGTCTCTCGAGAGGTCCCTGTTCAACACGCAGCTGCTAGTTCAGGCGCTCACTAGACGTGTGTCGTACGGATGCCGTTGTTAGAGCCTGTAGCTGAAGCTCTTGGGAAAGTTAGTCTAGCGAGAACCATTCCTGAAGTCTCTGGCTGTGTGATAGGGACAACCCCAGACCGTCTTGGAAGCGCAGCAGTGGGGAGTACACAATACCCGCCCCCTTAACCAACAACAAATCTCCAACAGCACGAAGCCCTTGAACCAACCTCATCCTTCAGAAAGCTTCATGGTCTTGAACTGAGTCGCAGGTGGAAGATCTGGCCCAGAACGGTGCCTTGGTCCTGCCTGTTGTGGGCCAACTCAAGCACAATCAAACACTTAAAGATGTAACGATCAGAGCTCAACGGTCTGTTGCTCCATTTTGAAGGACAAACCTCTAGCTTTTTATCCCTTTTGTATGGTCTTTTGCCACTTTTTCCATAACAGAGGTACACTGAGAGCATGGAGCAGTGACCAAGACCTTCAGCCGCACACCGGGGAGTGGAAGTCAACACAGAGAGAGGATGTGAGTGAGGACAGAGGCCAACGCTGACTGCGAGATTAATTGTCCTCTGTTTCTGTCTCCCCTTGTAGCAGCTGGTTCTCTCTAAGTGTATCTAACGGTGGGGAGCTGGGTGCTCCTCAGATGTTCTCCAGGAACCTCTTTGCCCTTCGCGTCTTGGAATGGTGAACGTACAGAAAAGGACAGGAACTCATCGGTCTTCACCGAGTTATTTCACTGTAGAGGAGTTACTAAAACCACCTGCCTGGAGAAGTCTTCGCTGCGCACGAGAGCGATGGTATCGAGAGCCTGGAAGGGGTGTTGCTGGAAGGTTTTGAGCGTTGGAGTTTTAATAAATGTCAAACACTTGCTGAAAAGCTCGAGGACTCGGTAATTTACCTTCGGCAGCACCTATATTTAGGCTGGAGGAACAAGGGGAGGAAGAGCTGAGGCTCTGCCTTTGTATTCCAAGAAAAGCACGAATTCTGAGAAACCTTTAAATAAACTAAATAATCCTTAAACCCGCCGGCCCGGGGGCCAGCGCCCAATGGTTCTGGGAAGCCCTTTAAAGAATGAGCATTGTGGGTCACCGTGCCCCTCAAAGCCACGGGTACGTGTGTACATCCAGGAGAGGGAAATGTGCCTTTATTAAAACACCTCGTGTTCCTGCGTGCAGCACAGACTGTTCGGATGGAGTTCTGATCCAGAACACTTCTTGAGACCCTCCAAAGTCCAGGTCCTTGTTGTCTCGGCTGCTGGGCTCTCCTGTACCTAAAAATGAGTGAGGAAATGGCTCTGATAGTTCTTTTTCTTCCCATTTGCAATTTTGGCCATGCTGGTACAAGTGTCCTGCTACACGTTTTCCTTCTGCTTGTGCACTTGCAGAGGAGATTGAAGTTCTGGAAGATGGTGGTGGGCAGTGTTACAGGAAGAGCCTTCCAGAAGAGCTTTGGGCTTGATGGGTTTGGGGTGTTTCGATGAATGTTCTTCTTAAGACTGCGGTTTCATACATGTCATTGTCCTATTTGCAAAGCCAACTTGTGTAAGAAACCTGCTACGATGGGTGAGAGCAGAGATACTCACAGAACCACAGGATGGTTTGGGTTGAAGGGACCTTCCAAGGTCACCCAGTCCAACCCCCTGCAGGGAGCAGGGACATCTGCACCCAGAGCAGGGGGCTCAGAGCCCCAAGGGCCAACCTGACCTGCCATGGGGCCAGGGATGGGGCTTCTGCCACCTCTCGGGGCAACCTGGGCCAGGCTCTCCCCACCCTCAGCAGCAACAATCTCTCCCTTCTCTCTGCTCTCAGTCTCCCTCTGCCAGTTGAATCCATCAGCCCTTGTCCTGTCCCAACAGCCCCTGCTGAACAGCCCCTCCCCAGCTTTGGGACAGGCCCCTTGAAGCACTCAAAGGCCGCACTAAGGTCTCCCCGCAGCCTTCTCTGCTCCAGGCTGAACCCCGCCAGCTCTCTGCCCTCTCCTCCCAGCAGAGGGGTTCCACCCTCGGCTCATTGCTGTGGCCTCCTCTGGCCCCGCTCCAGCAGCTCCCTGTCTCTGCTGGGCTGAGGAGCCCCGAGCTGGACCCAGCCCTGCAGGGGGGTCTCCCCAGAGCAGAGCGGGGCAGAGGGGCAGGATCCTTCTTCATGAGAACATTGAGCAGGTTTGAAAAGTTGTCCTGTGTTCCCGAAGTTTGGTGTTGCAGGAAGTGTTACCTACCTCTGAGGGAGGCCAGCACAGGGCGAGGAATGAGACGGGGTGTAGAAGTGCCGAGGCGTTCTCTAGATGACGACGGGGTCATCTTGCTTGAGTCTTCTCCCGCACGCCGCCTCCTCTTTCTGCAGCAGTTTGCCGTTCCCCTCTATCTCCACACGGTGTTACAGTGTCGTGCTGGAAGAGGTGATTTTTCAGTGGTATCCAAACCACGTCCAAGTATCTCTGGTTTTGCCATTTATCGGACTCCTTCGCAGGAGAGCAGGGCATGGCCGCACCGTCAGCCTTGGATTCACACGAGCTCTTACGTCGTAGGGTTTTTTCCTGACGTCAGGCACAGTTCTATAAATCTTTGTCTTGGGAAATTCCGTTTTGCGGAGACTGTTGTAATATGGAGCTACCAGCCTGTAAGAACCTCATCGCTTCTGTCTGCCTTCACAGCCCATGCGTGCAGCAGGAAACTGAAACCACCGTTTTATCTCTCCCAGTTGCCTGCTGAGGCTGACAAGCTCCACTCACTAAAATATGTGTGTGCTTGTGGGGCGACTGCTTCAAGGGCTGGTTCCAGCTTCGTGTCCAGACCTTTTGCTGCCTCTGAACAGAAAATCGGCATCTCTGGTGCATCGAGGAAACGTCCAGAGCGCTGGAGCTCTGGGAATTGCCCGTGGCCCTGACCACCAGCAGCCTCATTGCTGGTGGACTGGTCCCAGGGTCTCTGCTGGGCTTTCTCACGTGTAAGGACTGGAGAGCCACAGCAGGATCACAGGATTGTTTGTTTGGAAAAGCCCTGTAATCTCCTCGAGTCCCCCCGCTCCCCCAGCACTGCCAGGGCCCCACTGACCCCTGGCCCTCAGCACCACCTCCACACGGCTGGGAAACCCCTCCAGGGATGGGCACTCCACCACTGCCCTGGGCAGCCTGCGACACACCTGCACAACCCCAGCGGGACAGAAATGGGTCCTCGGGGACAACCTCAACCTCCCTGGAACAACAACTGGAGGCCGGTTCCTCTCGTCCTGGCACTTGTTCCTGGGGAGCAGAGACTGACCCCCTCCTCACTCCACCCTCCTGTGAGGGAGTTGTGGAGAGCCAGAAGGTCTCCCCTGAGCCTCCTTTGCTCCAGGCTAACAGGTAAAGTGGGATCACTCAGGATGGGACAACTCTTCTGGTTGTCTCTGTTTTCCAGAGATGTTCTCACGTCGTCCCGTGGAGGTTTGTTTCCACTGGAGCATCGCCCCTGAGCTCGCTTTGACTGTTAGAGGGAGAAGGTTCTGCAAGATCTGACTTCAGATCAAGATCATACGTTTTATTTGAGGAAAAGCCGCTACAGAAAATCAGGTGTTCCCCTGTCTGTGCTGCCAGAGGACGGTATTTGTCACTGGAAATGGGATGCCTTTGTGGTTCTTTTCAACGGGCTGTGTTCACCACAGGCAGTTTTCGTGTTTCGTGTCGCTGTGATGAATTGAGGGATGATGAGCAGGAGGCTACTGGTGTTTCAGCCACGCTGCCCTGGTGTGCTGTAAGTTCTGTTGGGAAACAGCAGCAGGATCAGCCCCGGTGCGGGCATGTGGCCGGTATTTCTCACACAGCGAGACCTGGGGTTCAGTGATTCTTGCTCTCGTTTCTGTCAGCCAACAGGTTTTATTCAGACATGGACACCTTGCTGCCAGAAGGACATGGAGGGGCTGGAGCGTGTCCAGAGAAGGGCAACGAAGCTGGAGCAGGGTCTGGAGCACAATGTGCTGAGGAGCAGCTGAGGGACCTGGGGGGGTTGAGCCTGGAGCAAAGGAGGCTCAGGGGAGACCTTCTGGCTCTGACAACTCCCTGACAGGAGGGTGGAGCGAGGCGGGGGTCACTGGTCCCCAGGAACAGGTGACAGAATGAGAGGAACTGGCCTCCAGTTGTTCCAGGGGAGGTTGAGGTTGGATATCAGGAAGAACTTCTTTACAGAGAGGGTTGTGAAACCTTGGAACAGGCTGCCCAGGGAGGTGGTGGAGTGCCCATCCCTGGAGGGGTTTCCCAGCCGTGTGGAGGTGGAGCTGAGGGACATGGTTTAGGGACCCTGGCAGTGCAGGGGGAACAGTTGGACTTGGTGATCTTCAAGGTCTCTTCCACCCGGATGATTCTGTGATTCTATGAAACTTCAGCCCTGGGATGTTCCAGCTGCTGTTGGATGCTGTTGCGGGCTGCAAGAGCACCCCCTTCACTTATCAGCTCCATAAACCATCACAGCAGAGTCAGGGTCTTGATCCTGTCCCTCAGCCTGGTGCCGAGACGTCTGAGGTTCCGCTGCGATTCCCCAAGGAGCGTCTGATGAGCTTTGGTGCCCTCAGATCTTTTGAGGCCAAGTGTGGCTGGTTTGTGGGGGAGACTCTTGTTGGGTGTCTGACTTCGCCGGTGCCGCACGTAGCAGCGGCATCGGGGTTACAGAACCACTCCACAAAACAACGGTGCTGCCAAAGGCAGATTCATGGCTTTGGGAGGGAGATGAAAACAAACCTGACAGACGCTGGGAGAAATCTCAGCAGCATCGTTGGCAAGCGCATCACTATAGCGATCAACACGCTGCACGGTTTGTGCATAGTATGTTAATTACTCATTTAAGGCTTCTTGTTTTGCACATCTTTGCTGCTCAGAATCTGGGCTTGATGATATTCCTGCATTTCTGGAGATGCAACGTGTGCATTTGCTGTAGAACATCACGAGAGCAGGAGGAGGGTGGTGGGCTTCTCTCATCAGCCGGTGGTGGATAGATTTTAATGCTCGTCCCCTTGAGTGACTGAGAAAAGATCTTATGCTTCATAGTCTTGTCAGCTTGAGGGAGTCTGGTGAAAGGGTTCTATAATCAAGGGGATTATTGAGACCCCCCTGCAGGGCTGGGTCCAGCTCGGGGCCCCTCAGCCCAGCGGAGACAGGGAGCTGCTGGAGCGGGGCCAGAGGAGGCCACAGCAATGACCCGAGGGTGGAACCCCTCTGCTGGGAGGAGAGGGCAGAGAGCTGGGGGGGTTCAGCCTGGAGCAGAGAAGGCTGCGGGGAGACCTTAGTGCAGCCTTTGAGTGCTTCAAGGGGCCTGTCCCAAAGCTGGGGAGGGGCTGTTCAGCAGGGGCTGTTGGGACAGGACAAGGGCTGATGGGTTCAACTGACAGAGGGAGATGGAGAGCAGAGAGAAGGGAGAGATTGTTGCTGCTGAGGGTGGGGAGAGCCTGGCCCAGGTTGCCCCGAGAGGTGGGAGAAGCCCCATCCCTGGCCCCATGGCAGGTCAGGTTGGCCCTTGGGGCTCTGAGCCCCCTGCTCTGGGTGCAGATGTCCCTGCTCCCTGCAGGGGGTTGCGCTGGGTGACCTTGGAAGGTCCCTTCGACCCGAACGATGCCACAGTTCTATAATTTGTGGTGTTACAGAGCCATTAATCTGTCTTACTCCAGTGTCCGTCCGTGGTGTTTGCCGTGGTGTCAGGGGGTTGTTGGGTCGAGTTGACCTTCCACCACAGTTGTCCTCTGCTTCCACTGCAGTCGTCCATTAGTTTCTTGCAAGAAGCTGTTGAGAGCGCGAGGTTTGGGGTGCTTTTCCTGACAGCGCTCCCTGTGTGCTCTGTCCTGTGACGAGGAATGGTGTTAAATCCCGGATCTGCCCAGCGTTTCCCCCGGGTAGGCAGGAACCACCTGTCCGTAACTTGCTGTTCTGAATGTAGATCATTTTCGTGGCAACTGAAGCAGATCAGGAGTAATAATTGGGCACGTGTACCCACAGAAGAACTGCATGAACCCCCTGTGGTGACACGGGCTGTGAATTGTTTTTCAGAGAGAACAGCGATGTTACAGTGCTGGCGTTCAGCCTTCTCCAGGTTTTGCAGTGCAGCTACAGACCCTTCACCGTGAGGTTTCCTGACTGCAGAACTCGCTTTCCCTCGGTGCCCTGTGGAGACTCAGGTTAAAAAACATTCTCTTCTCCCCAGGAGCAAGTGCCAGGACGAGAGGAACCGGCCTCCAGTTGTTGCAGGGAGGTTGAGGTTGTCCCTGAGGAGCCATTTCTGTCCCGTTGGGGTTGTGCAGGCGTGTCGCAGGCTGCCCAGGGCAGTGGTGGAGTGCCCATCCCTGGAGGGGTTTCCCAGCCGTGGGGAGGTGGTGCTGAGGGCCAGGGGTCAGTGGGGCCCTGGCAGTGCTGGGCGAGCGGGGGGACTCGAGGAGATCAAAGGGCTTTTCCACCCCAAACGATATGCGGTTCTGTGTACAGCAGCCGTGCAAAATGTATTCCACCTTGTGGTTTTTGTTAATTTTACCTGAATTGGGGGCACACTTCAAGGTGCAGAAGAGCAAGTCCGCTGCGGGCTGAGCCTCCCGACGCTGCTTTTTCTCAGCCATCAGCAGGAAGACTGGGGAGTGTCACGAGCAGATTTCAAAGTTAATGAGTAAGCAAATACTTCCTAAAGCCATTTGCTGGTGTTTGTAGATAACGATCTCGCCGCGCTGCTTTCAGCTCAATTATGCTTTTGAAGATTCTCTCTGTTGACACATAAAAAAAACCCCGAACGCTTTTAAAAATATTGAACTATTTCAGAGCAAAGAGCGAGTGGACTGGTTCTGGCGGGGGAAGCCACAAAGGGCTCTTTCACAGAGGCCGTGTCCGCGCTGCCCCGTGCCCAGCGGGTACCGCTATGGCAGGGACTCGGCCCCTCGGTGCTGCTGCGTCCACACGATGGGGAAGAGCCAACGCTCGGATGAGGTGAAATGCACCCCCTTTTTAATGCCGGCGCTGTAAAACACGCCCTGGTTTGTACATTAATGCACGTTGTCATTCTGCCAGAGCTGCTCAGAAATCCACGGGGTGAGTTAAGTAGCACCAAGAGACCCACGTCCCTCGAGAGGGTCTTCCCTACCGTCCTCCCCACGAAACGCAACAGCACCAACTCTATTGTCATCACCATTAATTTAAAGATGCACATTTAAAGACCAACCAATCTTCGGATAAAGGACGGGGAGCCAAAGCCAAACGCCCAGTTCTCCACTCTCCTGGCGAAGACGGAAGCTGGACGGTGTTTGAAGGCACCTGGCCAGGGCAACGGGTTACGTACCAGCTTCATGTTCCGCTTTCCAATTCACTTGGAGAGGAGATAAAGGTCAAGACAACGAGATTAAGTTAGCAGCATTTTCCCATTCTCAGGAGCAGCTGGCACCAGCTCAGCTCTCGAACCCTTTGGTTCTTCTTTTCCTAATACCCGGACAGTCACCGGCAGGGCAGAAAGTATTTCAGATAATGAGATGGTATCAGCCCCAACTCCTGGCTCCTCCCCGCTCTGCTCTCCTTTATTGATTTGCCAGCATCTTCCATGCCAAATAAGAACTAGAAAGTGCTGCCACCAGTGCCCAATCCCTGGTGCGAACTGAGAAGTCAACACCGACCTGGTTTCAGAGAAAGGAGTTTGAAGAAATTTCTTTCATGAAACAAGATGTGTGAAAACCATCTGAAGTTATCACAGAGCCGTTTGGGCTGGAAAAGCCCTTTGATGTCCTCGAGTCCTCCCGCTCCCCCAGCACTGCCAGGGCCCCACTGACCCCTGGCCCTCAGCACCACCTCCCCACGGCAGGGAAACCCCTCCAGGGATGGGGATCCACCACTAAGGTAGAACAAATTTTGAAGTGCATTCCCCAGGCTGTGCTTTCGATTATCGCACAGCAGCTCCTTTTTCATCGCCCGCACAACAGTGCTACCAGAAACACGACGTTTTCTGTTAATCCAGCTCTTGGAGGGGAGATCAGAAGAGCAGCAGTGCTGGTGGAGCAAGTGTGGAGAAGGACCTTGCCTGTGTTTGGCTTACTCTGGCCTGGAGTTGGGTTCAGCTCCTTGAGCCTCTCTCGGGCCGAGGTTCCACATCCGCTCGAAGGCTGCCCGCCCCCTTCCCTGGGGCCGTGCCACCACCTCAACATCCCCGTTCAGGTAATTATGGACTCGGGAAGCTCACCCGGGTGGTTTTTAGGGGCGCGGTGGTGCCCGGTTGGGCTGTGGCTGCCCCTCGCAGCAGCGATTGGACGCTAAAACCTCAGGGTCATGCCTTGGGTGTCTTCCTGTACCTGTACCTAATTCTTCTGGGAAGCTCGAGAACAAGGTGGGTTTCATCTCTCTGTCCTTGCTCAGTTTTGCCAGGCAAAGCCCCGCTGTTCAGAGCAGGTTTCGGCACTGAACTTTGCCGGTAGAATCCCCCAGCTGGGGGTCTCTAATGCTTTAAAAGAAAAAAAGGTGGTTTAATATTTGGTTCATGGGACCCTGAGGCCAGTGTACTGCTTGTCTTGTTCCCAGCCAGTTTCGAGCAAAATCGGGGTTGTTTGAAAGCCCTGGTGAGGAGATGATGGTGCTCGAGCTCAGATAGAACTTGAGAGACTGGAAACACTTGGGTTAAGGAGTAATTTTTGTATTTCCTCAGTCTTGCGCAGCCGCTCTATTTCTTGGAGGCTTCTTCTGTAGGGGGTTGGCTTTCCGTGACGCGCGTGCAGATTCTTTACTGCAAACTGGCGTCTGCATCTACTCGTGTTGCAACAAGTGGTGTTGTCTCTTGGATCTCCCGTCAGTGCGGTGCTCGTCAGCAAGACCTGCCCCAAATCCAAGGGTTTAATTAGGAAAGCGCCGAAGGTCAGTGTTTGACCAGCGCGTACGGCAGGGTTTAACTTTTCTCCTGGACTCAGGGCATTCAGTACACGGCAGATCACATTCATCTTCCCTCCTTGTTCTTTCCACTGAAAATACCTACACTTACACGTCAGAGCCATGAGCCATCTCTCGTTCGTCCGGGAATGCTGGAAGCAGACCTCGCTTTGCCTTTTGCTGGTGCTTGCACCCTGTTTGCGGGAGGCTGCGGGTCGCTGGGCCGGCAGAACCTGCCCGTTCCTTCACGCACAGCAATTACGGGCTGCTTTTCGCTGGAGCTCGAGGTGATGCCGGGGTTGTTGTGCTGAACCGTTTGCGTTCCTGTGTTGGGAGCTGAACACAGTAGTCGATGGAGCTTATCAAAGGAGAAGGTCTCTCTAGGAGAGCAGCAGTGACCCATCTGTCACCGACTGGACCAGTGTCTTGGCCAGGTGATGAGGAGAGGGAAGCCCAGACACAAAGATGGAGAGGATTTATACAGTGAAAAATTAACCTTTGAAGTCGAGTTAGAAGTAAGGAGTTAAATGGGGTAAGGGGAACTGTAGAACCGCAGAACCATTGTGGGTGGAAAAGCCCTTCGATCTCCTCGAGTCCCCCCGCTCCCCCAGCACTTCCAGGTCCCCACTGACCCCTGGCCCTCAGCACCACCTCCACACGGCTGGGAAACCCCTCCAGGGATGGGCACTCCACCACTGCCCTGGGCAGCCTGGGACACGCCTGCACAACCCCAACGGGACAGAAATGGTTCCTCGGGGACAACCTCAACCTCCCCTGGAACAACTGGAGGCTGGTTCCTCTCGTCCTGTCACTTGTTCCTGGGCAGAAGAGAATGACCCCTCCTCGCTCCACCCTCCTGTCAGGGAGTTGTCAGAGCCAGAAGGTCTCCCCTGAGCCTCCTTTGCTCCAGGCTCAACCCCCCCAAGGTCCCTCAGCCGCTCCTCAGCGCATTGTGCTCCAGACCCTGCTCCAGCTCCGTTGCCCTTCTCTGGACACGCTCCAGCCCCTCCATGTCCTTCTGGCAGTGAGAGGCCAGAACTGAACCCAGGAGTCGAGGTGCAGCCTCCCCAGTGCCCCCAGTCCAGTCCAGGGGGACGATCCCTGCCCTGGTTGTGCTGGCCACACCAGTGCTGGTACAAGCCAGGATGCTGTTGGCCTCCTTGCCCCCTGGGCACACTGCTGGCTGCTCTCCAGCTGTTGGCAACTCCTCATCTTGCCTCCATGCTCATCAAGTCTTTTTTTCCCCAATTTTGCTGTCCCCTCTGTGTTCTCTTGCTCTGTGTCCCCCCATTGAGTGGTCCTGCTTTTACCCCAGCTCTGCACTCTGTGCGGGTCCCCGTTGATGGTTCCCGTTGATGGTTCCCGTCTCAGGGTGGGGTCAGCTGTACCGCTCACGCTTTGGTCCCACCGGTAGGTACAGCAGACCAGCTGCGTGTCACTTCCCTCCCCTCTGCCCGGTGCAGCAGAGGGTCTTGCGAGCTGCCTTCACGTGGTGGCTGCGTGGTCTGTGCTACCTGACGGGATTCTCGCTGCTCTAATGGGGGGTTCAAGTGGCATTTTAGGCTTTTTTTCCCCTGGTGGCTTCTGCTTCTTGATGGTTTTAATCTAAAGGTCTTCTAATTTATCTCAGTCGTCGTTGCCCCGGCGTCACCAGCTGCTTTGTTTCGACAGACAATGCGTTATTGTTCTTTAACATATATATGGTTTTTAACGGAATGCGTGTGAGTGCGAGCGCAACCCTGAGCGCAGTCCAGGTCAGGGGCTTGGGGGCACGTCTTTACTCTGGCTCAATCCAGAAAACCTAATCCTGGCTGTGGAAGAGGGGAACGCTGCGGAGCGGCGTCAGCTCAGTCACACACTCGGCTTCTCTTCTGTCCCGTAACACCAGTGCAAGACCTGACGTGGTTAAACCTTGGGCTGTGAGGGGTGGAGCCGGTGAGAATGGCGTCTGTGTTCTTCTTCATGGTGCGTCTCACTGTGGGCAGCCAGGTGGGGGTCTGGATCTTCTCGTGATGTCTCTGTCTGCTGCGTTTACACGAACTTCTAATGCTGCACGAGCAGAACCACTTCTGGGCAGGGACTTGGGGATCTGGAAGGTCTTTCCCACCCTAAACCATCCTATGAATCCAGGGCTGGCGATTTCCCGGGGGACTGGAATCGGTGAAGGCACGGCCACCTCTTCCAGCGCTTGGGGTGCGTCATCTGAGACCTCTGACGGGCTCCTGACCGAGCTCGAGTGTCTCATGGTACCATTCTTGGCACAAATCTCGCAGGTCTGGATGCAGGTCGCGGTGCCCGGTGGAGCTCCTGAGAGTGATGCCGGGGTGCTTCTCACTTCCCCACGAGAGCTGGGAGAACATTTAGAGGGCCCTGAGCCACGGCTCAGTCCGGTTTGGTCTAAGGTGGTGATGTGTGACGTTACTTGTGTCCCGCCGTTGCCTTGATGGGTGGTTGCAGGTAGTCCAGCCTGTTTTAAACTGCAGACCTCGACTCGGTCTGCAGGGCTCTCTCTGGAGCGTGAACGTTAGTTGCACTAGTAAATGTCAGCTCGTTCTCTTCTGCCGTGGAAGTTATAGACAGGAACTTGTCGAGCGGTTCGGCGCTGAGCCCTCCGGTGCAGCGGCAGCTGGTGGCACTCCGTTACCTCCCTGCCCATGTCCTCCATTAGCCCCGACTTTTCTCAAGGCTTTCCCTTCTTTTTTAAGCCCACGCACAGTCGATTCTGCAGGCTTTCTCTTCCATTATCTCAGCAGGGTACAGTTAAACACGTGGACACCCTTTGTTAGACCCAGTGCTACTTAGAAAACTTCTGCCTTTTAAATTCCTCCTTCCAATGCAGCTGCTGCCAATCTCATTAAATCCCGATTCCATGCGAACTCTCGGGGAAGCTGCTGAACCCGGCGACCAACCTGACGTCGAGCTGGTGGCCGGGGGGCTGGAGAAGCTTCGCTGCCCAGGAAAACCAGAGACCCGTTCTCAAAACAGAGTTATTGATAGCGCGTCGCGGAGCTGTCGCTCAGGCATCTTAAACAGACCTTTTTATCCAAGGAGTATGGGAACGTCCCTGGTGGTGTGGGAGACGAGGTGGAACCCAGCCGGTGGGAGAAGCCGCTACCCTTGTAAAGGGAAAGCTCTGAAACTGCTACAGGGAGTGGAAACACACGCTCTGCCCCTCAGAAAGGAGGATCTAGCGTGAGGTGCCCCCGCCCGTGGCAGGGGGTTGGACTAGGTCGTCTTGAAGGTCCCTTCCAGCCCAAACCATCCTGTGGTTCGATGAAAAAGGGAAGAGGCTTTGTTCAATGACACGATCAATTAAGCTGTGAGGGCGGGGGGAAGAAAACATGTTCTGGAGGGAATTATTTTCTAGAGGGAACTATTTTTGTACCCGGATTTGGGAGAGAGGGGAAAAACCCCTGACCAACAGCCACCAGAGCAGTTGTGTGTTTGTACTGGGAGAAGAGGGCTGGGGAAGGGGTGTGTGACAGTGACCAGGGAGAACCGGGGAGATGCTCCTCCGCACCGTCACGGTTTGTGTTTTGGTGGTGTTAAGGGTAGCAGGCTGTTAGAAACCTCAGGCTGCTGGGTTCACTTCAGTGATCGGGGAAGTTATAAAGGGCATGTGGAGCATTTGTCTTGGTTTGGTTTTTTATCCCCCAAGAGCTGTGACAAAGCCTTCTGGCAGCCGTGGTTACAAACGCATTCACAGCTCACGGCCCCGAGAGACGCTCCTGGCTGATTAGTGCTGGGGAGACGCCGTTCCCCATGCAGATGAGGAGCGAGGCTGAAGCACTGCGTGGTGGGTACGTGGGTTGTGCAACCTCCTCCTCAGGCCAGGGTTTGCTGGAGGATGGTGCGGAGGGGTCGCTCGCTGCGCTGTGTTAAACTGCTGCTTCCGACACTGCAGCCTCACGGTTTGTCCCCTGATGTGTGTTCCTAAACCATCCTGAAGTTCTTACAGGGGGCTACAGGAGAGCTGGGGCAGGGCTCTGCATCAGGAGTGTGGTGACAGGACAAGGGCTGATGGGTTCAAGTGGCAGAGGGAGATTCAGACCGGAGAGAAAGGAGAGATTGTTGCTGCTGAGGGTGGGGAGAGCCTGGCCCAGGTTGCCCCGAGAGGTGGGAGAAGCCCCATCCCTGGCCCCATGGCAGGTCAGGTTGGCCCTTGGGGCTCTGAGCCCCCTGCTCTGGGTGCAGATGTCCCTGCTCCCTGCAGGGCGTTGCACTGGAGGACCTTGGAAGGTCCCTCCCAACCCACCCCACCCCGTGGTTCTGAGGTAGAAGCCGAGGGATCCGGACGTGCTGATGCAGTGAAGGATCGTGATTTTCCAAGGATTAAGCCGCTCACGCAGCGTGTTCAGCAGCACGGTTTGAGTCACGGGTTCGTTAATATCCAACGCTTGGCACCTCGTGTCCTTCAGGAGGGATCCTGGATGCAGAGCGATGGGTGCTGGGCACTGCTGGACCTGC
This sequence comes from Bucorvus abyssinicus, assembly GCA_009769605.1. Taxonomy (NCBI): domain Eukaryota; kingdom Metazoa; phylum Chordata; class Aves; order Bucerotiformes; family Bucorvidae; genus Bucorvus; species Bucorvus abyssinicus. The sequence goes on from CM020025.1 coordinate 1,184,693, forward strand.
CCTGCAGCGGTGAAGTGTTGGCGTGGGTCACTGCCAGCTCGCACATTCCTCCAGGCAAAGCCTCACCTCGCCCAGACGCTGCCACACGTGCCTCTGGACACCCACCTGATCCCGTGTCGTCCTGCGTGGGAGGAAGGGAAGGCGGCCATCGACGCTCGGCCCCGTGTCTGTGCGTAGCCTTTACGGAACGGCAACGGAGCGGGGGAGCAGGGCGAGGAGGTCCGTCACGGCTGCGGGGGGAACGCGCGCTCTGGCTGGTCGTGCGCAGCCCCAGCGAACCTCAGGAGCTGCGCTTGCAGCCGGCAATCCCCTGCCTTGGCTCACGCCCGATCAAAATAATGCCAGCGAAACCCTTCAGCGCAGCAACAGCTCCTCAGCTTACTGCTTTAACGTCGTCCTGACCCGCCAGCCCTGGGATGAGGGTCTGGGCGGTGGCTGTGGTCTCTGCGACCCCTTCGCAGAGCCCTGGTGCTTTGGGAGAACGTGAACGACTGTGAGGTGGGGAGAAGGCACGTGGCGGACGGGAGCAGGCTGGTCTGCTTCAGCAGCTGATTTTTTCTAGTTTTTTTTCTGCTTCTGATCCTGCTGAGTCACGTTGAGTGATGTAACCTCTGGAGTTCAGTTAAAAAAAAAGAATCACAGGATTGTTCAGGGTGGAAAAGCCCTTTGATGTCCTCGAGTCCCCCCGCTCCCCCAGCACTGCCAGGTCCCCACTGACCCCTGGCCCTCAGCACCACCTCCACACGGCTGGGAAACCCCTCCAGGGATGGGCACTCCACCACTGCCCTGGGCAGCCTGCGACACGCCTGCACAACCCCAACGGGACAGAAATGGGTCCTCAGGGACAACCTCAACCTCCCTGGAACAACTGGAGGACGGTTCCTCTCATCCTGTCACTTGTTCCTGGGCAGAAGAGACCGACTCCCCCCTCGCTCCACCCTCCTGTCAGGGAGTTGTCAGAGCCAGAAGGTCTCCCCTGAGCCTCCTTTGCTCCAGGCTCAACCCCCCCAGGTCCCTCAGCCGCTCCTCAGCACATTGTGCTCCAGACCCTGCTCCAGCTCCGTTGCCCTTCTCTGGACACGCTCCAGCCCCTCCATGTCCTTCTGGCAGTGAGGGGCCAGAACTGAACCCAGGAGTCGAGGTGCAGCCTCCCCAGTGCCCCCAGTCCAGTCCAGGGAGACGATCCCTGCCCTGGTTGTGCTAGCCACACCAGTGCTGGTACAAGCCAGGATGCTGTTGGCCCCCTTGGCCACCTGGGCACACTGCTGGCTGCTCTCCAGCCGCTGTCACCAACACCCCCAGGTCCTTTTCCCCGGGCAGTTTCCAGCTGCTCTTCCCCCAGCCTGGAGCGTTGCCAGGGGTTGGTGTGACCCCAGGGCAGGACCCAGCACTTGCCCTGGTTGACCCTCAGCCCATTGGTCTCAGCCCATGGCTCCAGCCTGTCCAGAGCCCTCTGTGGAGCCTCCTGACCCTCCAGCAGATCCACGTCCCACCTCTCCTGACTGCATTCCAGAGCAGGCAGTGGAGGGGTCTCTCCTCGGGAGCAGTGAACTCCTCTCAGCTCTCTGAGGAGGAATGTCCTCTCCTGCACTGTCCCAGCACGGAGAGCCGTCATTCCCTCCGCAGACACAAGAGCCACTGTCCTCGTGTGACAGCTGTGAACGTCCAGTGTAGTTCGATTTCTAGTTTCTGTCTGTCCGGATTTCTGTCGGAAGTCACGAGGCTCGCGTTGTGTTCAGAGTGTGAAGCTCTTTCCATTTTCAGGTGGGATTTTTGTCTTCCCCTGTGGAAGGTGACGCAAATGGTCCAACGACTTGGGTTTTTGTTCTTTATCTAAATTCTGGGGTGAGCTCGTGGGGCAGATGCTGACACCTCCCCTGTCCCTGGTGCAGGGAAGCTGTGTGTGTTGTAGCTCTCTGCTCTCCCGGACAGTTGCAGACTTTCTTCTGCGGTTAATGAGAAGGTTTTAAGCGTTTAGCAGTAATTGTGAGGAGCACGTGACAGATCCTGCGTCCTTCCACCCCTTCCTGGGCTGTGTTCCAACGCTCCTTTGAAAGAAATACCCCAGAAATAGGAAAAAAGTGGAAAACCACTTTGAAACGTTGGTTGTTACAGACTTTTAGGGCCACAGGGTCTGTTCTGAGGTGCCTTTGTCCCATTTTTGGAGGCGCTTGGGCTCACCTGGCTGCGGGAGGTAAGAGCTTGGCTTCCCCCTTTAATTCTCCTTCTACAAGAGAAGAATTCTCCTTCCTCCGGCGTCACGAGGGACGTGGGTGAACGTGGGTTTCCCCGGGGAGGTGTCAGTGCGCGTCTGTTAATCCAGGCTGGGGCTGAAGCAAAGAAAACGGCTCAAGTGGGTGAGGGATGTGATGAGGCGCCTGGGGGGGGGCGGGGGTTGTGGCAGGACACCCCTCATGTCCCACCAAGTGACAAATGCCCGCTCCCCGGTGCGGGCGGCACCCGAACGCGCGCTGCCGGCTCCGTTTGGTGCCGGCTGTTATCGCCCGTTGAACTGTCTCGGTGTTCCGTGACGAAAGGCCGGTGACATCGGTAACGGCAAGAGCCAAACACGACGGGCGGGTGCTGGGGGTGAGGTGGGAGGGGGCGCTCACCTGGTGTAAAGCCACGAGAGGAAGGGTTAAATGGCTCAGAAACGTCGTTAGAGCTCCCTCAAGCCCATTACTGCTTCCCCGGGGTCCTGCGTGGTGGTGGCGTGTGCCGGATGCCGGGCAGCACGTGCGGTGCCCGAGCACGGGCTGTCCCGTGGGGTCACTCAAATGTTACGGCACCGCCAGCTCACCTTCCGCAGGAGCATCCCCTTACCTGGGCTGGAATCTGCCCCGTGATGGTTTTTTCCATCTCTGTGTTAGCGCCTGAGCTCCGCGAGCTCCTCTTGTCGCTCTGGAAACGACTCCTTGCTCCGCCACCAGCAGCACCCTCACGTACGGAGCGTCTGCGGCGCTGGGTTAGCGCTTGGTGGACGATCCTCAAGGTCCTTCCCGACCCCAGCGATGCGGTGACGCTGTGACCCGGTGACGTGCTGCTGGCTCTCGCACGGGCAGGAGCCACACGTGCCGTTCTCTGGGTAAAACCCGTTTTGCACCGGCTGCGACCGAGTCGATGCTATTGTCCGCGGCTCCTCGCTGCTGCCGCAGAGGGGATGGTTGGGCTGGGAAGGGGCCACTCGTGGGCAGCCAGGCGGGGGGTGAGGACGGGCAGCGCTTTGTGAGTCCTCTTCTCTCCGTCTCTGCGAGACTCAAACCCAAACGGCCCCGCAAACCCACACCGTGTGTCAGGGCAGCGGGCGCTGGGTTGATTTGCCGACTGGTGCTCCGGTGGGATGAAAATGAGAGCTGATCGGAGGATGGCGGGGTAAAGTGTCAAAGCAATTGACGTTTTGTATCTATCTAAATCAATTTATCCTTCCCAGATACTGACGAGGGGAGGTTTCTGCCCTGGATTTTGACGCTTCCTTTAGCGTCCTCCGTGCGACCGCAGTGAATTTCCCCGCTTCCCGGTGCCCGTCACCTCCGTGGATCCCAGTCCCGCACGTGGGAGGAAGCGCGGAGCCCACGTACGAGATAATAACGCTTTTGCCTTTTAAGCTGTCAGAGCGCTCTGCTTTGAGGGAATCATTACTAATCCCTCATCAGTCTAATTTTAAGCATCTCACACGTATTTGAATGTTCTTCTTGATCTTTTCACAGGCAGGAGAATGTCTGGGTGATTTACCTGCGCTCCTCCTTGCTGTGGTGCTGGGTTTCTTCATCCCGTTGGCGCTTTCCCTGGTCCGCGCTGCGCTGGTGAGAGTCAGAGCCCCCATTTGCTCCTGCTCTGCGAGAGCATTCGTGGGGCTCTTGACCTGGAAGTACGAAGCAAACCTTCGTTTTCACTTTGACTCCGGTTCGATCTGGTTAACGTAACTGGCGGAGCGTGGGTTGCTCCGTGTCCTGCTGGTTGCAGCGAGGTGAATCTCTGCTGCGTGAGCATCCCAGACCTTGGGAGCGCAGGAAACGAAGTGAGGAGACAAAATGGCATAGAAAATCACTGTAAATTCGATCGAAATGTGCTGCTGATTTTGTTTTCCAGAGCAATCCGGCTGCCTGAATAGGAGCATAAATCTCATTATTCAAATAATTCACTTGCTGTTAAAGTAGTGAGGGGAGGGGCGGGGTTTGGTCTCTGTTCCCCAGGACGAGAGGAACCGGCCTCCAGTTGTTGTTCCAGGGAGGTTGAGGTTGTCCCTGAGGAGCCATTTCTGTCCCGTTGGGGTTGTGCAGGCGTGTCGCAGGCTGCCCAGGGCAGTGGTGGAGTGCCCATCCCTGGAGGGGTTTCCCAGCCGTGTGGAGGTGGTGCTGAGGGCCAGGGGTCAGTGGGGCCCTGGCAGTGCTGGGGGAGCGGGGGGACTTGAGGAGATCAAAGGGCTTTTCCAACCAAACGATCCATCATTCTGCGATAAAGTCATGTATTTTCGATAGGGTCTGTGGAAGGGTCTTTTAGTGTGGCTTTGGATGTCGTGGCATCGTTGCTGGACCTGGCCGGTTCGTGACTGCGGAGGGTAGGGAGAGATGGACGCAGAATGAAACGTTCTGACCTTGAGAGGTCTGGTGATGCCAGCTCAGCCCTTGGCACCGGGAGGTTGTTAGGAGAAATTAATGTTTCACGGCACGCAGGAGTTCTTCAGTGGTTTTCCGTGGGCCGAGGCACCGGGGCCCGTGTAGCAGCAACGTTCGCTCGCAGCTATTGTTCCTCGGGGACCGGCCGTGGCTAAGGCACGTCGCGCGCCGGATGATTAAAACGCGTAAATTAATGGATGTTAATGGCTCTTGTCAAACTCGGTCTCGCTGAGGCCTGATTAACCTGGAGACGGCACAAAGAGCACCACGCGGCTGGTTGATTTACTGCTTCCCTCCCTCTTGGAGCAGGGCTGGGCTCCACCGAGTGGGTGGCGGTTCGTTCTTCCCCCCAGTCGCTCTGCATTAACCGGGGCGGGGGGTGTCCTGCGCTCCATTCCTTAGAGCCTCCGGGCTCGGCCGAAAGCTCGGTACCGAGGCAATGGCATGAGGATTGGTCTGCAGAGGTACACTTTAATTAATCTTTAATTAAGACTCATGTGGCCATGTCCCGTGATGGAGCATTTTGTCCTTAATGGCAAAGACACGTTCCCCAGGCGGAGCTGTTGGATTGTAACTTTGCTTCCAGGGCAGAAGGTCGAGATCACCAGAATTGTAATTTCTGCCACCGAGTGCCGGCCGCGTCAGGACGGTGAATAGCCGGGGATTTCCGTCAGCCACCGGTGGTGGGAAGGGCCCCGTCCGTACAGAAAACTGCTTGAACTCCTAAAATAAACATCCAACGGGTTCAGAACGGCGGGAGGATTGCAGAGGAGCCAGGTTTTCGGTTTTCACCCGTCACCCCCAGAATCGTATCACAGTGTCACAGGATGGTTTGGGTCGAAGGGACCTTAAAGACCACCCAGTTCCAACCCCCTGCCATGGGCAGGGACACCGGCCCCCAGCCCAGGTCGCTTGAACCCCATCGTGCGCGTGGAAGAGCAGAGCTTCCCCGGGGTCTCTGCAGGGCGCAGCACTTGCAGACCACAGGGCTGGGCTGAGGGGAAGAGAAGGGTGGTTTGGTCGTCAGGGTCACCGTGGCAAGGAGACCGGGACGACCCACGAACGGTGCGACAGAAAGCTCGAATAAAGCTTTACAGCTTGAATTAAAGCCTTAATACAGAGAACAAACTGGGGGTGAGTGGAGAGGGCTCGTCCTGGGCTGTGGAGCTGCTAACAGCCTTTCTGCCAAGACCTCTGTTTCGGGAAGCACGGCTAGCCCGCGGTGCGTCCCGGGGGCTCGTGGGGCGATGAGGTTCCCTTGTGCCGAGAGGATGATGCTGTGGAGGTTGTTGGAAGACTCCGTGGGGACCCGAGGACAAGGCGCGTTTCCAGGGGGGGACCGTTCAGACTGAGCTAAAGCCCAGAAGAAACAACAGAGTGGTTTATAGACTCGGCTTAGGTCAGGCTCGGTGCTCCGCTTCAGGGGGGTAAAACTCCAGAGCATCTCTCCTGGGACGAGCCCCCGCGGCTCTGCCCTGCGAACGCCCCGACCCGCAGAGGCAGAGCGAGACCACAGGGGTGAACCCTCGGGTTTGGGGTAGGTTTCAGAGAGGCGTTCGCTGTCATTTGCCACAACCAGGAGTTAAACTGTTCCCAGTTGACGAGGCGCATCCCTGGAGATCTATATCCAGCAGACAGGGTTCTCTCCGTGCTCCAGCCGCTGCTGCTGCTCCCCTCGCACCTCCGGCGCTCCCCGTCCTGGTGAGGACGTGCGGGACGAACTGGGGCTCAGAGAAAAGCCGCGCTGGCGTGCAGGAATCTTTAATCTCTGACGTGGAGGAGCTTGCTTTGCCATCTGAGATGCCGCAGCTTTCTTCCCATGGGAAAAAGGAGAGCCGGGGCGGGCCAGCCTGTCGGCTGGCGTCGAAGGGGCTCTCTTTCTGATTACGCCAAGGTCCGCTGATTAAAGCGTCGCTCATTAACTTCGTTTGCCCCCGCGGGCTGACGGCTGAGCGGCGCTGCCAGCGGGTACCACGCGTGGGAGGGGGGATCGCTCGGCCACAGGTGCTGGAAGCGCGTCAGGCTGCTGCCGTGGTCCCGGCGCTGCGGGGACGGTCCCGCCGGTGACGTTTCTGCGTGCGGTGCTCGCCCAGGGCTGCCCCCTGCAAAGCTGTTGTGTCTCAAACCCCTGGGTTCTGGCTCTGCTGTTGCGTCAGCGCGTGGTTTGTTGGTTTTTTTGCTGTGGCACTCGGGTATTTAGTGATATTTAGAGAGCCCAGGAGTCTGGATTTCTAATTTAATTCCTTTTTTTATTTCTCAACCTTGCTTTCCCCACCACACCTCAAAGCCTGAAGAAATTTTTCAGGTCTCTCGCAAGTCAGCGTCTCTAATTCTCGTCCAAACCACACGGTGCTGACCTACGGGCTGCAGGGAGCTTAAAAAGCCGCCACGGCCAGGGGTGAGGAAGCTGTGACCTGGCCGTGGCCGGGAGGACCTTTTGGACACCGTCAATAAGCCTCTCCTGCTCAAAGATGTCTTAACGAGACCTAAGGCGGCAGGAAAGGTGCTCTACGTTGTCCTTACGCCTATCCCACGAGGAGCCGCTGAGCTTGTTGCTGTGTCCCCAGAATCTTGTGAGCTCTTGGCTTTGTGTTCTCTTTGTCACTCTCGCTGGCGGTGTCGTTTTGGCTTGCAGACCCCCCTCAGGAGCCTTTCCCTGTACACACCCTCTCAGGCTGGATTTTCAGCACCAAAAACGAGCCTAGACTAAAGCTTCAAACCGGTTTTCATTTGTGTGGGTGCCAAAATGTGATGTCCAGATTGGAGGTCCTGGTTCCTCCAGGTCGTGCTGGCGATGGGCAGAGCTGGAAGCGCTCTGCACCCCTGTTCCCTTCGACGCGTGCGTATGGATTAAACAATTAGTGTCACGTAAGAGGTGACGGTAAAAAACCGGGTGTGTTGGTCAGTAGCGTTTTTCCTCTGACCGATAAGGTTTTGGTGGGGAGGTTCATGCAGTAGGTGGGGGCTTCGCTATGCCTTAGTCTCGTATCAAAGAGGCGCTTGGTCAGGTAAAGCAGGCGCTGACAGTGGTGCCTGTCTTTGCCCCCCTGCCCCGCTTCCCTTCTTGCCCCTTCTCCAAATGTAATTTTAACAGAAATTGGGCGTTCAGAGGTTTTTGGCCACTGCTCAAGGGGTGTAACATCTGTACTCTGGAATTCTGAATATCTGGTCCTAACCCTGAACACAACCATTGACAGGGAGGAAAGTGAAAAGTTAATAGATCTGGAAACCTCAACACACTGAAATAGGAACTATTCTTCATGGTGTGTCATCGTCTTAAAAAAACTGAAATAAAAATCCGGGTCGTGTCCTGTAGGGGTGTTCCAGTAGATCCAGTGCAGGTAGATGGTAGAATCATACAATGGTTTGGGTTGAAGGGACCTTTAAGGGTCACCCAGCCCAACCCCCTGCAGGGAGCAGGGACGTCTGCACCCAGAGCAGGGGGCTCAGAGCCCCAAGGGCCAACCTGACCTGCCATGGGGCCAGGGATGGGGCTTCTGCCACCTCTCGGGGCAACCTGGGCCAGGCTCTCCCCACCCTCAGCAGCAACAATCTCTCCCTTCTCTCTGCTCTCAATCTCCCTCTCCCAGCTGAACCCATCAGCCCTTGTCCTGTCCCAACAGCCCCTGCTGAACAGCCCCTCCCCAGCTTTGGGACAGGCCCCTTGAAGCACTCCAAGGCCACACTAAGGTCTCCCCGCAGCCTTCTCTGCTCCAGGCTGAACCCCCCCAGCTCTCTGCCCTCTCCTCCCAGCAGAGGGGTTCCACCCTCGGCTCATTGCTGTGGCCTCCTCTGGCCCCGCTCCAGCAGCTCCCTGTCTCTGCTGGGCTGAGGAGCCCCGAGCTGGACCCAGCCCTGCAGGGGTTCTCTCTCCCCAGAGCAGAGCGGGGCAGAGGGGCAGGATCCCCTCCCTCGGCCTCACGTCCGGCCTCACACAGCACGGCGCACGTGGAGGTGTTGTGGAAGCACAGCGCGTTCACCCAACGGCCGGGACGGGCTGGGACGCGCCTGCCGCTCGGGGTGTCCGGAGCACCAGGCACGGACAGACCCCGATTGCTCGGTGTCTCTTTCTGGATGACGGCGTTGCCTTCAGTCATGTGTAACCAGCTTTTCTCTTTGCGCCTCCTCAATTCATCTTCCTCCTGCTCATATTTGAGCCCTTTGCCACCCCCGCCCCGGCATGAAACCCGCCGTCAAAGACGGCACCGACGCGAGCGCCTTTTCTTCTCCTGGTTTAGAGCCCGTTAACCAAGTCCTTTGTGCTGTGGTTGGTTTGTGGTGCTGGGCAGAGCTCCCGTGTGGAGGACAGCTGATTGTCCCCGGTTTTGGTGCCGTTCCGTCTTCCCGGTGCGCAGCAGCTGTTTGTTCAGCTCCGGGGACTCGGAGCTCTCGGCGGCGACAGGGATGGCTGCGAAGGCGTTGGCGGAGGAGAACGTCCCACCCTCCCTTCCTCGTGCAGCTGGGGACTTCTCTGCTTGCCTCCCGGGCAGAATAATACATGTAAAACGTCGAGTTAATTTTTGGCGTGGGGGCAGACTCCACTTTTCAGTGCCAAAAGCCATCCCGCCCGTGCGGAACCGAGACGTTTTGCCCTTTCTCGTGTTTTCCGATACAGCTGGAAAGGAGCGACCTGGGCTGGGGGCCGGTGTCCCTGCCCATGGCAGGGGGTTGGAACCGGGTGGTCTTTAAGGTCCCTTCGACCCAAACCTTCCTGTGACTCTGTGATACGATTCTGGGGGTGACGGATGAAAACCGAAAACCTGGCTCCTCTGCAATCCTCCCGCCGTTCTGAACCCGTTGGATGTTTATTTCAGTAGTTCAAGCGGTTTTCTGTACGGACGGAGCCCTTCCCACCACCGGTGGCTGACGGAAATCCCCAGCTATTCACCGTCCTGCTCCCACCAGGCTGTGACTCTGTGAATTTTATGTGTTTTAAAAACAAAAGCAAAACAAGGAGCATCCTGTAAAACCTTTGGGTCCCCACAAGGGGTCATTCAGATCCGTCACCTCTTTGCTTGATGCCTCTTGCCATCCTCTTCTGATCCTGCAAGGTCCGTCCCGTGAGTCGCTGCCGACTTGGAAACACATGGAGAGTTTTGTCTTCTCTAGTCTGGAAAGTCTCCTGGTGGCTTTTGGTGCTGTGAGTTGTACCCAGGACAAAGCTGACTCATATTTGCTGCTTGTCCCGCAGATGTTTCAGGCTGTTCCTCGGGGATGGCTGCGTGTCCCTGCCCGCTCCACCAGCTCCTCTTGCACTCGGGGCGTCAGAGAATTGATATTTTGGAGTTATTTACAGCAGGGGCCGTGCTGTGGTTGAGGAGCAGCAGGGACTCTCGGGGCTGCCTCGCCTTCTGCTCCATACCCACCGTCTGCCTCGGACGCATCGTGGTTTTGGGTGCAGGAGTCTGCACGTCCCCGGAGGATTTGAAGCCTTGTGGGAAAATCAATTATTTTAAGAAGAAAATTCCTCTGATGATAAAATCTAGAGGCAGGATCTGTAAACAGCCTGATTTTGAAGCAGATCGAGCACTATTAGCTGTGCTTCTGGATGCTTCTTATTTAAAAAGAAATGGAAAAAAGGAGAGAAAACATGAATTTTCCAGTTGTTCTGCAGCCTCAGCACCTTCGACACACCGCTTGGACTGCCAGCGCCGAGCAGCTGCCCGTCCTCTGATTCAAGAGGGCTTTGAAGCCACGTTTAATCTCGAGGAAACTCTTGAATCTTGAGGAAACTCATTCCCCTGGTGGCACGGATCTTTGGTGCCTTCTTCATGACTCGACCTGGAGCTCCCGCCGGCGCCAGCAGTCGAAGTCCCTGCGATCTCACAGGAGTGCAGAATTCAACCCGCTCTTGCGCTTCCCAAAGCTGCTGACGGTGAAGAACTCGCTGGAGGAGAAGCAGCGCGGCAGAGAGGGCTTCGGCGGAGGCTGAGGCGCCGTGAGCAGGGTGGACGCCTCCCGAACGCGCCCAGGCGGGTTGTTCTGCCGTGGGGGCCGCGGGGAACGCGGCAGAGGCTGTAGACAGCGATGATAGAGCTCGTGACAGCGGCGTGGTGAGAGGTGGTGGTCAGTGACACGATGGTCATCCTTCGTGTGAGAGGGAGGAGGCTGCTCGCGGTCGAGGCGCTTGCCTAGACCTTTAGGAGCTGGTTTAGGAACACCTTAGTAGGGAGGGAGGTGACCTTAAGGGGTTTATCCATGGGTTTTTAGCTGTTAAATAATTTGTGTCTCTTGAAGCCCGCGTGCAAGCTGATACCTTCTTTTTTAGGTATAAACGTGATACCTAGAACCTTGTACGCAAATTTACAGGCGCGATACCTGCACCGCTCTGACCAAACACGGTCCTAGGCGCTGTGCCTGCCTGCCAGCATGGTCCCTGCTGCGAAGCCCAGCCTTTAGTTCCTGCAAAGGCTGTAACTAAGCCGAGCTGATGGGTCAGAGAGCCAACAGCATCGTCGACACCCCAGAACTGGGCTGCCTGGACGGCGCAGGGTGAGACGCGGCTGATGGGGCGGGGTGAGTTGGCCATCAGATGGGTTCCCAGGGGGGCTCTGTAATAGCTGAGCAGAGAGAGCTGCCAGGAGCAGGATTTGTCGGTGTCACAGGAAAAACTCCAAGGAAAGAGCCTTCCAGATCTAGTTTTGCTTATTTTTTCCCCCGTTTCCTCTAGGGGGAAGAGGGTTATTGTCTCTATGCTTCTGAAACATCCCATCCACCAGGAACACAGGGAGCAGAGCAGTGGGGGGGGTCCAGTCCGGCAGTGCTGCTTCACGCTGCCCGTATCATGCAGCATCTCATCCGCTTGCCCGCGGGGCCAGGCAGGGACCCGCCTGTGTTAAAAGTAACGAGAATCTTTCTGTCTGTTGTTGTTGTTGTCCTGAGCCGGAGCCGTTCCCTGTCCACCGTACCGTGTGGCTGCCGGGATGACTGGAAAAACGTTCAAGGAAACGCTGGGCAGGGCTCTGAGGAGCTTGATGCCTCCTTGCTCCGAGATGCTCAGTCCATCGTCTTAACGCTCTGGGCGGCAGCAATACTGGTGGTAAACTGGTGTTCCGGAAAACTGAGAAGTCCTGCAGAAATGCCAGAACTCCTATAAAGACCATCCCGTGTCGGCTGGACAGAAGGTTTTAAATGGGAGAATTTGTAACCCAGTTGGGAGAACACGGCTGAAATGGGGGGCAGAGGCAGCCCAGCCGGTTGGTTGGGATGTGCCGCGAAGGGCGCGATTGGGACCCAAGAGAATTTGGAGAACCGTTTCAGAAGCTAGTGGGGTTTAAGTCTCCCTGTGCACAAATACCTCGCTGGAGCAGCGAGGGAAGGGGACGTGCCCTGTGCCCAAAGCCATGGGTGGGGCCGTGCAGGTTGGCGTTGGTGTCGGGACGCCAGGACGCTGCCCGGGGACTGCTCATCTCACCTCTTCCCTCTTTATTAATCTCTTGCCAAGCTGCATGAACGTCCCCATCGCTCCGGCGGGCTGGAAGAACTTTCTACCAACACCTGGCCCTGCAGCTGGATGCTCCTCACAGCCACTCACTCTTCCACCATTTTCCTTCCTAGGTCAAGGCTTAAACCTCGGGGGTTTTCCGCAGGCTCTCGCTCCCCCTCGTGTCCTCGCAGGGCTTGTGCAGCCTCTGGTCCTGCTTTCATTTCTCATTACCTTGTTCCTCCAGCAGCCCCTCGCCAGGCCCGGGAGCTCTCAGGAACCAAAGGTGGGTCTTCACCGAGGTTTGACCTGCTTCTTCTCTCTGCGGAAGGTAGCACTGCGCAACGGCGAGTCCTTGGGTCCCGTGGCCTGGGACCGCTCCACCTCCCTGCCGAGGGAGGGCTTTAAGAGCTTCTTCCCTGGGGCTGGGTAACAGCACGGCGCCGCTTTCTGAGCAGCTCGGCGCTGGAATCTTTTTTTTTAATAATAAACCTTGATTTGAGTCGTGGATGGTAGAAACCACCATCCAGAGGGGTTTTACGGTTTAGTTTTTGTTTCTCATGTCTTTTGTTATCTTTTCCTTCTCTTGTCCAGTAGCGGAAGGGGAGTGGTAGAGCAGCTTTGCTGGGTGCCCGGCATCCAGCCAGGGCCAACCCACCCCATGGGCAGGGGTTGGCATTTGCCTTGGTTGAGGTTCCTCTCTGCCCTTTTCTGCAGGCTATCCGGGCGGATCGGCCTCTCCTCCTACTCGTCACCTGCTGACTTGGTGACGGGATGCTCTGCTCCATCACCCAGCTCATCAAACACATCTTTGGACCTTCAAAATACTTAAGAAACATGGACAATTAACCCCTTCAGTGGGCAACGAGGTGGGCTGAACTGGCCCAGAACGTTGTCACAAAGTTGGGCTGGAGGCCCCGCCCCACCAGCACGTCCTGGGGTCCGTACTGGGTCCAGGACTGTTGCACATCTTTGTTTGAGCCGTAACGGGGACCGTTACCGTGTCTCCAGTGCCAACAGGTGTCAGGGCTTACGCCAAAGACAGGGGTAGTCAACAAGACCGAGTGTCCACTGCGTCTTTCCCCTGGGACCCCTGACGTGGGAATGCTGGTGGGTTCGTACGTTCGTTTGATGAACATGACATCAGGCTGGACTTCTGGTCCCGTGGGTCTGCAGCAGCCAGGCTGTGTGTGTGCCTGCGCAGCCTGCCGTGCCGGAGCAGTGAAAGCTGGTGGCTCACAAGCCAAGTTCACTGCCTGGATAGGAGCGGGCTGGTGAAGGGAGGTTTGTGTCGACTAGAAAATAAAACTCTTTGTGTGAAGAAAAAGTAAACGGAGGAAGTGTTTGTGTGGGCTGATGAGCTGCCAGAGCTTCCCGGCAGAGAAGGGGCATTTCGGGAGCATCTCCAGCGAGGTGCTGCCAGCCCCACCTTCACTTCATGGGTGGAAACGAGCTGGTAAAGCACCAGAGCGGGCTCCGAGAACAGTCGCAGCTGGCTCGTTATTAAAGGGTGGAATCCTCCCGTATTCCGAGTGAACCAGCGAGGTGTCACTGACGCTGAAACCTCAGCTCAACCGTGGGCGCTGCAGAGCGGCAGGATTTGGTTGTGTGCCAGTGCGGGCCGTGGTGGAAACGGGAGCCGGAGGTCGTTCCGTCTACCAAATGTCCTTTCTGTCCTCGTCGCCTTCTGCAGAGCGAGGGCGGAGGTGCTCAGCAGAGGGAGCTGCAGCCCCGCCAGCCTGCTCCATCCCCGCGTTCCCGAGATGGGGCTCCACGCAAGCCACGGAACCGCCGTATCCATCTGGGCCAGCGCGCGGCCACCGGTTCCGGAGTTAATTCTAACCGTACCGAGTTTGAAGCTGACAGTCGTTCTGCGTTAGAGGCGTCCGGGTGCTGTCTGGTTTGGAGCTGGGTGAGCTTCTGACGATGCCCCGTCTAGTCCTCTGCAGCTCCGGAGGTGGTTGTGCCCCTTTGACCATGCTCTATCCGTCGGGGTGTCGGCGTTCTGGCGACGCGGGGCCAGGGGCACAGGCGGGCGATGGGTGAACGTCCCCTCCGCGCCACGGCGAGCTTGCTCTCGTTTCGGCTCAACCGTCGAGCAGAGCCAGGGCCGGCGTGAAATCACGGCTGGAGAAACTGGGCTGGATCTGAGCGCTTCACCCGCCATGGGGCTAGTCCCCGAGCGCTCAGCTAACGAGGCTGCTTCATAACGAAGAGTCGGCTGGGAGAAGATCTGCCCACCAAAGCGCCCGGCGAGCGGCTCCAGAGCTCGGTCTGCTGGGCTGGCGCATCCCGCCGCGTCTGCTCCGCCAAACCCGTGTGAGCGTGGAGGGCTCCAGCGATGGAGAAGTGGGATGGCAGCACCAGCGCCTCCGCGTTCCACGTGCCCGGATGGATGGTGAGTTCTTTAGCTGCTGCTTTTCACCAGCGCCCAGCCGGCCGCGTCATTCCTGGAGGGATCTCAGGTCTCGCTGCTCCACATCAGGGTACGGTGGCGTTTAGCCGGGTCGTTAACGTCCGGTATTAACGAGGACGGTTTGCCATCCTCCCCTGCCAGCGCAGCTTAGTTCTGCTGAGCTGCCCGACTGAAAACGGCCAAGTGACGGAGGGACGGGGCCACCCCACCTCGCAGATGGGTTACATCAAAACGCATTTTTACGGATTTGGGAGCAGCGGGGAGGAGGAGTGGGAGGAACCGTGCCGGGTTCCCGGGGACGCTGGATCTCCTCTGGGTCGCACAGCTTTTCGGCTACTTCATCATCGCTTGAGCGTCTGCTCTTGGAACGGAACCTCTCAAACTTCAGCCACCCATCAGGGCACCCTGTGCTGCTCCGCTTCGTTCTGTCGGTTGGAGAGGTTAGAACAGACACCAGCCAGTATGAAACTAACACTCCTCTCTCCGCTCTCTGGCGGGAAGAATTCCCAAAGCAGCTGGAAGTACCACGACCTTGCTCCAAAAAGCAGCGGCGCCGGGGGGGCGGGAGGGTGCGTGTCCGGAGGTTGGCTTCACGTGTTCCCCGAGGTGTCGCGTGGCCCAGAAATGTTCAGGAGCGCTGCAATTCTGCAGCGGTAGCTGCTCCGCCTCCCGGGGTTTCTGCTCAGTTTTTGCAGTCATCCCTTGGTGGTTCTGCTAAAAACGCTGGGGTGGCTCCGATAAAGCGCTGCTGCGCGTGTGCTCCCGCCGCACCGGTGCTCTCCGTCATTGCCTACCGGTAGAGTCTGAGCTTGGCCATTCGGTTCCAACTTCGTTGTTCCCCTCCAACGTCCAGCCTGACGTCCCCCCGCGGCCGCTCCCTCCAGCTTTGTGGGTTTATTTAGGTAGAGTCACAGCTGGTCGCTCTGCTCCTCACTCAGATTTTTATATATTTACACATGGACAGCGAGGAAATGAATTTTGCATTTAGGGGTCGGCAGTGGTGAACCTTGTGTCCTACAAAACTTCCTCGATTGTTTCAACTGTGGATTGTTTTGGTACTAATTGTAAAGGTCGTCTTCAGAGCGAGCCACCATCCTCTCCCTGCAGACCTGCCCCTCTCCGGTTTTCTCCCTTAGGAATCTGGTGGGATCAGGTGACAGATACTTCATTTAACTAGACCTTTTCTCTGATGGATTTAGCGATTCCCTTTGCAGCCTGGATGTATGTTATAGGAGGTTTCGCAGAATCCCAGAATCATCTGGATGGCAGAGACCTTTGATCTCCCCGAGTCCCCCCGCTCCCCCAGCACTGCCAGGGCCCCACTGACCCCTGGCCCTCAGCACCACCTCCACACGGCTGGGAAACCCCTCCAGGGATGGGCACTCCACCACTGCCCTGGGCAGCCTGCGACACGCCTGCACAACCCCAACGGGACAGAAATGGCTCCTCAGGGACAACCTCAACCTCCCTGCAACAACTGGAGGCCGGTTCCTCTCGTCCTGTCACTTGTTCCTGGGGAGAAGAGACCGATCCCTCCTCGCTCCACCCTCCTGTCAGGGAGTTGTCAGAGCCAGAAGGTCTCCCCTGAGCCTCCTTTGCTCCAGGCTCAACCCCCCCAGGTCCCTCAGCCGCTCCTCAGCACATTGTGCTCCAGACCCTGCTCCAGCTCCGTTGCCCTTCTCTGGACACGCTCCAGCCCCTCAGTGTCCTTCTGGCAGTGAGGGGCCAGAACTGAACCCAGGAGTGGAGGGGTGGCCTCCCCAGTGCCGCGTACAGGGGAACTGGTGGCATCAACCTCCATCTACCAAGGGCTGAGGGTTGTGTCCTCCAGCAATGTTTTTAATCAGGGTTTAATGTGACTGATTTGCATTTTATGTGGTTCCTCAGGACAGCGTGGGGGTGAACAGCCACATGTCAAGAAATAATTAGCCTAAGCTGTAAAATGCTCATTATCTTTAAAGTCATTATTTCAAACAGTCTTTTATGTGTTAACGTTCTTACCGAGGTCCCACGTTTGCTCCACCACAACTCACCAAATAACCAATATCCTCCCTACGAGAGTGGGAGCCGAAGAAGGGCAAATGGTGGATTTTCAGAGTTTTCTGAAGTCCTGCAGCCATGCGTGCGCGAGGCAGGAACATTCTTTGGGCTCGCTGTCTCATCGGTGATGGTTTCAGTGGTTTCAGGCGGTACAGCTGAGCGATGGTTTAGGTGTGAAGGGGCTGTAGGACCATGTGGGATGATGGCCGCATATAGATGCTCCAGCTGCTAGAGATGATGCAGTGGCTCGTGGTGACTCGGGAGGTGTTTTCCATCCCTGTTGCCATCTCTGACTGCCGAGATCCGACGTTTTGTTAATTATAAAACAAGTCACCCCTTAGAGTTGAAGTGATACAAAAATAATTGTCTGCTCTTTGCTGGCCTTGTCATGGGACTGTGGCCAGCAGAGCCGGGGTGGGCCAAGAGGTCTGTTCTGCAGCTGGGGGAGGAGGTTTCCCTCTCCTTGTTCTCCCCATGGACCCCACTGGAGTTGCCCGGTTTAGGTGTTTCTTATTTTCTGGTTTTTTAAAGATTTCTTCGTCCTGCTGCCATGAGTTACAGCAGCGGGAGCGGCCGCGCTCATTCTTGCCGTGCGGTGGGTGAAGGTGCTGCTGCTGGCTACCATGGGAGTGTGCTCTGTGTCAAGACGAGCCAAGATGTGGGCAGCAGGTCGAGGGAGGGGATCCTGCCCCTCTGCCCCGCTCTGCTCTGGGGAGACCCCCCTGCAGGGCTGGGTCCAGCTCGGGGCTCCTCAGCCCAGCAGAGACAGGGAGCTGCTGGAGCGGGGCCAGAGGAGGCCACAGCAATGACCCGAGGGTGGAACCCCTCTGCTGGGAGGAGAGGGCAGAGAGCTGGGGGGGTTCAGCCTGGAGCAGAGAAGGCTGCGGGGAGACCTTAGTGCAGCCTTTGAGTGCTTCAAGGGGCCTGTCCCAAAGCTGGGGAGGGGCTGTTCAGCAGGGGCTGTTGGGACAGGACAAGGGCTGATGGGTTCAACTGGCAGAGGGAGATGGAGAGCAGAGAGAAGGGAGAGATTGTTGCTGCTGAGGGTGGGGAGAGCCTGGCCCAGGTTGCCCCGAGAGGTGGCAGAAGCCCCATCCCTGGCACCATGGCAGGTCAGGTTGGCCCTTGGGGCTCTGAGCCCCCTGCTCTGGGTGCAGATGTCCCTGCTCCCTGCAGGGGGTTGGGCTGGTGAGCTTTGAAAAGTCCTTCCACCCAAACCATTGTATGATTCTATGTTGGAAGAGCTTCTTTTGGTTGTATCTCCAGGTTTTCCACCTGCCTCTTCACTGCTGTGGGCCATGGAGGATTATTTCTTGTTTTAGAAGATGTAACCTAAGAGTGGCTCTCAGCCATTGGAATGAGAGCAATGGCTTGGTAGACCTGGACCTTGTTTCAGTCCTTATTAGCAATTGTCTTGGAGGTCTGAGGACCAAAACTGACCTCAGTCCTAGTGAAATACTGTAGGTGGAGGTGTTGTGTGCTGAGGTCCAATGTTTACACCATACACAACCTCAGCCCGGTGCTGAGTGTGAGTTAGAAATACGCTGAGCCGAGAGTTTGCTGAGTTTGGCAGGTTCACCACTGGTGTGAGGTCTTCAGGAGACAATGGCTTGAGTTTCTAGCACGCCTTGGCCCAGGTGGTGACTTTTCATTCCCGTCTTTTCTGTCCCAAGCCCTGTCAGTAAAATCAGCCTTATCCTGCGCATTCTCTGACTGTTTTTTCAGAAGGAGGACACCAAAGCGTTAAACCTGTGTGTTAATACCGGAGTTGGTCTCCATGTGACCTTTTGGCTGGAGAACTGGAATCTTAAAGACTTGGAGCTCCAGTGAAGGTTTTGGCTGAGCAGTCAGGATTACATATTAATTGAAGGCATGTGAACCTGCGGCATAACGGGGCTTGGACGGTCCCTTTCTTGACACGCTGTGACCTGGGCTCAGGAGGTGGGTTCGGAGAGCAGGAGCTGCCTGAGTGGTTGACCCTGAGGGCTGCAGATCATTTAGAGCATGGAGAGGTGAAGGCATCACGGAGAGGTGAAGGCATCATGGAGAGTGCAGAAGGGGAGCAGGTCTTTCTCCGGTGCCTTCGAGATGCCAGCACTCATGTTTCCAGACCCATCTCTGGTGTCAGAGGGCAAAGCCCAGCAGGAGATGACGGGTCTGGCTTGGCAGGTCGAGTGCTGGAGCTTTTCCTTCATGAGGAGAGCAGGAGGAGGAGGTTTGGTGTAGGACCTGCCTGCCCTGGGCTGTGGTGGAACATCCCCATAGTCATGTCGATCCCCTCCACTCTAGTCACAGCTGCAAAATTATTTCTCTTGCAAGATTTACTTAAAAAAAAGACTGAGTCCACTTTCTCACTTGGCATCGTAGGTGGATGAGAAGTTCTTCCACTGGGAAAGGACTTTCCAGGCAGTTTGTCAGATGAATAACCAAGTACTGGCAGCTCTGAAGACCACAAGCTTGACCTGCTGTTCCGTAGATGGATTTTAGGTGGCTCCGTCTCTTGCTCTTTATTTCCCACATTGGTCGCGGGTGGGTTTGGCAGCCGTTAGCGACGCCACAGAGCTCGTGCGACCTGATCGCACGGAGAGCTGCCGTTTCCTCCCTTTGTCCCTTTAAAACACTGAATCCCGTGGCTGAAGGATGAATTTCAGACACCAGCGCTAGAGAATCGCTGCGCCTGCAGAATTTCAGCGTTCGGAGAATTTATGAGGGTGGATCCTCTTGCAGGTGGTGCAGGCGGGCGGGGGGGGGTTTAGCTGTTTCAGTATTTTAAGGTTTAATTTGGCAATCCTTGAGGAGTAGAAGATGCTCCAAGCCCAGGGCACGGCTCGGCTCACACGCAGGGAGGCTGCAGTGCGGCCGGGCTCCCACCACGCTGGAGAAGCAGATTTTAACCATTCGTGGTTTTGTAAATGATGGCGATGACTCGGATTTCTGTAGGGTTGAACATAGTTCTCCCTGGTTTTATTTGAAGGTTGAGCCAGATGACACGCGACTTGCAGTAGATACCCGAGCTGTGGGCTGGAGGGGTGGGAAAGAGCTCAAGTTTTAGCATTTTTCTGGAATAGAGGGTCTCAGATTCAGTCTTCACTGAAGAAAAGTTGGGGGGGGTTGTTATTTAAGTATCTGGTGATAACCTGCTGGAAAAGTCGTTTGTGCTTTGGTGGTACCATCAAGGTGAGCTTCATACCCCTCTGATGGCTTCTAGCCTGAACTAAGCTAGCGTCTGCCTGAGGATTTGGCAGGAGAGGGTCGTCAGCAATGTTAAATCCCCAAACCCCACCCTGAGGACACGACTTTGGCTGTAGTGTCAGCTGAGGCAGATGGTGCTGATCCCAGTCTCTCATTTCCTGACGTAAATATTCCAGATTTCCATTTTCCAGTTACTCCACAGACTCGTTAAGGTCGGGAATTCTGGGTTTTTTTCCTCTTTGTGACGTTGCTTTTGTTTAGCCCAGGAATTTTTCCTCTTTTAGTGGATTCCTCGAAATCTGCTGTGGAGACGTAGAAGGGCCCCGTGGCTCGTGCTGGTCTGCAGCCACGCTCGGGGGGAGCACTGGCAGCACCTTCCCCATCGCGCTGAACCATCCACTGGACAACAGTGACGGCTCCTGAGGAGCGAGATCAGGGCAGAGCAATGTCAGAGCAGAGGTAAATGCTTTCCCAGGCAGGTGTATGCAATAATACATGGAGCTCGCCGGAGCTTTTATTGCCACATTTAGTTGGAGTTGGTGTTAGGTCAATCAGAGATGCCCCGTCGCTTCCCAACTCCCTCTTCTTTGGCAGCAATTGTTGAGGTTCTCTGTGGGAATTGTCTTGGGTGCATCATCAGGGACAAAACTCTTTAGACAACAGCTCCAACTGCTAAATAAAAGTAATAAAAACGTACCCTGTGTCAGGTCTGCTCGGTCCCTGGTAGCAAAGCCTCGCACTCCCCAAACCCTTCTGCTGCACGAGCAGCCCTCGGGTTACCCACAGCCTCCTGCTGCAGTAGGTACCTGCAAGGTGGGAAGAGTCGAGAGAGAAGGGAGAGATTGTTGCTGCTGAGGTGGGGAGAGCCTGGCCCAGGTTGCCCCGAGAGGTGGCAGAAGCCCCATCCCTGGCACCATGGCAGGTCAGGTTGGCCCTTGGGGCTCTGAGCCCCCTGCTCTGGGTGCAGATGTCCCTGCTCCCTGCAGGGGGTTGGGCTGGAGTAGCTTGGAAGGTCCCTCCAACCCAAACCACCCCGTGACTCTGTAATTCTAGGAGGAAAGGTCCGACACAGGAACACAGGATGGTGTCGGAGTCCGGACCTTTCCAAGGACGGACTCTCTGCACTTGCTGCCGCGGGGGACGGAGCGGGGACTGGCGCAATTAAAAACCACTTTGCCATCTAACGAATACCGTCGTTGTTTTAGTTGCTCATTAGTTAATTTTCTTCTAATGAGGCTCCGTTAACGTAATCATCTGACATTGGGGAAAAAGAAAGAGGGGGGGAGAACCCGAGTTAAAAAGAGCCTAATTAGCAAGTTGATTAGCGCGAGCAGGGAGCTGCTCTGGTTATATAAATCAGCCATTGTTGTGCACACCCAAGCCAGGCCAGGTTAAAAACGGCCGCTCGCCGCCGAGGGGTCAGCGAACGCTGTAATTCAGCAGCAAACACAAGTAGGGCTTGTTCCACGGGACGCCTCATTAAGTCGTGGGGTCCTTTCCTGCCAAAAAACCCCTGAGAGCCGAAAAATCCGAGCGCTTCCCCTTCCCTCCCTCCTCCCCTCCCTCCACCCCGCGGCTGAAACCAGAGCGGGCAGGATCGGCACCAGCGAGGCCGGCAGCTATAAATGGGGGGGCGGCCCCCGCCCCGGCGGGAGATGGTGCTGCGGCGCTGCCGGGGATGCCGTCATGCCGAACAAGAAGAAGTACAATGTCAACGGCGACTCGGGGATTAAAGCCCAGGTGAGGGCAGCCCTTGGTGCCATCATCGCGTTTTTCTCCTGAAAGTACATTTATTTCTCTCTACCCCCTTTTCTCCCCGCTCCTGCCCTCGCTGTTCCCCCCAGTCACTTATTTCTGGAGCTTGGAGAAAATCCCCGTCCCCGGAGGACGTCTCCTTGTTCTCTCTCGGGAGCAGGAGGTTTGGAATGACGCAGCGTTGAGGCGAGCACCCTGCTCTGGGGCTGTTCTTCGGAGCTCCATGATGGAGGAGTCGATGGGTTGGCGAGCGGGGAGGTTGCCCGGGAAGACCTCAGGTGACGAGACTATTCGCTTGTAGAGCAGCTCTTCGTGGTGGAAGCCCCAGGTCGAAGGGAGACGTAGCTCCGTTGGCCCGTAACGAGCCTGCTCCTGCCTTTAGAAGCCATTAACCCCTCGTACCTCTGGAGGGGAGGGGTTTTCAGCCCAGATTGTGTTCTTCATGCTGGAAGTCGAAAGCAGCGGCGTGTGTGTAGCTGCAGAGCGGGCTGGACTCCTCAAGCCAAGCAGCTGCAGCTCTCAGGGGCTTCACGGCTTCTCCTTCGAGCTTGAGCTGGGGCAAAGGTTTTGAAGATGCAGCTGGTCCTGTTAGGATTCAGCTGGACACGGTGCTGTCTAGAGCATGGTTTCCCCAGGAGAGGTTGGACCAGATGGTCCCTGAGGTCCTCCCAACCTGGTACTCCATGATTCAAAGCCGGCTGTTACCTTCAGAGGTGTTTTGGTGTGAGCCGAATGAGTTCAACCTGCAACCGCATCACTGGTCTCACCCCCATCCCCACCTTTGAGGCATCTCGGTCGCCTTGTGCCGTTCGGGAGAGATTTAAACCAGCGGTTCGGTCTGGGTAAGCAAGGTCTGGGTTCCTCCTTCGGGCTGGACCTGAGTGTGCGTTGCTGAGGGTTCAGCTCAAAAAATGGGAACTGGCTTAAGGGTCTGTTCTGCCGGCACTTGGTACCCGTGACGTGTCTAGTGCCGGATGAGGGCGGAGACGTCTTGAAGAAACCAAATTCCAGCATCTTTTCTTCTGCCTCCTGTCGCTCGCAGGATAAAGCTCAAAGACGGTGGTGGAGGTCGCCGGTAGCTGGACGCAGACCTGGGGCTTGGCCTGGCCCTCCCTGACATCCTCCTCTCCCGGTGCTGCCTCTCGGCAGCCGCTGCCTCGCTCAGCTGGAGCTAAACCCGGCTCGTGGCAGCGTTCAAGGGGTTAAACCTCCAAGGGCGTGCGGGCGGGGTTTGCCATGAAGTCTGGTTCTAGTTCTGCCTAACTCGGTTCATGACTTTGGGTTTTTTGCCCGTCGCGGGTGTGGGAATGCTTGGAGAGCTCTGGAGGGTCCTGCTGTGTCCCTTGAACGTCTCAGCCCGGTGATGTGAGACAGGAGAAGGTTAATGATGATGCAAACGACTCGCCCGTTGTCACCATCCAGCCTGCGGCACGTCGCTGAGCGTGTGGTTTCACCGATAACCTGATGCTGGGACCAGGCTGCTCAGCTGGCCAGGGGGTTCTGCTGAATAATGAGGAAAAAAAAGTTATGTCAGGTCACCAGCTCCTTGGAAAAGGGATGCGGACGCGGCGTCTGTGCACGCAGGCTGTGTCTCGCCGGGGTCGGAGGTGTTAATCCGTGACACGACTCGGCTGTGACAGGAGTTCGCCGTGGGGTGGTTTTCCTGCCCGGATCCGGTGTCGGTCTGTTGTTTGGTTTGAGATTAGCGGGACAAAACAAGAGCGCCCAGGTGCTGCTCAAACCCTCTCCCGGGTCCTTCCCCTGCTCCCCAGCAGCTCGGGCTGGCTGTCCCCGGGCCAGCTCAGACGTGGCTTCACCAGGCACTCCCAGTTAGCCCCTCGAGACCCCCATCACCTTGTCCGTTCACTTACTGGCCCCCAAAGCAGGGAACCAGCTCTGGAACATCACCAGCCTGTCGCAAGTGCTGCTCCTTAAACCACTGAGCTTCAGTTTGAGTTCCCAGAGCAGGATCCCATTGCTTCTGCTCAGGTGAGATCTTTAAACACCACAGACTTCTCAACATGCCCCAGGGGGCTGGCTAAGAGGCTCAATTAATGGCTGTCAGTATTTTGGAGATGGAAATATTGAACCCCCTGGTACCAGACCGAGTCACTTTAAGCTCATAGCAAAGTCCATGGAAGTTTGTAACTGCAAGATGTGCTTTCAATTTCACAGAGCCACAAGATGGTTTGGGTTGGAAGAGACCAACTGCTCCCCCAGCACTGCCAGGGCCCCACTGACCCCTGGCCCTCAGCACCACCTCCACACGGCTGGGAAACCCCTCCAGGGATGGGCACTCCACCACTGCCCTGGGCAGCCTGCGACACGCCTGCACAACCCCAACGGGACAGAAATGGGTCCTCAGGGACAACCTCAACCTCCCTGGAACAACTGGAGGCCGGTTCCTCTCGTCCTGTCACTTGTTTCTGGGGAGAAGAGACTGACCCCCTCCTCGCTCCACCCTCCTGTCAGGGAGTTGTCAGAGCCAGAAGGTCTCCCCTGAGCCTCCTTTGCTCCAGGCTCAACCCCGCCAGGTCCCTCAGCCACTCCTCAGCGCATTGTGCTCCAGACCCTGCTCCAGCTCCGTTGCCCTTCTCTGGACACGCTGCAGCCCCTCCATGTCCTTCTGGCAGTGAGGGGCCCAAATTGAACCCAGGAGTCGAGGTGCAGCCTCCCCAGTGCCCCCAGTCCAGTCCAGGGGGATGATCCCCGCCCTGCTCCTGCTGGCCACACCAGTGCTGGTACAAGCCAGGATGCTGTTGGCCCCCTTGGCCACCTGGGCACACTGCTGGCTGCTCTCCAGCCGCTGTCACCAACACCCCCAGGGCCTTTTCCCCGGGCAGTTTCCAGCCGCTCTTCCCCCAGCCTGGAGTGCTGCCAGGGGTTGATGTGACCCCAGGGCAGGACCCAGCACTTGCCCTGGTTGACCCTCAGCCCATTGGTCTCAGCCCATGGCTCCAGCCTGTCCAGAGCCCTCTGTGGAGCCTCCCGACCCTGCAGCAGATCCACGCTCCCACCCAGCTGGGTGTCATCTGCGAACTCACTGAGGGTGCCCTCGATGCCCTCATCCACATCACTGATAGGATGCTAAACGGAATGAATCCTGACACAGTGGGCGTCTTGGTGGTTGGCTGACAAAGCGATGAGCACTGGGAGTTAAAATATGTCCTACAACTATGAGCCTGTTCTGAACGCTGAAACGCAGCCCAGTAGCCGCATGTAGAGAGAATGGAAAGGGATGTTTGAGCTGCGCCGTGCCCTGGGCGAGGCCGGTGGGCTCCGGGCGGCTGCCGTGTCTGCTGAAATGTGCCTGATGCTCGCGGAGCCCTTTGGGGTCTCTCGCTAAAGGATGGTGCTGATGCGAGCAGGGAAGCGTTAAGGTCAACCCGAGGTGCACGTCAGCAGGGCATGGAAGGGTTGAGTTCCTCCTGTGGAATCACTAGGAGTCGTCTGTGAGAGCAGGCGTTCGCTCTGGCTGAAACCCGGGGTTCGGGACGTTTCTAGGAAGGAGATACTGATTGATTGATTGACCCTGTTGCTGTTCTGTGCAACCAAGGCAGGAGTAACACCAAGCCTGGAGAAAGAGCTTCTGCTATAAATACCAACACTAAATGTCATTTTCCATTAGAGGTGCCCAGATCCAAGTGACACTTTTGTTATCCCCTCTGTCCTCAGCTTGGCTGGCTTAAAATAATTATTTATCTCTTGGCTTGGCAGTGACTGCAGGGGCAGGGCTGCGCCTGGCTGCGCGCGGCTGCCCTCAAACCCGCCGGTGGTCGTGGGGCTTCGCAGGTCTTCCTGGGGAGCCTGAGAGCTTCATCCCTTGGCGATGACTGAGATGGAAACGGGCTCGGTTCTTCTTCTCGGGTTGAGCAGGTTGCCCTTTGTCATCCACAACGATTTGCTGCGATGAGATGGGAGGCGTTAAAAGTGAGGGTGGGCGTGAAATGGCACAAAATCTTGGTGTTGCACCCATTGCTGCGGAGTTATCGTGGGAGATGATGGTGCCTTCTCTCCAACTTGGATAATTACGTTTGGCCAGTCTGCCCATCACTTCATTTACCCTTGATTGGTGGTGTAAAGGTGGCTACTCGTGATTACCGTACTCCTAAACCCTTGTGTTCCCACGTCCCTGCTCCAGCTACACCACTTTGAGGGATGTCTCTAATCCCAACCTCCCTTGCAGTGGGTTCACTTTCCCCTGCTGTAGGGTGGCCCTCACGGGGCTTTCCTTGCGACGGGTAACCCGTATCGTCAGCCTTTTGGAAGGATGAGTTGGTGTGTGATGGGGACAGCAGCTTTCTGATCGGTGTGGTTGAAAGAGCAGCTTCAGCGGATTTGAAAGGCGAGTGTGTCGGTGCTGCGTCCGGTGGAGGCTCTGAAATTAAACAAAATAGGCAATTTAGCATGTCCCCGGTTAAATGATGGGAATTGTGTTTCAGCCCATCACTGGGATGCCGTTGGTGTCTGCTCAAGGCTTTGGGTTCTTGGGGTTAATCTTCTGTATCAGACTGTTGGTTTTTTACCTCTGACTTAACTATTCATTTCTTCCCACAGATCCAGTTCGCTGACCAAAAGCAAGAATTCAACAAGCGCCCGACGAAGATCGGCCGCCGTTCGCTGTCCCGCTCCATCTCGCAGTCCTCCACAGACAGCTACAGCTCAGGTGAGTGCCAGCGGCTGCCACGCCGGCACCAGCACCGCCGCCACTGCGGCATTCGTTGCTCTTATTTGGACGTGCAAGAGGTGGGTGGAGGTCCCGTGGTTTGGAGGTGGTGGACGTGGGTGAAGAAGTGAGTGAATCCCAAGCGACCCATCCCTGGGACGTGCTTGGTGGGAATTGGTCCCAGCATCTCAGCCCAAAATGACGGGGAGGTGCCAGTGCTGGTTTAGTGATGCACGAGAGGCCTGGGTGTGGAAACAGCACCTCTGCAAACAGCCCGTGGTTTCTTCTCTTCCTGCCCATCAAAACTGGAAAAGTGCCATCAAAATCAGCAGCTGGTCTCCAAAATACACACGATCCATGAAGCTGCGATGTGGAGCAGCGCGCTCCGAGCTGCAACGCGTCGCTAACTGGGCTTTGCTGGAAGCAAGAATGGGAAAAGTGAGAGTGGGGAGAGCCTGGCCCAGGTTGCCCCGAGAGGCGGCAGAAGCCCCATCCCTGGCCCCATGGCAGGTCAGGTTGGCCCTTGGGGCTCTGAGCCCCCTGCTCTGGGTGCAGATGTCCCTGCTCCCTGCAGGGGGTTGGGCTGGGTGACCTTGGAAGGTCCCTTCAACCCAAACCAGTCCGTGGTTCTATGAGAAACCAGCAGAGACACTGTTGATCCTGAAAACTCCATCCCTTGGTTGGTGCAAAGCACAAAGAACAAAAATCCTGGTGATCCGTGTGATCCGACTCTTAGCAGTGGAAGTCTCTCACCCACATTAGCCATGAGCCGCCGGTTTCCTGTAGTTGTTCCACTTCATTTGAGACAAATAATTTTTCTCACCAGGGAAATTAATTGTTTCTGTGCCGTTTGGGAGCGGTTTATACGCGCAAAGACGCGCCGTGGTGTGTAACAGCATCTGCTCCTGCAAACCAGGGAGAGGCGCCGGCCCCAGGGCTGCGCTCCGGAGCCAGGGGGTTGTTCTGTTTTCACGCCGCTCTCTTGGACATAATAATGATTTATATTAAAATGGTGCACGTGGCTCTACGGGATGCCAGCCCAGTTCTGGAGCTTTCATTGCTCAACTTCTGGCTGGTTTGAGGTGACGTTTAGGAGGCTGCCTGTCCCCTGTCCCCGTGGGGTGTTTCTGGGTTACAGGGGCTGGGGCTCCTTCCCTTTCGGTACTTGTGTTTCATCTGACAGGAAGGCAAGGTCCAGACTTACCGTTCTGCGCCGGTGTGCTGTCGTACCGCACGGACACCACCAGCCGAGTCACAGAATCAGCTGGTTGGAGGAGACCTTTAAGGACAGCAAGTCCAAGCGTTCCCCCACTGCCGTGTGTCACACGGGTGGAACAGCGAAGGACCGTCTGCCCGGGGAAGGCTGGCTGCTCTCTAGGCAGGGGGTTTGTTTAAAAAATATAACTTTCAGCTCCCCAAAGCAAGATCCGTGGTTTTAAAGAAACCTCTGCGCAGATTCGTGTCTTCAGGGCAATAATCCTCCTTTAGCTAATTAATCCTTCCTCCTGGAGTCCTCGGTATACAAGAGCTCGGTATTACATAAGGTGCTCTCTCGTTACTAAGCCTGGCTCCCCGTCCCCCAAGAGCTGCCGGGGATTGTGCACACAGATTCAGAATTACGTCGTCGTCAGCGCGTCGTTTGCAGGGTCGGACTTGCCTTTCGTGCCCCGCTGAGGAGCAGGGAGCCTCTGCGGAGAAATTTCAGCAATGTGTAATTCTCCGCCGTAAGCGGATTAAGCCCCGAGCGGGTCTTGGGGAGCCTGGCACGGCGACAGTGCTGAGCCTGCGGTCTTTGGGACCATCCTGGGTAAGAAACACTCACCCTTAGAGTCACAGAGCCGCAGACTCTGTGGTTGAAGGGACCTTCCAAGGTCCTCCAGTGCAACGCCCTGCAGGGAGCAGGGACATCTGCACCCAGAGCAGGGGGCTCAGAGCCCCAAGGGCCAACCTGACCTGCCATGGGGCCAGGGATGGGGCTTCTGCCACCTCTCGGGGCAACCTGGGCCAGGCTCTCCCCACCCTCAGCAGCAACAATCTCTCCCTTCTCTCTGCTCTCCATCTCCCTCTGCCAGTTGAACCCATCAGCCCTTGTCCTGTCCCAACAGCCCCTGCTGAACAGCCCCTCCCCATCACCTTCCTGCTACCAATTCCTTTGGCACAGAATTGAGGTAGAAAGTTGGGAACAACTTCCTCCAGCGTTTGGCCTGGATCATTCTCCCTTGGAGAGTGTGCCTGGGCGATGCCCAGTCTCCTGTTTGTTTTAGAAGAACCACATGATCTGGAGAGAAAAGATTTGGAGTAAAACTTCAGGGCAACTTAGTGAGCAGTGAGGGATGACCATGTGGATGAGGCTTCTGAGTTGGAGCCCAAGGTGTGGCCCCTGCCAGAGAGGAGGAGGAAGAAGGGGAAGGTTGGAGGGATGGAGCTCAGGTGGACCAAGGGCCAGCACCATTCCAGGTGCTTTGTCCCTGGAAAAGAAAGAGTGGCGATGCTTCCTAGTTCATCTCCAAGCCTTGCGTGTTGCTTTGACGGCCAATGCCAGTCCCAGATGATGAAAGAGGTCTGGCCTCCCAAATCAGGACTTATTCCAGAGTAAATCATGGCACCAATGGTCTCTTCAGCTGATCTGGATAAACTGGAAGCAGAAGTGGTGGCTAATTCATCACAGCTCGAATTCTTCACTGTGAGGGTGGGGAGAGCCTGGCCCAGGTTGCCCCGAGAGGTGGCAGAAGCCCCATCCCTGGCCCCATGGCAGGTCAGGTTGGCCCCTGGGGCTCTGAGCCCCCTGCTCTGGGTGCAGATGTCCCTGCTCCCTGCAGGGGGTTGGGCTGGATGGGCTTTAAGGTCCCTTCAACCCAAACCAGTCTGTGATTCCATGATTGTATGAAGATGGAGAGCCACCATCTCTCCAGGAAACCTGTGCCAATGTTGCCTTATCTTCCTGATGAAGAAGTTTCTTCCTACCACCCCATGTAAGCCTCCCAAGCAGCAACTTGAGGCCGTTGCCCTCACTGAGGAGTGTTGAAATTGAGCAGATCAAGGTCTGGGAACAGCACCATGACTTAATGGTAACGACCTCACAGCCTCCACCGTGCCCAAGTTTGAGATGAAGCAGGGTCTTGTACCTATCCTGCCTTAAACTCCAGCTCTTAATATCTTGCAAGTACTCAGGACATTATCAGACATTTTTATTGGCCGTCTTAGAACTGTAAAGTCTTAACATTTGGGAAGAGAGATGGGAGAAAGCCACAGAGGAGCTGCAAAGCACGAGGAGATGAGCCCATGGGGACACGGGCAGCGCTCGAGCTAATTGCCTCTGGCGTGGTGTTGAGGTAGAGGTAGATGAGAGTGGAGATCATTGCAGGCAAAAGCTGACTGTGGCGAGATGGTCATCCTCCGGAGAGGGGGAGAACCCGGCCAAGGGCAGGGGGAGCTGGCGTGTGCCCCTGGAGGAGCACATCCACCGGCACGTTCAGCAGCTCAGCTGCGCCCTGCCGGTGCAGGTGGTTTGGCCTTAGGGAATATTGTGCTGTGCCTCTGACCTCCTTTTCTTCCTCCAGCTGCCTCCTACACAGACAGCTCTGATGACGAGACCTCCCCCCGCGACAAGCAGCAGAAGAACTCCAAAGGCAGCAGCGATTTCTGTGTGAAAAACATAAAGCAGGCAGAGTTTGGCCGCCGGGAGATTGAAATCGCTGAACAAGGTGAGTGGGGCGCGTTCCTCAAGCTCTGTGTTGTCCAAGGCTGTCTCGTGGGGTTCTTCCTTCCCCCAAATCCTCTTCTTGTGAGGTTCAGTGTGTTGGTCAGTTCTTGACACCGTTTGTGTTAGAGACGGGAAAACTTGTGTGGGATGTTGTGGGATGGACAGGAGTTGCAGGGTTATGCTGTGGAGTCCAACCAAGCACCTACCGCAGGACTGCTCTAGGGGCAGATGTATCTCAGGAGAAAAGATGCAAACGCTCAGACCAATTAGACAGCTTTGTTGGAGCATGGTGGTGTCCCAAACCCCGTCGCAGAGGCAGCGCAGTGCTCCGGTAGTTGGAGGGGTATGGGAGAGGCTGCTCAGAGCAGTGAGTCCACGGCCCGAAGCAGCTTCTCCTCCAGCCTCACCTGGGCATGCACAGGTGGAAGTTGGAAAATGTGATGATTCTACATCCTAAACAGTAGGAAATCACAGAACCCCCTGGTTGGCGGAGACCTTTGAGATGATCGAGTCCAGCCGTTCCCCCTGCACTGCCAGGGTCCCTGAACCATGTCCCTCAGCACCACCTCCAGGGATGGGCACTCCACCACTGCCCTGGGCAGCCTGTTCCAAGGCTTCACAACCCTAAAAAGAAAAGAAGTTCTTCCTGATACCTAACCTAGATCTCCCCTGGCGCAACTTGAGGCCATTTCCTCTCGTCCTGTCACTTGTCACATGGGAGAAGAGAACGACCCCCACCTCACTCCACCCTCCTGTCAGGGCATTGTGGAGAGCCAGAAGGTCTCCCCTGAGCCTCCTTTGCTCCAGGCTCAACCCCCCCAGGTCCTTCAGCTGCTCCTCATAACACTTGCTCTCCAGACCCTTAGACTGGCTCTCCAGACCCCTACCCTTGCTCTCCAGACCCCTACCCTTGCTCTCCAGACCCCTACCCTTGCTCTCCAGACCCCTACCCTTGCTCTCCAGATCTCAGAGGGTTAGTGGCTCCTTTGGGGCTGTGCCATGACTTATGTGATCCCTGCTCTCAAGGTTTGAGGTTTTTTCGAAGCTTCCACAGGGGTACAAATTCACAGGAGCACCAGACAGTGGGGCAAGGAGCGCAGCTGGCTGTTTCTTCCGTGCTCGTCCCTCTTCCCATCACACCGATGGACTTTGGGTTTATTTTGCCTTTCAGAAATGCCTGCGCTGATGGCTTTGAGGAAGAGAGCTCAGGGAGAGAAGCCGCTGGCTGGGGCCAAGATCGTGGGCTGCACGCACATCACGGCACAGACCGCGGTGAGACCCCGACCGCAAACCCCAGACAGGGATTTCCCCGTTTATTCCCCAAAAACAGACCCCGAGAGGTTGATGCAGAGACACGGTCTCTGAGTCCAGCCCCAAGTGAAACAAGAATGGTCGGGTTTGTGCTTCAGGGCGGCGTGGTGCGGTGTCCGTAAGGCACTGCTCAAGTAGCGAGAGCCAAGGAAGTGGGATTATCGGTGTCTGTGAGCGGCAAGGAGTGGTGGTCAGTGCCCGGGGCCGTTACACAGCCCCAGAGCTGGGGTTTCTCCTCCAAACAAGGGACAGGAGTGCCTTCTCCTGGCTAGATTAGGACTTTGCTGAGTGAAATCTGCATGTCTGTGTATTTATACCCACCCGCACCCGTACACGTGGTGCACATAGCAAGTTTCTTGTAAAGAAAAAAGGTATTTGTCAAATTATTTCCTGTGCAACCTCTCTGATGCTCTTAGCACCAACCTCAGCTCCCCCAGAAGCTTTCCCAGGACCGACAAATGCAATGCCCGGCTGCGTATTGCTCTGTGACCTTTTCTGTTTGGATCCAGGTGCTGATGGAGACGCTGGGCGCGCTGGGTGCGCAGTGCCGGTGGGCTGCCTGCAACATCTACTCCACCCTGAACGAAGTGGCCGCTGCCCTTGCCGAGAGCGGTAGGAAACCTCCCCCTCCTGGTTCTTTCTGGTTTTGAAGAGATTGCTCGCTGCCCCGTCGCCTTTAGCTCGTTCACCGTCTCTGTCGGTGGTTTTTCCTTCACTCTTTTCAATTCAGAATAAACCTGTAGGAGTTAGACAGCACCAGGTCAGTCCCCCCCTTTGGTCTGGAAGTCGTAGAACGGTTTATCTCTGGGGTATAGAAGTACGAGGTACACCTGGGGGTGATGCACGTTATTAGGTGTCAGGGCTCTGTGAACCTGAAAGTTCCTTTGCTGAGAGAAACGAGGTGAAGTTCTATTTCAGATCGAAAAATTCGAGTCGTAACTTTGGCTAAAAGGGGTGGAAGAGAGAATTTTGGGGGGACATAATTCACAAACCAGAAGCTGTCCACGTTGCTGCTCACCTGGGAGGTGCCTTAATGCAAACCCCGTTTTACCTGGGTACGGCCAGGGCTTTTACTGGGAGGGCTGGGGCACCCAGGAGCAGCCAGAGCCCCCGGCTTCCCCGTTAGCTGCTCTCGCTGGCCGAAGCTGGTGAATAATCGCTCACGGGTCAGAATACTCTCGGGTAGACTCGGGGCTGTCAGGAGGGCAGGACACCGACCTCGCAGCAGAAGCTTGATTTGGGAAACAAATGTCGTTGAGAGCGCGTTGTCCTCTCGTCTGGTGGCTGGAGCTGTGTCTCGGGGGCGAGGAAGGGATTAGCAAGGCTAAAGCTGACTCCGACCTGCTGCCTTCAGCGTGTGTCTTCACTGTGTATCTCTGAAGCTTCTTCTAGAAGGTAGATGTTGACAAATCAGACTGCAAGCAAGACCGCAGTGCTGTCGGCAGCCCGGTTCGTCACGCGTGGACGTAGGGAGAGCCGATGCCCGAGGGCTCTGCTAAGGCTGTGTTAGCACCCGTCTCCCTCTCTGTGCCAGGGTTCCCTGTCTTCGCCTGGAAGGGAGAATCCGAAGACGACTTCTGGTGGTGCATCGACCGCTGCGTCAACGTCGAAGGGTGGCAGCCCAACATGGTGAGTCGGCCGACTGTCAGGCGCCCAGCGCGGGTTGAGGCGCGGGTAGCTCTGCCTGAAGAGGAGGAGGAGGGCTTAGTGCTGGCCTGTGTTCTCCTCCTGAACTGGGACCTCACTTAGCAGTTAAGGCTTGGTGCTCACACAGCACTTACCTTCAAACCTCCTCACAGCGAACTGCACCATGCGGGACATGAACTCCTCTCCCTCTCGCAGGTGTAAAGTCAGGGAGAGGCGAGTTCAGCGGCTTCCTGCCTCCCAGGCGAGGTTTTGTTGAACTCTTCTCTGCTTAGTTTGCCTCCAGGCTTTAAACCGGAGCAGTCTAAACCAAACTCATTTAATCCAGATGGTAAAGACTGACTCCAGGTCAGTTCTGGAAAGGGGTTTTCTCCATTTTACCACATTCAATTAACTTCACGCCGTCGGTTGATGTGATTTTTTCCTTAGCTAGCCCTATCTTACCTAGGTGTCTCATCCATCTCTGTTTCCGAACAAAAAAGATTTTTAGGTGATTTCTGCACTTTAGTCCTGCTCTTACTGTACGAACACAAGACCTCAGGCAGCCCAACTCGCGGCTTTGCTGGTTTATTCTGCCGCTGTCTCTAGGTAGAACAGAGAACCCTCAACGAGGTGAGCGGAATAATCTGCAGCCGTCAAAGGAGCTGTTCTCGTCACGCTTCCCGACAGGTTCTGAGCCCTGGAGCTTGTGATCTAATTTAGATGAAAAGCAATCAAAGTGGGGAGATATATCTGGGTTGTTTATTTGCCAATATCAGCTTGTTCGAGGCGGGCTTTTTTTGTCCCTTCCAGTCTACACCTTCTCCCTTCCTTACTGTCACCTTTAAAAAGAACCATGAATGTCAAAAAATCCACCCCCGAGCCCCGAATCTGAGTCCAGACACGACAGCACCTTTCTTCTTCTTTCTGAGGAATCATTTCCCATCAAAAATTGATGAAGTCAACATACCAGAACATGCAGATGATGCTTTCCCAGGACCTCCTCAGGTCTCTTGCCTCTGCGACGTGTCCCCAGCCATCGGTGTATTTTCAGAGCTGCTCGTGGAGCACAGAAGTAATTGCTGGGGAGCACCACATGCCTCAGATCTGGCAGTCCCCAAGGATTCTCACACCAGATTTTGGAGGTCCGCATTTTTAGAGATGAGAAATAAGATGCTGGACACTGGGTGAGGGACGGGTGTGGAGAGGTTCTTCTTCAGATGGTTATATCAGAAGGGAGGAGGTGGCAAACTTGTCCAAAGAAGCAAGGTGAAATTTGCCTCTCTAGTCCATCCAGTCTCAAGGCTGAAGCGAGATGGACTTACTCTGCTCCCTGTGCTGGTGAAGAGCATCCATCTCTCCTGTTGAGATGCAGAATTTCCCCCGATATCCTGAATCAAGTCCCCAGGTTGTAGGACTGAGCCTCAGCTGCTGCTCCTGGCGGCCCGTGACCTTTGTATAAACCTACATCTAAGCTCATCTCACAGAATCACAGGATGGTTTGGGTTGGAAGGTCATCTAGTTCCAACCTCCTGCTCAGAGCCCCATGGCTTGTCCAGAAAGGACAAGACGAAATGGCCTCCAGTTGTTGTTCCAGGGGAGGTTCAGGTTGTCCCTGAGGACCCATTTCTGTCCCGTTGGGGTTGTGCAGGCGTGTCCCAGGCTGCCCAGGGCAGTGGTGGAGTGCCCATCCCTGGAGGGGTTTCCCAGCCGTGTGGAGGTGGTGCTGAGGGCCAGGGGTCAGTGGGGCCCTGGCAGTGCTGGGGGAGCGGGGGGACTCGAGGAGATCAAAGGGCTTTTCCAACCCCAACGGTTCTGTGATTCTATTCTGTGACCTTGAACGCTTCCAGGGGTGGGACATCCACAGCCTCTCCAGACAACCTCTTCCAGTGCCACCCTCACAGTGAAGAATTGTCTCTTGTCCTGTTTGCCCATTAACAAAACACCAACGATACCTTTCAGCGTCGGCGGTGATCATCAGTAGTGTAGTTTTCAACCACGTTGCAGAGCTAATTTTAATCAGCTCATATTTGGCAAGATCAACCACATGGTGTCAGCTGCTGCCCCAGCAGGGCTGGAAGGGGACAGGGTGAGACGTTTGGTGGCAGTGGCATCTTAGATGGGTTTAAAGAGGTGGTAAAATGGCACCCTGGGTTTCTTTCATGGAAGAGCCAGAGATTTTCCGCTGGAGAAAGCATGCAATGGAAGGGCCGAGGGAGTGAGAAGTCACCACCCTTCTGCGCAGACAGCAACGTGACGTTGGTTCCTGGGACAGAAAACAGCGAAACACCTACCAAGGGGATATGGATTCACCAAATCAGTCCAAAATCATCAAAATCCAGGGTGAATGGAGGAAAAATCCACTGCTGTGGAGGAGCAGGACTAGGTACCTCCCGGTGCTTGGGTCAGAGAATGGTCCCATGTCCCTGCAGGCGCAGGGCGGTGGGAAGATGTTTTATACAGGGGCGACAACCTGGCGGGCTCTGCTCCGAGAGGGAAGTGCCCACATCGAGAGGGACGTTGGTGAACTGCAGCCGGGAGCGTTGGTCAGTGGCTCGTGCCTCGCGGTGGGCGTCAGGCAGCAGCACCGAGCGGCAGAGCAAGGCTCACACCTGGAACAGCTGGTTCGCGCAACGAGAAGTCCTCTCCACGTCAAATAAAGGCTTTTTTCGCTGACAAAATTTGCCTGGGAAGAACTCGACCGAAGGCGGACAACCCGCGTACAGCCGAGAAAGCGTGGGGGGCACGTACCACGGGCTTTGCCGTTGGCCGTTTGGGGCTGCTACACCAAGGTGACCTTCCAGCAAAAACTACTCCCTCCACCGATGGCGTTTGGGGTTTATTTTTCATCTCCTGCCTTCCCAGGAAAGAGGAAAGTGCCAACCGCCGGAATTGTCTCTTAGGAAGGGGATTATGTGCCCTGTTCAGTGGGGATTAGTGAAGCTGCTGAATTCCTGCCTCGCTGGCCCGGCAGAGCTTCTCAGCCCACTTAACCCTTACGTGTCTCCTGTGAGCGAGGAGGTGGATCTGGGGCTTCCCTGGAGACTCCCGAGCCGGGTCTGCGTGGGAGACACGGGCTGTGCTCTGGCAGGACACCGTGTTCTTCCCAGACATTGGTGGAGGAGCAGCTGCCACCCACAGCCTCCAGTGGAAAATCCTGCCCTTCGGAGAGAAAACGGTTGTGATAGAACATAGCGCTTCCAAGTAGCTCTTTGCCCGTGGTTGGCATCATGGTGGCTTTGCGAAGCCACCACGTCTTGCCATGACAAAGCTCAGGAACATCGTCTTTGTGCTCTCAACGAGGCTCCTGCCGCAGGAGTGTGGTGGGACTGTTGATTTTTCCTGGGTGGCCGCAGCATCTGCATGTGTGGCAGAGGGTCTCTGCCGAGCTCCACCACCGGCCAGCGGGCGGAGAAGCTTCTGCCGCGGGTTGACGTCTGCACTTTAGAACACCTGCACGTCGCTCAGTGGGGGAATAAGGGCTGGCTTGGCAGCCGGAGGGCTTGAACGTTGGTGTCGGGAACATGCAGACAGGAGGAGGAGGATGCAGTCAGAAGTCGTTGGCATTGGTGTAGGGAACATACAAAGAGGAGGAGGAGGAGGAGGATGAATATGCAGTCAGAAGTCTTTGATGTCGGAGTAGGGAACATGCCAAGCGGATGATGATGATGATGGTGACACCAACATGGGCCGGTGTGCTGTGAGCCAGCGCAGCCAGCACAGGTCCTGGGGACTTCACCTGCTGCTCGGAGAAACCTGCGCCCTGGTTTTTCTTCAGTCGGAGTCTAATGGGGGTTGTCACACTTCCCACCTTGCTCGGGCCACCTGAGGCCACCTGGGTGGCAGGAGGACTCAGGGAAATGCACGTCTTCGGCGTTTTTTTCTTTTCTTGTATCTTCTCTTCTTTCCCAGGGACCTCTTTATGGTGCCTCAGTGGGTCCCTCGGTGAAGCAGTCAGAGCTCCGCACCCTCGCTGGGCACGGCTGCGGGTGGAGATGTAGCAGGCCATGACCTGAAGTGGTTGGGATTGGGGCCACCAGCAGAGAAGAGACAAGCTCTCGGACAGCTCTTGGCACGGCAATTTTTAGATTTCTGTGACCAAATTGTTCTCACGTCTGTCCTTTCCAGGGCTTCTCCCGAGGGCACCTTCACTTGCTCCTCTACTGTTTTTGTTAAAGCAGTAGGTCCTGGGCCTTCTCCACCGCCCTGAAATGGGTCAGCAGGAGGAAATGGCTGGCACGGGAGACTCGTGATCTGATAGAGCAGAGTTTTGTGCTTCTGAGGTTGAGGCTCAAAGCCGGATGGAATGAGCAGAGAGCCAAAGCTGTTGGCTAAAGAGGTTCAGGGTTTTTAATATGCAGCGGTTTATGGTGCAGTTACATCATCACTGGCCTTAGTGGCCCTGCGCCTTCCTCCTCCTTATCCATCCTCCTCCTCCTCCATCCTCTTCCTTCTCTGTCCTCCTCCTCCTGCATCCTCCTCCTCTTTCTTCATCATTCTTCATCCTTCTCCATCCTCCTCCTTCCCCATCCTCCTTCTCCTCTTTCTTCATCATTCTCCATTGTTCTCCATCCTCCTCCTTCCCCATCATCCTCCATCCCCTTCCTTCTCCATCCCCCTCCATTCACAGTCATTCCAGAAGAGCTGATGGCTCTCTATGGTTCAAAGGCTTTTCCGTCTGGGAGACGGGGAGAGAGGAGCTTCCCCAGCAGTTTTCCATGTTTCCCCTGGTCTCATCATCATCAAGGTCTGCCACATTTGCCTGGCCTGTTGCCTTTCCCCAATGCTCCTGCTCTGACGTGTCAACCAGAGTCACCTCACCTGCGCCGTCACGGTGTGGTATTTGAGATGCCAAACAGGGGCTTGGTTTGGAATGACCTGAGCGTGTCATTTGTCCGTTGTGCCTTTTGGGGGCCTTGCTGGACCTTCAGGGCGGTGACTTTGTGCTTATTTTTGTTACAGATTTTGGATGACGGAGGAGATCTCACTCACTGGATTTACAAGAAATACCCCAACATGTTTAAGAAGATCAAGGGAATAGTGGAGGAGAGCGTGACTGGTGTCCACAGGTATCGAGACAGGCTGGACTGGGAGCACGGAGATGTTTGGCCAAAAAAAGCATCTTCCGCCTCAGGACACCAGTAGCAAAAGCTCCCCAGGCTGTGAGAGGCCACAGACTTGGCTGAATGTTGAACCTCCTGATAGGTGGTTTTCCTTCAGCTTGGGCTTGGCTTTTCTGTACGAGCTGGTTTAAATGTCTTGTATAGTGGAAGCAGCTCAGGGCTCCTGCTCTGAACTTCAGAGGAGGAGTAGAAGCACCTACGGACCATTGCGCGGGTGGAAACGGTGCCCAAGGGCTTGTTTTTTCCCCTGGGGAACTGGGGCAATGGTGTCTCACCTCGCTTTGGAGATGAAAAGAGGAAGGGGAGAGGGGGTTGCACATGGGGTGGGCTTTGGAGGAGGTCAGAAGCGTAGTCTGAAACTAGAGCTATGGGACGAAGTGAAATTTGGGAAGAGGAAACGAGTCGCTACTTGGGGTGGGAGTGCAGAACGGGAGAGCCGCAGAGATGCAGTCCTGTGACTGAGTGACAGCTGTGGTGGGGGAAGCGGCTCCCAGGGTCAGGAGAGGCACCAGAGGTGCTTCTCAGTGGCATTAATCCTGTCACAGCGACAGAACATGGGGGGACCGAGGAGGAGAGCAGCAGACGCTGCGTTTTGCTCCATTTTTGCAGGGAGGAAGGCTTGGCTGCAGCTGGTGGAGCTGGCGGGGGTTGGCCAGAGGTGCCGGCAGCCCTCCAAACAGGGAAGCGAAATATCTGAGACAAGGAAGCGACCAGTTCAGGTTTGCAGCCAGTGGGGTCAAGAAGAGGACCTGGTAATATTTTTAGTGTTGGGAATCGTTCCTGATACGGGCAAGAGAGACGTGCGAGAACAACGTGGTGTTAGAAACCGTCCCCACAGTCTCGTTCCAGGAGCAGGGCTGGTCTCTGAGGTCAGTGGTATTGATGCAGGCGTGCGGAGAACACGTGTCCCTTACCTCCAGGGCACGGACAACGCGGGGACTGAGGCTCCCCAGGTGACAAGGAGAGACTGAGGAGAGACCTGGAGGTGGTCTGCAGAGCCTGACCGAGGGAGCCCGTTCTCCGTCCCAAGGGCCGGAGCAGAGAGATGATTTTCAGATGCTCTTTGTAGCCGTCGTGTAGCATTTGGATTCGTCTTAGTGGTTTTGCTGCTGCCAGGAGTTGAGTCTGCTCTCGGAAGCGGGAGGCCAGGTTGATGTCCTCCCCACCCTGGGTGCTTCTTGCACTCCATCTCGGTGACTACGCTCCTGCTGCCGTTCAAACGGACGTTTTGCTGCAGGTGTTGGTCACACCAGCTTCGTGTTGCTGTGAGTGTTGCCCTTCTGTGGCCATTCCTATTTGTGTTGAGCTCGAGGAAGGAGAGGAGCTCTCACCTGATGTTACCTGAGCAGGATTTGGAGGGTTTGTCCTTCTGAGGACATCAGAGGGTGGTCTTAATATCGGCCGTTACGAGGCACACGGAGTCTAGAGTACCTTCTGATCTGCTCTTTGAGGGGTTTATGAGATGCCTCTTGCCAACTTGGTAGTTCTTCACTAGGAAGGGAAATAGGTGCAATCATCTGTGGAAGGAAGAGTGTGGCTTCTCCAGAAATGAGGAGCTCCTCTTAAGGGGTTATCTTTGACCCTCCAGATGTCTACTGCTCGCTCCAGCGGAACAAGGACCTCGAGAGCACCCAAGAGTGGAGTGCAGGGAAGTGCTTTGCCATTGATGGTCTGTTTCTTCCCGTGTTCCTGACAGGCTGTACCAGTTGTCCAAAGCGGGGAAGCTCTGTGTCCCAGCCATGAACGTCAACGACTCAGTCACAAAGCAGAAGTTTGACAACCTGTACTGCTGCAGAGAGTCCATCCTGGACGGGTACGTATGGACACCCAAAGGGGGCTGTGTAGCTCGCTTGGGCCATGTCGCACCCCCCAGGGAACTGGGTCTGTGGGTCTGTCCCACCTGCTGCTTTAGATCCTTTCAGACCATTTATTACCTCTGGTCCATCCTGTTTGTATCGCTGATGGGAACCTGCAAAGCCTGAGAGGCAGCAGCGATGTCTCTACGGGTCAGAAGGTCCTGAGACTTGTTGGTACAACTGTAGAGCTCTACCAACAGACACGCAGCAGAAAACAAGCGTCGATTCTAGTGCTTGTAGGAGGACGATCTTGCAGCAAAGCCGCTGGCATTTCTAGAAGTCTGGATTCACTCTTTTTAACCCAGCTACGTGTATGAACGGGGCCCAGCACTGGAATTCTGCCTCTGATGTGGACAGCACGTCTTCCCTTCTCCCTCTTTTCCCTTCCTCTCTTCCCTCTCTTCTGGAAGACACGTCGGCTATTCCACCAGCCGTAGTGGTGTGAGACACTTCCCGGTGCCCTTCGAGGTTGCTCACAAGGCTTTGTGCTCCCAGGGTGATGTTGCCCTTCCGTGGGTGTAGGTGACTGATGCATTTTCCCTTTCCGGCGCTGTGGTTGGAGCTGTGCTCAAGCCCTGCAGCTCCTGTGTGAGGACCTCAGGAGTCCTCACACAGGGCTACGATTCTCCTTCGTGGCGTCAGGGTAAACCCCGTCTGTGTCTGTTGTGTGTGCGAGTCAACCAGCTGCTTTGTCACGTTTCTGCCTTTCTGGTTTCCGTTTATCTTCTCCGTGAATTTACGATGAACTGAGAGGAAGACAAGGGAGGAGGTTGTGGTAGACCAAGGCTTTATCCCCTGAGAGTCCAAAGCGTAGCCTTAAGCCTGAGGATTACACCCTGTCCTTCTGCTGGACGCAGATGGCCTTTAAGGGTCCCTCCCAACCCGAAACAGTCTGTGCTTTTACAAACGGAGAGGTGCAGAGGTGGGAGTGACGGGGCTGGTGGCTGCTTTGTCCCCTCTCCCCGCCCTGGTCCTGTAGGACTTAGAGCCACGTGCCGTACAAACACGCAGAAGAGTGTTTTCATCCCTCGGTGCTTCCTCCCTCCCCCGAGGCAGACCGGGGGACTGGGACCAGCTCCGCAGCATCCTGACGGCGTCACACGCTGGCGGGAATCAGTCGCTGACGGACGCGTGGGCACTGGGAACATGATGTATCTTCTGCAACTGTTGGTCTTGAGACGCAGCACAAAATACCTGCAGTTGGGCTCTAGAGAGGGTGTAAATCTCAGCGATCTTTTTCTCTTCTCTCCCCTTTCCTTTTTTTTTTCCTTTCTTTTGATGGAATTGGGTGTCCGTGTCCCCACCACCCCCACTGCCGGATTTTGTGAAAGCCGAGTGGGATCGGTTCAGGTTTTGTTCTTACGGTGCAGACCGGGACGTGCTGCGCTGGCAGAGGTCCCAGCAGACGGGGAAACACAGCAGCAAGGGCAGGTTTGGCTCAGGCCTTGGTGCTGAAGAGGTGACCACCAGAGGAAAGATTGCCCACACTGTGCCAGGGTGCCGTGGTGTGGCGGAGGAACCCGCTGTGGAGAAGACAACCTGCTTCCGGAGAAAAGACTTCTTTCCTGTTGATATCTTGGTATGGCTTAAAGTTTAACCTAGTCTCGAGATCTGCAGTTCTCGGTTTCATTCCGATGTAGAAATGGCTCCACAGGTTGAGTCAGAGTCCATCTGGGAGGACTTGTGGTGCTCAACCGTGCTACCTTCAGTCGGGGAGCACCAGGGGCTGGTTCTCAGAGACCCGGCGTGGGCTTCGCTCTTGATGGTGGACTCTGCTCTAACACCTTTCTCCCAGGTCTCTGGGATATGTAGGGGGGCGCTTCCTCCATCACCTCGGCTTTGAAGCGGTCCTCCCGGCAGTGGGCACCTTGACCAGGGGAGGTGGCGAGGACTCGTGTTTGTGTGCCCAAATACAGGGGCACGAAGGTGATCTTTAAACTGTGTGCGAGTGCCGTACGCGTCAGCGAACCCCAGATGTGCTCCCCTGGATGATCCGCTGCACGTGGCAGTGTCTTCCCTGCATTTCCATCACTTGTTGTTCTAAAGGACTGAATTCTGGGCACCGTGTCAAGTCCAGCGGTGGTGGTGTCTGGCTCTTCCCTGCCCGGATGTTTTATTACATGAGCCAGAACCTGGCACTGCCAACAGCCCGTGGTTTCTTCTCTTCCTGCCCGTCAAAACTGGAAAAGTGCCATCAAAATCAGCAGCTGGTCTCCAAAATACACATGATCCATGAAGCTGTGATGTGGAGCAGCGCGCTCCGAGCTGCAACATGTCACTAACTGGGCTTTGCTGGAAGCAAGAATGGGAAAAGTGAGGGTGGGGAGAGCCTGGCCCAGGCTGCCCCGAGAGGTGGCAGAAGCCCCATCCCTGGCCCCATGGCAGGTCAGGTTGGCCCTTGGGGCTCTGAGCCCCCTGCTCTGGGTGCAGATGTCCCTGCTCCCTGCAGGGGGTTGGGCTGGGTGACCTTGGAAGGTCCCTCCAACCCAAACCACCCCGTGACTCTGTGGAAACATCCTGCTGAAGCAACGCTCCGTTAAGCCCTTCCGCCTTCCTTTCGGCCACGTCTCCGCTCTGTGGTCGCAGGGTTCGGGACTCACCAAGCAGCCTGTCTCGTGGGCGTCCGCTGCCTGGTGGAGAGTTGCCCCTAAATTTTGAGGACACAACATCGAGTTCCGTGTTCCCTGGGTAGCAGATGCTGCCGGTGGCCAAGGAACGCTAAATTCTTTAGACTCTATGCCGTTGCCGCAGTGTGAGGGATGGTGGACCTGCTGGGTAGGTAGGCTGGGAGTGGTGAGGTCTGGCCCAGGCACCTCAAACTGGGTCAGGGCAAATCGGGGCAGAGGTGCCATGGGACCTGCTGTGGCTTTTGTGTAGGTTCCCTGGGAAGCGTCAGGGAATTTCACCTTCCCAGCACTGCTAACCTAGTTACTCGCTGCTAAAAATAGCCCCTAATGTAGGACACGCTCCGGGAGGGTCCAGCAGGATCCCGAGTGGAAGGGAGAGCTTCGTTAGCGGAAAACACGGGGGTCCTGGCAGAACATGACCACTTCCCCGCGGCCTCTGTGGTGTCTTCTGTGGGGTATCTTGACTTGGGGGAAAAAACAAAAAAAATTAAGGAAAAAAGTATTTTTGGAGAAGATTTTCAATATTTCTGGAGTTCCAAACCAAAGGGATCCGTCTCCGGTAACACCACAAAACAGGGACCCCAACCCCACGTCCTTCCTCTTGCGTTTCACTGGTGGCACCCGCCGGTCCCAAAGGAGGAGGCGGTTTTTAGGTGCCCTTCGGGTCCGCTCTGCGCCCCGAATTGCTGCGTGTCCGCAGGGAAGCGCCGTGGCGGTGAGGAGGAGCCGCCGTCCTTCACCGCGGCGCCGGGGGAGTGGTCCTGCTGCTGGCCTTCAATTGTCTGTGGTTTTTCTTCTTCCGTAGCCTCAAGAGGACCACGGACATGATGTTCGGAGGAAAGCAGGTGGTGGTCTGCGGCTACGGGGAGGTAAGGGGCTCATCCTCACCGGCGGGCGCTGCCTGTGACACGGGGACGTCCTTGGCGTGGCTTTGTGCCCCGGGGCTTTGCTGTCCTCGCGGCTTTTCCCTGCAGCTGCTGGTACCTTCCCAGCCAGCGGGTTTGCCAAAACCGGAGATGTTCCTGGTTTCCAGAGTGTTCCTGCAGTACTGGACAGATACCAAACCTGCCTCTTAAGAGACATGCGTAGTCACCACCCGGAACACCGTTCATAGCCGAGCGGTGACACATCCCGGTACTAATAGTCCATGTGTCAAGGTTCTCGCTCAGATTTATGGTATGTCTCAGATCTATGTTCGCTCTCAGATCAAATGCCGAATTTCCAGGCTCAGAGGCCGGGTTCGGCGGCTGTCCCGTGCTGAAGTGTGTCCAGAAAAAGGAGTTCATCTTGTCTTCCCCCCGTGCTTTCACCCCCAGTCAGAGGGATCCTCTCCCGAGGTGACACCCTCTTGTCCGGACCAGTTAACACCGGTGATGGCGGGCTGCGCTCGGGGTGCTGTACCGGGACTCTTCCTTTTTTTCCCAAATTGCTGAAATGGGACGTTTTTCTGACGTGTCGTTGCGGGTTTTGGGGAACTCTTGGTCATTGAAACCGTTCCCGGAGTTCCCCTGCGAGCTCTGTGAAGGCTAAAGCTCGTTAACCCTCCGCAATTAAACCATTAAGCTTCCCCAGTAGAGTAAAGGTCACAAGAGACTCAAACTTTCCCTGCCATAAGTGGGGCTTTTGAGGCACCAGGAGGTTTTGGGGGGAAAAAGAACGGGCTGGGACCAAAGCCGGCGGCACTGCTCTGGTTCGTCGTGCCTGCTGTAGCTGAGCTGAGCCTGACCCAGCTCCCCGGTCGCTCCAAATCCGGGAATCTCCCAGAAATGCGGTGTGTGAACCAGAGTCGCTCAGAGGGCTGCAGCGACGCCCGGAGCCGTACGTCCCCCGTACGCTCCGACGGCCACGGCGGGGCTCGGCGACCCCCGAGCTCTCGGCGTCTCACCCCTCCTCTGTGCTCCTCTCCCTGCCCAGGTCGGGAAGGGCTGCTGTGCCGCGCTGAAGGCCATGGGCTCCATCGTGTACGTCACAGAGATCGACCCCATCTGCGCCCTCCAGGCCTGGTAAGCGGCCGCACCCAGCCCGCCTCCTTCCTTGGGCTTTAACCCAGCAACGGCACGGCCGGCAGCGCTCCCTCCCCAGGGGATGCTGCTGAGGGGCTCGTGGCTTCTCCGCACCCTTGGAGGGACCCGCAGCTCTCTCCTA
This sequence comes from Bucorvus abyssinicus, assembly GCA_009769605.1. Taxonomy (NCBI): domain Eukaryota; kingdom Metazoa; phylum Chordata; class Aves; order Bucerotiformes; family Bucorvidae; genus Bucorvus; species Bucorvus abyssinicus. The sequence continues at coordinate 1,229,189 of CM020025.1, forward strand.
CGGCCAGAAAAGGTTCCTGCGCTAAAGCATCACCCGGTTTGCCTTTCTCCCACGTGCCAACTTGCATAATCAAAACCAGTGGCCAGGAGTTTAATGAGGTGACTGGGAAGAGTTTAACGAGGTGGCTGGGAAGGATGGTGGGAGTGAGCTGTGACCTTTGGGGAGCAAACTCCGGCTTTACCGTGCTGTGCACACACCTCGCCCAAGGGCTCTTCTGGTTTCTGTGGTCACCGGCCCCTCTCAAAGCTCTCCCCGCTGGCCCTGGCACAGGGCTGAAAGCACACGGCTGTCCCCTCGCACGGGCACGCTGCAGTGACACCCCACCTCGGTTCCTCCAGGTAAAGGTGTTCTGGTGCAGAGATGCTGCTTCTGCATCCCAGCGTGTGGGACGGGACGGGACTGTGGAAGCAGGGTCCCCAAAACACCTGGAGCCGCATTAAACCCGCGGGCTCTCCCAAACAGCAAGCTCTCAACGGGCTGTCGGGGCGAGAAAACTAACGAGCCCGGCTTCATTAGCAGAGCTCATCAACTTCTGGTTGGCTTTGGGACCTTCACAAGTGGCAGCTCCGCCACCCGCATCCGTAATTGCGGATTTGGGCGTTCCCCGACTCTGCACAAGGCCACACCGCGCGGCTCCTCTGGTGAGGAGTTTGCAGTGCGGACAAAAAGCTGCAGAAAATGGGACATACAGCAGAAAAAAATTCCTTTTTCATAGTAACTACGATTCTGCAGCTTGTGAGGGTCTCGGAAGGACAAAACCTCCCGCCCTTGCTCGGTGAATGCACCTGGCGATCCCCCCGAAATCTCTTTCCACTTCTCCCCACAACAGCCCCAAATCGTCCAGGTTGGCTCCAGAAAACCCTCCCGATGACCCGGGGCCCGTGGCCCTTCGCCTGCTGCGTTGCCGCGTCCCGGTTCACGAGTGTCTGAGAACCTCTCGCCGGGGTTTTCCTGGTTTTGGCATGTTCTTGCTGCTTCTCAGACTCCTTTTTCCCCCCCTCTCCTCTCAGCATGGATGGATTCCGGCTCGTGAAACTCAACGAGGTCATCAGACAAGTTGACATCGTCATCACGTGCACAGGTACGCGGTCCCCGAGGCGGCCGTTCGGGTCCCCAGGGGCGCACGCCCCGTGCTCGGGTCCCTCTTCTCCCAAAGGTGGGGGGTGACCGTGGGTGCTCATGGCGGGGTTTGCTGGCTGGCAGGCAACAAGAACGTGGTGACCAGGGAACACCTGGACCGCATGAAGAACAGCTGCATCGTCTGCAACATGGGGCACTCCAACACCGAGATCGACGTGGTGAGCGCGGGGACGGCACGGGGTGGGGGCGACGGTGCTTTCGGGACCCTTCGGCAGCCGTGTCTGGCCCACGCCGCTTCGGCAAGCGCTTGGGGGGAGATCAAATAGTCCATCGCTCCCCGTGTCCCAGCAGACGCGTCACTGTCGTTTGAAGGACACCAGACAGTGTCCGGTGTCCACCAGCCTCATTCCTTCCCCAGAGAGTCCAGGGATCGCCCTCTCCAGCCCTGCCCCTCCGCTTTCCTGTTGCTATCTCATTAAGACCCAGCCAAGAGTGCGGCTCGGTGCCACGGCGCCCACCGAAGGGCTCCGAAATCGGTCCGTGCTCAGAGATGAGGAGAAAACCAGCAGAGTCTTGTCTGAGGGGAGCTGCTCGCCAGACCTCTGGGTTGGAAGGCGTTGTCCCTGCTGGAAAGAAGTGACCGCAGCCACACGCAGTTTAGTGGGTGACCAGAGCCCTCCTCAGCCAGAAGAGCTTGAACAATAGTCGTTGCTGGAGCTTTGATGCGTTGGAATCATAAAAATAGCTCCAGGTTGTGACTCACAGAGGTTTCTCTGGTCTGGGACTGGACCAGACCCAAAGGAATCCATAAACCCAGCGCAACAGCAGCGAGTTGCTTCCTCTTTTCGTTCCTGTTATGTAGCTTCTGGGTTTTGATCTCCTGGCAGCGCTTTGACTGTCTGAACACTCTGTTCCAGGCAAGCCTGCGCACCCCCGAGCTGACCTGGGAGAGGGTGAGGTCCCAGGTGGACCACGTCATCTGGCCGGACGGGAAGAGGATAGTCCTTCTGGCGGAGGTGAGTTGCAGAGGAGCAGGAATTACAGCCCGGTCCCTGCTTGCGGAGGAAGAAAACCAGCCCTGGCTGAGCGGCGGAGCCGGAGCGCGTCCAGAAATCACCTCCTGGGCCCCAGCAGCTCAACGGTCCCGCGGGTTAAGGGTCGGCGTAACCCCGTTTTGGCCCATGAGTCGCTGGAACGCAGAAAAGCTCCTGGGTTCTTCTTCGTCCTACTCCAGGGTGTCTCCCGTGGGGTGGTTTATCAGATTTTCACTTCTCAATAGTTTTGCGGAGCTATAAGGGCAACAGCGCCTGGGGATGTACGCGCAGGTGACAGATGGTGTTTCGTCCCGGAAGAGCCGCGCTCCACCGGTGGTTCCTGTCCCTTCTGTAGGGCTCTCAGCTGGCTTTGGTGCCCTGCTGAGGTAACGACCGGTTTTTGCTTCCCAGGGCCGGCTGCTGAACCTGAGCTGCTCCACCGTCCCCACCTTCGTCTTGTCCATCACGGCCACCACGCAGGCGAGTAGGGTTTGGGCTGAGCCGAGAGCAGCGTCTCGCTCCGCCGCGGGCAGCACTTACTTACCTTACGTGTCTCCTCCGTCCAGGCTCTGGCTTTGATCGAGCTGTACAACGCTCCCGAAGGCCGCTACAAGCAAGACGTGTACCTGCTGCCTAAGAAAATGGGTAAAGATGAGCTCCTTGTCTTCTCTTGTGCCTTCGTGGTGGGACAGACGGCGGGTTTTGCGAGGCCAGGCTGAGGACGGCAGAGCGACGCAGCCCCTGGGCTCTGCTTTGCCTCCCCGCCAAGCTCAGGGTCTCCCAGCAAGCTCTTCCCACTGGCTCTGGGCTCTTCGCTGAATTGGGCGCGTCGTTTCTCCGTCCACCCGGGGAGAACGGGCTGACGCGCTTGGCTGGCCGCAGGACTGAGTCCACCCGCGCTGGTGCCGGGGATGTTCACGGAGGGCTCCTGCCAGCAGAGCCACCTTCGTTGGCTGTGGAGACACGTAGTCCCTGACCAACAGCTCTGCCAGCAGAACCCCCTCCTGAGGACACACGCTCTACGGACCTCGCTTTTGCTGCAAACCTGGATTTTTGGGTGTTAATAGTGATTTTTGAGACCGGGCGCAGCTTGTCCCTAGCGTCAGGTGCCACCTCCCCAACGTGCCCGGTGGCTCCTGCAGCAGCTTGCCCAAGGCGTGAGGGGTGACGCCTTTCCCAGCTGGGGCTTCAGGGCCCTGGTGCATGGCAGGAGGGGGCTCCTTGCCTCCCCCTTCCCCTACTAACGAGCCTTGGAATCGTTTCAGACGAGTACGTGGCCAGCCTTCACCTCCCGACCTTCGATGCCCACCTGACCGAGCTCACGGATGAACAAGCCAAATACCTGGGACTGAACAAGAACGGACCTTTCAAACCAAACTACTACAGGTGCTGCTCCTCCACCTCCCTCTCTCTTCTGCCGTGAGTGGGGGGGGGACAGAGGGGACGGGCTTTAATCCCACCGCTCCCCTGAGAAGGTACCACGGCCTTCCTGATGGCTCCCATCGCCACGCGGGCAGCGGGCAGGGGGCGGCGCGCTGGGAGCGGTGACGCCAGGCGCTTGGCAGGACACGAGCCCGTGGCAGCAGCTGTCACCCCGGCGTGGCAGAGGGCAGAGCGGTGCCAGCGCAGATGGCAGCTGTATTTTTAACGGTTGACGCCGGGTGAGGTGGCGCAGAGCAGCAGGGGTGGGGCCCAGCTGCCCAGCTCCCCTCCCCGGTGCAGGCTGGGCCAGACCCCCAAATAATTAGAATAATTTCCAGCGTGAGCCCCTGGTCACTTCCCTTTCCAGGCTCATGTTTGTGGCCAATGCGGTTTTTACCGTGAAAATGGAATGGCTTTGCCCAAGCGCCCATCGGCTTGTCGGGGGGTGGAGCCCGGAGCCTTTTCTCGCAGGAAGAGGCGTTTTCTTGGGGTGCAGGTCTTCGCCGCTCCACTTTGGGGATTTGGCGGGTTCGCCACATCCTGAGCTGCTTTGTTTTCCTGCCGCAGGGCCGTGCCCTCCCCGGGGAGGAATTCCCCCCAGTTCAGTCTCCTCTGCCCGGTGCCGGTGCCCGGCTGTAGTCCCGACCTCGCGCGGAGGAGACGGGATAAGGAGAGGGTCGGGGAGAACTCCCTGCGTGGAGGGAGAGCCACGGAGGCTCAGAGACCCCCCGTGGGCTGGAACGTGCTCGGGCAGCTGCGGCTTCACGTCCCGCGGGATTTTAAACCTCCCCGTAGAACGAGCAAAGGGTCTTTCCCAAAGTCCCCTGTCCCGACGTGGAGGACGGGAGGTGGGAGCAGGTCTCCGGGTGCACGCAGCCGCTTTTTCGGGGTGTGACAGGCGATGAGACGTCGTCCCCGTGCAGCCCAACGGTGCTTCGTTACCGCGACCACCTCCCTCTCCTTCCACAGCGTGGTTGGCGATAGGAACCACCCGCTTTCGGTCCCCAGCCTAGCGGGGGATAAGCTCAGCCGGTTTGAGCCAGGCTTTGGCATGCGAGGCATTTCAGCGCGCCCTCCCCGCTTTCTGAGCCAGCGTCACGGCAAACCGCCGCCACTCAGTCCCCGAAGCCATCGGGCGCCGCTGAACATTCCCTTTCCCGCGTCGGCGGCGAGGGGCGGCGTGGCAGCAGCGAGGGCAGGCGGCTAAACACAGCCCGGCGTCGGTGGGGGCGGAGGCGAGGACCCCGTCCCTTTCCAACCCACCTGTCCTCTCGGCCGCTGCCCCTCCCAGACCACGCCGCGGTGATGCCGGGGGAGCGCCGCCTCTCCTCCCACCAAAACCCCCTTTCCTCTCCTTTTCGCCAGGTATTAAGTTCCTGCCGCCGTGTCCCGGAGAATCGCGAGGAACGAGACCCCGAGTCCTTTCTCAACTACTGTACAGGAGGAAAGAGCGCAAGCTTCCCCCCCTAGAGCCGGGCTTGCTCCCATCGTAGACCGTGTGTTTAGGTTATTTATTTATTAAATTAGGATACTGTACGTGCGGCCTCTGCCACTGGTGTTCGTGCTGCCGCGGGACTGGGAGACGGTGGATTTTCTTACCGTTTGTTTCATTTTTCTCTTTGGGTTGTTCTTTCTCGGGGCTGGGAGGACGGGGAAGGCGAGGAGGGAGCCGGTGGAATCGAATCGCTGCGATGTACTTGGAGTGGTCCCTTATCACCCCGAATCCGACAGCGGGATCCCACTTGGAGGCCGCTCGTTTGCTTTGGGATTCCTTCCCATCCCGGCGCTGCTTCCGGCGGAGCAGGGTCCCGGCGGCCGGGTCTGCGTTCCTCACGCCATCGGAACCGCGCGGCCGAACCCCTCGTTCGCTCCAGGTGTGCCGGCCTTGGCAGCGAAGTGGTGAATCTCACCGGCCGTCGCTGGAGAAACCTCTCGTCCTTCTGCCGCGCCGCCCGAGGGACGACGGGTTTGCCGGCGAGTCGGTGAACTTGGCCTTAGCGCTGCTGGAAGCCGTAAGGAAGGGTCCGGTCGTTGGCGTCAGCCAGGGATGGCCCCTACGGCCCGCGGGAGGGCAGAGCGGTGCCCGCCCGCAGGCAGGCGCGGTGGTGGTGGTGGGGTAGGACCCACCACCGCTCCCTTCACCACTGCGATTCCCCGCTGCTCACGTTACGAGTGCCAACCTCCTGCGGTTCTACCAAAGTCGTGTCCGCGGCGGGGCTGCGGGGCAGCCTGGCACGCCAGCGCTGCCGGGAGAGCCTCGCAGCCTCGCCCACAAATGCTGCTGACGCCGGGGAGCTCCGCCAAAGCCGAGCGGAGCTCGTTGGCCATCCCGGACCCGTGTCCACGCCAGGTCCTTCTCCAGCTGAATTTCAGTCCTCGTTGGAACCCTTTGGAGTTCTGTTTTCTGAACACGTTTGGAAGTGCCCCGTGGGCGTACGAGACGTACGCTGGAATGATCCCCACCTCGATGCCGTGCGTGGGGGAGAGTTCAGCATCACCGACCCCTCCCATGGCCTCACCTCTGGATGCGTCAGAGCTGATGGAGAACAAATTTGCCGTAGTGACTCTCCTTAGCCCAGGGCGTCCCCCCAGAACGCTGCGGACAGCACCACGCGTGGACCACGGTCACTTACCAAGACTCCGTGTCTCGTCAGGGTCACATCCGTGGTTCTTATGGAGAACATGGTCCTTCTGAGATAAAATGTCCCGACCCCGAGAGCACAAAAGCCTTTCTCCTGTGGTTGCTGCTTCGGCACCCAAGTCCTTCATCAGCTACAGATTCTTCTTCGCCATCATGAAAAAACTCTTTTGTGGCAGCTCGTTCACGCACAAGAAAGGAAAAACTGTGGAATTATGATCTTGGCGGCCAAGTCCTTCTCGAGGCTCTTGATGCTGAGGTCTTGAAGTCAACCTGACCACAAGCTGCTCGTCTTTGGGGTAAACGTTCTTGTATGTCTGTTTATTCCACGTTTCCCTTTGAAATTTCTCATAGACCAGAAGTAAGACCTTGAGGAGACTTTGAGGAGATGTTAGGGCCGTGAGGAGACTTTGAGGAGATGTTAGGGCTGTGAGGAGTCCTGGCTTTGAAGAGGCCTTACAGCTTGGAGGAGACTTTGAGGGGACGTTAGGGCCTTGAGGAGGCTTTGAGGAGACCTTCTGGCTTTGAGGAGGCTTTCAGGGGACGTTAGGGCTTTGAGGAGCCCTTCAGCCTTTGAGGAGACTTCATCAGAGACTGATCACTCCCCACAAACTTGAAACAATCTCCACTCACTCATGAATTTCATCTGGATCTGGAGGTTTTGGGGAAGAGTCCCCTGAGCTATTTGCAACGTCTCGTCAGGTCTTCCCCCGCGCTGACGTACCTTGGTCTGCATCAGCCGGCGAGCCCTGGAGGTCCTGGCGTCCTCTGCGGAGGCGCAGCGCCAAGTCCCGCTCTCGTCGAGGTGAAACGCGGTTGCGGGGTCACCTTGAGCGAAGCAGCTTCTGGAAAATCGAGGTGTCCCAACCGCAGCCGCTTCTGCCCCGGGAAAACCCCCCTCCGCCCGCGGGGCCCTTCAGCGCAGCTCACGCAGTGCCCGCCTCAGCCCTGGGCTCCTCCGTGACGATTTTTAAGCCCGTTTTATCTTCCAGGTAGAGAGAAGAAAAAAATTGAATCATAAAAACCCCCTGGCTTTTCCCACCTCAATTTTTAAAGCTCTTCTCCACGTCGTTCTGCTTCTGTAAGATTTTTGCTTGCTTGGCTTTGTCCTGATCACCCTGGAATCCTCCTCTGCGATCGTCTCGAAATTACGGGTGGTTTGGGTTGAGTTTCGGTTTGGTTTTTTTTTTTTAATGTAACACATTTTTAAAGAATTAGGAAAAAGGAGGGTTTTAGGTAACACCAGCAGAATCGTATGAGGAAATTAATTCTGTTCTGATCTGTAGAAATAACCGGACAGACTCTGCCATCAGCCTGCAGCGAGGGGACGAGGACCTCGCCGACGCCACCTTTGCAAACGGATGTTTTAACAATTAATGTCTGAGTGATTGTATTAGATCAGCAATAACGACTCTGTAATCTCGAAACGCAAATAAAACGTCGGAAAACTCGGCTTCTCCGGAGCCTCCCTCAGGTCTGGGCAGTCGTTGGGGCCGGGTGTGGGGACGGGGTGTCCATGCCGTGGCCCCGAGTTCCCACCGCTGCCGGATCAGTCCTGCCTGGGGAAGCTGCTCCGGCGGCCGCGTCCTTGGGGCAGCCGGGGCTGTTTGGGCTCCGGGCGGCTGGTTCGGCTCGTGTCCTTGGGGACGGCGGCCTGAGCAGTGCCCAAGAAGCCCCGTTATCTCCTCAGCTCCCCAACCGTCGCCTCCCTCTGCAGAGCCCTGAGCGCTGCCGGGGCGGCGGGGGGAAATACGGCCCAGAGACTGGGGGGTTTCCGGGGGCTGGGGAGTGATGCTGGACACGAGCGGCACCAAGGTGGGGCGTCCAGCACCTCCCAGCGTGGTCGCCCCTAAAAACACCAGTCCCCCCCATACTGGGTGGAGAGGGAGGGAGTGGGGAGCGGGGCGGGGAGGGGGCGCGGATCTCTCCCACGCTGGTTTCCAGGCCCCCGGGAGCTGCTTTTAACCCAAGTTGTGGTGCTGGGGGTTTGGACAGCCCGACCCAGCCGGTGGGTGCTGGGGGGCTGCCTCGGGGACAGGGACCCCTGGCCCCCACCTGCAGCGGGGCAGCCGCAGCCTCGCTGCTGCCAGCGGGACCCAGCACCCCCTTACCCCCATGGCCAGCCCCCCGCCCCCCCATTAGCCCCCAGCACCCCGCTGCTCCCCACCCATCGCCCCTGCAGCCACCCCGGATCTCCCCGGCACCCCCAGGGACACCCCTGTTCCCGGCAGCCCCGGGGACAGCCCATGCCCTCCAAGCCCTGTCACCCGCCGGCACTCCTCAGCCCCCCGTCCCAGCACCCTCCATCCCCAGGGCACCCCCCAGACCCCCGTCCCTGCGCCCCGCTCCCCGGGAACCCCCCACCCAGCCCCTAGGGACACCCCGCCCCACCCGAGGCCACGCCCCGCAACCAATGGCGAGGAGGGGGGTGTGTCCTCCGTCCCCGCCCCGTGGAGCGGCGGACCAATGGGCGCTGAGGGGGCGGGGCGGGGGCGGGGCTTGGGGCCCGGCACCCACGTGCTCGGCGGCGCTGCAGAAGGGGCGCAGCGAATGGAGGCGGCGGGCGGCGCGGCCCCGGCCCCGGCCCCGGCCCCGGCCCCGGCCCCGGCCCCGGCCCCGGCCCCGGCCCCGGCCCCGGGCCCGGGCAGGGCTCGGCCGGCCCAGCCCCAGCCCCCGCCGCAGCCGCAGCCCAAGAGCCGGGAGCTCTTCAGAAGCCAGCGGAAAGAGTCCGAGGTAAGGGTGGGGGGGCGGCAGTGTCACCCCTCACACCCTGGGGCTCCTTCTGGCCGCTGCGCCGCGGGGCGGACGGACGGGGACGCCCCAGATGGGGTGGGGAGGTCCCTGCCCCGGGGTCTGGGGTTCTGCCCCGCGGCTCGGGGTTGGAAGGAACCGGATACAGGGTTGGGGGGGTCGCGGTCTGGGAAGCCTCCCTCCCCCGCCCGGGGTTTGGACGGGTCCTGCGGGGGTGGGGGGTGCCCGGTCTGGGGTGGGGGTCCCCAGGGAGACACTGGCACCTCCCTGCCCCACTCCCAGAGCTGGCGGCAGGGATTTGGGTGTCCCTGGGCTTCCCCACAACCTCCAGACACCCACTTGCCCGCCAACCCTCGCCAGGGTCTGGGGGCCGCAGTGCCCTCCAACCCCCTCCATCCCTCCTGCCCAAGTAGCAGAACCACTAAAACCCCCCTGGGCTGAGTTACCCGGGCTGCACCCGCCCAGCTTCGGAGGTGCCGGGCTGGGGAAGCAGGATCCGGCTCAGGACACCGGGATCCGGCCACCATAAAGCCACCACGGGACCCCCATGAGCACGACCCCGCTTCCCCGCCAAGGACCCGCGGGCCGAGGGGCTCCCTGGGGACGGCTGGCTCAGAACGCGGTGCCCAAGTCTCAGCCCCGAGCCCTGCCCGTGAATTTGGGGTTTGCCGTTCCCTCCCGGCTCCGGGAGCAGCGGCTCGGCCTCCCCGAGATTAGCGCTGCACGCGCTTCGCCAAATCCCTCGTTGGCTTTGGCAGCCCCAACCGCCCCGGCTGCCAGAACTGGGTGAGGAACCAGCGTTCCTGAGCGGGTCGGGCTCGGCCCGGAGCCCCGCGTCCTCCAGGGTCATCAATATTAATCGTGAGGCTGCGCAGCGGTTCCAGCCCGGCTGCCGGGGAGGGATGCTGGGGCTCAGCATGAGAAATTATGTTAATTTAGTTGATTACCCATTCATGTGTTCCCTTCCCGGGGCTCGGCGGCGCGATGCCAGCGTTGGGTCGCCTGGCTGTGGTCGCCCGCTCCCTGCCCCGCCGTAATCCTCCGGTGGAGTTTCATGCTCCAGTTCCTCATCCGCAGGGCAGAAGCGGGGGGAGATCCTCCACCCGACGGGCTTCCAGAGGGCAATCCCGGCCCCGGAGCTGTCGGATCTGCCGTGCCGAGGACAGAGCACCGGGCGTTTCCATCCTCCCGGGCACCTTCGCTTCAAACCAGCCCCAGATTTTGTTTTTCAGCTCTGAAACGCATCAAATATTCACCGGCACTTTGGGTCCTGCCTCTGCTTTCCCCGGCACTTGAGAAATGCTATTTTTACACTCGCCTTCCAAATTCACGCTGTATTTTAAGCAGCCTCCCGCAGACGTCCCGCTCGAGCCCCGGAGCCCGGTGTCAACACCGTGAGCGGCTGCTGCGGCGGCCGGAGGAGCTGTAACACGGGGATGCCGCTGACCCCAACCCGCTCTCCGCAGGGCTCGGTGGATTGTCCCAACCTGGAGTTCGAGTACAGGGATGCCGACGGCCACGGCGCCGAGTTGGCAGGTGAAGCGGCGTCCGGGTGCCGCGTTGCTATTAATAGGTTGCCCAACAGGGGAGTGGGTGGGGGCTGGATGTCGAGTGGGATCGTCCTCGCGGCGATCGAGCGAGAGGGGTTATTAATAGAGAGCCACTCGCTCCCCGGGGATGAGCAAAAGGGACGCGTGGGGGCACAGGGACTGCCCTGCGTTCCGAATGACCCGGGACACCGTGATGGGGGCGCGGAGGGTGGGAGGATGGCTGGTGTGTCCGGTGGCCCCGGCTGGGAAGCGTCACTCTTTACCATGGGTGTCACGACGGGTCAAGTCCTCGTCCCGTGTCTTCCTGCCGTGCGGCGACTCCGGCTGCGCCCGCCCCGTGACCCTCGGGGTTCCCAGCGTATCTCGGCCAGCGAAGGGTTATTTTTAGCTGCCTGTGGCTCGGCCGCAGGAGCTGGCCTGGCTGCAGCACATTTGCTCTGCGCGGGACCCTTCCTCCTCCCTGGCAGGACCGTTTCGGTCCCCCGTGGTGCTGCTCAGCACCACAGGACCTATAGGAATTGTATAGGAACGGCCGCAACAGCGTGTCCCTCCAGGTCCAGCCCCTATTTCCAAGTCCCAAATGTCCGAGCCATTGGGTGTAGGTCTTGCCCAGCTCCTCCCTTTGCAAACTGGTTTAACTGGGACAGAAAATTGACCTTCCCAAGACCCCTGTGAAGTTGTCGGTGCAGCTTGAGTGCCGTTGCTGTGGGCAGGAGCGTGGGGACAGTCCGACCTGCACATGGGGGTGAAAACGGTGGATTTGGTAGCTCCAAGAACTGGGTGGCTCCAAGAGGCCCCCTGGAGCTGCAGAAGGCTCAGGGATAAGTTCAGGTCCCTGCCCCATGTCTCCTCGGGTGCACAGGGATGTTTCAGAGCCCCACGAGGAATTTGGTGGTGATGAGGAGGGTGAAACCCCTCTGGGTCCCTGCTGACCCCTTTGTCCATCAGAGCTGTACAGCTACACCGAGGAGCCCGAGCTCAGCACCAACAGGAGATGCTTCGAGGAGGATTTTCACACTCAAGGTACCAGCTCCGGACTCAGACCCGGGGCTTGGGGCAGCCCCCCTGGGCAAGAGCGGGACCCTGGGGAGGTACCTGGCTGGGTGTTGTGTCCCCTTTCCAGTGCAGGGCAGGAGGTGGCTGGAGCTGGACGGGGCTCAGCAGAAGGCCTATGTCATGCGCCTGCTGGACGGGCTGGAGGTGGTCAACAGGGACAAGCGGCTCAAAGTAGCACGGGCCATCCTCTACCTGGCCCAGGGTAAGGACCACAACCCCGTGTCTGGATGCGGCCACATAGCTGCTGTCTGGCTCCAGCATGGGGGCGTGGGAAAAGGCTCCTCTTGGGGTTGTGCAGTGAAGCTCCTTCTTGAGACGGTCCCGTGTGCTCCAGGGGTTCAAAGGCATCTCCCCCCTAACCAGTGCCTCCCTTTGGGCCTCTCCAGGCGTCTTCGGAGACTGTGATAACGAAGGCGATGTCCTGCACTGGTCTCGGCACAACAGCTTCCTCCTGTACCGACTGGGAACCTTCACGGCCTTCCTGGAGCTCCTGAACATGGAGATTGAGTGAGAGGACCCACACTGCCCTTGCCCTCCTCACCCTCCTCTTCTCCATCTTCTTTCTCCCCATCCTTCTTGCCTCTTCTTTCCCCTTCCTTCTCCTCCTCCTCACTGAGGACCAGGGAGGTGCCGCAGCCACAGCATGTCCCCCAGCGCGGTGTTTCCCGCTGCAGACGTAGGCTGGGGGTTGGGACGAGGAGCAGCCCGTGCCCGGAGGCTGGTGCTGAGCTCGTCCCCTTCCCCGCAGCAACAGCCAGGCCTGCAGCAGCGCCCTGAGGAAGCCGGCCATCTCGCTGGCCGACAGCACGGAGCTCAGGTACCTCCTCTCTGCCCCTCCTAGCACGTCGGGTGGAGGCTGTGGGACAAAGTGGCCTCTGGCTGGTAGCGTCACCCACTTGCTGTGCTGTCCTGGCAGGGTACTGCTCAGTGTCATGTACCTGATGGTGGAGAACATCCGTGTGGAGCAGGAGGAGGATCCCCCTGAGTGGAAAACCTGCCGGGAGACCTTCAGGATGGAGCTGAGTGAGACACAAAGTTCATTGTGCCCTGATGAGGTCCCTTTGTCATGCTGGACTGTCAGAGAGACCTCAGGGATGGGGGACCTGCGCTGAACCTGCTCCTGGTCCCTCTCTCCACCAGGTTTCCCTGTGCACACCGACGAGCCCTTTGCTCTTCTGCTCTTCACAATGGTGACCAAGTTCTGCAGTGGCCATGCTCCACACTTCCCCATGAAGAAGGTCCTGCTCCTGCTCTGGAAGGTGCTTCTGGTGGGTGCAAACCATTCCTTCCTCCACAAACTGGTCCCTTCGGGAGTAGCACTGATGGAGCCTGGATGTTCCCCACTATTCAGTCCAACCATAACGAGGTTGTTTAGGATGGCACAAGAGGCTGACACAAGGCAAACACTTTCTTCTGGGATGAGGGTGGGCTGAGCCATGCTGGGGACGTGGGGTGGGAGAGAAGTCTGGAGAATGAACCAGTGACGTGGTGTCCTCATCCTTGACTCTCCAGTGTGATGGCCTCAAACTGCTGCTCCCCTGGAAGCCCTGCAGTCCAGCTGGGACATCTGCTCCCCACTGTCTCACCTCTCTTGTTGGTCCCTAGTTCACGCTGGGTGGATGTGAAGCTCTGCAGGCAATGAAGGTGAGGAAGCGGGAGGAGCTGGGGCTGCCGCCCTTGCCGGAGGACAGCATCCAGGTGATGCGCAGCATGCGTGCTGCTTCGCCACCCACCTACTCCATCGAGCTCGTGGACCAGCAGCAGCAGCAGAAGCGTGGTCACCGCAGCCGGAGGGTAAGAGCGGGCTCATCCTCCTGGCACACGGCCCAGGGTGCTTTTCCAACGGGGACCATCATACGGTCAAGGAGCACAGCCACTCCTGTGCTCAGGAGTGTGTTTCCCTTTCCCATCAAGTGCTCCTGCATTTTCCAGGGTCATCAGATGACAGAATGGTTTGGGTTGAAGGGACCTTCCAAGCTACTCCAGTGCAACCCCCTGCAGGGAGCAGGGACATCTGCACCCAGAGCAGTGGGCTCAGAGCCCCAAGGGCCAACCTGACCTGCCATGGGGCCAGGGATGGGGCTTCTGCCACCTCTCGGGGCAACCTGGGCCAGGCTCTCCCCACCCTCAGCAGCAACAATCTCTCCCTTCTCTCTGCTCTCCATCTCCCTCTGCCACTTGAACCCATCAGCCCTTGTCCTGTCCCAACAGCCCCTGCTGAACAGCCCCTCCCCAGCTTTGGGACAGGCCCCTTGAAGCACTCCAAGGCCGCACTAAGGTCTCCCCGCAGCCTTCTCTGCTCCAGGCTGAACCCCCCCAGCTCTCTGCCCTCTCCTCCCAGCAGAGGGGTTCCACCCTCGGCTCATTGCTGTGGCCTCCTCTGGCCCCGCTCCAGCAGCTCCCTGTCTCTGCTGGGCTGAGGAGCCCCGAGCTGGACCCAGCCCTGCAGGGGGGTCTCTCTCCCCAGAGCAGAGCGCGGCAGAGGGGCAGGATCCCCTCCCTCGACCTGCTGCCCACGCTGCTGGGGATGAGCCCAGCACACGGGTGGTTTCTAGGCTGCGAGCGCACGTTGGCTCCTGTCCAGCCTTTCACCCACCGATTTCAGCTGTGGCAGCTCTGCCCCACGATGCACTCGATCCGGAGGAAGCGAAAGGACGTCCTGACCCTCTGGGAAAGGGCTGATAAGCACCGAGGAGCAAACCGCTCACAGCGAGTTCATCTTTTTTTAGCTCCTCTCTTGGAGCTGCGGTGTTATGGTCCAAGGATGAAAATGCCTCTTTTGGTGGGTGAGAGATGTCAGATGGTAGCTCCAAAAACTAAGATGGAAAATGGGGTCACACGTCCTAGAGCAGCAAGGTTAGAGGTACAGAGGGGGCTGTTCCTTGTCCAGGCTCTGGTGGCATCAGCTAGGAGGGAAATCCTCACCTGAGGAACATCTGGGAGCTTGATCCTTTCAGGATGGAGAGATCTGGTGCCAGCAGCTGGGAGGGAAATGAAATTCACGGAGTGACTTGAATTTCTCCTTCCCCTTCGGCTGCAGCCCCTGGTGAAACAGGACAGTTTGGATATCTACAACGAGAGAGACCCCTTCAAGAACGACGATGCAGGAGTGGACGAAGAGGAGAATGATGATGTGGACAGCGGGCTCGAGGGGGAACTGGACCTGATGGAACGGGAAGCGATTATCCCGGTGATGCCAGCTCAGCGGCCACCTATCGAAAGGGTGTCATTCCCCAAAGGGCTGCCCTGGGCCCCCAAAGTCAGGTAAAACCACCTGGTGGCACGGCCATTGTCCCCAGTCTGACCTGTCTAGAGTTCGTTGCAGGCTGAACAGCCGTCGGTGGCAAGGTGATTGGCCTCTGGCAAGTTGAACCGAAGTGACTTCACTTCTTTTTTTGTCTCGGTTGGTCCTTTCTGGACTGGGTTTAGCTGAGCTCTTCCCCAGGCTTTACCAACCAAGCATGGCCAAGCTTGGCCGATAAATTGCAATCCATTTGGGACACCTCAGGTTGTACTGGGAAGGAGGTTTGTGCTGGAGCGCTGTAGGAGCAGGGCCAGTGGATCTCGGTAGGGCAAGGTCTTGGGAACCGGGCAATGACATCACCTCTTGCTTTTTGAGCAGGATTCTTGTGCTGCCAGATGAAGCCTTGCTCTAAGGTAAGAAATTGGACAAAACCATCTGAGGATGAAGAAGTTGGTCCTTCCCCTCCTAAGACCAGTTCTGCTACACGTGATATCAGGGAAGGATTAAAAAAAGAGGGTGAAACCCTCTGTCCCCTCTTGTCCATGCGAGTTTTTTTGCTGTTTTTCTGAAGCCTGGATTTAATCCACTATCTTGGTGTTGCAGGAACAAACCCCTCTTTGCGGTGGGAGCAGTGACAGGGTTAAGCGTGACTATGAGCTCACTCCTCGCAGGGACACAGCAAGGGGTGGGTCTCTGTGGTACTCCACGTCACTCGATGCTCTCAGCTTTGAAATCAATGACCGTTGTTTTTCTTGGCTGGTGCCTGGAGATCCGGCTGGATTTCTCGCTGCCTGTGAGAGCCTTGGCTCACGGTTCATGTCCTACCTGTGGTGCTGAAAGCCCGACCAGTTCTCAGGAAAGATGCCCAAGGTGGACAAGACGTCAGCTTGCTCTCTCGGAGCAGACTGCAGAGACAACATTTGTTCGCACACAGTGAGCAGATGCTACTTGAAGATGCACGTGCTTACAAGCACAGGAGGTGGATAAAAAGGTGCTGGTGGTAGAGAACTCCTCTCCGGTTACTTGCACGCTCCCGTGGAGCCTCACGGCAAATGCAGATGGTTTTGGTTCACGTTGCTCCCAACCAACGAGAGCGATGGTGGCTCTAGCCCTGCTGCTATTAGGACCTCTAGAAATCAATCCTAGAAAGCTCAGAGGTTCTGCTGGTCCCACACCGCTGCCCCTCCTGAGCGCTGTAGGCTGTGATCTGGTCTGTGTCTATTTTCCAACCTTCTCCTTGTTCTTGTTTGTCTGCTGCTCCATCAGACAAAAAGACATCGAGCATTTCCTGGAAGCAAGCAGGAACAAGTTCATCGGATTCACGCTGGGACAGTGAGTGTTATGCGTGTAGGTGCAGCAAAGTCTGTCCCGGAGCCCCCATCTGTGGGAGGTGTCCACAGAGCTCAGGTTGTCTCCACTCAACCAGCTTAAGGCATCTCAGGATGATGCGGCGGCAGCACTGGATTTTACTGGGGCTGCAGCGACGCACTTGGTGTTATAAAAACACATTCTTGGAGGTGCTGGTCTCCAAGGTCCTCTTTCTATTCAAAACCAGACCTAGCCCAGAATAGGTGACCCCTGGCCCAAGCCAGAGGCTGGTTTGATGCGGGAGGGAGTCGAGACAACCTGGTATCCACCGCAAATTACCCAGTTTGTGAATACATCAGGCTGCGGGTGCAGAGTCCTCCTGGCACGAGCCCAGCAGGGTACATTCGGTTTTAGGTGTAGTGCTGGGCTCAAGCTGTCTCCACACAGAGACCTGACTTCACCCCAGTTCTCCACCCCGACGTCACCCCTCCCTTGTGCAGGCTTTGCCGGGGAGGCAGTGGGAGGGCGGACACCTGGTGCCAGCGCCTCTCCCTGGTCCTGGCCCTTCTGGGGTGCAGTCAGTAGGCTACAGGCTCCCTGTTACCTCGTGTGACATGGAAGTGTTTATCCCAGATCTTCCCAGCCACATACTTACGTTCTTTCGTCCCCCCCAGAGACACCGAAACCCTGATCGGGCTGCCACGGCCCATCCATGAAAGCGTGAAGACACTGAAGCAGGTGAGATGGTGGCTCCATGTGCAGCACTCGGGTGAAGCAGCCCAGAAGACCTCGCTGAGTGGCAGTCAGCTTGTCTAACCTCATCCCTTGCTATTTTTGCTCCCTGGTGCTCAGCAGATACTCTGAGGTGGGGTCGCACCTGTGGGGATCTCATGGGGATGGGGAAATCATTGGCCAAGATCACCAAGGCTATGGGGGGATTGCAGGGCATCAGGTCTCTTACACAGACTTTGTGACACAGCACTGAAAATGGGTTTCACGTTCCTCAGGTACATGTTCTCAGCCCACAGTAAACATTCCACCTGAGTTTAGTCTTCTGATCCTCTTTGGCTGACGTTCAGCCACGCCTTCGATCTGAGCTTTTGCTCTCTCTGCCTTGGGAAGTCAATCTGAGGAATGCAGTCATGGTCCGACCAGCTTGAGAGGGGCTGGATATCCACCACACGCAGTGTGGGATCCTCACGTCTAACCTCCGGCTGAAGGGAGTAAGAGGGTCCCTTCTTGTGAGTTGTCCCAGGAAAAGCTTCTGGAGCTTCTTGCAGGAATTGGGGCAAAAAATGGAGAACGGAGTCCTCACATAGATTGGCCAGTACCTGGACTTTCCCTTTATCTGAGGTGTGACATTGCTGCGTCCTGGAGAGCATTTGCAATATTGGGCTTTAGAGGGGACAGACTTTCAGAGCTGGGTTTGGACCTACGTGCCCAGAGCTGTACTGTTCCCAGGGGGAAGCATGGCCAGCCTTGGCTCCTGCAGTGCTCCACGTGGAGTGAGACACCTCCAGAGGCCAACTGAGCCTATCTAAGGTCTGGACTGCCTTTTGGAGGAGATTGTCCCTCTCCATTTACTTACAGAGAGATCCTAGGAGGAGTAGGTGGAAGTAATCAAAGGCACAATGGTGAGAGGCTTCAGAGACAGAGGGATGTCCCACACAAAAAGGGGTTCTCCATGTATCTGCTGTGACACGTACACCTAAGTCAGACATTACTGAAATCAGCAACTGTTGTCATTGCTGGCCGTGTTTCATCCTTCAGTTGTGATATTGCTCTGTTTCTGTCTGGTTTTTTGCCAGCACAAGTATGTTTCCATCTCAGATGTCCAGATCAAGAATGAGGAGGAGCTGGAGAAGTGCCCCATGTCTCTGGTAAGAAGTTACGGCATCCCATCACTAGATAGACATATGGAAGGTTTCCAGGGTGTCCTAGAAATCCATACATTCTCCATGTCCTTAGGACACACCTTGGGTGCTCTTTTTTCTAGAAGTCTATTTCTTGATGAAATGTAGCAGTGAAGAAAGGCCTGGAGCTTCCTGCAGTCAGCATGCACCGAAATGTCCATCACTAAGTCCTCAAGCTGGTTTCAAAGGAGGTGACTGATGTATCTCAAGTGTGGGGACTGGAAATACTTAGCTGCCCCTTGTTTCTCATGTTTCTCTGTGCTAGGGCGAAGAGGAAGTCCAAGAAACCCCTTGTGAGGTCTTGTACCGGGCAATGTTGTACAATCTCCCACAGTATATGGTAAGCTCGTTGTTTCTTCGAGGTAAAGAAGAGCTTTTGGGTGGGGAACGGTGCCAATCTGTGAGCTGCATGCGTTCGGGACTGCAGTGGTGAGATCTTGGTGGGAATCCAGAGCAGAGCTGAGTGGCAAGTGCAGTCCAAGAGGAGGGATTCAGAGGTTAAGGGGTGTAGATAACCAGGGACGTGGTCAAATGGTTGGAGACAGGCCAGTGGTTGCAAAGCAGGATGTGTGCGGAGTATTGGGAACAAGGAAAGAAGCCCTCGCGTTGGTGGGAGCTCAAACCTGGCTCCTACCCTCTGGACAGGAAGGGGAACCAGTCGGAGATGGCCTCGTGTCATCTCTTGAGCGGTGTGAGCCATAGCATTTGCCAACAAGTCATTGCGCACTGATGCAGACACCTTCGCTTCTGACCTCAAGAAACAACCTACGGAATTCCCTCATCCCATGAGCCTTTGTCCTTGTTGAGATTAACTTCCCGTTATGACATCGCGTGACTCTCTGGGCGTGATGGCTGGCTGGGCCAGGGACCAAGCTAAACCATCACCATGCTTTGCGTGGCTCAGCAAACGAGGTGGTGCTGCCTTCCGGTCCCTGCCAACCTGGCTGTGCTCTCGACAGCCACTCAAACTGTGGAGAGGCTGTAGGTGATGACCTTCCTTACAGGGACATCCCCTGCCGCCTTCCCATGGCCCCGAGAGATTCCCGGAGGAATAAAATGTGTGTCCTGAAATTCAGCTGCGTTGCCAGCCTGGATAGGTCTTCGAGCAACCGGGTCTAATGGGAGGTGTCCCTGCCCATGGTGGGTTGGAACTAGATGATCTTTAAGGTCCCTCCCAGCCCAAACCATCCTGTGATTCCATGATTCTTGGATGCTAACTGGGTCACGTGTGCCCTGTCTGTAGGGAGAAACAAACAGGGAGTCAAATGTGTTAAGCTCCAGGTGTCCCTTCCACTACTTCATCCATCCTACTGCAGCTCCAGTGCTCATGATGCCTTAAGTCAAGGCTAAACCAGAGCTGCCATAGTCCCCACACTTGGCCCATCCTTATGGGTCTGAATGGAGAGGTTGAGCCTTGGCGTAGTCAGGCCATCACGGTGAGCGGAGCTTGGGCTGGTGAAACCCTACAGAGCTGGCCTCAAGCTGTCCAGTTTCAGCAAGTGATGGAGAGGAAGGAGTGCCCCTTCCTGGGAGCATCCCCCCACGCCTGTCCTCCCCTGCAGATAGCTTTGCTGAAGATCCTCCTCGCTGCAGCGCCCACCTCCAAAGCCAAGACCGACTCCATCAACATCCTGGCAGACGTGTTGCCTGAAGAGATGCCGTAAGTCCTTGAGGAGGTGGCCACCAGCCACCCCAGCTTTGCCACCAAGTCTTGGACCCAACAGGAGAGTTGGGGTTTGCCGATAGGTTTGGGGGGCTCCAGATTTGGGGACGTCTCTTTAGATAGGGGCAAGCTACTGTTGCCACCAGAGCTGAGGGGTGAAGGCGAGGATGTGAATGCTGGTTTTTCAGGCGTGTTAACAATTTGAGCGCAGTCGGCAGCCACGGTGCTCTGCTAAGTGACACAAATCATAAAGATACGTGAGCACATGGTAGGTGTCCTTCACCCTGCTCCCCCAGCATTGCTGGTGGAGGGCAATCAGCCTTTTCTCCCCTTTTTAAACGCACTTTGGTGTCACCGGACAGGAGAGGATGGAAATGGGAGTTCCAGAGGGAAGGGAAGGTCTCTGTTCCTGCAGAGCCCCTCCCGATGAATACAGACCTGAACACCCCCTTAGCCAACAGGCCCATAGTCCTCCTTGCTCCCATAGCCGCTGTGCTGCCATCTTCTTTCCCTCCACCCCAGCATCACCGTTCTTCAGAGCATGAAGCTGGGGATTGACGTGAACAGGCACAAAGAGATCATCGTGAAGAGCATCTCGGCTTTGCTGCTGCTGCTCCTCAAGCACTTCAAGCTGAACCACATCTACCAGGTGAGCATAGAGAAGGGGTCAACCGTCACCGAGCTGCTCTTGAAGCCAGTGTGTCCTGCTAGACCCTCTCCTAAAAGACCTCTCTAGGAAGGGTTTCCATGAGGAGCCGCAGATGGCTTTTCCATAGCAGGGGACCGTAACCCCGGGCCAGGACTTGTGCAGGGTGACTCGGGCAGGAATAATCCACCTGTGGTATGTCTCTGTGTTCTGACAGGATCGGTCCCACTCACATGGAAGGAGTTCTCAGACTTCGGGAAAAACTCACGCTGTGGCTGGTCAGGTTAAAATTCGGGAGATATCATGAGCATGAGCCTCCCCAGCCCAAGGGGGAAGGTGAAGGGGGTTAGGCAAGACCGGCTTTAGCTCTGCCTCCTCTCCAGTGACCAGAAATAGTGCTGGGTAGGACCTCACGGGGTCACCTAATCTGGTCCTCTGTCCCTCGGCAGGATCAGGTTCATGGGGCTCCAGTTTCAAGAGAGCTTGGAGGTCTGGCTCCTAGATGCAGTCTGATTTCTGTTTCATCTGCACAGCACCAGTCGAACTGGTGAGGGCTCTCGATTCAAAAACCACCTGTCTGGGCTGTTCTCCAGGGAGAACAGGACCTGGGCCCCGTTCTCCACCCATTCTGCAAGTCAAACAATTCATGTTTTGTAATGGTTTGTCTTTCAGCATGGTACAAATCCATCTGAGTTATGAAGGCCACCGATATTTATCTGAGGGTAAATATTGGATTGGATAAAATGAAACAAACACCCACATTCTCACAATCCTACATTTGTTCTGGGTCCCCCAACGTCCCTTCGCTGATTTTTCTGGCTTCACCCCCAAACGGCTCCTCTCACGTCTCCCTCCGTGGCAGGAGGACCCTTGCGGTCTGGTGCTAAGCCTGGAGAAAGCCGTGGGGTTTCCCCCCTGGTTCTGCTTTTGTGTCCGATTTTGGTTGAGCCGTTTCTTTTGATGCCAAAGCTGGTCGCAGGGAGCACCCAGAAAACCACCGTGGGGGCTGAGCTGATGCTTCCAGCATTGGCAGAGGCAGCAGAGGGTAGCAGAGAGCATGGCTGGTCCAGGCTCTGCTGAGGGGTCACCCCGTGCTCGCCGGCTGCTGCGTCGGTGCGGCAGCACCCGCGTGGACCTGCACGGCAACACAGACCGTGGGGTTTTGTCCTGGTTCTGTCGAGATTTGGCGTTTCTCATGCCAACAGAGGCGCGCCATGAATTTCCTGCAGCTCAGCGTTCCCTTCAGTCAGATCCTGTGTGACATCCCAGTCCCTGCAGTGAGACATCCCCGACTGGGTGCGTCATCGGTGGCAGACTTCTGCACGGGGACGATGATCTGCAAGGGCTCTAGAGCAAACATCGAGCCTGCTTTGCCCGTTTGGCAACGGGTTTCCGTTCCCAGGTGATGCTCCCGCTTGTCCCAGCTAACGCTGACCCCTTCCACTTCTCTCCCTCAGTTTGAGTACGTGTCCCAGCATTTGGTGTTTGCCAACTGCATCCCGCTGATCCTGAAGTTCTTCAACCAAAACATCATGTCTTACATCACCGCCAAAAACAGGTACAGCCACTGCTGGGGAAGAGAGGGGTGGTGGAGCAGGGAGGCTTTGTGCGTGAGGACCCCTGACACATGGTGGGACCGAGTGACCGCCGGCCCCTGGCGCAGCTTTGGGGCAGCATGTTCTGCGCTACAGGAGTGTGCTGGAGGGGAGCAAATCCCGTCTGCTTACGGAGGAGGACTAGAGGGGGGGTTTCCAATCTCTCACTGGACTTCTAAAACACACGTAGACCCATCTGCCCCGCTGACAGTTGGCTTGTTCTCATCTCTACGTGGACTCCTGGAAAGCAGTCCAGTGCCACCAGGCGTCTGTGGGCCACAGCTTCAAAAACCCTGCGGGGGGGAGAGTCTTCTAGGGCTTTTCCAATTTTTACAGCTATAATTCATCTTTCCTGACTTCTTCGGGGCTTGCATGGTTGTCACCGCTAATTCTGACTGGAGAAAGATGCTGGCCCTGTTTTGAGTCCGTGTAGGGACCGGCTGGACTGCTGCAAGTCAGCGTACGGACTGAAAGAGCCCGACCCTTCCCCAGCTCCGTAGGACTGGGTAGCATTTCCGTGCTCCGAGGGGAGCACCGCAGGGGATGTTGCTGTAGGAATGATGAAATGATAATTTTTCTGGCTTTTTGCTGCTGTTTTTGTTGCTCTTCAGCTGTGTGTGAAGGCTGGTCTGGCTCCTCCAGGGTACGGTTTTGTGTAGTGAGGAGGCACGCATGGGAAAATAGAAAGTGATATGTTAGTTCTCTTGCTGATAAACATTTCCACTCTTGGTCCTGAGCTTTAAAGGCACATAAGTGAGGAGCAAATGTGGCCCAGGAGCACTTAGCTCCCTCCTCTCTTCCTGATGGAGGTTTCACAGGCTCCCGCTGAATGAGGTGGGTTTGCTCTGATCCAGGGACGTTCAGCTGTTCCGCCCAGCCCGGAGAACCAGTTTGTCAGAGAGTGGTGAACAATGTGAAAACGGTCATGGGATCTGGGTCCAGTTTTGGGCCCCTCACTTCAAGAAGGGTGTTGAGGTGCTGGAGTGAGTTCAGAGAAGGGTAACGAGGCTGGGGAAGGGTCTGGAGAGCAAGTCTTATGAGGAGCAGCTGAGGGACCTGGGGGGGTTGAGCCTGGAGCAAAGGAGGCTCAGGGGAGACCTTCTGGCTCTGACAACTCCTGTCAGGAGGGTGGAGTGAGGAGGGGGTTGGTTTCTTCTTCCCAGGAACAAGTGACAGGACGAGAGGAAATGGCCTTAAGTTGCGCCAGGGGAGATCTAGGTTCGATATCAGGAAGAACTTCTTTACCGAGAGAGTTGTGAAGCCTTGGAACAGGCTGCCCAGGGAGGTGGTGGAGTCCCCATCCCTGGAGGGGTTTCCCAGCCGTGTGGAGGTGGTGCTGAGGGACAGGGGTCAGGGACCCTGGCAGTGCAGGGGGAACGGCTGGACTCGATGGTCTCAAAAGTCTCTGCCATCCAGGTGATTCTGGGATTCTGTGGGATTTTGTCACGCTCAGATGTATGGACCTGAGTCCAGTGGCGTGGCCATGGGAAATGTCAGAAGTGATGCCAGGACAAGGACAACTTGCAGTGCCTGAGCCGTGGGGCTCCCGGTCCTGAGCTGGCTCCCTCTGAGCTCTCCTGCTTCTCCCTGCACGGCGCTTCCACTTGGAGGGTTATGATGGGTAGGAGCCAGCAAGGAGCATCTGTCCTTGTGGTGAGACAAGCCCTTCCTGCGCCAAATGCTTTAAATGAAGCCCATTTTAGGGGATCTCCTGACCTCGGGTCTTCAGCCTGGCTCGCCTCTGACTCAGCGATGGTCACGAGGCAGCTTGTTGCTCAGCTGCTGGATTTAAAACCATGTATATATATAGATGGACACACACACACCCCCTTTTTCGTTGGCTACTTTTACAAAGCCCTGCTGCCCTCGCTGTGAATCTTCTTGCTGGCAATCAGATGTCTCCAGGATTAATCTGTCATGTCTTAATGGACCCAAATCCTTCGAGCCCTTATTAAGGCGCTCAGGATGCGCTTCAGAGCCAAGAGGGATCGCCAGGCTCCGTTAAGCTGGGACTCGGGGCAGCAGCGAGGCTGGGAGCCCCTTTGGATGCCGACCGTGCCGGCGGAATTGCCGTCGCAATTCCAACCTCGGGCCCAGGGAAGGAAGACGTTGCAGATGGCTGGGCACAATCATGTCGAACATCTTTAGAAGGTGTTTTCCTGCTTACCCGGTTCTTATGGAGTCCCTCCTTTCCTGTCCTCCACAGCATCTCCGTCCTGGACTATCCGCATTGCACCGTCTGCGATTTGCCGGAGCTCACCGCGGAAAGCCTGGTAAGCAGCACGGATGGGGCCTCGTAACCGCTGTCGCCAGCGGGTGAGGAAGGACTTTTATCCTCTTTTCCTGTCTTCTCTTTCTGCACTCCCAACCTTTCCAAAATTAGCCTTTTTTTTCCTCTCCAGACTTGAAAATTCCTCCCATCGCTCTCGTGGCTCGCTGTCAGCTATGGGGAGGGGGGGAGTGCTCTGCACCCCAGAAAAACGGTTGGGTTTAGAGTTTTCCCTTCCGCTCCTCCCGTTTTAATCAGGGTCTGCCCAGAGGCCGTTGCCTCCCAGGGTGAAGTTGCTCTGAGCGCTCTCGTCTGTGTGGAGAAGGATGAGACGTTGCTGCTGGCAGGTTCCTCACCGCAGTAGCTCAAGCGCCGAGGAGGTTGGACAGGGCGCAGAGCAGGGACAGGTTTTGGGGTTAGCAGGGAGGGCCGGCGTGGGCAGGGCTGATGGAATCAGGACAATAAAGTGGAAGCTCTTCCCTAGTTTCCTCAAGCCAAAGGTGCTTGCGAGTCCCTCCACGGCTGTGGTCAGCCAGGACAGCAGACTGGTTTGACTGGATCTGCAGCCACGGCATGTCCCATGTGCCATGATGCAAGTTCCTGCCCTGAGTGGGTCATGCCAGATCAAATTGATATCAAAACCTGCCGTGGAGCGCGCGGGTGGGTGTGGGATCGTCCCGCGTGGCCGGTGCACTGGCTCGGTCCCCCACCGCTGCCCCTTCCACCCGCGCTTCTTCTGGGTGCGTGCTCGGGCTGACAGCTCCCGGACATCGCCTCCCTCGTGGGGAGGGAGTGGGACCAGTGGGACCAGTCCCTGTGCTGTGCTGGTCCATGGGCTCTGGCTGTCCCGGCCCAGGCTCCCCGACCTATCCTGGCCCGATGGGGACATCTAGTGACACATGGCTGAGCGCACCGATGGCTCTTGCTGGTCCTTGTGCTCACGCTAAGCTTTACGGCTGGAGAAGACTGAACCCTTTTAGGGGAAATATTCCCAGTTACCCTTTCCCAGCAGGGTCTGGTCCCCAGTTTGGGAGCGGTTGCACTAAACAACAGCGCCTGGTGGCTTTTCTCCGGCAGACAGAGATGTCAGCGTCTCAGGGGACTTAATTGGAAAACGTGCAGAAATCACCTTGAGTTTTACCACGCGTGCTCGCCTTTGGGAGGATACCGTGAACGTGGGGAGCTGATGGAAATCAGACCTGCCGCGGTTCTGGAGGCACACGCTCGTGACCCCTGGGTGACCCCTGGGTGACCCCTGGGTGACATGCCAGCTCTGCTGCACAAGCTGTGCTGTGTGCACGGGAGCCTCCGGCACAGCTTCTGCCAGCAGAAAAGGGCGTTTGCTCAGAGCGGCTTTTCCCAAATCCCAGAATGAAATAAAACAAGCCGGGAGCGCTTCCTTCTAAATAGAAATCATACGTACAGCAGCATCTCCCCAGCTTGACGAAGGGACAGGTTTGTTCCTTGCTTTTAAGAACAGAGTTGTTACGCTGGCGGGATTTTCTTGGCCAGCTCTAGTTTCGAAGCTGGCTTAGACACTCCGACGGAAGTTGCCTGATGGCAACGGCTCGCTCTCCATCGGAAACAACTCGTGCAGATGGTAAAAATAAAGACACGAGAGTATCTCTGTGGCGGTGCTGTGGAGCGCTGCAGTTAGGGTTACGCTTCCCCTTCTCCGCTTCGCAGGAAGCCGGGGACAACAACCAGTTCTGCTGGAGGAATTTATTCTCCTGCATCAACTTGCTGAGGATTCTCAACAAGCTGACCAAGTGGAAGCACTCGCGGACTATGGTAAGGTGACGTCCCGCCTCCCTGAGACCCGCTGTGGGCTGCCGGCGTTGCACCTCGAGCGTGTCCCCAGCTCTACGCTGCAGGCGTCAGCCCTGCAGCTCCCTCTGGCAGTGCTGGGGCTTCTGGCGCTCCACCAGCTGCTGGGCTAGATGGCCTCGAATGGTCCCTTCCAGCCCAAAGCATTCTCTGATTCCATGACTTTCCTTTCACAGACTGAGCCTTAAATGCAGAAATACTTTTTCTTCTGCCAATAATACTTATTCCTATGACCCCCAAGCCCCCTGCAGCACGTTTTGGTTATGCTGAACACTCCTGTTCTACCTGCTTGGGGTTGGTACCGTCCGTGGCCCAGGTGTCGGTGCCCGAGGCCGTGCAGACAGTCCCTGGGTGGCTTTCTTGAGCTTGCCGCATTAATTTGTGTGGATTCCTTGACAGATGCTGGTGGTCTTTAAGTCGGCCCCAATACTGAAACGAGCTCTGAAGGTGAAGCAGGCCATGATGCAGCTGTACGTCCTCAAACTGCTGAAAATCCAGACCAAATACCTGGGGCGCCAGTGGAGAAAGAGCAACATGAAAACCATGTCTGCCATTTACCAGAAGGTGCGGCACCGCATGAATGACGACTGGGCTTATGGCAACGGTGAGCAGAGCCGGGGAAGCAGCCGCCCCGCGTGCCGCGTTGAAATCGGCTCGCAGGGGATTTGGCCTGTGACCTGCGAGGATCCCATAAACGTGTGTGGGTCAGGGCTTGGGAGCTGATCAGAAGCTTTAAAGGACCGTTCAGCACCACAGAGGGACCTGGGGGGGTTGAGCCTGGAGCAAAGGAGGCTCAGGGGAGACCTTCTGGCTCTGACAACTCCCTGACAGGAGGGTGGAGCGAGGCGGGGATCAGTCTCTTCTGCCCAGGAACAAGCGACAGGATGAGAGGAACCGGCCTCCAGTTGTTCCAGGGAGGTTGAGGTTGTCCCTGAGGACCCATTTCTGTCCCGCTGGGGTTGTGCAGGCGTGTCGCAGGCTGCCCAGGGCAGTGGTGGAGTGCCCATCCCTGGAGGGGTTTCCCAGCCGTGGGGAGGTGGTGCTGAGGGCCAGGGGTCAGTGGGGACCTGGCAGCGCTGGGGGAGCGGGGGGACTCGAGGACATCAAAGGGCTTTTCCAACCATAACGATTCTGCGATCAGAAGGGAACAGACTGATTGCACAAGGAAAGGTGGGAATAATCAAATCCGGATGGGACATGGTCAGCTCAAGTCTCCAAGATGAGACTTTTCACCAAACCCAGGCCTGCGCTTCTGCCTTCCCAGATCACTTTTGCCATCAAGCCACTAAGTTGTCCCAGTATCTGCACCAGTGTGGGTGCCTAGGATGGCTGTGGAGGAAAAAGCTGACCAGCAGCTCTGCAGCTCACGCCTGAGAACCACCGCGGTTACATCCCGGTGGTGCAGACTCAGGATCCTTCAGCTGAAGCACAGACTAGATGTGTTGGTCTGTTTAAACAGCTCTTACGTGGTCTATATTTAATGTAAATTAAATTAATTTCACTCTGGGCTAGTGGAGTTCCCCAAACGGTCAAAGCAAGGGAAGGCTGGGGAGGACTGGGGACTTTCTTTTAGGGGGATTTCTATCCTGCCGCTGCCTTTCCCAGCGTGCTGACTGTTCCTGGTGGGATTGAATATGGCAGCAGGGCCTCTGGATGCCACTGACAGGGCACAGCTCTGGGGGGCTTAAGTAGCTTGAGCACTACAAGCTCCAAAACAGCAGAAGACTGCCTATGCCACCTGCCCTGGAGCAAGTGCTTGCCCTGACAACTGAATTCACATGGCTAGCGTGAGAATAATGCAATTTTAGAACCACGGGGTGGTTTGGGTTGGAGGGACTGTTAAAGCTCCTCCAGCCCAACCCCCTGCAGGGAGCAGGGACATCTGCACCCAGAGCAGGGGGCTCAGAGCCCCAAGGGCCAACCTGACCTGCCATGGTGCCAGGGATGGGGCTTCTCCCACCTCTCGGGGCAACCTGGGCCAGGCTCTCCCCACCCTCAGCACCAACAATCTCTCCCTTCTCTCTGCTCTCCATCTCCCTCTGCCACTTGAACCCATCAGCCCTTGTCCTGTCCCAACAGCCCCTGCTGAACAGCCCCTCCCCAGCTTTGGGACAGGCCCCTTGAAGCACTCCAAGGCCGCACTAAGGTCTCCCCGCAGCCTTCTCTGCTCCAGGCTGAACCCCCCCAGCTCTCTGCCCTCTCCTCCCAGCAGAGGGGTTCCACCCTCGGCTCATTGCTGTGGCCTCCTCTGGCCCCGCTCCAGCAGCTCCCTGTCTCTGCTGGGTTGAGGTTTTAGGACCGATGCAAAGGATAAACTGTGCATGTCCTGCTTCCCCAAAGCGTTCATCAGCCACATTTCACAACACTCGACTGCGCGACTCACCATCAGCAGAGGCTCATCTTGACCTGGACACTTTGCCAGGGAAGCACTTGGCTTTCAGAGCCACGATCTGGAAGGGTTTTTCCTGGCGTGTTTATTTTTATCTCTGTATATCTGGGTTGACACTCAGCCCGGACCTTTCCCTCTCCCTCAAGCACTGCTGAGCTTTGCCCATGAATTTACTGAACCTTTATGGAGTGAATGACTATTTCCTATAGATCTAGAGCTTAAAAAGGCCAACTTTTGAAATATTTTTTTTTGTGTGTGTGTTATGAGTTCACATATTACACCGTTTATCACAGTTATTACAGCCAGTTATTAGCTTTTCAACATCATTCATAGTTCAACAGGGTGTTGGGCCATCGCATCTAGACGGTGCTTTTCCCAAATATGTTAAATTAAAATGCAGACAAAATAGGAATTGATTAGGAGTAATAATTAGGACTACCTCGCTCGTATGCTGGTGAATTCAGGCACATGTCTGATGTAGAACGTTCATTGTTCCTTTTGCTTATATCTTATCAGAGCTATTTTTTTTTCCACAATTCTTTGGTCTTGTAGATATCGATGCCAGACCATGGGATTTCCAGGCTGAGGAATGCACCCTGAGAGCCAACATCGAAGCCTTCAACAGCCGGAGGTACGACAAACCTCAAGACTCAGAGTTTGCGCCGGTGGACAACTGCCTGCAGAGCGTGCTGGGGCAGCGGCTGGAGCTGCCCCAGGACTTTCACTACTCCTACGAACTCTGGCTGGAGCGGGAGGTGTTCTCCCAGCCCATTCGCTGGGAGGAGCTGCTGCACCACCAGTGAGAGTGACACCGTCACCTGCCCCTGTCCCACCTCAGTGAGGACTCACGGTGCTACAGGCCGAGGGAAGGAGGATTATTTTGGACCTGGGTGTTCTTAAGCGCAGCTGCAAAAAAAAATGAGTCCTTCCAAAGAGACCAAGCCTCTTTGTACCTCCCCAGACACCCCTGAGTGTGCAGCCACCATCTTTTTGGAGGTCACCCTTTTCCTGGGACTTCTTGGAGACCATACAGTATCAACGGAGCTGCACAGAGGCCATGGACCAGGCTCTGGTGTCACGCTAGCGGCAGCATCAAGAGTGACTTTACCTGGTCCCTCCTGCAGACTGACAGCAGTTGGGAGCGCTCACAGTCCAGGTCTGTCTCTGTTCATGGACGTAAGTTTGCCTCTCAGCTGTGAAAGGTTTCAATCTCCCCCAGCGCCCCTCGCTGTGCCCGATTTGTTTTCATTTCTTCGGCTATGGCTGTCTGCTAACGTGCTCCTGCCACGAGCGAGCTGCCCAGCTTCCCTCACAAAGCTGAAAACAAGAAATGTGTGACATTCTGTCAGAGGTGACTGGTTGACCTGGACAAAGGGGAGGATGTCACCTCTTGTCCCCAGGCTGGCGTCACTGCTGCTGGGACCAGACAACCCACCTTACCGAGGCTGGCTTCCAGCATGGGCAATCTCTGCATCGCTCCCAGGGGTGGTAACCCATTACCTGTTCACCGCTCCCCTTCCCTCCAGCACCCTCTTCACTGACCATCGGTGTCGGCGTAAAATGCTCTGGGAGGGGTGTAGAGCTGTGGGGGAGGTTGGCTGCCCCACTCCTCTCCACCAGATTGCTTTTGGAGGATAGTTACCACACCGTTATGTTTCCACAGAGCCTTCTTCATTGCTGGTCAGCCCATCTAACCCTGCAGGAGACAGCAAACGCCACACTCAATAACCTGATTTATGCAGATTTTTGGTTGTTTGGGAGAATGTTTGTGCCAAGTCTTGGAATGGGGAGGAAAAGTGCTTTGGTTACACTTTGTTGCCATCATAAGAGGACAGGAGCAGGCTTTGGTGTTAACAGAGCGCAAGCAAGCGCTTCGCCTGCACTGCTGTTGATAGGTCAAGCGCCCGGGGGTTAAAGCCAAGGGAGGTGATATCACAGGGTTTGTGCTTGTTGCTGTGGAATTAGCTGAGAACGTTCCCTTTGGGGTTTGGGAAAGGCATTTTTCGTAGCTGTAGCATTAGTAAAACCGCTCACCTTTTAAATAGGCTTTGGGTCAAAATAAACCAGAGCAACTTCTGAAGCACATATGTTTCTTAAGCTTTTTCTTCCCACGCCTGAATTTAAACACTTCCTTTGCTGCCTCTTTTTGTCTGTTTGTCTTTAAAGGACAAAAACATCCCCCACAAACCAACCCATAATCTCAGCTCTCACCCCTGCCCGTGTCCACTCTCTCTCTGCTGAGGCAAGTCCTTCTGGCTGCCAGAATTAGGGGCTGTAGAAGTCTTCAGAGCGTTTGTGCTTGTTAGAAGGTAAAAAGTTATTTAAAAATAAATAAAGCCTCTCCGGTAAGTCTGGAGTAAGCAAGTTTTCATGCCAGTAAGGCATGAAAACATCTCAGTATCCACTTTAGGCTGGACCTGAGGAGCCATTTCTGTCCCGTTGGGGTTGTGCAGGCGTGTCGCAGGCTGCCCAGGGCAGTGGTGGAGTGCCCATCCCTGGAGGGGTTTCCCAGCCGTGGGGAGGTGGTGCTGAGGGCCAGGGGTCAGTGGGGCCCTGGCAGTGCTGGGGGAGCGGGGGGACCCGAGGAGATCAAAGGGCTTTTCCAACCCAAACGGTTCTGGGATTCTGTGAAAACTGGCGAAGGGCAGTGTGGTGCTGCCTTTAGGGATCCCAGAACGGGGAGAGCTCTGGAGCTCTGGACGAGCCATTTCAGCATCTGTACTTTAGCTCCCTTTCTATGGCACTGAGCATTTTCCTGTGTTCCCTGGAGCCTCCTGATAGTAAATGAAGATTAAATAAATAAATTAACAACCCCCAGCTAACAAAGGGCTGTTACATAGTTCAGGAGTAGAAAGGCAGCATCAACACCACTATTTCCAGCATGCCCGGGGGAGCCGGAGCCCAGCACTAGCTGGGAAGTCTAGGATTTTCCCTGGGATATTTTGACTTTTATTTTCCTCCCGAAAGTGCGATTTTCCCCTCAGGTCAGGGCCCTGGGGACTGAGCTGTGCCTCTGTGTGGAGTCATGTCTCCTGATACACAGGACACCTCTCCAGCGCTGGCCTTTGTGTTTCCCCTTTCCCCTCTCCCCTTTCCCCTTGCCCTTCCTCTTCTCTTTTCCTTCCCCTTCCCTTCCCTCCTTCTCTCCCCCTTCCCTCCTTCTCTCCCCTCCTTTCCCTTCCCTCCTTCCCCTTTCCCTTCCCTTCTTCCCTTTTCCCTTCCCTCCTTCCCTTTTCCCTTCCCTTTTCCCTTCCCCTTTCCTTTTCCCTTCCCCTTCCCTTTTCCCTTCCCCTTCCCTTCCCTGAACATCTGTGTGGCAGAGGATGTACAAGCCATGACCTTGGAGCGCTGTTGGTTCCCACCACCACCGCAGCTGTCCTTCCTAGAGATGAACCCCTCGCCACAACCTGAACCTCTGTAGAAAAAGGTGACTTCTAACTTTTAAAATTAACACCTTTGAACTTAAATATTTGTGGTGCATCACAAGGGCCGCGTTCAGCGAGGGTTTGTTCTGGAAAACGTGGGTTTGCTGATAACACCTCTGCAGAGCCGCCGCGGGGCTGAGACACCAGTTTAGCAGGGCAGAGGGAACCTCCAGTTTAATGAGTTTATTCCAGCTTCTCCCTTACCAGTACTTGGGGCAGCACCAGGAGCTGCTTCTCCAGCAGCGCTGGAAAAGCCGCCCTCTTCCTTCTCAAACAGCGCAGAGGCAGCAGCTCAAAACTCCTCTGCATTACAGTCAGGGTCTTCTGCCCTGAAACCAATCCCTGAAGAGCCTGCGGAGGGAGTGATGGGCCAGGATGGAATGATGCTTAGCAAGAAGGTTCCAGCACACAGTTTCGGGTGGTTTCTGCACAGCTGAAGGCCCAGCTGTTATCTCTCCCACACACGACTCTCGATTCCAGGAACGCTCCAGTGGGCTGTTCCTGTTGTAACTGGGATATACGGAGCCTTTTTTTTTCAGCCTCAGGTGATTGCTGAAGATTTTGCTGTGGGTAAGTTGTGTTCTTCAGTAGCTCGGTACAGATTCTTCTCTCTCTAGCCTTGTTTTCTAGACACGTGCAGCTCCACTCATAGCTTCTCAGCCCTCTATAAGCAACTTCGGAAACGGCTGGCTAATTTCACACAGAGGGAAGAGAGAAGGGGGAGAGAGCCGAGCTGCAGAGCACCGCAGGGAACGGCCACGCGTCTGTACGGCGCTGGGCAGCATCAATTCCACAGCTCACGGAATGGCTGGTTAGAAACCGAACGATCTTGTCACTTGGTCGGAGCACGGAACAGAAGAGCCAACTGCCGAGGAGGTTTTTGTCTCCTTGATCTGATAGTTCAGGCGCAACTGGCACCACTGTTACTTCTTTTCTGCCTCCTGCCAGCTGGATTTGCTAGAAGGGGATAATGAGTGTAATTACGATCGCTTCTTACACGCCATGTGCTCTGTAAATAAAAATGACACAAAAACATTTTTCTCTGATCGCAGCAAAAATCAAATATTTTTTTTTTTCACGATTTCTTCCATTATCCACCCAAGACTCATCCAAAAGAGTTTCACTTAGAAAATCTGCAGACCTTCTTTCTGAGCGACGCCGCCAAGCCTTGCCCAGTTCTCCTCTGGTCTTTTGCTTCTTCCACTGTCGTTTTTGGCTCCCTCTGATCAGGTCCAGGATCCCTCAGTGGTGGATGTTCTTCTGGCAGGGCTCTTTTAATCTCAGTTCAGTTGTCTGTGGCCTCTTAGAGACAGGGAAGGGAGAGAAAAGGGAGGAGTTGCTTTAGCAAACTGAGCCACTGAAAACAAGACTGAGAGCACAAACATGCCTGGAGCAACCAAAGACCAAGGCCCTGCACCTTTTCAAATGACAAGGAACCTTGTTACTCTACAATTCATCCTCCACATGGCCCTGACAATGGCCTGTGAGACAGCCTAACAGCATCCCTGGTGGTCCTTCACCGCTAAATACAAAGACGTTCAGCTGCTCCATCGTTTAGTTGGAGTAGAAGAGAGGTAATGCGCTCACTGGCCTCAGTGGAGTTTGATGCTCCTCACTGGTCAGAAAGCAGTTCCCTCTGGACATCCCGTTCCTCTGGATCCTGCTCACAGCAATGGTCACAAGAGAGGCAAGGTCGGTCTTTATTCTAGAGAGACCAAAACATCCACGATAAGTAAAAGACTGACATGGTTTCTATGCTGAACGTCTTATCACTTGTTCTTGAAAACATGTAATGTGTCCAGATGACAACAGAGAGGTTTTTTCCACTGAATTGAGAAGAGGTTACGTCGTATTCATGGAAAGATAAAATGGAGGTTTCCATTAACTCCATCCCTTTCTGCTCAAGGCAAGTAAGCCTAATGGTTTCACAGAATCTCAGAGTCGTTGGAAAAGCCCTTTGATCTCCTCGAGTCCCCCCGCTCCCCCAGCACTGCCAGGTCCCCACTGACCCCTGGCCCTCAGCACCACCTCCCCACGGCTGGGAAACCCCTCCAGGGATGGGCACTCCACCACTGCCCTGGGCAGC
The DNA here is from genome assembly GCA_009769605.1 of Bucorvus abyssinicus. Classification (NCBI taxonomy): domain Eukaryota; kingdom Metazoa; phylum Chordata; class Aves; order Bucerotiformes; family Bucorvidae; genus Bucorvus; species Bucorvus abyssinicus. The sequence continues at coordinate 1,263,085 of CM020025.1, forward strand.
CTGCAACACGCCTGCACAACCCCAACGGGACAGAAATGGCTCCTCAGGGACAACCTCAACCTCCTCTGGTGCAGCTGGAGGCCGGTTCCTCTACCCTGTCCCTTGTCCCATCTCCCGGCCCGAGGCGTTTTGCCCACAAACCCCGCGGCTGTTCCTGTCACAGGCTCCCAAAGGCCGATCTTCCCCACAACCTTTGACGCCCAACTTCCTCCCCAGCTCCCCTCCTCCGCTGGAAGCCGTTGCGGTGTTCATTCCCCACCCATGACCCCCTGCCGGTGCTTTGCCCTGCGGCTGGGGCAGGGCCCCTTGGCGCTTTGCGGCAGCTCCCCCGCAGCCCCGGAAACGCTTTTCCCGCCCTTTTCCCGAGGCGTCCGTTGCCACCGCAACGGTCGCGGCGCGCGCCATCCCCGTGTCCGCCCCCCACCGCCAACTCCGCCCGGCGAAGGATTGGCCGAGGGGCGGTGCGTCACGGCAGCCCCGCCCCTCCCCGGGCTGTCCCTCCTCCTTATTGCGCGGGCGCGGGGTAAGATGGGGTTGCGCAGGCGTGGTTGCGGTGGCAACGCCGCGCAGGAAGGCGGCGGGAGCAGCGGCATTGAGGGGAGAGCGGCCCCCGTCCCGGCCCCGTTCCGCGCTCGGGCCCCGCCGCGGGCAGAGCCGGGGCTCCGGTGGGCTGCGCTTAAGCGTGGTGATTGTGTTTGTGGAGCGCGGCGGGCCGGGTGCCTCCCAGGCGGTGGGGTGACGGGGGAAGGCTGGGGGGAACTCGCTGTCCTTGCAGGCAGCGGGGCCTGTGGGGAGCTCTACCCAGCCGCGGTTCTTCAGGCCGTGCCGCCGAGACAGGGAGGTGAGGTCCTGCCCGTGCTCCACGGGCTGGCCCGCTAGCAACAGTGGATGAGGTGGGCCTGCAGCAGCCTGGCAGCGCGGCCCCCAGCGCAGGGCTCGGCGGGTGCCTGTTGCGGGTCGCTGACACCGAGCTGAGGTTCAGGCTTTCCTGTTTTTCCGTGTCTCGTCTTGCGTTGTTAGACAGCCGGCTCAACAGGAGTGACCTGTGTGAGGCAGCTGCTGCGGCACAGGGTGCCCACAGGATGCTGGGTCCATCAACCAGGGCATCACCAGCAGAGACAGAGAGTCCTTGTCCCGCTCTGCTCAGCGCTGGCCAGGCCACACCTGGAATTCTGGGTTCAGATTTTGTCCCTGCTCTGCAAAAAAAGATGTGGACAGGCTGGAGAAGGTCCAGAGAGGAGCCACAGAGATGATCCAAGGGCTGGGAAAGGCTGAGAGAACTGGGTTGGTTCAGCCTGGAGAGAAGGAGGCTCAGGGGAGACCTCACCATGTTCCAATGTTTAAAGGGTGGCTGCAAGAACATGGGGACACCCTTTGTACAAGGAGTCATGTGGAAGAGATGAGGGGTGATGGTGCAAGTTACTCCTGGGGAGATTCCAATTGGACATAAGAGAAAAATTTTTCACCACAAGAACAATCAGCCAGTCATCTCCCCAGGGCAGTGCTGGAGTTCCCAACACTGGACATGGGTAAGACTGAGCTGGGCAGGGGCTGGGCCAGCTTGTATAGACCGGGCTGTGCCAGGAGAGGTTGGACCAGATGATCCCTGAGGTCCTTCCAACCTGGGGTTCCATGATTCTGTGATAAATCTAGGGGTCTGCTGAAAAGCTCAGAGCCTGGACTCTGCAGTTAGTAGAGGTGATTGTCTGCAAAGCAACACTTTCAGGTATGACACACCTCCACCTCTTTCTCCAAGGGACTAACTATTTTTTTTCTTTTTCCTCTTTAAAGTTGTCATGGGTTAAGGTTGAAGGTAAAATCACTGGGCAGAATTCATTCTGTTCTAACTCAAACCAGTGATACTGGTGCTTTGCACAGGATGTAACCCACGGTATGGTTGTGTGTTGCAGGGTCCGTCTTCAGGGCTTGATGTGAAGTCTCACCGCGCAGTAAAAAGGCTCGGTCATGGTAATAGAGGTTTGATTCTTTGAAGAGTATTGATGTTGCTTTTTAAGGAAGTGGAGTTCATATCCAAAAGGTTCCTCCCCAGACCATAACTTGCCCAAATTCACACTGTGTGCAAGTAGCATCCTGGTTTTTAGCTTTTCTTGTTCTGGGCTACAGGCTGTAAGACTTTGCACACATCCTGTATGTGGGATTCAGGTGACTGGCTGAAAAATCTGATGTAAGCATCAACTCTGTGAAGTGTCCACATTCCAGCACATCAAGTACTCAACAAATTCCACCCAATTAAGGTTTGCATAAGAGGCTTGTCACCTTCTCTCATACATGTCTGAGCTCAAGCAGTTTGACTCTGTGGGACTGAAGGTTTGCAAAACAACCTGCTATTGGCCACAGCTTGAGCTCTATCTTTTCTTTTTTCCTCAGTTGTTCTGTGTGTTTTTTGTGGAAATCTAGACTTTCTTTTCTCTTCACATACTCCCTCACTTTGTGGTCCCGGCTGGCTCTAGAGGTTGTAGCCCTGACCGTGTTCTCATACCTCAGAGCACAAATGTTTGTCTCCTTTGCACTTAACTGAACTGTAAAGAGACTCTTTAGAGCTGATACCATGAAAAATATGCTCCATGTACAGCTTTCCCCTCGTTTATGCCCAGCTGATGTGGCTTTTCCCTGCTAACTACAGAATCACCGAATCACCTGGTTGGAAGAGACCTTTAAGATCGTTGAGTCCAACCATTCACCCAGCACTGCCAGGTCCCTAAACCATGTCCTTCAGCACCACCTCCACACAGCTCTTAAACCCCTCCAGGGATGGGGACTGCACCACCTCCCTGGGCAGCCTGTTCCAAGGCTTCACAACCCTCTCTGTAAAGAAGTTCTTCCTGATACCTAACCTAAATCTCTGCTGGTGCAACTTAAAGCCATTTCCTCTCGTCCTGTCACTTGTCACATGGGAGAAGAGACCAACCCCCACCTCTCCTTTCATTCTTCTTAACGAAGTGCTTGGATCTGTTTAACTACAGTGTGCAAAAACCAGGCAAACAGCAGCAGTAGAGGAGCTGATGTGGCTCGGTGTGTACAGAAAGTGCTCTTGGCATCGGACCAGAGATAAATACTTTCAGTCATCATGTGTAAATACTCCCGTTGGGCCGTTTCTCTGGAACCAGCTGTCACTCCATCGCTGGCGTTCCTGGGACACTGCCCACCTTCTCACTGCATGTTGCCGCCACCATTCCCCTGCCTTTGCAGCAGCAGCGAGCAATCCCTCTGGGTCCCTGACCCCGCTCCTCTTGCTCAGTACTTGGAGGCAGCGTCTTCCACGCAGACACGCTCCAGGCTTGCGAGGAGTGGCCAGGATAGGCGAGAAAACAATTCAGGGGGTGAATCAGACGCTAAGGCAAGGCGCTGGGTGCTCAGGCACTGGCACTGATCTGCTGCAGTGGTCAGGAGGAGGTTTTTGGCCCGCTCTAGGGCTTGGTGACAGGGAACGGCAGCGCTGCTGGTAGGAAAGCAGCTCTGTCACAGAGCCCTGGAAAGGCCACGGCTGTTGAAGGGAGACCTGCTTTTCTGGTGCATGATCCGCAGCCACAAGCAGTGGATGAACACTCAACATAAGCTGAGTTAACTTCAGGATTGTATCATAACGCATTAATTAAAAAATCAATCGAAGAATGTATCATTTCCTTTGTGCACAAACCTTTTTCAGCCAGAGAGAAGCATGGAGGAACCCCAGTTGGCTCTGTCTGATGACTTTAAGGATTCTTACAGCCTGTAGAGCAAATAGGGATTTGGTGAAGGTGTCTTATTGCTTGTGAGTCCGTATATAAAATCAGCAGAGGAGCCCGTGGTGAGGGGCTCAGAGCTGATACTGTGAGGCAGGACTAAGACACAGTGAAGCAGCTGTTCTGGGCTGCCTTGGGACCCTCTACCCAGAAGTGAAACAATAAGAGGCAGAACTAACAGAGGGGTTTTTGGTCGTTGTCTCTCCACAGGCACCTAAAGGCAGCAAACCCAAGCGTGGCAAAGGCAAAAGGCCCAAGAAGAAAGCGAAGGAGGTGGTGAAGACAGTGGACGTCCTCAGCCCAGCGGCCATGCTCAATGCTTACTACATCTGTCACAACGCTGCCGCCTTCCTGGAGTGCCGAGGCTTTGCCTGGCCTGGCTCCCCCAAAAAGAAGGGGAAGAAGAAGAAGTAACGGGGTGGCTGGAAAGCAAAGGAGCCCATGAAAACCACGCCCCCCAGCGAAGAAGAGACTTTTCTGCGGATTAGGCTTGTACTGACCTCTCCAGTGGTTAGCTCAAATATTTGGCCCTAATGACTGTTGTGTTGGCACAAAGACCCTCTTGTTACAGCTGGTGCAGAGTGACAAGCGGTGAGTGACACTGCTGTTGTCATTTCAGCTGCGGCCAGCTCTGGGAGGAATAAAGCACTGCGCCTCAGCAGCCTGGAGGGTCTGTGGTGGAGTCCACTTTACCGTTTGCTGGTCTTGCATGGGTGGGCAGAGCTTCCCAGTAGCACTGGTGTACCTCCAGCTGGTGGAAACTTGAGCTTAGGAAGTGGGTCCTGCAGTCAGGTTGGTAGTGTCAAATATGATTTCTATAACATCGGCTTATCTGTCTGGGAGGCACCCAGCGCTCCCCCTCTGGGTCAGCAAAGAGCTGTGTGGTGGGTGATTCACCTCGTTCTGAAGGAAGTGGTGATGTTGGCTCAGATAAACAGTACCTGAAGCTCTGGTGAAATACCACCAGCTCCCCTGCGGCTGCAGTAAAATCCGCTTAGATGTTGTCAGTGATGCTGTTACACACAGCTAGAGGGGATGAGAAACCCCAGCCCCCAGGGCTCCCCTTGCAGGAATCTTGGTCCAAACATCCTGCTGGAGACCACAAGCTTTGTGTCTTTGTGTTACAGCTCAGGGCTGTTCTGCGCCGTTTCCTCCACCTGTGTTTAAGGCACATTGTTTTGGTACACTGTGAAGCAGCATGTAGGCGAAGCTGTTCATTTCTCCCAGGTTCTTACACCGACTGGAAGGGTGCAGTGGCGCCACTGGGAGGGGCGAGGATGTGTCCTGAGCCGGTGCAGGCTGTGGAGAGGTGGGAAGGAACACAAAAGGGCTGGAATCTTGGAGGAAGAGCTGGGAAAAGAGAATCTGCAGTGGCCTAGAGCTGCTGTAAGGGGAGATGGCCCAGGTCTCGATACCCGCGGCACTCGGCGTGCAAGGCCGCTCTCTATGCCACGAGCACAGGAATATCAGTCAGGATTGTCAGTACCACACCTCTGGTGCCAATCAGGGCAGTGAGCTGGCTCTCAAGGCTCCTCCCGATTGGCTTAGCTGCAGGAGGAGGTTCTGGTATCCGTAAGGTAACTTACCTGGAAACGGTGACCGACCCAAAGCGATACAGGCCTGTGAAATAGGCTGCTGCGCTGCTCCGCTCCGTTCCCAAGGCAGTCGTGGTGGGTACCCGTTTCCTCGCTGATCTGCTCCGGCATGTCCTGCTGAATCAGAGGTGTGGTTTGCAGTGCCAGGTGCGCATCAGTGTGCCTTCCTCAGCATTTGCTCCTGTTCTCGCTTCCCCATCACCCACCAGGACGTCTCTGGTCACAGCACACACTTGCAACTATTTCTTCCAAATACCAGTGGAGCAAGAGGTCTCTGGTGACCTCTGCATTTAGCAGCTAAGTGTTTTTAAAAATTGTTTATTATTCTTTAAAAATCATTCCCTCTTTGTATGATATCTTTACTACACAAAGCTTTAAGGGACAGACGTTTCCAAGCACTGAGGTGGGAACTGCTTGACCTCCTGGGGCACCATCCCTGTCGGTTTGGGTCGCGGGGCAGTTTGCGGGAGAAGCTGAAGAGCAGTGCGATCTCCTGGCAAGACGAAGAACCTGGTTTAACGGCAACTGCTCGCAGAGCAGCTGTTTGGGGGAGGAACTTCCTTCTGGGCACCTCGTTCCCCAGCAGCGTCGGGCGCAGTCTCCTCGCAGGCAGCTGTTCTCTGGCCGGCGGGGGAGAGCGTGGGCAAGCGGTCCCATCCGATACGATGGTTACGAGACAGCGAGGCCATTTTGATGTCTGTGATGGACAGAGCCCGATGATTTCAGGGCCCCAAAGTAAAGTTTTAGTGTGCAAAAATTACTGGAACAAATAGTGAAGTACTGTTATGTTTTCTCTTTGAAAAAAAAAAATTCCATGTGATTTCTGCGCGATGCAGTTGAGCGCAGCAGATGGTGCCCAGCGAAGTGCAAAGGACAAAGGCTCTGCTTTGTGGTGCAGCTGAAAAGTTGCCATGCATTTCTTCGACAAGAGAAGAGAGAGCCCTTCAACCAGCCCAAACCGCAGAGTGAAACTTTTTTCTCTCTCTTTCCCTTTTACCTCCCTCACGCCTTGATCCATCTCGATTTTGCCTGTATTTGGGGCTCCCTGGTGGTTTACAAAGATGGATGGACATCTCTGAGGAGAAGTTTGGACTCCAAGCGGCCCGGCTCTCTATCTGGAGGTGGTGCTGCAGTGCCCTGGCTGTGCTGCCCATGGCTGGGGGAGTTCCTGGCTCAAGCAGACGTGACTTTACAGCCCGCCTCCACTGCCGCGTGGTGACACTTGCAGGTATTTCTGTTTCACCACAACCTGCAAGAGTTTGATTCTGCGGCGGGCTTTTCCGCCTGCTGGGGTGCGGAACTTAGAAGCCGAGCTTATGGCGGATAAAACCTGCTCCAACCCACAAAGAACCTTTGGAGGGGAAGCTGGGAGCTGGAGAGGCCCTTTGCTTTACGGCCCGGGCGTTCCGTGGGCCAGCTCTCGCAGGGAGCTGGGGTTTTCGTCGCCGAGCACGGCACGGTTCACGTTTCCTGCAGGAAGCTGTACACCAAACCCCGCTGCTAAAAATACAGGGGATGGTGGTGAGCCTGGCTGCGGGTGGGGCGCGGCGGCGGGGAGCGGAGAGTTGTGGGGCTGTGATGTGATGTGTAGAAAATGTTTTTAAAAAAGCTATTATTCCCCACCTTGGGTGTTAGAATATTTCAAGCTGCCTGTGAGCCGCTTCCTGCCTCGCTCTCCCTTCAGGCAGCGTCTCTGTAGTGCCTGGTATCTCCCAGCACGTTAGGTCACGTTAGGAGAAGCCCTTGCTGACACGTCAGGAAGGCTCGAGAAGTGGCGTGTTCCCCTTTGGCTCGTTTCTCGTTGCCCCGGCTCTTTTTTCCCAGCTTTGGGGAGCCCCGCTGAGGGGATCTCCATCGTGAAGTGGTGACTGTGGTGAATTTGTGAAGACGAATGTTCATCCAAAAGGTGTGTTAGATGTTGGCACTATCGTTATCGTTCAAATAAAAGAACGTTTTCAGTCGGTTAACTCCTGCCCGTTTGCCCATTTGTCACTCCCTTGGTGCCCCACCGCCGTTTCAGACGTCCTCCAGGAACAGAGTCCAGTTTACTGTCTCTGTATCAGCCTCTCTCTCAAGCTTTCCATTTATATTTTTTAAAAAGGCATGAGCTATTTTTTCCCTCTCTTTCACTAGTGATTGTGGTACAAAAGACCAGAAAGAACAAACGGTTGGACCTCACTGAAGTGGCTGTTCTGGGGGATGCGCTCTCGAGGTACCCCGACACCTGCAGGTATCTGTCTTCCAGCTCAGATACGTCCTAGTGCATTACCCATGATAGAATTTTCTAGTTGCTGGTCATTTTCTGTGAAATTCAGTGATTTCGGGAGTCTCACTTCTTGCAGACGCTTTTGAGGACCCCTTGGAGGAAGCTCACAGGCTCTTCCCACCCCGGCAGCCTCAGACCACAGGTGAGTCACGGCAAGAAAACACCTTTTTCCTTGTATTGCCTTTCTTTGGGTTTAGGCTGCACCTAATGTTCTTTATTTTATTTTAAAAGTCTTTTAAGTCTGCAGCGTTCCTTCTAGGTTATTGCTGTATGACGTCAGGAGAAACCACCACAGGGATTGTTTTTAATTCAGTGTTAAGGGCTGATAGCTTCATGACTAAGCTGAAGGAAACCGGGCGTGAAATCTTTCTTTATGCAAAAGCCTGGCTTAGTGTGAGTTTTCCTGCCAATGGCCTCGAGCTGTAATTGGCACCAAGAGACAGAAATGTTTAAGGCAAATGAGGAAGGTATTTAACGCACCACGCGGTTACAGCAGCCTCCTTGGAAGGGCCGCGACTAGTCGCCGTGAAGGGAGCGCTTTGCTCCTGGGTGGAAATTCTCAGAAAGTTCACCTGCAATCACAGCTGAACGTCGGGGTCTTTTTAATAGCTGGAATTGCAAGCGACAGGCCAAGGGCTCCTACCACCTAAAAGCCCTTTTTCAGCGTTGGCTGCTGGCTGCAGCACGTGGACTGTACAAAGAAAGCAGAAATACTCGATGCTGCTTAGTGCGTGTTGAAAATTACATTTAACAAGAGAAAATCACTGTCTCTCTCAGGTGATTCAAGCAGGTAGCACATCTCCAGGAGGTTCCTCTCCCACATCACCTGTGCTGTGAGTACAGAGAGAACCAGCCTGGGAGAAGAGCTCTCCACGCAGCCCGGGAGCGTAAATCAGATGCGGCAAACCTGATGTTTGAGTTACTGTTTTATTGGTTAAACATTGAGTTACAATCATTATTGCAGGTGGTTTTTTCCTGAGTTGTCTCGGGGGGGATATGCTCAACACCCTTGAAACGGAGATTACTTTAAACCTGGGTCATCTCTGGTGTTTCTATGTCACACTTGTGACGAACTGCTCATTCCTTAAACTATTTCGATCCTGGAAAAAAACAATTTACTATCTATGGGGTTTTTTGACCCCTCTTGGTCTGAAAAAAAAAAAAAAGGTGTGGAATAAAGGTGCCCCCAAATCCCGATCTGCTCCAACGGGTGCCCTGCCCCAGCACTCGGCATGTTGGACACTCACTTACAGCCCCTCGGAGCGCTCGCTGCACAGCAGGAGTGGTCCGGCTCCCTTCCTGTTTACACAGGACAGCGTCTGCGATAGCCTCCTGGGCTGCTTCTCCTGGCAGTTCCAAACGTCACACAGGCTGACAACCCTCCTGAAACTGAAATTATGTTTGTGCGAGGTGAGAATTTCTGTTCTGTTGCGTTTGCTTTTGATGGTGCTGGGAGTTTCCCACCCTACAGCTGGTTGTGGAGGAGCGAGCGGGAATGCTCTGCATGCCTAAGATGGATTTTTTTTCATTAGAGAAGAGGAGGGGCCTGTTGAGGAGATCTGTGTGATGTCTGTCGAGTCCCATTGGGTTGGAAGCAGGTTTTATATTGAGCCCCTAAGACAGCAGAAGGGATGGCTGGCTGCTAAGGGATACAGGTGAGTGATGTGACGTTCCTTGTTTCCTTAATCTGACCTTTCTATGGAAAGTGAATTATCTTGCACCATCAGTTTCTTCGTAAGGGGAGTTACAGTTGGTTTAAAGCTTCTGCCACGACTGCAACCTGCTTATTGGCACCAATCCAATGCTTGAAGAAACGAAAGGAAGAAAATGCCAATGAACTCCTTATGAAATCCAATGAAACCCTTATGAAATCACCGCTAATGCTGTGGAGAGGAGCGCCTCCTCTAGTGGTCTCAATTTTGTAATCTCACCGTGTGCTTCAGCTCTTCGAGGTAAGAAGTGTTTTATTTCTTAGTTAAAGCTGAAGCTCCCAGGCCAACTGAAACAGGCAGCTGCTGCTGGGGTCGACGGGGGCTTTCTAAGCATGCGGCTTCTTTGTCTGATTCTGGTAATAACAGTTGAGCTTGGCATGGTGTCCTTGAAAGCGAGTCCTTCTTCTGTCGCCTGTTGGTTTGGCTCCTGAGCTAGTTTATCCAGGAACCTTCTGAGGACAGATGCAGTATTTGGGGGTACCTGCTAATTACAGCTTGCCCTTTGGGGACTGCCCAAGGCGTGGCTCTGCTCTCGTAGAAACGTACAGCCTTCCACTGATTCCTCACCCACTTCCATTGTCCCACTCAGGTGGCCTGCACAGTTTCTGTTGCCATCACCAGAGAGCAGGTAGCAGAACAGGGAACATCTCAAGCTCTGTCGCAATGCTTTGGTGGGTCTTAAAAGTTCTTCATAGCCTGGCATTGCGAGCTCACTTGGAAGAGGAGGTCAAAGGAGATTGAATGGTCTGTGAGATTTCAGACTGGTAACCTCCTGGGGGTCTCTGGCAAGCTTCTCCGTGTCTCTGGAGATGTCCCAGGGCTGTTCAGCTCCCAGCTAGCTCCGGGACTGTCCCCATGCCTACATGTTGGCAGAGCTGGGCTAGCCCTGAGCTTACCAGTCATCAGAACCCACAGTTCATCCCATGATCTTTCATGGCGTGAGGATTGTTACGTCTCCTTTCTCTTATAACTCCTTCCTTCCAGCTCTTTAGGCTAAGAAAACGCACTACTCCAGCCTTTCAGTCCTAAGTTGCATTTTTAAACTTGCCTCTTCCCTCCGTGCTTCACAGTGCTGCTGCCTCATCAGCGCACGCTGACAATTAACACCTCGGACTTGCAGTTATTCTTCTCACATGTTGCTACATGCGAGTTCTAAAACTGAGACTCCTGGGGTTAATCTCCCCTAAATCTAAATGTCTGCATTGCTGCCTGGACTAGTCTGGGTTCATACAGTGAGAGCAGTTCAGGAGTGACTCCTCTGAGTAAACGTGTGCAGAGGCTTAGAGCAGCCCCGGGTGCCTCGTTGAGGTACAGGAATGTCTCGTGAGATCTGTCCCACCTTCTGTGGTATAAATGATTTTACTGAAAAGGCAAATTCGGATGTAGTGTGGATACTGGAATGCAGGTTCTTCACAAGGTGATGAGTGAGGGAAACCAACATGGCCATGGCCTGGGGTCCGCAGGACCATAAAAAGGGGTATCAGAAAACTCAAAACCTGCTGTCTTGGATGATGGGGTGAAACTGTGTGGAGTATTCTCTCTGTCTAACCCTCAGTTAACAGGAAACCACCCGACCATGGGCACCGCTGTTCAGAGAACAAGATCCCTCCCGCCTCCGGCACGGTGGTGCCTCCGAAGCAGAGGAGTGCCGCAGAGCTCCGCAGTTCCTTGGAGGGGAAGCGCAGTCGTCTTGCCCTTATCGCTGCGGCACACTTGTACACCTGGCCCTGCTCCCTCTTGCTAATAGTAGCTAAGCGTAGCTGCGTTCAGATGCTGGCCCAGCCGGGGGAAACGTGCCTTGCCTTTACGCAGCTTAGCCCAAAGTGCCGCGAGTAATGAAGAAAAGCAGATCATAAACACCCAGCTCGGTGTAACCAGTCTCCAGTGACTGCTCGGGGAGTTCATTTCCCCAAGAAAAGCATCTCACAGTGAGTGGGTTCGCAGCAGCACGTTCTTTGGAAGCTGCTGTCTTCCTAACGCTGACGGTAGAGTGAAGGGGGTGTCATCCCGCGGCTGGGCTCCCAAGCTGGCCACAGCCACCCCTGCCAGCTCTGTCCCACAGCGAGCACTGGGGTTATCAGGTGCTCCAGCAGCAGCGCAGTGCTGGTACAGCACAGCATTCGATACTCGAGCCAGGCCACCCCTGTCCTAAGAACCGATAAAAAAATCAAATAAAGCTTCACCAGCACGTTTGAAAATAAGCTTCAGGGACAGGAGAGGCGAGCCTTCCTGCCAACAGTTCCCAGCTCAGGTCGTCCTTTTCCAGTCTCGTCTTTGTCTCCCCACTCACTAGTTTTGCTATAAAATCCACGGTAGTTGGGTGCTTAGCTGCGAGAACACCGCCCTGGGCACTGACAGGCGAGACACAACCGCCCAAGAGGGCTCTCAGGGGCCATTCCCCCCCCGAAATTATTACTGTTGCTGCTGTTTGGCGGAGATGGGAGAGCAGCACTCACCCAGCACAGCCGGTGTTTACTTCTGGCTACTGGCAGAGCAGAAACCACCAGTCACTGGCCTTGAGCAGCAGCGAAGAGGCCGGCTGCTGCGGGGCAACCCCAGCTCCAGGCTGCTTTTGGTTACTGGTTGCTGCAGAAGAGGAACCACAAGTAAAGCTCCTGTCCCTGAGCAGCAGACCTGTGCTGCTGCACATTCACACCCCATTTTGCTACACCAAAACAAGGGGCTCAGCCCCAGTCTTGGGTGTCTTCTGGACCTTCACACCATACAGCCTTTCTCCTTGCTGATGAGATCTCCAGACAGATCCCTCCCTGCTCCAAAGGGAAACCTTCTGAGGCTTGAGGCTGCCTCAGAGCCTGCTGGTCCAGGTGAGTGTCCAAGAGACCTTCAAAAATAGGCAGCAGAGCCCTAAAATCATTTATTACTGTCCAGGAAAACAAACCTTGAAATTAACTGTTGACTGCCCAATTGCTTTTTGTTCCAGGGCGTTTCACTGGAGCAGGTATGAGCGTGAGCTGGCTCTGGGTGGTGATGCTGAAGAGTTATAAAAAAGGGTAAGTTCTGCAGTTAGAGTTACAGCATCACATGGCAACTTGAATGCTGGGTTCAGTTCGGGCCCCTCACTGCCAGAAGGACATGGAGGGGCTGGAGCGTGTCCAGAGAAGGGCAACGGAGCTGGAGCAGGGTCTGGAGCACAATGTGCTGAGGAGCGGCTGAGGGACCTGGCGGGGTTGAGCCTGGAGAAAAGGAGGCTCAGGGGAGACCTTCTGGCTCTCCACAACTCCCTGACAGGAGGGTGGAGCGAGGGGGGAGGGTTGGTCTCTGCTTCCCAGGAACAAGCACCAGGACGAGAGGAACCGGCCTCCAGTTGTTGTTGCAGGGGAGGTTGAGGTTGTCCCTGAGGAACCATTTCTGTCCCGCTGGGGTTGTGCAGGCGTGTCGCAGGCTGCCCAGGGCAGTGGTGGAGTGCCCATCCCTGGAGGGGTTTCCCAGCCGTGGGGAGGTGGTGCTGAGGGCCAGGGGTCAGTGGGGACCTGGCAGTGCTGGGGGAGCGGGGGGACTCGAGGACATCAAAGGGCTTTTCCATCCTAATCAATTCCATGAAGGGCCATACTGGAAACGGGTCTCGAGTGACACTGAACCTGAAACAGAGAAAAGCTCTGGATGTGTCTTTTTCAGTGAGATATTGGTAATCTGGGGAAGACACCAAACGTTAAACAATAAGAGACCTGAAGAACTGGAATTCTACGGGAAAACTTCTCCTTCTCTACTACCTTCACTCTGTCCCCTGTTGCACTCTAACACTGGACTACTTTTGCAGAGCCCTGCGAGGCTCAGGGGCATGCTACATGAATCCAGGGTCCCACCAGCAGCAGCTCTCCCGAGTGACTCTACCTGTGTCATTTACATGACTGCAGAGCTTCTCCTCACAGGAACCCTCCCAAAACCCAGCCGGAGCGTTGGGCTAACCTGGCTGTGGAGAAGCTATAGCAGCCAGAGCCCAATCAAGGCTCCTTACAACAAACTGATCATGCTCTCAACGTTCTCCCTGGAGGACTGGAAACCACCCGGCTCTTTACGAGCCATGGGGATCAGGGTTATTGCTCATGGCTGAGCAAAGACTCACACTGAAGGGAAGCGATGCGTGCGATCTTTTTAATCTGAGAAAGAAGGCAGGAAGAAAAGGGCCAAGCCGCTGTCTCTGTATTCTCCCCGCTTCGTCTGCACCGTGAACATTCAAAAACCGCTCGGTCGTTCTGCTAACTCGTCAGGGAGTTTGTTTACAGCAGAGTGGGGGAATCCATTCCTTTTCTGTGGGTTTCAGAGGAGCGTAAAAACTCCGTCTAAAATAAAAAAGACCCATCCACTTTTTCTCCCGCTGATAGAAGCTGCCAAGCGGCTGCGACTCCCCCTCTCGCAGCGCCAGCAGCCAGTAAGCGCCAAGAGGCGGCAGATGTTTTATCTCCGAGACAGCAAGGACAGTTTGTGGGAGCAGCCCCTGAAGAGAGCTGCTGCCAGGGACACAGAATAGAACCATAGGATTGTTTAGGCTGGAAAAGACCTTTAAGATGATCGAGTCCAAACCAGCTTCTGCTGCGCGACCACACACAGCTCCTTCCTCTCCAGCACGCCAGAGATCAGCCTTCCCCTGCCAACCCTGGAAGGTAACGGAATTCCTCTTTGTTGGAACGTGTTGTCATCAAATAAGCAAGAGTCGCTGTGTTCAGGAAGTCCTAAAGCTCCACTCATGTCTCCAAAACACTTTTTGGAGGAATCGCCCTCCTCCCCACATTGGCTTAGCGGAGCTGTGGCACCTGAAAGCACACAAAATCTGTGCCCCAAGGCTGGTGGCCCTGTCAGGCCAGACATGGCTGAGGCCGGTGGCCACTTCGATGCTGGTCCTAACCCACCCATGTTACAAAGCAGCGCCAGCGAATTGTCCCAGGCACCGGCATTCCCCTCCTGCCTCCTGTGCATCTTTTCCAGCACAATCCTTCCTTGTTACTCATCTGGTTTTTTGTTCTGTCCTAGAAGCCACCAGCCAAAGAGAAGGTGATCTGCTAGAACAGCCTGTATGGTCTCCTGACCCCTCTCCCATGGCCTCAGAGCACCGGAGCCGACGCTTCTGGCTGGTAACTCAGTAACATCATCCTCATGTCAGCCCTTCCACGTTTTCTCTTCCCAGAGCCGGGACGCGGCCAGGTAAACCTTCCCGGGTCTGCCCTGTCACCAGAGCTCCCTGTGCAGCGCTGTTCCTCCCCCGGCTTTCCCGGAACGCTGGATACGGCGTGTCCTAACCAGCTCCTGGCCTCCCTGGGGGTGTCCAAGCCAGGCTCCCTACCCTTCCACTGGCCACAGCTATGTTTGTACTCACAATTAGTCATTTCATGTAGGGTTATGGGGCCGTGTCTCTCTGGAGGACCTTTCTGATGGATCCCAAATCAATGCCCATTGTGGTTCCCCATGAGAGGCTCTGGTCCTGTGCGCATTCTCCTCCTGACACGACTAAGAGCACTTTGAGAGGGGTGGGAAGAAAATAAGCACGTGTGCCAGCCACACAGCCACCGGCTCATCGACGTGCACCTTCACAAGCCCATGGTTTGATCTGCCCATTCCAAACCGATCAGCAACATGCGGCCTTGTGAATGTGCACCTGCATGGGACCCCGAGATGTCATGTCAGCCGTCCCGCTCCCCAAGGCAGGAGCAGCTCTACCTGCAGCATTCCTGAGCGGTATTTTGTCTAACCTGTTCTTAAAACCTCCAACGAGGGAGACTCCAGAGTGTCCCAAAGCTCCTCCAGTATTGTCACATCCTACCATTACGGAATTTCCTTGGTGGTGGGTCTAAATCTACCTTCTTGTGGTGTGGCAGGGAGTGACCCTCCTCCCGCAGAGCGCCGCGGTGACTGTGGGTTGGACCAGGCCTGTCGGTGGCACAGTCCAAGGTTTTGGTGCTTGCAGCCCTGCTCCAAAACCGGGGACACAAAGGAATCCCGCTGCTCTCCCAGTCCACGTCAGCTGCCTGCGCCGGCCAGGCACCCCTGTCTTCAAGGAGCAGCCAGCCCCACCCAAACACCTCCACGGCTCTGCAGCAAGGTCCGTTCATCTCAGCCACGGGGGCGAATCATCGCTTGGTCCGGACCCACACTTCACACCTACGGGAGGCCAGCGACCAGAGCACCCAAAACTCACAGCCATGAGTCAACGGGCCAACGACGCTCACACGAGAAGCAGAGGGGTCATTTCCCCCACAACGTGCTGTGGGAGCATGCACGCAGTAGCACCCACCCCAAAAATCGCCGAGGTGACAACTGCAGAGCGGGCAGGCGATCCCCAGCTAAGCGGACACGCGTGCCGGTTGTCTCACTCCCCCGATCGGATGGAGTTGTTTCTGGTTTTCCCTGGCCCTCCGTGAATTTGCTGTGAGGTGGGGAGGACACATCCCCTGTTCCAGGGACTGGCACCGCACGCTTCCAGGGAGCCTGTAAAATCCCAACGGATATTAGTGCAGCGACGACAATTTTATTGGTTTTAGTACGATGACATGCCCAGGGAGGAGGTTTCTACGAGGCGCAGATGTCCTGCAACGAAACGAATCACGTAGCTTTTACACCAATAAAAATAAAACTGTGATTTGTCTTCATAGAAAAGACTCCTGTATTTTTGATCCGTCAGATCTTTGGGTGCGTAATTAACACAGGAGCTCCTTAATGAAGGGCTATTACTGAAAATACTTTGTTTTCCAGGCTGCTCTGAACTAGCTCCTATTAACTCTTCCGGCACCTGTTCACAGGGTGCTTTCCGGGTTTTTCCGGGGAAAACAACACCCAACAGCCTCAGCGCATCAGACATCAAGCCCCATCCTCAGAGTCTTTGCTACAGAACACGGATCTACACCCGTTGTTATTACTCCCCTCATCTCTGTGTTTTAAATCCTTTACACTTCAGGTTGCTACCGAACCCAACCGACGTCCCCGCGCCCTAATACGACATCCTACAAGGAGAGACCGGCTTCCCTGCAGCGGGCAGGGCAGTTAGCGGGGCGGGAGCTGCCTTCAGCCCCTCGAGAGCCACCGCCGAGGAGCGCCTTTGTGGAGCGCGGCAGGCAGCAAGCCGGCGGGCAGCCCGCCGACCGTCCCAGCACCGCTCTCTTCGGGTGCCGAAGGGCCGCCCGGCCCCTTGGCCTCGCACCAAGCCGCGTTTCCGAGGAGCTCCAGCTGCTCCAGGCCCGGGCGGGCAGAGATTTACGGCGACGAGCAGATGGCCTCCCGCGGGCCCCGCCACCCTCCCGACGCGGGATGTCCATCTCCTCCCGGCGTGTGTGTGTTTCTTATTTATTTATTTAAACCCCGCAACGTGGTCTCTCCCGCCCCAAACCCACATGGTTCGAAACAGTTTTTTGTGGGTTTTTTGTTTTTTTCCCACGGAAAAACACGCGCACGGCCCCGCGGCCGCGGCCCCTCCGCCCGGCTCCGGGCCCTCCCGCCCGAACCCCCTTCGCAGCTCCTCGCTGAGGCGGCGGCGGCGGGAGCGGGAGCGCGGGGGAAGAACGGGCGCGACCTCCCCAAGATGGCGCCCACACCCCCTCCGCGCCCCCCGCTCCCCGCGGGGCACGGGGGCCGCGAACCTCCCCCCGTCACCCGCCAACGCGGCGCCGGCGGCCGCCCGCTCCCTGCCGCCCCCGCCGCCGTCCCGCCCGTGGCTCGGCCGCCCGGCGCGGCCCTCGCCCTCCTCAACATGGCGGCGGCGCCGGGCTATGACGCCAGGCGACGTCCTCCTCCTCCCCCACCCCCCCTCTCTCCCTCTCCCCCCCGGCCTCCTCCCGCCGCCGCCGCCGCCGCCGGTCCCCGCCTCTCCCGCTCGCCATTGCGGCGGCTCAGGGCGAGCCGCGCCGCGTCCCCGCTCGGCTCCCTCCCCGGCCGCCGCCCGGCAGAGGCTCCACGGCGCAGGCCCGCCGCAGCGCAGCCGCTCTGAGGTGAGTGTCCTACCGCGCAATCTCCCAGCTCCTCCAGCCCGGCGCAGCCGCAGCAACGCGGGGGCCCCCGCCGGCCGCCCAGGCACCCCCGGCTCCGGCGCCCGCGCTTCCCCTCGGCGCCGCCGCGGGGCCGCCTAGGCCGCGCTAGGCCCCGCCGCCGGCGGGGAGCGAGGCCCTGTGGCGGCCCGGGGCCGCTCCCGCTCGGCCGCCACAGCAAGGGATGGTGGCGGGGCGGGGGGACACACACTGGCGGCGGGGCGGCGGCCGCGGGGCCTGCGGGGCGCCGGGGGCCTCTCCCGGCTGAGGCCGGAGGAGTCCGGGGGGACTGAGCGCCCCCCCCTCCCCCCGGGAGGGCAGCGGGAGCGGCGGGAGGGAAGGAGAGAGGGAGGGGAGGAGGGGAGGGAAGGGCGGCTGCGGGCCGGGCCCGTGCCCGGGCCCGGCCCGTGCCCGGGCCCACGCGTCTGGCCGAGGCGGGTGTTGCAGGCTGCGGGAGCAGGTTCCTCCGGCCCCGGTGTGGGCCCGTCCCGCTCCGGGGAAGGAAGTTGGGTCGGGGCCGCAGCCATTTGCGGGGATTTTCTTCTCCGTCCTTTTCCCTTTTATCCCTCCCCCTCCTTTTCTCCCCCCCCCCCCCCCCCCCGCCCTTTTTTTTTTAAATTTATTTTTATTTTTCTGACTGCAAATGGTTGGCGCCTTGTGGCAGCGTCCTGGGCCGGCGCTGCCCTTTTGTACAGGAGCTGGGGAGCAGGGCTTCTGCGGGAGGGCAGCGACTTGAGATGCTGAGAATCATACAAGCAGAATTTATTGATTCCCCCCCGCTTCTAATATGCCCAAAAGGGGGTATCAGTCGCGTCTCTTTGTTCTTGGGTTATACAATGTCGGGCTCAGGAGAGAGCTGCTTCATGGCCGAGGTGCTCAAGACTTGTTAGTGTAAATAATAATTACAGGGCAGAAGCGTTGAGCTCAGAACTCTCCATACATGTGGGATTCCTGTGTCTTAGCTTTCGTGCAGCTACAGATAATTTTCATAGCGTGGGGAGGTGTTTTCTGTGCACCTCTTCAAGAGTTGGATCTCGGCTTTATTTTTTTTCCTTCTCCACTGGAACCATCTTTGTTATTTCTAGAATTGAGGAGTTTTATCTCAGAAAGGGCACCGCTGTTCTGTTTTTTTTTTCTCTAAAGCATTAGCCTTACTGCTGTCCAGGCAGGGTTTTAGACTTTCTGCCCTTGTCCTGGGCATGGTGAGAGTGTTTTCAGCGTTCTGTCCCTGTGCAGTTGTTATTTTCAGTTTTCGTCACATCCCGGGGCCCTGTGTTCATCCATGTCGCGTTGCCTCTAGTTTGGCTGCACCATGATTGCTCGTTTTTAAAACTTGTTATATCGAACTTTTAATGCCCTGATGTTGGCAAAATAGATGTGAGAGAATTTGTTTGTCGTTTTAATTTTGATTTTTGTGCCTGTGGTAAAACTGGGAGCAATTTTTTTTTTCGTTGAGGGCGAAAGAGGAAGTTTATGACGACGGTAACTTTGGAAAGGGCAGGATTATATTAACTCTCTTTTCAGGGTTTTTGCTTCTCCCTTGTGGTTGAGTGTTACCGTGTGGTGTTTAATTAAACGATCTCATACGCCCTTGTCATTCTCTACATGCGTTCACCAGTTTATGGAATGTCGCCACTGGTTTTTAGTGCATTTTTTGGTATCGTGGCTGTTTTTCAGAAGTCTCACGTCATTTACGAACAGGCTTATGCTGACCTGGGCTCTCAGGCTCACCTCCGCCTCCCCCAGCACGTGTTCTGTACGGTTCTTCCCGCCCCACACACCCCAGCTGGGCTGCACAAAGTGTGTGGTCACGATTTGAAGGTGGGACGCAGTGCGGGCTCTCATCAGGCAGCGTTCGCTGGCAGCCACGGTGTGGGCAGCGCAAGTTTTGGCGAGGAGCAGCTCCGTCCAAGCAGGATCGTTCGGTGCACCCCGCCGGGAAAACGCGTGGCGTAAACTTGTTTGCCGAGGATTAAGCTGGGGCGAGCGAAGGTGGCTGCCGGGCCACGCAGCGGGGTTATATGCTGGAATATCTCGCTTTGATTCGTTGTCTCAGTTTTCCCGGACAAAAGCCCCGTGGCTGGTCGGCCCCGCAGATGTCAGCATCCAGCCTGCTGCCAGGTATTTTGGCTCCTTCAAGTGCTGGAATTGCATAACTGTTGCTCAGGAGCTTGAATCATCTTTTCTTAGACTTAAACCAGCCGCTCTCGCTTCTGGCAAGCTCAAGCCTGGAAAATTTCAGCCTCGTAAGTGAAAATAAAGCACGAGAGGTGACTGCAGGAGCCCGCACTGGGGCCACCTTTATTGTAAACCTCACTTCTGGCCTTCACCACCTCCGGGCTGTGCTGCCACGTGCGCTCACATGCTCGGGGAATCTCCAGTCCTGCTGCCACCTGCTTTTCATTTCCTGACCGAGGGGCGCTTGTGCAGCTTCTCAGTCTCTTGAAGGGTTTGGGAGTTACTATTTTTTTGGCCTTAACCCTCTGATCTAGAAAAATATCCTGCAGGAAGGCAACCCAGCAGACTCTGCTCTGCCCCCATATCCCTTTTACCGAGAAAATTTAATACAGACTTGTACCTAAAATTACTGCACGCTGTAAGTAGGAATCACCTTGTGATGACGATTTTTGGTGCAAAAACTTACCCTTGGACTTTATCTTTCTTACAAAGTGGTTCCACGGGAAGAAAACCACAGTTAAGATTCTTTTTTTTTATTACTGATTACCCTGTGTTTGAGTTATTTAAGAAAATAATTTTAAATGACATCCCATGGTGGGGATCCTCCTTTACTGTCTAGTAGAAAGGTGTAAGATGATGCTGAGGTGGCATGTGAAGCAGATGCTTGTGGTGACTTCCCTGAACTTCGTTAGCTCTTCAATATGTAAAGGTTTGTTAAGCGAGTTTGTCTAAAATGAGCCGATTCTAAACCAAAATTCAGGATACAAGTTCCCACACATTCCAGCTGAGTTTTTCCACCAGATTCAGAGCTCTGTTGCTGGTTGTTATGTCCTTCTGGATCTTCTGTAAGGCTGGTGCTGCTGAAAGGCTCGGGAACCGCTGAAGACCCTCCGTGTGAAGGAGTCAGGCTCATGTTGCCTGGGTGCTGGGGCGATGTTTTTCTGTGTTTGAGGGTAATAACCCATCATCTGAGGGGTGGGAACGCAGTGTCAGAGGCTCAATTTACTGGTTCCTCACGCTCCCATCGCTGAATGCGGGTACGCGTCTTTGCCCCCATCTTTTTGTCCCTTGCTTTAGGCAGTGAACTTGTGTGTCAGCTATTGCTGATCTCTCCATCAGCTTGTTTTGCATCTGAGTCTGAACCAGGTAGATCTGTCCAGCAAAGCCCCCTGTTTCTCAAGAACTGAACCATTCCCAGCAGCTTCTCTTTTCTTCCACCCAACACTTAAGCTCCCACCAGAAGCTCTTGCTGCCTTCTGATGTCAAGGCTGTACCGTTAGCATTGGAGCGTGAAGCAGGGTTTGAAGGTCCACTGTCGAGCAGGGCTTTGTACCATGGGTGGCAGGACCCTGTCACCTCTCCGGTCTGAACCTGGATCGTCCAGGCACCGTCCTGCTTTGGGGAGCATTCAGATCTGCTCTGTATCCACTGCAGCGATCGCAGCAGGGTTCAGTGTTTGACGTATCATTCTGGCCCTGATGATTTTTCCGCAAAACTGGTGAGGTTAAACCCGTTGCCAGTCAGACAGTCCCTTTGGGGGCTTGACTGGAGTCGTTTGTCCCCATGCAATGGCACCACTTGCTAGGAAAGCTCGGAGCCCTTTTGGGAACGGTGCAGTTTACAGCTAGGAACAGACTTGGGGCGTTCTCCAGGAGCATTAGCAAGGGGGGAGCTGGGAGAGGGTGGCCACCTAACTGAGACCGAACGCCCCTTTTGTTCTGGAGACCGCCTGATGCGTTTAGCTTTCTGGGAAGGACCTGTGTGAGGCTGATCTGGTTTGGGTGTGGAGGAGTCGCCTGCCAAACTGTTAAGGAGTCCCTTCTACTGACAGATAGGAAACGGGGAGGCGGAGGCTATATTTGGTGGAGCACGTAGGAGAGCGACAGGCATCCTGATGCACGCTGACGTTTGGATGTCGATGAAATACCATGGGGTGGGTTTTTTTCGTCCTGTAAGAAAGACATAGCTGCACAAAGACCCATAGGACACTCGTGATGGAAGGTGTGTTCCGTCTGAGCGTTGGCTCGATAGGGGCTTGGTAAGTCCAGCGTCTCCTTTCTTGTTTTTCATCCTCTCTTAGAGTGCGTGCCGTGGTCGGTGGGTAATGGAGCCTCTCTTTGTACCGGAGGGTCTCCTCAGGACGGAACACAGTGAGGTGCATCCTGCTCTCGGTGCTGGCCTCTGAGAGTTCATCCGACTTCAGATACATCAGTAGAAAGGCACCAAAGTCTCTTTTCACTTGTAGACCAGCTTTTTGCTCATGTGACCAAGAAACACAGTCCAGGAGACACTGAGTCCCTCCCACTGTTCATGACATAACATCTAAATAAAGACATCAAACGGGGATGACTTCGAGGCTTGGAAAACTTCCTCATAGTCTGGGTCAAAACTACTTGCCAGACCACACCCCCCGAGCGGCCAGAAACAGTGAAACGGTGGCGAAATGGATTCTTCTCCCCATAAGTTTCTTTTCATCATCAGCTGTTACTGCTGCCGCTTTCTTGGGCACAGAGAAAATCTGTTAGCTCCTGGTTTCCCTTTTGAAAGAGCAGAGGCAGCTCCCTCTCCTCCCTAGAAGGAGGTGGCTGGTTCGAAGCTCTTCTCATAGTCGCTTTGAGTTGCAAGTTGTTTTTTTTTCCAAGCTTATTATTTGTGCGTCAGGAGTATTCGCAGGTAAATGAGTAAACTGAGTCTCTGGCTCGAGCAGGAAGTGGTATATGTTCCTGTGACAGCCGCAGTACTTAAACCCTGCTCATGAGAGGCGTATGCAGATGGAGGTGGTGGTGAAGAACTGCAAAAGTCACCTAAAGTAGAAAATGTAGCAGGAATTAAAACCCCGTGGTCCATTGTCAGTGCGTCAGGTTCATGGCTGTGTGTTGCAGGAGCTTGGAAAGCACTGAATCCCCACGGGGTTTGCGTACTGTGCTGTGTGTCCCCAGCAGGAAATGCCCCACTCGAGCAGTGCCTCAAGGTGGGTCGGGAGTGGAAAACCATGATGGCTCCATCTCAGGTGTTCTCCATGGAAAGTTTGGGGTTCTGGTGCTCCTGGAAGCCCCGCTCTGAACCGTACCTGTTCCTGGACTAAGAGAGAAGGGAGCAACTGTGCGTAGTAAGATGAGTGTTAGCGGAGGTACTCCTGTGTGTGCGGCTGTTACAGCCCTACTTCATCTTCCAACAAATGGCTTCAGTCTGGAGGGTTTGGTTTTGTCTGAGTCCGAGCAGGGCACTTGGAGGGGATGGTGGCTCTTAATGGGCTCTTTGTCAACACTCGAGAGAAAAGCGTTTGAACCAGTGTTGAAATCCAGCGCGCGGGTGCTTCAGACTGAAATGACTCACAGCCAAGTCTCTGTGATCTAGTGGGGCGGTAGATGCACTGTTCTCCAGAAAACGCAAGTCTTAGTCCTCATTTACAGAGGTGGCACTTCCCCTTTTCGGGGTCTCTGCTCATTCGTTTGCAGTGGGGCAGTCGAGCAGGCGTATTCTTGAACCCCAGGGAACTGGAGATGCCCATTTCCATGAGCCCAGAGGAGAATCCCCAAATTCTTCCCCATGTTAGTACAGATGTGGTGGTTGACATCCAACCTGTCTGCAGAGCTGTGAAAGCACAACCCCTCCTCTGAAACAGCTGTAGGGAAAAAATACCCCAAATGTGGGTAGAATAAGACCTTGAAAATGAATCGGAGAATCCCAGGATGGTTTGGGTTGAAGGGACCTTCCAAGCTCACCCAGCCCAACCCCCTGCAGGGAGCAGGGACATCTGCACCCAGAGCAGGGTGCTCAGAGCCCCAAGGGCCAACCTGACCTGCCATAGTGCCAGGGATGGAGCTTCTCCCATCTCTTGAGGCAACCTGGGCCAGGGTCTCACCACCCTCACAGTGAGGAATTTCTTCCTTACATGCTATCGTAGTGTGTATCTGCCATACGGGATTTAATTAATTTTTTAAAGACAATGGCCTGGGCTCACCTCTGTGTTTGCTTCGAGGGCCTTAGTGTGTATTGCGCGATCGGAGGACAAATGAGTTGAAAGGGTAAAAGTATAAAACTGGAAGATGAGAGATACTTTTTTATTTTTGTTGTGATCTGGGACAACTCATCACCACTCAGTCCCTTGCCTCGGACTTCCCGGGCACACGGGTTGAATACCTGCACTCTTCCTCATCCAGCTGAGGAGGCACCACCCCTCCTAACACCGGCTACAGTCATCCTGGAGTAACTCGTCCTGCGTTTAGGACCAACCAGTCCGTATTAAGAACCTCCCTGAAGACTGTGTCATCAACGGACCCAGCAGTGAGGGGAGGGCTGGGTTCACCACTGTAGCGTGGACATTAGATAATGGGCTGAGGTCGGGGCTGGGTCATCTGCCCTTACGATGTGCTGATCTGGCTGAATTAACGCGATGTGAGGAACAAGTTATGGTGATCCATCTAACCAGGGCTGGAGACAGCAAACCTCATCCATGCTGGACGTTAGGGTTCACATGTGAGGGACGTGGTTTAGGAATCCTGGCAGTGCAGGGTGAATGGTTCGACTCGTTGATCTTAAAGGTCTCTTCCAACCAGGTGATTCTGTGATTTTTTCTGTACTTCACACCGCAACGTCTCGGTCTAGCCGAGGCCATGGTGTGTCACATCACCACCCTTTCTCTCGAATCCCTTGGTAAAACACACTTCCATTCTGTTTTTCTGTGGTCATCCCGCATAACCGCTAATCCTCTTGATAAAAGAGGATTAAAACTGGGAACATTTGCACCTTAATGCAGCCAGCGAGGGCTGCACTCTGTCTTTTCGGCCGTAATCCCGCAGCAGCGAGGGCTGTGCCTTTGTGCAGCGCCAGGAGCGCCGTTGGCGCTCGGCAAATCGCCACTCCGGCAGCAGTTGCGCTTATTGGGTTGGTAATTCTTAGAAGCCCACGTTGTGCATTAATTAAACAAGCTGTGCGTTCTAGGGACCCTAAATGGGCTTCACAGCGTTCAAATGGCTCCTGGGCTGTGCCCAGATAGGAAAATAATTTGGAATTGGGGTCTCTGCGTGATCCTTTCGGTAAAAGGAGAGGGTGTGTCAGCTGACAAAGGGTTATCTTTGAGAAGACTGTTTGTTGCCTGTTAGGTTTTCGAACCCTTGCCAGACCACACGCCCTGCAGAGGATGGTGGGGAAGACGGTTCTGCCCCAGGCACTGGTGCTAAGGGCGAGTCCTCTCTGCCTCTCGCCCCCCAGGTGCAGAAGGTGAGACCCGCAGAGCCCGGGGGTAGCACGGGAATGCGAAATGAGAATTCCACCCGTGCTTCTCCCTCCGACGGGCCAGCTCGGCTTCCCGGGTTGGGTTACGCTCGCCGGCAGACACGGGCTGGGATGCAGGGCTGTGCCCCTCCCGGGGGTGTCTGAGCGCTGAACGGCTGCTGACCTTGTCCTTGTGTCTTCCCGGGGAGGACTGATCCCTCTGTAGCGCTTCTTTATTTATTTTAACTTAGGTGAATTGCTTAAAATCTGAACAGAAAGGTGAGGCTAGAGAAGTGGAGTCCTCCCACATGTACATGTGCTCCCTGTGAACTACTGTTGCCCTGATTGAGGCAAGTGACTGAAGAGAAGCTGCTTTGGCCAGTCCAGCCCAGTTCAGCTGCTGGGGTACTTTAAAAGTTGGGTTTTTTTCCCTGGAGATCTTCGTGCTCTCCCCGCTGCGCCGCTGCTGCTTGCTGCTGGCCTGGGCAGGGGGCAGAGCAGGCGCCTGCTCCAGCTCGCCGCTGGGGCAGCGCTGCCGTGAAGTCCTCGCACCAAAGCCTGAGAAGAGTCCTCAAGTAGAAGCCACCTCATCCTTACGTTCAGCCCGTGGCTTCCTGCCATGTTTGGTGCTAAATACGGGAAGTTAAGCGCCCAAAAGGACCCGTCACAGATTGCGTCGTACGTCATCAAATGAGCGTCCTGTTGCTTTGGCGAGTGGTGGTTTCAGCAGAAACTCCAGCAGCAAACAGGAGGTTTTATGCCGAATAAATATGTGTGAAACCCTCTTTGTTCCTTTTCCAGCCTCTCTGTGTGTGAAAGAAGGGGTTGGGTTTGGTTTGATTTTCTAGAATCAGTTTTACTTTAGGCCTTTCCGTGCTGAGACCGGCAGCACAGGGAAATTTTTTTCCATGCTAATTAAAAGGATCATTATACTGATGTTATGCCACAGGAGGACGCTGTGGAATGAGAGCTTGTTTCTACCGTTCCTCTTGGTGCTTGAGTTCCCACATCTCTGCCGATGTGTGGCAACCAGCCACGTGCTGCTGTGAGCCAGCCCGGAGTAAGAGGTTCACCTCAGTCTTGATTGGAGAGGTGTAAAGGAGCGTGTCTTATCTCGCCGTTGTCAGGGGATCAGTGTTGCTGCTGACAGGAGGCAGCGTCACAAGTCCTGGAAAGTCAGTCCCCTGTAAAACCTTGCCCAGCTTCCAGTGACAGACACTTCACCAGGAAACAAAGCCATTTGTAACTGGATTGAGGTGTAGGCCACCGAGTGCCCTCCCTGAGCAAGGGAGGGCTTTTCCCACGGCCCTGGAAAAAGGGGATTTTGGGGTTCAAATGTGCATTTTAAGTGAGTTGTGGTAATAATTAAGATACTAATCAATCTCGTCCCTGGTTTGTGTTCTCAGCGGTAAGTGCCTCTAGGCACAATTTTATACAAGAACGGTATCAAATTTATCCTGAAGGCAAATTATCGAATAATATTTAACCAGTGAGAGAGGCCACTGCAATGGGGCAGGTGGACATCATGGAAAGAGCTAAATCTCCTCTGTCAGGAGAGGGAAACCACCTGCTAGGGAGGCCATGAACATCCTCTTTCTTCTTCCCCATGGAGGAAAGCCCAGGAGAAGATCTGGGCATTGCTTGTTGGTACGTAGTGCGGTGACGGGAGGTGGGGGCTTCCCCATGTGCTTTCGGTTGCAAGCTGCACTCGCAGAAGCCCGTGCAGTTGTGATCGGCTGGCATGGACCTCTGCCATCTGACGTTTCTCCTGGAAGTGGTTTCTTAACCAGCACAGTCAGGAAACGCTGCGAGTGAGCTCTGTGCCCTCGCGAGTCAGACCTGGCTGGGAGGTGGACATCTTTGCATGAGATCTGGCTTCCGGCTACCAGCCAGCGCTGGCCCAGATAGAGGAGAGACGCAGCCAGGACAGCACCAAGCCAAGACTGGCCATCTCTCCTCTGCTAGAGGTTGTCCTAATCCTCCCCTCAACTGGAGATTGGCAGCTCCTCTAATTCAGACCATCTCAGGAGCTATCAGAACGGGACCGTTTCCGGCTGTTGTAATTGGAGAGTAGACACAAGTCCCTCGAGACTCATGAGGTTTGATGACCACCGATGATTCCAGTCATGGCTCCTTGTGAAAATCACTGTGTACAATCTCTTGCCATTGTTTCTGAATGAGGTTGGTTCTTCATGGTTACTATAACCACTGAAATCTGCTGGTTGGAAACGAGCTTTAAAAAAACCCATAGAGGGCTTTGTGCCAGGACAGCAAAAAGCTGCACCGGCCTATTTCAAAGGTTTAATTCTACTCAAACCAGGTTTGATTTTATTAGTAAATGGCAAATGATTTATTTCTTGCCGGGTCAGTTTTCACTTAAGAATCGTTCCAGGCTGCCTTTGCAGGGAGTTTGGAGTTTATCTAGACGTATGGCCGGAAGCTGGAGAGAGCTTTTTAAAGAAAACATTCCTGTGTACTAAGTGCATAGGAAGTGCTCTTGGGTCTGATTGAATATGTGAAGTATGAAACCCAGTTAACTGAAAAACTCCTTCATGTCACGTTGGCCTGGGTCATCGAAGGTATTTTAGATCCCTTGCTCTTGAGAAATGATGCCGGTGCCAATGGTCACTGTTCTCTTTAACATCTTTATCAATGATCTGGACAAGGGGATTGAGGGCACCCTCAGTGAGTTCACACATGACACCCAGCTGGGCAGGAGTGTTGATCTGCTGGAGGGGCGAGAGGCTCCACAGAGGGCTCTGGACAGGCTGGATCAATGGGTCGAAGCTAGTGGGCTGAGGTTCAGTAAGGCCAAGTGCCGGGTCAAGGCCTTGGGTCACAACAACCCCCGGCAACGCTCCAGGCTGAGGGAAGAGCAGCTGGAAACTGCCCGGGGAAAAGGCCCTGGGGGTGTTGGTGACAGCGGCTGGAGAGCAGCCAGCAGTGTGCCCAGGTGGCCAAGAAGGCCAACAGCATCCTGGCTTGTACCAGCACTGGTGTGGCCAGCAGCACCAGGGCGGGGATCATCCCCCTGGACTGGGGGCACTGGGAAGGCCACCCCTTGACTCCTGGGTTCAGTTCTGGCCCCTCACTGCCAGAAGGACATGGAGGGGCTGGAGTGTGTCCAGAGAAGGGCAACGGAGCTGGAGCAGGGTCTGGAGCACAATGTGCTGAGGAGCGGCTGAGGGACCTGGTGGGGTTGAGCCTGGAGCAAAGGAGGCTCAGGGGAGACCTTCTGGCTCTGACAACTCCCTGACAGGAGGTTGGAGCGAGGAGGGGGGTTGGTCTCTTCTGCCCAGGAACAAGGGACAGGATGAGAGGAACCGGCCTCCAGTTGTTGTTCCAGGGGAGGTTGAGGTTGTCCCTGAGGAGCCATTTCTGTCCCGTTGGGGTTGTGCAGGCGTGTCACAGGCTGCCCAGGGCAGTGGTGGAGTGCCCATCCCTGGAGGGGTTTCCCAGCGGTGTGGAGGTGGTGCTGAGGGCCAGGGGTCAGTGGGGACCTGGCAGTGCTGGGGGAGCGGGGGGACTCGAGGAGATCAAAGGGCTTTTCCAACCATAACGGTTCTGTGGTTCGGTGGCAAGCGGGCGGATGAGCTGCTGCAGCTGCCAACAGTCGGTAGTTCTTATAACTGGAGTGGTGGGGTCTAACTGACCCACCACGGCGGCTCAGCGGGGCACATGCTTTGCCCGTGTGAAGACCTGTGTGCTGCCGCCGGCATCCTCGTGTCCTGCGCTGCTGAACTCTGCTCCTGCCTCACCGCGATGGCCAAGGGATGGCGACCAGCACAAGAGGAACGCCGAGCATCATCGCTGACTCCTTGCAGCATGGTGAGAAAGCAGCGTTTCATGAGTAGACACCATGGCTGCCCTCCAAGCCAGGGAAGGGGAGAAGCAAACAGCAGCAAATGGCTAAACATGGGTTCCAAGGCCCGTTTCCGAGCAGAGGTGCTGGTCCCCGTGGCTGAACACCATTGGAGAGCTGCAAGAAGGGGCTTAGCAGACGGCCACCACCGCTGCAGCAGCCGCCCCGCAGCCCCGGGAGCTGCTGCCTGAGCATTAGCACGCCGGATCACAGGAGCCCCGTTGATTAACTCCCCGCAATCGCCTCCCAGAACAAAAGCGCCAGTGTGATGGCGGGTGTTTAATGCAAAGCAAACGACTTATTTACAGCGGAGCCTTGAATCCATTAAGGGCGGATTGAACTCCAGATGCTCTTCAGCTCCACCAGAAGAGGGGAAGAAAGGGAGGAGGTGTCGCACGGTTTCTGGAAAACAGGCGGTTTGCTGAGCGCGGAGCAGGATTTCATTGAAGTTAAACCTGTGAGGACGGTGACCAGCGTGAAAAGGAACCAGATTTTTCTGTTTTTCATTTTTTTTTTTCTTTTTACCCTGGTCTTAGGGCTACTGAGCACCAGACAAAGCCCCACATGCCGAGCTCTGGCATGGAGCGGGGCTGTCGATGATGAGTTGGTGCAGGGAGCCAGCAGAAGATGGGTTGGGAAAGTAGAAGCAGGAGGGCTTGTGTTCCTTTGAAATGAATTAAAGCAATGAACCAGAGGGGTTACTCTGGGGAGTGGGTGTGTGGAATCAGCCCTCTCAAATAAGTCTTCTGAATTAATTAAAAAAAAATGCAAATTCCAGTGCAGATTTAATGCTCTTTGGTTTTCGGTGGGTCCGTCACTAGCTGTCAGGATGGCTGGTACCTTTTTAAACAACCTGTCCATGCTGTGGAGAGGTGGGCCCCCGTGAAAACTAGCCTGGACCTCTGCAGGCACAGGATCTGCGTCACAGAATCCTTGAGGTTGGAAAAGCCCTTTGATCTCGAGTCCCCCAGCACTGCCAGGTCCCCACTGACCCCTGGCCCTCAGCACCACCTCCACACGGCTGGGAAACCCCTCCAGGGATGGGCACTCCACCACTGCCCTGGGCAGTCTGGGACACGCCTGTACAACCCCAACGGGCAAGAACTTTACCCAGCCTGGGCCTCTGCACCCACTGGTGTAGGTGTTGACCCCCGTGATGTTTAGGTGGACAGAGGAGGGCTGGTTACTGTGGCATCCCATAGCACCTTCTTTGCTCCTGTGTCACCTAGATTTAAGATCCTTTCAGCAATTCGAGGCCAGTTCTTCAGCGGGCAGTAGGTGGGTCACGTAACGCAGCCTCTCTCCTGAGTCTCATTGCTGCGACGAGAAGATGGTCAATGGCCTGACCAGCCTGAAACCAGTACAGACAATACCCCCCCGCAAGAGGTTAACGTCTCTGTTGAACTAATTGCTGACACTGATCACGTGTGAAGTGGATTCTTCAAAAGAACGTGTGTCTGTTTGTCCTCTGTCCTTCCTCCTTGTTTGTGTCACTAGAGCTGCTGCTTGAGCTCGGGATGTCCATCAAATAAGGTTAGTTCCGCGGGACAGCCATGCCGTGCTGGTGGGTGGGATTTCACCCGTCCCAGACCCTTGGGCTGGCAGAGGTGGTGCTGGAGCCATGGAGCTGGTGCGTGGGGTCGGCCTCGGCGTTCGCTCCTGGTGATTTGGCAATTCTCGTGTTTTGGTTATGAAAAGTCATACTCATTTTTAGGCGGGGGCTGTTACAGAGTACAGGTTAACTCTACCCAGAGTGCCTCACTCTGGATAGGAAGGTGTGAAGCCTGAATTCTGACCGGGGGTATTGGCAAGAAGAACGCAGGGCAACTTGTTTGGCCAAGAAGCAAGGTTCATAGGACAGACAATCCTCCCTTTTCCACAGTGACCTCTTGGGCTCTACAGCGTTGGCTTATGGGAGAGAGGTTTGCTCAGCGAGTGAGCTCTGGAACGCCTAAGCAGGAGGAAGGTCTGGGTGCAACACCTGGGCATGAGAACTTGATATTTGGTGTTTTGGATGTTGGGTGGAGCTGGTAACTGTTCCCACCCTGTGTCAGAATGGTGGAATTACAGAATCACAGGATGGTTTGTGTTGAAGGCACCTTTCAAGCCCATCCAGTCCAACCCCCCTGCAGCGAGCAGGGACATCTGCAACTAGAGCAGGTTGCCCAGAGCCCCCAGGTCCAACCTGACCTGGGATGGTGCCAGGGATGGAGCATCTCCACAGCTTCCCTGGGCAACCTGGGCCAGGGTCTCACCACCCTCGGCATAAAGAATTTCTTCTTTATGTCTGATTTGAACCTCCCGTCTTTTCATTTAAAACCTGTACCTCTGTTTTCCCCATTCCTCATACAGTGGCTGCTCTCTGAGGAGGGATCTGAGCGCACGTGCGTGCGCGGGAGAGCTCAGAGCAGATCTCTGACCACGTACCCTGGGTCTCAGACCTTCTTCAGTCTTCATCCAGATAATTAACATTTTGCATCCTTCTAAAATTATTTAAACCACCAAAGCAGTGCGACCCAGCGATTCTTTTATTTGTGGTTAATCTGAGCAGGGTTTCGGATGAATTGGGGGTTGTGTTGGATGAGCTGGTGGAAGTGGCCGCATGATTTCCAACAGCAGCAGGTAAACACTCAGCTCTGAGTGAAGGCTGTCGCGGAGGGCAGCGTCTTGTGCTTCTACAGTGTCTGAAGCAAAACCTCCCCAGCAGTCTCAAGGATAAAAATAAGTCCAAGCCCTGTCTGTGTAAGAGGGTTTTTCCAGTGGTGCTGCTGCACCTCCTCATTTTTTCTGGTGTGGACATTTTATTTGTGGCTCAAGCGCATTAGATGGTGGTGGTAGAGGTTGGTTCTACAGTGAGATAATTTTGTGTGGGTCGAGTTACGTCTCTTTACATTCACACCACAGGTGGCACTGAGCAGCCGAGACCTTCATGATTTTAAATTTAATAGAGAATTTGTGGTTTTTAAGTTCAGTTTCTGTTTTTTGCTGGTTTCAGTAGAACGGCATCTGCTGTTTTAGCTTGCATTGCTCCTCCTGCATCTGGTCGTCTTCCAGCAATGGTGTCAACAGCCATTGATCATTGTTGACAGTACATCAGAGTTGCTTCTGACACAGTCATGAAGCAACTGCGCTGCACGATGAGAGGGACTCTATCCTCGTATTTTTTTAAAGCACTTTAAATGACTTTAAAAATACTCCTGGCTGTCATCCAAGGCTGCTGGACTAAGCTACAGCTACCAGAAAATGTCTTTGCAGGCATTATCATACCATTAGGGCTTCCTTCCACCTGAAACTGTCCTGCTTTCTGAAGGAAAACAGGAATACACTTCTCTTTCCTGGCATGATGGCTGCTCATATCTTAAAATTAATCAAGAAGAACTTTCCTTTCATCCCCTGTGCCTGAATCCCTGTTCAAATCCAAGTGTGGCCCTTTTGGATGCATCACAGAGACACTTTACTGGTAACTGCCAGCAGAAACTGCCAGTCACGGTGTTTGCCCACGAAGCCTGACGTGTGTCAGGAGTCCTTCGGGAATAATTGGAAAATATGAATACTGGAAGAGGGTAAATTTAGGTAAGATATTAAGAAGGAATCCTTCACTGTGAGGGTGGTGAGACACTGGAACCCAGAGACATTGTGGATGCTCCATCCCTGGAACTTCTAGGTCAGGTTGGACCTTGAGGCTCTGAGCAACCTGCTCTAGCTGAAGATGTCCCTGTTTGTGCCAGACGGGTTGGACTGGATGATCTTCCAAGGCCGCTTCAACCCAAACCATTCTCTGGTTTTAGTAACCACCCAAGGTTTCAAAGATAAGGCTCAGTGCCCTCCAGTGTGTGATTCTGGCGACATTTGGAAATTTTTTGGAAGGAAAACAGGGCAGAAGTTGTCGAAAAGCTACACTGAATGACGCCAGCTCTCTGGTTAAACCAGAATTCATTCAAGTTACAGCTGGGAAATGAGTGGCTAGAGCTCGTGGTGGTGTGTGCAAGTTGGGCAAGCAGTGGAGCTGTAGGAGTTAGTTGCCTTTTCTCCAGCTTATACCTCCTTTTGTACAGGGAGGGAAGATAAAAAATGAGGAAATTTAGTAGTGCCACCACGACAAGTGACCTTCACATGTGTTGCAGCAGGTACCTTGGACTCTTGGAGGAGCGGCGGTGGAGAGAGGAGAGTTTGCTGTAGATTGATGGTTATGAGACCCTGTTTGAATCGAGTGGGCTTCATCTCTAAATGAACACAGTGACCTTGCTGAGGATTAACCCAGTCATTGCTTATCATTAACTGTTTCCAAAACCGCCCAAACTCAGCCAGGCGCCGGGCACCGAAGCGGGACGCGTGCCTGTAGAAACCAGACTAACCGCACGTGTGTTTCAATTGGCAGAGCTGCCTGGGAGGGGTGTTGATGGTGCTTACCCAGCTGCCCACTCGCTGACTCAGAAACGCATCGTTTCAGGCTACTACAAATTTTATTTATAAAAAAGCATAATTTTTCTTGGCATCGAGCGTAGACTGCCTCTTGATCCAAGTGGGTTTCCTTCTGGAGGAAGCAGTAGCTGAAGCATCCATCATCTTGCAGTCTCCTGACGAGCTAAAAGGTCTTGCTTTGTCAATTATATTCTGATCTTTTTTCTTTTTTTCCCCCATTTTTCTATGGTGATGGCAAAATAAGATCCTTGGGAGGAGGTTACGGTGGGTTTGGTTTTTTTTTTCAGTTTGCTTCATCATCTTG
Source organism: Bucorvus abyssinicus (assembly GCA_009769605.1). NCBI lineage: Eukaryota > Metazoa > Chordata > Aves > Bucerotiformes > Bucorvidae > Bucorvus > Bucorvus abyssinicus. The sequence goes on from CM020025.1 coordinate 1,296,354, forward strand.
GTCCCTTCCTTCCTGGCAGCATTTGAATTGTGGCTATTTTGGGATGTTCTAATATTACAATCTGAGTCGTAAACAGGGTTGGACAACAGTGACGTCTTAACTCTAGCAGCCTTCTAGGGAGGGTTGTGAGTTTTGGCTTCAGCCGTAACCTCAGCAGGTCCGTAACTGTCTCCCAACTACGCTTCTGCTGCCTCACCACAGGATCGAGTTCCTCCAGCACTTACCTGGATAGGAGACAGAAGCTTGAAAACATCTCTGTGTGGTCCAGGTGGAATTTATTTCCCTTCCACACCATTTAGGACCTTTTAGGGGATCTGTTAGTGTTTCATGGACAAGAATCTCCCTTTCTTGGGGCATTAATGTCAGTGGGACTATAAATATAGGAGATGTGCCTCTTCCCCAGCCTGCCCAGTACAGAGGGTGATTCTAGTGCCGTGGTCACCTAGCATCTGGGCAGCTTCCAGCAGCCAACCTGTACCCTGACACATTTTCTTTATTTTAGCCGCCGGACCATGCTTCCCTCCATCTCACACCAGCCGGCTGCGTGATTAAATATGTGACCAAGTCCTTCCTCCCATCTCAGCTGGGAGTGCAGGTCCCTGGTTTAACCAGACCAACTCTTCCAAACTGGGAAACCCAAACCAGTATCACCCTAACATGTAGAATATGGCTGTGCATTAGAGCACTGCTGGCATCTCATGGGTGGAAATCCACTGCCTAAATACAGGCAGTTCCCTTCTGCTTCTGTCGCCCCTGAAGATGGCAGAGTTAATGGAGTGAGCTTTGATGCTCCACAGAGACGTTGGAGTTACGTGTGGAAACCGTAGTCTCTTGGTAGAAGCCGTTTGGTTTATGTGATTGTTGTTTTTAGAAGCATGTCTGGTGTTGGAGAGAAACCAGCCACAGCCAGACGTGGAAAATAATGGGATTCTGTAACCTGGGCCGTGCTCCAGGTTTTAGCTGCGAAGCCACGGTGTCTGGGTTAGAAGGCAGGTTGTGGTGGCCACCCTCTCTGCTCAGCAGAGGCAGGCTGGTGCTTCCCCAGGAGCTCGACCTCTAAGGTCTGAATTGTCAGTTCACCAGACAGAGTTTAGAAAGTGAAAGGCTTTGAGGATTGGGTTTGACTTTTTGGAAAGCTCTGGAAGGCTTTGGAAAGCTCTAGCTGGATTTCTTTGTCTTAGCAAATGAGAAACCACGCCAAAATGGTTGGTCAGGTCTGGCTTCTCACGAAGACCAAGGCTGCTACAGCGGCGGCAGAAGGAAATAATTCATTCTGCAAATAAATACATGGAGCTCCTTCATCCTAAGTGCTAGGATGTGATGGTTGGGAGGCTTGATCTGTTGAGCAAGAGGGAGGCTGGCTGACTGCCCACAGCCTTTTCAGGGATAACACAATGTTTGCAAATGTCTCGGTTGGCTGGGCAAGCCCAGATGAGATGATGGATGGCGACCACCCTCTGTGAGGCTGAAGTGTCATAGAATGACAGAAGAGTTTGTGTTGAAGGGACCTTTAAGGGTCATCCAGTGCAACCCCCTGCAGGGAGCAGGGACATCTGCACCCAGAGCAGGGTGCTCAGAGCCCCAAGGGCCAACCTGACCTGCCATGGGGCCAGGCATGGGGCTTCTGCCACCTCTCGGGGCAACCTGGGCCAGGCTCTCCCCACCCTCAGCAGCAACAATCTCTCCCTTCTCTCTGCTCTCCATCTCCCTCTGCCAGTTGAACCCATCAGCCCTTGTCCTGTCCCAACAGCCCCTGCTGAACAGCCCCTCCCCAGCTTTGGGACAGGCCCCCTGAAGCACTCAAAGGCTGCACTAAGGTCTCCCCGCAGCCTTCTCTGCTCCAGGCTGAACATGCCATGTAGGGCACGGTCAACATGGTTTGGTCAGTGTAACGTTTGCAGCGTTGTTCTCATGGTAGTGGGTGTTTTTCATTTGTACTGAACAGACTGGCTCATTCCAGGTCTTCTTTCAATATCTTGGTTCTGCTGCTACACCAGGAACTCTGTCTCATCCCCTGTTCAACGATGCTCGTGCCACTGGTGTCGGAACAGGAGGATCTCTCTTAGTGCTGTCCAGGGAATATTCTCCCAGTGCTTGAGATGCAGCTTTTGTTTCCTCTAAAGCCAGATGTGCTTAAGTAAGACGTGGAAAATGGGTCCTGTTTTGAGGACAGGACTTGCTAGAATAATCATATCCCTATTTTTCGTCTCTTCAGCTGGACCTGCCTTTGGAAGAGCTGTTTTATAAACGTCCATAACGTTCCATTCACTGAGTTGCAGAGACATTTTGAGGCATGTGGAAACAACCCTTTAAAAAACAGCTGGTGATGGAACAAACCCCTCAAAAGCTGTCCTATTTCAGCACTTTGGTCAGTAGGTTTGAGGCAGAATTAAATGCATCGAAGAACTGCACCAGTCACTCCTCACCCTGGCTTTTCTTCCCTTGTTGTCTGGACTATGGCACCTGCTTCCTTGCTTTTCCTGTTTAAAGTGCTGCTGCAAAAAATGCTGCTTCCTCCACAGCTCTGGTCATGCCTTGTCCCTTTGTACTCTCTCCTGAACTCAGAGCAAGGCTCTGGTCCTCTGCTCTAACCTCCTTCTACCTCCCCCCTCATCTTCTGTTCCTCTTTGCCCATGTGTTAGCAGCTCCAGCTGAGATGTCCTCCATTCTTCTCCATTTCCTCCAGGGAGCATCCTGCCCTGGTCTGTGTCTGTGCTCCTGGCTCTCTCCTCCTGAGGAGCTGATTTCCCTGAAGAGGGTGTCAACCAGGAGCTTTCCATCCGATGGCTGTACTGATGGGGTCAGAATTTGCTAGGTGTATTTTATTGCTGCCTCCAGTTGGTCATTCTTTCCTTCCGTTTGCCCTGAGGGTTTGGGGGAATCTGTTTGTGATGTCCTAATTCTTCTAAGGTGCTTTGAAAATATCTTAAGGCTGGGCTGTTGCTTTCCCTCAGAATTACGGTAGTCACCGACTGAAAACACCTGCCTACCTCCTGTCTCGTTCCTTCTGCGCACGTTTGTGTTCACAGCATGAGGTCCAGGGCCCTGTCGACTACGTCAGCTGCTGCTCCGCTCAGTGGTTTACCACCAGATCATTAAATAAATATTCTTTATGCAGTATTTGTGCTTGGGCTGTAATGATTTTGCCTGCTTCCAGCCTCTAAACAGGTAATGCAACAAAAGTGGTCTCCAGAACACAACGTGCTGCCAGAACTGCTGTGCTGGCATCCTCGATTGTGTCCTGAGCTCTTGAGGTTGGAGGAGAGAGGTTGTGTCACCCGAGTGTCTTTCCTGAAAGCTGGATCTTGAAGGGGCAAATGCAAGTCCCAGCTTTGATCAGTGTGGTAGGTGAGGGGCACATAATCTTGGGGCTACAAGATCCTCGCAGCCCTCTGCTCCAGCAGAGATGACTGCCCTGGGGTGCAGTGCCGTGTTGTTTGGAATTATGGATTTTTCAAAACTCTTAAACTTCCAGCTCCTCTCCCAGCTCCTGGCGCAGACGTTATTTCCCTCTCATAGAAGACCGGTGCCATGGGGGAGGTAACCTCTTGTTCCCTCTTGGTCGTGGCCTGCTCACCTGGCTCAGAAACTTTTGGCTGCCCTCCCTTATGTCGTGTCAGTAACCCCTTGCTGTGATTTTTGTCTCCTCTGACAGTAGCTATTGATGGAAGAACACGGCGTGACCCAAACAGAGCACATGGCCACCATCGAGGCCCACGCAGTGGCCCAGCAGGTGCAGCAGGTCCATGTGGCCACCTACACAGAGCATGGCATGCTGAGTGCGGACGAAGACTCGCCGTCTTCACCGGAGGACACCTCCTATGATGACTCGGACATCCTCAACTCCACGGCCGCTGACGAGGTCACCGCCCATCTGGCTGCGGCAGGTAAAGTTGGTGGGATGCTCGGCGTCGTTCACCAGACATAGCGCTGCTGTAACATAGAGGTGCTGGGGGTAAGGGACTGGTTTGTGCAAGAAGGAGGGTCTCTGGTAAATGCGGCCTCAAAAAATGAATCTAAAATACCGAATACATCAGAGCCAGCTTATTCCAGACCCATGTAAACAGCAAAGCTAGCCTAGGAGCACTGCGCAGCCCTGCCCAGCCAGGGAGCTCGCGTGCCAGGCCCAAGGAGATGCCACAAAGGGTCCTGCACATCTGGACTGACTAAGTATTTCAGAATCACAAACTCCTTCCAGTGAAGCCCCTGCCAAGTGTCCTTCAGATTTGCCTTGGTGTGGATCTACCTCACTGGTGGAGAAACGTGGTGATAAATAAGCACTCACAGACTGGTCTGACTCCTTATCTGAGGAACAAAGCTCTTGATGTGCTTTGACTGACCTGTGAAGTTCCACTGCCCCACTGAGCATCCCACGCCCTTTGCTTAGTAATTTTCCAGCCTCGCTTCTGCAGGATGCTCTTCTTTTCCCCTTCCCTTCAGTCCCAGGAGGTGGTTGCAGAAGGGGCATCTTTCACCTGGGACTGAGCTGGGACTTGCCAGTCTGGGGAATGGAGCCTTTTGATACACCTCTCCAATGGAGAGGAGGGATCCCAGCTGCCAGGGAGCTCAGCGGGGAATTTGGGTCACCCTGGTCCACTGGGGAGGCCCTCGGGACCCATGCACATGGTGGGGGGGCAAGGGCAATGTCCTTCGTGGCCGGTTCCTGAGCTGTGTGCGCTGATTCCCCCTCTGTGGTTTGGTTACCAGGCCCTGTGGGGATGGCAGCAGCTGCTGCTGTGGCAACAGGTAAAAAACGAAAGCGACCACACGTTTTTGAGTCCAACCCGTCAATCCGCAAGAGGCAGCAGACGCGTTTGCTACGGTAAGGACTCCGGCGGCACCCTGACACCGCGGTCTGCACCCTCCATCCCTCTCCAGTGCCGGGCGTGGTGAGACCACGTGTTGTCCAGGAGTTGCCCAGCCTGGGGACTTTTTGGGGGCATTTGTCTGGAACCCAAGAGCTGTGTTTTAGTTTGCAGAAATGGGTTGAATTGCAGCTCTGCTCATCTTTAATGTGGTACCATCATCACCAGCTCGCTCCGGTGGGATCCACCATTCTGATTTAACCCCAGCTGGCCTGAGAATCTGGAGCTACAGCCATTTCCCAGCTCGGCAGTGGCCTGCAGGACTTTCGTACCTAATGAAAAGGGTCTTTTCTGCGTTATGAAATGATCCTGTCAATGAATGTAGCAGGTTTACCTGAATTTCCTTGGCCAGCAGAGCCCATTGCAGGAGCTCCACGCTAAGGACTGATCCAGCCGATGGTACACAGTGGTGGGGAGAATAACCAAGGGGAGGTGCCTGCCAGAGCCAAAGCACTTCATTTTGACTTTAGGACCTTGCTCCGTAGACACCAACAGCTGCAGCCCCTCGGGCGCTGCTGTGCGGGTGCTTGGAGGCTGCTGCCTGCCCGAGGGCCACCGAGCAGCTTTCTGCCAGCCTGGGGTCATCATCTCGGTTGCCTCTTCAGGAAACACTTGTCAGCGTTGGCTGGTGCTGATTACTGGGGTTTGGAACAAGGCAATTTTTGCTTTTTAAGCTCTTTTGGGTTTAGTCGGGCTGTGTCAGAGGAGTTGGAGTGTTTGTCAGCCCGGTTCTTGCTGGCTCCCTCCTGCATGCACACTTAGTGGGCTGAAATGACCCAGCCATGGCCAGAGTTTTGCCTCTTCTCCCTCTCTCCTACTCTAGCTCTTGTAAAGTGGTGAGAAGTGAAGTTGTTTTCCTTATCTACTGCTCACAGACCCGCTGAGTCCCTCAGCACCCTCTGCACATGATCAGACCGGAAGGGAGTGGAGCAGGGTTAGTGTCAGAACATTCCCTGGGAGCGCAGTCCCTGGTTTGGTGTGTAATGGTTTTTCCCTCCTTCCCCCAACTCTGCTGACCCAGCCACATTTATCACAGCACCTCTGAAGAGCAAATTCTTTTCTCTCTTGAGATGTGAACAATATATTTTTAAAGAAACTCCTGTTTAAAAGAAGAATCCTTCGCACACAACTCCCTTCATACAACTACTTCATTTTACTATATGTAACTTACTGGCAAAATTCATAATTTTTTTTGCACTCTGATCAGTTTGTGCTTGATTTTTCCATGGCTGTGAATGGAGCGGGAAGTTCCAGTTGCTGATCCCGGGATCTCTGCAGAGCTGGTGATGGTGGTGGTGCCTTTTGGCAACATCTCTGCTGCCCAGGGCAGGTTTTGAAATACCCAGGGCAGATACCAAGCTGCCACCTTACGGCAGTGCTTGGGTTATCTGGGGATAACGGCTGCTCCTCCCTTGCTTTAGGAGTTCCTGCCAACATTTCTGACATGTTCTCTTGCGTGGCTTAAAAGGGAGTAAGACGCAGAAAGTATATAAATGATGGAACATTTTCTTCCTGCAGGGAGATCAGTCCGGAGGGACTTGCTGGTCTGAACACCAGCGTTTCCTGCGCTGAGCTGTTGCTATCTTTCTGGTTCTTGCCTGTCCCGTAGTTGAATTCTTACAGTTCTGGTGTGAGCAGGACTTTGGTACTAGAGCTGCAATGCTGTCAGGAGGCTGGCGTGAAACAGCCAGTGTTCGCAGTCCTCTTACTCTGAATCACTTGAGGTCTTTGCCTTACAGGTTCTGTGGTGGTAATGCACGGGGTGATGGGGGGATATGTGGCTCTTGCTCTGCTGCTCTGGTCATTTCTCTGTACTTTATACATCGACGGAAAGAAGGGGAGAAGGGAGAATAACAGATACTTGAGCTGCCAGGAAGGCAGCAGGCCTGTGGCAGCGGAGCAGAAGTGGTGTACGTGGCTCATCGGAGCAGCCAGGCTCCGTTCCTCCCCTGGTTTGTGAATGGGTTCCATAAAGAAAAGGAGTTTCCAGAGCGAGGGGCTGTGTTTCTGCAGGGCTGTCACCGATACCCATCCGCTGTGTTGTGCCTCCCTTGCAGGAAGCTGCGAGCCACGCTGGACGAGTACACCACCCGCGTGGGGCAGCAGGCCATCGTGCTGTGCATCTCGCCCTCCAAACCCAACCCGGTCTTTAAAGTGTTCGGTGCTGCCCCCTTGGAGAACGTGGTAGGTGTCTCTAGGAACAGCTCTGTGATGAATTCATTCTGCTCAAAGCAGCCTGAAGGTCGTGAGGGTAGCGCTGAGGTCCTGACTCCCCTGCCCAAATGGGCACCTGGATTAAAAGCCAGAGGGAGCAGGTAGCGATGACGTGTTGGAACTCAGCTCGGCTGCCAGCGCTTGCACCTTGTTGCAGACCAGACGGTAAATGGCGCAGATCCTGACCGAGATAAGTCTTGCTTCAGAAGTTTTCTTTTAATCCCCTGAATACTTCCACTTGACAGCTTTACTCGTTGTTTCATCATCAGCCCTTCGATGCAGCCAAGTCTTCAGGGCCAGTGGGTATTTTTTCTTGCCAACTGTGGGGTTGTTTGCTCCTTCTGCTCTGCAGCACCCTGGGGAAGGCGGCCGGCCCTGCGTCCTGGCCCTCACCTCTCCTGGTGCTCCTTACCTTGTTTACCTGAGCTTAACGATTCCCCACAGGTACGCAAGTACAAGAGCATGATTCTGGAAGACCTGGAGTCGGCGCTAGCAGAGCATGCTCCTGCGCCTCAGGAGGTGAACTCGGAGCTGCCGCCCCTCACCATTGATGGCATTCCCGTCTCGGTGGACAAGATGACCCAGGTAAGCAGCCAGACCTGGCAGAGCCAGAGGGAATTGGCATCTTGCCGTCGCATCCTGTTATTGTGCAGCAGAGCTTATGTCTACATCTCCAGGGGGTGCGTTTGATCTCTGCTCCCCCGTGGGACTGTAACAGCTCAGATAGTAGTGAGAGATGTGAAGCTTTATTATTGGTGCTTATTTTCTGTGTGAAACAGCAGAAACGCGGGTAAGGGCTGCTGGGAGCGTTCCCCTTCGAGCTGCTTTTGTCACCTCCCATAAACCATCAACAGGGAAGATGCTGGTTCCGCACTTCACAGTGATTTTTAGGCACTGAGGTTGGGAAGGGCGCCTGTGGAGCACCGTTTCGGGTTATGCTCCCTGGACCTTTCTTGCATGCTCTAGTTCTTTCCTCCGGTTTTCAGCTGTGGGTTGGAGCAGAGGAGAGCTGGTTCAACTCCAGATCAGACCCTGAGGGAGATACATTGATGCAGGCAGAGTCCTCCCTTTCTCTCCAGGTCCATCCCTTTGCTGACCTCCTTATTGCTAGGAGAAAGGGGGGGGGACCCCCCAGGGAAGGTTCCTTGGTGTGGGAGGGAACATCCATAGGGGTGTCTCCTTCCCCTGGGGTGCAGGACCTGAGTGCGGGTGTTTGGCAGGAGGCCCTGGGTACGCTCACTCTGCTGCACCACAACAAATCCTCAGTGCTGAAAGCCAGTTTCTTCGGGAGTAGTAGAAAGATGGAAGGGTTGGAGAGTTTGGGCAATGTGCTAAGAGGTGTTGTGGTAGAGCAAAGGTGTTCTGGGCAAACACCGTTTCCATTACTGAGATGGAATCAGACAAGCTTGTACTTGTAGTCAAGTTTTCCAAAGAAATCTGCTGTGCCTTGGCTGGTGGCAGATCATGCTCCCAATCCACGGCAGCATGAGACAAAACTTAGTTGCTAGATTTTTAAGGCACTGTGAAAGGTGATATCTGCCAGGGCTGTTCACAGGCAGCCTTTGTTTTGTGTCATTAACACTTTCCCATGGAAATGGGAAAGGAAAAAATCAGAAACATTTTACTTTAGAAGTAAGATGAGAGACCCAAGGTATGTAGCTCTGAGTTCATTCGTATTGGCAGAGAAAATGCTGGTGTTTATCTGACTCCTTCATGGCCTCACACTGCAGCGATTAAGCTGAGTAACAGCAAGAGAAGGGCCTGGGGCTTCAACCAGGAGCAGGAGCCGTCTGTGTGATGTGCTTGGGCAGAGGGAGACCAGCCAGTGCTCTGCACGGCGTGGAGGTACCCGTACCCACAGCACACGGGCTCTGAGGGAGGAACAAAGACCATGAGCTGGTGGAGAGAAATGAGTGCAGCTGAACAAGATCAGGACGTACATGAGGTTGTTGGGATCCAGTGAGGCTCTGCGAGACGTCTCTGGTGCGCAGGGCATGGGATACGTGCACGTGTGAAAGGGACAGTAAGAAGAGCTGTCAGCTCTTTGGCTGTCGCTGTTGCACATGCCATCAGAGCAGCAATAAACATGACAAACTCTCACTTAAGTGTTTTCTGCTTCTGTTTCCTGGTTAAAAACTAATATTCCTATAGATAAATTACCAATACTTTCGACATTAAGCTCCAGATGAGGTTGGCTGGTTTTTTCCCTTCCACACATGACATACCCTTGGTCTGCAGGAAGCCTTGGCCCAGCCCAGCCGCCCCGCAGGTTTGCCTGCATGGCCGTGGGCGCAGCAGCTCTCCCCTCCCAGGCACTAGCTGCTGGATTCCCCACCTCCCCGCAGTATTCCTGTGTTCCCAGGCATCTCATGGCTCTGTTAAATGAGATTTAATGGGCAGGACTGCAAGCTCCTGGGTGGATTTTCACAATCCAGCAGGTCTTCCTGCCTGTGGAATTTTCAAGGAGTGAGGTGCTGCGCGTGGCGCTGAGATGAGCTGGCTGCTGAAAGGTGCTGTATGGCTTTTGACAGACTTGGGGGCACACTTTAAAGAGAAACAAACCACAGGTGCACTGAGTACGGTGAGGACTATGTTGTCTTTTAACTGCCACAATTGCAATTTGAAATACATTCATTTGAGAAGGTGGCTGATAACTCTGACTCCTACATTGCTGCAAGCTGTTGCACGGCCAGGAGTGCCATCGTTTTTTGTAGGACCTTTGTTTCCCAGAGCTGCCCAAATGACTGCTGGTGTTTGCTGACAAGAACTGAGCTTTTTCAACCAAGTTGCACAAAACCCTGTGGAAAACGAAATATTGATAAAGAGAAAGTGGACAGCGCAATTAAGAGGCGTCTTACGGGGAGCGGAAAAAGGAGACCTCTGCCTTCAGGAGCTGCAGGTGGCAGCAGGCGGGTGGTAGAGGCGGCAGCTCCTCAGCGAGGAGATGGAAATAACTCTCCTTTTAATTGCTCTGCTTCCCTGGTGCTCTTGAGGGAAATAAAGCCTTGACTAGCCTGAGCAGAGAAGCTTCTCTAAAGCTGGCGTGGAGAGCATCGCCCACCCCGGCTGGGCAGAAAGCCCCCGTGTTGCAACGGGGCTCTTACCCTGCAGCTGTTAGCCAGCGATCTCGTGGCGTTGTGGACTTTGCCTGTGTTGACACTGTACATCAGAGCCAAGTTTGCCTCTAAACTTGTTCTCCATTACTGGCTGATATGACGAAGGAGTGAGATTGGGTAACACTGAGGTCGGTGCTTCTCTCCCCAAGGTCACTGGAATTTGTTTATGCTTCTCCGAGTGGGCGGTTTGTCCTTAATCTGCCGGGTTTTCGGTTTAATATGCCCCATGATTTGCAGCCTGCTTATACAGCCAACAAAGTTTATCTGGGCCTCTCAAAAATCACCTCGACGTCTCTTTGCTAAAAGGCTTTAGCACCACCAGCAGATATCCGTATGGTCATGACAGTTTGTATGTAGGAGAAGCCGAGCACTGAAAAGCTGGGACTGAACTCAGTTTGTGGTGTCAGAGCCTCTCTGTGGAGGGGCAGGAGGCATCCTGCAGCGCTGGACCCCATCGCCCTGCTGCGGGGCTTGCTGGTGCTCCCTTCTGCTCCACGTCGGAGGCGTGGTGCGGGGACAGCCTGCAGTTCTGCCCTCTCAGCAGGTCCTTGTTCTGCAGTGGAGGGACCCCAGAGGTAGGAATCGGGTCCCCTGTGCAGCTGGGCTCTAGCACTGGGAGCTTTTCCAGCAGTGGGACTTTGAGTGGAAGAGAGGAAGATTCTCGTAAAGAGTAAATCCATGAGCAGACACTTCTGCTTCTTGCAGTGGTGCCCAGACTGTTAACTTTGGGTTGGATTCCTGTGGCCAGGCATGAACTACTGCGTCTGCTGCGCGCCATCCCTTCTTGTGAGGACACCCGCGCCGACCCTGCGCCTTGGCTTCGCCATGATGCGTTTGTGACGGCGGCAAGCCCGCGTTTGTCCTCCCTGCCAAAAAGCACCTGGCACTGAGGCCTCGCAGAGCTTGGCCAGGGCCACGCGTGTTTTCGGAGGGGGAAATCATGGTGACAGCTTGGTTGGTGCCTTGACGGATGCCTGGCTTTTTAATCTGAGTGTTTAAACTTTAACTGGACCTTTTAAACTTAAAGAAATTCAGTCTTGCAAAAAGCAGGACCGGTGAACAAAACACTTGGGTGCTTTGCTGTGACTGCTGCTCTGCCTCTTCCACTCTGAGGTGTGGCTGAGGTCCTGCGTGGACTCCACTTTGCTTTTCCCGGGTGCTGCTTTCCGGAGATCCTGAGGCTGAGCTGTGGGGACAGGTAGAAAACGCCCATTGTGGGTTTTGCTCCCTTCTAGAAACCTCTTTCCTTAGCAGGACGTGACCCTTACGAGCGAAGCGTTGCCGGTGTCCTGCATGGAGGACAGCTTGTTGTTCCAGCTCTGCAGTTACTTGGGCACTGGGAATGGTGGCATCACGATGAGCTCGTTAACACTTGAGTTTAGTGTTAAACCTAAATGACACTCGGTCTGTGAGCCAAAGGCTGTCAAAGAAACATTTCTTGCAGTTTCTCTCCACAGTAGGGATGACACCAGCCCTTCCCAGAGCCGATGCCCACCACACCGCAGCGGCTGCTGTCTCTTTTTCAGCAGGGGTTTGAGTTTTGGGTGGTTCTTCAGCAGAACCGTGGCTCCCACAGATGAAATGGTTGCACCGGTTCCTCCCAGCTGGCCCCCAAGAGACGCGGGGGCTTTGTCCCACTGCTGTAGCCAGTGTCAGAGCCCCGTGAGCTGCCCGGGAGAGGTCTCGTTATGGCACTAATTAGAGAAGTCCTCTTGCCGCCGCTGATTGTCTCCCTGGAGGATTACAGGCAAACCCTCCTTAACAAGTGCCTGGAGTAGCCTGAGCTGCTGGACTCCCTGGGACCAGTAATTAATCCATCTGGTAACAAGGAGCGTGGCAAGTCTGGGAAGGAGCTTTTAACTGTTTTGGCACCAGGCGACTCCATGTCGTTAGCAGGTTTATCTGAGTAAACAGGGCCTCGACCGGGGAACCCGAAACACGTCAGGGTGGCTGTTGACCCTGCACTAGATGAGGCACCATGGACAGGCTTGGCCTGGGCTGGGAAAAAGGGCACCAAGGTGGGTTTTTTGTGCCTCCATTTATAATTCAGGGGTTTGATATGGCTGCTCCAAGATGACTCAGGCTGTCCATGGAGTGGGGGAACTCCCTTCCTCCATCAGACCGATGTCACGGGGGTTTAGGCCACACTCCCCGTACTAACACGGGGAAGGACTCGTAACTGAGTCCATTTACAGCTTGGAGCCCATTTCCAGACTGGAACCAGGATGTCATTGATTCAGGATCGTGGCCAGGAGGGATGGACACCCTTGCGGCAGGAGATCAGGTGTGGGTGAGAAGTCCTCCATGGCTCTGCGAGCTGGGACCATGACATGGCTGTGGCAGCAGTCGATGCTGATCCATGGCTGTGCCCCAGAGCCCTCAACGTGCATCTCGGGGTTGTAAGGTGGCCCGAGGACTCCCAGTGGCACTGTCACAAGCTCCAGTGACTCGCTATTACAGCTGTGAAGAGGTGTGGGTGGTGTTCTGAAACACAGCCGTTCAGCTTCAAGTTAACGTGGTTTTCGCTGACGTCCACGGTCATGAGCACTCTTCCTCCTTGTCCTCGGTTTCTGCAGCTGAACAAACCTTTTCCTGAGGCTATGGGCAGTCCCTGGGACTAAAAACTAATGTGTCATAAACCCTTGTGTGAGATTTGTCTTCTCTTTGATAACCCTACAGCTATTACTTGCTCTAGGGGACATATCTGCTTGGTTGGCTTTTCAAGTCTATTTTTAAGCTATCATCTCCCAGTGGTAAAGGTGGTCTAAAAGCTGCTAGGCAGCTCTCACATGAGCCTTGGAGAAGGTGGTAATGTATTTGTCCACCTTCCTGAGGTGTTCAGACCTACAGCTTCCAACAGGATGGAAGTTAAATGTCATAACTTTGTACCGTGCACCTCAAAACTACCAGAGACACGAGTTCCTCAAACCTCTCACCCCTCCTACGCATCTGTTCCAGGCTCAGCTGCGAGCTTTCATCCCCGAGATGCTGAAGTATTCCACAGGGCGTGGGAAACCGGGCTGGGGCAAGGAGAGCTGCAAGCCCATCTGGTGGCCCGAGGACATTCCATGGGCCAACGTTCGCAGCGATGTCCGCACAGAGGAGCAGAAGCAGCGGGTGCGTATCTCCCATGTCTGGCTGCCTTCAGGCTGAGCACAGCAGCTTGCTCCAGGGTCTGGAGCACAAGTGCGCTGAGGAGTGGCTGAGGGACCTGGGGGGGTTGAGCCTGGAGAAAAGGAGGCTCAGGGGAGACCTTCTCGCTCTCGACAACTCCCTGACAGGAGGTTGGAGTGAGGGGGGGGTCGGTTTCTTCTTCCCAGGAACAAGCAACAGGACGAGAGGAACCAGCCTCAAGTTGTTCCAGGGTAGGTTGAAGTTGGCCCTAAGGAAGAATTTCTTCCCCGTTGGGGTTGTGCAGGCGTGTCCCAGGCTGCCCAGGGCAGTGGTGGAGTGCCCATCCCTGGCGGGGTTTCCCAGCCGTGTGGAGGTGGTGCTGAGGGCCAGGGGTCAGTGGGGACCTGGCAGTGCTGGGGGAGCGGGGGGACTCGAGGAGATCAAAGGGCTTTTCCAACCAACACCATTCTGTAATTCAATGTGCAATGGAGCCAGGAAGAAAAGAGAACAGGGTGGAAAGGTCTTGGCCATGGATCCTGTGTGCAGATGGTGTTTCGACCAACCTGTCACAACGATAAAGAAAGCTTCCAGGGTGTGCAAGGGGCAGGTTGCTCAGGCTGATGTAGGTCTGGTTGGGTGGGGAGGGCTGCCTGGTGAGGCTGGAAATGGGGCTGTGCTGGTCAGTGCCTTCCTAGGCAGGGATGGCTTTCCACTGGTCGGCCCCAGTGCCCTGGTTAGAATTCCTGGAAAGCTGGTGGAACAGATTTAGTTGGGAAACCTGCCTTGGCCAGACGTGTCATTCTGTGTCAGTACACAGCAACATAACATCTCTCCAGGGTGATTGCCGAGTCTTGGGGCAAGGAGGGCACGAGAAGAGAGGGCTGAGCTATGGGGGCCTTTTGTTTGTTCGAGAACTTGTTGAAAGCCGCCCAGTAAAACCCAGTAAAGATAAGCACCGTGGCGGTTCAGAAAACTTCTTGACGCTGACTCTGCTGTTTCGCTTTGCTGGTAGGTGTCATGGACCCAAGCGCTGCGGACTATCGTGAAGAACTGCTACAAGCAGCACGGGCGCGAAGACCTGCTCTACGCCTTCGAGGACCAGCAGACGCAGCAGCAGACAACCACCACGCACAGCATAGCCCACCTCGTACCCTCCCAGACAGTGGTCCAAACCTTCAGTAACCCCGACGGCACCGTCTCCCTCATCCAGGTGGGTGAAACCCGCTGGTTTCCCAGTGCCAGCACGGCGGGCTCGGGATCAAGTGGCCCACGTCAGGGAGGTGGTTTAGGGACAACTCCTTTTGGTGGCTTAACTTGTCCTTCAAGAGTTTTGACTTTCTGTGTCTGTCTTAGCCCTCAGGCTCGTTAACCCAGTGCTCCCACCCAAACAATCGGTCTCATCCTCTCTTTTCCCCGCTCCCATCCTTCTCCTACGGCAGTACGAGCGTTTCTGCAGCTGTTTGCTCAAGCGATTCAGGGATCTGGATTTAATAAACCCGTTTATGAGCAAACGCAGTTCATGACGTGGCTACACAATGCCTGTGGTGGCAACGGGATGAGAGGTGGTAGGTCTCTCTTTCTTTAAGGGCATGAAACGTAGCTTCATCTACGGCATTAGGGATTTCTGTGCCCCCTGTCCTTCACCTTACACCTCAGTTGCCCCTGTGTCCCTGCCTCCAAGCCACTGCTGCCCTCTTGTACCCAACTGGCCCAGACCCTCTTGAATGTCACGTTTTCAGTGAAGTCTCCAACATCATTTTCTGTTGGCTGGTCTCATCTCTCAACCATGAAGATAAAACCGTGGGGTGTGGGTTATTCTGAGGGGGTTCTTTTTTTCAAATGAAAGCTTTTCAGCAGTCGTTTCAGCTTCCTGTTTGCCCCAGCGAGGCCCGGCAGACTTGCCAGGCTGGTTCTGGTACCTTTTCCCTTTGACTGGTGCTCTCGTAGGTGCTGGGCACCTGAGATCCCACTGACTTCTCCTTAGAAACAAAGCTGCCCATCTCCCTGCCGTTGTCTGCTCCCAGCTGTTAAATGGGGAAAAGGTAGTTTCCAAAGGCAGCGAGGTGTGCAGGATGAGCTAACGTTTGCCAAGTGCCTGGAGACGAGAGACCCAGCTGATGGTAAGCAAGGGGCGTTATAAAGGAGCGCTGATGTGCAGGGTCTTCTGCCCCAGGACTGCTGGGAGAGTTTTTAAGTGACTCCCACCCCGTGGGAGCAGCGTATTGGCTCTACCCATGCACCATGCTCGCTCCTGGGAGCAGCAGCTGCTCTTTGCGAGGCTGGGGACAGCGAGGACTCCGTCTCCTGCGTGAATGCTGGGGACAGCACGAGGGCCATGCAAAACTTACCTCTTGGCCTCTGTGGAAGCTGCCGTAGATTAACGTGGCTCTAGCATGTGATTCCTCCCCCAGCCCTTCAAGACAGCTCTGAAACAGCCTCAAGTTGCGCCAGGGAAGATTTAGGTTGGGTATTAGGAAAAATTTCTTTACAGAGAGGGTTGTGAAGCCTTGGAACAGGCTGCCCAGGGCGGTGGTGGAGTCCCCATCCCTGGAGGGGTTTCCCAGCCGTGTGGAGGTGGTGCTGAGGGACATGGTTTAGGGACCCTGGCAGTGCAGGGGAACGGTTGGACTCGATGATCTCAGAGGTCTCTGCCAACCAAATGATTCAGTGATTCTGTATTTTCTGTGATCTCCACAGTTACTGTTATCCTCTGTGGGTGCGATGCCTTTGAGAGCATCTGAGTGTCCCTTTGCCTGAATTACATGAATGTTTTCCTGCAGTAGCACATGTGTTCAGCTGCATTTTGTTGACTTCTGTAGGTTGGCACCGGGGCTACCGTGGCCACGCTGGCTGATGCCTCAGAGCTGCCCACCACAGTGACCGTCGCACAAGTCAACTACTCCGCTGTGACCGATGGAGAGGTAAGGACCGGCATCGTGTTCAGGGGGCGCAAACCAGCATCGTCCTACCCGACCTTCAGTAAAGTTAGAGATGTTCTAGAAAACACCCAGCCTGGCTTCCCCACCCTGCAGTGGTGGGGCTTAACCTACACGTGACCACGAGACTCTGTCAAGTTGTGCAGAGAAGGTCCTGGACTGTTGTCATTTGGCTCAGGGCTGTACAAATGTGGTTCTGGGGCTGAATTTGCCACGTTTTGGATATCAGTGACCTACACAAGTACAGGTTCGTGTGTTTGTGTTTAGTAACTGTTCCGTGTGCTGTAGGTCCTGGGTGCCGGTTCATCGGTTCAGGGTTGGGAGCGATGCCTGGCACGTTCTTTGCAAGCCACAGGCTCAGGCTGGGGGCAAATCCTGGGAGTCTTTGGCCACTGATTTGTGAGTAAACCCCGGGGGGAGCTGAGGGGTGCAGAGACAACAGGAGTTACTGCAGGGTTACGGTTCCATCTCCTGTGGAAGTTCCTTCCACTGCTTTACAGCTTGGCACGGTCATGTCTGAGGACTCAGTCAGGCCGTTTTCCATTCCCAAATCTGAACTCACCTTTGCCTACATTTATTTTTCCACTTTTTTTTATTAATACAGTTTTTTTGTGTGTGTTTAACAAACATTCCTTTAAGATTATGAATATTTTTTTTAATTAGGGATTTTTTTTACCCTCCTGGGCCCAAACCCCACCTTTAAACCGGGCTGCAGGCTGCTTTCTGCCCCTCTGCATGGCAGAATTTCTGGAGGCGAGGGCTGGTCCGCTCGGCTCTGCAGAGACGGGGCTCTCACAGCGACAGGTGGCAGCACAGAACAGCTTTGCTCTGCACCAGACCCTGGTTCCACCTCAGACCCAGCATGAAACGGCTCTGGGGCCCTGACCTTGAAGTGCTTTGCAGCTGCTTTGAGGGTTTTCGAACACCAGTTATAGCTCTGGAGTTTGGAAAGGCATTTTTCAAAGGCACAGACAGAAGTCAGGGGAACACAGGCATTAATTCCTAATACGAACAGAACGTCTAAGCAATATCTTGAACAAAATAAAGATATAAAAGCCAAGTTGCTGTGCGGGATGGGCGCTGTTTCTCTGCACAGAGAGTTCCACAGCTGCCGGCAGCCTCGCCAGGGACCTTCTGTCCTGTTCTCTCTCGCTGTGCGAAGATCACAGTTAGTGCTGAGTGAATCAATGTGTTTCGGGATGCTGAGCAGTGTGGAGCGGGGCTGCTCGCTCGAGTCTGCACTACAGAACCTTCGTGTTAGTGGGAGAAGAGCCTGGGCAGTCCCCACGTCTTCTCCAGGCCTTCCTGCATCCCTGTTCGAAACACCTGGGCATCTTTGCGGGACACTCTGTGCCACGCTGGAGACCCACCTCATCACTCCAGTGTGTGTTGTGTGTTGCCCTGTATTTGAACAAACGTCTGCCTGTTCCTCCTCAGTGTGGAGGTGTGAAGGGTGTCATTCCCAGCTCGGTCTCATTTCATCTTGGTTTTGGCATGGCTAACGAGTACCACAGACTCGACCCAGCTCTCTCGAGATCTCTGCCATCTGCAACTTCTTCCTCTCTGGGCACTCAAACTTGGTTGCATCTTTCCTAAAAAGCCGTTGCCTCCTCTAAAATCAAGCTACTTTCTCCTTTTCGCAATGCACTATCTCCCTGCTTCCTCCCTGCTTGGGATCCTTCCGCTCAGGGCCAGCTCTGGCCACAGGAGAAGGAAGCGGTTGCCTTGAACGTCAGACGCCTGGGGATGGCTAAAGAGCTGCGATGAGCGCTGGCTTTGCCTGTGCCCAAGTACTGGAAAACCAGAGTGGCAGCTGCTGAGGAGTGTGTGATAGCAGATGTGAGTGAGAGAGTGACAGGTTCTCCCTCCCTCTCCATCCTGTGATGGGACTCACCCTTCTGTGGCCCAAAGGCAGGAAAGTTTGCCTGAGCCTTGAGCCAACTCTACTTCTCTGGACTTTGTAAAGTTCTCCATCTGAACAAATCGAGGGCTACTTTGTCATCACCTTCTCGGCCATTCCTAGCTGTGAGTCTCAGCAAGGTGGAGAGTGGCCTGAAATGCTTGTGGGGATGAGACCAGTGAGGGGAGGGTGGGAGAAGATCGTCATCTTGCAAAGCAGCCAGTAGGATTTGTCAGCTGATGGGCCTTCATCCTCCACTGCCTTAGCTGTTTTGGTCCAGTGCATAGTTCTAGTTCATGTCCTGGTGGATTTTGTGGCCAGACACTCATTATCTCACGAGCTGTGAGGTCCCAAGTGGAGAAATGTGGGCTAGGTGGAAGACACTGGGTGAACCTGAAGTAATGTGAAAGCTGTGGATGTGACAGTCTGAGGTCAGGGAATTCCCCTGCCATCTTCTTTCTTGAGTGTATTGCTGCAACACAAAGCAATTCTAGTCGGCTCAAACCCATCCAAGTTCACAAGTGCTGTACAAACAAATCCCCAACGGGAGCATGGGCTCTTCCCCCAAATGGGTGCAGACCAGTCCACACAGTGAGACAAGCGCAGCCTCTTTCCCTGGGGGATGCAATCCCTGCCGGGCTTCTAGCACCGCAGAAATGCAGCCACTTCAACTGCCCCGCCGGGGATCCGGGCACAGCAGCGCTCCACGCTGCCCACATTGGTTGTGGCTGTGGCTGGACAAGAGGGATCTGTGGGAGGGTGAGGGATTGGCAGATGTTGATGGGGTTTGCTTTCCACGTGTGTGGTTGAACACATGGAGGGCAGCAACTAAAGTCACGGGCTAAGGAGAGAAGCTCATGGCTGATAGAGGGTTGGAGGGTCTAGCAATGTTCTCAGGTGGATCCCAAGCTTCCTCCCTCTTTCCCGAGTCTCTCAAAGTCAGAGTGCGTGCAGGTCTTCTGCGAAGACCTCTCATTTAAGGGAGCAACCTGTGCACTGCTGGGATAACGTCCTGTCCTCGGACCTTTCTTTTGGTTTTTCCCCATAGGTGGAGCAGAACTGGGCAACGCTACAGGGGGGTGAGATGACTATCCAGACGACGCAGGCATCAGAGGCCACGCAGGCAGTGGCCTCGTTAGCAGAGGCAGCGGTGGCAGCATCCCAGGAGATGCAGCAGGGAGCGACTGTTACCATGGCACTCAACAGGTATGGGCGAGAGACGAGGCCCTAAGCACGGGTGCACGATGTTTCCTTCTAGGTTTTGGCTCTAATGGTGCAAAGACCAAGGGTACAGTCCCAGCAGAGGCTTTTCCTTGGCAAATTCCGATGTCGGCCCGTGTCCAGGGTCTGCAGGACAGTTCCTTTTTTCCGCTGTAACCACAGAACACTGACGTGGAAATTTCCTGAAAGAGGAAAGGCTGGGTAGTGACTGTACCCTCCAAACGATCCCATTTGCACAGCAGGGTCCAGTTAGCAAATCGAGCTGGCTGAGCAAGCGAGAGACACGAGGCACCTTTCTTGGGTGCTGGTCAGGGTCTCCCTCAGTGCTGTTACTGGTTTTTTACTAACAGGCTGAGTTTCCCTGTTGGGTGGCAGTACAGTTTCTCTGCAGAAACCAGATTCTCCTCCAGAGCTGGTGGTCTGGGGGGTTCCCCCAAATGCGTTTCTGAGGTAGAAGGTGAATGAGCTGCATCTGGGAACGAGCTCTGTTCGATTTTCGGTTGTACCCTGGTTACTGAGATCTGCAGCGCGGTTCTCTACAGGCCCCTGCAGCTGGGAGCAGTGTCCTGGCTCAGCTCTGATGAGTTCCTAGAAGCTGGAAATGGCTGTGGCGCACCCTAAGAGAGCAGGAAAACCTCAAGGAACACATCAGCTCCAGCAGCACGAGAGGTTTCACACTGCTGAGGTGTAGACAAACTATTTTCCTCATCCAGGTCAGGACTGAGGTCTAGAGTCTGTTGACTGAGCAGCTGTGAGCTGGGACCAGGCACAGTCACTCTGCTGGTGGTTGAGTTCTTTTCTGCTACCACACGAGGTTGGTTATGAGGCTTTTTCACTAACAGTTTCAATATAAAATTGCCTCTTAAAAATGAGAGATCTTGGTAGGATGCTGGAAGAAGAACAGCTAAAGTAACTAGGCTTGGAGTTGGAGGAAAAAGCCCTCTCTCCTAGAAGCAGACCTGCTGGATTTGTATCCTGCACGTTTCCAGGCACTGGACTTTTCTGTGTACTTTTTTGTAGAAGTTTTTCTGGGCTAGAACATCAGCGGGCTTTTGATTTGAATTTCATCCCATCGCTCATTGAGCAGTTTTAGCTCCCAAGGTCACAATGAGCTGTTCCTTTTCCTGCACTGGCTTAGAAAATTCAGAACCTTTAATAAAGGTGTCATCAGAACTAAAGAGAGTCTCCTAGAAAACACCAATGGAAGAGCCTTCATCACGTCATTTAGCCTCTCCTGTGTCTCAAGCTGGGGTCAGCTCTGGTTACACCCAGGAAAGCCCCGTGGTAACTCCACTCAGGAGCGGTGTGAAGGCCATAGCAGTGGCAATGAGGGGCCTCACGATTTGTTTCCCAGCTTGCTGTCACGCTGTCTACTGACGGTGGTAGGGCTGGAGACCTCTCTAGGTGGATCTAGGTGGATGATGCAACCTCTCTCAGGTTTGAGGCTGGGAAGTATTAGGCCTTCTGGTAAAAGAGGACCAAGTGGAGGTGGGTAATTAATTCATTGATTTGAAGCATTTAATGTTTGTGGAGCACACTGTAGCTGGAAGAAGCTTTTATGCAGCAGACGATTACTATTTTCAGGGGTGGAACAGTAACAGATTATTAAAAGGCTCAGTTGCCCTTGAAAGTGGATTCACGTAAGTGCTGTCGAGGTCTGGGAAACAGGGTCACGCAGTAACTGTGTGTTACCCCAGGTTGGCCTTCCTGCAGTGTCACAGAGCTGCATGGTCAGAGGAGAGATTAGCTGAAGGGAGCGGGAGAGTAGAGGAAGAAAGTGTTCTGGCTAAGAGCTGCTCTGGGAGGCAGAGGGGCTACTTAGAAATGAAAATGCACCCTGAGCGAGCACGGTTGGAAAGCGTTCAGTGGGGAACTGGGAAAGAGAAAGAATGAGCAGGAAGTACTCGGGAAATGCTTGACTTGGTCTCCCAGGGAATGGGCAGGGCAGTTAGGGAAGAGCATCCTGGGGGAAGCTAAAGAAAATACGGACCTTTTTTAGTCCATTAAGGTAAGAAATGGTGAGAGGTTCAGCTGCAGGGAGGAGGCAGCTTTGGAATAGTTCTGTGAGTAGCAGGAGGTCACCAGAAGTCATCGAGCAGGTCTGGAGGAACTGGACAGCTGCTGGAGGCTGCTCACAGCACTCTGGCTGGGCAGCCAAATGGCAGAGAAAACACGATGTTGGTAAATGCCAAGTGATACACGTATGAAAACATACCTCCTGTGTCCTCCCAGTGCTCCCAGTTAGCATTCAGAGAGCACTCAGGGGACTGTCCTCCAGGAGTGTTCTACCACTGCTGAGCAGGTATCGACAAGGAGTAAGTTGAATATCAGGAATTGGAGTGAAAGACCTAGAGAACAAGCCAGGATTAGGCCCCTGGGCTAACGCATGGTGTGTCTGCGTCGTGTGAGGAATAGTCACCTCCCCAAAACTGATGTCCTATGTTAGAAAAAGTTATCAGACTTAGGGGCTGCCCAGCCAGGCGGAGGCAGGCGTTTTTGGGGTACCACATGCGGTTTATCTTCACGCAGCATCTCATCAAACGTGGAACTCACTGCTGCAGGATGTTGTGGAAGCAAAAAGTATAAACGGGTTTGAAAGGGGATTAGACAAATCAAACCTGGTGGCCCGGGTGCAGCCCCTGATGGAGGAAATCAATACGCTGCCGACCGACGGAAGCTGAGAGGGTGGGAGGGGAAGGGTCATGCACGCTCCTTCCTAAAGACCCGGTGCTGGCTGTTCTCCTAGCAGGGCTGCTGCACGAGAAGCGCCTTTGCTCTGCCCTCGCTGGTATGAAGGCTTTCAGAATACTGGGCCACGCTACCTGTCACCCATTAAAAAGAGTGATGAAACCACTTGGCTGGGGAGAAATGCTCCATCCGAGCTAAACACGGAGCCGTGGGTGCCTGTTTCCGTGCGAGGAGAACCTGTGGAATGGGTAATGAAGGGTAGAGCTCTAAAATCTGTAGAGACCGGGAACATGACTGCCAGAAGAGTGAGTTTTGTACCAAAAACATACTTGGATTGTCCGACAGCTCTTAGTGGAGTCCCAAGGAGAAGGGTGTGAAGGTAGGAGGGCTGTTCCCAGCTGAAAGAAGCCAGTGGAAGCAGCTGATCGCCATGCAGTCCTCCCGCACTGTCGATTTTCTGCTCTGGGTAACTTCACCGGGGCCCAGTGAGAATCCCTCCTCGTGGGTTTGTTCTCTTGACGTGCTGGTTGAAATGGGTGCTACTGGCGCGGAGTTGTTTGTTTGTGTGATCTCCCTAACTCCTCCTCCTCCCTCCTGTGCCCACAGTGAAGCAGCTGCCCATGCAGTCGCCACGCTGGCTGAAGCCACTCTTCAAGGTGGAGGACAGATCGTCCTGTCCGGTGAAACCGCAGCAGCCGTGGGAGCGCTTACTGGAGTCCAAGATGCCAATGGTAAGGCTGCCGGGCCAGAAGGCTTTTACTCTGGTTCTTTTCTTTGCTCTTAGGTAGGATTTTTCTCTCTCTCTTACTTGACCTGGCAAGTCTTTGCTAGTAAAACAGTTCTGCCTCGCTGCAGGCGGGCGCTAACCGGGTTGTGAGGTAAAATCCCAGAAGCAACGGGCAGCACTACGCTCTCGTTCCTGCCACAGCGCGGTGGCTCTGCTCTTCCTCCTCCTGCCAGCTGGCTTTAGCCTTACTGTCCTGGGGGAAAACTCCTCCACTCTCCCACAGTGCCCAGTGAGGACTAGTTGGTCAACTAACACAACTAGTCAGTGCCATGATAAGCTCCTCTCTGGAATGCTTCTCTGTAGCGTCAGAGTATGTCAGACCTTCTGTTACCCGCTCGTTTCCTTCCTTCCTCCAGACTTTTTTTGTGTGCTTGGTGGCTGCTCTCAGCAACTGTGGCTTTCCCGCTTGGGTGGCACCTTCCAGCCACCCCTCGCAGTCGGCCTCTGGTTGTTTGCCCTCTGCTTTGTTTTCCCTCTTGCCACCACAGTCAGTCACTTTGGTCCAGCGGCTCTCCATGGCGTTTCTCGCCTGTTAGCTGCATGTCTGGTGCTTGCCAGTTATTCAAACCAGCCTTGTAGTGACTAAAACAGTAAGTTCATAGAAACTGGTTCAAGGGACGATGCTGGAACTTAGGACCGTGTCTAGCTGGTGCTCACCCACCATCTCCGGTTCCGCTGTGCTTCTGCCTGATGCCTTACCATGCTTCCCCAGTTCAGAGGTGGAACTCACTGGTTATTTCAATTAAATGGAAGGAGGTGTATCAAAATAAGCTCAAAAAGGATGCAAAGTGTGAAGCTGTAGAAAACCACCGCCTTGGGGAGGGGGCTGTTTGGACTCTTAATTGTCCAAGGGGGACCACTCAGGTGGCAGAGCGGTGACTTCTTGCCTCGTCACTTTGTGTGTAAAGCAGAAGTCTGGCGAGATGAGAGCTGGGGTCGGGCTGCCATCGAGGTCCTCGTCTCACAGGGAATGCGCTCATTCTAAAACATCAGCATTTGGTTGGAACATTTAGAGGGAAGAGTGATTTTCCTTGGGGTGTTCGACTTGACTTGCTGTGGAGTCAGCCGGCCTGAAGAGGGAGCAGAAATGAAGTGGGAACCCTGTCCTGTCGCGTTCCTCTTTGCCTGGCACGAAGGGATACGCGGTGTGTGTTTAATGCAGGCAGGATCTGACCCTGGGTGCTCAAAACCAGCAGCTGGTCAGATTTGTAGAAGCGCGTTAGCATCCCTCAGCAGATCCTTCTGCTCTGCTTCCAAACTGCTTTCACGGTCTGGATTCCTCTGGATGCTCCCCCCAAACCACTCTCCTCCTCCTCACCCTCCCTGAGTCACTCTCCCTCACTCACCCACCACTAATTCCAGTTTAATGCCGGCTGGGCTGCTTTTTTGCCTTTTTTTTTTTAGCAGCGGACTTGGAACTCAGATGGGATTTCAGTACATTAAGGGGAGAGGCTGCAGCTTTCTCCTCTGTGCAGAACCTCGCCCCCAGCCCCTCGCCTTGTTTCCACTCCTCTTTGATTTGCTCTAATCTCCGGTGGTATTAAGGGAAAGGGCTTTGTTGGCGCGGCAGCCCTGGGAAGCGCCATGCTGTTAGTTTTCTGACGTAACCAGCTAATATATCTCCCTTAGGGACGGAGGAGACGCTGGTATCCATTGCTGCTGTCTCTGTCTGGGGCTGGAGAGCAGATGGATTTTCAGCGCTGGCGCAGTCGCGGAGGGTTCAGCCGCCTTCTCTGTACCCTGAAGGCCAGGCTGTGAGTGTGAGCATCCTCCTGGACGCCAGGGCTCGGGGATGGACTGCTCTGCAGGCCCTTCTGATGGGAGGGGATGAAACAGGGAGTGACTTGATGCAGGAGGAAGAGGGGGGAAATGGTGGCCAGAGCCGTAATGGTATTAACCAGCAGACCCCACCTGCTCACTGTTGCTTGCAAAGTCTTAATTTGCTGATATGTCCAATAAAGGCTTCTCTCTGGGAATGCTCTTACCCTTCGGTAGGTCCTTTCTGGGGGATTCCAATCCCTTACCCACGCCACTTTCCCTGGAAGAGATGTAAGTTTACCCCTGTCTTATTGATAGGGAAGAGGAGCCGGTAGTTTAACAAAGCTGGAGATGAGGGGAGGTGTTTCCTTCCTGAGTTTAGCCATTCGATGGAATTGTTCTCTTCTAATTTTCTGTTTCCATCTTGATACAGTGTTTTTCCCACCCGTTTTCTGGCATCTGAATAATAATTAAGTGATACAGGAGAACCAAAATGGCTAAAAAGAGGCAACTCCTGTCCATTTGTGGACATCTCCGAAGCTTGCAGGGAGCCCAGGAGTGCGGCTGAGCTGTGAAAGGGCTGCGGATAATCTTGTTCTGGGTTATGTTTGTAGCTAAGGGAAATAAGATCTACTCCTCAAGCAGAGTCAAAGCAGCTGAGTGCATTCTGCTTTTCCTGCTACTCTGGAGCATCTGCTTGGAGTCAGGGTGCTGGAACCGATGACCCCCTGGTTTGAGCCTGAGATGGTTTTGTTCCTGAGTGGCTGGCAGTATGGCCAAGTAATGTTCCAAGCAAGCGAAGGGGACTGCAGCAGCACCGGTTCCTGACTGGAAGCTGAAAATGCTCCAGTAAGAGGAAACTCTGCACTCTGGGGCTACTTATGGGCAGCTCCGTGTGATGGGCTGGTGCTGGAGCCATCCCAGTGCACTGGGACCAGAGGAGAGAAGCTCGCTGGGCATTGGGAAGGAGAGGTGTTGGTGCCAGCCAGCAGCCGGGGCCTCGCTCGCTGGAGCATCCTCATGCTGCAGCCTTTTGTTTGACATCGATCTGATCAGGGGCTTGAAAGCTGCTGGGGCTATGGGCTTCCTGGCTTCATCCTGAAATATTGATGAAGCTTTTTCCTGAGTGGTACCTGCGCAGGGCTGCAGCAGTGCGCAGGGCTGCAGCAGTGCGCAGGGCTGCAGCAGTGCGCAGGGCTGCAGCAGTGCGCAGGGCTGCCCGGGAAGGCCAGGGCAGGCTCCCTGCCCAAGGCAGGGTGGTTTAATGGCCTTAGTGTCGTCACAGGCCTGGGGTCATAGCGGTGTGCGGTAGTTTGAAGGGGCAGTTTGAAAGCAGTGGCGAGCTCGAAGCTTCAGCTGCAGCTCAAAAACGGTGCAGGGAAAGAGCTGCTGTTTGTAAAAGGAGAAGTGCCAGTGGAAGGTGTGAAATGATGCTGTGACCGGGGAAGGGGTTTAACAGAGCTGAGCTGGGCACAGACAGAGACCCAGCAGATCCTCACTTGTGCACCCTGGTCCTCATGTGCCGCTCTTTGTCCTGTCCCCAAAGCACGTTCTGCTGATGTCTCCTCCCCATGCTGCTGGGGCTGCTCCTGGGAGCACTGGTGGTGGCGTGGCAGCCCTACAGGCGGGCACTAAGAGGAGTCCCCAGTGAGTCTTGCCCTTCTCCATCCCCTCAGTCATCCGAAAAACCCAACCCCAATTCTGCACAAGACCAAAGTGAGCCCTGCGGGGTGAGCCAGGATTATGGAGTTGTGATGGAAGCCTAGGGAGAGCTTTAGGGCCATGACGTGGGTGAAGGTGGGATTAGCAACTCTCTGCTGTCACGGTCAGAGGGAACAGGGCGTCGGGACAGGAGTGTGTCTCACAAGTTAGTGTAGGAGAAACAAACCTTGGGACAGTGAGGTGTGACACTGATTCGGTGGTAACAGGTGGCTTTTTTGCACGAGGAGAAAGAAGAGGTGGGGAGGGAGGCTTGGAGGCTGCTCTGCAAATGTCGGTCTTTGGAAGAAGGATTTTTTTCCCTGTTGGATCTCCTTTTTAGGGAAAACGGCCCCCAATGGGTCACTAGAAGCTTGGCAAAGTGCAGAGCAGCTTGGTCGCATCCGAGCAGACAGGAGAGAGACTCGAACTCTTTGTAGGGTCTTCCCAGTGGGAATAGATTCTTGTTAATGCAGCACTGTCCTGAAACAGGTATGATTTAACCCCAGTCTGAAGAAGTGAGGAAGGGGGTTCTTGTTTCAGGCAATAGGGGAGAAGAGAGGCTGGTGGCAGCCCAGGAGATGGGTGCAAGTTCCTGGGTGCATGTGCTGAGCAGGTCCAGGACCAGGGAGAGGTGTTTCCTGGAGGACAAGGGACGGGGCCTGAATGAACTGGCAGCCGTGGGGCTGTGATGGGCACGAGCCCCGGTTCAGACAAGCTCGTTCAGTGTCGAGTACATGCAGTTCCCTACCTGTGCCCTGAAGAGAGGGATTTCCTGACAGCAGCTCAGTGCCTGCACCCTGCCCACGTCCACGGCTGGCTGTCCGGGGAGCCCCGGTGTGGGTGGTGAGGAGCAGGCGGCGCTGGGATGGTGGGACAGCAGCCACGGGTTTGATGCCAGCAGTCAGCACGGTGCTGCCGGGCCTGTCCCACCACGGTGAGGGCCCGAGTACGTCCTGTGCTCCGTTTGCACTGAGCCTTTACAGCACGGATGGTTTCTGCCCGCTTTGGCACGGCTGGCCTTGCCTCGCTGCCTGTGGAGATGGATCTCATGGGTTTTGCTGCTGTCCTGCGTGGCTCTCGGGCACTAATCTCGGCCACACCGGCGGTGCGGTCGGCTCAGGCCGTCCTCTGACGCTGGGCTGTCATGGGCGCGGAGCGGCTTTGGTTTGACATCCTGGGACTGATGACGTGGCAGCTGCCGCTGACGATTAGGATTTGTCTGCCCACCAACCAGGGCTAAAAATAGTGGCTCAGACAAGTCCCTCTGGCACTGCGCTGATGGCCAGATTTCCCTGGGGTCCAACTCCCTGCCCACGCCAACGTGCAGTTGTGTTACATGCACAAGCCGGCCCGGACGGTTTGTCTGGGTGGTTTGAGTAGAGCTGGAGGTGGATGCCCCTGCCTTTAGGGCTTCCCTTGGCTTGTTGAGTGGCCTCGATAAGTCCCTTGATGGAGGCGTGGGATGGGCGATTCTGGGTGCAGTTTGGGTTTGGGTTTGGGTTAGGGAGGCTCACAGGCTCTGTAGTTTTATTTCCTTGGGGGAAAATGTTTTTATATGAGCACTTGTGGTGTACCACAAGTCTCTCTCCTCTTTGTAAAGGCAGCGGTGATGGAGGAGCACAGGGGGTGATGGTTCTGTGTCCCCATTCTGTGTCCCTGTGAAGTCCACAGGCTGCTTTTTGGCTCTGAAACACGCCTTTGAGATGGCAAAGAGAGAAGACGGCGTCCTGGGGAGACACCGGGAGCCGCTCAGTTCCTGGCTTGATCTGCTGCTGTCCCCTACAGACGCTGGCCTGTTTCCTCAGCGAGTTCTCGGTGGTGTCAGCAATACCCTGAGAGGGAAGGAGCCTGCCTAGGGGTGGGGAGTCCCTGCTGAGTCCTTTGCTGTTTCCTCACTTGTAGTGTTTCTTCGAGTCCTGTTGGTTCCAGTGAGTTTCCATCTGCTGAATGAGCCTGGCCTTACCTCCCACCTCCTCGCTGACCTCACGGCATCTCCAGCACCTCCCTTGCCCTCCCCGTTTCCCCTCCCCTGCCGAGGTCTGACATCCATCCCTGTTAGGAGGCAGTGGAGACTTACAGGCTCTCCAGCTGTCGCAGCTCCCGCTGTCCCGGTTTAAGCGTAGGCCATTTACCTTCCACGTGTCCTGAATTAGGGGAAATGGACAGGAGGGCTGGGCCTGTTTAAAAATTAAAGCTGATTACAAGGCATTAACATTACATTTAAAGAAACAGGCAGCAGCTCTCCTCTCCCAGCGTGGCTGCAATATGTTTCCTTTTGTTCTGGTCTGGAAGAGGAAGCAGGACTGGCACCGACTCCAGGCGGGGCAGGATTTCTTCTTTATCCACACGTTTCCAAAGAGAAGCTGCCCGCTGGCTGCTGCAGACCTTCAGAGCGTCTGCTCTTACCACAAAAGCTATTCCCGTCATGGCCATCGTAGCAGAAAGTTTAAGTTCTGTCTGCTGCTCGTGAATTTCTCTTGGAGAATTCAGATCCACGGACACTGTGTGCAGTGGTTGCTTCATGCATGGAAGGATGGAAACATGAGCGTGTTGGGTGTGGGAGGTGCTGCTCCCACCATGCCAGGGGCTTGGGCTGGAGATCTGCATTTTTTTTTTTTTTTGTGCATCTCTTGAACGTTTTTATCAATGGTCTGGACGAGGGGATCGAGGGCACCCTCAGTCAGTTGCAAACCACACCCACTTGGGCAGCAGTGTTGATCTGCTGGAGGGTCGGGAGGCTCCACAGAGAGCTCTGGACAGGCTGGAGCCATGGGCTGAGACCAATGGGCTGAGGGTCAACCAGGGCAAGTGCTGGGTCCTGCCCTGGGGTCACACCAACCCCTGGCAACGCTCCAGGCTGGGGGAAGAGCGGCTGGAAACTGCCCGGGGAAAAGGACCTGGGGGTGTTGGTGACAGCGGCTGGAGAGCAGCCAGCAGTGTGCCCAGGTGGCCAAGGGGGCCAACGGCATCCTGGCTTGTACCAGCACTGGTGTGGCCAGCAGGAGCAGGGCAGGGATCGTCTCCCTGGACTGGACTGGGGGCACTGGGGAGGCCACCCCTCAACTCCTGGGTTCAGTTTGGGCCTCTCACTGCCAGAAGGACATGGAGGGGCTGGAGCGTGTCCAGAGAAGGGCAACGGAGCTGGAGCAGGGTCTGGAGCACAATGTGCTGAGGAGCGGCTGAGGGACCTGGTGGGGTTGCGCCTGGAGCAAAGGAGGCTCAGGGGAGACCTTCTGGCTCTGACAACTCCCTGACAGGAGGGTGGAGCAAGGAGGGATCAGTCTCTTCTCCCCAGAAACAAGTGACAGGGTGAGAGGAACCAGCCTCCAGTTGTTGTTCCAGGGGAGGTTGAGGTTGTCCCCGAGGACCCATTTCTGTCCCGTTGGGGTTGTGCAGGCGTGTCGCAGGCTGCCCAGGGCAGTGGTGGAGTGCCCATCCCTGGAGGGGTTTCCCAGCCGTGTGGAGGTGGTGCTGAGGGCCAGGGGTCAGTGGGGACCTGGCAGTGCTGGGGGAGCGGGGGGACTCGAGGACATCAAAGGGCTTTTCCAACCCAAAAGGTTCTGTGATTTTATGAAGGTGGCTTTAAGAGGCAGACAAGGTTGGTGTCTTCCACGGTCTTCCTTACAGAGATGTGTTTCAACAAGGGCTTTCCCGCTTCTCTCCCCCTGCAGTGACCCTGATCTCTCGTTGCGTAGAGCTGTTTCTTTTCCACGTTTCCCAAGATGGAGCTCCCTTCCCAGGGTGACCCTTCATCACAAGAGGGTGCTGAGTCGGTCAGGCTGGGAGTGCTCTGACTGATTGTGCTGCTTGACTAGAAACTCTCTGTGTTTCCAGGTGGAATGGGACACCTGTTTATTTGGTGTGTTTGTATGATTTTTGCCGGGGCTTCTGCGGCTTCATCTCGCAGTCCCTCACCAATCCCTGTGGCTTCAGAAGGAGCTGCTCAGTGCAGTTCTAGCTTGCTTTTTAGGAAGGGACCGAGGTATTTGTGTGAGCTATCTGCAGGCAGGTCTCCTAAGCGCCGCCGTCTGGGGATGGGTACTTTGGCCCCAGGCTGGGGCAGGGAGGTGCTCTTGCCAAGCTGCACCTCTCCAGCCTGGTGCTGTTGTATTTAGAGCTCTTGGCCTAAAGAAAAGGGCACGGGTGGAGTTGGGAAACCAGTTCCGTGAAGCTGCCGAGCTCTGCTGACCCATCGCAGATGCCGGTGAGTTGTTTTTCCAGGCCTCCTCCTCCAGTCCTGACTTAACGCAGCTGGGAGGCTCGGTTGGCAGAGCTCTACCAGCAGAGCTGCTTCGTGGGGCTCCTGCCACCTTCACAGACAGGGCGGTGGTGCTCGTGGCGGGACCACGGGCAGCATCAGCTGGGGAAGGCAGGGTTGTGCCGTTGCTGCTGGACACATCTGTGCTGGCAGAGCTCCACTGTGGGTCTGAGTGTTCAGACCCATAAGTGTTGAACTAGGGGGATGGCAGATTAAACCAAGATGGAAAACAGCCTCCGCTTTGCTGCTCCTTTCTCAGTGGTCCCAGGATAACACTGGTGTATGATGGATTTTGCCTGTAGTAACAACTTATTCAAACCTGTGCTGAGCGTGTGGCAGCTCCACATCAGCTTTTTGAGCCCTCTGAGACATTGGGTGTTGTAGCCCATCTCTGGAAGACCATCCAACTTGACAGGACACAACCAAGGACAACTCCATCCTGCTGCCGCAATCCCTGCTCATTCTCCTGCTCCTCCAGGTGACCCCAGACGAATCCCAGCTCACCCTCCTTGCACGCTGGCATGGTGAGATGCTTCCTGGACCGGAGGAAAACTTGTGTCTTGAGCTGTAGGGCATCATTTCTTCTGGAACTGATCCCAGCTGACCCCTCGCTGCCTGGGGCTAAGGATGGATGATGGTCCGTGCTGTGGAGCAGCTGCAGCATCTTCCGGTGCAGGTTTTAGCTATCGAGGTGCCTGGAGAAATTGTGTCCCCTCCTCCCCATCTGTGTAGTGACAGAAGAGTGCTGTGACCGCAGACAGAGCCGGGGTTGTCCTTGCTGGCTTTCTACCTGTGCCCCACCACTTTGTCCCCCTGGACCATTCAAGGCTGTGGGGAATTGAACGAGCAGCCTGCGATTACCCTGAATCAGGGCAGATGGAGAGGGGCCTTCTAATCCCCCCACAGCCCGCGTCACTGCAGAACTGGGCTGCAGTCTGCTGCTTCATGACAGCAGGCATGGTCCTTGCCTTCCCTAGCAGGTACCTTTGTGGCTGTGAGCTGGGCTGGCCCAGGCCACCTTCTCCCGCTGCACACTGGAGTGCTGTGGAAAATGTTACCAGGCTTTGAATGGATGGAGGCTCGGCTGACCCGTGGGCAGTGTGCGAGCTCCAGGCTCTTAATGGCTGTCAGCGGGCGGAGGGTGCAACCTGATCCAAATGGGAAGCTGGCAGAAATCCCAGCAAGCTGTTGTTACTGTGAGAGGCATCTTCTGAAATGAGATGGGTCTGGTGAGCTCTCCGCCCCGCCGCTGGGCACCCCGCTAGGAGGAGAAATACCCCCAACGCGAAGCTGCGCGCTGGGGCTTCCCCACGTCCGGCTCCTCAGCGCGTCGAGGTGTGCTTTGCCTGTCTCTCCGCTTACGAAGCTCGTAGGCTTGTGTATGAGACCCCAGTTTCTTCCCTGCGGAGCTGCTCGTGCTTTTCCTCAGCGCGGCCTCCCCTGCTCCGTGCTCCTTGTTGGACCGTGCGTTCCCGCTGCCCGGGTGCGCGGTGTGGGGTCAACATTTCCAGACTGCTCGAGGGGCTGTTTGGGGTTTATTTTTCCTTAAAAAGTGCTCTGCCCCTCTTCGAAAACAGCCTCAGCTGCTTCCTTAGCAGGGCCTGACCTCTTGAGTTCCTCCATTACTCTTTTTCCGAGCATGTCTCGGGGAGCAGTGGCTCTATTTATCCTCTTCACTGGATCTCCGTAGCAGGGCCTGATTTTAAAGCCTAAAAGCACAACCCCATCTGTCTCGTGCCTCTGGGGCATAGTAAAGAGCCCCGTCCTGCAGCCACCCAGCCTGTGAGCGATCTGGCTGGTGAAACGTTGTCGTTGTCCACCAGACGGTGATGAAGACGGCAGGTCTTAATTCATTTTCCTGAGCTGGACCTTCAGAATTCTGTTCTCCCAAGTGAAACTCATTCCTCTCCATGGGCCCTGGAGTTCAGCGGTTAGATCTGGGCTTTGAAGAGGACGACGTTTCTTGCTACAGGATTAATTCATTTCTGCTTTGAGGCCTCAGCAGGTTGGTGAGAGCCTGGGGACGTGCAGCTCCTCCTTGGCACCCCTTGGCTGGTGACACTTGAGTGGCCTGGTCCGAAAGGTTGGTGGGACGCCCTCGCCTGTGGGCACATGAGGAAGAGGAGGTAAATTTGTCACTGTACAGACTGTCCCAGCCTTCCAGCACCTTGACTGCAGCCTGGTGGATGGACAGCGTGAGACTAACCCCCGGGGAAATGCCTCCGCTCCCCTTTCACGGGGTGAGTCCTGACGGTAGCTGGGCAGAGCTCTTGAAGGTAAAAGCCATTTCCCATTGCCCTCTGACCAGTCCAGGACGCTTTTCTTGCTGCCTGGCGTCCCTCTGGGAAGTAAATCGCGGTGGAGGGCGGCGAGTTTGTCCCTGGAGGCCCCTGTCTCCCAGTGACCTTCTCAGCTCAGGAAGACAGCTTGGCTTTGCTATAAAGCAGCTCATGTGACAGCGGTAATCCGCAGCCAGGAAACAGCTGGCCAGGAAGATTGCAGAGGAATCGCCCTATTTTCCCCGCACCGCAGAGCCCGGCGCTCGAGAGCGGGACGGGGGCTGCCGCTCGTGGCGGGAGGCCGCTGGCTCTCTGGCTGCACGAGTCCGTGGGCAGGTCGGAGTGTTTGAAGCGCGCTCGCCATCCCAGGAGCGCACACGTGCTTCTGCCAGTTGAGGGGAAGCTGCGAAGCAGCTTCCAAGAAGAAAAAAAAAGCTCTTTCTCCTGAAGTGGTTCCCTCTGAATCTTTTCCAAAACCAGAGGTGGCATTTCTGAGCCTGAATTTGACTTGTTCCTCCCACCCCCACCCACCCCCTATCCTTTGGCTTCACTTATTCCCTGATGGGTACAAATTCCTCTTCGAGTAACGCTTTCCCATGGCTCGCATGGACCTCTTCTGCTCCCAGGACACTCGGTCACTGGTGGACTTCTTGCCACCTGCCCTAGAGAAGACGCAGACTCTGCGAAGGGAACGTCCGAGGGAGCACTAGTGTGGAACTGGTTTAAAACTGATCATGGTATATTTGTTGTTCCCATACCCAGCTCACAGATCGTAGCAAACTTTCCCTCCCTATGGGTTTGCCTCCTTGTTGCCACAGATCCCTGAATGTCCTCAGCTCCCTTTTCCTCCCATGATTTTAACCTTCACACCCTCAAGCATGCCCCAAAGGAAGTTTGGTGAATGGGGACTGGTGCTGATGAGGCCAAGGAGCTGATGATGGTCCCAGACCAAGGTCCAGCCTCGTGCAGCCTGCGCCGTGTGTGCCGCGGCAGCCGTAAGCTGCCAGCAGCAATTTGCCCCCGTTCCCCCGGGAAGGAGATGCCTTTGATCAGGTAGCAGCAGTTGCTTCGTACCCGCGTAATCCCTTGGTTTCTCTGCCGTCTCCTCCAGAAACCACCAGCAGCGGGTTTGTGGCTTCCATGCGTTGTCCGCCAGTGGCCGGAGCCAATCCCTCATTTCACGTAAGCTACAGCACAGCCTTCAGAAGGCGCCATCTGTCACCGCTGCCCTGCGGCAGGTTTGAAGGCGAGCCCTCGCAGTGAAAGGCTCTCTGCTATTCCCCTGAGCCGGCTGAGCTCTCCCCTTCCACCCCTTCCCATCAGGAAAAACACTTTGTACTCCCAGGCACTAGGGGACTCTAATTGGTGTGTGTGCGGCAGGACCGCTGCCTTTAAACGGTGGACATGGAGCTAATGGAAGCTGTGTTTTATTCCTGGCGTACATACGGTGTGTTCAAGTCCTTTGAAGTCGTGGGGATCGGCAGCTGGGGGGTGTTGGCTTTCAATTACCCACCGTCAGTGAACCCGTCCCGTGGCCGTTTCCTCTTGCTCTAACCCGCAGAGACGTTACGATGCCCTTGGCCAAATCTTCTCCGAGGTTCCTGCTATGTTCCATTGTGAAAAAAGGCTCCAGGTCGCACTTCCCCATGGGAGTTCAGTGTTCAGGGGCTGGGAGCCCTGCGGCAAATTCACAAGCCTTGGGCTTGGCCGGGTTTTAGGCATTCTGCTTGTCAGAGATGTGCTTCTTGCTTCTGGTCCAGCCTCCAGAGCAGCCAGCGAGCGGAACTCCGGCCTGACTCATCCCCAACAGATGCAGAGCCGAAGGGAACCTCCAGCCACCGCAGCTCCTTTTGCTCTCGGGAAGCTGTTCCCAACCTGTTCCGTCCTGCCCCGGGAAGCGACACGACAGCCTGTTACACAAGCGGCTGCTTGGTTCTTCCTGCAGTTTTATGTCCGCATGGGTCTGTGTGCCGTGAGTCTTCCCCTTCACAGGCTCCCATGCACCCGGGGTGAGACCCACGGGGACAAAACACCTGAAAGACCCCTGCAAAGGGTCCTTTCTCTCCCTGCACCCATGGTTGGTGTGCCAAGAGGCTTCCTACCAGCCCACCCCGCCTGTGCAGCTCCGATTCTGTGCCTTCAGCTGTCCTGTGCCTGCAGCCACCAGAGCAGAGTCCCAGCTTTTTAAGTTTTTTTTTAATCAACAGATGTGCAGAGTTCAGAAGGAAGGAGTCTGCCAGAGGCAGTAGAATACCAAGAATAAGTTCTCTGGGGAGAGAAGTAGAACCCACCCCGCCTGCCCCCAGCCCGGGCAGCGGGAGACAGCGGTGTATGAAAAAAGGAGGAATGCGGACTGTAAAAACCTGCTCTGTACCCGCCACGTTCCACAGCTGAGCCGCGTGTTCACCGTGATTTATCGCTCACCGTGCTGAGCATGGCCCGGGTCCTGCGCGGGAACCTGGGACAAATGGAGTCCTTTGGCTGTGAGAAGACACCAAAGCGCTGTGACGCTCAACACCGTGGCCGCGAGGGTGTGCGCTGGGTTGGAGCAGGGATGGGTTTGTAGCTGGATTTGAAGGGTGAGCTTTGGAGAGGAGAAGAGAAGGACCCTTGAGGCATGTCTAGCCCCAAGGAGAAGAGTGCTTACCTCCTTGTAACTAGCGTGAGGTCAGGCTCCAGCAGACACACCATGTTGCAGCTTCCCACGTCTGCAAGGCAAAGCTCTGAGCACGTCCCCGAGGCACTGGCCTCCTCCAGAAGTTGTGCACCTCGCTTGGCCGTGAGTTCCAACTGTCACCTCCCTTGGGTTAAGAGCACCATTTTCCCCCAGCCAAGAGGCGCTGGGGAAGAGACCCCGTCCCTCTGGCCCCGTTGGTTGGCCATGAATGTGGACTCTGTTGTGGCAGAGAAGAGGCTCCCGCTGACCCAGTCAGTGAAATGCTGGGAAAAGGGTTTTTAGCTGCAGCCAGAGACTATCTGGTTACGGATTCCCTTAGGGCCAGGACAATCGCTGCCTTGTGTCTCCTCCACGTGCTCGGTGCTCGCTAGGGTATGCTAATGCCCGTGTTCACGCGTGATCTGTCGCGCAGCGAACGAACTCCTGAAACCCATCGTAGCCGTAAAACCGCATCGAGCTCCTCGCAGCGAGGCCAGGTGCCTCGATGTCCTGCGCTCTCGAGCCTCGTGCTCTCGGGACACATAGCAATGCCACCTGGGCAGCCATTTCTGCTGCAAAATGATTTCCCATCATCAGTCGTCCATGATTGTGAAATCATTTCCCATCCCTCTGCTCGGGGAAGAGCCGGTAGGAGAGGATGGCTACCGCGGGAGAGCTTTAGCAGCAGTGGCCACCACTTCTCCGAGGTGGATATCACTACTCTCTGTTCTGTGCAGCCGTTTCTCATCGGGCCTCTCTGGTCCAATTAAGCCCCTCATCGAAATGTCGGTAAAACCCGGTACGAATATCTGGCAGTGTCCTTACACGTGCCTCCCCCTTACTCCACCTCCCCCTTAACGCACACAATGTTCTGCCAAGGTGGGAATAGTGTAGTTACTGGGTGTCACTCGTACGTGGACACTGAATTTTTTAATTCACCCAGTAAGCAAAAGGATGTGTTTCCCGTGAATACGTTGATTACCCCAGTTAACACCCCCCTCCCCAACTGTGGTGTTTGGCCTTTGTCCAGCCTTTTACACTTGCATTTTATTGTCAGGGGTCCTAGCAGCAGACTGTTCAGGGTACAAGTGGAGCCTAGCAGAGAGTTCATCAGGTGAGTGGATCTTTGCGGGGGGACTTCGGAACAGCGGGATCTGGCTGTTGCTGTCACCACTCGTTCCTTTAGGTTCCTCCCGGTGTGGGGTTTCTTGGGGTTAAAGGGGTTGGGTCTGTCTGTTTGTTTTCTCCTCCTTTCACACTTCTCAAGGGGAAGAGGTTGACGCTGGATGTGTATTCACATCCAGTTCGAGGCAGAGATGCGCCTGCCTCTGGGGTGTGCTGATGTCCTGCAGCCCGATCCTGTCAGCCTTCCGCAAGCTCGGCTCTCTCCTAATTGTTACTGAAGTAAAGAATTAACGAGGAGCAGGACAGAGCCGGGCCCGCAGCCCGTGTTTTCATAACACCGGAGCGGCGGTACCAAGCGGTCGGTGGGGTTGTGGGGGCGTCGTGATGTGTGGCTTTGTAAAGTTTGGCTTTTTGAAGGTCACGGACACGACGCAGCATTAAAGCAGCGGTGCAAAGGAGAGCAAACCCCCCAAACGCCCTCCCGGCACCTCTCGGCTGTACGAACCTCTAGGCTGAGCGCTGTAGCAGGAGCCTGAGCGAAGGAGTCGCTGTCACGTGTGTCACGCAGCGCAGGGCGGTAGATACAAGAGCTTGTGTGTGCTGCTGACGCTTCTGCCGGCTGAAGTCCCCCAGCCTGTGGGCTGGGGACACTCCTGTCTCTTGGCGTGCAGCTGGAGTCTCCTTACACGCTATCTGTGATTCCAGCGATGCTCAGAGTATTGTCCCTGCAGAAACTCTGCCTGACATTTTATCTGCTTCGTTAGAGTACGCAGTATTTCAGTGCTTAAAAGAATAAATAGTTCTGTTCAAATGACTTTGTTCTAAAATGGACTTTTGCCGCTTCAGTAATTTAATATTTTATCCATTTTAGATGGTACCCTGCCTTCATCCTCACCTTTAATAAAACCATGTAGAAAACGCAGGACCATAAAAGCTGCTTTTAAAGGTAGGATAAGAATCAGTCTCGATTCTTCCTCTGTAAGAGCCGCTGTGGATGTTAAGAGCGTAGCAGGCAAGTCAGGGCAGTACTTGTGGCAAAGTGTAACAGGGAGCCCTCTTAGGGGATCGTCCAGAAACTTTCAGCTCTGGGCATGGGTTTAAGCTCTGGTTTCTCGGAGGAGGAGCAGACTAATTTATCCTTCGCTGTTTCATATCTCTGCTTTGAGGATCTCGGCGCTGATAACACCTGCCTGCTCTGGTTTTTTTTATTAGCAGATCATAAGGGAAGTGAATCCCAGCTGGAGCAGCCATTAGGGGCTGCTGCGCTTTCTCTATTTTTAACTGTGTTTCCTGTAGACACGACTGCCCATGACAGGCTGATAATCTTCCCGGGTGTGCCCTTCACTCCGCAGCAAAGCCGGCCGATCAGGGGAGCTTAGAAGGGTTATTCGCTAAGCTTTCATCCATGGAGCCCGCTAAAAAAGCTTTCTTTTTGCAGGTAGACACTCCCCTCCCGTGTTTGTCGCTCCTCCTACACACCAAATGGGGTTGGGTTTAGGGTGACTTACCCCAGGACCCGGCACTAGCCTGTGAGGTCCAGGGAAGAACCGAGCTTGAACAGACACAGCTTTATTCTGCCTCAGCCCGTTACCAAGCTCTAAACTCACCCTCAACACCTCGTGAAGGGGGGAGAGGGAGGGACAGGTAACCTTATGTAAGACAGGAGGGCTGAAGGCATGAAGCTAATCCACTGCTGGGACCCCAGGGGGATGCTTTGCCCAAACACCCTTTTCCTGGGAGTTTTCAGCTACATCAAAACGAGGATGAAAGGGAAGACCCGGGGTTTCAGACTGATGATTTCCAATGTTACAAATAATTGCAAGTTTGTCCTTAGGTTACTATCCTTGCTGAGGTGATTGCAGGTGGAAGACTTCTGGTAAGTCAGGGAAGGGCTGCAGAGACAGAGGTGCCTGGCAGGTGGGAAGTGTCATCAGAGAAGGAGACGTTTGTCACCATGATTTGAAGCCTGTGGGTCTTTGCTGTGCCAGGGAAAAGCCTGGCTCTCAGGTTGGCTCACTGGGGTCTTCCTCTTTTGGTGGAAATGCTGGGGCTTTGGAGGAGATCGTTCCTTGAGCACAGCTGGGCACAGTGTGTGTCACTGCATAGCTTGGGTTGCCTGCTCCAGCAACAGAGACTCCTGTAAGCCAGGAATCCCAGCACAGTGGTTTTGTCTCGAAGTACTGCAGCTTAAAAAGAACTCAGAAAAAAACCCAAAAAACCCCACCCAAAACAAACCCCCAAACTCCCAAAAGCTTTGGAATCATCTTCAGGGATCTTGTTAGTTATTTGACAAGGGAGAGTGACCTCCACTAGGTCATCTCCCTGGGATGAAGATGGGCTAAGTGATCTCTTAGACAAGGTGGGAGGTGCGAGGACACCTGCCCTGCCGTGGTCTGCTGAAGGGAGCCCCGGGTAACTGAGTGGTCCCTTGGTGGGCATGGATTGCCTTCCTTTGCCGTAGCGGCAAAGGTAAAAGACCAAGAAATGGGGGATGTTAAGGCCAAGGTGTTTCAGATCTTGGCTGAGCTGTGACCCTTCCCTCCTTGTAGAGAGGGAGGCACTAGAAATGCCCCAAAGACACTAGTGCGATGAGCTGTCCTCTCGCAGCTAGAGAAGGAATGTTGGCCTCCAACTGAGACCATCCAAACTTGGCCTTAACACACCACCTTGACACAAAATACCAAGTATCTGGCAGGGTCTCCCCACTGAAACAGGGCAAGAGGAGCCACGACCAGGGAAAGGACAAGTCAGTGACTTGGTCACAGGTAGGTGATGCCCAGGATAGTCTGAGAGACCGAGATGTGATCCCAAAGAGGGTGTGGATGCAGGGGAGGAAACGGTGGCCCCAGGGCTGTCCTTCCAACATCCCGTGCAGTTGGTGGTGGAAATGTTGCATCTCATTTTGTCTCCTGTGCTGGTTTTCTCTTGAAGGAAAAGTCAAGGCTATGATGTAACCCGCTAGTTTGCAGCAGTCAGTTTAATGCTCCGCCTGTGAGCTGCAGTGACTCAATTTTGCTACCAAACCTTCAGGTGACCTGTTACCTATCTCTTTGTGGTGGCTTTGGCTGGAGTGGCTCTTGAAAAGACACGGATGATGGTTGATCTTGAGGTCTACTTGCAGTCAGCAAGCGGAACAAGGGCTGCGGCTTTTTCAAAAGATCATTTGGTGGAACAATGGTTTTGGCACAGGGGGTGTATTGGGAAGAGCTGTGAGTGTCGTGTGCCCAGGAAGTTCTCAGAGCTTGAACCACTGCGTGGGCTTTTTGTGATTTGTCAGTAAGACAGTTCCCATGGTGAAAGTCCTTCCAATTACCACCTTGTCCTAAGAGACATCTAGTTTGAGTTGGTCATTGATGCTCTAGCAGTAGCTGGGGTGGAGAGAGAGGGGTCACGCTTTCAGAAGACAGTTCATCTTATCTCAAAGTAGGTGCCTGTGTTAAGAGATGTCTTCTCCTTCCTTTGTCACCACTGAGTGTGGTGGGATTCCTGAAATGCTTGATTTCTGCAGTTGGCTTTGGGTGAAACCCCATCCATGGTGTCATGTCAACACCTCCTATCTGAAGGGACGTGTATAGTTTGCGGATGTTTCTCCTCTATGGTCAGAGGATTTTTCAGGGTATCACGTGACTTTGAGAGCACTCGTTTTAGCTGGTGTGATTCGACCTGGTTACAGAGATGAGGTTTGGTTTTCTGACAAGACATTGCCTGTCCTTGCCCACTCTTGAAGGCCTCTTGAGTCAGTCCCCCAGAAACGAGGTTGTCAAGGTGATCATTGCTGGCGATCTTGGCCAGCCGGGTTCCCGTGCAGAGCAACGTGGATTTAACAAAAACCCGTCGTGGGACCTTTTAATGCACACGCTGAGCAGAGCTCTTCGGTATTAGCAGCGCCGCGCCGGGTAGTCTCCAGCAGTCCGCCTTGGTGAGGACAGGAATGGTCGTTGCTCCAGGATTCAGCTGAAGAACACGGTTGCTGTGCACTTATTTATCCAAAATTACCACAGAACTATCCACGATGGGGAGAATGAGGTATACCCTGTGGTTGATTACGAACCAAGTTTACTGTCAGGAAACACCTCCAGTGATTTGTCCTGTACGTCCTGGTGCTGTCTTGGATTTGCATATCGGTGACTCTACCATCAATGGACCAAAGCTTCTTTACGTAGAATGGAGCCTGCAAAATCTTGACCGCTTACCGGGCTGAAAGGAGTTCAAGTGATCGCCTACGCCAGCCCCTTGCCTGAGCCAGCGTCAGTCATAGCTGGCTCCAGAAGACCTCCTGTGATGGAGACCTTGCTCCAGAGCTTCACTACCCTTATGTTTAGTTGTCTGAAGGCAAGTGTTTCATTGTTCAGAGGTCCTCTAGTGATGTGTTTCCCTGCTTGATTTTGGGGCAGTAAAGTCTGCACCCTGGTCATTTTGAATTGTCTGCGAGGGTTCTTTTGTTGTGTCTTCAGGAGACGCCTTTGAAAATGCTGCGATGGGATGGTATCTGCTGCGTTCCTGAGCACAGGGATTTCGGTTGGATCGCTCAGCCAGAGCAGGGGAAAAAAGAAGTTATGGAATATCTACTGCAAACCACTGTGGCAGGATCATGCTCAGCAAAGTTTCTACTAGTTTCACCTCAGTGCTGAGAAGACTGAAGCAAGTGAAGTCCTCTGAATGAGCTCGAGGTCAACGGCCCAGAAAGTCCAGTGGAAAATTTCACTCCTTTTAGCCGTTTCCATCGATGACTTGAGCACTTCGGAGCTCTAGCAGGGGTCTGAGAGGCTGCTCACGGTGACCTCCTGACTCTGCTTTGAACACCCACAAGCACTGCAGTGATAAACTGGACAACTTCCAGCACTTCACCCTGTGGTGGCCAAGAGAACAGAGCAAGATGTATCAACTTCGGCACCCATTGCATCAGATGTGCTTTCTGTCAACGTGCGTCTGGTGCCAGCGGATCCCCCAGAGCAGCACCGGCTGCGGCTGACTGGGGCTCGTGGCTTCTGGTGATTTGAAGTGAGCTTTGGACTACTTTTGGAAGGGGACGTGCAGCTCTTGATCGAGGTCCTGAATTGTTTACAACGTCGTCATAGAACCATAC
Organism: Bucorvus abyssinicus; assembly: GCA_009769605.1. Classification (NCBI taxonomy): domain Eukaryota; kingdom Metazoa; phylum Chordata; class Aves; order Bucerotiformes; family Bucorvidae; genus Bucorvus; species Bucorvus abyssinicus. The sequence goes on from CM020025.1 coordinate 1,338,058, forward strand.
AATGGTTTGGGTTGAAGGGACCTTCAAAGCTCCTCCAGCCCAATCCCCTGCAGCGAGCAGGGACATCTACAACCAGAGCAGGGGGCTCAGAGCCCCAAGGGCCAACCTGACCTGCCATGGGGCCAGGGATGGGGCTTCTGCCACCTCTCGGGGCAACCTGGGCCAGGCTCTCCCCACTTCAGTAGATAAGGGTGTACCTTGGGGAATGGACTCAGGCTAAGACAATGGGAAAACGCAGCCACTATTGTCTGACCTGGTATTAAAGTACAGCCGCAGCGTTCTCAGGGTCGACTAGTTCTAATGCTTTGATCCATGGTGGAGCTCTCAACCCCTAAGGCCTGCCGTGGCTCTCCTCCCTTGGCCACCCTCATGTGCTGACCCGGTCCCCTCCGTGGCTGCCGGGCGGTGCTGGCCACGGCATGGCCTCCTTCCTGGCAAAGCCAACTGATCCTCCACCAAACCCAGTCTTTGCCCCGGTGTGCTGCAGGTATGAGAGAGGCAGGACCTCGGTGCTGGCTCTGCCCCAGCTCCCTGTAGATGTTGTCCTTGTCCCTGTGGCTGGAGCTGGCACCTCCTCCCTGCCGAGGACAGGAGGTGCTGGCAGGTAGGTGAGGATGGTGGCCAGGACCGGGTGATTCGCAGGGGCACAGAGGTGCCTGGAATCCTGCCTCACCCACTGCTCCTTCCAGAGGGACTTTTTGGTGCCTTCATGAAGGGGCAGCCAACGCACCAGCCCAGCTGCCTTCTTTCGCGTGCCGGGAGCCTGTGGCCGTGGCCTGAGCCGCTCTGCTCTTGTCCCTCCCCAGTCGGGCGCCAGGATCCAAGGGGGATCCCCCTCCCCTGCCTCAGCCGGGGCTCTCCCGAGCAGCCCGGCGCGGCTCCGCGTCCTTTTGCTCCACCTGTTCTTCAAAGACTCGAGAAGTTGGGGCTTCTGTCTAATGGATTTCCTGCTTTTAATGCAATTGGAAGGGCCTGAAATCCACGCTGCGGATTAACATATGCCAGCTAGATTAGGGCTAATCAGGGTGCAGGTCTGAGCAGCTGCACCCCGGGCCAATCCCGGGCCTGATTACGGGATCTCAGCGGTTTAATCGTCTCCCCCCCAAGGGCGATCATCTCTGCTCTAATGCACGGCAGAGTTTCCAGCCCTCTCCTCCTCTGGTTCGTCACCGCCCCGGCAGGAAGGCTGCGACGTCAGACGCTGAGGCGATTTAGTTTAATCCCATGCAGAAAGGGATCCACGCGTCGCCGGGTCTCGCGGAGACTTCCCCGCGCTTCCGCGCCCTCCAAGATGTGGCTCCTTGGCCAGACCTTGGGTGACGTGAACTCATCCTTTCCAAAAAAGGGCCCCGGTTGGGTCTTCTCGTCTCGCCCGTCTTCGGCAGCAGCCCTCCCGCGTTTGAAGGGCGCGGAGGGGTCGGGCCTTTCACGTTGCACGCTCTGTGGTCCGTGAGGGTAGTGGTGACTCCGGCCTCTGGGTTGGCCAAGGGTGGCAGACTGGCGTTTGGGAGCTCCAGAAGTCTCCTAGGGGTTAGCAGCCCCAAGGGCTTAGCTGGGTTGTTGGTCTGGAGCGGGGATTCGAGGTGCATCCCAGGCCACATCTCCAGGTCTGTGCCAGCACCCGCGTAAGCTGGGACGTGCCACGTTTCCGCGAGGGGTCTGGTCAGGAAACTTCCTTCACGAGGGCTGAGCGTGAGCTCTCATCTCAGCGTTTGGTTGCCTAAACCTCACATCTCTTAGGAGACACCCCGGGAGCTTTGTACCTTCTCCTGACTCCGCACCGTCCGTAGCCGGTGTTGAACCATCGCTCCAGGAAAACAGCTCCTCGGCTGGGCCGTGAACCGGGCGAAGGTGGACGTAACCCTCGTGGCCAGTCGTGGGGCTCACGAAGATTGTCGTTCCTGCTTTGATGTCCCAAGAGGAGGCACGTTGAGGGACGGCCAAGCACACCGTGCCCCGCCGGGTCACCCCCCTGGTCAGCACGATTAACTCCTAAGCTTTCCTGTCTGTACAGCGAGTGATCTGAGGACACCGAGCCGCGCTCCGCCGCCCCGCGTTGTTAAACGGGCGCCCTTGGCGGGACAGAGGGCTGCTGGCTGCCACGGAAACCCCAATCAGAAGAGACCGTGCTGCTTTTTTGGGACAGTCTGGGTCAGGAACCTGCTGTCGTAGACCGTGTGAACGTTGTTCCAGGGGCCGCCCGTCCCGAGCTGCTGCCCGGAAGGATTCCTGGACCTCTAAAAGCCTTTTTTCCCCTGTCCCCCAAGCAGAGGTGTGGAGAGTTTCAGAAATGCTGTGTACAAGGGAGCGTTTAGAGTCGCCTCTCTATCAGTGGTGGGTACAGGCGGATAGTGCTGGAGTCGGGAGATGAAGTTCCTCTTGCCAGGCTGCAGGATTGGCCGTTCCCCTGCCCCAGCACTACCAGTGCTCCTCAGTAATTTTTCCACCTCTTTTCATCATTGGTGTCACAGTATCCTCAGCGGCCTCGTTGTTTCGTTGTCACCTTGATCGGTGTTACCAACTCGCCACGTTTTTAGCACAGCGGTGCCTTCCTCCGTGACCAAAGCTTTGCCAGCCTCAGCGTGGGGCGTCTCATCCCTTCCTGTAGTTGAGCCACCCTTGGGGAGAAGATGTTTCCTCCTTTGCTGGACCCATCCCTGCCTGGGGAAGGGCTGAGAGACTCGGTTGTTTCCTTTATCTCCGTTATATGTCATTTATTCACCCGTGTGACTGGCTGCAGCCAGTGCCTACAGCCAGCACGGCTTGGCCAGGGTCGCTGGGACCGCACTGCCCTTCACCCGTCCCGGTGTGAAGGCAGGACCCAGCTGGGATGGAGAGTGAGCTGGAGGGCGTGAGTCAGGTTTGAGAGGGGCCGGGGGCTGTGCCGGGGCTGACGGGCAGGTCGGGGGGTCTGTGATGTGCACAGCAATGGGGCCCCTCTCGTGTGGCACGGCAGCAGGAAGGTGTTTGAGTGGCAGGGTGACCTCTGCCGAGCTGCGTGGTGGCACGTTCACGGCTGTGGGAGCAGTCCCTGCCTCCAGCAAAATATGGCCCAGTAGAGTTTGTTCTACGGTACCTGCTGTTCCAACCCAGCATCTGCTGTGGGTTCCTCCTCCAAAAGTTCCTTATTTATTTTCTCCTTACCCGTATTCTCTCCCCTGCGGCCAGTCAGCCCTGCAGAGTGGGCTGAGCTCGCCACACTGCCACCCAACCCCACCCCATCCCGTCCCTGCTGCCATCCCACAGGGCACCATGGTGGGGGAGTCCGGCTCAGTGAGGCCAACAAGCCTCAAACAATGACACCAGCTCGGAGGCTGCCGGGCAGGAGGCAGGCACCGTCCCTGGCTGCTGCTTTTCTGGGTATAGAACCACAGGATGGTTTGGGATGGGGGGACCTTCAAAGCTCACCCAGCCCAACCCCCTGCAGGGAGCAGGGACATCTGCACCCAGAGCAGGGGGCTCAGAGCCCCAAGGGCCAACCTGACCTGCCATGGTGCCAGGGATGGGGCTTCTCCCATCTCTCGGGGCAACCTGGGCCAGGCTCTCCCCACCCTCAGCAGCAACAATCTCTCCCTTCTCTCTGCTCTCAATCTCCCTCTGCCAGTTGAACCCATCAGCCCTTGTCCTGTCCCAACAGCCCCTGCTGAACAGCCCCTCCCCAGCTTTGGGACAGGCCCCTTGAAGCACTCAAAGGCTGCACTAAGGTCTCCCCGCAGCCTTCTCTGCTCCAGGCTGAACCCCCCCAGCTCTCTGCCCTCTCCTCCCAGCAGAGGGGTTCCACCCTCGGCTCATTGCTGTGGCCTCCTCTGGCCCCGCTCCAGCAGCTCCCTGTCTCTGCTGGGCTGAGGAGCCCCGAGCTGGACCCAGCCCTGCAGGGAGGAGCACTCCAACCATCCAAAGGATCTTCTCCGGAGCAGCACCCCAAGCCCCCCGGGGACCACACTACGGCATGTGGCCACGCTGGCCTCACCCCTTGGTTCCTTCCCTCCCAACCCCACTCCTGTTTTCTTTGTGTCTCCTCAGGTCTTGTCCAGATCCCCGTCAGCATGTACCAGACGGTGGTGACCAGCCTGGCCCAAGGCAACGGCCCCGTGCAGGTGGCGATGGCTCCCGTGACCACGAGGATAGCGGACAGCGCCGTCACCATGGACGGGCAGGCGGTGGAAGTGGTGACCTTGGAACAGTGATGATGCCCAGAGCAGGATGGTGGTGATTCGCCTCGTCTCTTACACGAAGAATTTTTTTACGCCTCTCCGGCGGTGCGATCAGGCGGCGTCGAGGCGCCCGGCTTTGGAAGCGGAAGGTTTTGTTAACCTTTTTTTTTTTTTTTTAAAGGAAAAAAAGAAAAAAAAAACCAAATGATCCCGGCAGCGGGTGTGTGTAAAGTGCATTTGTAAAGCGCCGCTCTGCTCTCGGAGGAGTGAGAAGCCGAATTGTGACGGGACTTTCATTCCGAGGAGACTTAAAACCACCCCCTGTAGCCCCCTTTTTCCCCGCCTCCCGCGTGGGACCGAGCAGGGTGAGACCCGGCAGCGGGGAGCGCCGACGTCCTTGGCCGAAACCGCTCTGGCAGCATCACCGGCACCTTCCTCGGGCGCGGCCCTTCGCCATCAGCATGTGGCAAGTCAGATTTCAAAGGGTTTAACGGGGACTTTTGTATTAAAAAACAGAACAACAGCAAAAACCCACAATACAAAAAAAAAACAAACCACAAAAAAAATTGGGAAAAGGCTCCTCTCCTGGGAAAAAATTGCACGTGTGACTGCGGGCGGAGGGAGGAGGCTCTGCCGGAGCCCCCGCCCCGGCGCTGCTGCCCCCTTGGTGCACACTGGAGCCCCCTTCGTTCTTCTCTGCTCGCCAAACGAACTTGCCAGTCGAGAGCTTCTTTTTTTCCTTTATTATTGTTATTATTGTTTATTATTATTATTATTTCCCGGTTTTGTAGCTCTAGACCCGAGTGGAAGCGCCTGTCGGGGGGGCTCTGCTGGCGGCCCCCCACCCCGCGCACCCACCACCCTCCCTTGCCAAAGAGCCGCCCTGGGCTCGCCCCGCTCCCGCTGCCGCCCCCCAGCACCCCACCCCCTCCCCTGCCCACCCCCCCAAAAAAAGCTTCATTTGAGGGTGGGGGGGGTGAGCACAGACCCCTCCTTTGGCGGGACCCCTCTGCACCCTCCGCCCCTCCGTGCGTGTCCCAGCTCAGCCCTGCTGCTGCTGCAGACATAGCCCCAGCACCCAAAACCTTCCTGGGAGGGTTAAAAAACCACCTGGAGGCTGGTGGGGTTTTGGGGGGGGGTCGGATGTGGCTTCCCCAGGCGAGCCCCCCGTCAGCCCCGGCCCCCCGCGCCTGCAGTTGTGTTGAAGTTGGGGGTTGTTGGATTTTCTTTTTAATCCCTGTTTCCAGGTGCCCGTTAAGGAGGTTCCCCGCGTCTCGCTCCGCCTTCCAGGCCCTTCTCAGACTCTTGTATTTACTTGTTTTATATGGGAGATTCTCCGCTGTCTTTGTACTCGTCTCCTGTCCTGTTCGAGGGGGGGGCGAGCCTTCCAGACACCGTCCCGGTTCTCCAATTCGCCACTCGTAATATTATTATTTTTTTCTTCTAATGATTATTTTTTTATCGTCGTTGTGAAGATGTCGGTGGTTTTCACGTCGGTGGTTCTTCTAGTCCGAGAGGTTCCCCCCGGCCCTCCCGCACCCCCCACCCCCCCAAAAAAGAGACAAAAACCAGGCAAATAGCAGAGCATGGACCCCCCCCGTTCTCCCCCTGTCTATTATTGCCTCATTCAATAAATTGTTACAAACGTGTCTACCCCTGCGTCCGCCTCGCCTCTTTGGGGGGTTTCGGGGGCTTTTGGGGTATCCTGCCATCCCTCCCTCCATCCCTCCCCAGCAGGTGGTTCCCACCCCCCCCAGCCCTCCCCACGCCACGACGGGATCATTTTGGGCCTTAATTCTTCCTTTGGGCAATTTACCCCGTTTTTACTCTTCCAGCAGCAACCCAGGGCCGGGTGGAAACCCTGGGGGTGCCCGAGCATCCCCCTCCCCGCGCCCTTGCCCAGGGGCTGAGCTGCCCTTTGGGTTGAGTTCCTCCGTTTGGGGTCCCGGCCAGCCGGGTGCCGTACGTGGGGCGCGAAGCCAAGGAGGAGCCGGGAAGCGCAGCCGTGGGGTTCAGCAGCTTTATTTGGACGCCGACGCGGGACGGTTGTGGCCCTGACTGCGGCAGCACCGTGAATCCTCCAGGCTTCGCGGAGCCTGGGGAGAGAAAAAGGAGCGGAAAGTGGCTGGACAGACGGACAGGCGGAAGGACAGGAGGAATGTGGCTGCTTTTTGCCTGGCCGAGCTGGGAGCGGATCCCGGGCCAAGCTCAACGTCCTCAGACACGGACGATCTGCTGGGAGGGTGACCGGGGGGTCCAGGTACCCCTGGGGACCCCAGGACATCCCCTGGCTGAACTGGGGTGCCCCGAAGGGACCCCGGATCCGGCAGCGCGGCCGCGGGGGAGGCAGCTCGGCCCGGCAGACGCTGCCGCCCGGCTTTAATCTTCGTTAATCGGTCTTTAATAAGCAGGTCGGGGCCTCCCGCTGGGGTGGCAAGTGCTGGTCCCAGCACACCAGCAAACTGGGGAGAGGCTGGTGGGGCTGGACCCTGCTCCCCTCCCCAGCCCGGGCGCTATGGGGGGGTCCTCTGGGCATCGGGGGTCCTGGCGTGTGGGATCCTGTACAGGACCCAGATGGGTTTGCTGCCTCCACTCCCCCACCCCACCCCATCCCGGTGCGCCTCTGCCCTGGACAGACCCCAGATCGCAGGGTTTGGCCCCAAAAGCGCTGGTGGCCGCTCAGGATGGGGCCAGTCGCTGCAGCTGGGCGGGGGCAGGAGGGGAGCGGGGTCTCGGGGTGATCCCCAGTAGGGCGCAGGTCCCCAGCTGGGTCCTGGTGGGCACCAGCTCCCCTTCGGGTGACTTGGGGGTGGAGCCTGTGGGGAGGGTGGAGCTTGGGGGGGTGTGGCCTGTTGGGGTGGGGCTTGGGGAGGATGCTCCGCCCCTGCTCCCCCCTCGGGGCAGGGCCCCATTGCTGAGCTGGGGGGGGTTAAGCCCAGCATCGAGGGGAGGGAGGGACAGACTGACTGGTAGATGGAGCAATGGCTGTCTGGACGGACGGACGGACGGACAGATGGGTGGACAGACTGGTGTGTGGGTGGAGGGAGGGATGGATGGAAGGAGTGGTTTGTGGGGCAATGGCTGGCTGCTTGGACAGACAGACAGACGGACGGATGGCTCACGGTATGGGTAGCTGGACAGGCAGGTGGGTGGATGGCTGAGTCAATGCCTGGACAGACGGACAGAGGGACGGCTGGCGGACCAGACGCTGGCTGGGTGGCTGGGTGACCAGGCGGATGGATGAACGAACAGACAGACACCTGGACAGACTGTACCCCCAGCCCCACCTGCCCCAGGAGGGCGATGGGGACCCCTGTCCGTCCGTCCGTCCGTCCGTCCGTCCGTCCATCCGTCCGTCCCTCCCCGCCCCCCCGGGCGCAGGGAGGATGATTGGAGCATGCAGCCTAATCCAGCGTGATCCAATCTCCGCGGGCTTACGCCAAAAGCTCCGTAATCACCCAGTGCTGCCCTACATATCCCGACCAGCCGCCCTGGGGGTGACGGGGGGCGGGGGAGGGGGTGCGCGCAGCCCCTCACCCCCACCTCCACCCCCCGCAATGTGTCAGCCCAGGGCTGCCCCTTCCCCTGTTACCCCCTGTCCCCCCGGTAAAAGCTGTCACCACCCCTCCTGCACCCGGGGACAGGCTGGGACGTGTGGCAGCTGCTTCGCTGGTGCCTCAGTTTCCCCCTTTTCCCAGAAACCGGGGGCTGGGTCGGGGCCGGATCCAGTGCTGGGGGCAGGAGCTGGCCGCCTAATCCCCCCCAAACCTGCTCTGCCCACATGGCGGGGCTGGATCAGCCCAGAGTCACGCGGGGACACTCGGCCACACGGCTCTGATGACCAGAATCCGGCAGGACCCCGTCCCCCCGCTACCCCATGGAGACACCCTGGGGTACCAGACCCCCTCCTCGGGGAGGGTCTCACCATCACCATCCTCTCCAGACACCCACCGCTTCCCCTCCAAGTCCATGCTGGACGGAGCAGGAGCCCACGAGCACGCTCCCAGCCCAGCAGCAGAGCCCTGGGCGGGTGGGGGTGGGTGCGAAGGGTGCCCGGCTGCCCCCATGGGTGCCAGGGGCCGGGGTCCGCAGCGGTTCCCCGGGGCTGTAGTTGGCAAGTCTAGAACCACCGGATCCTGCTACCGCACCAGTGTGAGTTCTACCATTGCCAAAGGCAGCCCCGGGGCTGGGCACTGCCAGCACCACCAGCACCGGCGCAGCAGCCGAGCCCTGGCGTGGGGCCGGGGGGGGAACACGCGGCTGCGGTGCCAGGCCTGGAAAACTGCAAAAAAACCAGGAAAAAAGTATAATTTTACCCATCCAGCCAGAACCTCCCAGGCTCGGCCCCTGTGGAGATGCTTGGCTTAACCCCGGGGAGATGCCACCACAGTGGTGCAGGAGGGGCCGAGGAGCAGAGGGGTCCCCTCCTGCTCGTGGTGGCCACCCCGGGGACACGGCCCGGCCGAGATGCCTCCGAGGGCTGGGACCGCATGCTGGGACAGACACCCCCTCAATGGCACCCGCGGATGGGGGCTGATGGCCAACCCACCATCACCCCGGAGCCCCCGGGGTGGTGCCCACCTCCCCGGCCCCAGCATCCCCCCCACCCCCCAGCACCTCGGCTCTCCGTCCCCCCGCCCCGGCGCCGCTCTCTCCGCCTTCTCCCATATTGGCACTACACATAATTGCTCGAAGGCTACAAATAAAAGCAAAAATGTGCTAGTGCCAAAACGGGCCAGGGGACATGGGCGAGGGCCCCGCGGGGCTCGCGGGTCTTTCTCTGCTCTGTTTATGGCCCTATGGTAATTCACTGACCGCGGGGTTGCACAGTGAATTCTACCAGTGCCATACACAGAACAGGAGTAGCGAGCTCGCACCTTCCTCTTGGCCCTCGGTTTCCCCCCAAAATCCTCCGTAGCCACCGGACACCCCCAGTCCGGGCTCCGACCTCCCGGCAGCGGTGGGAAAAAAATGGGCATCAATTATTAGCGACCAGCAAAAACGCTTCGGGAAGGGCGTGAGCGTGGGGCCATGCACTCCCCGCCGCGCCGGGACGAGCCGGTCCCCAGCTCGGTGGGTCGAGCGCTGGGGGGTTTCGGGGCGGCGGGTTGGGGGCCGGGACGCGGCGGTGGAAGCCTTTTCCCAGCCGCCGCCTCGCCGAGGCTGCGCGGGTGCCAGCTCTGTGGGGAGCGGACGCGGCCGGACGCCTTCAACCCGCCCCCCCCATGGCCAGGAACCCCTCAAAAGGCTGCAAACTCCTGGGTGGTCGCAGGACCCCCCCACCACCACAAGGCTGCAACCGCTCCTGCCCGGCTGCAAGGCATCGGCATGGCTGCAACCACCCCCCAAAAATATTGCAACCCCCCCAAGATGCTGCAACCCCCCCAAAAACCTCAACAACCCCCCCAAAACCTCAACAACCCCCCCAAAAACCTCAACAACCCCCCCAAAACCTCAACAACCCCCCCAAAAACCTTGCAAACCCTCCTGATGGCTGCAGACCCTCCACACGGCTGCACTCCCACCCACCCCCCCCAAAAGAAGAATTGCAGCCTTCTGGATGGCCGCAGCCCCCCTGGATGGCCACGGCCCCCTCAAAACATTGCAAAAACCCCCCCCCCCAAATAAGATCGTAACCCCCCCAGGAGGTTGCAGCCCCTCCAAAAGGGAGGACGCTGGAAGGTCACAGACCCCCTAGAAGGTTGCGGACACCCCCCAAAGGGTGCAGCCTGCCCTGGGCGGTTGCAGACCCCAGTGAAGTTTCAGCCTCCCTGGAATGGCTGCAGACCACCCCCCCGAAAAAGCTCGCAAGCCCCCAGAGGGTGGCGAAGCCCCCCCCGGGGTGGCCGCGACACCGTCCCCAGCGGCCATGGCGGCGGCGGGAGGCACAAAGTCTCCTTTGTGTGGGAGCGGCGAGGCCCCGGCCAGCCGAGCGGCCCCGCCACGGGCTGGGGGTGCCCCGGTCCGGCGGTGGGAGCCGACCCCCCCCTCAAGGACGCAGCGGCCGACCCCCCGCGCCCCACGAGGCCTCGAATTTTGGGCTGCGGAGGAGCGCGGGGCGGCCGCTCCCGCGGGTGGGAGCGTTGCGCACGGAGGGGTCAGCGGCGGCAGGGCCCGACGCGGCCCCCCCCGGCGCGCACCCACCTTGCTGGCTCCGTCGGCGGAGCCCTCGCCCCCGGCCGAGCCCGGCTTTGCCCCCGACGCCCCGCGGCGCTCGGCCGGGCCGAGGAGCCCCCGAGGCGGCGTTGGCGTCGTCCTCACCCGGGGGACACCGCCCCGGCGCCCGCCGCGGCACGGGGGCCGCCGCCGCCATCCTTGGCGTGGCTTCGGGAGCGACGGCGTCGCCTGATGCCGCCCGTCGGCCGCCGAGCCGCGTGGCCCCGGCACGGCGCCAGGCAGGGTCCGGCCCTTCACCGCCGACCCCCCCGCCTTCGGGGGGCGCCCCCGGCGCCCCCGTCCCCCCCGCCCGCGCTCGAGGCCGCTGCGGCAGCCGCGGGCCCCGCCGGCCGCGGGGCTGAGCCTGCCCCTCTGCGGAGCCGCCGCACCCCGGCTCGTGACGTTGGGAGCTGCCGCATTGCGGATGCGGCTCTCCCCGGGGCCCCCCCCGGCCCCGCTCCCCGCAGCCCCCGCCGAGGGCTCCGGCGGGCTCTGCCGCCAGGCCCGAGGCCGTCGGCGCGGGGACGCGGGGCGTCCCCTGGTCGCCGAGCCCCGTTTTGGGGCCCAGAGGGGCCAAAGCCCATCCCCAACCCCAAAGGGCCACCGGCGTCACCCGGGGATGCTCGTGGCGCCAACAGCACCAAGATGGTGCTCGGCCGCTGCCTCTGCCACGCCGAGGGACGGGGACGGCGGTGGCTCGGGGCTGTGGCAGGTGCCATGGGGGCGGCCACCCGCCTGGGCTGAGCCCCCGGTTTGTGTGGGCACAGGTCACCCCGCCATGGGCATCGCCAGCGGGGAGAGCTGGGACGGGGACGGGGATGGGGACGGGGACAGGGATGGGGTCGAGGACAAGGACAAGGAGAGGAAGGAGAAGGGGACAGGGGCAGAGACAGGGTTGGGGACAAGGAAGCAGAAGGGCATGGGGAGAGAGACAGGGCTGGAGATGGGGATGGGGACAAGGATGGGGACGGGGATAAAGATGGGGATGGGAATGGGGACAGAGCCAGGGATGGGGATGGAGACAGGAACGGGGATGGGGACAAAGATGGGGATGGGGATGGAGACAGAGACGGGAACGTGGCCGGGGACAAGACGAGGACGAGGACGGGGATGGGGCTCGGGCTGGGGACAGGGATGGAGACGAGGTCGGGGTCAGGGATGGCGACGGAGCTGCCTCAGGCAGCCGGGAGCCCCGTTCTGGGGCTGAACCGGGCAGATTTGTGCCGCAGTGCCCGAGACACCCGCCACGGCCCCACCGCTGCCTCAGCACCCAGGACACCCCTCTCGCCCCCCAGCAGCCCCCAGCCCGGGGCAGGACCACGCCCTGTCCCCCCGCCCCAGGTGAGGTTTTGATGTCCCCAAGCAGGGCTGGGGACACGCCTGACACCCCCGGGGGTCCCTCCACCCTCCGCAGCCCCGAAGCGGAGGCGGGGGGCGGGCAGGGGGGTACTTACCCCGGGGGGGGAGGGGGCATGGACACTCCCCCTCAAAGCAGCACCCCCCGCATTGGGGGGGGGTCCCCCTCGGCCGGGCTTTCGTTAGGGGCTCGGTTTGGTGACACCGGAGCTGCCATCGGGGCTGCGAAGCGTCAACACATGGCACCGGGGGGGTGTGGGGGGGGCATCCCTGGACCCCCAGACACCACCCCCCCCAAGCCGGGCGATGGGGATGGGGCTGGACCCCCGGTTCGTTGTCACCCGCTGTGCCCCGGTGAGACGCGACCGCCGCGACTCCTCCCGCCCGACGGCACGAGTTTGGGGGGACCCCGGCAAGGACGGAGGGCCCTGGGGGGCGGGGGTGAGGTGAAGGGGGTCGTCTCGAAGAGGGGGGACCCCCCCACGTCGAGGACAAAATGGGGAGGGGGGGGACACGCCGTCCCGGCACCGGATCTTGCGGGGGGGAACCGGAGGGAAGAGGGTGGCAAAAAGAGGGGGGTCTCTGAGCCCCGGGGGGGGGTCCCCAATCGGACCCGACCCCCCCCGGGGCCGAGGCGGCCGCACTTACCTCTGCTCCGGGCGCTGCCGCGGCTCCGGGCCCCGACGGCTGGGGCGGGGGGAGCTTTGTGTGGTGTCACCCCGGGGCTGGGGGGGCGGGGGGCGACACACCGACGGACACGGGACCCCCCGCCCGCCGCTCCCCCCCCCCTCCCCGCCGCCGCCCCGTCCCCGGGGGGGTCCCCGCCGCCGCCTGCCGCCCCGGCGTTCGCCCAAGTGCCGGGGAGCGGCGGCGGCAGCGGCCTTAGCCCGGCCGGGGGGACCCCCCCTGCGGCTCCCAATTGGCCCAGGTGCCCCGGGAAGGTGGAGCCGGGCCCGGGGAGGGGGCGGAGGGGGGGGCCGGGCTCACCTTGGGCCACCCCCCACCCCCTCCCCGCCTTCCCGTACCTCACCCCTGGGGCCGCCCCGCCGGGGCTACCGGTAGCTGCCCCCCGTCACCCCTTTCAGCCGCCCCGGGGGACCGATGGCGGGACCCCCCCGGTGCTCCTCTAGCGCTCGGGGGGGGCTCCTAAACCCGGCAGGGAGATCCCCCTCCCCCGGCCCGTCCCTCCCTTCCCTCCGCGGGGCGGGAGGCGGCGCCCGCCCATCCCCGCGGCCCCGGGGCGGGCGGCTCGGGGCCGGCGGGCGGGCAGGGGCCGGGCACGGGCACGGCTCAGCCTCTCCCGGCGGTTCCTTTCCCCGCGGGGGGGAGATTTTTATAACCGGGCCCGGCCCGCCCCGGGGCCGCCGTCGGGGCCGTTCCCCGGCTGTCGGACACCGGACACCGGGAGCGCGGCCGCGCACCTGAGCCGCCCCGCCGCCGCCGATCCGGTTTCCCCGCTCCCTAAACCCCCCCGCCCCGGGGCCGGGGGGGGATCGGGGATGGAAACCGATCCCGAACAACCCCCCCCAGACCCCCCCCCCTACCCCGGACCGCAACCCGAGAGGAGCCGCCGAACTCGCAGCTGCCGCCGCCCGCCCCGAGGGGACGGGGATGGGCTCCGGGGCGGGGTGGTACGGCCGGGGGGACGGCCACGGAGGCGGGGGGCATGGCTCCCCGGTTGTCCCCGGGGTGACGGAGGGGATCCCCCCGCCTTGCCCCAGCCCTGGAGCCACGGGCGTGGCCCGCACCGTGCTCCCCCCCGCTAAAATTACATCCCCCCCCAATTAATTTAATTACATCCCCTCCCCAATTAATTAACCCCCCCCAATCACACACAAACACCCCAACGCACCCCCGAACCATATATAAAATACAACGATATCTGGGGGGGGGGGTCACTGCAGCCCCCCCCCACCCCAAAATAAGTCGGTGCGCAGGACTGGGCTCCAGTGCGGCAAACCAGCCCGACCAGTTTGGGGCCGGGCTGCCCGCTGGGGCTGGATCGGGTTGCCGAAGGCCGTGGGGATGGAGGAGCTGGTCGGTGCCTTCTGGATATTTTTTTTTGGGGGGGGGTCAGACTCCCCTGGGAAGAGGCGTTTTGGGGCTGTGGATGGGGGAGCCAGTGGGGAGCAGCCCCCCAGAGAGATGGGGGGAGTGGGGAGGGAGGGACGAGGGGTGGAGGAGAGGGATGGCGTGGGGGTGAGGGTGCTGGAGGTTGGGGTGACCGTCCAGGGTGGGGCTGAGCTCGGCCCCGCCCTGGGGATGGGGATGCATTTGGGGCGCCGGTGTCTGTGGTACCCTGGGGTGGTGCTGGAGAAAGGAGGGACCCTTGGACCCCCCAGGATGGGTCTCAAACCCTGAGATGGTCCCCAAGTGGGGACACACTCTGGATGGTGTGCAAGAGAGGATGGTGTCCTCCAGGCTGGTCCCCAAGCAGGGTGGCACCCCAGATGGTTAAGAAGTCCTGGGATGGTCCCCAAGAGCCCAGGATGGTCCCCGAGAGCCCAGGTTGGTCTCCAAGAGCCCAGGACGGCTGCCAAGTGAAGAAGCATCTGGATGGTTCTCAGTCTCTGGGATGGTCCTCAAAAACCCAAAATGGTCCCTGAGATCCCAGGACGCTCTTAGCAGGGAGGGACCTTGGATGGTCCCCACGTCCAAGGGTGGTCCCCAAGACTCCAGGATTGTTCCCAAGCAGGGAGGCACCTTGGATGCAAAGCACCAGGCGCAAAGATGGTCCCCCAGAGCACAGGATGGTTCCTAAGACCCTGAGATGGTCCCCAAGAAGAGAAGCACCCCAGATGATGCCCAGAAACCAAGAGGAATCCCAAGACCCCAGTATGGTCCCTAAACAGAGACACAACCCGGATGGTCCCCAAGAACCTGGGAAGATCCCCAAGCAAGGAGGAACCCGAGATGTCCCCATGCCCAGGGATGGCCCCTGAAACCCCAGGATGATCCCCAAGCCAGGAGGCATCTTGATGGCCTTGCACGGTGCCAACCCAAGCGCGGCATGGGGCTGCTCGGCGCCGGGCTCATCCCTCTCCCCAGCCCCATCAATATTTCGGCTCCAGGAAGATACGGCCGAAATTTCACCGAGGCCTCAGCCCGCGTAAAGCGAGCGGAGCAAATGGCCCTCTTTAAAAATTTACATCGTCATCTTTTGTTCCTCAACCGAATATTTAATGTGGATGGACCTGGAGGAGCCTCTGGAAAGGTGGAGGGGGGGTCGGGCAACGCCGCCCCGCTGGCGCTGAGACCCGCCAGCGCTCGGGGCGGGGGCTCGGCCGGGGCTGGGTTTCTTTCCGCGGCTCCTCGCTGGGCTCAGATGGGGATGGAAACGATAATGCAATATTGATGTGGAGGGACGCGGGAGCGCAACCCGAGTACATTAGCCAGGGAGCCCCCCCGCCCCGGCACGTTGTACGGCCCCGGTGAGGCTGGCCTTGGCAACCCCCCCTCCAGGAGATCTTGGCTTCCAAATGGGGTTAAGCTCAGGGGTGGGGAGGTTGTTCATCCCCAGGGATGAGCATCCCACCCCGGTGGGTTCAACCACCACGGAGGGTTCAACCACCCCCGTGGGTTTGACCACCCCGGTGGGTTTGACCACACTGGCAGGTTCGACCACCCCAGCTTCGTGGAGGATCTTGGTCAGGGGTGGGCGAGGGGTCAAGCTGCTGGGTTTGGGCTCAGCTGGCGAGAGGAAAACTGGGGATGAAGGAGGAGTTTGGGAAAAAGAGCTAAAAATTGGGAAGGAGCAAAGCAGGGAGGAAGAGCCCCTGGCTGCGCGTCACCGGTCATGGGGAACCCAGAGATCCTGGCCAGCAAACATGCACCGAGCTGCGAACGGTCTCTGCAGGACCACTCCCGGTCACCCGGGATGTGGCGGGGTGTCGGGGTCCTTCTTGGCCAAGGCCCGTTGGCAGCACGGCCACAGCTCCAGCCCCAGCAGCCGGCGCGTTGTTCACCAGCTCCAGCACCGCCTGAGCTGCCGTTGGGGACCAGGGAGGAGCAAGACCCTCGCCCGAGCCTGGCTGTGCCCCTCCTGCCCTCCCCGAGGGGCGCGGGAGGCTCGGGGGGGCCCGGCCCCGCTGCGGAGCATCATGCATTAGTAATGGCCACCGATCCGCCCGCGCTGACGGCAGTTCTTCCAACCGGAGGAACAATCCGGGCCGTAACCAGAGCCGGCGGCGCAGGCTCAGGTGTCCCCCACGGCATTCGGGGTCACGGCGAGTCGCCCACCTCGGTGCCCGCTCGGGGCTGGGAGATGCACGAGTCCCCCCCGGGGTTGGTGGCCTGGGCCAGGCTGCAGCGCTGGCGTCCCTTAGGGTGGCACTTGGAGGGGTGGGCAGGACCCCTCAGCCGGGGGCCATCCCGAGGTCCTTTGGGTCCCCAAGGGGGACGGGGAGCGGTTCCTGCGGTGGAGGGTCCCGGCACCCAGCGTGGGAGCAAAGCCGGGAGGGGAGGGAACGCAACGCTCACCCCGTGAGCAGCCCCGGGGTCAGAGCCTGGAGCGTCTGCCAGCACTGGGCTGTCCCCCTCTGTCACATGGGCTGTGTGGCCACGGGGGTGGCACCCAGAGCCCCTTGGGGGTGGCACCCAGAGCCCCTGGGAGATGGCACCCAGAGCCCCTTAGGGATGGCACCTAGAGCCCCACGGGGATGGCACACAGAGCCCCACGAGGATGGCACCCAGAGCCCCTGGGAGATGGCACCCAGAGCCCCTTAGGGATGGCACCTAGAGCCCCACGGGGATGGCACACAGAGCCCCACGAGGATGGCACCCAGAGCCCCTGGGAGATGGCACCCAGAGCCCCTTAGGGATGGCACCTAGAGCCCCATGGGGGTGGCACCCAGAGCCCCTTAGGGATGACACCTAGAGCCCCATGGGGGTGGCACCCAGAGCCCCTTGGAGATGGCACCCAGAGCCCCTTAGGGATGGCACCTAGAGCCCCATGGGGGTGGCACCCAGAGCCCGGGAGGACCCTCGGTTCAGGCTTTGCCCATCGATGTCCTTCAGCAGCGACACAGACGGGGCAGGGTGGACCTCTGGGTGCTCCCAGGAGCTCTGAGCAGCACCCACCGCCAGCTCTGGGTCCCTGTCCCCCGTGTCACCCCAGCACTGAGCCCCCCGAGCGGCGCCCGCCCCCCGGACCCCCCGGGAGCTCGGGCCAGCACCCCCGAGGGAGGATGGCTGGGCAGCGGGTGGCACTTGGCACCCAGGGGCCAGTGGGGACACAGCAGCGGTGGGGCACAGCCAGGGGACAGGGAGGGCACCCAGCAGCGGGCCCAGCTCTGCCCCGTACTGGGCAGAGTGGGAGGGTACTGGTGTGGCACGGGGGCCACCTGCTGGGCGGAGGGGACAGTGCCACCCTCCGCGGGTCCTAACGGGGGGGACACAGCGGCGGGGCAGGTATCGGGCTGTCCCCAGGCTCCCTCCCCAGGGCAAGGGACAGAGCCCGGAGGGCTGGTGGCCCCCGGAGGTGGCACTGGACGGGGTGCCACCACCCTCCCCGCACCCAACCTCACCCGGAGGTGCTCAGGGCTGCCAGGCTGGGCGCTGGCAGCAGGTGGCACTGGCATGACACGGACCCGCCGCCCTGTCCCCGAGCTGGGTCCTGGGGGTGACAAACAGCCCTGGCTGGAGCGAGGGGAGGAGGAGGAGGAGGAGGAAGGGCTCGTTCAGCTCCAGCAAACCCAGGGCAGCTGCTGCGGTTACACCAGGGGGAGGACGAGCCACATGCCAGGCTGCTGTCACCTTCCCTGGGCCACCCACAGCCCCCAGACACCACCTCGGGGGTCCTCGAAGTGCTCCCGCTCCCACCCCCGGTGTACCTCACCCCCATCCCCGGGTCACAGCAAGCCAGAAATCGCGTGTGGTCACCCGGAGAACTGCCACCTCCACCACCCTCACCAACCCCAGGACACCAACACGGCTCCCACGACTTGTCCTGCTGCAAGGGACCTCAAAAGAAATCCACCCCATGAGGCTCCGCAGGTGGAGGGACGGGGAGGGATGGATGTGCTGAACCCTCATCTCCAGCCCAAGAGGCTAAAAATCAGCTTCAGCGCCTCTGCTGTGCTCACCAGGCATGGAAGGACATCACCCATCTGCTTGCAAACGGCTGGAGAAGGAGCCGGGTACCCCACGCACAACCACCAGCACGTTGGGTCTGTGCAACAACCTCTGCTTCCACCTCCAGAAGACCGTCTCCAGGCAGAAGCTGCCCTGTGACAGCTTTGATCGGGCGTAGATGGGCCACGGGCGAAGCCGTGGTGGGACGCGGAGTCACTGCTGCAAGGTCCGGGGTCTTCCTGCAAGACGAAGCTGTCGGCGATCAAGCACCAGTCAAGCTTCAAGGTATATACAGGTTTTATTTTAAAAAAAGTTTACAGTTCTTTAATTATACACAACTATGGAGAGGTCGTACCTGGAGAGAAGAGGCATTGGTGGGGTGGCAGATGCGCCCACTACATTGACGCAAGAAAAATGAGGAGAAAAAAGGAAAAAATAATAATGAAGAGCTGATTCGAACAAAGGGCAAAGCTCCCCTGGTCTCTTCAAGCACCATACGAGGGACCAAACCCGGGCAGTGAAATCGTAGCCATTTCTCACGCTGCAACCCCACCGCTCAAGGGCCAGTAGAACTGGGATGAGAAAAAAAAACAAGCGAAAAAAATAAGAGAGAAAATTGTCAAACACCTCCCTGGGCTTCCTGGTGGCCTGCAAGGAGGGTCCCGGCTGATGGCGATGGCTGCCAGGCGGGGACTGGCAGGGGAGCCCCGTCCCTCATGCGCTGAGGGATGGGTAGAGACGTAAAGATGGGTTGGGGTTCAACCTCGGGTGCGGTGGAGGCAGGAGGACAAGCCCGAGCTCTGTGTGGGCTGATGGCAAAGCTCTGCTCCAGCCTGTCCCCGCACCGGCATCTCTCTGCACCCACCAAACCAGCCTGTGGGTCAGGAAAAAACCAGTGCAGAGGGTCACCAGGTGCCACCATCGAGGGACGTGGCAACTCGGCTTTTCATGTCACGAGAAAACCCCGATGGCAAAAAGGAGATGACGGGGTAGAAGCCAAGGGTTGAACCCAGAGCAGCGCCAAGGGGCTGCGGCAAGTTTTGGCAGCAGGGAACTCAACCCGGGCTGCGTCCCGGGCTGGCTGAGGAACTCCCGTCACCCTCCCGAGGTGACACCACCACCGTTTCCTGAAGAAGAATCAAACGAACCCTCAAGATGACCAGAAACCCAGCGCTGTCTCGCTTGGACACGGCTGCACCTTTCCTTCCAGCCCCCGCAGCCGCGGTTTTATTTATGAGCGGTTGTGGGGGGAGAAGTTTCATTTGGGAGATGTGGAAAAAAAAACCAAAGAGGTGAAAAATGATGGAAGGGAAGAAGCGGATGGGTGCAAGGCTGGGCCTTCCCAACCTCGCTCCACCTCAGCCCCGAGATCTGACACCCAGGACACAATTTCCACAAGCAGCCGGGTTCTTCCTCCGCCCCAGGAGACCCTCAGCTCGGGAAGAGCTGGGGCCGTGCGCTGGTGTGGCTCCAGAGCCCGCAGAGAGCCTGGACGAGCTCCACGGCGTCCTCACACCTGGGTCAGGTCCTGCCGCGGCTTTACCGGTGGGTTTTGGGGGAAATCCCTGTTTAGCAGGATCGGTGTTAGGGGAGGAGCAGCCTGCAAAGGAAGCGGGGGGCTGAGGTAATTAGAACACTGTTTTTATACAATATTGAAAAAATACAAATTTTTATTGTCATTTTTTTGTGTTTTTTTTGTTCTCTTTTAGACTGATCTCACCACCCAGCACTTAACTCTACTCCTAAGTAGCACCTACAGCAATGGTCAGAGCACAAGCGAGCTGCCAGGGCAGCGGGTAAGCGAGTTTGACAGCGCCAGCATCCCCTGGCCCCCTCCCTCCCCAAAGCGACGAGCAACACAGCGTGCGAGAGAAGAGTCCAGGACACCGTCACACGGCCAGGAGTGACCACCACCCCTCCGACAAGCCACAAATGCCGACAGGGAACGCAGCACAGTCACCAGGCACAGCCCCACCACCACTGCCGGGGGGACAGAGAGGACAGACCTTCGCTTCCCGGCCGTCCTTAACAGAAAGGAAATTGTTTTTATTCAGGAAAAATCATGCTAAAGCAGAACGGTGCTCGAGGAGGGTCTGGGGTTGTTTCCACAGAACATAAATTGATTGTGCTCGAGGAAGAGGATTGTAACCTCCCATCCCCGGTGGCATTTCGAAAGAAAAGTGAGGCCCTAATTCTACGGGACGTTCAAACGGACCAGCCTGACACGCCAAACTCCGCCCCAGTGCCGCTCGGGGCAGGGGGAGTTTTTCCCACGCGCTGCCCTGGAGGTTGCACCACAACTGAAAACCTCTCGCCCGAAGCCCTCTGCGAACCCCCACGAGTACAGCAGGTAACGCTCAGCTTTAAAAATCCGCCGCGGTCCAAATCGCTGATGCTCCAGGACCCCGGCGGCCCGGGCAGGCATTGACTCCATTGGATTTCAGAGCGATAAAACAAACAAGGACAGAAATCTCAGCCACCAGGAGAAATCAAACAGTCCAGAAGCATCCTGGAAAAAAAACCAAAACCAACCACAAACCAACACCAACCAACCGGAACAAAACCGAGCAGATTCACTTGCTTCCTCAATGGGTGCTTTTAGGCTTTTTTATTCGTCTCAAATTTCTCTAGATCATGGGTTTTTGTTAACTCTTAGGGGGTTTAATCCTGTTGTACACACACAAGCTACCAAGCCGGTGCAGAAAAGAGGGGGAGGAAAAACCGAGGAGCGTGAACTCGGTGCCGATGGCTTCGGGGGCTGCGGCCCGTGGGCCAGTCGTGGTGGCCGCGAAGCTCCCGGAGAGGCTGATCCATGTGGTCAGGGGACCCTCGGGAGGTGGAGAGTGTTTGCGAGGTGTTTAACGTCAAGCAAGAGAGAGGAGAAAAAAAAAAAATAAAGCAGCGAACTCGAAGCCATTAAAGGGCAGCAGTTTCAGACCTCTGACAAGGGAAGAGTTTGACTTCAGGCGTGCTCCAGCTCCAAGCACTGTTCACGGAGCATCACTCGCGGTTCGGCTTCCTCCCGCAAAGGGAACGGCTCGTAACCCAGACCGAGGAAGTGAGGACCGTCCAGCCGGCAGCTTTGCGGCGTCCCAAACACCGCCAGCGCAGTGGTTGTCAGCGCCTGTGGCTTGGGAGAGCAGGCAGGAGTCCATGGCGAGCAAAGGATGTTAAATCCAAGTCAGAAATTTCAGCGTCAATGCTCTGAGCGGCTCCACGCGGCTGCATTGTTCTTATTTCCTTAAATCTGTTCAAATGTGACTCCACATAAAATACGATCAGCGAGGTTGACCTGGAGGAGCACCTTTAATTCCACTGATCTACACGGTCAGCACGTCATGCCCCGGCTTTTCCACCTCGAGGAAAATGCTGTTCCACGCTCGCATCCAAGGGGGTTGGCTTGGGGAACCTCGAGGCGAGAGCAAACGTCGTTCCGCTGCCTCCCTCCCTCCCTGCCGGGGCAGCTGGTGGAGCCAACAGTTCAGTAGCGCGCGAGTCGCCTCGGCCGAATGGAATCGGAACGCATGCATTCGGGCTGCATATTGCTACCAAAATGGAATGTGGGGACAGGCTGATGCACCTCGGGCTCGAGAAATGACCAAGAAAAAAAAAAAATCAAGATCTAAAGGGTGATATATATATCTCAATGCTATTATTCATAAAAACCTTGTTTAGTAATAAAAAAAATTGCTTTGTTTAAATATGAATATTATAGTCTGCTTCTCGTGGTTAGGAAATTAAGAGTCTCTCGGAAAAGCAGGTTGCCTCTTTACTACAACTCCATGTCCTGAGCCTCGTCTTCCGAGAAGTCGGACATGGAACTCTCGGACGAGCTGTCCCCGGTGCCTTCTTCCTGTTCTTTTAGTGCTTCTTCTGTTGCATATTTCTGGATGTATTCTGGGTGGGACAGAAAAGAAAACACACGTGAGCAGCAGACACTCAACGGGCAGAGGAGGGGTGAGAGACGACTGAGGGCCGGTTGGGTCACACCACCTTCCATACCTCACAGGGGTTACTGTATGTCTTGGACCATTGGTGGAGACCTTAGAGACGTGCAGGACCCTTGGAAACAAGCACGATCCCAAGGCTGCTGCATCAGCGTCCCGCAAACAACCTCCGCCCTCCCCAGTACCTCACTTACTGGGACAGGGTTTGGTTTACTGCCAAAACAGGAGGTGCCGCGGAGACCTAGAGAAGCCTCAAAGCCACCGGGATGCCCCTATGGAGCCTGGCTTTAAGGGACGGAGATCTGAGAGTTTAAACCGACCAAATAACCACGGCTGAAGGCAGGCTGAGCGCCAGACTATGTTTCCGGACTAAAATCTGCATAAGCTGAGGGTGAAGAAGGATGGATGGAGAAAGCAGAGTGGAAGATGACTGCAGGAAGAGCTGCACTTCTTCGGAAATAAAGAGAGCAGAAGCTCCCTCCCCAGCCCTAAAATAACCACGGCTCTGCCCCGGGCTCTGCTGTCAAAGCTCAGCCCTCCCAACCTGCCTCCCTCAGACGAAGCTGAGAAGGACCCGTGGGAGGCCAGGCCAGCGCTGCAGGACACCGACAGATGCTGTGTCTCACAGTGGGGTCCGCGCCACGCTGGCTCTAGGCCCCCAGATCAACTCCTTGAACTTCAGCCAGGAGCGAGTGGGAAAACTGGTTTACTGGGATTCCTGTGGGCAGGTGAAGGAGCCGCTGCCAAGCGTGGCTTGGGCGGCTTCCACGGTCACCCCCGTGCAGAGGGACAGAACAAAAAGGCAACAGGAAGTGGATGGGATCAGTCAGACCGGGTCTAACAACCCCTTCCCTTCCTTCACAGCTGCAGGAAGGTCCCACAGTGTCCCCTCTGGATCCGAGGTGTCTCCAGCAAGCAGGTGTCCTTCAACCTGTTCCTTACACACACGCGGGTGTGCGAAGGGAGCAGGGAGTGAGCTTGGCACAAGGCCGGGCTGAAGAAGGGGGGCTCAGCCTCAACTTCAAGTCTTCCTCTCCTCTTCCCCACCTCACACTGAGAAAGCGGCTGGACAGTGTGATGTAACCTCGTCAGCCCGACAGCACATCGTCCACAGCGCAGGTCACACGCTTCGGGGAGGAGAGGGGAGTTGCGCTGCCGCTGGGGAATTTCAGTTGCAAACTCGTTATCTTTCCAGATACCAAGGTACTAAAATATGACAAAGCCTCCTCCAGACAGCAGAATAAAAACCTGAACAGAGGAAACAGCACCGTCCCTTTGTGCTTGAAGAACCACAGAACCGTTTGGGTTGGAAAAGCCCTTTGATCTTCTCGAGTCCCCCCGCTCCCCCAGCACGGCCAGGTCCCCACTGACCCCTGGCCCTCAGCACCACCTCCCCACGGCTGGGAAACCCCTCCAGGGATGGGCACTCCACCACTGCCCTGGGCAGCCTGCGACACGCCTGCACAACCCCAACGGGACAGAAATGGCTCCTCAGGGACAACCTCAACCTCCCTGGAACAACTGGAGGCCGGTTCCTTTCGTCCTGGCGCTTGTTCCTGGGGAAAAGAGACTGACCCCTGCCTCGCTCCACCCTCCTGTCAGGGAGTTGTCTAGAGCCAGAAGGTCTCCCCTGAGCCTCCTTTGCTCCAGGCTCAACCCCACCAGGTCCCTCAGCCGCTCCTCAGCGCATTGTGCTCCAGACCCTGCTCCAGCTCCGTTGCCCTTCTCTGGACATGCTCCAGCCCCTCCATGTCCTTCTGGCAGCGAGGGGCCAGAACTGAACCCAGGAGTCGAGGTGCAGCCTCCCCAGTGCCCCCAGTCCAGGGGGACGATCCCCGCCCTGGTTGTGCTGGCCACACCAGTGCTGGTACAAGCCAGGATGCTGTTGGCCTTCCTGGCCACCTGGGCACACTGCTGGCTGCTCTCCAGCCGCTGTCACCAACCCCCCCAGGTCCTTTTCCCCGGGCAGTTTCCAGCTGCTCTTCCCTCAGCCTGGAGTGTTGCCAGGGGCTGGGGTGACCCCAGGGCAGGACTCGGCACTTGGCCTAGCTGAACCTCATACCACTGCCCTTGGCCCATGGCTCCAGCCTGTCCAGGCTTCATCCAGAAGATGAGCACCTGCATGGAAATGTGAACACCACGTCCCAGTCCCAGCCCAGCAGCCGTCCCCAGTGTGTGGTCTTCAATTCCTCCCAGGTAACGAGGTTCTAGAGGAGGCCCTCTCCTCCAGGAGCACAGATCACTGCTTTTTACTCCATACCGTACTGGCAGGTGATGTGCTGACAGAGCTGCTGGAGGACACATCTAACGCCAGACAACTAAGTGCTACAACACTGGTTTTAAAGATTGCGCCTTGCAGAGCCTGGCTTAAAGCTGCTCTGTTTTCCCTCTGCACTTCCACTCTCCAGCCTACTGGAAGGGACACCACTCTGCAGGAGATCTGCATCATCATCCCGGGGGTTTCTGCATTTCTGGAGCTGACGTATGGATGCTGAGCCCAAACACGTTACTCCGGGTTCAGGAGTACAGAAGGGACAGAGCAACCCAAAGCCAACACGTCAGGAAGGAGTTCCCAGGATGGAGCAGCTGGTGGCCTTGGCAGAATGCTCCGCCCTGCAAAAGCTGGAAGGTGCTTCTGAGCCCAGCGAGCTTCGGCTTCTCCATCTACTGACGCACGCAGCTTCAGTCTGCCTGTTCGACAGGCGTTACTCACCCGCTCACCCCGGCTGCAGCAGCAGCTGTTCAAATGTTTTGCAAGAACTTGCTAAGAACTGATAAAGCGTTGAAGGCAGCTCTGTAAACATGGGAAGCATGGAGCGCTCAAGGGCTCCGATCGCCCTCGGGCTGCTGGAGCCCTCGTAGAATCAACAGAAAAACACCTTTGTGTTCCATCCTCAGGTCCTGGTCACTGAGAACCCCCTTCTTGGGACACCACAAAGGGAGAAGAATTGGTGCGCCAGACCTAAGGGTTTGGAGGTGAGAGGGACTAACTGAAGGTGGGTTGGCAGGGGATGACAAGCAGGGCTAAGGAGCTGAGATGCCGGTATGACATACCTTTGTAGTGGCTACTCCCTTCCCACAGCTCTCCAAGAATTAATGCCCTCTGGAAAAGGGGTGTTTACCCAGAGAAGTTGTTACTCCTTGCACCATCCAGCAAAGGGAACCCAAGTTCCTTTGCTTTAAGACTTTGGATGACAAAGGCAACCCCTTACTGGGCACCTTAGAAATACATTCCCTCTCTGCTGACCCCAAACCCACCCAGACAGCTGCTGTAGCTGCCTCAGCAGTCCCCAAACACAGGAGCCACAAGCCAGTGACCACGGCAGGACAGGAGGCCAGCAGTGCTTCTTCACCGACTACTTCAAGTGCTCTCTGGGCGGAATCTGGAGATTCAGACTTGGAAGTCCCTGTTTCTTACTGTCAGAATAGGCCTGACTGAACCTACTTGAAGCACTTCAAACACCATCTTCTACCCAGACAAGCTACCAAGCTCCTGAGCTGGGTTTTTCTGAAGGTTTGATCTGGGAAAGGTCAAACTTCCAGGGAGCTTCTGCGCCAAATGTTGCATTGAACTTGGATCTTTGGTCTATTAAGGGAAGAAACCCAAAACATCCAAATAGTGACAAACCATCTTCCACAGAAGCCTGTTCAGGAAGGGGAAGCCTTGATGGACTCGTTCCTACCAGGGAAACACCTCTTTGATTCTGGTTTTTAAACCCTGGAGCACAAGAACAAGCTGTGGTTACGCCCTGTGGCTGGTCGTGCCCGTGAGCCATACTAGTGCTTCAAAGGGCTCTACAGGAACCTCCGAGCCGACACGTGAGATGGGAGAACTGCTCCTGGAGGTGTCCTCTGCCCCTCAGCACCCTTCAGCTGCTGTTACTCACCCAAAACAAGTTTTCACCTGAGATCTACCACAGAGAAGGAGAAAGCAGCACCAGCTCCCAACAGCTCGACAGAAGGAGATGAGCCGTTTTTGTGTATCCGAAGCCCATCTTCTGGTGCTCTGCCAGTGGTCAGGCAAACCATCACCCCAAGGACTGCCAGGGAGACTTTAAAAGAGCACTTGGCTCTGTGCCCATGACTTAATTCATCTACCCGAAGGCTCTAATGCCTTTAAGAATCACCATCTCCGGCCGTACATTGATAACGGATGTTTACAAGGTCCACGACAAATCCTCACTGGTTTGAGTCTCACATCGAGAATCACTGGAACTACAAACCGTGGGCCACATCTCCGAGCTTACACCCAGCTCTTCGCTACCACCACGTCAAACAACCGCTCTCTGCGCTCATAACTAAAAAATGAAGAAAAGCAGCAATAAATTATGTATTTGCACTGCTGAGTTTCCCGGAGCAGAGAAGCTGCTCCAATCCACCGCCTCCATTTTAACATGGCCGAGGCTATTTTTAAAAACAACGGTGTTGAGCTCGCTCTTGGACTTGTCACGCAAGCCTGGGAAGAGACAGCAGGGGCAGGACTCTTGGGTGTATGGAGCATGAGCCATGCTGCAAGCGCTTCCAACTCCTTCCAGACCATCTTCACGGCCTGTACCTGGCTCTCAGGGTGGAAGCAAGGGGACAGACTGTCCCATCCAGCCTCCCCCAGGGATGTCCTCAGACCTCCCCCAAAGCACCTGCCGTTGGCTCACATTGGTTTATTCACTGTGTATCTCTTTTTATTCCCGTTTCATTAAAGCACAGAGGACACCCAAAGTGTCCCCTGTGCTGGCCCTGGAGAGTTTATCTGACAGAGCCATTTTGCCTGGAAGCTTGTTCATATGAGAGTGGACTTCAGGACGCTGAGCGGGCCAGGTCCACAGGGTAGTTCTGACGATCCTGTCATGCAGCTGTCAGAGGAGTCAAGCAAAGCGGGGCTGAATATCCCAGTGTTTCAATCACAGCTTTGTAGTTCCGCCCTCAAACAAAAACTGCAGCTGATGAAGAGTCATTTCTCATCAGCACAAAGTGACTCGAGGTTTAACCGCTCCGGAGTGATGTGGCGGAGCTCATGGAAGGACTCCACCACCAAACCCCACGTCTGTGTGGGATACCTGCCCTCTCCAAACACGAGGGAGCTTCACAGCGCTCCGTTAGGAAAGCTGCTACCCCACCTCACGCCGGGAAGACGATTAGGCGGTGCTGCTCGTGGAGGCTCTCCTTGCTGAACAGGCCCCGCGAGCCCTTCTGGCAGGGCTCCCATGGACAAACAAGTCTTAGAGTTACTCAGTAACCAAAAAAGAAAAAAAACAGGCAGTCAGGGTCTCTTAAAAACTTAACTGAAGACCAAATCTGGGCCAAAGGCTGTAAATTTCCAACCACTATGTTAAATGCTGGTTGTATTCCCTGGATCAGGGGAGAAATAAAGTCCACGGCTTGGCCACAGGCTTGTCACATCAGGGAAGGGTGCCCTGCTCCCGTCTGCAGGCAGCTGATTCTAGGGCAAGCAGAGCGCAAATTTAAAGCACAATTCTTATTTTTTCCTCTTATTTCTTACGTTTGCAAAACTAATTCCATTTGTGTCTCACTTACCAGCTTGCCAGAACACCCCTTCTACCGCCAGGCTTATCCAAACCTTTTGGGAGTCCTTCCTGGGGGCCCTCCCTGGCCCTGAGGAGGTACTGACTCTGTTCCTCAGCCTTGTCCACCCCAGCAGCAGACACAGCAGCACCCTCACTGCCTCTGCCAGCGCCCACCCACCCGCACCAGGCACTGTTAATGTTTAGCCTGGGCTCCCCCAGCTGAGTTCCATGCCTGTGACCACATCCTGCTCATGCCGATCGCAGGAGAAATCATTCCCTTCCTCTTTGGAGGCACCTTTGACATGTCAAAGCTCACAACCCTGTTTGGTCCTCTAGATTAACCCCTCCAATCCTTTCCCTTTGTCCTCTTAAGACACATCTTCAAGCCCATCTGCCCTTGTTATACCCTGCCAGACCTTACTAACTTTGCTTGGGCACCTTCTCTTCCCAATCATTTCTCCCATCTCCCAGAACTGCGCTGAATCCTAACCCAGTTTGCTTAGAGCCTTCCCTGCTCAGGGTCTGCTCATGATTTAAAACCCTTATCCCACACACTGCTCACACCACAGCAGCAGATCCCCCACCCCTTGACTTCAGAACACCCCATTTAGAAACTTGGACCCCGTGATGGGAGGGAACAGGCAGTGACACACAGACACACAGCAAGTCCTCATCCCCCCAGGGTGGAATCCCAGTAACGCCACTCGTTCCCCAAACTGGTTATTTAGGCCCTTACCTTTAATTTTCTGTTTGTACTCTTCTGGTCGGTGGAGGTACATGGCTGCAGCATCACCATTTAGAGGATCTATAGGGTTGGGATAGGCCAGCAGCTGGGGCAGGAACGATTCAAATATATTGGTGAGATCTGCAAGGGAATGACACGGTTGTTCACTCTACAGACCCAGAGCCAGTCCCATTAATCACCCCGCAAGTGCCGGCACTGGAACAGCAGCACAAAGCTTCAAGGGCAAACGCACCGAAAATCCGGGCGCAGGTTAAAAGGAAGGGAACGGCGTCGGGGAAAGCACAGAGAGGGCTGTAAGAGAGCTGCTGTGGCGCTAGCTCACAAACTGCTCGACATCCCAGCAAAGTACGTACAGATTTCTGTGGGTTAAGCAAAGAAGCAGAGGGACACAATTGTCTTGTTCCCCACTGAGCCTCAGCCCTGGCTTAAAAAATAAGGGAAAAAAGAAAACCAGACCGTACTGGGCTTCACCCCTCACTGAATTCTTCTGTTTCTGCCTCCTATTACGGTCTTTAAACTACGCTCCATGAATACACTGACGTCTCTCAAGCATAAAGCACCTTCCGAAGTGCTTTAGATGCTGTGTTAATAGAAAGAGCAACCAAGGAGTCCCTCCTCCGACTCAAAACAATTCGCAGAATGTGAAGAGCTCACATTAACACCTTGGTGCCAGTTGGCATCTGTCACTAACCAATCCACCACAGGAAACATGCTTCTGGTGCCGATGAGTAACTGTGGATACACGAAACCCTCTTCCCACATCCCCAAGGTGACAAGTACCACTCTTCAGCAGTGGGGGTGTTCAGAAACGAGCCCTGCGCCACCGCTTCTCCTCGAGGGCTTCAGAAGGACCACGCAGAGCAGCACAAGGCTGCGTTTCGCTTTAGCCACTGGAGAGCTGCTGACAGAGGTTTCCCGCTGGGTTTTGCCCGTGAATAATCTGCACGTCTTTTAGCAGCGTGGCCCTTTCCTCCCTAGCTAAAGGGAGAGTCTCCTGGTGGCAGAGGAATCCAGAGAAATCCCAGCCTGCCTCTTACAGGAGCAAGGCTGTGTGGCCAGTCCTGAGCCCAGCCCTCGACGAGCTGGGAATGGAGCTGCTGAATTCAACCAGATCTGGCAGTGGGCAGGGATCTCCAAGCCGTTAACTCGCTTCATCAAAAATGGGTGGGCAGGTAGGGGGGAAGAGATCTCCAAGTGCTCTCCTTGTGCAAACGGTTACACCACCACTAAGAAATTAGGTGGTTTTACCCCACAATCTCCTTCTGCTCTACAGAAGCTGTTGTCCCTTCCAGGACTGGCGGAGGATGGTGATGAAGCACTTCAGAGCGCACACAGTGCCTTGACCACGTTTGCCATGGTTGACACACTGAGCAACCAGGTGCCACCAGCTGTTCTAGGATGAAGCACAAGAGCAAACGGAAGAAGGATCCTAGTCCAAAAGGGACCACAAAAAAGCAGCGAGAAGGCTCTAGAAGAGTATTTTCTGCTGTGGCAGTGGTTTGCCCTTGGCAAACCAGTTAAATCTCCTAGGGACTGGGTTCACACGCTGTCAGCAAGAAGTTGACTGGAGTTTGTGAAACCGCCTGCTCTGGGGACAGGCCTCTCCGAGGTGCAGAGCACGTACCTCTCTGTGGCCACGAGACAACTACAGCCTCGTACAGGCTGAGCAGGCGGAGCCCTGGATGGCCACCATGGCTCACAGGACACAGGGCAGGGATTTTATTTTTTTCTTTCAGAGATCTCATTAATTTCCCCCTTCTTTCAAATTCCCAAAAGTGGAACTAGTTTAGTGGGATCTAGTTGGACATGTGCAGGAACCCGAACCGTAGTGCTGAGGACTTGGTACTTCGTTAGGGAAGGAGAGGGACTCTAACCACGAGGTCCTCAGGAATTTCTTGGTAGCTATTCTGGGTCTCTTCCACCTTAGTTGCCCCTTGAATTATCTGACCCACTTCCTCTGCCAGGGCAGTTTAAAGGGGTGACGCTCCAAACAACATGGCCATGCCAAGAGGGAAATATTATTTCCCCTTTTTCATTCCATGTTCAGAACTGGGCCACCTCCTTATTTCACACAAGAAGGCTGAACCCCGCGGGTTTGCTAGCACCGCTTTAACTCCTCTGCCTCCCATCAGATCCTCCCAGCACACAGGAGCATCCTCTTCCTCCATCAGCAGCCCTGCCTGGGTCACGGCTATGCTGATCTCCAGCAACAAAACCAGGAGAGGCGAACGCCACGCAGCTGCTGCGTGAGGACTTGAGGCATTGTGAGGAGCAGTAAAGTTCAACAAGTTGCTATAGCAATTTCCCACCCAGGATTCTCCGAGGCTGGTATTCCCTGACAAATTGTGCTTGAGAGGAATGTGAAGCAGCTCGTCTCTCTAGCAACTGCTTCAAAGCCTCAGCTTCCACAGGTAAAATCAGTTTTTCATGGAAGAACGGGAGGGATTTGATATGCGCCTTCCCCTGAATGCTCTTCCACAAAGCAGCACTAGAACATCTGAAGAAGTTCACGGTTTTAAAACATGGCCAGCCTCAATCAGACACCCAGCCACGTTTCTTTTAACAGCCTCAGCTTTCCCTAAACGCTGTTTTAACGGGTCTTCAGCCACCAGCTCATCTTTTTAGCTCTCTAAAAAGCAGAGTTATAGCCAGAAACGACCTAACAGGAGCCCCAAACCATTCTTCAGCGAGCAGCGCCATCGTTAGACGCATCACCACCTCCCAGCCAGCCACGGAACGCTGCTGCCACGACAAACGGGAACAGCTTCTGGTGCCATCGTCCGTGGAAGCGGGATCTCAGCCTTGTGCACACAGAAAACCAGCTCGAAGGCACATACAAAACGTGCTTCCCTTTCACTTTAGGTACAGTCGCTGCTCTCTTTCAGTGCTGGGTGCTGTTGTGCAGTTGCCAGACAAGGGCAAGCAACAGACTGAGCGATCCTTTGTGATGTTTAGGGAATATTTTCGCCTCTCTGGCAAAAAAACAGGTTACAAAAGTATTATCACATGAAAATCTTATTTTTCACGTGATCTCAGCTCAGTAAAATTCAGTAAGAGAACCAACCCCTCCCCAAATTTGGCTGAATATCATCTGTCCGTACACACTGTGTTACGTTACGACACCAAACACGCACGTTCACACTGACAGCTTTCAGGGAAACGCCACACTCACCGTAGAGAGCTGTCCAAGTTTGATTGATTACATCTAGACATACAGTTCCTGACCTGGAACACATGGAAAGGACGGAATTAAACACAGCCACACTCAAAAACGCTCTGGGGGTTTCATACAATCTACGCCCTCCCTTCCCCTGCACTGCCTTGGCCCCCAGTTTCAAGTAAGCTGCGACCGACTCCTCTCTTGTGGTTCATAGAGGGGCAGCATTTAACTGCGATCGGTGAAAGCGTCATTCAGCTGATTGGCATGTTATTGTGACACCAACACACAGGTACAATGAGACGAACTCCTGAGAAAAACCCCACATGAGGGATTTACTTACGCTTCATCGATGTTGGGATGGAAAATTTTATTCATGAATCCTGCAAAGAGACACACCAGTAAATAGCAGAAAACAGCCATCGATTTTTCTTTTTACAAGAGGAATTTACTGCAGCAGGACCCACCTGACTGGTTTCAAAGGAACCCCAGCCTCAGCTATATATAGCCACGTAACCTTTAAAGCACGCAGACAACACCCTGACCCTCGGGCCCTCGTCTGTTCCCTCGAAATCCGGCAAACCCGCCGCAAAGGTTGAGTGGTTCAGCGCAACCGTGAAAAGAACCGCCCACCCGCACCGTCGGGCACCTACGGCTGATGAAGCGCTTGTAAACGCTGTGAGGTTCTCCTGAATACACTCTGAACACAAGCCCAAAGCTCAACGTTTGCTCTAAGATTCATTTGGTTTTTAAATGCCTCCCAACAAAGATTTTCTATGAACTTCAAGCTGCAACGTTAGTTTAGTTTCTAAACCATTCGGGTGCCGACAGCGAATACTTCAAGTGTTGTCTCAACGCAGCGATTGGTTCATAGCTGGTACCTCTGGTCTCCTAGAAGAGAACACAGCTCGGACTCAAGGTCGAGAACGAGCGAGCTGGTGGTGGCTCTGCCCAGGTTTCAGACTTCCAGAGTGGACAGTACATTCTTCGTTCCAACTTGCAAAGGAAATTGTTAATAAAGATCCTGTGGTTTCAGGACGTACGACATCACGGCAGAAGATGCCTCGCACTTTAGAGACTGTGCCTGACAGCAGCTGCCAGAGCGAGCCGTGTTTTCCGGCTGCCTCCTTTAACCTCCAGTTCAAGCCAGATGCCCCTCAAACCCCTCCCTCGAACCGAAGACCTTACAGCCCTGTGCAGGGCACCACGGCCTGTGCACAGGTGAAGCACGTCTGCCCCAAAAGCCCCGTTACGTGTTTCAGACAACGGCTGCAAGGGGGTGCAGAATCCAGACTCCAAACTCCTCCCTTCCAAGAGGGGGATCCCAAATTCCGTCCCCCAGCAGAGAAGGGGCATGGTGCACAGATACAAACTCGGTTTTCACATGGATGGAACATTCCCGTCCGCTTCTGCTGCCTCAGCTGAAGCAGCTGGGCTCTGCCCAGGGCTGCTGCGACCCTCGGTTCTGTACCAGGTTAAGCTGCTTCCCAATCTTAACATTGATTTTTTTTTTTCAGGACTTAAAATAACCCCTTTTTTCCCTCTGTGGCCCTGCCATCCCGCAGCCTGCCAGTCCCACAAGCACTGCCCAGGTGAGAATCGCGCCTCCCTGCCACAAGCAGAAATCCACTTCAGCTAACAGCACCTCTTCCTTCTGACAAAGGTCCAGGCTTATAAAAGCAGCAAGAAATTTAGGTCTGGGATATTCACTCAATCCACTCCAAAAGCTCCTTCCAGGACTCAAACCACCCAGCAGCTCCCCAGAGCAGACCCTGGTTAACCGTTCAGCAAACCCCCTGCCTTCCCCACCTTCATCCGGCCGCTCCAGGCGAGACACTGCCGCAGCGCTGACGCATCCAGCCCAGAGTGACCCCAGTCTGAGTGACAGCATGGTCCCCAGCTGCGCCAAGGGCTGACATACGCGTTTTTTACCTCCCTTTCTTTCCATGTATCACGACACAGATATAATTTCACATTTGTACTGCTCAGATTTTGCATAACTACAACACCCGGCTGAAACGACGCCGGAAGCCAGCGCAATCTCTAACAGAAGAGCCGAGAGCTGCATAAACAACTCCACGCTCACAAGTGTCTTTCAGGAACATCTTGCCATGATTTAGCTTGGAAAACCAAAGCAGACTTAAAAAGGCAAGCTGGAGTTCCATCAAATATTTACATTATGGCAGCTCTCAGGTTTAAATCAGGTCACGGATCCATTATGCCAGCACTGGAGAGCTGCAGCGAGCACCCATCCTGACTCTAAATCCTGCCTCTCTTTTAGGAGGGGGGAAAAAAACCCTGAAATAAAGGGGAACAGAAGAGAGGAGGGGGGCAGACACCAGGTAACAAGGAGAGGATGGTAATGTGCGGAGCTGCTGAATTCAACTCTCTATGTTCTGTTATCTGGGACACAGACCGGCTCTCTTTATCCCTCTGCCTTCTCTCGCTTTGGCTTCCCACCATCTCGCCTATCTCCTAAGACCTTCTACGACAGCCACTGCAGCTGGTTGAACGAGGCTGTGCTGCAAACCCACCTTGGGAGGGTTTGGTCAGCTCTGTTCACGCTTCTCAGCACTGAGGCTGCACTGGCTCTCCAGGCAGATGAGATCCGGTCACCTGCTCAAGCAGCTCCTGTGCTGGAGATCTGTAATTCTCCTCTGTCGTCTTCGCTTTCACCCCGGCAAGGAACAATCCCTTCCTTCCACTGCCCTTGGTCTCAAGCTTTGCAAACGGCACAGTTGTTCTTCAAGAAAGGGCACAGACATCCTCCTCTCCCCGCACCCCTCACTTCTCAGGTCGCTGCCACATCTTCTCCCAACTCTTCGTGGTCCCCCCAGTCTCATTCTCCTATGGACACAAACTGCCCAGGCCAAGAGCTGCTCTGTTCCTGTCTTTGCTTTTCCTGACCCAGAAATAAGCTTACACCATTACTTCCTCCACTCTTAGGGGGAATTTGAGCAGCAGAGTGGCTGCAGTCCACCCTTTCCCTACAGAGACATCAGGATCCAGGATTGGCTTTGAAGGCAAAGCAGGACTGCAGAACATCTGCAAAGGATGGACATGGACAAAAAGCCGTTGGGTGGTAACAGGAGAAACCCTGTATGTCCATAACAGAGTTACACACCAAGGGGACACACCTGCTCTGGCACTGGAAGACGCTGAGACCAATATGCAGATGCTGACCTTCAAAAATGCTGGTATTTCAGCAACAGCCCTGGAGGAATCCTGGGTTGACAAAAATCTTTGAAGAGAAACGTGTTTTTAAATTAAAAACCAGCTAAAGGAAAGGCTGTCAATCTTCCTTGGTGCTGCCAACACAGAACATCTGTAAAGCTCCAGCAGCAGGATGTATTCCAGTGTGACAGGAAGTTCTCGCCGCGGATGGGTCTGAACACCCAGGGCACTGACTCGCAGCTGGCTCAAAGGAGTTACTCCATGGATTGTACAGCTGGGCGATAGCTGAATGTACTCTACAGGTGAGCAAAGAGAACCAGGGAGCAATTTCAGACGGATGCTGATGTCCACATCTCTCCTGAACAGCTCCAAGCCAAAGCTCCCAGGGAGCAGCCAGGAGGCACTGCCAGAACCAATGCGCTGTCGTGAGCTGCTTTGCCAGCAAGTTCTCCTCCAAGAGGCAGACCCCAAATACCTGGATAACTTGGGGAATGCTGAGGACTCTGGAGGCACTTCTCCTTGTCCTGTGGAGCCTGAAAACTCCTGCAAGGGGTTGCTCCACATCAATTGCTTCCTTATCACTACGCCTGTAAGGCTGGACTGTGATTTAGAAGGGGTCCCCTCCCTTCGTACAGCCCCCATAGAACGGTTTGGGTTGGAAGGGACATTTAAAGCTCATCTAGTCCAACGCCCTGCCATGGGCAGGGACACCTTCCGCTAGACCAGGCTGCTCATCTACCATTCAGGCAGAACAGACTCCAAACGTGGAGATAAGAGGGATCAGAAACCTGGGCTGGAGAGGGGATGGCCTCATCACTTTCTCGAAAGCTCCAGCTGCACAACGCCCGCCCACAGCAGCAGGAAAGCTTTCCACAATCCTTGGTGCTTCTCCTCCAAGCCCGGGAACTGGCCACAATCCAACAAGTGGCACTTCAAACGGCATCCCGTTGCTTATCTGAGCTCAAAGTCCAGCCAACCTAGCTGCTAGGTTAGGTGAGAGGTCCCCAAAAGAGACTTTATTTTCCCACAGCACAGCTCTCCAAAGCGATGCTGGTGCTGAGTGGAGCTGGTTTATACCCACTAATCCACCGCAAACTCACCACTGCCTGTCCTCGTGCTGGTTCTCTTTGCTCATAAAATAAGGTCAGCTGGACACTTCCCTGCCCGAACAACCGCATCAGCAGGTCCCTGACCGGGTACCGCCATGGTGCC
The DNA here is from genome assembly GCA_009769605.1 of Bucorvus abyssinicus. NCBI lineage: Eukaryota > Metazoa > Chordata > Aves > Bucerotiformes > Bucorvidae > Bucorvus > Bucorvus abyssinicus. The sequence goes on from CM020025.1 coordinate 1,373,553, forward strand.
AAAGCCTCAACGTTGTATTTTTAATGAGAGATTAAGGCCAAGTCGGGAAACGGTTCAGACTGCCTGGCTGGTGAGGTGGGACGGTGGTTACAGCCTCTCTGAAGCACACTTTAAATACCGCACCACATCCCCGTGGCCTGGGTGAGCACCCAAGGCTCAGGGCAGAACTACGTGTGCAGAGATCAGTGCATGAAAGAGCTTGTGGACAGCCCGGAGAGGGCCAGAGCAGCGTTTTAACTCTGCTTTTTTTAAACACTGGACAACCTACCTAATGGAAAAAGATCTCCCGAGTAATCGCGCAGCGTTGTCAAACAGCCAGATAAGATTAGACTAAACTTAACGTTTATTGCTTCCCCCTCCCCAAAGCAGCAAGGGAACATACGTTTATTCTTCTTAATTGCTTTTAAAAACACACTGCCTTCATTTCAGCCACTACCTTCCTGCATAACTGATCAGGAGCCCGCCACGCACCACGGGCTGAGGAAACCTCAGCAGGAGAGGGGGGAGAGAGCACGAGAGCAAGGCCTCTGCCCCCGTCCTCAATGTAGCACCCCTCTGCAGACTGGGACAACTGGTTTAGCGCATAGGTTTGAAGGGCACAGGATCTGCCCACTGTGGAGGCACGTACCTTGCCCAGAGCTCTTAGGTCAATGAGCTCTCACTGGCAAAGGCACAGATTTCTTTTTTTAATGAACTTTGGAGGTGAGGAGCCCGTGCAGAGTCAAACATAAGGCTGCGCACTCACGGCAGAGGCATTCGCCGCACAGCAGTGGCGTGAGGGGCTGCGTAACGTCAGCTTGCCACAGCAGAAGTGGGACAGTTTATATCGCCATACTCAAATTCCAGCAGCTTTTCCAAACAATACCATAAATAATCCTGCGGCAGCTTCACGAGGGAAAGCTCAGGACACAAAAAGGCGGCTGGAGTTGATGGAAAACAGTGGCAGAGCTACAAACGCTGGACCTCCTGCTCAGATCGAATTGCCGAGCAGTCAAGCAGTATCCACGAGCTCATTGACCAGTGCTAAGAGCAGCAAGCCCTGGAAAAACACTCAGAACTAGCACAAAGCAACCGCCCGCTCTCAGTTCATCGCACCGCTGAGGTGCGCCATCACCTGATGCCCGGGCCGCGGAGTCTGCCACAAAACGCAGCGAATCTGCACCAAGCCAGGCTGAAAACACCTACCCCATTTGGTGAGCCCGCTCCCATTCTCCGATAGCCTAGCGGGGAACGTGCAGAGGGTGCAGGTTGTGCGTCAGAGCGGAGTGGAGACAGGGACACAAATCACCTTTGGGTGTCTTGGCTTTCCCCTCAGACAAAGCTGAGCGGGTTCGAAAGAACAGGCGTTTTCACATCGCTTCTGGGTCAGAAGAAGGATCAACACGCAGAGGGAAGAGCGAGCTCAGAGCGGTCACAGACGATAAGTGACTCATGAAATTCTAAGCAGCAAAATGTAAGGCAATCCGGAGAGGAGCTCGGAGTAAAAATAGCAGCTCCAGTTAAAAAGGAAAATTAAGCACAGGCCAGGAGAGAGCTGTTAAATCTGGCTGGAGCTAACCACCGCTTCGTCCCTGCGCTGGCTGCCACAGCGGCTCCTTACACAGACCCGCACTTCCATGTGCTCTGTGTACACAGCAGGCACTTTGTTTCGCAACGCACTCGGGAGAAAGGTGAAATATAAATGCAGATAACTGGGCCAGAGACGGGAGGAAGAGGAGAACTGGGTATAAATACACAGCAGTTATTGGAGAACTGAAGGCTCTGAGCATATTGTACATAAATTTTGCAGCTGTGACATTTGATTATGAAGAAACCTGAGTGACTCAGTGCCAGCCTAATACTTCTGCAGATTTTAGCAATAAAATAAATGCCACATTGCTCCCAGGTAGGAGCTCAGGCTCCCAGGTTCAGGTTTCTACTGCTCCTGTCATCTAGGCAGGGCAGAACATTCACACTCTGCGCTTCCTCCATCAAAGAGCATTAATCTCCAGCTCTTGGCAGGCGTGTGGACTGAATTAAACCATACAAAATTTACACAGAGTGTTCACATGACTTGGGAGCTCAAAACAGCACTGCAAGTACCTCCCAGCTGCCTCTGAAAGAAGCAGGAACAGACCAGCAGAAAGTTCCCCTGAAGATATGAAATCCCTGAGGGAAGGGAAAAGCAGCGAGGCAGTGCCAGCAGGGTACTGAAATCATAAACAGCTCAACACACATTGTCTGGGAGAAAGCAAAACCGGCACCAGACATTGAGCTGGGGAGCGCTTCGGTCCTCCGGAGCATGCAGCGATATCCACATCCATCGACAAAAGCACTAAGAGCTGCAGTGTTCACAAAGCAGCTTCACAAAGCAACTCGGAGATTTTCCAGGAGTTGGTTTTGTTCTAACAAACTGCTCAAGTTCAGGAGGTTTGTTTCCATCCTGAGGATTTGGATATTTAGGGATCGTGAGCGGTTTGCTCATCTCAATGGGAGCCCAGAGCCACTGTGACAGCTGTACATCTGGCTCCGTTTAGATTCGTGTCCTTCCAGGATGTGCATTTTCCTTTTTTACTGTGTGTTGTGTAGGAAAAATCTGGTTAGGAAAAACCCTCCTGGGCTCTGTCCGATTACCCAGCAAGGACCAAGCAAGGACCAGGGAGCAGCACTGCAGGACGTGATGAAAGCCTGGAAGCTCTCACAGGAACTGCTCTTCTCACCCGCATCCCAGAATGGTTTATGTCTTTAGGCGCAGGCATTATCTGCATTGTCAGCAGAGCCCCCTCCCTAGGGCAGCATCATTTAATAGATAATAAAGTGATAATTTCCAACCTGAGAAGGGCAGGAAACAAATGCCTCACATTTTTGAGAAGGGAGCTGTGGATGGGACAAAGGAGCGAGGATTTGGCAGGAGAAGAGCTACCGCGCTGAGCGAAGGCTCCTGCTAGAGATCCTCCAAGGCAAGAGAGCCCCATTTAGGGTTTAAGATCCACGCCTTTCCAGGAGACAAATCTAGAACCCACTTTAGAAATCTTTTCTGTTCAGGTTCGTCAGCTGTGCTTTAGAAGCGAACACCAGGTTTTCCTGTCCCTCACACTCGGCGCCATGCTGGGCTAAAAGCAATTTGAACAGATTAGAGAGCCACTATTAGCAGCCATTTTTCAGAAGCGCTTTCTAGAACGCAGGGATATGCTTCAAGCCATCATGTTATTAGCTACAAAAAGCCCATGCCCTGTTCGAGACTGCGTTAAGATTTTTCTAAGATGGAAAGAAAATGTGAGCCTACAGTACTAGAGAAACAGGGAAAGCTGCTGGGACAGCGTTTTTGCTTTAAGCTTTGGCATAAAAGTGTAATTTATTAAAGGAGAAGAGACTGCTGGATTCTCTATACAAGCCAGCAAGTCACACAGACAATCTGAACTCGGCGTGTCATCACCGCAGCAGGAGCTAGGCGGTGCTGAGAACAGAAGGGCTGCAAACAAGCGACACGTGCGCTCGAGGTGACCTGTCCATTTACGGGCTCCACCACCTCTGAAATCCTTCACATCCATCTCTTTACAGATCAGAGATTGAACTGGCAAATTTCTTCCCTACTAATTCCTGCCCCTGCGCTCTCCAGAGCTCAAGCTGGCCGAGGACTGCTGGGTTAGGACAGCCCTGCTCGCCGGAACAGGCCGAGCTGGGAGAGGAGGGGACTCGTCCCATCCACGAGCTTCACGCTCCCAGGTCAGCCAGGACGACGGCTGGCGCTGGAGCTCTCTAATGCCCAAACTAGCGGTATCAGGGCCCGCAGACCCAGCCTGCCTCTGAGAGCAGCGGTGCGGAGATAGGGCTGGCCCAGGGGAAGGGGCCAAGACGTCACTCGGCCCTGGCTGACCAGATAAGCTGGGCTGGGGCAGCAGAAATGGGAACCAGACAAAGAAAAATAAACCTCTTCCTGCAGCTTCCCCAGGTCCTAGCGCTCTCCTTGGCGCTTCCAGCTCCTTCCCTCCCCGCAGCAGAACTAAGCCAGCTCTTGTCTAGCCTCGACTGTTTATTCAACCTGAAACCTCAGCTGCACGCTGCTTCACCCGGGAGGGAACCTGCCCCCCCGCAGCCAGCAAGGCAGGCCCCAGAACAAGGGGGAGCTCAGCGAGAGAAGAGGGGGTGTTCAGCCACTCAGAGACTCGCAGGGCGAGGAAAGCATGCTGGAAGGTCTGATGAGGCCAGAATAAGACAGTCGCAGTGCAGAGGGTATGGAGCTGATGCAGGGAAAGCTGCTGTACTGAAGGGAAGGCAGCAAAAGCAACATTAGAAGGGACAAAGCAATTTGAGCTGAAAAACACCCCCCCACACACCCTCCCCAAGTTCACAAGGAGAAAGGCCACCCTTGTGGTGTCAGTTCTGAAAACGCAGCTGAGCTCACTCTGAGCCCAGGCCATCTTTTCCTCCTGCCCATCCCAACCAGCACTGAACAGCCTCCAAGCCAAACCACCACGAGGTCAAACCCACCACCCTCCACGCACCTAACCGCGGCCTAAATCAACAGCGCTACGAACACACTGGAGCCTGGCCAGCATTCAGCTGCGTTGGCTTTACCGGCCACTGGAAAGAAAGTCTGGTTTTGCTTTAAGCCAGCAAAACTGATACAGAGAGGAAGAACCTCAGGAGAGAGAAAAACAACCTTGAGCAGACCAGTGCCAAAGCGATTACCACAAGGAAACTGGGGGTTATATGCTTTGAGAGTTGGCTGTGGCCAGAACTAGAAAGATCATTTCTCACACCAGAGAGAGACACCTCAAATTGAAGGCATGCTTAGCCTAAGAGTCTATTTTGAGAAAGCAGCCAGTACTTATCAGCTCCACATCAGGATGTTGATACTGGAAGGGACCCATCTTGGCCAAATTAAGTTTCCACATCGGTTCTCCTCAGGCAGTTATCTCCAGCCTCTCGAGTCCTCCGGTGGCTTGAGCCACCAGCACAACCTTCTGATGGAGAAGTGCTGAAGGACCAGCACTTATTTCATACACCAGTAGAGAGATGATGGAACTTCATGCATCTGCTCCAGTTTTTCAGGCAATACTGGCTATCTGATAATAGCTCAAGTGACTGGGATAAAGTCAGGTACCAGAAAGCATCCAACTTAGCTCCACATTACCCAAGGACAAAGACAGGATGGATCCAGGCTAAAGAACATTTCCTTACCTTCCTATTTGCTCTCAAAGGTTAAACATGTCTGACCAGCCATAGTTTTTCTGGTGATAGCTCCCTGCTTATATGTTCTCCTTTCTATGTTCACCCCAAGACCATGAACACGCACCATGGTCTCTGCTCTCCACGCTAAATGAGCCATTTTATACAAAAACAGGCTCCAGCACTCACTGTGGGATCTCCTGCACCCTGCCCACACAGGGATGTGCTATTAAAAAAGCACAGGGTAGACTTAGTCCAACACACAAACGTGTGACCAAGTCACATTCCCAGCTCCCAGCCCTTTAGCCAAGAGCTCAAACTTGTCTCTGTTTGGCACGTGGCATCTGGAAGTTTACAGTCAAAGAAGAACCTTATGACTGCGCTGAGGGTTGGTGCAACTTCACCTGCACCAACACTGCAAGCAGTAACATCCCTCCTGCACGAGCAGTAACCCGATTGTGATTTAAAGTGATTATTGGTTACCTATAGACGGGGATTTGAAAGGGTATTTATCAGGAAGGTCGACTCTAACTTTCCAGACTCCACCTTCATATGGTGCTGCAATGAAAGAAACGCAGGTATTAGACACTTGGTAACCCAGGAGAGAACAAATAGAACCAGAGCACGGAGCAAACCCATCTTGGGAAGAATCCTGAGCTCCGTCAAGGGGTAAGATTTCATAACAAACCTCCCACGGGAAAAGCCTTTTTCCTGTGCTGCCTGACAAGAAATACATGATTTTAACTGATACTGCAGAAGATCTTGGCACAAAGACACAAGAGCCTTATTCAAAACAGAGACTTTAGAATAATCCACTTACCTTTAGAGATGTTACTAAATTAAGGCAGGCTGGAGCCCTGACTTGTGATGCAGTCACTAGAAAAGCCACCTTTAATTACAAACTCCGCCAAAATTCAGATGACTGATGGAAAACGTATGAGCCAGATCTAAAAAAAGCTACGGATCAACGGAAGCGGTGCTGAAGGCCATAGCAGAGGGCTTAGCTGTCCGAAGGCAGAATCCAGCTCTGCTCAGCTCCAGGGGAGGGGGTTCAGCTGCTTTAACGCTCACAGTTGTATTTCTCTCTGCCCTCAAGAGAGCAGCCTTCAAACACTGCTACCCTTTGCTTTCTCATCCCCACTTCGATTTGCTCATCTCTCCTTCCGCTCCAGAAGAGTGTGTCATTTCACTGTTTCCCACCATGAGCCATGAGTTTGTTTTTATAGCAGGGCTGGGTCGTGTACTTACTTCCTTGTGGTCCATAAAACTTCACAACAAATTCATTGAGTCCTCCTAAGATTGTGACTTCATGCTTGCTCTCAATACTGACACATCAAGTAAAGGAAAACATTTAGTCCAGGAAATAAAACCCATTTACTTAGGTCCGGGGAACCTGCTAGAAGCTTGTCAAACCAAATAGTTCAAACCCAAATATTCCAAATATTCTACAACATGCAATTCAAGTGGCTTAACACATCTAAGGGACCACAGCACCACTATGACGTTAGTAAAAGCCAGTTCTACCCACTGAAGGATCCTACCCCTGCATTGAGCAATCTCGAGATGACGCCTCCCTTCCCCTCAGAGCTGCTTCATGTTCTCCATCACTTGTCACCTGGACAGGGTGGAGGGGTGGATCCGTGTGAACCCCATTAGGTTCAACAAGGCCAAATGCAAGGTCCTGCACCTGGGTTGGGCTAATCCCCGGTGTCAGCACAGGCTGGGGGTGAGGGGATGCAGAGCAGCCCTGCAGAGAAGGACTTGGGGTGCTGGGGGGTGAAAAGCTGGACAGGAGTCGGCAACGTGCGCTCACAGCCCAGAAGCCACCCGTGTGCTGGGCTCATCCCCAGCAGTGTGGGCAGCTGGTCGAGGGAGGGGATCCTGTCCCTCTGCCCCGCTCTGCTCTGGGGAGACCCCCCTGCAGGGCTGGGTCCAGCTCGGGGCTCCTCAGCCCAGCAGAGACAGGGAGCTGCTGGAGCGGGGCCAGAGGAGGCCACAGCAATGAGCCGAGGGTGGAACCCCTCTGCTGGGAGGAGAGGGCAGAGAGCTGGCGGGGTTCAGCCTGGAGCAGAGAAGGCTGCGGGGAGACCTTAGTGCAGCCTTTGAGTCCTTCAAGGGGCCTGTCCCAAAGCTGGGGAGGGGCTGTTCAGCAGGGGCTGTTGGGACAGGACAAGGGCTGATGGGTTCAACTGGGAGAGGGAGATGGAGAGCAGAGAGAAGGGAGAGATTGTTGGTGCTGAGGGTGGGGAGAGCCTGGCCCAGGTTGCCCCGAGAGATGGCAGAAGCCCCCTCCCTGGCACCATGGCAGGTCAGGTTGGCCCTTGGGGCTCTGAGCACCCTGCTCTGGGTGCAGATGTCCCTGCTCCCTGCAGGGGGTTGGGCTGGGTGGGCTTCAAAGGTTCCTTCAACCCAAACCATTCTGTGGGTTCTACTCTGCAAAGTGTAAGCTCTCACGTAAGAAAACACCGAGTCCCCATCAGCAACGTTTTGGAAACATATTCGGGCTGTGGTGGGGAGCTAATAACTAGAAACAGCAAAGACCTCCGCAGCCTCAGTGCACCTGACAGGAACCCCCAGGGACAGGCTCAGAGGTGAGGCCAGGATGTGGAGAGACCTTCCTCCTTTCCAGCTCTCAGGAGGCATCCACAAAGCAGAAAGTCATCTATGCCAACCGCTCACTTTAAATGTTTACTCTCCTGCCCATCTGAGAGGAGCAGAACCCGCCCCAGTCCCTGCTCTGACACACGCCAGTGCTGATGAATTCCATCCTCCTCGGCTGCCTCCGGTGCTGTCAGATGGCCTCCCACAGCTACGATGCAAATTACAGCAATCTCATGTTAATCGGACTTGCAAGACCAAAAAACTCTGTGTCTTCGGAGAGGTGGCAGAAGGGCGCGATTCGGAGGCACCGTCACAGCACGAAAAGAACAACCGTGTTTCTCAACATGGAAAGGGAAGGATCAAAGCGCCGGTGCTTGGGGAAAAGGGGACACAAAGGGGACGCAAGAAATCTTCATTTCAAGTAAGGGGCAGTTAAGACAATTAACAGTGATGTCTCAGCACTGAAGCTCGCTGAAGAATTCTGCTATTCATCAGGGTTAATGGATTGTGAATAATATCCTACAGCAATTACCTTTAATCAATAATCTTAATGTGAATTACGAGGGAAGCATCAGAAAAATACGAAGCGGGGGGGGGGGGGGGGGGGGGGGGGGTAAAAAAAAAAAAATCAAAGGTTTATTCCCCCTGAACTGCACCATAGAGGCTGCTGCGCTTTGAAAGAAGGGGCAACGGCACAGAATATCTCCTAAAAGATCCTTAGCATCGCAGCAGCAAGCTTGGCAGAAATGCTCAGGCTACGAGGAACTGGAGCCAGCTCCCCTTTTACCACTGAGGTTTTTCACTCTGATGAAAAAAGGTTTTCTGCTCTCAAGGCACAGATGCTGCCCAGGAAGCCCTGCACTTCGCAGCAGTTACGCGAATCCCCTCACACCTTCACAGCACTGAGCACACACATAACCACTCGCTGAAATATTCCTGACTCCCCAGGGACGTAACTGCTGGGAGCTGCCACTGGGAACAGGTAATTCTCAGCTCAGAGCTGGCCCAGATCTCACGATAGGCTCCGTGCAATCTGCTTAAGGTGCGTCACTAACGACTTTAAGAGGAGAGGCTCCTCTACCCAGAGGTGCCATTTCAATCCTGGCTGTCTGAGATTTGAGTCCCCTCTGCGGGGTCTGTCAGGATTTATTACAGCTCCTCCAGTACCACAACTCCCAGATTGGACAGTTTTCCCACAGTGCCAGCTCCAAAAGCATTTGGACGCAATAACCTGCTTCCCTCGTTCTCGTTGGGTGGGAGAAAAGTTTATAGCAGTTTGTTTTGGCTTAAGAGTTTCCTTGGTTCAGCATAAGCCGCTCTGCCCTACAGTTAAACAGCGAGAGGCTCGCTGAAGCTGGCAGTCACCCAGGAGCAGCTCACGACTGCAGCTCGGTGCCTAAAACTGCCCTGAGCGCAAGGGATGTCTCTGCTAAAAGCCAGCTCTGGGAAAAGCTGCATCCCACCAGGTTTGAGGAGAGCAGCTTCGCACCAGACCTGATGGTAAGGGGTACGTGTCACCAGCTCTTCCATCTCGCCCAGTACTGTGCCAGTAAGTTTTAAATAGCAGCTCGACTGAGTTCAGTTCCTTTGACAATGAATACGCTCCTCTAACGGGTCCCATTCTAGGTCCAGAAACAGGCTCTTACACAAACCCACCGTGGCTGACAATGCCCCAGAGTGAAACGTTTAACGCTGAGGTACGTTAACACTTCCAGCAGCTGCGCAGATCAGGTTAAATACAAATGGGTTTACTCAGGACTACATCAAGTGCCACTTAATAAAAACCAGCTCTCCCAGGCTGATCTTCAGAGCCAGCTTCCGAGCAGCTGCGGCTTATACACTTCTTGGCTCCACAAGTTAACACTGACCATAAATTAAAGCAGAGCTTTCTGCACTCAGCGTCACTCCTAGCATGAGCCCCCACTTCCCAACACAAGTGGGGTGAAACCACCTTCCCTTTCCCCTCTCCATCAAGTTTTCTCTACAGGTAGAGATGCCCAGGGACCTGAAATCCCACTATCCCACTATCAAAAGGATTGAGAGCGTTAGCGGGAGAAGCGCCGGGAGCAGTTTCAGAAAGAACATCGACACCCCACGAGCTCTTTCCATCTCCACGAAGTCTCCAGAAAAGGAGACGTTTATTGCCCAAGCTGGGACGCCCAGAAGACCGGAAACCTGAGGCAGACCTCAAAGCTTCCCCGTCCCACCAAGCCATACCAGGAAACCCTCCAGCAGCACAAGGGAACAGCAGGAGGGCCCTGGCACGTCCGGAGGACTGTCCGGACCACGTTCCCAGAGAAAGCTCCACCACAGCTCAGGGTAAAGCTGCAGGCCCTGACCCAGCTCTTTTCTCAGACAGATTTTTTCCGTACGGTAGAAGTCTCACAACCGAACCCCAAATGAATCGTTCCAAACACACCAGCCATTCATCAGCTGCCTCAGATCCCAAAAAGTTGTCACTTTGGAGACCCACAGGACTTAAGGAGCCCTGCTGTGCCCAGGGCACAACGAACCTCCCCGCCTGGTGCTGGATCCTGCAGCAAGTCCACGTAGCTCCCAGGAAGGAGAAATGCCCCAGGACACTGAGGACAGCTTCAGGAAGCCTCAGGAAAAGACTATGTCCACAGTTAAGGTGACCAGACTGTTCCCAGCATGTTTCCCCCAGGAGATCTACATTTGCATCCAGGATTCCATCCACCTCTTTCAGAAGGTCCTGACACAAATCTGTGCAGAAAGAGCTCAGGGCTTCAACCACGCTGGCAGCATTTCTGGGGAAGACCACAACCCCCTCACCTTGGTTTCACCTACTCTGCCCAGACAAATCCCTCTATGCCCACCCTGTCACTGCACTCTCCACTACCCAGATTGCAGGTACTGGATAACGACTTTAACGTTCTCGATTCCAGTGGCAGTTCACTGGTTCACACTGGTACGAGCCGTCTGCCTTGTTTCCACAGCAGGGCACGTGTCTACACCGCCTGTATATGGGGTCAAGATTAGAGAGCTACAAAACCAGCCTGGAACGCATCACATGCACTAAAATGTTTCTCAAAAACCCCTTTCCAGACTCTCGGCGTGCTCCTAGGCGACTTCTGGCCTGGCTGCTCTGATCTCCTTACCATCTCAGTATCCTAATTTGACTTTGTGTCAAATATAGCGGTGTAAAAGTCAAGAGAAAAGAGCAAAATCTGGATACGAGCCAGGTTTTGAAGGGATGAGAAGTTCAAAAGCTTTCCCTGAACACCACGGAACCTAGCAGGGAGTCCTGAGGACCTGCAGGTAAATTATCTTAGTCCCAAGACTATTAAGAGAATTTTAATGACAGTACGTGTCAAAAATATTTAGATGACGATATAGAAAGCGAGCTTATTTTTCAAGTCTCAGTGCAGAAGGGGTTGCTAGGAGAGAGACAGAAGGGAATTTTTCTGCAGCTGATTATAGACTCCCTATATAGTGCCTGAAATGTGCCACGAGCGCAAAGGCGACCGCGCCACCTATTAGCATCACCGGAACATCCGCAGCCCCCCCGTCAGGATCAAGGCTCCATTGTTCAGCGCTGAGCTTGTAGGAAATTGTTTCTTCGGTCAGAATGAAAAGTGATTTAAAGCGTTCTGCCCATTCGGTGTTGGGACAAAACCCACCCAAGCCCTTTCAAGTCTGGGCAGTGAGAGCCTGCCCAGCCCTCAGGAACAGACCAACCACAGGGTGTGTGCCTGTTCCAGGGTCACATTCCCATTCCCTCACCCTCGTGCGGGGCCACCCATCACCAGAGGGGCTGGACCTCCCCTGCAGTAATAAAAAATCTGTTAAAAAATTTGAGAGCGTTCGACTTCACACCCGGATCTCCCCAATTCCCAGAGGACCATCGCGGCCAGCAGATGGGCAGCCTGTTTGCAGGGTCAAGTGACTTTGTCCTGGCAAACGTTTAGCCTGAAAAAATCCCTTCATTAAGTTTCTTTAAAATGAACGTTAAGTTATAAGCTTGGGCAACTTGGTTTTCCAGCTAAAAATAGTTCACTGGAAATATTTTTGCAAGCCTAGTGACACGAACGGCCACAAGCAGCCGAAGAGGCAGACAGAGCAGAGAGCTGGAACACCCCAGGGAAAAGCCAAGTTGGGTGTTTATCCCTGTGCAGGAAGGCCGATGGTCAGCAGCAGAGAGTGGCCCCTGCCTCCCAAGGGTCTCTGCCATATCCTCCCTTGCTTACAGAGACTTCTCCACAGCTGCTGAAGAACCTCACCAGAGGAGACGCTGAATTTGAGGGAAAACCACAAAACCACACCTGTGCAGAGTTCAAAAAATAACTCATCCCGCTCTGCCACCGCAGCAGCTGCGAACCCACCTTTGAGAGAGACAAAGGGTGGTTTAAACATGGAATTAATACAGTAAGAGCTTTGCAAGCAAGTGCCGCTACAAGACCCGTGCGATGGAAGCATGCTTGTTCGAGGTGTGAACCCTTCTGCAGTGTCAGCAAGCAGAAGTTTGCCACACAAATAGCCTCTTAAGATGGTTATTTGTATTTATTTTTGCACAAAGGCGAGCGAGTTCCGCTCTACGTGACCTGCAGTTAGCTATAAGGAGCCTTGTCCTTTGGCAGTGTGACCGGTTATGCTGACGCGTGGGCAGCAAAAGGGCACGTTGGAGCTCCGTCCCCTCCCTGCCTCCGAGCTCCCAGCGCCCACCTCCCCTCCTCTGACTCCCTGCCTTTACCAGATCCCGGTCACCCGAGGTGCCGGTTGCACAGCTGGCACCAGGACTTTGATGCTTTAAGCATCAAGAATATTTATTCTTATTTTCCCCCAAGTCAAAGTCCCTGCCCTCGACTCGCATGTAATGTTCCTCGCACCTCTCTGTCCCTGCAGCACTCCAGAAGAAAGGACACTTAGAAGCCAGAAAGGTTATGAAGAAAAAAAGAGCACTTACGATTTCTTCGAGCAGCACTTTTCAGTCACCCTGTCTGTAGCAAACTTCTGGAGAACTCCAGGCTAAACCCATGCAGATTATTAAAATCCATCGGTTTTCCCCCAAGCTCATTATTCTCGTTGCCACAGGGCACTGCTCACGGCTCCCAGCTCCCAGCAAAGGCTTTTCTCGGTTCTCTGTTCCAAGGACCTCGTGTTGCACAGCTTCTGGCGTCAGCACCCACAGCCCCATGGGCTGCACCAGCCCCAAGAAAGGAAGACACCACTGGGGCAACCTGCGGTTTGTCTTCACATACCTGGAGCAAACCTCAGCCTTCCGCTGTCTGAACTGGGCTGCCCAGGAATCCCACAGCTCTGAAAGCCATAAAATCCCACTGAGATCCTACGACGTAAAGGACAGCAAGTCACTCAGGGGCAGCGGTGGAAAGCTCTGAAGACAACCAGCTTTCCCAGCCCACCACCCTCCTCACCGCTGCGACAGCCAGGGGACAGCCTTACACAGAGCGGGGTTCACTCGCTGCAAGACGCTGGCTGGTTGTGACTGCAGCCAAAAACGCTCTGGAAGGCGGGGAATAGCAAAGGAGTGCCTGAGCAGCAACTTGTGCGTGGTCGCTGAGGTTTTATTTTATTGCACACAAGTGTTTGTTAGAAATGCTTTGCTTTAAAAAGCAAAACCAAACCAAACCCTTACTCACCGCTTCTCTACCAGATTTTAACTGGTTGAGGTATCACCCAAGAAAGAGCATTCTTAAGGTATTCTGCACACAGCCTTCCCCGTTTCACGTCCAGCAAGGCAAACCGCCCCCAGATAAATGCCCCAGTGACCAGCACCCCCAGCCAAAGGCACTTGCCAAGCACAGCCACGTGTACTGGAAGCCACCTCGTGAGTGTGACCGGGGCTTTTGGGAGAAGGAACTGCTGCTGTGAACCCTCTGCTCTGGCTCGCTTGCTCTGGAGCTCCTCATGATTTATGTCTGGCCGCCCTCCTCTCAACTTTGTGCCAACTGGAGTAATAAGGAAAAGGTAGAAGGAAGAGCCAGCTTTCCCCAGAAGACTTTCTGATTGGAAAGACTAAGTTAGCATTTTTCCAGGCTTCAAACCTGGTCTTATCTCACCAGGAGTGAAGGAAACCACCATGCAAGAGCATGAGGTGCACCTCATGCCACGCTGGACTGAGCCATCATGCCCTTTTCCTTCAGAAAACCAATTAATTCATTGCCCTCCATTTCCACTTGTTGAGGAAAAGCGATAGCAGACAGACATGGGTTTTTCTGCTGCAGAGAAAACCAATTAGAATAGACTTTTTTAAAACCGTGTTCTCCAGCTTCCACTGGACGGGTCAATGTTTAATTGCAGCGGTGGCACCAAGAGCTCCATCACTATCAGATGAGCCACAATCAGTGTCATTTTGACAGGAGATAACGAGCGCCGTAGTCAAACTCTGGTTCTGCGGCGCTGATTACTGGGCAATTCATTTGCATTTACAGACAAGGGCAAACGCGGCATGAACAAGCACCAGGCCCTCGTGTTCCTGGGTATCATTAACCAAGCGTGACTCAGGATGAGAACATGCATGGGCCCATGGTGACACCACCTAATTTGCATCAAGTGGAGCTTTGCTTGTGAGATGACTGTGTTTCGGTGCTACACGTGATGCTGGTCAGTCCCAGGAGCAGCACGGTGGAAGGAAATGGTGTGAAACCACTTAAAACCGTGTCCTACGCCAGGGCTGCAAGAAAGGCGGGCAGATGCATTAGTCAAGGTGAGAAGCTGGCCCACAAGATCTGAGGGTGGAACCCCTCTGCTGGGAGGAGAGGGCAGAGAGCTGGCGGGGTTCAGCCTGGAGCAGAGAAGGCTGCGGGGAGACCTTAGTGCAGCCTTTGAGTGCTTCAAGGGGCCTGTCCCAAAGCTGGGGAGGGGCTGTTCAGCAGGGGCTGTTGGGACAGGACAAGGGCTGGTGGGTTCAGCTGGCAGAGGGAGATGGAGAGCAGAGAGAAGGGAGAGATTGTTGCTGCTGAGGGTGGGGAGACCCCGGCCCAGGTTGTCCCAAGAGGTGGGAGAAGCCCCCTCCCTGGCACTATGGCAGGTCAGGTTGGCCCTTGGGGCTCTGAGCCCCCTGCTCTGGGTGCAGATGTCCCTGCTCCCTGCAGGGGGTTGGGCTGGGTGGGCTTCAAAGGTTCCTTCAACCCAAACCATCCTGTGACTCTATGATTTTTAAACATGAAAGGAAGGGACTGGACTTGATGAAAAGGAGTTGGCATGAAGTTGTGATCAATATAGCTTAACTGATGTTCTCATGCACAACCATAACACAACCCAACACAGCACTGCCTCCGGGAGCACAGGATTTCTCTGAATCTCAGCAGAAGAGGACACACGAAGATCCTGGAGAATTTAAGCGCGATTAGTCGGTAATCTCAAGCAACTGTCAATTAGCAAACTCCTGAAAGGGATTTGGAGCTGGAGCTGACAGCACAGTTTGAGGAAGACATCCTACCAGAGAGGACTAGCAAGGAAGACAATGTGCAGAGCCCTGATACAGGAGCGTAGTCTGCTCATCTGGTGTGAACCCAGTGAAAATATCAGGGACTGCGTGCTCTCAGCCAGACACCAAGCCAGAAACCACGGAACTCACTACGCTGACAGTCAAAGTCAGCTGTGGGGAAACCGGAGTCAGATCAGGAAGCAGAGAAGGTAACAGCAACAGTAGTTTACAGGGCCATACGTGTGTCTCTGAGCTAAACCACTAGATATAGTATTTGCATTGCTACAGCTGCCATCACGAGCAGCTTGTTACCATGGTGACGGTACATACTGGTGGGGACAGAGCATCTAGTGTACGAATAATAAACTTCTCAAACAAGCAAGAAATTTCAAGAGCGTTTTAAGTGAAATACCAGGAGAAAACGCAATCCTGTCTTCTCCCAGTTGTGTGGGGTACAGTTGATTCCCTCTTTGTTTTCCCCTTTTATTTAGGAAAAAAATCTAGAAGTATCTCAAGTTCTTGATTTTAAACAAGATAAAGGGTTTAGTGGGGGAAGGAGGAAGTGTCAAAGAAACACTTTCATTCTGGTAAATTCAGAGTTACATTCTGTTGAACATAAGCTTAATTGTAAGATGCTTTGGCACAGAGCAGTTACCAGTTCTGGAACCAGTCCCCACCCTCCTTGCTCCTCTTTACCAGGATCTTTTCTTGCCTGCACGGGATGCTCTGACTCAGCAAGAGGATGCTGATACACTGCATCGGCTCGAGCAACACACCGCTGAACTGACAAAGTGTTAAATGTGGGAATGCTGAGGATTGTCCTGATGGACACTTCACACCGGGATGTCTCCTCAGCAAAACTCCTGAAGTCCTCTCCAAAAGAGGCTTCACACAAACAAACTCAAGCTTGAACAATTAAAACATTGAGGGGGGAGGAAACACGTTCAAAGCCCTGTCCCGGATCTCGCTCCCTTGGAACCAGGATAACGTATCATGGGAGCTCTCCACGGCCTGCCAGGAGCGTAATTCCGCGGCATTTCTCCTGGTTTGTGTGTGTACAGGCACAAGAGAGATGAGTCTCACCAGGAAGCACTGGTTCAGCACAAAAACTAGAGGTTCTTCGACGTACCACCTCTGCTTGCTTTAAAAGCGGATCTGTGGAAGAGGTTTGCTTTGCTGACCTGTGCTATAAACCTAACGGAGCTGAGTCGCTGAAACATCAGAGCAGAAAGAGAGACTAAGCTGCTCCGCGAGCACCTCTTACACCAAGGGTACCGAGCTCTCCACAGCGCAGCACTGTTTCACAGAGCTCCTTCCAACCCCACACCAGCAGATGCGAGAGGACACAGAAACACGCAATGATCGAGGCCACATCTGCACTGAGGGGTTTTTTTAAAGGATTTTGCAGACTGCAGTCCTCAGAATTGAGACAGAAACAAGCACTTGAAGTGCGAGCTACAGCAAGCTGTGCTCGGGCTGTAAATAAGACTCAGAGTCCAGAGCAAGCGTTGAAGTGGACAGTGCCAGTGAATATTAGGCAGCGCTGGTCCTCACGAAGCTTCTTCAGCTTTAAGCATTCAACAACTAATGACCTGAGCTGACGTGATTAATATCCCAAATGCTAGAGGTGAACTGCCACCCACCTGGGGGCTTTCTGTACCAACCCGAAAGGCTACAAGGTCTCTCAAAGACATTTTGGAAATCATTGCTCTCTGAAGAATAAGGCACAACTGACATTCGTGTGTTACAGAATACTTTGCCACTTGAGCCAGAAGCTCCATCATTTCTGAGCCTTGCTGAAGAAGGGTTGTTATCTGTCAGTCCTCGAGGAAATGAGCTCTAAAACACATATCAGAAACCGCTGGTATTTCTACAGCACAGGGATGAATCTGGAAATTAAGGTAGAGATAGTACAATTCCCTTGACCTAAAGCAACACAGGGGAAAAGCCGTGGTGTGGCTTCAATCGAGATGTCCCCTGCCTGGCACAGCCCTGCTCTCCCAGATACAGGGCTTCGCTTCATGGCAGGTCACACCCCAAGGTACCTGGGGATTGCTGTTCCTTTCAAACCACTGGATTAGACATAAACCAAGTCACATTCTGCTTTTCTGCTGATTCTCAGGCTCGCTTGCAGATGTAAAACCATCAGCGTGAACGTTGCCTCAGGGCTGTCTACCTCTTGCCTGTGCAAATCCACTGAGGTGTCCATTAACGAACAAGTCTGTTGATACAGCACCTGCATCTTGTGAGGGCACGTCTGGAGACGGTGACGAGGAACCTAAGAGCAGGATGACTTTTCTAGACCACTTGCAAAAGCTCGAGGATCAGATTTGTCCTCCTCTTCTGTGCTATAGCAAGGAGTCCTGCCAGAACCTCTGGAGGGATCAGATTTGCTGCTCTCCTCCTCCATTTTGTTAAGAGGCACCTTGGGAACAAAGGAACAGCTCTGACGGGATTTTACACACAACGTTGGTGAGTTTTTTAAACCCAAACAAATGGCCTGAAGGATGAAGCGAGAACCGACTTCACTCCGTATCACAGAACCGGTGAAGTTATGACAACCACGACTGCAGTTTCCAACACAGACCATACGCTGTTTTCTCTCAAAGCAAAGCAGAAAAAAAAAGTGATTCAGGAACAAGCACCTTTCAGACCTTGGTTACACACAGCAGCCGAAGCTTATAGATGCTGTTTTCCTTCTTTCTAGGTCACTGCAATACAGAAAGCAAACACTGAACGGTCCCACATACCAGGAAACTGCAGGTTAAAAGAAAAGGTGTATCAGCTTCCTGAGCTGCAGTTTTGTACACAAATGCCTACGACGACCCACGATACCACCGTTAGCACTATTAAACCAATTATCCCCTTTATTTTCACTAGGTAATGAGCAACGGGGCCCTGTGGCCTATCCAGTGCTTCCTCAGCAGATCCCAGAAACGGATCCAAGGGCCCACGCTGGCTGTGAGCAGACCAGATGCACAAGGCGAGGGGGTTTGTCCCAGTTTTATTTTGTCCAGTCCATTTGGACCCCAGTATTTAAAAGTGTAGCGTATAAAGATGGGTCTATCGCTCCACTTTCTGCCTCCTCCAAGTCAGGTCAGCTTAGGCTGCACGTATCCGTCTCGAGAAAGTTCCGATAGACATTTCCACGGTTAGACAGAGGGTCAATAACATGCCATTTCCCATCCATCAAGCCACTAATTTTATCTGTAAACCTGGCACGGCTTTGTCGCTTCATCACCAAACCACCTATGAAAGGTTCACTTCTTGATCAGCCTTGGACATTTCAGAACCGAGGCTGGTGCTTCCGTCAGGCTCCGCAATTCCTCTTGCATCCAGCTCCCACCATCGCCTTCTGGACCGAGAAGTTAAACCCTCGCCTACGAACAAGGGTTTGGAAAAGTCTCAAGAGCTTCTGAGGGGTTTTTGGCCTTTTCCAAAGGATTAACAGCACAGGATTTTCCTGCAGTTTAAGGTATAAAGATACAATTGTGTTCGAGAGGAAGACCTGAAAGAGCCAAGCTTGGAGACTAACAATGATCCCCACACGAGCTTCCTTGACGCGGCGGCAAGGCTGCCAAGGAAGGAGCCTCACAAAGCGCTGGGGGCTTTGGTTGGGAGATGTGAAAGCACCAGCAGGCCCGAGCCCATCAGCCATCACAAAACGGTGGCGAGGCAGAGCCGGGGTGGCACCGGTGCCCAGAACGGAGGCTGCCCTCGCCCTGGGACGCCCGCCACGCTGCATTCAGTCCTGTCAAATACCTTTTAATGGTTTCCAGTCTTTGAAGACTGGGCTTTCGCTCAGTGGCTGCACCAGAAGCCAAAGCAAGTGGTCCGGGTTCATCCTCAAGCGCTGTGGTTTTCTCTAGCTCTGAGCAATCTCAGCACCTCACAGGAAGGCATTAAAGCTGCTCTGGCACAAGTGACACCACCACAATCAGAGGAAGGGAAGAACATGGGGCTGTTTTTTAAAAAACATGACCAGCAGAACAGTAGAGGGTGTTGCTAAAACACAGGAACACAGAGTCCTTGCCGCTGTGGCCAGGCAGTTTCCTCGGAAAGCCCCTCTGGGCCGATGGAAGGGCTGGAGACAGGCGGGAAGGTTCCCTGGAAGGGTTTGGAGGGTGCTCTCCCAGCTGGCCAATTTACAGCTCTTTGAAGCAAAGCCTCCGGTGCAGCAGAAGCACCAAATCCACTTGGAGAGGGGGACCAGGACAGAGCAGCGAGTCTGTACCTGCTGGAGTCAGGAGCTCCTCACCCCCCCAACCCATCAGCTTCTGATCCAAGAGCTTGTTCCAGCATGTCTTAATTATCCCCCTTCCCTCTCGGCTCCCTAACGAGAAGCACATCAGTTACCCGAGGGCAGAGCCTAGGGCAGGTTTACAGATCAGCTACCCCAGTTTACATCCACCTATTTCCGAGAGCTGCAGGAATAATCGCCGCAGAAACCTGCCTCGAGGTTTCCTGCAGGAATAACCATACCTGAAGCTCGTCACATGGGTAAAAAAAAAAACAAACCCAGCCAATTTAAAACTGAACTTTGTAATCGAGTTTTGCATAAATGACCGTAATGCAAACCGCACTATCAATAGAACCGCTATTGTTAGACCCGATCCCCAGCTTTTAGACCGCAGTTACTGAGCTTTGCAGAGAGAAGGCGGTGCTTTCTTATAATTAGTTTGAAACAGAAGATTCCTTGACATCATCTGCTTTGGCTCACCATCAGAGAAGGGACAAAGGAACACTACTGCAACCGCACTAGAAACTAATTAACACAGTTCGGTCGTTAGTGGGTGCAGCTGCCCAAAAAGGGGGATTTTTGTCACCGAGTTTGAAGTATCTCCTCCTCCAGAGATGAGCTGAAAACCCCTCCCCAAGCTTCCACCACTCCAGAACAAAAAGCCCAGCGCTGCCCTCCGCCAGATGCTCTGGATTGCAGGTGACCTCCGGCAGAGCCGGTGAGAGTTTCAAAGCCGCGCGTTTATCGCAGCCTTCTTTCAGAAATGAGGATTGAGCAGACTTGACACACTTGAAGCCATTTTGGATGACAGTATTACCAATCCTCCGAACCCCCCCGATTAACCCCTGTGCTGCTGCAAAGAAACAGCGTCCCGAGACGGCCAAGGAAGGTAAAATAAAGGACAGGGTGGAACTGCAGGACCAGTGCTCTGCTCCCAGCAGCCTGGAAATTTTCCCTTGTCCTGTCAGAGTGACTTATTCCCCCCACCCCCCCCCCACTCACCTCAGCCATCTTGGCAATTTTAACAGAGATGCGAGGCTCGAAAGAAAGGAAGTAGGAACATGCCCTGCTTGAGATGTATTTTAAGGTTAATGAGAAAAGCGTTTCCCCCCTTTGCTCCATGTGCGAGCCCTTCCCATCTCCACACCAGGGCAGATCTCCGGCAGCAACCACAGCTCATCAAACCACAGCTTTTGGGCTACCAACCGATACACCAGCACCCCAAAAACTGGACAGGCTTCTCCTCTTGGCCACCTGGAGCCAAGGTCAACCCAGACCGGACTCAAGCCCATCACCTACGGCGTGAGAAGCTCCATGTCCCATCACTAGTTCAGCAAACTGCCTGTGCTCCTCTCTATGACCCTGTCTCCGCTTCATGTGGAGTTATTCAGGAATGTTATACCCAAACCTCAGTGGTGGCCCCACTCCATGTGATTAAAAAGCAGGGAGGGTTTTCACCCTTGTCTTTAGCAGATGTATGACTGGTTGTAGGGCACAGCCCCAGCAGCAGCCCAGGAACAGGGACTGGGCAGGAGGCTGGATACAGCCTCACGCTTCTGGCTCATCCGCTAAATTTAGCCCAGTCTACTAATAACCTAAACCCAGCTGATGTGGGTTTCTGTGATGCATGTGGCAGCCTGGTCAGCTCCCTTTAGCTCCTAAGAGAAAAATGTGCACCCTGCAGAGTCCTGACGCCTTTTGGGTGACTTTGGGAGGACCAGCTGGGGAGAAACAGTTACTGATTCACACAACGGCCTGGACCGAGCCCCGCGGTTTCAGCTTCTGATCCGCCCAGTGTCTTTCAAGAACGAGGGGAACATTTTCCCCAGATGTTTTACATGCCACAGTTTTTGTGTATTAAGGAAAACAAGTGAGAGAAAACTAACACCGTGATGAGGCACGCTTACTCACCAAAACACTTAACCTGCCAGCTCAGGACCCTCTTGCCTTCACAGACCTTTTCTGCCATGTAAAGGAGAGTAGAAGCCTTCACCATCTCAGCGCCACACACCTGAGCGTGTGGCCTTTCCCCAGGTGCTCAGCAACAGACCCCCAGCTGCTATGGGAAACAAAACCTACAGAAGATTAGGAAATCCACCTACCTTAAGGCTCAATTCTAGTGCCTGCAGAGAACTAGCGAGAGAGCATTGCACACAGAATAGCCTGAAGTGTCCTAATTACACTGAACTTTGGGTAGCGGTGAGGAAAACTGTGACTTTGGAAGCCACCGAGAGGCCCAGAGGACAATTTAAGGACTCACTCACTACTGAGCTGTACTTACTATGAGACTCAAAAAAAACCCACACTAATGCCACTCCTGACCCTGAAGAATCCTGTTGCACCCCGGCCACACTGAGCAGGAAGCCCTTGCAAACATATAAACTGAAGTCCAAAATAAAACCCAAAGGAAACGGCATCAAAGGCAATATTCAGCAGCAGAGGACTAAAATTTTTGGCTCTCACAGGACAGAGAAGCTGGTTCGGACTCAAAGAGGCAGCTATAACACCAGCTGTTCTCATAGCCGAGCCCCACTTACACAACCAGCTCCAGAGAAAAAACAACAGAGGAGAACAGTTTGTTCAGCCCAAAGAGAGCCAACATTTAGAAAGCTACAGCAGGGCAGTGCAAAGGGACACATTTTCAGCAAGAACAAGTCACTGGAAGGGACCGCACCTGAGGAGCTGCACAAAAGATACGTGTCTGCAGGAGCCCAAGTGAAGCAGCTCCGCAAGAGGAGCAACCGCTTTGGTGTCTGATCGCTCCGAATCCTAACGCAAGAATCTCGACCTTCAACGTGCGCCGAGACCTGAACACCCCCCGCTCCTCACCAATCTAGATCTAAATCTGTAAGTGGGGGTTAGCACCCGGGGACAGGCAGACGGTTTAACTGTCCAACCATCCATAGGCTTTGCAGGTTGAACAGCAAGTTCATTTCAGCGGGGCAGCAGATCTTCTTTCAGAGCGTTTTAAATGCAAACCAGTGTCTTCTCACGGATGCTTCACGCTATGAGAACGTTATTGCTGATCATTTCGAATTTACAGTATCTTCTGTTTCATTTGCCAAGACGAAAGTCTCAATATTATGCTGGGGAAATTCAAGTAGTGACCAATAACTAAAACAGGGTTCGCAGTTTATATCACTTGCTGAAACCACGGGGATTTCTTTCTTCAGCCTTGCACTTAACCACAAGTAGAGTTTTGAGATCGCTCCCTGCCCCCATCTCTCCTCCACATGCAAAGCGACTGCTTTTGCCATCTGCAAAGCTTGAAGAGTGTGGCCATTGACTGGTGACATCTCCTTGATCCAAACTAGGCAAGTCTTTAAACTCACCTTTTCATGGCAAACTTCTGGTCACGCTGCCAACATCCAACAAGAAAAAATACACAGCAGAAACCATGAAGTCATAAAACCTCCTGAAATAAGACTAATTTAGAGCTTTCACCACAGCTGCGAGCAGGCCAGAATCTGTTTAAGTCCCAGACCCTGGAGCTCTAGCAGAACGCAGGAGCTTGTTATGGCATCCACAATATTTAACGGGGCATGAGGCAGGATGACCGTGTGCTCGCTTGCAGGGCGCAGTCGCTCCTGTCAGCCACGGGAAGGGTGAGTTCACACCTCCTCGCATACCTTCCCTTTCAAGGAATGCACGCTCCAGCACCGAGTTACAAGGATCTGATTTCTGACCGAGCATTGGCCCCCCCAGTCTCTCCCAGCCATGCTCTCCTCTTGGGATCTACGCTTACCCCAACCACCACGCACGGATTCCTTCCCTAGGCCACGAGGATTAAGTTACCTGTGAACCCAGGGCTGCTAAACAAAACACCGATGGTTTAGCTTCCTTATTTCCACTGCTTCCCTCTTTCACAACTGACACAGCCTTAAAAGACACGTTCTTGTCCAACTGCCACCACCAAGCATGGAGGAGATGCCTTCAAGAAGTATCACGGCGCAGCGCTGTGGAGGACCGCTCCCTGTATCAGCGACACGGCCGCAGCCCTCATGCAGAACATGAGCTCAGCAGGAAGGCAGCCCAGTGACGGCGAGGTTTAAAGCTTGCCTTGCTGCTACGTGAAACCAACGCTGTGCCCGGATCCGTGTGCAGCCTCTGAAGGTTTGAGGGGGAAGGTCAGTGAGTTTGAATTCATGGTATTAGATAGAAGGACAATATAATGGGTTTGGTTTGCCTTCAGCAGAAAGGAGAGCGTAACTGAGCAGGAGCTTCCACCAGCTTCTCCTGATGAAGAAGCTTTCATTGAACATATTAGCAGGGAGAAACCTCTCTCCATCCCTCCAAAGGAAAAAAAAAACCAAACTATAAACCACCCCCCCAAAAAACTAAAAAAAAAAAAATAAAGGACGTTCTCCAAACCAACCAGCTTGGGAACAGCCAAAACATGAGGGCAAGTTCTAGACTTCATCTATCACCAACGCCGTGCCGTGTTCTATACCTCCAAGTTTCAAAAGCACCAAGTTCCTCCCAGCACAGATCTCTCGAGGCTGATATCGTGGTTTAAAAGCCAACAATCCCCTCCTCAAATGCATTTAAAAGCCAAACCTAGCTCTTTTCAAATTAAAAAACAACATCTGGCTTCAAACCATTCACACGTGGCTGAGCAAGACTTAAAGAGCTGCTTCGTTTGCCCTTAGAACTGAGATGAGTCTTAACTCTTCAACCATGTCCATGCTGGATCAAACGGCTTCACAGCACAGGTTTAAAACACTGTTTCAATCTAGAAACACCTTTAAGAGCAAAATGGCTTTCAGCCTCTGGCCAAACCTCAGCAGGTGACCTGGGTTTATGTTCTCCTCCAGCTTTTCTGCTGCAAAAGAGAGGGTGTCTCATTCCCCCCTGCCCCGATGTGTCCCTTCGCAGCTCCAGAGCACGCCCGGTCCTGCCACCAGCGAGACCAGCCACAGCCACACCCACAGACCCCCAGAAACACCAAAGTGCTTCAGTTAATAATTGATCAATCTTTTTCAACTTTGCATCTACTCATCTACCACGCCAGAGGTTACCCAGGGACGCGCTTCAGTACCACGCCATAGCTTTTACCTTTTTCCAGAAGTACGATAGATCACTGCATGAGGAGCTGATCCCACCCTAAACCCTGTCCAGTTTTAGCCAAAATCTTGGACTGTACAGCACGCCGCAGCCTCTCTCCAGCGCAAAGATGCTCATGCTCACCTTGCAATGCCATACCTTCCTGAGGGGTGGGGAGCAGGCGGCCAGGACACTACTCACCCTCTCTCAATACCGGTCACTCACTATACATCCTGCTGCCTCCTCCCCTCCTGTCACCTCCCTCCAAATACAGTCTGTCCCAACACAGTCGTAACGAAAAGGTCCACAGACGAGGGACTAGGCACAATCTGCAGTGACACGCAGCTGGGGGGAAGGCAGCGATGATTTGTTCAGCTAGGATTGAGATGCTCGGTCCCCCCATGCCAGAAGTGCTCAAGGCCAGGTGAAAAGCTCAGCGGAATTTGGAAATACTGCAAAATTTATCTAACAACACCGGGCAGCTTTGAACCTCAACCTTTCCCAGGGGATGACAAAGGCCTCCAGGGTTCAGCTCCCCTGAAGGGCAGCAATTGTCATACATGTTGAGTTTTCCTCATGAAAACATTAACATGAATTTAAAACATTCATTTTTTTAAGGGAGTATCACAAAAAAATTAAAACCAGCTCCAGCCAGCCAGTGCAAAACGTTTCAAAATAATCCACCCAGACATTCGATTTGTACAAGCACAAAGAAAATATTTGACGCTTCTTTCTTCCAGCATTTAGCCCACAGAAATCACGCACCAGTGGAACACAATTATTTCTGGAGAGCAGCATGTGACCCTCGGAAAAGGATGGAAAATGGGAATGCTGAGCATCCCTCCTCACACCGAGTCACTAATACCCAGGAGTCGACACCCCCTCCTGCGCCTTCCCGTACACGGATCGTGCAGAACGCAGGGGCGTGCTCTGTCATTTGGGGTGTAGAAGGGCTGAGGGTGGACAGGCCACCCCCAGCACCTTCCTTTCAAAAGGCAGACCCGCCCCTCCACCTGATTTCAGATACCTAATGCCAAGAAAATGGACTGCCAGTGGTTTGGCTTCTCTGGGAAGGCTGAATCAATTTGCTCTGGGGAATAAGAGAAATGATTTAAGACTCGAGGACAGCTCTTGGAAGCTGCAACGGTAACAAGAAGAAATAAAAAAAATACTATAATCATCCTGAATCCAACACGAGTCCCAGTTTGAGGAGAATCGTTAAATGGCTACACGAGCCCAAGAGGCAGCGAAATCACCTTTTTCCAAGAGACTAAATCCACCCCCATCCTCAGACAGATCCTTATGGGAGAGGCTGAGGAACTGGAAGAAGATGGAGAGTGAAGATGAGGAGACAGCAATAAGGGGCGAGTGGTCCCAAAGAACCGAGTGGGGAGAAGGGAGGGAAGAGCCTGGCAAAGCCTAAGCAGGGATTGCCTCAGTGATGGGCGAGCGCTTGTACCTCTGTGCAACGGCTGAGCAGTGTTCAGAGAGCATCAGCGTCCAGGGACAAACAGTTCCAGACATCCCAAGGTGGAAAAAAGGATGAAAAAATTAATAGGATGGTGGGAGGAGAGGTGAGAACTTGATGGTTGTGCCAGCAATAAAACTAACTCAGCCCATTTCCCCGGGATGCGGTGCAAGATCCGTCACATGGGGCATTTCCTAACGGCGCCGGCAGCTCATCCGCACGCTCCCTGCTAGAACTGGGCAGCGGCACACAGGCGGTGTGACCTCGTCGAAACTCGAGATGAGAAGGTCGTATGAGCCTTCAGTCACGCGAGCTCTGTTTTGGTGAAGAAAAACAAAGAGCCATGCTCTGTGTTCACTATTCCAGAAATACATGGACAAAATCCGCAGGGAAATGGAGGGAGTGAAAGGAGGAAGCTGAATGTGCACAACAAGACCCACAGCGGAACGCTGGACACACACTCACACGTGTAATTCACATTCAATATTCAAAAAAATATCGTTATTCAGCAACCCCTCATCTTTGCTGCCCGAATAACGTCCAGGAGAACAAAGCGGAATGGCCCGACCCCTCTTCCTTGGCATCCCATCACCTCTGATTTCAGCAGGCAGCACAAGGGATGGCGATTTGGCCGGGACCCCACTCCCCGCAGGAGCCTGTCACTTTAACTGCAGGCACTTCCCGGCCTTAACAACAACCTGTTTTGTGTTTATCCTGGGTATATGACTCCGATTAAATCACGGTGTAAGAAGGGCACCGAGTACCAACAGGTGCCGAGAACATGAAGTTATAGAGCAACCAGCACTCGCTCTGTGCCGGGGCAGTTTCAGATACACCCTCCCCTTCCTGACAGCCCCAGTCCTGCTGCTTTACCTTGAAGGAAACAAAATAAGGGAACAATCAGGCTGAAAAGTCTATCAGGGCTCTTAATTTAAAGCACTTCTATGCCTCCAAGGAGCGAGCTGCCACCACCCTCTCCCAGAGCGAGCCGGTGGCAGGCAGGCAGAAGGCGAGACAGCAATTCAGCACCTGTTTGAAAGGGCGATTAATCAACATTCTAAAAATGAAGGAAACACTCTGAATGAGCCACCGCTGCTTTCTGGGAGCTCTGGAGAGGAAGGTGGCAGCACGACACAGGGCAGCTCCTCCCGCTCGGCACTCAGGTACCAACACAGCGAGCAAAGCCTCAAGGCTTTGCTTACAAGCTTGTCATTAAGATGTTTTTTAAAAAAAAAAATCATAAATTTAAACATAATTTTAATGCCGGTGCACGGCAATACCCAGACCCAGGACACAAGGCAAGCTGCACTTCCATGAAGATTAAAAATTCCCTGGCAAAGGAACCAATGCAGAGCCTCATCAGGGGGCATCTTCTGCTGAATCCAACATATTAAGACTTCCCCAGGGTTTGCAAGATCCGCAGCCAACATTATTGGCTGCTGCTGCAGAGGAGCACTGAACGTGTGGGAGTGCGCTCGGCGAACCGCGCTTCCAAAAGCTCGTCAGGATAAGATAGTCGTGATAACACTTAAAAACAATCAGCTACTACAAAGGCACAACCTCGCTAGGGAAGAGAGGAGAAACAGGAAGCACGGCCTCCCCGATGCGGCGGAGCGGCGAGTGGGGACACCATTTCACAGGCAGGCCACTCGTTTGGCTGAAATCCTGCGCGCGCTTTTATTTTTCAGACTGTTACTACACAGAAACGGCCTCCGCGATTTGTTTCATCAGCATTTAGTAACCCAGCGCCAGTTCAGCCTTGAGAACCGGGTACCACCATCCTAAAGACAACGGAATGGGATGCAGAACACCAAAATCACCACTCCAGAGCTGGAGAAATAGCTCGAAGTACCCAAACGCAGAGCGATACAAAAGGTTTCTTTTTCTTATTTGAAATAGGAGCAGGCGCTCTGCTCCCAGCCGCCTCCACCGACCTCATACCCCCCAGTTTCATCTCAACGCCCCTCGCAATTATATCATTAAGCAGGTGCTCCGCGCTTTCAGGTCTGCTCGACAAGCCTGAGCTGCAATAGCCTCTGCGATCAAACTGACAAGGCAACAATGGAAGAGTGAACTTACAGTTCCAGCCAAGAGCCCGGCTTTTCGGGGGAGGGGGGGGGAAAAATCCAGCCGCCAGCAAAGTCGCCACATTCGGCTCTAAAAGCTGCAAGACGATACCCTTGGAAGTTGTCATTTAGGCAACAAAGATGATTTATTAGTTTTATTCCTCCAGTTGGTTTGGTGGATTTAAACTCCTCATAACGGCAGGTAGCACTGTAGGTCCTGAGCCGCGTTTAACTGGATTTTATTTATAAGCCACAACCTGCGCCAGCATTTCTGGCTGCTCCAGGGGAAGGGGGGGCACTCTCCCAGTTCTGAAACGGGGCCATCGCCACATCTTTGTGCATTTCGAAGTACCACCACATGATTCCCCTCATCCCTGGAGACCTCATTAAAACCCAGACCCAGAAGTAGAGCAGGAAGAAGCGTAGCGTGACAGTTGAAAATTTACATTCTGACTCGTCAAAGTTTCCAGAAATGTCTATTCCTCCAAAACACAACAATAACAACAACGCGCACCAAACCCTACCAAAACAAGACATTCCAGCGCACACGCTCTGCCCCTGGGGACAGGCCAACGCGAGTGAAGCCACGTGACAGCCCGATTGCTCAACGCGGCTCTTGGAAGGTGTTCAAGTCGGCTGATAAGTGCGGCGTAAGCCTATAATGAACAGAAAAACGAATTTATCCCAAATGTAAACTGCGTCCTCCCCTTTGCCTCAGCCGAGCTCGGTGGAGCAAACACAGGGAGCTTTGTGATTACAAAATACTCCGCAGGTAAACTCGGGAGCTTTGTACCTTTATTCTCCTTGACTCAGGACGAGCCTAAAATTAGCCGGGAGGGCGACGCTCCGCGTACAATGCTCCCCGGCAGCTCCGATGCGCGGTACGAACCTTCAGCAAACTGGTCAGAACAGGGAGATTCAAATGAAGCTGAGCACTATTTATAATTCCTTTCATGCACAGAACAGGGTGACACTTCCCTTTTCCAGCTCCGATGCTTAAAAATAGAGCTCGGGGACTACAACCCAGCCAGGAGCATCTACCCACAAAAGGAGGAAAATAAATCAGCGCAAAATAAACTCCCAGCCAAGGGGAGGCTGCAGACAGCTCACCCCGGAGCACCCACCTCGCTCCCCGGCGCAGAACAATAAACCCCAGCTGGGAATCGCAAACCACCCCGTGGTGCAGGGCGGGGGGAGCCACGGGGTGCTGGGGTGCATCCCCCCCACGGGTGTAAACAGGAGGGCTGGGGCACCCCATCAGCTGCCGGCTCGCTCCGCCCAGGCCCCAGTTTCCGGGTAGTAACAGAGCAGCCAATCCGCGGAGTTGCGAGCTCTGCCTGAGGCCTCTTGCCTGCAAACATGGCTCCAAGGCCGGCGGCTCACCCCGAAACTGGGGGGGAAGCGGGGACGGGATCCCCCCCGCCCCAGCACCTCGCAGTGCCTGGGGTGCTGGCGGCTACCTGGAGAGGCTTGGCCTTGAGACTGAGCGCTTCCCGGCAGCCCGTGGGATACCCCTGCGCTTCCCAGCCACTGGCAAGTGGGTCCCGAGGGGTTTTGGGGGGGGCACAGAGACTTCCTACAACACTGTGCCTGCCCGTGGGGTGCAGGCGGTGCCTCCCCTGCTCTATGGGTACACATATCATGCAGGAAACTTTCACGAGCGTGGTGGGGGGCAGCAGCCCCCCGAGATGGAGGGGGAAGGCAGCATGGATCCCCCCCCCCCGCAGGCCCTTCCCCAGCATTTGCACAATGCCACGATGGGGAGAGAAATGAGTGACTCAGAGTTTCAGCACATCATTGCCCGGGCGATTATTAAACACCAGTTCAACACGTTAACGCGTGCACCCCGAGCTCTGCCCTCTCTCCAGTCCCGGTGAGCCCAGCTCTCCCCTTCCCCACTCACAAAGAAACATCCACCAAAGGACACGGATGTGTTAGGATTGGAAATAGGAATAATAAAGAGACCCCACTCGGCTCCTAAACCTGTCAGAGCAGGAGAAGGCAGCCGTGTTATTCGCTCTGGCCATCACCGCCACCCCCCCACACACTCAAAAAGGTAGCCCTTGGCAGGCCGTAAATCCACATCATTATTCTCCACCGGAGACGCGAAAAGAGGCTGAAAAGAAAACTGTAATGAAAATGGCAGCAAAAAAAAAAGGGGGGCTGGGAGAAAACCCTACACAACAACAAAACCCTGGAGCCCCAGGGAGGAGCAGCCTCCAAGTACATTCCTTCAGACCAGCCCCCTCTCCTCTGGTCACACCAAGACCCTCCTGGCTGTCACGTCGGGAAGCAGACCCTCATTTCCGATCAGCTTCCCAAGAGGAAGATCCCCCAGGGAAGCGTCTGGGGAGCCTGGGCCTAGTGAACTGCGCTGGGCCGGGGCGGGCAGGCGAGGCAAGTCAGGCAGACAAACAAAAAAAGGCTGGGGAGGGAGGGAGGAGCGGGAGGAGAGTCATCTGACACATCCAACTTCCTAAGTTTGTTGTCCACAGGAGACCGACTGCTCTAGCTCTAACCTCACCCCTCCAAACACTGGGAAGGCTGTGCCGACAATAACAAGAGCTTTGCTTTGGGGTGTCTTTTGTCGGGGTGGGGGGTGCTAAAAAAGAGAGAGCAGAGCGAAAACTCCCCATCGTTGGGAGGAACACCAGATATTCGGGCCTTTCTACCTACCGCCGCACGGCCCGGCCGCCGCTAGACAGAGCGAGCGAAGGCACTTCAGAAAAACCTGCTCTTTGTCTCCGAAAACGCTGCGATGCCTGGAGATGCTGGCGAGGAACCGAACAAAAAGGGGAGAAAAAAAATAAAGAGCCAGGGGGAGGGGAAAGGAAAGCAGCAGCAGCAGATCAGGTTGGGCCTCGGCCCCTCTCTGGCCCAAACTGGAGATGATCCCTAAGAAAGATTTTATTCCCCCCCCAACACTAAAGAGCTGGAATTCCCGACCCTCCTCCCGGTGCGGTTCAGCATCGATCGCAATCGGCGTTCGGCAGAGTGTGGCATGTGTGTAACTTTAAACCCCCGGATAAAAATAGCTCCGATTCAAGCCCGATCGTAGTCATTTCCTATTTGCTTAAAAACAAGGCGAAAAAAATCTAAGAAGAGCAGCTTTGTGGAGAGAGAGGCGCAGGCTGGACGTCAAGCAGAAGTTTCCTTCGATAAGCCACCCTCACGGCACAAACAGGAGCGGGGCTGCTCCTCTCACCCTCCCCCTCCAAAAAAACCCCCAACAAAATCCAAGATAAGTTTGTTTATCTCTCTCTGGAAACTAAATCAGACCTGTTTCTCGACCCCTCGCCACCGGCAAGTTAGAGCCACCCGAGCCGAGTCCTGCTGAGGGAGGTCAGGCACGTTCAGTCAACAGAGCTGAAAAACACTTTGGCCACTCTTGTCATTTCTAACCCCTCTCAGCACCTTGTAAACAAAAACCTATTAATAAAACAATCCCAGAACCGAATTCCCAAGGATATTTTTCAACGCCACCCACACTCCAGACAGAGAGAAAAAGGATTCGCCACCCTGTGAAGGGCCAAGAATAAAAATAAGGAGGAAAAATAGAAAGAGATCTATCACAGGAGGGAAAAAAGGAAAATAATAAAGGCTCACCCAACCTGGAGCGTTACATAAACCGGACCTCTCTTGCAAGATGGGCTGCAGGCCCCGGCCTCAAAGCCCCTCGCCCACCCAGCCCTTCGCCCACCCCCTGTCACCATGGGGATCTCCCCACTCGCCCCCCCCCCCAAATTAAATCCCTAAGCCAGCACCAGAAGCTTCATGAACCGCAGCCTGGAACAGGGGAGTAAATAATAATAACCCCCACAAAAGCCTTTCTTTGGGCTGTGGCTGCCGGAGCTGCTCTCCCCTTCCTCGCCCTCCCCCTCGGTGGCTGGGCCGAAGGCCAGGGCAGGCGAGGGGGGGTGCAGGGCACCCAGGAAGAGGGGGGAGCCTTCAACAAGGGCGGGGGGGTGGGGGGGAGGCACCTGCAGGGACACCCCCAGGGCACCCCGGCTAGTGGCTGTCAAGCCACAGGGAAGGATAATCCCCCGCAAAATGAGGGATGGGGGAGGTTAGGCCTCACCCCACGGCGGGGGGGGGAGCAGGTCCAACCCCCAGCTCCGGGGAGAGGCCTAGGCCTGGCCTCAGAAAGGGGCGCTGCCGCCGCCCGGGAAGGTGAGGGGAGAGACACGGGAGGGTGGTCCCCGATGCCCCCCGCCCCGGTGCAGGCCCGGCTGAGGAGGAGGGTTCGCCCCCCCATCCCCGCCGCCCCGGGGCCGCCGGCGGAGGAAGGTAGGGAGGGGTTTAGAGGGGGAGAAGTGCAGGAAGGATACAGCTTGACCACGTCGGTGTCCATCCGCCTCTTGCCCGGGCTGGGGGAGGACATGGTGGCCGCGGCCGCCCCCGGTGCTCCGGGCGGGCTGTCAGCGCCGCCGCCGCCGCCGCCCGGGGACGCCCGGCACCGAGGGGAGCGGGGGGGCGCCGGGCACCGAGCCGCTGGGATCCCCCCCCCGCCGCCGCTGCTGCTGTTGTTGTTGCTGCCGTCCGCCGCCTTCCTCCTCCTCGTTCTCCTCCTCCTCTGGTGCCGGTGCCGCCGCCCGGGCCGCCCCCCCCCCCCCAGCGCCGCCTCGCGCTCCCTCAGCCGCGAGCCCCGCTCCGGTCGCCTCTGCCGGAGCCTCTCTCTGAACCCCTGACGTCACCCGCTGTGACCTCACCGCCCCGCCCCGTCACTATTGGTTGCGCCGGTGACGACGCGCCGGCCCCGCCCACCCCGCGGCACGTCGGGAGTCGTAGTGCCGTTGCCGGGGAGAGAGCCGGAGGGACCCCCGGTTCGAGACCCGGCCGGGATCCCAGCACGGGTGTGTTCCACCCCCCGACCCGTGGCACGGCGTCGAGACAGGGTGGCCAGTGTCACCTGGTGGAAGCCACCATTGAACCCAGATCGTAAACCGGAGGAGGCAGCAGACAGCCAGGCCTCACCGTGCGAGTCACTGCCTTGGGCTTTCCGGTGTGGCACCGGCAAAGCATTTCCCCGTGCCTCAGTTTACCCAACTGGATGGTGGAGGCACCCGCCAGCGGCCCGGAGGTGACAGCAGGGCGCGTGATGATGGTGCTAATGGGTGTCTCTTGAGCTGGGGTGGCAACTCCACGCCCGGAGCAGACAGCCCGCATTCCTGACCCCAGCATCAGCCCCAAAATTGACTCCAACGCTTCCTCCCCATGCAGGGAGGAGATGCGGCCGAGGAACCCTGAGTAAAGGGGTGACCTCACCCCACAGGCGTGTGTGCGGGGGGGTGATTTCCTCCATTCAATACCCCAGTGCGGCTGGGGCAGGACCTAACGCACTGGAGGGAATTTGGGGAAGACAAAGGGGAAGGGGGTTATATTTGAGCAGAGGGTGGGGTAGAGTGTCCCCCATTTCCCCAGCCTCAATGCTCCCTGGTAACTGGGAGAACAGGAGGAGGAATATCAGGATTTTCTCTCAATTTCTGTAAATCCTTGTATTTCATCTGTGTAACGCCATGGTCCTGCAACAGGGGTAATTTCAGGGCACTGGGGACTACAACACCAGGGGTCCAGTGGGTTTGGGGACCTTCTGAGTCCTCGTGCGTCTGAAAATTGGGGTGGTGGCTGGCCTTGCTTAATCCAGCATGGGGACATCATCCTCCTCGGCATGGGGGCACCCCATGGGTGGGGGGTGGTTCCTTCACCATGGCCAGGCCAGGCCGACAAAGTGGAGATAGAGGGGTGGCAAGGAGGGGTGTCAGAAACCATAAGAAATGGGGGACATGTGGAAAACCATTGGAAATAGGGTTCTGGGGATAAGAGAGCTCTAGGGACCCACAGGAATCTGGGGGAGGCAAGGGAAGCTGGGGGAAACCATGGAGGGCTGTTGGGGACAAGGGGATCTGTGGGTTTGGGCAGCTTCTCTGTGCTCTACTGCAGAGCCTAACCAAGCCCAGCCCACCCTCACCCCTCTAGGGCTGGGGGTACCCCGGGTGTGTGTAACACCCCCATTTCCACCCCAACTCCCAACCCAGCATGGCCATGGGGTGAAACAGCTCCTTGTTAGGGCCACAGCGGGGGCTCCTCCTCCAAACGGGAGTCCTTTGCTCAAAAAAACCCCACCAAACAACCCAAGAAACCAAGAGGGAATGACACATACCTGTGCCTTCACCCACAACTGTGTGCCCTGTGGCAGACGTCGCATGAGCAGCCCACCTCAAAGCCCCTTCCCCAACATCCTTGAGGATGGAGGCCACCGATCAGGGTCTCCCTCCTCAGCTCCTCCCCCTTCCTCAGAGACTAGTCCCTTCCCAGCACCCAGCCTTGTGGCCTCGAGCTCTGAGAGGCCCAGATGAGGACTGGGCAACAAGAGAGGCAGGCAGTTGGTACTGGTCCCACAAAGATGAGCATCCTGAGGCATTCAGAAGCCACAGGCCAGGTCCAGAGCTCATCCCACCTCAGGAACAAGCACCACACCAGCAGTAAGAAAAAAAAAAAGTGAAATGTTTAATCCCACCTGGTGCCACTTCCCTGCCCTGCTGGTGGCAGGTCACAGCTGGACAAGATGGTCACGAGGTGACCGTGTCTCCTCGATCACCCTGCAGCATGTCCCAGCTCCAGACGGGGCTGTCGAAACCCTCGGGGCCAAGGGCTGCAGCAGCAATTCGTGAAGGCAGGGGGGCTTTGAGGAAGGCAGTCATGGAGGCAGGGACCCAATGGCTGCTGGGGGCTGCGTTGGGCGTGGAGCCCCCTCAGCATCCCCATGGAGCTGCTGTAGAAGCAGATCTCTGGCGGGCAGAGGCGATGCCCAGTGCCACCGGCCAAGCGGCAGGTCCCGGAGGCAGCAGCAGCCTGTTCAGGAGGAATTCATGCTCTCCCACTGCCGGAAAATGCGGAACACCTTGCAGGACTTCACCGAGAGACTCTGCAGGAGAGAGGAGCAAAGCTACAACCAGAAGTTAAGGCACCGCAATGGGACCTGCAACCACCCCCCACCTGCGTGCAGAGCACAGAGGAGACACTGCAGCAAAGCCCCATCTGAAATAGCCTCATGAGCTGCCAGGACATCAGTGTGCTCCTCCTCGTCGTTAGCCTTATTTACCGGAACCAGAGGGGAGAGAGCAAGAAGCAAGGACAGGACCCGGACCAACTCCTGTCTCACACCTCTGACTCGTGTCTGGTCCCACAGGCCCAGCTGGTGCCTTCCCAGCATGTGGCACAGCCGAGGGGACCTGCCTGGTGGGGACACAAAAGTCCCAGAGACAAACGCTGCAGGGCCCTGCAGCTCAGCCCAAAGAACGATCCGGCAGGAAGAATCCAGGCGGATAACAGGGCCTGGGGAGGCAGCAGCAGGTACCACTTGGGGAGGGGGGCTGTGGCTCCAGTTCAGGAAGCGTGGTGCTGGTGGCCACAGGATGTTTGCAGAGAGGGTCAGGAGCTCTCGACCATGACAGGAAACAAAACTGGATTTTGGGCAGCGCTGTGCTGCTTGGGAAAGGTGTTACTTATAGCAGCCCATGAGCCATGAGATCGTTGTAACAGCAGACCTGGCCCAGAGGTTGTCAGCAGAGTGCAGGGGACGCTGAGGCTCTGCAGACACACGCCTGGTCCTTGCCACCCAGCCAGGTTTGTGTCCAGCCTGGACAAAGCCTGTCTACCCTGAATTCTGCCCGCAGGCTCTCAGCCCTGGGCGAGGCTGGGGCCAGCAGCGGTCTGAGCGCTGGGGTTGGGGGTCCCGCAGGCTCACCACAGGCTCTGTCTCAGGTACTCTGTCACCCTTTCTGGTGGCGAGGAGGGTGTTCAGGACCACTTGCCAGCCCGGCTCTGCCTTCGCAGGCTCCTTCTCTGTCTGGGTCGCAATATCCTCCAGGGCTTCCTCTCCCGCCACAACGCTGACCCAGGGGCACCAGTCGCGATGCTGAGAGCTGGGATCGAAGAAGGTCCTCAGAGAAGCATCCTGGGTAGAGGAAGAGGTGACAGTGAAGGAGGACAGTGACAGCATCGTTTAAAAGAGACTCCAATAACATGATAAAACCCTCTCTGTACCTAAACACGAGGCCTGAGCTGGCTATGGGGACAAGCCTGGTCCCTGGGATCAGGAGCACCCTGCCCAGATCCCTCTGCTCCCCACCCAGGCGCTCCCTGTACCTGCACCCAGGTCACTCACCGAGCTGCTGGACGAGCAGAGCCGTGCCCGCTTGGCTCTGCGGAGAGGGCTGGATGGCACCTCCACACTGTCCCCCGACCCCATGCTGCGGGTGATGGGGCGGTTCCTCAGAGTGGGGCTGGCCACCTCGAAGTCACTCCGGTCCATGGGGATGGGCGAGTCCCAACCCCGTGGGCGAGAGATTGCCGGGGACGTGCTCTTCTCGGGCTGCCAGTGGGGAAAGAACAAAGAATTAACAGAGCTCCTCTGGGCAGCAGTGTGTCCTCTGCCTGAAGGGGATGAGGGGAGAGATCAAAGCCTTCTCAGCCATCCCAGCAGATGCCATGTCACCTTCCCTTCACACCAGGAGCATCTCAGAGGTGTCTAGTTGGACATGGGTGGAGGCAGCCCCTGATTTGGAGCACCCTGAGTTAGATAAGCCCCAAGATGCCGGCTGGGAAGGCCTTTTTTGTGCTCTCCTACAGGAGAGGAGGACAGAGCTGCGCAGGGCAAAGGCAGCAGCAATCCTCTTCTGTTGGATGTTGCCTACGGCTGGAGACATGGCACCAAAACGAGCCTCTTGCAAGGTAGGAGGACACCCAAACTACATCAGCCTTGCCTCCTGCATGCCCCTGTACCACCCAGACCTCCCGAGGTGGCTGGGCCATACCTGCTCAGAACCAGGAGGGAGCGTGTCTTGGCTCCGCGTGAGCATCCTGCGCGGAGACGTGGGCACGAGCGGGAAGCGCTCGGCGGGGACCAGCGCTGCGTTGCTCGGGCTGCAGGAGTCCAGCTCCAGCCCTGCAGACTCCAGCTGGTGAAAGCCCCACAGTCCCACCTTCCTCATGCAGCGGGAGCAGGTGATCACCGAGAGGTGGACAGAGCCAGACGCAGCACTGCGAGGACAGAGCCAAGTCATCAGAGAGGGTCAGGGATGAGCTCGGGCCCTTCCCCAAAATCTCGGCTTTCAGAACAGATGTAGGTATTTGCGGAGCACAGGAATGGTCTCAGTTGCAGGTACCTGAGCCAGCACGTTCCTGGACATCAGAACCCCCGGGCTGAGGCACAGACTTATTGTCTGTGGAGCCCCATGTACTCAGTAAAACAAGTCCAGTAAAACCCATCTACAGTGTTTATTTAAAGTGGCTCAACTACATCGAACCACAGACTGGTTTGGGTTGAAGGGACCTTCAAAGGTCACTCAGTCCAACCCCCTGCAGGGAGCAGGGACATCTGCACCCAGAGCAGGGGGCTCAGAGCCCCAAGGGCCAACCTGACCTGCCATGGTGCCAGGGATGGGGCTTCTGCCACCTCTCAGGGCAACCTGGGCCAGGCTCTCCCCACCCTCAGCAGCAACAATCTCTCCCTTCTCTCTGCTCTCAATCTCCCTCTCCCACTTGAACCCATCAGCCCTTGTCCTGTCCCAACAGCCCCTGCTGAACAGCCCCTCCCCAGCTTTCGGACAGGCCCCTTGAAGCACTCAAAGGCCGCACTAAGGTCTTCTCTGCTCCAGGCTGAACCCCCCCAGCTCTCTCCCCTGTCCTCCCAGCAGAGGCGTTCCAGCCCTCCCACCATTCCTGAGGCCTCCTCTGGCCCTGCTCCAGCAGGTCCATGTCTTTCTTGGCTCGCCATGACACTTGGTCACGGTGGATGAGCCCAGAGTGCCCCCATAGGGGATACTGGACATCCTCATTCCTCCAGCCTCTGTCAGGTTCCTCCAGCAACCACAAAGCATGGCAGCCACTTCAGTACCGGTCCTACGCCACTACCCACCTGCAAGTCCAGCCGCACAGAGCCAGGACACAGGCGGGAACATGCACTTGCAGGATTTCTGTGGCAAACTTCATTGGTGGTTTCTCTCCCTCTGTTTTGTGCTCTAGTTCCTCCCTGATCAGCTGGAGGAGCAAAGTGATCTTCTCCTCCGTCAGGGACTGTGGTGCAGAGAAAGGTGGCAGAGCTGGCAGTCAATAAAAGACATTCCTTCTCTTCACAAACCACATCCGACACAGAGGAAAAACTCCTTTTTCATGCACCCTCAGCTCTCCTACTCTGGTTACCAGGCAAAAGCCACACAGAGCAATGGCTTCCTCCTGCCTCGTGCCCACCTCCCTGTTGCATGGACTCGATTCAAGCACCATGTGCTGCCCTGAGCACACATGGGGACAGCGGAGCCGGTCGCAGCTCCGCCATTCACGAGCCCCAACAGCCCTGTCTGACCCTCTGATCCCAGGGAGGCAGCGGGGGCTGCATGGGACTGCACTCCAGCAAATCATGAGCACTTTTGGGGCTGTTGCAGAGACACGGGGGAAAAAAAAGAGTCTGAAGGTTGTCAGTCGGGCTCCTGACCTGGCTGGGAGTGGGACAGCCAGGGAGTTGGATGTGGGGATGTGATGCAGCCACTGGCTTTATGCTGTCTCTGCCTCTCACCTTCGTGGGCCTCTGCCCACACTACTGCTCAGGGGCACCTGGGGACACCCCGAATTCCTGACCCCACCTACGGCAATGACTGACTCCAGTGCTGTGGGATCCCACCTAAAGGAGCAATCCATGGGCTGCCGTGTCTCACGGAGTGCTCGGAGGTGGAATGTAGCAGAGAGCTCCTGAAGGAGCCTGTGGGATCCCATATTGCTTGCACCGGTCTGGAACACACCCGATCTCGGGGGCAGACAGGAACTCACCATGTTTTTCATGTCTTCTGGTCTGAGGGAGGGCAGCTGCAGCTCCAGCTGGCACAGGCTCTGGAAGCGGTCCAGGAAGTCCTGGAGAAGGGCTCTGGGCTCATCCACCAGCAACATGCCAAAGCGATCTGGTGAAAGCAATCATGGAGGCCTGAGCTGTGCCATGAGCCTTCCCACCCCATCTCCTCACAAGGGAGGAAGTTAGTCCAGCCAAGGTTTCCCCATAACGGTCTCCTGGCTTTTAAAAGAAAAAGCTGAGCACCACCTTTCTCCTTTGCAACCGCCCTTCCCCACGCAGCAGAGCCCTGAAGGCGAGATCTATCGCCCTTTGAGCATCCCACGTCAGCCAGCTTCTCCTTTTCCCGCCCAGTTACAACCCAAAAAGCATTTTAACTGCCCTGGAGACACGCAAAGGTTTACAGGGACTGGCAAGAACTCGGCGCAAGGCTCCAGCCATGGCTCAGCTGCTGATTTGCTGAGGCTGCTCAGTCACTTTGCTGCAGAGAAAAAGGGGACTGGGACAACACTGCCGGCTTTGAGAACTGGAAGAGACACAATTCCTACAACGGGAGACGAGCTGCCACAGAAAGAGAGAAAAAAGGGATTAACGCTAGACAGGGGCACCAGCTGGGCTCTGAGACACCCACCTGGGCAGGGGCTGTCCGGCCAGAAGCAGAACTTCTCGTGAGCGGTGCACAAAGCCTTCTTCAGCTCCACGCAGCGCTCCTTATCTGCAAGGCAAAGCTCACTTCTACTCCCTTGCAGAGCCACCTCCTCAGGGAACGGCTGGGAAAACCAAACCAGGAGAGGAAGGCACTGGGCTCTGAGGG
Organism: Bucorvus abyssinicus; assembly: GCA_009769605.1. Classification (NCBI taxonomy): domain Eukaryota; kingdom Metazoa; phylum Chordata; class Aves; order Bucerotiformes; family Bucorvidae; genus Bucorvus; species Bucorvus abyssinicus. Next base: position 1,413,184 of record CM020025.1, read on the forward strand.
CTTCCTTGCTCCTCCTGCAGTGACAGATGTCACCTGAGGCTGTGGGTTGAAGAGCCTGAAGCTCTCACTCCGACTCAGCTCCCTCCCGTCCAAAAGGAGCTGTGGCACCTCCAGGCAACCCCTGAGTGGCAGTTCCTGCCGCAGCAAAGCAGGCTGGCTCCAGGGGTTATCTCTGGTCACCAGCGCGGTTCCACCTCCCTGTGGCCAAAATCCCCTCCTGTTCCCAGGCAGGGTCATGATGGAGGAGGGGAGACATGGCTCAGGAACCGCCCGCTCTGGCCAGCTTTACCTCCTGGGCTGCTGCCAGCTCCTAGCTAACTCGCCTGACCCCTCCACACTGGCTGCAGGAGCCAAATCACAGCCATGAGTATAAATCAAGGTCTCCCCAAAAAAAAGGTTGATACTGAATTTAACTTATTCAGAACCAAAACATTTATTTTTCAAGCCTTTCTTCCAACCTCTGATTATCTTAATTTTCCTACACCAGTGCAATTCCCAACAGAATTAGGCCAAGGTTTATTTAAAATAGATAGTCTGAACAAACAGCCAATGTCGGTGTCCAGAGCGAGCCAAAAAGGAAACGCTCAGGCTGCCTTCACCAGACATCGGGGCTGTGCTCCCTGGTGCTGCCCAGAGAGCAAGAGCAAGGATGGAAAGTGGTGCTGGGGCTGGGCAGGGAGCTCAGCGAGGGCAGCAGGAGCCCATGGGAGAAACACTGAGTGGAGGATCAGGGCAGCGAAATGAGCCATTTAAAAAAGGTTGTTAAAGGACTGGAGTGTTTCCAGAGGGAGGTGACAAAGCTGGGGAGAGGGCAGGAAGGAGGTGAAGGGCTGGGGAAGGGCTGTGAGGAGCAGCTGAGGGCTCTGTGCTTGCCCAGTCTGGAGAGGAGGATGAGGGGCAACCTCAGGGCTCTCTGCAGCTTCCCAAGAAGGGGACAGGGAGAGGGAGGTGCTGAGCTCTTCTCCCTGGGATGCTGCGATAGGACACATGGGGAGGGCTCAAACCTGCACTGGGGAGGCTCAGACTGGGAGGCCTCAAAGCTGCCCCGGAGAGGTTCAGACTGGACTCAAGAAGGCATTTCTTTACCAAGAGGGCAGTCAAGCCCTGGAAGAGCTTCCTGGAGAGGTCTAGGAACGGGCAGTGTTGGAGAGGCATCTGGACAATGCCCTTCATATTATGATTTATAGTCTGCTGAGCCCGGAAGCGGTCAGGCAGCTGGACTAGATGATGGTTGTAGGTCCCTCAAAACTTAAACTGTTCTATTCTAACCCATTTCTGACAACAGAAGCGGGAAGTTTTACCCTATTCCCACAAACTAAAGGAAATCTATTCGACTTGCGCTTCATTTTCAGTGAGGAATGCCCAGCACCTCCCACGACAAGGCTATGGAAGCCGTTTAGGAGGCGCCCACCCCCCCGAACCCCTCAGCCCACCCGCCATACGCACACTTGCTGAAGTCAAAGGCGAGCTGCAGGCTGACGCAGAGGAAGGCCTGGCAGCTGGAGCACTTCAGCATGTCGCACTCCACGTTGGTCCAGCCGTACTTGGCGCAAACCAGGGGAGACAGCTCGTGGGGTTTGCCTGCCCACTTCAGCGGGTGCTCCCGTTAAGGATCAAACCCAACGGACTGTGGGTTGAACAGGATTTATTTAGCCAAAGAAAAGCCTCTGTGAAGATGGGGCTGGTAGGGAAGGCACAGGGAGGGTGACAGCGAAGCAGGGCGGCGGGCAGCTCAGCGCCAGAAAGGATATGGTGAATGTCTCCACTCTGCTGAAATAGGCTTCCTTGCTGGCTGACTCCAAGGAGAGAGCATCTGTCTGTGAAGAGCCGTTGGCCGATTCTGACCAGTCAGACATGTCCTTCCTAAAGGGGAACAGCAAGTGAAGCAGCCACATTGCCCTGGGGAGACTTTGGTCATCAGAAGTGCCCAGAGCACCCTTCAGGCCCACCCTTACAACCACCCCTCCTACACAGCCCCTAAACACCACTGATTTATTACTTCACTAACAAAACAACTGAAAAAACCCAACAAGCCGAGCTGAGCATTAAACGTTTCACAGTGACCCCCAGCAGCAGCACATGGGACGCGATAGGATAAGCAGGAGGCAGGAGCTCGTTCTGTGAGTCCACCGAAGCCAGCGCAACAACTGTGGGACATCTCTGGAGTCAGGGACGTTCCCAAGCTCCAGACACTGGCAGCTGCATCCACAACATGGGCCCCTGTGCCCAGAATGTGGGGCGCATGGCCAGCACTGCCCTTCGGCCACTCCCCAACACCCCTCCATGGGTAAGAATTCAAGGATGGTTGGGTCAAGGCCGAACTGGGCCTCTGAGGGTGACCACTGTTGCTTGGCTTTAGCTAGATACCCGCAAAGGTCAGCCATCCAGTGCCCACCAGTAACTCCTGTGATTCTCAGTGCCCCCCTGGGGTGTGACCACACACTTTTCAGGTCAGAGCCCCCGTATGTGGCCAGTTCTGCTCACTCAAACCTCAGGGGTGCCAGAGCCTTACAGATCACTTACCTGTCCCTGCCCTTCCAGTACACACCAGTGCTTCCCATTGCTCACTACCGCCTCCCAGTGTCCCAGTATCTCCCAGTTTCTGCTACTACCTCCCCGTGCCTTTTAGTCCCTCCAGCATTCCCAGTGCCACCAGTATTGCCTGTGAATGCCCCTTAGTCCCTCCAGCACTCCCAGTGCCACCAGTACTGCCTGCGAGTGCCTCTTGGTCTCTGCAGTACTCCCAATCCTCCCTAGCCCCTCCAGTAACACCTCCCAGCACCCCTTAGCCGCTCCAGTACTCCCAGTACCGCCTCCCATTCAGTGCCCCACAGTGCCACCAGCACCGCCTCCCAGTGCCGCCCCATGCTTCCCAGTCCCTCCTAGCACACCCCAGCGCCCTCTTGCCCCGATACCTACCGCTGCTCTCCAGCACCTCCCAACAACTCTGGTGGTCTCCCAGCACCACCCCCACCACCCAACACCCCAGGGTCTCCCCAAACCCCCCCTCCCCTCCGCGGGTGCCACACGGCCGCGCCGCCCCCCATCCCCCCTCAGGCTCAGTGCCACCGAGGCCCCGCCGCTCTCCCTCACCCGTCGGGCCCGACGCCCTCATGGGCGATGCCACCATCGATGAGGTCGCGAATCTGCTGGGGGGTGACGGCGGGAGGCCTCCCCCGGGCCCCCCCACCACTGGGCGCCGCCATCTTGGTCCCTCAGCCCGTCACGGCCCGGGGAGGTGGGACGGGAAACGCGGCCGCGCAGCACCGTTCCGGCGCCGCCGCGGGGCCGGCCATGACCCTCCGCAACTCCCGCAAGGCCTCCTCGCCCCTACGGAGGGTTAACGGTGCGCGGCCCCCTTCGCGGCGGGGATCCGCGTTCTCCCCGGCGCCCCCCACGCCCCGGGCTCCGCACGATCCCGCTGTCGGAATTTCGCTCCAACCTAACCCCGGCGGCGACCAATCGCTCAGCCCTCCCACCAAAGCCAAGAAGCGCGCCTTTCATAGGCCGCCGCCGTAGAAGCTCGTCTCTGATTGGTCATCAGCGGGGTGTGTGTGTGTGGTGGGGTGTCTCTTCGCTGGCTGCCGTCGGGGTTCGCCCTGTGCAGGAGCGGGCTGGGTCATGTCGGCGGCGGACGGTCCCCAGGAGGGCGTTAGGGAGGGCCCGAGCGGCGCGGCCCGTGGCGGCGGCGGCCTCCTCAACCGCTTCGTGCAGCTGCCGGGCAGGCCGCGCTCGGCGGGTGAGTGGCGGCCGGTTCCGGGGAACGGGGGGGCGTGACCTCGCCCCCAAGGCCCGGTGCGGGGCGCGGGGTGGGATGTTCGCGGCGCCGGGAGCCGGGGGTGGGCGGGCCCGCGGTCGTGGTCACCCGATTCCAAACGCTCTTAAGATGTTGAAGGGGAGCCGTAGTCTCGGGGCGAGGGGGGTCACCCCCACCCCAGCACCCTCCGGGTGTCACGGGAGGAGGCCGGAGTTCACCCACAGCCGCAGGGCGGGGGGGTCATCCTCATACTGGGAGGGGTGTGGGGCACCTCATGGTTCTGGGGGTATTCCCAGCTGGTTTAGGGTCCCCCCCATCCCCATAGCACCCCCTGCCCTCAAGGGCCACATGGTGCTGGGCTGCTGCCGCCTGGAGGGGGGGACCCCAGGCCCAGGGCATCCTTCGCTGCCCCTGGCCCCCCCACTCACATCTGTCAGTGGGGGGACGTGAAGCCCCTCCCTGCCTCGGGGGTAGGAGCCTGCGGTTGGTGTATCTGGAGCACCAGCAGCTTTCAGACCAGGGGCCGTGTTTGCATCCCTGCAAAACCCGTCGTGCTCTGGATCTGCAGCAGAGACGCCTTTGAGCCCCGTGCAAGACAGCTGTGACTTTGCTGAGTGGCTCCACACCTTCTATTTTGGGGAAATTCTCAAGCGCGTTTCCTTCCTTCTGTGCTAAGGGGCCTTTTCTGTAACACACGAGCTCATTCTCTTCATGTTCTGAAGTTTAATCGTTGGCTCGAGCAAACCAGTAGCGTGTCCTTCTCATAGGGTTGTAACATCAGGATTTTCCCTATGGATTAGGGGATCCTGCCCTCCGCCACCTGCCCAGGGGCAGATGCTGCAGCCCCGGGAACAAACCACCCCCGTTCCGCTCAGCCTTGGCACTTGAGTCCAGCCTTAACAAACCCCACGCTGTCAACCTTGCTGGAAAACCACCCAATGGAAAAATCCCGTTTGAGCCGGTTGCTTGAGTTATCTCCCCATTTGACACCTGTTAATGTCCTACTTATAGAGCTCCAGCAGCAGCCCTTACAAAACCGCTGAGACAGAGGAATATTTTTCCCCCCTCCTTCCATTTCCTCCAACCAGGTTTGTCTTCTTACCCCCAAATCTCTCTGAGGTCAGCAGGCAGCTAGTGGGGGGTGCTGCCAGGGTTGTGCTGCTCTGGTTGCTTTCTCCAGCAGAGATTTTTCTATCGAGGGTTTCTCAGTAGGGCCATTCCTCAAGCAGCATCTACAAAAGAGGCTCGTGGTGGCTTAACAGCTCAAAAAAAAAAAAAACCAACCTGTGTTTTTGCTGCCTCATGATGGGTAAAGACTCTTTAAAAACCTGAAATTTTGTGTTGGATAAAGGGAAAGACTATTTTTAGGTGTTTGTAAGCTTTAGAAAGATCAAAAAAGGCAAATATAGGTGGCTTGTGGTTGGTTCTTCTCCTCGCTGGAAATCTTCCTGTCCACATTTTTGGTGTTTTCATCAGACTCTCAGGGTTTAGTGGATAGGAACAATGTAGAAACCTAAATATATCTTTGCCTCTCCCTTGCTCAGCATTTGTGCTCTCCTCTCGAGCTGTAATTTTCCTAGTGTACCAGTCACAGCAGAGGGGTTTTTTTTGTGTGGAGAGCTTCAGAGTTTCTAATGTGTATTGAAAAACCACAACAGGAACCCCAAAGGTCCTGAACCCCTTTGTGGCATGTCGGGGAGCAAGCCTGAAGCCAGAGCGGATCCTGGGCTGTGTCTGCAGGGGTGTTACTAGCAATGAAAGAGGGAGCTGGGATCATCCAGGCTCCTTCTGGGGTGCTGTGTCCGGGTCTGGTCCCCAGCAGTCAAGAAAGACATGGACAGGCTGGAGAGGGTCCAAAGGAGATGGTGGAAGGGCTGGAGAACCTGCATTGTAAGGAGAAGCTGAAGGATTCTGGTCTCTTCTCACTGGAGAAGGCTCAGGTGGAACCTCTTCATGGTTTTCCAGTACTTAAAGGGTGGCTACAAAGAGGATGGAGGGTCCCTCTTCACAAGGAGCCACATGGAGAAGACAGGGGACAAGTTGCAGCAGAGTAGGTTTCATCTCAACCTAAGAAAGACATTTTTTGCAGTGAGAACAACCGCTCACTGGAACAACCTCCCCAGGGACACGGCAGAGTCCTTTCCTCACGAGAGACTGGACCAGACAATCCTTCCAGGTCGCTTCTGACTGGAGCTGTTCTGTGGCTCCCATTTTCCAGAATTCTTTATTTTCCTTTCACATGAAAACATGCGAGCCACTCATAGAAACACGCCAGTGATGTCCATTTCCAGGGCAAACAGAAGCCTCCGAGAAGCAGGATGAAGAAGCAGCCCCATTCTGGACGTCGATCCATCCATCACAGCTGGATGTGAGGATGGTTGTTCTCCTCAAAAAGCTTCTTTGAGACTTCAGATATTTGAAAGGCTCTTGGCTAGTGGCCTGTGGGTTGTGTTTGGCCTCCTTGGCCGCATCCTCTGGCTTCTCCCAGCTGCCCTCGGCCCTGGACAGAGCTGGCGTTCAGGCATCGGTGACCCAGGTGCAGCTGCTTTCTCTTCTAGGTGTTTCTTCATCCTTGCCACAGCAAGGAGCTGCATGATCAGAGGAGGCCGAACACATCTGGATGAACAAGCAGGTACTTGGCGATGTGTTCACATCCTGCTTCTCCAGACCTCTATAAGGGACTCTTAAGTACAGGAGTCACACACGTGTTTTGTCTGGCCAGGATGAAAAAGATGAAGCTTTGTAGACCAGAGTCAAAGTCAATATTGACTTGTCCTCTCTCCCAAGAGCTGGCAGCGCTTTGGCTTCCACCCTCAACCTAAATATCCATCAGAAGGTCACAGCTTGATGGGAACAGGCAGCGTGTCTGGGGCAGGTCTGGCGAGTGGAAGACCCTATGCCCTGATAACAGCACAGAGTCAATGCAGTTGCGGCTGGGCATTGTGTGGTTCCTCTTCCTGTCGGCCCAACAGAAGGACTTTAAGACACTCCGAATGAGGAAACGCAGACAATAGGCAGCAGACCTCCCTCGGCCTTGTGAAAGAAAAAGTCTGAGGCCAAAGATCTTGCTGTAGGAGCCAGAGTGTAGAAAAGATCTGCCCAGAACTACTCTGTCCTTCTAAACGAAGAACAACCCAGGAATCGTGGTGAGGGCTTGGCGGCTGCTGTCCTTCCACCCTCTGCTGTACATGAGGGCTCCTGGCTAGATCACTTGGATGTTCTTGGTGCCTCTGGGCGAGAGTGGCCAGAACCAGGTTATATAAAGATAATGTTAAATAAAACCACCCTCCTCTTCCACAAGACCTCACACTGAACTTTGTGGCACTAACTCCTTGCGCCCTTTACCTTGGAAATGACCAACATGGAGCTGATGGTGCTGAGGGATGGGATCCACCCAGAGGAACCTGGACAGGCTGGAGAATTGGGTCCATGTGAACCTTATGAGGTTCAACAAGTCAAGTGCAAGGTCTTCTAAGGAAGAAGTGTTTTACACTGAGGGTGGGGAGACCCTGGCCCAGGTTGCCCCGAGAGGTGGGAGAAGCCCCATCCCTTGCATCGTTGCAGGTCAGGTTGGCCCTTGGGGCTCTGAGCAACCTGCTCTGATTGCAGATGTCCCTGCTCCCTGCAGGGGGTTGAAGGTCCCTTCAACCCAAACTGTTCCATGACCTCCAGTGGATATCATGATTAAAATGGGTTGAGAAGAAAGGGAGCTTGTAAAGGTTGGTGCAGAGGTTGCTGTTCTGGGAGGTGTTTGAGGCTACACCTGGATATCATGGAATCACAGAATGTTTTGGGTTGGAAGGCACCTTCCAGATCATCTAGTCCAACCCCCTGCCATATCTCCTGGTGGTGCTCCAGGAAGAAATAAAACCGTGCTTTGTCGAGGTGAGGTGAAGGAGAGGGCAAGAAGGGCTCGAGGTAAACCACTTTGGCATAGTCCTTCCAGCCGCACACGAGATGAAGAGGACTCCCAGCTGCCCCTGCACTTCGTTGTCATTCGTAACTATAAAAATAGCCAAGTCCTGGAGATCCGGGAGGAACCTCTCTCTAGATGGGAGTTGTTAACCAGAGCAAAAGCTCGAGAGGATTGAAACCCCCAACACTTTGGCTGCAGCCCAGGAATCGGGTTTTTCACTCTTACTTCAGCCGAGTTTTCCCGTCGTAGCCTGGCAGAACGTGACCGAGCTTTTATTTCACCGCCAGCCCCACATGTTTCCTTCTGTCACCTTAATAAACGCTGTTTTGCATGTTTGAAGCAAACTTCATGTAGCAATAGGAATCTGAGAGCTTTTCTGTGCCATTAGTTCCTAATTTCCAAATATTTGAAGAACTTTGAGCCTTGACGTGTTGGTATAAAATACGCTGCACCTGCCAGGTGGTTTTTCCAAGCGCATCTTGGCTGGAAAACCCCCCAAAAGGCTGCTTGTCCTTGAGTTCCCCGGCTGCATCTTCTCCTTTTCCTTTGCTTTTTGGCTGCTTTAACGTGAGCTGGGCAAAAGGGAAAGGACAAACCAGGGGTTTGCTGCTTCTGAGGAGAAAGCCACGTGCTCTAAGGAAAATCCAGATCCCTGGGGTCATAAGAGACCCCAAGATTAGAGTGAAACCATTCACGTTGGTCTTTAATTATTGATTTTGGCTTTGAGGATTGTTCCCGGTGTATTCTGAACGGATCAGACAGTTCTCCCTTGTTTCTGTCACCTTTATCTGATGTGTTTTCCTGTTTGTGTGCGGCAACGTCATTCCACCGGCCACACGAGCAGGCAGTAGAATGGTTGCATGAAACAAAACCAACACGGTAACTGCTGTGACTGGGTCTTTCTGCAGTTCAGTGACTTGGGATGGGGCGAGCAGCGTGTCCAAACATTTTAATTGTGCTCCAGTTTCAGACAGGTCTTTAGTGGGATCCTCAAAGGCTGAAGGAAGAAAGAAGCAACGCTCTAAACTGGACACCTGCAGCTCGGAGCTGACCTGACTGTGCAAAAGGATGGGTTTGGCAGCCTTAGCAGGCAGCAGCGCGTGGCAGCGGTGAGAAAAGAGGTGTCCCAAAGCTGGAGGGTCATCACAGGGGGGTGCTGGCAGGAGGAGTGTGTTTATTTAGTCCTGCTCCTGCCGTTTCAGCAGATCCCTTCCCACAGATCCCACAGGTGGCAAAACCATTTCCATTTCCAGCATTGCCTTTTAAATGTGAGCTTAGCAGTTTCACTTCCCTCATCTTCTTTGCTCCCAAAGCATCTACAAATCATTTTTTTTTCCTGCTGCAGGTTGCTCAGCTTTGTACCTGGCCTTGGTGACACAGGAGTTGTTCCTCTTTTTCTGAGCAGGCGGTGGGACAGCCCAGCCCTGTCTGAGGCCAGTTGGGAAAGGGAGGCAGCGGCTGTGGATTCACCCCCTTGGGAGAGCCGTGCTGCGTTGATGGGCTGGGAGCTGGTGGCGAGGCATGGTAGCAGTCAGGGAAAACTCCCTTAAAACCAAGAACTACGTTCTGCAGGAGCTGATGGTGCAGGCAGAGCCCACCCTCCGCCAAGAGCTTCTCCTCCATTAATAGATTCATTTGTTTTTTCGCTGGTCACAATAACAAAAAGGATGGTTTCCAGGCAGGTGCTCCAAACAGCTTCACATCCCACTCTTTGGTTGTTTACTTGTATTTTTCAGCAATGAATTCAGCTAATTAAAGCCTTTTCCCCTCCTGTTTAAAGACCCCAAGGCTGGCTGACTCACCCGAAGAGCAGGTCCCCCCCTCCTTGTTTAACCTCGCCGGCGAGATGGTGCCAGCGGGTTTTTTCCTGCAGTCAGGACTGGTAGGGGAAGGAAGGGGAAGGGAAGGGAAACGCCTTTGTTCCTTGAAAGGTGTCTTTGTGCCGCTCTGTTCGAAGTGCCTCTCACCTCACATTTGTGCTGGCTGTGATTCAGGGCAACCACTTGGTACCTCGCAGTTTGATTTTCGTCTCTATAACTTCATTACAGAGCTATTGGGAAGCGGTGGGGAGATCCAGGAGACCTGAGCGTGGCTGTTGATGCACTGGGCAAGCCAGTAGCATTTCATCTGCTCGTGAACTTCAAGTAATCTGCTGATACCAAGGGATTTTTGGGGTGTTTCCTTTATTTTTTCCCAGACCTCCTATAGATTTCTGTAGCCATCAAGGCCCCAGAGTTGGAATTTCATAAACTTTTAAGCTTGTGTTCGAATAGGAGCAGGATTTATGGACCAGCATTTATGGACCAGCAGGTGCAATTCAGTGTTGTCTTGCCCATAAGAGACACATTTTGAGTGGAGTCTGGTTGGACACCACTCAGGACCATCACACTTTCTCCTCCAAAATAAAGGGTTTCTCTAAGTTCTTATAATTTTTCTGTATCCAGCATTTTTGGAGAGGTAGGAAACAAGTGTCTCACATGTTGGCTGCTGTGCTGTGTGGCATCAGGAAACTCGGGTGCAGATATTTGTGCCACCTTTTTGTTTACTCTCCTGGTCTAATAACTCCCCTTGCAGGAGGAATCCACTTCAGCAAGGTCCATCTGGGCCATCCGAGCAGCTCCCGCTGATGTCGCTCAATGAGTCACTTGAAAAGGGCGAATTTAACAGGGTGTTCCCAGGTCAGCGCAGAGCCAGCAAGCGAGATTCTGTCAGACAGCTTCAGCCTAAATTAGGACTTTGCTTCATTATGTCCCTGTCACCGTGTTTCACCTTCATTTTGTGCGCTCGCAGCCCAGAAGCCACCCATGTCCTAAAAGAGGGAGATTGAGAGCAGAGAGAAGGGAGAGATTGTTGCTGCTGAGGGTGGGGAGAGCCTGGCCCAGGTTGCCCCGAGAGGTGGGAGAAGCCCCATCCCTGGCCCCATGGCAGGTCAGGTTGGCCCTTGGGGCTCTGAGCCCCCTGCTCTGGGTGCAGATGTCCCTGCTCCCTGCAGGGGGTTGGGCTGGAGGAGCTTTAACAGTCCCTTCAACCCAAACCACCCTGTGACTCTGTGACCTCTCTCCCACAGATCCATCTTGGCTCAGTGCATCCTGCTGCTACATTCCATGTCTGGCGTCAAAGAATTCCTAGCAGGGCCTGGTGACTTGCAACTTTTCACGGTGATGGTGTCTTGCTCCGCTTCGCTTTGCATTGGGCACTTCATAATCTGTGGCAGGTCCAGCTCTTGGGGCAATGATGGGCTTTGCTCACTGGAGGAGGAAGTTAGCACACCCCTGGGTGTTTCCATCTTCCTGCACCATCTGAAATCTGTGCTTGTGTAATAGGCTAACACTGGAGAGGAGCAGATCCCAAACTTGCCTGAAGAACTTCTGTAGGAGACGTGAACCATCTGATAAAACATAATTAAATCGAAATGCGGCTCTTTATTGGATGTGCAAGTCACAGAGCTTGTCCGCTGAAGAAACCGACCTGAATGAACTCTTAAAGGCAGCTTTTACAGGTCTCTTCCTTAAAAAGACTGAACTGGAGGAATCTTCTTCTAAGACTTCCTTCTAAAGTGAACTAAGGTCACTTCAATTCTGAACAGAGAGTTTGGTGACAATTTAACTGGGAAATCAGGAAATATGATCCATAGCTACCGTAATATTTGCACCCTGAATTCCCTAACACCTTTTACACTCCACGGGGATTAGTGAAATCCTCACACCCTGCAAAACGTGTGCACCAGTGCTCCCAGTCTCTGCTGGAATGAGTTAATTCTTCCAGATCTTCTTTGGGAAGACTTTCAGGGCAAACACGGCAGAAGAACCAGGCAGGATGAGCTCCCTCTGGCCCAGCCCTTCGCTGGGATAAGCTCGGTAGGATTCCACCCATCCTAGGAAAGGCTGTTTCTCTTTCCGTCTGTGAACCACCTCTAAAGCACGTGATATTTAACTGCTTGGTCCAGCTTCCTGGCTGCTGCTCTTAGTACACGCCAATATCCCCCCTCCCGGGTGCCACACGGGTGCCCGACAGCCCCACGCTCCCTCGGAAGCCAGGCCGAAGACGGCAGATCTTTCCCTTAATCCCTTAACTCTCTTCTCCTCCCTTTCAGCCAGCGCGTATTAGTTTTTGAAGCGGGGATTGCTGTGAGACACGGTTACGACTGGAAACAACCCAAATCTGTCAAAATCCCGCCACGAGGAGTTTGTCTGAACCCTGCAGAGCAGCTTAATTTTGGACAAGAGCTGGAGCTTAAGGCTGCAGCAAACAGGGGACGTGATTAAGCAAAGCTGCTTGTGCCGAGTTAAAATTTGTTATTCAGTCTGGACAAGTAATTTATTTCACCTTTCCTGAAGGAAAGATGCTTTTTGCCTCGTTTGGTTTTGCTCCGTGCATCAGATTCAGTGCTGGTAATTGTAACAGGCTCAGAAAAAACCACGATGGCTCCGAATTAGATGCTTCACTGGGTCCTGTTCCATCCTAAAGGTCTGTAAAAGTGCTGTGAGAGCGGGTGGGTGGTGGAGACGCTGATCTGTTTGGGTGAGGGGTCTTCAGGGATCTGCTTTTGATGGGGTTTTTTGGTTATATCTGTACTGTCAACCAAATCAAAGTGGGTCTGCCTTGAGGTGCAACAAGCAAAGGATGCTCTTGAGGGAGTGATGGTTACACATGAAATTGTACCTTGTAGGGGACTGTTACATATCCTCATTCTCAGGAGGGAGCGTAGAGTGGCTCTCACCAAACCACTGTTGTGTTGCATAGAAACAAATGATTGTTGAAGCCTTCCCAGGTCAGTCAGCTTGACATGTTCTACACATGTCTCACGAGCAGCTCCTTCATTCAGGGACATGACGGTTTTCAGTTCCTTTCATCTTCCTCATTCGTTACATCGAATCTGAACACACTTGGAATTACTTTTTGATCACTTGTCAGCTGAACTCCAGCTGCTGTTGTCCAACAAGAGTGTTCCTGTTTAGATTGCCCTGGACTGTGTCAGTCTTTTTGTCTGTTCCAGTTGAGGTCTGAGCTCGAATTGTTCTCCCCGTTTTTATTTCCATCAGCTTTTAGGGAAGAGGGCGGGTAGGCTGAGGGCTTCCTTTTGGGAAGTCGTCAAGCTCAACCCGTAGGATCTCAGGTGGGTTCCCTGCTGCGCTCCCTCGCTGTGCAAATGCCTTTATCCATGAGCAGATTTTACTTGCTGTCTCAGAGCTGTTAGGAAGCCCAAGGGCATCCAAGGTGAAAGAGCTTCTTGGAATAGAAGGTGCCAGGAGCAAAAGAGAAGAACCGGAGAGAAGGTTTGAGTAGGAGGGAGAGCAAATTTGTTTTCTTTGTTCCCACCAGGCAGCATTAAATATGAACATTCTGGACCCGTTTCCCAAGCGAGATCTGCTGCATGGAGTGACAGAAGGGGGGATTTGAATGTCTCGAGGGATTGCCACGCGAAGGGCTGTCGTGTCTCAGCCTGCGGGCAAGCCTCCTTAGGCAGGTGTGGTCCAGGAGCTGCAGTGGACATGAATGAGATGGTGGCACGCAGAGGCTGGCCCCATTCCTGCTTGGAGGGTGGCTCTGTCAGTACAGAGCCATTTCCTCCTGACTCCTTCCTCCCCATGGCTGAACACCAGCGGCTCTCGTTGGAGGACCACCGCAGCAGACCGAGTCCTGACCCTCAGACACAAGCTCAGCTCCTCTGCTGACATTTCCCTGAAGGTGTTCCACCTTCTCGTTTTGCTGTAGGCCATAGATCTCCACCAGCCAGAAGCGGCCATCGTTGCGTGGCAGATAACGCCAACTTGTATGTGTTTGGAGGCTACAACCCTGACTACGATGAGTCCGGTGGGCAAGAGAACGAAGACTACCCGCTCTTCAGGGAGCTCTGGCGGTACAACTTCGCAACAGACACCTGGCATCAAATGGGCACCGAGGGCTACATGCCCAGGGAACTGGCCTCCATGTCACGTACGTAAGGAAATTCAATTCCTACCCGCCTGCTCCTGAAGCTATTTTAATCGGTGTCCCTGGTGGAATGCAAAACCGGGCAAGAAGTGGGAAATCTGGGTCCTGTTTCCAGCTCTTCTGGGAGCAGGCCTTGAGTTCAGGTTGGGTTTGTGATTTTTCTCTCCCCTTTGGCTCGGGTTGAGGCAGAGGGAAAGAAAAACCCTCAAATGCCAGACGTAGGCTTCAGGTATTTAGCTCAATAGCTGCGGGGCACCTGCACTTTCATCGAGGAGGTGCTCAGTGCAATCAGACACCTCAAAGCATCCCAAAATAGCTCTTTGTTCACTAGCCGGTTTTAAAAGCAGGCTGTTGGTTACCATGGTTTTAACTCTCATTCTTTCTCTTTTAGAGCATTTCAAAGCCATAACAGCTAGAGGGGCTTGTAGGGTGTTTGAACGCTATGGAACCCTCTCTGCCGCCTGTCTCCAGAGCAGAGTCATTCACTTTTACTGCCTCTGACAGCAACAAGAGTCTCTTCTGTCTCTCTCTCCTAGTTGTACTGCACGGCAACAACCTGCTTGTGTTCGGGGGCACCGGGATCCCCTTTGGGGAGAGCAACGGCAACGATGTCCATGTCTGCAACGTCAAGTATAAGAGATGGGCTCTGCTCAGCTGCCGAGGAAAGAAACCCAACCGAATCTACGGCCAGGTACGAAGGACAGCCCGTGTCGAGACACTTTGAGTGTGCGTCACAGCAAAGGGAAGAGCACAGAGATCTCTTCTCTTCTCTGCTGGTAACTGGTGGTGTGCTCCGTGTACGTAAGTGTCAGGAAAGGCAGGTATCAGCCATAACGAAATCGGTGGTCTCGGTTCTTTGAGATTTCCATGGAAAGGAGTAGTTTTCTGGCAGGTAGAAGAGCCAAAATTTAACTAAGTGCTCGATGTGGTTGAATGAAAAGGTCTGTCTGATTCCAGGAGGGGTTGGTAGTTTCTGAAGTTGCTCTGTAGCCTCCTCAAAGCCTTTAAAACCCCAAACTATAAAGGAAAACCGTGGTTAGTAGGTTTCGTTTCTGTCAGAATAAGAACTTTTAAGACTCTCCATAGCATCGTGGATGAACGTAGTGTGCATGAACTAGATTCCCTCTCGCAGGAGAACTGCCAGCTTCTGCTCTGCTTCCCAGTCATGCTGCCAAGGTACTTGTGGTGCAGATGTTTGTAACCCAGCTAACTGCTCGTTTAGACGTGCGCCAGACCCTTGGGGGAAGGAAAGTTGTCTTCCCTTGGCCAGCTCAAGCTGGCCTTCGGCAAACCGGCAACTGCTTCCACCCTGGACCGTGTCAAGGAATGGGGCCTGCACCACCTTCGTGGTTTCAGTGGGCTGACAGTCCGTGTGCTTTTGAATTGTGAGTTTTTGATTGAATTGAGGCTGTCTCCGTTGTTCAGTCTGGCTTACTCTCTGTGTAAGGTCAACGTAGAAGAGATTCAGGGTTAACTGTGCTTCGGTTTTAGCTGCCAGGAGCCCCTGCTGCACAGATCTGTCTTTTCTGATTCCTGAAACTTAGCAGCTCCACTTCTAGGTCCTTGTCTTGTGACCATGGAGTTACTTTTCGTTCCTACAGACACCCCTTGCCATCTTTTGTGTGTCATCCTTGTCTGCCCTTCATATCCCTCCCGAACATGTTGTGTTGTAAGTTGCAGACAGAGCCTTGCAAGCAGGGTCTTGCTTTGGGAGGGTGGGAATTCTCTTTTTCAGACACTGGTGTCACGTGTCCTTTCTAACTGGTTTCTCTCTGTTACCTTCCAGGCCATGGCCATCATCAATGGTTGTCTCTATGTGTTTGGAGGAACAACTGGCTACATTTACAGCACCGACCTACATAAGCTAGACCTCAACACTAGAGAGTGGATCCAGCTGAAGCCAAACAACATGTCCTGTGACATGCCAGAGGAGAGGTGAGAAGCTAGATGGTCTTAGAGGGACACTGGGGAGTCACCACCTTTCCTGGGAGTGAGAAGCTGAGAGAGACTCTTAGAGCAGTGTGAACCTTGCACAACTGGTGCTCCAGCAGTCTGGTGCACAGGGGGACGTAGGGATGGGGCGTGAAGCCTTTGCCAGGACACCCATCTGGACTGTGTGCTGCCAGAACAGAGCTGGGGGCAGCTGGTGAGTGCTGAGGAGGGGAAGAGGCTCTGGTTGATCCCCATGTCCTATGCTGTAGCAAGGTGTGGAGGAAGGAGGGCTGGGAGATCCATCAGCGACTGATCAGTCAGGGGCTGGAATATTGATGGCTGTCATGGTGCTCCATAAATCACTGTACTTCCATGGTGCTCTGCTCTGAGAAAATACCTTTCAAGATTGGATCCCCACCTTCTGAGAGCTCCCAGCCTGAGGGACTGACACAGCAAAGCCAGCTTCGGGGTGTCAGCTTGAACCACTGGAATCTGATAGCATTTTCCGGAAACCTGTTGTCGCTTACTTGCACTAATACATGTCCATCTTTGCACCTTCAGGTACAGACATGAAATCGCACATGATGGCCAACGGATTTATATCCTGGGAGGTGGAACTTCCTGGACAGCTTATTCCTTGGATAAGGTAAGGCAATAGAAACCTCGAGTGGCTGCATGGAGAGAAGATGTTCTACAAACACCAGCAGAGTCTCTTCATGTGCCTTTGTCTGGAGAGCCTGGTAATAAAATAGATAACCAGGAGCAGATCGTTCTCCGGTCTCGGTGAAACCTGGGGTTGCCACAAACACGTCCTGATGTCTTACGAACGATGAAGGTGGTATGCAGTGACCGCGCCACTCTGCGGCACTGCTTCATTTCTGTAGACCTGTTACCAAAGATTCTCATTTAAAACCACTCCAGACGTGTTGCTAGACGTTGTATTTGTGCCAAAAGAGGGAAGTGCCCAAGGCAGGAATTCCTCAACGTTAAATTCAGATATCGGTACGGTGACTCTTGTCTTCTCCCTTAATGCTTTAATTTCCTTTCTAAAAGTATTCTTTTTCTTCAGCCGTGGGGCTCAAGCGGTAAAGCCCAAGGTGAAGGCTTTAGTAAGCTGGTACGCTGTGAAGGTGGTTTTCTACCTACTTAGTCACTGGCTGCCGTTAGCTGTTTTATTTCCACACCTAATGAAAAGGAGGGGTTATTTGTGGGGGCTCCCTGGGTCTGTAACTGCGTCATCGTGGTGCTGGCGGAGGCAGGAGGAACTAACGGCTCCTCTGTGTCCCTTCAGATCCACGCGTACAACCTCGAAACCAACACCTGGGAGGAGATTGCCACAAAACCGCATGAAAAAGTTGGTGAGTCTGGAATTTCACAGAGATGATGTGCAGGGGATTGTGGAAGCCCTTTATGAACAAAACAAGCAACTCCTGTCCGTGATGATGCGGTGAGATAGAATCACCACTTGCCCGGTCACTTTAAAGCAACTCTAGGTGATGCTTTTTTTTTATTATTATTCTCCTCAGGCTTCCCAGCAGCCAGGAGGTGCCACAGCTGCGTTCAGATAAAAAACGGTAAGGTCTGCCTCTTGAAAACCAGCATGTTTTCCACAACCTGGCAGTGACAAGCCCATCCTTCCAGCCTGGGTCGTGCTGGCCTCCAACACGTGTTTGAGAGAACCGCAGGGCACACGTGACTTCTCTGGGAGAGGATTTCCTTTGAGTTAACAGGCCTCAAGCTGCCCAGTTGGCACCACTTTCCATACGCGGGATCTTGCTGCTGTAGGCAGATTCACTTCTGCACTGCGCAGTACTGCTGCTCTCTGAAATTCTGCAGTGTTTTAGGCAGCACATCAGTCTCCTTTGGACATGTGGCCGCGTCAATGTGAGATACAACATATTTTAGCCACGAGTGTCCATGATACTTGTCAACTTACTGGTTGCGAGCTCATGAGTGGCTATAGATGATGCTCCTGCCGCAGGTTGGAGATGAACCCGTTAGCTTTACAGCCTGCTGTGAGAAGCAGAGTGGGGCCAAGTGTTGGAAGCTGAGAGAAGCCTGTTCCAGGATATCTGTGATAGTTGATCCTTCTTGTGGTGTAGATCTGAGATGCTCATATGGAGTGCACTGTGAGGCAGCACCCGAGTCTTTCCATTCCTGAGTCAAGCGAGGTCTATTGGGTGTGTTAGGAGCTGCACAGAGCTTAGCAGAGCCTCTTGTTCTTCACTTGGAGCCTCGAAACATTCTTGCTGTAAACCACTTAGGCAGTGCTGTTTGAAGCACAGCTTAGAGGGCTCTCCGTGTGCAACCAGTGTTCAGTTACCCTCGGTTTTGCATTTTGTTTCTTCAACTGGACTTGGGCCTCTCCTGTAGCCCCATTGTCCTCCCAGAAAACATTCCCACGAACGTGATAGAAGCCACATTGCTCCTAATGGACTGAAGAAGCAGTTACAGTATTGATCCTTCTTTTCCAAGCTCTTCTGATCGATGACTGAAGGGTGACTATTAAAGGGTGCTGAGCTGGGCAGATGAGTGAAACACCAGATGTTGTTTCTTACGAGTCCTAATTGTGCCAGTGAAAGTAAAGGAGGAGCTGGAAGATGCTTCCAGTCGCCTTCAGCAGCAGCATTTTGCTGCAGTGCCAGCCTGGGGGTTGAGGACTTGCGCAAAGCTGGGAGCAAGGGCCGGCCTCTGGTGGGCAGCAGGACCAGGAGCCAGGGCTGTGGCTGCTCCCCTTGGGTTTAAAACCACTAGAATCTGGTCAACCCCAGGTACATGAGAGCTCAGCTTCACTAGGGCTTCATACGGCTTCTTAAAGCAGGAGCTGCACTGCAATCCTGCTTCTCAGCGACGTTTAGCTCCGAGTCCACCGTGGTGGGGCTGGGATCACTGGCAGGCTGGGAAGCAGACATGAGCCAGCAATGTGCGCTCTGTGTCCTGGGCTCATCCCCAGCAGCATGGGCAGCAGATCGAGGGAGGGGATCCTGCCCCTCTGCCCCGCTCTGCTCTGGGGAGACCCCCCTGCAGGGCTGGGTCCAGCTCGGGGCTTCTCAGCCCAGCAGAGACAGGGAGCTGCTGGAGCAGGGCCAGAGGAGGCCACAGCAATGAGCCGAGGGTGGAACCCCTCTGCTGGGAGGAGAGGGCAGAGAGCTGGGGGGGTTCAGCCTGGAGCAGAGAAGGCTGCGGGGAGACCTTAGTGCGGCCTTTGAGTGCTTCAAGGGGCCTGTCCCAAAGCTGGGGAGGGGCTGTTCAGCAGGGGCTGTTGGGACAGGACAAGGGCTGATGGGTTCAACTGGGAGAGGGAGATGGAGAGCAGAGAGAAGGGAGAGATTGTTGGTGCTGAGGGTGGGGAGAGCCTGGCCCAGGTTGCCCCGAGAGGTGGCAGAAGCCCCATTGCTGGCACCATGGCAGGTCAGGTTGGCCCTTGGGGCTCTGAGCCCCCTGCTCTGGGTGCAGATGTCCCTGCTCCCTGCAGGGGGTTGGGCTGGAGGAGCTTTAACAGTGTCTTCACCCCAAACCATCCCATGATTCTATAATGGCCTCCGTGGGTATGAACACCATGCTGGAGGTGCTGGAACTGGTTTGGGAGGTACCAAGAGCTTGTGCTGAGGTGCGGTGTAGACCCCCAAACTGTTTCACAAAGGTTGGCTGTAGTCACAGGCTGTTGTGCAGTTGCTGAAGGCTGAGCCCATGAGCACCGGGGGTTTCTCTCTTACAGACGTGTTCGTCTGCGGAGGCTATAACGGAGAGGTGATTCTGGGAGACGTTTGGAAGCTGAACCTGCAGACTTTCCAGTGGGTCAAGCTCCCAGCTGCCATGCCAGAACCAGTGTATTTCCACTGCGCCGCTGTCACACCAGTAAGTGACTCATTCCTTTCCCACATAGCTGGAGTTCAACCCGTTCGTCCAAGCGCTCTGATGTTTGTGTGGGCTGCCCAACAACTGTCAAACTAAGCTTCTCAGCGGTGCGAGCAGCTGAGTTTTTCCCTTCTCTCTGCATTCGTGGCATTTCTGGAGCAGGGTGATACTGAGCCAGCGGAGGGAACGTCTTTGTGGTGGGGATTTAGGTTTAAAAAATACATTTTTCTAGCTGAAACCAAAGTATGGTTCTGTACTAATTTATTATCCTAAAAATGATTTTTTGAGGTAGAATTCACCTGAACTACAGAGCAAAGCACTCGTCAGCTAGTGGATACATGCTTTAGGATGAGACATCCCCTTCAGCAGCGATTCCCCCCCTTGGCTCCAAGAGGGGCGCGGGGTGCCCGGCTCAGGCCGCAACACTTCTCTTACCAGCACAGAAGGACATGAGAGATGGATCTCACTCTGTGATTAACCAGCTGGGAACCTGGAGAGCCACATCCTGGTTCATCCTGGCTGTGTCGCTCCTCAGCACCTTCTGGGGTGGCACTTTGGCCCCTGCCCTGTGTAACTCCACTCTCCCTCTTCTCCCGTCTAGGCCGGCTGCATGTACGTTCACGGTGGGGTGGTCAACATCCAGGAGAACAAACGGACTGGCTCGCTCTTCAAAATGTGGCTGGTGGTACCCAGCCTGCTGGAACTGTCGTGGGAGAAGCTCCTGGAGTATTTCCCTCACTTAGCAACTCTCTCCAAAGCTCAGCTTTTGCACCTCGGACTGACGCAGGGACTCGTTGAGCGACTAAAATGAGACCATCTCCTGCTTCTGTCCAACACTACATTCAAGACGCCCCCTCCCACCCCCTATTTATGGATACTGTGGATGGTCCCGCTAAGAACACGGAGGAACATGCTCAACGCCTTACTCAGCAAATGCATTGAGGCCTTTCTTGGAATTTTTACATTTGAGTTGCTGGAAAAAAAAAATCCTCTTTTTATTTATGGCTCTCGAAATTCCACCCTTAATCAATCACTGATCCTCTCTGGGACTAAGCTAGCACATCCAGCCAGCAAACTGCCATCACCACGTGCTCGCAACTGACTCGGGGAGGGTGGGGAGCTTCGCTTACGCAGCGTGTTCAACTTGGCATTTTCCGGCGCTGTCTCTACCAGAGGACGCTCAGTGCCCAGCAACAGCCGACCTGTTCTTTTGCTTAACCCCCGGCTGAGCTCTCCCGATACAAACCCGACAACTCCTTCCGCTTGATGCCTTTGCATGTGTTTCACGGGCATGTTCCCACCTCCTTGAGCTTCAGCAGACGGCTGGGACATCGCGCGGGGCCGCGGGCCGAGCGGCGCGATGTGGACTGGCCCTTGTCTCTGCTTCTCCCCGTTTCATATTGAAAAGTTTGCTTGGAAGCAAAAAGTTAAAAGGTGGGGCTTTCGTGGACTACTGTGTAGTTTGCTGGGGGTGGTGAGGGGAAGGAAAAGGTTTTGCTGAATCTTTTTTAACCCTTTCTGCTCACATCACCCTCTGACCAAGCTGCAGACGCTCACCCCGTAGATCCCTGAGCTGGCTTTAACCCGCAGCCTGTCGTACCCAGCGCTTGGGCGGGAGCCACCCCCGCCAGCTCCTGTCCTGCTTATCAGCATCTGCCTCTAACGTGTACCTCGGAGCTTTCTGGTTTTCCTCCTCCCACACATTGGCCTTGCTCTCATTATCGGGATGTTCCTTCCCGGGCGTGGGGGCTGTGGGTTTTCCCGTGGAGCCCTGGAGCGCTCAGCCCAGGAAACAGCAGCAAATAAAGGCCCGAGGGACCAGCTCTCCCTCTTGCTGTGAGCAGTGGGTGGCGCTGCACGAGGGGAAGGGAGGTCTGTCTGTCTGTCTCTTGTCTTGTTGTGCTCCAGATACCATGACATTCGCTCTAGAGACCGTGTGTCAGTGGCCATTGCCCTCCAAGCGGCTCCGCTGGGCTGGCTTCACAGTTGCGCAAACCCCTTTTCCTTTAAAGACCATTTTTAAGTGCCTTTTTGTTTTTAATCAGTGTTTCCTCGTACCCTCCCCTGCCACCATCCAAGGCAAGGGTTAAACTCCAGGGTTTAATTCTTTTGGATAGATGGCATTTTTGTTTAGATAAACCATAGCCTTGTCCTCACGGCGTTAATCCCAACGGCACTGGCTGATGGAGTCGCTGCTGCCCTGCTTAGGGAACACCCACCCTCGTGTTACGCTTCCCCTGTCCTCAGGGGTAGATTTTCCCCCTTCTGTAGCCCCAGTTGCTGTTGAAGACTCAAAAAATAAAGGTGAAGCATCTCCTGGTGCTTTGGCCCACAGAAACTGGTGGGTACCTGCTCTCCTGCTCCTGGCTTGTGGTGTTTTCTTCTGCAGGACCATGTTGGGCCAACGGGCCTCTTCTCCAGCTCCCTCTTCTGGCCTGAACTCGGTGGCTCTCGCCACTTTCAGAGGCTGTGAATGTCTGCACTTGATCTTTGCCTTCTGGCCTCCAGTTCTGCTAGGTCCCTCATACTGGAACAGCTTGGTCATCCATGTGCTGGTTCTTCCCTTACCTACTTCAAGGAGCATCTCCCATCATCACCAAGGAGATACTAAACTCCTCGGAGCCTGAACCTCTGCTCAAGCAGAGGTCATAAGCCCTAATGTCCTCCTTGCTCTGGCAGCCAGGAGCTTTGCCCGATGTGACCACAGGGAAGATGGTGGTGGGTGTTAATCTGGGGCACATCTGGCCTCAGCCCAGCTCCACACTAACACCCGTGACAGTCACTTCACCTCAGCTTCAAATCATGACATGGAACATGTTCAGCCACCCAGGCGGGACAAGACGTCCCTGTGACACACCAAGTCACTGCTAGGTCACCCAAACACAAGTGCCCCAGCCTCTTCTGCTAGGCTGGACCACGGAAGGTGCAAGCCCAGAGCCTGTCTGTGCCCTCCACCAGGTTCATCCCCTCCAAACCAGCCGTGCTGCGTCCCCAGCACCCGGGACTTACCTGGCCAAGGGCGCTTCAGAACGAAGGACCAGGGACTCACTTTGGCTGATGAAAACGTTGTGCGCTGGTGGGATTCCAGGGGCCTCTCCCCTCCCAGTAACCAGGGTGGCTGCTGCATGCACAGAAT
Organism: Bucorvus abyssinicus; assembly: GCA_009769605.1. NCBI lineage: Eukaryota > Metazoa > Chordata > Aves > Bucerotiformes > Bucorvidae > Bucorvus > Bucorvus abyssinicus. The sequence goes on from CM020025.1 coordinate 1,435,717, forward strand.
CCTGGAGGCTGCTCTTCCTCAAAAATGAGGTGTTTGAGGCTCTGCAGAGCTCCCAGCTCCCTTGTGAGGGTTTGCTCGAGTTGCTGTGTGTTCATAAAAGCTTCTCCCCAGCTCGTAGTGGCAGAGGCTTCACTCGGGATGCAGCTTGAAGGTTCAATGGCTCCAAGGCTCTTCTTGCTCCATCTCCTGCTTGTCTTCACTTCCAGCTCAAGTTCCTCCTTTCTAAGGGCAAATTAACCCCCCTGTGCAATACCACACCCAGAAGAGCAGAGCATGGCTGCCTCTGCCAGGCAGCTTCCCAAGGGAGAGGGGAAGGACTCAGCATCTGCAGCAACTGATGGAGGAAGAGGAGTTAAGAACATCCACGATGCCACACAGGATGGGGACAGGACACACTGAGACAAAGAAAGACACCTTAGAACAGGGTTTTGGGGGACACCCCTGCACCCAGCACAGCAGCTGAGGACAATATGGGACCTCTTTGGGGCATCCTTGCAGCCTTCAGCAGCTACTGCCAGGCTCGTCCTGCTGCAGAGCAGACCCTACCACACTTCCTGAAACCTAAAAGCTGAGTCTGGCTCCAGGAGAAGGCCCAAGCATCCCTTACCCCACGGTAGATGGTTTCTGTGCAGCCTCAGGTGAGATGGAGGAGTGTAGGAGAACCTGGTGCCATCATATTCTGCCCTCCCATCCTATTTCTTTTCCACCTCTTACCACCCTGGGCCATCAAGCCCATCTGAGGCCATCACCCAACTCTGGGAACTCACCCAGGAACTATCTGTATCAACAGGAGCCCTGGGGCCTCCTATTTTACGTATCTGTTGGGTGTTTTGCTTCTGGGTTGGTCATTTTTTTAGAGCTCTGAGTCCAGGCCACCTGCTTTGTCCTCTCGCCTCACCCTGCAGAGGCAGATGAGCCTGGCCCTGGCCCATCACCTGCCAACAGGAGCAGGAGCACCCCCAGCCCTTCTTAGGAGCCTGTTAAAGACCTGTGAGCAAGGATGGCCCAAGACAGTCAGACAAGACTAGGCTGGCAACAAAAGCTGGAGCCCACAGCTACCCCACCGCTGGCTCTGTCCCCATGGTGTGGTGGTGGATCTCCCCTGGCACCTGCTCTGGTGCTGTGACAGAGGACATCAAGTGCTGTCCTGCCCTGCTCCCAGGGATGCTGGTGCCCAACACCCACCACACCGAGAGCCAGCCATCACCCCAAGACCATCACTAACCTGGGTGGTGGGCACAGAGGGGCCTGGACAGGCAACCAAAGGCTCGTTTAAGGAGAAACAAGCTTGTTTCTGATTTGTACAAAACTGCTTTAATGACAAAACAGCTGAAAAATGCCTTTAGGTGCGTTTCTAGTACCATCAGGAAGCCCTGTGCGATCCCCAGACCCAAGTCCCTCCCAGGCCCAGGGTCACCCGCTGCCTAGAAGGGCGAGAGGCTCTTCTCAGGCACCTTCTCCCAGTGCAGCACATCCCAAGGGAGGGGTCTGTCCTTGAGACCACGCAGATACTCCCTTCAAGACCTTCCACTATGGACAATTTTTCTTCCAACCACACAAGCCTGGGCTGGAAATCCCTCTGTGAAGTGCTCTGGTGTTGAGGCTCCTTCTTGGGTCAGGAGTGCTTCTGTTGCCACCACCCTTCCCATCACTGAAGCCCCACTGGCACCCCACTGCAGGAGCCAGGCAGCAGCAGGAGCTTCATCAGACGATGCCTCCAGACTGGAGCCAGCCTGGCCGAGTCCCTGAGACACCGGATAACACCTCGATGGGCGCCAAACCCAACGAGAGGGTTGGAGAAGGCAGAGTCCAAACCTCAGCAACCACTGGGCGATGGGGCGAAGAAATACACAGCCAGGAGGATGAAGTAGACCATCACCAGCACCGTGCCTAGGGCAGACAGAGCAGGTTGGAGGGGGTCACTCCCTGGAGCAAGGAGCTTTTAAGACCTGGTGTGGTCTGGATTAACCCCCTGTAGAGGACTTCCATGGTCCTCTGCAAAATCTCAATCAAAAGAGGGAGTTTAAAACTCCCTCTTAAGGGTGAAAAGCGAGTGATGCTTCTTGGAGCTGCTGCAAGTTGGCAGCTCCAGCACCTCCAAGATGGTCAACCAAGACCCCACCACATGCCACGAGCTGCAGCAAGCAGATGACCTCAGGGCCTTCTCCAGGAGCCCCCCACCCCATCAGCACAGGGAAGGTGGGTACCCCAAGTCCCACGGCAGCCTCATGGGCGAGTGGTCACCTTGGAAGTAGTCGCATTTGCCATCCATGAAGATGTAGTTCATGAGCACCACGCTGAACATGCTGGCATAGACATGGAGGTCACTGAAGACAAGCGTGAAGTTGGTTGGCTGGGAGACAGAGAGGATTTTGGATTTATGGCCAAGCGGGACAGCCTGGCACCATCTGTGACTGGAGACCTGTACATCACCCCCTTGAACCCCCTTGGCCATATGTCCCTAGGGCTTGGGACAGCGTCAGCCAAGGTAGGGGACATCTAACCCCACTTCCCCTGCACTGCGCAGAGGAGAAAAGACACTGGGGACAGCAGCTGTGCCCCTGCCACATCTCACGGAGAGCTGCGTGTCCCCAGCCCCACTTCAGGTCGTCACCCAAGGGGTTTCCTGGGGCTACTCACGTAGAAGATGGTGAAGAGCACCAGGATGGGGATCTGGAGCATGCAGACCTGGACGGCAATGCAGTTCCCAATCTCGATGCTGGGGAGGACAGAGAGGTTGAGAGCCACGAAGAGCCTCCAGCAGCCCTTGTGTCAGGAATAAACCCATTTTGGAGAAGCAAGTCATGGAGCCCAACCTGGGCCTCATTTTCTGGGTGGCTTTAAATCTTCCTGAGGATGAATCACTGCAGATGTGACCCACTAACACTATTAGACTGGACAGCCCGTCACCGCTATGGGGCATGGGGACTGTGCTGGAAAAGGACACCCCAAAACCCACCCTCTGAGCCACCTCACCTCAAGCTCAGGTTGTTCTGCAGGGCAAACTGGATGCCGTTGACTATCTCCGGCAGCTCAGGCACCATCGCCAGCACGGTGACACCAATGAAGTACTGCAGGGAGGAGGTGACATCAGCACATGCGTGTGGCCTGATCTTGATCCCATCCAAACCCCAGGCAACCAAGATCCTCAGTGCACGGAGCATCTCAGCATCTTTCCCCCAGCTTTTGGGGCCAAACCCAGCAGCTAGAGCAGATTCCTGTCCCTGGAGAGAACCTCTTGGTCCTCAGAACCACTCAAACGTGACCTACCACCATCACTCACCTGTGAGATGGTGGAGTTGGTGAGGATGGGGCTGATATGCTCTGTGGCCAGGTCAGCACAGGCCGACATGCAGAGGGTGGAGAGCAGGAGGATGACCAGGGCCCGCCAGCGAGACCAATGGACCACAGCACTGTGGTGGTGGCCAGGCACTGGGGGAAGAGCAGAGACATGGTGGGACACCCTGAGATGATGAGACGAGCCGGCCCCCGCAGGCAGGACATCCTATGGATTGGGATACTCACTGTGGCAGTCGCTGATGTGGATGTCGTAGATGTGCGAGTGAGTTTTCAGGGTGAAGAAGAGTCCGATGAGGTAGGCGGCGGGGAGCAGGAGGGACACAGTGTACACCAGTGGCCTGTGGGACACAGGTGACATGCCCTCAGTACCACTAGGGTCTGGCGTGGAGACCCCAGGGTGTCCCCCTGCACCAGCTGGGGATGGAGGAGATGAGGGTGCAGGATTGGAGCCCTTCAGGGTGACAAAGAAGGGACCTGGGAGGGATGTGGGGCCACAACCCAGCCCAGGAGGTGCCACCCTGCTGTGGGGACAGCCCTGTCCCCACCCCAGCAGACACTCACTGGACGTGACTGTAGTAGAGGGTGCCATTGTTATCCATCTGTAGAGAAAGGACACAGGTCAGCAGGGATGTGGGGGACAAGGGAGAGCCTGCTGCCACCACCCAGCACAAGAGCAGGAGCCAGGTGGGCTCCGAGCATCCCTGACCCCAAACCCCAGTGGTCGGGGGACCCGTGTCCCCGCTCACCAGGTCAAAGTGACAGTTGTGGCAGAGGTAGTGGCCCAGCGGGTTCTGGGTGACGTTGTGGCACTCGCCGCACACCAGCTTCCCATACACCTTGGAGAAGAGCGTTGGGGCAAAGACACCTGCAGGGACAGAGGGATGTGGGGTGGACACCCACACTGGTGGGACCCCCCCAAAGCTGGGGACCCCCCTGTCCCCAACTCACCTCCCACGGAGAGGAAGAGCAGGGCCGAGCTGACGCCCGCCGAGCGGCTGTTGAACCGCTGCTCCTGGTGCCGGATGCCCCCGATAACCATGCACAGACCCTTGGGGACAGAGAGGAACCCCCCAAAATCCCCGTCGGTGCTTTGCTCAAGCATCCTCCCACCTCTCCGCAGAGAGCAGGTGCTCTCGTGCCACCCCCGTCTCACCGGGACGAAGAGGACGCAGCCCACCAGCGTCCCTGTCAAGGCCGACTTGACGACCTCGGCGTAGCAGCGGTTGCCCTCGCGCGAGCCCTTGATGAGGGCCGTGATGTAGAAGGTGAGCTCCGTGATGGAGCCGAACGTGGCGTTGACCACTGCGCCCACCGCAAAGTTGCTCTGAGCCGAGATGCTGGAGGAGAAGGAGGGTGTCAGCAGGGACACCGTGACCCCCGCCTTGCCACCACGTGTCCCCTCCCTGTTACTGCTCACCTGGCGATGGCCATCCCGATGTAGTAGGAGAGGGGCATGATGGAGAGCAGGGCCAGCGTGAACTTGACGGGAGAACTGGTCAAGCGGTTGTGGCTGTCCACGTAGCCCAGCACCAGCGTCACCAGCACCAGCGGCAGCAGGTCTGGGGTGGCCGGTCAAGGAGATGGCCAAGGTGGGGTGGCATTTGGGGTCAGCCCCTCACCCTCCCCACTCCGGCCCCCGAAAGGATACTGACGGCAAAGACATTGATGCCGTCCACGGCGTATTTGTAGTAGTAGGGGTTGGCGGCGCAGTAGCAGCAGAGGATCACCTCCCCCTCCAGCGGCACCTCCGTCTGCGGGGGGACAAGTGGGTGACACTGCTCCGAGCACACACCCGCCCGCCCAAAATCCACCCCACCCAGAGGCACCCACCATCCTCAGGCGCCGAATGAGGACCCGCTCCGGGGGCAGCAGCAGGACGCGGGTGGCGGTGCGGGCGCTCAGCTTGGCCACGGGGATGAGGACGACGAGGAGCCACGCGGCAACGCACACCAGCCCGTGGGCCAGCGCCAGCACCGGGTAGCCCAGGCACAGCCACGCCGCAGCACCGGCACGCTGCTGCAAACGGGCAGCTGCCTTTAGGGTTTGCCCCCCCAAAACACCCATCTCAAGAGAGCGAAGGCACCCATGGGTGCCGTCCCCACCATGACGGGGGGCTCCCGGGGTGCTCAGGAAGGGGGTGTCACCGTGACCAGCACGGGGCTCACCCAGTGTCCGGCGTCAGCCCAGCACGGCGGGTGCCAGCGGTGTGACACGGAGCCACCGAGCAGGGCCGTGCTCTCCCCCGCGCCCAGTGCCCGGCAGGATTTGGGGACCTGAGGGACACGGGAGGTGTCAGGGGGTGGCATAGGACACCCCAGCCACCCTCCACGGGGTCCCTGATCCAGGGCATGCCGTTACCTCCACCTTCTGGATCACTTTGCCGAAGGGCCAGAGGAAATACCCGGCCAGGTCCCAGCAGAGCTGCCCTGCGGGGACATGAGCATCAGCCCTGTTGGGGACAGGTGTCCCCTCCAGCTACAGGGCCACCCCCCAGCAAAGGGGCCCAGGACACCCCAGCACCCACTGGTGCTGGTTCAAGCTCAGCCCGGAGACCCGCAGCTCCCCCAGCCCTCCACCGAGGGGGGCACAAATTTGGGACTTACCATAAGGAGCCGCCACGATGGTGACAAACATCACGGCAGCCACGAGGACGTAGAGGAGCGAGAGCCACCAGCCGAAGAGCAGCAGGTAGAGGATGTTCCCGCATGTCACCGTGGACCCTGTGGCAGAGGAGGCACCAGCCGGGACCGTTGTCACCTGTGCCACCCCAAATCCCCGCTGCCACCGCACGGGGTTGTCCCCAGAGCCACCCACCTCCAGAGCCCCGGACGACGTTGAGGTCGGAGTAGAGCTCCTTGACGATCTCCGACCGGTCCTCCCAGGGCCGCGCCGTCACGTGGCTCTTCCATTTCTTGAAGCCAAACTGCAGAGATATTTTTTTGGGTGGGGGGCGCGGTGAAATAAAAGGACACCCATTAAAACCATCCCGGAGCTCCCACGGGTGCCCCCACCCACACCACGGGCGCCCACCTTGTAGTTGTTGGAGAGCTTGTTGGCCTCCACGGCGTTCTCGGCCGTCAGGGTGGTCTTCACCACGCAGCTCTCGCAGACCTCCTCCGAGTGCTGCTGGCAGCAGGACGGGGGGCACGCGGCTGCGGGCGAGATGGAGGGTGACGGGGGTGCGGGACCCCCACCCAGCGCCCCGCACCCAGCCCACGGCCGACGTACCTGGGGGCACACGGGGACGGTGGAGGTGGCAGCCCGGGTCGCCCAGGTCGCCCTGCGCGTTGTTGATGGCGGCGCAGTGGCGGTCGCAGAGGGAGCCCCGGCGGGGGCCGTCGCCGTCACCCCGGGGCTCGGTGGCCTTGGGGACATCTGCGGGAGGGTCACGCTAGGGCCGCGTCCCCCCGGGCTCAGCGCCACGGGACACGCAGGCGCTGCTTCACTGGGAGGTCACCCTGGTCCCCAAACGCCACGGGGGACCCACAGAGCTCCCGGGGCAGTACCCGGGTGATGCTCGGGGACCCCCTCGGTGGCCGGGACGGTGGGGAACTCTCGCCGGCGCCCAGTTTGATGCTCGAAAGGAGGGAACCCCCCCCGGTGCCCGGTATGATGTCCGGGAGGGGGAGGACATCAGTGCCCGGGATGGGGGGGACCCTCCCGGTGCCCACCCTCCCCTGGAGACCCCCCCCGGCTCACCGGGCGCTTCCTGCGTGCAGCAGCAGCGGCGGCGGCGGCCGGGCTCCCCCTCGCTGGCCATGGCGGGGGCGGCAGCAGTCCCGGGGGCGGCGATAGTGCCGGTCCGCCCCGGCCCGCCGCTACTTAACGGGAGGTGCCGGGCATGCGCGGAGGGCGGGGGCGCGCCCCCGGGAGCCGCCCCCGCTTCCCACCGGGAGGGGCCGGGGACCGACCCGCCTCCGCCCGGGACGGGGATGCGTCCGGTGCGCGGTGTGTCGGGGTGTCCGCGAACCGGGGTGACAGCGACCCGAGGGGAGCGGAGTGCCGGGGTGCGCGGGGATGATGTGGGGCGCGTGGGATCGGAGTGCGCGGTGTGCCGGGGTGCAGAGACCGGTGTGCGCGGTGTACCGGGGTGCAGAGACCAGGGTGCGCGGTGTACCGGGGTGCAGAGACCGGTGTGCGCAGTGTACCGGGGTGCAGAGACCAGGGTGCGCGGTGTACCGGGGTGCAGAGACCGGGGTGCGGGGTGTACCGGGTTGCAAGAGACCTGTGTGCCGGGGTTCGCAGGGACAGGGGTGCAGAGACCAGTGTGCGCGGTGTGCCGAGACTGGGGTGCGCGGTGTACCGGGGTATGCAGGGACCAGGGCGTGCAGTGTATCGGGGCGTGCGGTGAATTCGGGGTGTGCGGGGCCCAGGGGGTGTGGAAACGGGGGACGTGGTATATCGGGATGCACGGGGACCAGCGCTGATGAGGACTGGGTACACTGGATCTGGGGAGCCCCTGGATGTGGGGTGCACTGGGATCTGGGGTATGCTAGGATGGCAGTGTCCCTGGATGTGGGGTGCACTGAGATCTGGGGTGCACTGGGATCTGGGGTGCCCTGGATCTGGGGTGTCCCCGGATCTGGGGTGCACTGGGATCTGGGGTGCACTGGGATCTGGGGAGCCCCTGGATCTGGGGTACGCTGGGATCTGGGGTATGCTGGGATGGCAGTGTCCTGGATCTGGGGTGCACTGGGATCTGGACTGTCCCTGGATCTGGGGTGCACTGGGATCTGGGGTGTCCCAGGGCACAGGGGGCTGGGAGCGGTGCACGGGGGGTGCAGCGTGCGTGGGGGCCCATGGCGCACGGGGTTCCTCGGGGCTCGCAGGGACTGGGGTGCCGGTTACTGGGGTTTTAGCAGGGACAGATTTTCCGTGAGAACCCCCCACGTTTTGGTCAGAGAAGAGAATTTCTGCTCATCAGGAGCTGTCAGCACCGAGCTCGGGGGGCGGCAGGTGGCAGGGCCGGCCCTGTGCTGCCAGGTTTGGGGTGACACCCAGCCCCCGGCAGTGGGTAACCGCGCCTGAGCCCCGCTGAACCCCAGGGAAAACCAGACTGGCGCTGGATGGAACGAACTCATTTAATCTGGGAACCCCGCGGGCCATTGCGTAAGTGAAGCCCCGCGGGCCACCAGAAACACCAAAAATAAGGTACAAAACGTGTCCCGAGCACAGTAAAACTCCTGCTAAACCGAGCTGTGCGCACCGGGAAAACGCTGTCGTCAGCAGGTACAGGAGATTCTTCCCCCCGCCCCATCCCCAGATAAAAAGTTTTTTGGCAAATACTGAATGACCCCTTTGTTGGAATAAATCCGTGCTGTTTTCTTCTTTCCCCCAAAGGTGCGTCCCCCAAAGTGGGGACTTCAAAAGTATAAAAATAGAAATAATCAAAAATTTAAAAAAATCAAAATAAAACTCAAAATGAAAACTGAACTCAAACCCCAAAGTCAAAAGTCCAAACCCAAATTAAAGCTCAGACTCAAGTCCAACCCCCCGCACTCCCTGGGTCCAGCGATCTTGCCAGTAAAACCCTGGTGAAGCTGCAGGGGAGCGACCGGAACTGCTCCCCTTTCACAGCACATCGGTGATCACCTCCAGCCCATGGTGACGCAGCCCCCCTTGCCGGCCTGGCAGAGCTCCGTCCCCCGCGGCGCCATCTCGCCGGAGCCGTCAGTCCCCGAAGATCCAGAGGACATTGACTCCGGACAGGCCGAGGTTGACCCTCCTGCAAGAGCCAGCAGCCACCACCATCAGCAGGGGGGGAACGGCTGGTGTCGCGGTGTGGTGTGGCCACACCGCAGCGGGTCCGGCCGATACTCACCCCAGCATCCCCGACTCCTTCGTCTTGATGATGTACAGGAACATCAGCAGCGTGTGGAACATGTTGTTCCTGCCCTGAATGCGCGGGGAGGGAAAAGGGTGGAGAAATCGAGTGACCGAGGGGAAATCGCAGCAGTAAATACCGGGAAAAGACAGAAGGCGGCTGTTTCTGGGTGACCTTTGGAGAGCCGCAAGCCAGGGACCAACCGGACGTCACAAATGGGAGAGTTTTGAGGCTTGGAGACTGGGAGCTTCCCCCTGGAATTCTTACGGCCTTAAGGGGTGACCCCCGACCGCCAAGCCCCGTGGCGTGCTCACACCAAGCTCATGTCTCCCACTGCGCTGGGCCAGGCCACAAGCCACAAAATCGGTAACAAACGTGGCTACACCCAGAATCGGAGCTGGCCGCGATTCCCTGCCGGGAGCGCTGGGGAGTGCCCCGGCCGCGTACCTTGGGCAGGTTGTAGACGTGGTTCTGGTAGATGAGCTCGTAGTGGGGCGGGTTGATGCTGCTCTGGTAGAGGCAGAAGACGTTCTCGTTGGAAGTGTCTGCGGACGAGAGGTTGAGAAAGATGGCGGGGGATGAAGGCGCCGAGGCGGTGCCGGAGGCAGAGAGCGGCTGCCCGCGAGCGCAGGTACCTGGTTTGTCGGGGGTCTGCAGGAAGTGCTGGGAGGTGAAGGTTTTGCCGTCGGGGTACTTGGGGTGCGGCGGCAGCCGGGAGTCGAGGTAGGTGCAGAACACGTGCATGATGATCTGGGCAGGGGAGAAGCGGGTGTTGCCACCTGGGACGTGGGACCTCTTGGCAGGGTTTCCCAGTTCAGCGCCTCTCCCAGCTGGGGCTGGGGGAAACCCAACCCAGGGCCCTGACTCTGCCTTGGGTCCCGCGCTCAGCTGAGACTTGTCCTGTCGGCCCATTTTCTCCTCCCCGAAGGGTTCTGTGCTCCCCCTGTCCACTGTTCAATGACCTCCGCGGAATTTTCCAGTCGCTCTGGTGCTGCTCCCCCTGCCCTCCCAGATTAACGGGCTGATTAACAGCCGCTAATTAAGCATCATGGGGTGGGGGGCTTCTCTTGGGACAGGCACTATCTCCCCAGTTAAACACCGGGGGGGAGGCGGAGGTGCGTGGAGGCGCCTGCGGACACTTACGGAGCAGTCGGTGGGCAGGTCTGTGTCCCACTTGCGGCCCTTGAAATCGCCTCCTCGGTTCCAGCGGAAGGAGCTCATGCACCCGCCCTGGGAAAGCTCTGAAAGCAGCAGCATCCGTTCCGTTACGGGGGTAAAAGTGTCCCAAAAGGGGTATTTTATGCTACGTTCAGGGGGTTTGTCCCTATTTGCGGTGTGGAAAACGGGGAGAGCTCATTGTGAAGATCCTGATACGGAGAGGTAAATCTACGGGATGATTTTATTCCATTAATGAAGGGATCAAACCCAGCGCTCTGCACCCCGGGGGCGGGGGGCAGGAGGAAAAGAAGGAATAAAGCTTTAAACCAAACGTTCCCAGTGTCACATCCCAGTCCCGCATCGCCACAAAAACTTGCCAAGAAACACCTCTCCTGCGTGAAGCCGCTCCCATCCCCACCACGGCTCTCCGGACACCTCCGCTGAGGTGACACCCCTCGAGAGCAGGAGCCACCCCGGTGCCACCACGTACCTCTGATCCTCTCGACCAAATACTCCTGGTTGGGGGTGAGATCCAGGTACTGCACCAGGGCGTTGAGGGTGGGGATGAGCGGAGCTTTCACCAGCGCCGCCTGCTTCAGGCTGCTGATGCTGGCTTCTGCAAGACACCCCCAGTCAGCCCCCAGAGCCACCGTGGCCGCCCGCCCCGGCCCCGCTCGCCTTTCTGGGGCACAGCATCAACTGCTCGAGTCACTGAACCTGTGACGCTGCCCCAGAAACTCATTTCAACAAGAGCAAAGGGGGAGCAACGGGGAGGGGACGAGGCGAGCACTGATCGGAGGCAGCTCTTGAGGGGGCACCACAAGAAGCAGCCAGCGAAAGGTGGATTTAATTTCAACATCTGGGTTATGAACTGGGTAGGAAGGGGAAGCCCCAAGAGCAGCGGTTCCCTCCGGATTGTGCCGAGAGAACCACAACTCCGGTTCATCTGAATTAAAAAAATCATTTTCCAAAGGCAGCTGATGTTTTCTGACGGGTTAATGTGCAATAACCAATAATTTGGGGCTGTCACGGCCCAGCAGGCAGTTTAGGGAAGGAAATAAAAAAAAAAAAGAAGGAAATAAAGAGGAAAGGTTTATGAATTTGAGAGGAGACAGGCCTGAGTGCGACTTCATCGATACTTCCCGAAGCCTATTAGGGAGCTGCCCCCGCCTCTCCCTACCTCCGATCTGCCACTCCGGACAGCCCATGCGCCGCAGCTGCGCGCTCAGCGACTCCATCTCCTGGACAAGCCGCACCAGAATGGTCTCGTTAATCCACTGAGAAAGAACCAGGTGAAAATTCAAGAGGTCACAAGCACAAAAAGGTTAAAAACCCGCTCGGCCCTGAGCTTACATCCTGCTAGTCATGGTGTAAGAAGCTTCCTAGGGGAACTACTGAAACAGAGGGAGGAGGAAAGGAATTAAATGAGAACATCAGGTGGGGCAGAGTTTAAAACACCCTTTAACACCTCCTAAAAGGGCAGAAAATGCAGTGCGGAGGAGAGGAGAAAGCAAATCCCAGCGACAGCTCTGCTGCAGGAGAAGGGCCCTCCCTCCACCCAGAGGATTTCCCCCGGGTTGGGTCTGCTCCCGCCCACAGTTGTTCCAGGAGATCATGGAGCTGATAAATGCTCCTGTGTTGATATCAAGGGTTTTCTTTCTGCTTTTTACGACGCTGCTCAGGGCTGTCAGGAATTAAAACCACCACCCTTTGGGCTGGGATTCTCCACGCCTGGAGCCCGGCCGTTAGAAATGCTACAGAGACAGTGGTTTAGCCAGCAAGGAAACCAAATCCTGTCCGGGCCAAGAGGCTTTTGTTGTCATCCCCAGGTGGGTGCTCGTTAAACTGTCACATTTTCAGGATATGAACCACCGAGGCCAGGCTGAAAAGGCATCTCGGTGCCCCCCTCCATGTTTTGATCTCCTCGTGCCAGCCCACCCCAGTTCTCCCCGCCTGCTGCGGCACACAGGGTACACCGAGCGCTCTTCCTCTCTGCTGTGCCTCATCTCGAAACGCAGGTGGCCCTTGGAGACAGGACTTACGTTTCTGAACTTGGCGGTCCAGGAATCCATGTGATCGAGGACCTGTCGGTTCATCGTCACCCGTGTCCACACCTACGGGAAGGTTTATTAAGCTTTAGCGTCTGTGACAACTGATACTAGCTACGGCGCATCATTCAAGTTGCGTTTCCCCCAAATTCTTGTCAATCTGCTGGCTGTCTCCTGTGACTGCCACAGTGGCTCCGCTCTGGACACTCCCAGGCTCTGGTCGTGGCACTACCACCTCCTGTGAGCGCAGGTTCGGCTCTATGAGGGTAAAGGCGGTCAGAATTGTCCCATGCTTTCGACTCAGCTCAAACCCAAAGCTTTGCACAAAGGTCTGTGTATTTCAGAGGCCAGGTTCTCCCTCCCGACCACCCTCCTGCCCCGTTTACCTCTTCCGCAGCCTGTTTGGAGCTCAGATCAGCTTCGTCCTTGTGTGCTGAGGGAGCCAGGGACCTGCAGGCCAGCTGGTACTGGAACTTCCTCAGCGTCTGCGCGTGGTCTGCCATGGAGCGGCTGTAGTTCCAGAAGGTCGGGCTGCTGGAAGGCGAGCTGGAATCGGAACTCCCTGAAAGGATGCGGGCGTTAACAGTCCTATCTCTTTCCTGCCAGGTTAATTCTGGCACAACAGAGCAGTGCTTTGACAAGAGACCCGCCCAGGTCGGTCTGCACAAACGCTCTTATCTCCATTGTCCCCATCCAGGACAAAAACTGCCTGCGGCTAATTCCCCCTGTGTGTGAAATGCCTCCTCCAGGAGATGTCCCTCTCAGCGAGGTGATACAGCCATCTTATCACCTCATCATGGTCCACTGCTGCCAACAAAGACTGCAGAGAAAATCTCTCCGCACACAGTTCCACCTTATGTCCTCTCCAAAGGAACACTGGGGAGGAACCTTTCTGAAGCTCCTGAGACGTGTGAAAATGACTGTGTCCTGGTGTCCCGCCTCCCAACGAAGACCTTCATCACCTTTGCCAAGGTCACAGGTATAACCATAAAGGAGTTGGGTAACGCTGGAGTCCTTCATGACTTTCCTCATCCACAAAACCCAATTTCAGACAAAACCGAGCCCTTCTCCTGGCCCAGCTTTTCCCACCAAACCCATTTATTTACCTAGTTGGACTCTTTGTTGTTTCTCCTCCTCGTTGCGAAGGAAGGTGTCCAGGGACTTGAGGTCTGTCATGTAGTCCTCTTTGCCGGTAGGAGAATTGTACAGAACGGGAGAGGAGCGGTAACGAGACCTCAGCCCACCACTGTCCACTGGCCCGATACTGGTGGGGTATGGGGACCCACTGGGAGAGGGGCTGAAACTGGAAAGCTTTGGCAAATAAAAACAAACAATTGTGTCAGGTTTTGTCTACTTTCAATTTACATTTTAGTTTGTTTTGAAGCAACTGAAGCGACACCAGGGAAAAAATGCCAAATCCCAGTACAACAAATCGACATCCGATGCAAAAAAGGAGCAAAACACAGAAATATGGAACCCCAGGCCAGCTGCTGCTGCCTTTCGATGGCACCTGGGCACAACATGAGGAGCAAACCGCACCCTTGGGAGCTGTCCTGGCCCTTACTTTGTTGTAGCTGCCGCTGGGGGAATAGGCCAGAGCGCTGCCGCTGCCGTAGGAAGCACTGCCACCCAGCACCGCCTGCAGCGGAGGGCTGTACCCCGCCACACAGCCCGGAGAAAACTTTGGGCTGGCGCTGGGGGAGCGGGACGGGCTGTAGCTCAGCACGCTTTGCCCCTGGATCGGAGGGGACGGCGTCGAAGACAGGACTTTCTTTGCTGCCAGCTCTCGTGGGGGAGTTGTCTGTATGGCTGCAAGAATGAAGACGGGGATTAGCGTGGTGGAGACAGCAGCCCCACACTCTCCTCCCCGCTTTAAACACACTCGCAACACTCTTGGGGCTATATTAAAAGGGACACTAGAAAAATCTGACCCCTACAGACCTTGGCAGTTGATCCAGTGCCAGGAGAAAAGAGAAGGGACATGACCACAGCTCAGCACAAATCCCACCGCTTCAGCTCTCAGTCAAATCCAGTTACCCCATAAACACTCATCAAATGACCCCTTGACGTGAGTTTTAACACGCCGCAGGTGTCAGATGAGGGAATTCAGAACTCCCTTCCCTAAAGAATCTGCCATTGAGACAGATACTGTCTAGGAACAAGAGCTAAAGATCAAAGGTGTTTTACTGCACCCACCTGCATTGCGCAGCCCCAGCAGGAGCTGCTGGCCGGGGCTCACGACCAGGCTCGTGGGCGCCACCGTGTATTTGAAGTACAACCAGAAATCGAACAAGGCGTTCAGGCTGAACAGGAACCCACAGGCGAGTTCTGGGGGAAACACACAAGATTTGACCACAGCTCCAGCACTGGGAACTAGTAAATATTATTTACACACACAGGCACATGCCCATCAAAACCAGGGCACTACTGGTGCTGTCAGTAAGCACCGATTTGGGTGAGTGTCTCAGATTTCTTCACCTCCTTATGCAAGAAGAGAGAATTTTCTGTTCTATGTTATTTTATATGGCTAAAACGAAATTTTGACACATGTCCCCAAAGGGTCATAAACTGCTGCAATGAAGTTTCACAGCATTTCTCAAAACGCATCTTCTGTCAAATCAGCTGTCACTCAGCTCTTGATTTTCATCCCCTAACAGAACTTGCCACAGCTCGCTCAGAGCCTGCTCATCTGAAACACACTTTGATTACTGCAAAGTGCCACCTGCAGCAGGGAAATCTGCAGCATTCTCCACACTCTGAACCAGTTTAACGCACCAAACAAGGCCTTTTCATGGGGTAGCTGGGAAAGCTGTTAACACTCCTTAAGAGGATGAAATTCCAACAGTTTCAAGGGAGATAACAGAAAGTTTTGGTTTAAATTAAAACAAAAAAAAACCCAAAAACAAGGGGAAAAAAGGCTCGATAAAACTGACAAGAGAAACAAAGAAAAGAATCCTGAAAATCAATCGAGATGCTGCAGCGACTCACCGATGTACCAGAGCAGCCAGTAGGTGATGTTGCAATACGAGCTTATGAGTTTTCCAGTCCTGAAAAGACAAACCAGAAGTTCCCAGTTTGCCACAGTTCAGTGCCGGGAATTGTGTGGGGATGCACAAAGCTATGGCTTCGCTTGTCTCGATCGGAGGTGACGATTCACCTACATCTCAGTATAGATCATGCCCGCCACAGACACGTTCAGGAGCCCCCAGGCCAAGACCACCTTCCGGGCTTTGGTCTCCTTCCTCATCTGGATGGTCCTGTCGATGAGGGAAATCACTGGGCTCTGCTCTGGCGCCATTGTCTGTAACCACAACCACAGAGAATTTACAACAACTGTCAATTTTTATACAGGCAGAGTCTCACTCAGCACAAGATTAAAGAAAAAAAAGCAGTATTCCCCCACGAACTGTATAAATGGGCTTTACCTGGAGCCACTGAGTCATATTTAGTGTGTCAAAAAAAAAAAAAAGGCAGATTCTTTTTACCAGGAAAAATAGGAAATATTTTTTGATGAACTCTACTGTCACTCCATCGCTGAGGAACAGCGTCCATCTTCTCCAGCAAGGTGCAGATGAGAGGACAGACAGATTCCAGCCTCGTTTGTGAAAAATAACACCCTTCAGAAGCAAGAGACAAAGCTCCTGCCATCCCCGGGGAGAGGCAGCCAGAGGAAGGAAAGGCCCTGCACAGCTCTGGGGGGTTTTGTTGAGAATTCCCACTCGTTTGGGGAGGTATCAGAGTATTCTCAGACTGTATTTCAGCCCCCTCCTGTGGGTTCAGCACATCTGAACATTCCCTGATCCCCTTGCTACCTTAACCTTACATGAAAGAAATAATCCCAGTGACTTTTTCTGCTAGTCCTGTCCTCAAAATATGCTACAGTTCCTTCACCACTCGCTGAAAAACTTGTCACAGAATTCTTCACTAGATGGGAATAATTTTTCTTAACCAAACCCCAACAAACCCCGAATCGCTCTACCTGCTTCCTACTGGTACAACGGTTCAACGATGAAATAGTTAACATCAGGGTTACTAGAAGAATGACACAAGAACATGTTGCCTGGTATTTTTTTTTTTGGACAAGTTTTTTGTCCAGTTTGAGCCCCAAGGCTTCCCTTCCCACAATGACCAAGGCAGCAGCCCTAAGCAGAGATCCTCTCTCCCACCCTCCCATTCCCAGGCTCTCTCCCAGAACCACGTCCTCCTGCAGAAGCACTGTTACTGCACCAAAATAAATGTGAGATCTGTTCCCATTTCACTCGCTCAGGAGGGCTGGGCGTGTGGCTTTCACCCCCACACTGGTCTATGTCCTGCCCAACACCCTGCTCTCTTCTATGATGGCATACTAATGCGGGAAGACCTCCCTTGACAACCCCAGTGCCACACATGGAGGTTCCCCACACCGCTCCTTGCCCCAGACCCCCCAGCTCCCCCCACAATGTCCTCCTGCCACACACAGTCCCAGCTCCCCTTCCCCAAGACCCCACAGCACCCTCCACCCAGATTTCCCTGTCACAACCGAAGAACCCCTACAGCTTCCCCTGCCACAAGCACAAGGACCCTTGGAGTTCCCCCCACCCAGAACCCACTGTCTCACGCAGGCAGCCTCCACATCTCCTCCCACCCAGCACCCTCATGTCACCCCGGGGGGTCCCTAGAGCTCCCCCACACCCAGCACCCCCATGCCACCCCAGAGGGTTTCTACCTAGCACCACCCCCAGGTGTTGGGGTGACAATAACGGACTGCACACACTTTATGAAAGTGATAACGCAGACATTTATTCTTGGTTACAACAAGGTTTATATATCTTTCTATATCTATTCACGTGCCTCTTGTTAATACTGTAATTGGTCAAGTTAGGTTGTTCTTGTGCCCTATTCTACCAAGTGTTTGGCTATCTTCAAGTGAGCTCACACTGCTCTGTCTTATTCTGATTGGTACATGTTTATTCTTGTACTTAGAAACAAGCTGACCATTTAACAATTTATCAACTACGCACTTTTGCTTTGCTCCGAAGGACACACATTCTGTTTCACAAGGTCTACTTCCTTCTAAGGTTTACCGGCTGTTAGCTTATTATTCTTCTACGCTTTTAAGGGTAGATTTGTATTTTTTCAAGGCCAAATAGGTTTTCCTCAGACCCGCCGAGGTCCCCCACACCCAGGGGTCTCTACAGCTGCCCCACATCCAGCACCACTCCAGAGGGTCTCTACAGCTCCCCCCCACCCAGATTCACCCCGAGGGGTCTCTACAGCTGCCCCCTACCCCAGACCCCGCTGCCAGAGAAGCTGCCTCACGGCTCCCCCCGCCCCCGACCCCACCGTTACACACCGGCAACCCCACAGCTCGCTCTGCCCATACCCCTGTCAGGCAGAGGAGGCCCCACACCTCCCTCCCGCCCCCGTGCTGACCCACCACACCGAGGCGGCCCCCCAGCCCTGTCGCACACGGGTACTCCCACAACTCCAGGCCTCGCTGCCCGCCTCTAGGCGGCGCCCCCGCAGAGCCCCCCCGCCCCGTGCAGGCCCGAGGAGCCAGGCGGAGCCGGGGGGGACAGCCACAGTACCTGCCGCCGGGCTGGGGGTCAGGAGCGCTGTGGGGACACACGATCCCGCTCAGGGAGGGCAGCGGAACCCGCTTTTCGCAGCCAGGGGGGGCCGCAGGGACGAGCTCTCCCCTCACACTGCGCCGGAAACAGCCGACTGCACCGTCTGCGCCTGTGCGAGCGCCGCTGTGACGTCACCGCCTGCGCCGCGCAGGGCTGGGAAGGAAGCGGGACCTCTTGGTATGGGGTTGGCGTGGGCGCCGCGTGTTGGCGGGAAGTGCGCGCCGCGGCGGCCATGTTGGCCGCGGCCTGGGAGGTGCAAAGGGAGCGGCGGGGGTGACCGGTTCAGTCGGTGTGCCCTGAGCCTTCGCCATGGGGCGGGGACACTCGCTGCCGCGCTTTGCCTTTACAGCTACATTAATTGACTGCACATGGAACCACAGAACTGTGGAACCCCCGGGAAGGACCTCAGGGATCATCTGGCCCGACCTCTCCTGGCACAGCCCGGTCTAGACAAGCTGGCCCAGCCCCTGCCCAGCTCAGTCTTTACAGTATCTGGTGTTGGGGGCTCCAGCACTGCCCTGGGGAGACTATTCCAATGGCTGATTGTCCTTGTGGTGAAAAATGTTCCTCTTGTGTCCAGCCAGAACCTCCCCAGGAGTAACTTGCACCATCACCCCTCATCTCTTCCACATGACTCCTTGTACAAAGGGTGTCCCCATGTTCTTGCAGCCACCCTTTGAACACTGGAACATGGGGAGGTCTCCCCTGAGCCTCCTTCTCTCCAGGCTGAACCAACCCAGTTCTCTCAGCCTTTCCCAGCCCTTGGATCATCTCTGTGGCTCCCTTCTGGACCCTCTCCAGCCTGTCCACATCTTTTTTTGCAGAGCAGGGACCAAATCTGAACCCAGAATTCCAGGTGTGGCCTGGCCAGCGCTGAGCAGAGCGGGACAAGGACTCTCTGTCTCTGCTGGTGATGCCCTGGTTGATGGACTCAGCATCCCGTTGGCTTTCTGTGCCGCAGCAGCCGCCTCACACTGGTCGCTCCTGTTGAGCTGATTGTGCACCAGGACCCCCAGATCCCTTTCCATAGAGCTGCTCCCCAGCTGGGTAGATCCCAGCCTGTGCTATGCTCCTGGACTATGTTTTCCCAGGTGCAAGACCTTGCACTTGTCCTTGTAGAACTTCACCAGGTTCTTGTTAGCCCACTCTTGCAGCCCATCCAGGTCTTCCAGCAGGGTGGCTCTCTCTCAGTAGTGTGTATCACCACACTTTGCCAAAGCCAGCAGTTAAAACTTCAAGAGATTTTGGGTCTGTCTGTGTTTGTGTATTGTACAGTTGTAACTCTATGATCTTAAAGGTCTCTTCCAACCAGGTATTTCTGTGATTCTGGAACTTCAGAACTTTCTGTTCTGAAATGCTGTACATGAAGAAGGTTCTGTGAATTTCATGCTAAATCAGTGTATCCAGAAGGTATTACCTGAGGTAAAGGTGGTCCCATTAGACAGAGTGGCTTTGGATGATGTGCTTGTCCCACACAACTGGATGGGAAACCACAGAATCATTGTGGTTGGAAAAGCCCTTTGATCTCTTCGAGTCCCCCCACTCCCCCAGCACTGCCAGGTCCCCACTGACCCCTGGCCCTCAGCACCACCTCCACACGGCTGGGAAACCCCTCCAGGGATGGGCACTCCACCACTGCCCTGGGCAGCCTGCGACACACCTGCACAACCCCAACGGGACAGAAATGGTTCCTCAGGGACAACCTCAACCTCCCCTGGAACAACTGGAGGCTGGTTCCTCTCACTCTGTTGCTTGTTTCTGGGAACCAGAGACCGACTCCCCCCTCGCTCCACCCTCCTGTCAGGGAGTTGTGGAGAGCCAGAAGATCTCCCCTGAGCCTCCTTTGCTCCAGGCTCAAACCCCCAGGTCCCTCAGCCACTCCTCAGCACATTGTGCTCCAGACCCTGCTCCAGCTCCGTTGCCCTTCTCTGGACACACTCCAGCCCCTCAATGTCCTTCCGGGAATGAGGGGACAGAACTGAACCCAGGAGTCGAGGTGTGGCCTCCCCAGTGCCCCCAGCACAGGGGGACAGTCACACAGCATGGTCAGTACGGTGATATACTGACTTATCTCAGTGACAGTTTCATGTGCTACCTTCTTTTGAGGCAAGAAGAAATTGTTATGCCAGCAGATGGGAGGCAATAAAGTGAGAGGAGCTGGATAGAGGAGCTGGACCTGGCCTGGGGAAGCATATGGAGCTGTGGTGGCTGCAACAGCTTGTACAAGTCAAGGGCAGCGGCTTTGCAAAGGAACCATTTTCTGGGATATTCTGTTTATCTGGGATGTCCAGCCTACTACTTCATTTTTCCCTCTCTGCTTCCAATTTGGGGAGAGACAGTAACTTCCAGTAACTGTAAAGGTTGGTGGAATGTGTTACTCTGTTAGAAAAAGCTGTTTGTAGGAAATATATGGTCATAAAAACAGAGCTGGAGAAAGGGGGGAGGCTAAGTTAAACAGGATGAGAGTCAGTTTGATAGATCCACACCAACGGGTGATTTCTGTTGCTTTGAAAGATTAGACGTGAGGAAGAAATTCTTCACTGTGAGGGTGGTGAGAGCCTGGCCCAGGTTGCCCCGAGAGGTGGGAGAAGCCCCATCCCTGGCACCATGGCAGGTCAGGCTGAACCTTGGGGCTCTGAGCACCCTGCTCTGGGTGCAGATGTCCCTGCTCCCTGCAGGGCGTTGGACTAGGTGGGCTTGAAGAGTCCCTTCAACGCAAACCATCCTGGGATTCGATGACTCTGTGATCTCTTGACTTTGACTCATTTCCTAAGCAAGAGAATGAAGGCAGGAAAGCCCACGCAATGGAGATAATATTGAGGACTGATAAAAGCCTAATTTCACCATCCAGTCTCAATCAGCCATTTGTGGACGGGGTGAGTCACCCATCCTCAGTTACTGGGGAATAAGAGTCTTGTTTTGGTGCGATTCCCAGCCTTGACACAGCTCGAATGAGAGGAGATGAATCCCACTCAATATCCCCAAATCACTACAGACCAAACAGGACTTGAGGGTGCTCCAGCCTTCCCTACAGCACAGATGAGGGACTTAACAGGCAGAAAAGAGACCACTTTGTGATGCTGTCGTCCCTGTGGCTCCGCACATGGCCAACATGTTGGGGTTTCCTGAGATGGTCGGCTGGAGAATGGGTTGTCGAGGGGCTGCTCCAAACATGGAGAGGGGGCAGCCCTGTGCCCCACGTCCAGCTCCAAGGCTCTCTTTTTTCTCTCCTTGGTGGTATTCCTGGCAGAACCAGCTCGAGCTCTCTGGTGCTAGTCCGAAACCAGATTAGAGGGAATCTGATGAGGGTGAGGAAGGCTTTGGGGGGATCCGAGGGAATATCCTGCTTTGCTCCTGCACTGGCATTTGGATTATCCCTCTTGTCTGCTGTGCTCCAGTAGATATCCTCTAATTCCGGCCTCCCCAGTGCCCCCAGTCCAGGAAGACAAGTTGAAGGCCTTGGTCTCCTGCTTAAGAAAGCTGGAGCTGGAGATAAATGGCTCCATTGCGGTTAGTGTTTTTACACTGACAAACAGCTGCAGACTTTCTGGAGGGATCCAAGTGAGGCTTCTCCTCCTCAGACGATGCCAGTCACATGCACAAATGGAGAGCCACATACTGAAATCTCTACTCCTCCTTCATCCAGGCCATTCCCAAGGTGCCCTGTGGATTAGGGACATGGAAATAACCCATCGCTTGCAGCAATAATAGTTCTCTCAGCAGTATTCCAGAACGAACTGTGTTGTAGCCAATTAACACTGATCATCCAGGAGATGAATTGACACCGGAGCCCTTCACCAGGTCTGGCTCGAGAAGATAAGAAACAGCAGCCTCGTGTCCCCAAGCCTCTCTCACCCGCTCACGAGCGCTGTGGGAATTAGCGTTACTTCAGGAATTAATGCTTATATCACTCATGTCATTCTAAGCGAACGATGTCATTTCCCTGAAACAGACCCTCCAGAATGCCCACGGTAAAAGACAATGTTCTGGCCAAAGGGAGAGCGATTCGAACGGTAAACGTGAGTTCTGTATGTAGTGTCTGGAGTGACAAAAGCAGTTTAGAGAACGCCCGGGACCCCACGAGAGAGCAGGAGGTGATGCAGAACATCTGCGGAGAGGGGACAGGGGACAAGCGGGGCAGCAGGAGCACAAGGAAAGCTCAGTCCAGCATGGGTCTCCTCTCCTCTCCTCTCCTCTCCTCTCCTCTCCTCTCCTCTCCTCTCCTCTCCTCTCCTCTCCTCTCCTCTCCTCTCCTCTCCTCTCCTCTCCTCTCCTCTCCTCTCCTCTCCTCTCCTCTCCTCTCCTCTCCTCTCCTCTCCTCTCCTCTCCTCTCCTCTCCTCTCCTCTCCTCTCCTCTCCTCTCCTCTCCTCTCCTCTCCTCTCCTCTCCTCTCCTCTCCTCTCCTCTCCTCTCCTCTCCTCTCCTCTCCTCTCCTCTCCTCTCCTCTCCTCTCCTCTCCTCTCCTCTCCTCTCCTGCCAAACACTGACCTGGAGAGGACTCTTAGGACTGTGTGGAGAGCATGTCACACCCTGCCCACGTTGGTGTGCCCGGGCTCTGAGAGCGCTAATTGCCCTGAGGAGGCTCGCGTGGTGCCCCCACCCACACACCCTCCGCCCCTTGGCATGGGAGCTGCCCTCAAGTTGAGGCCATTGGATTTAGTCCATGTTTGAGCTGTGGTGGGTGCACGGTGGACTCGGGCTTGTAGCTCTTGACATCCTGGCTGTGGACCTGCTGCGTGACTTCCCCGAGGATCTGGATTGTGGTTGTTCCTGGTCAGTGCCACCAGACCTGCTCTGCTCCTCTCGTTTGGGGCCCGTGGGGCTGTGCTCCTTGTGGTGAGCTCTCTACCCCCTCCTACCTCGCTGTCACCTTTGGCTTCTGGCTTGCTGTGGTGGTGCAACCCTGCTCTTGCTGCTCCCTGATTTGCTTTCAGCCTGTGCAGGACTTCACTATAGGACTTTACCGTGTGATTCAAGGCTTCTGCAGCCCCTTCAGTGGGGATTAAGACTGGACACAAAGGTTCGGGTTTAAATGCAGCTCCGTAAACGCAAAGGGTGGAGGCACCAGACGAGGCTGGTCAGGGCACTTGGAGCTTGTTGATATATTTTAGACCCTGACATCATGTTTGGCAGGATCTCTTGGCAGCCTTTAAATCCATGCGGTGTGTAGCATGAGTAATGAAGCAAGCTATAATTTTGCCCTAAATTAAATCCCTCCTTCCTGTTTTCAAAGCGTGAATCCACAGGAGGCGGTGTGGACAGTCTGTCCATTCTTTCTGTCAAAGGCCATAAGCTACAGGTGGGATTTGACCTCCACCAGCATCACTGCAGTGCTGGAGGCAGGAATTCTCACAATGGTTCTTGTCCCTCAGGATAAACTTGTGTTATCTGATTTACACCGAGGGTGGAGACCTGCTTGGTTCCCAAGAACTGGATCGGGTTAAAGCTTAGAGACCTGGGCACTTGCAGGAACATACCTGATCTCCCCGCTGAGCATGTGTCTTCCACAGTGTGCCCCAAGACTTGCAGGATGACTTAATTCCTGTATATCAAAACAGGCAGAACCCTGCCTGAGGCTCGCGTTGAGCCCAAAAACGTGACAACTGGCCTTACAAAAGACTTGCTTGGAGTCTGCTATGAAAAGCTGGACAGGAGCCGGCAACATGTGCTCGCAGCCCCAAAGCCACCCGTGTGCTGGGCTCATCCCCAGCAGCGTGGGCAGCAGGTCGAGGGAGGGGATCCTGCCCCTCTGCCCCGCTCTGCTCTGTGGAGGGAGACTCCCCTGCAGGGCTGGGTCCAACTCGGGGCTCCTCAGCCCAGCAGAGACAGGGAGCTGCTGGAGCGGGGCCAGAGGAGGCCACAGCAATGAGCCGAGGGTGGAACCCCTCTGCTGGGAGGAGAGGGCAGAGAGCTGGGGGGATTCAGCCTGGAGCAGAGAAGGCTGCGGGGAGACCTTAGTGCGGCCTTTGAGTGCTTCAAGGGGACTGTCCCAAAGCTGGGGAGGGGCTGTTCAGCAGGGGCTGTTGGGACAGGACAAGGGCTGATGGGTTCAACTGGGAGAGGGAGATTGAGAGCAGAGAGAAGGGAGAGATTGTTGCTGCTGAGGGTGGGGAGAGCCTGGCCCAGGTTGCCCCGAGAGGTGGCAGAAGCCCCATCCCTGGCCCCATGGCAGGTCAGGTTGGCCCTTGGGGCTCTGAGCCCCCTGCTCTGGGTGCAGATGTCCCTGCTCCCTGCAGGGGGTTGGACTGGAGGAGCTTTAACAGTCCTTTCCCGCCCAAAACCCTTCTGTGATTCTATAAATGACACGTAGACAGAGCCCAGCACAAGAGCAAAGGACCTGTAGAGCTGCTGGATCAGGGCATTGTGAAGGTGAGAGGACCTGGCAGTGGCTGTGCTTCAGACCCCTTCCCCTATCTGCAGAGCTGAGCTCTTCTAAGCTCCTGTTCACCCAAGGCTTTTTTCTGCTCCTTCTTTACTCACTTCCATGGGACTCTTGCTGCGACCTTAATTTGCTTGGCTGCTGGATCTGGATGAAACAATCTCAGCTGAAAAGCTCAGAACTCATCCTTTGAAACAGTCGCTCCAATTGAGTATTTTTGCTGGAGCGAGCCCTTTCTGCTTGCTGCCTCTTTGTAATAAGGAGTGGGCTACTAGAAATCTGTCGGAGAAAAACCCATGACCAAGGGTCGACTGGGAGAGCTCCTCACCCCCAGTGAGAGCTGGGATGACGTTCAGCTGGACTCTGTTTTCCTCTATCTAGTAAAATGTGCAAAAGGACACCGAGGGGCTTTGTGGGCAAAGCTTTGAAAACAACTCCTCCCTTCCAGGCTTGAATGTGTCAGCGGAAAGTTTTTTTTTTGAGGCAAAATCGTCCTCCTGCCTGTTGGTTGCCTTGAGAGCTCTGATAAATGTGAGAACCTAGTCACATGGAACACAGATAAGCTGTATCTGAAGACGAGTTTCTTAACAAGTCCTCTATAAATTCCCCTTTGCTTAGGCTGAGTTGAACTTCGCATCAAACATGAAGCTGGTTTTGATCTTCAGTGCCCTCTTCGGGGCTTCCTTGTGCCTGGAAACCTTCGTTGGGTGAGTTACGATTTTGAGGATGAGTTTTCATTTAAGGCGGTATTTTCCAGTTGTTGTTTTTCTTGACTTTAACTTTACAAATGCCGCTTGGGGCACATTCTTTGCTTTTTGTCACTGACTTGTCTTGTTGCTTTGGTACTCCATCATTTGATGGAACCTCTCACTACTTTCATTTGGGTTTTGCAAGTCTAGCTGAGACCTGAATTCCTAAATGCATTTTCAAGGCTTCATTTTGGCTTTGACTGTACCTAGGGAGTGGTCTCCAGCCTTGATCTGGAGCTGAACCCACTGCAAAGCTCGAATGTTCAGATCGACAGGTCTGGTCCAGCACAAAGCAGAGCCGAAAGACCAGAACCTGGCCTCAAATCAGAAAGGTCACAAACTTCCCTTTGTTTTTGAGGAGTCTCATTTCTCTTTACACACTCAATTCTCCTCAGAGCCTTTTTCAGCCATTCCAATCCTTATTTCCAACCATAAGAATCTAAAGGTTTACCTCTACATGGCATTGCAAAATCATTTCCTCACAGTTTTACCCTGTAAGAGCCTTAATAGGAGAGGAGAAACAGGTTCTTCCTTATACCTCAGCTTGGAGTGGGTGCCAGCAGAGCAGCTGGGCCGGGTCCGGATACGGGACTCCATGGACTTTTGCTCTGTCTCCAACGGCAGCCAAAGATGCCTGGGAAAGAGAATGAAAACCAACACCCCAAATGCTTTAACCACCACATGCCGTTTGCAAATGCAGCACTAAGGCTCGGCTCACTTGCAGGAACCCCACGCTGTACAGCTGAGGAGCACGTCTGTGCGTTTGGCTACGGCGTTGATCCTGGGCTGGACTTCCACTTGTTATTTCATTGTGGCTTCCAGGTTTTCTTCAAAATCCCCCTGGTTCTCCAGAGTAGGATGTTCTGTCCCCCAGCTGTTGCATACAGTTGTTTGTGGATCATAGAATCACAGGATGGTTTGGGGTGGGGGGGACCTTCCAAGGTCATCCAGTCCAACCCCCCTGCAGGGAGCAGTGACATCTGCAACCAGAGCAGGGTGCTCAGAGCCCCAAGGGCCAACCTGACCTGCCATGGTGCCAGGGATGGGGCTTCTCCCACCTCTCTGGGTGTTGCTTACTGTTGCTCACTGTATGTTGTCCAGTTAATCGCTGGGGTTACCCCTGTAACTGGTGGAGCGATGTACTTGCAGAGGGTGATTCAATCCCCTTGGCATGGTGCAAGCCATCCTCTGATGGTATCAGCTTCTGACCACACAGAGGAGTTTGCCAACAGTCTTGACTAAACTGAGGAAAGGTGAAATGAATCCCATATGCAGTGTTTGGTTTGTTGTATAGAAACATTCCGTCATTTGCAAACTCAAACAGAATACTTTTTTTAATGTGAGGTGTTGACAAAAAATAACTAACTGATGCAAGACTGACCCTAAAAACTCACCCACTTGTTGTCTCATTTATGAGGACTTCTTAAAAACTGCCATTTCACTAGTTACTGACCTAGTGCACGGGTAGCAGGGTGTTGATTGAACTCTTGAATGATGCCAATTCAACTGCGTTGGAGAAGTTGTACCAGCTGGTAGCAGGGAAGTACCTACTCACCAAAGTCATGGTCTCAAGAACAAGCCAGTTCAGCCAGACCCCTTTCTGAGACTCTTTCTGAAGACTTACTGATTTATTGCAGGCACCAGGTTCTCCGAATCATGACAAGAAATGAGGAGGAGGTGGAGAAGATACAGCTTTTGGAATCGCTGGAGCACCTTGAGGTATGTTATTACCACGGGGGGTTTTTTTTACTGTATTATTGCCATTGGTGAGAATTTTTTTAGCACTTTTTAAAATAGTGTTGATTTGAATAGTATATGAATGGAAGTTTGGAGAAGCCTTACTAAAGGAGAAATAAATCCAGTAGGTTTCATGTTACCTACCGCCGTCAGACAGAGCTTCTCTTCAAACTATCTCTGGTAAGAGGAAGAACAATAAAATAATCCTCACAGGAGACGGAATTTTCCTCTTGCTTATAAGTCTGAAGCTCTGAAGTCAGTGAAAATGCTGAACTTCAGTTATTTAGACCTTTGTTATTTTTTCAGTGTGTTTGTCACATTCACTGCTACAAGGCTGTGGTGAGGCTCCAGCGTGCTGTAGGCGTGACGGGGCACAGTCCTGCAGCAGTCATTCGATTTGGGAGAAATCGGCGTTTTTAAAGCTTTAGAAAAGCTGCTTGCAGAACGCTTTCCCCAAACCAAATCCATGTTCCTTTCTCTTTTCAGCTCGATTTCTGGATAAATCCCTCAGCCCTTGCCCAACCTGTGGATGTGCGAATCCCCGCTAACAGTGTCCAGGCAGTCAAAGCCTTCCTGGAGGCCCATGGGATTCAGTACTCCATCCTGATCGAAGACTTGCAGGTAGGTCGGCAATGCCAGTGGACAACAAGTTGCTCATGAGCCAGCAATGTGTCCTTGGGGCCACGAAGGCCATTGGTCTCCTGGGGTGCATGAAGAAGAGTGTGGCCAGCAGGTCGAGGGAGGTTCTTCTCCTCCTCGACTCTGCTCTAGTGAGGCCACATCTGGAGTCCTGTGTCCAGTACTGGGCTCCCCAGTTCAACTACTGGAGCGAGTCCAGGGGAGGCTACGAGGAACGAGGAGGGGCTGGAGCATCTCTGTGCCAAGGAAAGGCTGAGAGCCCTGGGGCTGTTCAGCTGCAGAAGAGCAGCCGGAGAGGGGACCTCCTCAATGGGATCAAGAGCTAAAGGGGGGTCAGGAGGAGGGGCCAGGCTCTGCCCAGTGGTGCCCAGTGACAGGACGAGGGACAACGGGCACAAACGGGAACCGGGGAAGTTCCACCTGACCATGAGGAGAAACTTCTTTGCTGTGAGGGTGAGGGAGCCCTGGCCCAGGCTGCCCAGAGAGGTTGTGGAGTCTCCTGCTCTGGAGAGATCCCAACCCCGCCTGGACACCATCCTGGGCACCCTGCTGTGGGGACCCTGCTCTAGCAGGGGATTGGACTGGGTGATCCCCAGAGGTCCCTGCCAGCCCCCACCATCTGGGTTTCTGGGATTGGCACATATTTAGCTTTTATATCCTTTGTAAACAAACAGCGAATCACAATCTGGCCTCCTTCATTAACAAAGACTCTTCTACCCTCTGCTTTCCACAAGGTCCTCCCCTTATTTTTGCAGTCTGTGGGTTCATTTCTCAAGGATGATCTGTGGATCACTGTGGAGATCACTAGGCAGGTTCTATCTGAAACCATCAATAAACTCGTAAGCTCCATGGGGCTCTTCTGATAACCCCTGAGGAACGCCGTGTGGTCTTTTGGCCTCAGACGTTTGCGGATCACAACACTAAAGTCAGTCAGAATTCAGTAAACGGCATCAAGAGTAGTTCAGGATCACAATCTGAAAGGACCTTTGGCAGGAGCCTCTGTTTGCCCTGTAGCTGCAGGACGTTTGGGTCTGGGTCTGGAGTCATTACGCAGTGCCACCATTTCGTTATTGGAGAGAAATGTTTGGCCGGAAGTTTGCACATTAAGCAGATTGTTCTCAACATTTGAATGGCTTCTTTTAGGTTATTCTTGATAAAGAAAAGGAAGATATGGCCTATGGTCAACAAAAGGAGCGCAGCAGCAACACCTTCAACTACGGGACTTACCACACTTTGGAGGAGGTGAGTACCTCGGATTTGGGGGAAGAGGATACGTTTTTCTGGCCTTTCTCATGCTGTCTTCAACTAAATGTCCCATATTAGGATCTAAAATGTCCCTCCAGCTTCTCTTGGCACATGGTTTTGTTTTTAAATGTGTCGATTTTGTGGTCAGCACGATGAGCCAGCGCTTTCCCTGCCGAAGTGTCAGAATGGGCAAGCGTTGATCATACCTTTTCACCAACCCTTCTGCAGACCTCTGTCAAAACCCTCCCCTCTGGCCCTCAAAAGAGACTGAGAAGTAGATGAACCTTGAAATAGGGAAATAAAGGAAACCAGTAGCTATCAAGCAGCGCAGAGGGTAAGGTAGTTTTCCTACGAGAAGTTCTTAGAGTTTTGAACTGAGTCCTGAAATAAGAAGACCTTGATGATATAGTAGAGCTTCCTTCTACTTCGTGATGTTAGGAACAGTGCTGACCACACTGACACGAGATGAGCTGGGGCTTTGAAGAGTCGCAGTAATGAGGCAAAAGGAGAGAAAAGTCGATTCCATCAGGTCCAACAGTTGTCCTGGGCAGTGCTATACGTAACTGTGACGTCGATGTCATCATGCTTCCCATTGCAGATTTACACAGAGCTGGATCATCTCGTGGCTGAGTACAGCAGCATTGTCAGTAAGCTCCAGATCGGGCAATCCTATGAAAAGCGGCCGTTGTATGTGCTCAAGGTATGGCACAGCTCACCAAACATGTGTGTACATACGTGTGTACATACACCAACATACGTGTGCATTATAGACGCAGTTCAGCCCTAAGCATGCCGGTCTCTACGAGGTGTTCTTGACTAAAAGGAGTCAGTGAGAGTCTTAAAACTTTCTGTTTCGTTTGACAGTTCAGCACTGGAGGGAGCAACCGTCCTGCGATCTGGCTGGATGCCGGGATCCATTCCCGAGAGTGGGTTACCCAAGCAAGCGCGATCTGGATCGCTAGAAAGGTCACTTCCGCAGGGGTGGATTGTTCTTTTACCTTGGGAATGCCTCTGGCTGTTTAAAAGTACCTCACACCCCTACGTGAGCTCTGCGAACTCTCCTGCACCCCCCCCCCCAAACCATGGCGAGTCCAGAGAGAGCACGGCGGCTGCCTCGACAAAGAGCTTGGAAATGCCGCGTCGTCTTCGAGCAGCTGGGGGAAGTTTAGGCGGACAAAACGTAGTCACTCAGGTGAAATCCTTGAGGACTTCAGCACAGTTGTGTATCCCCAGCCTGGCTAATCCAGCTGAAGCTTAGTGCCAGCCTTCATCCATTCTCCAAGACAGGCAGGAGAATATTTTGTAGCCCTCTCCCATTGACTTCCTATCACCAGCATAAAACAGTAACACAGGTTCATTGCGCTCTCTCCAAGCTCCAAGTCTAACAAGAAATAGTTATGGCCAGCAGATAATTTATGTTTCTTGTTTCCCTGCCCTGACCCACTGCTGTACTGGGCTGTTAGAGCATAAGCACGCGGGAAAGAAACATGCCAATAACCACTGTGTATCATATTGTCTCTGCTTAGATTGCCTCCGACTACGGGAAGGATCCATCCATCACCTCTCTGCTGAACCGAATGGACATTTTCCTGCTGACGGTCTCTAACCCTGATGGATACGTGTTCACTCACACCACAGTGAGTAAGCGGGCTGCGTGTCCGAGCTGATGTAGGGAGCTGTCACGCTCTTCCAAGTGAACAAGTACTGCGAGGGAAGTAGGCTCTGAAAGTCCTTTTCTTAATGTTGTAGGAAGGAGTTATAAGAGAGTTGGGCAGCCAAAGGTGCTCATTACTTGTCTAACCCATCTTAACCCACTGTAAATTCAACAGCCCTTCAATTTTTTTCCCATCCTGGCAGTCAGCCCATCAGAAACCATCTTAGGCTCATGCCTAGGATCGCTTCCTGGTGAACAGCAACTATTTCTGGGTAGCAGTTTTAATGCAAGCACAGAGCTTGGCTCCTTTTTGAAGCCATAGAATGGTTTGGGTTGGGAGGGACCTTTAGAGGTCAGCTAGTGCTTCTTTGTCTTAGAATCGCATGTGGCGG
Organism: Bucorvus abyssinicus; assembly: GCA_009769605.1. NCBI lineage: Eukaryota > Metazoa > Chordata > Aves > Bucerotiformes > Bucorvidae > Bucorvus > Bucorvus abyssinicus. The sequence goes on from CM020025.1 coordinate 1,466,451, forward strand.
AAGACCCGCTCCAAGAATCAAGGCAGCCTGTGCATTGGAGTTGATCCAAACCGGAACTGGGATGCAGGTTTTGGAGGTAGGAGTAAAGTTTCTGGATTCTGTCGTGAAGAAGAAAGTTCCCTTTCGTGTTGCTGGCTCCTCTTAGACAGGACCAGCAATCCCCTTAATATCTGGGGTTCAGAGAGAAAATGGTGACCTAGGGCAGTAGCTCTCTTTCAAAAGGTCATTTTGGGTTATTAATTGGCAGCGAGCACAAGATGAGGGCAGTGATCTGTATCATCGGGAAGTTCCTCCCTCGATTATTCATGCTCTGTCACTGCTGCCTGAGCATTTCTCCGCATTTCTCCGCAGTTCAGGCCTTGCCTTTGGCTGAAGACCTGTTCTTAGGGCCGTGTTGGTCTGCTCTGACATTTCATGAGTGCCAGTCCTCACAGCTCTCCTTTTGTTCCCTCTTCGCACCAACAGGTCCTGGAGCCAGTAGTAAACCCTGTTCAGAATCTTACCATGGGCCCAAGGCCAACTCAGAGGTGGAAGTGAAATCCGTTGTCAACTTTATTAAGAATCATGGAAACGTCCGGGCCTTCCTCACCCTCCACAGTTACTCTCAGCTCCTGATGTATCCCTATGGCTATAAATGCACGAAACCAGCAGACTACGCCGAGCTGGTGAGACACAACGACTTCGCTTTAGCTTCCTCTGTTCTGCCCTGCCAGCTGTCGATACTCAAGTATTACAGCGAGGTGTCAGGATAAAAACAAGGGGCTGAACTCCACCAGCCATAGCAGTAACCATCCAGGAGAGCGAACAAAGACCCAGTGCAAGGCAATGCCTTGAAAAGAGAAACCTTGGTCAGATGCAAACACATTAGAGAATCGCAGAATCGATGTGATTGGAAAAGCCCTTTGATCTCCTTGAGTCCCCCGGCTCCCCCAGCACTGCCAGGTCCCCACTAACCCCTGTCCCTCAGCACCACCTCCCCACGGCTGGGAAACCCCTCCAGGGATGGGCACTCCACCACTGCCCTGGGCAGCCTGGGACACGCCTGCACAACCCCAACGGGACAGAAATGATTCCTCAGGGACAACCTCAACCTCCCCTGGAACAACAACTGGAGGCCGGTTCCTCGCATCCTGTCGCTTGTTTCTGGGAAGAAGAGACTGACCCCCACCTCGCTCCACCCTCCTGTCAGGGAGTTGTGGAGAGCCAGAAGGTCTCCCCTGAGCCTCCTTTGCTCCAGGCTCAACTCCCCCAGGTCCCTCAGCTGCTCCTCAGCACATTGTGCTCCAGACCCTGCCCCAGCTTCGTTGCCCTTCTCTGGACACACTCCAGCCCCTCCACGTCCTTCTGGCAATGAGGGACCCAAACTGAACCGAGGAATCAAGGTGTGGCCTCCCGAGTGCCCCCAGTCCCAGGGGACGATCCCTGCCCTGGTCCTTCTGTTGTTGAAGTGAGCCCAAAGCTGAACTCTGACTAAGTTCTCTGACTGTCTTGGGGTTTTCTGGTGTCTCTTGAACCTTCTCTTGACAAGACAATTGGTGAGATGAGACACTGGGTGATCAGACACAGAACCTGCTGTGGTTTACTTCACCTACAATGTCACCTCCCACAAACACTGTGGAAACTGTGAGTGCCATCTCTGGGACGAGCAATTGATTTGCCACTAGTTTATCAGGAGGGTGAAAGATTGTGAAAGATTGTGGGGATTTCCCTCAACTAGATAAGACATTCAGTCTCATCAAGGGTGGCTAATTCCTGACTTGTCCTTCGTCTTCTCCTCTCCAGGATGCCGTGGGAAGATCTGCCGCCAACTCCATCCGGTCCCTGTACGGCACCACCTTCAGAGTGGGGACCATTTGCAATGTTATCTGTGAGTATTTTACTAGCTTGAGCTTTTATGGGCTGTCCCAGCACAACAGCCCCTGTCCCCACCTCCAAGCTCTCTCCCTCCTGGAAGCAGCGATGCTTCTGCAGAGTGACACCCCACCCCCAGTCCAACATCAGAGCTGAGCATTTGCGTATAAACCTGATACTTGTCCCTTGCCAATGTCAAATGGAGGATGGCAGGAGTCAAACAGCCTCTGCTCACCCCTCCGGCTCCCTGCCCTTCCCCTTCCAGACCAAGCCAGTGGAGGCAGCATCGACTGGAGCTATGACAATGGCATCAAATACTCTTTCGCCTTTGAGCTGCGAGACACGGGCCGCTACGGTTTCCTCCTGCCGTCCAACCAAATTATCCCAACTGCAGAGGAGACCTGGCTGGGGCTGAAAACCATCATGGAGCATGTGCGAGACAACTCGTACTAAAAGCTGGGGTGGGAACCTGGGAAATACTCATCCCTTGGTGACAGCCGTAGTCATACAACACCTGGCTGAATAAAACCCCATCTGCATCCTCCTGTCTGCGTGTAAAAGCATTTCATGCTCCTCTGGTTCACTGCATCCCCGTGCACCTTTAGACCCCTTCGAACATTTTAGGTCCACCTCAATGAGTAGGAGCAGTGACAAGAGGCGGGTGGGAGATGTGAGCACTTAGGTGGCCGTTGAGATGTCAGAGAGACCTCGTGTGAGATGAGGAGAGGCCTTTTCCCACCCGGCTAAAACAGTCAGTGAAGGACTTGCGTCAGTGGGAAATTCAGTGTAAGAGCAGAAGAGTGGGCTGGGAAAGGGGGAGATGCTCGTCCCCTCGCATGTGACTGCAGCAAACTGTCCCGCCTTGTGCCCTCTGCAGCTCCATCTCCATGGTAAATGCAAAACATGTTTGCTCAGAGCATCGCTAATGTGGTACTCCTGCATCCTCCCTGCCCTCACAGCAACCCCCTCCTGAAACCAGCCCTGTCACCGGGGCAGAAACCGGCTCCCAGCAGGTGAGGGTGCAGGTTCTCTACAGTGTTTCTGAAATGTGTGGATTGAAAGCTGCATCCCCAGCAGGGTGGACAGCAGGTCAAGGGAGGGGATCCTGCCCCTCTGCTGCGCTCTGCTCTGGGGAGAGAGACCCCCCTGCAGGGCTGGGTCCAGCTCGGGGCTCCTCAGCCCAGCAGAGACAGGGAGCTGCTGGAGCGGGGCCAGAGGAGGCCACAGCAATGAGCCAAGGGTGGAACCCCTCTGCTGGGAGGAGAGGGCAGAGAGCTGGGGGGGTTCAGCCTGGAGCAGAGAAGGCTGCGGGGAGACCTTAGTGCGGCCTTTGAGTGCTTCAAGGGGCCTGTCCGAAAGCTGGGGAGGGGCTGTTCAGCAGGGGCTGTTGGGACAGGACAAGGGCTGATGGGTTCAACTGGGAGAGGGAGATGGAGAGCAGAGAGAAGGGAGAGATTGTTGGTGCTGAGGGTGGGGAGAGCCTGGCCCAGGTTGCCCCGAGAGGTGGCAGAAGCCCCATCCCTGGCCCCATGGCAGGTCAGGTTGGCCCTTGGGGCTCTGAGCACCCTGGTCTGGGTGCAGATGTCCCTGCTCCCTGCAGCGGGTTGTGCTGGATGGGCTTCAAAGGTCCCTTCGACCCAAACCATCCTGTGACTCTGATTCTGTGCAAGTGGTGTGAGCTCTTCAGAGCTGCTGGGGCACTTGAGTGACAAACTAGGTGATCTGGGAAGTTAATTGTTCTGCTACCATTACGCAGCCACAGCCGGGGGTTACCTGAGCCTGCCTCACACCCCAGTGTCATCCGGTGGCTCTTTGGAGGGGACGGGACAGAATTTATTTTGTGTGTGTGTAACAGCTCCATGCTGCTGCTCTTGTGACCATGGGGGCTCGGACAGCTCTCGCTTCCGGGGGCTGGTACTCAGGGCCTGATGTTAAGAAGCATAATCCAGCCTATGAGGCTGATTAAAGGAATTTAATTTCCTTTAATGAGCCTCATGATGCTGCCAGGCCACCGGCGCTGGTGGGAGGGGGGTTCTCCTGGCCCTTTTCTCCCTCCCATGTTTGGTCAGAGGGAGGGTGGAGGTGGGAGGACACCTGCTCTGGTCCAGCACGGCCAGTCCTCCCTCGTTGTGGTGTACAACCTGCTAATTTCATGGGCATTAAGAGCAAACAGCTCAGGGCCGTGCATGGGCGCCACGGAGAGCTCAGAGATTAGCAATCCCTGCTGCTGCCGCAGGGATTATCAGGTCTAACAGGTTTATCTCGCTGCCCCATGATCCCCCAGCAGCTGGCGAGTTACTCGCTCCTCCCGGCGCAGCAGGGCAAACACACCTGATGCGGTGGGAGAAATGTTAGTCCAGGCTCAGAGGACGCGGGGCTGGAGGCTGGGGAGGTGACGGTGCAGCTGAGGCATCGGGAAACACCACCTGGGTTTGGGTTTGGGTTAAGTGTAGAAGTTTTGGAAAGCAAATCTGAGCGCGGGGCAGCGAGTGCTCCCCGCACATGTCCCTGTCCCCTCTGCTCGTGGCCCTGTCTGGTGGCACCTGCTTCCCAAACTGACTCACCCTCCCAAAACCCCGTCCTCCAGCTGGCGATAGAAACACCCCTGGTAAAACCCCGCTGACAAGGAGGGCCCAGGGCACATGGTTGGCTCCTGGACCTTGCCAACATGCTGTCACCAGAGTGGGGACCTTGTGGCAAGTGTTGGGCAGGAGCTGCTGAGCCTGAGGAGCTTTGCTGGGGTTGTAGACCTGTGGCCTCACCCTGGCTTTGAAGATCCATCCAACCATCCAGGTCTTGAGGTCACCTGGGCCCTCTCCTTGTAAGTGTGTGGCTTGATGGCAACTGCAACCAGCACCCGTGGCACTGAAGAGACCTGGAGCAAGACCAATGGAGGCCACCAAAAGGGATAGGAGGATGGGATACCACCATGGGGTGCTGAGGGAGAAGGGCTGCTTTGGCCTGGAGATGAGACAGCTTTGGGGTTGGGGCCACCTAATGGGGACACTCCCATCCCTGTGAAGAGGTTATTGAGAAAGTGGAGCCAAGCTCTTCACCAAAAAGCATGATGGGAGAGACAACAGCATCATCTGAAACAAGAGAGAGCCAGGCTGGACATAAGCTTTTCCACCAGGAGGACAGTCCAGCAGTGGGCCGCATCACGCAGAGGGGCTGAGCAGCTTCTGTCCTTGGAGGACTCCAAGACCCAACGTGGAGGTACCTGCTCTGCCCCCAGAGCTGACCTTGCTTTTTCCAGGAGGTCAGACACAGACCTCCTGTGGTCCCTTCCCACTTCAACCACCCTAAGATCCTGCTTCAGTGAGGACCTCTACCCTGGCACCACCAGCCAGGACCAGCTCACCAACATCTCCCGTTCTGTGTTATGAAGCCATAACAGACCCCCTGACCGAGGCATCTTCTGTTGGCCCAACCTGAAGGATGACCTGGTTTTAACGTGGAAAAACACAGACAGGAGACACCTGCTAAAATCCTGACCGAGATGAGTCTGCCAGGCTGAGAACCCAGCCCGGGGACCTGCAGCATCCCCGACGAGTGCGGGCGGGAGCTCGGGGCCGTCATAGATAAGCACACAACAAAGACGCTGCTATGACCTGTGGAACAAAGAAACCACTATGAGAAGTGACCTCCTGAGACAGCAGTGGCTGCTCCAGGAGCTGCCGTCCTGCGCTCACTCACGTATCGACACTAAAGACAGAAGAATCGCTTTTTACCTCAAAACGAGCCTCTCTCCCTGAGCATCACCCTCAGGTGAACGTCCCTGTGCCACCCCCTGCCGGGAACGCCTGGCTCCGGGCTCCGCGACACACCAGTGAGATGAGACCTCATCCATCGTCAGCTGGTCCCGCTCCTGGGAGAGGTTTGGCGAACAGTAATAACTTTAATTAGATATTTTGAATTTTAGATGTAGATACGGATATACGTAATGAATGATAAACAGACGTGTATCCCCTTGTAATTTAGTAGTAACTCGTGATATACACAATTACAATCACAATTGTGATTGACTTACTGATGATAATCCCTAATAAAGAAATTAATGGAAACAAAGCGCCGTGTCCTTGCGTGCTCCGACAAGCCCCACACCCATGGCTTGGGTGGTGACTGTGACCATGACACCTACCTGCACCAAGCTGGGTGCACGGGCACGCGTCCTCCCCGACTCGAGCGCTGAGGAAGATGTTACCAGATCCCCCCTGGTTTGGCTGCTCTTTTCTTGACTTTGCCAAATCAAGCAAAGGTTTGGACTTCCCAGAGCTGTTCCTGGCTGAGCCGTTTGTCACTGCTGGCTCGGTGGGGACAGTAGATGTGGCCTTGGTGAGAAGGTCCATGAGTGCCCCCGGAGCAGATGCCCTCAGGGGCTGAGGCTCCTCTGTGTCCACTCACCATGAAGATCCCCCTGGTCTTCCCCACCCTCATGGCCACCGCCTGCAGTGAGCAGCTCTTCATGGGGTGAGTCCTGCTGAAAGCAGGGGCTGGTGGGGCACCCTGGGAGGGGACGGGGACTGAGGTGAGAGATGCCCAGCCCCATCCACTCTCCTTTGGGGTCAACAAGAAGGGAGACATCCCAAAGGAGGGAAATCCGGCAGCTTTTGCTGTGTGGACACTGATAAAGACACGGTTTCAGCCCAGCTTTGGAGGGAGGTTTTGAGCATGCAATGAATAGAAATCACCCCGAGCTTTGCCAGGGGAAGGACTGATCCGAGATGGGGAAACCTCTCTGCCAGAGAAGGAGAACATTTCCTTCTCTGCTGGGGGCTATACCCATCCCGGGGGCAGCCCGGCCGTGCTGGAGCAGAGGCTGTTAGGAAATACGTATCGATAGAGACAGAGAGAACATATGGATATGGAGATACTTCCTGACGTTCTGGGAGCAATCTTGATCAAAGGAGATGGACATCACCTCGGGCTCTCCGGCACTTGCAGCTTTTCCCATCATGGCTGTTCTGAACATGATTTTTTCCCTCCAACAACTGATGCACTTTCCAGCCCACTGAGCTGGGGTAGACCTCTCACAGCTTCCACCCAGCCAGTGTAGACCTTTCGCAACTTCCACCCAGCCCGTGATGGGACCACGTCAGCGCTGGAGACTCAGCTCCTTTCACCGCCTCCCGTGATCCCTCCCGCGTGCTCTGATGGCTCTCCCTCCCCGCAGGGACCAGGTCCTCCGCGTCATGGCCAGCGACGAGGAGCAGATCACCCTGCTCAGGGTGTTGGGCAAGCAGGCAGAGCTGCAGGTGAGCTGCGACAGGGCCCCGAGCATCCCTCGGTGTAAAACAGAGACCCCGATGACAGACACCCAGGGCTGCCTCCTTTTGACCTCACATCCCGTTTTCTTCCCCATTTTGGATACAAATAATTTCTAACTATGTAAATACAATATTTAGCTTGAGGCACCTTGAGCTCTCCCGTTGCAGATGAAGCGGGACCATGGTGGCCACTGCAGCATCGTCGTCCCCAGGCTGAGAATTCAGGTCTAAAAAGTCATTTTGTACTTTTTTGGTCTGAATTACGTCGTGACTCTGCTCCCACTACATTTCCCCCGGTCTCTTTGGTGGGGGGTGAATCCCGGTGAACAATGTAAGCAGAGGGAGCAGCAGGAGACATTTGGGTGGTGGGGAACAGCATCTGCACCGCAAAGCTGGTGTAAGGAGATGCATCTGTTGAGTTAAAGAGCAAACCCAGCACATGACGACCCCGGTGTCCTGCCATGTCTGCTCAGATCACAAAAACTCATCACTCAAAGGGATGTTTGCAGCCAATAGATGACCTAGGCTGAAACGTGTTTCTGTAGAAGATCCACTGAGTGAGGCAAAGGGACCCTGACCCATCTCAATGCCCATGAGTGTCCCCAAACTTGTCCAAAGACCTTTTTAAATCCTTCAGTGGAAACTCTTATGAGACCCCTTTGGTGCCGGGGAGCTCAGCAGATGAGCCCCAGCATGGGATGGGGCCAAGCTCTCTCCTCTCCTCCACTCCAGGTTGACTTTTGGCGTCACCCCACCAACCCTGGCCACCCAGTTGACCTGCGGGTGCCCTTCCCCACCCTCCAAGCAGTCAAAGTCTTGCTGAAGACCAATAGCATTTCCTACAGTGTCATGATCAAGGATGTGCAGGTAAAGGGCTGCGGTGGGGAGCGGGACGAGCTTCTGCAGTTCAGTCCCAAAAAAAGGTCCAAAAAGTTGGAAACCATGAGGAGCTGGAAGAAAAAACCCACCCCCTGCTCCTTCCAGCCTGTTTGATCTTGTTATTTTTTCTCCTCCTAAACAGAAGTTATTGGATGAGGAGAAGAAAACCATGACGAAGTCCAGGAGGACAGAGAGAAGCACCAGCACGTTTGATTTTGCCTCCTATCACTCAATAGATGAGGTACTTCACTCTGCAGCCCGTTCGCTTCATCTTGCTGGGGTCACGCTCAGCCCATGCCATGGCTGCATCCATGCAGTGACATCTGTGGTGACACCAAGACCCCCTGGGACATGTCTGTCCTCCTCGGGTGGAGGTTTTAGCTGAGCCGAGCAACTGGTCATCCCTCCACATGCAGCGTGGCCTCTCCTGGCAGCTACTCACCTCGCTGGAAGACATCTTCCACTTCATTTTGGAGGTCAAACCCTCTGCTTGGAGCCCAGTGGGTGGCTGATGGAGGCAGCGATGGTGTTGAGGGATCTCAGAACTTTTTTCCCTCACCTGGTCTTCTCCAGGGAAGCACCAGGTCTCCAGGGAAGCTCTGCATGTTGTATCTGGTGCTGGAAACCCTAAAAACCAAAAAGAAAGCCAGGGTGAGCCTCATGACCCAGCAGCTCCTCCTTTCAGATCTACGACTGGATGGACACGCTGGTGGATGATCATCCCAGCCTTGTTAGGTAGATCCAGATTGGGCAGAGCTACGAGAACAGACCCCTGTACATGCTGAAGGTGGGTACTGGGGGCACCCTTGCCTCGCCGAGCCCTGGGAGGGCACGGGGCTGAACTGCCCCCTGTCCACACAGTTCAGCACCAGGGGATCGAACTGTCTGGCCATCTGGCTGGACACCGGCATCCACTCATGGGAACAGATCACCCAAGCTGCTGGCATTTGGACGGCCAACAAGGTAACCATGTGCCCTGGGACACGGGACCGTCATTCTTAGCCCAGTCCTTTTCTAACGTGTCCCCGTGGTGCCGTTCTGTCCCATCCCTTGCCCCTGAGGGGCACCGAGGCAGGTCCTGCTCCCCTCCTCGTGCAGATCGCTGAGGAGTATGGCCAGGACCCCTCCGTCACCGCCATCCTGGACAGCATGGACATCTTCTTTGAGATTGTCACCAACCCCAACAGCTTTGCCTTCACCCACAGCTCTGTGAGTGCAGGACACTGCAAGGGGGACCTTGTCCCAGTGCTTGTTCTCCAGCGACCGTGGCTGGCTACTGGCTTTGGGTGGGGAGGGATGTTCTCCCCCATGTGGGATGGTGAGTGGGCGGAGGTGGTTTCCTCCCACCCCCAGAGATGCTTGGGCAGGAGGGCATCATCTGTCCCCCAAGGTGGTGGGATTCACATCCCTGTGACAATCTTGCCCCCATTGCTCCCAGAACCTCAGGTGGCGCAAGACGAGGTCCATCAACGCTGGCTCCACTGCGTCGGTGTGGATCCCAACCGCAACTGGGGTGCAGGCTTTGGAGGTGAGAGCCAGGCCACCAGGTCCCCACGCTGGGCATCCCCTAAGCCTCAAAGCATCGAAGCCTCCTGCTAGAGGAGAGAACCCCGGGGACTAGAAACCCTTCCCTGGGGCAGCCTCTCTGCATGGTGCCTCCTCCACCCTGCCCCAGGCCCCGGCTCCAGCAGTGACCCCTGCTCCAAGACCTACCACGGCCCTTATGCCCATTCTGAGAGAGAAGTGAAAGCCATCGTGGACTTCATCCTCGGCCATGAGAGCATGAAATCGGTCATCTCCATCCACAGCTACTTCCAGATGCTGCTTTTCCCCTATGGCTACAAGATAGTGTCCGTGCCCAACCACCAGGAACTGGTGAGATGGCCCCAAAACATAGACATGGGGCTGTGAGCACCAGCCTTGCTGGAAAGTCAGGTCAGATCATTCCAGGACCTGCCCTGCTCCTCTCATTAGATACAACCTGCACATTGAAGTCCATCACCTGATTCTTGGAGGCTGTTTTGGGGAAAAAGCAAGAGCAGAGGGGGTGGGAAATGATGCTGGGCTCTAGATACCGCTGCCCTGGGGTTTGTGCTGCCCCAAGGTCTTGGTCCACCAGGTCTCGCCACTGTCGGGCTCTCCCTTGCAGAATGAACTGGCTATAAAGGCGGCGAGCGACTTGGCCGCTGTGTATGGGACGAAATACACCTATGGCACCATAGTGGACACCATCTGTAAGTGTCCCTTCCTCATCCCCTGGCATTGTGTCCACCACGAACGCTCAGCCTTGGGATCACCCCTCCCCTCCTCTCCCTGCAGACATGGCCAGCGGCACCACCGTCGACTGGGCCTATGACAACGGGGTGAAATATTCCTTCACCTTCGAGCTGAGGGACACGGGACACTGCGGCTTCCTCCTGCCCAGCACCCAGATCATCCCCACCGCTACTGAGACCTGGCCGGCGCTGCTGCACATCATGGTCCACGTCCTGGAGCATCCATACTGAAGCCGGTGCCTCCTGCAGCATCCCCTTTGTCTCAGTAAATAATCCTGGAGACGTCATGGCTCAAGGCTGGCACCTTTATTTTTTCAGGCTAAACTTCAAAGAAATGGTACAGAAGGGTTCCCAGCCCTGCAGGTGGTTGTTTCCCACCTCGTGGCTTTGGCCCCACACGTCCCCGCCCTTTGGGGCCACCAGCCCTGAAGGACCTGGGAGGGGATTGGGTGGGTTTTGGACAAGCAAACCCGGATGTGTGGGGTCTGGGGCAGCGTTGCTCTGTCACCCCTTCCCCGGGGGCTGCGAGGGGGGACACGGGCACCCTCAGGGCCAGCGCGGGGTACAGAGTGCCTTCAGGCACTTGCTGTTGTTATTTGTGCCACCCGGGATGACCGTCACCCGCTCTGGCCCCTGTCCCGTGACCAGCTCTAAACCAATTTCCCTGCCACCACCACGGCCACGGTTCATGGATCCAGCTCACCGAGTGCCTCGGGCAAAAATCTGCCTCTCGCCCTTTCTCGCCTCAAACCGATCCCTTCCCGCGGCAGCTGGCACCGTGGGCAGTGGGATTATGGCTCCTCTCGGGGGACTCAACTGCAGCCCTGGCCGGTTCCCGGGTCGGGTTTGGCCAGGACAGGGAGCGCGGTGGAGGTTGGGCAGGGCTGCGGTGCCCAACCTTGGCCGGTGCCAGCCGGAGCCTTCCCACGGTGCTGGGAAAGGGGACAGCTGGCGGGGGGGCGGGCTCGGGGCCACCGTCCCGATGGGATTTAAGAGGCCCCGGGGTGCCGTTGGGACGTGGGACGGACTCTTTCGGCTGACGATGAGGGCCCTCGTGCTGCTGGCTGCCCTGGTGGCAGCGGCCGCTGGCACCGAGACTTTTGTTGGGTAGGGGGGGCACCTGGTGACGGGGTGGCTGGGATGGGGACCGTGGCACTCTTTGGGACACCCAAGGTGGGACAGACACCTCTGGGAAGAGGCTCAGTGCAAATCCCTGGGGTGGGGGGGATGGATGGCGTGGGGGTTAGGCTGGACCCATGGCTCCCAAAGCGTGGTCCCACGTCCCCCAGCACCCCTTGACCCCACAGGCAGCAGGTGCTGCGCATCGTCCCCTCCAGCGATGAGGAGCTGCAGAAGGTGCAGGAGCTGCAGGACCTGGAGGCGCTGCAGGTACCGGGGGTGGCTTCTGGGGACACCTCCCAAACCAGAGGAGGGATAGGATTGGGGAAGGGGCTGGACGTGAGTGATGGGGCTGGACATGGGACGATGGGGACCAGTCGGTGAAAAGCAGGACAGAGGCAGGTGCAGGGGGGAGCACCCCAAGGCAGGATTTGACCCCCCCATCTCACTTTCTCCCCCTCCAGCTGGACTTCTGGCTGGAACCCCACGGCCTCAGGCGCCCGGTCGACATCCGCGTGCCCTTCCCCAGCCTGCAGCCCCTCAAAGCCCATCTGGAGGCCAACGGCATCTCCTACTCCATCATGATCGAGGACGTGCAGGTCAGCGGTGGCGGAGGAGAGGCGGGGGAGACGCGGGGTCCTGGCACAGGGGGGTGGACAAAGTCTCATCCTGCCCCATGTCCCCCAGGCACTGCTGGACGATGAGGAGATGGAAATGCTTCGCAGCCGCCGCAGGCTGCCGCTCTCCACCAGCACCTTTGACTACTCCGCCTACCACAGCCTGGACGAGGTGAGAAAGAGCAAGATTCAGGGCATTTTGGGGTAAAAATTGCGTCCTGGAATGGCTCATCCTGGACTTGCAGGGGGTGAGCTGGGAGTGACCCCCATCCCATCCCTCTCCCCCAGATCTACGCCTTCATGGACCTGCTGGTGGCCGAAAACCCCAACCTGGTCAGCAAGCTCGAGATCGGCCGGTCGACGGAGAACCGCCCCCTCTACGTGCTCAAGGTGAGGATTTGAGGTTCACGGGGGTGACTGGGGTGGGGAGCAGGGCCAAGGACAAAGCCAACCCCTGCTCCTGCTCTTCCAGTTCAGCACAGGGGGTACGAACCGCCCGGCCATCTGGATCGACACCGGTATCCACTCCCGCGAATGGGTGACGCAGGCCAGCGGTGTCTGGTTCGCCAAGAAGGTAGAGACGTGACCCATGACCACCTCCTGGACAAGTCCTGAAGGACCACAAGGTCCTGCAGTCCCCCCGTAGATGCTGCGTGGCTGACCCCATGGAGGGGCTCACCGTGGAGGGGTCGCCATGAAGGGATGGTGATGGAGCAAACCACCATCCTCTCCAGATTGTCCTGGATCATGAGAACAATGAAGGTGTGGCCTCCATCCTGGACCAGATGGACATCTTCCTGGAGATCGTCACCAACCCCGATGGCTTCGCCTTCACCCAAACAAAGGTATCGCCCTGGCTCTTCTCTCCCCAGCTCCTACAGCCATAATGGGTGGGGCTGGGGAGCAGGATTGGGGTGCTGCACATCGAGGCCCCTGAAAGGTCAAAGCCTCCTTAGCCACATTTCCATGGGCTGGAAGGGGACCACCATGACCCGTTAGCCCCGGCCGTCCACTCGAGGCTGGGGGAGCTCCAGCCCTGGCCACCAGCTGAGATGACTCTGCCCTTCCAGAATCGCATGTGGCGCAAGACCAGGTCCAAGAACGCAGGCTCCGCTTGTGTTGGCGTGGACCCCAACCGCAACTGGGATGCAGGTTTTGGAGGTCAGGGCTCTCCCGTTCACCCTGCAGCAGGTTTCCACCCTCCAGGTGGAGGCTCTGAGGCCATTTCTGGCTTAGAAAGATCCACTGACATCCCCTGGGGAAGGGATGAGATTTGCTCTCCATGGTAGAGATGTGGGTTTGGGATTCACCAGGGCTTTGATGTCCCCTGGTGACCACCACGGTGGCAACCACCAATGAAGGCCATCACACAAATACCTAGGAGGAGCCCCATGAGCATTCCTTGCTGGCCACCAAGCAGATGAGGGGTGGGAAAAGCTCTTGGGCTCAGAAATGGGAAAGGCTCTTTGCTCTTGTGACTCGCTGAGCCACATGACTGCCACCAAAGCCACCAAACACCCACACTCTGTTTTCACTTCTCCACAGGGCCTGGGGCCAGCAGCAACCCCTGCTCTGAGACGTACCGCGGACCCTACGCCAACTCGGAGCCCGAGGTGAAGGCCATCGTGGACTTTGTGAAGAACCATGGGAACATCAAGGCTTTCATCTCCATCCACAGCTACTCCCAGCTCCTGCTCTACCCCTACGGCTACACCAACACTCCAGCGCCTGACCAGAAGGAACTGGTAGGGTTGACACAGAGGTTTGAAGGGGGCTGGGGTGACATGAGGCTGCTCTCCTCTCAAAGGAGGAGCAACCTCCATCCTGCACCGTGAAGGGGGCCTTGGCAAGCCAGGAAGAAGCTCTGGCTCCTCTGCCAGCCCCTGAGGACCCCTCCAGGCCAAGGCTAATGAGCTTTGGCAGCCTATTTCCCTGCAGCGTCAGCCAAACCCTCTCCAGCCGGCTGCACGCCGCAGGCTTCTCCCTCCTTGGGCTCATCTCTGCCCTCTCTGTGTTCCCAGCACGAGATCTCCGAGAAGGCGGTGGCAGCTCTGTCCGCTCTGCACGGCACCAAGTTCAAGTACGGCAGCATCATCAGCACCATCTGTAAGTAACGGAGGGGACAGCGGTGGTTCCCCCAAAACAAACCACAATCATCACTCGCACCTCGGCAAAAGGTCCCCTGAAACCCCTGTATGACCCCTCACCCCTCCCGACGTCTCAGATCAAGCGAGCGGATCGACCGTCGACTGGACGTACGACCAGGGCATCAAGTACTCCTTCACCTTCGAGCTGCGGGACACGGGGCGCTACGGCTTCCTGCTGCCCGCCAAGCAGATCGTCCCGGCCGCCCAGGAGACCTGGCTGGCGCTGGAGGTCATCATGGAGCACGCGCGGGACCATCCCTACTAAGCGGGACGGGCGGTCGAAGGGGCTGTGGGGTGAAGGAGCGCAATAAATACGTGTAGAGGAGGTTGAGAAGCGCTTTTGGTGGTTTTCCCTTTCTCCAGCCGATGGTGAAAAGCTTTGTGGGAGGCTGGCTCAGCACTGCCGCCGCGGCAGCCAGCAAAAACGGCACGTGCTGGGCCCGTGGCACAAGAAGGGGATTTTAAAGGGTAGGACAATAGAGGGGCGCAGAAGAAAGGCAGGTGCTTGTTTTCCGAGGGTGGAGGGGGAACAGGTTTGGTTTGACACTTCTGGGCAAAGCAGAGACCGGGGACACCGCCGGGGTGGCTCTGGGACGTGAGGCAATGGGACGAGCGCGATCGATTCTGGAGCCTCCTCACCCGCTGCGGATCCTGCGGGGAGAGGGAGCCCAGCCCCTGCCCACCCCCAGCTGCTGCAGGCGCTGCCCCACGCTCCTCGTTAGCTCTCAGAGAAGAGCTCCACCACGCAGTGTCGTTTACTCTTTATTAAATTAAAGAATTAGAACTCCCGGATGCTTTAGGTCCTCCAAACACCACCAAGCCAAGAGACAAAACACACAGATCCATCAAGACAACGAGAACCAGATTCAGTTCTGTTGATATCCTGGATTTGGAGGATCTCAAAGAGCTCGGAGCAGTTTGGTCCATCTGTTTGAGGAGGTTTTCGTGCAGCCCAGAGCACTCGAGGCATGTGACACACTTACAAGCAGTGGGACCCCTCCTGCTGTACCCATGTGAAAATGGAGGGGGAAGGAGCAGCTCACTTAAGGTGTCAAGATTAGACCTCACAGTGGCATGAGCCACATTGGACATTCAAAGCCAAACACGGTGTTTCTGCGATGCTTCAGTGCCAAACTCCTCTGAAGTGTTTATTTAACTTTTATTTACCAGGCCACCTGAAAGTGTCATCACTCAGGATCTCAAGCTCCAAGAGGTGAATCAGCTTCCCACGGCTGCAAGTGAAGAAGAGGGTGGACAAGAAACATGTCCCTGCGCCTCCCGCTTTGGGCTCAGAGCACTTCTAGAACCACAGACTGGTTTGGGTCGAAGGGACCTTTGAAGCCCACCCAGTCCAACCCCCCTGCGGGGAGCAGGGACATCTGCACCCAGAGCAGGGGGCTCAGAGCCCCAAGGGCCAACCTGACCTGCCATGGGGCCAGGGATGGGGCTTCTGCCACCTCTCGGGGCAACCTGGGCCAGGCTCTCCCCACCCTCAGCAGCAACAATCTCTCCCTTCTCTCTGCTCTCCATCTCCCTCTGCCAGTTGAACCCATCAGCCCTTGTCCTGTCCCAACAGCCCCTGCTGAACAGCCCCTCCCCAGCTTTGGGACAGGCCCCTTGAAGCACTCAAAGGCCGCACTAAGGTCTCCCCGCAGCCTTCTCTGCTCCAGGCTGAACCCCCCCAGCTCTCTGCCCTCTCCTCCCAGCAGAGGGGTTCCACCCTCGGCTCATTGCTGTGGCCTCCTCTGGCCCCGCTCCAGCAGCTCCCTGTCTCTGCTGGGCTGAGGAGCCCCGAGCTGGACCCAGCCCTGCAGGGGGGTCTCCCTCCGCAGAGCAGAGCGGGGCAGAGGGGCAGGATCCCCTGCCTCGACCTGCTGCCCACGCTGCTGGGGATGAGCCCAGCACACGGGTGGCTTTGGGGCTGTGAGCGCACGTTGCCGGCTCCTGTCCAGCTTTTCAGACCCCAGCACCCCAAGTCCTTCTCCGCAGGGCTGCTCTGCATCCCCTCACCCCCAGCCTGTTCTGACACCGGGGATTAGCCCAACCCAGGGGCAGGACCCTGCACTTAGCCTTGGTGAACCTCAGGAGGTTCACATGGATCTACCTCTGCAGCCTGTCCAGGTCCCTCTGGATGGATCCCATCCCTCAGGTATGGCCCTGCACCACTCAGCTTGGTGTCACCTGCAAACTTGTCCAACTGAAAATTCCGCATGGTTTCTCTCACCTTGCCCTTGCACCAGTATTATCCCCTGGTGATCTGGACTGCCTGTGAACTTTGGGGTCTGCTGGAAGATTTTCTATTTCAAAAAGCAGTGGAGAAAAGCACTGACACCCAAAAAGCCACTCAAAACCCACAAGAGCGAGAAGCCAAGCGAAGGGCCAAGCTGAACAACCCTGTAGGTGAAGGTGAGAGAGCAGGACCTCCCCATAACCAGCCTGGTTACTCCACGTACATCGCAGTTTTCTGCAGCTCCAGCGAGCAGCCACCTGCCCTGGCAGGCAGGAAGAGCAGCAGAGCCAAGGCGACCCTCTGCCTGCACAGCAAGAAGAGGGGCACGGCAGGTGGGTTTTGCCCTAAGACGTGCCAGCTGAACCCCTGCTCAGCACATCGGGCAGCCTTACTCTGTCCTTTAGAGCCACCACACAGCAGCTCTCTGTAACCACAGTGAGGAACACAGCGGAAAAAGCCCAGTGAGGAGCCAAAGCTTCTGGACAACGAAGGAGAAGAGAGGAAAACGCAGTTAATTTCTCCTCCACTCACCTTTCAAAGTACAGGGTGGTTTCACGGGCTGCCCAGGAGTAAACATGACCACGGGGTTACAGCACCACGCTGGGTGGCGATTCCAAGATCATCTTTATTACAAATACTTCTGGTCATTAACATAAATTATTACAAAGTTACACCAACACCACTTCGGGAATCCTCCCACCAACCTTTTGGCAAGTTGCTGAATGTCTGCGTCTCAGCTACAAAACATCGAGGACTTCGCTCACAGGTGATTTCTGGCCCCTTTCCCTTTCCAGGGTCGCCACAGTCTGCAGCTCTGGGCACGGCCCCAGGGAATCGTCTGTCACAGCCACAAGTTCTGAACTATGAGCTGGGCAGAACCATTTCTGCTGGCGATGGGCTTTACTACCAGTTTCCTCCCTTCCGTACAAAACCAGTTGCATCAGCTCTGCCCCTCAATGCCAGCCTGGCCACGGCAATACCTTACGTCAAGCGTTCCAGCAGCTCCGGCCTCAGCCGAGCTGCCATTTCCACACCACCGGTCCCTAAAATGACAAACTGGGCTGCGCTGCTCAGGGTTCCCAGAACCAGGACATTCCCTTCTTCAGCGGGCAAAGACACCGCTGCTTATTTCCATGGCCTGTGCTGGAGGCTGCTCCTGCTGAGCGAGCGGGCGCTGAGGGATCCCACATTGCCAGCGGTTCTGGGGAGACTGGAGACGCTCCTCGCAGTTGTCACCTTGGAGTCGCGGCCTGAAGAACCACGGCTGAGCCGGCCTGGGGGAAAAAAACACCCAACAATCAGAAACAGAGCACAAGGACACACAGACCAGCCGTTGCCCCTCACTGGCTCTCCTCTTAACCCCATGGATAATTCAGGGTGGGGTTCTGGGCAGTCTATCTAGCTGTGCAGGCCTAAGAGTTTGAAGAACCTACTAATCATCAGTAAAACCTCCACGGACTTAAATGCCATGGGCAGAATGGTACCTGCCTGCCCTCAGAAAGCCCAGGGTTTTACCACCAAGACTGAAGTCCTCTGGGATCACCACAGCACAGGTTTTGGTGGACCTTCTCAGTCCGTCCAGCAAAAATCCCTCCCTCTCACAGCAATTTCATGGAGGGAACGTGGCAAAGCAGAGGACAGGCGCGAGAGCGTTTGTCCTGGACTCTTACTGGCAGTGTCCGAAGGCAGGTGCTCCTCTTCCAGGTAGTACTTTATTTTCTGTAGGTCATCTGCAGAAAACCTCCATTTGTTCTCGGCACGCGCGGGGGGTCCTTTGGGAGAGGTCTTTTTCCGAGCAGATGTGGTGGGAGCTGCCACCTGGCAGGACGCGGGGAGCGAGCCGGTGACAAGACCTTCGGGGACCTTCTGCGCCAGGACCTTCAGGCCTGCGGACACACAGATCACACGGGAGCGGTGACCACCAGCGGAGAGGGGGACCGGGCACAAAGAAAACACCCAGCAGAGCTGAACACCCAGCTCGTTCCCATCTCCAAACTCTCTGCTCTCGACTCGCCCACCCGTGGCCTCGGGGAAGCCCTGCCCATCCCCACTGACCTCCAGACAACATGAACAAGTTCTCGAAGCCCCTCTCACACATGGTTGTGGCAGCCTGGCTGGCCAACCTCTCGTCATTGTCATACACAATGATAATCTTCCCGTGGGCGTTTTTCTGGTCAGGAGAAGAGCTAAGGAGGCATTTGTAACCTTAAGGTGACTGTTAATACCTTCTAGAAAGAAAAAGAGACGAACAAATGGGATTGGAGGCCACGACCCTCCCTGGTTGATTTTTGGATACTGGGCAGAAACACCTTCCCTGCGCTGGGGCTTTAAAACTGATTTCTCAGGAGCTGGGACTTGCCCCGGCGCTGGAAGGACACAGCCCAGTCCCCGCAGGAGCACAGCCCCCACCACAAGCATCCACTAAATCGCAAGTAACGACCCGGGAAATTACTAGCCTAATCTCAGCTAATAATCCTGTTCCTGTCCTCCAGAGCAAAGCCAATCTGAGAGGAAGCCGAAGGATTTGATCAGTGCACCCCTCAAGAAGGCCAGTGCTCTGGCAGCAGCAGGGGTCGGGTGCCCAAGCAGCTCAGCTTTGCCTTCCAGCCACCAAAATCCCAAGAAAAGCCAAATTCCAGCAGCTCCCACTGGAGTCACGGGGTGTTACCGCTTCAAGGAACTGGAATCCAGCATCTGATGGTGGTAGCAGAGCAGCATAAAACCTCCCCTCCCACCCTCCTTGAAAACCCCATTTTGTCAGTTAAGCATTGCCCGGGTCGCAGCGCCTGAAATAGCTCCAACTGGTTTTGGAACCCCCCCAACACCCCCAGGGGTTTTTCCAGCACTTGGTATATGTAAAGGATACGTATTCCAGAATACTGTTTGTGTAGGGGTTCATGGTTCTAGACAGCGTTGCGATGGGGTAGGAATAAGCTGCAGAGAAGAAAACAAGAGAGAAAAACCATACAGTGGCTGAACACCACCCTGGAACTCCTGGAGTTGCTGGAATGCAACTTGTCAGAGTTCAGGCTGGAAAACCCACTGAATTAACATCAGCTCGGTGCCCTCACCCCTTCCCAGGACCGAAGGGTGACGCAGATGAGTGCGAGAGCATTCTGCACCCCAGCGATGTCCAGCTTGGGGGAAGAAATGACAGAATACGACCCAAAGAGCTGAATTTACGATCCCAGCTCACACCGGGCTGCTGCAGGATTCCATCCTCACCTCCGACAATGTGACACTGGTCGTACGCATCTCGGTCTCGTACGTCCAACAGCAGGAAGGGGCAGTCGGGGTACGGCATGTCTTTAGCCTGAGCCTCCACTTTCTCTGGAGTGTCCTTGTCCATATCCAGTTCACCAACGCCGCTTATCACGCTGCAAGGGGAGAGGGAAGGTTGTGGTGCAACTCTCACTCCAAGCGCTTCTGTACCTCTTCACCAGGTCCCAGGGCATTTCCATCAACTCTTCACAGAACCCCAGACTGGTGGGGCTGGCAGAGACCTCTGGAGATCACCCAGTCCAGGGTGCCCAGGATGGTGTCCAGGCGGGTTTGGGATCTCTCCAGAGCAGGAGACTCCACAGCCTCTCTGGGCAGCCTGGGCCGGGGCTCCCTCACCCTCACAGCAAACAAGTTTCTCCTCATGGTCAGGTGGAACTTCCCCGGTTCCGTTTGTGCCCGTTGCCCCTTGTCCTGTCACTGGGCACCACTGGGCAGAGTCTGGTCCCTCCTCCTGACCCCCCTTTAGCTCTTGATCCCATTGAGAAGGTCCCCTCTCAGACTGCTCTTCTCCAGCTGAACAGCCCCAGGGCTCTCAGCCTTTCCTCAGCACAGAGGTGCTCCAGCTCCCTCAGCATCTTTGGTATTGAAACATATCCCAGTATGTTCCAGTACAGCCAGACACCACATGAAAACGGGGAGAGTCTCTTTCAGGTTTTCCAGTACATCATAAGTGACCGAGTTAATTTTTATCGCAATGAAATTAGACAGAGCACAGCCTGGCTACGTGAACACATCGTACTCCTCTGGATCAGCTGAGTCCAGGGCTTTTATGTCCTAAATGACTCTGAGGGGAGGGAGGATAATTCTAAGATGCTGCCACTGTTGAGGTCTCAGCAAGTCAGTCACTCGAAACAGCTGTCAGTCATCTACAGAGCTTTCCCATTTATCAGCAGACTGGATACGAAACAGAGACCTCCCGATCCTCCCAGTGAATCTAAATTGATGGCTTTGATACAGGATCACTCAGCCTGTCAGGCTGGGGTCTCAGCTCCTCCGTTAACCTTTGCACAGGTTCAGCAAGGGAAGGGCTGAGACAGAGCTTCCCCTTACAGTGTCCTCCTGGTATCCTTGACCCTGCCTGGCGATGTGCTGGGTCTGGGAATCAGACTCTTACTATTCTCCATCATGGGACGATCCGGTCAGATCCTCGGGAAGGCCCATCTCGGAGTCTACCAGAGCACTTTAGAACGTGGGTTCCTGAACCCAGGCACCTGGGTCAAACCCCACAAACGTTATTTCCCTTGTTGGCCACTTAGACAATCATCAGGTGGCAGCAGCGCTGGGTTACAGCCCCAAACCACATGTGTTCAGACAGGAAAACCTGCCAGCCCTCTCTCGCTCACAGCCCTGGACCTGCAAAATTGGGCTTTAACAAAAATATTACATAAACCTGCTTAGCAGAAATGTACAGCAACGAGCTGGATAAAAATAATGATCTGCTCTGACAGGAACAGAATTGTATGTTATTATTATGGGGCACCTCTGCAGCGTGGACCGACAGGAGTTCCCAGCTCCTGGGCTGTTCAGGAACAGGACCGGACTAGGTGTCCCATCAGGGCTTCCTTTGCCGTTTGTCCCTGCTGTGACTTCAGCATCCACATCTGGAGTGGCAGAACCACCATCTGGGGTGAGAACAGGGTGCAAAGAGTTAAAAAGCTGCAGGAAATAAACAAGGAAGCAAGTTCTAAGCCCAGTTTCTATTCTTAGAAGCAAGCATGTCTCAAAGTCAGCCTTACCTTCATCCTCTTACCGGAGAAGCCTCATAAAGACCCATGTGATTTTTAAGGGCTCATTTTAAGAGTTTAATAATTGAGAATTCTTGATGCATAATATCTACCGAGTTACTACAATAAACTCGGCAGCACGAGGCCTTTCCTAACTGAGAGCTCATCTGGTTTAGGAGCACTTCAGTTCCCAAAGGGGGATGGCTGCAGGCCACAGGTTATTTTCTCCTGCTGAACAGTCAGCTCTGTCCGTCAGCACAGTTCACCGCCCAACAGCGATCTACAGCCCCTTCCCTTTGTGCTCACAACCAATATTGTTACCTTCCAGCTTGTGGATCTCCTCGTTCGTCACTTCTAAGATTTCATCAGATAGAGAGGCAACCTGGACAACCTGGGGGAACAAAAGGGAGCAGCGATACCTTGATACAGTGTCAGTGAGATGGCGGGGATCAGCTTTGGGAAAAACAACCCTCAAGCCAAACCACAGTTAACTCGACACAAATTCGACTGCTGCTTCACACAGCCCTTTTGTGTTGCAGGGCGTGAAGAGCCTCTTAAGTTAACAGGCGAAAAAAAATAGGGAACAAATGTCAGAGTCACCACAATCCTCAATTTGCAACTAAAGCATTTGACTACTCTGACAACATGAGCTTTGGACAAAGCAAAAATGCTGTTCATAAGAGGACAACTTAGAGAGGCCGGAGGGGGGACGATACGTACCAGCTGGGCAAAAGTGGTCACCTTCAGCCTTTTAAAGAGCTCATCCTTTTTATACCTGTAATCTTCAAAAACAAAACACAAGAGGACAAGGTAAATTCGCAGTTAATTCCCAGCTTTTGCAAATCCCAGGTAATGGGCTTAGCCCCAGCTGTCCTCAGGCACCCTCTTCTCCATCAAGGCGGGATTTCGGAGCGCTGAAGGACCGCAGCAGCAAACCTGAGGGCTTTGTGGAAAGTCATACCGGTTCTGAATAGATCTCGAAGGCAGGTTTAGTTGTTTTCAGCCTCAAACAGGCATTACTTTGTGTTGTCTGCTCTTGCTGGGGGAAGGAAGCAGGTTCATGGATTTAGCACCTTGCTGCTGGTCTTTGAAACCCGCTACGGTCACAAAGCCTCTGAAAAGCTTTAATTCAGCTGAATTTGGGTGAGTTACAGCAGAATAGGGACACTACATCTGGGACTGGACTAAGCTGAATGGAGAAACTGGCCTAATTGAATCGTAAGCCTGGAGAAAAAGCTCAGGGGAACGCCTGGCACAGAATCAGAGCCGAGATTAACGGCACTAAGTAAGCGATGACAAGGGTGGAAGTCTGATTGCATCCAGATACCCGAGAGGTGTCTAACAAAAGGGTGTATGCAGTAGGAGAGAGAAGGTAAGACAAGTATCAGGAGGAACATCTTGATAGGAAATAGCCTCCCGGGGGAGTAACGGGAGCCTCATGCTTTGGGAAGTTTACAGCTAGAAAGAGAGCAGGGGAAGAGGGTGGAAAGGAAGAAGATCTCAGTCCTGCACAGGCAGGGAAAGGTGAAGATGATAAATAAAATTCCTCCGGTGTCAGGCACTGCAGCTGTAACCGAGTCCTGCGCGCGGCTCGAGGCCACGCTCTACCTCATCGAAGCGCTCTCACAAAATAAAATCACTCCCCCTTTCTCCTCCTCCTCACGAGGCTCCACCTCTGAAATCACAGATTTCTTTAAACAATAAAAATCCTTTGTGTTCTTCTAACAGTTTTAGTAACAACTGGAGGATATTCCAGCCCGGTTTCTCTCCAGCTCAGAGGGTTCCAACGGAGACCAGGACCTGTAGCAAATCCAGCCAGTTAAGCACGTCTAAATCCTTTAAACCATCTGCTGAATGCTTCATTAGCTCAAGCAAGGGAAGATGGGGAGAAGGGGGAAGGGCTCCACACCACAGGCCACACAAAAAATTACCACAAAATGAGCACATGGAAACTCTCGAGCTGACGCAAAGAGAAATAGTGAGCTTTCGTCTCTGTTTTCCTTTTTATTCCTATCCTTTCCCTCCTCCTGAAGAGGCAGGTCAATTATTTTCAGCATTTGGAGTAAGCAGAGTTCCCAAATTCAACACCCTGCCCTATATAACTTTTATCAGGCTGTAAAGTGAGGGTCTACTCGCTACTCAACAACTTGTCTTAGAAAGGAGGAGCCCATCCAAAACACCCCAGTGCACACTACAGCTTCCAAACCACAGCTCCGAAGTACCAACTGTGCAGAAACTAGATTTCAGAACACGAATTAACTTGAAAACTAACTCCGTGGCTGTTGCAAACCTACCTGGTTTCAAGGCTCAACCTCCGCTTGCTAAAGCCTCCCTTTAACTTGCGAATAACAGCAACAACTGTCTTTTATACAGCCCATTTCACCCGCCCGGCACCAAACCCACGTGTAGCCCACATCCAAACGACTGAAACTCCCCAGCTATGGACAAAAAGAGCCCTTCAGGCACGTGAAGAGCAAGAAATAACCTTAATTTAAAAGGAAAAATAAAATATGAAGTGCTGGATGTACATAAATGCTGGCAAAGCTGAGCTGTTGTCACAGCGCTCATACAAAACGGCTGCTGGATGGCTCCCACCCACCTCAAACAAGGATTATTTACCCCAGAACAAGCCTTTTTGACCTCAGTCTTGCCTTTACCACCCCAAACCACTTCCATCCACAAGAACAAGCAGAAGGCTCCCAGCAGTTATCCGATAGCTCAGCAGAAGTGCTGCTGCCGACACAAAAGCAACGCGACGTACCCGGTTCTGCCCTGGAAGGTCCATTCGGATTTTCGGACATTTTTCACTTCAATGAACTGGTCTGAAGCTGCCGTTATGGTGTGTTCAAGGAGGTGCTTCTCAGGGCTTCAGAAACGAGGGAAGCAACACCAGCAAAAGGGAAGAGACTTGGTGTCTTCCCTCAAGTCAATCCTCCAAAGGACAAATCCTCGTGGTTCCAGCTCTCTTATCACTTGTGATCCACAGCGGGCTCACGGTATTGAGTCCCGCTCTCTCACATTACAGGCGAGACAGAGAGTTGCCTGTGCTGGGTATCTAAAGTGGTGTCCAAACAGTGTCATCTATCCATGAGAAATCAAGGGGGAGAAGTTTCTACACTGCCTGGGAACACAAGGTGTCTATTCAGCCCAGAGATAATGAGCAAGTTTCTCCTGGCCTCCAGAACCACCACTACACAAAAGACCTGCCACATGAATCGAAGCCACATTCACAGCAGAGACTGAAAACCAAGTTGACCCAAACAACAAGATTTTCAGTGCTCAGCACTGAAGTCTCGGTCAGTCAACACGGAGTTCTGGAAAGCCAGGTCAGTTCCCTTTCGCTTTTCCCCAAAGACCTGCCGTGTTTTAAAAAACCAACGAACAAAGCAGCCACAAAGGACCATTCTGTGCACAGCCAAGCACAAAGAGCTGCAGGGGACACATCTGAACGCAGCGAGGGGGTCTAAGAACTTAACCCGAACACTCAAAATCCTAATTAAGCCTCATTAATGGGGACAATTTTTCTCTCGCCTCAATAGATGCAGCTCTTGGGTTTAAGAGCTTTCCTGGCTCTCTACAGGAAAACAACCTGGGTGGTAGCTGAAAAAAAAGCCTCTTTTCAGCAGGAAAACAGACTGAAATAAAAACCAGTTTGGCTTTTCATCAGCCTGAACAACTCCAAGTCTTCAAAACATCAGGGTTTGGCTCTGGAGAAATCAATGAATTACACGGGAATGAGCTTCTCTCTTTGCTATCTCGGAATATTCCGATAGAAATCAAAGCACGTTGAAGGGTTTGAGCTAAGGCACCACGAGTGATGGTCTGCTCCTCCCAGATACTCACTTCGCTTGATCTCCTCCAGCTTCTCGGTGTATTTTGTCAAGCTGTTTCCTGTAACAAAAAAAAAAAAATCAGTTACATATTTTTTATTAGTGATTTTCTTCAGCACTATTAAGCCTTAATATTTTTTGTTTTTGAAGGACCAGACTTTGACAGCGAATGTTGCAGATCCTCTTCCACCATGACAACACAAGGCAGCCACCATTCTACAGTGACACTCCAAAAAACGAGCTTCGTAGCATCCTTCCCAGTTACAGGTTCCACCCCAAGCTCTCTCTACTCAAAAGGTGTTCTGATGATGCTTTGGAGAACAAAGTCATCGCCTTCAGAAAGTCACTACCTAGAACTCACAATGTTACAAGCCTCTCTCTAAGGGAGCTAAAATCAGGAGCTCAGGAGTCAAAACCTGCCCCTGATGCGCTGCTTCAGGCACAACTGTGGCCATGCTGTCCCATCCCCAGTGTTCTTGTGTGGGTCAGTACTGGCACCGGCACTGTTTAGTGTCTTTGTTAGTGACACAGACAGTGGGATCAAGGGCACCCTCAGTGACTTTGCAGGTGACACCAAGCTGAGTGGTGTGGGGACACACCTGAGGGACAGGATCCATCCACAGGGACCAGAACAGGCTGCGGAGGTAGATCCGTGTGAACCTCCTGAGGTTCACCAAGGCCAAGTGCAGGGTCCTGCCCCTGGGTCAGGGCAGCCCCCAGTGTCAGCACAGGCTGGAGGTGAGGAGATGCAGAGCAGCCCTGCGGAGAAGGACTTGGGGTGCTGGGGGCTGAAAAGCTGGACAGGAGCCAACAATGTGTGCTGGGCTCATCCCCAGCAGCGTGCGCAGCAGGTCGAGGGAGGGGATCCTGCCCCTCTGCCCCGCTCTGCTCTGGGGAGAGCACCCTGCAGGGCTGGGTCCAGCTCAGGGCTCCTCAGCCCAGCAGAGACAGGGAGCTGCTGGAGCGGGGCCAGAGGAGGCCACAGCAATGAGCCGAGGGTGGAACCCCTCTGCTGGGAGGAGAGGGCAGAGAGCTGGGGGTGGGGTTCAGCCTGGAGCAGAGAAGGCTGCGGGGAGACCTTAGTGCGGCCTTTGAGTGCTTCAAGGGGCCTGTCCCAAAGCTGGGGAGGGGCTGTTCAGCAGGGGCTGTTGGGACAGGACAAGGGCTGATGGGTTCAACTGGGAGAGCGAGATTGAGAGCAGAGAGAAGGGAGAGATTGTTGGTGCTGAGGGTGGTGAGAGCCTGGCCCAGGTTGCCCCGAGGAGGTGGCAGAAGCCCCATCCCTGGCCCCATGGCAGGTCAGGTTGGCCTTTGGGGCTCTGAGCCCCCTGCTCTGGGTGCAGATGTCCCTGCTCCCTGCAGGGGGCTGGACTAGGTGAGCTTTGAAGGTCCCCTCCAAACCATTCGATGATACTATAAGCTGGTATTACTGGATAAAATTCAACCACTTTAACAACAAAAAATCCCCAAAGACACCCCCCGAACAATTACGTTGACTTACGCCCTTATCAAGATATATGTTTATAGAAGAAAAGGGCACATACAGAAACCTCAAGACCAGTAATTTCTATGGGAACTGTCGCAGCAAAGCCTGACATCCTAAGGGGAGACATATCATAGTCATGACACAAGTTCTGACATAGCTGCAGAGTATCTGGGGTAAAGCAGCTCAGGACAGAGGCAGTTGAGACATTCAGCCTATTTTTCTATACTCGCACATCCACGCTGGGTGTTTTTACCCTAATATGATTGTACTTACCAGTATCAAGGCGGGTTTTTATATGTTGGTATCTGGGATTCTGAGGGATGCGCCTGGTTAAATACTATTTAAAAAGGAAATGGGAAGAGGAAGTCGATATACAGCAGTATATTTTTTTAAATGCAGAAAACCCCATTAACAGAAAAGACAATCTGAAGAGCAAAAGGAGGAGTGAGGCCACAGGCATCCTCTCAGACACCCTCTGCGGTCAGACACAGACCTCTGAATTCTCCAGCTCGATACTAAATCCCTGCCAAACCGCCACCTCAAAGCCTTAAAAGGCGAATTTCTTTCCCCTTCTCCGCCCGCAGCTCACCCGGAGCAGTCCCAGCTCTAGGGGCCCCAGCAAACCTCCCTCCCTGGTCCGAGTTGCACTTCTAGAGGCTGCACCGGCCCACTGAGGGCCCCCGAGGGCCCCCGAGAGCCCCTCAACCCTCCGAGCTTCCTACCGAGCCACATTCCGCGGCCCCCGGAGGCGCCCCGGTCGCTGCGCCTCATGGGCCACTCCGCTCCGCTGAGGACGGCGGCGGCGCCGCTTCCCGGCCTAGACCCCCGAGTCCCCCCGGCTCCCCGCCCGCGGGCGGCGAGGGAAAGGCCCCTCATCTAACCTCCGGGTTCCCGACGCTCCTCCTGCTCGACATCTCCCCTCAGGCACCTCCGCCGCTCGCCTCCTTCTCTGTCTCCCGCCTGCCCACCCGTCACCCGCTTCTGGCGTCCCACCCCGCAACTACCCCCGCCCTGATTGGCCGCCCGGCGTGCCCGCGGCCAATCAGACGAGGCCTAGGGGCGCGTGGGGCTGACAGCGCGCAGCCATCGCCGGGCAACGGGGGACGCCGCGGCTGCACGCGCGATGACGCGCGGGAAGCTGAGGGGGCGGGGCGGGTGGGCGGCGCATGCGCGGGGCGGGGAGCTGGCCCCGCCCCTGGGAGCGCCATGCCGGCGCGCGGCCGGAGTACCTGAAGCAGGTGAGGCGCGCGCGCGCGCGCGCGCGGTCCCCGCGCCCGGTCCGCGGCCCCGCCAGGCGCGGAGGCTCCGCCCACCGGCGGTGGGAGGGGCGGGGCCTGCCCCGCTCAGGAGAGGGGGCGCGCGGCGGGGAAGGGGGGCGTGGCCTGCGGGAGGTGCTGGGGCAAAGTGCGCCCCAAGGGGCGGGGCCTGCTGAGGGACGAGACTTGCCCCTTCGAGGGGCGTGGCTTGATCGTGGGGGCGTGGCCTCGTGGTGTGGGCGGTGCTTATTGAGGGGTGTGGCAGGAGGCGGGGCTCTGGTGCTCCTCCCCCAGGCTTTTGCTTCCCGTTGACCTCCCTGCCCTCAGGCTGGGGCCACCCCCCCTCACCCCCTATGGGGCCCACGTCACCCCTCAGACCCCCAGCGGGGCCACACACACCCCCTTAAGCCTCCTGTGGGGCTCATGTCCCCCCTCAGTGGGGCCCACATCTCCTCTTAGACCCCCATGGGGCCTCCCTCCGACCCCTCGATGGGGCCACACTACCCCTCAGACCCCTCATGGGGGTCGCATCCATCCTTCAGACCCCCCGTGGTGCCCATGTCCCCCCTCAGACCCATAACCGTCACTGCAGAGACCACCACCATGGATCTACCACCCCAGGGTCACGAAGGACATGGGGGTTTGGGGGACTTGAAGGTGGGTTTTGGGGCCATGGGGGTTTTGGGGATGTGGTGGGGGTTAGGGGGATGGGAGGGCTATGGGGCAAATCCCAGTAGCCAAGCGCCTCGCTGTGTCCCGCAGGATGAAGGAGTGGTGGGTGCAGGTGGGGCTGCTGGCCGTGCCCCTCCTCGCCGTCTACCTGCACATCCCGCCCCCCCAGCTCTCCCCCGCCCTCCTCTCCTGGAGGTCCTCCGGAGGCTACTTCACCTACAAGGAGCAGAAGATCTTCTACAGAGGTGAGGGGGCTGCGCCGACCCGGGGACACCTCGTGGGGAGCGGGGCTGGGGGTCTGCTCCCTCGGTGGCTCATCTGGTTGGCGTCCGAAGCCACACTGGGAGCAAGCAAAGCCGGGAGAGGTGATGGTTGGGGTCCCAGCAGGGTGAATGGCAACGCTCGTCATTGAGGGGGGCAGAAGCTGACCCTGAGGTGCCCTCACCCCTCCCCAGATTCGAGCGGTGCCGTCGGCAGCTCCGACATCGTGGTCCTCCTGCACGGCTTCCCGACCTCCAGCTACGACTGGTGCAAGGTGAGGGGAGCAGAGACAGGGCGGGGGCTGGATACTGACAGCAAACCCCACGGTTTGTCCATCTCCTAGGATGAGCAGGGGCTGGGCAACCTTCTGGAGCGGTTTCTGCTGGGCTCGAGCAGGAAGAAAAGACCCACGACTATTTCTTGGCTTTTCTGGGGGACGGGCTTGCTGTTCAGTAGGAAATTTCAGCCTCTGGTGGTTTTCTCCTCATTCCAGATCTGGGAAGGGCTGACCCAGCGGTTTCACCGCGTCATCGCTCTCGACTTCGTAGGGTTCGGTTTCAGCGACAAGCCCGTGAGTAGCCAAGGAGGAGGGTTTTGCCGTTGCTTTTGACCTAGAGGTTGTGGGTTCGGGGTGGGTCAGGCTCTCACTGCGGCTCCTCTCCCGCTTTGCCTCGCAGCGGCCCCACCACTACTCCATCTTCGAGCAAGCCAGCATCGTCGAGGGGCTGGTGCGTCACCTCGGCCTCCACCACCAGAGGATTAATCTCCTGTCCCATGACTACGGGGACACGGTTGCGCAGGAGCTGCTGCACAGGTCACTGCAACCCCTGATGCTCTGGTTGCTCTTTGTTGTCCCCGTGGAGACGATTTCAGCAGATAAGTGGAAGGATGGGGTGCAGAAGCCCCTTTCCCCTGGACGTACCGCTGTAACGAAGGCTGGGAGGTCTCAGAGCATGGCCGTGGTGGGAACCATCCCCCAGTTCCTGGCTGTAGGATGTTTAACTTCCCTCCTGAGCTCTGGGGACAACAGGGGAGCAGCGATGATCTGACACCGTTAACCTGACCTGCTGGTTGGTCACTTTGTGGTGCCTGCAGAAGGTCTAGTTGTGTTCCACCACCTTCTCTTCTGTCCCCCAGGTATGAGCACAACCGAACTGGAAGCATCTTGATCAACAGCCTCTGTTTATCCAATGGAGGTAAGGTTTGCCCAGTGCAAACTGGGTGGACTGGGAGGGCTGGGGATCCACGGCACCCAAACCCCCAAACAAATTGCAATTAAAGTGCTGTAATTAACGGGGAGCATCAGCGCTCGGGCTGCTCGTGCCACCTTTCACAGCACCGTGAAGATGGGGAGAGACTGGGAAATGGGAAGCAAAACCCTTGTAGCGTTACAACTGTGTTCTCTGACACCCTTCCAGGGATCTTCCCCGAGACACACTACCCCCGCTTCATCCAGAAGGTGAGCTCTACCTCCAGCCACCCCGAATTGCCCCGGGAGCATGACTCTGACCCTGTGAGCTTGGGGCTTTACCTGGCTCAGGTGTCTGCTGCTTCTCCCACTTTCAGTAAAGCACCCAAGCTGCTGGTGGGCACCGGTAGAGGTGGTGGGGAGCAGCAGGGGCTACTTGCGGGTCGGCGCTGAGCTGGGAACTGCCGTAAGATGGGGAGCTGAGGGGACAAGCCCTCCGAGGAGGCAGGATCTACCCGTCTCCATGATACCCAGTAGTGCCGTTTCCTTTTCTCCTTCTGCCCAAGGTCCTCAAGGATGGGGGTTTGCTGTCTTCCGTCATCACGCGGCTGATGAACTTCTTTGTCTTCTCCAGAGGGTGAGTGGGGTCACGGTGCTGCCAGGCACAGTCCGTACGGGGCATGGGGAGGGTGCCAACATAGGAACGGGCATAGCTGAGCGCATCCCCCAGCCGAGATTTGCCCCTAAACTCTTTTTTTCCAGGCTCGGGGCTGTCTTTGGGCCCTACACGCAGCCGTCACAGGCAGAGTACTGGGACATGTGGACGGCTGTGCGGACCAACGATGGCAATCTCGTCGTGGACAGGTATGTCGCCGTTAATTGCTGCACAAGCTTCACTTTACACCCCAGCGTCCCTTGTTTGCAGGAAGAGCCACGCCGTGGCTCAGAGCTCAGCCAGATCCCTGGGCATTGGCTCCCCAGAGCCTCCAGCTTCTTCTGGTGGGGTCTAGGACCATCACTGCATCCCAAAAGAGAGCTGGGGTGTGATGTGGGAGCTGGGATTCTGGTTTTCTCCAGTCTGGGACTTGGAAGGAGCTCGGGTGGCCGTCAGGTCAGTGTGGCCGTGTGTGTATATGTCTTCTCCTCCAGCATGCTAACTCCTCTCACTAGGGACAACCTCCAGACAAATGACAGCCTCTCCCCAGGGCGCTCACTAATTGTCTCTTCTAAGGAAGGATGGAGACTCTGGCTGACATGCTGCCCGCTCAGCAAGTCCTGTCACTGCAAGTTTTTGCAGTGTGATGGGAAGCTCAGGGCCAAAATACCTCCAGCCCCTTAGATGCCACATGTCCGAGTATGGGTGTGTTTGTTGAGCATAGCTTCCCGTCCTTGGAGGGGTTCTAAAACACCAGCAGACTTCAACGTGATGTTAAAACCTTGAGCTTCACCCTCCAGCAGTGTGCTGCTGTGAGGAGTTGCTCCGAGGTGCTGGTTGGGGTGATGAGACAGGCCGAGGAGCTGGTGGAAGAGTTGGAGCTGGTGGCCCAACCTGATCTGCACTTTGATTTGCTGACTGTTTAAACAAATAAAAAATCCCAAACACCAGACTGACTCTGTGTTACTGCTGCCCCCTGGGAGATGCAGAGTCCACCTCGGTCTCATTGCACCGCAGGCCTGTGCCCTGAGAGCCGTTTCCAGCACCTCTGGGCACCGGCCGCTGCCTCACACCAGGTTTCTCTCCAGTATTTTGCAGTACATCAACCAGCGACAGCAGCACCGAGACCGCTGGGTCGGGGCTTTGATGGCTACCTCCGTCCCACGTGAGTAGGAACCCATTTGCCTTGAGTTACTGGGTGGGACGTTGGGAATCGCTCCTCACTTGAAGGCACCGGAGCGCGGTGCTGGCCCCTTCCACTCATTGCTGGAGCCTCTCCTTAGTCTGATGATGACGATGTGGCTCCAACCCTGTTTGTGCAGGGTTGTAGTGAGCTTCTCTGCTCCAGGTGAAGGCTTGGTTAAGCAGAGGGCTATGCTCAGTGGGGGAACCTGTCCACAGCAGGTCTCCTTGCCCTAGTTCAGAAATGTCATGGGCTACAGAAGCTCTGTCTGTGCTCCTCTTGCAGTGCATCTCATCTATGGGCCCCTGGATCCCGTGAATCCACACCCAGAGTTTCTTCAGCTTTACAAGTAAGCGGGAACAGGCCACAGGGGTTTCATTTCGAGGGAGGTGTTGGCTCAGACTTTTCCTTCCATTCCCTTTCCCCCGTTTTTAACTCCCACCTCTGTAGCTTGCACAGCCAGGTGATTTGGTCAGAGCCTTCTGCTTCCCCAGTTTAGGCAGCGAAATCACACTCCTCAGTCAAATCAATGGTGCGTTTTAAAACCCCATCAGAGGTCAGAGGTACTGACCGAGGTGCTCTTCTCTTCCAAACCAAGCTGAAGTAATCCAGCACATGGAAGAGTGGTCAGCTGTAGCTGCTACAAGGTTTTCTGTCCCCAAACCATGTTATGGGCAGAATCCCAAGTGTGCAGAAGGGTCCTGTTCTCCTCAGCAGAGGCACCTGGCTGGCTGCCGCCGAGCTGCAGCTTCAGCCTCGCATTCTTCCAACAGGAAGGTGCTTCCCATGTCCACAGTGTCTGTGCTGGACGACCACATCAGCCACTACCCGCAGCTGGAGGATCCAACGGGCTTCCTGAACGCGTATCTGAACTTCATCAACTCCTTCTGAGCTGCTGCAGCTCGGTTCTCGCGCTCTGTTGATGAGTCAGGATTCGGGGGCAGGAAGAAACCTTGACTTTAGCTCCAGATCCAACAGTTTGCACCAACACCATCATCTCTAGCTGCCAAAACTGCTGCATTTATGCAGTTAAAAGCTTTGAGCACCAGAAAAAGATTAACCTGGCAGGGAGGCACAGCCAAAACTGTCAGCTTAAGGAGAGTCACAGGTCACTGACAGCTGTTCCAGCCCTGCTTTGCTCCTTGACAGGTATTTAGAGCCGGTATGGCTGAGGGGGGGTTAGCATTAAAATAGTATTCCTTTTTAAAATGAGCATTAAAATAGTATTCCTTCCTTCCCCACCCTGACTTGGTAACACAAGAAACACCAGTTCATCAGCAGAGAGATGCAGAACTTTCCTCGAGGTCCCCCCTACCCCTCGAGGTCCCCCCTACCCCTCGAGGTCCCCCCTACCCCTCGAGGTCCCCCCTACCCCTCGAGGTCCCCCCTACCCTCTCTTTTCCCAGCTTTGCTGTTGGGTATCACCTGACCTAAGGCTCAGAGAGCTGAATATGCTTTGATAGTTGAAGCTTAATCTCTCTGTACATTGGTTTTTCTGTGCAGAACCAAGGAGACAATCATCAAGATGTTGGAAATTTGCAGGTCTGCAAACTCTGTGGGTTGGGTGGGGATTTTAACTGCTTCTATTTGAAATTTAATAGCATCCCTTTAGGAACAAGGGGCTTCTGCTGCATAAACAGCCATTATGGGCTACTTTTTCTCTACTGGAGCAGATAGAAGAAAAAATTTCTATTTTATTAACAACAATTCATATGAATTCCACCACTTGGACCAGTGTTTATTTTCTGTTAATAAAAATCAGTTTTGACAAAAGTCTGATTCTGTTTTCTCACCACATGCATCTCTGAGCCTCCCCCGCCACTGCGAGGGGCCCGAGATGCAATAAGTTAGACGGGAATGTGGAAGTGACACTGAGGGAAGGGACAGGGAAAAGGCTCAGCACCAGCCAGCCACTACCGTAACATCATACAAAATCGTTACCAAATTGAGGAGTAAAAACTACATGCAGAAGGACAGACAGGCTGCGCGGAGGCCGGGAAATACCCAACGGGTGCTTGTAGAGGCGGTTTCCACTCGCAACGCTCAGCCTACAGAAGCCAGGATGACGTCTATGGGTGTTTCTTCCTTGCTCCTAACTGTCACCTGCATGGTCACACCGTCTGCTAGTGCAAGCCTGGACCTTACCAGCACGTCGCAGCCACCTCTGTAGACACCTGGGGACAAAGCAATATTTGAGACATGGAGAGGCTCAGTGATCTAGTCCTAACCCCTGAGCCCTCAGCTAGGGGAGTGCAAGATGCATTCAGTCAACAGCCTGTGGCAGAGACAGGAAAAATGACAGAAAAAATCCGAACCCCCCAAATCCCCTAAGCTCTGAAGATCGCAGATATTGTCCTAATTAAACAGGGTCAGCAAGTGCTGCTGGCAGATGAGGCTGATTTAAACAGGTAGAAACCAGAACGTGAGAGGGTGAAGCTTGTTAATCATTTAAGACAACACCACTAGTCTGTAATTCTGCCGTTGGTGTAGTCTGGTGGCTCAGGGCCGCTGCTGCTAAGGGAAGAATAGTCCTCCTACCCTTCTACTAGAGGGCTTGGAAGTGGCGCTTCTGGAAGAGATTCAGACTGCAGGGCGAGCCATCGCCATCCACTTCAACGTCCCTACAGACAGAGCCGCAGGTACCAGTTCTGCCTCCAAAACAGAGATCCGACCCTTCTGCCACATTCGCTGCAGTTTCAATAACTGCAACCAAGGTTTTGTAGAGCTTTGCTTCACTTCCAGGGACTGCACAAAGCTGTAAGGCTGGACCAGTTGCCAAAACATAAGTTGTGGGTACTGCGGGATGACTCAGGATGGGTCTTTAGTGACAGGAACTTGAAGACAAGACGGTCCTAGGAACCCCCTTCTGAGATAACCTCAGGCAAGGAGTTTAGTTAGGTGTCTGCGCTGGGAGTTCTTCGTTTAACGGATTCACTACTGTTCCCTTAGGTAGAACATGGCCATTCTGAGACAGAGCCCAGCCTGAGCACACCCACAACAGTGGGCTCCAACTTAACACCAACTCGCTGGTTCACTTCAGCTTTCTACAGAGAAAAAACTCTGGGAATAAGAGCAGAATCTCCGAACCCATCTCCCTTCCTTTAGAAAGAGTCTGCCAGGACATGGAAACAGCGAGTCCAAGCGCACAAGCACTTACCAGCTAAGTAGAGCGTGTGGGAGTTCTTGTTCTCCGGCACTTTATCCGATCTCTCACAGGGCTGCATGCCCAAGAACTTGATGATGTTATTGACAGCTTCTGCAGTCAGAGATTGAAGAAGAAAATTACCCTCAACTTGGTGCCAAGCTTCCTGTAAGAACTAGTTTGCAATTAAAGAACCATTTCCATCCGCTATCTTGGTTGCAGCCCCCCAACACACCTCTCTTGCCATGTCCCTTCAGCCCAGGACTGCAGCCCTCCCTTCAACCAGCCTCAAGCACGAGAGCCCTGCCAAGCTTCCCCTCGCTATAATCCCAACGTTGCAACACAAAACCTCGCTGCTGGGACATAATGTCATGTTGGAAGGCACCAGTTCTCCTCCTCCCACACTAAATATATCCTCAGCGCAGCAGCTTTCCCAGAGTGGGTCACCAATAAACAAGGAGAGATCATCTCACCGTCAAGGTTTTTAATGGAACTGAGTGCAAAGGTTTCTTCTTTCTCAAAGTCGTCTCCCACTTCTTCCCAGGCGGCTGCGAAGTTGGGCTTTAAAACCTTCTGAATATGATCGGCCACGGTCACCTCCAGATCTTCCAGCTGACAGGAAAACAACGGAGATTTTCAGCTGCCGGTTACAGAAAGGAGCCTCTTCGAAAGGGAAAGACAGAGACAGACAGCAGCATTTTGCCAAGACAGCTCTGGCTTTAATCCCAGGAGCAGCACATAATAATAGCATCGAAAAAGCAGAGGAAAACCAGTATTTGTGGTGGTCACTGGTTCAAGCTTAACAACATTTACACAAAACCATCAGTGGGACTGAAGAGAGCAGAAAACGGGGCAATCGCTTTGTGAGCCGACGCCCAGTCTCACCCTTAGTGGGCATCTGAGGAGAGACTCTCAGAGTCCCCAAGGTGCCTTTACTTCCTCCAAGCCCCAAAGACAGGCGCTGCCCTGAGATCTGACCTGTACTCCTGTGATTGATGACAGACACAAACAGAAGTGCAAACACTTGGGGTGGAGAGAAAGATGGGGCCACGCTTCTGCAAACAGCCAGTTGAAGTTATTCCTCCCTTCCTGTCTGTCTGTCCCCACAAATCCTGTCTCCAGAGGGCAATAAAGCGAAGCAGAAGCAGGGGTTTGGGGAAGGATCTAAGGTTACAAGCTGCACTATTTTGGAAATGGTATTTCAGGGAGGTCTCTCGTATTGGCAACCCGATGGCCATGTGTATTCAGATTTAGTGACAAGCAAAAAAAAAAAAACCAAACAAAAACCTGAGCCCTTACCACGTATTCATCATCATAGCCATCTTCTTCCGGCACGCCTGTGTTGGGGTCACAGTCTCGTACTGTGAACTTCATTGTGCAGCTGAAAGTACAAGCGACTGGGGAGGAGAGAAAAAGCCTGCGGAGGTTAGTGGTGCAGTTTCTTCTGCCTGAGCCCTCGCTCCCCAAAAAGAGAGTGGAAAGAAGATACAGAAAAGTGCTGTGGTGAGATCCAGGTAGCCTGAGCTACCAGGAGAAGCTTGGTGAGGGTTTCTGGCAATGGGGTTGTGATCCAAGAGCACAGCTCAGGGGATTCAGAGTAGTATTACAGCAACAACCAAGAAATCGACCCTGCTGGTGAGCTGAGTCATGTTAAACGAACCGCGAACCCAACGGAGTTTACGTGTGACTAGTGAAAGTAAGAAAGGGAAGTTTTGTGCCCAAGTAAATCATTTATACTTGTTTCTAATTCTTTAAAGAGAAAAAAAATCACAGTCAAACACGTAGAGGCCCAAACTACTCCTATTTTTTTTTCCTCTTTGCATTTTCCTTTTAGCGATTCAGCAGAACTGCTCCCTCCCAAGGGGTACCTGCAGTGGGGTCCTCCTGGGGAATCTGGACGAGGGTGTAACACATGCCCGG
The DNA here is from genome assembly GCA_009769605.1 of Bucorvus abyssinicus. Lineage (NCBI taxonomy): Eukaryota > Metazoa > Chordata > Aves > Bucerotiformes > Bucorvidae > Bucorvus > Bucorvus abyssinicus. Next base: position 1,503,437 of record CM020025.1, read on the forward strand.
CTGGTTGTAAGACAGGCCAGGCGCCGGGATGCAACAGATCACGTCGTAAGCGTCTGACGGCTCCATCTGCACAGTGACTCTCTCCAACAGCTGGTCATTTAACGTGTTTGTGCAATCAAACTGCCAAAGAATAAACGGAAAAGGACTTGGATATAGAAGAAATACTTCTTCTAAGGCAGAATTATTCCGCTCCAGGGCACAGGGACAGCACCATTTATGCTACACCCTGGAGTCATGAAGGGCCAAGTCCTCTGGCAAAAACAACGTTAGCTTCTCTTACCTGGAAAACAATGTGGTTTGTGAACACGTGTTTAATGCAACGGACAAAATACTCCGTTTCCGCTTCTGTGAGCTGCACTGGTTCGGAAGACTTGAACAACGGACCCAAGCTCTTGAACTCAGGGATGGCTCCCAGTTGTTCTGCACAGAAGGGACGAGAAGGTGACAGGCTCATTGGTTGCTCCCACATGACCCAGGACAATCCTCCCAACACATCAAGCGCTGGAGACCCACCAATCTTCTTCTTACCTTGGAATATATCCTGACGTGAAGGAGCAACTTTCTCAGGCTTGCTGGTCACTAGGGCAATCTCTGCGAAGAAAAAAAGCCAAGACACTGTGCTGTCAACTACACCATGACCATGCAGTCAACTACTCCATCCTGTCATCTACACCGCACAGGAGTTTTACACGCTGTTGCATCTCTGCTCAAAATCTCTTAACCTGTTGTGTTTCACATGTTCTGCTGCAAACCAGTTCCTCTCACACACTGCAATAGCTTTTCTGTGAGGCAGTGTGGGATTGTGAGGAGAGAAGAGGTGTTTGAGGAATGATGAAGAAACCACACCTGGGTACAGAATAGCCAGAAAAAAAAAAAAAAAAAAAAAAAAAAGAGAGCTGGAAGAAGAAAAAGGGGAATAAACCCCCAAACTTTTTCTTAGAAAGTTGTGCAAAGTCACAAGTTGTGCGAGATGGTAGAAGAAAGCCAGTGAAGTGACTAAGGGCTTCTGGAATGTGCCTTTTCCAAACATCTATGAGCTAATAAATCCCCATTACATACAAACTCCTCTCTGGTAACGAGTCAGCAGAACGAGTGCTGACAACCCATATTCCCTTGGAAGAAGCACTGCCTTCCTTTATCTGTGAGGCTCAGGACATTCAGCCAAGCCACCTCCAGTCCTGGCCTGACCGCCCCAGGAGAGCAGCCAGTTTACAGACATCAAGGATCACGACGGCAGCCTGCACACTCACAGCCTTCCCATAGCCTCGGTGTTACCTGCTTTCTGCTCAAAGATAGGTGCGGTAGCCAGCGGGACCGTTTTCATATCAAAAGGTTTGTCAGAAGGCTCCAGGGTATATTGGTGCAGTGCTTTCTCCATCCCAGGAACAGAGACCGTCAACCCTGAGGAGTAGAAGCACAGGCAGGAATTGTCTGAGGCGTAGGGGCACCACGATACGGGGTTCAGGAGTGAACAGGGTGAATTTTGGACTGCCCACTGCACTTATCTGTGTCTGAGCTACCTCCCTCTTGAGGCACAAACAAGATTATTTAAAGAGCTCTTCACGGCAGCCCGTCTGTTGGTTCAGGCTGCAGAGGAAAACTGCGGCGAGGAGCCCAGAATTCACAGCTAGATACAGTTTGGACTTTGGCTACTAAAAAGCCAGCAGAAGCACTTTTGTTTCTCAGTAAACACAAATACACATGCTAAGTCCTTCAAGATACTGAATAAAAACCCCTGCTCTGAAGATGATGCAGAAGCTGCCACTCCTGAGGGTACTGCAGTCTGAACATTTCACTCCAGGAAAGTCTTAATGATGCCAAATACAACTACAGCCCATAAAACATTTTTATAGCCAATCCTGGCAACATCATCCTCATTTTGTAATGGAGGAGGTGGCCTGAAGGTTTAGAAAATTGTCCCAAGGAGAAAGGAATGATGACAAAAGCCCAGCTCACACTCCTGCTCCATTTCCTAGACAGTCCTCCCCCTGCTCTGCTGACTCTGCCACTGTCCGTCAGCATAAGTGCTTCACTTGGGCCAGAAAAAACCCAAACACACAGTTCTGTCCTTTCTAGTTACTCTGACCCAAGTTACATCGCAGGAAACTGCCCTCACAGCAAAGCCCACCCATGATACATGATGTAAAGTCACAGCCCAGGCTTCTCCCCTCTCTGTCACTGACCATTAAAAATGTAGGCGGCGTTCAGTGCTATCTGTCTCTGCTGCAGCACGTTCAGGTAGAACGTCGCTCTGTCCCGAACTTCATCGTCGCTGTCCATCATGCACCTGTTTTGGGGGACAAAGGGACAGGAGTTGGCCAGCTCAGGACATTGTGAGAGCCGAGCTCAGAATGGCACCGACAAACTGGACTCGATGCTGCCATGACGGTCTGAGCTCCCACAAGAGATTTTCAAGCTATGCCTGAATTACTCCTGTTGTGCCAGAAGTCAGACATGATACACGATACAAATGAGAACACGACATTTATGGTACAAACCATTTAAGGAGGTTGAATGGTCTTAACAAGAGACACGGCCCTGTGAAATGGGAGCACCTGAGATCACGAGTAACGTGCTCCAGCAGTGCTGAGCTCCCTCCAGCCAGGAAGACAGGCAATGTCCCGACTCCTCGACTGGTTTGTTGTGACAAGCCCAGTGCAAGTTCTGACCTGGTCTGACCTCGCTGCTTCTGTGGAGCCAGACCACCCAGTGTCACCAAGCAGCCCAGTGCACGCCCAGCCACACCCACTCACCTCTGCAGAAGCACCAAGATGCTCGGAAGAAGATTCTCGTTCTGGGCACCAAACTTGGCCAGCGCACTCACAGCAGCTAGAGAGGAGAACAAGGAGAGGTCAGAGGTGCTCAAGCTGTACACGAACACGTTCTCAGAGCCATGACTCAAAGCACTGTGTGTAGTGGTGTCACAACCACAGATCGTTTGGGTTGGAAAAGCCCTTTGATCTCCTTGACTACCCTCGTTCCCCCAGCACTGCCAGGTCCCCACTGACCCCTGTCCCTCAGCACCACCTCCACACGCCTGGGAAACCCCGCCAGGGATGGGGACTCCACCACTGCCCTGGGCAGCCTGGGACACACCAGGACAACCCCAACTGGCAAGAAATTCTTCCTCAAGGCCAACCTCAACCTCCCCTGGAACAACTTCAGGTGTTTCTTCTCGTCCTGTCACTTCTTCCTGGGGAACAGAGACTGACACGCCTTCGCTCCACCCTCCTGTCAGGGAGTTGTCGAGACCCAGAAGGTCTCCCCTGAGCCTCCTTTTCTCCAGGGTTGTCCTGAAGTTCCAACTTACACAACTTTTCACTTCCACACCATAAACCTTTTAGTGTTATGGAAAGACTAAACTATTTCCATATTTTCAAATGGAAATTATTTCGTGTCAGGGAATAACAGAACAAGATCAGCTTAACAGCCTTGCAACTGCCTTCTGAAAGCTGTCTGTAAGATACGGTTAGTCCAAGCTCCATTGTTGTTGGCCCCTCTGCCATGAGCTGTAGCTCACACCCCCACAGAAATCTGGCTCTCACACGCAGGGGTGACATGCATCCAGGGGTGACATGCATCCAGGGGTGACATGCATCCAGGGGTGACATGCATCCAGGGGTGACATGCATCCAGGGGTGACATGCATCCAGGGGTGACATGCATCCAGGGGTGACATGCATCCAGGGGTGACATGCATCCAGGGGTGACCCGGGCCAGATCCATCCAGTGGCTTTGCCAGGAGCTGAAACCCATCAGCAACCACTCAGAGCTGCCTGGCCAAACTAAGGGAACTTCAGCTCAGCATCGGCTTGAAGAAATTCCACATACAGAAAGAAGAGGAAGCTCTATAAGGAAGTACAAGCTTTACGGCCTTGGTGGTTAAAAAGGAATCCTTATTTTTAAAATGACAAAGTTTCTAGATAGTGTTTGCTCTCTGGGGGAGGCTCTTCACGTGCTCCTAGGTCACTATTAGGAAACTGTGACCAAAAGAGCTGTCAAATGTGATCTGGATGGACCAAACTGTGCTCGTGAGCTCATTTTGCTTCCTCTCTCCTCTTCTAACGGGCAGGAGATCAAGCTGATGCCGAAATCCCTCCAAGGGCAAGTCCCAAGTACGAGCAGAGGCTGAACACTCTGAAGGGTCTGTCTAAAGGCTCTTCATGAAGGAAGGATCAGCATGCAACCCGCTTCCAAGGAGGAATCCTTATCTTGTTCCCTAAACAGGGAATGACCAGCGTCCCATCCTCAGGGTATGAGGAATTTAAACACACTGCAGGAAAAAAATCACCTTTGCAGCTGATGCACAGATGTTTGCTCTTCACAAACCCACTTTCAGCCCCGAGATTTCCAGCACAGCTGAGACACAAAACCGTCCAGCACTCAAGCTGAACCTACCAGCCCTCACGGCCTCGTTCTCCAGCACCACCCGGTTGAATATGAAGCGGATGTACTTGGATGGGGCCGGTGTCCTGGGTCCCTCTTTCCCCAGCAGGTGCAGGATCTTTGTGGCTAGGACAGTGTGTTCACAGTCCTCAATGAACTCGCAGAGGTGAGCCAAGCCCGACTCCTTGCTCTCCGGGTTCTCCTCAATGATGCCGATTATACAGTCCACAATGGCTCGCTTGTACTCGAAGCCACCCTGGGAAAGGAAAATCAAGGTCGCTGACCTGGCAGGCAGAGCTCAGACCGCAGGGCTCCTCGGTTCCCCTCACGCTTCAATTATCTCTTTCCATTGAGAAAAACAAGCATTTGTACCCAAAGAGAAAAGAGAAGGCAGTGCTGGATGACCTAACAGGGCCTTCCCAGTCCTCCCAACCCATCACATCATCTGGACATCTCTTCAGATCAGTTCCTGATATCCCAGCTCTAATTTATAAGCACATTTCAGACAGGTCTGACCCACGAGATAACAAGGTCTTGGTAATCAGTCAGGCCCCACCGTAGCTGTGTAAGACAGAGGAGGCCCTTCATCCTGTCTATCAGAGCTGCCTGCCAATAACTACGCAAATAAAATCTCACACGTACATCATCCCTGAGCATATTGGAGAGGAAGGTCATCATGACGCTGTGTTTCCGTGGGTATTTCTGGCACAAAGCACTGATAGCCTGTACCACCACCACCTGCAAACCAAGAGAAGGACGTCAGTCACCTGCATTTGTTTTCCTATGAAAAATACAGGCATCTCGGTAGCTCAAGTTGTCACCTTGACAGATTAAATTCACGTACAAGAAGGATAAAATCGGGTGGTGGACTCTCACCCTGCACCAACATGCTGCTCTGCCAGAGGGACTGGAATTCAGGACATGAATTCAAAGGCCTCCCCTCCCTCCTCCTGCCCAGAGATGATCCTGACCTCATTCAAACTTAACCAGTCACACTTTGTCACTAAAACTCTTGGCAGTTTTAAGCTCACCTAACACTTATTTCCTTTTCTCACAAAGCCAAGAACTAAGACCACTGTATACTGGTGGACATTGACTTTGTAGAGACACGCTGTGCTCCTCAAGGCAACTCCATGGTGTAAAAGGGACAGGACAAGAGAACTACCACCCTTAACCAAGTTATTACCCGAGTTCACAGTGACTAAACTTGACACATTAGGTACAAATTTACAGTTCATGCTGCTCCTAACTATATATCAGACTGAAGCAGTACAGACTCAGGCAGAGCAGTTAAAATCCCTCCTCCTCTCCAAAGAAAGCAGTTTGCAGGATGCTGCACAGAAGCCAGGAATCTACCAAGCAACATTTCTCGTCATGGGGTGGTGGAGAAAATGCCACAGGACATTTAAGATGGAAAGCAGAGAACTCCGGCTTCTGGATTTGGAGCTGGCTTCGCTCTGTCAGACTAAGTCACTGACGGATTAACAAATGGGAAAAGCTTCATAAAAACAAGAATGGGAGAAAAACCTGCAGCTGGAAAGAGCAGAGGCCTCCAATGCCACACCTTAAACTCATCCGATATTTCTGACACGAAGGAAGAGATCTGTTTCATGAGCCTGTCTACACTGCTCTCACTGCCTGTCTTCAGCAGGGTGGTGATAGCCAGGGTAGCAATGCTGCGGTTGGAATCGGTGATGAGGTTCTCCAGGTCCAGGTTGCAGGCAGTGACCGCAGACGGATGCTTCATGGCCACCTGTAGAAGAAGTGATTCCAAAATTATATGGGGGCAATAAAATCCTACAATCCAAAGCTTTCAACAGGGCAAGACTTAAAGCCATTTTTTTTCCCCCAAGGGCTGACCTGTGAGGATTGCAACTAAACCAACATCGTCTGACTGCTGGCAGGATGGAATCAGAGCTCAGGTTCTTTTGTTTCAGCGATTCATATGAACTCCTCAAACCAAGTTACAGCTTATGGGCCTGATGGTCACAAACTGAGCCTGTTGCGGTGCGTGGCTTTGAAATCAGAGTATTATTCCCTCATACACACCCTATTCACATTTTCTGAAGTATTAAATATCCAAGACTCTGCTTCTTTACAGCTGAGAGCTCACCAGTTATCAAACTACAGCGTGTGGTCCAGAGACGAGCAAACAGCTTGAGTGCAGAAAAGATATCTGCCACACCAGGAGATTTGGCATGAAAAACCAAGCCAATTCTCCAGCATGGAGTATTTCCAAACACAGCAGTCACAAGAGCAGTCACTGCTCTAGGAAGGCCGGCTTCCTCTGATGCTCAGAGATTTACACTTCATTTACGTGGGTTTGGGAGCACTCACTTTATTAAGGGTCCGTACAGCTGCGTATCTCAAGACTGGTTTGGGAGAACTACAGAAGAGCTGCAGCACTGAAAAGAATCATAATAAAAAAAGATAATCATGAGAAGTAACTCACAGCATAACATTACAGAGTAGAGACTAGTTAAGACAAAGCAGTACTGCAGCTCCAGGCACCCATAACGTCTGGTGAGCAGAAGGCGAGAGCCCTCACAGCTTTACCGGATGAGGGAAGGGGAACTGCCTTGGGCAGCACTTCGGTATCGAGAGGTGCGAATAGTTTAGTCAGAATTCACCACAGCACAAAACCAGATACCACCTCTCTTAGAGAAAGGGAAGAGAAGAAACCCTCGTGTATCCACATTCAACGCTGCACTGCTAAATACTGCTGCAGCTCTATCCATCATTTATCACTGGCTTCACAAATGGGTTAAAAATCACCTCCCGTTTTTCACCTGACATCAACGATAGGTGGTCTGCGCAGTGGCCTGTGGCACATCCAGTTCTCCTCTACCTTCCCTCCCACCCCAACTTCCCAGAGATGGAAGACAACAAGCGTCACCCCGTGACACCTCTAGTGCTCTTCTCTAAAGCTGTGGATGAAATGGGAAAAAGGGGTCAAGGTGCTTCTTGTCCAAAGCCCTGTGACTTGGGGACAACCAGAAAAGGCAAGTTTTGAGCCCAGTATTTCAGTACTCTCTCTGAGGTGCTCTCAGCGGTATGGAGGACTCTCTGATCAACCTGAAACAGCCGGTGCCAGCTCCCTGGCTGTGCAGTTCGGGAGATGGATGATGGCAGAAGCAGCTTCGTAAATAACCATTTCATGCTTGTTCCGCAGGCAGCTCTCGATGAAGTCGAAGAGCGGACTTTCGTGGCTACAAGCAGACAACAGTTCACAGCGTGTCACCAAGTTATGTACAAACACCTGAGAACTGGGCAGAAAGCACAGCCAGAGCACTGGCTTTCACGTTTCCCACCCCGCCACACTGCTCAACTCATGCTCGAGCTCGAAACTTCCTATGTACTGTTATTCTATTAATCTTCAAGCTAGAAATGCTGCCTTCCAAAATAAATACTTCCCTATGAACCATGTGTTACACACCACTAACAATAATTTCCACTGATAAAAGAATTCCATCAGGAGGCAAGTTCCTCAGGTAACTGCTAGGGCGAGATTGGAGTAAGAGAGATCCTTTTATCCACATCCCCACACCACCGCTGGATCCTCATGGCATTTGAAATGAGGTCTAGTTCACCTCAAACTAGAACTAGTTTTTGTAATTGCCTCTGACTTACCCCTCTTCAGACTCCTTCAGGAGTTTGCTCGCGATCCGGATCAGCATGCAGTAGGCAAACTGCGATTTCAGGCCAGATTTGGTGAACTTATTCAGCATCTTGGAGACAGCCAGGCGATCGTTTCTCCTGAGGTGATAGAGCAGCCCCAAAGCATGGTACTAGGAAATCAGAAACAGAGACGTGCAGCTATTGAACGCACACTGCAGGTGGAAAAGCCAGACAGTAAGATATATAAGAGGGGTAAGCATCGCTGCTTCCTCGCAGAAATACCTTCTAACCTCTAATGATCCCAGTTTCCTGACAAGTTACAAAGATCTGCAGTATTTCCTTCCCCTTCCTGTCCACCATAAGACAGCCTCAACATATTTCTGAGGATCAAAAGAGCCCTGAATCAGTTTACTCCCTTTCCTCCTCATTATATGTCTGAACTGCAAAGGCTTCGGCTTACTGCTGCCTGGCAACATCCGCATTTCTTGCACACTCAACATCGAGAGTATCCTGAGGCCTTTAAATGACAGCTGGGCTCACAAAAATCCTCGAGGTGTTTGGTGAAAGCACAAAGGAACATTTCTAGTTGCTTGCCCGGTTGTTTTGGGTTGGTTTTTTGCTGCCAGAAGACTGATTCCCAGTAAGGCTTGATGAAGCTGACTGTACAGACTTGTTTCCGATTGTTAGTCTAACACTGCTGGAACATACAGAACATTTTCTTTTCCACAGATGTTTGGAATATTTGTGCAAAGTTGAGTCATTTCCCTCAATTCTTGCTTTTAAAAGAATTCGGGAAAAAGGAAAACCAGTTATTTTTTCTAAGGTCATCTTAAGAACTGCCAGAATACCACTAAAACTCTGTAGTGTGTTTAGAGCTTCCTGGAGCAAACATACCTGCACCATGATGTTGTCACTAGAAGCTGCTTCTTGAGCTTCGTTGATCCACCGTTTGACCACGTCATAACTGATCTTCATCATATGCTGGAAGAAGCCACAAACTGAGACTGCAGACAAACCAACAGCAGAAGCACAGCGAGCCTCGTCTGTGGTTTTTAACTTTAAAGGCTTTGAGACAATCCTGTGATCAGGCCACCAGGAAGACTGCAGTTGTCAGTATTAACATAGCTCTGGTTGCACCCTCAGGGGTCTAACACAGGGTCCTACTCATCAGCTGGACCTTTTACCTCCTGCTCTGCTTTCTTGATGCACCTACAAACCACTGTCCTGCTTACAGCTGAGTCTCAGACTACCGCGCTAGAGACATGACCAAGCACTTTGCACATGAAGCTATTACAGTTAACATACTCTACTGCAAGAGGACGTTAAGGAAGGAGTTTGAGGAAATAGAGTCTGCTAAAGACAAAGAAAACTCCAATGCTACTATTTTTTTTTATTTTCCAGGGAGGAGAGGAAGAAGAGTCATCTCAAAGGAAAAAGAGATGAAGAACGAACGAAACGAAGGCCAGGCAGAGCTACAAAGGCAGCAGACCAACCTTTCCAGCCACAACACAACGCACGGCTTTACAACAACCTACTGCTTTACTTACTAAGGAGGACACGAGGGCAGAACTGGACACGCTGGGGACTTTGTCCACAATGGCCTGCTTCATGTATCTCTCGATGGCTTGTAACATTGTGCCCTACAACAGGGAAAAAGAAAAAAGTGTGGATACTCCGGAGACAGAGCAAGGCAAAAATACATGCCCAGTGTGTTCAACAGGCCCTCAGAAAAGATCATGAGCTAATTCTGCGAAGGCAGAGCATCCGCTGCCCGGTCCTGAAGGTTCAGTGACATGATCAAAAGTCTACAGCAAAGCAGCCTCAGATCAGAAAGCAGAGCTCCAAAGCGCCTGCCTGCGACCTCCATGTTTACAGCACTACAGCTCCCGGAGCTCCTCACGTCTGCGGAGGCTCCGGAGCCGCCCTCCTGAGAGCGGCACTCGGATAGGACCCTAAGAACACACCCTGCAAGAGAGCACTTGTTCTGTTTTAAATATGCCCATCGGTCACCGCTCCGACATGACATGGGGCGTGCGTACTCACGTCGGTGATCCTGCAGAGCGCTCGGATGGCCGGGCCCCGGTACACGTCCTCCTTCCCCGTCATGTCTTTGGTCAGACTAAAACAGAGACACCCTGTTAACACTTCTTTCATATCTTGCTGTGTCGGTCCTCTTGAGACATCTCATCGAGCTGTTCTTCCAGCTCTTACCACATAACTGATAAGCTCTAGCATTGGCTAGAAAGAACTTCTTAATCTGAAATTCATTTTAATAATTTGAAAATTATTCACATCGGATTCTGCAGAAGTAGAGAACATGACAAAACATGTAGCCCATAATATTGCTTTGCCACAGGCCAGGCTGATTTAGCTCAGCCATCCTCCTGCTGGGTGATATTCTCTCTACCACAGGAAATTGGGGGTTAGATAATAACGCAGTTTAGTTTGCTGAACAGCTTTAAAAATATATATAAAATAGCATCAGTTGGTGGTCTGAGCTTTGCTCTGCTTGTCCCTGGCTGCTGACAGCGGAGCGAAAGAGAAGCCACAGCAGTTCACAAAACCATCACACACCAGAAATTTAAAAAGAAAACAAACAAGAAAAGAAGGAGCAACCGATGGATTGATAAACTGTGGGCTACACACCAAGAAGGAATGAACATCTCACGTGGTGACACACACTCTGTCTCAGGGAACAGCTGGTTTTCTCTTGCTGCGCCCTTTACACAGCGCAATTAGGGGAAACCGCAGCAGCTAAACCAGACCCACTAAGCAGCGGCTACTTGTTTTTCTGTAGGCTTGACTACCTGCTGGTGACTATGATGACGTCCTCGGAAATATTGGCCATCTCTTTGATGGTAAGGTAACACATCCTTCGAAGGGTTTGCTGTGAAAGTGTATTGCAGAAAGCCGTTAAATAACCTCACTTAATTAGCTTTAAAAATTACCAGTTAAAAGTTTAGAAACAGCTTCCTCTGATCGATTTGTTGTTGTAAAAGAAATGTGTGAGGTGACAAGAAGCAAACAATATACTTACATTTAAAAACAGCCCGCTTTTCTACATTGTGGGTACAAAAAAGCTCCCAAACTCCCTGTACTTCCAAAACTTTCGCTCTGTTTTTAAGCAGTTACACGTGTGACCTTCCTCAGCCAAACCTCTGAAACCTGAGGTGCCAGTTGATGTCTAACAAAGCTTTAAGGGGACCCATCACACGGAACATTTGCCTCCAAGTTCTCACCCTCTGCAAAGCAGATCAGGGAAGGATTTGAAATTGGGCAAAGGCCAGAGTTTAGTCTGGCGTTTTTAGGATGTGCTCAGCCCTTGGCTCCACGCTGACTCATGAAGTTGTTCTAGGGAATGGCAGTGTTTGATCTACAGAAAACTTTTGATTTTGAGTTAAACAGATGGGGATTATTTGCAAGAGTAAGAAACAGCCATCGAATCAGACTGATTTGTGTATTAAGGCTTTCCGTCATCATTCACATTCCTTACAACAGAAATTCCACTCAAAAAACCCTCCCCCCCACCAACATCAACCTGCAGGAGTAATTGTACATTATTATTCAGTGGTTTCCAAACCATGACTTGCCTTCAGGAAGCACTTCATGTTCAGAGCTTGTGCTCTGAAGCACTCGCCTCGCCCTCCTCCCACATCCCAAAATCCAGCTGTTTCATAATCACTGCAAATCCAGACAAAACCGGGGAGGCAGCAAGTGGCAAACATCAGGTACTTACATCGTTCGACTGAAATAATCTAGTCATTGCAAAAAAAGCTTCTGTGGCTTCCGTGGTCCCAAAGTGTTCACCCTGAAAACAGCATAAAAACCACGGGCATTACCCAGGCGCCCCCACCTTCCAGCCCCCACTTCTAACGCCTGCTCACACATGAGGAGTCTTTTCTTTGAAGACTTTTTCTCTACCTGGTTTCAATAGAAATGCCATCCGTGGTTCTACAGTGATGGAAGAGTTTGACAAGCAGTCTGTCTTCCCTCTTCTCACATCAGTGTGTCAGCAGTTGGGTTTCTGTCATGAGGTGAACTGGGAGGATCCCTTTGCTTAAAGGGACCTACTTTAAGGTGAGTGGTACCAGTTAAGACTGAACAGCATAGGCCCCCGCTAAGTGATCGTAACTCTATTCAGTACTGTCTGACATTCAGGAGACCTCTGTGGGGATTCCTAAAGAACATCTTCCTTAACACCCTGACAGGCTGGAGAAGCGGGTGAGTCTCATGAAGTTGAATGAGGCCAAGTGCAGGGTCCTGCACCAGGGTCGGGGCAGCTCCCTGGCTGGGGGTGAGGGGATGGAGAGCAGCCCTGTGGAGAAGGACTTGGGGTGCTAGGGTCTGAAAAGCTGGACAGGAGCCGGCAACGTGCGCTTGCAGCCCAGAAGCCACCCATGTGCTGGGCTCATCCCCAGCAGCGTGGGCAGCAGGTTGAAGGAGGGGATCCTGCCCCTCTGCCCCGCTCTGCTCTGGGGAGAGAGACCCCCCTGCAGGGCTGGGTCCAGCTCAGGGCTCCTCAGCCCAGCAGAGACAGGGAGCTGCTGGAGCGAGGCCAAAGGAGGCCACAGCAATGACCCGAGGGTGGAACTGGGAGGAGTTGGGAGAGAGGGAGAGAGTTGGGGGTGTTCAGCTTGAAGCAGAGAAGGCTCCAGGGGAGACCTTAGTGCGGCCTTTGAGTGCTTCAAGAGGCCTGTCCAAAAGCTGGGGAGGGGCTGTTCAGCAGGGGCTGTTGGGACAGGACAAGGGCTGATGAGTCCAACTGGCAGAGGGAGATTGAGAGCAGAGAGAAGGGAGAGATTGTTGGTGCTGAGGGTGGGGAGAGCCTGGCCCAGGTTGCCCCGAGAGGTGGGAGAAGCCCCATCCCTGGCACCACTGCAGGTCAGGTTGGCCCTTGGGGCTCTGAGCACCCTGCTCTAGTTGCAGATGTCCCTGCTCCCTGCAGGGGGGTTGGACTGGAGGAGCTTGAAAGGTCTCTTGAACCCAAACCATTCTGATCTGATTCTAAGATCATGCTTCCAATTCCTCCTCAAACAAAAAGACACCTTCCACATCATCACTTCCTGGCCCATGTTCTTACCTCACTGCAGTTATTCCTACTTCAGCTGGGCAAACACAAGTGTTTCTTTAACAGGACAGTGCTGTGGTAATCATAGAGCAACCAGCAGCTTTCCCTTGGCATGCACAAAAAAAAGTCTTAAAAGCACCAGTGACCCCAAGCTCACTGTCCTCCGTGGCAGAGTCGGAGGGGAGGACAAAGCACTACAGCATAAACACTCTGTTTCTGATCCCTTAAAACTACCTCCCAAGACTGACGGGACAGGAGGAGGTTCAGAACTTCTTTCACAACAAAAGTTGTCAGAATTTAGTCTCAGGAATAGTCATTCTGGCTGTGAAGAAATGCTAGCAGTTACCTGGTTCAGCAAGTAAAGGATCTTGGTGAGGATGTGCAGGCATCTTCGTGGATTTATAGGGGTCTCATTAAAGATACGGGCCTACAAAGATAGCACAAACATCGTATCACAGTGTAACCCAATGGTAACAACTCCTCTGTCACCATAAAAAGTAAAGCAAGATCCCACATGTCCCCACAGAAAGCAGAAGCCATGTGCAATCTAGTTACCACACACAAACCCCTCACAGGGTATCTTCATTTACACACCCCATGACTTTAAATGAACAACATGAATTTAGCTGTTTGCGTTTCCCGAGAGCCGTGCTGTCCAACTGCCTGGAGGTGGTGACACGGATCAGGGGTATGACACCAGGATAATGCCTACCTCCTGAAGCACAGCGCTCTTCTCCAAATGCTGGAAGGGGTTAGAGCCGCTCCCTGAGGAACAAGAGAGAGCTCTCAGTTAAGGACACGCATTCCTCACAAAATCCAACAGAACTCAACATGCAGGAACAGCTCCTCAGCTTTACAAAAAGCCTTAATCCTCCCTTTACATAAAACTATTTACTCTTTTTTTTTCCTGGTTCCCCTAGTTTTATTCCTTCAGGCACTGAAGGCATCAGGGCAGAGCTGCTGATCAGGGTCTGAAATGGGGATATATCAATCGACATGCCACTAAAACTACTCAGCAAACTCCCAAACAAGTCTGGCTGCTGCACAGCACAAAGTCGTTAATGCCAGACTGTCCCCATGCTGTCACCCTGCAGCCTTTTAACAGCCCAGATCCAGAGTAATTAATTTTTTGGAAATGACACTTCTCTGTCAGCAGTATTCTAATCCACACAGAGTGAAACCGCGTCTCAGAGCCACTGCTACAGACACATAAATCCCCCCCAAACCCTCACTATTGCTTCTGATCCTTTTCCTTCAGCTGTAATTTTCCACTTTCAGTTCATTTACTCTTCAGTTCTCATAATCTGAGCAGAAGGAAACCGAGAATGAAATGAAACTCAACCCAGCTGGGCACTCCTTGCGGTTCAGAAGGCGTCCGAGCACCAGCAAATTCCAGACGACATCAGTCCCTACACAACCTGAACTTAAATTTCCAGACCATTTTGTGCAGCCAAGACGTGCAGGCGGTGGCTTCGTTCACCATATCTATGCCTAATGGGACAGGGCACCCAAACACAACCGCTTCTGGCACAGTCCAAAGCCCAAGCCCTGCGTGCAGGACCGGCCACTGCCCCGCTGAGGCACAGACCCCGATCAAGCCGTGAGAGCACGGCTCCTGCTCCCCATGCCAAGGGCGGGAAGAGGCCGCCGGCCGCAACCCCGAGGTACAGGGAACCGCTTCCCTCCCACCGCAGCCTCAGGGGGCCCAGGCGGGCTCTGCAGCCCGCGGACGACGCTGAAGGGTCGGGGAAGGCTCCGGGGGAGGCCGGGGCACCGGAAAGCAGGTGGAGCCTCCTTCCTCAGCAGCCGTCACTCCCCCCTCACCTCAAGGGCCGTCACTCCCGCCTCACCTCAAGGGCCGTCACTCCCGCCTCACCTCAAGGGCCGTCACTCCCGCCTCACCTCAAGGGCCGTCACTCCCGCCTCACCTCAAGGGCCGTCACTCCCGCCTCACCTCAAGGGCCGTCACTCCCGCCTCACCTCAAGGGCCGTCACTCCCGCCTCACCTCAAGGGCCGTCACTCCCGCCTCACCTCAAGGGCCGTCACTCCCGCCTCACCTCAAGGGCCGTCACTCCCGCCTCACCTCAAGGGCCGTCACTCCCGCCTCACCCCAAGGGCCGTCACTCCCGCCTCACCTCAAGGGCCGTCACTCCCGCCTCACCTCAAGGGCCGTCACTCCCGCCTCACCTCAAGGGCCGTCACTCCCGCCTCACCCCAAGGGCCGTCACTCCCGCCTCACCTCAAGGGCCGTCACTCCCGCCTCACCTCAAGGGCCGTCACTCCCCCCTCACCTCAGCGGTCCCCACAGGCCGCGGCGCGCCCTGGGCGCCAAACCACCGCTCCCCTCAGGGCCGTGCCGCCATGCTCCGCCCTGGGCCGGCCCCCGGCTCCCTCCGCCCCGCCGCGACCGGCCCCGTACCGGACTCCTCGTCCTTCTTGTCAAACTTCTTAATCATGTCGCCGACGGCCGCTCCCCTCCCTTCGAGCTTCACCGCCGCGCGACGCACGCCGGAAGGCCCTCCTCCCCGCCTCAGCCTCTGCCATCTGATTGGGCTGCCGCGCTGTCACTCAATGCGCCAGAGCGACTTCCGTCTCTCCAAATCACGCCCCACGCACCTGAGGGGGCGGGGCTGAGCCGGGCCGGGGGGGTTCTCTTAAAGGAGCCGCGACGCTATTTTTTGCTGGGCGGGTGTTCACTCGCGAGTGTCCTCACAGGAGCTCCTTGGAGTGTTCCAAACTCCACCATTCCTCGGAGAGCAGCGAGCAAAGGCCCGTGGCCCAGGTGCTCCCAGGAAGTGGAGCGGGGAATCACTGCACCAGGAGGCCAAGAGGTGCTTCAGGAGGAGCTCACGGATGAGGCTTTTCTGTCCTTCCTCCTCCTCGCCCTGAGGACAGGCCCATCGGGAGAGGGAGAGGGAGAGGAGCTGAAGTGTAGGCAGAACGTGGGGGTCTCTGATAGCCACCACACGAGGGTCTGGTTGATAAACCAGTTTGACCTGAGTCAGGGGAAGAGGCCGGGAGGAGGCAGCAGCCCTGAAGGCCACAGGGAATCAGATTTGTTACGCTGATGGAGCTTCCTCACGGGTGAAAATCTTCAGCTATGGCACAGAGGTCTTCAACGGTGCCCAGTGACGTCGGGGACGGTGGGACGGTGCGGGGGGTCCCTGCTGTGGGGCCTGTGCGGGGTGAATTGCCAGACGGGTTCAGGATGGCTACGGCTGCCAGAGCAGCTGCTACTCGGGGAGCTGAGGGGGGTCTTCACTCACCACGATTAAACCCTTAGTGATGGCCCCATCCCTGGCCCCATGGCAGGTCAGGTTGGCCCTTGGGGCTCTGAGCCCCCTGCTCTGGGTGCAGATGTCCCTGCTCCCTGCAGGGGTTGCGCTGGGTGACCTTTGAAGGTCCCTTCAACCCAAACCACGCTGTGATTCCATGATTGCTGCTTTGCTGCAGGTGGAGATGGAGAATGGAGAATAACCGGTGGACTTCTCTCGGTCTTGTAAAGAGCACGGCTCGAAGGAGGCTGGAGAATGAAAATCTTCTTTTATTCTGCATCATTACTTGTGGATCGTAGTGGAGGGTTCCAACACCATGTCTCACCATCACCACTCCCTCTGGTCCTCCTCCTGCAGCTACCCAAGGAACTAAACGTTGGTTTCTGTTTGCTCCTGACTTCATAAAAGCTGTGCAGCAGGTGATGGCTGGGTGCTGGGTGCTCTTTTCAAGGCACAGGAACTTCCCGCTGGGTTTAGGGAGGGCTCGCTGGTGGGGTTGTGGGTATTGCCTGCCTATTTGCTTCCCCTCAAAGGTTTTTGAGAACTGTCCTTCAGCCTCAGAAGTTCTGTTTGGAGAACGTAGGGTGTGAAAAGGAGAAAGGAAAGCAGCCTGAGGTCCCAGGGATACCTTTGTTGCACGTGGCAGCAGCAAATCACGCTCATAAGGAAAGCAGCAGCCCTTTTCATGGGTCAGGGAGGATAAGGCAAGCGGGTGGTGCGTGACCTTCGGCTCACCATGTCCTGTTCCTCACAGGCCAGGGCTAAAGCAGACTTCCTGCTGTCTCTGGCAACCTGAAATGGCTCCTTGACTCTTGATTTAGGGTGAAGTAGAACCCCTTCGTGCCCTTCTCCAGCTCTTAAGTACCCTAGTCCAGCTATTACCCTGCTGCTTCCAGAGAGGGAGGTGTATCCTTGGGCTTAAGTTCCTGTGCTGTGCTGGGGGAGACCCGTCACAGCCCACCTGAGCAGCATTTTAAACCCAGGACTAGCTGGCATGGTGGCCCAGGAGAGTGGGCAGCACAGCGGGACATGAAGCCATAGATGTATGCGGGCTGAAACATCTGCACAGGATTGTTCTTTCACAGAACCACAGAGCGTACAGGCTGGAAAAGCCCTTTGATGTCCTCGAGTCCCCCCGCTCCCCCAGCACTGCCAGGGCCCCACTGACCCCTGGCCCTCAGCACCACCTCCACACGGCTGGGAAACCCCTCCAGGGATGGGCACTCCACCACTGCCCTGGGCAGCCTGCGACACGCCTGCACAACCCCAACGGGGCAGAAATGGCTCCTCAGGGACAACCTCAACCTCCCTGCAACAACTGGAGGCCGGTTCCTCTCGTTCTGTCACTTGTTCCTGGGGAGAAGAGACCGACTCCCCCCTCGCTCCACCCTCCTGTCAGGGAGTTGTGGAGAGCCAGAAGGTCTCCCCTGAGCCTCCTTTGCTCCAGGCTCAACCCCACCAGGTCCCTCAGACGCTGATTAAGTTTACAGATACCAGCTTCAAAGACGACTGTACGGACAGGATTTCCCCCAACGTGACGCAACCTGCCTAGAGCTTGTTACCCTGGGTAGCAGCAGACAAGTGACATCATGCACAATTGTTTTACCCTGGGGAATGGAAAAAGGAAACAAGCCCCATGTGACAGACATTCATGTGCTCCTAGAAAGGGATGGCAGAACGAGCCGTACAAATCTTCCACCTATTCATTACCAGAGAAGAAACCAAGTGTGAGCAGGGTTCATTTTGCTTTAGGAGCCACCCGCTGGGGATGTCATTTGCAGGCAACGGAGGTTGTGTCCAAGCCTCCAGCTGGAAGCTTCACCTCATGTTCTGTCAGTGGCTGCCGTGGTGGTTATTTGTCCCAGTGTAATTCTTCCCTCCCGGGATCTGATTTAACAGCATAAAAATCAACTTGTTCTCTTTGAGGAAAGGCTGCGAGTCTCTCACCAATGACCTTACAGACCCAGAACTGAAAATCCCAGAAGTTAGGAAACCCAGAAGTTACATCCCAAAGCAACCCTGAGGCAGAACTCCCCCTCCGTGGTTTCATCAGTGCTTCCCCCTCCACCCCATCGCTCCAAATGGAAAAGGAGATGAATTTCCCCCCAAATCCCAGCGGAGATCCCCTGCGAGGCCCCGAGCTCCGCACACCCCACCCTGCTCTCGCCCGGCTGCAAAGTCCCACTTCCAGAAGCTCCAACATGGAGCAATTTCTCTTGTCAAGCCCAGAAGCAGCTTTTGGAAAGGCAGGGTCCTCTCCGGCCCGATGACACAAATGCCACATGGGCTTATACCCATCACGGGGGCATCCTGCTGGGTAGCAAAACCACTCCACGTCCTCCAAGTCTGCCAAGTTACATCCAGAACAGGAAGTTTTCAGTATGCATCAATGTAAAAGCTATAGCAAGTGTAAGTGTGGTGTATTTTAGCTTTTACCAGAAAATGGCTTGGCTGACAATGCTAAGCACTTCCCCTTCCCCTTCTCCTTCTCCTTCTCTTTCTATCTCTTTCTTCATCTTATTCCTCTTCCTTGTCTTCATCTCCTTCATCGTCTTGTCATCTTCTTCATCATCTTGTCTTCTTCATCATCTTCTTCTTCCCTTCTTCTTCTCCTTCTTGTCTTAATCTTCTCCATCTTTTTCATTTTCATCTTCATCATCTTTGTCTTCTTCAACTACATCCTTGTCTTTGTCTTCTTCACCTTCTTTGTCTTCATATTGCCAATATTATTATTATTGTTATTGTTATCATCGTTATTCCTTATCACTCTCCAGCATGTTTAGCTTCTAAAACTCACGGGTAACACCATAGCATAGGGTCTTATGTATTTCTAGTCTCTTGGGTGGGAAGCAGCGTCAGGGTCAACCTCCTTTAGTCCTGCAGGTGCAGACCACGCTTACTTTTGCCTCTGAAACCCCTGCACCTGCTTTGGGCACGTGCTCCCAGCAGGGATCATGTTATCTCAGCACCAGAACACCAGCTGCTGCTTCTGTTAGAGAGGCTCAATATTTCCGTAGCACCCATAAAACAAAATGTGATTTCTTCCTGGATGAGGAAAAACCTCCGTCTCTCTTCGTTTCCACAGCTGTATTTCGATTTTCCGGGTGCCTCGAAGCACAGCGTCGCTTTGGGGCAGAGCCTGGGCAGCGACTGCTGCTTGCCTGAAGCAAGAATATAATAGTGGGTGAGATAAAACAGGAGCAGGGCCATGAACTCGATGGGAAATCACTCCACTTTGCAAACCTCACCTTCCCAAACACCTTCTAGCAGCCTCTTGTACGTAGCACACGCTGTTAGCAGGGATGAACCATACTCCCAAGTACTCCTGTGAGATAAGAACTGTTTCTGATGGACTCACATCCCAGGTGGGTCATAAGGGGCAGGAACACGTATGTCAGAGCTGATAGGAAATGAAATCACTCCTGGCTAAATCCCCACAGGAAAATAAGACCGGATGGACTGTTTGGTCGTGTACTGGTTTGCTGTGTAGGGCATTGTTTCGGCTGCTCTTAGATGGAAAGTGAGCCCAAAGGACCACTTTTGCCCAGGAAGGAGATTGTTCCTCATCCCTGGTGCCAGCATCTCTTTGAAGACACTGGACTGATCTCTAGTCTTGGCCTAGAATACAGCTTTGCTTACCCAAAAAACTCCAGTTAAAGAGTCATAGTCAAGAACTCAACCCTTGCACACGCTACAGCCAAGTAGAAACAAGCAGAATTCCTCAACCACTTCTGCCCCGCTCAGCACATTGTGCTCCAGACCCTGCTCCAGCTCCGTTGCCCTTCTCTGGACACGCTCCAGCCCCTCCATGTCCTTCTGGCAGTGAGGGGCCAGAACTGAACCCAGGAGTGGAGGGGTGGCCTCCCCAGTGCCCCCAGTCCAGGGGACAATCCCTGCCCTGGTGCTGCTGGCCACACCAGTGCTGGTACACCTGGGCACGATGTGCTCACCCTTGGTTATCTCCACGTCCCACCGTGAAGGATGCTTTAGGGTTGCGCCCTTGTCTTGGTGCATGGGGCAGGGACACGGTGGGAAGAACCCCCTGATGCCGCGTGTTGAGGGACAGTGCACCATGGGCCCATACAAACTCTGACACCTAGTTTTGCTTATCACGTTGAAGATTAGTAGCTAAAGAACTTGTTTTCACCAGGACCACAAAAATCCTCACCTACAAGCAGGTATGACACCACTGGGTTTTACATGGCTTCTGAAGGAATGCTTGGAGAAAAAGGGTAAAGTCTCCACAGATTGTATTTTCTTGACCAAATCCCGGTTTTATTACCCTCAGCTATTCCTTGTGCGAGCTGACAGTGAACTCTAACCTCCTGATTGATTTTCATAACACTCATCTTGTGAAATCCCAACCTGTCCAGAGTACACGGATCAGCCAGCGCGCTTGATCACCAGCAATGTAAACAGCCAGCCCTGGGAACGCGGGCTGTCCCTTCCCTGCTGTGTAACCGGGGCAGCATCTCCATCTGCATGGCCTTGGACGTTTCCAGCCGCCATCCTCAGGTGCATTCACCTTGCCCCCGAGGTCTGCGGTCCCCTCCGTTGCTCTTTCTGAAATACCCTTGGCAGGGTCAACTGGTGGGGCCACTATCAGCAACTGTCTTCTGCTTCAGGGGAGGATGAGGGAGGTGAATGCGCTCTCCTTGATGGGCAGAGGGAGCAATTACCCACCTCTCAGGAAGAATTGCTCCTTGGCTGTGAAACGTTATCCTCCAAATAGCCCTTTTCCTTCCCTTTCGTATTTATTGTGCAGCTGTTTTCTGATGCTAGCTGCCAAGACAAAGGGACTTGCAAGAGAAGAGGAAACGGAGACAGGCAAAGGTAGGAGACCTCGAGCAAGGAGCCGGGAGGTGGGTTTTGGAGAGTTTGTTGTAAGCAGGACCTGTGGGACCAGTGTGGTACCAGAAGTGCTGCAGGTTAGAGTCCAACCACGGGAGTTCTGCACATCTTCCAGGACCTGGAATCACAGCTTGACTTCCAGCTTTGAGGTTTGCCTGGGGACCAGCAAGCTCCAGCTCCAGCACTGGGTCATCTGCCCCCGCAGGGAATCGAATCCGATCCCCCCAGGCAGCGGAGGGGACGAACTGCATCCCCTCAGGGCGCTGCATCCCCCCCGCCCCGGGTACCACATCCTCCGGGGTGCTGCACCTCCCCAAGCCAGCACCGCTGGGACCCCGGGTCAGCATCACCCCAGGGGCTGGTACCGCACCCCCACACACACACCCCGGGCATCACATCCCCTCTCCCCCAGCCCCTGCTATCGCACCCCGCTGAGTAACGCACACCCTCCCCTTCACTCCCCGGTGCTGCACCCGCCGCCCCGGGTATCTCACACCCCCGGGGACCGCATCCCCTCTCGGAGCATCGCATCCCCCCAGCCCGGCTCCCAAAGTCCTCCCCGCTCCCCGGCACGGTGTCCCCGGGTATGGCACCCCCCAGGTACCTCACCCCCGCCCGGGACAATTCATCCCCTGCCGCCCCGGTATCGTTTCCCCACCCAGTATCGCATCCCTCCGGGTCCCGACCCCGACCCCGGCCTCGGGCTCCCCGGCCCGCCTGGGCGGTACGCGGCTCCCGGGCTGCCCGGCTCGAAAGCGAAAGCGAAAGGGGAACAGGGGCTCCGAGCATGGGCGGCGGCGGCGGCGGGCGGCGGGGCAGAGCCGCGGGGGAGCTCTGAGCCGCCCGGCCCGGCCCCGGTGCCGCCGCCGCCGTCCCATGGCGCGGCCGCTGCTGCCGCTGCTGCCGCTGCTCTGCGGTACCGCCGTCCTCTTGCTGCCCTGGGCCGACGCCGACACCGGTAAGCGGGGCTTCCCCTGGCCCCCCGGCCCGCCGGCGACATGCTCGTCCCCTTCCCCGGGGTGCCCACGCCACTTCCCGGGGTGGCCATGCCATCCCCGGGGTGCCCACGCCTTCGCCAGGGTGCTCGCTCTGCTTCCTGGGTGCCCACGCCGTCCCTGGAGTGTTCACTCTGCTTCCCAGGGTGCTCATGCTTCTCCTCCCGGGGTGCCCACACCGCTCCCCCGGTGCTCGCTCCACTTCCTGGCGTGCCCACGCTACTCCCTGGGGTGCTCACGCCATCACTAGGGTGCTCTTTCCACTTCCCACGTGCCCTCACTGCTGCCCGGGTGCTCACTCTGCTTCTTGGGGTCCCCACGCCACTCCCGGGGTGCCCACACCAGTCCTCGGGGTGCTCGTTCTGCTTCCCAGGGGTGCCCACGCCATCCCTGGGGTGGTCACTCTGCTTGCCAGTGTGCCCACAGGGCTCCCTGGGTGCTCACTCCGCTTCCTGGGGTCCCCGTGCTAATGACCGGGGAGTCCACGTTGTCCCTGGGGTGCTCGCTCTGCTTCACGGAGTGCCCACGCTGCTCCTTGGGGTGCTTGCTCTGCTTCCCAGGGTGCCCATGCTACTCCCTGGGGCACCCAAGCTTCCACTCGGGTTGTCTGCGCCGCCCCCCGGGGTGCCCACACCGCTCCCTGCATGCTCACACCTCTGTCTAGGTGCCCCATGCCCCCCTGCGAGGTGCCCACGCTGCACCCCGGGGTACCCACGCTGCTCCCCACATGCCTTCGCCTCTCTCCAGGTGCCCCATGCCCACCCCTGGGGTACCTGTGCTGCTCCCCCGGGTGCCCAGGCTGCGCCCCTGGGTTCCCACACTGCCCCTGGGGCACCCACAACAGCTCGCCGGGGTGCCCAGCCTGCACCCCCATGGTCCCCCAGCACTGGGTGCCCACACCACCTCCCAGCCAGTGTCCAGGGAGGGTGGGGGTGATTTTTAGCGTCCATGTGATGGACCCACGGGAGTTGCATCGCCACAGGGTTTCACCTTGGGTGGGGTCTGTGGGTTTTCCACGGGACTGTGGCTTCTCCATGGCTGAGAATTACTGCCGGGCCGGGAACGTCGCGTCGTGTCTCACCTCTCCAGAAGCACAATCCCAGGATCGTTCAGTTGGAAGAGCCCTTTGATCTGAGGCTCAACCCCGCCAGGTCCCTCAGCCGCTCCTCAGCGCATTGTGCTCCAGACCCTGCTCCAGCTCCGTTGCCCTTCTCTGGACCCAGCAGCTCCAGGACAAACCACCATCATGGCTCAGTGGAGGAGCTGGCGATGCCGACAGCCCCAGGGAGCCGCTGGCAGCTGCGAGACCGTTAGGAATTATTTACTGGACTGAAAATGCAGGAACGTGAAGGATTTGCATGGAAGCGCAGGAAATAAGGCTGGGAGGGAGCGCAGAGCTCCCCCTTCTCTGGGCTCCCGTCTGCTGTCGAAGCCGCCACGTCCTAGAAAATGAATTTATTCCCATTTCCAAGCAGCCAGCGGGTGCAGTGAGAGCTGTGAAATGACTCCGGTGGCAAAAATAGCACAGCAGGGCTGCCAGACCCATCTCAGGACCAGGATAAAAACAGCTTTCTCTGAAGGCCATGCCCCCTGACCACCCTGTCCTGGAGCTGCAGAGGATCATCCTGGTAGCGGTGATGCAGTCAGGGCCGTTGTTTGGGGCAGAAAACGTGGTGGTGGAGAACAGGAATAATATTTCTCGCTTCTCATTCAGTCGATGGACAATCCGGGAGGTGCCGCCGCCCATCCCATGGCGCTCACGCTGGGCACCGCGTCCTCTCCTCCTGCCCATCCGCGGCTCAGCCCTTCCGTTGTCAATGGTTTGCAGTTGAAAACGTGAACGAGTTTGATTTATTTCTGTGATTTTGGCGTTTCTTGTGAATTCTCCGGTCGCGGGCACAGAATTCTGGAATTTCTCTTTTCTCCTCCGGTTTTGGCTGTGGTTTTTAAGCCGCCAGCAGCGAAGAAGCGCCTCTGGAGTCATGGATTCTCTTGGCTTTTGAGATCGCTGGCGGAGAAAGCCAAGAGGAGCCACGGGAAAACATGAATTAATCATGCAAATAATAAAAAAATAATAATACTGTGCACATTTCAACCTGGAAATTTAATGTCAGCGGGATGCGGGGAATTCGGAGGGGAATAAGGCAGCCAAGAGGTTTGTTCGGCACATTGGACGACGCTGACACATCAATGGGAAAACTCAAAAAAACTCCGGCAAAGCCCGGAGCGGAGACGAGTGGAGAGATGCCAGGAGAGTCCTGGGAGCTTTTCCTTGGATTAAACAGGAAAGGAGAAGACAGATGTTGTTTTTCTCTGCATGCAAGTCCCAGATCCAGGGAATTTGAACCATCTGCTTCAATAAAAGCAGACAAAACAGGGAGAGGCTGGTCGTTACCGCCGGTCCCTGCTTGGAAGCAGGAGCTTTCTGACGGGCATGGCTCTCCCCATCCAGGAACGAGACCTGAACGGCAAGGATTTCCTCCCCATGTCCCCCCGGCACGTGTTTCATCTCCTCAAACCAAGCGAAATCCCCGCAGCGACGCCGGGGTCGTGATCCGGGCGAGTGGGGACGCCGGGGTCTCGCCAGCGAAGGAGCCGGTGTGGTTTTGGAAGATTTTATTCTACAGTCAAATCAGTTGGAAAAAAAAAAGCGCTTCGATGGGATTAGGATGATGAGATCGGGCTTAAAAGCTGCAAGTGGGACTCGTGGGTCCCTGTTTTTCCTGGACAGTTCTGATGCTCCCAGCTGGATTTCCCTTCGCGGACGGGGCTGTGCCTTGTCTTGGCACCAAAAGGGCTTTTCATTCATTTTATGTCACGGCTTCAGGCCCAGAGGTGTGCAAGGGTGTTGTGAAATGGCCCGCCGCCTTTCCTCCAAACGCTTTGGCGCCGCCTTGAGAGGAGGCTGAGGACCGACGTGCTCAGCACACGTGTGGCGGCCGCCTCGCTCCTACCCTGCGGGCATGGTGACTGCAGCTCTTTGGGGTGTCCCGATGCCGGGGGACGCGGCACGGACCCACCCGAGCACCGAAGCGGAGCAGACCCCCCACCCTGGGATGCCCTGGGGATATCTAACAGATCGGGGCAGGAGATTTCTAAGATTAAGGAGATAAATTTTATCTCCAGGTATTTTGGGTGCCTGGGGGAGCATGTCATGTTCCTGTTCCCAGTGCCACTGTGCTCCTGTCCCCATCCCCATCGTGTTCCTGTCCCTGTTGTGCTCCCATCCCCACTGTGCTCCTGTCCCCACTGCCATCACCCTCCTGTCCCCAGTGGGCTCCTGTCCCCATCACCAGCACACCCCCATCCCTGTTGTGCTCCTATCCTCACTGCCGCCGCACTCCCATCATCACCCCGCTCGTGATCCCAGCCCAACCGTGCATCCCTCCATACCAAACGAGCATCATCCTGGCTGGGTACCGCTCCGTGATGTCCATCTGTGATGGGCACCACATCCTGGCCGTGCATCACCCCATCCCGGCCGTGCATCGCTCCATCCTGTCCATGCATCGCTCCATCCTGTCCATGCATCGCTCCATCCTGTCCGTGCATTGCTCCATCCCGGCCGTGCATCGCTCCCTTGTGGCCGTGCATCGCTCCATCCTGGCCATGCATTGCTCCATCCTGGCCATGCATCACTCCATCCTGTCTGTGCATTGCTCCATCCCGGCCGTGCATCGCTCCCTCGTGGCCGTGCATCGCTCCATCCTGGCCGTGCATCGCTCCATCCTGTCCGTGCATTGCTCCATCCCGGCCGTGCATCGCTCCATCCTGGCCGTGCATCGCTCCATCCTGGCCGTGCATTGCTCCATCCCGGCCGTGCATTGCTCCATTCTGTCCATGCATCGCTCCATTCTGTCCATGCGTCGCTCCATCCTGGCCGTGCATTGCTCCATCCCGGCCGTGCATCGCTCCCTTGTGGCCGTGCATCGCTCCATCCTGGCCGTGCATTGCTCCATCCTGGCCGTGCATCGCTCCATTCTGTCCATGCATCGCTCCATCCTGGCCATGCATCGCTCCATCCTGTCCGTGCATCGCTCCATTCTGTCCATGCATCGCTCCATCCTGGCCGTGCATCTCTTCCTTGTGGCCATGCATCCCTCCATCATGGCCGTGCATCGCTCCATCCCGGCCGTGCATCACTCCCTCCCGGCCGTGCATCCCTCCATCCCGGCCGTGCATCTCTCCCTCGTGGCCATGCATCGCTCCATCCCGGCCGTGCATCACTCCCTCCCGGCCGTGCATCCCTCCATCCCGGCCGTGCATCTCTCCCTCGTGGCCATGCATCGCTCCATCCCGGCCGTGCATCACTCCCTCCCGGCCGTGCATCGCTCCCTCCCGGCCGTGCATTGCTCCATCCTGGCCATGCATCGCTCCATCCTGGCTGTGAACCCCTCCAGCCCGGCTGTATCTTGCTCTATCCCCGCTGTACATCTCTCCATCACCTCCCCGCCGTGACCCAGGGGACAGGAGTGGCCAGGGTCACAGCTGAGCCGTTCCCACGTTGCGGCAGGGGTCCAGGTGTGGGCACGGTGTCGGGGCCAACTCAGAAACTTTCTCCATTGCACCAGAGAAAGGAAGTGAAATTTTAACTCCCTCTTGTGAAACCGACCTCAAGTTATGGCCAAAGGGGAAACACGAGCCCTTGTGGGGAGAAGGAAAACCATAACTCACAGCCCATCACCGCCCCATTGCCTGGCCACGTGGTGTTCAGATTTCAGCCGCCTCTGGGGCCCTGGCAGGGAAAAACTCCGCGAAGTGGCTGGAGGACACATGCGGCTCTGGGTAATGTTCACGTCCATCTTCAAAATGAGTGGAGAAACACGGGGGCGGCGAGTGCGGCCGAAACGCAGCAGCTGCTGGTGCAATGGAGCTGGGGCTGCTGGCCCAGGACAGCCACTGCGGGGCGGTGAAATTCTGCAAAAAGGCTTTGGTGAGCTGAGGAGCTGCTAAAAGTGACCACAGATGTGCTGGAAACGGAGCTTTCCCCTTCTCCATCCCCTGTGCCCAGGCACAGCCATCTCAGTGCTGTCTGGATGAGGCTCCCCCAGCCCCAGGGCAGCACCGATGCCCCTTATCCCACCCCCCCAGGCAGGATTTGACCCCTTTGGGTGCCGTTCAGCACAGTGAGCCGGGGCCAGAGGATGCCTCACCTCCCTGTGGTGATCTCCGTCTCTTTTTTTCTTCCCCTTTACAAGCACCAGTGCGATGCAGCCGCCCCAAGGACGTGGCCAACGCGCACATCGACGTGGGCAATAACACGATGCTCAACACCCTCCTGCGCTACACCTGCAACCCGGGCTACAAGCGCAAAGCCGGTACTTCCACCCTCATCCAGTGCATCCTCCGTGATGGCTCCACCCAGCCCGACTGGACCCCCATCACGCTCCAGTGCATCCGTAAGCCCTCGCTCGGCAGCCGCCACGCGATGGGGACCGGGGAGGGGGTCACCTCCATCGCCGGTGTGGCAGAGGAGGATGCAGGGTGGTGTGGGCTCTGCTCTTGATGGTGTCTCCACGGTGTGTCTTCTCAAAGGGGACCCGGCTCTACCTCCGCAACCCCCCAGCCCTCAGCAACCGACCGCGCCGCACACCCAGAGGACGACCCAGAGGGGTGAGGAAGGGGCAAACGCAGCCCGGGGAGGTTGGTTTGGGGCAACACCACAACCTCCGTGGTGTGGAGAGCAACATATTTCAATAGTGTGATCAAATGCATTAAATTGTGTGAAATATGCCACTTTTACACCATTTCCCCCAGTAGGAACCCCCGATGCCAGCGCGACCTCCAGCCCCTCTCCAGCAGCAAGGCCCGGGCTGCCAGGAGCTGCTGGCTGGTCACCCGTGCCACCAGCACCTGATGGGCCATCGCTGGAGACGTCCACGCCACCGGAGATGCCCCCACCACTGGAGACATCCACACTGGGAGAGGGGACAGTCCCACGGACATCTCTGGGGACATCCCCGCTGCCCACCGCCCCCACGGACCACGCCGCAGGTCAGGCCGCCTCTCTGGGGCAGATAACCCCCCAACGGGGCTGGTTCCCACCAGCGAAGGCTCTTGTGCTTTGTTGCTGTATTTTTCCCTTCTCTCGAGCCTCCTTCTTAGCGAGGCTGCCCCCAGCTTTGCACCTAAAATAAATCTCCGTTTCTCTCTTCTTTTCCAGTTTCCATCCAGACCCTGGCCTCTTCCATTGGTAAGCCGGGCAAAAAGCTGAGTCGGGCAAGCAGGGGCTTATTTTCTTTATTTTTTAGCCTGAAAGCCCTCCCTGGGGCTGCGGGAGGTTTATGCCGTGGTTGAGGGCAATACCTCCGAGGTAGGGAAAGATGCAGCACCCAAATTTCTTCCTGGGGTGGGAAGAAGAGGAGGGTTTTGGCTCTTTGTGGAGCTTTTTTGTTTGATGCTCATCGGCCGCCGCGTCTCTCCCGCAGTGCTCCCGGTGCTGTTGGTCGCTGGCGTCGTGGCCTGCTGCTGTTGGAGGATGAGAACGTAAGTGTGCCGAGCCCCACGAGGTCTTTCCACCCTGGTGGTGAGTTGTCCTCGGCCTCTGCGCTTTCCTGAAAGCCGGGGAAAGGCCTTGGGGTGCCACTGACGCTCCTCTCCCCTCCACAGGCGCGCGGGACAGGGCTACATGGTGACGGCCATCCCCATGGTAGCTCTCGCTGCTGAGAATGAGGAGATGTTGCCGCCTGGCACCTTCCCCATGGGCTGAGCACCCACCGTTGGGCAACTCGGAGCACTCACTAGCCTGGGGGATGCTCGGGGCTCAGACACTTCGAGCAGCGGCAGCACGTGGCAGAGCACGTACCGGTGCCCAACTGCCCTCCACGTAGAGCTTCCTCGCCCTGGGGACACACGGACGCTCTTCCCAGCCTGAACAAGTGACTCCCATGGATGAGCGCCCAAAGGTGCGTGGATGTCCCATTATGTGGCTGAGTGGTGGGTGGGGGAGCCCCGTGAGCACCCTGAGGTGGCATGGAGGTGGTGGGTGTCCTGCATCGGGGGCTGGGATGCGGAGGAGGTGGTTCTGTGGGTGCTGGCGGGTGGCAGAGAGCGAGCCGGGGGCTGCCTGCTCCAGCAGAAGGTGTTTGGGCTGCAGGGATCGGGGTTTGGGTGCTGGAGGTGAAGCTGGGCTGCCCTGTGCCCAGTAGTGCCTGCTCCCTGGCCAGGAGTGAGGCCAGAGTTGGGCCAGCTGGGAACAAGCCCCTTCCCTAGAGCCGCTTTGCCCCCAGGTTGGCCCAGACCCCCAAAGCAGCGTTGTTCATGGAAGATGGAGAGGGAAGGCTCCTTCCCCCACGTCCTCACCCCCTTCCTGCTCTCTTCCATTCACCAGTGAACCTGCGACCGGAGCCAAGGGTCCCGCTGTCGTCCCACTGCGCGTGCAGGGACCAGCCCTCCTTCGCAGGCCGGGTGTCTGCGGGCTCCAGCCGCTCGCAGGGGACCACACACAGAAGCCACTTCACTACAGACACCGGCCAAGACTGAAGGCACTGACACGGCTGTAGGAAATATTTTCCTTTGCACGTTTTCCCTTCGTCTGCCATCAGTTACCCACTTGTTCCCCCCTCGCTACAGAACAGGCACTTTATACCGATGCCGTTTGATGTATAAATGTGTATATATTGTACATGTATATGAAATAATACAGACAGCACAGCTGGCTTTTTGTCTGGTTGGGCGTCTCAGCAGCCGCGATGGCAGGGAGGACAGTGGGGAGCCGGGTTGGGGTGCAATCCATTTCCCTGTGCCGTGCTCTCGAGGCAAAGGGTGACGGCACGGTGGCAGCTGCCCCTTCTCACCTGGATGGCAGAGGGCTTTCAGCAGGTATCTAATGATGTTTCCACATCCGTTCCTTGCTGCTGTGTCTTGTCGTCCTGTTTGTGTTGCTGTTTGGACCGTTGGGAGGAAGCAGCACTGTGGACGTGTGACAGACCAAACCCTCTGCAGCCTCTCCGGGACGGTCAGGCAAGGCTGGAAGGGATCGCTGCAGGTGCCTGCACCAAGCTTCGTGGTTGTGTCCAACGTCCCTCTCTTGGGTCAACTTCTGCCCACGTTTAGGTGTGTGGAACAGGGAAAGCCCTTCTGGAGCCAGCGCTTCGAAAGCGAAAGGCGAGCCTGCGCAGCAGCTGCTGCTCATTGAATAACTGTGGACATCAACAGGATGCACGAGCTTCCTCCGGCAGGCACAGCTCATGGCTCTGGGCCCACCGCCAAGAGCAGATCTCTTCCGAAACCGGTTTCGGTTTTGATCTCTGCTCTGGTACAACGGTGTCTTCAAATGGCGAGCCTAAGCCACCGCCTGGTTTCCAGGAGCTCCGTGCTGCCTGCGCCACCGCCGCTGTGACAGCTGGTGAATAGATGCAACCCCAGGCGACTTCTTAAGGGAGGGGAAGAGAAAAAAGGCAGCTCCTGGGCTTTTTGTGGTTGTTATTTTGTTATAAATTTAATTGCAGGATTAAAAATGCTCTCCAGACAGAAAGCAAAGCAGATGCTGCCTCTCTTCCTCCCTTATGGTTTGCTGCAGGGAGAAGGGAAACAGAGTCTGGGGAAAACCCTGGGCTGCAAGTAAGGCAAATCAGTTCAGCTGGGAGAGATGAACAACTTCCTGCCAGAGCTGAGAGGGAAAAATCCAGTTTCTAGGAATAAAGTGTTTCTTTGGGTCCTCTTCATCTGGTGGATCAGAGGGATTTCACCCAGGCATGATGTGACGTCCTGGTATCTTGGTTACTGGAGGGGTTTTCATGGTGACAAAGGAAACCACGCTGTCCTGTCCCATATGGTTTACACAGCGCGTGCCCCGAGGCAGTGCAGGCCATGCTGACCAGCTCTGGAGGACAAGGCAGGGCGGGAGAAAAGGTCTCACACCTTGCAGAGAGCCTGGAGGGTTCCTCTTGGAGTAGGTCCAAAATCCTGCTCCAGTATCCACCTGATTTTAGAGACAACAGGCCTTGTCCCGCCCCCAGCACGGCTCTGGGCTGCAGCCAGGGCTCTGGGCAGCCGGAGGACTTCCTCAGAGCTGGAAGGGCTCGTCCTGACGTGCTGGGCTAAAGATGAGCGGTGTCAGAGAGCCAAAGCGCAACTCCGTGCAAAAGCGGCAAAGGTAGCCACCCGCATCCCTGCTGCCATTGCTCTGCGGGGAAAGAGAGGAGATCTGAGAGAGGGGAAGGCTTCCGACCTCGGACATAACCCCCTCACTTCCAGGGAAGAGAGCAACAATGTGCCCCAAGCACCTCCTGCCACCTCCCTTACAGGCCAGTTTGTTTAATGGCTGCAACCACTGTCCCTGTGCAGGTCTTTGCTGGTGAGGGACGAGGCTTTGCGCTTCTCAGTGCTCGTGGTCCCTGCTGATGGCTCGGAGCCATCTGCTATCTCTTGTCCTGGACGTGGGGCTCCACCGATTTACCACGTGCTCACGAGGGGAGCTTGGCCTTCACCGCGCCCTCTCGATCTGCAAGGATCCAGCCCAGAGCCAGAGGGTGGCATCAAAGCCAAAACTGGACCCTGAAGGCAGATGTCGCTGAAGCAAGGGGTGCTCTGATAACCCCAGGCAGAGGTGCCACGGCCTCGGCAGAGGCTCAAAGGGTCAGAGAGGGGATGTGACACAACAAAACCCGCAAAGCAGCCCCACCTGAGACCACAGTTAGTCTAGAAGAGAGGTTAAGGCTTGGCTGGGTCTATGGGAAAGGCACCACCACCCCGAATCACGCAGTTGGGAAGTCACCCCCAGTTCCGAGCCAGGGTTGTGAGCAGAAGCAAAGGGCCGGGGAGCTGTCCGCGTGAGATCCAGCCACGGGACCTGCCCTCCTCCCTTCCACTGAACCTTAGCCCTCAGGCTGTCCCTCCCTGGGGTGACAGCCCAGAACACAGAGCACAACCACCCCGCCAGCGACCCGAGCAGCTCGTGAAGGCTCCTGATTCAGAAACGTGATCTCAAAAGCTCAGGAAGGGACATACGTGAGTCAGCGGGAGCTTCTTGACAACCAGCCCGGCGCCAGGCACCGTTCTGTCGCACTGTGGCACAGAGCACACCGCAGCCGCCCCGTCCTTCGCAGCCTCGCTCATCAGTTCCACCCGAAGGAAACGCTCCTAAGAAACAAGAAAAAAAGGGAACACCACCACTCAGAGGAGCTAAGGTCCTGGAATGGGTTGTTCCAATTTTTTTAACCCCCTGGGAAGTGACTTGCAACACCAATTTTTTTTTTTTTAATTAAAAAAAACCCCACCAGACCCAAACTCCTGGTGACAACAATAATTGAGCAGGAGCCAGCAACAGCTTGTGAGGAAGGAAGTAAGAGCCGGCAACAACTGCAGACCCAGAAAAGGGAACCTGTGTGCTCGCGCTGAGACGAGGAGTCAGGAGCTGTGGAAGACAACACCCAAATGCAAAGCTCAGGCCAAAAAAATGCTGCAACCTTGTGTCTTGCTACTGCAGTTACGGTACACAACAGCGTGAACTGAGGGAAAAACATGACCTCTGCTACTCTGGTGGATGTCAGCACCAGCCAGGGCACAGTCCACGCTCACCATGGACCTCAGAATCAGGGTGGAGGTTAGGACAATCCTCTTGTATGCTCCTCTGCCACACATGCCCCCTCCAAAATAATAACCAGAGATGAGCTGATTTTGTGAGTGGTGGGTGCTGTCTCTCTCGGTGCCTTCTTAAATTGGCAGCAGCCCATCCTGCCCGAGTTGTCCTCACTTGCAGAGCTGCCTCAAGACTCCAAATCCCAATGAGACAGTGGAGTTTGCCCTCCACCAGCTGCCTGCTCTGCCTCTCCAGCTCGCAGGCAGATCACCTGTGACAATGCCCTGCTTTGGTGCTGGAATCGGGGCCCTAAACTGCCCAGCTCGAGGATTCGCTTTCCTTGGAAAGGTTTCACTTACCCCAGCCAAAGCCAAAAGATGTTCCAGGGTCTTTGACATTACCAAACACTTCTTTGCGCGTGTCACCGCTACGTAGAGCAGGTTCCACTCATCATCAGGGTACATTCCTGGGTTGGAGGAAAGATCATCAAGAGCTTTAGGGAACGAGAATGAACATCTCTGCCATTCTTCTAAGGCTTCAGCCAGCACTTTTGGAAGGACACTGGGTACTTCTCTGAGAGAGCATGAGCTTGCAGAGCAGCACAGCTATGCAGCACCCTCCTGTGCCTGACACCACCAACAGCTCCTGCCTCATTCCATGGTCGTCCGTCCGGGCAAAGGCAGGACTCTACCTGCCTGGAGAAGCAGCTCACTGCAGTGAGCTTTCCCACCTCCTAGGCACAGATTTGGCACTGGAGGAGCTGCTCAGTCTCTAGTTCACTCTGCAAGTTCTCTCTGCTCACTGGGAAGAGACTGGCTCTTCCAAAGCAGGAATTGTGGCACTGAGTCTTTCCTAAGGATGGAGTTGGTCTTTCTCTGCTGCTAGATGGCTTCAAGCTCAACTGCAGGAATATTCCCCTGCCCTTAACTTGCTGTGAAGGAAACGACAAGATCAGTAATCACTAGGGCAGCCAGTGGCACTTGTCACCCCCAAGAAGCAGGACTTGCAGAACAAGCACTGGCACGACACCCTCTTTCTGATCAGGCTGAGCAGCACACACAGCGTTCCCTCACCGACAGTGAACTTAGTTCTTCTCTGGAAATCGCTGCCGAGACATGGTACTTTCACAAAGTCATCTGCAATCAGTACCGTATCAAACTCCAGGCCTTTGGCTTGGTGGACAGTACCTATGATGTAATCTGGAACCAGAGCATGTGGGCAATGAGAAGGAAACAACGTCAGTCACTGCAGCAATAATAGTGTTTATTGAAAGGGACCTTGAAGCCCACCCAGTCCAACCCCCTGCAGGGAGCAAGGACACCTGCACCCAGAGCAGGGGGCTCAGAGCTCCAGGGGCCAACCTGACCTGCCATGGTGCCAGGGATGGGGCTTCTGCCACCTCTCGGGGCAACCTGGGCCAGGCTCTCCCCACCCTCAGCACCAACAATCTCTCCCTTCTCTCTGCTCTCCATCTCCCTCTGCCAGTTGAACCCATCAGCCCTTGTCCTGTCCCAACAGCCCCTGCTGAACAGCCCCTCCCCAGCTTTCGGACAGGCCCCTTGAAGCACTCAAAGGCTGCACTAAGGTCTCCCCGCAGCCTTCTCTGCTCCAGGCTGAACCCCCCCAGCTCTCTGCCCTCTCCTCCCAGCAGAGGGGTTCCACCCTCGGCTCATTGCTGTGGCCTCCTCTGGCCCCGCTCCAGCAGCTCCCTGTCTCTGCTGGGCTGAGGAGCCCCAAGCTGGACCCAGCCCTGCAGGGGGCTCTCCCCAGAGCAGAGCGGGGCAGAGGGGCAGGATCCCCTCCCTCGACCTGCTGCCCACGCTGCTGGGGATGAGCCCAGCACACGGGTGGCTTCTGGGCTGCGAGCACATGTTGCCGGCTCCTGTCCAGCTTTTCAGCCCCCAGCACCCCAAGTCCTTCTCCACAGGGCTGCTCTCCATGCCCTCACCCCCAGCCTGTATTTGTGCTTGGGGTTGCCCCGACCCAGAAGTCAAACAAAATCATTTAATTCTGCATTCATTTCACTTCTCCCCAAATATAAACCAGAAGCAAAGCACTTCTGTTGGGAATCCAGACTGATGCTGGATACAACTCCCCTGCCAAGGAGAATCCCTGGTTGTCAACAGCCTGAGCCCCAACTCCCAAACGGGAATGCTCTTTATCTGGTGAATTTTTCACTTGGTTGCTTTTATGCAGAACAGGGAGGATTCAGCACTAGAGCTGGATTGCAAAAAGACCTCAATTTGCACTTCTCTCAAAGGCAGGGGCTTGGCTTTACCTGCCGCGGCTTCTCGTGACACGTGTCTGCTCTGAATCTTCTGCACCAGCTCTGGGATCCGGTCTTTGTACTTCTCCACTATCCCAATCTTCACCTCCAGTTCTTTGTCGTCGATGCGCTCTGCATATTCCTTTAAACCGATGAAGCCCTCAGTTTCTTCCCATTTTTTGATGAAGTAGTCATTTATAACAAGGTTTGCTGAAAGGAAAGCAGCAGATGATGTGAGTTTATTTGACAGACACATGTAATGGCATTTTTTAATTGTAATCAGATTTTAGAGTAAGTATTAGCGAAGGCAAGTGTGGGGCAGTGGATATAGGGCCGCGGTGGGGTGTACTGCTTGCTCTGTGACAGGTGGTTTTCTCTCAGGATTGTTCTCCTGGTAGCTCAGGTTCCAAAGAACTGGCAACAACACCCAGAAAATCAATTGCTCGTGGCAGCTCGGCAAGTCCTTTGTCTCTGTGCCCCATATAAAACAGTACTTGCCTACTGCTGCTACTCCAGATTTTAAATGAATATTTCCTAAATGATATCCACCAGTGAAAAGAAAGCAAGTGACAGAGGATTCAACACACCACGTGTCAAACCAAACCAAACCCAGGAAAAGCCTAAGACAAATGAAAAATGAAGTCAAATCAGAAAATGTAGGGACAAAAATCCCCACCTATGAGTTTGCCGGGCTCCTGCGCTCACGATAAGGCAGCACAGAGCAAAGACAAAACCAGCTGCCCATGGCAGCCCTGGAGGGGTTTCCCAGCCATGTGGAGGTGGTGCTGAGGGCCAGGGGTCAGTGGGGACCTGGCAGTGCTGGGGGAGCGGGGGGACTCGAGGAGATCAAAGGGCTTTTCCAACCCAAACGGTTCTGTGGTTCTGTGAAAGCTGGGGAGGGCTGCGTGACCCAGGCCCCCCAGCTTCAGCATTTCTGGTATAGCACAGCCGTGACACCCCCATTGAGAAGCCAGTTTTCAACAGGTGAGGAAATACAAACCAAACCACCAAGCTGCGTGTTGCTTTCTGTCACCGCAGCCGATGCTGAAACAGCCGCGTCGCTGCAGGGAGGAGGGCGAGCAGGGACTCACCTCTCTGCCGTTCGTCTGCGGGTTGACTGAGTTTCCAAATATCATGAATTCTGCTCAGGCCGAAACGGGCGAGCCCCTAAAACAAACAACGGGTTATCTGAGTATACAGGAGTAAAGGTGCTGCCCAGAGCCTCTAGATAAGCTGCCAGGGCCCAGTGGTTACTGGTGGTGAGAGGGAGGGGATAAGGGAAACGTGCTGAAGATGCAGAGCTGTAATCCCTGGAGCAGCAGCACAACAAAAGGCAACGATCCAGCCTGCTCTGTGGACGGACAGACGGACAGTGAGACTGGACACCATCCGACTGGCACTAGAACAGAGCCCTGGCAGGATTTTACATTCAAAAGGCTTTTTAAAGGTTCAGTTTGGGGGCATTTTAGCTTTTAATAGCTGCATATTGCTTGGTTAAAAGGAACTTTAAGTGTTTGCTGTGCTGTTTGCCGGGAAAGCCAGCTCCAGGCACAGCCGCACCCTCTTTCCTGACCCGATGGTCCACCACAGCGAAGATAAAATTGATAAACCGGCTGTAAATGTTTCTGTTTCAATGTAAAAATGGAAACAAAAGGCTTTGCTCTGCCCATTTTTACTTTCTGAAAGTATTTTTCCTCCTTGTTTCCAAATCTGGTTTGCTTTGTGCCATCAAAAGAAGCATCAGTCTGAATTTAGACTTATTCCAAACTGCAAAAGCAGATGAGAATTTCGGTACTGGGCAGCCTGTTCAAACACTCATTGCACCGTAATATGCAGCTTTCTGGTGAAAAAATAGATGAAGGACTTAAAATATCAGCTAAAATTCAAAAGACTGGGCTCAGCCTCAAACCCATTCAGCACTAGCACAACCGTTCGCTCTCTTAAAGCCTCATTCACGCCCGTTCCTGGGTTCAGAACAAGACCTCAGACTGAATTACAGGTATTGATGATGCACTTTGAAGATCAGTGATTCCTCTGAGGCTTTGGAAAGGTGGAGCCTTATTAAAACCTCGCTGCAATCGGAGCCTGTGCATTTCTGCAGCCGTGCACACACAACCCCCCCTCATCCTTCAGTCATGTAGGCACTTTCTGCAGATGAGAATTCAGTGCAAACCTCAGAACTGTTGCTCCCTCAAGGGGTTAACATTCCCAACTGCCGAAAGTCCCTCAAACGCCCGGTGCACCAACTTCCCCTGGGTGTATCAAGACAGGGCGCAGACCCCGACAGGACTGGAAATGAGGAATGAGCACGGCACAGCCCTCCGTGGCATCTACAAGCCCAAAGGTGACCTTCAACTTCAGTGTTGTCTTCTCCTCTCACCACAGCTTGAAAAACATTTATTTCCTCAGGTCTTTTCCACCCAGCCTCAAGTACAGCTGACTTTATTTCCCTGCCACCGGAACGCTGTGCCACTGCTGGCAGTCAGCCACGCTCCCTCTAACGCAAATCCTTGCGGCGACTCGTTGCAGCTGTAACGGCTTTTCGCCAGCCCTATCCAGCAGACTGGGAGCTGCTGCTGTTGCATCTGAGCCTGATGGAAAAAGGGACCGATAAGCCTAACCCAGGGAGCCTCACCTGCCCAAGTCTGAGAACAGCCGCTCCGAATAACTCTTCCCCAGCCACGACAGACTGCTGCTGCCTCCTGGGATATCAGTCACACCTATCTCAAGCCACACGTAAGGTGTCACTGCTACAAGTGCAAACAGGCTTGAGGACCTGAGGCTGGGAGGTGAAAGTCACGTTGGCAACGTCCCCTTACCCCAATCACGTGTATTTTAATCGGTCTCTCTCTCCCAGTAAGCTTCACGGCGTCCTCGAACACGTTAAAATTGCTTCGCGATAGGACTGTTATCTTCCCTTCCATGCTGCCCCTCACATCACCTGCACGAAGGAGTTCCCAGTCAACCAGGGCAGTTACTGAGCAGGTATCTAAACCCAAAGATCTTAAGAAACCAGGATTAACCCTGAGACATGTCGTCTGTTAAGCAACAGCTCTGTAACTCCCAGTCACCGAACAGAGCTGAGCCAAGAGATGCACCAACACGACTTACCCTTCTGGTTCCCACCCACTAACGTCTTATTCCTGATCCCCTTGCAGACATCCAGAATGGTTGCTCCAACGTAAGCTATTTCAGGACCAAATCTGAAACTCTGTGTGAAAAAAAAAAGAAGGAAACAGCAGGAAAAGAAGAAGAACTTGTTAGAACCTACAAAAGTATCACTATATATGGAAATATACAATTCCCACCAACCTTCTGGAGAACCTTTCTCTAAGAAAAAGCACCCAAATCTTCCTCAGACTATTCCTGGAAATCCTGGTTGCTCTTATACCCAAACTGTGCTGTGGGATGAGACTCTCATACAGGGCAAAATGTGGCTTCCAGCCTCTCCACCCCAACAGCTGCCACTGCCAAGACTCTTCCCCAGTAAGTTAATGCGACATGACACTGTCCTGCAGCAGGGCAAGGGCCAGAGGTGGTGGGAAGGGAGCCAGGTCCCTCTCCTGGCTGGGCTGCTGGAGAGGTGATAGACTGGAGCAGCAGAGCAGGGCTGAGGGTTACTCCTTACAGTTTGCTCACCTGTAGATCTGGAGCCAACAGTCAAAGCATCGTGAGGTCAAAGCCCTAATGAAGTTCCACTAACAGCGTGGTTAAAACCCACCAG
This sequence comes from Bucorvus abyssinicus, assembly GCA_009769605.1. Classification (NCBI taxonomy): domain Eukaryota; kingdom Metazoa; phylum Chordata; class Aves; order Bucerotiformes; family Bucorvidae; genus Bucorvus; species Bucorvus abyssinicus. The sequence goes on from CM020025.1 coordinate 1,542,143, forward strand.
TGCCTGACTGCGCACAACACCTCCACCAGCAAAGAGAAGTGAAAAACCTTGTTAGCAGAAACCCCTCCACAAGCGAGGTGATGCAAGGCTGGTCCCAACACTTGTCACTGCAAGTAAAGACAGTTCCTCCTTCTATTAGCTGTGAGAATTGTGCAGCCATGTGGCTAATCAGGCCACTACACTAATCAGGGGGAGCTTTCAGTTGGTACAGCAGCGGGTTGGGTAACTCGGCCTGGAGAGGCGAGCATCTGTTGTGCTGAAAGAAGGCTGGAGCTCTCTTGAAGGGCAAATCCGGTCAGGTGAAGCTGATCATGAGAACTACGCCTTTGGCAGACAGACAGGGCAGGAGATACCATGGACAAAGGGATGCTGGCGAGACAGAGGTGGCAATGCTCGAGTTTGTACAGCCAGCAAATACGTCCTCCTTAAGCAGTGTAGGTTTATTCCAGTGAGGCAACTGTCAGCACAAAATTAATCTCCTTGCTCATAACTCCTTCATCTCTCTGCATGGGACCTACTGTCATAACTGACTGGGCAAGGACAATACCTGTCCCTACCTCAGCTGGAGCTGAGAATTAGCCCAGAAAAGAGGGGATCACCTTGAAATCCTTGGGCCACACCAACCCCTGGCAACGCTCCAGGCTGGGGGAAGAGCGGCTGGAAACTGCCCGGGGAAAAGGCCCTGGGGGTGTTGGTGACAGCGGCTGGAGAGCAGCCAGCAGTGTGCCCAGGTGGCCAAGAAGGCCAACAGCATCCTGGCTTGTACCAGCACTGGTGTGGCCAGCAGCACCAGGGCAGGGATCATCCCTCTGGACTGGGGGCACTGGGGAGGCTGCACCTCGACTCCTGGGTTCAGTTCTGGCCCCTCACTGCCAGAAGGACATGGAGGGGGCTGGAGCGTGTCCAGAGAAGGACAACAGAGCTGGAGCAGGGTCTGGAGCACAATGTGTTGAGGAGCGGCTGAGGGACCTGGTGGGGTTGAGCCTGGAGCAAAGGAGGCTCAGGGGAGACCTTCTGGCTCTGACAACTCCCTGACAGGAGGGTGGAGCGACGAGGGGGGTGGGGGGGGTCGGTCTCTTCTGCCCAGGAGCAAGACAGGACAAAACAGCCTCCAGTTGTTGCAGGGAGGTTGAGGTTGGCCCTGAGGAAACATTTCTGTCCCGTTGGGGTTGTGCAGGTGTGTCCCAGGCTGCCCAGGGCAGTGGTGGAGTGCCCATCCCTGGCGGGGTTTCCCAGCCGTGTGGAGGTGGTGCTGAGGGCCAGGGGTCAGTGGGGACCTGGCAGTGCTGGGGGAGCGGGGGGACTCGAGGAGATCAAAGGGCTTTTCCAAGCCAAATGGTTCTGTTATTCTAAATAAGCCGTACACTAAGGTCTCTCCCCCAGCACCCACTGCTCAAGCCACATGGCTTCCCCAGTGATGGGATGACTTCACTAAGAGGCACAAAGGAGCTCTGCGGTGCAGCGTGTGAACAGCACAGCACACCAATAATCCAGGCAATGCAAAGGCTCTGCGGTGACAAACTCAAGAAGTCTGGCTGTTAGGCACCTTCTGAAAAAGGATGTGAAACATCTCCCACTTCATTAGGGGTCTGTCCAGGGAAGGACAGCAGCAGATGCTCATCTTACCTGGGTGAGGAAGTAGACGTGGGTGTGAGGCACCCTGTAGAGGTTATTGACCACGCCTCGGAAGCTATAGATCTGCTGGTGAGGGTCTCCTACGAGGATTATGCCACATTTCTGTGACAGCACAATATCCATGATGGCTGCAGGAAACATTGACATGTTAAGGGGGAGCCGGCTCAGAAACCAAGAGTGAAATGTAGAGTAGCTCTTCCCTGTACAGAGGCAGGGTCTCTTGCCTAATGGCATTTAAGAATGGCTCAACACGGCTGCAGGTTGGTGAGAGGCAAAGGGAAGCGTGCGGCTGACCGGGAGCCCTACGAACAGCCTCCCGCTATTTTAGTCTGGTGGTATTTTTAACTGGGTTGGAGCTGCACCATGTCTTAATCCCACACTTGTGAGCCCAGCACGACTCCACCGCCCATCCCCAGCGATCCAACGTGCTGCACATGTGCACGGTGCCTCGACGCACACCTCAGTGAGCCCTTTGGTTCTCTTTGACCAAGCCTGCCCAAAGCTCAGTGATGCCAAACCCTCACAAGACCAGGTCTCCAATAACTCCAGGTGGGAGATGGTCTGAGGAAGCCTTTTTTAAATTGCGCTATTTCTCACACACCCCTGAGCACACGAACAGCCTCTCCGTGTAGTGCGCAGGAAGGCTGCAGCTCTGTCTCCTGTCGCCACTCACCTGGAGTGCAGTCCTGTGCTTCATCAACAAAGATGGCATCGTACCCCGAGAGCTGGGGCTTGCTGAGCTGCCACAGCTTCAAATACCCTGCGAGAAAGAACAAGGCGTGGCAGTGAGAGGGTAATTCGCTCACTGTAAAACACCACCATCTTCAGAACAAGTGTCTTTTTAAAAATAACATGTTTCTGGCCCTACTTCTTGCTTGGAATTTGCACGACATTTGGAGGGGCTGCAAAAATCTCTCAGATGTTGCTCTGTCTCCCTTGGCTGTATGAAGGATGAAAAAACCCCACCCCAAGACAACGTGATTGCACTGGAGGAAGGCAGCTATGCCGATGACTCCAAGACTCTTAACGCATAAAGGAAACACCAGGGAAAGTGGTTTTCCCCAATTCCAGCTTTTTGATGCCCACCCAGAAGTGAGAACTATGAATCTACCTGGTTTTCTCCTACAGCTCTTGATCTGAAGGCGTTTGCCGTCTGTACTCTCTTACCATCGCAAGGCATCTTGTATCTCCTCTCTACATCCCCATCCAGGTTTTTCATTTTGTCCCATATCTCCCTCGCCTCTTTCACGTTGATCTAGGAAGAGAAAACAGAAGGGTCTGGAGAGACCGCTTTGAGCAGACAAACAGTTCAGACACAGCAGGTCTTCAAAGGCTTCTCTGACACCTTTCTCCTCCTGCTTCTCTTCTGCGTCACCATCAGTTAATTTCTTCTCCTCAACACAGTCTTTTCCAAAAGGAGCCCCCTGAGAAGAACCCTTCTGTGGCTCAGCTATTGCTCAGTGTGATGCAGTACCCCCTAATTCTGCACAGCAACACAGGCTTGGTGTTTATTTGGGCTTCTCTGGACAGCTTGCAAAGCACTGCAAGGTACTGAATGTTTGAGGCAGTCAACTCACTGCCTCAAACAGTGAGTTTGCAGTAACGACAGTAACGACAGCACGCTGGATTTCTGCTGGCTGGACTGGATGCAATTGGATGTCATCAAGGTGGAGCAGAAAGGCTGATTTTCTTCACAACTCCAGCCCACGTTGTTTGCAAGGTCAGTGCTGCCCTTTCAGTGTTGCTACGGTGTCTGTACACTTCAGGGGTTGGCTCTGCCTATCAAAACGACTACACAAATATTTATTGGGATATCGCAACGCCATTCAGGCACTGATATACATAAGCCCAACTGCCTATCTCTTCTTTGCAGGGCAGAAACATCTGCACGGAGCAGACAGTGATAATCTCCTGTCTAGAAACCAGCTGGGCCAACAGGGAGAACAAACAGGTCCCAGTTCATTTGGATTTGTCACCAGAGGGAAAAAATATTTTGTCATAATGTAAGTCAGTTCTTACAGCTGAAGCACAAACACAAGAGAGCTACAAGAGATGTGGGATAACTACAGCCCCTTCTACACACTGCAGCCCAAGTCTTGCTTCAAGTCAGATACTCACTTCCTTTTCCTGTGAATCAACAAGTCTTCTCTCGCCATGAGTATTTTTGAACCAAATAGGAGTGTGCTCGTCAGAGATCTCTTCATCTGAAGAGGCAAAAAAGCTTTCAAGGGTCTGCGAGACCGTTTTCCCTCTTATGAACAGAGATTGTCCCTTGCGGTTCTGGAGGAGGAAACTGATGGAGTAAGCGGACATCGTGGAGAAGTTCAGCTTGCCTTTTTCTTTATAGCTGTGCCACACGTGAGAGAAAAAAGAGAGACATGTTGAAGCACCCGTGAAAAGCCTCCTGGAAAAGCAAGCTCACTTTTGCTTCTGTTCACTTGCAGAAGCTCTGTTTTATCCACCCACTTTGGGTTATCTTTAAAAGCTGCACGTATTTATCCTGGTGGAAGCACAAACTAGTTCGTGGTATAGATGAAAAGTTGAGCCAGAGAGATATTCCCATCATTCACCCCTGCAATTAGAGTGTTTTCAGAGTCAGGTAAGAGGATTCCCCTCTTCTTCCAGGTTGTGGCTCATTTTCCTTTCTGTCTGCAGTTTAGATGTGCCAACAAAACTGGCCAGAAACGGCATCAGGAGAACAACTCAGGTTAAGTAAACCCCTTCCCTGCTAAAGAAAAGCCGTGGTTGTACCACGGAAGTAGAAATGGGAAGTAGGAAAAAGCCATTCCCAGCGGCTTTCTACCTCCCTGCTCCCCCAAAAGAGCAATGGGGCTTATGGTAGCGGTCTATGCCAGAGCAGGGCAATGACTCCATTTCCCCAGGCTCATATGCATGCTAAAATCACCGTCCCAGCCAGTCTGAAAGAATTTGGAGACCAGAAAGCACAGTCTAGCTTGAAGCAGGTGAAAGAAATAATTTCCCCCAGTATTTTTGCTTAAAATCCTGGGGGTTTACTTCAAAACCCAGAGACCTTCCTTTCCTGACATGTCTTTTCCCTGCTCCACTGGCCTTCAAGGAAGGAACCTAAAACCCCCACTCACAGTTTGCCGACACTTCCAAACGCTAACGAATGGAAAGTCTTGCACGTCACGTTCCTGGGGAAGGCGCTTCTTCCCCTCGCTGCCACCGCTTTGTTAAACGTCACGTAAAGGAAGTTCAGATCAGCAAACTTCTCCGCGTACTTGACCAAGGTTGAGGTCTTTCCTGTACCTGAAGAACAGAAGAAAGTGACAAATAAAGCATCCAGAGTCAGGAATGAGTGAATCCCCACACCTCCCCTCGGCTTTACCTCCCTGCTCCTGCGCAGCAGGACTGTGGGCAGCTAATGGGAATTTATTCACTGACTGGACTGACATCAGCAGAAGCTGTGGAGCAAAGTGGCTTTGGAACAGTACAGTCTGCAGCCTAAAAGCTTTCAAAACCCAAACATTTTCTCACCCAACATTCTAGAAGCCTGAGCATATGTGAAGGGACCGGTTCTCTTGAAAGACAGCTTGGTAAATGAGATGTTAAAATGGCTCTTTGGCTGATTCATGAGCACATTCCCTTGCAAGAACTCCAGTTTGCTGCAGGACAGCACTGGCCACACCTCATGGCAAAGTTGCTTCACTCATGGAGCACCAATCGCAACAGAAACCTGAGACAAGGATATTGCTAATCAAATCTGCTGCTCCTTCCTCCTCACACTTTTCCCTTGCTCCAGCATGAGGTCCCTCCCATGGGGAAGTCTTCCATGAACTTCTCCAACGTAAGTCCTTCCCACAGGCTGCAGTTCTTCACAAACTGCTCCAATGTGGTCCCTTCCATGGGGTCACAACCTCCTTCAGGCATCCATCTGCTCTGGTGTGGGGTCCTCCATGGACTGCAGGTGGATCTGCTCCACCATGGACCTCCATGGGCTGCAGAAAGACAACCTGCTTCACCATGGCCTTTACTATGGGCTGCAGGGGAGTCTCTGCTCCAGTGCCTGGAGCACCTCCTCCCCCTCCTTCTTCACGTCCCTTGATGACTGCAGAGCTGTTCCTCTCACAAATTCTCACTTTACATCTCGTGGGTGACACAGTCCAGATGAGCAAATGAACAGCCCCAACACATATTTCATCCGTAACCTTTCCCATGTGAATGTGAGACTGACCCTCTGGTGAACCCTCTATGGAGAAGGATCCTGAAGCTGGTCCTTTCCAAGATGCTCTACGAGGAGCATGGATGTAGAAACACATTTAGATTTTCTGCACCGCACTGTTCCCTCTCAGGCATCCTTTGTGCTGCAGTTAGCTACCAGACACCCTGGCAAGCATCCTCATCCACACTTTTGAGGAAGAATTATGAGTTTTCTATGCTTGCTTGCCAGTGGTTCCTCAAGCTCTTTTTCTGCCCTGCCTTGTGGTTACAGAGTTCATGAACGTTCCCTTTTCTGTCATTTGGACACGGTGACTTTGTTCAGACAGAAGAAACCACTGTTAGTGGCTTCTGGACGCGGTGCTTGGCTGTGCGTGTCCTTTCACAAGCCTGCTCTGGCAGAGAGCACACAGAGAACTCCCAGTGTGGTGGCTTTAAAGGAAACTCTGCAGGTCGAGGGAGGTGATGTACTTTTCCTTGCCTTTTTAAATAATCCTTTGATTTTATGCAATTCCCCTTTCCAAAACAGCCCACAGGTGCAGGTGTCTTGGCTGCTGTTGCCTCTACAGGGACGGTAAATCTAAACCAGTGAGAGTGACTGTCTCGTGGCCTGTGGACAACAGCACCGCGAAACAGGCTCAGCACATGGAGAGGAAACACATGGAGAGTCTCTTCTCCACTCCTGGTTCCCTGACACGCTGCTCTGGGCACTCACTGACAGCGCCCAAACACTTGGTTTTGGAATTGTGTCCAAATAAGACATTTACCCAGCTCGTATGAGAGCATTCACCACGCTGCCCATTCCTGTTTCTCTGCAAAAGCTCGCTCTGATTTGTTGTGTGGGTGAAAAGTCTCACTGTTCCTCGGGCAGAGGAAGCGGGAAGGGAAGGAGCAGAACTACAGGCTGTGCTCTCATTCTGATGACATCATTTTGGGCTCTTACCTGCAAATGCCATAATTTTCACTATTTGACCGTGCTCAATTCTGTGATTCAAAATCCTTTGCTGTTCATGGGTCAGGTTCACTTCAGGACAGCTACTAAAAACAGAGAAAAAATCAGAGGGAAAGGAATTAAGAAAATAAATCCCCCCACATAAAACCAAACAAACAGCAGAAGGAAACTGGTGGATGATTGATCCCATCCCACAAGCTGGAAGGTGGCACTAGAGCAACTTGGGTCTTGTGCCAATGGGAAAAGCGAGGAATAAGAAAAGATTGGAGCTAGCGAAAATGAAAGGTAAACTTTGGGGAAAGTTACATCAGAAAAGATCTTCTTAGAGGCCCTACACCATGCTTTACAAATTAATTTTCACCTTGGCTCCTTAGGCTTATTGAAAACAAACAGCGACTTGGGTTTGGGGTGGTTTGTCGCTTTCCAGAGCATGTACCGTAAATTGCTCTTCGATTTCACGGTGCTGCAGGGAGCCCGGAGTTTTGATTAACGTTAGGAACCAGTGCTTCCGGCTGGAGTGCAATTGTTTTGCTCATAAAGGTGAGCAATCTGTCATCAGCCGACAGCGTGAAGCATCTCTTCGCACAGGGTCCTCCCCGATTCCACGTGGAAGGGTGGAAAGCCTGGTTGAAGAACCCATGACATTTCACAGCTGCCAGTCAGACGGCTGCCCCTGGGACGCGGCTTTTACTGAACAAGCCAAACCTGCTTAGAAAAAGGCTTCAAAGTGTGGCGGGGGGGTAGAATGGAAGGGCTGGGAAAACAAGCGCTGAAACCCAGCATCTGTTTACCTCTGGTTTATTTTTTTTGTTATGGCCGCTCTCACTTGGACCATCGGTGATTTTATTGGATTTATCTCTGCTAGACCTTTCTGACGGATGAAATTGCTATTCCCCTTCTGCAGGTAAGGATCAGGATGGTAAATGACTCAACCCACGGGAAGTGCAGCAGAAGGGGAACCGAGCCTGGATCTCCACAGCCCGGGAAAGCGTCTCACTCCTGACTGCCCTCCCTTTCTAGGCAGCACGCTACCACCCAGCGCTCATTTACAACAGCTATATATATACAAACAGGTGGTGTACAACAGTTATCCACAAAAGCAGGAGCCACATCAGTGTCCTGCGGCTGGTGTCATTTCCTCCACGCACAGATAGCAGCGTTCACAAGCGAACAGCCACGCGAGTTGTGCTGCAGTACCATCACCAGCAAGACAACCCCTGTTCTGGCTGGCTGCAGCGTGTGTTTCTAGAGGAACATGATGTTAAAACTAAAAGAGACCCACTCCCCTCCTTCCAGAGCTCCTTATCCATAGGGAGAGGGTGATTTGGAGGGTATTTTGGGGTGATTTGTGCTCTGTGAACTGTCAGTGGCCACGGAATTGTGTTCACCAACATAGACCCATCAGTGAGTAATGACTTTTTACATTCATTCAGCGCTTGGTAATTCAATTTTTACAGCATTACCCAGCCCATAAGTCTTGTCGGCACTGTGAAGCCGGCGTTTCCTCTTCTACTGTCTGTGTCGTTATGGAAGCATTTTCCATCAGATACAAGCAGTAGAAAACACTGTAATGGAGCCTGGTAGAAAGGACAAAAGAGAAACTATCATTGAGAAATCATCATCAACGAAGTAAATATCTGCAGCCACCCCAAAGACCACCAATACCTCGAATGCTTCCAACAGAACGGTGCACAAAGCCCCCAGCGCTCGGGGAGCAGCAGGAGACAGTGTTAGCAGTTGAAAGGGCAGGTAGTTCTGCTGGAGAAGTGCCTGCACAGGCAGCACGGGGCCAGCTCCAGCCTGGTTTGGATTTCAGCACTGTGCTGCAAACACGACCTGCGATCAGAGTCCACAGGATCCTTTGCCTCTCCTGAACCACTACTAGCCACAGAGCCTCGGGGCGTCCGAGAGAGAACGCGGGGCTAGTTCAGGCCTCTAGAGTGAACCAGTTTCATCAGCTGTCTTGTGATGGTTTTAGACAAGTGTGTTACCTTTGACAATACTTCGTGGTGCTTTGTCTCTGCCAAGAGAGGAGCACAGCGACTCGGCAGCTTTAATTACACCAGCAATAGCTGGTTTAAAATTAACCTCCAACACCACTGTGGTTTTACTTCTTCCAGTGCAGCTTTGTTCCTGTGACCTAACAGCTGCCACCCCAGGCCACTCTCCAGGACAGGCTTCGTGTCTCACAGGAGTGACCTGCTCAGAACCACCCATTGCTCTAGGAGCTGCAAATAGGTACCAGACAGTTCCCTGGGGACAGGTTTCCTCCTTATGGCCTAAATTACAAACCTCGTGGGGTTTGAAGAGATAATGGCAGAAGAGTTGTGGTCATTCCTATTTCTTGTAGTCTAGATTGTTTCAGGAGACGGAGATGGGATGAGGGTGACTTTGACCATGAGCTCTCACTGCTAGCAAGCGATACCCTCTGCTACTGCATCTTCAGCAGTCATTGACTCCAGTTAATGACCTTATCCAGCGATCAGCAATCACTAACAGGCCAAAGAAGCATTCTGATTTCCCTGCTTGGTAGCCTGAGAGCATGGCCCGTGCTTGAGAAAGCAGAGGATGAACCTTTCTGGGCTACACCTCACAGAGGGCGGCTTACAGCACCATCTTCTTTCTGGCTCTAGACTTATTTTGCAGTGCAGTTCCTTTCCAGTCTTCTCATAGAAGAATTTATGTGTGTCCTTAATCCTTACCTCATCCTCACTGCAATTCTGAAGCAACCTGTGAGCTCTCAACAGTGTTCCCAGGCACCTCTGTGAACAAAAGGCACAGGGCACATTGCTGTGCACATGCAGCAGGAGCCCACGAGACTCGGACTATCATTGAAGAGGAGAGGAGTCATGAACTGGTCTCAGGAAGGTAATAACCATATGAAATTGTTGCAGCTGATGTTTATCTATTTCTACTCAGAAAGTTTCTATAGTTGCTTTAAACCCTGCTTTTGTTTCTGAAAAAAGGCAATTTCTCTTGAACACTATCTGCTGAAAAACAAGCGGACCATGACACGGTCTAGGAATTAAAGCAAATCTAAAGGGGACTGAACACTCCTGAATGTTCCTGCAAAAAGCTATGGCTGTGCACACTGCTCCTGACAAACTACACGCACCGAGGAACGGAGAGCCCAAACCAACAGCAACTTAAGTGCTCATTAGCATATATTCACCCTATATACTACACACTGCCATGGCTAGAAAGAGGCGGGTGGGCAGGAAGGCCCTCCCCACGCCTTACCTGTTACTGATGGCAATGTTCCTGTCTCTCAGTGCGTACAGCAGCGTTGCGATGCAGTAAAGCGCCTCAGTCACGTCCACAAGCGAGAGGGTAGAGCAGGGTCTTCGCAGACACGCCATCAGCTTTTGGATGTCACTGACGCCGTCGGAGAAAAGCACCATGACTGTAATTATGGCCCACATGTTCTCAGGCTGGGATAGGCAACAGCGGGAAAGAGTGAGGAAAAGCTGTGAGCCTCGAGGAGTAGGAAAGCGTTGCTTCAGCACTGAAAAAACACTTGTGCCATCATGAATAGTTCAATCCTCTTCAGACATCCTGAACAGTCATAGAATGAATCATAGAACAACAGACTGGTTTGGGTTGGGACAGACCTTAAAGGTCCTCCAGTCCAACCCCCTGCAGGGAGCAGGGACATCTGCACCCAGAGCAGGGGGCTCAGAGCCCCAAGGGCCAACCTGACCTGCCATGGTGCCAGGGAGGGGGCTTCTGCCACCTCTCGGGGCAACCTGGGCCAGGCTCTCACCACCCTCAGCAGCAACAATCTCTCCCTTCTCTCTGCTCTCAATCTCCCTCTGCCAGCTGAACCCATCAGCCCTTGTCCTGTCCCAACAGACCCTGCTGAACAGCCCCTCCCCAGCTTTTGGACAGGCCCCCTGAAGCACTCAAAGGCTGCACTAAGGTCTCCCCGCAGCCTTCTCTGCTCCAGGCTGAACACCCCCAGCTCTCTCAGCCTGGTCTCACAGCAGAGGGGTTCCAGCGCTGTGGTCATTTTTGTGGGCCTCAACAGTACCAAATAACGCCCCAAAGGGAAAACCTTCAGACACAGGAAGGCAGATATGACCTCAAAGCACCAGCAGTTGTTAAACCTGTTAAATAAACCAGTTCATAACCGTTAAACCTACCCCCATCCTGCTCTGTAAATGCGGCAGTTTGTTGGCAATGCAGACTTCAGCCTTTGAGAAGAGGTGATGACTCTTCAAACACTGGAGAACCGCACTGGGATCTACCTTCTGTCCAGTGGGCATGGTAGACACACACCTGCGTGGAACAGGAACTTTTGCAAAGAAGCCTTATCGAGTGAGTTTACTCTCCAATAACGCCTTCTCCAAAGCACCATCAGTCAGGCTGCAGGAAGTTTAACGGTGCCTTGTTGTGTGCCCCATGGATTTGGCCAGATGTGTTCAGTGGGGAGGGTGCGAGTTGCTGAACTTGAAAAGGAGGTTGGAGTGAAGGGTAGCTGGTCTCTTCTCCCCAGGAATAAGTGACAGGACAAAACAGCCTCCAGTTGTTGCAGGGGAGGTTGAGGTTGTCCCTGAGGACCCATTTCTGTCCCGTTGGGGTTGTGCAGGCGTGTCGCAGGCTGCCCAGGGCAGTGGTGGAGTGCCCATCCCTGGAGGGGTTTCCCAGCTGTGTGGAGGTGGTGCTGAGGGCCAGGGGTCAGTGGGGACCGGGCAGTGCTGGGGGAGCGGGGGGACTGGAGGAGATCAAAGGGCTTTTCCAACCTAAACAATTCTCTGATTCCATGATCGTGTGCTCCAAACAGAAGAAGAAAGAAAGAGGAAAGGGAAAGTTTTTTACCTATTTCTAGAACCCTACTAGTGATTTCTACTGTTGACAAAATTTCTCCTTCCTCATCTTCCTGTACGTCTCCTGCCTGTTTAGGAGACAAACCCATTTCTCTCCTGGTAATTCACAGGACAAAATAGAAGACAGCTTAAAGCAAGGAATCTCTGAGGATCTACAGGCACAAAGTCAAGCGCTGAAGTGGACTCACGTGATCAGCCCCAACACACGTCTTTCCTGGTCCATTGTTATGGCAAAATCCTGCAGCATCCTTTCTACTCTGTGCAGGGCTGTGTCCTCCTTCATTAGGTATCGCTGGTAGAGCTTCTTCCAAGGAATGAACTAGAACGTGAAGGACATACCACCATCTTTCACCTCACAACACTGGCAGATAGGTTTCTTCCTGCAATAAGCCAATCAACGTGAAACAACTGCCGGTGGGTTCACGGGGGTTTGCACTGCGAGGACCTTGACTGCAGCTGAACCAAGCTCCATGAAGACAGAGCTAAAGGCCTTTCCTCTAAGCTCGTTTGACTCCAAGAGACACCACGCACACGCAGACTGGGGGACAGTGCTGTACACCAGCCATGAGAGGACGGTGCCCAGTCTGGTAGACAAAATTTCCTGTGTGATCCCTCTCAGAACAAAAAGGCTGCAAGGAAAACAGTGAAAGGGGGTTTGTGCAGTCGTACAGGATGGTCTGTCCACATGTGGGAAGAATGGATCATGGGAAGTTGCTCCAGTACTGATCTTCTGATGCAGGTTGGCATTTAAGACGCCACTGTGGTCCAGAAGACCAAAAAATGACCAAAGACCTCAAAAGGAAGGATGTGGGCATCAGGGAACAATAAAGGGATTTAAAGGAACAAAGAGAGACAGACGCAGCGGGGATGGTCCTACAGCAACACACGTAGCCACAGGGCTATGACAGAACAGAGCGGTAGGAGAAGGGACAGGCTCAGTATCATACCAGTCCTTACCAGTGGGTCACTGATGATGTCCCTCCAGCAGCGACACACCAGGCTCAGGTTCTGATACAGATCGGTTACTGGTAGGAAAGCAAAAATGTTCCTCAGGAGTTCAACAGGCAGCTTGTCGATACTCCCCTGAGGTACCTCCCAGTTCCGAGTCCCCAGGAGTCCATAGTGTGCATCAGGGACTGGTTCGATTTCCATGTCATCAAGTTCCTCCTTGATCTGCCTGTGTGCCGGCTGAACCACCAGTGGCTTCTTCTCGGGCTCACCCCACAAATCGTGCTCTGGTTTGGGAAAACCTTCAGCTCCAGTGGACAGAGGTCTTTTTCTGGAGCTTTTCGGGGGAGCTGTTACGAAGTCCTCATCCTCCAAAAAGGAGGAGGAATCACCGCTTGTCTCCATCGCAGAGGAGACGCTGCTGAAGGAATCATCAGGTTCCGTGAAGAAAGGATCCAGTAGCTCTTCTTTGATTCCACCATTCTTTGTCCCACCAGCACCTACTTGTTGTGTCTGAGAGATCTTGAAGTAATCAGTGATGTTCTTCTGCTGACCTTGGCCTGCAGCAAGAGGAAGAGCATGAGTGAAGTCAACAGAAACAAGCGCAAAGCGCACTGCTCCTCACTGAGCTAACGAGGAGACCAGAGGCTGTGTAAGGTGGGAGTTATTTCCACAGGGTTCCTCACAGATGGACGAGCTAACTACAGGTGCAGTGTTCTGTTTCATATTGCTTCTCTGACAACCTAAGGAAGTCAAGAGAACATCATCCATCTCTTTGTACTGTCCACACAAGCTGGGCACTGTCAAGGTATGTCTGACACCTCCACTAGCTTCTAGGTCTGTGCAGCCACCTCTCAGGTCAACCATCCTCAGCTAACATAAGGCAGCAGACGGATGTTAAACAGAAACAAGGCTGCATTAGAAATTTCATGGGAGATATTCCCTCCAGCCAGCCAGAGAAAAAGGAAGGTAATGGGTGAGACTCGAGCTGTTGTGGTGTGCCTCAGACTGTGGCTGGGCTCCCAGTGGTTATTTATGGTTCTGAACTCCATGAACGAGAAGCTCACTAGGATTTTAGAACAGCCTCAGGTTTTAACTACTGCTCTGCACCATGAGAAGGTCACAGAACCGAGCCTCTAGCAGGCTGCTCCTACCACGGTGTAAGAGAGACCAACGCCTTTAAGGAGCAGCCTGTTCGTGACAGATACTTCCTGGCTGCAACGTCAAAAAGCGCGGGAGACTATACAGGAAACCAAAACTTGGCAAGAGACAACTCTCAGCAGCCTCTCCGTTCTCTGACAGCCACACAGCCCGTGTAGCACACAGACGGCACCACCCAGCCCTGCCAGTATCATTCTGTCCAGCTCCTGGTCTGCAACATAGAGAATCACAGAACTGTTGGAAAAGCCCTTTGATCTCCTCGAGTCCCCCCGCTCCCCCAGCACTGCCAGGTCCCCACTGACCCCTGGCCCTCAGCACCACCTCCACACGGCTGGGAAACCCCTCCAGGGATGGGCACTCCACCACTGCCCTGGGCAGCCTGCGACACGCCTGCACAACCCCAACGGGACAGAAATGGGTCCTCAGGGACAACCTCAACCTCCCTGCAACAACTGGAGGCCGGTTCCTCTCGTCCTGTCACTTATTCCTGGGGAGAAGAGACTGACCCCCACCTCGCTCCACCCTCCTGTCAGGGAGTTGTGGAGAGCCAGAAGGTCTCCCCTGAGCCTCCTTTTCTCTAGGCTCAACCCTGCCAGGTCCCTCAGCCACTCCTCAACACATTGTGCTCTCCAGACCCTGCTCCAGCTTCGTTGCCCTTCTCTGGACACGCTCCAGCCCCTCCATGTCCTTCTGGCAGTGAGGGGCCCGAACTGAACCTAGGAGTCGAGGTGCAGCCTCCCCAGTGCCCCCAGTCCAGCCCAGGGTGACGATCCCTGCCCTAGTGCTGCTGGCCATACCAGTGCTGGTACAAGTCAGGATGATGTTAGCTAAGAGGCAACTCCAGGAGAAGAAATCACAAGCAGCTACTGCTGATTTTAGTGCATTTTATTTCTGGATGCTCACGAAGCCATAGCTAGAAGGGGTCTGACTTGCAAGACGCTGCTTATAAAGCTTCCCTGCTAATGCTCACGTCCAGTATCCTGAAACCTGGAGCATCTGAGATTACTACACTTTTTAAAGTGAGATAGTCAAGGATACTGCTGATATGAAAATGGAAAAGTATGTCTAGGAGCACAGTCTCAGGCTCTGGTGTCCTGTCCTGGCTCACCAACAGACGTTCTCGGTGAAGTGAGTCAGCTCACACCAAGGTTCAGAGGAATTACCGAGCCAGGCTGTGAAACACCGAAATGCTCCTAAATCTCAGGAGCTCAGGAATAACTCAGGATGACTTTTCTTTCTTTCTACCTGTCTCCTCGCCTACACATGTGTCGTTACACAGGTTTTGAGGCTGGGCCTTAAACCCTGAGCCAGGAGCTACCTGAAAATAGCTTTTTCACCTTCAGTTTGAGCCCTGAGCCCTGTTGTGTGCAGAGTCTTTCCGATCCTCAAGAGCCCTCTAAGGCTCCGGGACTTTTGAGACCTACGTCTACAAGTTGTGTATCACCCTGCTTCCCACTCCCAGGAAAGTGAAAGAGCATTAATATCTCTTAAGTGCTCAACAGCACTTTTGCAGTCCTCTATAAGTAGACAGCTGGTTGTTATTTAATAATTATCCTAAAGTGCATCTAGAAGGAGGAGTCACATCAGCAACAGTGCCCAAATGCAGCGGCTGTAGCGTTCCTCAGGGAGAGCTGCTGCTTCCTCTGTGTCGTCTCTGACAGCTCAGTGATAGTGACATGAAGGCATTTCTGGTGTGAGGAGAAAGACACAAGCGCAGGCAAACTCGCTCCCCTGGAGAAGGAAGCAGCCAAGGCATCTCTTCTTCCTACCACTTGGTCTTTGCTGAGGCAAAGATAGAGCCCAGTTTTGCCAGCACCTCTCAAACCCGACCAGTTTCTTCCATTAGCACTCACCTCGCCTGGCATCAGCACGAGTTCAGTGAGGGGTTACCCAGCGCCTGTTTGCTCCACACTACACGAGCATGTTCCTCCCCCAAAGCCCTCAGCCGTCAAAGCATTCGCAAGGAACGTACCTCCCTGACGTCTCCGGGTGCGATAAGTGGGATGGAGGCCCCGGTTTTCATCTCCTCTGCTCTGTCTTTGACTCAAGGGCTGTGTCAAGGACGATGAACCCTCTGCGCTCTGCGCGAGAGCTTCGCACTCATCGGCTGTGAGGTGCCTTTTCTTGAATCCCTTCACTGCTTTGCCAACATGCAAAAAAAAACCCCAAAACTATTAGCACACAACTACGTCCAGCCCACACCTTTACCGAGGCGTAAGGACACAATTCCTTTCAATAAATTTTATAGGACACTCCCGGTGTTTCAGCCAGGAGTTTCTCTGAATAAATCATAGCAAAAGCTTATACAACGCTCTGGTGAGGTCCTAAGAGAACGATGGTTGGAAAAGACCTTTTAGCTCCTCAAGTCCCCCCGCTCCCCCAGCACTGCCCGGTCCCCACTGACCCCTGGCCCTCAGCACCACCTCCACACAGCTGGGAAACCCCTCCAGGGATGGGCACTCCACCACTGCCCTGGGCAGCCTGCGACACGCCTGCACAACCCCAACGGGACAGAAATGGGTCCTCAGGGACAACCTCAACCTCCCCTGGAACAACAACTGGAGGCCGGTTCCTCTCACTTGTCACTTGTTCCTGCGGAGCAGGGACTGACCCCCACCTCGCTCCACCCTCCTGTCAGGGAGTTGTCAGAGCCAGAAGGTCTCCCCTGAGCCTCCTTTTCTCTAGGCTCAACCCCGCCAGGTCCCTCAGCTGCTCCTCAGTGCATTGTGCTCCAGACCCTGCTCCAGCTTCGTTGCCCTTCTCTGGACACGCTCCAGCCCCTCCATGTCCTTCTGGCAGTGAGGGGCCCAAACTGAACCCAGGATTTGAGGTGCAGCCTCCTCAGTGCCCAGTACAGGGGGGCAATCTCTTCCCTAATCAACGTGACATAGTTGCAGCCACAACAACAGCGACTGCACCCCAGCTCCCCACTCCTGTGCTGTACAAGGCTTCAGAACAAAAGAGAACGATGTAAAATCAGAACCCTCTCGACAACAGGTCCAAGCTGGGATCCTCCATGAAGGAGGAAACACAACCCGCTCACAGCTGTTCCCCGCGAGGACAGTTCAGAAGTAGCATGAAACCATCTGAAGAATTATTTTAAGAAAATCTTACTTGAATTCTGCAGGATCATCTTTCTTTCGTACACGGGACGGTCTGCAGGAAGAAGTACAAACAATGCAACTTGCTTCTACCAAAAGTGCTCATGAGAAACCCAAAAACATGGCACTGGAACCCAAAAACGCGGCACAGGATCCCAAAAATGCGGCACAGCATGAGCTTCCTCCTTGTAGAGAATTATCAGCAACCACCACTCAGGCAGTTTCTCTTTTCCTTTATCCTGTGCTGTGGAACATAAACCCTCCTATCATCTCTGTGGTGGCCACTAATGTAACTGACTGATCTTGTACCACAGGATCCAGGGGTCAGTTTGTTCTGTTCTGCTGCTTCCTCTGTTTCATCCACGTCAGCGGCGTTAAAAGCAGCCGCCCAGCTCCCCAGGGAGGCTGTTTTCTAACAACCCATGTTCCTCAAAATACGGCAACTGAGGCAAGTGGAAGAAAAGAAGCAACACAAGACAGTCCCGTGGTGCTGAGGGACAGGGGCCAGTGGAGACCTGGCAGTGCTGGGGGAATGGGGGGACTTCAGGAGATCAAATGGCTTTTCCAGCCCAAACGATTCTGTGATTCTACTCAAAAAGTGGTATTTCTCACTTGAAACTGGAAAGGTTTTGGGATTAAAGAGCACAAATCATTGAAGCACCTCAATTCTCCTAAGCACACGGTCCCGGCAAACTGCTGAGGTATCGGCTCTGAGCCCATTCCTGGAGCTGTCGGACTCAGAAAGGTCTCAGGTGAGATCAGATGTAGGACTGGGGGCAAAACCTCTGCTCCCCCACCCCAGGACAGCAAAACCCGCCATGTGCCAGGAGCCTGGCAGCAGTTTCAAGCCCAGAAACCCACCACACGAAGATGACCCGCTCGGGCTTCACCTGCATTCATCTCTTCTCCCTGTCCCCAAGACTGTCCATCGGCAGCAGCGGACACTGAACTACTGAGCAAAGGCGTCGTCGTAGAGCCCTGTCACGGTTTATGGCTCCGATGACGTCAGGAACGTCCGGAGCTGGGCAGCTGCAAGCAGACACTCGGGCTGGGAAGTGCAAGGATCAGCCATGAGCAGGAGCCGCAGAAGACGGGGGAAGGCCCGGGGGGGGAACGAGATATATTTGGGAGAAGGTCAGAGCTGCTTCCCACCCCCCGCCAGCATGCTGTTCCCAAACCCTTTCCCCACACGGACACACTGACCTTGGGCCCCCCTGCATGGTGTCTGTATGGGGAGGCCTGTGGCAACCAAGGGCCACCCTGGGGCTACCCCCATGCCGGCCCAGAACAGAGCCCGCATTGCCAGCCGCTGCCCCAGGCCTGTTGCCTCCACAGCCAAGGGTCCTCCTTCCCCGTGCCCCCCATTGCCAAGGGTCCCCTCATTGCCAAGGTTTCCCCATTGCCAAGCCCACCCCAATGCCAAGAGTCTCCCCCAATGCTAAGGGTCCCCCCCTCCATGCCAAGGCCCACCCCCAGTGCCAAGGGAGCCCCTTCTCTACCCCCTCTCAGCCAAGGGTCCCTCCTGCTCGGCCCCCCCGTTGCTAAGGGCCTCCCGTTGCTAAGGCCCCCGTTCCTAGGGCCCGCCTCCGTTGCTAAGGGGAAGGGTGGTCTCGTGTCGTGTTCCACAACCAGCCGCCGCAAGTGCTCACTCCGTTCCAGACGCTCCCCGTGCGACCCCGCCGGCACCCGCCCTGCCCCGCCGACCAATCAGAAAACACGCTGAGATCCGACGCTACCCAATGGGACAGCGCTTCCGGGTTCGGAAGCGCCCCCCAGGGGGCGGGGTTAAGGCTGCGGGGACCGAAAGCAACATTGTCGGAGTGTGTTCGCCGTGAATGACGTCACGACGTCACGACGTCACGTATCGCCACGCGGGACGTCACGCAGCCCCAGTCGAGGGCGGGTGGGTTCGAAGCGGCGGGGAATGCGCTAAGCAGGGACCCGCCACGGCGCGGGCTGAGGGG
Source organism: Bucorvus abyssinicus (assembly GCA_009769605.1). Classification (NCBI taxonomy): domain Eukaryota; kingdom Metazoa; phylum Chordata; class Aves; order Bucerotiformes; family Bucorvidae; genus Bucorvus; species Bucorvus abyssinicus. The sequence goes on from CM020025.1 coordinate 1,560,909, forward strand.
AGGGAGAGGCGGCGGGTCCCCGGCCTGAGGGAGGGGCCGGTTCCTCCTGAGGGAACGGGAGGAGCGGGAAAACTCCGGGTTTCCTGAGGGACAGAGGGAGTTTCTGGGGTTCCTGAGGGAAAAGGGAGTCTCAGGGTTCCTCGAAGCAGAGGCTGGTGTCTGGTTTTCCTGAGGGAAAATGGAAGGAGTAGTTTTTCACAGGAAAAAAGGCAATTTCAGGTTTTTCTGAGGGAAGGAGAAACTTCTGGATTTCCTGAGGGAGAGACCGGCCCCTGGTTTCCCAGACAGAAAAGAGAAATCCTGGTTTTCCTGAGGGAGCGGCTGGTTTTCCCAAAGAAAAAGGAATTTTTTGGCTTTCCTAAAGGGAAAATGAAATTTCTGATTCTTTTGAAGGACAGGCCTGTTCCTGACAATTCCCGCAGGGAAAAGGAAATTACCGCGTTTCTGGAGGCAGAGGCGAGTTCCTGGTTTTCCTGAGTGAAAAGGAATAATTTATTTTTCCTGAGGGAAAAGGGAATTTCTGGTTTTCATGAGGAGGAGGCAGCAGGTTTCTGATTTTCCTGAGGGAAAGGGAATTCCTGGATTTGCTGAGAGAGAGGGGCCCCTTCCTGGGCTTCCTAAGGGGAAAGAACAACTTTTTTCCTCAGAAATTCCAGGTTTTCTGGAGGTAGAGGCCAGGTTCTGCTTTTCCTGAGTGAAAAGCTAACTTCCGTTTCTCCTGACTCAGGGAGCAGCTCTTACGTTCACATTATTTGGAACCATCACCTTGATTTTTGCCTCTTTCTTCCAGCCATGGCGGAGGGGGAGAGGCCGAGGCTGCTCCTGCGGCTGGTGCAGGAAGGACAGCTGGACCTTCTCCGGGATGAGCTGCGTCCGGATGATGCGCTGGACCCAGCAGAGAGAAACCAGCGCTACGGGCGCTCGGGGGACACACTGCTGCACCACGCAGCCCGGTACGGGCACTGGGACATCCTCGCCTACCTGGTTGAGGTGCTGGGGATGGACGTGGAGGCGTACAATAGTGACTACAAGAGACCCCTTCACGAAGCGGCCTCCATGGGCCATGGGGAGTGTGTCTCCTACCTCCTGGATAGAGGCGCGAGCGTGGACTGCTTGAAAAAGGCGGACTGGTAGGTCACTGGCTGGCTTTGCAGTGGGTCAGAGCGGGGTCTGAATGGGGTTTGGGTGCAGGAGGTGGGAATGCAACTGCAGGAGCCATCGTATAGAATCATAGAATAACAAGATGGTTTGGGTTGAAGGGACCTTCAAAGCCCATCCAGTCCAACCCCCTGCAGGGAGCAGGGACATCTGCACCCAGAGCAGGGGGCTCAGAGCCCCAGGGGCCAACCTGACCTGCCATGGTGCCAGGGATGGGGCTTCTCCCACCTCTTGGGGCAGCCTGGGCCAGGCTCTCCCCACCCTCAGCAGCAACAGTCTCCCTTCTCTCTGCTCTCCATCTCCCTCTGTCAGTTGAACCCATCAGCCCTTGTCCTGTCCCAACAGCCCCTGCTGAACAGCCGCTCCCCAGCTTTCGGACAGGCCCCTTGAAGCACTCAAAGGCCGCACTAAGGTCTCCCCGCAGCCTTCTCTGCTCCAGGCTGAACCCCCCCAGCTCTCTGCCCTCTCCTCCCAGCAGAGGGGTTCCACCCTCGGCTCATTGCTGTGGCCTCCTCTGGCCCCGCTCCAGCAGCTCCCTGTCTCTGCTGGGCTGAGGAGCCCCGAGCTGGACCCAGCCCTGCAGGGGGGTCTCTCTCCCCAGAGCAGAGCGCGGCAGAGGGGCAGGATCCCCTCCCTCAACCTACTGCCCATGCTGCTGGGGATGAGCCCAGCACATGGGTGGCTTCTGGGCTATATTCCAGCCCTATCACTGATTTCCCCCTGCTTGTCGTAGAAGTTATAAATTACAGATTGCAGATCCAATTTAAAAGCTTTCATCTGCAGCTATTTGTTCTTCCCTGCTCCCCTGTTTGATGGGAATCAGTGACACTGGTTCACGTTTTTCATCGAATCCCAGAACTGTTTGGGTTGGAAAAGCCCTTTGATCTCCTTAAGTCCCCCCGCTCCCCCAGCACTGCCAGGTCCCCACTGACCCCTGGCCCTCAGCACCACCTCCCCGCGGCTGGGAAACCCCTCCAGGGATGGGCACTCCACCACTGCCCTGGGCAGCCTGCGACACGCCTGCACAACCCCAACGGGACAGAAATGGTTCCTCAGGGACAACCTCAACCTCCCCTGCAACAACTGGAGGCCAGTTCCTCTCATCCTGTCACTTATTCCTGGGCAGAAGAGACCAACCCCCCACCTTGCTCCACCCTCCTGTCAGGGAGTTGTGGAGAGCCAGAAGATCTCCCCTGAGCCTCCTTTGCTCCAAGCTCAATCCCGCCGGGTCCGTTGGCCGCCCCTCAGTGCATTGTGCTCCAGACCCTGCTCCAGCTTTGTCGCCCTTCTCTGGACAAGGATCCTGGTCCTAAGAAACTGAAATAAGATAAAAGTAAGTTTTACTCCTGTTTTCCCTCAGCAAACAGCCTCTTAGATCCGGTTTGCTACTGAAATAATTGCAACAGCCTCAACAACCCCAGAAACTACTGGTTTTTTTCAGGGTTTTTGTGTGCCTGCCATGCGGGTGATGTGTAAGCAAATGATGAGGGAATGCGAAGTGGAAATAAAAAACAAAGCCTCATCCAGAACAAGCAGCAGGTCTGATTAATGTCAAGTTCTCCTCTTGGGGAGGGAGTTTCCTTGCAAAATAAAGCAAAGGTTCTTCCCCGCCCACACATTAAAGCCCCGGGAGGTTGTTTTGAATGCGAGCTAACACAAACACCCAGGCAGCATCCCAGTCCTGGTAACTGAAGGCTGTGCCAGCATCGTGTTGACATCAGGGGGAGCAGAGGGAGGCGGAGAGCTCACGGGCTGCGGGCAGGCGCATCTTACCCTGGTTGTCTTTGATAGGCCTGGATTAAAGATGGGGAGCTACGTGTTTGCTAGCACATGTCCCAGCCTTCGGACAAAGGCTCATTTGCATGGAAAATACAGGCTGGGCTTAGGCACCGGAGCTGCGGGGAACATGGAGCTCCAGGCTCAGCTCTGCCCAGCCATCCCCAGCAGACCTGTGTCTAATCTTTCCTTCAAAATCTCCATCGCTGGAGATTTTATCTCCCTTCTCAGCCCTGTCTTCCTGTCCTCGCAACTGCAGCGTTTGATGCTTTTAAATACCGAAGGTTGTTCCCACACATGCCAAACGGGACAACACCATGCAGAGCTTCACAGTGGCTAGTTCTCTGCAGCGGGAATGTTCCAGAGTGATGTTACTGGTACACTCATGTTCTGTGGCCAGGAGATGCGGTGTTGTCAGTGGTTTGCTGCCTGCTTGGGGGAGGAAACACTGTTGTTAACAGCTCTGTTTCAACAGCCCCCAAAAGTCTAGGCTTCATGTTACCTGCACAAAAAGGCAGCGCGGGTCTAAATTTAGCTGAGACGGTAAATTTAGCGTTGGGCTTGGAGAAGGTCTTTGCAGTTTCTTACTACCTCACAGCGGTTTTAGCACCTCAGTTTTCCTTCTGGCGGGCACTGTTTTATCAGACAGGCCGCTTGGTGCTCCAGCCAACTTTAAATCATGCTTCAAGCTCCGATGCTGGATCAAAAGCTCCTCTGGCACCATCTCTCTGGTCCTGACATTTGTCCCATGTTTCTTTCAGGACTCCCCTAATGATGGCTTGCACCAGGAGGAACCTGGAGGTGATCAAAGCCCTCGTGGAGCACGGAGCCAACCCGCTGCTAAAGAATAAGGATGGCTGGAATTGCTTCCACATCGCGAGCCGCGAGGGCCATCTTCACGTCCTGCGGTACCTGCTGGAGGTGGCCCCGGGCAGCTGGGACACAGAGAGCACGATACAGAGAACTCCTCTGCACACGGCAGGTAAAAGAGGGTCCCGTGGCCACCAGACGGGTTGGAAGGGAAGAGCGGGCTGTGGCGGCGGTGGCGAACAGAAAGAGGCTGCTGTTTCAGTTCACGTTTGGTTTGGAGAAGCAAAGTGTGACTTATCTTGGTGAAAAACCACAGGGAAACAGTTAAATATTAAGTTATTGAAATGAAATGAAAAGAGGCTGGTGGTGGCATTAGTGGGAGCTCAGCTCTCTGAACTTCCATCTGCTACCAGTGCTCTGCTGCGTCTTTGCAGGGTTTCATCTCAGGACAGACGCTCAGTTTCATGGCTTTTGCATAAATAAAGAGCAAGAATGAGGCTTCATATTTCTTACTGATGCGCCAAAGTCTGAGCTTGTGGGGTTGGAGGCTCTGCAGTTCCCATTTCACTGGATTTTATCTGTAATCAAAGCACATTTTTGTGGTGCATCATAGTTACGTTCTCCTGGGAGTGGTGGATCCGTCCCAGGAGGACTCGTGATCGCCCACTGACTTTGGCCTCTTTGGACCAGGGTGTTGGTCTACATCTCTGCCTCCCTGTGACAGGCATGCCCAAGATCCCACAGCTCAAAACAGGTTGCAAGTCACTTTTTCTTGCTGCTGTGTAAAGCTGTGAATTGCACTTGGAAAATCCACACGGCTCCAAGCACATCCTGGTCCTAAAAGCTGCAGAGCTGCCGAGAGGCACTTTTTGGGATCTGCCTGTTGATGGACCTTTTTACCAGTTTGGTTTATGGTCTCATCATCAGTTATTGTATGAGACTTCTTTCTCAAAACAAGCCATTTTTGTCCCAGTGCTTGGTGGGTCAGGTCAGTACGACAAACCTGAGGAGCTGTGATTGCCTGACGGTGACCGAGAGCGGTTTGGATTTGGTTTCTGGCTTTCTGACTCTTCCATCTTTGAGCTGCAGTGATTCACCTGGATTTATGAATGATGAATGAGGTGTGTCTCAGATCAGTCTTAATAAGTTGAATGGGCAAAAAATCTGTTAAAGCAGCATTTGGACCAGCCATGTCTCATTGCCCCTTAAAGAATGTCAGGTCTGGTTCCCCCTAGACCCTGCGAGCTGTTCTTAGGGGCTGGAGCGTGTCCAGAGAAGGGCAATGAAGCTGGAGCAGGGTCTGGAGCACAATGCGCTGAGGAGCGGCTGAAGGACCTGGTGGGGTTGAGCCTGGAGCAAAGGAGGCTCAGGGGAGACCTTCTGGCTCTAGACAACTTTCTGATAGGAGGTTGGAGCGAGGGGGGAGTCGGTCTCTTCTCCCCAGGAACAAGTGACAGGACGAGAGGAACCGGCCTCCAGTTGTTGCAGGGAGGTTGAGGTTGTCCCTGAGGAGCCATTTCTGTCCCGTTGGGGTTGTGCAGGCGTGTCGCAGGCTGCCCAGGGCAGTGGTGGAGTGCCCATCCCTGGCGGGGTTTCCCAGCCGTGTGGAGGTGGTGCTGAGGGCCAGGGGTCAGTGGGGACCTGGCAGTGCTGGGGGAACAGGGGTTCTTGAGGAGATCAAAGGGCTTTTCCAACCCAAACGATACGTGGTTCTAAGCGAGGCAGTGCAGATCAAGCGTGGGTCTTCCCAGAGCTGAAATCCCTTAACTCTGCCCTCCTGAGATGCAGCGTAAAGTCGACAATGAAGGGAGCGCGTGAGGAAAGGCAGATGTGGGTGCCACCAAGTCAGGGTGACGCTGTGGGGCAGGTTTGGGGCTGACCCGAATCTGAAATGTCCCATCCCTGAGCAGGGATTTGGCTGTCTGCGGGCTCAGCAGTGTCTCTGCAGGAGCAGTGAGTGTGAGGAGCCACCACTCAAACCTGCAGCTATGTAAACTCATTTCCCAGAGAACTCTCCGGAAGGGCCCGAGGTGTCGTGAGGAGACTCCGCTGTAATTAATCTGCTGGATGTGTGGCTCCTTGACTGTCATTCCCATTAACTTCTCTGGCCCTCAGTAGCTGCCCTTCCACCTCACCGTGCTCATCAGCAGTGACAGTCCACCCCAGGGGCATGCCTATGCCTTAGTCCTTGACCTGGGAATGACAGAGAGCTGAGGGGCTGTTTGATGTTGCAGGCTGGGCGGTGAGGAGTGGGTTCCCCGATGAGAAGTGGCTGATCCTCGTTGATTTACGTGTTCTCCTGCCCCTGCTCAATACCAGGTCATGTTTCCGCTGCAGCCTGGGCTCGCAGCCCCCTCTCAGCCCTCTCCCCGCAGAGAGGTGGATGTTGCGTTGAGATCTGTGGGTTGAGGGGCTGGGTACAGGGTCAGCACCTTGAGCTCCCTGGCACAGGTATCCCTGGATAGATGATGGGTAATTTTCTCCCCCATGGCATTTTTTTTTTTGGCTTAATTCTTCCAGCTTTTGACCTTGAGCTTGAAGCCTCCTCTCTGCCTCGTAGCGCTTGGGATACGGGGGTACACACAGCGCCGGTGGGATCCAGTGCCTGGTTCTCACCAAGTTGTCTCCACCTGCACATTGCCTCCTCTGTTTGACTTTCACCGTGGCAAAGCTGCGATTGGGGTTGATTTCTGGTCATTTTACTGTTCCAGGTTAGACCCTGGAGCACACACTGGTGGAGCAGCAGCAGGAAGGGCTGGAGCTACTTAAACCACCTTTGCCCCCAGCATCATTTTAACCCAGGATGATGCTGGAGGCTGCTGCTCGGTGCCAGCAATCCCCATGCAGACCATTGCGTAGCCCAGTTACACAGACACAGCCCCTGAGGCGAGGGCACGGGCGAGGGGCCGGAGACCATGCTGCCAGGGGAAATCGTGTCAAGACGAAGCGCCATCTGGATGAGTTCACATCCCGAGGATGTGGAGATGAGCATGTGAACCCGTGACCAGTCCAGCTGGCTCCCTGGCACCGTTATCCCTGGAGAGATGATGGGTCATTTTCTCCCGCGTGCTTGATTCCTCCAGCTTCGCTGCTTCCTATATCCGTGGCCTGCGGCAGGAGAGCGGGGAGATGTGGTGGGAGGAAGGGGATTGCAACAGTGGATCCGCGGCTTTGTGTCTCTGCGGCTGTCAAAGGGTGGGATCGTGTTGCTCGGGGTGTGTTTTCTTCACAGAGCTTGGGATTTTTAAAGCCTCCCTTTCAAAAATCCTTTTCAGAGCGTGGCTCTGTATTTCCACCAGGGTGAAGGGCTGATAAAGGACGGGCCGGGAGCAAACGGCCAAGAGCTGGAGGGTGGGAACCTTGCAGAGAGCATCTATTGTGCAGCTCTGTCTGAAGGCTGTTGCCGGTTACATACATTTGAAGCAGCAGCTCCGGGCTTGGCTTGAGATTTTTTCCTTTAATGTATTTAATTTATTTTGCAAAATGACCCGCAGAAAAAAAAAGAGCCAGATCAAGGCTGTCCTCACGCTGCTGTAAAACGATGTGCTTTAAAAAACCAGAGTATTTCAGTGCATGAGGTTCAACCCCCACCCCACTGTTGTTTTCCTGGGTGAGGATGCTTCGTTTGATGACGAGATGGGAGGGACGGGTAGTCTGAGCGGCTGGGGAGGGGTGGAAATGCCATCGGCCCTTCGCCAGCTCCCTGCTTCGTGTTCATTCTGCTCCTCACAGATTTCCCTTCATGTACAGATACTTGCAAGAAAAGATCTCGGTGTCAGCATAATTGCTTGTAGACTCTCACGCGTGAGCCCTGCAGGTAGAGGCAAGCGGTGCCTATCCCTGCCTTCTCTGGTGTTTTCCTATAGGATCAGGGGAAGGGGAGGCTTGATGTCTAGAGACAATGTTTTAATTACCAAAAAAATACCAAAATCTTGCAATTTATAACCTCTTGGAAGCCCTTCCCTCATGCTGAGTAAGCCAGAAGCCCGATTCTCTTTCACAGTAGGCAGGTGGTGACATGAAAACCTGACCCAAACGTGCGTTTCCTCTCTCTCGTAGCCATGCACGGCTGTTTTGACGCTGTGGAGCTGCTCCTGGAGCGGTAAGCAGCCTTCCTCCCGCCCTGCCTCTGCCTCCCCGCTCTCCCCTGCCCCCCCAGTCCAGGCTTGCTCCGGCCTCCCCGACACAAAGGGCGTTTATGCCGCTGGGGAAGGCTGGTGGCACAGCTGCCCTGCCTGCCATCCCGAGGCCGGCTCCGTTTCCTCTGGGTTTTTCACGGCCGTTGAGGGGCCTTTGAGACCAGGATGGGCACCAGATGGGCTCCAACAGGCTCTGACTTTGCTGTGACATAAGCCCCGGTTATATAACTCGGCTCTTTTTCTGTGCTGATTCATTCCCGAGACCACACGGTAACAACAAACCAGTTTCCTGACAGCTCGGTGCTGGGTGCAGCTCCTCTAGGCTGGACTTAGCCTCCAGCTTTTATCTTCAGGCTGCGACTCCCGGGTGACTGCTGTGAAGTGGCTTTAAATCAGCCCGTGCCCAGTCATCCTGACCCTGTTCCCTTCCTAACCAGCACTGCCTGCCGCCGGAGCTGGAGCCGCGTTTCCTCGGCCCTGCTAGCCACAGCTCCCATTAGCCAACCCATCCTCGCCTCGTTAATTCCTGCCCAGCATAAACGTAGCCCTGTGATTCAAGCCAGGCTTTCAATTTTAATTCAGTCTCTCTCATTTCAATGGAGCTTTACCCAAGCGAGACGGCATTGTGCGTGGCGTTGTTACGCCAACAAGGATACGGTTTTTGCCTCTGCTTCAGCCCTTCCAGAGATCCTCTGCTTGGGAAATAAATATAAATGGTGTATAGAGCCCTGCAGCCGACAAGCTGCACCAGATCCCTGACCTCAAGACCTCGGCAGACCGTACCCCAGGCTGTAAAGCACCAAAACGGGTTTATATATGGTCTGGACATGCCATTTCTGATCCCACTGACAGTCTTCTGCCCCCGCAACAAGTAAATGAAAGATTTTAGAGCTGCCAACAGCTCTGTCCTGGCTTTTGTCTTCTCTCCCAGGTGCCAGTACAAACCTGACAGCAGAGACAGGTGTGGGGTCACTCCCTTTACGGATGCAATCCAGAACGGGCACGTCGACATCGCCCGGCTGCTCCTGGGAAAACACCAGGTAGGTGCCAGAACCCTCAGCTCCCTCCTGCGGGAGCTGACCTAGAACTGCCAGGACAGGCAATCCACGTGTAAATACAAACTGGGAGGGAGTAAATTGTGAAAGAAGGCAGATTGCCCGTGGAGATGAGGGAGATTTTGCCGAGTAAGGCCACTAGGACTGGGCTTGTGGTGAGGATCTCACTCTGGGGCAGGGATGTGTCCACGTAGCTGGTCAAGCGGGATGGAGACACAAGGCAGTAGTAGGAAGGGCCAGGACTTGCCCAGTGCCGCAGGAGCAGCTGTGTCAAAGCCCAGAGCAGCACTCGGGCGTGCCAGGGCTCAGCATGGAGGGTGGATATCACGGAGGCGTCTGGTTGCGCCGGCAGCAGCTCCTCGCTGGCCTCCCTCTCTCGTGGCAGCTGCTGCTCCCGTGTTGTCTCCCAGTACTCTCCAATTTCCTCCAACATACGAGGCGGTACCGGAATGTCATTAGAGCCAATTGTGCGTAGCAGGAACCAGACCAGTGCGTTATTTATCGACCGCTGAATTGATGTGGGATGGTTGGAGCCCACCTGATGGCTGATTCTCACGGCGGGGGGGTTGGGCCGCCCTTCTCACCTCATTTGGCCTCTCCCCTGCACCAGCTCTGGTGTTCACCTCCTGAGGCCATCCACCCACCCACCTCCCTCTACCTGTGTCCAAGTTCTCCACCAGCATAGCTGTTGTTTCTTGGTTTCTTGGGTTGTTTCTTGCTGCTTCAAAGAGTTGAAACCCATCAGATATGCTTCACCTGAAGAGAGGGGAGCTTGGTCAATCTTTTTTGGCACTAGTTTTGCTCATTGCTTAAAAAACTCAGCAGAGAGCTGGCTCTGGTCTGTAAATCATGGTGCTACCAATTGCACCAGTCCTGCTGGTGACATCCCACGTGTTCCTTGTTGGCACCATGGCCATGGCAGGCAGATGTGATTCCACTTGGGCTGGTGATTGTCCTTGAAGGTTTGGCCAAGCTGTTCATTGCTCTCCCTTTCCCTCCTCCCCCATTCCAGGCCTGTCCTGCAGCCGAGGACGCACTGGGTGCTCAACCTCTGCACCGGGCAGCTGTCACGGCCCAGGATGAAGCCATCCAGTTCCTTGTCTCTGAGCTTGGTGTTGATGTGAACAAGAGAGCGACGGCCCTCCAGCTCACAGCACTGCACTATGCAGCCAAGGTTTGTTCTCTTCCCAGGCTTCCTCTACAAAGCCTTTGCTAGTTGGTGTGCTACAGGCGGGCGTCTAAAACAGGCTGGTTTTGATATTTGCCACTGAGGAGGCTTTCAGAGAGTCCCAGACTGGTGGGGCTGGAAGGGGCCTCTGGAGATCACCCAGTCCAACCCCTGCTAGAGCAGGGTCCCCACAGCAGGGTGCCCAGGATGGCATCCAGGCGGGTTTGGGATCTCTCCAGAGCAGGAGACTCCACAACCTCTCTGGGCAGCCTGGGCCAGGGCTCCCTCACCCTCACAGCAAACAAGTTTCTCCTCCTATTCAGGTGGAATTGCCTGGCTTCCAGTGTGTGCCCGTTGCCCCTTGTCCTGTCACTGGGCACCTCTGGGCAGAGTCTGGTCCCTCCTCCTGACCCCTCTTTAGCTCTTGATCCCATTGAGGAGGTCGCCTCTCAGGCTGCTCTTCTCCAGCTGAACAGCCCCAGGGCTCTCAGCCTTTCCTTGGCACAGAGATGCTCCAGCCCCAACTCGTCCTTGCAGCCTCCCCTGGACTCTCCAGTAGTTCCTTGTCTCTCTTGAACTGGGGAGCCCAGAACTGGACCCAGGACTCCAGATGTGGCCTCACTAGGGCAGAGCAGAGGGGGAGGAGAACCTCCCTTGACCTGCTGGCCACACTCTTCTTCATGCACCCCAGACCAATGGCCTTTTTGGCCCCAAGGACACATTGCTGGAATTTTCATTCCCAGCTCCTCCTCTGTCACTGTCTGTCTGCTCCTGACCAGTCCCACACCCTGTTTAATGGTGTTTAGACCTCAGGAGGTGTGTCCAGCTGCGTGCAGACTGGTGCTGGGTATCTCTGAGTGGCTCTGGTCACCACCACTGAGGCTTAGTAAACCTTCCTGCCTGGTGTGGGGCTGAGCAGCATGATCCAGGAGCAGAGGCCGGTGGCAACAGGGCCTGACCCACACCCCTGCTGAGCGTTACTCTTCCAGTCCACCACCTTTGGACCTGGAGGGTGTCCACCCTGCTGGTTACTGGGAGCTGCAGGTACCAACAGCTTACGAGCTGTGACAGTTCTTCACCAGCATCGTCTCGCTCGCCTGGCAGAGGAGACGTGGATGAAATGCTGTGAAACAGTGACTGTTTGTCCCTGTAGGCCAGATTCTGGCCCGCCCATGCCCAGGAGTGAGAAAGGAGAGGTCCAAAAGTGGAGGGAGCTGCCGGGCGCTTATCTGCGTCCTTCACACAGGAACTGTTTTGAATTCCAAGCAGTGAGAGATGTCTGAGCTTTCTCCTCCTCCCACCTCATGGGGAAGTGGGTCCTGGTGGGCTGTGGGTGCTGTGACACTCCCTGGGAGCACAGAGCAGATCCCAGAAGCTTCACTGCTGACTAGGATCCCTCCCAGGACCCTGCTGCCTCCCTTCTGTCACACCACAGCCTGCAGCCTGCTGGCAGCGGCGGCAGGGGAAGGTCCCTCCTCACAGCCCTGCGTGTTAAACCTCATGAGCTTTAACATGCAGCACTCAGAGCCCGGTTGAGACTGGCAGCGGGAGCGAAGCAGCATCCCAGTGCCCTGTTCCTACAAAAGCATTGGTGACACTTGCTGGGAGCGCTGACAACAGTATTCTGCTCCAGCAGGACCCAGCCGTGGCATTTGCTGGCTGCCACAAAGGAGGCCTTTCTCCCAGCTCCCCTTCCTCATGCTCTGAGAAACCATGCTGAAAGCCCTTTCGGTTGCCAAGGGTACGTTTAACAGCAAAGCTGTTGGGGACTATAATGTGCCTTGGAGAAGGTCCCAGCTCTGTCTTGGCGAGCGGCTGATGGGGCAGCGATTTGATGGGTTTTTCTTCCTTCCCGAGGCTCGGTGTCACTTTATATTTACAGCATCATTTGTCTGGCTGGTGGGGTCTGGTGGTTTTTTTTTTTTTCCTTATTACTTTGCATTTATAAATACGTGAAAATCAAATTACGCTCTCAACTCCACTTGCTGCCAAGGCTGGGGCAGCTGAAGCAGTTCCTGGCTCGCTGCGAGGGGTGGGCATGGGAGCCTCGAGCAGCGAGGAAGATGCTAACAAATCGTATGCTAACAGGGGAAAGGAGTGGGGGAAAAATAAGGGCCCTCTGTTCTTGTGCTGCACAACAAAAACTAATTCCTTGCACTGAAGAAGTAATTACAGAATGAGCCACATCAGCAACAGGTTCCGCTCTCTGAGCTGAAACACACCTCAGGGAGGAGCTCCTCTAGATCCCCGTGGCATCCAAAGTGGATTTGCAGTGTGGGAGAACGCTCGGTGCTTTACTGACGTTGAGTCCTTTTAACAGCTGGTTCGGAAGGGGCAGGCAGGGATCCTCCAGCTCTGGAAGGGAAAAGCAGTTAACCGAGTTCCTCGAGCGGAGGTGAAGGTGACATCGTTTGACAAATCAGCACTAATCTGCTATTAAGAAGCATCTTTAGGTTGTGTCACCCAGTTGTCAGGGGTCGTTTGCGCATTGACTCCTCCACAGCCGCCTGCAAAGCTGCGCTGGGACACAATCCTCCAAAGTCCTTCTCCCTCCAGGTCCCGGCTGTGTGAGGTGGGTCTGTTGACCATGATCAGGGAGATGGTGTGGGCTCTAGTTGTCTAAAAGCAGATCACTTCTCTGGCCAACTCCCGTGGGGTAACAGCAGCGTGTCTGCTCAGCCTGGGAAATCCCTGGCGAACAGAGCCCATCTGCCCTGCCACAGGGAGCAGGCCCTGATATCCAGCTGCCGTGAGGTCCTCTGGAGCCTGGGACAGCTCCTGGTCACCCCAGATGTGACGGTGGTGCCGTGGATCTGCATCTGTGCCCTCCCAGGTGCCGTACGCCGTCCAGCACAGATCGCTCGGGGCCTCCTTCCTTTCCAGGCCTGTGTTCTTTCTGCTGAACGCCAAGGCGAGGAGCTGTGCTCTGCCTCAATAACCCCGTTCCTGTGCTCATCACTGCAGGAGGGCCACACGCACACCGTCCAGACACTGCTGTCCCTCGGTGCTGACCTCCATGCCAAGGATGGGAAGAGCCGTTCCGGTAAGGCTGTCCCCTCTTTGTCCACCCTCTGCCCAACAGCGTGCGGGGAGATGCCAGATGCACGTATGCAAAAGGCTCTCGGAGCAGTGTGACGCGTGGAGCCGCGGGTTTTCGGCAGCTTTCATTCACTGCCTCTCTTCTCGGTGGACTCTCTGATGTCTAATGGCATGGTTGAGCCTGCACTGGGGCCTTTCCCTTGGGGGAAGAACAGAGCTGGTGTTTCTCTTTACCCAGCTGCTTGTTTTGCATGAAACTTTCAGGAGCTTTGTATCTTTGCTACCGCCGCCTCGCCACCAAATGGGGTTGAAATTAGTCAGTTTTAAACGGGTTAGGGTGGGCAAATAGGATTCCACAAGCTTTTAAGCCTCAATTTCATAGCAAACTGCCTAGGAAAGGCTTATGAGCAAGTCATAACAGCGAGCTTGGACGTAAATATAGTTGCTATAGTAATGGCAGTGAGTTGGCACTGCCAGCGTGAGAGTCGGAGGCATCTCTTGCATCAGCATCTCTCTCTCAAAAACAAAGACTGTAGAAACGGGTTCAGCCATTGCCAAAATTGGCAACTTCCCCAGCCTTCAGGTTTGCTGAATGACACGCTTCAGCGGCGAGCATCTCTCCTTCACCCCCTCAGGGAGGAAGTTCTGCTGAACTCATCCAGCGACCCTCAGTGTAAAAGATGCTCAGCCCTGTGCAGGATGAAGCCGGGAGAAGGCGGCTGGCTCACGCTGCTGCACCAACCAAGGGTCACAGGGCTGCCAGCTGCTGCTGGAGCCATGCTGGATCAGCGTGCTGGCTGTTGGAGGGGGCTGTGGGACAAGCTGGGCCTTGGGCTGGAGGATTTCAGCCTTCTCCTGGGGGACGTCCAGGGTAACCTTTCACTTTTACACCTGGAGTGAGCTGGCAGTGAGCTCCAGCCCATAAAGGACCTGGGTCACATCCAGAGTTATTTCAAGCCTCTCTTTTGAACGTCGCTATTAAATCCAGCCCAAACACAGAGCAGAAAGAAGCCTGGAGGCCTTCTGCTCCATCCCACAGCCTCCCCCTCGTGCCATGGGCACCCTCTGGCCATGACTCAGTCAAAATGAGCCAAGTTGGCCGAAAAACCCCTAATGTGTTTGCAAACTTGGTTAGCTTTGGCTCAGCCAGGTGAGTACCGCTGGAGGGACTGGTAATGCCTGAGGGGGAGACGGGGGCGATGCTGGGGTAAGGCAGCCTGGTGCCTTGTCTGCCGGCATGGCTGGGTGTGCGGGAGGAGGTGTCCCCTGCATCTGCGGCTTTGGTCATCCTGTGCTGCTGTAGACGCACACCACTGCAGCAGCTGAGCCCTGCAGTGGCGTCACACGGCTGCTGGGCTGGGAGTGGGGACTGGGAAAAGTCACCTTTCATCCTCAATGTGTCCCCTCCGCTAACTCAGTTTCCTTCGCTGATAATCAGATCATAGAGTCAGAATCAGAATCGTTTGGGTCGGTAAAGCCCTTTGATCTCCTGGAGTCCCCCCGCTCCCCCAGCACTGCCAGGTCCCCACTGACCCCTGGCCCTCAGCACCACCTCCACATGGCTGGGAAACCCCTCCAGGGATGGGCACTCCACCACTGCCCTGGGCAGCCTGGGACACGGTTCCTCGGGGACAACCTCAACCTCCCCGGTGCAACTGGAGGTTGGTTCCTTTCGTCCTGTCACTTGTTCCTGGGGAGAAGAGACCGACCCCCTCTCGCTCCAACCTCCTATCAGAAAGTTGTCTAGAGCCAGAAGGTCTCCCCTGAGCCTACTTTTCTCCAGGCTCAACACCCCCAGGTCCCTTGGCCGCTCCTCAGCACATTGTGCTCCAGACCCTGCTCCAGCTCCGTTGCCCTTCTCTGGACATGCTCCAGCCCCTCCATGTCCTTCTGGCAGTGAGGGGCCCAAACTGAACCGAGGAATCAAAGTGTGGCCTCCCCAGTGCCCCCAGTCCAGGGGGCTGATCCCTGCCCTGCTCCTGCTGGCCACACCAGTGCTGGTACAAGCCAGGATGCTGTTGGCCTTCTTGGCCACCTGGGCTTGCTGATGGCTCCTCTTCAGCTGCTGTTGACTAAACCCCCCAGGTCCTTTTCTACCAGGCAGCTTCCCATGTTTTCATGTTGCCCTGTTTGCATTTTTTGCTGTTTTCATCTGAGGTCGATGCCGCTGGGCAACCTCAGCTCCTGTCCTGACATCTTGTCTCCCCCACAGCTCTGCACGCGGCCTGCGCGGGGCAGCAGGCAGACACCGCACGGATGCTACTCCACGCCGGGCTGCACGACACCCCGGATGGCACGGGCAGGCTGGCACAGGAGCTTGCGAGGAAGCCAGATGTCATCCAGGTTTTCCAGGAAGTGAATATTAGCACATGAGACCAACTGGGAAGAAGAGAAACATGTTTCATTTCAGTGTGGTACGTTAGTTATTGCTTAACAACTGTTCAGGTTAGGTGAATGCCTGTTCATAATGATGGGATTTTTGCCCAAGGATTGAGCAGAAAAACCAAGCTTCATACGTGGGAAATGTGTTTAGAAGAAGACATAGAATCATGGAATGGTTTGGGTTGGGGGGGACCTTCCAAGGTCATCCAGTCCAACCCCCATGCAGTGAGCAGGGACATCTGCACCCAGAGCAGGGGGCTCAGAGCCCCAAGGGTCAACCTGACCTGCCATGGTGCCAGGGATGGGGCTTCTGCCACCTCTCGGGGCAGCCTGGGCCAGGGTCTCACCACCCTCAGCAGCAACAATCTCTCCCTTCTCTCTGCTCTCAATCTCCCTCTGTCAGTTGAACCCATCAGCCCTTGTCCTGTCCCAACAGCCCCTCCCCAGCTTTGGGACAGGCCCCTTGAAGCACTCAAAGGCCGCACTAAGGTCTCCCCGCAGCCTTCTCTGCTCCAGGCTGAACCCCCCCAGCTCTCTGCCCTCTCCTCCCAGCAGAGGGGTTCCACCCTCGGCTCATTGCTGTGGCCTCCTCTGGCCCCGCTCCAGCAGCTCCCTGTCTCTGCTGGGCTGAGGAGCCCCGAGCTGGACCCAGCCCTGCAGGGGGGTCTCCCCAGAGCAGAGCGGGGCAGAGGGGCAGGATCCCCTCCCTCGACCTGCTGCCCACGCTGCTGGGGATGAGCCCAGCACATGGGTGGCTTCTGGGCTGTGAGCGCACGTTGCCGGCTCCTGTCCAGCTTTTCAGCCCCCAGCACCCCAAGTCCTTCTCCGCAGGGCTGCTCTCCATGCTCTCACCCCCAGCCTGTGCTGACACTGGGGGTTGCCCCAACCCAGGGGCAGGAACTTGCACTTGTTGAACCTCAGGGGGTTCACATGGATCCACTTCTCCTGCCTGTCCAGGTCCCTCTGGATGGATCCATCCCTCAGGCAAGTGCCCGCACCACTCAGCTTGGTGTCACCTGCAAACTCGCTGAGGGTGCCCTCGATCCCACTGTCCATGTCATTGATGTAGATATTAACATCCCAGTACAGACCCCTGAGGGACACCACTTGCCACCAATCTCCATCTGGACACTGAGCTTTGTCCACTACCCTCTGGATGCACTATCCAACCAATTCCTCATCCACCAACCAGTCCACCCATCAAATCCAGATCTCTGCAATTTAGAGAGAAGGATCTTGTGGGGGACTGTGTATATTTTCAATACGATTATCTCAAGGTGGTGATGGATGTGTGGGTCTGGGCTGCTACCCTCCTGTCTTGACCCCATCCCTGTAAATTCATAGCTGTGCTTTTCCAAATTTCAGGGCTGAACTTCACCTCTTCTTGGCAGCTTCCAGCACGTCCCAAGAGCTAAGGCTGCAGCTCTCTCAAGTATAACCATCCACGGAAGGTGCCCTATGGCCCTTGGTGACGCTTCCTTCATCAGCTTTGAGCTGCACAGGACATGTGCAAGGAGTCTTCAAGCTGCATTAAGCTCTAACATCTTTTTTGCGGCCCAGAATCAACGGTAAGACCTCGACCTTGCGAAGACATCAAGGCTCTTTGGGTCAGACTGAGAAAAAGAGGTATTTGTTACACCACACCCGTCTTGCTTGGCGCTCCTCATGCTGAGGAACTTTAAAAACCAAAAAGATCTGCTTTTTGAAGCGTGTAGGGAGATGGCTTAATATGTAGTGTAGCCAGGGAGGCTCTCACAGCTGGGAATAGGCACAAAGGTAAGAGCTGCTGTAGCTGTTCGGGTTGTTTGTGTCCACCTGGAATTATAACCTGGGTTTGACTGGGAACACGGCACGCTTCTGTCTACGTGTCGTGTCAAGACCTAAAAACCAGTAGGATTCTGCGGTTTTGGTGGTAGCGAAGGCTCAAAATGAGGCAGGCCCCTACCCGAGCTCACAGCACGCTCTGCTGCGTGACCCATGTGGTCCCCGATGGGTTGAAGACGACGCTGAGCTCTGTTTGAGTGAGAGCTTCCCGCCCCGCGGTCCCCAGAACAGGATTTGCTGTGACGATGCTGAGCCAGAGCGACGACAGCGCCGTGCTGCTCCCGGGTGGAGCAGGGTTAGGGCTCACTCACGGCATGACAAGAGGCACGAAAATCATCTGGGGGGCTGCAGGAGGGGGCTGAGGGCTGGCGAGAGGGGAAGGAGCATCTTAAGACTCTTCCAAACAGGCTGCAAGGACCCTGTTTCTCCATCTGTGACCGAGAATAAAACAAATGGAGGCTGGAAGGCGCTAATGGTGCAGGGTGGTTAGGTAGGACTGAGGGGTCAGGACATCTTTGTGTCCTTGAGAACTTGCTGCAAAGTGCTGGGAAGTGCTCAGTAGCACTTGACTGTGTGTGTGCGAACCCCCCGCCGCATTCCCGGCAGACGTCTCATGCGGAGAGACGGTGCAGGCGCCTGCTCCCTGGGGAGGAAGCCCAGGAGCTGGGCTCGGTGCCGCATGGCAATGAAGGCAGCTTGGAGCCAAGCCCGGCAGCTGGCACACGGTGTTGGTGCTGTCCTGGTATATCACCTCTTCCGCCAGTGTGAACACTCCTGGTCCTGCAGCCACAAAGGTGAAGACTTGGTGGGAGAAGATGTGGTGCCTTCCTCTTGTAGGATGTGGCTGAGATACAGTTGGGGTGAGTAGAAGCATTTGGATAGGCAGGAAGTGGCCCCGAGAGGTGGGAGAAGCCCCGTCCGTGGGACCATCCCAGGTCAGATTGGACCTTGGGGCTCTGAGCAACCTGTGCTTGTTGCAGATGTCCCTGTGGGTTGGACTGGATGACCTTGAAAGGTCCCTTCAACCCAAACCACCCTGTGATTCTAAATATTGAGGCCATTTAAAAGAAGCTGCTCTGCTCCCCATCCGAGCCACCGTGGCGGGGTTCCAGCTGTGTGATGGAGCTTCACCCGGTTCTTCATCGTCCTCCCCGTTGTGCGTCCTGGTAGATACAGGGGGACGCAGCCATGCAACCACATTAAGACATCTTAAGCCCTTCGGGTGTCTAATCCGCACCGGCAGCCCCAAGGCGTGTAAGCCGCTTTGCCACTGCGTACGTGCTCCCTCCCCGGCTCGTTCCCCTTCCCTGGGATGCGGATCCAGGGGGTGTTCAAACCAGTGTGCGGCCCGGGAATTCCCGCCTGGCTTCGAGGAAGGGGAGGGGGGTGAGGATGAAAAAAAAAACAACCTGTGAAATGCCAAAACCAAAAAAGAGCTCAAATGTCTCAAAAACACGCTGGCTCCTTCGTGTCGATGTCGGTCTCTTCATGGGGTGAAAAGGGGGAAAAGTGAGAGGTGCCGCATGCGAGAAGTGAAACCCGCCTTTGGGAAGTACAAATGCACCGGAATGGTCGGCGTTTGTGGCGATGATTAACAAAGCACCGCTGATAAAAGCGCTTCCCGTGGTCCTTGGGATGCCGTGGAAAAGCACCAGCCCCGCTGGGGGGTCCCTGGACACCAAGGAAGCACCCACGGGTGCTCTGCCCCGCACCCAGTAACCCCTCTGGGGTGCCCTGGGGGTGCTGGTAGGTGTCCCGGTGGCACCCACGAATCCACCCATGCGCATTCTCGTTGCACAACCCTTGCGCCCACGCGTGTACGCGCAGCACGTGCACACGCGTGCCCCCCCGCCCTGGCTCCAGCCCTTTGAACGCTGCCCAGTGCTGCCCGAACCCGGCGGGGCCGCTCCGCGCATGCGCGCCGCGCCCCCCACCACGGTGGCAGCGCCGTCGGGCCGGCGCAGCGCCCGCCCCCTAACGACGGCGCGGCGAGCCAATGGCGGGCGGTGTCGCGCGGTGATTGGCAGGTGCGCGGGCGGGGCGGGGGCGGTGGCGGCTCCGCCCCTTCCCGGCGCGGTCTCTTCACGGCGGCGGCGGCGGCTCCATTTTCTCCCGCTCCCGCGGCCCCGCAGCGCCCGGCTCGCCTCAGCCCCGGCCGGCCGAGAGACACCCGAGAGACGCTCCCCCGCGCCCCGTTCGTCCCTCCCCCGCGCCGCCATGAATGAGGAGTACGACGTGATCGTGCTGGGCACCGGCCTCACGGTGAGGAGGAGCCGCCGCCGCCGCCGCTCGCCTGGGCCTCAGGCCTGCCGCGGGCGGCCGCCGCCCTGCCCCGCCCCGCCGTCCCCCCCCCCCCCCCCCCCCCCCCCCTTTAGGTCCTCCCTGCTTCTGCCCCCCTCCCCATCGCTCACCCCGGTGCTGATCCCTGCTCCCCCCTCCGGGCGCCGGTGTCCTTTTGCCCGTCTATCACCTGATTATTATATCCGCCCCCCCTCTCCCCCCCGCCACAACCCCGGGCTTGGACGCTTGAGATCTGCTGCCCACCCCCCCCCCGCCTCGGGTACCCGGGTCCTGTTCCCTCCCTTGGGGTCCCTTCCCCATTCTCTCAGCTGATTATCCCCCCCAGCTCGCACCTCTTCATCTGTCACCTCACCATCGTAGGCACCCCCGAGCACCGACCGGGTGCCTGGGTTCCCCCCCAGGGTTACCTTGGGGTGGCTGGGTTCCTGCTTCCCCCCGCCACATTACCCTGAGAGATTCTGCTCCCTGCTCCCCGGCACACCCGGGTCCTTTCCCCCATCCTTCATCTAATTATCATCGCACCCCCCATCACTAACCCCCGCCCCAGTTTGGACCCTCCCCACATCCCAGTCAGCTCCCTGGGTCCTTTCCCCCCATCCCTAACTAGCGCCCCTCCCCGGGCTGGGTTCTGATTTTTTTTTATGGGATTATAATAGACCCCCATGTTGGGATGTTCTCCCCCCCCTCTATCCCCAGCCGCCGGGGCTCCCCTCCAGCACCCCCCGGGACCGGGCCCAGCTCCCGGGAGGCCCCCGCCGTGCTGCCTGTGGGAGGCCCCAGGAAATGCAGTTGTTTAGCGGAGGGAGGGCGGGGGATGACGGACAATAAAACGCCAATGGGGATTTATTACCTGCTTTTTTTTTTTTTTTTTAATATATTTATTACGATTTATTTTTCCCTTCACTGCCCCCTCCCAAACCCGTGGTGGCTGCAGGTCCGTGGAGCCATTGCCTCCCCAGAGCCGAGCCCAGCTTAGGGTGGAGGCAGACCTGGTTATCCCCCCCAACACACCATCCCTGCTCCGCCTTTGCAGCCTTCCACTCTCCATCCAGCCCTGACTGCAGCAGGAGGGGGGGGGAGGCGGGCGAGCCCTGCAAGCCTGTCAAATTTGTCCGATTTCCTCCCCCTCCCTCAAAAAAAAAAAAAAAATCCTTTCCTCCGTTGTCGCTTCATCTCGGTCATCCCTGAGGAAAAGTGACAGCTGATGGCACTGGGGGGTGCGGCGGAGGGAGGGCGATGAGCCGTGGTGGGGCTTTGTCCTATTGTGGAGGATGCAGCCAGTGCTGCAGGGGAAAAAAATGATAAACCACGGCAGCGCCGCTGCCCCTGAGGTTTGCTGAGGGGGGCGGTTTCTTCTGAGTCCTGCCCGCCTTTGAACTGGGGAGATGCCCGGGGCTGGCGCTAGCGTATCTGCTGCAGGTTTAGTGGGGACTGGAGGGTGGATTGCAGGTACAGATAGAGGCATTGTTTGATGAAGGGGGAAAGAAAATCCAATATGGTGGAGAGGAGGGTTTCCTCACCGTGTTAAACAGCCTTTCCTGCTTTTGTTTCCCCCTGGTAAAGGGGTGGCTAGACAAAGAAAGCTCTTTGGGGTTGGCCGTGCGGGATTTCCCCCACTTCCCCTCTTGATAGTGGCTGTGAATCAAAATAGAGGCGCTTCCTCCTGCGGCTTCGGCGCCACGATTGAGGAGGGCAGAGGCATCGCGTCCGCGGCCACAGGACAGCTCTGCTTTATCACCCCTCTGCTTTGGGTATGGGAATAGCGGTCACGAAAGCGGGAGGTGGCACAAAGGAACCGGGCAGAGTGTGGGAGCGTCTCCCCAGCCGCTGCTGTAGGGTAGAGCCAACTTGCCCGGTTGCTTTTGTTCCTTTCTCTAAGGGCTCTTCCTTTGAGATAGCAGGAACGATTTAGGAGGTCAAAGCTGCTTCCCTTTGATAGGGTAAGCCACAGCCTGTCCTAAAACCTGGCTCCTGCTCACCCAAGCAGGGAAACGGACTTTTGGGGAGGTGAAATATAATGAGCTTCTGGAGAAGGGGCCTCCAATAGAGCTGGGCGCCATTAACATGTTAATTTATGCTTTAGAGGCAGCCGGGGTATCAAGTTGGTAAGCGCCTGCTTAATCTCAAACCCACAAATGCCAGCGTAGATTTGACAAAAGGCCTCTTGTGAGATCACTTTTAAGACAAGCTCATGCTAATGATCAGCAGTTGAGTTAAAAGGAATAAATTACGGCCGCGGTTGGAGCTGGCCCTTGCAGAAATGGGCTGTAGTGGTAGAGTCCCATCAGGCTACTGGTGGGTTTCTGTCTCCTCTCTGAGAGCCTGAGTTGCACCTCAGGTACTGATTTTGATGCTGCCTGAACAAAGTGGGGTTAACTGGCGGTTCTGTTCGCTGGATACCAGAGCGCTGCGCCCCTCTGCCAGGCTACCTGTTGGGCTGTGCCCATCTTGTCTTGTCCCGTGAGAGTTACTGGGTGATTCATCCCAGTGTCCACCGCCAGGACCTCTACAAAGCCCATCAAAGAGCTGTGATCCAGCCCATCTGCGAGAGGTGGCAAGTGGCTGCTGATCTGAAGGGTTTTTTCTTTCTCTTCCCAAAGTGAAAGTTCAGTTGTTGGTTTAAAGAGGAAAATTAAATTGTCGGAGCCACAAATATGTCCCGTTGCAGTGGTCGTTCTGGTGGGGTCTGCAGGGCCACGGCTACCTAAGCACAGAGGAGCACATGCGTAAATTCCACTTGGGATGGACCTGAAAGCTCAGCATGAATATTTCAGCTGCTAATCTCAACTTCAACCAGTAACAAAGAGCTTGGGCAGCTTTAGGACTGGGATTACTGGCAATAAAATATTTTAACCTCATCCCTTATGTGTGCAAATGGGAGACCCCGTCGTAGTGCCAAGCTTGTCATAGCGGTGTGGGGAAAAATAATTCCAGTGCATCTTTAGTCCTCAATTACTGTTCACACAATGGCCTTGAACTCAACTCGCAGTGCTTGACTGAGGGCGCTGCGGCCCTCCTGACCCCTCCGTGGGGTCGTTCACTACAGGGCAGGGCTTTGCGAAGTGCTGGTGGATCTGGCTGTCCCAGTACGTGAACTGGTAGTTCTTCCCGCTACCTGGAGGCGCTGCTGGGGATGACTTCTCGTCTGGCAATGGCTGGGTACTCGCTCACCAGGGTGTTTGGGAATGGGGTATTGTGCCCTTTGCCGGGCGTTGATCTGCTGTCGGATGTGACTGTTGGGTGGGATTGAACTGTCTGGTTTAGCCCCAGTAGATGAACACCGTGTTCCTGCTGGGTTTTCACTCGTCGCAGCTCCAGAGCGCTGAACTAAGCTCCTTACCTGCCAGCTGCCCCGTCGCCTTAAAGCTTTGTAAATCCACTGCAAAGAGACACGTTCACTTTCTACAGCAGCAGAGTGACCAAACTCTCTGGTTCAAGACACATCTAATAGTATAGGGACACTCGTGGCTTAAAGAGCCTAGATGGAGAACATCAAAGTGACCACGAGGACCAAGCGGAGTGTCGCTGTCCTTCTGTTATCCCCTGGGAGCTGAGGGCACCGCTCAAATGCGGAAAGGGATTGCTGGTGCTTCTAGAGCTTTAAGTCTTCATGTGGTCCGGTGTGGAGGACACAGCCACAGAGGTGGGACAGTCTGGGCGCTGGTGAGGAGCCACGTGTAACTTCTCGCTCTCCACGGCCCTGTCTTTCTAAGAGCTCCTGCTGTGCCAGAACCGTTGCATCGAATGGGTTTTGCTAAAGGTTGAGCACAAGGATCCTCCCCTCGGCGCTGGCTCAAGTCTCCATCAGTCTGTCCGAGCCATTCTGAACTGCCGCCCTACTTGGAGGAAATCCATGTAAACCTACTTGCATCCCTCGATTCCTGCGGGCTTTTGTGTACAGAAGGTCTCTTCGTGAGCGAGGGAAGAGCTGACTGTCTTCAGCGAGTGTGGAAGCAGCAGTACCTCCAAGTCACTCCTGGTTTTTTCCCAGGGGTTCGTGTCGCAGATGCTGTCTTTGCGTAGCTCCCTCACTCTCAGCTCTCCAGCCATTTGAAGTGGCTGAGCGGTGCTGCGGACACCATCGATCGCCGTCGGACTTGCTCTATCATTCATTCGGCAGCACAAAGCGAGCTCCGGGAGCCCGGTGTAACCCGAACCGCCCGCAGCCCGGGGATTATCGCAGCACAGTGTGACTCTAATTTGCACGGGGGTTGTGCTCGACCCTGGCTGCCTACCTGGAGCTTTCTCTGCGGTGTTGCGGTGCCCTTTCCGCTGCCGGCAGCTGCTCCGTTTTACCTGTTTGCACAGGGATGTTGTTTATAACATGGTCAGAAAGCCACAGATTCTGAATTCTTCCCCTTTTATTTGTAGTCTAAACCATTTCCAGCCCTTCCCTTATTCGGTGCAGGCTGTTTGTTTTCCTCGCTCCCTGACCTGAGCAACACAATGATACACGAAGCGGTTCCTGGATGCAGCCTCGCGTGCCGGCAGATGGGTATAGCCCGTGGCCAGCCGGCGAAAGGAATTGCTGAGCTGGGAGGATCGATCTATTGTGCGTCTCGTGTGTTTTATGACCGTGATGTTGCCTCATCGGCTGCGAAGGGAAGCGAGGGTGAAAGGATTTCAATGCTTCGGGGCCCTGCGGGAACCTGGCTGGTACAACGAGCCTGTTAAAGGAGCTTTGGATAAACTATATCGTAACATGTCCACTGTGATCCCCATATTGGTGTTTAATGGGTGTGGAAGAAGATTGAGGAGGTACTTCAGACCTCTTAGAGCTGCTGCTGGTACCCAGATTCGCTTGAGGGGGATGCTGGCCATGTGGGCAGGGCTGTGTGCTCACTGGGAAGCGATGGGTGAGCTCCTCTGAGAAGTGAGAGCAAGAAAAGCTTTGAGGTTTCCTTATGCGGAGGAAGGAAATCAGCTGACATTGGGATGGAAGAACATAGCTTCTGCAGCTCTTACTGTAGCGTCATCCCTCCGATTGATACTTACTTTGTTTGGAAATCCTGGTTGGCTTCCTCGTGGCTGGGCTCCAGTGTGGACCCTTGCAGCCCTGTCCCACCATCTGGTGAGCCACTGTTTCAGAAGATGTTCCAGGGGTTAGAGCAGAGTCAAACCAGAGCCCTCAGGCAGAGAGAGGTTTGGTTTGATGGAGCAGACCGCGCTGGCTGGCGGTGATGCGCTCGGTGTGGTAGTCCCACGTTGCCGGCGGTAAATCATTAATGTTTTAAGTGACACCGTAAAGGCCACGTGTACTTTGACTTGTGTGGTTCCTCAGCCTCGGAGGGCTCCTGGTGCCCTCGAGCAGGGTTTGGAGCAGCTGTGTCTGCTCAGAGTGTCTCTGCTTGCTTCAGCCTGTCTGGAAAAAGTGGAGGAGCTTCATAGGACATGAGCGCTGTGGAGGACGGTGCTGGAAGGAGCAGCTCATGGATCATGGAGAGGTTTTGTGGGAAGTGCTGTGGCTAATTGTGTTCAGGATCTGCATGGTGACCACGGAGCCTTGTGGGCACCATATTTGAAATCACCCACGACTGCAGGGATCAAACTTGGAGTGTCCCATTCTTGCCATGGGATGGGCAGCTCTAGCTTTGCACTTTGGGCCCTGGACTGAATCCTGGTGACCGGCTGCCAGCAGCGCCTGGCTCTCCTGACAGAGGAGATTTGCCCGTTGCCATGTGGAAGCGCAAGAACAGCAAGTCCTCGCGCCAGCGCTCTCTGCCAGCTATCCACGTGTCGATGGATGTCGAGACACTGCAGAACAAAACCCCTCCTGAAAGGTGCCTTTGCCCTGGGTTGATCTGTGGCTGGGGAAGCTGAAGATGGTTTTAAAAGCTTCGTTTACACCAAGGATTTACCAGAGCTAGGATTTCCAGGTCACATAAACACTATATAGTGGGAGACTTTGCCTTATTAACTGCGGTTTTGTAGAATCACAGGACGGTTTGGGTTGGAAGGGACCTTAAAGATCACTCTGTTCCAACCCCATGGCACAGGCAGGGACACCAGGTTTGAAAAAAGCCTCCTAGATGCTGCAGCAGAGGGGAAGTGACACACGAGGAGAACCCTGGGCACTCCGTGGGGCGAGAGGTACATGGAGTAAACATGAAGGATCTCATAGATGTCTTCCAGAAGGGCCAACCTGCCAGTTCTCAAGTGAAGGCCCCTGGGTGAGCAGAAGTGCAATGGTGACACCTCTCAGCTGGAAGTGGCATTTTAGAGGATGAAGGGAAGATAACATGAGATGTAGCCAGGACCTACAAATGAAGTAACGCTGATGGTGAATGAGAACTCAGCGGCAGATGTTCCTTCTGCCTTTGGAGACTGCTGAAGCACAGCAAGAGAGATCAGTAAAACCTCCACGATAAGCTGCCTGGATCATGCAAGCGTTCAAGTTCTTGTTAAGCCCTTTGGGTGGCGAATGCCGGAGCCGGTGGCTGGGTTAGCTGCAGAGTTGTGTTGTAACGGGGATTTAGCCATGTGGGTGCTGAGCTGGCTCTGCAAGCTACAACTTGTGTCCCTCTGCGCTCAGTCCTGGCCTCGTGGTGCTGTGCTCAGACGCAGCAGCTGATCTGCTGCTTGGGTAATCTCGGCGTTTGGAGCCTGGGTGGGTGCACAGCAAGGGTAGAAAAGAGCCTGCTGAGATCATAAAGCTCCCCAATGGCTTCATTTCTTCTTTACGCTACCCCTGTGAGTAGCTGTTGACTCTTGTGTGTGGCGAATACCAAAGGTTGAGGTTTTGAGGAAGTGAATTGAAGTCCAGGTGAGATTTCACACCCCTGTGTGAGGTGCTGCCTCTCCGTGGACATCCTTACACTGACAGCTGGTGGTGTTGGAGGAGAGGTTTTCCTTGTCTGGCCCAAATGCATGAACTTCCCAGAACTCTCCTCAGGGGCAGCCCTGGCAGGAGGCAGTTGTGAATTCAGATCTCTTGGCTGACCTGCCCAGAGCAGACAGCAGTCCTAGGAAGGGGTTCAGTCCATCTCCAGCAGAAGTGTCTCAGCGTGCACCTCTTAACTCTGGAGTGAGTTTGTTTTCAAAGGGCTGTGCAGGTACTGTCAAACCCAGCTGTGCCTCAGGCTGTCCACTCTGTGTGAGAGAATCGTTGTGTGAGATGGCAGGAGGCTCAAACACACCAAACGTGTCCCTTTGGTTTCCTCTCTCGTAGGAATGCATCCTCTCCGGTATCATGTCGGTAAATGGAAAGAAAGTCCTGCACATGGATCGTAACTCTTACTACGGCGGGGAGAGCGCGTCCATTACACCCCTGGAGGATGTGAGTACGGGCACTCATGGGGGCTTTACTTCCAGCTCTCCTGGGATGGGCTCTGAGTAATTACTCTTAAGGGTTTCCTTTGAGTATTGATGTTTTATGGCACTTCTACACCAGGTAATAGCAGGGGAGAAACCAGTGTGTGTGTTTGTAGTCGGTACGTAGCGCTTGTTCCCTGGAGTTCCCAGCCGAGCGCTCCAGCGATGGTTCAGTGGCGCAATTCCTGCTAGCGAGGGGTTATAATTTCTGGACTAAATCCTTCCTGCTGGCCTAAGAAACGCTGTGTCCTCTCTGGGCCTCGGTGTTGTGCTTGGTCCTTGGTCTGCGAGCGCTTCCGGCTAGATAGCTGCCATCTGCTGTGATTGCGTGGCCCCTAAAGCTGTTAGCATGGCTGGTTAATTTGATATCGGGAAATCACCGCTCTCCTCGCTGCTTAATTGGTTTACACTGGGGGTTATGATCTGAGTGTGTGGAGGAGGCTGCCCTCCCCTGAAGTAGTTGTGAACCCATCATCTAGGTTAGGCAGTGTTTTGGTTCAGCAGGTCATAAGTCTCCAAGCTTTAAGCCTTGGAGGCAGCAATACTGGATGGGCAGAGTGATGCTGCCCAGTCCCCACTGTCGGAATTCACTGGATTTGCATCAAAAGCCGAACTGGAGCTGGAACACTGGCCAAAAGCTGCTCTGAAGAGCTTGTGTTCAGCTGGGGAGATGTGGGGGTGGAAAGTGTGTACACGTGTGGGAGACATCACACCCGCAGACATTTCCGCTACTATAATATGTTTTGTTTCTTCTCCAAAGCTCTACAAAAGGTTTAATCTCCCAGGAACTCCACCAGAATCTATGGGGCGAGGAAGAGACTGGAACGTGGACCTCATTCCCAAATTCCTTATGGCGAACGGTAAGCGATGAGTGAGCTCCCAGATGCGCTTGTCAGCGTTGCCGGGGTAGTGTGATCAAGCAAACAGCCCTTCAGCCCCCTCGTCCTCCACTCGGGGTTGGCCAAATACCAACCGCTTGCTCCTGGAATCTCTTGTCCCTGAAGCACAAGGGGACAGATGTAGTTTGTGTTGTGCTGGTCTTGCTCGAGGTTAGTGCAGTGGAACGCTGGAGACTCCAGTTAAGTTTTGGTTACTCTGGTCTCAGCTTATGTTCAGCTTGCACAGGATGGGACAGTGGGTGGGGACAGGGAAGTGGCCACACGTGACACCAGCTGCTTGTGAGCTAGGGGCTCATCTGTGGTAAATGTGGATCCAACAGGATGGATTGTCATCACGAAGATGATCAGGGGTGGGAGCATCTCCCCTGTGGGAGAGGGGAGAGAGTTGGGGGCGTTCAGCCTGGAGCAGAGAAAGCTCCAGGGGAGACCTTAGTGCAGCCTTTGAGTGCTTCAAGGGGCCTGTCCCAAAGCTGGGGAGGGGCTGTTCAGCAGGGGCTGTTGGGACAGGACAAGGGCTGATGGGTTCAACTGGGAGAGGGAGATTGAGAGCAGAGAGAAGGGAGAGATTGTTGCTGCTGAGGGTGGGGAGAGCCTGGCCCAGGTTGTCCCGAGAGGTGGGAGAAGCCCCATCCCTGGCACCATGGCAGGTCAGGTTGGCCCCTGGGGCTCTGAGCCCCCTGCTCTGGGTGCAGATGTCCCTGCTCCCTGCAGGGGGTTGGACTGGGTGAGCTTTGAGAATCCCTTCAACCCAAACCACCCTGTGATTCGATGAAAGCTAATACATGGGCTGTGCTGGATGGGAGTGGTGAGGATGAGAAGCTGCTGTGGTCCAGACATGACCTTGTGTGTCATGTTGAGTGTGAATGAACTGCAAGACGCAGCTGAGCTCTTCAGCTGATTAACAAGGAAGCTGTTAATTGCCTGTAAGGAAGCCTTAAAACTGCCTAATAACGGCACCAGTGAGTGTCTGTTCCACGAGGGTGTAAGAGCTGTGGGAGTTGAACATGGTGCTGCCATCAAAGGGTTTGCAGTGTCAGAAAAGCTGTCCGTCCTCTTGGCTTCTGGCCACAGCCCAGCTGGTTGACTTATGCCCACCCTTCTTTTCCAGGTCAATTGGTCAAGATGCTGCTGTACACAGAAGTCACTCGCTACTTAGACTTCAAGGTGATCGAGGGGAGCTTCGTCTACAAGGGAGGAAAGATCTACAAAGTTCCTTCCACTGAGGCAGAGGCCTTGGCATCCAGTGAGTAGCTGCACCTTTCTTTCTCTCCTCCTGAGGGTAAACAGTGGTGAGACAGGTCTCTGCCACCCACCTCTCAGGATATTCTGTGCTCATCTTGACAAGTCTTGATGCTCCTCAAGTGGTGCTGCATGTAGACTCCATCTCGGTAACAAGCTGTGCTTACCATAGGAGTCTTCTGCATCTCATTTGACTTCCAACACCACTTGCAGTGTGAGTCTTGAGCTTCCTAAGCCTTGAGTTACGGGTTTTGTGGGGCTTTCAGATGGAGCCAGTCAAGCAACCTGTCCTATGGCCCCTCTGGTGAGGATTTGGCAGTATTTTACTTCCTCGAGAGGTTACGTTTGGGGCTGGTGCTCCCAGCTCTGCCCTAAGTATTTAACGTTGGGTCCTTGTGGGATGGAATTGTGTGTGTGGAAAACATGTTCATCAGCTGGCAGACGGGAATGACTAATTCCAATGTGCAGCACCTGCTTCCAGTCCTCATCGTTGTCTGCTTAAATTTCACTCCTCAGATAAAGCTGCTGCTCCTTCGTAACCACGTGGTGAAATACGTGAGGGACGTGCAGAGGGCAGGATGTTAGCTTCAGATGCGGGATGTAAAGTCTGGGAGATACCAGACACAGGTCTCTGCTTAGGGAAGCTCAGATTGGCCTTATAAGAACCCTGAGCCAGGTGGAAACTGCTCTCCAGGCTTTGCCCCAACTGGAAGTAGCCTGTAGAAGCTTGGCCTCGAGCCGTGCCTTGAGAAGAGTTGGCTGTGCCACCACTTGAGGTCCAGGACAGCAGGACAGCTGCCGGCATGGACTTCCATGGCAGATGGTGGGGTCTCCTGCTTGAACCGAGAGTCTTGGGTAGTCCTCAAGGCCAAACTCCACATTATGGAGTGAAGTTTGAGATGCTGGGCAGTTCCCTCACCTGATCCTCTGTGGCAGTGGAAGAGGCATTTAGTAGCTGGGGAAGTTCTGACAAAATCCCTTGTTTTTAGGCTTAATGGGCTTGTTTGAGAAACGCCGGTTCAGGAAATTCCTTGTGTACGTTGCCAACTTTGATGAGAATGACCCCCGAACTTTTGAAGGCGTCGATCCCAAGAAGACCACCATGCGTGACGTCTATAAGAAGTTTGACCTGGGGCAGGATGTTATAGACTTCACGGGCCACGCGCTTGCGCTCTACAGGACTGACGAGTAAGTGATGGCTCCGCTGCTCCCCCAAACCAGAATCGTTGTGATTGGAAAAGCCCTTTTAGCTCCTCGAGTCCCCCCGCTCCCCCAGCACTGCCAGGTCCCCACTGACCCCTGGCCCTCAGCACCACCTCCACACGGCTGGGAAACCCCTCCAGGGATGGGCACTCCACCACTGCCCTGGGCAGCCTGGGACACGCCTGCACAACCCCAGCGGGACAGAAATGGTTCCTCAGGGACAACCTCAACCTCCCTGGGAACAACTGGAGGCTGGTTCCCCTCGTCCTGTCGCTTGTTCCTGGGGAGCAGAGACTGACCCCCCCCCCCGCCATTCCTCACTCTACCCTCCTATGAGGGAGTTGTCTAGAGCCAGAAGGTCTCCCCTGAGCCTCCTTTGCTCCAGGCTCAGCGCCCCCAGGTCCCTCAGCCGCTCCTCAGCACATTGTGCTCCAGACCCTGCTCCAGCTCCATTGCCCTTTTCTGGACACACTCCAGCCCCTCCATGTCCTTCTGGCAGTGAGGGGCCAGAACTGAACCCCGGAGTCGAGGTGTGGCCTCCCCAGTGCCCGCAGTCCAGGGGGACGATCCCTGCCCTGCTCCTGCTGGTCGCACCAGTGCTGGTACAAGCCAGGATGCTGGTGGCCACCTTGGCTGGCCAAGGTGCCGGGCACTTCCAGCACAGGCTTTGTGAGCTGAGGGTGAGATGTCCCCAAGTGCCGTGTGACTCTTAACGTACTGGGTCTCCTGCTGATGAGATATTTAAGCTTTGAGGGTTCTGGGGTTGATGCAGCATCTCCTGGATGAACCCACTCGTGACATCAAGTGCTTCTGAAAGGGAACATCTAGGGAAACACTTGCCAGGAGCAGCTGGAGGGTGGGGAAGGAAACTTGATGGGAAGGAGATGTTGTGCTCTAAGTGCTGGTCTGTGGAGCATTGCGAACGCTGTGCCTGCCCTCCCCAGCTATCTCGACCAACCCTGCCAAGAAACCATCAACAGGATTAAGCTCTACAGTGAATCGCTGGCTCGGTACGGGAAAAGCCCCTACCTGTACCCCCTCTACGGCCTTGGTGAGCTGCCCCAGGGATTTGCAAGGTGAGAACTTGGTGTCTGTACTCCAGGGTCTTCCCAGCCCTGCTGTGGTACCTGCTGGGGGTGGATGTGATTTGTGGAGTTGGTGCTCAGGCTTCCAGAACTTGATGCCACGTAAAAACCCTGTGCTCGTTAAAGGTTCTCCCGCTGTCTGAGTCCCGGAGTGGTTCCTCCGTGTGACATCCCGCACAGGGAGAACCTGCTGCCGAGAGGTTTAAGCAGCGGATTTGAAGTCTAAGGTGGGGTTTGTCCACGTGGGAGAGGAGCCCGTGGGGCTGGGAGGGCTGTGAAACAGCAGACATGCCCGTGGAAGGTGCTGAAGCAGCTTTTCTCTCGCAGGCTAAGCGCCATCTACGGAGGCACCTACATGCTGAACAAGCCTATCGAGGAGATCGTGATAGAGAACGGCAAAGTGGTCGGTGTGAAGTCTGAAGGGGAGGTACGGTCCCTTCCCACCCTTCCCTCAGCCGCCAGCCCACCTCTTCCCTCTGACAACTGAGGCTGTCGGTCATCGAGCCCAGCAGAAAACCCTCATCAGAGCCCTGGGACCTGCTGGGCCGGTGCTGTTTCCCCTCTGCCCTGTGGGTGTTCTCACGGCGAGGACAGCCCCAGCAGTACCGCTCCAGTTGGGCTGAAGCCTTTGTGGACTGGCCATCCAGCTGGTTGAACTGGAAAGGAGCTGCTTGCTGGTGTCTAACCTGGGGATGGAACCAGCTCTGCCCCTGACATTGAGCATTAGCCGCTCCCACCGCCGGCTCGAGGCCTTTGTGCCGCTTCTCAGCGCGGTGATATAAAACTAGGGAGAGCTGTCGGGGGGCTATAAATATGCTCCCAGCTGGAGCAGACGCTTCGGAGGGTGGCTGCGCCCTTGGGGTAGGGTGATGTGTCCCCTCTGGGCAGGAGGTGCCATGTCCTGGCTGCCAGCAGAGGTGATAATCCACCCTTTGGGCTGATGTGCCCAAGGGCAGGCGGCCTGGAGGCCTCAAACTGGTCAAATACTGAACTCGAATGAGTCCTGATGGGAACTGGTCAACCCTCACCTGTTTGGTTTGGCAAGTTACGGTCCTAAACTGGGAGGACTGGACTCTGTAGCGGTTACGCCTCAAATTGCTCTTGGTTTTGCTCAAAATGGGCCGGTTCGTCACCCCGGCTCTGCGTGGTGGCCACCGGAGGTCGGTCTGTCCCTCTCCGCAGGTTGCTCGCTGCAAACAGCTCATCTGCGATCCCAGCTACGTCCCGGACCGCATCACGAAGGTTGGCCAAGTGATTCGGGTCATCTGCATCCTGAGCCACCCCATCAAGAACACAAACGACGCCAACTCGTGCCAGATCATCATTCCACAGAACCAGGTCAACCGGAAATCAGGTGGGTGGGGGCTGCCGGGGCCTCGCCCCGCGTGCTCTGATGGTCCAGAGTGTGAATCCAACGGGAAAATGGACTTGGAGCCGCTCCTGGGGTGGGATTTATCTCCTTGTCCAGAAATCCTGCAGGCCCTGGCAGGGCTGTCCTGTGGTTCAGACCGGTGGCGGGGAGGCAGGTGCCTGTGGTGTTCCCTGGGTGAGGAAGCTGCTGGAGGAAGTGCCCCGACCTGAGAGAGGCGGGTGAGGAGCACGGAGGGTGCTCTGGGAGAGCCACAGGAGGGGAGATGCTTCCCGCCCCTTGGGCAGAGGGGTGGGCTGGCTGTGGGGACCTTGCTGGCCCTCAGAGCCCTCATAGCCCCAGGGAGCTGGAGTTTGGAGAGCTCACCGGACTGCTGGAGTCCAGACTGCTCAGCCGAGAGACCGAGAGCACGTAGGACTGCAGGGCAGGGGCAGAATCACCCGAGCGTGGGCTGACACAGGGAGGTGTGAAGTGTCGGGGCAGCTATGGGAGCGGGCGAGCTGGAGGTGGCTCTTGGGCTGAGGTGTGCCTGGTGTGCGCTGACCTGCCACTGTGCCGTGCTGCCCCAGATATCTATGTGTGCATGATCTCCTCCGCGCACAACGTGGCGGCGCAGGGCAAGTACATCGCCATCGCCAGCACTACCGTGGAGACCGCAGACCCAGAGAAGGAGATCAAGCCGGCCTTGGACCTCTTGGAGCCCATTGAGCAGAAGTAAGTCACAGAACCGTTGTGGTTGGAAAAGCCCTTTGATCTCCTCCAGTCCCCCCGCTCCCCCAGCACTGCCAGGTCCCCACTGACCCCTGGCCCTCAGCACCACCTCCACATGGCTGGGAAACCCCTCCAGGGATGGGCACTCCACCACTGCCCTGGGCAGCCTGCGACACGCCTGCACAACCCCAACGGGACAGAAATGGGTCCTCAGGGCCAACCTCAACCTCCCCTGGAACAACTGGAGGCCGGTTCCTCTCATCCTGTTGCTTGTTCCTGGGGAGCAGAGACCGACCCCCACCTCGTTCCAACCTCCTGTCAGGGAGTTGTGGAGAGCCAGAAGGTCTCCCCTGAGCCTCCTTTGCTCCAGTTGTTGCCAGGCCCCCTCTCCCCCTCTCTGCCATGAGCGCTCGGCCCTGGGGTGTGAGGGCGGAGGGGAGCCAAAGGCCCTTTGGCTGCACAGGGATGTCAAAGCTCTGGATTTCCTCTGCGCTTTGACTGCCGTGCCCTGGCCAGAGCGATGCCCGTGGATCCAGCCGTTCTGGCACCAACACTGACGCTCTCTGAAACCATCCTGAAGCTCTCTTTAACCCTTCCAGGTTCGTTAGCATCAGCGACCTGTTTGCACCAACCGACCTGGGAACCGAAAGCCAGGTGAGTGAGTGCTGCGGGGTATCTGGGGGGGCGTGGAGGGAGGCTGGGCGCTGAGCGGTCCCTTCTCTTGGCAGATCTTCATCTCTCGCACTTACGACGCCACCACCCACTTCGAGACGACGTGTGACGACATCAAAGATATTTACAAGAGGATGATGGGGTCAGAGTTTGACTTTGAAGAGATGAAGCGCAAGAAAAACGATATCTACGGGGAGGAGGAGCAGCAGTAACGAGAACCTCGACTGAGGAGACGTCCGAATCGGCTACTACGAATCTATAAGGAACTTAACGAACACTGTACGACATTCGGTATTGTAAGGCCTGCTTCTGTAATCCCATCTCGGAGAGAGCGAAGGGTGCTGCCCCGGTAACGTTCCCCTTCCGGAGATCATGTGTCTAATGATTTATTCCATCCTCGTAGGGCTGCTGTCCAGAATCTGGCCCCTCACTGCCCCGTTTCCTGACTAACCTGGAAGCCCAAGGCAGACTCAAACCTCTGAACCCGATTTTTTTTTTTTTTTTGTCGTTTTTTTCATTTTTATTTTGCAGACGTAGACGTTGGTGCAGATTTGAAATAACTCTTTGACAGCCGTGTCTCACCTTGTCTTTTTACCCATTCGTAACCATCCCTCACAATTCTGTGCTTCTGGTGAGCTCGTAGCTGTGACGATTGTCACCCACCCCCGGTGTCGAGGGAACTAGACCCCCAGCACTCCATTATTGTGGACAGCACCCCTCGAGCCTCCTCCCATCAACCCCAACCCCGTGGCCAGTTGTATTCTGGACAAAGCCCACATCTATTGTAGCAGCAACTGTTGGCTTCGTTCTGGGCACAGAACTTAACCTCCACTTAAGCTTCTCGAGCTGTTGACAGCAGTGGGGACGCAGCTGTGCCGACGGCTCCTCTGTGTTTTAATCTTAATAAAATCGAGAGAACAAATTACAGAGCAGGCAAGATGTGGAAGTATTTTCTGTACGCTGGTGGCTTCTGGGATGGACCAAAGGGCGCTGCGGTATCGGTATGACAGAGCCTGTGCTTCTCGTGTCTCCCGAAGGCTCCAAATGATTTCTGTACTGCGAAGTAAAGCCAAATTCTGGAAACCAGTCCTGGGCTCTGGTCTGATTCACTGCAGTCGTACGAGCAGCAGCTCCTCCCCTAGCTCCCTTGGCTCTCTGCCCGCTGGGGCTAAAAGGTGGGTGCTGCGGGGCCGTTCCTGGGAGAAAACAGGCTCAGGCTGCCTTGGGTGGGCTTCCCAGCCCCGGCTGCCTTTGGCCGGGGAGAAGGTGCTGCAGCGCAAGGCCCGTGGCTGTGGCTCAAGCTGCGGGGAGGCCCAAGGCTGCTCTCCCCGCAGCCACCCTCTAGTGCCCACACTCCAGAACAGCAGCCGGGAATTGCTGCTCCTCTGCCCTTGAGCTCTCTGGGAGGAAGCGATGCTCTTCTTCCACGCTATCCTGCTTCCCGCACTTGCATCTTGCAGCCCGAAGCCATCGTGGGGTGGGCTCATGTTTATACGCAGTGATGCCCAAGAGCCGGCGGAGAACAATGAGAAAAGGCTGTGGAAGAGCTCCCTGCTGCCCTCGGCCAGGGCGAGGCGCTGGTAAAAGGCTCCTCCTTCCCTTTGGCTGCAGCTCTGCTGCTGCTGAAGAGGAACCGGGGCTTTGACCACAGCTGCTGCCCCTCTCCTTCCTGCCCTTAGGGGCTTTTGGCACTTCTGCTCACTGGGGGTGGTTCCAGGAACCCTCTTTCCATTTTTAAGCTGCTGAGGCTTACTGAGAGCCCAGTGCCGCTACTGAGGTGTGTAGCGGTGGCTGGGCAAGTTCTCCCTTGCCTTGTGCTTCCTCTCTTGAGCTGCTTCAGTGCTCAACGATCGGTGGAAACCAAGTGCCTGCCCCTCGGTGCTGCGTGGCGCCTCTGCTGCATCCTGGCTCAGGCAGGAGGAGGGCAGGTTGAGCCTCCCCAAGTCTCCCAGTCCTGCTCTTTCCTCCCCTCGTGTCAGAATCAGCGCAAAGCTGATTTCTGCTCTGCGTGAGCTGGGGAACTGCTGCCCCACCCTGCCCTGCTGCTGAGGGGAGAGGGTGGGTGCGGGATGGGTGCCCTGCTACGGGGTGTGAAATGTAGTTTTTAGGGTTTTAGTAATCAAACTCCATACAAAAATCATCCTGTACATAATGTTCTTGCATTCTTTTATTAAAAAAGAAGAGGAGGAGGACATACCCATCCTCCCTGTTGACAGGTCGAGTATCGTACAAAGGGCTTTAACGCAGCAGTTTCTTCTGGGCACGTTTGTCCGTGGGACCGTAATTCAGAGGTTTTAGTTCCCCCCTCCCACGGTCTGGCTGGTTGACAGCGTTTCCATGGGCCGGAAGGTGCTCGAGTCCCAGCAGTGACCCAGTACCAAGAAGGAAGAGGGGCGACATGGAGGGTGACGCAGAGCGACTGGTGCCAACGCCACCACCCTGGTACCCTGGACACCCACCCCGGGGGCTGCCACACGCCACCGGGGTGCAGCAACAACCGGCTGGAAGATGCGTTTACTACCGTGGAGTCGTGTTGCTCCTCGGCTTCAAGTAAAAGGCTGGTTTTGTTTTAATTTATTTTCCTATGTTTGTCCAACAGCAACTGCACTAAACCACTTGAAAACAACCCAATAATTTAAAACTGTGCAACGTTAAAATAACCTCTGTCCTACCTGCAGCTTGACGGCGGGGAGCAAAGCCCCTGGGAGGATTTACCACCTTTAAATAATTTCTATATACAGACCTAGAGCCAACCTGCCCCTGCCCCTTCTCCAGGTGCAGCACCCAAGACCCGCTGGGCATCTCGGGGCTGTCCCGCAGAGGCCCAGGATGCCCGAACAGCGCCAAGCAGCAGCTTGGCTTCGTCACCTGCAACACAGAGAGGGAGCCCCGGTTATTGCTCTGCTCCAGGCAGCGCCAACCTCTTCCCTGAGGGAAGCGCCGGCATTTTGGAGCAGGGCCGAGCAGGGGCCCTCCTAGCTACAGTGACAGAGCTTGGCTCTGGGGAAGGTCCCCGTTTGCCCTGGGGAAGGGTCCCCGTGCTGCTCCAGGGGCAGCTGGACCCCTGCCTGTCCCCCCAGGAGCTGCTCCCGGCTTTCTGGGGGAAAAGGGGTTGATGCCGAGCTTCCCCCTTACCAGTAGCTTTGTCTAAACGGGGCAGCCGCTTTCTGCACCGTCCCAAGGAAAGCGTTGACGTCGGCCACAAGGATTCCTTTGCTTCCCAGGAGCTCCCTGCTGCCGCTGGGCTTCTCTGCAAAGGGCAGCAGAAATGAGGAGGGAAATGGGGTGTTTCTCGTCCCTCCTCCACCACCTCCCAGGCCTGTTCAAGCCGGTGCTCACGGGGCTTGTGGCAGCAGCACGGGGCAGCCCATCCTTACCTGTGAGGTACACGGCGAACCGGGTGCCGACGTGCTGGACCTGCAGGTTCAGCAAGCACTTGACGTGCTCGGCTGCAGGGGACGCTGGGGAGTCGCAGCCGTGGTAGTGCAGCACCTCCACCAGATCCGCTCCCTGGCACGACTGCAGGAGCGAATGCTTCTTGCGGGCGTTGGCGTCCACCCTGTGGGGAGAGGGGTGAGGGGAGGTGACGAGGGGCTTCTACCCGCTCTCCCCTCCCAGGGAATGAGTGGGGATGGTGGGACCTGCTGTTCCCAAGATGGTTTGGGTTGGAGGGACCTTAAAGCTCATCCAGTGCAATCCCCTGCAGGGAGCAGGGACATCTGCAACTAGAGCAGGTTGAAACACTCGAGTGTCTCTGCCAGAGAGGAGGAACTGCCTGATGGAGGAGCAGCAGGGAGCATGAAGTGGCTGCCAGAGCTCGGCTTCGTGTGGGATGAGGGGCAAGACACAGTGTTTCAGGCCATCTGAGTCCTGCTGCTCCATCTCATACAGGTATTAAAAAAAAAAAAAAAAAAAAAAAATCTATCACACTTGACTTGCTGGTGCTCAGATGCTGATTCCCAGCAATTCCCGACTTACAATCAATCCCAGAACCGCTGGGGTTGGAAAAGCCCTTTGATGTCCTCGAGTCCCCCCGCTCCCCCAGCACTGCCAGGGCCCCACTGACCCCATCCCTCAGCACCACCTCCCCACGGCTGGGAAACCCCTCCAGGGATGGGCACTCCACCACTGCCCTGGGCAGCCTGCGACACGCCTGCACAACCCCAACGGGACAGAAACGGCTCCTCAGGGACAACCTCAACCTCCCTGCAACAACTGGAGGCCGGTTCCTCTCGTCCTGTCACTTGTTTCTGGGGAGAAGAGACTGACCCCACCTGGCTCCACCCTCCTGTCAGGGAGTTGTCAGAGCCAGAAGGTCTCCCTGAGCCTTCTTTGCTCCAGGCTCAACCCCCCCAGGTCCCTCAGCCGCTCCTCAGCACATTGTGCTCCAGACCCTGCTCCAGCTCTGTTGCCCTTCTCTGGACATGCTGCAGCCCCTCACTTGACACACGTGGTTTCTCATAGATAAGAAAAATTCTTATTTAAACAAAAATCTTCAAATTCATCTTGTAAGAGGCCAAAACCCCGCCAGAGGCCCCTGACTCGCCCTCTGTCCCTGCTCTGAACCGGACCATGGTTTGTACATCCTTGCTGCGGTGACCAGGACAGGAGGGATGAGGGAAATGCCACCGCAGAGCCGTTACCTGACGTTTTCTCTGAGCTTCTTGCTCTCCTTGTAGTGAAGGAGCCACTTCCACTTCCCGCTCCTGTTCAGCTTCTCCAGCACCTTCATCACCTCTTTCAGCTGGTCTGCAGAGACGGTACGAGCCGGAAGGTCACCAAGGGTGGACGGGGCACCTGGGACCAACCCCTGCTCACAGCTGGGCTCCTGAGCTTGCTCAGGACTTGGAGTATCTCCAAGGATGGACCGTCACAACATGGGTTGTGAAACTGGGGTCCTGGCCTGGCCTTTGAACACACTCACCATGAATTTTTTCCCCCTAGTATCTAAAGGGTAAGTGTGACTTTTCCCTGTCACCTCTTGTCCCACCCCTGCCTGTCTCCAGGAGAAGTGTGGCGCAGTTTTCTCTGCTACATCCCAGGAGGGAGCTGAAGACAGTGACAAGGTTTCTCCTTTGTCCTCCCCTTTCCAGGCTCAACGTCCTTGCACGACCCCTGCTCCAGCCCCTGACCATCTTGGTGGCCCCCACTGTTTTGAGAAGCCCTGACCTGGACCCACAATCGAGGTGGGGTGTGAGGTAGGGAAGGAAATGCCCCGGCTGAAAGCAGGAGCAGAGGACACCAACGGGAAGCTTTTGGAAGGCGAAGGCTGGGAGCCACCGCTCCGTGTTTGCACCCACGCGAGAGGCTGCGGCGAGACTCACCCAGCGCCACCGTTTCCAACACCTTGTTGTCCGACACCATGAAGCCACCGCTGTGAAACAGCTCCTGGTACATGTGACCCATTATGTCTTCGGGGCTGTCCACGCCAGCGAACACCACACTGGGGCAGAGCTTCAGCTCCAGCAAGGCTGGGACCTGCTCAAGGCGGAGAGGCTTTAGCGCACGCAGCTGCATTTCAACAGCATTGGCACTTCCCTGCAACTCACACCCGCTCCCCGGTGACCCGGGGAGCCCACCCCGTGCTGTCAGCACCACCCCAACACTTGTGACCCCACAGCCTGGAGCCTAAAGCCGAGGATGGGGATATGGGGAGCTACCAATGTTCACTGGAGCCCATGGGCCAAAGCCCGGCTGAAAAGCTCTGTTACACATGCCAAGCCCAGCCTGACTTCGCTGAGCTGGGCCACCCCGAGGGGCTGATTCAGCGACCGAAAGTGAGACAGAGGAACATCAGAACTGACAGGCTTTGTGTTTGTGACGGATTTGTTTTTCACAGCTCTTCATAGAATCACAGGGTGGTTTGGGTTGAAGGGACCTTCCAAGGTCACCCAGTCCAACCCCCTGCAGGGAGCAGGGACATCTGCACCCAGAGCAGGGGGCTCAGAGCCCCAAGGGCCAACCTGACCTGCCATGGTGCCAGGGAGGGGGCTTCTGCCACCTCTCGGGGCAACCTGGGCCAGGCTCTCACCACCCTCAGCAGCAACAATCTCTCCCTTCTCTCTGCTCTCAATCTCCCTCTGCCAGTTGAACCCATCAGCCCTTGTCCTGTCCCAACAGCCCCTGCTGAACAGCCCCTCCCTAGCTTTGGGACAGGCCCCTTTAGGCACCTGACCCAGGGGCAGGACCCTGCACTTGGCCCTGTGGAACCTCGTGAGGTTCACATGAAGCACTGTTCCAGTGGAGACAACAGTGAAGCTGCTGAGATGACAATTAAATTTGCGGCCATATATAGTGTAAAATTTAAAGGGTCTTTTTTAAATGGATCCTGATATTAAAAAATCCTGGTGGTAGAATAAAAAGGAAGATGGACTCAGGCCTTACCTTGTGGATGTGCGAGGAAATGTCCTCGTTCCTGATGATGACGAGCAGCCTGTCAGCATCCAGGCGTTTTGCTTTGCAGAAGTTCAGCGGGTCCATCTCCACACGACCATCTTTCTTCAGCAGGGCCTGAGTCAGAAATCGTGTTAAGAAGGTTAGTACAGAGAACATCTTCACAGCAGTGGCGCCCGGGGATGAGGAGAGAGGAAGGAGACAGCCACCCCAACCAGGGACCCTACGGTGTCCGTCTGTCAAAGGCACCGTGTGCTCCAGGCCAGGGCTCCTGCCAGCGCTGGAGGAAGCAGTCACTTATCTTCAGCAGCAAAAGCCACCTCCAGCATCTCACCGCATCGCGCTTTGGGCCTCTGCTATTTTGGAGCAGCAAATCCCCCCATGCGATTGCCCTCCCGCAGTTCCCAACAGCTCAAGAAAAAGCCACCTTGTTGGGCTTGCTCCTGCATGAACTCCAACCTGGTCTGGCCCAGGAGGTGTTCAAGTGACAGGACGAGAGGAACCGGCCTCCAGTTGTTGCAGGGAGGTTGAGGTTGTCCCTGAGGAGCCATTTCTGTCCCGTTGGGGTTGTGCAGGCGTGTCGCAGGCTGCCCAGGGCAGTGGTGGAGTGCCCATCCCTGGAGGGGTTTCCCAGCCGTGTGGAGGTGGTGCTGAGGGCCAGGGGTCAGTGGGGCCCTGGCAGTGCTGGGGGAGCGGGGGGACTCGAGGAGATCAAAGGGCTTTTCCACTGCAAATGACTCTGTGGTTCTAATTTCTGGCAGTGGGAGCCAAGATGAAATGTCAGAGGTGGCTCCTGGTCTAAGGGAACCCAATGCCATCAGGGCTGGGTTGAGCCAAACCCGCCCATCTCCTGCTCCTGCTGCCCTCAGCGCTCACCCCAGGGCCACCCATCCCCACCCACGCCGGCACGACTGGCGGTTACCTTCGCTCTGGCGAAGAAAGGGTCCTTGCCCGTCTCCACCAGGTAGAACATCTCAGGGTGGCCGCAGGCCTCCTGGGCCACGCTGCGCAGGCGGGAGCGCAGCGTGCTGCGCAGCTCTGCGATCATCTCCTCGCAGGCGGCCACCTTCCTGCGGCGGGACGCGCACGGCTGCGGCCCCACCGCCGGCCCTCGGCCCTCGCTCCCCGCCTCGGCCCTGCTCAGCACCACCCTGTCGAACTCGGCGAACTCGTTGAGGATGACGGCGATGTCCCCCCGCGGGGGCTGCAGCTTGTGGTGGTAGCTGAGCTTGCTGAGGTGGCAGGGAGCCGCGCGGCCTTGGCTCACAGTCCGGGATCCAGCCCTGCTCCTCTTGTTGCTGGGGGTGTCCTGCCACGGGGTGCACGGGTCCCCGTGCCAGCCGCTTTGCCGGTGCCAGCTGAGCCGGCTCGGCCACATGTCCGAGGGCAGGATGGTCACCTGCAAAGGGCTCCTGCTCCGCGGGGAGCATGGGAGGGGAGCTTCTCGCACAGGCGACATCTCAGACATCACCTGGGGAGAAATGTCCTGTGGAAAGCTGCTTTTGGAGGTAGAAAAGGGTGGTTTCCCACTCCTTAGGATTTGTTTTAGCTTATAATGGAAGCGGAGACACTCCATGTCCAAAGTGTGTTGGGTGAGTCCCTCACAACCCCTCCAAGTCCCCAGCAGTGACCTCAACAAAGCAGGCTGCCCCGCGCAGCGGCCGCGCCTCTTCGGAGGCTGCGAATTTCCTGTCCTCTCCCGGCACTTTTTGGCGACCACCATGAAGTTCCGGTAGTCCCTGGCGATCCCCTGGCTGTCCCTGATGCTGACGTACGGGGGAACGTACCTGCTGCTGGTTTCCCCCAGGCCCCTCGACCTGCCGCGCTCAGCCCGTGAGCAGCCCCCGTCCTCCGTGGGTACCAAGCTCGCGGAGGAAGAGTCGCAGTTAGTCCTCAGGCCTGCAGCGCCCACGGGTCTTGTGCTGTGGGAAGCCCCAGCTGTCACCAGGGACTGCGAAGCCCCCCTAGGACACTCCTGGTCTGAGTTGCTGCAGAACGTTTCAGGCAGACCTTCAAAGGTCAAGCCCCTGCGCCTGTCTTTGCTGAGGAGCTGCTCTGCCCTCGGGAGCCCGTTCTCAGCGTCACTAAGCTCCAGGCTTTCTCCAGAGGGTCCCCTGTGCGCATGTAATGGTGATGTTGGGAAGGGGAGAGCGGGGG
Organism: Bucorvus abyssinicus; assembly: GCA_009769605.1. Classification (NCBI taxonomy): domain Eukaryota; kingdom Metazoa; phylum Chordata; class Aves; order Bucerotiformes; family Bucorvidae; genus Bucorvus; species Bucorvus abyssinicus. The sequence continues at coordinate 1,603,600 of CM020025.1, forward strand.
TTTTTCCCTCTGCCACCTCCCTGCTGGCACCGTGCAGGTCAGCAACCGTGCCGGGTCCCTTGGCCTCACCCTGGTCACACAGAGCCTGGGGCACGAGCAAATCCCCTGCTGAAGAAGATGCAGGTCTGGCAACAGTGGCACTGCTTCCTCCTTGCGAACTCTCAAGCAGGATGGGTTCCTGCTCACGGCTCCCCACCGCACCTGCTGCATGGCCCCCAGGGCTGGCACACCCGCAGCAGGAGCACAGGGCACCGTCTGGAGCCGGCCTCGTGCCAGGAGAGAGCGTCTGGGGGTGCTCGCCGAGGGCTGAGCCCGGCTCAGCGCTGGGCAGACCCGCCTTGTGACCGTGCAGAGGAGAAGGTGAGGTCAATGCTGGGTCCCCTGGTACAAGGGTGTCTGCAGGGGAGCTCTCCGCTGGCTCAGCAGGGCATGGACCCGCGTCTTTTTTCACCTCGTCTGCACATCTGGGCTTGAAGGAGCCGTCTGGGCTCTCAGCAGCCATGCTCACCTCTGCAGCACCTCTGGGCTCGCAGGACGTCCTGCGAGGGCCCAGGATCAGCCCCCACTCGCTCTGCTCTGACAACCGGTGCGGAGGGCCTGCGTCTCTGCCGCGGGGGAGAGGGTCCTGCTGCGGGGGAGAAGCAGGAGCTGAGCCTCCGCGGGCAGGTGGGAACAGGCCGTTTGGGGAGCTCTGCTGCTGCCTGGGGTGCTCCTTCAGGGCAGACATCTCTTCTCTCACTGAGGAGGAGAGCTTGGGCTCCAGGGGATGGTGAAGAGAGGACACTGGCTCCTGCGGTGCGTTAGCCACCATCGCTGTGTCCATTTTGTCACTCCTGGGGGCCTTCTCTGCACCGAGGCACCTGTCATCGCTCTTCTCAGCTTCTGAGTCCCCTGCTGAGGCTGTACAGTTGAAGGCAAAGCCTTGGCCACCACCTGCTCCCGAGGACTCCTCCAGCACATCTGTGTGGTTGGCAGAAGGGCTGCTCCGCTGTTCTTCCTCCAAACCCTTCTTCCCTCCTCGGTTTGATTCAGCAGCGCTCAGCAAAGCGCGGTCAGCGCAAACCTTGCCTCCATGCCTTTGGGAAAGGCAGCTGCTCCCTCCCAGCTCGCTCTGTCGTGGAGACTGGACGCTTGCCGTGGCCTCCTGGTACTCTGGAGCAGCCCCAGGATCTGTTGCTCTATCAAGAGCCATCAAGCAGACAGAGCTGGAGTCGGGGGACGGGGTTAGTGGCAGTCCCTGGCAGCACGGTGACTTGAGGCCAGCGGTGCCGGCAGCTTTGCTTCCAGCAGGCACCCACCTTTCTGCAGAGGGCGCACGATCCTTCTCTTTCGGCTCCCAACCACCCCTGAGGGTCTCTCCAGCAGGTCCCGAGCTGCCGGGAACGCTGTCTGGCTGCGCCCCACACACCAGGCTCAGACTGAAGGGTGATGGCAGCATCAACCCGCCGTCATGGGGCAAACCCACATCAGCTGCGCTGGCTGCGTGTGCCAAACCAACGCCGTTTGTCTCCCAGGGCTCTTGCAGTGTGTCCAGGCTTGGTGCTATCTCACCATGAAGCCGCTGCGGGCTGGTCCCAGTTCCGTTTGACAGCACCAGTGTTGATCTGCCTGGGCAGGGGGATGCTGTGGTAGCGGGGCTGGGCACAGGGCCTTCTCCAGGAACACCAAAGTCCTTTGGACACGCCAAATTCACTCGCTTCAGTTCATGTGCCACGTTGGCATCACCACGTTCAGAAAAGGCTACATCAACAGGCTCCAGGACTGAGCTTTCATATTCAGAGTCCTCTTTCTCTGTTTTTCCCTCCTCCTCCTCCTCTTCTGTGTGTCCAAAGGGGTCTGGTGATTCCCCACCTTCCCCACTGGCTCTATCGGCCTTTGTACTTTCGGGACTCGCTTGTAAGGGCACTGAATCGCAGGCACGTTGTGGTCCGTCGCTGGTGGCCCAGCTGCTGTCCTCAACCTCCAGGCAGCGCGCAGCCTCTCCCATGCTCTCCCTATCCTTGGGAGGGCCGGGGCCACACCCTGACCCTACTGCCCACCCGCTCTCCTGCTGCTCTCCACGTCCACACAGCATGCACGGGGCCTCGCTCCAGGGAGCTGTACTGGAATTTGGACCTTGGCTGAATGGGTTTTCTGGGGGGGGCTTGCTGGCATTGCTGAGCTCGTTGGGAGGGCTGGGGGTGATGGTAGCATCTGGCAGTGCCTCCTTGGGCAGCTCCTCCTGAAACAACACAATTCAGAGGTTAATCTTCAAGGGAGGCAAATGCAGGAGCTGAGACGCCTGCGCAGAAGGACACAGATATTTTAAATGCTCAGACTTCGGGAGTTCAACCACTCCAACAGCATCTGAGGACGTTAGTTTGTCTCTACAACAAGGCCAGGTTAAATCCTTGCCCCACATGAGCCACAACCATTCCCATGGCAGCTGGCCAGCAGCATCCCACAGATACCCAGGGACAAAAAACCCATGGTTTGTATTTCCCCAGCTCCCTCCACTCTTGACCACCTGCAGAGCGTAGAAACTCTTACCGCAGCGATGGTCGAGATGCCATGCACACGCTCTTCAGGAACAACTGCTGGCTGTTGGTCTGTCGCCACCAGGCTCTTATCAGCCTCTTCGGTGAGGGAAAGGCTCTCGGGACAGCTTGTGGAGGAAGGCTCCTCCTCCTCACAGGACGGCTCCCCTGAAGAAGACGATACTGTACTATCGACCACACCAGGAGTGCCATCAGCATCGGTCTGAGAGTCTGCAGGGCTCTCCTCTGGGCGCAAAGGTCCCTGGTGATGTGTGCTACAGTCCTGAGAGCTGCTGGGAGTCTGGTCAGCGTCTGACCGAGAGTCTGCAGGGCACGTCTCCAACCCAAAACAGTCCTCACCATCATCACTCAGCTCAAGAGAGTCCCCAGTGCTGTTTATTGACACGTACTTCTCGGGGTTGCTGTGTTCCACCACCTTCCTCGTGCTGCTCAGGAGTTTGCTAGGCTTGCTGTAGAAAAGAGCCAACCACATATGAAGTATCAGCTTCATCTCCTCCATGTCGTCGGGCAGATCCGGGTCCCAGGGCCTGGAAGGGACAGCAAACACAGCCTGAAACACCGTCATCCTTCGTCCGGTGGACCAGCACAAGGTAACTCAGCATCAACAATCTCTCCCTTCTCTCTGGTCTGAATCTCCCTCTGCCAGTTGAACCCATCAGCCCTTGTCCTGTCCCAACAGCCCCTGCTGAACAGCCCCTCCCCAGCTTTGGGACAGGCCCCTTGAAGCACTCAAAGGCTGCACTAAGGTCTCCCCGCAGCCTTCTCTGCTCCAGGCTGAACCCCCCCAGCTCTCTGCCCTCTCCTCCCAGCAGAGGGGTTCCACCCTCGGCTCATTGCTGTGGCCTCCTCTGGCCCCGCTCCAGCAGCTCCCTGTCTCTGCTGGGCTGAGGAGCCCCGAGCTGGACCCAGCCCTGCAGGGGGGTCTCCCCAGAGCAGAGCGGGGCAGAGGGGCAGGATCCCCTCCCTCAACCTGCTGCCCACGCTGCTGGGGATGAGCCCAGCACACGGGTGGCTTCTGGGCTGTGAGCGCACGTTGCCGGCTCCTGTCCAGCTTTTCACCCCCCAGCACCCCAAGTCCTTCTCTGCAGGGAAGACGTACCAGCTTTAACACATCGAATCCGGACATCTGAGCATGGGGAAAAGGGTTCTGATCATGCAAACCAAAGCAAAAAAAATAGCAAAGCCCCTTCCAAAAGGGCTCCAGACGTCCCTGCAAACGTCCTTCCAGAGCGACTTACCCATGCAGGGCGCGGATGACGGTTTTCTCCAGGGCATCGTTGGTGTACCTGCTGTCCAGGCTGAAGAGATACTCTGCCTCCCAATGGCATGTCACCTTCACGGACTCGCCGCAGACGTTCACCGTGTGGGACTTGGCGAAGTCCTCCTTCAGCCTGGGCGACAGCAGGCTGCTCCTGCGCCTCACCGCCACAGCCTCGAAGGGCCGCTGCGGGTGGCCACTGTTCTGCTGGTGGCGGAAAGGCAGGACTTTCCCAACCAGGGGTCCTGCCCGGGTGCTCCTGGTCCCGTTTCTGGAGGGTGCTGGTCCAGGGTAAGGGGCACCTCTGGGATACATGTGTTTCTTTGAGTGCTCAGGCATCAGCGAGGCGTATGAGTGCTCGGCGGAGATGAAGGAGTGCTTGTTCACCTCAGCAGCATCTTGAGTCTCTCTCGGAAGCAACGCCTGAGGTTTTGCAGAGCTGGGGCTCTCACAGTTCTTGCTGAAAATCCCAGGGTTTTTCTCCCTGGGAACAGAGCCCAAGTCATTCGAGACTATTTTTTGAGCAGGAAGAAGGTTCTGGTTGGGCAACACTTTGCTAGGAGACGTGGCTCTCTTTGCAAGCTTCTCTACCCTGTGGTACTCGTGGTCGGAAGCAATGGGCAGGGATTTGTGCTGGAGGTGACTCAGCTGCTCCTTTGCAGCGTTGCCAGAGGGGTTGCAGCACACAGCAATCATCCCGCCGTCCCCAGAGACAAACGAAGAACAAGAACCCAGAGCCAGATCAGCCAGCAGGTTCAAGGCGTGGGATTCATAGCTCTTCAGATCGAAACCGAGGTCAGTGGCCCCGCCTGGGTAAACCTCATTCGTCTGACCGTGGCGCTGGGAGGAAACTTTGCTTGGGAGGACAGAGAGCGGCTCCTTCCACTCTGGTGAGGAAAAAAATAGTTGGAGAATAAACAAAGGCCACAGAGCTCTGCCTGGAGAAGGGGTTCAAAGGGAGCACTCGGTCTGGCAGGGAAGTCTCTCTCCACCATGGAATTTGTACGCTTAAAAAACCAAACCCATCTCCACGCTCATGCAGGTCACGGCTACTACGAAACCATCCAGTGCTGGTATCTAAGCGACGTCAGGAGGGGGTTTATTCTCAGAAATCCCCCTTGGCTTCTGCGCACAGGGTAGTTCAGCCCCTTCAATACAGCCTGAGCTACTTGAGAGGGTTCGTCAATCCTTTTTATTTTGCTTTACATTTGTTCTAGTTCGAGTATTTGCAATTTTCGCAGATAAACCCTGTGCTGCGGGTTCAATAACCCACAGTTACAAAAACCAACGAAACCCTCTGAACCACGGAGAAAACACACCGTGCCCTCATGCTTCCCACCCTCTCCAGAGCCCACCCTGCCCCTGAGCTACCGCTCAGAGCCCACGCGGAAACCTGGGGGCTCCCAGAGGCAGCCAGAGCTCACAAAATCACTGTTCATTTTGTTTTCAGCGTTAAATCAGTGGGAAGTCATTAAACAGAGTTAATGCCTTCTGCTAAAAGCCAGCACAAACACCTCGCTTCAAGAAAAACCTGATTAAATCAGATTGGTGCTGAAGCTCTACGTGTTACAGTGAATATCCCTGAGAACTGCGCAGGAAGATGTATAAATTGAGAACTTCTTCTCATTAAACACTCTTATTTTGCCTTTTTGGCAGATCCTGGCATTCAGCAGGACCCGTGTGACGCCCTGATGGTGTCACTGGGCGGTTCCCCTCTGGGAACCCTTGTGTGACAAGGGCAATGAGTTTGATAGGCACGCGCTGATGGAAAGTGCCACGTTTCAGGAGCACGTGGGCAATGAAAGACAAAGAAGGGTGGATAAACTGTGGGTAAAGCCTCCACCGCCCCCAGGAAGGGGAGAAGAAAGACCAGAGAAATCCAAAAAGCAACATCGAAGGGCGAGTATGAGAAAATGGGATGAATGAAAAAGGCTTTCCTGTTCCACCGCTGATTCTGGCACCGTAACGCTGGTTGTCTGGGCAGACGTTGGCTACGGATGTCAGAAAATGCTCCGTCCACCAGCTGCCTCAACGTGGTTTCAGAGCTCAGCAGTTAAACATGAGGCTTTTTAAACCATCCCAGCCATTTGCCGAGGATGCAAACTGAAGGAAAGGACTCAGAAGGGACCCCGTGTGCTTTGTCCCTCCTGATTTTCACGGTCACCGTCATGGTTTACACCACTACCTGTGACTGGGTGCCACCCACAGCACTAAATGTCCTTTGGCTGCTGCCAAATCTGTTGTCACCATTGACTGGTTGTGACCTGCTCGTGATGTTTCATGACTCGGCTTTTAAAGGAAAGATTTCCCCAGGGAACAGCACTCTTACCACTTCCCGCTCGCTTCTTGGCTTGAGGACTCGACGGGCTGTTAGGCACACTTGGGAGCGTCCTCCTTTTCACTGGCTTCATGACGGTCTCGGCAACAGGAACCTTCTCTTCGTCTGGGTTCTTCAGAGTCTTTGGTCTCTTTGTTTCCCAGCCAGGATCGTTGGGAGCCGAGGTTTCCTTCTGAACGGGTTCAGACTGTGTTTTGTGCACAAATTGGGCAGACAGGACCTCCGCACCTGGGACGGGGAGAAAGGAGGGACATATTCACATTAAAAATTGCAAAATAGCCTGTTCAGGAACAAGGAGGAGCTGCTTTAGAAGAGATTGGCAGCAGCAAAGTCATCTTCAATGACTTGATTTATGCCTCTGAGCTTACAGATGGGTTTGTTGCTGATGCCAGAGTGAGCAGTAAGCAGTTATTAAAAACTAAGCATCGCTTTAGCTCATTAACAGCCGGTGTTCCTGACCTAGAATAGGTGGGTACATCATTCTCATTCCTGCCTGGCACCCTTGCACCCTGAGGGTACTCATCTACCTCTCCAAGAAGCACACAAAAACCTCTTCTGGATCCACCAGCACTGTCACTTGCCCGAGGCAGCGTGCCCCAGGACAGAGCCTGGTGGACTGTGAATCAGAGCCACCCCCTGTGCCTCACGGCAGCCCGTTTCCACAGTCGCTGCTGCTTCCTGTGATGGGTGTAAATGCCAGGAGAGGTTCCTTCAGAGGTTTTTGGCCACATTTCATCACCAGGGTTGAGATTTATCAAAAGGACAGGCTTAGCCTATCCTCGACAGTGAGACGAGGGCCTTCAGAGGACAGTTTATGCCACTGAGACACTTCGCGTGAGCAGCTCAGGCCAGACACCAGCTTTCAGCAGAGGAAGTTGGGTGGGATCAATCTCACATTTCTGCATTCCTAAGGGCACAGCGAGACCCTCAGGGAGTCACAACATGACCACGTCAGGTCGTTGGTTCTGGCAGCCTGTAATGACCATGCCTTTGGCAATTGCTCCTTGCCTGAGCCATCGACAGCCCATGGACAAGGGATGTCCTGGCCTATGCCCCTGTGCACAGAAACCTCTGTGCAAAGGGAAGGCAACAGCATGGACCATTGCACCAAGTTTCAGGCACCTTCACTGAAATTCCCCGTCACAGCCCCAGGCTCCTTCCTAGGTTGAACAAGAGACTGTGGAGACAACACCACAGACCTATTTCATAGAATCACAGAGTACCAGGTTGGAAGGACCTCACGGATCATCTGCCCAACTTCTCTTGGCACAGCCCAGTCTAGACAAGCTGGCCCAGCCCCTGCCCAGCTGAATCTTAACAGTGGCCAGTGCTGGAGACTCAGCACTGCCCTGGGGAGACCATTCCAATGGCTGATTTGGATGCTCTCAGGAGATGTCTGGGCACTGAGATGCTCTGGGCACTGAGGGGACATGGCTCCTAGTGAACTCTGAGGATCCCAGTTGGATACCTCGGAGAAGCAGGAGGCAGATATTCCCCTCTATACAGCACTCACCTCTTTTCCTTCTGTATGGAAACTGCAGTTTGGCTAATTTAAGCAAGGGCTCGTTGGAACTGGCTGTGAATCCTGGCTTTTTAGGAAAAGAGAAAGCCATGCTGATTTTCTTGCTTGCTTTTCTGTTCCTGCCACTGTCTCCCATGGGATGCATTTGCATCTTGAGGGGGGACCATTTCTTCCTGGCGCTGGTCACAATGGTTCGGCTGGATTTCCTCCTGCTCTGCTGCACCCACAACCTGCCCGTCGAGCTAACATCTTTTACCGGCCCTTCACTGCTCTGATCTGGCCCCACTGTTGGGTTTTCACTCTTGATTTTTATTTCCACCGCAGCGTTGGGAGGAATAGGGTCCGCTGGCAGAGCTGAAGAAAAGTCCCCTTTAGAGTCAGCCTCCGAATTGCAGTGAAGTGGCCGAACAGCACCAGCCAAACACCCTAAAGCAGCCGAGATTTCCAGGGTAAAGCTGCTGGGATCAGAGAGGTATCGCCGCAGCTGGGAGAAGGACCGCTTGGAGCGGTGTCGGAAGGGGTTAGTCCATTCATCCTCGGCCGGGGAGAGGAGAGGAGGAAGGGGATTGTTGCGGTTTTGGCCAGGGGTGGGCTGTGCATTTCGATCAAGCTTTGCGTATTCCTGGAAGAGCTCTTTGACACATGTACTGGGACTGACTGTGTCTCCCCAGGAGGAACTGGTGGCTTTCTGTAAGGCATAGCGAAGCCCAGGCAAGACAGAGGCTATTTGTAACGAGATGTCACTATCGCCACTAGCTTCCCTTCCATCTCTTGGCTCATGCTTTTCAGCTGCAAAAGGAAAACAACAGAATTTTACTTGTATTAAAAAAAGGATTAAATTCCCCAAATCACTTCACCGTTACGTGCAAAGAGAACATGAAGGCTATGAAAAAACCCCGGAGCCAGCCCCAGAGGCAATGTCCTGGTTCAATGGATGCTGGTAACTGCTGAAGGTAAAAAAGAATTGCAGGTAGGGGTCAAAAGTGGGTTAAACTAAGATGAAAGACTAAGATGTTGTATCAGTTGCCCCATTCTGCAGGAAATTACACACAGAGCGGTCTAAGTCCCTTCACGCCAGCAACTCTCGTGACATCCAACATCTAGGACAGTCAAAGCTCTGAGAATCCATGGGGTTTTATTGGATTTTTTTTTAAAATCTGATTAAACTCAGGGTTGCCTGTGCAGGGTGTTCAGACTAGCACCGTTTTCAGGTCACTTGCATTGTTCCTGAGCCTGTTCAGATGCAACTTCCAGCAGCTCCGTCTCTACCTGCTGTCAGCGTGGGGGGACACACGAAGACACCCCAGCAGTGCTCTGGAGCGGGATGGGGAGTACAGGCTTCCTCAGGCACATCTGGGGACCGTATAAAGAAATAACATGAACCCCGGGGTGATTTTCTATGGCTGGAGGACTGATCCTACTGAAAACAGCTGATGTTTCTGTTTTCAGCAGGACCAGCCACCCATATCATAAAAGCCTTGGGTTTAGCTCCCAGGAGGGATCAACGAGTCCCAAGGCTCCAGGGTGCCCACCCGCGCAGATGTCACTGTGGAAATAAGCGCTGCTTGACACAGAGCGTCCTCTTGGTGTCTGGAAACACCTGGAGAGCCGGTGTCAGTTGAGCTCCCCTTCCGCACACACCAGACTTATCCGCAACCATCTGATGTTGACGTTTTGAACCGCAGGCTTAGCCCATCTGTGTGTTCCGGTCCGACTCCGAGGTTTCTTTTGGCTGGCAGCCCCAGCGCCCTTCCTGTCACAGCTCTTCTCAGTGAGGCAAAGGAGTTTCTCCTTCCAGTGAGGCAAAGGCGTTTCTCCTCCCCTCCCAGACGCAGCATTTTCTCTGCCTGTTGGCCCTGCCCTGCCCTGGCAATGCTGTTCTTGTTACTGGCAAGCCCAGGCGTCCCCACGAGTCGGCTCCCAGCTCCTGCCTCGGGAATGCTTGCTTCACCAGCCCTACATTCCTCCTGACGGCTGTCTGGGCAGGAAGGGAGCAGATTCAGAGGCTGCTCACTTCGAAATGGGAAACATTATTCATGCTTCGAGTCTGAGCTGAGTGACTTCAGATGTGTCCGTCCTTCACGCTCCCATTCTCTCTGCATCTCCCCTGCTGCTGACTGTCCCTTTGCAACCTCAAACCCCCGCACAGCTCTGCTTGTCTTCACAGACAGAAGCCCTCAAGGATACAGGGTTCATAGACCCAGCAAGAACAGGCCTCAGACCCAGGGGACAGCCCCGTATACAAACGGGACAGCATGTGCAGGAGTCCAGCTGGCACCAGAGGGAAAACATCTGGGAGCCATCAACGTTCAGCTCATGACACGTAACAACGTTGAGCGTTTACTCAGTGTTATCTCCCGCCTCTGACTCTTTGCCTCCTCTTTAGCATCGCCACTAGCCACAGGCAATGTCTGCTACAGCCCCAAACTTTCCTACCAACCGGCTGCTTGCACCATCTTCGCTCTGGGACGCTCCTCGCGCCTGGCGCCCTCTCCTGCCTCCACCACCTTCTTCCACGATAACTCTTTTCAAGATAAACACCTCCCTATCCTGCTCTCCTCTCCCCCAGTCAGCGTTTCAGGAATACATCTCTGCCCCGGGGGGTATTTTCTGCCTAGTGAGGAGCTGGTCAGCAAGGTCTCAAGGTTTACTGCTGGACTCGATGATCTTGAAGGTCTCCTTTCCAACCTAAACGATGCTACAATTCAGTATCTGGGTGGTCAGGTCCCACCTCCAGTCTGTTCTCCAGGCATTCTTCACCTCACCCAACTTAAGGCCCTTGTTTCAGGTGTCACAGCAACAACCTGATCCCAGGTTTGACCCGGCACTTTGGATGTCCACTCTGCCTCAGGAGGAGCCTGTCTCCCTCCTACACCTAGAAAAGGGACCAGAAAAGCTGCCAAGCTAACACCGCCAGAAGCAGCACGTCCTTAAAGTCAGGCTGACTGAATCCAAACATCAAAGACATTCATAGCCCGCTCTGCCAAGCGACCATCACGTCTTCACCCCCTTTCCAAGCCCACCTCGTACACGGATCCTGAGGGAGAAAGTTTATAGCTGAGGTTAAACACCGAGAAAGACAGGACAATCCATGCTCAGATGCGCCGGTGGCTGCTGTCGGCTCTTCTGCCGATTTTCTCTTCCGGGGAGGGGAGATGGGAACATCCTGTGCAGTTCCGTCGGCAGCACCAGCCATCGCTCACGCAGAGTGGTCTGAAATACCAGCGTGTGCTGGCAGAAACAGTCCCTTGGCCGGTCCTGCGGATGACTCAACAAAAAGCAAGCCAGGAGTTACGCAGAGCTAAAGGCCTCTGTTTATACGGTGCTTGGGGACGTGCGAGGCCGGAAGCATTACTGGTGGAGCGGACGCAGCGAGAGGTGTGTGGGTGAAGCTGTCTGAGAGAGGCAGAGCAGGGACTTCATGTCCACTAGAGGAATTCGTAGTGTGAATATTTCCACCTACTGCAGTAAAAAGCCAACAGATCCAGAGAAAAGTGGAGGCAAATGCAGAGGCTGAAGCTCCAGTTTTATTTCAAGATCCGCAGGTTCCAACTGTGCCTCTGTGGTTGTTCTGGAGGACAAGCAGCATGTTTTGGGCCTGCCAACAGCCTGGGTTCACCTCCGTGGCTCGCCTTGATGGCAGCAAAGTACCAAGGCTCTGCCCAATGCCATCTCCCTGCCCCCTGCCCTCACTCGTCACACCCCTGACCACTCCTCACGGCTCCGCTACCACCGTTCACAGATCCTGCAGCAGAGAGGTCGCACCATACGGCTGAGCCTCCGAGCCCTTGCTGCTCTTCAGGGAGCAATGTCCCTTCCCCACCTCTCCTCTCCCTCCCCACCCAGCAGCGACCCTTCACGGAGCCCATTTCACTCGTTATCTCAGCAGAAAACAATTCACTCATTTTGGGGGGCAGGCTTTTTTCCTGCTGGTTTAGCAAATCTCATCAGCTCCGTGCAGGGTCCCTTTGCTCCTCTGAGCACCTTAGGGGTGTAAGCCAGGCTCTGCAGGAGCCAGGCTCCCCTGTGCACACATCAGACAGTTCAGAGAGCGGACGCTGCTGAAAACTGAGAGGGAGAAAAGTAATTATTTGTCACTCCCATCAAGTTCCTGCAAAGGGACGAGGATGCGCAGGGGATGGGCGAGGCAGGGAACCTGGTTTAGATCAGCTTAAAACATAGCACAGAGAGCTGGGACTTCTCTCGCCTCTTGCAACACCCTTTGCACTAAAGCTGTGAGTGGTTCTGAGCAGAGAAATCGGCTCGTCAAGAGGAACGTGTCCAGGCGAACCCTCTGCTGAGGAGCCCACACCCAACAGAGTGTCCGAAGGCGGCGCAGGAACCTCCCTACCTCTCAGGCTCACCGACCGCGACGAGTTGAACAGGAACAGGGCCAGGAGGCTGAGAGGCTCCTTGGGGTCAAAGCCTGTGAAAGAAAGCAACAGGTTTTGTTTGCTCAGAAACAGAGCAGGATGTTTAAGCCCAGATATTGCTTATTTAAGCACAGATATTGGTTTCTATGCAGCCACATCTTACCATCATCTCGTGCCAAGGCAGAGGATGTGAGGAGGATGAGGACTCCTTGATCCTGTAGATACTTGATGATGGCCTACAACACACACAGAGAGTTAGAGCAACCCCTCCCCTTCCTCCTCAGCACACTTTAAATCACTTAGCATGACCATCAACAAGCCCTGACTGCCGGTGAACGTGTGCCAACACCACCAGCTCCTGCCCTGCTGAGGAGGACACTGTTCCTTTCATGCCACTTGGGTCAGCTGGGACCTGTAACCAAATTCGTGTTGTTATTCAGCTCTCAAATTCCTCCTCTCTGTTCCTTAAAAAAATAAACATGCTTAGCCACACTAGCTGTAATCAATGAACAAGGTGAATCATTTCAGTCCACTTCAAAAGCTCCTTGGTATCTCAGCCAGGAACTGCTTTCTGCAGCCCAAGGGGAAGGTTTTATCAGCAGGGAAAGCAAAGCTGGACAACAGGATCTGACAAAACACCACTGCCTGGTCCAGCCATAAGCCTGAAGGAAGTCCAAGCCCCGCAGCTTGCTCAGTAGCAGCTCCGGTATCAATGAATACATGAAAAAAAAATGTGCTGAGTTTAAGCGACGCCTGCAGCTCTGTCTCAGAGCTGGATGAGCTCGTGTCTGCAAAGATACGAGCACTTGGCGAGGCTTTGCTTGTGTATGGAGGTTGCTCATCACACAGCTTGGCTTGGACGGCCTTTCCCTCTGTGGGGACACCCTTTTGGATCTCTTCCTTCCACGCAGACGCATCTTTTCAGGGAACTGCGGGGAACTGAGTAACCCCTCTGTGAAACTTCACTGAGCCCATTCAATACGTTCAGTCATAACACAGGATTGGACCAACGCCCACAGCCTTGTTTCTCCAGGACACTTTGGAAATGCTGAGCAATTTCAGTGTAATATTCACTGCTCAGAACAGCAGCTCCTTGCTTCGTCTGTCTCAAGCCAGCAGAGCAGAGGGATAAGAGCCAGCGTCTCTGCTGCATCGATCCAGCGCCATGAAATAGCTGCGGTTTCGTGTGGCTGGACAATGTTCAGGCAGGCGAGGAGGAAAGTCAAGCCATAAGGCAGCAGCCACCTGACACAGAGCTGAGAAGTGTCACCCAGCACCCAGAGGGCTGCAGCTGACCACAGGTGACCCCTCCAGCCCCCAGCCACTCTTTCAGCTTCACCTGGCCCTGCCCAAGGTGGGTGCCTGGCCCACGCACCATGGAAAGGGAAAGGAGATGGAAGGTAGTTTTCATCCACACTTGATCCCAGTAAGAAAGGCACTGGGACTCTGTAAAGCATTGATTAAAGTATCTCTTACTGGTGACAACAGGAGAAGAAAAAAGGGAGAGCAAAGATAAGCTTCTGTCCCTTCTGATGCTGGGAACCTCAAGATGAGCTGTGGCACGGACAGATCTGTGCCCCAACCAGGGTGCTGGGTCCAGCTCGGGGCTCCTCAACCCAGCAGAGACAGGGAGCTGCTGGAGCGGGGCCAGAGGAGGCCACAGCAATGAGCCGAGGGTGGAACCCCTCTGCTGGGAGGAGAGGGCAGAGAGCTGGGGGGGTTCAGCCTGGAGCAGAGAAGGCTGCGGGGAGACCTTAGTGCAGCCTTTGAGTGCTTCAAGGGGCCTGACCGAAAGCTGGGGAGGGGCTGTTCAGCAGGGGCTGTTGGGACAGGACAAGGGCTGATGGGTTCAACTGGGAGAGGGAGATGGAGAGCAGAGAGAAGGGAGAGATTGTTGGTGCTGAGGGTGGGGAGAGCCTGGCCCAGGTTGCCCCGAGAGGTGGCAGAAGCCCCATCCCTGGCACCATGGCAGGTCAGGTTGGCCCTTGGGGCTCTGAGCCCCCTGCCCTGGGTGCAGATGTCCCTGCTCCCTGCAGGGGGTTGGAGTGGATGGGCTTTAAGGTCCCTTCAACCCAAACCACGCTGTGATGCTGCACTGTTCAGGGTTACCTGCATGTGTAGGGACATTAAGATTTTCTTTGCTATCCTCTTTTTTCCCTCTCATGTTGTTACCAAGAAAAAAGTTTAACCAATACTTTAGGCAGTGTGAGCACTTTTCTCACAGAGATCCACAACACAACCTCTTGCTCCTCTGTGCTGCATCTGGGAAGCTGCACATCTGCGGGCAGCTCTTCAGCAGTGCCACACAGCAACAGCACTGCCAGGCAGTTTGTGGGCCGCTGCCAACTTACGGCGAGGGGAGGATGGGCCAGGAATTTACAACCCTGCATCTACAGGAAACATCAAATGCAAGAGAGCGACCAGCAGCAGCAAAGCCAAACCCAAGCCAACCACAAATCCCAGCAGAGACACAGGTGCTGCACTCCACGGGGGTGAGGTTTAATGGTTGGAGTCACGAGGAGATGTGACAGTCACACTGGGAACAAAAGGCCCCAGTGTGCTGGAAAAAGGCCTTATACTAGATGATCAGGAGGGGAAATTCTTCATTAAAAAGGGATAAATCGCAACATCTTCAGAGCTCCTGGAACAACAATGTTTTAAAACACTTACCAAGTCCTTTTCCTTGAGGCTTTCTACCAACCGAGCCATTTTAGATTGATCCTTATTTGATATTTCCACTTCGTACAGACTGAAGTAAACACCCTGAAAGCAAACTGGAGGCAAAAGAGAGAGAATTATACGTTGAAATAGTGACTCTTGCATGAACTCTGAACAAACGAGTGCTTCTCTACGGGGAAGACGGGCGTGCGATTGGTGGAGGCACTGGGTTTTAAAAACATCTCATTGAGATTTCCCAGGCTGGTCCATATATTCACATCACAGTGAGGTTCCTCTTTAGCCCGTGGTTCACAGGACGTGTTCTCTATTTTATCTCCGCAGCAAACAAAAGCAATTGAATAGTGCTGTGTGCTTCATTAGCAACAGGGAGCCCTTCCGAGGGCCAAACCTCCTTCTAATGCGCCATTTTCTCAGTATCCTTGTTCCGCACTCTGATCCCCAAAGGAGTTCAAGAGAGGCAAGAAAAGGCCCTGGAGGTGTTGGTCAAGAGCGGCTGGAGAGCAGCCAGCAGTGTGCCCAGGTGGCCAAGAAGGCCAACGGCATCCTGGCTTGTACCAGCACTGGTGTGGCCAGCACAACCAGGGCAGGGATTGATCCCCTGAACTGGGGGCACTGGGGAGGCCACATCTTGAATCCTGGGTTCAGTTTTGGGCCCCTCACGGCCAGAAGGACCTTGAGGGGCTGCAGCATGTCCAGAGAAGGGCAACGGAGCTGGAGCAGGTTCTGGAGCACAATGCACTGAGGGGCGGCCAACGGACCTGGGGGTGTTGAGCCTGGAGCAAAGAAGGCTCAGGGGAGACCTTCTGGCTCTAGACAACTCCCTGACAGGAAGGTGGAGCGAGGTGGGGGTCAGTCTCTGCTCCCCAGGAACAAGGGACAGGATGAGAGGAACCAGCCTCCAGTTGTTGCAGGGGAGGTTGAGGTTGTCCCTGAGGAACCATTTCTGTCCCGTTGGGGTTGTGCAGGCGTGTCGCAGGCTGCCCAGGGCAGTGGTGGAGTGCCCATCCCTGGAGGGGTTTCCCAGCCGTGTGGAGGTGGTGCTGAGGGCCAGGGGTCAGTGGAGCCCTGGCAGTGCTGGGGGAGCGGGGGGACTTGATGATCTTGTAGGTCTCTTCCAACCTCAGCAATTCTGTGTGATTCTAAGATCTCGGACCCACCTTACCCCTCTGAATTTCACAGCAATATTCTTCTCTTCAAATATTTCCTTGCTTTCACCAGCCAATCTCACAAGACTGTGGCTCCATGGCACCTTCATCAAGTGTTACTGTGGCCTTCCCCAACTTCTCCTGCCCCCTCCCCTGCCCTGGCACTAACCTGTGTCCATCTGCTCTGGAAGCTGAATACTCATCACACCCACCTTCATTCTCAATGTAATTTCTTTTCCCAAATGCAGCTTCTGGAAGCCTTTTCTTCAAGTCGGACAACCCCATGACATGGTTAATGTCCAGGTTGGGAGGCCTGCGGGGATAAAGCAGCCAATGCTGAGGTCACAAGCATACAAGGCTCTCAGGATTAAGCACAGCCAAGAGCCCTGGTGGCCCTGTCCCTGTGAAACCAGAGAAAGCCTCTCTGGAGAAGGCTGGAGAAGGTGCAGCTTTGCTGATTTGAGGCTCCTGTTTGTAAACACCTCCAAACACTGATGCTGCTGGCTGTGTTACTGGTTGTCACTGGCTGTTTCAAACTGCTACTTGCTGCTTGGCTTCTGACTACTGGAGACTTTATATCTCTTTTTTTTTTGAATGCCAGTTACCTCAACACTTTATTTGCCATCATGACGATCTGTAATCACGACTGGCTGATAAACGTACCATCAGAAAGCCCACAAGGAGAGAAATCCCAAGCAGGAATAATTGATTTGGAATAAACACCTCAAAGCAGGTAACAAAAAACAGATTACAAAACCCAGCTGTTTCCAGCTGCTGTTCAGGGCCTGATCTCATGTTCTTATCCAGCTGTTGCTGTGATGCCACACCGCTGGGACGAGACCGGCTTTCGCTGATACACACTCCACAAATCACACGGAAAGAAGAGAAAGGGGCAACTTACAGCTGGGCTGGGATGGTGGAGCTGAACGGGGTCCTCAGGGCGATGCTGCATAAAAGCTGGCCCTGGATGGAGAGCTGCCCCCTCCACGGGCAGTACAACGCTACAGGCAAAAGAGAGAATAGCTCAGAGCATGGGAGGGGAGAGGAGGGCGAACAGAGAAAGGTACATGTATAAACCACCAGATGCTCCTACCTTGGTGAGTTAGCTCAGGTCTAGAGAAAAGGAAAGAAAAGAGCAACATTAGCAATGGGAAAACAGCCCACAAAAGCAATTGGGTGTTTTGGAATGACGGAAAGTGGCTTACAGGCTCTCTAGAGCTAACACGGGCATCTCCTTCGGCTCCCTGTACTGGCAGGCGATGACGATGTAGGGGCAGATCTGCCTGGGCCGCTCAGCAGCGCAGCCGTCCAACACTTCGTACACGTAATACTGGGGTGAGAAGGGAAACACAGAGGAGAAAACAAGGTGAGGAATGAGCGAGGCAGCCGGGCCAGCACCGGGATCCCCCACAGCTCGTGAGTGAGCTGTCGGCACGGGCCTGTCACAAAGCGGTACCTGGCTCTGCGTGAAGGCCTGGCAGCGGCTGGTCTTTGATGGGGTGTTGGTTCTGCTCACAGCGACGTGGCAGTCGTAGCCAGGAGACGGACAGGTATAGCTGGTTGTGTAATTCTCAGATACTACCTTGACCTTCCCCTGTGCCAGCAAATTTACCAAAGGAAAAAAAAAACAAACACCTAATTGTTTGCAGAAACTTATTTGAGAAGATCCCTGAAACCTCCTTTTCCCCAAAGATAGTCAAAAATCCCAAGGAGCTCTCGACAGAGCTGATTTTACACACCACCACAGTCATGGGCTCTCGACCAAGCTGACTTTACACCCCACCACAGTTATGGTCACCTTAAAAACTGCTTGCACTGCACAGCGGCTTCTGAAAACCATTCCACATGAAAATAAAGGGTTTGTTTTACCTTAATTAGCTTACAAATGACAATATAGCCTGATTTTCCGTGGTACCAGGGTCTCGGCTGAAGACAGTCTGCATACTTGGAAATATAAACCCCTGTGAAAACAAAGCAAAGCAAGATAACATGAATCATCTGTCGAGTAAAGCCGATTGCCCAAAAATATCCCGTGAAGAGGAAGCGGCAGTCTCTGCAGAGCCAGCACTGCAAACCAGAGAAGCACTTGCTGACATAAAAAGGGTGAAACTCCATCTTGACTCTTTTTTCCTTTCTTTAACTGCTGGTAGGGAACAGCTTTATATGTTTCATGGTCAGCTCTAGGAAAGGAGTTAACCTGGGTTTCTCCTGGGAGAAGCAGCCCAGATAAGGTCTGTTTTGCCCACGCGACATGGAGACAGACCGAGCGAGGGCTGGGTGAAGGGCTTCCAGCCAGACTGCAAGCGGGACAGGTACTTTGCTCAATCTGGAGTCGTGCAAAGGCCATGGGGATGTTTACATGTGGGGAACACACACTGCAAGGGCATGAGAGCAGGCCCATGGCATGGCACAGCTGCTCCCAGGCCCCTTCCTTGGCTCTTTATGGTCCTTCAGCATCCCAGATGTCAACGTGAACCTTCTACCCTGTGACAAGGCCTATTCTGACATGGTTTATTCATAATAATCCTCTCAATCCATCAGGACTAAGACATGAACCCAGATAAATAACCAGTTCTTGCTCGGTTTTGCATTCACCACCATTGACTGTTCAGTAATCAGGTGTCTTGGCCTGCAAAGCCGTGCAGGGTGAACACTGGGAGATGTTCTGCTTCTGGCAGGAGGATTTCTCGGAGCAGCATGCCCTGCACTGCCAGTCTTGAGGCCCCAGACCTCTGGGCAAGGAGCAAGCACAGCCTGAAAAGTGCTTCTAGACGTCACAATCTGCTCTGATTATTAACAGGGCTGTTGGCAAACGGACTCTGAAGAGCAAACCAGTGCGGAGAGCTGCCAAAAAGCCACTTTGGTGACAAAGGTTGACATTAACAAGGGAGAAAAAGTCTGAAATGGAGAGGTGATGACATGATAACATTTCCCTGGGGAAGATGCCGTCCTTGTCTGGCTGAGGTGGGAGGAAGAAAATCACTACTGCTTGATCCAAACAAACGCAGTTTCCCACGTAAGAAACACGGGAGTGTTTCCTCTGAACGGGAACTTTACCTTTTGCTGGGTCACCGAGCGTGGAAATGGAGCTGCTGTTCACACGGAGGCCAGTCTGACACACCTCTTTTGCCTTCAAGAGAAGAGACAGCCTCTGTTACCATCTGGTTTCAAAGAGCAGGGACACAGCTACCGAAATCGGTGGCACCACAGTCAGTGAAATACTTGCAACAGATAAACCCGTGCTGCAGGTCAGTTAAAAAGCGGTACAGACCCAAAACACCCATGGCATAAAGAAAACTAAACAAGGTGTCCACAGGAAGAACCAAGAGGAGGAAAATCTGTTGTTTCAGATAAGACAGACTTGTATTTATCAGGTCTTGTTACAAAAACCCTCCGCAGAAGCAAAAGCTTAGAAAAATCTGGAAAAAATCCAGCATCTCAAGAAGCCGCTGCAAGCGCAAGGCTGGACTTTGCTCTTTCTTTATCTGCGTGGGTGATTTGTAGAAAAAATAAATGCAACAGGACTGGCACAATGGGGAAGGACATTTCCTGCTCTGTGCTCACTCCTCCATAGGCACAATCGCTGCCTTTGGAGCATCTCACTGGCTTGGATTTAATCCACGTCCAAAGCAGATTCATCGTGTGTGCAAAGTCCAAACACAAACTGACCAAAGAGTGACAACAGGAGTAGTTTGAACTCATTATGGGTGAGACATAAAGGCAAACCAGTCAAACTGGAGTCGGTCCCTTTATAAGTGACTGGGGCACTCATCACACCTAACTTCTGCTCCTAAAAGGAACGTGTCTGGCTTTGACTTGGCTGCTGGACTTCTCCTCTGACCAATGGCGAGAGGGGCACCTCCAGAGAGCGGTTTAGCCTGAGGATTTTAGATGTCTTCGTTAAACAAGGGCCAACTGTCCTCTGGAGAGCTCCCTCTTGCCCAGGGTCTGCGCAAGGAGCTCAATCGCTTGGCACAGACCGTGCTAATTTCAAACAGCCAAAATGAAGCGGCTCAGATCCATCACTACGACCCTGCAGGAGCTTCTTTCAGAACCTGCTCTGGACTATTTTTACTGCAGTAATTGTAACAGAAATACAGAGAGCCAGGACACTGCGGTCAACAGATCTGCTGGGCTGTGGTGGGACATAGCGCACGTGAGGCACTTGGCATTCTTCAGTTGAATAAACATGTCAGGTTACCTCTTCTTCATTATCAAACAGGAGAAAGGCAAAGGTCTCCTCCAGGTCCTCCTGGCTGTACCCAGCAGCCTCCTTTGCTTGGGCAAAAGCTCTGAGCTGTGAAAGACACAACAAAACATGTCCAACATCCTCCGAGGGACAGCAGGCACATTCAGCCCCGCAGCGTCACGCTGTGCTCAGCCCAGGGGAGGTCCAGCCCTACCCCACCTTGCTCCACAGTGTTGGCTACTGGGCAGCTTGTTTTGCCAAGCAGCAGGTGGGCTGGTGGAGCATCACATTTAGTAGCCAGTTACAGAAGGAGAGATGCTGGAGGCATCTCGTTCTATCCCTCTCCTCTGACCAGGGAAGCCAAGACTATTTGATCAGAGGGTAGGTGCTATCACACAGCTACAGCTCAGAGGGTTTGGCTACAGTCAAATAACACGACTCCAATTTCTTTTGTCTGATAATTAAAGCAGAGCAAGTTCTCAGGGCAGACAGGGAGAACATCAGGGGAGCAAACAGAGCTGGGTCGAGTCCAGGATGTTTTAGGGCTTTAATAAAAGAAGTTGTGGAAGGGTGGGATGTTTTAAACAGGGTTAGGAGAAAACAACCTCATCTCTGCTTTTGCTTATTTGGGCTTAGAACTCACAGGCCGATCAACAAATGGCTTGATAGCTGCTTTCCCAGGCGTTTATCCAGCTCCACAGAGACTGTCCCAGATCTAGGCAGCTGAAATGTCTAAGTTCTATTCAATTCACGACAACAAGCAGGCTGGTCACCCCCACTCCCCAGAGGAGACAGCCTGTCCTCTGCACCAAGGACAGAGGGGCTGGAGTGATGAAGACATTTAAAAAGTGGCTCTGCACGTGCCCCAGTCAGCTGGAGAAAGAGATGGGTTAAAACTGATGCCTGCACGGGTGTGAAAGCAGCCAAAAGAAATACCAGATGGAAATCAGCAGAAGTGCAGTAATGTTAGAGCTCTCCTGCCCTTAGGTATCAAACCAGGACCTCAACTTGCCCTGAGGGTCTGCTCCAGGAACTGCTGCTGAATGTTTGACACCATTTGTCATATCATTCTTCTGCAGAAACTGGCTGCCTATGGCCTGGATGGGTGGACACTTCACTAGATCAAAAACTGGCTGGATGGCTGGCCCCAGAGAGTGGTGGGGAATGCAGTTCAACTCAGCTGGCAGCCGGTCACCCGTGGTGTTCCTCAGGGCTCAGTGTTGGGGCCTGTTCTCTTCAACATCTTTATCAATGGTCTGGATGAAGGGATTGAGTGCACCCTCAGTCAGTTCACAGATGACACAAACTTGGGAGGTAGTGTTGATCTGCCTGAAGGTCGGGAGGCTCCACAGAGGAATCTGGACAGGCTGGATCAATGGGCTGAGGCCAGTAGTATGAAATTCAACAAGACCAAGTGCCGAGTCCTGCACTTGGGCCACAACAACTCCCTGCAGCGCTACAGGCTTGGAGAGAAGCGGCTGGAAACTGCCTGGGGAAAAGGACCTGGGGGTGCTGGTCGACAGCTGATTGAACATGAGCCAGCAGTGTGCCCAGGTGGCCAAGAAGGCCCACAGCATCCTGGCTTGTATCAGCAATAGTGTGGCCAGCAGGAGCAGGGAAGTGATTGTCCCCCTGTACTCGGCACTGGTGAGGCCACCCCTTGAGTACTGCACCCAGTTTTGGGCCCCTCACTGCCAGAAGGACGTTGAGGTGCTGGAGCATGTTCAGAGAAGGGCAATGGAGCTGGGGAAGGGTTTAGAGAACCTACCTTATGAGGAGTGCCTGAGGGAACTGGGATTGTTTAGTCTGGAGAAAAGGAGGCTCAGGGTAGACCTTCTGGCTCTCTACAACTACCTGAAAGGTGGGGGGTCGGTCTCTCCTCCCATGTTACAAATGACAGGACAAGAGGAAATGGCCTTAAGTTGCGTCAGGGGAAATTTGGGTTGGATATCAGGAAAAATTTCTTTACACTGAGGGTCATTAAGCCTTGGAACAGGCTGCCCAGGGAGGTGGTGCAGTCCCCATCCCTGGAGGGGTTTCCCAGCCGTGTGGAGGTGGTGCTGAGGGACATGGTTTAGGGACCCTGGCAGTGCAGGAGGAACGGTTGGACTTGATGATCTTAAAGGTCTCTGCCAACCGGATGATTCTGTGACTTTGGCTGAATGGACCTTTTGTTCCCGATCAAAGCAAAGAACCAGCACTTACAGACTCTGCAGCTCCCAAAGAAAGACCACCCCTCCTCCTGCTCCTCCACCGGCCTTACCTCCCTTAGAAAAACCTCGTTCTCCACCAGAACCGCTTGGCTGTACTGAAAACCGTCCTGTGATGCAGGGTCCAAGTAGGAACGCTGCAGCACCGAAACCGCTGTCTGCAAAAGGGAACTTGACTCTTCCAAGTCTGGATGAAAACCTGGGGGAAGAAGGCAACAAGCAGGTAAAAATATTAACTCTGGGTACCCCCAAATGAGCGCAGGGCCCCAGCAGAGGCGAGTGGCAGCTGAGTGGTCAAGCCCAGTTATCAAGCCTAGGTTTTTAACAGGTAAGTTTTAATATTTTTTTCGTTTCCTTCCCTCAATTAAAAAGAAGAAAAGGGAATCATCCCACACATCACAAATCTTGTTATTCCTCTCAAATTACTAAAGGCCCAAATATAAAGAACAGGAAAAATAAGGTGTATTAAACTCTTTTAGTGCCACTGCTCTAAACCAGTTCCCCCAGTCCACACTGTGGGGTTTAACAGGGGAAGGGGGACAGCGTCTGCATCATGCCAAATCCAGACAAGGCAGAAAGTGGGGGAAAACAGTATGAAAACGGCTCTAAAATCGGGTCTAAAGAAAAAAACGGGTCTAAAGAAAAGCTTGTGCAGGAGAGGTGGGAATGGAAACTGGGAGCACAGAGGAGAAAGTCTTTAGAAGAACTTCAGCCTCTTTTGACGTTGCTCTGGGATCTTCTGTGTGCCAAAGGCTGGTGCTATTTAATTTCACAAGCCATCTCACTTTGCAGGGTGCGGTATCCTGCCTTTCCTGACAAAGGCAACTCTGCATCATGGACCAGTTCGGGGTCTCGGAGCATGAGAAAAACCACATGTGAACAGGCGAGGTGGGAGCCTGGTGCGTTTCCACGCTGAGTACGTGAGACACTGAGTTGACAAAGAAATTAGGCGGTGAAAAGCCTCTCTGGGTAAAGAACACATATTGAGGGTGTGGGGTGTTAAATCAAGGAAAGCATTGGATATTCGGTGTCTTTCAGGGGTAAAAGCTAAAGGTTTAAAAAAAAAAGCCTGGGAAGTTCTTGGAGATGCAGTTTTACAGGTGAGAACTCACACATTTGTTCCTCCCTGCAAGCTGGGCTGTGGTGTAAAAATGAAAGTCCAAAAGCAGAAAAAAAAAAAAAAAAGCTGCTGTAGTAATACATAAATACAGGAGATGAAATAACCATGGAGCGCAGCACCGAGGCTGGCAGCTTGCCGGGACCCTCGTCAACCCTTTCAGACCTAAGAGGCTCCTTCAGGTCTGCTCTCACCCCAAGGAAGAGCACGCACTCACTCGAATACACGCAAAGCCCTGGCACGTCCAGCTTTCACTTGCAGGAGCGGAAGGCCCTTGACAGTGAGGAGGGGAAAGTGAAAGTGCCTAAACCACAAGTAAAAGTGAAAGTGTCTGTTCACCCTCTGAGCAGCTTGGATGTCACGCAGCATCCTCAGGGAACGGGACCGCCTTCTTGGAGGGACAGACCGATGGCTGGAGGGGAGCTGGAGGCACCCAGCGTAGCTCCACACCAGCGCAACCCAGTCGAACCCACAATGGGCGTTATCCAAGCCCTGAAATCCTCAGGGAGGGGATTCACAGCCTGTCCTGGTGACTTCCGACGCTGCAGATGTTAACACCAGTGGCCAACGCTGCAAGCAAGGCTGATCCTGCCCTCGTGCTGTGGCTATGCAGAGTCTCCCTCCAAGAGCCCCGTGTTCCTTCAAGGCTGCTAACCTGCTCCCTCCTCCTCCTTTTGCAGACTTCAAGCCAGCTCCTTTGACCTTTCCTCCTCCGCCGTGCCTGCAAATGTCTCGATGTGCCTCGTCCTGTCCTCTGAAGAGCGTTTGCCAGAGCAGCCGTGTCCCACCGGCAGATGTGCATGCCCGTATGTCTCCCGGGAGCTGCATGCCTTTGCTCCCCTTCCCAGTCCAGGGCTCCTGCAGGTGCTGATGCCCATCAGAAAGGCCAGCAGAGGCCAAAAGCCACATCCTTCCTGTGAACACAATCCTCTTTCGGCTCATCCATGTGACCTCATCATTCATGTGACCTCTGGATGGCCTCATTTTGCAGATACTCCCAAAGTGAGCCCGGGAGGACAACCCATGGAGAAAAATATTTGCTTTTCTTCCAGGTCCTTTTTTTTTTTTTCCAACCTTAAAACACGCTGTCAAATCTCCCAAAGTCTAGAACCCAGCGTGGTGAACACATGCTGGACACCTCCACATTGATCACCCATGGGGCTTTCGACCTCTCCTCAGCACAGCTGCTCCTGCGCGGTCCCTGCCCACAGCCCTTCTCCATCTCACCTCTCCTCAACCAGTATTTCCTCCCTTTTCCTGGCTCGGTCCCGTCGTCTGTAAGAGCAGTAACAGCCGGTGGCAGTGGCAGTGTCAGGGCTGGCACCACCACATGCTGCTCTGCACCGTCGACAGCTCGTGGAGGGCTGGCTGAGGCCACTCAAGACCACAGAATTGTTTAGGCTGGAAAAGCCCTTTGATCTCCTCGAGTCCCCCCGCTCCCCCAGCACTGCCAGGTCCCCACTGACCCCTGGCCCTCAGCACCACCTCCCCACGGCTGGGAAACCCCTCCAGGGATGGGCACTCCACCACTGCCCTGGGCAGCCTGCGACACGCCTGCACAACCCCAACGGGACAGAAATGGTTCCTCAGGGACAACCTCAACCTCCCTGGAACAACTGGAGGCTGGTTCCTCTCATCCTGTCACTTGTTATGACCATTCTCCCAACTTGTTTGGCACTCCCGAAGTTCACTTCCTTCTTTTTATGATTTCCCATCCTGATTTTGCTGCTTCATTCTTTAGTTTTACTTTCCAACCATCTCTAGCACGCAGTACGCACTACGACAATTATAAGAACTGTCCCTTTTAACCTCCCGTTATAAACCCCACGGTACCACACTCTTGACCAGCTATTTACCCACAAACTTCTTCTAGCTACACCCCGCTGATGGAGCAGCCACCAAGAGGACCTGGAAAACCCACTGACAAAGAAGCACGTCTCCTTTTCCAGGAGTCCTGATGTTGGGCACGGGCTGGGTTACCCAGGGCAGGCTTGTGCTCCTGGTCCAGCTGAAACAAGACTTAAGCCCGGCTTAAATTGGGCTGACAGAGGCACCATCTGCAGAGATGAGGAGCCCGGGAACGCAGGTATCTCAGCTGCATGAGCTTTCGTAGTGCTTTTCATCTCAGTATCAGAGACTGACAAGATTTATTTAGATCACTTTTAGGAGCCTGGCCATGTGGGGAACCCCTAGAGCTGCATTTTGGGAGGTTCAGACTGACCGTGAGCGTGATGCAGAGGTGGGGTCCCCATCCTCGGCTGGGTAAAGCCACAGCTGTCCCTCTCTGATGTTGGCGAGTAGTTGTCCTACACCAGAGAAACCTTCTAAGTGAGACCTCCCTCCTGTTACTCTCAGCTGCCCACATGGTTGAGGATGTGGTTACTACAGGTTTTCTCTCATTAATTCATGGCACAGGCAGTTGTTGCTGCTTTTATGCCAGCAGATGCCCCTCAAAGCCCCGTCCTGCCGCTGCTCCTCTCTCCTATCACCTTATACCGAGGTTGTGGGTTGCGGATTCTCTCAGCTGCAGGTGTCTGCACTGACTCTTCCCAAACCCAGCACCAGCACGGGTTGAAACCCACATGTTGAAACCTAGGCAACCACAAAGGACCTGCTGAGCACCATCCAGCCCCACTAAGAAACATCATCCTGCTGCCACACGAGCCTGAGTTCATCTGCTGCCTCCCAGCACCCTGAAAAATCAGCATTGGGAACATCCTGGATCTAAAGCCCATGTGCTGTAAAGGCAACTGTACACACTGAACCGATGTCCAGGGTCTCCTGACACACCGACAGCCTTGTGAGAGCAACAGCAATGCCTCAAACAACCGTCAGAACAGTTCAAATAAATGGTTCAATGGTTAAAAACAACCTCCCCAAGGCAGAGCTGCCCCGCTTGGGAAAAAAAAAAGAAATATTTTCTGTCCCCAGAGCTCTGACCACATGCTCTCCATGGACCCTTTGCTGCAAAAATTACCAAGACACACTTATAGTTCCAAATAAAAACAGAACCAAAGCCAAGCTCTAAAATCCCTGTGCACAAACACCCCATCAGAACTAGTTATTTCACCATCAAAAATAAACCCCAAACCAGCCAAATTCTGCATTTACCAAAGACAATAAACATTTCACTTTCTTGTCTCAAAACAATTCTAACCAAGAATAACCAGTCGGTCACTTTGGCAGGAGCCAGGGTGCCCAACATAGATGTTTCATATAATAAACCCAGCTGGAATCCCACATGCACTTCGGTGGGTGGCTCCAGCGACCCACATGAGCCCTTGCCCCGATGTTCCTTCTCGTCCCCTTCCGGCGCAGCTGGAGCTGCGTGAGGAAGAAAACCCGCAAACTGCAGCAGAAAATAAAGTCAAAGAGGCTATTTTTAATCGAGATAAGTTCAGCAATCCGGATTGCTGCACGGCTCCACGAGGAGTTGTACTGACACAGCTCGAAGGCGGGTGGGATGAGGATGTTGGGGAGAGACAGGGTTTGTCTCCCTGTTCATTCCCAGTCCCTTATAAGCACTGAAGATCCTCTTTGACGAAACGTTTGGGGTAAAAACACAACGTTAATGTTCTGACTTGAATCCCCCACGGAGCAGAGCTTCACCCAGTGTGTCCTGCATCCATGATGAGCACCAAACCACCGGGTTACTGATTATTCTGGGCCAGGCAGGCTCTCGTACACATTTTTTTTTAAAAAATCTTTGTTTCCATGGAGTAAGGAACATGTTTTACAACTATTTTTGTGCCACCTGCCCTCCTGCTTGCTTCCTCTACCCCAGATTACTCCCCTGTAACAGTGCAGACCTACCGCTTGGCCAGCCCTGCTCCTCCCCAAGCCTCTGCGGGACAATTTGAGGACAATCTGGGAGCAGAACCGCGCAGGACCAGAGCAGAAACGTATTTTTTCCCCCTCTTCTAGGGCCAACTCCCAGCCCCGCGGAGCAGCGCAGCCGCTCCAAGCAGGGAGCAAAGAGGCCTTCCAGCCTTCAGCTCTCCATGCGGGCCCAGGAAGGGAGCAGCCGGCAGCCCATCTGTTTGTATTTCCACACCCCGCTCCTGAAGGGCACCGCCACTGACCAGCACAGCTCCCCCAGGCCGGGCTGAAGGTGTTGGGCAGCCACAAAGCCAAAGCAGACCGCAGCTCTCCCAGCTGCACGGGCCTTGGGGTCGGCTACTGGTGCGACTGGGAGCCTGGAAAAGCCAACGTGTCCTCTGTGAGCCAGTTAAAAAGAGATAAAAAGCTGCCTTCTCGGTGTCCAAGGCCTCCAGGGGCTCGGGGCAGGTGCCTCCGGCCCTGGCCAGGGGGCTGCTCCCCGTCACCCGGCGAGGAGCGGGGACCCCCCTTCGGGGCCGGGCAGTCCCGGCCTGAAGAAACCGAGAGGCAAACCGGGCTCCCCTCGCCGAAAGGTGGGATGGAGCCGCCCGCCCTTCCCGCGGCTGGTTCCCCGCCCGCCCCGCGGGCCCCACTCACCCGTGCCCGGCCCTCCGCTCTCCTCTTCCCGCCGCTCGCCCATGGCCGGCGCTCTCTCCTCGCCGTTCCCCGCCCCTCACACCGCCCGCATGGCCGCCCCGCCCGGCCCTGAGCGCGGCTCCGCTCCCGGCGGGGCTCCGGGAGGGCGCGGCGCTACCGGGCCGGGCGAGCCCTTGGGTTCAGGCACTGCGGGGCTGCATTTGGGGCGGGCGCGCTGCGGGCCGCCGCCATCCGCCGGCCCCAGGAAGTGAAAGGGCGCCGCGGCGGGCCGGCGCGGGCGGGCCGGGAGGCAGGGCCGGGGCCGGGCGGCGTCAGCGGGATAAAAAAAAACAGAAAGTGAAAACTGAACCGGAAAGAGAGAGCGCGGCCGCGCCCGCGGCTTTCCTCTTCCCGCGGGTCACCGCCGCGCCGGCCCCGGCCCCCGGCGGCCCGGCCCGCCGGGCCCGCGTTCGCCCGCTGGCCCGGGCGCCTTCCCTCGCCTCAGCCGTTCTGCCGGCCGCTTGCTTTGGGCCTGGCCTCAGCACCCCCCCGCCCCGTCCCCGCTCACCTCGGCGCCGGTCTGCAGCTCGGCCCTTCAGGCTTCGCTTCCTGCCCTGGGCCCTGGCCCTCACCGCAGTCCTGCCCCCGGCCCCGCAGTCCTGCCCCCGACCCCTTGCTCGGGACCTTCCCCCAGTCCCTCAGCCCCTCACCCTGGGCCCCGTCCCTCACCTCAGTCCTTTCCCCTCAGTGCCTTCCCTCAGCCTCTTCGACCTTCCCTCAGTCCCCCCCCAGCCCCTCCCCTGACCCCCTCAGCCCTTTCCCTGATCCCCTCAGCCTCTTCCTTCACCTCTGCCCTCAGCCTCTTCCCTCATCTTTCTTTCGCTCTTCTGGCCCCTTCCCTCATCTCCTCATCCCCTTTCGGTGCCCTCAGCACCTCCATTCCTCAGCCTCTTCCCTGTCCGCGCTGCCGCTCTTGCCCCTCCTTGGCAGCAGCCGCCATGCGGTGGGGTTGCTCCGTAGGATCTTCCCTGGGGTGTTAAAAAGTGCCTGGTCCCTCTCCGATACTCTGGGTTTTGTTCCTCTGTTGATAACATGGAAGTGGGTGGCCCAGGGGTGGATTTGCTCCAGGAGTGAAGGGGGTAGAATAAATGTTTAAGCAGAAAAAGTGGATTAATAATCCAGTTTCCTTCCACCACTCGGAATCTGTCTAGATCTGGGCAACCTGACCTTGAACGCTTCCAGGGGTGGGGCATCCACAACTTCTCTGGGCAACCTGTGCCAGTGTCACCAGCCTCATCGTGAAACATTTCCTCCAGTCTAAACCTACCTCTGTCAGTTTACAACCGTTGCCCTTTGTCCGGTCACTACAGGCCTTGGTAAAAAGTCTTTTTCCATCTTTCTTATAAGCTCCCTTTATATATTGAATATATACTGGTTAGATTGGAGCTTTCTGGGAGGGTAGAGGACAACAACTGTGCTCCAGAGCCTTTTCATCTTGCTCCAAGGTCTCTCTTGATGGTTCTGAGTTGCCTCATCGCAGTTTCGTCGGACCCTACGGGGTATGGTAGGAGTGGATGATAATTTTTAGTGTTCACCAGGCTCAGCAGCCTCTCAGGGACATCGCGAAGGCAGCAGATAGTGATGCAATAGACCGGAGCAGGGAACAGGACGATCTGGGCTTGCGCAACCTCTTACGCGAGGGGTTGTGTGAACACAGTGTGCCAAAAGACCGGTCAACAGTTGTGTTGCATGAACGTGCGTTCGCCTGTGCGGGGTGGTGGGTGCTTGGAGAGGAGCTCACCCCGGATTTCAGATACTTTTGACGATGAGATCCGTGGTGCTGTGTCCACACAGCGCTGCATGTTGTGGACACACAGTGCGGCCACCCAGCTGAGCTAATAAATGGACGGTCACAGCCTTGGCAGGAAAGATGGCAAACAAAGGAAAAAAGGAGAAAGAACAATGAGACAACAACGTGCCAGCTTACTTATAAAGTCACTTATTACCCAAAGCCAGGCTGCAGGTCAGTCACCAGCCACTACAGATATTTCACCAATCCCAAGAATTTGCTACCGCAGCAGCAGCGAGCGCAACGAGACCCGCGCGGTTTAGTGTTGGGAATTATTCCTGAGGAACTGCAGGGTTTCTGGGGGAGCTCCTGTCTCAACCATCTATTCCTGTTTCATCTATTAGAAAACCAAGGAATTTGAGGGAATCTTCTCATCATTTTGGCGGGTAGAGCAACAATGGGAGCTTCTGGCGGTCAGGCCATTTCTAACTGGAGTTTCTAGGTTGCTGTTCGGTGCCTTTCTGAGTGGTGACACTTGTGGTCTGTGCAAGAGGAGAGCCCATGGCCTAACTGCGGTGGGGACCTAGCTCCTGGCAATGCTCTATTTTGACTTCTTTGGAAGGATGACTCATAAAGTTCTGGCATCGTTGCGAGTCTAAAATAAAGAAGGAGTCATTCGAAGATCTATTTCCTCTTTTATTCAGAAAAAAAAAAGGATGGTCCCTGCAGATGCTGTCAGTTCTTCGTGAAAGAAAATAGTCACAGTGGAATGAGTTAACTGGGAGGTGGAAGCAGCAGCTCCTGAAAAGGACAGCGTCCTCCCAACAATAAAGCCCATCATTAGAGCTCACATCATTGTTGACTCTGTGGGGCAGCAGCAGGAACTCCAGCTGCCCAGCTGCTGTGGGAAGGCCACGAACGCGGCTGGCAAACATGGGATGATGCGGGACCTGGGGGCTCCCTCCCCTTTTCCTGCCCACGTGTCAATCATGGGAGAGCAGATGACAGAAATACGTGGAAACACTGAGGTTCTCTTGGGTTTCCTCCCATTTCCTCATAACACGTGGGATGGAAGATTGGTTTGGTGCTCACTTGATTTCCTAAGGAAAGGAGGCTTGTGGAGATAGAGAACTTGTGGGCTCGTGTGACCTCTTTGGTAGCCCCTTGTGTTTGGCCGTTCCTGCTGGTACATCCAGAAAAACTGCAGAGCTCTTTTGAAAGGTGTCATGTTCAGACCATGAAAAGTTTATGCAAAGACTTCTGGGCACTGAGGAGGGGCGGGACCAGGCAGCTCGCTTAGAGATGGCTGCTGCACACCTCCCTCCGCAAAGTTTGAGTCCTTCTGGTTTAATCCAGGTGGACAGAAAGAGGTTTGCTCCTGCTCATTATTTTCTGTAAAGGAAGGTGAAACCAAACTGCCAGGAAATGCATGAAACACAAAGTCGAGAACTTCTTGACCCAGAGGTCTACAACACTGTGAGGGTGACTGTCATAGAGTCACAGGAAGGTTTGGGTTGAAGGGACTCTCAAAGCTCCTCCAGCCCAACCCCCTGCAGGGAGCAGGGACATCTGCACCCAGAGTAGGGTGCTCAGAGCCCCAAGGGTCAACCTGACCTGCCATGGTGCCAGGGATGGGGCTTCTGCCACCTCTCAGGGCAACCTGGGCCAGGCTCTCCCCACCCTCAGCAGCAACAATCTCTCCCTTCTCTCTGCTCTCCATCTCCCTCTCCCACTTGAACCCATCAGCCCTTGTCCTGTCCCAACAGCCCCTGCTGAACAGCCCCTCCCCAGCTTTGGGACAGGCCCCTTGAAGCACTCAAAGGCCGCACTAAGGTCTCCCCGCAGCCTTCTCTGCTCCAGGCTGAACCCCCCCAGCTCTCTGCTCTCTCCTCCCAGCAGAGGGGTTCCACCCTCGGCTCATTGCTGTGGCCTCCTCAAAAACATCATCCCCCATAACGCTGTCTTGTCCTGTCCTTCACTCAACTCAAGCAAAACTCCCGTAATCACGCTGAGGTCTTGCAGCAAGCGAACCAAATTCAGCCCAAGAGAGACTGAGACGAAACACAGGGGATTGTTCCTCCGAGAGAAACAGCTGACTCAAAACCTTCCTCCTGTGTCTCCTGCAGTAAAGCACAGTTCAGATTTTCAGTTTCTAGTTTGATTTATTCTTGTGTTTGTTTTTTTGGGGCTATTTTGGCATCTTGCAACATCCTACGAAACCAACTTTATGCTGGAGTTTTGATGACAAACAGCTGGGCGGCTCTAGTGGCACAGGGGAATCAAAACCAAAGTTGTTCCAACACCCAACCAAGACCCACCGAAAGCCTCTAACAATCCCCAGCTTGTTTTACGGTGTTTCCACAGCGCTGTAAAACCACACACCGCGCAGGCAGCTACAAGGACTCAGGAAATGAGTCAAAGATGACAAGAATGTGACAAAGTGCAGATGAGCGTTTTCAGTGGAGAGCAAGTGATTTTTTATTTTCCAGTCCCTTTGCCATTTTTTCCTTACTTTTTCTTACTACGTGAACGTGGCAGCAGGTCCACCCCTGTGCTGGCCAGAAGATTCCCCCTGGAGCTGTTTAATTTCCTGCAGTGGAAAATTGGGTTTCTTGAAAATTAATATTTTCAGGAGAAAAATGTCCACTGCTGGAAAGCATTTATTTTTCCCTCAAAGTGGAGAACACTCCACCTTGGTGCTGAACTTCAACTCCTGGGTTGAGTTCTGGCCTCTCACTGCCAGAAGGACATGGAGGGGCTGGAGCGTGTCCAGAGAAGGGCAACGGAGCTGGAGCAGGGTCTGGAGCACAATGTGCTGAGGAGCGGCTGAGGGACCTGGTGGGGTTGAGCCTGGAGAAAAGGAGGCTCAGGGGAGACCTTCTGGCTCTGACAACTCCCTGACAGGAGGGTGGAGCCAGGAGGGGGGAGTCGGTCTCTTCTGCCCAGAAACAAGCGACAGGATGAGAGGAACCGGCCTCCAGTTGTTGCAGGGAGGTTGAGGTTGTCCCTGAGGAGCCATTTCTGTCCCGCTGGGGTTGTGCAGGCGTGTCCCAGGCTGCCCAGGGCAGTGGTGGAGTGCCCATCCCTGGAGGGGTTTCCCAGCCATGTGGAGGTGGTGCTGAGGGCCAGGGGTCAGTGGGGACCTGGCAGTGCTGGGGGAGCGGGGGGACTTGCTGAGTTTAAAAATCTTTTCCAAGCTGTTTTGAATCCATTTCTCGTGTCTCCTCACTTCTCCAGCAGTGTAATACAAGTAGGACACAAGAAAGCTGATACCTCTGTCAAGACCTGGAGGTAGATGAGAAACAGTTCTTCACACCATTGCGTGGTGGTTGCCCAAGCTGCGGCCGCTCTGGACAATGCTCGGCTCCGCTCGCGAGTTCAGGCATCGCTGTTTTGAGTGCGCGGCTCCTTGAGAGCTCAGGAAGCGCAGAGTCAAGTTTTGTTTCTCAGAGCAGCACCCAAATTTAACTCCTCGCCCACACAGACAGCAGCCCACGGGGCCGGTTTCTCTTTGCCAAGGCAAAACACACGCAGGGCATCAAGACCTCGTCCAAACGCCTCATAATTAGCAGCTTCCTAAATAATCCGTCGGGAATTGGGACAGCAAACGCTTTGAGAGAACGTGCAAGATTTTAGGGCATATTTATGGTCATGTTCGGAGTGTGATGCGCAGCCAGGGGGTTGTGCTTGGAGCCCTGTTCCCGCGGCAGCTGAGCTGGTATGATGGGGATCGGATACTGGAGACACCAGTACCGCTGCTGATGGTTTCATTGGTGTCCTGCAGGTTCTGCTGCTGCCTCCACGTGGACACGGGCTTTTGGAAGCTCCGAAAATACAGATTTTCAGGAACGCGTCTTACTGAGCTCCTGCCCTGGAAGCGCAGAGATCTGGGGTAGACAGCAGACAATGGCCACCAGTGCCACCACTACCCCCTGCTACACATACACCACTGACCCCAGTACCCCTTCCCACACCCCAGTTCCCCCAAATACCACTTCCCCACACACACCAGTAGCCCTCCTCACACACCAGTACCCTCTTCCCCACACTCACCAATGCCTCCAGTCACCCCAAACACCAGTGTCCCCAGTACCCCTTCTCCCCATCTAGCAATGTGCCCGGTACCTGCTCCCTACGCAAACCAGTACGCCCAGAACCCTGTCCCCACATACACCAGTACCTCCACTACCCCTCCTGCCACACCAGTGCCCCCAGTATCCCCTTCCATCCCCGGTACCCCAAGTACCCCTCCCCACACATACCAGTGTCCCCAGTTCCCTCTCCCTACACACAAATGTACCCCCACCACCCCTTCCTCACCAACCAGTGCCCCCAGTACCTGCTCCCCATATTCACCAGTGCTCCCAGTGCCCGCTCCTTACACAAACGTGTACCCCCAGAACCGCCCCCCCCATACACCAGTGCTCCCAGTACTCCCAGTCTCTCCTCCCACACACACCAGTTCCCCCGCACCAGTGTCCCCAGTACGCCGCCCCGCCCCGCTACTACAACTCCCGGCGGCCGCCGCGGCCGCAGCCGGTGCCCGCAGCCGGTGCCCGCCGCCGGCGTCCGGAGGCGGAGCGGAGCGGAGCGGAACGGAACGGAACGGAACGGAGCGGAGCGGAGCGGCGGAGGCCGGAGCTCGGCGCCCCGCGGCGGGCCCGGGCCATGGAGAGCCCCGTGGGCAGCGGCTCCCTGCGGGGCGAGATCAGTGCGTGGGGAGCGGCGGGGCCGCGGGGCGGCGCGGGGGCTTGATCCGCGCCGGGGCGGGAGGAGGCGGCTGGTAGCGTCGTGTTTTGGGGTGGGCAGGGTGGTCATGGGGTGGGCAGGGTGGTTATGGGGTGGTCGAGATGGTTATGGGGATGGCCAGGATGGTTCAGAGGTGGTCGGGATGGTTTAGAGGTGGGCAGGATGGTTATGGGTTGGTCAGGGTGGTTATGGGTTGGTCAGGGTGGTTATGGGGTGGTCGAGATGGTTATGGGGATGGTCAGGATGGTTTAGAGGTGGGCAGGATGGTTATGGGGTGGTCAGGGTGGTTTAGAGGTGGTCAGGGTGGTTATGGGTTGGTCAGGGTGGTTATGGGTTGGTCAGGGTGGTTTAGAGGTGGTCAGGGTGGTTATGGGTTGGTCAGGGTGGTTATGGGGTGGGCAGGGTGGTCATGGGGTGGGCAGGATGGTTATGGGGATGGCCAGGATGGTTTAGAGGTGGGCAGGATGGTTATGGGAGTGGGCAGCATGGTCTGGGGAGTGAGTGGTGTGAGCCGAGGTGAGGGATAAGAGGAAGGTGAGGATGCTCTTGGAAGAGCCCCTGCGTCTGGGCTTGAGGAATTGTCCTTGCTCCTCCACGGACTAAGGTGCTGTGTGATCCAGAGAGGTGGTGCTGGGGAGCTGCAGGGGAGGGGATGTCTCCCTCCTTGGATGGAGACGGTGGGTGGGAGCCATGCAGCACCCCCGAGAGCCCAAACTGTGCCTCCTGCCAGCGGCTGCCTGGTAACCCCTGCCGGGTCACCCGGCTGCGGTCTTCCCTCCTGCTCCGTAACCCCGGGTGCAGCCGCCTGGGGCTGTGGGACTCCATCCGTGGGGATTGGGGTGGTGTCTCTCACGAGAGCCTGCCTGTGCCGCAGGAGAGGAGAGGTTTGAGGAGCCTGGA
This sequence comes from Bucorvus abyssinicus, assembly GCA_009769605.1. Classification (NCBI taxonomy): domain Eukaryota; kingdom Metazoa; phylum Chordata; class Aves; order Bucerotiformes; family Bucorvidae; genus Bucorvus; species Bucorvus abyssinicus. The sequence continues at coordinate 1,638,861 of CM020025.1, forward strand.
GTTCTCAGGTTTGGTGAACTGAGTGAAATGCTGCTGGAGCTTGTTCTTCTCCCCAGTCCTGTTGGTGACAAAGCGATGCTGCGCAGTGGCTCTTCAAGAGCTCTCTCCTCATTTGGACTTCTTGCTTCTCCTCACATGCACTATGAGAAGCTCCAGGGAAGGAGGAACGTCCTGCCCAGGGACATCGGCAGAGGGAACGAGGCTCCAGAACCATTGGCTTGTGTTGAGCATTTCCAGCTTTATGCTGGTGGTTCAAATGCTGCGTTTAGGGATGGAGTGAGGGACGGTCAGTCCAACTGCAGTCCATGACAAGGTGCTTACTTTTTCTCCTGCTCCCTCAGCTCTTGCCTCGTCACAGGGTCTGACAGAGGGCAGGAGCTGTAGTTGAGTCTGTTTTGCCGATGGATGATGCTGTTGGTTGGTGCTGGGAAACTAAGCCCGGCCTTGTCCCGTGTAAGCGTAGACGCTCGGCGAAGGCATTGAAGTTAGAACCTTGGTTGTCGAAGCTCCGCTGGCTTTTCGGGAAGATCGTTTTGGCTAGAGTTGCTCTCTGGAGGTGTCCCCTTCCCTGGGACTTCAGGTGGAGCCAGAAGGGACTGTGCTCCTCATGCTCAGTTAAGAGCTCGCTGGGATGAAGCTGGACCTAATGAAGCTGGACCTAACGAAGCTGGTGAAGAGTCTAGAGACCAGGTCTTATGAGGAGCGGCTGAGGGACCTGGTGGGGTTGAGTCTGGAGCAAAGGAGGCTCAGGGGAGACCTTCTGGCTCTGACAACTCCCTGACAGGAGGGTGGAGCGAGAGGGAGGAACAAGTGACAGGACGAGAGGAACCGGCCTCCAGTTGTTGTTGCAGGGAGGTTGAGGTTGTCCCTGAGGAGCCATTTCTGTCCCGTTGGGGTTGTGCAGGCGTGTCGCAGGCTGCCCAGGGCAGTGGTGGAGTGCCCATCCCTGGAGGGGTTTCCCAGCCGTGTGGAGGTGATGCTGAGGGCCAGGGGTCAGTGGGGACCTGGCAGTGCTGGAGGAGCGGGGGGACTCGAGGAGATCAAAGGGCTTTTCCAACCAAACGGTTCTGTGGTTCGGTGACTGCTGCTGGGGTTTGGACTTGGACAGGGTTTCGAGCGAGCACCGCAAAGCGTTTCAGAGACGGTATGAACAGTCCCCGAGAGGGCGGCGGTCAGCGGGGAACCCACAAACACGGAGCACCCGATTTAAAATCACACGCTGAGGGGGGACACGGGGTGGAATGAGCTCCTCGGTCCCTGCTCTCTCCTCCAGCTGCCCGCCCACGTCCCCCCTCTGCTTTTCTCCAGCACAGACTCACCTGCTCCCCGCGTGTGTGGGTTTATCTATTTACTTTTTTAATTACTCCTTCCTCTCCAGGCTTCTGGGCCGATCGAACGCCGGTTCACGAAGCAGCCCGGCGGGGGGAGATCCGGCAGCTGCAGCAGCTGATCGAGAGCGGAGCCTGCGTCAACGCCGTCACCTACGACTCCATCACGCCGCTGCACGAGGCCAGCCTGCGAGGCCAGGCGCAGTGCGTGAAGCTCCTGCTGGCTGCAGGGGCTCAGGTCTGGGGACTTCATCTTCATATCCTGAAGTTATTTGTGAGATCTGGAGTCTTCTCGTGTGGCTCGAGGCTCTTCTCCGTCACCCCGGGCTTTCCTGACAGTCAGCAGAGGATGATGCGTCTTCTCAGAGGGCGTTTGAGCTCGATGGGGGCTTACAGAGCCTCCGGGAAGCGTTTCTGTGTGTCCCCCTCTGTCCTCACCCTGTTGGCAGGGCCCGGGGTGACGATAAACCAAGTTTAGGTGACTCAAGTGTCTAAAGTTAAACGTACTGATGGAAATAACAGCCTGAGCTGGTGACGCCGCTGTGCCCTGGGAGCGGTGGGAACAGCGCGAGGCGGGTCGCTGGCAGTAGCCACCAGCTCTTCCCTGAGCCCAGACGGTTTTCGGGGTTAGAAGAAGTAAAACCCGAGACAGGAGGGTGCTGCCACGCAGCAGCCCGCGGGTTCCTCACAGCTTTTTTTCTTGCCTTGAAGGTGGACGCCAGGAATATCGACGGCAGCACTCCGCTCTGCGACGCCTGCGCCTCGGGGAGCATCGAGTGCGTGAAGGTGCTGCTGTCCCACGGCGCCAAGGTGAACCCGCCCCTTTACACGGCATCTCCGCTCCACGAAGCCTGCATGAACGGTACATCGGCGTGGGCCGGTCTTTGCAGCCTGAGGGGGGAAAACCCCAAACGCAAGCTGCTGCTGCTCGTCAGCCCATCACAGCAGCATGGCAGCCATAGGCGGACACATCTCCTGGTGAAGGCAGAAGGCAAAGCGCTGGTGTTACTGGGTGGATAACGCTGTCCCTCGTGTTGGGTGCTTTTATCCCACGTGTCAGACGTGGGACAAGGTGTGCGGCACACCCACGTCAGCTCCTTTCTCTTAGGAAACCTGGAGCCAAACCAGAAGCTTGGCTCTTGTGACCAGAGGGGTGTTTGTGTTCTTTCCCTCTGATCCGAGTTGAGAGGGAATAAATTCTAAGCTGAGGGACCTGGGGGGGTTGAGCCTGGAGCAAAGGAGGCTCAGGGGAGACCTTCTGGCTCTGACAACTCCCTGACAGGAGGGTGGAGCGAGGGGGGAGTCGGTCTCTGCTCCTCAGGAGCAAGTGACAGGATGAGAGGAACCGGCCTCCAGCTGCACCAGCAGAGGTTGAGGTTGTCCCTGAGGAGCCATTTCTGTGCCGTTGGGGTTGTGCAGGCGTGTCGCAGGCTGCCCAGGGCAGTGGTGGAGTGCCCATCCCTGGAGGGGTTTCCCAGCCGTGTGGAGGTGGTGCTGAGGGCCAGGGGTCAGTGGGGCCCTGGCAGTGCTGGGGGAGCGGGGGGACTCGAGGAGATCAAAGGGCTTTTCCAACCCCAGCGGTTCCGTGATTCTGATTGCTCTGATTAAGACATGAGACCATCTTACCCGGGAAGTCCTGCCCAGCCACTCCTGCTTGTTCCGAGCTGCTGGAGGGCGCTGTCAGGTGGGAAGGAAGCGCCAGGCACTGCTGGGCAGTGCTGCTGCCTGAGCTGCTCCGTGTCCCTGTCGCTGCCTTTTCCAGCTGGAGGGTCTGTCCAGGGGGTATGAGAAGACTGCAGGGGCCAAAACCAGGCCCCAGGTGGTGCATTCCCGCCACTCTCTGCTCCCCCCATCCTCTGTTCAAGCCTTTTGGACATTTTGGTATGGATCAGGGAGCAGGAGCAAGTGTCAGGGCTGGCTGTGACAGCCGCAGAGGCAGGGGAGCGGCAGAGGGGTCCTGAGGTGCAGTTCCTGCCTTGAACCGCCACTTGCACGGACCCAACAGCAGGAGAGTGGCCATGTCCCCGTTAGATGATGGTGACCAAACCTCTTAATCGTTTTGTGCCTCAGTTTCCCAGTGTAATACCTCCTCTGTCCTCCCCCCAAACATTAAACCAGGTTTTTGTGGGCCAGACTGATCTCAGCACGTCATACGCTCCTGACTGAGCTGGATTCTTCCTTTTCTCTCGGCTCTTCCCTTTCTAAAGGCAGCTCAGAGTGTGTGCAGCTCCTCATCGACGTCGGAGCCAACTTGGAGGCTCACGACTGCCATTTTGGGACGCCCCTACACGTGGCCTGCGCCAGGGAGCATCTGGACTGTGTGAAGTTGCTGCTCAAGGCAGGTACGGCCGCCACGGTGTTTGCTGCTGGGAGGGCAGGAGGTGGTGGAACCTGTGTGCAGCATTTCCCTCAGAGCTCTGCAGGGCCCTTCTTGTTGAAGAGCTCGTTCATCCGCAGCATAATACAGAATGGTTTGGGGTGAAGGGACCTTCCAAGCTCACCCAGCCCAACCCCCTGCAGGGAGCAGGGACATCTGCACCCAGAGCAGGGGGCTCAGAGCCCCAAGGGCCAACCTGACCTGCCATGGGGCCAGGGATGGGGCTTCTGCCACCTCTCGGGGCAACCTGGGCCAGGGTCTCCCCACCCTCAGCACCAACAATCTCTCCCTTCTCTCTGCTCTCCATCTCCCTCTGCCAGTTGAACCCATCAGCCCTTGTCCTGTCCCAACAGCCCCTGATGAACAGCCCCTCCCCAGCTTTGGGACAGTCCCCTTGAAGGACTCAAAGGCCGCACTAAGGTCTCCCCGCAGCCTTCTCTGCTCCAGGCTGAACCCCCCCAGCTCTCTGCCCTCTCCTCCCAGCAGAGGGGTTCCACCCTCGGCTCATTGCTGTGGCTCCTCTGGCCCCGCTCCAGCAGCTCCCTGTCTCTGCTGGGCTGAGGAGCCCCGAGCTGGACCTAGCCCTGCAGGGGGGTCTCTCTCCCCAGAGCAGAGCGGGGCAGAGGGGCAGGATCCCCTCCCTCGTCCTGCTGCCCACCATATACAGATGACAAAAGTGACAGGTTTGGCCTTTACCTGAGCCAAGCTCAAAGCTTCAGCATTTTCCCAGCGTGTGCCTGTCAGAACCCAGTCTGATGTTCCCAGTTCAATTCCCATTCTCTTATTTCAATAGAATTCAGAACTCTTCAGCCCTCTGGATTTGGAATTCTTGTCTTTCCCTGCGCTTGCTTTGGCCCAGGGTGGGGATTTGTTCCGTGGAACGTTAGTTAGCCTGTTCCCAGCCCCTCCGCTGCCCTGTCTTGGGCACCTTTTAATGGATTCCCCAGAAGCGCCCGTTTCTCCTCATTAATTATAAGGAGGGTTCGTGGTGGCTACACATCAGTGAGGTTCAGTTGGCCTCCGCTGAACAGATCAGGGGATAAAATGCAGGCGGTTGTGGTGGGATTGGAAGGACCTTCTGCTGTCACCTTATAAAAGCCAAACTTCCTTAGTAAAAATATCCGTCACTAGGACTTGGTGCCGCAGTAATGAGCTGAAACACCTCGTGGGGAGGTGTTTCTGTTTCCACAGTTAACAAAGGCGTCACTGTTTGCCGGGAGCGGGAGGTGACTGGGGACGGCTCTGCGCTGCCTTTGGACAGCGCAGGTCCAGGAAGCCATCCTGAACTTCACCCTCAGCAGCTTGTTTGCCCAGTAACGCGGACTAAAATCCTTTCTCCGCAAGAAAAACACGAAGCCGGAGGAGGAAACTCATGGGTTGCCAGCACGGAGAACTGGTTCGGCGGTTTGGTTTCCTGTTTGTGCTGGTTTGTTTGGATCTTGTTCTCGCCGCTCGCGCGTGTTTCCAGGGCGGTTTTTTCTCCGGTCAAACCACTCCTCACGTTTGGGTCAAGTAAGGCTTTCACAAACAGGTTTGTTTTTTCTTGCTGGCCTCAGGGGCGAATGTGAACGCTGCTAAACTTCACGAGACGGCCCTCCACCACGCCGCGAAAGTGAAAAACGTGGATCTGGTGGAGATGCTGATTGAATTCGGGGGAAACATTTACGCAAGGGACAACCGAGGGAAGAAGCCGTCGGATTACACCTGGAGCAGCAGTCCCACAGCAAAGTGCTTTGAGTACTACGAAAGTAAGTGAGAGATGATCCCTCTGCCCCAGGAGCTCAGCGACTGCCAGCTCCACGGCACCACATCACGGGTCTCAGTCCACTGTGGTTTGTAGAGCTCTGCGCATCTTCCTGTGGAGGTACAGGGCTCTTGGCAGCAGGTAGATGGCAGCTGGCTGTAGCGCAGTTGTGGTTGAGTGTCAGTGGTAAGATGGTCCAGACGATGCCCTCACTGAATTCAGGTCCTTCTCCGTTGTCAGCAGCAGCGTTTGTGCTTTGGTGCATTAAGTCAGGTCCAGGAAATCCCCCAGCTGAAACCTCATGTGGGGCAGGGAATGTCTTAAACTTCAGCTGGGCTGATTTGGGAGAAGTCATTTGACTGAGGTTTGAAGATGGCTTTAAATCAATCTTTTTCTTGGTGACCCTTAGTGGACCTCAGAGGAGTAATTCAGAGACCCTTCTGAGCATTTGCAGAGCGCTGCTCAGCACCACTGCCTTAGGTGATCCTAAAAGTCATAGAACCACAGACTGGTTTGGGTTAGGGAGACCTTCCAAGCTCCTCCAGCCCAACCCCCTGCAGGGAGCAGGGACATCTGCACCCAGAGCAGGGTGCTCAGAGCCCCAAGGGCCAACCTGACCTGCCATGGTGCCAGGGATGGGGCTTCTGCCACCTCTTGGGGCAACCTGGGCCAGGCTCTCCCCACCCTCAGCAGCAACAATCTCTTCCTTATAGAAAGAAAAAATTCTTCCTTGTAGAAGAATAAAGTATTTTGGGGCTTCGGAGTCCTTTGTGTGGTGAGCACCTTGGAACCTCCTCTCCCCCTGACTGCTCCCTGTAGCAGCCTCTGAGTTACTCCTGGCTCTCTCTTCTTCAAGAGCGGTGAAACGTGCTGGTCTGGCTGCGGCTGAGCTGGTGGGAGAGGTTGACTCCTGCATGCCCATAAACACTCCTTATACCTTGCCAGAGTTTACTGCCCGCTGAACCCAGCTGGCAGAGCTGCACGTGGAGTTGCTTTTCAACACCGACTACCGTAAGAGTACCGCGTGGCTTTATTAGTAATTAATTCAATTTGTGTCATTAAAGTGATTAGATCCAGGAGAGATGCAGGTCTTGGAGGCTGGTGGTTGTTGAGGCTGTGGGGTTAGGGATGGCACTTCCAGAGCAGCGTGCCCGATTGTCACTCTACGTCCATGCCTGAGCATCGACACGTAGTCTGGGGGCTGTCGGGAAGAGGGTCGGGCAGTTTTCTGGGAGCTCTCAGCAGAACGCTGAGCGAAAAGCGTTAAAAAAAGGAGAAGCAGAGCGGTAGGGAAGTGTTGGAAGGAGGTTTGTTCCTACACGCGGTGTTGCTGAGGATACAGCATCACTGAGGAGAATCCGAGGGCCTTGGACAGCCCCAGTGGGTCAGAGCAGGTGACCCCGTGGGCTCCGCTGGGTGCCTGAAGGGAGCTGGGGGGAGCGCACTGGAGCCGTGCTCCCTGTTCCTGGTGGGATTTACAGCGGGATGAGCCTTGAGAGAGCATGACCGTGGCTCTGCAGCGCCTTCCGTGGGCCCGGGTGCTGTGGGGGGTTGAGCACTCTTAAGCGGAGCCAGGCTTGGGATCACGGCGGGGACGATGCCAGGCGTCACCCTCCCGGGAGCTCTGGGCTCAGCGGGGGGATCGGCCGCCCACCGAGCTGCAGCCCTAACTTCGGGTCCTCTTTTGTCGTTCTAGAAACACCTCTGAGCTTGTCACAGCTCTGCAGAGTGACGGTGAGGAAAGCCGCCGGGCAGCGGGCGCTGGAGAAGATCGCCAAGCTAGATATTCCTCCGCGATTAATCCAGTACCTGTCCTATAACTGACAGGGGCGAGGGTGGCCGGGAGGGACGGGGTCTTCAGCTCCCGCAGTATGAAGTCTCTGTCTCTCTTCTACCTCCCCCCACAAAGCTCATCTTAATTTAAGCAAACGGGTGTAAACAGTATTTATGAGGCAGCACTTCCTCTTCTCCCTGGGCAAAGCCAGGCTCAGGCAGCGCGTGGCACTGGCTCGCGGTGGTCACGTCTGCTGGGGTGACCTGTCAGACTGTCGCTGCGTTGGAGGCTGTGGCTCTCGCTCTTTCAGGGGGATGGATCGTGCCTCATTGGCCCTTGTCTCCAGCCGAAAGGCGTCTCCGTATGATCTAGCCAGGGTCCCTCTGCAGTCAGTGAAGAGAAACAGATGCTTGTGGAGCGTGATTCATCTGTCCTGTTTTAGCTGCCCGTGCTGGGACGATGCCTCGGCAGCGCCGGTCTCTGCTGACTGCAGAGGGATTTGAAGGTGATGCCCTCGTGTACGGACGTCTGCGTGTCTGCAGTGGGAACGCTGGCTCCCACCTCTGTGTTAGGAACTCGAGTGACAAGGGCCTAATGCCAAGGGACAAAGCTCGAGGGACCTGCCTCTCTAGCTGGAGGCAGATTGAGTCCCCAGCAAGCTCAGGACTAAGCTGCAGCCGGTTACTGACTTTCCGTGAACGTCAGCGGGCTTTGGCTGACCACCAGCAGGGAGGACAAGCTGCTGCAGACCAGGGTTGACTTTGCCCATCCTCTGTCCTCGCTGAAGGTGAGCCAGCTCTTCCCGTAGCGTTCCTTTAGGGTATCACCACGTCTCCTTTTGGAGCCCAAGCAGGAAGCAGGTCTCTCTGCACGGCCAAGGGTGCTTCCCTCCGGATGGCTGGTCCCCAACCATAGTTCTCCACTTCCTCTGAGCTGCTGTGGCCACTCTGTTGGTTTTATGTGCAATAAGTTGGCAGAGCTGCTGCCCCGTGGTGCCCACAGCACGGTGAGGGCACGTCCCTTGCATAGCGATGCAGCAGACCCCCGTGGTGTCTACCCACACGAGAAAGGCAGGAGGGCTGGGCTCTGCCGTGGGTTTTGAGAGTTGGACTTTTATTTTTCCCCCTCTTAGTTCCTCTCTCAGTGCCAGAGGGAGGTTGGCAGCAGGAGCCAGCCCTGAGCCCATTGGCTTCAGCAGGCGTGACCGCAGCTCTGTCCTTTGGTGGTTTAAACCTTCGTTTGCTTGAACAGAGCCGAAGTTGTCGTCTACCTTCCAGACGAGACGCTACGTGTTGTCTGAAGGCAGTAACCCACAGGACAGGTGATTCCAAGGGGATGGAGCTCCCTGATGCCCCCGTGGCCAGTCTCAGCACTGTGGTACGTTACAAAACCCACTGTCTAAGGTGACACCGAGCTAACTCAGGGCTCTCACCATCCTTCACGCTGTGAGAGCCAACGGTCACTCGCCTGCTGCCGGCAAGAGCTCGTGCTCGCCCAGCCAGCACGGTGGGCTCAGCCTCGGGAAAAGAACGTAAGCACAGGGTAGAAGAGCTGAGGTGGAACCGAATGCACTTTAATGGTGACCAGAAATCACTTTTTTTTTTTTTAATTTTGGGTGAGGGTTGTTCCCCCCCCACCCCTTTGTTGTGTTTTTTGTTCTGCTGTGCTGTATCATATAGAGCTGGACGGAAAAAAGTTGGCGATGCTGCTCTTTGGGGGATGGTCTGCTTCTGACTCTGAGGTTTGGGGTTGGAGTATCAGAAATGTGAAATTACCAAGTAGCTCAGGGAAGCCCTAGAGATGTTCATCGTGGGGTTCATCCCAGTGACTGACAGGGTAACGGTTTTCTGTTCTATCTTCCAAGAGAAGCCTCCTCTGCCCCACGTGCGTGTCCTTCCACATAAATCTGTATTGGGAAAGCGCACCTGTGGGTGACCTGGGGTGAAACTTTCCCCCTGGGTTCAAATTCCTCCTTGTTCGGTCGCTTTAAGAGGGTGAAATAATGAACTGGTGAAGTCCAAGTTCCCAATGTAAAAACAAAAGCTTCCTCGAACAACCAAGAATAAAATTACAAGTTCCTCTTTACATCATTGTGATGTTTTTTCCTCTCGTTGAAGGCACCTCTCTGGTAGATCCTGAAGTTTGGTAGCAGCTTTCTTCAGACATCCCCTGGTTACAGCCGTGTGTGGAGGCAGAGGTGTGCCAGGCAAGTCCTTTGAGAGCCAGCGAGCTGGAGAACAACCCCTGAGTTGTTCCCCGGTGCGGTGGCTGTTGATGACCCAAAGGGGGTTACTTGTGCGTTTCTGGGTTTCTAAACCACAAGTGAAAATTGAGATTCTTTTCCATCTTCTATCCAACCTCGCCAGCCCTCAGTTCTTTTGGTCCTGCAGGGGTTTCTCAGCAGCTTGTGAGGCATCTTCTGAGCTATTGCGTGTTCCAGCTCAGAGTAAAGGCAAGGTAGATGCCAAATTAAACCGATGGGATGTTTTGGCTTCCCTCAGTATCTCAGACTGCGATTTTTGCGGCAGTTACTGCACGAGTGGTGGCATCTTGCTCGCTGCGGGTGCAGTCTGGAGAGCTGGGAGTCACTGCAGCCCTCTCAAATTCAGATGAAAATTAGAAGCTTTGGAGATAACGCTGCCCTAACTGGGGTTGGGGGCTTCGCTGGGGGTCAGATTTGGATTAAGGTCTCTCCTCTCCTGGTGCAGTGCTGGGAGTGGTCTGAAATAACCCCGCTGCTTGGGGAAGCCCAGGTGAGGACAGGGTTTGCTTTCACCCGTGAAAATCACCTTGTGGACCAGCCTCACTCCTGGGCGCTGCCGCTTGCGCCCGGCCGGGCTTCCTAAGGTCGGCTTGCAAGCGGGGAGCCTGATCGTAGCAGCTTTCCTCCGGTTATGTGAAGTTTGGCCAGAAAAAACAAGGTGTGACCGAAGCGCAGGCCTTGGAAGAAAGCCTCGGCGCCGAAGAATTAACTCCTTGTGCCGCCAGCGGCCGTTGCTTCCCCTGGCCGAGGCGGCGAGGAGCCGCCCTTCCCCTCCGCGCGTGAAGGGAGGGTTTGTGCCCTCGGTTGCGGCTCTCGGGGTCTCGGCGTGAAGACGCAGTGGAGAAGGGAAGACAGCGAACGCAAACAGGGTTGGCATTTCATTTTTTTAGTATCTCCAGGGGGCTTTGCACAAGAGAGGAAGCCCCAGGAGCTGCCCTGACCTTAGCAGCAGCGAACAAAGACCTCAGTGTCCTCTGGAAGGTGGCACCTGGAGGTGAGTAACGCAGCGGTTGCATCACGTTTAGAGCAAGCACGAGCACGAAGTGTCTGTTCTCCCTCCTGATCTGAAAAAACCACCCACCGCTGAAGACCTTGAGTGTTCACCTGAGCTTTCACACACCCTGTTCATCACTGCCCTCCTTCCTGCAGGGGAACGAGCCGTCGCGCGGGCGCTTGCAAGAAGGTGGTGCCTGTCATGCAGGCTTGAGCGGGAGCCAGTGTAAACCGAGTTGGGGGCCGCTCTGCTGGCTTGTGCTGCCTTGAGGTCCAGCCTTGGGCAGCTTGGAGGCTGGTGGACATCCTGTTCCCTGGCCTCGAGGAGGCTGGAGCACCAGTTGTTTCGACATAAGGGTTTTTAAGACCAAGGTTGTTATTTTCACACTTAAAGCCAGCACCTAAATCCATAGCAAAGCATGAGAGGAAAAAAATCCCTGCTGAGTTCTCATGACCTCTGGAGACCTTGACGACTTCCCTGTGGCATCTTTAGGTTTGCCCGTGCTGCTAGTTAACCTCAGGCTCTCTTCCCCATGTGCCACCAGGGACAGAAAAACTCATGGGCCCTGCAGAAGAAACCCCAAACCAACTCCCTGTTCCACCCAGCGGCGCTGGTGCAGCTCGTGCTTTGGTAGGGGCCCGATAACCGTGGTGCTCCTCTGGGTTTAGGCGCTGAGACACCGGGCTCAGGAAGTGTTGACCTCCGTTTGGAGAGGGTACAGCGCGCCACGAAGCTGCTGTTTGTGTTTATGCCCCATCGTCTGATTTTTAACGGTTCCTGGCACGCCGTGGCGGTAAGATTTGGGCGGATGTGAATGCGCTGGAGCGTTATCGGTGATTAAAACTCGCTCTGGAAGGTTTCATCTGTGCCTGACTCTGTTTCTGCTGTAGACGGTTGGGGTCGGGCTGTGGGGTCTGCGTGGGAGCCCTGCCAGCTCTGCCAGCCCCATCCCCAGCTCCCACCAGGCTGCGGGCATGCGGTGCGTCAGCCTGTGGATTTATGGACCTGTGCAACCAGCCAAAATGACCCTCCTGAGGACGAGCCAGCCCAGGTCGGTGCTGGCTGGGTGGCCACGTCTGAGGAGTTAGAGATGGTGGGTCAATGTCCGAGTGGAAACTAGTGACAGGATGTGTCCCTCAGGGTCTGTACTGGGGCCAGTGTTCTTTAATACCTTCCTCAATGGCACGGTGGGGTTGACTGTGCAGGTGCCACCAGGCTGCGAGGAGCAGTTGATTTGCTAGAGGGAAGAGGTGCCACTCCGAGGGACCTGGACAGGCTTCAGGAGCGGGACCATGCAAACCTCGTGTGGTTCAACAAGGCCAAGTGCAGGGTCCTGCCCCTGGGTCAGGGCAACCCCTGGTGTCAGCACAGGCTGGGGGTGAGGGGATGCAGAGCAGCCCTGCGGAGAAGGACTTGGGGTGCTGGGGGGTGAAAAGCTGGACAGGAGCCGGCAACGTGCGCTCACAGCCCAGAAGCCACCCGTGTGCTGGGCTCATCCCCAGCAGCGTGGGCAGCAGGTCGAGGGAGGGGATCCTGCCCCTCTGCCCCGCTCTGCTCTGCAGAGACCTCCCTACAGGGCTGGGTCCATCCCAGGTCAGGTTGTTTGGAGCTCTGAGCCCCCTGCTCTGGGTGCAGATGTCCCTGCTCCCTGCAGGGGGTTGGGCTGGGTGAGCTTTGAGGGTCTCTTCACCCCAAACCACCCCGTGGTTCTACGACAGTCTCCTGTCTGAGAAGGAGCTGATGAAGCCGGGGCGATCCACGCTGCACCTCGGGACTCGGTGGCAGCGTCTCCCTCACCTTTGGCGTCTCCGGGCTCTGTAAATCATCCTGAATCGGTTCTGACTGGTTTTTCCTCCGCGCGTTTCTCCACGGGGTCAGGACCTGGAGGACCTTTAAGTCGCACTTTAACAAGTTCATATTAAAATCACACTTGTTAACCCCTTCGGCACTGACTCGTCCAACGCTCCAATCACTCCTCTGCGACACCCCGAGAGCTGCTCTCCGGCCAACCCTCTCCCCGGCTCCATCCCGGGGACCGGAGGGGCCGGTTCAGGTGGGGAAAAGGTTCCTGTGGCTTTTCAGGGAGCTGGTTTTTGGGGCAATCGGCATCGATGTACGGTGCGAGCGCGAAAAGCCCCAAACCCCGCCGGTTCCGCAGCCGTGGGGCTTGCGGGGAGCCCCTTCCCGGCGCGGTGCCGCTTGGCGGAGCTGCTCCCTCCCAGTACGAGCGGCGGAACCTCCCGGGGGACTGGGAGAGATGGAACCAGCTGGAGAAACACAAATCCTGGAGACGCTTTGAAGAATCGGTGCAACACGCCCGGGCGGTTTCCCGTGGGCGGACGGCGGCGGCATCGCGGGTCCCCCCGAGCCAAGACGCCCTTTGATACCACCAGAGCCCTTAAGGCTGCAGACGCGGCCCCGTTTCACCTGCATCTTGGGGTTTTTTCCCCCCTATCCCTGGTAAAAATTAATAACAACAACAAATCGCCTCCAGGCGCCTCCGTTCCCACCTCGGGGCCAATTCTCCCCGTGGCAAAAAGCTTTTTTCTGTTCCCCGGCTCTGTCAGTAGTAACATTCCCTCTGTTTTAGGGGAGAGTCTGTGTTTTTAAAGAGCAAAATGGGAATTTAGGGTGAGCCGTGCAAACCCAGCGCAGCTCGGGGGAGCACGGGGCGGGTTGTGCCTCCCTGGGTAGGGAAATAGGGCAGAAAATAGGGATGGGGGGCGCTGCAAAGGCTCGTTTTTGGGGGCATCTCTTCTTGCGAGGGCTGATTTGGGGCTAGGGTGGTCCAGAGTGGGAGATGAGAGTTGGGGGTTTTTGGGGGGCTATGAGGAGGGGAAGGCGCTGGGCTCTAATGCTGCAGGGATGGACACGGGGAGTTTATTCTTTGTCTCCTGGGGGGTGATTTATGGAGCTACGGCACCATCCTGCTGCCTGCCCCGGGGGGGGGAGAAAAGAGGGCGCGGACCCCCAGAGGGCTGCGGTGGGCTGCGCGTACGTGGGGCTGCCGGCACGCCGGCCGGCGGGGCCGCGTGCGTGGCTGCTGAGCTCATGGCCCCGTTAATTTCCCGTTAGAAGCCCCAACGGCTCCAGAGCGCTGCAGGGATGGAAAACGAAGCCGCTCCGGTTGCGGCCGCCGCAGTTAACCCCTGCAGGGACGCCTGACTTCTTGGGTTGAGAGAACCAAACTACAGCCCATGAAGGTTGATGGTCACCACCTCGGCCACCCCAAGGACCTCGTCTGGCTCCCGGGGGACTCCAGGTCCCTTCAGATGTCCAGGAAACCCTCCCGGCCCCTTCGAAGACCTCATCCCATTTAATCCCCCGCCAGCTGGCCGGGCTGGAGCCACCTCTGCCCACCCTGCGACGCTGGAAGCCCGGCCACCACGGTGCCCCCGGGAGGGACGGCGGGTGGTCGCATTTCACGCTCAAAAGCCCCCGGGGCTGAGACCGGGGGCTTATTTTGGTAACTTGACCTTGGGCAAGCCCTTGGCCATGGAAGCGGGAGCGAGGAGCCTGGTGAAAAGCTGTGGCAGCTGGGAGCTCCTGGCGTCCCCCGGAGGAGCCCCCCAAATCCCTTGGGGCTTTGTGCTGAGCCTGGGGAGTGCCGGGGAAATGAGGTGGGGGGCTGGGGAGGTGTCCCCCTCCTTGCAGTGGGACACGGGTCATTCTCGGCTCAGCTCACGCCCCAACAAACTACCCGGCGTTTGCAGAGCTCGCAGCCCCCGTCCTGGTCCCCTCTCCTGGTCACGCTTGTCCCCACCTCCTGGTTGTTTTGGTCCCCTCTTCTTGTCCCACTTGTCTCCTGCTCCCACTTATCTCCAGCCCAAAGGCTTGTCCTTGTCCCCTGGTCCCTCCTGTCCTTGTTCCCTGCTCCCACCGGTCCCCTCTCCTGGTCCATCTTGTCTCCATCTCTTGTTCCACTTGTTCTTGTCCTCTTGTCCCACCAGTCCCTTCTCCTGGCCCAGTTTGCCTCCATCGCCTTCTTCCTCTTGTCCCAGTCTCCTAATCCCATTTGTTGCATCTTTTGGTGGTGTTTTGCCCCTCTCCTGGTTCTCTTGTCCCTGGTCCCACTGGTCCCATCTCTTGGTCACGCTTGTCCCCAACTCCTGGTCTCATTCGTTTCCCTCTTCTGGTCCTGTTGGTCTCCTGGTACCATTTCCCCCCTCTCCTTCTGCTCATCGCCACCTCCCTGTCCCCCTTGGCCCCTCTCCTTGTCCCCTTGGCCCCCCTCCCTGTCCCACCTGGTCCCTCCCCAGCGCTGCTCTCAGGGGCAGCAGAGGCAGCTTTGGGGGAGACCCCGTGGGATTCAGTGCAGCCTTTTGGGGCCGGAGCCCCTCCCAGTGCAGCCCTTCAGCTTCATCACCAGACGCCCCATCACGGTACCATGACTTTGGCCCAGCTCTGAGCTGAGACTGGGGAAACTTGTGTCATGCAAAGCAGCTCCACGCCTCGGATCTGCTGGGCATCTGCGTTGCAGCGGGACTTGGACTCTACGTGGGGCAAAGGGGCCGATGCCAAAAAAAAAAGGGGTGAAACCACCCGCTCGGGTCCCAGTATCAGGCACTTTGCCCCGAAGCGGTTCCCCATCTGGGGCAACCTCGGGCTCAGCGCTGGGTCTGGCCCCGCATGGCTCCGTTCAGCAGCATCTCGGCCATCCCCTGGCACCGTGACCCGTCCTTCCCCAGTGCCCGGTTTTGGGGCGCTTTGTGTTGGTTTTTTTTACTTGCCCCCCCCCCCGCAGCGATTGCTCCTTTCACAACAACCTGAAGGTGGAAAATCCGTGCGAAAAAGCACCTTAAAACGGGTTAAAAAACACCCCTGAGAAACCAGATCATTTTCCACCAAACCAAGTGCTGGAAGGACGGTTTGGCAAAGGGGTTTTGAGATTTTTTGGGGGGTTATTTAGCTCATTTTACCCCCGTGCAGAACCTGGGTGGCTCTAACCCAACTGAGCCACCCCCTCACTCCTCACCCCACGATCCCATCATTCCCACTGCAAAACCCCCTTTTTTTTCCCCATATATATTTTTTTTTTTTGACAGCAGCCGGGTGTCGAGGGGCCTCCCGTCCCCGCCGGCAGCGACATTTCCCAGGCACGACGTCATGTTTGCTTAAGAGCAGAGTTATTGCCGGGGAGGAGGCAGGGAGCTGCCTCCCGGGGGGCTGCGGGAGCAGGGAAAATGGGGAAAACAGGGGAACAAAGAATCCTGCCCTTCTTCACCGCCCTTTGGGAGGGCTCGGAAAAGCTCCTCGGTCCCTCTTGGGGGTGGGCTTCAGTGCTGTTTCCCCATTACCCTGTTTTTAAAGCCCAGTTGTTGAAATGTCACTAAAATGTGTTGGTTTTGCTGAAATAAAAAGGAATGGGGAGAATTCGTGACCGATTCGGCAGCGCCAGAGCTGAAGCATCTCCAGATCCCCCATGGTGGGTCATGCTGGGGGGTGGTTCATGAGCTGCTTTTCTCCTAAAAAGTGGTTTTTTAGAGAAAAACTGGGTCCAGCTGAAGCAGAACCGTGAGCAGGGAAAGGGCAGTGATGGGGGGATGGCTGGGCCCCTGGTTTTGGGTGGTGCTGGAGCCCTCGGTGGCTTTTTTGTTGGGAAGGCTGGAGGGAAATGCATGGAAATGCAGTGGAAAGGTTATTTGCCAGTGGTGGAGCTGGGTTCAGCTGCCACGGTCTGGATCCAGGAGATCCCCCTAAGTTCCATCCCAAGAGATCGCCCATGTCCCATCCTAGGTGATCCCCGTGTCCCATCCTAGATGAACCCCCAGGTCCAACCTGAGGTGATCCCCCATGGTCCAAGTGATTGCTCATCTGCCACCCCATGGGTTCTCCCTCAGGTCCCATCTCAGATGCTTTCCCAGATCCCACCTGAGATGATCCCCCAGGTTCCATGCTGGGGATCCCCGAGGTCCAATCGCTTGGAGGACCCTCCAAGCCCCATCCTAGCTGATCCGTAGTGTCATCCCAGGAGAATCCCCCCTCCCAGGTCCCATCTTACAATGATTCCTCAGGTCTTACTCTAAGGGATCTCCAAGGACTCCTCTGAGATAATCCCCCAAGCCCCATCCTAGATGGTTCTCCACATCACATCTCAGGTGACCTTCCTCCAGGTCACCTCTTAGCTGATCCCTCAGGTCTTATCCCAAGGATCCTCCAGGTCCTAGCCTGGATGGTCCTCCAGGACCCATCCCACGTGACCCCTAACCCAGCTCTCACACTAGATGATCCTGCAGGACCCATCCCAGGTCCCATCCTGCAGTGTTCACCCATGGGCACAGGGCACCATCCTGACCAGGTTTTGGGGTGGAAATGGCCGGTCTCTCTGTTGGCACCCTACACCCCCCATTTTCCTGCCACCACCCAGACACCAAGTGCATCTCTGTACCCACTCAATTAATTTAATCGTTAACCAATGCCCGATCCAAACCCTGTGACTCGTGGACCTGCCCTGGTGGTGTGCGAGCTCCAGGCCACATCCCGCACACCCCCCCAGCTCCTTCCCTGCCGATGGGGCAATTTGGGCCAGAAAAGCTGGATTTGGCCAGCAAAATCCCCTCCCTTGGCAACGCAGAATCAAACAGGACGCTCTTGTCCAACCGTTCATCCATCCTGGTGGAAACCATCAAACATCAACGCTGCAAAGGCACGAATAAACTTTCTCGTCCGGGCCGGTGCTGCTGCTGCTGGGGCTGCGGGGCTGGTGTTACTGGCCGGGGTCCAGACCCCTGTTAAAGACCGTCGTTAAGAAAAACCAGCTCAGGATAAGCGGCGTGAATAAAGTCCTCCGTTAATTAAACAGCCCCAGAATAGAAGGAGAAAAGGTCAAGCCTAAAAATACTGGGTCTGGTTTTGCGCTGAAACGTGGCAACGATAAATAATCACGTTTTCGGAAAGGTCTAATTTTAGCGACTCGGGTACGGGAGCCTGGCGTGACCCTGTCACGTGCCTCCGTTTTGCTGGACTTGGGGCTGGTTTCGGCCGGGTTTTGCCCGGCTCTCGTCCCCCGTGGAGCTGGCGGTGGGGTGGGCGCGCGGGCGAGAGGGCAGCACGTGGTGCTCAACCATCCCCACCCCATCTCTCCCCTTTCCTTGCTCACGGTTCTGCTTCAGCTGGAGACCGCTTTTAGGAGACAAGCAGCTCATGACCCCCCCCCCCAGCATCACCCCCCTGGGGGACCTGGAGATGCTTCGGCCCCAGCGCTGCTGGATCAGGCAGTGGTGAAGGTGCTGGGTGCTGGGCTGGGGTGGGGTGAGCGCGGGCGTGCGCAGCGTGCAGGCACCTGCCCGGTTTTCCTGGTGTGGGGAAAACAACTGGCATTGCCAAAGATTCCAGCCCCGGGGATGAGCTGGTGGTGGGGAGCGAAGTCCTCGTGGTGGCTTGAAGGTCCCCGGAGCTGTGATGTCCCCCGCGCAGCAGCTAGGACCCACTCGTGCCTCCTCCCCGCTCGCTCGTTAGTGACCGAGCATTAATAAGACCCATTACAATTAATTCACCTTCAAACCTCTCCGTGTAGGGAATCACCCCAGCCCGAGGCGGGATGGCTGCTGCAACTGGGTTTCACCCTCTTTGTGGGGAAACTGAGTCACGAGGAGCATGGAATTACAGCCAGGAAAGGTGGATCCTGCTCTGCTTGTCTTCGGGATGGGGATCAGGGCTCAATCCAACTCTCCTCAGAGCTTGGGGCCCCCAAGACCCTGGGGGTGTGGACGGCAGACCCCAAAAGTGATGGGGATTTGGGGTGGGGGTGGCCACACCCCTGGGGGCTGTGGCTGGAGGGTGCCCAGCACCCACGAGGGGCATTGTTCCAGCTTGTCTGGAAGAAAGATGGGGGGAAGAGGGTGGGGCTGATGTGGGGCATGACCCTGGCCGGGATGCGCCGGTGTCGGTGCTCTGGGGGGTTGGTTTTCAGCAGACCCCAAGCTGAAGGCAAAGGAAGCACTGGCAGCCGCCAGGACACGGGCTGGGGGACATTTCTTTATTGGACCATAGAGCGGCCACCGGCTCCTCTATGGACACGAGAGGTGTCTCGTGGGGAGCAGTGGGGAGGGATCACCCCCCGCCCCATGTCCGCCTGCACCCTGAGCCCCATCCCGCCGGGTGGGATGCCCTCATCCAATGCAGACGCGGGCTGGTGATGCTCTGGCTGGGATAAAAGAGGGTTTTCCAGCCTGGGATGGTGGAGAGAAGGCAGTGGAGGGGCTGGGGGACCACCACGACCTCTGTCCCCTACGGAGAAATTAAGGAAAAATTAAAATAGCACCATGAACATGGACTTTTTTTCCCAACTGCCAGCAAGAGTTGCAGGGCGGGAGGTGGTCGGGATGGGGGAGATGCAGGATTTGGGGGGGCTGTTGCAATGGGTGGGGTGGACCCCATGGTCCAAGACTTTCCATGGATGCCGGGTTGAGCGCAAAGCCGCGTCCCAGCAAGTTACCTGTAGGATGGCGTTGGAGGTGGGTGGGGGGGGGGGCTCACTTCTCCGTCATCATCCTCACGAACTCCTCGTAGTTGACCTGCCCGTCGTTGTTGCAGTCGGCCTCCTTGATCATCTCATCCACTTCCTCGTCCGTCAACTTCTCACCCAGGTTGGTCATGACGTGCCGCAGCTCCGCCGCGCTGATGTAGCCGTTGCCGTCCTTGTCGAAGACGCGGAAAGCCTCGCGGATCTCCTCCTCGCCGTCCGTGTCCCTCATCTTCCTTGCCATCAGTGAGAGGAACTCGGGGAAGTCGATGGTGCCGCTGCCGTCGGCATCCACCTCCCCCACCATGTCCTGCAGCTCCGCTTCGGTGGGGTTTTGCCCCAGCGAGCGCATGACGGTGCCCAGCTCCTTGGTGGTGATGCAGCCGTCTCCATCCCGGTCAAAAAGGGAAAAAGCCTCCTTGAACTCGGCGATCTTCTCCTCCGACAGCCGCTCGGCCATGGCGCTCCCCGCTTGCACGAGGCTCTGCCCCGGCACGCCGCGGCGCCGGCGGGGAGGTGCAGGTGGGGCCTCCTCCCTCCGACCTGCCTCTCCCAGGATGAGGAGGAGGAGGCAGGAGCTGGAGGAGGTGGGAGAGGTCGAGCCATGGGGTCAGCAGCCACGGTTTGGCTGGACCCTGGTGGAGCGGGCAGAGGAGTTTTGGGGTGCTGGAGGAGAAGGGTGACCTCCAGCCCCCTTGGGCCACCCTGGCTGCGGTCCCGCTTGCTCTGCTGGTGGCGTTTCGTGGGGCCGGCTCCTAACGAACCCCCTAATTAAGGGCTTTGCGCCTGGGCGTGCAGCAGAGCCGGGGTTTCGGGGAGAGGCGGGGCGCTGAGGGTGATACCCACTATTTTTGGCCATTTTCAGGCAATTTTGGTGGGCTTTGGGGTTGGGTTTGGCCTCCAGCCCTGCGAGGGGGAGGTTGAGCCTCCCCAGCCCCAGGGCCACCACGGCGATGCTGTCAGCGCGTCAAACCTGCCGAGGGAGGGTTCCCCCGCGCAGGTCCAGGCAGAGCCCGGCTGCCCGGCGCTGAAGTGCTCAGCGCTGACGGGGACCTGAATCAGCCCCGCAGCCCCCGGGGCGGCTGACGTGGTGGTGATCCTCAGGTGAGTGGTGTCAGGAGTCCTGCCCCGGTGAGTCAGGAGGGTTAACCATGGGATGTCCTGCTGTCCTTTGGGCTCATTGCTTACAGCAGGGAGCACAGGAGGGTTCGGAGACAAGCGGTGATGAATCACAGATCACAGAATCATTTGGGTGGAAGAGACCTTTAAGGTCGCCGAGTCCAGCCATTCCCCCAGCACTGCCAGGGTCCCTAAACTATGTCCCTCAGCACCACCTCCACACGGCTGGGAAACCCCTCCAGGGATGGGCACTCCACCACTGCCCTGGGCAGCCAAGGCTTCACAACCCCCTCTGGAAAGAAGTTCTTCCTGATATCTAACCTAGATCTCCCCTGGTGCAACTTAAGGCCATTTCCTCTCGTCCTGTCACTTCTCACATGGGAGAAGAGACCGACCCCCAGCTCTCTACAACCTCCCGTCAGGGAGTTGTAGAGAGCCAGAAGGTCTCCCCTGAGCCTCCTCCTCTCCAGGCTAAACAACCCCAGGTCCCTTGGCCGCTCCTCATCGCACTTGCTCTCCAGACCCTTCCCCAGCTTTGTTGCCCTTCTCTGAACCCACTCCAGCACCTCAACGTCCTTCTTGAAGTGAGGGGCTTTGCCCAATTGTCCCTCCATCCATCTAGTCTCACTACCTTCCATCCATCCATTTATCTGTTCATCCATCTGTGCATGCATCTACTCAGCTGTCCGTCCGTCCATCCATCCATCCATCCCTCCATCCATCCATCCATCCATCCATCCATCCATCCATCCATCCATCCACGCATTAAATTACCATCCATCTACCTGTCCCTCCAACCATCCATCCCTCTTTCCTATGTGCCCATAACAGTCAAGCGACCTTCACCACCTGGACCAAGGAGCTCATGGACCAGATGACCAGGCTCCACAGCAGAGGTTTGACTTTCTTAGCTACAGGCAAATGGCACCAGTTTACCCCAGTTTAACCCGGTGAGGAATTAGTGCTGTGGGATTTGGAGTGAAGGCCACAAACCAAAAGCCAACCCATGGGACAACTGAGGAACACACGGGAAATGGAGCCTCCAGGTGGGACACAGTGTGGGAGGGGACCACAGTCTTGAGGAAAACAGCTGGAAAAAACTCTGGGCATGTGAAACTCTGCAGTCGCGGGGAGGGCTCGGCCGAGCCGTGCCGGGAACCTGTCTGGCGAGAGGCATGGCACTGCTCATCCCGCCAGCGCGTTTCGGTGAGGGGAGCTCCCGACAGCTCCTCTTGTGCAACGAGCTGCTCCCTAATTGTCTGTCTCATTGCCCACGCTCGCCGTTCTGCTCCACGTTTAATAAGATCGAATCGAAATTGCTGCGAAAGAGCCTCGGGCAGCCAAGAGGAGGAGGAGGAGGTGACTCGAGCTGGCCGGGAGAAGCAACCACCAGCAGATAACTGGGTGTTCTCCAAGCCTGGGAGGATGAAGGTGTTTGTTCAAGCTACAGGGGAGTTGTTTGAGCTCCAAAATGAGTCAGGGCTGGGTGGGGGGACCCTAGGCTACCCCTGGTGCTGAGTGAAGCTGGAAGATGCTGGGGAGTTTGTTTTCCCATTGCCTCCCCATGACCAGCACCCATTCCCAGCACCCACAGTCATCACCCATCACCTCCCCATGACCAGCACCCATCGCCAGCACCTATGACCTCCCCATGATCAGCACCCATCACCAGGGCCCATCGCCATCACCCATCGTCATCACCCATCACCTCCCCATGACCAGCACCCATCACCAGAGGCCATCATCATCACCCATCGCCAGCACCCATCACCTCCCTATCACCTCCCCATCACCAGCACCCATCACCTCCCTATCACCTCCCCGTCCCCAGCACCCATCACCTCCCTATCACCTCCCCATCCCCAGCACCCATCACCTCCCTATCACCTCCCCGTCACCAGCACCCATCACCTCCCTATCACCTCCCCGTCCCCAGCACCCATCACCTCCCTATCACCTCCCCGTCCCCACCACCCATCACCTCCCTATCACCTCCCCGTCCCCAGCACCCATCACCTCCCTATCACCTCCCCGTCACCAGCACCCATCACCAGCACCCACGTTTGCAGCTGTCGCTGGGAGAAGGTCAAGCCACCTCTTGATTGTGACTGCTTAACTGCTCCCTTGTTAGCACGGCAGGATAATTCACTCAAAAACTTCTTACTGGCCCATACAATCTCAGAGTTTATGGCTGAGTCCTATTTACGGCACCCGAGATGGGCCGTGGGGTAGGACGGGAAAGCAGCGAGGCCACCACGGCGGGAGGCAGGAGCCTGCAGCCACCCGCCGACGGGTGTTTGGCAGCTGGTTCCCCCGGGATGTCTCCAGCCGGAGCTGGGGAGGTCGATGTTCTGACAAAGGAGGGTGGAAGCGGCTGACGTTAAAGACCCACACGGTGTTTTCAGGGTGGCATCGCCCCGCTCAACCTCAGCGTCTGGCTTTGAACCGTCTCATCCAGGTAACGGCTCTACAAACGCCCAGAGCAGACGGTGAAAAGCACCCGGTTGGGTTATCCCGAGCCTGCGCCGCCCCTAACACGAGCCCAGATGTGTGCAGATGTGCGCGGCGATGTCTGGACTCACAGTCGCAGACAAGGCGGTGGGACAGGGTGGGGGGGAGGCTGATGAATTCATGGAAAAAGAGAAAGTTGGAGGCGGAGAGGGAAACCGCTCCGACAGGGAACCCTCCGCGGGGCCCCGTGCCCCTGAGCGAGCCCGGATGCGCCGCGGCCGGGAGGAGCCTCCGCAAAGCCCGGTTTAATGTGGAAAACAGGATTTTGGAGAGGCTTGGGCATGATCCTGCGACGGCTACGGGGGTCTCCAGGGTGTAAAACTTGGGCTTTGGTGGGTTTTTTTGTTTTAGGCATCGTTTTAACGGAGGTTTCCAAAGCTGAGGGAGAACCGCAGGGCAGCTCCTAAAACCAGGCTTTTCTAGCCCAAGCCAAAGGAGCCTGGTCCCACTTTTGGGGCTGCCAGACATCCCCGTGGCGAAGGAGGGAGGCTGGGACCGGGGTGCGGGGCAGATGCTCAGGACAGGGACGTGCCCCGCTCTGACCCCGGCTCTGGGAAGATCTGACCTGTAAACTGGGGTGGTGTTGGCTCCACTCCGCACGTAGCGCCCGGAGCTGGGTGGATCCCCAAAGGTAAACACAGGGCTGGAGAGCTGCTTACCGAAGGCGGAGGTGCCCCCGGCTCTGCCGGACATGGGCACCGATGGGGATGTCCCTATGGCCGAGGATGTGGGGCTCGAGGACACGGCGCTGACCCAGATCTCCCCTCTGTCCATGGGACACGGGGTGGGGGGTCCTGGCTTAGCAGCAGAGGCAGGACCCAGCCAGTCCAGCACAGCAGGAAACTGGGGAAGCCCGGCTTGTTTAGTCTAGCAAAGGGAGGGCCCGAGTGGGGACAGGACCCACCAGGAGTCCGGGGTGGATTTACTTTTAAAAGGATATTAAGTTCTTGGCTAATTTGCTCTTGGCTACAGCACGACCAGAGGGAGGTTCGGCCTCCGACACGGCGAGAGGCTCTCGGCAGTTTCCTCTCGGCTGAGGACAAGTTGGGTGTCCTGGCAGCTCATTACTGCCTTTTTTTATGCCAAAAGGAGCCTTTCTTTTCAGCTTTGTCCCTCTTGGGAAAGGTTGAGACTCCTCCAGATCAAAACGCAGCTTCACAGGTCCAAGCCCAGCCGTAAAACCTGTACCTGCATGCTGAGCTATGCCCTCCCTCCGTCCCTCCCTCCCTCGGGGTGCAGCGGGGTCCTGGGGGAGTGCGGCCACCCCGAGGGAGCTGGCGTGGAGCCGGGGCTGCTTTCTCAGGGAGCTGCGGCCGTGCCCAGACACCCCCCTAGATGTTCAGGCCGCAGCTTTTCGGGAAGGCTGCAGAGGCCTGACAGATTTGTCACAGTGCTGATAAGCAGGTGGTCCCCATCGCCCCGGCAGCAGCTGCCCCGGCAGCAGGGTCCCCCTTCCGCTGCTTCTGAAGGGTCATCCAGGAGAGGATTTCTAAGTATTTGCTAAACGGGGCAGTTTTCAGCTCTGGGCAGTGGTTTCTTCTCTGTAGGAAGGAGGTTTCGCAGCCCCAGGAGGGCAGGGATTGCTGCTGCTGCTCCCTCTTCCCCCGCGAAGGGAGGAGAGTGATGGAGGCGCTGGCGTGAGTCACGCAGCTGCAGCCACCCGTTGCACGGCTGTAACCGCCGGCTCGTGTCCTGCCCAGCCACAGCGGCGTCAGGAGGAACCGTGACAGAAACACGGCTGTGGATCAAGCTGCAGCTTCCTCCTGCGAGCTGCAGCCCCTGTGCCGGAGGGCGCGGCGGTAGAGGAGCTGCGTGTGCTCGGAGGAGCACAGGTACGTGGTTCTGGGCCACGCAGCCACGGTGCGAGCACGTCCCTCCCCAGTAGCGACTCAGACAAGGCAGGCGAGAGGCCGTCAGGAATTTAATGGCACTTGGCACTCGAAGCTGTACAACACATTTACAGAGAACCACGCGTCCGGGTCTATGTACACCCTCTGCCCCTTTCCAACGCTACTGGCCCAAGGCGTGACAGGCGACAACCCCTTACACGCTGCTCGGGCCCCGCTCGAGGACGGGGATGGTGGGATGGCTGTCCTCACCCCCTCACCCCGGTGATGGGAAAGACCCACTGGCTGTGTCAAAGCTGTCACCGCTTTGTTTCCTACGACACTCTGCGGCACAGTTACGGCGCCGGCACCTTCTCACGAGAATCTTTGGACCGCGGTGGCATCGCCGGTACAAATATATACAACCACTGTCTGTCTCTTCTGTCCTTCATCGGCTTCAAACACTTCCTCTTCTCTACCTCTCTACCACATGCAATAACCCCTTGGTTGCCTCCAGTCCTGCCTCCCCCTGCGGAAGGCGTTTCATTTCCAAAAGGCAACGACAACAAGAAAATCTACCTTCGCTCCCCGCTATTCCCCTCTAGCTGCTGCTCCTCTTCCCTCCCCAAACCCTCTACCACATGCCTAAACCTTCCTACCCCCTCTCGGCCACCCAGTCGGGCCAGAGCGTGGACGAGCTGTTCCTGCCGCTCGTCGTGGCAGGGTTCTCATGGCCGTGGCTGGCCCGCGCCCCACCGAACTGCAGAGGGATGGCGCGGACACCCGCGTGCCCCGGAGCGAGAGGGATGAAGCACTTGAAAGGCAATGCCAAGTGTGAACAACGACGACAAAATACAAAAGTAAAAAACAAAACAAACCAAACCAACCAAACGAACCCAACAAAGAAAACCAAAAAAAAAAAAAAAAAAAAAGCCCCAAACAAACTGGAACAAAACAACTAATAGAAAACAATTAAATATCTGGCAGGTTACGAGAGTGGAAATGAGGAATGTACAAAGGCCACACTAAGATGAAAGATTCCAGTAGGTCAATTGGGAACCTGTTGAACTGGGGTCGGGGTTTTTCTCTCCTTTTTTAACGTGACGAGTTGGGTGGATTCTGTAACCACAGACGAAAACACAAAATCCGGCTTCCAGTCTTGGTCCAAACCCCCGGTGATGGGAGGAGCTGCCCGGCTCGCCGGGATGGACACACTTCAGCCTCCCCTTTCCCAGCCCCAAACCCTGCGTGTGGAAACCTTTGGGAAGCCCCGGCGTGCTCCTCAAAGCTGCCGCCAGCAGCCAACAGCACGGGGGCTCCCGGGCCGCTCGCGGCGGCTGCGTGTGGATAAAGCGGACCCCAGTCCAACAGCGTTACACCAGTAGCTGCCATGACAACAGGAACACCAACCCCATATTCTGTTCGGCAGAGGGAACCCCACCACACTCACGCCGGCAGGAAAATGTACACGGTATTTATAAATTAAACAGTTTTCCACCGGGCCAGCGCCAGGCTCCTCCTCACACCAGCGTTTCTTTCCGCTTGCCGCTCAGCTGCTTCTCCCTCGTTTTCCTGTGCCCAGATGATGTTCGGTGCATTTTCGTGCCCTCCAAGTCCAGAATGGAGCCGCACTCGGGTGTGCTCCCATCCAGCTCCATCTCAGTGACGCCGGATTGCCTCTGCTGGGCCCGGACGTTGGGTGCCGAGGGGTTGTTCTCCTCGGCCTCTTCGCTCAGCTCCGGCAGCTCCTTCAGCTCAGCCGCGGCTGCAGTCCGCTGGAAGGGAGCGATGGCGGTGCGGATGCAGTTCACCCACTGCTGCTTGTGGAAGACGTCGTTGGCCTGGAGCGTGTGGGACTGGCCTGGGGACGGGTCTTGGAAACGCACTCGGAAGATGTTTTTAGCTGAGGAGGAAAGAGGAGCTCAGTTCCTAGCTCGATATTTAGAGGTTCCATCGCTAGACAAGTGGCCTGGACTGCTCTGCCCTGCTCTGCTTCAGCGGAAGCGTTGAAAACTCCCCCAAAGCCCCCCCAAGAACGCCTCAACCCAGCAGAGAGGCACTGAAATAGCTGCTTTATAAACCCAGCGCCAGGGTGGAAGTTCATGGCCACCGACTATAAAACTGCAAAGCCCAGCGGTGACGGTCTAAAGGTGGATGTTAACGCGTGTCACATGTCTATTCTCCTGCAGGAACCTCAGTCCAGGGGGATCAGGTGTAATCACAGAATTAGGGGATGGTTTGGGTGGAGGGGACCTTAAAGCTCCTCCAGTGCAACCCCCTGCAGGGAGCAGGGACATCTGCACCCAGAGCAGAGGGCTCAGAGCCCCAAGGGCCAACCTGACCTGCCATGGTGTCAGGGATGGGGCTTCTCCCACCTCTCGGGGCAACCTGGGCCAGGCTCTCCCCACCCTCAGCAGCAACAATCTCTCCCTTTTCCGTGTCTGAATCTCCCTCTTTTGGGAGGTGAATGAATGAATCAGCCCCATTCAGGCTGGCTCATCTCACCATGGTTTGGTCCGTACCTTTATCGGAATTGCCAAAAGCTCCTCGGAAGGATCCTCCCATTTTCACATCACCATCCTGCAGGTCTTCGAGGAGCAGCTCCTGGACAGGGATGGGCTGCCTGTACACTTGGTAGGCTTGACGCTCATTGCGAGTGACTGGCCGGGTCAAAACCAGGATGTCTTGGAAGAGGAAGACATAGAGTTTCTGAAAGGGAAAACACGCCCGAGTAAGAATGGAGCGTTGTGCTCAAGCACGTCGTTGGGGATCCAAGGCCACGTTATCTGCAGTTGCACCCACATTAACTGAGCTTCCTGTTACAGCAACACTGGGCCCTGGCAGCGGTGGCCCAGACCACGCTTACAGCAACAGGTTTATGGTTTTAACAACCCTTAAAGAGCAAATTATGATTTAGGAACGCCAAGAAGAGGGTGATTAGAAGCACCTCTGTTTCTGCACACAAAACGCTTCACGTGTAGGAGTGTAATGGCTGAATTAAACAAAAAAGCACCCACCCAACCAAAACAAAAGATTTGATGTTTAAAACGAGGTTCCTCCTGCGAGCCACAACCAAAGGCAGCAAACCCTTAAGTACAGCCAGGTCTCTCAGCGCTGCTGCAGCGCAAGATAAAACCGGCAGTGGCTCATCCGAAAGCCAAAGAGGCTTTTGCAGGAAGACTTTTGTTCGGGAGAGCCATGCGCCAGCGCCACAACGGGCAATGTCAGAGCACCTGAAAGCAAAGAGCCGGCAGGAAGTCCCCAGCGATGGAGCGCTTGGGCACTTGGGGAATTTTGTGCTCGTTATTTTCCAGCCTCTAAAAGCCCATTGTAAAGTTGCTGGCAGGAAACTTTCCCTTACGCCCTGACACGGAGGCTGCGTCAGGTGCTTTCGCTTCTGCTTCTGAAATGCTCCAGGACGCGGAAGGGCTCCTGGTCCTGCCGTCACTGACCAGTTTTAACGGTCTCTGAGGGAAGGTTTTCAACCTTGAGAATTGATCGCCCTGCACAGGAGGGACTTACGTGTCCGTTTTTGTTCTTCAGCTCCCCGTGGCACAGTAAAGCTTTGCTGCCCTCGATCCTTGGGTCCTTCTGCTTCTCGTCCAGGTACTCCAGCTTGTCAACGTAATACTGGCACTCTGACTCGCCCTTCTTCAGGTTGATGTCGGAGAGGACCCCTTGGATTATGGATATCTAGAAACCAAAACATGCACAAGTCATTAAACATCACCCCCGGCTCGTTTCAGTGCTCTCTAAAAACTCCCGACGATGGAATCTGTGTGACTTGCTGTCACAAAGGGTTACGGTCACAGGTTTGTGTCCACCAAGAAAACCACCCTGGGAAATCACAGAGGGTGTAGGAAAGCTTCCTGGAGCTCCACAACATCCAAACAACGACCGTGAAGTCACTGTTACTTACGGCTTCTTCCAGAATCTGGATATCGGGATGGTCTTTGGGAGTGTGCCTCAGGATCTCTTTCAGGAGCAGTGGGTATTTGACCAGTCGGCTTCGAGGGATGTCCAAGAAGCTCCAAAGGTCGAGCTTGCGGCTGAAAGGAGACTCGAGGCAGCGCTGCAGGAAGTCCTGAACTCTCCGGTCCTGTTTCTTCTGATCCAGAAGGGCTTTGGCTGCCAGCTGATTGCTGCAGTAACCTTTGTAGGCGTGGAGCCGTGGTAACTGCGGGAGGACAGAGCGACAGTCAGGAGTCAGGCTGCTCGCAGGAAAAGCGAATAGCATTAACACGTCCCAGCTCGGGGAGTTCTGCTCCCCTTCCTGCGATACTTGGCCCAACACAAAGGCTGACAGAGTGTCCTGTACATGGAGCTCATCTTTCGTGAGGAGAACAAGGGCCTTTGAAGTTGAACTGTTTAAGATTAACAGCGATAACGCTGTTGGAATCACGTTAGTGACCAGAAGCCCAGAAGATAGAGACATTTCAAACATAAATTGCAGCGGTACTAGCATGGGTCTCCAGGGGGAAATCGCAGCCCATCACGGCTGACAGAGTCCCATTGTTTTCAGCCTAGCCAGGATTTCCGTGTCGATCTTTCACTCAAGGCCACAAAAGCCCGTGGCTTTTCAGCTTTAAATGTTCTCTAAGCTCATCTGTAGCCACTGTCCCCAGGTGAGGTACTCACCCACTTCACAAGAATGGGCCCGATCTGCTCCACTGTTCCGTCTGGCTTTGTTGCTTCTCCTAAACTTGCCAACAAGTCTGGAATTAAAACACAAAACCAGAAATTGCAGCGATGCCCTGGTAAGCGGTGACGAAGCACAGAGGTAATCAGTGCAATACGTGAGGATGATCCGGTTGCTCTCACCTTCATGCAGAGGGATATAAGAATCCAAGTCCCCAAATATGTGGGTGAGCTCCTCCTCAGACATGATGGAGAGCTTCAGCATGGGATCGTGATAGGCCTGTCAAAGAAGGTCAGTATTAAAATACATTCAAATCTCCGGAGCTCAAAACCTGACAATTTCCATATGAGGGGATCTATCAGGCGCAGACACAGCCACATCGAGTTTGATGGCTCAAAGATCCACCACTGTATGAAGGTATCAAGGCCTTCAGATGAGAGGGACTTTCCCGTCTAAACTGCTCTCCTCTGGGACAGGGGTTCCCCCACGAGCTCTGCAGAGCTGCAGAGCACCAGCCTATTTCGGGCGGGTTTGTTGCAACCACACCAGTACTGCAGGGCTGCTCGCGTCAGCTTTCCAGGCCAGCCGTGGGATCTGGGCCTGACAAAGCTGCTGTGTCACGTTTGCAGGTGAGAGAAGCTCTGTTATTGTAGTATGATTACGGACTGCGGGGAAAAAAACCCACTCACCTTTCTGGCAAGCTTCAGGTCTTCGATTAGGTCCTGCTCCCCCCTGGACATTTCGTATATTGCCTGCGGGGAAGGGGATAAAGCGTCAAGAGTGAGTTTTAATCGCGGTGTTCCTCTGAAAGAGCCTTTCAGCGCACATGGAGCACGTCCTGTCTCTGCTGCCCTATGAATCACTGCACAGCGCCTGGGCACCACCACCACCACCTCAAGTCAATCCGCCGGCTTTCCCAGCTCTGAGAGAGCAACGGCGCTTGCAACCGTGTGAAAGCTCTGACGCCGGTGCACAAGCCAAATTAAATATTAGCGCCATTTAAATCACTGCTTTTACACAGGCAAGGACGAAGAAAACAAACCCCAGAAAACCACAGAGGTCAAATCCCAGGCGTCTTTAAGTCAGCTTCTCTGTTGTCCCTGGAAGATTTGTCGAAGAACGACAGGAAAAAGGCAAGCCAAGGCCTCGCTGTTTGGCTGACAACCAATTGTCAAGAACTTTAGGAGAAAGACAGCCGGCTTTACGAGAAACCTGGCTCGGGGGCTGCTGCAAAGCAACCAGCGGGGCTGGGGCTCAGCTTTCAGAAATGCTGAGCACCCCCGTGGAAGGAGTTTGGCATCTCTGAAGGGTCAAACCACGGAGATGAGCTCCCCTCGAGGGAGAGAAGGCTACCTTTTCCCATGCCTCCGGCAGAAATAAATCTAGCGGTTTAGCAACAAGAGTGCAGGGGATGATGAAGTCACCCACAGATGCTCGTTACTCCCTCCCCCACCAAGGAAACGGCACAAGCCGAGGTCCCGGCTGCCTCCTCTCTGTCCCACCTACCTCCTGGCGTTTAATTTCTTTGGTGCTCAGGGACTCTTTCATGTTGACGTCTAACGTCTCGGACCAAAGGACGCTGTTTCTTCTTTTAGGAGGAGTAGGAGCAGTAGATCTGCTACATGACTTCTGGGCACAGCCAGGAGACTTGCTGTCACTGCGGAGGGCAAATGACTGGAGGAATTAAAAAAAAAAAATCAATTAAACGTAAATATGCAGAGCCAATGTTTCAGAGTATTACAGTATTAACCATACCCCTCCCAATCCTTCATCCTCCTCTTGTGCGGGGCAGGAAAACACACCCAGACACTTTTCCTCAGATAAAGGAACACTTTAATCAAGCTGCTGAGAGAGCCCAGAGCCTGGCGAGCTTTGCCATGCGCCTCTCCCAGCAGCAGCGCCTGGGAGGAGGATGGGAAGGCAAAGCTTGGGTCTATATCCAAGGTATGAGGAAGTAAATAAGCAAGGATCACAATTCTGCCTAGAACGGGGCTAATCAGGAGCCACTTGAACTTTGCTCTCGTGCTTTGCACTATTAAAAGCCAGACAGGGACGTGCCCTTATCTGCACGTGTGGGGCAGGGTGTCCCTTCGACGCCGCTTCTCCACCATTGCTGATGGATGGCTCAGCAGCGAGGGCAGCCCACAGGTAAGCACGGGCTCCTCCAACACCCGTATCTCAAGGGCTGGAACAGGTTATCAGCTGATTCTCCCTATCAGAATCAGTTTATTGTTTTAATTGCTCAAACCCTCAACAGCTTGTTGATCTAGCGAGCAGCCTCCGATCTCTTCTTCAGCCCCAAATCCCAGGCAAGCTGTCGGTCCTTGCCCGAATCACACCGTAGATTTCCAAGAGCTGCCTTGAAACCCCAGTGCCTGCTTCACCCCCACACAGCCAGTACCTTCCCTGTACCTCGGGACTTCGAGAAGACTCTGGTTTTTTACCTGGATCGTCTGCCCGAAGCGCCGAACCGCTCCATTTCTTACAGGGGAGATCAAGTTCGCCAGGGATGTGACCCGTGATAAGGGCCGAACCCGCTTATTGCTCGGCTCCTGTAAATAAAGCAGAGAACAAACTGTACCGGCTGTGACTCCCGCCTCCGTTCTCAAGCCGCCCAGGCAGGTTTAAGAAGCGTGAACCCGCTTAAGGAGTGGAAAAGAAGCAAAGAGTGTTTTGAAGTAGCCATTCATCTTAAAAGGAAAGCACAGGCTGTAAATATTTGCCTGAACTTTAAGGCTGCAATTAAACCGCGGAGACTGTGCCCAGTGTAAGAGGGAGATAACATACACATCAGTCACAAGTCAAAACAGGGCTCGAACCGGGACCGTTATGGCCTGAACATAAATAGAGCGAAGCCTTCTGACATCTAAAGATGGAGCTGCAATCTGCTGCTCCATTTTATCGTGTTTGCCTTTGCACAAAGAATGTGTTTTTCCATTTTATTTTGGAGAGAAAAGGAGCGGTCGGAGCCCAGCAGAGCCTCAGCAGCGCTTCTAAGAAACAGCAAACGACCACATGCTGAACATTCCTGCGAGGGACACGCACACACCAAGCAGACAAGAGTTTAAAACCCTTGCTTTACAAAGCTTCCTCCCCCTTCTGCTCCCCTCCACCCCCCGTGAGTCATCATAATTTTTCTTACACGTTGTTTAGATTTGAAAGATAGAGCTTCTGCTTTTCTACACCACTAATCCCTGCTGGGAACCCAGAGCATTTTCAGTGCTGTCCTGACTGAGATGCTGCCAAGAAAGAGGAAACGCCCCATGGAAACCTCCTGCTGCTTCAGCTCCGATCCCTTTTTACAGTCGTGCCAGCAACCTGACGTATTTTACATCAAAAATAGCGTGTTGTAGGGACTGCACAGGAAAGGTGTGCAATGGGACACCAGAGAGATGGACCCGGAGTTTAAGGCTCGGAGAAAGGCTAAGACGAGGCGCCCTGGTGCTCTTCAACATCTGGCAGATGGTTGGAGGTGACTCACGATCACAAGAAAGTTTCTTAGCATGAAGTCCAGACGAAGCAGCCTCTTTTTTTGAGCTCATCTCAGCAGAAATGTTACCAAAGCGTTTCTGGTTAATTAGTTGAGTCCCTCCTCTTGGGTTTCAAAAGGCTACAAGGCAAAGCCAGCTTAGGACACTCTCTCTGCTGTCTCTATTTCCAGACTGGGACTGCAAGACGAGGTGCCCAAACCCTCTGCTTCTGTGTAGCAACACAAGTGACAAATGCTGAAAGCAAAACCAGGGGGAGTGGGAACACACAGAGCTGGATTCCAGTCATGAGACAGAGGAAGCATAAAAGCTACGTCTGTAAGATCCGATTTCAGCAACATGACCGGAGGAGCGGCCCGTCTGCCTGCCTACACGCAGCGTTAGGCAACAGAGGAGGTTACCTCATCCCGAATTAAGCCTTCAAAGTTGCAGTGGGGGGGGGAAATCATGAGAAGAAACAATTTGTGAGTGATGCAGAACAGAAAGACCTCTTGGCACAGCACAAACCGGGTTCGAAGCTGTGCTGGAGACGTTTGGGTGACCTCAGAGCTATGAGGGTACTGTAGAAATGGGGAAAAGCTGTAAAAGAGGGGTCTCAAGGCCAGGACCCCGACCCTCAGCTGGGTTTGGCTACAGCACCGGGAATGCCGCAGTCGCGTCTTTCCTTTGCCAACCAAGACAGAGTCTGTCAGGAAAAGGATTATTACAGAAGGCTGGAAAGTTAGGCTGGGCTCAAAGAAAAAAAAATCCAGGAAACTTTAATTAATTACAGATGTTAGTGAGCAGAGGGAAGGAGTAGGTAACTTGCTTCCCAAAACCCATCTATCAGCATACGGGAACGAAAGGACCCAAGCCAAACCAAGCTTAAGAAGCTGCAGGAATGTAAGCAGAAACTACAGAGACACGAGCCCCACACAGCCCTGTCAAGGCCAGCGGTATAAATAGCCTGGAAAAGAAAAACGAGACACTGCAAATGAATAGCAAGAGACCTCAGGATGCTTGTATGGTCGTTCGCAGCTTGCTGTTAAGGGTCAGCTCTGCAGCCTTCCCACATATGGGATACGATGACACGCTGCCCGTGTGCGAGTGCCCTCCCCGCGCATCTGCGCCAGGCTGAAGCGACATATGTCCGGCAGAAGACATTCCTGCCGCTCCGGTTGGGACAGGGGCTCCCCGGGATTAGACACCAACACTTTTCTGAACAGTTGACTGGAACCGAGAGTGGCAACAAGAGGCTTGGAGGGAAAGGCTCTGCTTTCTTGAACTGGAGGGCGCCCGGCTCCCGAGGAGCCCTCCCCTGCTCTGCTCTGCTCTGCTCTGCTCAGGGAGGAATTTCACACAGATCCGTGTTCTCTGGACGTGCCGTGAGCTCCCCTGGGGTGTTGGGCCAACAGAAAAACTTCTGTACGCTATAAATTCAGCTTAGCAAAAGGCCGTTTCCCCTCTCTTAAAGGAAACAATTCCACTTTCTGCCCTGTGAGTGCTCTCAGACACGAATGGCTGCCAAAAAAAAGGCATCTGTTTCTTCTTCTTCTCCTTCCAGCGATATCATTTGATCCAAGGCAGGGAGAGGAGAAAAAAAAACCCCTCACCTTGTCTGAGAGCTGCATTTCAGCTCGGGGTCACGGACTCCCCTCACAGCCCAGCTCAGGCGGGTGTAAGCTGAGACTCCGGGCACTTCATACTACGGATAACTTTGGCTCGGTACTTTTCTCTTTTTTTTTTAGTTCTGGACTTGCAAACAATGCTGAGCCTGTCTCCACACTGTTACGTACAGAAGCCCAGATTAGAACGAAGTCTGTAAGGTTTCTGTAACGAGCTACTGGCGTTAAGCACCGCTGGATACTTAAAACCCCAGCGAGTTCCACAGCACTTCTGCTTCCATTCAGATCTTTTTTTTTCCCAGGGGACTCCATTAAAAGCTCATATAAATATATCATAAACATACACACAAAGGCTAAGTCTGTGCCTCAGCTGGCAGGCAAGACTTCACTCTAGTGGAATTTCTTCAAGTGCTTCTCAGTGCAGGTTAGCTTTTCAGATAGTGGAAGAAAACCAGGCTCGACTTCCCAGCAGCCGGCATTTTCCTCTTGCAGCACGCACACCTATGACCTTTCCCCCATCCTAGGTAATAATTAGTGGTTTTTACGAGGATCACTTACTAGAGAGCAATGTCCTACATGCCAGCCCCAGACCAACGCATACAAACAAGGTGACCAATCTAAAAACCATGCGTGGCGAAACTTTTCCTATTAAGCCAAATAAGCCAAAAGAGATTTTAGTCACCGGCTCCAATAATTCCTGCCCGCTTGCCTATCTTATTTTAAGATTCACGTGCACAGAGCTTGTCGAATCTCAAGCTGTCTGCACTCAAACCGAACACCCGGGCTCCGGCTTGACACGTCGCTGCGCAGATTACAGCCCTCGCCTTGCTCGAACTCAGCTGCTGGCCAGCGAGGGGGGAAGGACGCCCGGCCTCGCGCTGTGCTGATAACCGCAGCGGCTCTTGATAGCAGCTCAGTACCTGGCACTGACAGGAGCGCTGGCTTAGCAGTCATCGCTCAACCCCAAAGTTTAACTTCAGATACTCAACGTGCTGGTTATTGCCCACAGAAAATACACGCTGTAAGAATTAGAGGCAATTTGCTCTGCTTGAAGAGGTCTGGTTTACGTTCTTTCTCTCCCAACACCTGGTTTCCCTCCTGCACAAGGCGACTGCCCAGGCTGGGCTGTTGGAAAGCCAGGATTTTAGGAGGCTGGCGACTCAGAGCCCTCAAGCCCCGCGGCGGTCTGCAGCCGCCTTTTTTTTTTCCCCTATTCCACCTCATCTCCCCACCAATCTCGGCACTAAAACCCTGCCCAGGGCAGCCAGTCCCTACCTGGCTGCTGAACTTTTGCCTCCTGTCGCGGCAGGAGGCGTTGGAGCATCTCCCAGGAGCGCAGTTATCATCATCTACATAACAGCAGATGGTAACAACCACACTTCAAAAAAACCCCCCAAATCCTCAAAACCCCGACCGACCCCCGTGATTTTTAAAAATTTTTTGGTTTATACAGCAAACAAACGCCTGAATTAGGAAAAATGCCCTCAGAGAGCACGGAGTAATCGGTTTTTTAATGAAAAACCTCCTGTGGGGAGTGGGGTCAGGCTTCGGCTCCCTGGTCCCACTACTCCAGGGGCTATGAATCTGTCTTTTAAATAATATATATATATATTTACTAAATACACGCCGGGGTCGGCTCTCAGGGGGCAGCTCCCCCGGCCTGTTGCCTCGCCTCAGCCACAGAGCGCGGGAAGGTGAGGGGGGGCTTCCGAACCCACCACATTTCCCCTCAAACACCCCCCCCCCAAAAACCCCCTTTCCGCCCTCACCTCCTGCTCCCTGAAGGACTGGTTCTGCGCGTCGATCACCCGGATAGTCCTTTTGATGGGCAGCAGCCCCCCGAGCTCGTCGTGGGCCACCATGGCCGCGCCGCGCTGGCCCCGCGGCCGCCTCAGCCCGCGCTCATCGCGCTCTGTGCCCGCTGCCGCACCGCGCCCCGACCTCACAGCCGGGGGCGGGGCTAGCGGCGCGGCCACGCCCCCTCCAGCGCCAAGCCACGCCCCTTCCCCGCTAGCCCCGCCCCTGCCCCGGGGCCAGCGCTCCGCGCCCCCCCGATTTCCTCCTAACCCCCCCCAAAATGCGACCTCCGAGAGGCTCCACTCCAAGGCCGGGCAACAGGGGCACCCTCTGTGGGCCGAGGGGGCTGTGCCATCGCTCCCCGCCACGCCCAGCGCTGGGCTTTCGCTCTTTGTGCCGAAATGAGACAAAACCAAAGCTGTTTTTAATTTTTGGGTTTTTTTTTTTCCCCTTTTCCTTTGCTGGCACCTGCAGTGCTGCCCACAGCCGTCTCGCAAGCGTGGCGGCGGGACGTGCTCCTCCTGACATAAATCATAAACCATTTGCCGCTGCGGGTTGTTTCTCCTTTAGCAGCCTCAGCCCTCCTTGCTCCAAAAAAAAAAAGGGAATTCTTGTCTAGACCTGCGCTCTATAGTCTAGGCTCAGCTTTAAAGGTTGGCAGGGCTGGGTTCGCCGGGGCTGGGCCGCTCTCCACCAGGACAGCCTGTCCCAGCAGGCCCGGCTGCAGATGCGAAGGGTTTGTCTCCTCTGTTTGTTTGCTCGTCGTGTTATTCCTGGCACAGCCACAAATCTCCAACATCAACCGTCTCCTGTGCTGGTAAAAATAAACCGAGTTTATCTGGCGATGGGAGGGCAGCCGCGTTGCTGCCGACCTGCGTTAACCAACCTCTGTCCGGAGGAGATAAGTTGGGGGTGGCCGGGAGCTCCGCCGGGTCCCCACCGAGCTGCCCCCGGTCATGGGGTTTGCGATGACCCTTTGTGGAGTAACGGGCAGGAGGAAGGTCCTGCTGTCCCTCCCCTGCCTCTTTTTTTTTCTTGGCTTTGTTTTCTTCTCTCCCGTGGAGAGCTGCCCTCACCAGAACTGCCTCTGTTTAACCTCTGCTCATGTGAAACTGGGATGTCTTGGCTCGTCCACCGCGGGATTCTCAGAAACTCTCCGTGCCCGTGCTGAAAGGATGGACTGGGACTCTTCCAGTCATGGGCAATATTCTCATGGGATTAGTGAAGCCAACAAAAGACCAATGGGATGATGACTCCAGGGAAGGGCAGGCAAACCCGCCCTGAGTCTGGTCATGGGGGAGCAACGAACATGCCCATTCCTCCTCCAATCCTTCTTCTCCAGGATGGTTAAGCTTGGTCTAAAGGTTCAGTCAACTAAAAATAGGGGATGAACAACCAGGAGCCGAGAGTGAAGGTGTGAAGCACAGTCACGCACACAAAGGTGACACTTAAATGGTTCTTGGTAGGGCCAGACAGTGATGTCCTGCATCCTCAAGCGCTTCATGCCAGATGAAGTGTTTTCCATGACGTAAGCGTTAAGTAGGCCTTCTCCTTCCCGAGCCCTCGGGGAAGGGACCTGCTGAAGCACGTGATTCACCCACGAGGAGATCCCTGACGTTCTGCGTGACACCTTATGAGGCTCATTCGTGGTGATGCAAACCCCAGCTGATGGGGCTGATGATGTCATCTGTGGAACCTTAATACTCCAGCCTGATGCAACAGGGCTCCCTGTCAGCCTCCAGGCATGGCACGTGCAAAGGGTTATGTGCCCTGGACAAGTCGTCGTTCTAAGCAAGGGGTAAGGCTTTAGAGCAACAAAACCAGAATCACAGAACCGTTGGGGTGGAAAAGCCCTTTGATCTCCTCGAGTCCCCCCACTCCCCCAGCACTGCCAGGGCCCCACTGACCCCTGGCCCTCAGCACCACCTCCACACGGCTGGGAAACCCCTCCAGGGATGGGCACTCCACCACTGCCCTGGGCAGCCTGCGACACGCCTGCACAACCCCAACGGGACAGAAATGGCTCCTCAGGGACAACCTCAACCTCCCTGCAACAACTGGAGGCCGGTTCCTCTCGTCCTGTTACTTGTTCCTGGGGAGAAGAGACTGACCCCCACCTTGCTCCACCCTCCTGTCAGGGAGTTGTCAGAGCCAGAAGGTCTCCCCTGAGCCTCCTTTGCTCCAGGCTCAACCCCCCCAGGTCCCTCAGCTGCTCCTCAGCACATTGTGCTCTACAGACTTCACTGCTTCACTGCTTCACAGCCTTTCTCTGGACCAAGCGGTTCCCAGCCGATGCTGTGGCACATGGGATGGTTTCTGTGTTCCTGCTCTACCTGTATCATCAAGCATCATTTTGAGGTAAAAGCCCAAGTGGTGGAGACACACAATGTGCTATGCGTACTCGCTGACCAACATGCAACACAGTGAAGTGGATGAATCTGGAGAAGCCTGAAGGCAGGAAGGGTGGAAGGAGATCTGGCAGAGGTGAAATAACTGTTCTCCAGGCCCTCTCTATGGCGACGTAATCAGCATGGCCTTCGAGCAGCTCAGAGCGCGCTATGATACTGGCACGTTATGGACCTGCCTCTGCTCTGCTTACGACACGTGCAAGAGGCCCCATGAACGTGATCTGCAAACGCCACTCCAGTGGGCACACTGTCCTGACCAAGGCTGCGGTACTTGGGAACCCTCGGATGAAAGCCAAAACAAATGGAGAAGGAAGGACAATTGTTCCTCCTGCAGCAGCTGGGCTTATGGATTTGCACCCTACACCCCCCCCGCACCATAATCCCAGCTCCCCTCTAACTCAGGACATATTCTTCTACCCAACATCATGTCCCTCTGTCTTTCCAGTGCCCCCTTATCCTTCTGCAATGACTCTGACCTCCTCAGGGCCCTCCCCTGCCCCTCTGGCCACTGGGCAGGGATCAGCCCATGCCATGGTGGCTCTGGAGCCAGGAGAACACAGCCCGGCCAGTTGCTGCGCTGGGCGACAGGTGACAGACCAGTTCTTCCTGCTCTCCTGCCGGTGGGTATTAACAGTGTTCCTCCCCTACACTCAAATGGGGATTCTGACTTCTAGGAGCAAAATACTTTGCTAACTCCAACCCGACTATCGGATTAGGGAGTGGGGAAGAGTTTCAGTGAGAGGAGTCACCCAGCCCTCACTGTTTTACTCATATTTTTAGCCTGGCTTTTCATTTCCACAGAGAAGGGAGGGCTGCTGGTCCACAGAGCTGTTTGCCTCAAGTCCTGCTGGCCTCATACCTGCAACATTCCTCCCTCCTACGAGCTATTCCGGGTAGGGCTAAATAAAAATGCTCTCTCGGGTATCGACGTGACATTTTGTTATTTCAGCCCCAAAGCATCACCAAATAAACTTTAGATTAACAAATGATCAGTTCCTAAGAAAACACGCACCCAAATTCCAGCAGACAATTCCAGCTCGATGTAAGTTTTCATGGTTAAAAATACTCAGTCATTTAAGCAACACGTGGCATCTGGCCAGGGGTTGCCAAGCGTGGCACGCAGGAATGACCCCTAACAGCTGAAGATGTCCTCCAGCACCCATGTCCAGCACTCCTGATCTGATCCTGTCTCTTCTCTCGGCAGAGCTCAAGCAAATCCTGTGTTAGAATGGCAGATGATGATTAATTATGATTACAGGACTCGGTTCCTGTAATGCCCTGGCAGGCCTGGGTTGGGATTTTCAGTGAAAGAGAATCATTACAGCACCCTCAGCATCCTCACAGCTCAGGTCTGGCTGGTCACAGAGCCCTGACCACTTCAGGGTTGTTTTACGGTGTGCCTAACCCTGCAAGAAGGATGTTTGGTGCTGTTGACAAGAGCCAACGATAAAAGATCTCAGTTCTACCACTGGCTGGAGAGAAGACCTGAGTGGGTGCATGAGCAGAGCCAGGGGCAGGGGGTATTCCTCAGCAGGCAGTTCCCCGTCTTCCCAGACACTGGATGCCTCCAGCGTGCCTGACATCTGGATTCAATTTCTTCAAAGAAAGAACCTGCAACATTTTAATCCTTTTGGCGGCTTGAAGTCTCGGTGAACACGACAGCGTCCATGACATCCATGGCATGTTCGCTTCCATTGGTGGGCCTGGATGTTTTGACATCCTATTGACCAGGAACTGAAATCCACCTACAAACTCACTTTACACTCTCCTGAAGGGGCTATATGTAGCATAACAGACCGAACACTCGAGGACTGGAATAAATACGGTCTCCGTCACCTTCTCCCATACACGTTCACGCACCCAGACCCCTGTCTGCTGTACACCGAGTTGTTTACTGGCCACGAGCTGTGTTTAACATTCCGCTCCCAGATATTTATATTCCGAGCCAAATTCAGAGCAGTATTCTGGAAAATGAGCAAAAGTAGGCTATGACCCATCAAGAGACTATTGGGTCAGCCGAAAAGTTTACGGGCCGGTCTGGAATCCAGCGTTTATTTTGGATGGTGGGAGGTCACTATAATTAGCTGCCGTTCAACTCCGTTATACAAATACACAAAACCGCCCCCAACAAGCCAGCCCACGGCGCAGATGGGTTTTTACTGCGATACAACCGACGACGCTCGTCAGACCTCTGTAGAAAATGAGTTCCCTCGACCGTCTCTGAGAGGAACATTTGTGCGCTCAGGCCAGAAAAGCAATTTCCATCTCATGAATATGAGAGCAGCACCAGAAAACGCGGAGCGGCGAATCTCGTGGCGTCGTTAAACACAACATCTACTCCGACGACGGGGTAATGGGGCAAGGAGCTACAGTTGACTTCAGCTCCCAAGCTGCTCACGTGCCAGGGGTTGTTTTTCGCTGCCGATGCCAGAGATGGTCGTTTTGATCAAAGCCTGTTTCCAAATACCAATTTGTAACTTATGCGCGGGCACGTTCTTGCAGGAATCAGACACGCCAATAAAATCCCCATAAAAGTCTTCCAGAGCCTTTGTGTCTTTGGGAGGGGGAAGGGAGGAGGGAAGGAGTGGTTTTGCTGTTTCTTTAAAGCTCGCGGGTATTTATTCGCAAGGAAGGAGTTAGGGCTGCAGTTCCTTGCGTTATTTAGTGATGGTTGCCCCTGCCTGAAGCCAAGCTGCTTGAGGAGACTTTGGCCATGAAAAGACACTGATCTGGACCAGCAAGAACGCAGACACACAAAGATTTTCTCCTTCTCCTCTTTTTTTCCAGGTAATTGTTCTACATGCAAAACAACTTGGGGGCTCATTTGGGCCAAACTCCTCTCCAGGCTGAGTAATACTGACAGCATTGGCCCCACAAATGTGAGTAAGGCTTTGAGAGGACATGGCAGGGAGGTTCATCAAGAGGGTCCTCCCTCAGACTTCGCTTCCTTTCTGAAATCCCTCTTCCTAAAGCCTTACAAGGACGTCCCCTACCCAAGAGAAAACACGATCCAGACCAGACATGATTCTTCCTTGTTACTCAGCCTGGCTTCATTTCGCCCCTGGCAAAATACACCGTTGCATCCGTCTACCCCCTGCCATATACTGGAAAGTGTTTATCTAGTTGCTAATAAACATCAAGATATGCACACCTTCAAAACACACAGTGCTGCTTCCTGCTGTGAATCACCCCACACCTTACGTAACCGGGGGGGGGTGGAATAGGGAACCGTCTCATGTGTCGGTTGAAAACCTACCTGAAACACAGAAACAACTCAGTTTTAAAGCATAAAGAGCTGCTTAATCAAGTCCTGCCCTCAGTTTCTTGTTTCTGAGCCTACCCTGCAATTCACTGTCCCTTTTGTCTTACCCAGACAATCACCAACAGCCACGGCTCCAGACACGATCTGGGGAGGAGACACCTTCTTCCTCC
This sequence comes from Bucorvus abyssinicus, assembly GCA_009769605.1. NCBI lineage: Eukaryota > Metazoa > Chordata > Aves > Bucerotiformes > Bucorvidae > Bucorvus > Bucorvus abyssinicus. Next base: position 1,680,629 of record CM020025.1, read on the forward strand.
CCAAAGGAGAGGGTTTTGGCTCAGCGCTGGAGGAAGCGGGTGCTGTAACTGTGGTCTCGGGTGGTAACTTCCCACTCTCATTTTGGTCAAGTTTGGATGTCAAATTAGAATCTCAACAGACCTGGTTGGGTTTTGAGTGGGACTCGGGGCTGCAAGGACGCAGTTAACTCGCCCAAATAAAGGAGAGTAGGGGATACTGGGGTGCAGCTCCCTGCTCCCACGCAGCCCTTCACGGCATCACCAGCTACATGGTGGTTTTGCCAGCACAATTATGTCTTAATTCTTTAATTATCCTGATTCTTATTTCATCAATGAAGTAGATACATCCCTGTCTGCTGGAGCCAGATTTTAGGCTGTTGGTTCACCCTCCTCAAATCTAGATAGAACAAAGGGGACTCTGGACTGCAGCAAGTGCTCAGCGAGACTGTGAAGTCCTGGTGATGTCTTTTGAAACTCTGACTATAACTAGTTGCCTGTGGTGCTTTTCAAACATTTAATAACCCTGAAAGTTGGCATCAAAGCCCGAAGATGACAACCCGATCAGTACCATTGATGTTATTTAACAAGAACACAGGAGTGTCTTTGGTGGGTGCGCCTCACACGCTCCAAGGACCAGGAGAGCCTGACCCCTTCCAAGGCACAAGTTAAAGAGTCAGGTCAAACAAAAGCTGCTGTCTGAGCTTTGCCTCTATTAGCCCAGGGATTTCCCTTTCTCCTTGCAAGATTTCTGTTAAAACTCTTAAAAGGCAACTGCACAAATTGCTGTTGATATTTTAGGTTCACCTTGAAGGGATGCTTTGTGGGAGAAACCCTAACTCGGCAATTTTGTCCAACACATAAAAAGGTAGTTCAATTAAAAAGAAAAAAGAGAAAAGAAAACAGAAAATCCTCTTCCCTCAGGGCAGATTTCCTGCCACAACACTCCCATCTGCATCAGAAAACCAGAAAGACCTCAGAAACAAAACAAGCCCCAAACAGAGTCAGTTTGAGGGGTCCTGGAGGAGAGAATCCTTTCTGCTCTTTCCCGCTGGGAAACTCCAGGGGTGGCTTATCTGGACAGGAGATCTAGTCCAGGGAGTTCAAAGCCCAGAGTTAGTCTGTGGGACAGGACAAGCCCTCTGGAAAGCATCCGGTAGGTGACGCGAGGCTAATAAGTAATGCACAAATGCAAAGTGAGTGTCAACAAGGGAGGGTGGTCATTAGGTCAAACAGGAAATTCCCCACTAACAAATTACTTTTAATCCTAGTGTAATAAACCATAAAACCTGCTTAGTTAACTCTCAACTCAGTCGCTCCCTTCCTAGGCAAGATCAATTTCTCTTCCTTCGCCCCTTCAGAAGGGGCTGACAGGGACATCTTCGGGGCAGAGGGACAGGGGGAAGCAGTTTCTCTTTCAGCAAACCACACTTGGGTAAAGACGCAACTCCGCACCTCCCCACCCTCATTTTTTAAAGGTGCTTTAATCCGTAGCTTGAAGAACAATTTACCACCCAGCCAGTCCAGCTTGTTTGCAATACAATGAAGTGCACCAAGTCAAGTCAAACAATAGCAGCACCGGACGGGGCTTTGCTCCCCGGCAGGTGAAAACGCTGATCATGTTGCTAAGTTCAGGCTCCACGCGTTTATTCCACGCAGCGTTAAAAACACGGCGGATTTAGGATTCAACGATTAAAGCAGGAGCTCACAAGCAGGACCGGGCCCACCCCGGAGGGGAGCAGAGCGAAGGCAGCTGCACCCGCCTCTACGTGCCGATGGGGAGAGGCAAACACCCAACGGTCCGCATTCCCCACGAGAAGCCCCGGCAGCCCATAAAAGCAGATGATTGCACAATTATCGCAGGGCCACGTGTTTTGATTACCTTAAAGTCAAGGCTGCAGAGACTGACCGCATCATCCTCCTTCTCCCGGCGCTTCCTCTTCTGCAAGAAACAAAACAGAGTTTGGTTCAGCGAGCAGGTGCTGGCTGGTTTCTAAAGCAGAACAGAGACGGGTCCTTTCTTTACGCCCCCAACTAACTGGACTAACTCAACAACTCAAGGCTGAAAACGAATGCGAAGCGTGTTTGTGTGGTTTCATGAGGTCTGATAGAATCCTATAAATGACACTCGTTTCTTTGCACTCCCATAATTGTGGTTGTGAGTAATAAAATTTCGGTAGCAGGACAGAACGCAGTGGTGACCACGGCGAAATGATTTGAGACTCGTTCTTCCGGTGTATCCGGGATTAGTTTCGTTGTGCAGCTCCCTAACAGCAAGGGCATTTCGGTCACCTATTTAATTCCTTCCTCTGGGCACGGCCAGCAGAGAGCTGTGGCTGAAACGTCCCCGCTAGAAATTCAACAGCCTAAAAGAAAAACTGTTGGTGGACGACAGAGGAGGCTTTTGGCCAGGGAGCTCTCAGCTGTTTTCCTCTCCGAAATAGAGCACGAGCCAGTGGAACATCGATCAAAGACATCTGCACTGAGCTTCCCCATACCTCCTGCCGTGTCTGTACTGTCGGGGCTTCAATGATATTTTTTCATTACCCAGATAAAGGAAAACCAGTCGTGGATCCGTCCTGTTAGGCTGTGCCAGCCTGCACATCACCCAGGCTGGAAAAGACACGGGTCACGAGCAGCAATGGTTTGGTCACCCATGAAACAAGTAGTTGATTTTCACCCTGTGTTTGACCCTTATCCTTCAGCATTTCAGAACGAGTCAAGTACATCCTCTTCCACTTTGTTAAGCACCAAGGAAAAAGAAAATAAACTATTTTGTGGTTTTATGTTGGTCTGCTACTATGACAAGTCCACTCTGAAGTTCAGCACATCTCAGTTGTGGGCTCTCCCAGGCCAGCAGCTCGACCTTCTCTCAGGACCAAATAAGGAATTCCTGATTTCTTAGAATATTTATTGTTATTAATTCAAATAACTGAAAAGTTTCAGCTTTAATAGAGGTTTGCCATCACTGTGAGCGTACTTAAACACAACTATTTGTATATAAAACACAAGTTTTCATTAAAACTATTTTTACATGCTGACCAGCCTAGTTCCCGTGGTGCACTTGGAAAGCTGAGGCTGTTGAGGGGGTGTCCAGCTTCCCTGGAGGCTTCTCAGAAACCTGCTCTCGTTTGCTGGTCCTTCCGTACGATGGGTTTTTAGGCTCCAACGTGTCTTCTCACCTGCTGACTCCACCATTAACTATTGAATGCGCACAGGCAGAGGTGAGATACGGCAGAAATGCGCTCACTAGCTGCTTCTATTTTGGGTTTTGGCACTATGTTTTTTTTTCTCTAGCTACAGAAGCGGCTTCAAGTACAAAGTTCCTCCATGATTTCAGTTTTTCTGTTTTTTTTTCCTGTATTTGCAAAGAGGAGATACTGACTGTCACGTGAATCCCTTCGCTGACAGACAGAGGAAAAAATTCTCACCTGGGACATTATGTCTCACAGCGCTGACACTGAACTAACGTCCTGGCACACTCTAGGCTTTTTGAGCAGACCTTTGGCAGGCTTGGGAACGCATGCAAATGCAGACATTTGGGGGTTTTTTAGGTTTATGAAATATTCAAGGCTGGTTATTTATCACACCCTGCACTAAAGGCTGCTATAACCACACCTCTTTGGTCTGCAGATTATTTTTCCCATCTGCGAGTCGAGGATATTAGCATCGCTTTAACAGAAGAGAACTTGCAATAAAGACCAAGACACCGACGCCTTTTCGGTCTGAATATTATTTGTTCCTTATGGAGCGGAGTCTATTAACATCTTTAACATACAGCTCCAGACCAAAGCCCAGACATGAAGGAAAGCCAGAGTTTTGTTTTTAAACTGGCTAGACTTAGGCAGTAAGTGCTGCCTTGGCTGGACCCCATTTCCTCTGCCCAATAGAGTTTCATACAAAGCCGTAGACGTTTCCCTGCCGAGCCAGCTGTATCGTTGCTGGTCGGTGCCAGAACAGAGAGGGAGTCCAAGAGAACGGCCTCTTCAGACCGCTCCAGTCGGGGCGTTTAAAGCCACAGGGTAGAAAAGCGACTGCGATGTTTTCTTGCAGATTTGAGACGGTCCCGATCAGCGATGGGATACGTGAACCTTGGCACGAAACTCCAGACGTGTGGAAAAAGTCACTGCGACCGAAGTTATTAAACTGTAAAAGTCGTGAGACCTGGTTTAGGCTCTCAAAGAGGTTTTGTAAAGGCGAAGCGTAAAAAAATGCTAATCAGGAGGGGCAATGTAAATATTTTGTGACTTGATTTTAGGAAGCCCTAAACAGCGCCCTGAGCCCGACTATTAATCACATTTCAAGGATGCCAGTTAAAGCTCCAGGAAAGCTTTAAGAAAGGGCTGGTTTTCGATTTAAAACCAATTCTGGTCATCCAGCTTTCCCCTCTCCTACCAAGGGCTTCTGCCTAAAACCAGGATGGTTTTGTTCCTTACGGATCAGCCTGGGGTTCGCTGCTTATTGCCCACCTGAAGTCATAAAACACCAGTAAGCCTTCAGGAGAGGAATGTGCATCAGGACCGTTGAGCCAACAAAGATCAAGTGCCTGTTCCTCATAAGTGAATCCCCCTTAATGAACAGGAAAAGAGGAAAGCAGAGCATGAGTAACCTTGTTTCCAGTCACAAGCCATCCAGAGCACGTTTTAACCCAAACTGTGTCAGACTTTTCTTAGAATCATGCAGAACATGCATTAGATCTTCTCCTTAAACCCATCCCACCTCTCTGCAGGCTTAAAAAAGACGCTCGAACTGCACAGCTACATGCTCTCTGTTATTCTTTTACTCCCATATTTGCTTCTCTCCCAGCGTTAGGTGCGTCAGTCCAAGACTAACCTCTAGCCAGTCACGGGCAAGCTGGGATCTCCAGAAGGGGGCTGGAGTTCAAGGCCACCCACCTTCTGTAGCTGCAAATGAAGTTACGTGGAGGTGAAGGGAGGAAGGGGCGGTGGATCAGGGTGATGAGGGACATGATGGAGGAACAGGGATAAGCAATTAAGTCCTTCAAAACCAGTTTCTTGAGTTTTTGCAGTCCATCATGACATACAATACATCCTAACTGTAGTGGGGGGTTGAACTGAACATGGGTATAGCCAAATAAAAGCAGATTAAAAAACCTGCAAAGAACAGAAATAACTTGAAACTCAGTCAAAATGCTTTTAATTTGTCATGTTAGAGTGCAGTATTTTCAAACTTGAAAGAATGCAATTTCTTTCTTTTTGGGACAGCCAGATTTTCAGCCAGCTCAGTTTGCTGGCTGCGGAGAGGATCACCCCTTCCTGGGACAGGGAGGGGCAAATCAGCTTTGGCTGCTCATGAAAATGAGCTTTAGGGTAGGACAAGATCTAAATCCAGCGCCCCGGGTTCTGAGCACCTACTGCTGCTGACCCATCACCTTGCACTGCTCAGTGCGTGAAGAGGGACAGGCTTCATGAAGCAGCAATTCAGGACACAAAGCCAGTGTAGGTCGTCTGAGCTGCTCTTCAGTGTGGTCCACCTTCCTTCACCAGCTCCAGAGGCTGGATGTGACCCACCCCCCTAACGGGGGATGGATGTTAAAGGATGGAGGGAAGCGAGTACAAGGCTTACAGCACGTAGGTCATGCACTTGTTCTACATGAGGGGTCTAGAGAGCAAGTGTGATGAGGAGCAGCTGAGGGACCTGGGTGGGGGTTGAGCCTGGAGAAAAGGAGACTCAGGGGAGACCTTCTGGCTCTCCACAACTACCTGAAGGAAGGTTGGAGCAAAGTGGGGGTTGGTCTCTTCTCCCATGTGACAAGTGACAGGATGAGAGGAAATGGCCTTAAGTTGCGCCAGGGCGGATTTAGGTTAGGTATCAGGAAGAATTTCTTTACAGAGAGGGTTGTGAACCCCTGGAACAGGCTGCCCAGGGAGGTGGTGCAGTCCCCATCCCTGGGGGGGTTTAACGGCCATGTGGAGGTGGTGCTGAGGGACATGGTTTAGGGACCCTGGCAGTGCAGGGAGAATGGTTGAACTCAGCGACCTTAAAGGTCTCTGCCAACCAGGTGATTCTGTGACATCTTGCCTTCTCTTCACCCCTGCTGCAAAAAGCACCCTCCAGCTAAAGCTCAGAAGCCGCAGTGGCTCAGCAAGTGTGTAGCCCAGTACAGAGGAATGTGTTGGTTTTCTTCCTCCTCCAGGCAGAGGGACCTTCACCTCCGTATTCCTGCGTTTGCGATACGCACCCACCAGTTGTTTTACTCACCAGAGTGAAGTCCCAGTGAGGTCCTGGAGTCAGGAACGTGAAGGAGCTGCCTCGTCTCAGGGGATACCTGTGAGCAGAAAAAAGGAGCGAGGTAAATCACTTACAGGTCACTCCAGCAGTTCATAAGCTACATCTGGTTTCCACAGCTTTGACGGTATCGTAGAGCTTTAGCTCTTAGCACAAAAGTCACAAAGACAATGAAGCGGCAGAGTCCGTGGGAAGCGGGGAGCAGAAGGATCACCAGGATTCCCCACCGCCACTGCGGGCGCGGGGTTAAAAATCCCGGTTTCTGCAGTAAATGTCTGTGTGCAGGAGGGACAAAAACCTCCCTGCGGGCCCTGCGTGCTGGGCTGGAGGAAGGTCTGTCTTTGACCACGAACTTGCCAACCTGACCAAGAGGAAGGACAAAACAACAATAACAGCAATAAATAATAACATCGTGGCCTCCGAGGTGAATGAAGCTGAAGTGAAAAGAGGCAACAAACGGTACCTTTGACAACGCAGCCTTGCAGTTCCCCATAAAATTACCCCCAGGCCTCGAGCTGTGGCCTTTCGTGAAGCCATTCTCGAGCCAAGAAAGTCCAACCAGCAGAACGCGCCCCACACAATAGAGCGTTTGTGTAATCGTCGCTCTTTGAACACCGGTAAACGAATTGCCTTCCGCCAGCCATTTATTGTGCTAGCGCCGAGTTAAGCAAACACGTTCCATTCCAACTTTCACTGTCTGCTGGACTTAAGGTATGTTTCCAGCAACAGTTTTTTAAAGCTTATTCTGGCCGTAGCACGGAGAAACATTTTTGTCTGTCAGTGGGTTTCTGCCTGTAGAATTTTAGTCCCAAACGGGCTGCACGTTTTTTTGTTCCGGAGGCTGCCAGCTGCAGCACCTGAACGGGAGGAGATTTCCCCCTGGCTGCCACAAACTCCGACAGGAAAGGCACCTCCTTGCCAGCTGCACCTTTTTCTTTGTGCTGAGATCCCATAGGGTTATCAAAAACCTGGAAATCATGAAGGAATGTGAATCCTTCTGGCGTTCAGGGGACTCCAGCACTGCTCAGGCACTACTGAAAATTCACCTCACGGAGCGTTCGCTGGAGTTAACGTCAGCCGCTCCCCACACTGGACGAGAAAAAGCTCTTGTCCGTGAAAGGTTTGGGCAGGGTGGGGTGTTCTGGGTTGGTGTTTGGAAAATATAAGGCAACTACCCAGAAAATACTTCTGCACTTCTCCCAGCCAATGCAGAGCAGCGAGATAGAATCACAGAATCATCTGGGTGGAACAGACCTTTCAGATCATCGAGTCCAGCCGTTCCCCCAGCACTGCCAGGGTCCCTAAACCATGTCCCTCAGCACCACCTCCACACGGCTGGGAAACCCCTCCAGGGATGGGGACTGCACCACTGCCCTGGGCAGCCTGTTCCAAGGCTTCACAACCCTCTTGGTAAAGAAGTTCTTCCTGATATCTAACCTAGATCTCCCCTGGCGCAACTTAAGGCCATTTAGTCTCATCCTGTCACTTGTCACGTGGGAGAAGAGACCGACCCCCACCCCGCTCCAACCTCCTGTCAGGGAGTTGTAGAGAGCCAGAAGGTCTCCCCTGAGCCTCCTTTGCTCCAGGCTAAACAACCCCAGGTCCCTCAGCCGCTCCTCATCACACTTGCTCTCCAGACCCTTCCCCAGCTTCGTTACCCTTCTCTGAACCCGCTACAGCACCTCAACATCCTTCTTGAAGTGAGGGGCCCAAAATATGATGAGATGGATATTTTAGGCAGGGTACCTTATGGGAAGCAAGAGGGGAAGGAAGACCAGATGCTTTTGGTGATGAGGCAGATGTTTTCCACAGCAGATGTAGACTGTGCAGGTCCTTTCCTCCAGAAATACATGGTTTCTGTGCTCACCCTGGGCTTAGCCAATGTCTGTTAATACACATGACCCCGTATTTTACGTCAAACTCAAATCTGAGAAGAGTGTTACAGCGAAGGAACGTGTCTGATACATGTGAAAAGCTGAAGCAGCCTTAGCAGAAAACGATGTACTTTGATCTGGACAAGGAGTGGGAGCTGTTTGGCCACCTCAGTAGGTCCCATGGAAGAGGATCAACACTTCCAGCTTCTGGGGTGGCTGAATCCCCCCCCGGAGCTGTTTTAGGGTGCATTTCACCTGCTCCAAGGGTTCAAGCGAGGTGGATGACTTGTGAGCAGTGAAAATGCTACGCAAGCAGCATCTGCAGAGGAACACCAGGAAGCAGGAGCATTGTCCTGGGCTACAGAGTGGTTAGAACAGTAAATATGCCATTTATGTTCTATATATACACATAGGCTTAGACACCTAACTATAAAGATATGTAAAATAAACACATAAACTATATGAAATATAAAAAATTGGCTTATTCAAAGTACCATACGCATGAATTAGGACGTAGGTAAAATCAGAGGAAGCTCTTCCTCAGACCACGCAACCTTCAGGTACCTGACGATCAGCCCAAACCTTTTAATCCAATCACTATGTGGGTGATGCTGCTCCAGGAGGGAAAGCGGCATTTCCAAGAACTGCATTCCAGGACACTGTTTGCTGGAAAAGAAACTTCTGGAAGGGAACATTCTTTGGGATTTATAAGAGTACAAACCGCTCGGGAAGAAAAGCTGGGAACGAGCTGTGCATTTCTTTGAAATTTAAAATAGAGCCATTTTTTCTCACAAGAAAGAAAAATCCTCGCTCTTTAATCCCATCGTGTAACCTGCCCAGACCCAAATTTATGGGTTTGATTAAGCCTTCCTTGACTAGAGATAGAAAAGCAAAGAAATGCAGCTCACCCCTCCCACAAAAGGCATGGAACAACAGAAATATCTGCCCTAGATACAACGTTCCCACCAGTCCTCCAAGCACCCAACACAGATCTGCAAGGACAGAGCCCACCACAGACGGGCTGCTTGTTCCTCCTCTTCAACGGCCAAGTGAGACTCAGTCATGAGGGCAAAGGAGAAATCAGAAACTGCTCCTTCTCGCATGCCACCAACCTCATCAGTGTTCTGGGTGTCAGAATTCTTTATCTGTTCTAGATCTTGGTACCATAGACATTTCCCAACTGTGTTTTGTGAATAGCAATGAGCCCTTTGTGGTGTAAAGAGATCGCACTGATCCTCTTCCCTTTCCAAGTCTTTGGCCAAGTGTGGGGAGCTGAGGTCTGCCAGGAACCCTCCGGAGTGGCAGAAGGACAGTGAGCAGAGCAGACTGGTGCTAAGTGGAAGAAAGACCTTGAGGAAAGCTGTCTGTCATCACATCTCATCCCAGCGTCCCCTCTCCAGTCACTGCTTGCTGGGCTGTGAAGAGGTCCCATTGCAGCAGTGATCACTGAGGCAGTTGCCTGCAGAGTGGCTGGATTTTTTTGCTCTGCTCGTAGCTCTGCTAGAGCCTGCGAAGCTCTTCAAAAGCCCAGAGCCAAGTTTAGTCACCTGCATGACCACCCCGCATCTGACGTGGATGACTCCCGATTGCAGCGCTCACGTGGGCAGCCCTCGCGAGCTCCGTCAAGAACCTGGAGACAGCGCTGGGGAATTAAAGGTCAGCGATGACCGTAAGAGCAATCCTGGAAGTTTTACCTAATGCATCTCACAACACGACGTGAGAAAAAGCAGAGCTGGCGTGACGGAGCGCTGCGCTGTTGGCCATTGCTCAAACCCCTGTGATTAATCGAGACCGGGGATGCGATGTTTGAGTACCTGGAGAGAGCGGCTGGATGAGGATAAGTGCTGTGTTTACCAAAGCTGGTGCAGCCCAGTTGTAGGAACATCCCTAGATATCCCTGCTGCATCACCCAGACAAAAAGTGGGGTTCAGTCACTTCTTGCAAACGATTCTTCGACAGACTGTCTCCAGCGTCGTTCCCTCGTTTAAGCCAGGACTCTCTCCTTATCTCACCAGGCTCAAGACAAGCAGAAACGATTAATTAGAGCTGGCTGATTCATGTAGCTTTGCGACCTATTTCAAAGTGATTCAGAGCTTCAGGGTCATGAAGACGATTACGTGAATGCACAAAAATAATTTGAGAGGTAAAACTGTTGCGGCAATGCGCTGGCACTGCACATCTCGGCGAAGCCAGGGCAGGGGAAGGGCAGATCTTGTTGAGACCGGACAGAAAGAACAAATGCTGCTGTTTTGGTCCCCTGTTTGCTTGCAGAATTGAATGTTCCAGGCTGCTTACCAGCGAACGATGATCCTGCCAGTCTTGCCAAGAGTCAGGCTTTCCAGAGCCTGTTAAAATAGAGATTGCCATGATGGTCCATGGAGAGATTAGCTATGAAATCTTTTTTAACCTTCAAAGTGTCATTTGTGTTTTGCAGCTGGCCTGGAAACGGTTAGAAAACCAGTTACCAACGGGGAGAGAGGCTGGGGAAGTCCTGAAGACAAAACCTGTTCGGCAACATAGCAGAGTCGGAGCTGGGGCCCCCCGATAATCTTAATAGAGGAAGTTTGGGCAATTTAGCAGATAAGATATTGATAAAGGCGAGCGGGCAGGCGCGATCGTTTCGCATTGAAACCAGGCAGAGGAAACGGCCATTGTTCACCCCCTTCCTGGAACAAACACCAGGGTCCTCTCCCCAGCGGCGACGGTGGATGCAGCAATGGCAGAATTTGTCCTTGGAATTTAATGTCCAGGGCGAAGGTTCCCTCCAGAGCTGGGCACGTTTGGAAGTTCGGGGTAAACAGCAGGGAACGATCCCACCTCATCTTAAATTATCAAAAAGCAAATGTTTCTGTCAAATACTCTGGTGCTTCTTAAGCACCTTCTTTTTGCTTGGCTTCATCAGAGAGAGGGGTTTTTTTTTGCGTTGAGTTTTACTGGGGTTTTTTGAGGAAGGAGAGGAAAAAGTAAAAGTCATAAATAATATTCCAGGGTCACCGAAACCCCAAAAGCCATCTCCAAAGGGCGTGTTCGACTGCATTCCCATCAGTGAGCCGAGAGGATAAAGCACAGAAGAGCTTCACTCCTTCAGGAAACAGCAAGTTCCCATTAATGTTATTCGAAACATTTTTCTTCCTTTTTACTGTAAATCCGCACCGCCGAGTCAGCATCACTCACCAGCCTGCCCTCCTTTTTGACTGCGTTTTGATGACTTCTCCAGGAAACTACAGAAACACTTTGATCTGGCAGTTCTCCTTCACTTTTGAACGTTCCAAAATACATTCTTCAAACTGGACAGCAAGTCTGTGTTTCCTTCCCCTCTGACATCCAACATCCCTGGAGTTTGTTTTCAGAGCAAGCTGTTCTTAAATATCAACCACTTGCACCAGTTAACTGCAAGATGGTGAATAGGAGAGTCACAGAGTTGTTGTGGCTGGGAGAACCCTTGGATCTCCTCGAGTCCCCCTCCTCCCCCAGCACTGCCAGGTCCCCACTGACCCCTGGCCCTCAGCACCACCTCCACACGGCTGGGAAACCCCTCCAGGGATGGGCACTCCACCACTGCCCTGGGCAGCCTGCGACACGCCTGCACAACCCCAACGGGACAGAAATGGGTCCTCGGGGACAACCTCAACCTCCCTGCAACAACTGGAGGCTGGTTCCTCTCGTCCTGTCACTTGTTCCTGGGGAGAAGAGACCGACCACCCCTCACTCCACTCTCCTGTCAGGGAGTTGTCAGAGCCAGAAGGTCTCCCCTGAGCCTCCTTTGCTCCAGGCTCAACCCCATCAGGTCCCTCAGCCGCTCCTCAGCACATTGTGCTCCAGACCCTGCTCCAGCTCCGTTGCCCTTCTCTGGACACGCTCCAGCCCCTCCATGTCCTTCTGGCAGTGAGGGGCCCAAACTGAACCCAAGAGTCGAGGTGAGGCCCCCCCAGTGCCCCCAGTACAGCGGGATTACAGCCGCGTGAACAGATGAAAATAAACTCTTTCCCCAAAGCCACACCGGTGAATCCTGTTTTGAAAGACAGGAACAGAAAAGCTCCACAAAGAGTCTTTTGAATTTTAACGTAAAGCTTTTCTGCAGGGCGAAAAAAAAAAAAAAGAGCCTATGGATTTCCAACGCGCTGTAGTTAATATTTCCACTTCAACAATATCCAGAGGCCTTGGCCGGTGTGAGAGGCCTCCCAAGCTCCGTGCAAACAAACTCCAAGGGCACTTCTGGCAGTGCTTGTCACGGTGCCTTATCTTGAAAAGCTCCAGGGTAAAACCTTACTTGAAGAAAACCCTATTGACAGACATTGTCACTATCTAAAAGCAAGACAGAAGAGCTCAGTGCTTCAATGGCAGAGAGGAAAATGGAGCTGGTGAACTCGCCGTGGTGTTCAAGAGTGCTGACGGCTTCTCCGGCGTTAACGCGGCCTCCTTGACGCGATGGCTGGATACTTCCAGCCACGGTTACACAGTGAGTGAAGGGCTGATGGGCTGCGCTCTGCAAACGTGGTCTAGAGAAGCTGCAATAACCCGCTGGCAGCAGCACGGTTTACAACGCCCGGGCAATCTGGAATTCCAGCACTCTCCGCTGCCCGATAGCGAAGCCGTGACAAGCCACGGCAGTGGAGTTAAAGAGCGACCCACAACCCTTCAACCCATGAGCCCTTGGACAGGAGCGAGCGGCGCTGCTGCGGAGCTGAGGACTTCTTGTACTTCTCTGGAATAGCCATTATTTCCTTCTTTGCCGTTGGAACGACCTCTGCTTCTAAAAGGAAGCGCCTCCAGACACTGCGGGCAGGTTTAAATTGTACAAAGAACATTAAATTTGTGTTTGAACAGTTTTATGAAGCTCAGCGCAGCCCGAACGGGAAGAGCGATTTTCCATTGTGGAAACGTTGGCTCCTCCCAGGCCTTGGCGGAGTATTGGAGTGTTTGTCTGAAGGAGCAATCACCAGCAGCGCTGAACACCAGCAGATAAGCCCCGAGGAGATTAACCACGCGCCGCTATCCCGAAATAATCACAGGCCGGACCTCTCCAGAGCCCCACGTTAACAGGCTCTCCCCAGCCAAGGCAGCAACATCGGGTTTCATCTGCGGACTGAAGCGATATCTTTTCACCACAGGCTTCCTGTATGACCCTAACATCTTCCTCCCAGTTTGCCTGCACACTCCCCTCCCCAGCCGCGAGTCGATCCAGTAGCACTAAGCTTCCTCGCTCTGTTGCTAAGGTCAGCAGCCAGAGCTTTGTGCCAGGAGAAGAGGTCTTGGAGCAGCACACGGTCAAGTCTCCTCTCTTCCCCACCCCGATCCCTTTCCAACTCAAGTTTCTTCAATGTTTATGCTCAGGGCACAGGGGCATTTGTCAGGGGAGCCTTTGGAACGGACAAACCACCTTCACGAGAGGCTGCTGTTAAGAGTCCCGCTGCGGTGACTCAGTTTACGTGACTGTGCAAACATTTGTGCTGGCCAAACTGAGGCAGCAAACACAAGCCTGGGTAGGGAAGCCTCTGCTCTGCTTTGCTCATGAGCTGGGCTGCTGAGACAGCTCTGCAGCTGCACAGACCATCTTCAACTGCCATCCTGATGGGAACACCATAAACATCGCAGAGAGCCGATGCTGTTGAGGAAACAAAGAAAACCTGGATGTCTAAAGGAGTCCGTGAGTCCACGCCATGCCCAAGCTGAGAGGACAGAATCAGAGAATCACAGAATCTTTTCGGTTGGAAAAGCCCTTTGATGTCCTCGAGTCCCCCCGCTCCCCCAGCACTGCCAGGGCCCCACTGACCCCTGGCCCTCAGCACCACCTCCACACGGCTGGGAAACCCCTCCAGGGATGGGCACTCCACCACTGCCCTGGGCAGCCTGCAACACGCCTGCACAACCCCAACGGGACAGAAATGGGTCCTCAGGGACAACCTCAACCTCCCCTGCAACAACAACTGGAGGCCGGTTCCTCTCATCCTGGCACTTGTTCCTGGGGAGAAGAGACCGACCCCGCCCCGCCCTCACTCCACCCTCCTGTCAGGGAGTTGTGGAGAGCCAGAAGGTCTCCCCTGAGCCTCCTTTGCTCCAGGCTCAACCCCATCAGGTCCCTCAGCCGCTCCTCAGCACATTGTGCTCCAGACCCTGCTCCAGCTCCGTTGCCCTTCTCTGGACACGCTCCAGCCCCTCCATGTCCTTCTGGGATTGAGGGGCCCAAACTGAACCCAAGAGTCGAGGGGTGGCCTCCCCAGTGCCACCAGTACAGGAGGACAATCCCTGCCCTGGTCCTGCTGGCCACACCAGTGCTAGTACGAGCCAGGATGCATCACTTGGCACGAGCCGAAACTGTGGTGCTCCAGAAGCACGATCCCTCTTACAAGGCACGGGAGGGAGCTGGTGTCCCTACAGCATCACCAGCATTAATATCTTCATACCAGTGATGGCCCCGAGCATTGCCCAGCTCTTCCCTTGCCTCCAACCATGCTTTGCTGTAGAAGACACGAGAGCAGACACTCCTCCACCCAGCCTTACAGCACACAGAGCTCCAGCTTTGCAGGCAGGTAATCTTGCCTGCAAGGATTACGGCAATAATCCATCGCTAGAAAAATCTTCATTCCTCTTTATGAAGAGAAAACGAAAGCCACTGACAGGACTAACACCTCCTGATACACGATTAAACACTTGCTGTGTGTAGTAACTCTGCTTCACCAAGCTATTTGTACTCTCATTTCCAGCGATATGATGTAAATGCTGAAGTGGAGCTGGGAGGAGGAGGAGGACTGTAGGGAGACGCAGTGCAGCTGCTGACAAAATATTTTGCTTGTCAGCAGCCGTGCAGAAGAGCAGAGTTAACGCACCTCCAGCTCTTGAGCCGCCCGGTTTCGTGCATCAGGCCCTCGTCAATCAGGTCTGACGTCTCATGAATGATGAGCTAGAAGATAATCCTAACAATTAAAAACCAGGAACAGAAATAAAGCCGCACCACCGCATGCCAAACCTCGGCTCCCGTTCTCCTGCTGAGCGCATCGCCAGGCCAGGGCTCATCTCATCTGTCAGCCCCGCGACGGGGAGGCCCTTGTCCAGGCTGCCCTGTCACTCTGGACGGAGGCTGACACCTCCAGCCAGGCATCTGAAGCTGGCTTGGCTCTGCCCTGGAGGCGCCTCTCTTTCTGCATCGGCTATAAAGGAACCTCGTGTGCAGCTCAGATTTAAGCAATCGGCTTTTAGGTGACCAAAGTTAGGTGAAATTAATCTTCCCTGCGATGCTTCGGAGATAGCAGCTGGCCCAACTTCAGATGCAATAATATAAATACATTTTTGACTCACTCCATCGTGTCATCCCAGCTGTGCCGCCGACAGCAGGTACCTCTAAAGGCTTAGAGAAAGCTTTAGTCGGGCCTTATTTTAAATAGTCCACATCCTCTTAAGCAATTTTGGTCCCCAAGTCAGAAATTCCACATCTCTGGGTGCTTTAATGAACCACTGACCCTTTTGGATTAACTCTACCTGACTAATTCCCACCAAACCAGGCTCTTGAGGGCTCCAAGGGAACTTGCAGCTTTTCAAACATTTCCAGGCAGGGAGCAAAAGGCTCCGAGTTCAGCCAAAACCAGTTGTATTTAAACATGACTCTTTGCACTGAGTGTCACCCCTGCGAGCCCCGTCCCCTGCGATAGCTATTTTGAACGCTCTCGGGGGAGAGTGGTGGGGCCAGAGGCATTCCGAGTGCCCAGAAGCCATGGGAGCGAGCTCTGCCATGCCAGCCGTGACCACTGTGTCAGCTCCAACCCAGGTGCCTATTTTGAGTTCTTGTGGGAACCAAGCTCGATGCAATAAATATTAGAAGTTATCACATGAGAACACTTAGGAAAACACACATTTTAGTGCTGACAGGCACAAACTTTCCTCTTTTTTAGCTCTAAGCAGCTATGCAAACAGCCACTTCATGGATGTTTTTCTTTTTGGATGCAAACTGGTGCTGCAGCCCCCGCTATGCATGCAGTTGGACCAGTTGTAGGGCTCAAAGGCTGGGAAAGCGACTTAACGTAGTGTTAACAAGTTACCACTGACCAGCTGAAGCACTGTAACAGTCCAGAGGCACCTTTACAACTGGCAGCGCACACGAGGTGGTCCAAAAGACAATCAGCTTCTGCTGAGGGTGAACACATGCACCTGAAAGGGTCTTAAAGAGCAGCTGGGATGTGGCTGCTTGTACTTGGCTTTTTTCTCTTACCCAGGACTATTCCGCAGCTGGAGGCTCTGGTAAAGCTGGAGGAGGTGGATTTGTCACCGCAGCGGTGCTGCCACGTGGGTGTTTAAAAAGAGCCATCTCTGCTATAGCACCAGCGTGGGGACTCATCAGCCCTTGACTAACGCGCTGTAACGACCCCTGGTTCATCCCAAACCCAGCCAAGCCACGGGATGGCCTCGCCTGGGGATAATCTCAGCCAGCCTTTTTCCGCTTGCTCGAGGCAGTTCTGCAGAAGCCATCAAACACAGCTTTCCTGGCCACGGCCCCGCTGGAATAGCCCAAGTGAACAAGTGACCTGCAGGGCTCCTTGCCAAAAGCCACCCTAGGAGCAAGGTCTGCAGGGGATTAGGAGGAGACTAGACAAAGCCTTGGAGGAGGTTTCTTGGGGGCTGCTAAGCAGGCAACTGGAAAACTGGGGGAGTCTGAGACGGTACAGGAGAAAGGAGCATCATGTCTTGTTCTTATTTAGCACCCAAATCATTGCTGGAAACAGCACATCGGGTCAGAGAGACCCTTGTTGGGAACCAGCTCTTCTGTTCTTAGGCAAGTTCACCTCCTCCTCATCTTGAGCAGGGCTATAAAAAGCTGCCCTGCATTGCTTTGCAGGCTGAAGGAGATTAGCACTTATCCCACGCAGGAACAGAGAACCAAGGGCAGGGCTGGATTTGGGCAGAGCAGAGGAAGCCAGCAGCAGTCTAGGAACCGTGGATAAAACCCAGAGTGAGCCATAGGAAAAACAGAAAAGGAGACAAGAGAAAAAAATAATCAGAAAATAGCAAGGACTGAGGAGCTGGGCAGGAAACGGCTGCAGGGCGGAGCTGTGCAATGTCTGCACAATTTGAGGGTAAGACTGGAAGAGAAACAGGCCTCAGTAGGTGGGTGGTAAAGCAGCAGCGAGTGACTTCACATTTTAAATATTTAAACATGACGAGGACTGGAAGGTGTACTTTGCTCTTAGCAAAGGGATGGTTTAACGCTTTGACTTTTTGCAGGCACAGTCCCGCTCGGTCCCCTCTCACCGCACCGAGCAGTGAGTAAACACACGCAGTGCTGATAGCCCGGGCAGCTCCGCCAGCCCGCCACAAACCGAGCCGCGCGGTGCTGACACAGGCCAGCACCCACCCAGGAGAACTCGTTTTCTCAGAGAGGGTTTGTTTATTAACTCCATTTAAGGCACTTTAACTAGTGCCTTCTGTGCTGGGGCAAGATAACCCTTTCCTTTCCCTGTGACCGCTTTTCTTCACACTATTTTAACCCTGAACTACCTCCTTTCTCCTGTGACTTTGGAGGCTTCAGGTTCCTCAGTGGGTTCCCTTTTCCTGCAGCATTTCAGCTTTGCCCTTTCCATGAGAGCTTCGGTCCCAACTGAACTTGGTCCAGAAGGTTGGTACCTGTGTCTGACCTAAGCTTGCAGTCACAGAACCCTGACAGAAAACGCCAGCAATGTTTCTGGGTCCTCCATGCCCACCTGTAGGTGCTCAGGACGTAACTCATGATGCTTCCTGCTGAAGCTCTCCTCTCCCTCCTGGTGGGAGAGCGTTACATGAGTATCAGCTCTCATATGATTTGATTCAAGTCCTAGACGACAATTTCCAGCTTGAGACACCTCCCATTCTCCTAATTAGGTCCGTTTAGCTCATGGACACCAGTAGCTATCAGGTTAGACCTCAGGCTGGAAGCCCAGTTCTGTGCATGGGGATGACAGTCTGGGATGTTACTGGGCTATCTGACCACAGAGGTTTGAGAGGCGGGAGGAGATAAAGAACAGAGTAAAGAAAGGCCTGGGAGGAGAGGAAAAGAGCTGGGAACTCAGACAAAACAATACCAGATGAGGGATTAAGAAATCAGGGAAAATGTAGTTACTGCAGTAGACAAGGAGCTGCTGCCTCCAGGGATGGTTTTATGGATGCTGGCAGGGAAAGGCAGCTGCTCGGCGGCCAGGGGAGACGTTCAAGCCAGCGTGATGAGAAAGGGAGGAGAGTTCAGCCACCAGCCTCTAATCTCTTTCCATGGGAGAAGTATAAATACACCTGAAGCCTGTTTTCAAGTTTTAAACAGAGCCATAATGAAGTTTCATTAAAAGCGTTAGAGCCTTCTCCAGTGATTACAACAAACAAACCAAGCGCCCCCACACTAAACGGATCGCGCAGGGCGAGGGGAAAATAGCACCTCCCTAGAAAGAACGCGGAGTCTTTAGAGAGGAGAAAGTCTGCTAGACGTGCCCACAGGAAACCCATCATTAAAACTCACTCAACTCCACCAGCGGTTATTCATGTTCAAGAGAACATTCTTGGAGAGTGAGTACAAAGATTGCTCTGTCTCTTCCAAAGACTACCCCGGAGCGATTCTTTACACAAAGAAAAGCGATTTAGGTTCCAGCACAACCCCAAATCTGCCCCCCTACGTGTTTGAATTAGTATTGCAATGGCCCCAAAGCCATCGCCAACAAACAGGATGAACATCCCGAACCGAGTGGGAGATACATCAGGTGGCCGGAACAACAAGCAGCAGCACAAAGCGTTACACGTGTAAAGCCGGTTTGGGACACACGCTCGATACGGCGATAAGGATGATTGCACCGACAGTGTTGTGTATCTCAACACTTCCCCAGCACGGAGAGCGCCTTCTGTCCCAGCTGGTGATACAAGTTAGAACACCACTCATTTCACCTCCGGGAAGGGGACGTGCCACCACAGGCGAGCGAGCCAGAGGCTGGCCCGCGGTGTGGTTAATAGACATTCTGCTGAGAGTCAGCACTTCTGCCCCAGCTTCGACATCTCCTTAACGGCTGAGTTTCAACGCTGACCGCTCCGTAAGGCGGTCCTGACCGAGTCAGCTCCTCGGGTCCACTGCTTCAGAAGGGCAAAGTCCCGTGAGACTAACGGCAGTGTCATTTGTGAAGGACTTGAGCAGGGGCCACTAATCAGTGAACGCTTCATAGTGCCCTGGGTGATGTTTTCCAGCCGCTTTAAGGCACTTATGAACACAACTGTCATGAAAAATGTCCCCCACAGGAATGAAATCACTTTGGGTCGTTGGAAACCCTTGTGTCTAGAGGTTTGAGCTAAGCCAAGCGCCGAGTCGCTCTTCTCACCGAGCGAGATCTGGAAGCAGTTACAAAGCTTCAAGACCTTTACGTGTGCGGGGGCGGGAAATCAGCTTAATTGTAACTTTATGCCACAGGCTTTTGTGGTCTCTCTGATGCCAAAGATCAACACGTCCTGGGTTCTCAGAAATAAACCTGGAACCACCCAGACAACTTTGCAGACGAGCTTTTAAGTCAAGGCCCAGGTGATGAACGCTCTCCAGGACACGTTCACGGGCTGCGGTTCCTCGCTCGCCTTTCTCCCTCCAAGTCACTTTTGAGCTGACTGAGTTTAAACTGTTTAGGAAAAGGACGCGGTCAGCAGTCGGTATGTCCTGGAAGAATATTAATTCAGCACGGGAAAGGAAAAAAAAGAGTCAGCCTGGGTGGGGAAGCACTATCCATGAAACAGAATTAATGCTGAATGTAGCCCACCCAGCTCATTTATTGTAAATAAGCTCAAAGCCAGGGTGAGCAGAGGAAAAGATCCGTCTCCCAAGCCGGTGGTGACACCTAGAGGGAAAGGAGTTCCTTGCGTGCTCAGCAGCTCCAGGAGGGACTGGGAGAGAAGTGATAACGCTCTGGTGGGGCCGGCAGGAGCAGTGGCTCTGGAGTTCCCTGCATGCGCTCCAGCACAGGCGGGCATGGCGAGGACAAAGCTCCTGGAAGGAACAGCTCTAGGAAGACACAAGAAAGATGGAAGAGAAAAGGGAGAAGCCCTGGGAGGTCTCACCCCTCACACTGTAGGAAGAGCCTTTGCTCCTCATGCAAATCATGCTCAGCCACCTCTGGGATTATCGCCCAGCCCCAGCAGGCTTTCCTAAAGGACCTCAGCTCCCTTGGACACACTCAAGGACTTGATCTCCACGTCTTTTTTTTTTTCTTAACCCTTTCAGTTTTGCACGTTGTGAATTAACTGTTACACCTCAACCATGGGGAGAAAAAGACATCAGAGAGGCCAAGCAGAAGCCAGCTCCATAGGAAGCCAGGCTGTCCTTGGGTCTGCCTGCTACAACACGCCGGAAACTTCAGCCAAGGTTGCTCCTACTCCTCCACATAAGGTGGGGCCCACCCAGATTTGCAATTCTAACTACGTTATTGGCTTCATGCCTTTTGTCGTTGATGAAGTCTGCATTTTCGTTGGCTTCCCCAAAATAAAGATCAAGAATGAGGGTGAGCAGCAAACCACCCGAACGAGGCAGGGATGGTGCTTGCAGCACGAAGCCCGTACGAGACACCTGATGCCCTTTTTCGGGGTGTAAAAGTTTCTTTGGGAGAACTCGTTGACAAGCGGAGGGTCCTGCTCAAGGAACAAGAAATCACCTTGTCCTGCTGGGATCCATCCAAACATCTGACAGCCGGGTCTGAAATAAGCTGCGCCTTTTTCCTCCCTGTTAAGGCTACTGGGAGGGCCTCCATCCTCGCTTTACTTACTGGGAAGACTTCAAAGGAATCCTGAGTAAAATTGCCTGAGGAGGGCAAGGCACCAGGAAGCCAAGGCCTGGGATCAAACCCACCTTCCTGTCCATTTGCAGGTGAAGCTGAAGGCTTGGTCAGATAATTGCACACAATTATGTCAGCGCATTTAATCAGGTACTTCCCCTCTCAGCAGGATGTGGTAACCGCGGGACCACCAAGGCTATGGCACAAACAGATTTGCTGGCAGCCTGTAATTTCAGGTGCAGAGAGACCAAGGAATTATTTACATTTCTCACAGCAAAGGGCTGAGGCACCTCAGCTGAAACGACGGAGCTGCACGTTTTAAACAGTTGAAAGAACAAGGTCCGTATTTAGGCACATGAATCCTATGGGAAACGGCGGCTGTTTCCGGGGACCACTGAGGTTCACCCCGAGAGCTGGGGAGCGAGGAAGATGTGCAGCTTAGGAGGACAAATTAGTGATGGGTTTAAAATACTGTTTGGAAGCGAGTCTGTGCGCACCAAGTAAAGAAACCCCTCGGCAACAGCCACCCCAAGCGCTGTGACAAGCTCGGAGGAAGGTGGCCCACGGGCCAGCTCACCGCAGGACCTGCTCCTGCGAGACAACGCTCCTTTCAGGAAGGGCTTTCCAGGAGACTCGTTTCCAAGCCAAATTCAAAGCCAGTGATCAACCCGGAGCCTTCCTCAGCATCCAGGGGGTGCACTTCCCTAATCTGGAGTATTTTCTGTTTCTACTTCATCAGCTCATCAAGCAGCTGAGTAATTTCTGTGTTCACTCCCACGGCAGGTTTTCAGAAGGCCCTTCACTTACAGCAGCAAAGGCATCAGACACCAGCTCACCCCCACTAAACACTTCCCAGTGTTGGTTCACCTCTCGCTATCATGAGAAGAGTTCTTCCTTCCACATACTATTGTCAGAGCTGCCTTGTCACTGCTTTTCTTCCACAGGCATTTCAAAGCTTTCCTTTAAGTTCCGTTGCTGCAGCAGCTTGACCCTCACCAGAAACCTCATGTTTCCTGTGGTTTCTTCAGGGCAGCACCACCGGTGACGGCAGAGTTAAAGCTAGTGCAGAAACGAAAGTAAAAAAATATACTGACAGGAAAGGAAGAGAAGGGGGGGAAAGGGAAAAAATGAAGAGAGAAGGTAACGAGTGACTTTAGCCAACTGATGGCAGAGCTAGAAAACAAGCCTTAACAGTAGGAATGACATTTTTCCGGTGTCCAGAGAGGAAATCCTGGCAAATCAGCTGAGGTCGGAAGTTTCCTTGTGGTCAAATTGACTGGCACTTGACAGGAATCCATTGTACACAGCAGCCTGGGGTAAAATCCTGGAATACTCTGGTAACCCAGTGAATTTACTGGGAATTGCCATTTCGGCGAGGTCCTATATTCACCTCCACGCTGCTTTTAAACCTGAGCAATGTTTTACAAGAAAAGCCCGTTGAGAAAGGATTTGTAACCGTGATATGTCCGTAAGAAATGGGCTGCTGTAGCTCCATCCAGGATTTCCAATAGCAAGATCTGAGCTGCCTTTCCCAGCACGCCTCCCTCATCCCTGTGCTTTCAGTCTCGGGCTCCCAAACTGGGCTTGCTTAGTAACCCCAGACACAACATCCCCTACAAGGGACCACTCCCATGGTTATCATCTCACCCAATAAATAGATAGAGTTTAAAATCAGTTCCCCAGCGGTCTTTCTCTAAGCCTGCAGCAAAGATGAACCCCTATGTAGGACTCCTTTGATTATGGAATTATGACAAGTTTAAATTAGCGCTTACTCATTATCTACCAAGAGAGTCACGGGTTGGATCTGCAGCCGCTGGACTTGTGCACTAAAATGCTCAAAACCATTTCTGCAGACTTTTAATATATGTGAATCTAAACAACCGCCTATCATATTCCCATGCCCTAAATCAGGCAGAGACAGCGTACATCTCTCTTTTCTGGCAATAAAACCTGACCTACAGCTCACCCTGAGTGGTTTTTAAAAAGACTGGTAAATCACCCCCCTAATATTTTAATAAGCTAAATTCACTGAGTACCTGAGGAAGGCCAGGACGCGTTTGGTGTTTCTCTTGTGCTTTTGTATTAAAACCTGCTGCAGCGAAGTGGAAGAGGAAGGGGGCTTGGCAGATCAATCGCTTCGTACAAGCTGAAGGGGAGTTCAGTGCAGCACTGCTGGAAAACAGTCTAAGGCGCTTGCTTGCATCCTTCTGTGTGTAAGCAGTTCCCAAAATCGAGCCCAGGGGGAGAAGAAATGTTTTCAATCCCTAATGGGTTGGGTTTTACTTGGCATGACTTTGGCAAGACAAAGAGCTGCCCGGAAAACTGAAACCAAAAGAAATTAAGCAAAAGGTTCCTAATAGAACAGAAACTGAAAGCCTCGATGTCTGGTACGATGTCAGATGTGACTAGTGAGCCTGCAGCTCAGCAGGAACAGGAACAACGCAGATAAAGTCCACAGCTCTGCCACCAGAAGCCTGGCCCAGCAGTGGGAATTGAAGACTTCCCACAAGTTCTCTGTTGGTGAAACACCAACACAGTCTTGTTCTTCTTCCACCGGACACGTGAATGCCTCTTCTTCAGCCTCTGCAGATCGATCCTCCTTACGGCTCGATCCCTGCCAGCCACACAGGGTGCTTTGAGACAGCTCTAGCACACACACCAAGAGAGCACGAGGTTTGCTGGCACCCCACCCCCAGAAACCTGAGAGAGAATGAATGAGGTGATTTGACACCCCGAAGCTTTATGGGTCTACCTGGGCAGGAAACGATTTTTCATCACTTCGATTTAGACAAGAAAACCAACTTACCAAGAAATGAATTTCCCAATTTTTTTTTTTTCCAATCTGAGCTCTTGCAAACACTCTGGAAGCAAAGCTGGGAGTTTAAACCCTTTCAAAGTGTTAAGGGCAGCAATGGGAGCTGGTGGAATATTTCATGTTCAACAGTTTCAAGGCTTTGGTGTGAAGCTGGGGCAGTCAGGGAAGCAGCCACACCTTGAGCTGGTGCTGGTTTCACATCCACTCAGCTGATGGAAAGCACCAGGTTGCTGGTCTGAAGGGCCACCTCCACATTCCCACATGGCTGGAGCCCAAGTTTTTACAGCTCCTTTTTATTCCGTAGAGATGGGAGTATGAGGTCTGTTATGTTTCTGGAGTTGAGGAGAGGATTAAGTTTATAAAATTAGGTCTCTCCTTCACAACTGAAGCTTCTCTTTAACGCACGGGCTGTTCTCATCAAAGCTCGTTAGACTTGAGGTCTAACGTGGTGGCAGTGTACGTGGTACATCCAGGCTGCCTCTCTGGCAGCGGGATACAAGTCCAAAGGCAAGAGGACTTTGGTGTGACTTGGCCCTCACCCTAAGCATATGTCAGAGTGTTGTTCTGGCAAAAATAAGTGTTTCTTGGGAATAGCCACAGCCTTTCCCAACAGTTAAGCTCCGCTCCCTGTGTGGGTACATTACTGATGTAACCCTGTCCCTGACTTTAGCACGTATATAGGACAACACCACACACTTCTCAGGCAAAGCGCTCCAAAAATTATTTTCTTGTCCTCCATACCAATGCCATTATTCCCCTCCGCACCCTCCAGCCCCCTTTGGAGGCTCCATCTTTTTCTATAGCACTGCAAATATCTGCCTTGATTTCCAGGCTCCTCGCAAGACATCCAGTGCTATCTTCCAGTGAAGATAACCAAGGGCGATGCCTGGAGAGTCTCTCACTTGCATGATTTTGGCAAAATGATTCTTCTCCCTTAGAGTCAGTCAGTTCTCCCCTGACAGACTAGCAGGACTGCAGGGATTAGTTGATTTTTCTTGACCTTTCCCTGCAAAAGCAGCAAGGCCGTTTCTCAAAGCTCACGTTCATCCTTCTGTGAGACCAGCAATGCCATTGATTTTTATCTCTTCTCTTCCCACAGCAGATTCCAGCTCAGCCATCACAACCAGCAGCTGTTAAACCCATTCAAGGGATCTGGAAATGTGGGTAGTCTGCAGCAAGAGGGCACAAAGCAGATGTTTTGTAAGCTCTGCTGCCCACCACTGCAGGAAACCCCACCTCTGCACTCTGTTCGAGCCCAGCAGGAAATGTAGGTGTTACCTGTTATTTTGGAAAGAATATTTTAACAATTTGCCTCTTTGATACCAGGAGAGTGACACCAATCTCTGCTGCAAGTGCATTTGATTACGTGCTTTGTTTTTTCTTAAGAACTACTGCAGCTACTCACAAGTAAAAGGGGGAAGGGTGAAGTCTCCCCACCACGCTGAACCATGTCACTGCTGTGGGCTCATACCAACCTCTGCCTTATACCTCGGTCAGAAGAAAGACCAGAAGAGACACACAGAGTTAAGAACATCCCTAACTGTAGAGAAGAGAACTTCAGCACACACAAAGATTACTTCACAGGGTGCAAAAGCAGTGAAGGGCTCATTCTTATCATCATCTGTCTTTCTTCAACCACCACAGGTTACTTATCTGAACAGAGCATTCTGCAAGGCATCTGCAATGAGCTCGCTCTGAAAACATTAACTGTAGCAGTAACAGCCAGGCTTAAACAGCTGGATGCAGAGGATAATAATTTGAGTGGAGATAATTACTTGGCAAGTGTGGCAGGACTTCTGTTTTACAAGACAATAACAAGCAGACTACCATCAGCATACAGTAATTAAAAGCCTGGTGTTACCACGGTCACCACTCACATTGAGCACTGAAAGGTTTTCGCAGGTTTTTGTAACTGGCTGGTGGCACTTGCCCCGTAGGCTGGGAAAGCAGCAGCACTGGGGTTTAGAAAAAGCAAGCTCTGAATGATTTTATGGGTCTTTCCTTCTTCCTCCTACCCTCATCTCATCTTCCTTTCGTTCATTTCCAGCATCTCCAAGCTCTGAGCACAACTGGGAGCGCACTGGGGTGGAAGAGCGTTCCACAGGCACTACCAGCATTTCCCAGAGATCAGTTCAGAGGCCACTGAAGGGGTACAGGGTAAACTTGGGCTGGTTTTATTCATTCTGCCTGTGTTTTAACACACTCTGCACATCCTAAGAAAACCACTCAGCAACTATTTCCAGAGCTGACTGGTCAGGTAACCTCACACCTTCTTTGGCCCTTGCAGAAAAACACCAGTACAAGACAGTTCTCTCACACCAACAGTTGTTAACAGGTGCCCAGTAAGGTCAAGATTTCATTCCAGTTTGCTGGATTTTAATAAACACGAGTTTAATAAACCCTGAGACACTCCAAGTGTAGGGAAAGAGGAAGACGACCTTAAAACGGTACTAGCTGTTCCGCTGACAAACCGGCTGTAGAGGAAGCAAACCCAGTGTCCCCGGCTATCGGCACAAAGCCTCTCTGTTTGAGGGCGCTTTGTTCCTCACCCTCTTCCCGGTTGCTGAAACATTGTGGAGCTCTTGTGCAAAGGACAGCTGAGGAGAAGCACAGGTAACAAAGTACGTGAGCTGGCTTTTAACACTTAAAACCTCCCCAAACCCTTATCTGATTGCCAAAATAGCAGCATTCTCTTACAGTAACTTCCCAGTTTAGGCCACTATGGTGGGTGCACACAAACCTGCTGTGCCTTGAACACATCCAGACCTAGACACTCACAGCCTGCTTCTGGGATAAAAACCAGTGGTATTTCCAGAGCCTCTAGACTTTTTCTGAAGCTACACCGTAGCTTCCAATTACGTCCAAGTGATGTATTTTAATAGCCACCTTCTTCGGCACAGTAAAAGTTTCCATTTGCGCTAACTTTGATGTGATAATAGGAAGGAAAAGTGTATGTTTGCTCTCTTCATTACTATTTTACCAGCCTGAGAGAGTCTGATGGAACACAGGCTTTAATCACAACCCAGATCAAGAGCAAACAAACATTCATTTCAGAAAAGCCATAATTAGGGAGAAGAAAGGAGAGAGAGAGAGCACAAGCCATCACCATCAAAACCACTTGGCCTTCACAACAGAGCGTTAGGTCACCAGCCAACAAACAACTGCCTGTAAACAGTATAAAAGCACTGAGTGAGTAAATAAAAGAGGTTACTGCAGATTGTGCCCAACAAGTGGGAGAGAAGGAAAGGCTTTCAAAAGCTTTTTTTTTCCTATACATAAACATCTAATCCCGGAAGGACTCACTCTCTTTAGATGCCTGCGGAAAACCCATTCTTCTCCTGTGGGGACAACCAGCTGCTTTGCCCTCACCTCTGCTGCAGAAACCTCTTCCTGACAAACCTCCCGCACAGGCTGTGGTGGAGGGTCTTGCTCCGTGTCACACCTCTGCAGCGTGACTGCAGGCTGCCACCAAAAAGGACCGTCTTTCTCCCTTCCTCCCAGCCAGCTCCCTGCAAACCTAATCCAGCAGCCCCCCGGCCATTGGGAAGGGTGGTTCAGCTGCTGATTTAGCCTAAAACTTCCCTTTTTTTGGGTACAGGTTCCACAGAAAACCAACTACCCAGCTCGCCCTGCAGCTGAGCAGCAGGGAGGGAACTGGTTTAGAGAACCCAGACCCCACCTTTGGCAGCAGTTGCCAGTTGCACCATCTGTGAGAAAGCACAAAACCAGACTCTCGGCTCTGCTCCAACACCTGCTACTCCACCGAGCTCCTTTGGCAGCTGCAGCCGCTGATCGTGGTAGGCAGAAGCCGTTTTTCTTTGCCTTCTCAAGGCAAGACAGCTTCAGACCACCTTTTGCTCGGGTCTTACCGCGACACCGCCCTTGCTTGACAACTGAGCATCTTTTTCCACCTTCCACCCTAACACGACCTACTTAAAAACACCAGTTTCTTTTAATGCTTCCATTCAAAGTCCGCCAGTTAATTGGGATTAATCCCATTTGAATAACTACTGAGAAGAGACGGTTACAACTGAAAAATTGAGAACTACATGAATATGTATGATCAGCTGTGTCCCCCTTCCCTCTCCACCACAGATACCTTGTCTCAAAGAGACTCATCGCTGGCTCTGCGTCAGAAAGGCTCCATCTTTACATGGTCTCGGACCCCAGGAGCAGAGCAAGCACCAACAGATCACAGACCAGGCACACCACCACATGCAGTCACAGGACCAGTGGTTCTGCGCTACCAAATATGCAGCCACTCAAGAAAGGGAGCCTGAGGTTGGGCTTTAATCAGATGTGACTTGACAGATCATCTCTGTCCTCAGAAGCTCTGCAGCGCAGAACTCCAACCCTGCGCGATTGCCTCCGGGCACTTCTGCGATAGGAAAGCTACAGAATGTGTCTAGATATCGGAGAGAGCAGTTGGCTCTGGACAAAGATAAAAAATTTGGCAAGCTCCAGGCTTGCCTGGGGTTGGAGGGTACCTGTCTCCTCCCTGCGGGGTGCTGGGCCATCCCAGCAGGAGGGAGCTCCACACCGGCTCTCACAGCTTGGCAAAAGGTGGATGCACGATGCAAGCTGGGTGTCTGGGGCAGGAGAAACTCGCTGTTTTATTTGTGTGTGTTACCTCAGAAGAGAATACGTGCCCCTGAGCTGTCAGCTCCACCTGGGTTCACCGTGAGACAAGATAAACCATGAAGTTGGGAATGAGATTACAGAGCAAACGAGCCCAAAACAAAGTTTCTTTCATCTGTCCCAGAAGCCTACCTGCAATTTTTTTTGCTTTCTTCTATCTGCCCGAGCTGGGGACACAAAGTTCAGAGAAAAAAACTTCATCCAGCAACTCGAAACATGGTCAGAAACCAGCAGTGTATGAAATGGCCTGTGAAGTCACTGTCTCCAACTTGCTCTCAACTGTCTCCTCCCGTTTTAGACACAGCTCTGGGATTACACAGACAAGAGGCCGACTACAAATACTCTGTCCAAACTGCATCCCTTCACACCTCCCTGGCCACGCATCCCTCTTTTGGAGGCGTCAGGGATTCTTTAGCATCCCAGAAGGGAAACTTGATGCTTCCGAGGAAAGTTAAACTAATACTTAAAAAACTCCCCAACTTCCTGCAACAGCAGATTTGAGACCACTCAGGAATGTTGTACCTGTGAGTGTCAGAGGGTATGAAAGCAAGAGGACGTGTCCAATAAAGGACGTGTCGCCCCCAAACACTGCTGAATATGTTTAGAGCGCTCAGGGTCTTTCCATCCCAGGCCTCAGGCAACTGGAGCTCCCTTTCTGTCCAGTAGAACCAGGCTGGTGGGCAGGACTCCTCCTCCAGGGTCACATTACAGGGCTGGACACAAACACTCACAAGGTTAAGGCAAACGACCAGGGAGACTGACATATTTTATCATGCATATATTTAAATATATTTATGTTCTAGTGCAAAGGTGCTTCCTTAGGGAGAGAGGCTTCTGCTCTGTGTGGCTCTCCTGGAGGCCCAACCAAATTCAACCTCCCCAGCTCATGGATTTTGTTAAGAAACCTGCTTCCAGAGTGTGTTTTTCAGTTTGGGTTTTTTTTTTAAACCCTGACATCTGTCCCTCTGTCCTACTTTGCCTCTTCCCCAACAGCTGAAGGGATTAAACACTTTAAATTCTGTTGTTAGTGGTTTGCAGCAAGATGGTTGGCCCTGCTTTACTAGGGTGGCAAAACCACAGCAACCAGTTCAGATGATGCCAGTCAGTATTTGTGAGACCCCCGTCTGGATACTGGGTCCAGCTTTGGGCTTCCCAGTCCCCAAAACATTAACTGGAGCTGGTCCAGCTGAGGGCAAACGAGAGGGTGTTCGGGCTGGAGAAGAAGGTGAATGAGGAGAGATGGGGAGTTCACTCAGCCCAGGGAAGAGGAGAAGGGGGATCTACCCACTGTCTACAACTGTCTCAAAAGGGGGTAGAGAGAAGACAGAGACAGACCCTTCTAGGGCACACGCAGAATGGAAAGAGGAAACATTCACAAGCTCCAGTGAGGAAAATTCCCATTCAACAGAGGGAAAAATATTTTCCCTGCAAATTAGTGTGGTCAAACTCTGGAATGGGGACCCAGAGAGGTAAGAAAATCTCTGACCTTGGAGGTTTCTGAAGGTCACCTGGCCAGTGCTCTGAGCAACCTGACCTGAATTTAGAGTTGGCCTAGCTTTGAGCAGGGGCTGGACTAGAGACCCCCCAGAAGTCACTTCCAACTCCACTTTTCTATTATTCTGCAAACAAGCCTGAAACCAGCAGCTCCTTGAATTGCTCTACCTCCACCACATCTAGGTGCTGAGCTGGCATCGTCTCGCTCGCGAGACTCCAGATGAAGGTTTAAATACATACTTGTCTTATCTGCATAAACTCCTTGCTCAGTTTTATCACCATTTCCCCAGGCCTCTCCACACAGACAAGCCTCACACAGGAACGGGCGACCATCCCAGAAATGGTGTTTCATCACCTCACCACATCGCTGAAGCCTTCAATTATGCTCTTGAAAAGCGTAGCAGTAATGAGGGAGCTACAATTTGATCTTCAAGATGCTCCTGCAGCACGTTTCAATGAAAACATTTATTTTCAAAAGTTCATTAAAATGTTCTGCCATCCAGAACACACAGTAGCTACTAAAACCAGCCATTACCAAAACCACGCTCAGCATTGACCGCGCTTTGATTTAAGTTGCCTAATAAAGAACAACCACTCCAGCCCATGGGGAATTTCACCAGGTTTCAAAACAAGGGACTGCCCCTGTCACCTTCCTCTCACTCATTCCTGTGGCCCAAACGAAGCTGGAGGAAGAGCAGGAGCATCTCTCACCATTTCAGCCCAAACAGGGGCCAGGCTGGGATGCAAAGGGCTGCAATCCCCTGTCAGGCACAAAAGTCCCCAGTCTGATCACACTTAGGTGAAGCTCTGCCCAAATAACAGTATCTGGAGGCAGAAAGCTGAGGTAACTAGAGCCACATCTGTCAGAAATGGGTGATTGCTACATCACCTGCAAGCTTGGAGAAGTCATTTCCTAACCTGGATACACAGCAGATGACCCAAGCCTCTGCTGATCTGTCTGGGTTTGTCTAGATACCAGTCAGCAGGAGATGGGTCACTCAGGGGGCAGCTGCTGCTAAGGCAGGAGCTGCTTATAAACACATCCAGGTATGTTACTGAGGTCAACACAGATAAGCTGATCTTCAGGTTACCTTAAGGAGCAGCAGTTTCTGTCCCTGGGTGGTCTCTGGAAAGCCTCCCAAGTTCAGCATACCAAATGAATAGTAACAGATAGCACACAGAGGGATTTAAAAATAGGAGTAAAGGCCAGGGCTGACACTGGAGCTGAGGCGGGACTCCCCGTGCCCAGGAGAGGGAGTTGATCCGGAGATCCAGGGGATGGAGAAGACACCTCATCTCGAGGAGGAATAAGGATCCTCTCCTCCTTCTCCTGAAGCGATGCGGGCTGAAGGCACCCCCCGCCACCCCCCCAAGAGATGGGGGAAGCGGGAAGTCTTTGCACGAAAGCCTTGGGGCAGCTGGGCAGGGAGGGGGGCAGACAGGAGCAGCTCCCCCTACTCGGCACTGGGACAGGCAGGGAAACTGGGAACCGTTATAGGACACAGAGGGAGGGCCCCCTACACCCCGGGGAGGAGGGCAGGAAAGAAGAGCCCATCTCATACGGTGGGAGGACAAGGGGTCCCCTGCAGCCTGCGGGAGAGGGAGTCCCCGGTCGAGACAGGCAGGGGGTCCCGTACCAACCCGGGGAGGGAATTTCCCTCCTCAGGCAGGGTGCAGGGTCCCCCACGGCCTGCCCGGTACAAGACAGGACGGTGTAGAACCCCCAGGGGGAACCGCGGGCCTCTGACGGGGGTACCGGGGAGGGATCGCGGCTCCTACCGGCTGCAGGAGGCGGCCACACCGGGGGTGCTGTCCGCCGGAGGGGAGCGGCTGGCCCTGCTCCGTCTCCGTCGAGGGGGCTTTTGGCCCACGGGCTCTGCCTCCATGGTGACACGTCGCGTCAGGGAAGGCAGGAACGGGCCGGACCGAGCTGCAGCGCTTCCGCTCGGCCAATAATGGCGGCGGCGGCGGCGGCGGCAGGAGCCGCGGCGGTGAATGGGTGGTTTGAAAATGGCGGCGGTAGCGGCGGCGGCCAATCAGAGAGGGGGGCGGAGCACGTTGCTAGGAGACGCGAGGGCGGGGAAAGTGAGGGGCGTGGTCCTGAGGGAAAAGGGACGGTTGGGGGGGCTGCCACTGCCCCCAAGGAGCGCAGCGCCCCCTAGTGCCCCGGGGGAGCGGGAGGACCCCGGCGCGGGGGAAACTGAGGCACGGACCTGTTGTCCCCGGCCATCGCCTTCCATCTCTGTCCCGGGCAGCGCTGTGCTCCCTCTCCTCCTGTCCTCTGTCTGCCTTTTCTCCTCAGTGAACATGAGGCCAGCACCCCACGGCCCCGGGGAGGGCAGCAACGTCCTGACCCCATCAGAGAGAGGCAGAAATTACAGGATCACAGGATGGTTTGGGGTGAAGGGACCTTCAGAGGTCATCAGGTTCAACCCCCCTGCAGGGAGCAGGGACATCTGCACCCAGAGCACCTTGCTCAGAGCCCCAAGGGCCAACCTGACCTGCCATGGGGCCAGGGATGGGGCTTCTCCCACCTCTCGGGGCAACCTGGGCCAGGCTCTCCCCACCCTCAGCACCAACAATCTCTCCCTTCTCTCTGCTCTCCATCTCCCTCTCCCAGCTGAACCCATCAGCCCTTGTCCTGTCCCAACAGCCCCTGCTGAACAGCCCCTCCCCAGCTTTGGGACAGGCCCCTTGAAGCACTCAAAGGCTGCACTAAGGTCTCCCCGCAGCCTTCTCTGCTCCAGGCTGAACCCCCCCAAAACCCCCAGGAACCCAGGAGGCGTTGGAGCAGAAACAACCCCCTCTCCCCCAACCCCCCCACCTCCGAAATCAGCTCAAACCCCAGCTAAATTACCCCGGACCCCCCCTCGAAACACACACGAGCGATTTAAACGGGGTGCGAGCTCGGGGGTATCCCCCGGGCGAGGGCACGGGGCTGAGGCACAGGTTTCCCTCATGGAACATCCTGCCCGCGGCCCCCGGCTCCTTTCTCCTCTCTGTTTCACGGGGTTTTCCCTCTCTCTGGACGACACGGGATGTACCTGGACCAACCCCTCCCCGGGCGGCATCGCGAAGCCACACGAAAGAGGCAGGTGGGACTTTGGCCTCCCGCTCCCCGGCACAGGGAGGGTGGGATCCCGCAGGCTGGGGTCCGTCATCCCTGAGCCACGTCCCGGCGTGGCACCACTGTGAACCGCTTGCAATGCTGGCGGTGGTGGAGAAGAGCTGGGATGGCCTTTTACAGTTGACCGCAGTCATTTCGGTCGCGGGTTGGTCTCAGCTTCAGTGGAGCGGTTGGACGAGACTCTTTAAAACCCATTAAAACCCCCAGACAGGCACAAGGCGTTTTCCTGACTTGGCTGCTTGAACCAGCGATGGATTCTCCGGAGGTACCAAAACCCAAGTCCAGCTTTTGCCGTGGAACCTGCAGCTCGATTCGGAAGAGTAGGTGCCCCCCTTACAGTTACCGATAGACGCGCAGCACACGTCAGACATCCACATCCACACGCTTCATCTCTACCAGCCAAGATGTTTCCAGTCGTCCTCCACAGCTGTCCCCCACCTCGGGGACCGCCTCCGCTCAGCTGGACCTTGCTTTCTGCAGCAGCCGTCCACAACCTGGTGTGTCCTCCTGGTTTTCAGCTTCCAGTCTTTCAAGTCCTCCTGGTTTCTGCAGTCGGTGGTGGCCACAGCTGCGTCCCTGAGCGCTGTGTCCTCCGTGGTACGGCAGGCAGCGAGCCGTGGACTCAGCAAATGACTTTTCCGTCTTGTCTGAGAACTCAGCATGGACGCTGGGGACCCAAGAGGTTTTGGGCAGGTCTTCTCTGCTGAAACTATAGGTATGTAGGTCATGAGGTCAAAGCACAGCCGAGGATGTGGTCATCGGGGGTGTCTCTCGGTGAAGTCAGTACTGAAGGCTCTGTTAAGCCAAGGTCAGCAGCAGAAGCCCGACAGATCTTGGACTGCTTCCCCTCTGCGCCCATCGTGCCATTTTGGGAGTCTCATCAACAAGCGCCTGCATCCAGCATGACCTTCCCAGGGGTGCAGCAGTCCCAGGGTGGTGGCAGCGTCTCCCTTCCCACCGACACGTGGCTCACTGTGGAAGAACCACAGCGGACACCAACCTGAACTCAACCGTAGAGAAACATCTTTGCTGGAGACTAGTAAACGGGAGGGCAGGTGGTAGTAGAAAGAGAGGAGCAGAGCCGGGAGAAGTAGACCGAGACTCGGAGTCACTGCTGCCTTCCTCTAGAAGAGTCTTAAGTTTTTCTATTATATTTACATTACAGAGACACATCTACAGCTCTCCTCGACCTCACATCCACGGTAGTCACAGGACCTGCGAACAGTGGGAAACAAAGGGGAGTCTCACAGCTCAGAAGAGGAAGAACCTCTCATTGTGGGGCCCCAGGATTCCTCGTGCAAACATTTCAGGAAAGCTGAGAAGTCCCAGTCCAGCTCTGGGATCTTCTTCGTGTCTCTTGTAATCCTCCTTCTTAGACTTCTGCCGGTGTTTGGTATCTCTCCAGTGACTGTAGGCTCTGGAGCTAGACGCGTGCTCCAGGCAGCTGCTCCTCACTAATGAAGGACCCGGAGGAGCTCGTCCATTTGCTTGGTGGTTGGACCCCACGTTCGAGGCAGTACCGCACTGTCCATCTCTACACCACCCCGTTTGGCAGAGACAGAAATGCAGAACCCCTGAGCAAGACCAGGGAAGAGGCAAACCCAGACGCTCTGTGAAAGGAGCCTTTCCAGAGTTTCCATGCCCTGCTGAGCGGGACGACGATTTCAGCAGAGGAGCCAGAGGCTGCACGAGAAAATCCTTCCTGATGCTGAGATCAGCCTCACACATCATTCCTTCGTTCCACCGTATGGGCCAAGGGCACCCCCAGCTTCTCCTCACAGGCAGCTACGAGGGCAAGCGCTGGGTACGTGACTCTGCTAACCTGCACATGAGCAGGAGTCTTCAGCGAGACACGCCAGCCTTACCCTGTGTCTTCTTCTGACTTATCAGGAGCCTTATCAGCTGCACAGCCCCGAGAACTGCTGCTTGTGCAGTTTATGTGCTCGCCAAAGCCTGGAATTTTAAGAAGCGTTAAGTGGATTTAGGATGCTATATAAAGATATTATCTCAAAGCCAGGCATTTAGCTCAACACTGGTTGGTATGTCCAGCCTCTTTCGTGATGGTCAGGACAGAAGCTCTGCCTTGCTTCAGGCCACATCCTGACTCTGTGGCCGTGTCCCTGGTAGCGTCTGAGGCTGTTCACACCACTGCAGATGGACTCGGGCAGCCCAGTGCCCATCAAAGACAAGAAAAGGTTGAAGAATATTCCCACGCGGTATCTGTGGCATCTCATGAGTGGTGCCCAACTAGAATTACGGGCAGAGCACAGCCTCTCGGGGGCTGGCTAAGAGGGTGGTGAGAATCCCACTACGTGCTCGCGGGAGCTCTCAGGGGTTGCAAAACAGTTTCACTGCTCTTTCAGAAGGTCGTGATGCTCCAGGAGAAGTTTTAAGTTTGAGCTTTGCTCTGTGCTTCATCTTTGAGGCCAGAAAAGGTTTTGCTCAAAGGAGGGCTTTGGCCAGGCTTTCTCCTCCCCGCTCTCAGCGAGGAGTAGTCGGGACTCTGTTGACCTCAATGTCTTGTTGGGACTACTCCTCCTCGGAAAGATGTTTTGGATTAGGCGGGGGATTAGTAACACATGCATTAAGGACTTGTGGTTCTCCAACCAAGCAGAGTTAATTAGGCAGAGATTAAAGCACACTTCGTTGACACCGATCTCTTTCAGGACTCAAAGTGTCAAGTTATTCTGTCGGATTTTATACGCTTGGCAAGGTTGCTCATTTAAGCTCTTACACTACTTCCAAAGGAGTCATCTGGAGGCTTCGAGGCAGCTTAGACATTTACAGCGCCATAAAGCCTTAGGCCATAAATTGCACATGGTTAGGGCGTGTGTCACCAGTGGTATCTAGAGCCATTTCAAACCCCCACCAACCTGGCTTGTATTTTCATCTAGAAAAAAAAACAACCTAGAAAATAAGTGCCGTAAAACTACACGAAAATCGCCCTCGCGTCGCAGGTAGTCGGCAAGCGTTCGGTGAGATAAAGCGTGTGTTCACAGCCACGACAGGAACGCTGCCAAGGGACGCAACCAACTCATGAAAGGTTTCAGAGCTCTTCCATGAGGCTTACGAGATGCCCGAGCTGGCCAAACTGCCGCCGTAAGCCTCAAGTGATGCATTTCCCAACCAGGCAGAACCGATTCCGTTTAGAAAAAATAAAATAATTAAGCAAATGAGTTTGGACAATCCAAGTCGCTCTGCTCTCCTGTTCTCACTCCTTGCACCTTCTGCTAACATTGTAGTTGGGCCCCGCTCGTGTTTGGTCTTAGCCAGGAGCTGACACACCTAAAAAAGACAGTTTTAACACCAGTGCAGCCCCATGAGTCCCAGTTTTTGGAAGATGAAGGAAAAAGTGGTTTGCTCTTCCGTCTTCAAGCTGATCGTTTACGTGGGCTTCATGACAGCATTTCTCATTGTCAGAGGTTTAGGGCCATTAGGGAAACCCCGTGAGCTGCAGGTAACCAGAGTCGTCAGTCATCCGTTCGCTTTGTCCATGGCAACGGGATAGGCTCTTGCTCAAAACTTCTCCTCCCCGCAGCTCAGCGCAGTGGGGGAACGGGTCTCCAGCTACAACATTTCGACGCCCTTTTGACACTGCTGCGGATTCGATTTCAGCAGCTCCAAACTATCCTGTTCCATAAGGGATATGTGCAGGAATGAGAAGATCCGACGCAGCCAAGAACAGTCTGGACAAGCAAATGTGTCTGCTTACCTTTTCCAGCCACGCAACAGATCACGTTCAAATTCATCCCAGCCATTCAAATTAACCCTCTGTGCTGAAACCTGATTCTTCTAAAACGACACAAAGCTGCAGTTCTCACCCCCACTGAGGGCGGTGCTGGTAGCTCTGACGTGGAACATGAAGGGAAGCGTGAAACCTGGATTCTCAGCCTTGAGAAGTTCAGCCTTCGGGGAACAATGGCTGGAAACTGCTCGGGAAAAAGGCCCTGGGGGTGTTGGTGACAGCAGCTGGAGAGCAGCCAGCAGTGTGCCCAGGTGGCCAAGAAGGCCAACGGTACCAGCACTGGTGTGGCCAGCAGGAGCAGGGCAGGGATCGTCCCACTGGACTGGGAGCACTGGGGAGGCTGCACCTCGACTCCTGGGTTCAGTGTTGGCCCCTCACTGCCAGAAGGACATGGAGGGGCTGGAGCGTGTCCAGAGAAGGGCAACGGAGCTGGAGCAGGGTCTGGAGCACAATGTGCTGAGGAGCGGCTGAGGGACCTGGGGGGGTTGAGCCTGGAGCAAAGGAGGCTCAGGGGAGACCTTCTGGCTCTGACAACTCCCTGACAGGAGAGTGGAGTGAGGGGTGGTCGGTCTCTTCTTCCCAGGAACAAGCGCCAGGACGAGAGGAACCGGCCTCCAGTTGTTGTTGCAGAGGAGGTTGAGGTTGTCCCCGAGGAGCCATTTCTGTCCCGCTGGGGTTGTGCAGGCGTGTCGCAGGCTGCCCAGGGCAGTGGTGGAGTGCCCATCCCTGGAGGGGTTTCCCAGCCGTGTGGAGGTGGTGCTGAGGGCCAGGGGTCAGTGGGGACCTGGCAGTGCTGGGGGAGCGGGGGGACTCAAGGAGGTCGAAGGGCTTTTCCAACCCAAACGGTTCTGTGGTTGGTTGTGAGATCTGGGTGATGTCCCACCACCATGCTCGGCTCTGAC
Organism: Bucorvus abyssinicus; assembly: GCA_009769605.1. NCBI lineage: Eukaryota > Metazoa > Chordata > Aves > Bucerotiformes > Bucorvidae > Bucorvus > Bucorvus abyssinicus. The sequence goes on from CM020025.1 coordinate 1,718,198, forward strand.
GGAAACGCACACAAACCGTGGCATGCAGTGGGCAGGACTGAGCCTCGCAGCACAGCCGGTGTGAAGGTGGACCCGCCGTCCCAGCCCCGCGCTCACCTGGTGACCTGCTTGTGGAAGTCAGTCAGCTGCTTGTGTGTGACCTGGATGGCTCCTCCCGTCGTTTCCTTTGGTAAACCCTTGAGCGAGTTCTCCAGCCAGCGGCAGAACGTCTGCGGGAGGCAGAGTTGGGACAACTCAGGACCGGTGTCCCGGCTTTGGCCGTGATGGAGGTTTGGGGTGTGGGGTCCCCCTGTGCCCCTCTCACCGGCCGGTCGATCTGCATGATCTCCCAGAGCACCTCGGCGACGTCGGGCAGGGTGTAGGGGGGCAGGCAGAAGCAGCACGTGTGCAGCAGCTGGTTGACAAGCTGCTGGCCCAGTTGGTTCATCACCTGGCTGATGAGCTCCTTGCGCACCTCAAAGTCTTCCTCGTGCTGCGGGAGGAAGAGGAGGAGGAGGAAAAGGGGTGAGTGGCGCTCGGGGACAGCCATGACAGGTGACAAATGCCAACAAGGACAGTCAGTCCCCCCCAGACTCACGTCGTTGGCTACCCCAGTGTGGATGAGGTCGCGCAGGAACTTCATGACGCTGCAGTTGGCGTCCCGGTGGTCCAGGGTGGTGGCGGCGATGGCCCACTGCAGGATGGGGATCATCACCTGGCTGCGGAGCAAGGTGATGGGGCTGCGCTGGATGAACCTGCCCAGGCATACAGACAGACGGACGGATGTTACCAGGGCTCGCCCACCTTCCCTTGCATGCTGGGAGGACTCCCGTGACGACCCCTTCGTGAGGGGAGAGGGGTCGGGGTGTCCCTGGGCAGCAGGAGAAGGCGACAGGCGAGTGCGGGTACCTGGCTGCCAGTCAGAAGAGGTCGTCCACGGTGTCCGGGTGGTTCTGGAGACCGTTGGGCTGCTCGAGGAGCTGGAAGGTGGGTATGCACAGCACCTGCAAGAGGGTCACAATGGATTTGCCTCTCCTGGTGGGACACGTGCCCCAAGGCAGCAGTCCCTTCCTCAACAACCAGCACCCCCAGCAAGAACCCTCTCACAGGTTCTGCTTCAACCAAAAACTTCTCCTCCTTGAGTTCTGTTCACCCAGCCCCAACATTCACCAGAGCAGAGCGGTACTGGGACCAGCCCAGGTCTGGGTGGAAACTGCTCTGCTTCACATGAAACCCCTGGGCACCCAAGGCCCAGCCCACAGAAGGTTGTGGCACATGGAATAAGAGCAGCCATGAAGCTGGGGCAGGGTCTGGAGCACAATGCACTGAGGAGCAGCTGAGGGACCTGGCGGGGTTGAGCCTGGAGCAAAGGAGGCTCAGGGGAGACCTTCTCACTCTCCACAACTCCCTGACAGGAGGGTGGAGTGAGGGGGCATTGGTCTCTGGTTCCCAGGAACAAGTGCCAGGATGAGAGGAACCGGCCTCCAGTTGTTCCAGAGGAGGTTGAGGTTGTCCCTGAGGAACCATTTCTGTCCCGTTGGGGTTGTGCAGGCGTGTCGCAGGCTGCCCAGGGCAGTGGTGGAGTGCCCATCCCTGGAGGGGTTTCCCAGCCGTGTGGAGGTGGTGCTGAGGGCCAGGGGTCAGTGGGGACCGGGCAGTGCTGGGGGAATGGGAGCACTCAAGGATCTTGCAGGTCTCTTCCAACCAAAAGGATTCTGTGTGGTTCAGACTGGTCATGAATTAGGCAAGAGCTTTTCCAATGCCATCTTCCCTCTAGATGTTTCCCACGAGCAGACGGGTGGGAAGGAGAAGTCTCACTGAGATGGGCCCTTCATAGAGGGTCCATAATGAATTGAATCAGTGCTGAAACGCAGCACCGGGCAGTTCTATGGTGAGGACAAACAGCAACGCCCCAGTGAATGGTGGGGATTTTGGCTCTGTCTGTCTGATTAAAACAAAAACTTGCAAGACTGGTAGTAGGGTCAACCACTAAGAGAGATGCGAGGATCTGCAGAACCAGGTAAAATCACTTTATCGGCAGAGGGAAAGACAGAGCTTGGTTTCTTCCAAAGACGTGCACACGCACACAGACCTTCTGGCTCTGACAACTCCCTGACAGGAGGTTGTAGAGAGGTGGGGGTCTGTCTCTTCTCCCATGTGACAAGTGACAGGACGAGAGGAAATGGCCTTCAGCTGCGCCAGGGGAGATCTAGGTTAGATATCGGGAAGATCTTCTTTACCAAGAGGGTTGTGAAGCCTTGGAACAGGCTGCTCAGGGCAGTGGTGGAGTGCCCATCCCTGGAGGGGTTTCCCAGCCGTGTGGAGGTGGTGCTGAGGGCCAGGGGTCAGTGGGGACCGGGCAGTGCTGGGGGAACGGTTGGACTCGATGACCTTAAAGGTCTCTGCCAGCCAGATGGTCCTGGGATTCTGTGACTGGTGGAGAGGGAAATGCAGGTGAGAGATCAAGAAGAAAAAAACCCCGAGTATTGGGAAGATGAAAACAAGTCACGCAGCAGGAGCCGAGTTACCTGGAGTCCTGCTGAAGAAACAGAAGCTAAAAGTGCCCATGAGCTGACCCGAGCACTGGACAACGTTCCAGGGCACGAGACACACTGATGGCAGGGAAATGCATTGAGGGTTATCGAGTACGTGGAAACCACATGCAGTTCGGAAAGTCCCGGAGCTGAATAAAGATCAGAGGAGATACTCCAGGGGTTCTGTTATACACATTTTCATGGCCCTTTGCACTTCAAGCAGCTGCTCGTGGCCACGGCCGGGAGCAGGGCAGCGGGAGGCAGACCTTTGCCTGGCACCTCACAGCCGCCCTGAAACTCGTGAAAGAATATAACTCCATCTTTCTTCACGTGACTTTAAAGAAATCTTTTCCTTAAAACATTTACCTCATTAGTCCTGCGGCAATTAAAGGCAGAGAAGCAGAAGTAACCCTTTGTGGCCGGAGAAAAAATAAAAACACACCCTTGCGCGCTCGCTGCTGCTGCAGCCTCAGCCCGCCGCAGAGCAGCCCGTACCCACAGATGGTTCCTATCTGCTGCCGGGAGCTCAGAGGGGAAGCACAGCTGCGAGATGGTGCTTTCTCCACCCTCGGTTACGGGAACAGCTTTGAGGCAGAGCTGGTTGGGGGAATTCTGCTGGAACCGTGTTCTGCTGAAATATGCGGTTCCACTCCAGTCTAGCAGGACGGGACGGGGCTGCCAGGGTTTTATTGGGAAAGAAAGATGAGGGGAGGCGGGGAGAAGTTGGGTGCTCAAAATATCCCGTCCTGATAGCCTCGAAATGAAGATTTTGGGTTTTAATCGCCGTAACGTTTTGCCTTACAGTAGAGAATGTCAGAAGCTCCTGCTGATGCCAAATGCTTCTTAGTAATTTACTGCTGCGACAAGTTTAATTCCGGTTTTTTTTTTTTTTTTGTGAGGAGATCTGAATGGATCCCCTGCACCCAAACCGCTCCACTGCCTCACACCGCCAGGACGTGTTTGCAGACAGAGTTTGGCGGAAGCGAAGTCTCCGTATTAGAGGGAGGGGGTAGGAAACCACGTAAGCAAACCAAGTGGAGTTGTCCCTGTTGGCATCCTTCGCGTGCACGAGGCAGAAGGGGCAGAGCAGGAGCAGTGGCAAACCAAACCATGCCCGGACAGAAACACACGCAGTGGAACGCTGGAGATAGGCAGGGTAATGCTGGGATAAATCATCTCTGGTTATCAGCAACAGATGCCTGAGCTGAGGTTGGGGCCTCATTGCCTCGTAGATAAAGGACAACCGCTATCGGGAGCAGCGCGTCCAAGTCAGCCCTGGCAAACCTAAATTAGGGTAACGGTGGCCTGACGCCTCCCTACGAGGAGAAGTGGGGGCGTCCGGAGGACTAGTTGGCCCATCAATAAGTGGGTGCCTCTTAGGAGGTTCCTCAGACATGAGGCTACACAGCAAAATTTGCAGGGCCACCATGTGACGGCCACCATGTGATGGCCACCAAAGCTCCTTTGGGCCACAATGGCCTGGTGAGATGTTCTCACCCTAGGCTGAGCTTTGGGAACCACTGACAAGTTCCTCCCTTGTCAGAGACTCGTTAGTGGATACTGGTGTGAAGTGGGAGGAGCCCAGGTTTGCCCAGGTCACTGGGGAGTTCCCAGTAATACTGTTGGTGGCTTTACGCCTCTGGAGGAGGACGGAGCAGATGGAGACCTGCTGGGGAACCAGGACCTGGCAGCTCAGGCTGAAGCAGAGGAAGGAGATCTCCAGGACTGTTCTGCATATTCGACCAACGCTGAATTCACTTGAAAAGACAACAACTGCCTTCGGGGGATGAGGGCGTGGAGAGTTGGCAGCTTTTCCTCCCAGAAGAAGGCGTAATGAGAGGCAGTGGCTGGAAGATGATGCTTGGGAAATTCACGTGTGAAACAGGGAGCAAATTTAACGAGGCGAACAACTAAAGATGGGAGCAAATTATATCTGAAATGGCAGATTTTGGAACTACATGAATCACTATTTGTTCAGCCGACAAACCAAAAATGCTGAAAAGTCCCACATTTGGCTCAGCCTGAAGCAAAGTGAAATTTTTGTCCCCCACTTTTCCCTGCAACACCAGCAATTGATATTGCATTAAATATTTTATCTTCCCAGGGCCAAAATCTTTTGATTCCATGGGGGCACCTCTCTCAAAAGCAAGCGATAGCCCTGAAGGGTGACGTTTAATTGCCATTCTCCACAGCAGCACCTTCTCGGTTCCTCAGCAGCCTGGTGAGTCAAGTGTTTGCCCAGAGCGTGACTCCGTTCAGCTCTCCCCTCCACCTCAGGACACTTGTCCAGCGTGTTTTGAGACACCACCCACACCCTCACGGATGAGGATTTGCTCCGCAGAGGCGAAGAGCAGCTGGTGCCGGACCGCATGGTGGGGACGGCAATAGGGAGACCAGGGCGAGGAAGGAGGTGGTATTTAGGACGCGGGAATGGGGAGAAGGAGGCAGCAGCTGCGAGGTCTGGCTATAAAAAGGCTCTGGGAGCTGCCGCAACTGGTCCTTTGGGCGAGGGGTGGTCTCTGCCCTTCTTGTTGATGCCGTTCTAAATATGTCCGGGTGCTGAGATCACAGGCGGGTTGTCCCTGTCACCACGAGATTACAGTAAGTCCCTCTTTTGCTTTCCATTTCCCAAGGAAGACAGAAATCAGATGCAAAAAATTTTTCACTTGGGGTTGACCAAAAGCACGTAATTTAGTGAATAAATGCTTCATGCTCTAAACTGCCCGAGTTCCCCGTTTTCTCTCCGAGGAACAGATGCCTCTCGGAAAGAGAAGTCCGTGTCTGGCCGGCAGGCTTGGTGCACGCATTTTGGGAGGCTCTTGGTTTGGACCCCAAATGAAGAGCTTCTCTCTGCTCAGAGGCCACCTTTGTTCCCAGCAGAGGTCTGGAGGCCACAACGCTGACAGCAGTGTTCACATGGTGCTCCAGCGAACAAAAGAACCCAGCCTGACCCAATTACGGCTGGATTCTCCCCCTTTCACAGCAGGCACAGCCCTGCGCCCAACCTGCTTGGCCTGAATTCCCTAAATCCATGGCATAGCCCCAAGCAGGAACAGGGTAATGCTCCCATTGCCCTCAGGGGCAGAGGCTGGGGAGAAGAGCTCTTCCGCAGATGCCTTTGTCTCCCAGGTCAGCTCTTGTTCCATCAAGGCTGCAGTCTTGTCCCCATGCCTCGGCAGAGCTGGGCGGAGTGAATCCCCACCACGTTCCAGGCTCAACTGAGCCCATACGCGGTGCCGGCAGTACAAAGGGAAATAAACCTTCTCCAAAGACATCTACCCTTTGGCTGGGGATGTTCTTACAACCAGGCTGGTGCATACAGGTCCTTGGTGAGAAGGTTCACTTTGCCTCTAAGCTGACCTCTTAGAACAGGTTGCTCGAGGACTTGTGTGGGTGAGTTTGTAATACATTCAAGGATGAAAATTCCCCCATCTTTAGGTTCCTGCTCCAATGTCTGACCACCTTCATGGTGAGTTAAAAGCTATCCTCTTCTTGAGGATCAACAAGCGCCACACTTACCCTGTCCTCCTACATCTTGTACTCCAAATCCAACCAGCTCAGTGCTCTTTGGACTTGCTCCAGTATTCCAATGTCTATCTGGCACTGGTCGAACTGGACCCAGTAAGCAGAAAGGGTCTTACGAATGCTGAGCAGGGGAAAACTCCCTGCCTGTGACTGCCTGGCTGCGCTCGTGCTGATACCGTCCATGCCATGGTTGTCTCCTCCAACCCCAGAGCTGTCAACCTGCCACAACAGCTGAACCGAAGATTTGGGGACCTTTTAATGGGAGAATGAGGAGGTAAATAAGGGAATTAGTAAACAAGTTACCACTAACCACCCGAGGGAACCACCCGAGGAACCACGGAGACATAAGGGCAGATCCAGAGCAGTCTTCAAGACGTACCCACCCGTTCGCAGGAAGGGGCCAAAGCTGGCTCAGAGCCCTTACGTCAGCTCTTGGCAGGAGGGCAAAAAGAGCCCTGAGAGGGTAAAGCCAGCGGAGGGGCTGAGCCGACACCTGAATATCCCAGAGGTGCAAAAGTCTGCAGGTTCCCCCGAAGGTCAGTGGGGATATGGAACAAAACCCCCAAATCGCGGGATCGTGTCTAAAAATAGACAGGACACAGCGTATTGGTGGCAGTGCTCCGACTGACGGTGAGGGGAAGATTGCTTCTGCTGCATAAAGTGAATCATGTGGGGGCACACAAACCTCCCCCGAGTTTCCTCCTCTTAGCCAAACCCACTTGGCATCTACTTGTATTTTTTTCCCCCCTTTTGAGGCTCTCTGAAACAAAAAATATAAGGAAAGTTCTCCCTGGACGGTACCCAAGGCTGGTTAATCGCCGAGGTGGCACCAGCTAGACCCTCACAGCTCCTTTTGCCCCTCGCTGCTTCCAGGGGTGCGAAGGAAAAGGAGCTCTGCTCCTTTAAGCTAGCAGAAAGCTGCTTTCCATTCAGGTGGAGTCAAGCCTTCCTGGGCTATAAAGTTGCAGGGAGAGGCAGGGGCAGCAGCTGCTTTGCTCAGATCTCCGCGATCCTCCAGCCTCACCATGGTAAGCGCATGCCTTGTGTTAATCTCAGCTTAAACTACAGATTGTCTCTTTGCTGAGAGTCCTGAGCTAACAGCTCGCGTGATCCTCTTCTCCCCTTTCTCTCGGGCGGGGGGTGGGTGGGTGTGTGTTAATGCCGACCAGCTTTCTTTGACTGCTGGGTACCTTATGGGTTATTGATTCAGCGTTTGCTCCTTATAAGGGAAAAGTGAGGGATGTGGTTGGAGAAGAGCTGTTTAAGTGGCCTCTTGCTGCTTTTCGCTCTGAGTTTGCAGCTCCTGAGGTGGGGTCCGTAGAGCTGCAAAGTTTCTGCCTCTTTAATACGAGTTGGGTTTGGTTTTTTGGGGGGGACCAGCATATCCTGCAATAGCCCAAAGTTTAAATTTTGGCACTGCTGGCCCTTTCCCCTGAAGTTTAATGCTTCAACACAGGGAACTGGTGCAACTTGCAGAGACCTTCAGGGTTTTTTAGCTTGGGAGCGAGCTGCCATGTTGCCTTTGTCTGCTACAACCCCTTGGGCTTAGATATGGAACGAATCAGGTCCTCCTTCCTTCTGGCTTTTGAACCGAATCTCTGCTCTGAAGAGTTTGCAGCTGTGAAACTGGAGGGGATTGATCTGGTTACTCAAAAAAAGCTGCAGCCCTGAACGGAGCTGCCTGCTCTGGCTGAAACTTTTCACAAAGAGTCACTCAGCTGTCACCCTCTTGTGAGTGCAGAAGGGAGACTCCTTGGAAAACCTGCTGGGTCCCTTTGCATGTTGCACATGGAAGAAAACTTCAAAGTGACTGGCAGCCCGGCAGCGTTTGAACTTCTCTTTTTATCTGCTGACTCCTCGAGTCTGTCTTGGCTATAAAAGAGTTAAACATTTACATGGTATTTCCAATGGGGAAATCAGCTGGACAACAATGGGCTGCCTACAGCCAGAGCGTGCAAAGTGCGGTGCACCTCCGTGCAAACGTTGGAGCTCTGGGATCACAACAAACCTTCTGCTTTCGAGGGGGAAGGAAAAAAAACTCCAGGAAAAAAGCTGCACATTTTCCTTCCAGCAGGGCCCTCTTTTTTTTTTTTCTATTTTTTCTTGTTCCCATTCCCCGTGCTCTGGGCTGAAAATACCAGTGGTCCCTGGGTCCAGCAGGTGCTGGGACTAGGGAGCTGGAGAGGATAGTGAGCGGAGCAGCTGTCCCAGCCAGAGCTGGTGAAGCATCTGTGGCGCTGACCCTTGCAAACTGTGGCGAGGAGCTATTGCAACCATCTTGCTGAGAGGGATGGGCAAATGGCAGCCAGCATTTCCCACATAGTGCAAATATCCACCGGGAGAGGCAGGACTCAAACGCAGCCTCCACGCCCAGCAGAACTGGTGGTCTTGGCCCAGACTGGGATTAAGCGGTGTTTAGCCAGCTGGGGATAAAGGGGCTGGTGTCTCCCTGCGGTACCAGGAGCGTTCATCCAGTTGGTGTCTAGTTTTGTGGTGGATGACCTGGGCACGTGGTGGCCATTGGAGTTGCTCAAGAGCTGAGAAATATCCTGGCACATCCACGCTTGGAGACTAAGAGAGGAGAAGTTGTGTCACAACCTTCTCCTGATGGCCACTGTCACAAGCGGTTGGTGCCCAGGACTGTTAAGCATCACTTAGAGGGTAGTGACTTCCAAGGGACAGGGTCCCTCTGGCAGGATGGTTATACCATGGGGTGTGCACACAGCGTGTCCTCTCTGCCGAGACAACGGGGCTGTCAGTGGCATTTGTTAAACTCTTCTCAAAGTGGGCTCCTTGGAGCTGGGCTTATCTGTAGAGCCCATGGCGCCGGTTAGGACTGGGTGGTGGTGGGAAATGAGGTGAGACCTGAGCCAAGCTGCCCATCAACACTGCAGATAGTGGCATCAGCCGCACAGCTTGCGGTCCCCAAGGTGGGATCCCCAGCTCCCTTCCACAGTGGACCTTGGGAAGCAGCACAGCCCCATGCCATGCATGGCAGTAACTGGGAGTCTCTGCTTGGTGGCTGGGACACGAGCCTCGGTCATAGCTGCAGCAGGGCTTTGATCTTGGGCTGGTGGAAACAGCAGAGATTCCGGTTACCCAGGGAAGTGCACAACCATCAGAAGTTCCCACAGAGTCTCCAGCAGACACCAGTCCTTTCAATACCGTCCTGGAGTTTGTTGTAGGCTCTTGGAGGGTGACCTGGCTAAACCAGGGCTCTGAGCCTCTCCCTGGGTGTCAGCCCACCCTTGTTCTGGCCCCAGGTGACTGCTGGTTTCCTCCTCACTTCCTGCTGTGACTCCGTTTCCCAAGCTTGTCTTCTCCCCGCTTGGTGCAGAGCTTATTTTGGACCGAGGAGCCCAGAGCTGTTGTCCCTGATGCCCCATTGCTCTGGGACCCGCGGGACTGCCAGCTGCTCTCCTCCATGGCAGGGCCTGTTGAGCACTGAGTGAGGAGCCAGCGCCACTCAGCTGCTTCCTGCCTCCGCATAAAGCCCATCACCTCCTTCCTTCCTCCTCCCCTGGGCTGGGACAGCCCTTCCTAGGGATGTTGTGTGCGGCTCGGCTGCGTCCAGCTGTCCTGCAGACCACGGTTTGATCCTCGCGCCAAGTCCCAGCGGTGGGCGGAAGCCTCCTGTTTCCCCAATCACCCGCAGTAGCCAATGGCTCAATCAAGAACCGCAGGGGCTAGCGCTAAGTCGCAGGATGTCTAAAAACCGCCCTAACAAGCCGTTTCCCCTTGCAGAGGGAGTGCATTTCCATCCACATCGGGCAGGCCGGCGTGCAGATGGGCAATGCCTGCTGGGAGCTGTACTGCCTCGAGCACGGGATCCAGGCGGACGGGACCATTCCTGGCCCCAAGCAGGTGAAACCTGTGGAGCCGAAATCCGAACAAGTGGATTCTTCTTTCGAGACCTTCTTCTGTGAGACAGCGTCTGGGAAGCACGTGCCCCGGGCAGTGTTCATAGACTTGGAGCCCACAGTCATCGGTAATAGCGGGGCTGTTGGGTGTGGTGGCATCTTTAACCATGACTCCTGATCCTTTTTTTCCCTTGGAGCTTGTGTCGCTGCCCATACCGCCCCGCAGCTCCCGCTCCTTTGCCCTAGTAAAATGTCTCCAGCCCACAGAAGGGGACAGAGTTTGCATTTCCAGATGGATCTGGGAGTGACAAACCCATAACTCTTACAAAACCGACATGTCTTTAGTTGATCCCTCCTTTCAAGAGACCTGCTGCCTTGAGCAGGGTCGTCAGCAGGTCTAAAGCGGCACGAATTTAATAACCTCAGTGGCTCCGGACAGAATTTCACCACCCTATGACCCGATGAGGCTGGTTTTAGAGCTACCAGTGAAGCATCTTTGGGCAGATGGGTGCCACAAATTCCATGATTCTGTGGAAACTGGGTGTCTGGCTACTGCAAGCTTTCTAATTCTTCCAGCTCTGTTAATGGGTGTTTGACTTGACCATGGCACTTTAATTCGCTTTAGAGTAATTTCCTAGAAAACAAATTCTTTTTTTTTTTTTTTTTGCTTATGGAACTGGTGGAAATGACTCCCATCTACCTGCTTCTGCCTTCTGGGTGCTTGCTCCTATCTTTCCATCTTGGATGTGTGACTCATTATTCCATGTAAGGGAAGGAATGTCAACTTTTGTTTTGGTTCCACTAAATTTTTAGGTGCCTTATCAAGGCACTAAATTAGGAACCTAGTGAGGCAGCCAGTAGAATATGAAATGTTTCCAATATCGAGACTGAGTGGGTTTAAATACCCGCTGGAGGTGTCTCCAACCTCATTGTCTGCGTGGAGCCTAGAGAAACTGCTCCTAATGCCTGTCTTCATGAAGTGCCTGAAGCTGGGTCGGATACATCTAGCAGAAATGTCAACACTGGCGGCACTCTGTCTGGTCTCCAGTGTGCTGCGGAGTAGAGGATGGAGGTAGTGCTTCCGGCCATCCCACGATGCTTTGTAACAAGCAGAAACACAAGAGCCATGTGGTAACAATAATCCTACAATAAATTTGGACGTGTAGGCAATGTTCTGGCACTTTATGTCAAGATCTCCAAGTGTTTGCTGGGTAAAGATGGAGGAGGTATAGCAGGACCTTGAAAAATTAGACTGGGTAGGGTTATTCTAAACCCTCTCATTATTCCCAGTCTGAACTAACCATGCCATGGCCATCATCTCACATGGGCTCCTGGTAGATTTGCTGTGTTTTACTCTGTCACACTAATGTCTAGAACCTGTAACTATGTGCTGTTCTCCATGACTGCTCCTCCCTGTGTAGATGAGATCAGGACTGGGACCTACCACGCGCTCTTCCACCCAGAGCAGCTCATCAGTGGCAAGGAAGATGCTGCCAACAACTATGCTCGTGGCCACTACACCATCGGAAAGGAGATTATAGACACTGTCCTTAGCAGAATTCGTAAAATGGTAAGAGAAAAGACAGTCTTTTCCTCAACACTATTGTCCATGGTGTGTTATGTTAAACTTTGGGTTTGGGATGAAAGTCTTAAGAGAAAAACCCATTTACGGGAGCTCCAAGGGCTGCAGTTGCTGTGATTAGGTTGGGGCTCCATCAAGCAGGGGGTCATCTGAACCTGTATATCCACCCTAAAAGCCTCTGTCGTTGCACATTCTACGTGTATGAAGTGACACAACACTAGACCTGAGAGACAGAAGAGAAGGACTTTTGACCACAGGGAAGCCACACCCTGGTTGTGCAATTGTGGATATTAATTCTGAACAGATAATTAGTAGCCACACTGGAAAGAGCAAACTCCACATCTGATAGGAGGGAAAGAGGACCATAACAACGTGCTTGGATACCTGTCAGTGAAATGTTATTGAGGTGTCTCCTAAGGGTCCAGGAACCACATGGTACCTCCCACCCCTGCTGGGCAGTGCTCTGAGCTGATAAGGGAGCAGTTTGCCAAGAGTTTCCATCAGACCATACAGGGCTGCCTATGGAAATGCTGCAGTTGATTAACAAATGTATATTTAAAGCAGCTCAGCAGGGTGATACGCGGAGTGAACCCGCTGCAGGGGTTGGGTGCACTCTGGCCAGAATTTATCGTTGTATTAGTTGGGATTGTTACTCCAGTCCTTGACAGAGCAGTAAACATGCTTTATTCTGCTGCAGGCTGATCAGTGCAGTGGCCTCCAAGGGTTCCTGGTCTTCCACAGCTTTGGGGGAGGCACAGGCTCTGGCTTCACCTCCCTCCTCATGGAGCGGCTCTCCGTGGAGTACAGCAAGAAGTCCAAGCTGGAGTTCTCAGTGTACCCAGCCCCACAGGTCTCCACAGCAGTGGTGGAGCCCTACAACTCCATCCTCACTACCCACACCACCCTGGAGCACTCGGACTGCTCCTTCATGGTGGACAACGAGGCCATCTATGACATTTGCAACCGCAACCTGGACATCGAGCGGCCCACCTACACCAACCTCAACAGGCTCATTGGGCAGATCGTCTCGTCGGTCACTGCCTCCTTGAGATTTAACGGTGCTTTGAATGTTGACCTGATTGAATTCCAGACCAACCTGGTGCCCTACCCACGGATACACTTCCCGCTCACCACCTACGCGCCCATCATCTCGGCAGAGAAGGCCTACCACGAGCAGCTGTCGGTGCCAGAGATCACCAACGCTTGCTTTGAGTTCTCCAACCAGATGGTGAAATGCGACCCTCGGCGCGGCAAGTACATGGCGTGCTGCCTGCTGTACCGGGGCGACGTGGTGCCCAAGGACGTGAATGCGGCCATTGCAGCCATCAAAACGCGCCGCTCCATCCAGTTTGTGGACTGGTGCCCCACGGGCTTCAAGGTGGGTATCAACTACCAGCCTCCCACAGTGGTGCCTGGGGGGGACCTGGCCAAGGTGCAGCGCGCCGTCTGCATGCTGAGCAACACCACGGCCATTGCGGAGGCGTGGGCCCGCCTGGACCACAAGTTTGACCTGATGTACGCCAAGCGAGCCTTTGTGCACTGGTACGTGGGGGAGGGCATGGAGGAGGGGGAGTTCTCGGAGGCCAGGGAGGACCTGGCTGCCCTGGAGAAGGATTATGAGGAGGTTGGAAGGGACTCGGCAGATGGAGAAGATGATGAGGCTGATGAGGATGAGTATTAACAAACTGCAGTCTGTTCTTCATGAAGTCAAACCTCAGCTGAAATACAAACCCTCTGTCATCAGGCTAAACTGCTCCTGCGTGCCTGGGGGTGCCAAAGGATCATCCTGAACCCCAACGCTACCGTTTGACATATTATGCCTTTTCCGCTTGCGTAGCCTGCGTGCTCATAGTGCACTTCTCTAGCATGGGTGTCTCGAGCTTTATCACGCTGCTGTTTATCCAGGAGTGACGCTGAATAGGTGCCTGACTTAGTGCTGGGGACACATCCTGCCTAGGCAGGGGAACCTGGCTCCTAGTGCAGGGGGATGCTGCGAGCTGCCTGCTTTGGCCGAAATGGTAAACTCTTGCTCTGGCTTTTACTGTAAAAGCACCTTTGAGTAGAAATGCACCTGTACACTTCTAAGCAACTGCCCCTTTTTTTTTTTATATATTTGAATAAAGACATTTTTTTTTTGCTCTGAGTTCTTTGCATTTAACCAGGGTGTTTGTGTCGGGAGGTCCCTGTTGCATAGATGTTGTCTGGGGGAGAAGAGGAAACGCTGATCTGGGTGTGCTCTGGGTCAACAGTCATATTGATTGCTGTGAGGGAACTGTCCTACATCCTGCAGGGGCTTAGCTGGAGCTGGATGCTGCTCTCCTCACCTTGAGGAGCAGGCAGGGAATCCCCAGTTTGACCAGTGCCATAATGCAGAGTGGTGCCAAGGTAAAAAGCACCTTTCTGGTTGGCTTTTGCCTCCTCACCATCTCGGGTAAAGCTTGTTTGTTGCCTGAGCAAGTGCTGGTTTTTGAGGCATGGCTGCTCAGGAGCTGGTTTGAACATGAAACCAGCCCTATATTTGCCCCGAGAAGGTGAGCCAGGCCCATGGGATGGGGTGGCTTGGGAGGAAAACCAATGAAAGGCCCTGATCAGATATGGAGAGGGTGTGTTCATAAGCCTGTGGCACAGGAGAAGGGCTGGCTCCACACTGTTGAGTCTTTAGATGCCCCGCTCATGACTGTTGCATTGCACATTGTGTTTGTTGTAGAGCGTAGCCCCACATCCCCCCCTTAGTTCAAGGCCAGGCTCTGTCTCAAAGCAGAGACACTCTTCCTCCAGACCTCCTCCATGCCCTGTAGCTACAGCTGCTCTCTCCCCTGATGGGGGTATGGCTCTGGAGATGTTCCCAAAGTGATACAAGGGGAGGTATACTAGGGAGTTGGAGGTAGAAGAAGCCCAGAGCTCATTGTTGGTAACAGACTAAGAGGCTGGGGTGCTGACAGGATGGACATGCAGAACATGGACCCCTAGGAAGACCCCTGATGGGCTGAAGCCTTCTCTGTGCTCAGCTCACTGCTGTGAAATTGCCTGAGCTCAAATGTTAGGCATGTCCCATTGGTCTTGGGGAGGCTGAGCAACAGATTACCCCCTGAGGTTGGTTCTTCTGGGGATGGTGACCTACTCCTGTCTCATTTGATGGGTCCTCTCCATCTTCAGCTCTGCTAAGGTGATGGAGCCCATTGAGGCACCCCAAAGACCTTAGGGCCAAGTGGCTCTCCTCTCATCCACCCTAGGTGGTTGCTTTCCACCCCCTAATACCTGGGGACAGGGCCAACCCCCCCTCCTGGGTTTCCAGTTGGTTGTCTCCACACCACAACCCTAGCACTGACAATAACCCTCCCAGGGGAACAGTAACTGCTCCAATTGCCAGAAATGAGAGCAGTTTGGGCTCAAAGATGTTTTTTAAAACAGCAAAGATGACTTCTGGCTCTGTGCCCACAGGTAAGTGAGCTGGAAAAGTTCCAGGCATGGTCTTGAGGGCTGTCACCTTTCCCTGGTGGCTCCATTCCTCACAGACAGCTGGGGCTGGAAGCCCCTGCTGCAATCCCCCCAAAACGCGACTGACAGCAGCCTGGGGTGGCCATGGGGTGAGCATCACTCCTGTCTGCAGCCATAAACCAGCCCAGCATGACTGAGCAAGGGCAGACGTGCAGCCACGTGCTCCTGCAGCTTGGAAAGCCATCAGCAGAGCACCGGGGCTGAGGTAATTGTTTCTTACTGACATCAATTACTCCAGCATGTCTGTCAGCACAGACTTGCTCCTGCCCTCCCACAAACACACTGAGGGAGGGAAGGAAAGGATTTTCCTCGAGGAAGAGCAATCCCATGGCTTTTGGGGAGTTGGTATCTCCAACCTGATGGCCATAGGCAATGCTTCAGCCTCTCCACGAGCTGTGGATCCTCCAGACCCACACCCAGCAGTGGCACAAATTTCATGGCACAGCTTCGGCTTTATTTTCCATACCTGTGTGCTGGAATAGCAAAGCCACTCATAAAGAAAAGTCCACTAAACAGCAACACACGGAGCATCCCACAATATCCCCGTTTCCACCATGTCGCTCCAGCCCATTCACTCACTACTTCATTACTGCGAAAGGTCAGGGCAGATTTGTTCATCACTGTCCTACAGGAAGGAGGCTCAAGGCACCTGTAGAGCTCTGCAACCGACATCTTACAAGGTCTTGGGCAAGTTTCCTGTTCCTTGGTGCTGTCCAGCCCCGATCCAGCAGCATTTCCTGCCTCTTGCTTCCATCCCATGGCAAGCCAAGAGCTGTGTTTGGAGAAGTTGAGGAAGCTGTGCATGGTCCTCCTGGAGCCAGTGGTGATGAGGCTGCTTAGGGGGGTTGTTCTTCAGCACAGGGGACATGGTCTTCATCCAGCTGGGGGACAAGCTGTCTTACTCCATCATCACTTCTGGGCTCAGCTTAGGGCTTTTGTACACAGATGTGGTGGAAAGGATCTTGCTGCCATCATAAGCTGGTGAGCATGAAACTCATAAGCATTCACAAAAAAACCCTGATGGAGCTGCGAGGCTGTCAGGGGAGTGGGCAGGACCATCCTGTGGTTGCAGAGGTGCACTTGTCCCCCACTTTAGGGTCTACAGCAGCCCTCTGCAGAGAGGAATTTCCCACCACATAAAGCTGGATCTGGAGGTCCTGAGGGACTCAAAGGAGGCACTGGAGAGCTCATTCCCTCTTCTGCAGTCATCACATTGCCAGTCCCACCAGTCCAAGCAGCATCACTTCCCCGGGCAGAGGGCAGCTGGAGGTGGTAGACAGCCCCCAGGAGCTCCTGCATTGGTGACCTCAGGAGATTGCCACCCGCAGGAGCCCAGCTGAGTAAAGGCAAGTGGAGACAGGCTGGAATGATAGCCAGTTCCCTCCACCCTCACCTCAGGTTGTTTAAACTTTCCTCCAGTGCAACCCAGAGCCAACACTGTCAGCCCTTCAATTACAGCCTGACTGCAGATCCTGCTGCCCCACCACATCCCAGCCAGCTCCTTTTCTTGGCTCACTTAGCAGGGAGAGAGTCTCCAGTTGAGAAATAACCTTCTGCAGTCCAGGGGACCTGCAGAGATCAAGTTAAATCCCCTTTTTGAGCTCATTAGCTGTTTGCAGGGATTCTTACCTCATGTCTGGGGAGCAGCCATCACCCAGCACAAGAGGGAAGAAGTTTAATTGGTTTAGAACTTAGAGCTGGGCCGTGGTTTGGGTGCTTTTGCAGGGGTCTCACAGACAGAGGTATTTGAGTTCTCATCTCCACTCCAATTAGACTTCCAGACAGGCCCAGTCCTGGCAGGAGGACACAGATTGCTTTAGCAGGGCCCTGCATGGCAGTGGAGGAGCAGAGAAACCTGATCCCACTCCCTGCTCTGCCTTGGAGCAGGGACTAGCACAGAAACTCCAGAGCCAGCTGTATTTGAGCACCCTGAGCACTGCCATGACAGGCAGCCAGCACCTGGGTGGGATCATCACCCCCATGCTCCTTTTCACAGCAGTTTGACCCCAGTTCAGATGGCTCACAGCATGCTGTCACCCACCCCGGTTCACAGGGCTCACCCCAGCATCTCCAAGCCCTATGGATAGGACTACAGTGACCAACGAAACATGGGAACCACCCAGCAGCCACCACCACCCTCCCACCCACCATGAGCCATTCGGTGGCACATGAAGGCAGGAGAAGAGGTTTTGCTAGTCACCATTTATTCACTCAACTTTGTGCATGTACGAGACAAAGAGCTGTCTTTTGGCCAAGGTGCCAAGTTTCCAAGTCACATTTCCTCAGACCCAGCCCACAACTCCCTTCTCTGGAAGGAATTGCAAGACAAGGTTACAGAAAGCCTCATCCAAGCTGTCTTCCCACAGATAAAGTTACCATTCCTCATCACACTCCTCTCCATCTGCCGAGTCCCTTCCAACCTCCTCATAATCCTTCTCCAGGGCAGCCAGGTCCTCCCTGGCCTCTGAGAACTCCCCCTCCTCCATGCCCTCCCCCACGTACCAGTGCACAAAGGCTCGCTTGGCGTACATCAGGTCAAACTTGTGGTCCAGGCGGGCCCACGCCTCCGCAATGGCCGTGGTGTTGCTCAGCATGCAGACGGCGCGCTGCACCTTGGCCAGGTCCCCCCCAGGCACCACCGTGGGAGGCTGGTAGTTGATACCCACCTTGAAGCCCGTGGGGCACCAGTCCACAAACTGGATGGAGCGGCGCGTTTTGATGGCTGCAATGGCCGCGTTCACGTCCTTGGGCACCACGTCGCCCCGGTACAGCAGGCAGCACGCCATGTACTTGCCGCGCCGAGGGTCGCATTTCACCATCTGGTTGGAGAACTCAAAGCAAGCGTTGGTGATCTCTGGCACCGACAGCTGCTCATGGTAGGCCTTCTCTGCCGAGATGATGGGCGCGTAGGTGGTGAGCGGGAAGTGTATCCGTGGGTAGGGCACCAGGTTGGTCTGGAACTCAGTCAGGTCAACATTTAGAGCACCATCAAATCTCAAGGAAGCAGTGATAGAGGAGACGATCTGCCCAATGAGCCTGTTGAGGTTGGTGTAGGTGGGCCGCTCGATGTCCAGGTTGCGGTTGCAAATGTCATAGATGGCCTCGTTGTCCACCATGAAGGAGCAGTCCGAGTGCTCCAGGGTGGTGTGGGTAGTGAGGATGGAGTTGTAGGGCTCCACCACTGCTGTGGAGACCTGTGGGGCTGGGTACACTGAGAACTCCAGCTTGGACTTCTTGCTGTACTCCACGGAGAGCCGTTCCATGAGGAGGGAGGTGAAGCCAGAGCCTGTGCCTCCCCCAAAGCTGTGGAAGACCAGGAACCCTTGGAGGCCACTGCACTGCTCAGTCTGAAGCACCAGAAAAAGAGTCAGAAGGACCAAGTTACTAGACTTATTCTGGTCTCCTTGGGCTTTAATTAAGCTCTACTACTCTGTTCAACCACCCAGTTTAAGACTCTTTTCCACTACTGATTACACACACCTTCCTCTTATATCAAGTGAGATCTATTGGACACAGCAAGTGCAGCTGCTCTTAAGTTATCCCCTCTTTCAGCAGGAAGAGAGGCCAGGCCTGAGAGAGTGACATTTTAGGTCAGGTAGAAACTCATGAAACTAGCAGTCAAGAAGACTAGGAAGAGTCTGAAGGCCACTGAGAGGTTCCACCTACATCAAGAATATCTTAGTTTTATCACAGCACTTCTAAACATCTACACGAGTGAAACCTCATACTCCAGAGGCAACCACACAGGGGAGGAGAGGCCTAAGGGGAGACACCGTGATGGGATGTTGGATCAGGACTGACACAGCAGACTCTACTTCCCCCAGAAGAAAGCCACCTTGCCTGGTCAGTTATATCACAAGCACTCCTTGCTTTCCTGCTTAAGCGGGGGCTGTCTTTAGTCTTGTTTTCCCAACCCAACCAGCAAGACATCCACCCACACTTATCCTATCATGTTCCAGGTCACTGTGGCACAGTCAGGCTGTCCAAGATCTACTTGCCCTTCCCCACCCTCCCCTGTTGCATCTCTTGATGGCCAGGGCACAGCAACCAGAGTGCTAACGCAGAAGTCCCTCCCAGGATTGTTACCATTTTCCGAGCCCTGTCAACAACAGAGTCAATGATCTGCTTCCCAATGGTGTAGTGGCCTCGTGCATAGTTGTTGGCAGCATCTTCTTTGCCGCTGATGAGCTGCTCTGGGTGGAAAAGCGTGCGGTATGTCCCATTTCTGATCTCACCTGGAGGAAATTGAGGTCTCCTGAGTGTCACTGGCACAAGATCCACTGTCTGCTGAGTTACTTACACTAATTCTGGTGCAGCGTCACATGGAAGTTGGCAGCCTCACCAGGAGTTCAGGTAGCCAACACTACGTTTCAGGTCAGAGGATGTGTCCCCCACCACCCCTCAAGAGGTTTGGGGATCTTCCATGACTTACCAATGACATTGGGCTCCAGGTCAACAAATATTGCTCTAGGCACATACTTCCCTGATCCTGTCTCACTGAAGAAGGTCCCAAAGGAAGAGTCTGCTTGCCCTGAGGACGCATTGGAGATGATGCCATCTGGCCCGATCCCATGCTCCAGGCAATACAGCTCCCAACAGGAGTTGCCCATCTGGACACCAGCCTGGCCAATGTGGACAGAGATACACTCCCTCTGCACAGGGGTGGGAAAGAAAAGGAGGTTGGGAATGTGCACTGAGGAATTAGAGTGAAGCTGGGACTTCTGGGTGTCTTTGTAGAGCACATGGTCAACAACCAACAGACAAGAACATTGGTGGCAGCCAGGACATTTTCTCCCTAGCAGGTACCCAAGAGCTGCTGAATGAGCATCAGCTAAGCATTAGCCCTTCAAGGAGAGGTTGCCATCTCCCACCAAGGCTGGTATGGAGAGGGGAGGGGATTATTCAGCCCAGCCAGCAGCCCAAACACTCCCCCTGATCCCTTGCCAGATGGGCAGCAGCAGAGGACCTCTGCCTGTCTCCAATGGGAGAAGCCTGGGCTGTTTGGCTTCAGGAACTGCCTGGCAGAGCAGATTCTCATCTCCATTTAGACTAAGTACAGCCATGCAGGCTCAGCTGGCTGGAGACAGCTAGAGGATCCAAGCGAGGATGGGTAGGGAGCAGCTCTTCGTCCTCTCCATAAAAGTCTAGCGGTTGCCCCATTAAGTAGCTGGAGTTGCCTGGAGTCCCTGTGCGGAAAGTGTGGTTGAGCTGCTGAGCTGCTTGATGCAGGAGGCTGTGAAAACCAGGCTTTTGGGTTCAGAGAGATTGGATGAGAGGCTTCCACTGGGGCTTGATAGGGAAAAAACCACATCCACTTCAGGAAGCCCTGAGCAACAAGATAAGAGAGTCTCCAAAGGGGCTTAGCCCGTCCTCACCACCAGCTCTTAGCTGTGGCCTGGACAGGGCACTGGGCCAGCACAGCAACTCTCAGGTTATCTTCTTGCAAGAAGCCTGGCACAGCAAGACCCCCACCAAGCATGGAAGCAGGTCAGCAACATCCTACACTAGAGCAGAGGGTCCTGCCCTGAGGGTTCATATCTTATGTACCAGCCCTCAGCCACCACTGCATTTATCTTCCTACACAAACCATCCAGGACAGCCTTAGCCACCCACCCCCAGCAGGGCCAGAGCAGAGGTGCTCAGCCAGTCTTCACAGGGAGAGACCTTCACCCCCCCTTCCAGTCTCCTCCAGCCCCACCAGATGAACGCCTAGCTGAGTCTTGTATCAGGTCCCACTATAAAGACCTTCAGAGTAAGTTCATGTCATGGGACAGGCAGGTCTGAAGTAGTCTTCCCCAGGCCAGGAAGAGGTAAACATCAGCTTTACAAGGCCTACCAAGCTCTGCACCCTCAGGAGCCTGAGAAGCCTCTCTCACATGCTCCTCCAGAGCCCACAACCACTTTCACCCCCAAGGAAACCTACAGCCAAGGGCAAAACACTTTCCACCAGCTGGGAAGAAAAGCTACCTCAAGCCTCACCTTCCAGCAGAGCTGGGAAGGACCAGCCATCACTGTCAGAGTGCAAACCCAAGCCCCACAGCTACTCACCATGGCTCTGAACAACCCAGGCTCCTCACCACAACCACCTCACTAAGAGCACAACATGTCCACCTCCTTCCCTCTTGGGCCTTTTATAGCAGCTAGAGCTGCTGAAGGTCTCCCTCCTCCTGCAGGCGCCTGCTGGCACAGGGTTCAGGTGTTTCTGCCCTGGGCGGTAATCACCCATGGGGGTGATCAAGGTGCTTTGCAGGACTCTCACCTGCAGACCCGTGGAACTTGGAGCTTCTTTGGCTTTTAAATATTCATTCAGCATTGCTAACCCTGTGACATCTAAGAGCCCTCTGTGAAATCAGGAAAAGAGCTTTGAATGCTTTTTTTGAGGAGTGTCTGGTTTTATTTGTTTAATAATTTAAAGCACGAGGCTCATTTTCACAGACTTTCTTTGCAATCTTCAGGGCTGGAAATGCACTTACTGTTTTCCACCCCCCTTTTCCAAAGGCAAACAGAACATCTGTTGAATCTCCTGGGATGGACAGGAATCGCAGGATGGGGGTAACGTTGTGGGGGTGGGACAGCTTCTCCAACAACGGTGTCACAAGAAAACTGGGCTCTCTCAGCTCCAGAGCAGCACTGGCTTCTCTTCAACCAATGCCGCAAAAGCTGGATGCCCTGCAGGCCTTGGGACAGCTGTGGAGAGAAGAGACAGTATATGGCATAAAGCCAGGACTAGAGGAGGCACCGATGTGACCATCCCGTTGCAACTGGACAATGGTTCTATTTTCTATGCAGCATCCATGAAAGCAAGAATCTCACTGACATGAGATGTCCCAGAGGCCAGAAACACTCGTTTCAAAATCTGGTCTAGACTTAAGGCACAAGGACGGGCTCTACAGGAGCTACTAAACCTCATGAACTGGTGCCCTGGACGTGGGTGGGATACCCCCTGTCCCACCACCCTTCTTGAGTTTGATAGGAGGGTTGGGGTATGCCAAAAGAGAGAACAGAAAGTGGGACACATCCAGGGGTACAACCTGCAGAAGATAGCTGAGGAGACAAAGATTCACAAGTCAAAGCAAAAGCACGTGAGAGGGACCTGGAGCAGAGGAAAGCACCCATCCACCAGCCAACGGAGTTGGGGCTGAGAATGGGGGCAGTTTCTTACCTTCCCCTGAAGAACGGGGCTGGATTTCGAATCTTGATGTTCTTTTATCTATGTCACGAGTTGTGTTGAGGGGGTCCTTGCAGAGCTCCTGGGTGTCTGGGGGTGGATCTGTTCCTGGAAGAGCTGTTCACAGACCCCCCCGGCCCAGCTCAGAGCAGGACAGGACATCCCAGGAGAAGGGTTGGGTGTCCCAGGAGTGGAACATCCCAAGATCAGGATGGGACATCCCAGGAGCAGGACAGGGCATCCCAGAAGGAGGCCTTCATGCCACCAGGGATGGCTGCCTCTAGGTGTATCTGCAGCCTGAAGTGCATCTCACCCCGCTGCTTAGGGCTCAGTTCCTGATGTTCCTCTCTGCAAGGCCACCATGTCCTTGATGCTCTGCCCATGGTCACTGCTGGAAATCAGCTTGGTTTTCCTAGCCAAGCCCCCGTGGATGTGGACGTGGGTACCTCATTCATTGGCCTCGTTCACTGAGGCCTGTTGAGTTACACTGCCTGAATCCTTTCCTCAGCCACGTGGACACAGGGCCTCCTTGATCCCAGGATGGGGTTCAGGACCAGATGTCCTTGGAGGTTGCCTAGATCACTGCAGCATCTCTGTTTTGCTCTGATGTGGTTGAAGGAAGCCTTTGAGCACATGGAGAAGGAAGACAAGGGGGTTCCTGGAGGCCAGGGAAGACCTGGCTGCCCGGGGGAAGGATTATGAAGTGGCTGGAAGGGACCCAGCAGTGGAAGCAGGACACGTTGGCCAGAATGAGCCAGCAGCAGCTGTGCAGCCACGCCTGAACAAACCACTCTTCTTGAGGGCAATACCAAGAGTTTGGCTTCCACCCCTGCATGAAATGGCAGGAAAGACCAAATCCTCACCTGGCTTTTACAAAACGGCACTTATCACCCCAAGGAGCCACGCTGTCCCCTCCAAGCACGGGGGCCTTGGCTCTGCATGCTCCCAGAGCCGGGTGGGTGCTAATGGACATTTCAGGGCTCCTAGTTCCATCCAGATTCCTCAGAAAATCTGGCTCCTCCGAGCTCCACCTGCATCTCAGCCCTTCCAAGCAACCCCTGGTCTTTGCTTGGCAGCGGTTGAGAAGGAGGATTAATTTTGGAAGGGTTTGTCTGCGCCAGTGCCGGGTGTGGGTGAGACTCCCACATGGGGCTGCAGCTGGCGAGGGGGTGTCTCTGCTTTCCCCATCACTCGTTATCAGCTGGTATCCACTGCCCCAGCCTCAGCTTGGCACGTGCAAGCACAGCCTGGTGCCAGCGGACACCTCGGGCTCATCCACAACCACGGTGTCACTTCAGTGTTAATTGTCTTCGTTAAGGGGGAGCAGAAAGACCCAGCGTGAGCCTCAGGCACGTGATGTTTTGATTCCCAGGCGCTAGCACAGGGCTGAGATGTTCCCCTTTGCCTAAGCTGGTGCTGCGGAAGGACCCCAACCAGGATTGGTGCAGATCCTCACGGCAAAAGGGAGGGAAAAGGCTGTTCCCAGCCTGGGCCAGTGCTTTACTGGAGCTCACTGGGGAGCACAGGGGAACATCTCTTCAACTTTCTGCTCAAAGGAATGATTTCTGCCTCAGGTCTGTCTCTCCTTGCTGTGCCAAGGCTCCTCCAGACAGCCCTGTGCACCCGAAAGGTGAAGCCTGGACAACCTGGGGACACCTCTGTCCAAACCCACAAAGGGACGAGAGTGTGTCCAACTGGGTGTCCAACCAGGTCTGACTTTGCCCTGCCCTGCTTGGCCTGACCAGATGTGAGCGGGTGTGTGTGCCTCAGTTTCCCTGGGTGTAAAATGGGGACAATGCTTATGCCCTACTGCCCGAGAGCTCAATTTACCGATGGCAGGTGGATGTGTAGGCTGTTGGGCTATAAAAACGTATGAAGCTATAGTCAATGTTCATACAGGACCTTACAGGCCAAGGCTGCAGCCGATTCGACAAGGAGGGATCTCACCTGCACACCTTGGAGCTGAGGCAGGAGGAGGTCATTGCTTGGAGACGCTGTGGGCATGTTGGTGTCTTGTCTGCTGGGGATGTGTGCTATGAGGGCAAGATGCTGAAGGGCCTGGTGTACTGTTTTGGTTTTGCTTTTCAGGCTTCATTTGAATTTGGGTCCCGAGTCCCAGGGCTGTGGGTCAGCTGGGAACCTCGACCACCTGAGCATGGGCTTGCTGGGGCCGAACTCAGCTGTGTTGCCTCCTCTGGGTGCCCGGAGGGGCAGTGAAGAGATGCCTCCAGCTACGCCTCTGCAGGTGGCTGGTGGGTCCATCTGCCAAGGCTTCAGCTAGGGACCTGTCCCCTCTCAATGTCCCACCTGGCGTGCTCCCCATGGCCATACCCTGGTCAGGGGTGGTGGGAGCTGCTTTGTTGCTCTTGGCAAACATCTCCTGGGGAAGGAGGGCCAAATTTCTCTCCACCTCCCACCCCTGCTACGTGCAGGGATGGAGATCAAGAGATGCAGTTTTGTCTTGGAGCTGGGCTGGGAGGTGAAGAGAAAGGGAGATGTAGAGGAAGGGATAAATAGTCCAAGGCGAAGGGGTGGGAGCTTTGTGAGCTGGGGCTCGGTGGAGTGGAATGGGGATGGTTTGTGTATGGGGAGCTAAGGCTGTACCAGCTGAAGAACTGGTATGGAGGTCTACTAGCAAAGGGAGAGCGGTGGAAAGGTGGGCAGGGGTAGATTGGGCAACATGGACAGACCCCATGGGGTGTGTCTGGAGCATCCAGGGAAGCACCTGCAGCTCTTGGAGTCCAAACTCACCTGAAGCCATGAAGTGGCTCTGGCCAGGGCGAACAGATGGCCTGGGGACACTCGTGAACTGTCATGTGGATGGGGAGGTTGATGCTGTCCTCGCTGTGACTGCTGAAGGAACTGGAGGGGAAAGGGGTGGTTGCAAGACAACCTTAAAACCTGGAGAGTCTTGAGGAGGAGAAACTGGGAAATGCCTCGTGAGTCCCCTGATCAGCCTTGCTTTTCTGTTCCCAGTGCAGTGCTGATTGTGTATGGGGACTGCTTGTGTATGGGGGCTTGGGAGGCAGTGGGGTCTGCACCGTGGTGGGAACTGGGCCATGAGGTTGAGCTGGAGGGTATTTTGGAAAGGCTACAAGCCTAGACAGACCCGACCGAGCACCCGGTAGCGGCGATGGGAGAACAAAGCATTGGAAACTCAAGAGATCGTAGCTTTAATTAGGGACCTTCCCGAGGCGATATGTCCCCTTGCCCTGCTGTGGACACAAGCCTCTTCCCCGTGCATGGAAATGTCCAGGAGGAAGGACGGAGGAGACTGGGAAGGAGAGAAGGAGGAAGAAGAGATATGAAAGTTGGGTAGCTCTATGGGTCAAAAAAGTACAACACTGATATCATACATGGCTGTCAGTCCCCTCTGGCCAGCAGGCTGGGGCCAGGTGGTGGCCCCATGCAGCCAGCCCTGCTCCAAGTCCCCCCTGCCCCGTGGGGGGGTCACTTCCGCCGCCCGATTTGGGCCATGAGGTGAGCATTGGCAGCAGCCTTTGCCCGCAAGTTCTTGGCTTTGGCGATGTTGAAGAGGATGTTCATGATGTTGGTGGGGACATCGAGGGAGAGGGTGACCTTGGTGCGGCGGTCGCTCTTGGCCCGGTTTTGGTACGTCTTCCCCTTCACCTGTGCCTGGGAGACATATTTGTAATGACCTTCTCCCGGGAATGTCCTTTTCCCCATTTCTTCATCCACCACGTCCTCCCCCTCCTCCTGCTCAGATGCCTCCTCCGGCGATGGAGAGTCAAAGCCGCGCTTGTCCAAGATGGCATTTTCCTCTGGGTGGCTCTTCTGGGCTTCAGTGAGGGCTGTGTTGAGGCAGCTTAAGATGGAGGCAGCATTGTAGAAGCGGAGAGCCCATCCGGTCTCAGCTGCGCAGAGGAGGGCAAGGAGGAGCAGCAGCCTGGTGTGGGGCATTCTGGTGGCCTGCCCGGTGGAGAGAGCAAGGGGAGGGCAGAGATGGGCATGAGCTTCCCATGGAGCCCGGGGCAGAGCACCATCATCCCCCCATCCTCCTGCATCCCATGGACCTGGGTTCCCCTCCCAGGTTCTGCACTCCTGGCTTCACCTCCCAGGTCTCCCCATCCCATCTAACGGTTAGGGCAGGTGGGAATGAGTTTTCTTTGGGCCTCGTTCTCCCTGGTTCAACCCCCCAGCCCTTGATTTTGAGGTGCTGGCTGGAAGATGGGATGCCCAAGGTGCTTTGCAAAGCTGCAGCCTCCCTGGAGGGGAGGATTTGGCCATCCCATTGCTGAAACACAAGTGCCCGCTGCAGGAGAGCTGATTTCTGCCATGGGTACCTCCTTGCCTGGGGCAATCTCATAGCAGTCCCCACGCAGCCCTCTCCACCTTGCTAACACCTTCATGAACTCACCGTGTGTACCACCAGCTGCTGTAAAGGTCAATTTCCTTTCAGCTCCTCTCTGGTCAGCCTGAAGCCACCAGAGATGTTTCTGTGGTCTTTGAAGCCAGCAATTGCCTGTCTGTCTGCTCACACATCTCTGTCTAAAAAGGACATGGAGAGTGGGGGACAAGCAGCCCCAGTGCCGGAGGGGTGATCTGCTGCTTGCCCAGTGTGACAGCCCCATGTCCCCTCCTCTCCAGCCATGGCCTTGGGTTCTCCAGGGCTGCCCATTACCCCGTGGCTCCACCCCAGGACCCCACTCCACCGCTGGTTCCAGCCGGGCTGCCCCATCTGATGGCACTTTTGGGACACAGTCCCGCTATGGACAGACCTGCCTGGGGACCTGGGAGCACCTCCAAAACCACAGTGCAGCAGCATCACTGAAATATGGTCATTTTGGGGTCTCAGGAGGGCTCAAAAGCTCAGGGTAACCCTTCTGCTCTGCAAAACTTGCCCGTCTCTGCGTCCTGTCTCTCTGAGGAGCCACCCATCTCCTTGTGTACCACCCGGCCACTAAAAAGGCCACCAAAAAGGCCACAAAGGATCTCCCAGCGGGGGTCTTTGCCACGTCAAGGTCAGACAAGTGTCTCGGGGGCCAGCCCCGAGGGCTCACAGCCCCTCCAAGTGCCTGGAGACGTGCTGGCGTTCCCAATCTTCGGGCCCCATCTTGTGGCAAGAGCATCGCACCGCAAGCTCTGGCTGATGGACAGTCCTCAGACAGTCCTCAGGGATGCGGGGACACTTGAGGCTGGAGTTTCACCTCTGGTGTGGGGCTGGGAGCTGCTGAGTTATTTCCCATGGGGGTGGGAGTGTGGAGGGGCCAAGGAGGCTGGAGAAGCCGCTGGGAAGCTCTTGAGGAGCAGGATGGCTCCCACGAGTCTCCATGGACCTCTGTGTCTTGGGGCTACTGCTGGGGATGGAGGCTGTGCCTCGCTGCTCGGGGGGCTGCTGGGTGGGGGACGTGTCCCTAGACCCATCCAAAATCAAATCAAATCAAATCACTTGTCCACAGGAGCTGCCACCCTAGACCTGCTCTTCTGCCACTGAGCCGTGGTCCCCGAAAGTGCTGTCACCTCAACTCTGCCCTTTGCCATCCCGTGGAAGGGAGGTTTGGGCAGGTTTATCTCCGTATCTCTACCCTCCACTGTCCCGCAGAGGGGAGCTTTGGGAAGGTTTATCCCCTTAACTCTGCCCTGCGTCCAGACCGGAGAGGAAGGATGTGCAGCAGCCGTGGCACGACCCAGGCAGCACCGGGGAAGCTGTCGCTGTAGGACAGAGGAGGAAAACCCTTCCCAGGCACAAACCCCCCATGCAAGGGCAATTCAGGGCCCAAGAGTCTCCTTCCTTCAGCCCCAAATGTAAATCCTGGGACTTAGGTTTTGCTTGCAAGAAGAGGATGAAGGTCTTTCTCCCACCCCAAAACCTCCCCCTCTGCAGCTGTGTTTCAGCTCCAGGTGAAGCAGCACCACCCTAGCAAACTCTTTGCAAAGTGGGGGCTCGGGGCGTGAATTTAGGAATCACGAAACTTCTCGCCCCTGCCTGCAGCCCCTGCTCTCCTGGGGACGCTGTTTGGCCCCGAGCTGCTGGATGGAGAATAGGAACCTCTTCAAAAGCCCTCGCACGGCTGTTGGGAGAGAACCGAGCTGCTTCGAGCTGCCGCTGCCCTCTCCAGCGCCGCGGAGCAGCATCTCCACCTCGCCTCTCCCCGACAGCTGTTTCACGACTGTCTGAACCGGGTGCCTCGGCCCCGCCGCTGGCGCAGGCTTTTTCCGCTTAGCAAAACTCTTTGGGCACCTCGGCCAAGCGAGGGGAAAGGCAGAGCAAGAGGGAGACGTGGCTGAAGCGCATCCGCACCCAGCGCCTGGTTTCCCCGCTCCTCGGCTGTGGGATGGACATCCTGGCAAAAAGGGCAAAATCAAGGCAAAGCAGCAAGAAAAATGCCACTGGCTGGGCAGCAAGAGCTGGTATTTCGGTGAGGTGTTTTTTTTTTCTTGGTTGTTTTGTGTGCTGACATGTCAGAAAGTTTTTTTGGGCCAGAACACAAGCTGGAATTGGGTTTTCCTCCCCTCTAAAAGAAGCAGAACAAGAAGAAGAACCACCTGCAGCGGATCGGAGGAAGCTGGAGTTAAATCCGCCGCTGCCAGAGGGTGACCTCTGGGTGCCGTTCCTGCCGCTGGAAATTGCCGGGATACCCGAGAGCAATTTACAGGCTTTACATTGAGACGGTGCCGACGGCCACGGCAGGACCATCCGTGTCAGCTGAAGCTTCTTGGCTTTAAAAGAGAAAAAGTCAATTGCTCCGGCAGGGCAGCGTGGCAAACTGGGGACAGAGCAACCTGCGGGTTACCACGGGCTCCTCGGCAGCAGAGGCACCGCAGAAAACTAATTTTTTCCCCATCATAAAGTAAGTCTGGATTAAAATAATACTGTGGATGAGACCTGGAGACTTTTTACACTCGGTGTGATGCCACCTCCACGTTCCTAACGAATCTCTCCTGGCGGTGCTGATTCCCAGGGCTCCAAAATTCACTCCGACCCGGTGGGGATGGGGCTGTGCCCTGCTCTCCTCCCCGTCCCTCTAACCACCGCAGTCATGTGTATCCCTACTTTTTGGTTTCCCAAACTCTCTCACGCTGCCCAGCCTGATCTACCTCCCGAAATTGTTATAATAATAAAAAAGATGTTTCTTTGCGCAGGAGGGAGGGTGGGGGGAGTCTCTTAACACAGAATCTCAAATCACTTTTCCCTATCCTACCTTTTCTTTTTTTCCTACAGGGAAACAGAACCTGATCTCCCCAGGAAAGCCCTGAAATATTTAAAGTTCTTGCGAACGAAGGCGGTTGTTGGTTAATAAATGAAATCCCGGCACTCACCTGGTAGTCCTCGGTGGTCGGGATGGGAAGGGATGGCTGCAGTCTCACTCCGAGGAGAGAGGCATCAGGCGCGTTCCCCCGAACTTCTGCACCCTCGCTTTTCTTTTATTGTTATTAAGAGGGCTGTGGTATTTTTTTCTCTCTATGGAAACGCTTTTCCCCTCCCTCGTGTATATATAAAAATGAGCGATCACGGGGTTTGAGTCGTAAGTCCAGACGTGGAGCCTTCATTTGGGCATGATTTCATTAAAATGAAATCAGAGGGAGCTGGCAACGTCACAGGGCTGCGGTGCCTCTCCCCATTCAGGAGGAAAAAAGGAGGGGGGGGGGGGGATAAAAAAAGACGTCTGAACCCAACAGCCTGGTGAGAGTCACCCGAAAATGGGATTGTCTCCAACGCCAGGACTTGGCGGGATCACGCAGACACCTTTCCCCCCGCTTCTCCAGGTAGCCAGGCTCTTGGTACAAGGATATTTTAAACGCAAAGGTTTTTGTGCACCCCGAGGATTCCTGTTGGGGTTTTTAGTGCTGTTTGACGGTGGTTAATTAACACGGTTCAATTAACATGGTTCTATTTGAAGAGTGGGGCTGGTGCAGCACCTTGGCAGGGTTTTGCCCCGGGGCGGTGCTCATAGTCCCCATCCGCAGCACGGACACACTCGTCCTGCTCACACTGCCCTACCCTCCGCCTGGTTTCCCATCGCTGGGGGCTTTCGTCCACCCATGCAGGCAGGGAAACCTCTGGAAGACTGGGATTTTGGGGAACTTCTTCCAGGATGTGGCAGCACGGTCCCGGGTGCAGCATTTGAAGAGGGGGATAAGGATAATGTGTGTCTTGAGAAAAACCCCTCCAATTCCCCAAACCCACTGAGGTCCAGCAGATTTAACTCTGATTGCCCCAAGACAGTAGCAAGGCAAGAAAACTCCCCAGACTGGGCTCCCAGTACCACTCTGGTTCCAGTGTGGTCAGAGAGAGGTCTCCTGCAACGCCCCATGGCACTGGTTAGGAAGCAAAAGTGCTTTGTGCCACCAAGAGGATGGGGATGGAGACCTCCATGAGGGAAACGGGGTTTCCTCCCTGTGATCTGGGGATGAGACATCCAAAGGAATCAGGTTTCTGGTGGAGGGTCCTTCCAATGGTCACTGCAGATCTGTGGCAGGGCTGGGGGCTCCTAGTGGTCCCAGGACGCTGCGCAGCCCTGCCTGGTTATCAGAGCTCCCCTCTGAAACCTGCTTTGAAATGCCATCGCCACCTTCTTCTAGCAAAGGGCTGGTGTGGTGCAGTTACCCCCGGGAAGGGACAAACCCTACCAAAAGTGGGGAAAACCCTCTGAGCAAGCCCATGGAAGGTAACACCAGCCAATAGTGACCCTGGACCGTCACACCCCTTGTAGTGGGGTGGTTGTCCGCTCTCACTGAAGCTTTGCTGGGGTTGAGAGGACAGTGCATGTAACGGAGGCAGGAGGTGTGAGTGTGTGGGTTTCACCCATTGCAGCTGCTTCAGGCTGTCCCCATGGCTCGTGCGTGGTTGAATGGGGTGTGGAAACGGGGTGTTCAGCCCTTCCTGGCTGGTGGCTGCAACAAGATAACTTGAGGACATCAGGAAAGGGCTGATCCGCATCCAGGAGGTCCTGTGGAACCCGGAGAGGGTGTTTGTCAGTGCCAAATCCCACTTGGGCTCTTTGGTGTCTGCAGCTATGGCTGCAGCCTTGCTCAGGAGGGTGACAAGGGCAGTTACCCACCTTCACCGTGGTGGGTAACATGATTGGGGTTGAACTTCACCACATTTGACCAAATTGGGTGGCAGCGGATCCCAAAGGTCTCAGGGGACCATGGCATAAGAGCAGACTGAAAGGCAGAGAGGGACTTAATGCTGAATGAACTGCTTCGCTGGGCAGGCTTGAGACAGATCACCCCCGTGGCCACCACGGTGAAATCACACCAACCCTAAAGACACCTAAAGAAGGAATGATGGATGCATGGGTTCCCCTCAAAAGTCAACCCTGCTTCCAGAACGAGGCGTGTAAATGTGAGTCTATTTATTCTTTTGTCCTGCAGATGACGAAAACCACCTGAGAGAGAAGCTGGAGCGTGGAGGTGGATGTGGTTCCCATCACTCAGCAGGTCACCACTGTAGCCAGGTGGTGAAACCCATCTCCTGAGCAGATACCAGGGTGCGTTTCTACGTTTTATTTACCCATAAAACACTGTGCTGCCAGGAAGGGACAATGTCCTCACAGGAGGCAAATCCACACACCAGACATGGAACCTTCACAGTGATTTTATTCGAGGAAATTAGGAAAGAGAGGGCAGTTCCTCAGAAAGATGAAAGAGGTCGAAGTGCCTGGTCCATCCCTACCAGTCTGCTTCAAGAGCAAACCGGACCGGTTTAGCTGTCACTGGCTGGCTACCATGGCTTGCAGACCCCTGCTTCAGTCTTGGCTTTCACAGGGGGTCGGAGAGGAGGTTTTGCTGCAAACCTGAAAATGTCATGGCGTGAAAACAACCCCTGCTGACCCCGGGGAAGGAGGGAACCGCGCTATGAACGGCCCGCGGCACCCCTGGGAGCTGGATGGTGGCGGAGGGGAATCAAACTCCCCAAAATTTCTTTGAAAATTACCAACCTTACGAAAAATGCAGGCTTTGTCATGAGCATCCTCGCGTGTCTCCCGCGTGCGTCTGTGCTCTTCAGGAGCAGGACACCTTCCCACCTCTCCGCAGCCTCTCTCGCTCTCGCCAAACTCAATTTCCTTCTGTGAATCATCATTCAAAGCCCAAATGTGGGCAGTTGAGGAGGATCTTATTAAAGTTTCATCACTACAACCATTCTGCTTCTGGCAAAAATGAGACCCAGTGACTTGTGGTCGTGTCACACCAGAAGCCTTGAAAGCAAAAAGCACGTCCCCAGATACCAGCACGGAAGTTCTGCCTGGTCCGGGCAGGCAAAGGCGATGCGGTGCGAGGTCCTGATTACTGCTTCCAGCACTAGGACTGCATGGAGGGGTCGCACACGGATGCGCTGTAGGTCTGTAGAGGGGTAGAAGGGAGTTTTCTCATTTGCTTTGTCCCTTCTTTAATAACCAATTTGCATTTTCAAGGCTGCGGGAGGAGGAGGACCTCACTGTGATACGAGATTGCCCATCTCTCCGTAACCCGACAGACAACGGCCCTTCCTCTCCCATGAGGAAGCTTTTGGGTGAGTTTCTCTTCCCCACAACCCCATTTTGGGGGTAATTTTCACTCCTGCCAACAGCTCAGTGGCAGCAAGTCACCGAATCACCAAATCATCTGGTTGGAAGAGACCTTTAAGGTCATGGAGTCCAACCGTTCACCCAGCACTGCCAGGTCCCCACTGACCCCTGGCCCTCAGCACCACCTCCACACGGCTGGGAAACCCCTCCAGGGATGGGCACTCCACCACTGCCCTGGGCAGCCTGTTCCAAGGCTTGACCACCCTCTCTGTAAAGTCCCTGCACGTCTCTCCAAGGTGGCCAATAGCAGGCACTGAGGGCTTGGAAAGCCCTGTCGCTTCGATCTCAGAGGGAGGAGAGGAGCTGGGGACATGGGGCTTGTTAGTTTTCCAGAGGCTGAAATACTGTTTTGCCTTTCTTGCCCTTTTTCTCCCTTCTTGGGCTCCAAGTCTCTTGTGGCTGCTGCAGGGTCACAGGGGATTCACAGCCCTGGTCGTACGCAGAGCGCTTGGCTGCCTGTAATGAGCAGTTACCCGGTCCAGCTTCAGTGTTTCGTGTTCCTGGCAATTAATTAGCTCTGCTTGGAGCTTTTGATGCAAATGTAATATCAGAAAACCTCTTCGGGATAAAATGGGCCGGGGCTATTTTGCAGATTGCTACATATGCTTCTCCAAGAATCACCTGGGCCAAACCAAAGGACCAACTTCATCACGGACAGCCTTCAGGCATGAAATAAAACTCGGTTCTTGATGTTTTCCCTCCAAAGGAGGAAAAGAAGAAAGCGATGGAGAAGAAAAAACAATCCTAAATCCTCCAAACTGCCTTCCCCAAGCATTTGCTGCCATGTTTTTATCTGTCGCCGCTCTGTTGCACCTCCTACTCCTTCTTCAAAGAGGGCTTTGCACCGACCTGCACACATGGTGCGTGCCTGCAGCTATGTGGGCATCTCATCTTCCGTTGGAAGGAAACAACTGAAATCAAGAAAAAATGTCAAAGGCTGCGGCAGGAGCCCGGATCTATGCACAGGAGAGGCACTGGCCTCGGGGGGTTTATCCTGATGGTGGGTCTACACATAAAAACTATTTATGCCCCATGAAGTGAAGTATAAAAGGAGCTGCTTCTCCTTATTCTTGCCTCTGTAAGCAGGGATCGCTCCCACTGGTGAGGCTGCAGCAGCTGGATGAGGTGGGTGGAAGAGACTTTGCTCAAGAAACGTGATGGTTGCTTCTCTACAGATGGGTTCCGTTGCTCCTCCAGCGTTTCTTTGCCACTGGGATCATGGCTGTGGGTTGGCCTCTTGGCTTCACACTCCATGGGGAGGTGGTTGGGGTGGTTTTAGGGGCAGGGTGGGATGCATCTGGGGGATGCAGGGCCCACTGGTGGGGCTCAGGGTGCTGGGCTAAGGAATGCCCAAAGCAGGGGATGGGCGAGGAGCCATCCAGAGGAAGCTTGAAGGATCAAATGGTATTTACTGGGGTGGTTTGGGGAGCAAAATGGGGCAGGATGGAGGCAGTTCTCACAGGAGCACTGCTCTTGGATGGAGAGAGAGTCTCCTTGGTTTTCCTCCTAACCCACATGGCAATGACATCAGCAGCAAATCCATCCCCATTTTTGCTCCTGCTTGTCCCAGCTCAGATGAGCAGAGCTGCCTTCCCGGCACAGATGGTTTTCCAGGCTTTTTCAGCATTTTCCCTCCTTCTCAAGAGTGTAGTGGCTGTTGAGTTGCAATTCCACTCTCGCAGTGGGCAGGGGATCGTGTTCACCATCCCAGCGACGCTGGCAAGAAGCTGTATATACCAGTACAGTGACGTAGCGATTACTACTGCTCCGAAAAGCGGTGGATATCACCCAAAAGGGCCATGGACAGTGGGTGAACCTTCACCGCCTCCCATAGACCCGAGCACAGAGGATGTGCTGGAGGCTTTTGTAATTTGGACTTGCAGGTGCTGAGGTCTGGCCCTGCATTAACTGACGGCCATTCACCTCCCTGGCATCTCCAGTGCCTAAATTACTCCTGCTCTAAAAATACCATCTAATTAATTGACCTAACTGAGCTCAATTCAGGCTGGTGACATGGCCATGAACTTTCTCGTTGCTTTCAGCTCTGGCAGGAGTGAAAACAGGGGCTTTTGTCAGCTCCCTCCCAAGCAGCCTGTCTGCTCCAATCTGCCGGGCGCAGCCAGAGGACGCTGGATGATGCTCAGGGCCCAGCCGTCAGCACTGGTGGCCATTTCAGGGACTGTATCGTTATTAAATTACTAAATTACACTGGCCCAACCTCTTGCAATCCATTTTCTCTTGTCAGGGTTGCTAAGGAACTGCCTGTGGACATTGGATGCCGTGATGAGTTTCTTCTCTCCGCATCTCCTTGCAAGGCTTCACTGGCTAAATGCACGAGAAAACCCCTCCCGCAGAGGGACTCAGCGTGATCAAGCTATAGGTGCGCATATATTCATAGATACAGCCCCATGGGCTCAGCTCTGGAGCCATGTGATCCATACGAAATGAGTGATGGGGTCACTCATGCTCCAAAATCGCCACCCCCGCCTTGCAAACTCCACGAGGATTTGTGAAGCTGGTTTTATGTGTGTTAAAGCCCCAGCTTTCACCTGCCCAGGGCTGGCTGCTCGTAGCAGTGTTGTGAGCTTGCGAGCAGGTTTGCCCGGAGAGGTGGGAGAAGCCCCATCCCTGGCCCCATGGCAGGTCAGGTTGGCCCTTGGGGCTCTGAGCCCCCTGCTCTGGGTGCAGATGTCCCTGCTCCCTGCAGGGGGTTGGGCTGGGTGGGCTTTGAAGGTCCCTTCAACCCAAACCAGTCTGTGGTTCGATAGTGTTTGCTTTCTAAAGCTTTTCTCCAATGCATGTTCAGGAATCTTCTGGCTTCGCCCTGCTTGGACCAGCCCCAGCTCCCTGCGCCTGGAAAGCAGCCGGCTCGCCGGAAAATTGTTCAGCCCTAAAAGTCTCCCCCTCCCGGCAATCAAATAATTTCAGGAAACTCAATTAGAGTGACATGACATTTCCAAGGAAACACCGCGCCGAGGACGCATTCCGGTAATATTTTGGCCCTGCCAAAGCGGTTGAGATGGCAAATCAATAGTAAACATTTAAGGCTAGATCTATTAAAAAAAAAAAAAATCAAGTTATCAGTTTCCCATTATGCCTGAGCTCCCAGAGCACTGATGGGAAATTCAAGCTGCATTTAATACACCTAGCAGAGGACTGCGCAGCTTGATCTCACATACTCGCCCACAATATTGGTTTTCACTTCTCAAGTCTTCCAGCCACCTCGCAAATCTGAATTAAGCCACCGGGCTCCCTGGTGAGCTGCTGCTTTGGCCTGCGCTGTAAGCACGGTTTATGGTGAAGAGTCTGGAGCCAAATCACCCCCCTGAGAGACTTTGTTCCTCTGCTTCGGCTGCACCTTGACCATGAAACCAGGTGGCCAGATTTGTCCCCCAGACTTGGCTTTGGGGTACGTGCACCCCTCACCAAGCCTGGAGCCAAAAACTGCCAAGAAATTCTGCAGGCAGGGAGGTGAAGTCCCGTTTTAAGTCATGGCACTGGTCTTAGAAGCAAAAATGAAGGTGAGGTCCCATTTGTTTGGTGTCTGGGAACAACGAGGCCAAAAGGGAAATTCCTCATGTTCTCAGGCAGGTCTCAGGTCCCACATCTCTCAGGTCCATTTGCTCTCCTGCTGCCTCCTCCAGACCCTCCCCGTGCTGCTGTTTCACAGCTATAAAAACATTCTTCATGCAATTACTGTTGCTTATTGTCCTTTAGACTTGATGTCAACTTAACATGCCTGCCAAGGGATTCAGCGGCCCTCAGCAATGCACCCTCCTCTTCTCTAATGCCCTGGAGCAGTTGATAGCTGGAGTGGGTCAATGAAATGTGGGGCTGGGCTCCCTGGGGGAGGGGTCACAAGATGGAGGAAGGCTTTCTGCTCTTGGTTTTGGCAAATAAGTGCCACTTCGAGTCATTAATGAGCTGGCTGGTGCCAAAGGTCCCCAAGAGGGGATGCTGTTGCACCCTTGATGAGAGAAAGGCTCCTGGGAGCACCTCCATTGTTCAGGTGGGAACTCAACATTGCAGCACATGGGGAGGGCAGAGACAGAACTTGGAGGTGTTGGGTGATTTGCACACCAAATCCACACAAGCGGCAGGTCTGTAGGGTGGAGATATGCCCCGTGCATCACAGTATCGCCAGAGACGGTGCAGCCACTTGGAAGGAAGGCTGGCTTGGTAGGACGAGACAATAATGAGCAGCGTGGGGTTTCCTCTGATGGCCAACCCAAAGCCTTTCTTCTTAAATCCCCCTCCTTGGGAAAACCTCCCTACCTTGCTGGGCCAAACCCCAGAGCCCTGGGCAGGGCTGGCCAGAGGCTGGACCCTGGGTCAGAGTAGAGCTGGTCCAAAGTTACTGCAGCCCCATAAATAGGTATATCTTTTGCCACTGCAGGTAAAAGACCAGGCTTTGAACCGACCTGACACCTTGGGTCAGGTGGTGGCCACACAAGTATGACAACATCATATTTCTGCTGGAGGCCAATGGTGCCTTCACTGGAGGGACGCTGGCAGAATGAGCATCACACGAGAGAAAAGGGAGATGCTATGAGGGTTTTCTTTCTTGTTATAATGAATATTATTAATGAGCTTTTCCTGTATTAATTAAATAGTGAGAACTCTGACACTGTTAAAGCATTAACTGGGCTACTGGTCGTTTCTGAGCACTGTGTTCACACTCTGACCCCTTTTGCCCATACAGATATTTTTGCTCCAGTCCAGCTGTGGGCTGGTTTGCATCAAGAAGGACTAGTTGGGGCACAAGGGTTTGCGAGAAGAGATGTCCCAAATCAAATCGACATGAGTGAACCTTTCTGGAAGTGCATCCCCAGCCTTTTGCGTGGCTGAATTCCCCTTCTCCTCTCTTTAAGGCTCTGAAATGCTGTTTGCTCTGCACAGTTGTGGGAGTTCAATGACTTGTGCCCCTTGGTGAGGTCCTGCCTAAATAAAAATATCCATACCAGGGTGACAAATGAACTTGTGGGTGGTGTGCTCCATTAGGTCTCTGTTTTATTTTTGATGATTATGTCAATGCAATTTAGGAATGAAGGTTTGTCCTGATGGTGGCAAATGCTTTGCTCACTTGGATGGTCTCAACTCTGCTGGGCTGGTGTGAGAGCTGGAGTTCAAGTCACTCTGTCTCTCCTGGGCTGCTGAGGGCCAGAGGCTGCAACACCTGCACAGTCGGGCACCCCATGAGCTCCCCAGCCCGGTCGGGGCCCTGCGGACATCGTCATCCTGCAGCCTTCCTGGCAAAGTGCCCCCATCACTGTGATGCCAGGGAAACGTGGAGTGTTTCTCAGAAAAACACCCGTTTCTCCGTGCCATGGCCTCACCTGGAAAAGCATGAACGCTGGTTTTTCTTGGGTGACGCTGCTCCCGCTGTTTTGCTCAGCTGAGAACATTCTGTTTCCTTTCCAAGGGAATATTTTTCCTGCCACGACACGATACCTGAATGTTTTTCTTGCCCAAGTACATTTCGATACAGAACATCATTTCAGGAGGAGAGACTGGAAATGTCAGTCGGAAAATGGCAGGTGCCTCATTGACAACATTTACCAATTCCTATTTACTTACTCTTTAGTAAGAGAGATTTGAGCTGTGGGGTAATAAAAATCCCCAAAAGCTCTGCTGGTCCCTCCTCGATGCCTGGGACATTGTGGGCAAGAGGGATCCTTCTTCTACCTATGCTACCAGCAGCAATGATGCAACCCTGAAACCAGGGAAATTTGAGCTCAACCTTACCAAATTGTGCAGAAAACTTCTAACGACCCCCCCTGATTTCCTAACCAACTCCCCAGCCATCCCGCTCCACCACGAAGCCTCGTTCAGCCATTCTGTTCCCACCAGGGGCGTTTGGAGGAGGAAAGGCAATTCCCAGCACAGTCCTCGAAGACACAATGCAATGTGCATTCTTTAATGAAAATATTTTTGGTCTATATGGGGCAGAAGAGTGACCGTTTCTAGAAGTCCTGGGCATGTCTATTGGGGACCTGTTGTGGAGAGAGGAATCGCGGTTTGCACCTCTGGTTTCTCACATTGCTAGGTGCTCTCCGGGCAAAGGAGTGGGAGCCCAAAATGGCAGCACCAAAATGTTGGGGAGAGCCCTGCCAAGCCATTACCATGAGCAGCAATGACATGGTCAACCGACAGACAGCACATCTGAGAGGTGTCATTTTCAGACATCGTTTTTCCTACCTGGTTGCAACTCCACAGCAATTTTCCTCACTCGTGGAGGAGGCGGGGCCTTTTGCTTCTGCTGTTTCTTTGGCAAATTGCAACTATTTCAGAAGCCCGAAGAGCTTTTCGTGCCATCGGAGCTGCCAAGACCAATCCCGGGGGGAGCATGCTGTCTCATGGTGTGTGCTTGGAGGAGATACTATTGGACAGGACACCTCTCAGCTGGGACCAGGTGGCCACCAAAACCCAGAAGCCTAACCTCCCACTTGCTGGATTTCCACAACTCTCTGGGCACCAGCTCTAAATGCCTCGAGGACATGGGGGTGGCATTTTGCACAGAGAAGCCTGGAACCCTGTTTTCTTCTTATGGAGTTTGGGAGGAGTTCTCTTCACCTGTCCAAGAAGTGGTCAAGTGAAGGAGAAGGTGGGACTTGGGACCACAGAGAGCCTAGTGTCAAGCTGAAAGGCCATGGGATGGGGCTCAACGTGCCCAACTGGTCTGACATGGGGAAATAGAATTCCCCACCTTTCTCTCTTCCTTTCTCAAAGGGTTACTGCTTCCAGGTCAGTTGAGAACTAGAATTACACGCAGCAGCATTAACACTTTTATTTTACAAAAATAAACCCAGGGGGGTGTGTCGCCTGGTTTTGCACAGTTGTCCTACCGGGCAGGTGGTGCAGTCATGAGCCTCTGGACATCTCCACTTTCCTGAGCAATCAGACATTTCCTTCTATTCATATGACTTTGTTTCCTGCTCATAATTACTGTTTTCCCAACATCTCTTGCCTCTTCATGTTAAATGGTTTGTCTTGCTTGTCCAGTCTTTGAGGTGTCCTGGAGACACGTCTCACAGCTCCGTTCCTCTTTGAAACAAAGCAGTTGCAGCTCATCACCTTCTTCTGACTGGTTTTTGAAAGTGAGGAAAGAGAAAACAAGGGGGATGTTAGATGTTGGCTGCAGCTTGGGCTTCTTCTTGGACCTCCCATGTTCACAGTGGCTCAGGAGGTCCCAAGGATATTTTGGGATTGTCTATGCCAGGTCATAGAATCATAGAATCATTAGGTTGGGAGAGACCTTTAAGATCATCCAGTCCAACGGTAAACCTGACACTGCCAGGTCCCCACTGACCCCTGGCCCTCAGCACCACCTCCACACGGCTGGGAAACCCCTCCAGGGATGGGCACTCCACCACTGCCCTGGGCAGCCTGAGACACGTCTGGACAACCTCAACAGGGAAGAAACCTCCCCTGGCATAACTTGAAGCTGTTTCCTCTCATCCTGTCACTTGTTGGGGTTGTCTCCATGCAGAGGACGGGCTGAGAGAGGATTACCGTTCTAGGAAGGCTGGTTTCAGCCACAGCTCGTGCACTGCTCAGCAGCACTGGTGTTTACATTCCCCTGCAGTGACCTACCACCTGCCTGGAAAGGAGGAAGAGCCACCCAGGCTGACCCCATGTACCCTAGATCAGGCAACAGGAGCCCAGAGGGGCTTCCAGGAGTGAGTTTTGCCCATTGAAACTCCAGATGAGGTGTGACCCCAATGCAGGAGTGTTTGGGACTGCTTATGGTCTAGATCAGGGCATCTCCACCAGCTTCAGGTTCTTCCTGGAGTTCTCAGTGGCTGGAGAACCCAGAGAGGTACTTGGATGGACCAGTCCAGGGTTCAGGGGACATCAGCCTCCAAACTCCTGCAAACCTCAGCCCTCAGAACGCTTGAGGTGACTGAGCTTGAGGCATGCAAACTATCAGGACCCAGTGTGGTGGCCATGGGGACCCTCCTCATCACCCACAGTCCATCTGCATCCCAAGTGGACATAGCCCGAGGGAGGAGATGTCCAGGAGCTCCTGTGAGGGGCTGGGAGGGACCAAAGTGAGCTGGGAGTGGGAGGAAATGAGAAGTTGCAAACCGGAGCCATACCTCCAAGTTCTTGGTTGGTGCTGGTGGGGCACCATAAGGCAACGGAGGTGGGTGGATTGTGGATGGGTTTTCCTGGTTGGAGGAAGAGGAGGTTTGGAGGGCTCAAGGGCTGCCTTACCTGCTGAGGTTCTGCACTGCTGCTCACACCTCCACTTGGTTTCAAAGCGGTTGCTGTTCCCTCGGCATCCCCCAAAGATGAAGGGCCGGCAGACGTTTGCCTCTGGGTGGTAATACCAGAGCAGGACATAATGCCTGCAGGAACCCTCGTCCATCGGCTGGAGGCACAGGGCTGCAGAGAAACACCACCCCACCACTCATGTGCTGGACCCCGGTGGGAAAAGGCCACACCCTGCCACCCTGATTCTCCACCAGGGAAATGTGTGGGGCTGCTCCAAGGACCCCCATTGACCCACAGTCAGCACCTCACCCCAAAGCAATGGGGTTGGCAGAGCAAAGAGGGCAGCATGGACCAAGGTGGGGCATCTGGCAGTGGATTTCCACAGTGGGATGAGTACAAGGCTCCTTGATGCTTCATGGCACTGTTTGCCCCTGTGGTGCCCATCATGGTGGTCTCTGACTTCTGGGTCCTGGTGCGGGGGGTGGGCTTTGCAGGGGTGGCTGCATTCGGGGTGTTGCCTGGGGCACTATCAGAGTGCATTTTGCTGGTGGGGTTGGACCACACCAGATCAGATGAAAACACCCTCCAGGTGGTTCACCACCACCTCAACGCCTTGGGGCAAAAGCAGCTGCTTTAAGCCAAGTCCAAAACTGAGTTTTGAGCCTCTGTTTGCTGGCACGTGTAACTCTTTCAGTGCCATGTTCCCTTGATCTCAATGCCAAAAACCACTTCCCACCAGGGAAGTGACTTCCCTAAATGTCACTTAATTCAGCGTATTTCACCTGGTAATTGACTGTGGGCTCCTCGGCGCTTGTGCTGAGAGGGACCCGTTACCGGCTGCACCCGGGGAGCTGCTGGGGAAGCAAATGGAAATCACACATAACGAGGGCATGCAAACAAATTAGCCACCATTTAAATATAGACCGCTGGAGCCCTACATGGCTTTCTGCCGGCTAACAAGTTCTCTTAATAAATGTCACGGAGCAATCAGTGAGGGGAGGGAGAAACCGGCAGCAATAAAATTCTTAATGGTGTTAAACAACCCAGTCGGAAAGGTTGGGCGTTAGTCAGAGAAAGTGGAAGGACTTGCGGTTGTTTGCAGGAGATAAATGTCAGGCTGGAGTTCTGTAAATCTGCGAGCTCTGAAAAGCCGGGAGCGATTGTAATCTGGCAGCAATAACCCCGCGATGGCAGAATCCTGTTAACATTTGGAGCGCCCATCCGCACTCATCGCTTAGCAGAGCGATTTATGAGCCCGCCTGCTTCAGACCTGGGCTGTAATAGGATTGTCGGCTGGCGACGGCCGCTGCCGTGATTCAATAACCTGTGGTGTGTCCCATCGATCTGAAACCACCCAGATCCCAAATGTTGCTGTGATATAAAGCGAGTTTAAACCCAGACGGGTGATGTCTTTGATGTACCACACGGTCATCAGGAGAGTGCCTGGGGGTGGGCAGGAGGAAGGCGGTGAGGGGTGGGGTCCCGTTCTAGGCTTAGCTGGACTTGGGGGAGTTGTTTTAGTCCTTA
Source organism: Bucorvus abyssinicus (assembly GCA_009769605.1). NCBI lineage: Eukaryota > Metazoa > Chordata > Aves > Bucerotiformes > Bucorvidae > Bucorvus > Bucorvus abyssinicus. Next base: position 1,760,620 of record CM020025.1, read on the forward strand.
GCAGATTACACAGCAGAAAAATGGAGGTCATCATCAATGGGTTGGACTTGAAACTTTTCCCAGAGCTCTGGGGAAGAGCCACCACGGGTAATAAAGGTCAACAGCTATGACTTGTTTTGGGGTGTAAAATTATGTAACCTAGGGGTGTCTTGCTCAGTATGAAAGTGAAATGTGACTTTTAAAAAAAATTATTTCTGGAGTAGAAGGTCTGGTTGGCCAACCCATGTGCTGATTGGCCAACGGGTGAGCTGACTGACCAGCTTTTGTGCTGATTTGCCACTCAGCTGCTGCACGGCCCATCTGCGGGAAGGTTTGCCCCATAGATGCTGGGGGACCAGAGTTTGTGCAGGACCATTGCAGGGGCATGGGGTGTTGCAGCTGAGATGGTTCCGTTCTGCTGAGATGCATCTGGCCCTATGAGTAACTTTCTCACTGATACCATCCCCCTGCCTGTGCCCGATCCTCCATCTCCTCCTGGTGACAAAATCTGAGTGGCCACATCTTGATTTCTGACTTGCTGAATTGTAAGGAATGAGTCTGAACTCTCCCTCCTTTGAGTCCTGCCCTGACTTTGAGCACCAGTGCAGAGAGCCCTCCACAAGAAAGTCCATAATCCCCTATTCCCCCCACCGCCAGCCCTTCTGCATCGTCTTTTCATTCTCTGTCTCCTGTAAGTCAAGACTCAAAGCCAATCCCTGATGAGGAGGTCAGAGGGTCCATGGACCTGTGGCATGGATTTGAAGATGTGATGGACCTGGAGGAGGGCAGCTCATATGGGACCTTCCGGGTGAAGTTCATTTCTAGGTTGCTGCTAAATTAGGACAGAACTACCCAGAAACCCCTCAGACCAGTCATGTCAAAGACTGCTTGTTGCCTCCATCAGCATCCCAGGGGACAGGCAGGCCCATAGGGCCTGGAAAAGCCATGCACAAGCCATCACCCCACGGGGACAGGAGAAGAAGGATATCAGACTGGTAGCTCTTCTGTGCCAAGGGGACTGTATTGCTCATCAGGCCTGCAGGAAGCTGGGCCAAGCATTCCCTCACTGTAACGCTCACTACAGTGGTTCACAGTCAGAAGAAAGGGTAGATGATCTGAAATGCAGCTAAAACTGCCCCATCCTCTCTTCTCCCTGGAAAGGTGGCCTTCCTCAGCCAGGCATTAATGGATTTCCCTGTATCGTCCAGGCTCATCTCCTGGACTTTTCCACTAGGACACTGTGTCCCAATGCATCCCAAGGTGGTCCTGGAGTCTCCTGGGGAACCACCCCATTGGCTGTGCCTACAGAGTGGGCCATGAACCTGCAGCCCATAAGCAAGTAGCAGGACATAGTTCACCTCCCTATAGCTAAGTAGTCTTCGTCCCCCAAAATGACAGTTGCACCTCGGCTGCCTGGTGCTGCTCAGGATCCTACTGGGAGTTCGATAACACCTAAAAGCGTGGCCAGTCTTGGATCATGCTCTTGCCCTGCCCATTTGCCTGGTGTAGAGGTAGATGCAGTGTGAGGAGGTGCCACAAACTCACTGGTGTTCGTGTACAGGCAGGTCTGTATTACACGTGTCTTCAGGACAGGACCTTGGCCCTTCTCTCTCCTCCTCTCTTAGGCAACACAAAGGGGCAGAAATAGAGCTGGTTGTTTTCCCATTAGCTATAATCAGTAGTTTTACCTATTAAAGGGTTCATGGGGCCCTGGGCAGAAATAGTCTGTAATAGCTCGAGTGTTTGGTCTCAGAGATGTAATTTCTGGCTAGTAGGAAGCTTTACTAGAAGTTGCAAAGGATGTGGTGGGGAGAGGAGGTCAAAATCAGCCTGAAAACAGCTGCCTCCTTCCAGCCTTTTAAAAATGCATCCTTTTGAAGGTGGTGATCATCACTGAGGCCACGCGTATTTGGCTTTTTCGTCACCCACTGCCCCTTTCCAGGGACATCAGCTCACCTCATCTCTGAGCCACAGACCAGCCCTTTTCAGCACAGGGGCACTGTAGTGTAGGAAGCCCCCAGTGGAAATTCCATCGCTGCCTTATTTCTGCCCAGTCCCAGGAAAGAGGCTTTAGCACTGAGGTCGTGGAGTGCTCCAGAAGATACTGAGTACCACGGTTGGAAAGACAGAAAACATGCAGCCACGCAGCTGCACTTACCTGCAATACGTGAAGGTGGCTCCAAGGGCTTCACTGAGGTCACCAACGTGGTCATGCTCTGAGTTGTGTTAAGCATTTCTTCCCGGCTTTCACCATCCCTTCTGGTGTGTTCCTGAGGCTGAAAATACCCTTGGAGCTGCCTGTTGATTTCAGCTGCCTCCAGACCTGCAGGTTTAATCTCTGGGTCATGAGGATGAAATCCAATGCCAGAGTTTGAGAGCCACCACGCTTCAATAAACGGCTGTAGCTGAACAGAATTACTGCCACTGCACAAGGCAGTGTGGGAGACAAGTCACAAGTCACAACATTGACCAAAGCCTACAGACCACTGGGGTACGTGGTCAAGGTAGGAAACCCATTTCCAAATCACACGTGCTCTAGAGAAAGGCAAGCAATTAAGGAGAAGTTGTACTGCCTAGTGTCTTCTCAAGGAAGGGAGCAGGGGAAATGCTAAACTTATTCAGAATAAAAGCTGGTTTTGAAGAAGTGGCTCCCAAGAAGTGTCAAGGCTTCCTTGGGATCGCCATGACTGCATGGATATGTTCCCAGTGTCAATTGGGCTGGAGTTGTAATCAAAACTACATGAATAATCAACTGGTGATGGACCAGCATCTCCATCAGATAGGTCCCCTGAAGTGCTGAGCACTGCCAGTCTCCTCAGGTCAGACTTGTTCACCAAAAGGCTGGGATCCACAGAAGGAGTTAGCTGAGCTATGCATGTCCAGCTGTGTGTCTGGTTGTGGGTGAGACTGTTGCTCCACCATCCTTCATACTGGGTATGTCTGATGACCAGTGTCCTGAGGGACAAGTGTGATCTAGACCAGGCTGGCAGGCACATTAGTGGAATAGATATTTTAGGAGTTCTGGTTTTATGGGGGATGTATGGAGTTTGCAGGTAGAGGACAGTGGAGCCTGGCTGTGCAAAGCTAACCCAAAAACCTGTTTTGAAGCAATGTGGACCAGCAGACTGACTCCATCCCAGATTAATCCTCTGTGGTCTGTCCATTGTGGGTTTGACCCAGCTTTGCTTTCCATTGCTAACTTTCTGTTTCATCTAAATGGTGCTCTAACCATGAGGGATGGAGAGGGTGCTCCTGGCTGAGGGATCTACCAGCCAGATAACAGGCAGGGCTCTTGGGTAACCCCTGAGTCATGAAGGCAAAACACGTCAGCGAGGGTTGTCCTTTGCAGGAGTGTGGGGGCTGCTGTGTCCACGAGCACTCACTGTGCAGGATTCATTTGCTGTGACTTATCTACATTACAGAAGCAAACGGAGGCTGGGGTGAGGGCAGGAGCCCAGGTATGGGACCACGGATGGGCCTCAGGGAATTGAGTTAAATCGCTGCTCTAAAGTTCCTCCTTTGTCTATTCCTGTTTCAAAACAAGCTGTGGTGAGGGGCCCTTCCAGGTCTAATGATGGCCTTGAAATGTAGCAGAAAACGTTCATGTTAGATGGGATGTCCCAGGGCAACAGACGCATCAAAGCTGGGTTGACAGATACGACACAGACCTACAAGACACCTGTACCCATAGAGAGGATCCAGCAGGACACATCATTTGGCAACTAGATTAACACCCAGGGATGAAGTTCAGATCCAGAGTTGGAAAATTTCCCCCAGGTGCCTGCATGTGAGCTGAGTGTCTTCAAAACCTACTATGGCCACCTGAGATCCAGAACCTGGTTCAGCATCTCCCATGCAAAAACCAGACCCCGAATCACTTGCCCACATGTAGGCAAAGACATGGAGGAACCAAGTCATCCCTGAAGCACAGAGGATGAGCCCCTGACTGAACGTGGGGGGTCTACCTTGGGGATGGCCAGATTTCATGGACCATACGGACTAGGTCTCCACAGTATGATGAACAGACACCTGCACCGTAGGCACCTCACTGGAGCTTATCATGTTGGTGGTTTGGGATGGTGGAGCAACAGGATCTATTTTGTGGGCAAGGAGAGGTATCCCCGAGGCTGCAGCTTTTAAAGCTGGGTGTCAGGAACTGCTTTGATCCTGTCTTGCAGTAGAGTGTGGAAGCAGGAGACCTCTTGGTGTCCCTCTCAAACCTGTTTTCTCAGATTCCTCACAAGAAATACAGCCCTGTGCCCTGACTCAGGGTCTAAAAGCCATCAGTGATCCAGGGTCATTTTCTGCACTGAATCACAGAAAAAAAGTACTTAGTCTTAACTACACCTTTTCACTTGCAGCGTCAGGCTGGGTTGGGGCAAGGAGAACATCCTTTACTCTACTGCATGAATTCACCTGCTTTTCTGGGAAGATACAGGCAGCCTTACCCCTTTCCGTGAGCATCCTTCCCCCTTCACCGCCACAATCTGCAAACACAAGACAGACAGGAGATAGTTTCTTTGCTACTCCTTTTTTTCCCCTTTATAAATAAGATTTTTCGTCAAAATCATTAAGTTTACAGGCAGCGCACGCTTTCATGGACTATTTTTTCACCCTTTTTTTCCCCTCCTCAAAGCTTTCAAATGCCCCCTAACATCTCTAGGCAAAACCAAATGCGACTCAGCTTAACGGCTGAAGCATCTTGGTGAGTCTTGGTGGTGAACCCAAGCCCTCCTTGACCATAGGCGGACCCCAGGAAGCGGGGCAGGAGTGGGGCAGCTCGCTGCTGGCCCTCAGGTAGCTGGACCTCTGCAGGGGAAGGAAAGCAAGATCCCAAACCCCTGATGACCTTGCAATGTCGAGATTCTGGGGTAAAAACGTCCCCAAATGCGGTGGGTTTTGTTACTGTCGTGGCGCTGGTTGGCAGTTTTTCACTGCCGGAGAGGAGAGGTCTGTGTGTCAAGAAGTGCCGCGAAGGAGACAGGAATTAAAAAGTTGTTATTAGGCGAAACGCGGCTCCAAACTTGCCCTCGTCACCCAGCGCCTTTCGCCAATCAGCGGGGAAACGGAGATGACCAGGGAGGAAAGCTTGGCTGACAAAACCGTGGGGAAGGAAACGGGAAGAGAGAGGGTTTAAAGGGAAGGAATTAAGAGTTTGAGCAGGAGGTCAGGACTACGGCAGAGACCTCGTGGCCCAGAAGCCCGCGCTCGTCTCCGAGCGTGGCGAGGCGACGTGTCTCCACTTGCTGCTAATGGAGTGATATTTGCTTTGCCGAGCCAGCGTGTGCTGGCACTCAAATTGCTCCAATTTAGCTGCTGGCAGGTGTCAGAGCGGTGGCCCCAAGCGTGGCTCGCTGGCAGACTTACCGCATCTGCCTCTCATCTCGCTCCTGACCACCTCCTTCACCTCTTCCTCCTGTGCCGCCGGGGGAAGCAGAGGTTAGCGGGGATTTTCTGTTCTGGCAGCGTCTCCCTCCACACTGTGTCCCATTCCAACTCTGCTTGCCCCACTGTAGGTGGTGTCTGGTGAAACCACCTCAGCTTGGGTATGGCCGGGATCGGAGACATACTTTTGGTGTCACATTGTCCTTGGTTCAAGCTTTGCGGCTCACCCGGGAAATGATTCCCTCTGCAAATCCATGGCCTTCCTGTAGCCAGCTCCTCTTGCCACGAGGAGCTGGGATGCCCAGCCCAATGTGAGGACCATGGCACACCTCAGTCCCGGGACTGGCTTTCCAGTGAGTGTCCCCACCCTTTTGTCACTGTCCCTGAAGCCATGGTCTCTCAGATGTCCCTTACTTCATCAAGCCACCTGTATCCATGCAAAGGGGCTACTCAAATTGTACTGCAGGTTTGACCCACGGAAGTGGGCTGTAGCACTAGATTTAGATGAGATGTAGCTGCACCTCGTCTTGTTCTTCTCTGCCTCTTTACCAGCTAACGCCGTTCCCCACAGGACGATCTGATCCCGTGGATTTTGAGTCTATTCCTGCACCTTTGGGCCAGCCAACTGCCACTGTTTCCGCTGAGCATCTTCCATGTGTGGTGGTTGGTCCTGCTGCACTTCTTGTGGTCACCACCTCTTCTACTTTGTGGGGATGACTAATTTTGGGGCACGTTCTACATAGGGAGCTGGGCTCTTCAGCAGCCCACACATAGGGCTCCCTTACCCATTATACCCACGCTACCACTAACCCTGCCTGGCCTCCACACACTGGAAAGGTGACAGTACCGCGTCCTATCAGTCAGGTGGCACAAAACACATTTGTTCAGGCAACACGCAGGAGACCCTAATGTTACGGGAGCTGCAACATGGATGGGTCAACCACTCCTTCTTCTTCAGGATTTAAAAACTCAGAGCAGCAGCTTTTGCAGTAATTAGTAATTGGTTTCCCTGGGCCATTGGCACTGATCCTACCTGCCAAGCATGAGTTCATGGGGAGGGTGGGAGAGGGGAAATATGTCTCGGGCTCTGGGTCGGCATCCTACAGCCCAGCACTGCTCGCAGCCCAGCCTTTGCTCGCCTGACGTCTCCGGGTAATAGCCAGCACTCTCATTTCCCAGATATTCTCTGAATGAACCTGTTTCTCAGCATTTCCCCCCTCCCCTACACCTCTTAGGTGCAGTTTGCCCTATTTTCTCTATTCAGGTCCGGGTAATAGGATGTCATCTCGGGCTAAAGTACTCACAGAAAGACCAGGATCTCCTTTTTCTCCTTTCTGGCCAGCTGGACCATTTTCACCCTGTTAAAAACACTTAAGTCATTACAAAATCTCAGTAGATTGACCATTAAATGCTCCAAGAATGAGTGCACCTTAGAGAGGAAAGGATACGCTGGAAAGGGAGATGGGGGAAGAGGCTCACGTGTTTTCCTATAAATTTTGGGGGTATCTGTGAGTAGCTCGTTAAACAGAAAGGACCAGCCTCATCTATGCTCAAGGAAGCAAGAACAAAAGCATGTATCAGAGCTGGGTGCAGGCTCCCAGATTTTTTGGGAGCTCTGCTCTCTCTATCCAAGCAATAAGGATGTGAACAGCTTCAGTTTAAGTCAGTTTTCTTTGTAAGGGGTCACAAAGGCTGAGGTGGAGGCGTGGAGAGGATCTGGCCTCCAGAGAACCTTTGGGAAGACCAGGCAGAAGATTGCAACTGGGATTGCAATCCCAGTGCGGAAAAGATGAAACACGCGGAGATGCTGAGGTTTGCCAACAGGGCTTTCTGCCTCCTAAGAGAAAACTCCTCGAAGAATTTTCTGCTGAAAACTGGATTTGTTGATTAAAAATACTTAGAAGTATTAAAGAAAAAGGAGTGTAGGAAGAGTGATTAAACTTAAAGCCGCGGTGGCCCTTTTTCTCCATCCGTGCTGACTTACAGGGGCTGGAGCACGAGGAGAAATCGCATTACCCACCACCAACGCGTGGAGCTAATGCGATGCCCCCTCCCGATGCAAAAAGCCCTTGAATCCGTGTTGGCAGGACCTGCAGTGTGTAGGGACTGACCTGGAACATGAGTCGTGGGTTGGGATCTTGAGATTAAGCTCTTGTTTGTATTGTCTGATGTGTGTTAAAAGGCTGAGCATTGCCCGCCTCTATTGAGTATTGTTTTTCTCCTGGTCCGCCATGGTGAGCACAGCTGAAGATGTGCTGGCCCAGAATACAATGTTTTCCCAAAGAAGACTTCTATAAACCAGCTGGCAGCCCACAGGGCTCACAGCAGTTGTCCCAGCTGGAGATGCCTTCAGGCAGAAGTGTAGGCAGCATTGCCTGTGTCCAATGCCTGGTGCTTGGGAGCAAAACACCCTGTGTTCTTGTTGTTGCAAAATTTGGAGAGCCAAGAATTGCGACCCGGAACAGCCCCAACGCAGAGCTCTGCACTGCTGCAGGGTGGTGAGGAACCTCACCGGAAGGCAAAGATTGCTCATGCCCATACTGACCATTTCTCCTTTTTGCCCATCCATGCCTGGGTGTCCCCTGAGGCAGAGCTGAGTTTTCCCTCTTTTCCCTGGTGGGCCCTAGGGAGGAAGAGGAGAGCTCAGTTAGCTGTGCCTGGGCAACCACCAGAGATATTCCACACCACTGGTTGGGATTTTTCCCTTAAAGCCCCACCTGGGCATCAGTAGGAAACATAGACCCCAGGTTAGGAGGGACCTCAAGGATCATCTGATCCAACCTTTCTTGGTAAAAGCCTGGTCTAGACAAGCTGGCCCAGCCCCTGTCCAGCTGAATCTTAAAACTGCCCAATGTTGGGGACCCCAGGTCTTCCCTGGGGAGATTATTCCAGTGGCTGATTGTTCTTATTGTGAAAAATGTTCCTCCTTTGTCCCATTGGAATCTTCCCAGCCATTACCCCTTGTCTTCCATGTGACTCCTTGTACAAAGGGTGTTCCCATGTTCTTTGCAGCCACCCTTTGAACACTGGAACACGGGGAGAAGGTCTCCCCAGGCATTCTTCAGGCTGAGCAAACCCAGTTCTCTCAGCCTTTCCCAGTCCTTGGATCATCTTTGTGGCCCTTCTGTGGACCCTCTCCAACCTGTCCACATCTTTTTTGGTATAGCAAGAAGATATTCGGAGCCCTCTGGATCTCAGATGCTCCCCAGACAGATCAGATGTGATGGGTCAGGGCCCTCTCTGCCGGAGGTGTTTCCTATGCCCCGCCCTGCGGAAGGGATGGATGCTGCAAGGGCAGGAGGCAGTATTCTCCCTCTGATACTTTGTCTGTCCTGGAACTAATTTAAGGATCAGAGTCTCAGCAGGAGGAGAAGGACTTGCAGATGAAGATAATACCCTCTCACATTAGAAATGAGGGTGGCCTCGCTGATGCAGTTTGGACCCTGGGTCTTCCTCTTTTTAATTTAGGGAAAAGACAAGTAGCAGTGGTGGGTGTCAAAAGTAGCATCTCACAGTCTCTCTGTAATCAGCATCCCGACAAAAGCCATTCATTATCTCACACCCGGCTTTCTGAGCATGCAGTGCTTGTAACTGCTAATAGAAAAACTTCCAGCCTTTTTAAACATACATGAGGGCATCCTGTACTTCTGGCTCCTTCCTCCCCTCCGTGATTCTTTTGATATATTTTTCATGGCAAGGTACAGCCTGGGGAGCAAGAGAGAGAAGAATAATATTGCTGCTATGGTCTGAAGCGGGATCTAGTCTATTTTTTATTGTCCTGGAAGGGTCTTTCTACACCTGCAGCCCTTTAGGGGAAGGCTTGGGTGAAGCAGTGAAGTGAAGCACTGGGTGGGATTCAGCTGTGGCTACAGGCTGCTGAGCAACGCTGGAGCATCCTCTGTGCCCTGGTACCATGGAGCAGATTGCTCTAGGTCAAGTCTTTATTCGATGGCACCTCAGGACACAACACAGAGGTTCAGTTTGACCATCAGTGCAACACGGACCTTGCTGCATCATCTGCATTTTCCCTTCCTCAATCTCTTCTTCCCTAAGACCTGAAACTCAGTATTGGGGATTGTTTGTTTTGTGGCTCCAAAGAGCAGGGTACAGGCTCTCCCAAAACAGGATGCTCTTCCCTGTATGGGAGAAAACCAGGTTAAATATCAATAAAACCTACACAGACACATTTACACCACCCAAGTCAGGGGTCCTGCAAGGGGTTCTGGGACAGGAAGACCTTTGAGACCCAGAAGAACCGATCTAATGAGGTCCAGACTCATTCGGGCTTCCACACAAAATTCGGTCTGCATTGTCCCAACGTCTATCCTCAAAAGCCAAAGCGATTTTCGCTGATGGATCTTTACCATCACAATACTGGACTGTCAGATGCAGCTACACACCAGCTAAATTCTCCATGCTTGAGTGTGCTTCTCGCTCGGTGAAGGATAATCACTGGTGACTGGGGTTTGGGTTATTTGGATGAAATACCTCAACAGGGCGTAATAGATTAAAGAAGAAAATCCTGCCAGAGTCTCTCCCTCGTTGTCAAAGCAGCAGCACAATCTAATTCCCACGTAGCAGAAAACTCAAGTATTTTACAAACCATATGTGTGTGCATACGCGCAGCCTCTACGTACACGTCCATACACAAGAGGATTTAATCCTTACACATTCAAATGGCCCTTGGGGCTCTGAGCCCCCTGCTCTGGGTGCAGATGTCCCTGCTCCCTGCAGGGGGTTGGACGGGGTGAGCTTTGAAGGTCCCTTCAGCCCAAACCATCCTGTGACTCCATGATTCTGTAACAGTTGGTCTTTCCAGTAGTTGCCCAACTCCAGCTTTTCTTTTGTTTTCAGGTCTTTAATTTAGGTATTCTCTCGTCCGAGCCTGAAACTCAGCCAGTCCCACCAGCACAACTGAGAAGGGTACTTTCATTTCCAGCCCTCTTTGACTTGAAAAGTTCTTTGTTACTTAATGGATGCTGTCTAAGGGCAGGTGATTAAGATTAATCTCTAGCATCGTCCCCCCGCATTCTGTTGGCAGCAGCAAGACACTCTTCATTACCATAGAATCTGGGGGCAGCCTGTTCCTGCTCGTAAACACTATTAGCATGTCTCATTTCCAAGTCTTTTTGTTACATTTCAAAAGGTGCCCAGCATGTCTTGCATGCAAAAACACTTATTAAACGTGGCCCACAAATGGGGTCTGAAAGCCACCAGCTCCTTCCGAAACCTCGGCATCCTGCTCCCCAGATAATTAGCAGCAGGAGGGGTGCACTTGATGCCCTGCTAACTTCACATTATCAGCCTTCCTTTCTTCACTGAGAGGTCACATCTTACACTGCAGAGAGGAAAAGAAGAGAGGAAAAGGAAACAAACCCTCCGGTGATAAATGCGCCAAGAGATGAAGTTGACTGAGACCCCGCAGAAAGACAGTAGACTTTGCAGCCAACTCAACATGGGAGACCTCAGGTGCCAGCTTTTAAGAGAGGGGAGATATATGTATACTTGATGACATGTGGGGACACATGTGGGGTGCTATGTCACATGAGATGTAAGGTGCAGATGTCACCAGAGTTCAGGACATGCTACAGACCACTTGCTGCTCACCTGTGGCCCCGGTTCGCCCTGTGGCCCTTGAGGTCCATCTGATCCAGCAACTCCAGTCTTCCCAGGCCATCCCATTCGTCCTTTGAAGCCTCCCAAGCCAGGAACTCCCTTGGCTCCCTGGGAATCACCAACAGAGCAGTTCAAGCGCAGGTTTAGCGATGGGCCAGTCAAACGTTACCCAAATACTTCCTCATCATTGGCAACGAGGAGAGACCATTTACACGCGACTTTGTCTGCTGTTGTGCTGTTATCAGAGCATCAGAAAGTGGATGTTTGTGGGAGTGGAGAAGAACAGGAGAGGAAGGGCGTGGTATTTCCCCAGAAATAATCTCCCAGCCTCCCACTGCTCGCAGCTCAGAGACTTAGTGAGCCAGAGGTGTTGCTTGACAAGAGAAGAACCCTTAGGCATCTGACACAGATGACCATCAGAGGATGAGGACCAGAAGAGTTGTTATCAATAAAAGCAACAAATTCTTTAAGATCCTAAATCAGCTGGATACCAGGTGGTGGAGCTCAACAAGAAGGGCCTGAGGGGCTGGAAAATGCCAAAAGGCTCAATGGAGGCTGCTGGGATTACTGTGTGTCTTTCTTTTTTTTAAAAAAACAGTTACTGGTTTAACTGAAAGCCCATTCTTTCCTTCCATGGAAAGGTACAAATTTTAGGCTTGGTCTTACAGGGAAGAAAACAGAAAATTAAGCAATTCAGAGAAGGAAGATACGTGGGGATTGATCAAGGTGGGGACTCCTCAGCTTGCTGAGAGCAGAGCCTGGAGACCTTTCCCACTCCCATGTCCAAGGAAGCAACAGCATTATCCACTTTTTCTGCCCCAGAGCATCTCAGGCATCCTTTACCCCGGGCATGGTGGTGTTGAATAAACTCTGACAATTCAGGCCATTTCAAGGGTTTGGGTGGATTTTCCTCATACTAAGCAGGCACCCTCCTGGGGTTTTGTACATCGGCAGAGAGTGAATTTAAGGAGACCTCCCTCTGCTACCCTGTCTAGCTGCAGTCCCAGCCCTAATGCTCCAGACAGTTGACATTTGCCCACTGGAAAGGGTACGTATGATGTAGAAACTGTACAATCTTGTTAACTCAACCTGATGGATGTGGGATTCATTCTGTTATAAACAGTGCTCGATGCGGTCTGGTGAGTACTAACCTTTTCTCCTTTCTCCCCAGGAATCCCTAAGGCACCATCGTTCCCTGATGCTCCCTGTTCACCCTGGAAGGAGGCGAGATAAAATCATGGACAATGTGGACTTGGCAAGGTTGGAGTTTGCTGAATGAACTGGATTTCTTCATGTTACAATATAATTTACTAAGAGTGACCCAGCAGGGTCTCAGCCTGCGCATTGGTGGTGCTCAAGAAGGCTGAAAGAAATCTCATTGAAAAGAGACTTCCATTATTCCATCCGCGCAATAGTGCCTGCGGAGCATCAGGGTTGGGGTGGGTGAACACGGCTGAGTCTTGCAGAGGTGAGTAAAGGGGTCCTCACCCCAGTGTCCAAGCATCCTCACCCAGCCCTATGCTGGTTTATAGGAACAGATTTGGAATAAGCCCATTTGTGCCCTTTGAAAGAAATAAGCCTGTTGCAGAGGTGGATTTGCAGCATCTGCAAAGCTTTTTGGAAACATCTTACGTGTAGTCAGATGCTTAATTTAGATGCTCACCTTTGGTCCAGGTGGTCCATCCGATCCTGGGATCCCTGGTTTTCCAGGACTGCCAATTTCTCCCTGTGGATGAAAAAGCAGTGGATGGGCTGTAAGCACAAAGAACCCCTAAAACACTGGGGAAAGTGGCTCCGAAAAGGCAAGATAAGCAGAACTTGGGGCGGGGGGAGCTTGATGACCCTCCTGGTAACAGAAAACCCAACGATAGGTAAGGTCTTACTTCAGACCGGTGTCAATTTTAGCCTGGCCTGACTCCAAGTCCACCTACATGCAGGTAGGTGGGAAATTCGCTGAACTTCTTCATTTACCCAATAGCCTAAGGCTTATAAAGGAAGATATTAATAACAACAACAATAACACCACTTCCCATTGGCTCAGCTGTCAACAGCTCCCTTACTTCCTATCAAGCTTTTCAAAACCCTTCATAAAAAGACCATTAAGGGTCATTATCTGTGTTTATAGAGGAAGGACTAATGGTGCCGACAATCGGAGCGATGTGCCTGGCAGTAATTGCGAATCAAGTCCAGGCAGTTGCTAAGCCACAGGTCAGGAGGGGATTTGGGCAGGGCTCGTTTGTTTTTTTCACCCCAGATTATCATAAAGCTCCCTGCAAGCCTTAAAACCTCCCCATCCATGCTCTGCATGGCCATGTCCCGCGTGCTGCAGCCTGCAGCCCTGTGCAACCAAGAGGGACTTCTCCTGCCAGAGTTAGGGTGGCTTCTTCATGCGTGATGCTATCCCGGGGATGAGTGGGAAATGGGGCAACCAGAGCAGGATGGAAAGCTGGGCTTAGCTCACCTTGATGCCTTTGGCTCCAGAAGAGCCGATGTGTCCCGGAAGCCCTCGTAAGCCCTAAGGATAAAGCAGATAAAAGTTAAATCAAGGCGAAGGCAGGAAGGAGGAGCTCTGTGCGTGCACAGGGCGAACCCCCGCAGGCTCTCCCCTTGCTCACAGCAGCCTTCCCCATTGGCCTAACTGCAGCCTGGAGCCTGAGCGCTCTTCTCTGCTTGTCCCAAACCAGATTTCACAGAATTACGGAGAGGTTGAAGTCAAAAGGGAGCTGTGGAGGACATCCTGTCTAACTCCCCTGCTCAAGCAGGGCTATCTGGAGCTGGTTGACCAGGACCACATTCAGAGAGCTTTCTGAGTATCTTCAAGGATGGAGATTTCACAGGATGTGGCCTATCTCCTACCTTTGTTCCTTTCTGCCCAATGTCACCAGTGGTGCCAGGATCACCTTTCCCTCCCTACAAAAAAGAAAAGACAAACATATCACACACAGCCTGAAAGGTAAAGAATACATTTATCTGCTTTCAACCACCAGAGGATCCTCGAAAATGTGTAGATCTTGGTCACCTTGTTGGTAGAAATGCAGCCAGCTCTAGGATGGGATAGGGAACAACCTTGCAGAAGATGGGTGACTGTGACATAGCTGACAGTGAAGTGGGACAAAATGCTCTGATCAGTCACCACGGGGTCTGTAGCTTATGATGGGCAACATTTGGAAAATGACCCTTGAGGACCTGTGTGTGGAGGGAATGTTACTGAGGTTTTGGGAGCTAATGGAGCGGCAACAATCACGAGGACTAGCACCTTGGAGATGTTAGCTGGTCTCCCTCAGCTCTTTTTTTGGTCACTGCCCCTGGAAATTGAGTCTATCATTCAAAGTCTGGATCCTTCAGGCACTACCTGAAAAACCTACAGGATGTTCATTGATTTCAGTGAGGTTCTTCCTTTCCTGCTTCCTCCCAAAATCTTTTACCGGTTTGTTCTTTTTTTTTTTTTTCTCTCAAGGGAAAACAGAAGAGAAAAACCACCAGCAGATTTCAGCTTGTTTCCAGAAAGTGAAGACATGTTCCCCCCCCAGCGTCACTTTGGAGACGTGTTTTCAGTAATAAGGAGCCGAAGTCCCATCCACATGCAGGAACTTATGTGGGGGCAAGGGAGGCGTCCTGTCATGACAGAGAACCAGCTCTTCCCAGGAAAGAGAGGTCCCTAAGGGCTTTAGCAAATGGTTGCTTTGTTCTCAGCTCTCTCCATCATGCAGGTCAGCATCGAGGAGAACCGGACTTGGTACATTAAGGAACTTGAAATTCGGGCCTTGGTAAGTAACAAAGGAAAACTCATGTTGAAAAACACAGGGAAACTCAGAAGCCTATCGGTAGAGACATGGACAGATTCTCTGCTGGCATCCAGGAGATGGCTCCTCCTAAAAATCAGCAAGAACCTGACTCCAGTAATGAGGCATGTGGGGTGTGGGAGGAGAAAAACTTGGGGTCAGTAAAGGCACAGAGCCTCTTTCTACCTGCCAAACGAACCACGAGTCCTTTCCTGCTACTCACCAGCTTCCCCTTCTGCCCCTGAAGACCTCTGTCTCCTTTGGCTCCCTTGTTTCCATTCTTCCCATTAAGACCTGCCACACCCTGCCAGAAAAAGGAGAAAAATTAATTTCTGTGTGAGCTCTTGCAGGGAAGGAGGCTCAGGACAGTCATCAAGATGGAAACCCAACAGTAAGAGCCTGGGTTGTGTGTTTGCACAGTCTGAGGTCAGAAGCTACCCCAGTACTAGCACCAAGACCTGAGGCTGGGGTTTAGCACCCATTCCTCAGGGGCTTGTAAGCCACTAGCAACTGCAACCTGTGAGTTCATCGATTTATAATTCCATCCCAGGAAATAGAGGCAGCTGAAGAGTAGTCCTGGGCCAAGAAAATTTAGGTAGTGATGGCGGTGGTTGAAAATAGGAGCAAGGGCCTCATGCAGGCAGCATCACACCATGAGTGACTTAGAGGGATGCCGGGTCTGCAGCTTCAAACCCAGTCGAGGTGCTGGAAAGCAGCGCTGGGTGGTGAAATTTGGTTTGGTGAATGAGCAGATCCAGGCGTGGGGTTGCTCACAGCTGCACTTCAGAGAAGATCATAGAATCACAGCATCGGTTTGGTTGTTAACCCCAGCACTGGCAGGTCCCCACTGACCCCTGGCCCTCAGCACCACCTCCACACGGCTGGGAAACCCCTCCAGGGATGGGCACTCCACCACTGCCCTGGGCAGCCTGGGACACGCCTGCACAACCCCAACGGGACAGAAATGGTTCCTCAGGGACAACCTCAACCTCCCCTGGATCAACCTGAGGCCGGTTCCTCCCACCTGAGGAGTGGAGAGCCTACAGATAGATCCTCATCCAGCGCAGACTTGTGGGCAGTGGTGGGCAGAGGTGCTCCTCCAAGAAGATGCCTTTTTGCCATACTATGGAGGTACTTGGCTTGTGGAGCCATTTTGTGGCTCAGCTCAGTGTGGGGCGCCAGAGCCACCTCCAGCAGCGAGGCCTCTTTCCATGGAGTCTCCCACTGTTTCGGTAGCAAACTAAAAGCTGCTGGAAATGCCCTTTGGTTTGTTTGCGTTTTGCAAGGTTGCCCCAGTCTACTCATCCATTGCGGCCAGTTCTGATGGTGGTTTTCAGAGCCTGGGTGCGAGATGAAATTGGATTTATCCCCACTTGAGACACTGATTGCACAGGGCTCAGCTCACTCAGAGGAGAATGAATTGGCTGTTTAAGCAGATCAGGGGATGGAACAGTGGCATTCTCTACTCGGAATTAATTTGCAGTGGGTTGTTGAAAGGAAACACATTTATTTTAAAAAAACATAAACGAATTAGCCACCAGATTTGTATGCCAAGCAGACTCGTCCCCTCCCCGGTTATTCCTCCTCTCAGTGACGAACAGACACTGTAAACACGATCTCGGTGACAAGGAAACATCCCACAGACACATGGGTGGGACAGTGCTGTCCCTGGCAGTGGGTCAGACTGGGAGACCAGACCCTCTACCTTTTCATTCCCAGATATAAAAATTCAGCTCCTCCTCTGGGGAACACGGTGCTTCTTCGAACCCCTCCCCAAGCCTTGGCCCATTTTACATTTCAAGGGAAGAGGAGTAGTTGCGAGCCAACCAGCTGCTCCTCCATGAGTCTGCAGGTCACGTCTGGGTGAGGTAAAGTCCACGTTCCTCAAGCACTGGCTACACTACAGGCACAAACATCTCGTGCAAGCTCTCTACTTACTAGTAATTATTTATTGACCTGATCAATATGAAGTTCCCTGTGAGGAAGTAAATGGACCATGAAGCCCCGGCTAACTCGGGTTTCTCTGTTTGCCAGGACAGATTGCTTGCTTGGAGGGTAATAAACCTCTTGGTTTGATGGTTAAGCCTCAGAAGCCCAGGCACCAAGTGCCTGGTGTTTTGGAGGTAGCTTTGAACTGGGTACCACGTGCCCAGGGATTTACACACTTGTATCTGAAGGGTTGGGCTACCAAGGTTATTCCTGAGCACTGCCTGATCCTGAAGGAACCTGACACTGGTTAGAAATTTCCCAATTAGCTTCACTATTCCCCTTAGTTGTCCCTAGTGTCTCCTATGTTACAGATTTTCCTGTGCCTTCTTTTCCGGTGCCTCCCCATCCACCCATGTCCAACTCTCGTCTCTTCTGTCTGCCTGAGAGCATGAGGTGTTTCTTGCCTGCTCTTGACCCGAAAGGAGCCCACGAGGCTTTAGGAAGAGTTAAGTTCACAATGAGCACTGGTAGGCTGAAAGGTAGCTGGGTCTAAGCCATGCCTACTAAACATAAGCAAGTCTTTGACCTGGGTCTTATCTCACCATCGTTGGACTCCTACTCGTTATGGGCTGAAGAGACTTTGTCGTATGGATTGGAGAGTTTATAATAAGGCTTGGACATGACAGCAGGTCTGTCCCTGCTTCAGCTGGGGAGGGAAGTAGGTCAGAGAATTGATGCTTTTGAAGACCAGGACAGGAAAAAGATGGAATAGAAAGGGAAAAATAAAAAAAAAAAAGAAGAGAGGGAGAGGAAAACATGTGAGCACTAGGCAAGGGAAAGAAGCTGAATGGAAATTTATTCCCTCAGATTTACATTCTGTATTCTGTCAGGCAAATAAAGGGTGGGCAATAAAAGCTAGTAGAATGGCAGTTTAAAGGCAATTATGGTGGAGTACTGGAAATGGCTCTTGCTCTTTGGTTGTTATTAACATGTTGCTGGAACAGGCATCATTTAGCTGCAAAGACCCCAGGTATCAGGAAGGCACGGTAACGCAGAGGCTTAGTCATAAGTCCTGAGCACTGGCTATGACGCAAAGACGTCTTTGAGCAGCCGAGGATCTCTGCTTCCAGGCACAAATTCCCACGAAGCTTTGGGCTGGAGCCAGGGAGGAGCCTGCCTTGTCTCCAGGCTCATTGTTTCCACTCAGGTGAATGAGCTGGGGAATTAGCTGGGTCACCCTGGGAAAGTATGAAACCCATCAGCAGAAACATCGCCCCAACTGCGCACCCCAAAAGGATCAATCTGTTCGAAGACTCCCATCAAAGGGCTCATGCATTTCCAAACCATGCAGTAGGCTGCAACCTCTCATAGGTTTCCCACCTTCTGGGCTCCAGTGATTAATATTTGATGGGATGATGCATATGAAGTAGCTGGGAGTCTCCACCTCAGAGTTCATCTGTCTTTATATCCTTTCCCTCCTGTGTATTTTGTCCTAACTGTCCTGCCCACCACTATTTGCTGCAGTCCTGAGCATCCTCCCCAAACCATCGTTTCTTGGTGTGGGAGCTGCCACTGGTCCTCACAGCCATAATGAGCATTTGTTCTCAGGCACTACATCTCAGAGAGGGGTCAGCTTGGCACCCTGCTGCCGAGGATCCAAGGTATTCTAGCCAGAGATTTCCACCTGTGGCCAGAAGATCTGGCTGACTGACTTCCTTTTGACCAGCCTGGACTTATCAGAAGTCTCAGGACATATCAAGACACCCTCCCAGGGCAAGAACTTAGGAGATGGTTTCTTCCACTCTGAGTGGCCGGGGCACCTCTTGTCAAGCCCAGGGCACGTTGCCACACCACACTTTGCCTCTCCTCTGGGTTGAAATGGCCCACTGCCCAGCAGGCAGGACAACTGGGACGCCATATGGATTCACCTAAGTCTCCATGCAGCACAGAAGGCTTTCTTGATGGACCTCTTCAGAGCTGTCTACCCACCACTCTTATCTATATCAAGAGCTCTTATGCTCTTAGCATCTATGGTAAAGTCAAATTCCTACTCACAACCATTCTCACACCTACTGTACTCCAGGTTATAGGGCCAAACCAACCCTGGCTTCCTCACTTATAGGGCAAGGACCTACAGGCTGCTGGCCAAATATACAGCCCAGCTCACAAGAGGAGGTGAAGAACGTCTCTGAGCTCCAACTCATACACCTAGTGAGGAGGACTGCAAACCAGGATGGAGAAGGCCAAGGACACTGGTAACTGTAGACTCTGGAAACCCAGAATAGGAAGAAAAGGCAAGAAAGGGTGAGAGAGGTGTTAATAACAGAGCTTTAGGGAGGAGGGGTAAATCTGCCAGAGTATTAATGCTCAAAGCACAGGAAATAAAGAAGAGGAGCTGGAAGCCTCAATACATGATCAAGATGATGACTTAAAAGGCATCACACAGACTGCAATATTAATATAAAAAGGTGAAGCATGGCAGGAATATCAGGGTAAAAGAATGTAGTGCTTTCAGAAAAGAGGAAGAAGGATGAGGGGGTGTCTTGAGTATCAAGAAAGCACTCGTTTGCCTTGAGGTCCCGTTGTAAAGTCAACGAGATCCATTGAACTTCTCTGGGCAATGATTACAGGGAGAAGACACAAATGCTGTCAACTTGCTTGGGAACTCCTATAGATCACCAAACCAAAAGAGTAACTGGATGAGACTTTTTACGAGCCAGCTAAGTTACTCTGAGTGAGTTCAGCAGGACAGAAAGGGACCAGCAAATGTTTGCAGTGAGTTGGTGGCAATTTGTGGATGTGAAAGGTGGAATTAGGGGTAGTTGAAGGAAAATGAGAACCACTAGTCATTACTTTTAAGACTTTGCATAGGACAGATTGGGTACAGGTAGACTGGGCCAGCGAGTGTCTGCCTTCAAGAACAGAGAAGAGGACTTGGGGAGTGACACATGAGACAGCCTAGCCCAGCTCTCCAGAATAGCTTGAGGAAAGAATAATCAAAGTATCTGCGAGCACTTGGAAGATAAAGTGAGACCTGGGTTTGTGAGGACCAATCACATCAGGATGTTGCATCCTAACACAAGTGGCTGAAATAGATGATGTTAATCATGCTCTAAGAGTAGCCTAAAGCTGCCAATTGAGTCTGAGCGTGGCTCGCTCGGATGTGGAAAGTGAACATGGTAGACAGCTAACCTGAGGTCAGATGAATTTCGTCCAGCATGTCGTACATCATGGCTCTTCGAGCAAGGCGCTGGCTCTGATCTGACTTTTGCAATTTTAGAAATCCAATGAAGGACCAAACCCAAGCTCTGTTTTCTCAGTCTAGCTCCAAGGACAGCACAGACAGCATTAATCTGCACCAGTAGAATCCCTGAATATTTCCAAAAGAAAGATTACTGAGCTGTCCTCAAATGTTGCTTGACAAGGTACAACTTGTTGTTTACTCGATTATGTACCGATTCCTATGGGGGCTAGAAGAAAACAGCACATAAACCAACCATGAGCTGGCCAGTATGGAGGAGTCCAACTGTGCTTCTTTTACACTCAGCAGCCTCAACAAACATCTTAGAATCAAAGAATACAGACAAGTTTAGGCTGGAAAAGCCCTTTGATCTGCTCGAGTCCCCCCGCTCCCCCAGCACTGCCAGGTCCCCACTGACCCCTGGCCCTCAGCACCACCTCCACACGGCTGGGAAACCCCTCCAGGGATGGGCACTCCACCACTGCCCTGGGCAGCCTGGGACACGCCTGCACAACCCCAACGGGACAGAAATGGCTCCTCAGGGACAACCTCAACCTCCCCTGGAACAACTGGAGGTCCGTTCCCCTCATCCTGTTGCTTGTTCCTGGGCAGAAGAGACTGACCCCCTCCTCGCTCCACCCTCCTGTCAGCTTGTGGAGAGCCAGAAGGTCTCCCCTGAGCCTCCTTTGCTCCAGGCTCAACCCCCCCCCAGGTCCCTCAGCCACTCCTCAGCACATTGTGCTCCAGACCCTGCTCCAGCTCCCGTTGCCTTTCTCTGGACACGCTCCAGCCCCTCCATGTCCTTCTGGCAGTGAGGGGCCCAAACTGAACTCAGGGTTCGAGGTGTGTCCCCAATGGTCTTTGCTCTACTCCTACATCTGTGGATTCAGGTGTTCACTACAATTTCCAAAACGCACTCGATCCAATGCCTACGTGTGGTGAGCCCAGATGCTGAGGTCTTACAGCACGTTCCAGCCTCATCGCTTTGGCAAAGTGCTCAGAAGGTTGTTTACAATTAGGCAGGGGTTGAAATAATGAATCAAATGAGGGCCACCATCCCAGTGAGCAATTACCAGTTTGTATTACAGGCTTGTAAACAGTTACCCAGCTGTGACCAGTAGCCAGCGGGCAGCGCTGAACAGCTGTGGAGCCTTCACATGAACAGATAGTTGCTGAGAAACACCCACTCACACACAAAGAGGCATAATTGGGGAATAGGTTAAAAAAATATTAATATTAATATAAGATATTTCTTATTGCAATAAACCAATTGAACACGCTTGTATTTCCATGACCTGTGAAAAAGTCCTGGTCATCTTTTGGTGTTCTCTCCCCTCCTATTCCTTCTTTTCCCAGATGAAAACAAACCAGTGGGGACTTTTCACACCGTGGGCAACCTTGGAAACCATTTTTTCACTTGGGATTTCTTCCAGGTGAAACAGTGAACCTCAAATTTTGCAAATCAAAATTGCTTTTCTTTTCTTCCCCCCCCGCCGGCCAATTGCAATTTGTCAGGAAACAAGGTGAATTTAGAGGTTATCCAGGTCCTCCAGCAGAACCATTTTCCCTCTGGCCAGCAACACGCACCCACTGAGCGCTGAGAATAGCCACTTGTAGTCCAGTTTCTCATGAATACATACATTTCGCATGAGATATACAACCTATAGTCACAATTCTTCAGCTATGGAACATCATCTGTTCATGTCTGGCAATGCCCCATAATGCACTAAAGGCTTTAAAAAAAAAAAAAAAGCATATGTTCCTTAAGACAAAATGCAACATCCTGTGAAAACATACCTCTGGCTGTGGTTCCCCCATGCCTGTGGCTGGTTTTCCAGCAAAGCCTCTTTGAACGTGGGCTTTGTAGAGCAGCAGCAAGCCAGCCACGCCTCATCCCACCCCACGACCCACAAACATGGCTGTGGGGAGAGGAACAGCAGTGCAAGCCCAGCTCCATGCCCAAGACTTGCAAAGGCAGAGAAACATGCTCCAACTCACGGCAGAGCCTGGCAATCCTGGTTCTCCCGGGTCTCCCTGCAAGGAAAGTGGTGATGAGTTACCATGGTGAAGAGCTGCATTTCTTCTGGAAATGGGGATTGCTGCAGGAGATACCTACAACTGTGGAAGAGGAGACAAGCGGACCTTTGGGGACCTCTCTGCAGCAGAAGCTGCAGGGGGCAGGTAGGATACCCCAACCATCGTGGCTGGGCAACTGAATGGAGCCCTACATCTCTGTTGACTATAATTTGAGAGCAGTTCACACCTCACAGCTGAATATTGGCATTTTACCGAGTCATTATGGACCGTTTTAGCCCAAGAAAAATACCAGAGCATGCTGCTGCTTTACAAAATGGGGCAAATCTTTAGGGCTCCCCTGGAAAAGCACAGCTACATTCTGCTCTCTGGTAGCCCCATAACGTTTCAATCAGCTATTTTGGAGAGGGAATGCAGAACTGTATTCTGTGAGAAAAATGTGGCAGGATTTTACACATCAGCTCTTGTGTGCTTTTACACATCAGCTCTTTCAGGGGATGCCTTAAGATAGGTGCTCACTGTACTCACCTTCTGTCCCACTGGTCCTCTTGTTCCAAAAAGCCCCATCACTCCCTTGGAGCCAGCTTCACCTTTGACTCCCTAAAATTTCAAAATACCCATTTTGAGTACGTACTGCTCTTGAAGTGACCTCCCCCAGCAGAAGAACCAACGGAGATGGCAGAGAGGAGGACAAAAAGCACCATTTCTGTAGCAGACTTCAGCCCCAGGAAGCAAAAAGGTCTGTGGGGCAGCTGGTGCTAGGGAAGAAAGCCACCGGCTGCAGAAGGGCTTGGCAGAAACCTCAGTGAACTGTAAAAGAGTTGGTGCCCAGTAACGGGGACTGAAAAAAAAAACCGAGCAGAAAAGGGTCTCAAAGCCCCTGGATGAGCTGCCTCCATGCAAACGCTCATGTACAAGAGCCTGCTGGACTTATTGGTGGTGGAGCAATCTGACGGATATGTATGGGCTGTCATCTGCCTTAAAAATCCAGGTACCACCCATGGGAGTATCTCCACAGGTTTCCTTTACAGTTGCTGGGGACCTCAGCAGTGCAACCAGTCGTGGTAAGGACAAGATTTGTGTCTTCACAAGGGAGATGCCCACATTGGATCGGGCAATTCCCACCCAAAGTACGCTGATTATACAGGTCTCCATGGGAAATAAGAGGAGCTGGAGATCTGGCTCAGACAGGACTGCTGCTGTCGTAGATACTTACACAGCAAAGTCCCTGTCCTGGGTCAGACTTCTGGAGCAAAGAGCATTGATGTAATATAAAAATAGGTACGATTAGCACATGGAGATTTAATCTGTGACTCAGCCTGAGAGCAGGAGAGTTACGTGATTCCTCCCAGGAGAGTGGAGATGGGTTGAGACCTGGGACCTCCACAGGGTGCTCTCAAAGAGCAAAGGCAGACGGAGGAGCAGGCCACTCGCTCTGCTACCACTCAGGGGACAGCCCTGGTGAAGAACAGGAACAGAGGAGACCCTTAACAAGAACGTCACAAGAGCTGCAGGGTTTGAAGTAGCATGCCCAGCTCTTGCAGGGAGAGGGAGATGTGGGACTTCTACAGTGCTGTAGTAATGGAATGGTCACTTGTCCCAGAGTGACCTTGTACTGCAGGCACGGTTCCAAAACTACAGACCTGACACCTGGTAAACTGGATGGGTATCACATTCCCAAGCCCCATCCCAGCCTCCTCATCTCCCTTTCTGTGCTAAGAGCTGGGTGAGTGTGTCCTTGCACCATGTTTTCCAGCAGGCACGTGGGAAGAAAGGATGCAGAGATATTGGTCCCTTCCTCACACAACCAGTGACCTTCTGCTATCTCTCAGTTGCACTGGGAAGTTCATACCTTTTCTCCTACAGGTCCATCCTCTCCCTTCTCGCCTTTGTCTCCATCAAAGCCTGGTGGGCCCTGCTCACCCTGAAAGGTAAGACAGAAATTAGTGGATTGTGCCTCTCTCCTGGAAGGATCCAGCTCTCAGCCACTGGCTCGGGACCAAAGTACTGGTTCTCAGAGCTTATTCCAAGCTGTGCTCGGTGCTGGTGCCACCAACAGTGGGGAAGGGACAGCTTAAAAAGTCAGTAAGAGTCAAACTTACGGGGTCTCCTTTATTGCCTTTATAGCCCTGGGGTCCAAAAATCGTCATGGGCTCACCCTAGAGAAAGGAAACATAGAGAGATGTAGACACTTGGTGATGCACGAACACATGGGTCCCACTGGATGGAGCTGCACTTGCTATGATGGGCGAAATGGTTCTTCACACATCTGCAGTGAAGGTAAGCGCTTCCCAAACTGTAGTCCATATGCCGGGGAAGGCACCTAAGCTCCACTGCAGAACATTAGTTGTTAAGGTTAGTCATCCTTAACTAAAGGCTGGATGATGAACGTGCACTGAAAACTACAAGAAGTTCTGTGGTTTGGCAGTGACCTCTTGCTCCAAAAACCGTTGGGACCCACTGGTTTTACACCAGTCAAGATGTCACGACTGGAAATGGAGCTGTGCACAACATTACACTGAGGTTCAGTTCCTGATCTAAGGCAGCCAGTGGTGGGACAGGTTCATATCTGACATGGTGGCTTAGCTGCTTCGTCACTGTGTGTCACTCAGGATGTCGAGGTTTCCATCTCTTCCTAGGTGTGGAAGCAGGATGGTGAAAGGCCTACTCATGGTGTCCTGAGTTATGGGCACAATGCTGGAGCTAAGGAAGGAGAGTGGCAGTTAGAGTTCCTCTCAGAGATAGTTTTTGGAGGGTCATCTTGAGTGAGCCAGTAGCTACAGGCATGCAGTAACACCATGGATGCATCCATGCCAAGTCTATTTATCAGCTCAGCAGCTGAGGAGGAACATTTTGCTCTTCAGAGTGTGAAGAAGCCGTGACAAGGCTATTCCCATGCAAGAAATGGCTCTGTGCTGGAAAAGCGATAGCTGTGTCTCGAAAGTGGTCATGCTGTCCATAGTTCAGAGGGGCTGAAGCCACCTTCTAATGGGCAACTGTAGCCCATTTGAAAAGGACACTGTCTACACCAGTTCTGCAAACACCCCTGTTCAGGGTGACCATGCCTTGCTGCTGGAGTCTTAACAACCAACACATCGACCCACGTTCCCCAAACTTTGACAATCTTTCGCAGTTTATCCAACCATCACCATGAGACCGTGATCAAATTCTTGGCTTAATACACCCTCCTGCTTCCCTGCTCTGGAGGGTCTCTAACGGGGATGGGGTGGGGCTCAATCAATTTTGGGATCAAAAAGGAGAGTTAAGATCCTGTAGTTTAATCCAGTACGTAGCACAAGCCCTGGGACTCACGCGGTTACTCCTAGATGGATCACGGGAGGATTACAAAGTGAAGCCGCAATCACCTACGTGGAACAGAACCAAGGCAATTAACCCCTCCGCTCTGTTTCATCTCGCACTCCACCTTATGTTTTATTAAGGTAGCCTTCGGAAAACGCATTACACATTCCTTCAGCTTGGAAAGTGTTTTGGGGCCTCTTCACGAGGCCGATTAAGAATTGATTCATCTCTGGAGCAAGTCTCCTCTGAAAGTAGCTTCCTCAGAGACAAACCGCCCTTAATCATTTAATACCGCATGACTCAAAGGCAGAATCGTCATGTAGGTTTTCTAAAACTCATTTTCTAACAGGCCATTTCAGCCAGGAAGGAAGTTAACACAACACTGGGCAGAAGGTCAGCATTTTCTGTGCGTTTTCCAGAAGTGCTTGGGGAATTATTTTCGCATTACCTGCTATGAGCCAGCTCAGGGTTTCTAAGATTGCGGTATGCTCTGGGGTGAGCTGGTCATACCAAATCAGTGGAAATTTTCTTCTTCCCTTAACTCACAGGAGGCTTTTTTGTGCCCCAGCAAATAGTTGCCAAAATGACTTTTTTTTTGCTATTGTTGTTTTGTAGGATTCCATCAAAACTGTCACGCAAGCTCAACCTGGAGCGGTGCGTCCAGTGCAAGGATGGCATCAACAAACTGGATGGCAACTGGTGGAGACCCACCCCCCCCAAGAAAGAAGGGGGCATCTGTGTGCTGTCTTCCACTACATACATAGGTGTACGGTGTAGAGAAGACGGATCCAGGCACCTAGGGAAAGGACAAGTTGCAACAAGGGAAGCTCCTGTTGGACAGAAGGAAAAACTTCTTCACCCTGAGGGCGGCCAGATGCCCGAGCAGGAGCACAGAGAAGCGCACACGAGGCCCTGAGCCTCAAGTCCTGAAGATTTCATTGGCAATGGGATCTTGATCCAGGCGCATGGATGGCCCTGCACACAACACCACGGATTGAAGGCAGGATTTAGAGTCCTCTTCAATGAAAGGCATTTGCACCCCATCATCTGGGAATGTTGCTCAGCGCTCCACGCTGGGTGGGCTATGCTCAACCACATGCAACGGTACGAATCCTATAAAATCAGTAAGACCCTGGCTATTTGAAAACACATATAAATGTTTTTTACCATTTATGCCTCTACCTTGTAAGATCATTTAAATCACTGTCCATTTGCTCACTGGTAACTATAAAATCCCGAAAATCTTTTACCCCTTATTCCCCAGAAAGTCACAATCTGGAATGTTCTTACTCTGTTTCCCTTGGGTCCCAGAAGTCCCCGATCACCCTGAATGAAGGAAAGAAAGACAGTGAGTGATTCCCCTTTTAATCACTCCTGTGTTGCTCAGCCCACTGATTGACACTCCAAGCCACTAAGATCTATCACAGCTGGAAGTCAGTTCCTCTGGGCACTCTGCAAAATGATCGGCCTACCACAAGAGATTGGGTACAACTAGAATTTACTGTGTTGATAAAAAATAGGAGAACTTCAGAGGACTGACGTGTTGTCTGACTCCATGCTCAGCACATACACAATGTGGAGCTATTGCTGGATTACAACCTCCCAGTGGGATGTCGCGTCTCATCTGGAGCAGGGTCTAGAGAACAAGTCCGATGAGGAGCGGCTGAGGGACCTGGGGGGGTTGAGCCTGGAGCAAAGGAGGCTCAGGGGAGACCTTCTGGCTCTCCTCAACTCCCTGACAGGAGGGTGGAGCGAGGAGGGGGTCGGTCTCTTCTGCCCAGGAACAAGAGACAGGACGAGAGGAACCGGCCTCAAGTTGTTCCAGGAAGGTTGAGGTTGTCCCTGAGGAGCCATTTCTGTCCCGTTGGGGTTGTGCAGGCGTGTCGCAGGCTGCCCAGGGCAGTGGTGGATTGCCCATCCCTGGAGGGGTTTCCCAGCCGTGTGGAGGTGGTGCTGAGGGCCAGGGGTCAGTGGGGACCTGGCAGTGCTGGGGGAGCGGGGAGACTCGAGGAGATCAAA
The DNA here is from genome assembly GCA_009769605.1 of Bucorvus abyssinicus. Taxonomy (NCBI): domain Eukaryota; kingdom Metazoa; phylum Chordata; class Aves; order Bucerotiformes; family Bucorvidae; genus Bucorvus; species Bucorvus abyssinicus. The sequence goes on from CM020025.1 coordinate 1,787,905, forward strand.
GGGCTTTTCCAACTGAAATAATTCTGTGAGTCCAGCCTTTTCTGGTGCTCAAGACTGGTGTGGTGACAGCAGGAAAGGGGAACGCTGCAAGGACCAGGTGTGGACTGGAGAGTTGAGACAGACTTTAAAACTGCACTTGAACTTCTGAGTGGTAGGTGTATGCAGATCTCTCCCTTGTTGTCCCACTGCACATCCGTTACTATCTGGGCTGCAGCTCTCAGTACTTCGCTTTCCAGGTGTTACAAGTGGGGAGCGCAGAAGGAGACCAAGGGGACTCCTGCTCACCGATGCAAATGGAAGGGCATGTGTTGCCTGGTGAGCAGTCACTGTCCTGCCAGTGCTGCAGGACACCTCTTCCCCCAACCCTGAATGTTTAGGGCTCAACCAGAGCATACCAGGCGTTCCTTTCTCTCCAAACTCCCAAACTGCCTTCCAAAAAGACCTAGGTCTGCCTACAGACAGCATGCACCACCATCTCGGCCCAGCCATTAGAGGGGGCTGCTAATGCCACTTCACAATTCCACACACTGATCGAGGTCCCCTTCCAGTCCACCCCAGTAAGACGCTGGGACTATCCCCGCTGTTTTAACAGGGGCATCAGCAGTGTGGGCTGCTGCAGAGAAAGGCTCCTCACAACGGTGCCTTTCTCCAAGGCATGCGTAGATAAGACAACTGTTGCTTACTCTTTCTCCTTTTGCACCTGGGAAGCCTTTTAGACCCTGCAAGAACATAAAACAACATGTGAAGATAAATACTAGCAGGGGCAAGGTGTTAGGAAAGAGCTGCCTCCACTCAAAGGCAGAGCTGCCTCTAAGGACGAGCTCCACCATGGAGAAGCTGCTGGTAGGACTGGGACAGGAGCCCGAGAGCAAATTGAGAAGTGAGTTGCACTGGTGCAAAGAGAAAATCTGGCGTTAAGCTTCTGCCCACCATTGGGTCTTGGGCACAACTCAGGATCTCTTGGCAGATGTGTAAATTTTGCCAACCTCCCTCATTTTGCAAGCCACGAACTGTGATTTTTGTACCCTTAATATTAACGAGAGGCAGTCCCCACCTCTCAGAGAGAGTAGGGGAAGAGCTGCTCCCAGGGGGGTCTTCCTAGGTGGAGGTGATGGGGATCCCCAGATGTCCCTCAGGGCAGGTCAGAGCCCCTGGAGACAGAGCCAGGAAGGGAACCACACCAGAAGAGCCACGGTGGTCACCCCAGGCATAATCCATTTGCAAAACTGGGGACCGGAGACCTCCCTTGAATATGCAGAGAGGTGGCACCTTCCACCTGCAGAATTGGCAGCTCATCACAGAGGTGGGCATGGACAGGATAGATGAGTTGGAGACAGAGCACAGCTATTTCCCAAAGCGCACAAAACCTGGGCTTCGCCATCCCCCTATGCCCTGCGCTGCTGCTCTGGTATACATCATCTTGCAAGCCCTCCGTGGTGTAACCATCAGTCTTGCAGGGATGAGATCCCAGAGTGAAACCTGGTACTGCAACCACCCTTGGCCTTCTGAGGAACTTCATAAAGGCCCATCCTGCTTGAAATAACAAAGTAATTCCATTAGAGATAACAGCCTAATAAATAAAAAGATGTTCGTCAAAATACCGGCTATGATCCGCGTCTCCTCTGTCTCAGCTCCCTGTCAGTGAGAAGGGAACGTACAACAGAACAAGACCCTGAAATTCATGCAGGCCAGCAGACTTGACAAAGAAGAATGGAGAGGGCGTGATATTTCAGGAGGACTTCAAAAGCAGCCCGTAGGTGAGTCAGCCAAATGGACAAGGGAATAAAGCAATTGTGCTCTGCATGACACCTTATGTCTCACAGCTGCCTACAGGATTTACACTCATTCCTCCCAACACAACATCGGATTCATGTTCCCAAAGTCTCTATTTCTCAATGAAAGCATCAACCCATCTGATTTTTTCATTGCTCATGGGGATTTTGCCAGCCCTGGGTCTGTTGTCCGTGCTGTAAAATCAGCCCTCTGTGCTACTTTAACACTCACCATCATGCCAGTGGGGCCCCGGACTCCCACGATGCCTTCGTCACCCTGTTAGGATGGAGAGGGGTAGTGATGGCCATCAGCAAAGAGAAATGCAACACTCACAGTCCCAACTCTGCAAACCGTCCCATGGGGGACAACAGGAATTAAATGTGCAGAAGCCCAGATCCTCAAATGAGTTGTCCAACCTCGTCACTTATATCTCCATCAGGATTAGGTGCCTTAATGCTCCTATGGATCTGGCTCAAAGAGCCTAAGGGGCTTGAGATCATCCACACGTCACTGCAGGCAGACACTGCAGTGTTTAGAGAAGCAGGTTCCTGGGATGGTCAGATTTCTTCCCCATGATTAGGAGGCTTAGTAGCTTTTCTGCCTGTTCGTAACTCATTGCTGAACATGATTCCAGCAGGACCCAGCAAAATAGACAAGGCAGCCAGGACTAAACCTGGATCTCGTACAATTGACTTTCAGAAGGAAGAGGCCACCGGTCAGCTGCTCAGTCCACTTGCGCCTTTGGGCTTATCTTCATGCCCTGCTGTAGTTTCCAGATGCTGCAGACCTTGTTCTGAGCCTCCCTTTAAGTGTGCTCTTGGCTCCTTATAAACCTTGCTATGAGGGATAGCTGTGCCGGTGGGTCTATGAAGTTCTCTTATGACCTCCCTAGCTACATCCTACAAGACTTACATGTCTAGACTTCAGAATCATCCTGTGAGGCCAAATTTAGATCTCTCATCTAAAGCCAGTGTAATTTGAGATTCTGTGTTTCGCTTTAGATTTATGGTGGAGTCAGAGGAGCAGAAACATTATTTCATCATTTCCTTCAGATAATGAAGCTTGAGCGAGGTTTACCCCAGACCTCTCGCAGCTGTTGACATTCTCATTAAGTGTTTTGTCTCAGGGGCCTCATTGAAGAGTTCTGCCGGCAGATGGGGAGTTTGTCTAAATGGATTGCACCATAAAATCAGTTTATTTGTGCAACAGCCACAGAAGCAGCAGATTGAAACATGGCCTCTGATTACGACTCAAGAGGGTCTCCCTAGGGTCTTTGCCAGAAGGAGACCAAAACTTCTCCACAGCATGAGGAAATGTGAATGTTGCTGCCCCAAGGATGATGGGAGCTGGTTTCCCTCTGCCAGGAGAACAGGAGGGAAGAAAGGAATGAGAATAAGACAGCTGGAGGTAGATTTCTGAAGGAACGAGCTTGCAGGTAGCATCCCCAAAACATACAAAACCAAACTGGTTCCTTACTGAGCTGCTAAGATTAAAGCATGGAGACGCAGGGGTGTAGACATTGCCTTCAACACTCCCATCTAGCCAGTGAGAGCACACTCAACACAGTCAGTTGGGCAGGATTCACTTGGCCATGCAGTTGGTCAGTGTGACCTGCAGTGCTTGAGCATGTCTAATTATGGAGGAGATGTTAATTGCAACCTATGGACAGATTCTGGTCAGCGCCAGCTCCAGCTGGACATAGCAGTGTCCATCACCTCCAAATCTGGCTTGTGAAAAATGGAGGGCTCTGACATCAGCCCTTTTAGGCATCTTTGAAGATGGGTGAGTGGGAGGTGGTGGTATAAAGCTGCCTCCAAAAGCTGGTAGGCTGCAAGAAGCTAAGCCAGGAACGTTCATGGAGGCACCTACCCGAGGGCCAGGCAGTCCACGTGGACCTCTTGGGCCAGCTGCTCCAATGCCGATTTCTCCCTGCAGAACAGAAAACCCCAGAGGTCTCATTCAGAGCAAGGACATGGCACCACACGATTGCTGAAGAGCTTGGCTATGATTTAAAAGTCACACAAAGGGTCAGGAGACTCCCATTGGCTTTCTGCTGCTCCCTCTGGAGGATATTCCAGCAACCATGGGGAAGAAGGACATGAGAGTGAAAGAGAGGAGAAGTGGCTGGATGAGGTCAGGTATAAGGAGCCAGGGGAGGGCAGTGGGCTGTCCCATTGCCACCCCAGGATCACAGCTACATGTGACCTCCCTGGCAGGTTGGCACTGACCTTGTTGCCTTTCGGTCCAGGTGTCCCAGGAGTCCCCTACAGGGCAAGAAAATAGAAGGGAGGACTTTGCTTTGCATGTCCTCCATGCTCTCCCGTCCCAGAGCTCCAAGAGGGTGAAGGCACACCCAGCCCGTGCACCAGGGCCTCAACCTCTGCCCCAGCCACCCCTCTGCTGTTCAAGAGACGCAGGGGCGATGTACAAAAGTCACCTCTTTTCCTGGGGATCCTGGTGGTCCCGCGGGCCCAGCAAATCCATTTCGGCCTCTTTTCCCACGCTCCCCCTTGAAAACAAAGTCCTTTAAGGAGGAGAACACCCTGATGGGAAAGGCCCTGCTTTCCCCCATCCAGACAGAAAGCTGGAGCTGGTGCCCCCAGGAGGTCCCTGCCCTGGCAGCAAGCAGGAGGAATAGTCTCGTCGTGTGGGCCTCTTGCTGTTGAGGAGAAGGGACTCCAGCTCCACCAAGACCCTGAGTTTAGGCACATCGCTCTCCCTCACCCCACCCCCAGCTAAGCCTCCATGTCCCTGCAATGAGACTTACCCACTGCTCCTCCTGTTCCCAGTGGCTAATGACCCCAAAACCCCTTGCGGACATCCCCTGTGCTTTTGCCACCCCTTTTCTTCTGAGTCATGTCATGAAGTCACATCACTAAATGTAAAAGAACAACAGGTCCCCACCTTGCTTGGAGCTCCACTGCTTTTTTTTTTTTGTATAACTCAAAGGACATCCCCCTGTACCAAATCTTTTGGCCCGTTTTTTTCCCTAACAACATCAGTTGGTCTAATAAATACTGTTACCTCTGCTATTGCAACCAGGCTTTGCTCCTGCTTCTCTTCACTGACTACATATAGGCTCAGGGTCTGGAGGCCTGGATTGGTGGGGGCTTGACAGTGGACATCCAGCATAGACAATCTCAGTAGAACCATCATGGTTCTCACCTTGAGGTGGCTAACAGAAGACATGCTGTCCCCTCACTGCGCGCTACCTACCTTCTCTCCTGGCATCCCGGGCAGACCTGGAGCTCCTCTGTCCCCCTGTGACCCGGGGGTGCCGGCGTTGCCGCGAATGCCCTGGATGCCCTGAGCTCCTGGAGGTCCTGGGGCTCCTGGCTCACCCTGTTGAGTGAATCACAAGGAATTTGAATTTTAGGTGGGATTAACTGCCCACCTTAAAGGTCCTGGAGAAAGCCTGGGGTGTCTTGAATTCACATGACTAGCACACAGAATTCGGGACACTTTGTCCAGCTCTGGTCCATAAGAGATGTTCTAGGGCTGGAGAAAGGGCTGTACCACGGTTTGCTAGGTGGGGTGCCTTTGTCTGAAGACCTTTAGAGCTCTCCAATGAATTCAAACCCTGCAGACCTGCAACATCCCAAGGGATCACAAAAATGCATCTCTGCTGAGACCAAAATTCCCTGGCTTTTTTTCACAGCCATATTTCACAGCCTGGTCTAGTTGAAGGTGTTCCTTGCTCATTGCAGGGAGGTTCGACTAGATGACTTTGAGAGGTCCCTTCCAACCCAAACCATTCTATGATTCTGTATTTTCCCTCTGGACCTCAACTGCTTTGAAATGGCCCCTTGGAGGACACAGAGCCCTCCCTCTGTCCCAGATCGATGTGATGGTGTTCCTGCCTTCCCAGACTGTGACTGGTTTTGGTGCTTTATCTTTACAGCCACAGCCAGTTCTGTGCTCCACACCCAGTGACAGAAAGAAAGGACTACAAAGAGAAAGACTCAGAAAGAAATACGTGACATTCTATCTAGAAGAGAAGAACTACTTACCTTAAATCCAGGTGGCCCAGCCTGACCCACAGGACCTCGGAACCCAATTCCTGGTTCTCCCTGTGAAGAAAAGAAGGTCAGGAAATATCAAGACCACTCCTTCCACATTGAAATGACAACTTGTGTCATTCTGCTCCCTGGTCACCCAGCTGAAGTCCCGCAAAGCTGATCCTACATTGAGGGTTTCTACATACCCCTCACTGACCATCACATCTCCTCTAGATGATGTGAAACCTTATCTGACCTGGAGAGACAAAGCTGCTGAAAGCATTTAAACGGCTTTAGAAAAGAAGGAGCTGAGTTGTGGGAATATTAGTGTAGATGGTGTCAGAGCACTCTGGGCGAAAGTCCTCTTCTGACATTACTCATTTATGAGGTGGGTGTCCTCAGATAGATATGTGAGCCATCTGGAGTCCCTCCCTAGTCGACAGGGACACACTGGGTCCCCAGTGAACAAGTGGCCACACAGCCCCCATCTCAGGAGGTTACCTGGACACCTCTCCCTAAGATGGGGAGGTCAGATATGGCAAAAGGAGGAGGGACAGCAGGAGACAAGCTCTCACAGTGTAAGGAGAGACACCCCTGACAGTGGTACCAATGCTGCTCTTTACCTTTTGACCATTTTCACCTCTGTCTCCTTTGGTGCCCTACGAAATAAAGAGAGAGTTACCAGGCAAGAAGTCACGTGAAGCACCATCTCAGTGCAACCCTGAGCAAGAGCAAAGGTTTCCAGTTGTGCTCACAGCCTATGACGGCATGGAGCAACTGGCCCCTCTGACCTCCATCTCTTTTCCCCAGAGAAGGTGGGCAGTGGCTGCATGATCGAGGAAGAGCCAAATGCCCTCGCACAGAGCTCCCAGGAAGAGGATGGAGTATGGGGTTGTCCCAGCAGATATTGACTTTCCCATGGCAATTGCCAGCGCTGGATTTGGGCTACTTAGCTGGTAGTGCTGTCCTGCCCCAGCTGCTGATACCGACTCCAGAACTTACCTTTACTCCAGGTTCTCCCATCTCCCCAGGCTGCCCCTGCAAGACAAAACCCAGTTACCTTCCAGCCACCTTGCCTGCCTGCCTGCCTGCCTGCCTCCCTCCCGCCCCACGCCTGTGTCCCCAGCATGCTGCACCACGCAGGTGGTAGCCCACGCCAAACACCCCTTCCACACTGGGCTGTGACTCTTAACAACAACGCTGTCTTGTCTGACTTTCTTGTGAACATCTGGGTCTCACCACCCCAGATCTGCCATTTGGTCCCTGAATTTTCTCATTTGCTCCTGAGCGAATGGCTAAACGTGTGTTAGCATTGCTGGAAGGGAGGGAACAGAAACTCGCAGCCAGGTTCAGGGAGAAAGGCGGGGCTGTGGCAATCCAAATTTACATCAACACAGTCTCCCATAGACCCTAAATGTTCTCTCCACCGGCATGTCCCGGGTTGCCTCTCTCTTTCTAGGCCCTCTCAGCACAGAGAACCTTCTCCTGGTCTCAGAGGCTCAGGTCAGAAAAGTGCTATTGCTACCTTTTCTCCTTTGTCTCCACGGACTCCTGGAGCTCCCATTTCTCCCTGGAAAACAACAGGTAACCCCTTCAATTCCGAACATGCATGGCGACGAGGAAATTTTCCTTCCCTCTTTGGACCAGGTGGGTGCTGCCCTTGCTCCTGCATTGGCTCTTGGCAAATATCTGTGGGGGAATCCCTCATTTCCACCACTTGCATTCCCAGACCAGATTGGGGACGTCCCTGACCCCATCCCTTCTACTCTGTGCCGTGGAAATGCAGAGAGAAAAAACGAACTGCAGAGTGAGGGCTAGATATGAGTGGTAAGCTGAGGGTCTCTCTGCCCCAGGATGTTAAAGGATGCCGTGACTTTGAGGGAGAAGCCCACAGAAGACAAAACGATTGAGGATCCCCAAAACACAAAACTCATGTTTTGATTAACTTTGAAAGGTTCAAGACTGGAATCTCTGCTCATTACCAACAGCCAAACCTGTTGATCACTACCTCTTGAATCTACTGGCCTGGCCAGTTTTCACCCGTGATTCCTCAGCCTCCAAATGAGGCAGCTCTGGGAGGTGGATCACTATCCCGACTGCCCCTGGGTGCCATTGGGTATCTGCATTAAAAGGTGAAACAAAAGCACTGACCTTTTGGCCATGGCAGGGTGGATCTGCTGGGCCAGTTTCCTCCTGTAAGAAAAAAACCACACGTAAACAATGGGGCTGGGATGCGGCATGATGGGAAAAAGGACCAGTTGCATCCTCACTGCATGCAGCTGTGGTAAGTGAAGTGCAACATGAATGCCATACCTTAATTCTCCTTGAGTGATGAGGGCCTGGGTGAGCCTTGAATCGAAAAAGAAAAGAGGATTGTGTGAGAGTTAGAGAAACTTCGCACCCTTGAGTCACAGAGAAGACACCTCTGAGCGGTGAGATGTTAGGCAGCAAGTGGGGAGGCTGGACGCATCTCACAGGGAAGATTTGTGTTACCAGGGATCATGAGAACCTCACTGAAGGGCTCCTGGTTGGATATGGGGTGGCCTCCATGCTGCTTCTGATCTGCTCCGGCCCAGACGGGACATCTGAGAGCTGGTGCTTCCCCTTGCATATGGGCTGCCAGGGTCCATGGACCAAGAAATGCCTCAGTACCAGGCTTTTGGCAACGGCACAGACGACCCACCTTAGCCCTGGCCTTCTATGGAGGTCTGTGAGAAGGTGTGTTTTCTCATGGTGTGGATGAGCTCAGCTCAGGGCTGCTGTTCCTGCTGGGAGTGCAGGGTGAGGGTCTCTCACTGCTTTCAAAGGAATTCATTCAAACTTAGGGCAAGTCTCCTGTTCAGAACTCGTCATCCTTTACTCCTGGAAATAGGTCTTTTTCTCTTGGTTTCTGTGCAAATCAACTCCTTGCACTTTCCATCTCCGGCATATTGTGGTGAAGCCGACCATGTAATTGTGCGGGTGTGCCAGAGACGAGTTTATAAACACACACACACACACAAACACCTTCTGAACTCCCAGCACACAAAACACCCTTCAGTTATGCTGCTCCCCCCATGAACCAGGTGATTATGTTCCCTCAAGGGTTAAGGTTGATTTACCCCACGTCTGTTTTCTGAGCATCGCGTTTCCCTTGCCTGATACAGGGAGAGCAATCGGCTCCGCCAAGAAAGACAGCTTCTGCGGCAGCTGATTCTTGCTTTATTGATATTTATCACTAACCTTTCACCCCTCCTCTACACCCGTGGTGACCGCACAAGTGGGCAATTGGGGTTCCCCTTGCGTTCACGTGTTTGAATCACAGAATCACCTGGTTGGCAGAGACCTATCAGATCATCGAGTCCAACCGTTCCCCTGCACTGCCAGGGTCCCTGACCCCTGGCCCTCAGCACCACCTCCACACGGCTGGGAAACCCCTCCAGGGATGGGCACTCCACCACTGCCCTGGGCAGCCTGTTCCAAGGCTTCACAACCCAAAAAAGAAAAAGTAAAGAAGTTCTCCCCAATATCTAACCTAGATCTCCCCTGGCGCAACTTAAGGCCATTTCCTCTTGTCCTGTCACTTGTCACATGGGAGAAGAGACTGACCCCCACCTCGCTCCAACCTCCTGTCAGGGAGTTGTCGAGAGCCAGAAGGTCTCCCCTGAAAAGCCTTTTTTCCAACCCCGCCAGGTTCCTCAATCGCTCCTCATAAGACTTGCTCTCCAGACCCTGCTCCAGCTCCGTTGCCCTTCTCTGAACATGCTCCAGCACCTCAACATCCTTCTTGAAGTGAGGGCCCCAAACTGGACACAGTAATCAAGGTGTGGCCTCACCAGACCCTTATATAGGGTCTTCACTCACCATGGATCCAGATGGGGATTTCTGAGCTCCCAGGGCACCAGGGCGATGAACCTGTGATGGAGCCAATAAGGAAGGGTCACTGCTTTCTCCTGGATCACACCGATGGCTCTGCTCTTGCACACAGGCCAGCCCGAAGCCACTGCGGTGAAACGGGGTCTTCACTGTGTGTCTCTCATGCTCTGCAGATCTCCTGGCTCTAATGTGCCTTGGGAGTGCAGAGCCAGTGTCTGAATTCACATTTGCCTGTGGAAAGGGAAACAGCATCCTGCTGAGCACCTAATACTATATATACACAACAATAATATTATTATAATTATGATAATATTTATATATATTATTTAGCACTGGGCAATTAATTTATTGCGATTTCAAAGAAATAAAAAGCCACCAAAAATGTTGCAACTTTGAACTTTAAATGCCTCCCCACACCAGCCATGCCCCAGTAACACACCTGCTATCCCCAGTGCATCCAACTGGATTAAGACAGCTATTAATGCCTATTAATTAATCCGCCGGTTGTTTGCAGTGCTCAGGATTTTGGCCAATAGATATTTAAGGCACACGCAGTAAAGCTTGTACACATAGTTACTGGCCTGGCTCATCAATTGTTGGTTCTTTTTCATATTAGCAACAGGAAATTATCTACTTGCTGCTGTAAAAATGATAATATTCTTTGCTGCTGGATGTCTCCGTGTCCAGCAATTACTCCCTGAAGCGCTGCAGTGTAGCTTTGGTGAATGCTTTTATATAAAAACAAAAAAAGCAGTGAATTTATTGGTAAAGGAAGAAAGCTGGGCACCTCCTTGCACCCAAACCCCAACCTGCCAGGAGCACACGAGGGAGAGGGGAAAAATCAGGATGGGGTGCAGTTATTTAGCGCTATTCCACCTTTTTTGGTGCACAAACAAAGGACTGGATTCATCTCAGTTAAAGTCACTTAGAAATATATGTCATTGGAACAGGCTGCCCAGAGCGGTGGTGGAGCCCCCATCCCTGGAGGGGTTTCCCAGCCGTGTGGAGGTGGTGCTGAGGGACATGGTTTAGGGACCCTGGCAGTGCAGGGGGAACGGTTGGACTCGATGATCCTAAAGGTCTCTTCCAACCAGATGAAGATTCTGTGATTCTGAGATGTTCCGATGGTTAAAGTTAAGGGAAAGTAAATCCTAAATGAAAGACATTCCAAGAAATGCTGGTTATTCCCACCCTGGACATCAGGTATGCAGGGCTGATAGTCCTGTTGTGCGGGATTTTAACTAGCGGGATGATAACTTCACCTAGTGGCTAATGAACCCAGGAAGTTTCTGACTCACCAAAATTATTTTGGTCCAATTAAAATTGAAATTATTCCCTGAAAGATGGCGAGGGTGACAGAAGGAGGATTAAAAGACCAGTCAGCGATGCGCTGGCTCAGATTGCTCAGGGCAGTGCCCATCTAGGGTGGTTTTTGTGGGACAAGAAAGAGAAACATCTCCCAGAGGTGGGCTGGGCGGGTCAGACGGCACCATCACCTGAGACCATGTGGATGTTCCCGTCCACCCTGCACTGGGTCTCAGCTCATCCTCATACCAGCCGGCTCTAAAACCTCTGTTCTTCAGCACGGGTCCATGTTCAATTCGCAGACGTGCGAATAGCGTCACAAGGCAGCGGCGGAGCAAGTCCACGGGTTGCCAAGACCTCGCCGAGGTTCTGAAGGCGACCCGTGTGCAGGCGATTGCATAGAGCTGCCATTTACCGGGGTGGCGGGAGATTGCAGGGGGTAATAACTCTCCTTCATTCTGTAATTCCTACGCAATTTGAGCAGTTTCCTGCTCGGAGATGCCAGCAATAAGGAACCTCAACGAGAAATAGAGAGGCTGCTGCTTTCTAAAGGGATGATTTACTGATGGCAGGTGGCAGCGTGAAAAAGGAAGGCAAGGAGAGAAGGGAGAAAAGGAGGAAAGGAACAGATAAAATTACGACAGGAAAGAAAAAAATGGAAATAAATGAGGGAGTAAAGAAGAAATATTACTGCAAAGAAAAAGGGGCAAGAAATAGAGAAATAGAAAAAGCCAAGGCAGGAAAATTACATGACTTTGTGTTTATCCACGGGGAGACGACCTGGGGCATTTATCTGAATTAACTCTGAAAATGAGTAAGTTTAACTGCAGAGGAGCTGGGAGATGGAGGAGGCAGGAATTGGCTGGCACGGTCCCATCACACCAAAGAAGCGGCTCGTCCATGGAAAGAGTAACCAGCCACCTCTTCTCACAGGGGCTCGTGTGCCTGGGCTCGTCCTGCCTCTTTCTGGCAGTTCATTTGCTTCCCCCGTTAACTCCTGCCAGCCACAAATTGCACCTCTGAGATGAAGCTCTTGGGCTATTACAGGCTGCTTCTCTCTGGGGCCCCATGAACCTTCTAACAGGTAAAATTCGTGATTACAGCTGCTGCTGATGGGAAAACAACTGGCTCCATTTCGCTCCCTTTGCATCGCCCTCCGCTGAGTTCGGTTTGGCTGCGGGAGGCACCGGGGGTGAGAGGATGCGGGAGCTGCAGGGAGCGAGGGGCTGCTGCTGCTTCCCTGCCTTCGGACCACACCGTTCCCTCCTCCTGAGGATTTGTTAAATGACTCCACGCAGGGACATGGGTGAAGCCTGGCGAAGTCTGCGCGCCGAGAGCATCCACCACAGCTAAATTCCAGAGTTTCAAATGGAGCTGCAGATTCGGGACCCCCCAAACTCATGGTCTGTGGGTGCAGATTAACCATTCCCAGACAAGGGAAGTGGTGCATCCAGGAGGAGAAGGAAAGCTCGTGGCACAGGCCACCATCTCCAGAGCTGCAGCTCACACACATACACGCGTGTGTGGGGTGGGTGGGCGTGCGTGCGTGTGTTTGTGCCGGGGGACCTCTCGTGGCTGCTGCAACATCGTTTTTTCCAGCTTTGTGATTCAGCGTGGTGTTACTCTGCAGAGCCAGCCGGGAGATGGCTGAAGCGATGGGAGCAAAAGCAACTGTTCAGCAGACGACCTAAACCACAGCGAGATCTCCTCCAACAGGGTCTCCTCATGTTGAGCTACCCCCTCACTGGCATTCCTAGAAATACCGTTGCTAACGCTGTTCCCAGCAGTAGCCGTTGGAACATCCAAGGGATTTTCCATTTCAGTTTCCAAGGCTGTCAGTATTGTGTCTCTCAGTATTTTGGAACAGGCTGCCCAGGGCAGTGGTGGAGTGCCCATCCCTGGAGGGGTTTCCCAGCCGTGTGGAGGTGATGCTGAGGGACAGGGGTCAGTGGGGACCTGGCAGTGCTGGAGGAGCGGGGGGACTCGAGGAGCTTAAAAGACTCTACCAACCTAAATTATTCTCTGATTTTGAAAAAACCCCGACATTCCCTCCATCGCACAGCAGCACATCAGTATGCAAAGGTGTTCGAACAGCACTGGGTGAACGCGTTCTCCCTCTCTCCATCACTGGGGCTGGTGTCACTCAGTGTGTGGTGTTGGGGTAGGGGCTCCCAGCTGGGCTGGATCGTGCACTTACGGTTATAAGGATGTTCAAACTGAAGGGTGCTCAGTTTGGTACATGGCAGTGGAGCATGGTTTGGGCTCTCAGAAGAAAATGCATGCCCAGAAGAGCAGAAAAAAGAGTGAAATGTGGTTTTAGGGCTCAGACAGCCACACTGCAGCAACACTACAACTTAATGCCCATCAGCTGAGCTGAGTAACTGCTGCTACCAGCCTGCACGCACCCTCCAACCTCACTGAAAGTGATAGAACATGTCTTGGGGCAGGTACATACGCACTTGTAAAGCAGTTCTAACTCCTGGCTGTGGAACCAACCTCTACTTTGCTACTGTGGTAACAAACCACTTCAGCTTTTTAAGCGGCAGACCCTGAAGGAAGCGGTGAGGTGAGCCACCTTGCATCACGTTTCCTCTGGAACAGTCACCTTGGCTCAGTGGAGCCACAAAGGCTTGTTCAATTACAGTCTGCTCTTGTTGGCGAGTTCTTAAAAATGAGAAAGTCCCCAAATTCCTGCTTAGACCCTAAAATCCTCTTCTTTAAGGGGAGGCACACTTTGGACTCCAGATTTGGGCTCAGGAGGTCTAAAAGGCTAAAAGGTCTAAAAGACTAACGCTGTGCAGGGAAACCTGAGGGTCTGTGGACTATTCTGAGACATCTGAGGAAAGTAAGAAGGAAAAGGAAATACGCTGGCAGGGAGTAGGGCTTAAATTGTCTCCTGAGGGCTGCACTGTCCCTGGAGTATCACAAGTATGATTTAAAAAGTACTGAGAGTCATCAACTATTCCGTCAACCAAGCCCAAATAATGGGACAGATGCCATGGCCAGATGGGTTCAGATTAGAAAGAGATTGTCCTTTTTTTACCACCCCCACCCCCTAACAGTGGGTAATTAAAAAACAGTTGCCCAGGGCTCTGGGGGCGTTCCCCCTTCCCCGCCTGTACGCAAAGGACAAGGGTGGCCATCACCCTCCTGCCCAGTTCCCACGTCCAAGGAGTGGTGTCCTTCGGGGATGTGGGAGGAGCTGCCCCAGGACTCGGAGAACTGGGTGAGAGGTGTGCACCCCAGTTCCTTCCAGTCTATCACCTATCTCCATACTGGTCTACTGCTCAGAACTGCTGGGGAAGACATACCTGGCTAGTGTCCTGCTGTGGTTGTCCTTCCACCCTCTCCTCCACAGACTGGAGGTGCTCCATGGACTGGTTTCCTTGCACATCTTCTTCTGGGTGTGGTGGGGGCAGAGCCAAGCTCTGCAGAGGGTTATGGATAAACAACAACACAGTCTCACTAATTCCCAGAGCAGAAGATGGAAAGCAAGACCCTTTTCTGAGCTCCGACACTGATTCGTGCAGAGATCCTTATCCTTTCTCTAACTTAGCTTTTCACTGCGGTAAAATACGGGCAAAACTCACAGAGTTGCAGTGATTTGTCCAATCAGGCTCTGAGAAATGTAATCCCTTTGTATCTATTAAATCAGCACAAATGGAAAAGTAATTAAAAGTCACTGAACAGGCATTTACATACACTACTGAGAGAAGTGTTTGTCCCTCTGGAGTCTTTCTCCTTCCTTCTTCCCTCAGATGACTTCTCCAAGGACCCAGGAGAGTTTCCTAGGGACTGGTGCTCAGGTTCAGAACCACCAGCAGATGGACCCTGTGGAGACCAAAGAAAGTTACTGCTTTTTCTAAGTCAAGACATCATCCACAAGACACTGCTTTATCAACACCGCTATTTATTCAATGGCAGGCTCAGAGACAGCAGGACAAGGCTGGAGAGCCGAGGTGCCAAGACTTGCATCTTACTCAAGAAGTGCCAGCAAGGATGGGTTGGACAGACTGCAAGGATCCCCCATGGCTTGGAGGGCTGCTTTGATCCCTTTTGCTTTCTGTTTGAAGTCCAGCCTACATAGGCTGGCCTAGATGAGCAGAGAGGTCCCAAACCCTTTCTGCCAGATTGGGTTGGGCTCCCAAAACCCAACAGATACAGCTTTGGTGTCTCTGTACCCCAAATCCCAGCATTGGTGGCTCCAGGATTGCTGGCACAAATCCAGTTTGTGTCTCTTGGTGCAAACACATCCATTGGTGAGCCATTCATTCCCTCTCAAGCCCTTAAAATGCTGTCACCCAGGCTGCAAAGAACCAGAAAAGCACCATGTCTCACCTGAGATCATAGCAGGAGCCTGGAGCTGAGAAGGAATGAGCCTGTCTCACCCTGTTAAAGTGCCTGAGCAACTGGGTCATCACTGAACCAACCACCAAGGAAGACAAAATCATCAGGAGCTGGCTCCAAACACCCCCACTGCTCTTGTGCTCCACTTAGAGACAACACTTCCTACCAGTGACCTACATGGGTTTATGGAGAGGGAGTCACTTCTTGGCTGTCATAAAAATAGGATGAGAAAAGCCCCACTGCAGCTGCGGACACTGTTTCCTGCACTATCTCTTATCAGCACCGTCTAGTACGGGCAAATTAAGATCCATGACTCCTCCAGCAGCTATGAGAGGTGACCTGGATACAGGAGACACGCACCAAGGTTATAGCCTCCAAGTGAGAAGTTGCAGGGCAAGTTCAACGGATAGCCATCATGGGGATGGCTTGAAACCAGCCCAGCCTGTGCTGGTGTTTTGCTCAGAAGACAAGAAATAGATGTGGTTGGGTGGAAAGAACGAAAGGATGAGGATCAGCAGGAGGCATCACTGGGGCATGGACTGGGAGCTCACAGGCCGCTGGTACACAATCTCATAATATTATTGCCACTGCAGACCAGATGGACAGGAGCACAGATCTGCATAACTCCACTTCATCTGCTCTGCTGTCTATTTGCACCTGAGGGAGTCCTCCAGACACGGGCATCCTAAACTGAGCCTTCACCTCCGGGCTCTGGGATACTTCTGGCACCTCGGTGCTGGCCAGGACATCGTGAGGAGTATCAAACACCAGCGAATCCTGCAACATCCAAAAAATCGGGCTGGTGTGGCAATGACAAATCTGACTGCCAGGATCCACACATGTGATGAGCTGGATTGTGATGGGTTGTTTCTGCCCCATCCCTCCAGCACGCTCTGTCCCACCTGGGCACCTTCCTGAAGCACGACAGAGTGAGTAGTCAGCAATTCCCAGCTGGCCATCTCCAAGCCTTCCTTCCAAGCTAGTCCTACCCACCCTGGGATCCCTTTTGCTTTTGAGGCCGCCCTTGTGATCGCTTCTCGTGCTTTCAGTGGCTTTGCTCCCCTCACACATCCACCACTCCAACAACCCCAGCCCTCAGAGGGCATGAGGAGGCTGATGGCTTTGGAGGATGGCTTCTAGCTACCTCTGCCACCAAACAGGGTTGACTGGTTCCTTTATTTCCCCTGAAAAAAGAGTGCTTTGCAATCCCATCACTTTAACCTGAAGATCCAAGACCCTGGTATGAGCCATTAGTTTTTTCCAGCTTAACTGTTTCTTGCAGTGGGTGCAAGCCACTTGACAACCTGCTTGATGACCGAGGTGACCCTGAAGCCTTCAATGATTCATTTCTGTCTCTCTTTCATGCCCTTCGAGGTCTGCCTGCCCCCAGATGATGACAGATGACCATACTCACGCTGTGCTTTGTGGCATGCGGAGCTGGCTGGTTTCTCCCAGAGCTCGTGCTTGTCCTGGAGCCACCCAGCTGCTGCACCAGCCCATCCAGCCCATCCCGCAGCAGCGCATTGGAGAGGTCTTTTAGCAGTGCCAGCTGCAAACAGTGGAGAACATTAAGGCAGTAGCCCAGTGTTCCTGATACACGACAGTGCAAGTGCAGCCACCCTGAAACGATGACTGATGCATTCCTAGCGGGGGTCACGGGGCACATGGTGATGTGATGGACCCTGACAGCCAATGGCTGACTTAAATGCAAGGATCTACAGTTTGGGCATCCAGGAGCCAACTGATGGTGCTTACATGGTGGCTCTCCCCGCCCTAAATAAAACCCCTACGTTTGACCAGATCGGTCAGTCCCTCACCTCCCTTGGTCACATCTTCAGAGCTTACAGAAAGGAGCTGAAAGTAATGGGCACAACTGTAAGTACCTGTCTAGTAGGTACTAAAACTTGAGCCTTATCACACTTTCTGAGCTTGATGGCAACCCTGAGAGTGGAGAGGGAGCCCCCTAGTCTAGCACTGCTGTGTTGCACAGTGATTATTCGCTATTACTGTGTTATGAGCTGAGGAACAACCCAAACTGGACTTTGTGCTGAACAGGACACACAGCGTGGCCAGAGCACCCAGAGGGCTGTGTGGGTCTCCTCTTGCTGGCTGTGCAGACCCAGTGCTGAAGCACAAGCCAACCCAGGTGGTAGCACCAAGCTCTGAATGGGTATTTGCCAAGTCTCAATGTCACATGGGCCTCAAAGCCACCACCCACCCCATAGCATAGCAGGACAAAAGCTGTCCAAGAAGCATTTAAGTAAGCTCTAAAAGGAAATGTAATAACCCTGCCTTCTTATGAGTGCCCGTGCTGGACCTGGGGAAGCACATGTCATCTCCAGAAGGAATAGATGGAAAAGTTTAATTACAGTCACCTCATCGGAAGGAAGGTCAAGGCATTACCTACCTTGATACCATTTGCTTCAAAAAGCCTCTCCAGATCCTGCAAGAGAAAAGAAGGATCAGAACTTCTCCTCCTGTCTCCTCCAGCCCAGGAAGCTGGTCCTGTGGATGGGGCACACACTGGGTCCCCTCTGCCATCCCAACCCCAGACAGAAAGTAAGGTGTTTCCAACATTAATATGGGCCATAAATGTTTTATTTACCTTCATTTCCACTCCTTTGCCTGGTGGACCGGGTTCTCCCTTCAAATGAACAAGAAAAACTCAGTAATTAAGTCATTATCCCGATGAGCAGCAAGAAGAGGAGCTCTGAGGAGGGGCAGGAGTCAATTTCTGGCCCTTTCTCTGCTACCAGCCCACTCTGTGACCCCAGACAAATTCTTGTTGGCTCAGAGAGTGGGTTTGAATCCCACCCTGCTCAGTTGGCTCCTTCATTCCTCCATTGGACACAGCCGCTGGCTGCATTTCATAGGGCAGGCCTGGACCAGAGCCAGACATGAGCATCATCAAAGTGAGGTTTGGATCAGAGCTTTGCACCATCCCCTTCTCCATTTCTTGGCCCTGCAGAACGTGTAAAAAGCAAAGTTTTTTGAGGCTTGTCAATGCCACTGGTGTCTGTGCAAAGGTAGCACCAAGGAGGAGGATGGCCAAGGTGTCACCATGGCTGATGGTCCCTTCTGGAGATGGCCATGGTGCTGGTGGCCATCCTACTGCCACATGTGGTCTGAGTCAAATAATCTCCAATGGGTTGGACTCCCAACAGCAAGTCACATAGATGGGCTGTCTGTCTCTCCTGGCATCGCGACACTGTCCAGGTGAATGATCCTGAGCCACCACCACAGACTAACTACAGATGAGCTGCAACAGCTGGGCGAGGAACATCTGCTGAGGCAGTGGCTGACTTGCCTCTCTGACGGGCTTCATTTCACTGAAATCTGGTGTCTGTGTCGACAGATTCCGGTGGAATGAAGGGCGCCAGGAAGGCCTCGATGGTGCTGCATCTCATGCGAAGGTGTGTGTGGGTGAAGGAGCCACAATGCAGGGGTGCACCAGCTGAACTGGGTACATCTGAGGCACAGCTCATGCGTGTCACCTGGGTAAGTCCTTGCCTGGATGTCGTCCCAATGAGGAGATCTACCTGTACCTGTTGATGCTGCTTTCTGCAGCATTTTCCTCTCCATTAAGTGAAGGAGTTGGTCCCACCTCTAAAGATCTCTAGATGTGTGTGGTATCAGAAGCCATTTCTCCTTCCATCCATTTCTGATGCACTCGTCAACTTGCAGGGGGAGGAAAGGAAGGAAACATCCCTGAACATTTGAGAAATTTCTTCCACCCGACTCCTGAACATCTTCCTACCTAAATGTTGTGTATCAGCTGAATCAAGTCGTAGAACTACAGCATCACCATGACCACAAGTTTATGAGCCCATCTCAGAAACTCTGATTTGAAAAACCAACCTTTTAGGGCATCAGAAGAGATCTGAGATGGGTGCTCTTCCCCTCCAGCCAGCCCAACACAACGGCACCAACACAAAGATGCCCCCATGCATTTAGGACATACCTTTGGGCCTGGAGGACCTCTTTCACCTTTCAAGCCATCCTTTCCGCAATCTCCCTGTAAGCCAGGAGGAACATGTTAGTTCTTTGTCCCCTCTAAAATTCCCAGTGGAGATGATGGTTTCATCAGGCATTGTGGTGTTTCTTGTGTGTTGGACCATGCTGGCCCCAGACTAACAACATCTTTTCCAGATGGACCAACGAGAATTTCTTGTAACTATCTCACTGACTCACACAATTTAGTTAGATTTGGAGAAAATCTACTCGTCACTTGAAACCTGTTCCTTCTGGTTTGGACCTGAAGAAGAGCTCATGTTCCTGACAGCTTTTCTGCTTTTCCCTTTTCCCCTACTCCCCCACCTAGGCTAATGATGGTACTACCTCTTCTGGCTAACCAAACTTTGACTCTATTTCCCTGCCATCACAGCCTGGCTGGTGAGGCAACACCATTTCATTAGTAAAGCCTGTGACTGGATGCTTTAAGTGGGGTTTGGGGAGGCAACAGCTCTTGCAGCTCTTGTTCTCCCACAGTCCATCACATGCTTTGCCTGTGATTTATGAGTCCTGCAGCTAATCCAGAACACGGGCAGGGCAAGCCCAGGTCTGCCTGCAAAGGACCCATCTAGATACACGCTCTGCACCTCTCTGGATGAGCCTTTACTCTCCGCACAGCAAAAGGCAGTAAAAATCGCTGCTCAACCGTGAACATGAACATGAGTGAGAACAAGCCTTTTGAACCCTAAGGGGACCTGGCTGTTTGATGGAGTGAGATGGTTATGCATTAACAGAGAAGGATCTTGCCATACCCTGGAGCAATAAGGCTCTTCCTAGTTTTGAGGTGAACAGGGGGTGCATGGTACCCCCATGTGCCACTCCTGAACACACCACAATTCAAGTCATGCAGCATACACAAGAGACAAGAGAACAGGAGCTAAAAAAACATGAAAATGGGGCTGGGACCACGAAATGGGGTAATTTCAAACAGCATGTTGGTACGGTTGGGAGTGGAGAGCTGCAGTATATGGAGAGGCATCACCAGAAGGCACTGACTCCTCACTCCTGGCTTGTCCTCAGCTCCGAAATCACCTGAAATCACTGTTTTGCACAGGAATGATACCGCTGAAGGTGGCTGGTAGCATTTTGCCCAGTGTGGAGCAGCCTCTCACAGACCCTGCCAATGCCTCATCCCTGGATATGTAAGGTAAAGTCTTGCACAGCTCTCCTGAGAGGCTGAGGCTCCTGGTCCTAAGGCAGAGGGGTGGCTTTACCTCCGCTGAAGCCAACAGGGTGAAAAAACTCCTCTTTGCACACTCATATACTGAAACACCTTCACGATCACCTGAATAACCTTCCAAAATCTCTTCCAGCCTTATTTTTGATGAAGCTGGTTTGAGTCACTTGCTCTTCATCTTGACCCAGCTTAATGTTGGGCCTTTCATCCAAAGAAAAACTCCATGCTAAGGCACAGGAGGGTCCTGAGCATGAGCCATCCCATCCCCTTCCTAGATGACATCCATCCCTCTGTCCTGACTGTAGAAGGAGCCCAGATGTCTTGATTGCACAACAGGTAGTGATTAAAGGTATCAGATGGGTTCATAGCTAGCGTTGAGTCTCTGCCGTGTCACAGGCTTTCTGCAGCATCAGTAAAAGCCACTTGGGGTGGGATTCACGCAGCTGCTTAGATAAGGGCAGGAGGGAAGTCCACTCTACAACAGGCACTGTCTAAAGCAGTAAGTTCTGGCAATGTGACCTCTCTGTGGTACTCAGGAGTCACAATAAGTCTCAATGTATCCCTTCCCTGAACAAATGTGTAAGTCAACAGAAGAAGTAGGTGTTACTCACAATGCTTCCAGGAGTCCCAGGCAGCCCAGGCTCACCCTGCGAAGATACACCACCACCATCCCCCACCCCCCAAAAAAAAATAGTGAATGATGCAGTTCAATGTTCTAGTCCCCTAACAGGCTCTCCCTCATGCAGGGTTATAAACGGGAATGTGCAAACCTACAGATTCGCCCTTGTCTCCCTTCTCTCCCGGGATTCCCTAGGAGGTGGAGAGAGAGGCGGGGTGAGAACAAGCTGTGGCAGGGGGTCTCAGCGGTCTCTCCTTGCCAGCTCAGCATCTGACAGACTAACAAGCCTGTCTTTGAGCAGCTGAGCTAATGAAATCTGGATTCCAACACCTCTCCTGCGGAGGAGGTCTCTGGTATTTAATAAGGGGTGAGATGATTAGCCTCTTCCTCAGCGGGCAGGCTCGTTAGGGACTGCCCTCTCGTCAGCAGCTCAGTCTCACAAAGTTTGGAGAAACACCATGCCTTTGAGCCCTCTGACAGTGTAGCTGGTCTTAGCCAGTGTATTCCAGAGCTTTTAGAGCGGGATCAGACAGATGGAGTGTAAGTGCCTTGTTGTCCTTCCTTCCCCACCACACTGACACCACGTTAAGCGTTTCGTTTCCAGCGGCGTGGGGCTGGGGAAGGTTTTGCACGCTCAGACCCCCACAGCACACAGTCCTGCCAATCCTGTTCTCTAGTTAATCAAACAAGAAGGGAGAAGCAGCCTTAATCCTCCCGTTGAAGAGGAGATCCCCCTCCCAGCAGAGGGGGAGGGAGTTTTCCATGCCTTCCAGACCGGAAGACAGAAAAATACACGGCTCTGTCTTTGATTGGCATTGCACTATCCCATGCCCACCCTCTCTCCACCGCTCCTTTAGGGATTGTCTTACATCCTTCCCAGGTTGTCCTGTATCTCCTTTCATCCCCTTCTCTCCAGGTCGTCCTGGGAGTCCAGGCGGCCCCTGCAAGAGGAGCAATCAGAAATAGAGCACGTCCAGCAGCTCCAAAAAGTAAACCAAACAAAAGTGCTGTCCCCTCCTCCATGATTTTTCACCCAGGAAAGAAATATCTGCTCATGGATGTTTCTAAGTGGGGAGTCTCAGTGGGATGAAGAAGTCCTCTCCTCCTGCACAGACCATGCCTGGGCAGCAGGAGAGCAGCCTCCACCACTAACCTGGGCAGGAAATTACAATGGTAGCAATTGTTACCCTGATTCCTCTCTCTCCTGGTTCTCCAGGGACACCAGCTTCTCCCTAAAAGAGAGGAGGAGGAGCTCTCAAAAGTTGGCTTCCATCGGGTTGAACCTTCATTGATGATACTAATTCTATTGCACTTACCCCTGTAGGAACCAGTTTAGAGGAAGAGCACCAAGTCCACCTACCATCCCAGTGGCTCTGAAGCAGGTAAGATCTCCCCTTTGGCATTGCTTAATGCTTGGAAAGCCAGGACAAAGGCAGCCTCATGGTCATGTGGGATGTCTTAAATTAGGGGCGGTGTTTCACAACAGCCCCATAAATGAAGTAAATGGGGCAGGGTGACAGTAGAGTGTTCATAGCTAGGAGTAGAATGAGGTTATTTACACCAAACCCCACTATTGTTTGTGGCAAACTGTTTTCTGCACCTGCTACAGAGCATAAAGAATGATCTCCCCCCAAAAAACACAGTTCAGATCTTTTCTGGCCTTTCTTTTTCAGCCTTTAGCTTTGGAAAATGTACCCAGAGCTAAAAATAAGAGAAAGAAAAGCCAAGGGCAAGATGAAGAGGATTCTTTGTAGTCTCACCTAACCCAAGGACAAGTCAACAGGAAATAAAATGAGCAGGGGTCAGCTTCAAAACAAATCCAAGGCGGTGTTTTTCCATCTGTTGCTGAACTAACCAGTGCAATGCCTCATCCAGAGGGTTTGAGGGCGTTAAAGGTTTATGTGGGCTGACTAAATTCATGGAAGCAAAATCTACCAAGAGCGACAAAACCCATGAGCCATCGCCTCTCACACAGGACATCCTGCTTTTGCATTCTTCCCAGGACCCCCAGGAAGCTGGTCGCTCTTGCAGGTGCGATGCTGGGCTGGATAGACCTTCACTCTAACTCAGCGCAGCCCTTCTCCTACACTGCTGCACCCAGCGCTCCGGCTGCCAGTGAGCCTGCTGCGTTTGGTACCGATGTAACTCGGGAAGGCGTGGGCTCCCCAGTGATTACCTTGCTCCCAGAGGTGCCTTTCTTCCCTGCTTCACCCTACAACACAACGCAGAAGTGCTAGGTTACATTTTCACCCAGGACCAAGTTTTTTACCCTAATTTCCGACTTGGCCTGAGAGCTCTTATTCTGCAGTCACCGGTGACTCAAGTCAGGGGTGCTGGGCAGCAGAACCTCAGGATCAGAAGCATGGCTGCTGCTTTCCTCTCAAGCCTTCTCTTGGTGATCCTATTCCACTTGATGCTCAGGGATCAACTCAGCCCTTGGAAGCGAGGAAAGGTCTTCACTGCCCATGGCTAGGAGAGGCTTTCCAGAAGCCAGTTACGATGCTTTCCGGAGAGGCCACCTCGTTTGATCGTAAGGGGGAGCTGTTATGCCCTAAATCCAAAAGCAAACCCTCCAGGGCTGTTGTGGTTGCGCGCTGCGCTAGTTCCCTGCACATCAGACATGTCTCAATGACCAAACCCATGATGTTGAATAACAAGAAATGTTGTGTCCAGGCAGTGTAACACAAGTATGGTGGCGCCACACACTGCTTCCTCCCAGACCAAGGGTAAAGGCGCTCAGCCCCGAGACACAGCCTAAACCACACCCTAATCTGCGAAGGAGCCACCTCCACACTTGCAGTGAAAGAGCTGACAAAGCAAACGAGAAGTTAGATGCTGTGATGAGCAAACCATCATGCCCAATTAGAGGTAGTTTATCCAGTCTCGTTTGTGACCGCTGTTGTGCCAAGACTTGTCTCTTCCCCAACCAGGCCTGTATAACACGCGTGTTTCTGACTGGTACCTTCTTGTCACTTGCTCCTACTCGCTATTGCAAGGCCATAGCCTGGGGTTGTTGGCTTGGTACAGTGGTGTACCAAGGGGTTCAGCAGGACCATCTGACTGGACCGTTAGCTTCTACTTACATCTTTACCTCTTAGTCCGGTCTCTCCTGGTTTCCCAGGTAATCCTGGTTCACCTTTCTCTCCCTTCAGACCTATATCCCCC
Organism: Bucorvus abyssinicus; assembly: GCA_009769605.1. NCBI lineage: Eukaryota > Metazoa > Chordata > Aves > Bucerotiformes > Bucorvidae > Bucorvus > Bucorvus abyssinicus. The sequence goes on from CM020025.1 coordinate 1,812,155, forward strand.
TAAAGAAAACAAGACTGTTGTTACGGTCCTCTTCTGCATTTCACAGTCCTCACAATTTAGACATCGTGGGGTAGATTCAGACAACATGCCAGGCCCCATGGCCATGCAAGTGCTTCCGTTCTCCTGACTGAAGCTTGGGCTCAGAGCATCTACTCTGCACTAGGAAGGACGGTGCTCATGGTATTTGCTAAGTGGACTGGGCTGAAAAGCATCCATCTCTAATGTAGTCCCATCCAGACTCCATGAGCAGCCTTGGCCAACACCGCAGGACAGACACTCTTCCAAGGGTCTCCACCACCAGGAAGCTTTGCAGCTCAAATGAGGTGGCCCGTTAGTGGAGACCCAGGAGATAACTCCGGTCTCGAGAGCAGTATGGACACAGGCTCAGTTCCTGTTCCATGTTTTAACTTCCACTCCCACGCAAAATCAGTTGGGCTCTCACGGATGGGCACCCACGCATCTGCTCTGCTCAATGTTTGCACAACAGAGGCTTTCTCATCACTCAGCCCACCTCACCATGCCTTCTCCCAACCCAGAAGTGCTTCTTACTGCCTTCTCCACTTCGCAACTGCGTTAACACATCTTGTTAACACAGCCTGTCTTGGATGCAGCTCGTTTATCTCTGTTGCCATCCAATCTCTCCATGGCCATGAAGCTGATCCAGCCTAAATATCCCCGTTCCCTGGGCTATGTATCATGCTGTAACCCTTCCCTAATCCATATGTTCCCTCAGCCAAGCCCAGGGAGCAACGCTGTGTGAGAAATGTACGCAGCGAGAGAGACTCACTGAACAAACACCGCATTTGGGATGTTCTCCACACCTCTCTTGACCAGTTTTGAACCTTTGCTAGAAGAAATCCCACAGGCTGGGATTTGCAGAATTTTTTAAGGCCTCATTTCTTGCACCTGCTCATTGTTTTTCTATGCAGGGCTCTGGGTGTCATACGGACACTCCAGCGAAGCAGGATTTCTCCAGACCTTTCAGCTTTTGCACGCTCCCTATTTTTGATACTAGCCCCATGGCAAAGACAAAACCTCGAGGACTCAAATTGCTTTGGGTGACACAGACACCAGCCATGAGACAACGCTTTACGCGTTGCAACCAGTGCGTCCACTCACCTTCTGACCTGGTTTGCCAGACAAACCTACGTTTCCCTGCAGAAATACAGACCGTTAGTCACATGACAAGAATGATAGAGGTAGAATAACTTCAGATGAAGCTCCTCTGTTGTATCTACAGGGCGTAAACATCACACTCAAGGCTGTAAAGCTGCACTTTGCAGGGATTAGCAGCTGAAACGGTGTAGTAAATGCAGAGGAGGGGAAAACGGATGGTGTCCAACAGAAGAGGAGCTGCTGTAAGCACACACTGTCTAGATACACCTGGCTTCCCCACTTTGAAACCATTAATACTTGGATGACTACCTTTGATCGAGGGGTGGGGACCTCAGAGGTACTCGGTTTTGTGAGGTTTTGCCGGCTTAAAATGAAAGGGACTATTAATATCCCCGTAGGAGGGAACACCAAGGAATTAACCCAATCCAGACTAGACATCGGTGAACTCACGTGGGAGCCACTAGACTCTTGCACCTTCTTAAGACCAAAAGTCAGGAAGATAATGGTCAAGTTCACCTTCAGGACACAAAGCCATTGGAAATGGGGCTTCCTTGGCTTTGCTGTTGGCAGAATCACCAACTGAGCATTGATCACTAGTGCTTTCTTCCAAACTCATGAGCAATCCTCTTTCTGCACCTCGGAGAAGCCCCCCTTAGCACTGTCCTCCACAGTCGGGTGCGAACTACCCCATCGCACAAGACCACCATAGCATCACCAACCACAGGGTCAACAGCCCAGCTCCTTGTCACCATCCCAGTACTAATTTGCTGGTGACAGGTTTTTTGGGTGAAGAACAGCAAATTTGCATGCATGGAGGTGACTTTTCGTCTCTGAACCTCCTGATTTGCACCCTTAGGCCTTCCCTTTCCACATCCAGCATGTTGCTCCACTCACCCTGTCACCTGGATCTCCCTTCAGCCCAGGTTGACCGGGAATGCCGAAACCTGGACTTCCCTGCAAAAATCAAGGAATACGTGTGTCTCAGCATAATGCCAGGGGAGCTTTTCCTCTTGGCACCTCTACGTATGGCAGAAACAGCGGGGATTAAACCCTGTGCTGGTACTACCTCTCAGTTTGTCCTTATGGCCACCACAAAATCCCTCTCCCCTCCTAACCACACACCCCTTGCCACCTCTGAGAAATGCTGTTGTGGAGAGCCAGCTTTCACCACAGTGCTATTTGGAGAACCCAGCACGTGCCTCAGTTTCCCCATCCTGATCTTGCAGATCTTGGCTGCAATTCTTCCATCGCCATGCACAAGCTGTGGTGGCATGACCCTGCTCCACTCATCATCTCACTTTTGGGGACATGTCCTCTGCCATGCTCACTGTTGGCAGTCTCCACTCCACCACCACTTTGCAGCCTCCTCAAAGCATTCTCCTCGACCACAGGCCACCGGGTGAGCTGAGCATTGGTAATTGCATCTCTCACTGACTTCCTTTCACGGACCTCTTGACTTCTACATGTAACAAGCCTCCCCTTGGCTTTCAGCACATGGGTGCTCCTTGTTAGCATGCCTTGGGAAGGAAGTCCATCTGCCTCAGTTTCCTTTGTGGACACAAACAAAATAAACCCTTTTACCCATAAAGGAGGCGCCAAGAAAAGCCAGTGTGTTACCTTCTCTCCTTTGTCTCCTTGTATTCCTTTGTCTCCTTGTGGTCCCAGGGCCCCTGTTGGCCCAACATCTCCCTGTGAATAAAGACATTCCCAAAGCTAATAACAACAGGCAGGAAGCCAAGCCCTGTTCACGTGACTCCCTAGAGCTGCATTCTGCACTTCTAACACACTCTGAAAACCATTCCCTTGCCAAATCCACCCACCCATCCATCTTTGGGATTGTACTGAAGCTTTTACTGTGGTACCTGGGCTTCTGCCGTACAAAACTCATCACAGTAGTTACACCCACTCCAGCCATGCAATTGAAAAGCACCATGTGTGCAATTATAGTAGTGTAAGCAGGATAAAATTAAGATTTTTTTATTTCTCTGCAGGCTGCTGGTGAGGTATCAAGAATAAAAAAAGAATTCAAGATATTCCAGGCCATGTTCCGCCATGAGGCCATTGCAAAAGTGAACGGTGTCCACTGTGCTACAGAGCAGATGTACAATACGGCCAACACAGTCAGGGAACATCTGTCTCAGACATCTCCCTGGTTGGAGAAATTCCATTTCCTCCAATCACAGGGAGGACAAACACTGGGTCAGGGACCCAGTGGGGAAATCTCCATCTGCAGCGGTGCTCAGCACACAAGGTCCTGAGCAACCTGGCCCAGCTTTGAAGTTGGCTCTGTTTGAGTCGGACTAGAGACCTCCAGAAGTCCCTTCCAGCCTCAGCTGTGCTTGGATTTTATGTCAACCCCTCCCTTGGCTGGAAAGCAGCTTCTGTGAGTGGGCTGGATCTGTGCTTCTGTGATCTCTGCCTTCTAAAATGAGCACACGGAAATCCCAGATTTCCCCATGGACTGGAGCTATAAAGAGACTGCCAAGGTAATAAAAGCAGAAGAAATATCAGCAGGGCAAGACTATTGCCAACCTCTCCTCCAGTCAATCACAAGGGAGATACGATTCTGATGGTGGAACATGGTCCAGCCCTCATTTTTCAGGTGAAGATCTCACCTCAGTTTCAAGCAGTGCTAAGTGATGGACTTACCCTGACGCCTTTCTTGCCTGGAGGTCCCAAAACCTGAGGATAAAGAGAAACCACAGAAATGTTCTCATATTTGGGAAAAAAGATCTCCCTTTCAAAGGACAGTCTATTCATGTTATCTTTTCTAAGCAAGAGAACCTCAGCCTGGCTCTGGGATAGGAAACCCGTCACCTGCACTGGGTCATAAAAAGTCAGAAAGGGCTACAAGCCAAATTCTAAACATAGTGAAGCTTGTGAAGGAATCCCACCAGCTTCAAAGGCTTTAACTCCAGGGATGAGACTGAACAATCACTAACATGCAAGGGGCAATCGGCCAATAGCTGCTCTGGCCTTTGCTAGCACACACCAAGGTCCAACTTTTGGACCGCCATGAATGTCAATGACTGCACTATGACCTGGCAGAGAAGCCCTGAGCTGGGTTTAGGGACTACAGAGCTGTATTCCTACCTAGTGTCTCCAAGACAATTCTGTAAGTCTTGCTAGGAAGGAAACCTGCTCATTCAAGCGTCCCCCAGGACACATCACTCTGTCCTGGTGGTGGGTCTCAGTCCTTAATGTAACCTCCAGTTGCTTCCACAGCCGTGCTGTGGAGCACTAGAGATGGACACCACCAAGGTTTCTCCTTAAAGCATTTGGAGGGTCATGAAGAGGAGGCTGTAGGAGCTCTGTTTCCTCATGGGAATGAGGCAAATAAGACCCATCAGCAGCACCTCTTCAGCAGGGACCAGCAACTCTATTGACTGGGGACAGGCCTGAACCACAGGGCTTCAGTGGTGGGAAGGCTTTATCCTTATGTTTCCTGCACATCAGTGAAGATCCTTTGAGGAGCTGGTGAGCAGCTGTGGTGCAGGGCTGGGAATACAAGAAGTGGAGCAATGGAGCAGAAGACATAGTTGGCTGGAGGGTCAAAGAAAAGGTCCATCAGTTCTTTCTGCTGTTAAGTGGGACACATCTTTCTTGGTGCGTGGTCTACTGGCACCACTGGCGGTGGTGTTGCATGGCTAAAGCACAAGAAGGGCTGTAATCTACTCATAGTTACCCCCATAGCTGGAGCACCTGGAAATCCTGGGTTCCCCTGTAAGACAAGAGGAGAAAAAATGAACAATCCAGGGCAATGAAAAATTTCTGCTCATTGGTCTCCTCCATCTGTTCCTTCAAACAGCTCAAAACTCATCTCAGAAGCACAAGAGCAAAACAGAGAGGAGACTCTGAGCTTGTGGTGAAGCTCAAGGGCATCCCTGCTGGTTTCATCTCTGCATAAGCTCCCCATAAACACTCAACTGCGCTTGCAAGAGCTGCACTCATGGAACAAGCTGGGGAAAGTCAGGACGTCTTCACCTGAGCTAGTGAAACGTTCTCATGCTGCTTGACTTACTTGCTCTCCCTTCTGCCCTGGAAGTCCTGGGAGACCCTGTAAGACATCGAAAGAGAATTTCCACCAGACAGAAAACAGGTTCAGCACTTTCAGTCCCTGCTGTAGTGAGAAGATCTCAGCCAGAGGGAGGGAGGGAGGAAACTCTTCAGCCCAATTTTTCACTGACAAGACACCTCTGCCCAACAGCTGCAAGGGCTCTTGGGTGGGAGATGAAATTCCCAAATCCCTCCTAGCCTGGCTGCCACCTACCAGGAGACCAAGTGCAGTGTGGCAAGCTCTCATCCCAGGTAAGGCTGTCAAAGATGGTCCTTTGCAAGCAAGAAAAGGTATGAAGACAGCCACGAGATGCATGGGAGTTACCAGATCAAGTCGGTGTTTTGCCTAACCTAGCACCAGGACTCTGCTCAGAGCTGGAAGCTGCAAGTGTCGGTCTCTTGTACCCCCAGGAACAAGCTACAGGACGAGAGGAAACAACCTCCAGTTGTTCCAGAGGAGGTTGAGGTTGTCCCTGAGGAGCCATTTCTGTCCCGCTGGGGTTGTGCAGGCGTGTCGCAGGCTGCCCAGGGCAGTGGTGGAGTGCCCATCCCTGGAGGGGTTTCCCAGCCGTGTGGAGGTGGTGCTGAGGGACAGGGGTCAGTGGGGACCTGGCAGTGCTGGGGGACTGAAAGATATCAAAGGGCTTTTCCAACCAAAAATGATTCTGTGATTCTACGATTCTGAGTACACGTACCCGCTGTGTTGCAGGCCCTGGCTCCCACGAGATGCACTGGCTCAAGGAAGACAAACAGCCTGTTCCCATTTTTCACTGCCGTAGCTATTAGGAAAAAATGCTGCCGTCTCCTTTGATCTTTGAGGTTATAACCAAATGCCTGTACAGAGCAAGTGCAGCTAGGGGAGCTGTAAAAACAGCAAACCTGAAATATGGCTCAATAAACCCAACCTGTGAATAGTCCGCATGGACTGGCAGCGAGTATTCACGGTTTGATGGTTGGCTTTTGCCAGCTGCAGACTGTCCCGGGGATTTCCCATTACTGCAAGGTCTACCCGATGCACAAGAGCTCCTTCAGCAGCAGCGAGCTCCCGAACCTTGCTGTTACGTGGCATGTAGCTACGTGGCCCAGTTACATCTGGCCAGACTGGGAGAAGCCTTTGGTGGGACCTCAAATTTCCTCCCTCTGGATCTCCAACCAGATACCTCAATGGCTCTGTCCTGAGCCCAAAAACAGAGCCAGCGCTTATTCCCCTCCTGCTCTGCGCTCCAACGCTGGCCAGTGTCACCCTTTCCCCTGTAACACCACCTTGTTACCCTGGAAAACAGGCGATGCTTGGGTTAAGCCAAGGTTCTGCTGGAAGAGTGGGATGAGCGTGGAGGCTCGCACGCCGCAGAGGAGCGTGCTGAGCATGTTCCCTCCACTGGAGATTGTGACAGTGGCGGGGGGAAGCGAATTAAACAAAGAAAAAGAAGTAGTTTTTTACATCTATGTCATGTGGTGTATAGCATGTGTTATATATATGGTCCATGCGTTTCTATAATGCATATTAATTACCTGTACAGAGTCTATAATATAATATCTTGCATAATCACTATATTACTGTATGTACTTTATATATAATGCCTAATATTAAAATGCATACGTATTTTATATAGTTAGTATATAGTTATATCATAACCATCTGCTATATAACATAACATACATATATATCTATATGTATATATAGACTATCCTGAGCTTGACCAGACTGTTTCCTCCCATGGAGCTTGAGAGCTGAAGATCTTTGAAAAGTTGAGAGTTTGCAGGTCTGGGGTGCCACATTTTGCTCTTTCTCAAGGGGAGTCCCTGAAACCCCCAACCACAGACCCATATTTGTATGGATCAGGACTGGGCAGCTCAAGGAGGTGTTTGCTCTTGTGAAGAGCTAGACATGGCTGTCAGCACTTGCAAAGACTTCACAGGTTTAAGATCCTCTTTCATTTTATGGAATGAAAAAGCACCGCTGTGAAGGGAAGGAAGCCACTTTGTTTTGGGCTGAATGAATCATTTCCTTGGATATTATTTTTTCCTTAATTTTCCAGTTCTCTTGGAACTCTGAAAATCATTTATTTTGGGTTCAACACGAACATTTTTTGAGCTCAATGGGCCTGAAATAAACTGGTGACTCAGATCCATTTGGTCATCAGCAGTAACTCAGAGTATATCCTGCACTCTAGATGCCATTGTGGACTTCTGTGAAGAACCACCTCTTCTTGTTTGTCTCAAATCTGCCGCCAGCTTGGTCCTTTAGCTGTCCCACACTTTTGATCCACGTTCTTGCCCTCCTCTAGACCAGTCCCAGTTCTTCCCCATCCTCCCGAGACCACGGGATGGGGTGTAGGAAGGAGCTAGGTTTGCGCTTATGGGTGATGGAGACAGTGGGGGCTCAAGGGTGAATCACTGTCATTTTGGTGTAGCCTTCATCAGGCAATATTTATTATCACCTGCCCCCATGATTGACTACACCACAGAGTTTATCATCATGGTGAGCACCATGTCTTTGCCGGGTTTCTAACATTTCCCTTTGCGTAGTTCCTGAGAGATAGGTCAACAAGATGAAGCTGACAAACTGAGAAACCCTTGGTCGGCTCTACTTAACCTGCCAGCCCTCGTCAGCAGAGTGAGGCATCCCAAAGTGGTGGCTGATGAGAACTGGCAGTAGACATTGTCCCTCTACACCCACCCCACATTGCAGAAGGCATCCCGAGGCCAACAGCCCCTTTCCACTGTGGCCGGCTGCTCTTCCTCAGCAACTGGCCATTGGTGGACCACTCACCGGCTCTCCCATGGCTCCTCTGTCACCCTTGAGGCCATTCCTCCCACGAGGGCCCTGCAAGAAGCACAGGACAGTCTTACTGCATGTCCCAGCAGCCCTTTATGGGTCTTGATGGACATCTGGCAATACAGAAACCAGAGCCTACGGGGCAGCTTAGAAATAATTTTTAAAAAAGGCTTCTCATCACATGCAAAAGAGAAAGCTCATCCCAGGTACTTACCCTGGTACCTGAATCCCCTGGTTCGCCCTGAAAAAGGACAAGGACAATTACCATGAGGTGGTAATTTAGAGAGGGGGTCCTCTCTAAACATAGTCTCAGAAAAAATCTCCTGCAGGTTGACAAGCCCAGAGGCCAAAGCTATGCCAAGTCTCCTCTTTCTGATGATGCTTCAAATAACCATGCTCACCTTGACAGAGATCCCTGGTGGCCCCTGTGGCCCTGGTAAACCTGGTGGCCCTGCTACCCCAGGAACCCCCGGCTGCCCTTTCTGTCCCTGCAACAAAAACCAGGAAAGGGAGGGATGTGGGCTCTCTCCCAGCTCCCTTTGCTTCTCTGCCAGCCCTCATGAGGCTGAAGGATCCACCAGACCTGGGGTATGATACTCACAGGGGGGCCAGGCTGCCCATTTCGGCCAGGAATCATCTCCACTCCTCCCAGGACATAGCCTGGTTCACCCTGTGACAAAGGGAGAAGGACACACACTCAGCTGCATTGGGAGATCCGGGTGCAGACGGGCAGTTTCATGACTTTGGGGCAATTTCATAATCAATTTTAAAACCAAACAGCCCCTTCCTGCACTGCAAACCCAAACCACCTGCTTGCAGCAACATTTCTGCAGAGATACCAGGAACCACATGGCCATGACATAAGTTTTGCTTGCTGGCATGGAAGAAAATTAATCCTGGTGTAAAAAAGGAGGTTGGCTTTCATTAGGATCTGTTTCCTGATCCGTAGCCATACAGACAGCTCAGGTGGATGCAAGGAGGGAGGAGGAATGTGCATTGGAGACTGGGAGAAGAACAGGACAACTGCTCCTGGGATCTGCCCGCAACTGGTCTTGAAGACTTAACTTCTTTTGTGTCCTAAATGTATGTGGAAACAGCCAGAATGATCCAACCAAGTGCTACCTCCTCCTGCAAATAACCAGCTGAGCTCTGCCAAGGGCCTGCAACCGTCCTAGCAAAGCTGAAGGACAGTTCCCCAAGCTGAAGATGGGCAGTGTAGGGCTCAGAAGATCCTATTCACCAAAGGTCACTGTGGAAATGCTTAGAAATTAGGGACCAGAGGAATACAATAGCCTTTCCCCAGTGAAACCCAGGCATGAAACTCACCCTGTCTCCTTTTGGCCCCACTGGTCCTGGATAGCCAGGAGATCCCTGGAATTAAAAATAAACCCTGCAGCATTAAACAGCGAAGCAGCCACAAGACCATCATTGTGGGATCATGACTATGAGGGTGGTGAGACACTGGAACAGGTTGCCCAGAGTTGTGGATGCTCCATCCCTGGAAGTATTCCAGGCCAGGCTGGACGGGGCTTTGAGCAACCTGGTCTAGTGGAAGGTGTCCTTGCTCAGGGCGGGTTGGACTAGATGACCTTGAGGTCCCTAGAGGATTCTTTAAGCAACTGAACTGAGCCCCAAAGATGGAGTTAAGTTCAAGATGGTGCCGCTGAAATGTCTCTTCTGCACAAGAGCTGGCTGTTCACACCCCATTGCAGCTAACGGGGGTCAGGGGCTCATTTCAATTACACATGCACTGGAGTCTTGTGCCATTTGTGATGCTCTCTGATACCTGCTTGGCCTCCAGCTCTCACTTCAGAAGCGTCCATCAAGACCCATGTTTTATCAGCACTGCATGGTTGCCTTGGAAATCCTAGAGCGTCTCAAATGACCTGGACACCTTGGTACCAGCCCCTTCTTGATACGGCTCTGAGAGCCAAGGGGTGATTTAGCCAGTCAAACACGGCTGTTTATTAATAGAGCCCTGGTAAAAGCAGGGGAGGGACCTTCATGACTGCTGGACTGGTGTGCAAAGCTGTGTCATCACCAATTACATCAACAGCATGAGGCAATTAGCAAAAACAAGGGGACATGAGGTTTGGCTGGTCTTTCCAAGCATGTTTTGACATGTTTGGAGCTACTTGGTGAGAGCAACAGCCCCTCATAAAGGCAAGATGGGTCACTTGGTCTTCCTGTCCCGCTCAGCACAACTGGCCTTTGAAAGGCTCGAAAAGCAAAGCTTCAGGGTCTCGCCATATTCGCGATCTTTGCTGCATTCAAAACACTCACAATATCACCTTGGATGCCAGGGAGACCCTGCAAGAGAGGAGAGAGGGATTGGAGAGCCGTGCTCACTCTTCTCTTAAACGGCTCTTTGACAAAGTCTGTTAAACGACGACATACCCTCAGTCCAGGGGGACCAGGAGGGCCTGTCCGCCCCGGCCTGCCCGGCAGCCCGGGAATGCCGTCCTTCCCAGGGAGACCCTAATGGATGGAAAGTAACAGCACGCAGATTATGGCCCAAACAGCTTCATGCTTTCTGCACCGCTTGAGAGAATCCCCACCTGCCAGCACACGCGCGCACATCAGCTCCGTTTGGCCTGATTTTCAAAGCCAGGATGGAGCAGGATTTGTCAGAACACCAACGTAAAAGATCCGAAGATGATCCTTTGCTAGATCTCTTCCTCGGTTCTAATCATTTAGTTGCATATTAATTAACCGAGTGGATGGCTCATGCTGGTGGACTCACCCGCTCTCCTTTCTCTCCCTTCGTAGTAAAGCCGTATGGGCCATAGCCTCCATGAGCACCTGGTGAACCCCTGAAGCTCTTGAAGGGAAAAGGAAAACAGAACAAATGATCGGGAAATCATCATCCACCAAAGGATGGCAAATAAACTCAAACCAGAGTGACCATGAAACGCAGACTAGCACACTCCTTGACTTGGGCAACAAAAGCAAGAAGCAAAGCTGACCATCCAGGAGACCTGGCCATATCCTCGGACTATTTAAATTCTCTTGGAGGTCATGCATTACTTATTTTGTCTCCATCTTGCACTGAAATGGGGAGAACAGGATGGAGAACACAGAGTTGTGTGAGGACAAAATGCAGTCACGGAACATATCGATCCCTCAAGAAGTCTTGGCCCATGTCACATATACAATGATCTTCCTTCCGAAGAGAGACTCTAAATATTCTTGGTTACATATCTGCAAGACTTCAGAGAAGGGTCAATGCAGTTCTTCTCCCCATGGAAGAAACTGTGGGAAGGAGTTTGGCAGAGCTGAAATAAAGACCTTAATTCAACCATCCATGGACAACATTTGTCTCAGCTCATTTTAGACTGACACAGGATAAACACCACCATCTAAGCTAGTCTGCCAGTATGGACATCTACCTATGAACTGAATCATGACCAGACTTTGCTGACTATGCTTACGAGCTGTCCACCAACTTGTACAGAGACCCTCATTTTCTCCAGTGAAGCTAAGACAGACTCTTCAGGCTTGCTGGCTACAGAACATCACATGGGGCTCTGGGACTGGTCCCACTGTTCTTCACAACCTCTGGCTTTCTGCTTGGTAGCAGTGCAGGGTGAACAGTTGGACTCAATGATCTTAAAGGTCTCTTCCAGAGGTGATTCTGTGATTCTGTGAAGAGGGTGTAGGATTTGCCTCCTGACACTTTATTTCTGAAGTAAGGAGCAGTGGCAGCTCGTTGGTCAATTCAGTGGCTCACGGGGAGTCTAGGGCTATCTGAGATGCCACAGAACATCTAGGATGTCTGCACGGGGCTGGCAGATACAAAGCAGGATCTATGGAAGATCTGCATTTCATTGGTTTGCTGGGAAGGAGCACAGGAAGCTGCTGTAATTCCCATACTGAAATGACAACCTCTAGGATGACTTCCCCAGACATGGACATGGTTTCCAAAGTTAAAGGTCTTGGCACTGATATATCTCCTCTGCACACCACACAGGTATGAGAAGTGACCTGATCGGAGCAGTGACCAGTGTTTCTTTGAAATATAATCCCCCGAATAGACACCAGTGGACTAATTCTCACCTTTAAACACCAGGGACCACAAGTCTCCTCTTCTTTCTGGATATGTGGTTCAGCTGATGATGGATCAGGGACATGTGGCTTTCTCTCTGTGTCATCAAATGGCAATTGCTTGTCGACTTCATGTCTGGCAACCTACAGCATGGAGTTTGTGTAAGATTAGTGATCCTCCAGGTTTTGCAACCAGACATCAAACAGCAGCCTTCAACTGGTTTCAAGAGGTCATCATCATCATGGCTTGGCTTCGCGGACAAAGATTTGGGAAGGGCTTTGCCCACGCTTATTGCAAGCGCGTTGATGGCTGAAAAGGCCAATGCGGGATAGGCAAGACCGGTTGCAAAGAGCACACCGGAGGGTCTCCTTGGGTGGTATAGTCGAGGCACGGTTCTTTCTGCGCTGTCTTTTCTCCTCGAGCTTGATTCTACGCGTGCTCTCAAAGGAGACAGCAGCGTTATGTATGGTGTGTCTCCAAATCTCCCGATTGGAGGCCAGGGTGGACCACTGATGGTGGTCAATATGGCCGAGGCTGAGGTGTTGTTGTCTCAAGAGGTCAATGTGCTTTTATATCACCAACCTTTCCATTGAAACAGCCATAAAACATCACTGCTGGAGCTACTCTGCAGATGAGCTCACATCCATACCAAAGACCCATTGACCCAAGTTAGAGGAAGACAATGAATTTACAACACATCCAGGTTCTCTGCCCCCCACAGTGGCCTTATGCAACAAAGCTTTCAAAGCTGTATTCTGGCTTCCCCAATCCCACCCCTTGACTTCAAAAATTTTGTTCCTTATCTCTAGGGTTGGACAGTAAGTGAGGTCAGGATTGAACGCCAGTGTCCTAAATCTGTTCTGGCTTTGCTTTGAAACTTTGCTCATGGAAGAAGATTGCCCTCATGCACGACCCTCACCAAACAAGCTGGTTTATATTCAAAGGTCTGTGAAGTAGCTCACCTCCCCAGATGGTAGCTGGGCCCCTGAAGGCTCAGAACAAATGACTTCTATCAGCTCTTGGAGGATCTGGGGGAAGTCGTCGAACGTGCTGACATAGAAAACGTTCTGGAGGTTCTGCTGCAGCAAGATGCTGTAGAGCTCAATGGGGTCAGCTCCTGAGACACCCACAGCAATGACACGGATCCCTGAAACACATCACTCGCTCAACAGAGGCACAAATGTTTGAGATCAGAGATTCCAAATCTTCCTGTTAATAACCTCTGCTGGGATCAGGAGCTCCAGTAGTCACACGAGAACTCACCTGAAGCAGCATGTGTGAGTTATAGCAAACCAAGACACTCAAGCTAGGAACTGAAAGGAGAAAGGGGTGAAGAAAGCAAACAATGCGCTCAAAGTGCACACATCATGTGCCCCTCCTCAGCCCCCTGGAAGTTCATGGTAAGCCAAGGCTTCAGGAAAACGCAACAGGACAACTCTTACCCAAAGCGTGGGCTACTCTGGCTGGTGGCAACACGTCATCCTGGGATTGCCCATCAGTCACGAGCACCATCGTGTGAGGGAAGTCTGGTCTCATCCCTCTGGAGGACTGAAATAACTCCTTTAGCATGTAGGTTATACCACGACCTGAGCAAACATGGAGAGACATCGTGTATCAGGCCTGCAGGTGGGGACTGTGGGTCGCCTTCCACAGACAGAGGAAAAAAGGACATTTGATGTGTCCCCATAATCGGATAGTGGCCCCTAGCATGGGGCAATGTCTTTCGAAGGAAGACGGTAGTACATCAGATTGGCTGGAATTGTTCAGGCTGAATTCAGCACATAGTTTTGGAAAGGAAAAAAGAAATATATTCTGGAGGTTAGAAGCATTTTTCATACATGTTAGGAAAAAACCCACGGAATTCTCATTTCCAAATGTCTTTAGAAAGACCAGGAAAGTTTCACAAAGAACCCTCCCCAAACTGAAATGGTTAAGAAGCGCCAAACAGTCTGGGAAGACTCCTACGAGGACTAAAACGTTTCTGTTGACACAACCTCCGGAAAAAGAAGGATTAGAAGGAAGGTTACCGAGGAATGTGTGGTCTGACCAGTTTCACACCTGCTTTCCCTAACCAGTCCCATCAAAATCCTTGTATTTTGTTCAGCCCCATTTCTCTGTGTTCCTGACCAATACCACTGAGCCAGGATGAGGTATGTGAGCCTTCAGATGACATACGTGAGTGAATCAAAGCTTCCCTTTATGGTGACTGATGAGACGTTGAGCTAATGAAGAGCTGTGCTCTGTACAACAGAGGTGAGCAAAGGACATCATGTGATGACACACCATGAAAATAGGACGGGGCACATTGTTTTGTTGTTAGGGCAACAAGACAATAAATGTTGGAGTTTGCGGATTAAAATGTGCATACAGTGGGCAATAAGGACGCTTCAGCATCAACCACCCTTACCTAGTGTTTATGGGCTTTGTCTCCAAGCCAGGTATAAAAACCTCCCTCAAGTGCGGGCAAGGTTATAAAATAATAAAGAGAAACCCAGCAGTGAAAGTAGGACATGATTAAAGGACACCAGGCTAGTTGGAAAGACCCTCCCTGGAAATAAACCTAACTTCAATCCTTTGTTCTAAAATCTTAAAGAACTTTGGGCCATAAAGTTGAAGATGTTTCTGCTCACTGCAGGGCAGTTGGACTGGATGACCTTGAAAAGTCCCTTCCAGTCCAAAACATTCTGTGATTCTATAACTTTCTAAGTAAATGCATTCAAAACACTCAGACAAATGGTTTCCCCGGGCTCCAGCCACTCTCTTGGGTCAGAAGGTCCACCCCATGCGTGCAGTTCACCCATACACACCTGTTTTTGTGTTGCCTCCAGCATAGCGCAGTCCCTTAACGGCTTTCAGGGCACTGTTGCGGTCACGGTGCTGGTTGAAGTAGAAAGCTGCCCTGGGCTCCTCGCTGTACTGAGCGACAGCAACCTGCCAGAGAAAAGGGGGTTAAAAACCACGGAGGGCTCAGACACAGCAAATGTGCCATCACGCAACAAACTGAGGCCCCTAGATGTGGGGCCACAGGGTTGGAAAGAGGTTGTGTTTCTTGCAGACTGAATCACAGAATCATTTTTGGTTGGAAAAGCCCTTTGATCTCCTCGAGTCCCCCCGCTCCCCCAGCACTGCCAGGTCCCCACTGACCCTCAGCACCACCTCCACACGGCTCAGAAACCCCTCCAGGGATGGGCACTCCACCACTGCCCTGGGCAGCCTGCGACACGCCTGCACAACCCCAATGGGACAGAAATGGCTCCTCAGGGACAACCTCAACCTTCCTGGAACAACTGGAGGCCGGTTCCTCTCGTCCTGGCACTTGTTCCTGGGGAGCAGAGACCGACCCCCAACTCCCTACAGCCTCCTTTCACAGACTTGTCGAGAGAGAACAAAACAGGCCCAGAACTGGCTGTCACGTTGGCAGTCACATAGAGCACAATCCATATGCTTAACCATGGGCAAGGTACTCTTTCAGACTCCCTAGGGCAGCAGAGATTTCTGCACAGGCTGGTGGATACAGCACAGGACCGGTGGGAGACTGGTGTGTTTTGGGTAGCTCATGGCTGAGTGGAAGCATCTCCTGCTGCAGCAAGTCCCATACGGCAGAACCCATCTCTCCTGAAGTAAACCCTTCATCTTTGTTGCAAAAGGAGGGCAGCTACATGGCTCGTCCTATAACCACCAAAATGGAAATATCTTCACCTCCCCAGAATTATTTGTTAACCCTGGGTACGTTCACGTACCTAAACCTTCAACACCACCTGCAAGCAAAGAGTGCAAGACCATTTGATGATCAACTCAAAGTGCTCTACATAGGTCTCCATTTCAAAGGACTAGTTCAAATACCACATTAATTAAACACAAATGACCCCAAATCGATTATCTATGGAGTCTTCCCATTGGCTTTGCTAAATTGTCATTTAATGCTGTTGGTTCATTTGCCTTGTGGTGTTTCACAGCAGGGCCTGGTGGTCTGGTCTTCTGCTTGTCTAGAGGAGGCGGCTGCTGGCAAGTGCTGTGTCTCCCACCTGGGTCTCTAACCATTAGCATTCTGGATGTGGGCAGAAATGGGCTCCTAGAGGAGGGCACACACCCGACACATCCCTGGGCTCCATGACCTAAACAACATTTCACTAGGTTTGGAATTTGCTTTATTCCTCTTGACTCGGTCTTGGAAAACTAACCGAGAAATGGAAATATATTCAGATGAGTAAGCTGACATTTCGGAGACCTTTTATTCATGTCTTTGTTGGACACACACATGTCTTTAGGCAGAGCACTTAGCCTTTCTGATCCACACCACGTGAGCGAGCAGACTGCTCTCCTCGCAGGGGTGAGCAGAAGGTGAACACTTGGAAGGGAAACACCTTCAGGAGACAGAATAACAAAATCTTGCCTGTGTTCCTTCCGGCCCAATCTTAGGGAAATAGGAAATGATCCGGAAGAGGAAATCCTTCACTTTATTGAAATTGCTCTGGCCAATACTTGAGGACTCGTCCACCAGGAACCCAACATCTGCTTTGAACTTGCCACAGACTGCAGAGAGAAGAGAGGATCTCTGTAAGTCGGGGGGTCCTAAAGCAGAAACACGCTTCTTTGTGTTCAGAATAACAAAACCCTATACCTGTCGCGACGCCAAAGGTTGGTGAGTGACCAGGCAGCACCTTCACCCCACAGGGAAGTGCTGAGAGCCTCATTGCATTTTATGGGGTTTGTGTCTTCCCTCTCCCTGATATTCTCCACTTTCACTACTCAATGAATGAAGACTAGTTTTGGCTCCTGAGATCAGGGGAGGCCATGGTCCCTGGTGCTTTTGACCCACTGCTACACAATCATCAAATCCCGCATGGATACACACTCACTTGGCCCAGGGAGAGTTGTCAGCGGTGCAGATGTTACAGTGGTCAATAAAGGTGTCTCTGGGGTTGGCAGTAGTATTGTGGTGGTGGCCAGTGGAAGAGGAGTGGTCCCCACATTGCTAGGAAATACGGATGGGGATCTCATTACATCCAATTTTGCAGAAGCCACTGGAGCAGCTGGGTTAGGTGAATCTTTGTGAGGTCCTACTGTAGGAGGCAAACAGAAAAAGTGTTTTTTAAACCTCTGTTAGTTATGATGCTACTATCTAGCAAAACATCTGAAGGGTAGAGAAGCCCAGAAATTAGCCTTAATAGCAGTTACCTAGGTAAAACTCCAGCGATCTCCAGCCTTCATACCTGTTTGGCCAAAGAGCGTTGTCTCTGGTCCCTCCGTATCTCCAAAGAGGGGTCTTATAGAAAACAAATACATTCCTTTGGCGCTGAGTCCCGTCACTCGATGCGATCTAGAAGCTGCTGATAACAGTTCCCGGGAAAGATCAGAAGCTGTGAAAAAGGAAGAAATATGTATTGACAGGGAGCCAGGGAAACTCAAAATAGCTCCCATTGCTGGAGCATCCCATCTTCTAGGGACATCACCGCTGGCAATCAGGAGCTTGGGGACAAGATGAGTCCCGGGCTTCGGAGCAGAGGTCTTGGCAAACTGCAATGGTCAGGTCCTAAACCAGACAAAAGAAGGTTGGTTGTGTCTGACAAGGGAATCCTTGAGTAATGAACAGGAAAAGAAAATGGGAATTTGCACAAATGTTTAGAGGGCATTTGGCCCAGGTGGTGCCCAAGGCTGAGCTCTGATGGACCAGTGAAGAAATATCAATTATGGTTTGCAGCGGTTAACACAGAAACAGGATTCTTTCTTGTTAACGAACGGAAAGCTGGCTGAAGCATAGAATCAAACTTACTTGAGAAATTCAGTCACGTACGATATAGTCTTGATGTAAATTAATGATAGGAAAAATCTGTGAAAATGTCATAATAATGTTTTGACATTCTGTAAGTGTCTTATTTTGGAAACACTGACTGATGAGTTTTGATGCTGTTGAAAGTGAAACTTGCACCTTTTCATTCTGAAACATCATTTTCCCTTAAACAAAATTAAAATAGCTCAGTTTCTACAGAAAGAAATTCAATCACTGTAAATAATCTGTCTCATTTTCATTAAATATTTTCAATTACCCTCAAAAAATTTTGGAAGGGAGGTTTTGTTCCTTAAAAAAAATAACAACAAAAAATACCTCTTGCAGTTTGACTCAAACTTTTCTACCCCCTCTCCTTTTGGGTAGGGAAGTCAAAATAATAGTATTAATTGGGTTAAATGCCATGCTACCTTGTCTGAAGAGATTCGCCATAGGAAACAGAAGCTGACAGCTCTGCTGAAGCACATGTCTATGGTGGTCCACCACCCACCCTGCCTGCCTACCCAGGGAGGGATGCCCAGCACCAAACTGGCAAGGAAGAAGTCTGCGACCTTTGGAGAAGCAAGATGGTCTTTGCTGGGGACAATTTTCTATGAAGAATGAAGATGATGTTTTTCAAGCAACAAGAAACCGTGAGGCTCAAGGTGCACATGCAAGATTAAACGAGCTGCTATTGATTAGGTAGACAAGAAAACCATTATTTTGGTGCTCCAATAATAGTCTAGCGAAGGTAGAAAGAAGAGAGAAGAGGGTAACACCCAGCTGAACTTCTCCAAGGGCCTTCCTGTCGCATGGGTGAAGAAGGCTGGCTCTGGCTGAAGCCCTGGTTGCTTTTGTGTAGCACTGGACAGAGGAGGTCTACAGCTCGGGTGACCTCAAGTTGTGTAGAAGGGGACCCCATCTTTTATGGGGCAGGCTGGCTAGTGTTGGCTGGCAGGGAGGAGGGCATCAAATGAGCTTAAAAAGGAGGTCAAGGGAAATGGGTAATGAATGAGCTCTCATTTAGAAAAAAAATCAAGTTGTGGAGAAGAAAATTAATCAGGACACCAAGAGACGAAAAAAAGACAAAATTCTTAATTGCCTTTATACACTAATGCTGGCAGCCTGGATAATTAAACAAGAGAAATTGGAATTACTCACTTATGAGAATAAATTTGATCTCGTTGGTACTATTGAAACGAGGCGGCAAGATTCATCTGATTGGAATGTGGAATCAATAGCTATAAACCTATTTCAGAAGGATCGATCGAGTGAGGGCACAGGGGGGCTGTCCGACATGGCATTACCCATTTCTGAGCCCCTGACAACTCTGAAACCGATGATTTTTGAATACTTATGGATCGATATTTTAACAGCATGGCACAGGAGGGGAACAGTTGCATTAGATCACTTAAATCACCCCAGAGAACCAAATGTTCAGTTCTCTAATCACCTATCCGTAACATGTCGAGCGAAAGAATGATGCTACCACGGGAGACTTCATCCTGAGTGACATATGCTGCAAGTCTTTAGCTGCCAATACCAAAATGTCCTTGGAATAAAAAAAAAAATTAAAGCTAACGACCTGGTAACTCAAAAAGCGCTGCCGGGAGCGTGGGGGAATTGTGTCAGGTTTGTTTTCTTTATTGACTCGTGAAGATGAACTGGTTCCTAGCGAAAAGTTAGTGGCTGGAGCAACAATGACGGGAAACTTGCTAAATTCAAAGAGGTTTAAGCCCAATCCAGGAAAAAAATAATATAGCTGGTGCTTTGTAAGGCCAAATCAACTGGGAAAAGAAATATACGCTAGAAGCTGTGAGCGAAGGAAGTTTTAAAAGCTCTTTTCCTTAGAGCAAAGGTTTTGAACAGGTAAGAGCTGAGGTTATATGGATGACAAACCCCAGCCCTTTTCGGTTCACTGCAACTCTCCCTGATGGACAGGTAGTGCCTCTAGAGGAAGGGACACTGATGATGCCAAGCAGCAGGCTTCACGTCTCCTTTTTCTTCCCCCAAGAATTTTGCAATGGTCGAATGCGTCATTTTGTGAGCCTCCTCAGTCGGGCAGCTTCCATTTTCCCCATCTCTTTCACCCAAATGAAGAAGCTGAGAGGAAGGGACATGATGCATGGAAGCCCCGAGGGTCATCCCTCTGTTCTCCTGCTAAACAGGGTCAGGATGGATTCAAAAGAAGGAACAGTGTTGCCAACAGCAACAGCATCCTTCTGCCCAGGTCAAACTGGGCAACACTTGGAGACACCAGTCATGACATTGGAAGGAAACAGCAGCCTTCTGTGTGCATGACACAGAAGGAAGCACCACCACAGCAGCCGGTGGTGGAAAGAAATTTCCTCTTTAATACCTGCCACTTGCATCTTCTACAGCATCTGCTGGCTCTAAGACCAGGCGCTGAGTCAAACAGACAGTAGGACAAGCCAGGTATGTCCAAGTCCATCCTCAAACCCCCTTGGGTAACGGGGCAGCTCATGCAGGAGGAGACCAAATTACAAACCATCCTTCCAATAAAAAAAAAATATTACCTGAGGACAGGCGCCATGTTAATAGGTAGGTGGATGCTCCAGGAACAGCCCTCCAAGTCAGCAAGACGCTGGTCTCCGCAGCCTCCTGCACTGTGAACTCAGTCACTTTGGGTAAGTCCACTGTTGGAAAAGAAAGAAACAAAGCTGAGGGTGGGTAGAAGCTCCCACCAAAAGCTTGACTGAGTTGAGAAGAAGCTGATGCATCCTTTGAGAGGCTCAAATCCTGGCCCCACTGAAGCCAAAGGCAAAATGCCCAAGCAGAAATGAGCACCAAGCACATCTTTGCTACACTTGTCCACAGCCCCAGCTGCTGGTGAATGTCTCAGACACCTACACCAGGGTGCAAAGCTGTGTGCCAGGAAACACATCTTAGCCTGCAAACAGCTGTGGAGACCTTCTGCTTCCTAAAATACCACGTTTCTGGTGAGGGGAAGGAGTCCCTACAGCACTTTAGAGGTTTTCCAGAAAGCTGCATCACATCAGACCGTCAGCTGGTGGGAATTTGTGTTTTAGCAAATAACTGTTGGCAGCTCTTCAGCCCGAACTGCTGGGTGTTTCTCTAAACTGACTGTGAAATCCGAGCTGTTGAGATGGGCAAGGAAGCTTTTGCCTGCCCATCTGTGCAGGTGCTAGTGCTCCCTCAAATCACAGTGCTGGCTCCTCACCACCAGTATTCTTCACCATTTGATCTTCAAATCTGCCTTTTCTGTGGCATCAATCAAGTCATGTGATGCCACAGCGTCAAGAGTGATGTTTGCCTTTATCTGCTGGAAATGGTATTGTCGCTAAAGAGGTAGTTCCAAGATAATATGTCACAAAAATAGCATCTCGCAGTGCTGAATTGGCAGGAGAAGATGGGCAAAGTCCCAACGTTTCTCAGTAATAAGAAGAAAGGACCGATGCACACTTTCTGGAGTGCTGTTTGGTGGGACCTGAGAAGTAGTAAGATGTCTAACAGCCAATATGGCTCTTTTTCCATCCTCGCCTCCCATCAGAGCCCCTAGGACGAGACAGCACCCAGCACTGATGTGGAGATGCTCTTGTCCAGCAGCCCCGTACTCACAGGTTTTGGCTGTGAGGAGCGTGGGGCTTCCCTCCTGTCCCCCAACCATTGCAGACATGCAGATGGTGTAGGTGGTGCTCTCCTTCAGTTTGGGGATCGTGAAGGAGACTGTCTCTGCTGCAACCAGCTGGGAGGATTCCAAGCCACCTAAAAGGAGGCATTAAAAAACACTCAGTGTATACAGAATTGCTATTAACAATCATCGTTACAGCAGCTTCCTCACACAGGTCTTACGGGACCTGGCCAGGGAGGGCTGTTATGAGCACTTTTTTGCATATGGGGAAACTGAGGCATGGGCAGGTGAGACATCTGGTCACAAAGACATCACGTGTGCTGGAAAGGAAGCACTTCTCTGAGTTCCCAAATCCCAGCTACACCTATATCCAATGGATATCTTTGTCAGAGACTAAAACTGGGCTCAGTTACAGGGCTTCAACCTGCCCCCGTAGACATTACAGTGCCCATCTACTCCAGTCAGCTGTGGGAGAAGGGATGAGGTGTGCTAGGCTCCTGTTCTCTGGAGTTCCTTGTGCCCTGTCCTCACACCACACCTGACTAGGAGACCAGGTTTCTTACCATTGAATGGCACCCAGGATATCTTATAGTGAGTCACCCCAGGAAGCCTCCTCCAAGCCAGCTTCAAACTATTTATGCCAGTGTCAGTAATCCTCAAATCTTGGATGGTCTGGATGGGGTTGGAATCTGCAAGAGATGCTGCAAAAATGAAGGAGGATGAGACGTCTGAAGTACCAGCTCAAGTTTGACAGCACCAGGTTCATGGTTCTGAACTATGGTGCTGCAGAAAGATTTGGGTATTTATGCGGTATCCCCTCCCCAGGGATTATCCAGGGATGCCGGGATGCATTTCTTGATTAACCCATGGAGAGGAGCACTGTACTGTTAAGTTGAGGAATGACATCCACATCTCCTATCACTTGCACCAAACTCTGGTGACATGACACAGGGATATGAGAAGGGGGCCAAGAGAGGACAGATCATCCTGAAGCATCTTCAAACACCATGGGGAACCGCAATTCAGATGAACTCATGTGAAAAAGACACTGAAAGGACCCAGGACCCCAAATTTGAAGAGGCAGAGCCGCAAATCAAGGAATGGCAAACCTCAGGAGGGCATGTGGTGCCTGAGTGGTGCCTGCAGAGAGGCTGCTGCCTTAACCCGAGATGGCTGAGGATAAGTAAGACTGGGGAGCATGTTAATATATCCAGGGTTGTCTACCTATGCCGAGTCTGTTTATAACACACCAGAAGGATACGTCCACTCCGACCCATGGGAACAGCCAGGGGTTATGGGGGTCCTCCATGTCCCTCCACCATCAACGTGCAACGCACAGGACTATGAATCCAACCTTTGCATCTCAGCACAAAGAGAGTTGTTCCACCTGGACATACCTGTGCGGTGGGTTAGAGTCACTTCTGGCCCCTCGGTCTTGCTGAAGACAGCCTGAACACTGACTTTATACAGGGTGTCGGGCAGCAACTGGTCGATGCGGTAAGCCAACACTCTGCTGCCCAGGTACTGAGACTTGGAAACGGAAACCTCATTTTCTGTTAAAAAAAAAAAAAAAAAAAGGATGTTTCAGAGCCTGAAGCTCACCAGTGAGGCTGGTGGCATCCTCTCCAAAGGCAAGGGGCATTTCTTGGTCTACTGTTGTTTCAGAGCTTTGGGGATTAGCTTCATAAGACTGAAGAGCATGAATACAAAGACAGAAAGAGCCATCACCAACAGGTGCGAGCTGAGGACCATGTTTCTCAATAGCAAGATCTATTTCCTACCCCAGATGAGGAGTTTGGAAAGGTGCCTCCCATGGCCATGGCCACAGACATGAGTCCGTGCCGGGAATGAGCATGTGCACCTTTTCTCTGCTCACCTTTGCCTGCTCCCACAGGGCTCCAGGTGACTTTGAATTTGGTGGCAGCTGCTGTGGCACTCCACGACAGAGACAAGCTTGTGCTGGTGTAGGACATCACCTTGAAATTGGAGACATAGCCAAGAGGAGCTGCAAGGTGAAGACAGCATTAGACTACTGTCCAACAGGGCTCCTCACTGACAGTATAATGAGCTCAAAACTATGATAAAGAGTTAAAAGTGGTAGATCTGCTTATCCTCAGTGTCTCACTACCCTCACCTGGAGAGACACCCGTTTGGGCTGCTTGAGGTCTGCACCATGCATGCACATTCCACCTCCCTTAGCACTGAGGAGTCTATTCTGTGCTAGATCAAGGTGGGAGCAGCTCTGCAGGCCCAGGACAGGCAGTACAGGAATCCAGGAGTCGTGAGATCCAGATCCCGGTGCCCCTACACTGTCTGCAGGGTGAAACATCCACCCAGAGCTCCCACAGGTGCTGAACATCCAGGTTTTCATGTGCACACTCTTCTTCACAAGGGGCAGCCCATCATCTCCACAGTATTCCAGGGTGGCTGATCACCTTCTGCCACTTCTAAACCTCTCCAAGGATACTTCTGTTACTGTGCAAACACTGCCTCTGCTTTCTGGTCACCAGCATTGCTGCCTTCCCCCCTCCCCAAGATGCAGCAACCCCGAAGTTTGTCATGGAGGGACAACCTCTGGACGTCAACTAGACCACCATCTTTCCCTGTTTTGCATAACAAATTTGCATTTGTTGCCTCTCGTCAAGGCAACCTGATTTCCCAGCACAGCCCTTGGGAGTTTCCTCTTCGTTGAGGCAGGGCACAGCCTCACTGCCTGTCACCAGGCAGCAAGTTCCACGTTAGGATCTTCCTCCCCATTTATTTCCCTCTTCCTACAGCAGATTTTACCCAGGTCTCATCTCTTTTCCAGCCGGACATTTCCACAACGTGGAAGACTTTGGCCATTGGTCTGGATTTTGGGATGAGGCTCAGTGAGCACAGATTGGGCAGTTCATACCTGAAGCTCTGCCCAAGCCCTCCCCACAAGAACAACAGATCCACTGCAGAGCACATTGACTCCAGTGTGTACCTGAAGTCTCCCAGGCAGAAATCCTAGAGCCTTTGGGATTCATGGTCTCACCCACCAAGCACAGCATGTTGTCAGGGCAGAGGACCACCACCATGGTGCCCCTGGGGAGGCAAAGGGTGGTGGTCTGTGGCATCTACTTGAACATCCTGCCTGTACTCACATGTCCTGGCTGAGGTTGTGATGCCGGGTCCCTCCACTGAACCGAAGAGCACATAGAGGGAAATCACGTACTCGGTGTCATGGGCCAGGTTACGGAGTTGGTAGGATGTGATTGACTTGTTGAGGGCCAGATGGCGGGGACGGTCTTTGCCAAAGAACTCTTTGGAAGAGAGAAAATAAACCAGAAGAGGATAAAGACTGAAGAATCTGGAGAGCAGCTCTATTGCATACTGGGAAAGACACCATGTTTGCCTCATCAGTCCATCTCCAACCCAGCTGAACCTCTGTTGTAGGACACCTGTGTGCGCGCTGAGGCAAGAGGAAGTATTCCTATGGTTATTTATTTGGGAATTCACATGACTATGTCATCTAAACCAGCTGTCACGTCCAGGGCTCACGGTAATGTGGACACATGCTCTGTCCCTCCCCAGCATCTGTAGGGAGTTGCAAAGTCCCTGAGCTAGATGACCTGTCCTCCCTCTCTTCCCTGAGGACCAGGCAAGGTGGTGTAGGACTCCTGCTCTCGGTGTTGAGCTAGGGTCAGGCTGAATGTAGTTGCTGCATGAACTCTGCCTGCTGGCACTGTGGGACAGGTCCAGGAATAATTTCTGGTTTCAGTTCATGCCCTGAAGTTGTGGGAGAGGCTGCTCAGGGCAGTTAATAAGCTCGACCTGCCCCTACTCCCACCATCCCCGAGGTTCCCAGTGCCTTGTCTCCCATGCTACAGAAGGAGGTGATGCAGGCTGGAAGAGAGCCAGGTCTTACCTGGTGTAGGACCCCAAGCCACTCTGTACCCAGTGGCCCCAGCAACGGAGTCCCAGGAGACCACAGCGCTGTTGATGGATATCTCACTCACTTTCAGCATCTGGACGGTACTTGATGCCACTGCAAAAGAACAAAGTTGACGCAACTGCAACAAGGTCCCAAAAGCTTCTAAGTGGCCCCTGAAAGCTGTGATGAAGCAGACTGCTTTCTGCACCAGATGACGGGCAGGGTGGTGACTGCCAATGACAACAGCTCTGTCCTGCCAGCACAGCCTGACCTCCATCCGTGTCTGCTTGCGCTGGCTCCCACCGCTGCTGCAGGGCACTCACCCGTCATTGCTTTCCTGCTCACCACTGGCCCCTCGACATCCCCGAAGATGGGGTTGATGGTAATGGTGTACTCTGTGCCAGGCTGCAGCCCCTGGATCATGTAGTAGCTGTAGGTGTTGCTGAGGTTCACGTCCTGGACGCTGCCCTCTGCAAAGGGAAACAATGCCTGGGCTCCCTTGGGTCAGACCAAGGAGGACCACCCTTCATAGTCCTCCTTGTCTGGGAGGGCAGCAAGCAATCATGCAACCAACCACTTGAGAGCCTCTGAGTTGCATGAGATTGAACATTTCACCCTCCTGGCTTGTACACGTGCCAGCAAGGTCCTCAAGTTGAAGATGGTAGGGATAGGGCTTAGTGCAACAAGCACAAATCTTTTTTGAGGAGCTAGTGTACCTCTGGGTAGAAATAATCCACAAGTGCTGGGGCAGACCTCAGTGCTCACCAAGAGACCAAGGCAGCTCAGGCTTTGAAGGCCAAAGGAAATAAATCAGGTAGCAACGCACAAGTGGCCACGTACGGGTCTGCGAGCAGTCCTGTAAGAGGGTCCATGCTCTGCCCAGCCCTGGGGGACTCGGTGCTGGAGTCTTCCTGCCTTCCCTGAAGGACACAAGAGCCAACTGATGCCACAAAAGACATTTTCTCATTTCTGTGTCCTTGCTGTGGACCAGAAACTGCTCAGCTAACCCTCTCGGCAGGGCAGGAGAAGAGTTAAAACCTAATCCCTGGGGCTCACACCCTGCTTCAGAGGGGCAGAGAGGTGCAGGCAGCAGAACGCTGGGGTTTCGGGGGGAAGGTGCCATCTGCAGTTTGGTCACTGGAGGGTGCCATGTCCCCATCTTCTGCTCCGCCCTGAGCCCCATCCCCCTTCTCCCACCCCACGCCCTGGATCTTCTCTCCGCCCGTGTATGTTTATCCATTCTCTTCCTAGAGAAGAAAAACCAAACCTCTCCAGCGCTTGGGGCGGCTGCACAGGGAACGGGCAGAAGGTGTCTGGGACCCAACGCCACTGCACCCGTAACGCAGGGCCCCGGGATGGGATGGAGCGTGGGAGGAGGACCCAGGGGTGACGGTGAGCTGCCCCGTGGGACTCTGCCACCCCTGGATTTGGGGTGAACTGGTACCAGGTGAAAGAGCTGCTCAGAAAGAGCAGCTCGGGAGTGGAGGTGATGTGCCCTTGCTGTTTCATCTGAGGATGTCCGGTGCTGTCTCTCGTGAAGGGGTGTCCCCGAGCAGCATGTGCTCCATTTCTAGCTGGGGTATTGAGCAAGGACTGGGTAAGCAGCTGAGTTTCGGGCTGTGCCATCATTTTTTCCAGAGAGACATTTATTAAAAAGCAATAAAAGCAGTTTCCTATCTTCCCTGTAAAGACTTCTCCCTTCTGACGACCTTCAGAGCTCTTCTCCAACTAACCCCTCCTCCTCTGGTGGGAGATGTCTCCTTAATTCACAACCTGGGCAGTGGAGCCAGAAGAGATGGTGCTCTTTATTCAAAGCCTGTGATGGAGCCCAGGTGTCCTGACATCCCCCCTCATCTTTGAATCACAGAAGCATCCATCTCCCAAGGCCAAACTATGCCGTCAAACCCGCATCTCTAACTCCTGCTCCCCCACACCAGCAATGAAAATATGTCTGGATTCAGGGCAGGGGAGAAGCTCCAGCTGCAAATGCAGATCTGGCTTCAAACACCAAAATTTGTCTGAGTGAGGACGCATTATGGGATGCTGGGGCACAAAGGCAGGTCTTAGCGCTGCAGAGAGAAAAGCAACAACCACGGCTACTTCCAGTCCGTAACGTGGTGGTACCTGTCCCTCCAGAAGGAGGGTAACCCCGGGTGCCCAGGGGCTGTGTGATGTGCAGCTGTGCAGGGGTACTTAACCAGCTTCTCTCCAGCTACTAACCCTTTCCAAGGCTACTCAAGACCAGTAAATCTGGCGCTAATCCCATGTTAACCCATTAGACTGCTTTATGCAGAGCCAGAGCAGGGGTTTTTGCATCCATGGCAGAGTTTACCATCAACACCCATGGCACAGCTCTCTGTTGCAAGCTGCTATATCCCCATGTAGAGAAAACTCCACCAATCACAGACCCCAAAACCCTGGTTCCCTCCAGCTTCTTGTTGACGGCTGCACACAGAAGGTGTCAGTGCACCCAGTGCCTCGGGGATCTCACGACTCCTGTCTCTCCATCTCCTGGCCCACTTGTGCAGGCACCCCACTGCTGGGTCTCTACCTGCTGACGTCCAAGTGAGCCTGTATCCCGTTGCTCCCCGGACAGGGCTCCACCTTGCCTGGACCGTGTCAGTGGTTTCGTTCTGCAGCAAGATGCTTTTCACAGGCAGGAGCTTCACTGGAAAGAGGACAGAGAACAAACCTTTCAGAGCACCCACTTGCCAGAAGAGGACTTTGCTGTGTGCCCTCCCTGCACCACTGTTCCTCCAGCCCATCTGTCAGAAAGAGAAGGATTTCTAAGGGCTCCTGCCCTGCCTGTCAGGCCGAAGGCATCTCATAAAAACAACCAAGTCTGTGACCATTGCTTTCCAGGACCAATGCCTCTAATGCACCAACCTCGCTTGTGTTATGCATTGTGGGTGCAAAACGGGAGGGCAAGCGGGGCTCTGGCAGATCCTTCCTCCTAAGCAGCATGGTGGTGTTCAAGGATGTCCAAGTCCATGCATGTCATAGATGAAAAGCAGGGCTCAAGGCTGGAGTTAAGAAGGACCTGTTGAGCCCCCCCCCCTTTGATGCATAGGTAGCTGCCACGGCCACCAGCTGTGAGGTGCTTATCAACAGCAAAGGGTGTGAACACAGCGCTCAGGGCAAGAAGGGACCAGCCGCAGAGTCAAACCTCTTACATGTTCTCCCCACAGCAGCCACAGGCTGGCTTGGCCCCTGGGGGTACACCGCATAGATGCTGATGCTGTATTCTCTATCCTCCTGCAAGTTATCCAGCACGTGGGAAGAGACATCGCCCCGCAGAACCTGCTCATAGGTCATTCCTGGTCTGTTGGCTACAAAATCAAGGAGAAGAGTGATGGTGAAGCCTTCCCACTGCTTGTCTACATCCCCTGGTACCTTCACAACATGGTGAAGAGCATGCATAGGACCTTGTGCAAGTGTATGGCTGACGTCCTCCAACCCATGTGATGTTGCTGAGTTATATCTGTAGCTAAGGCTTGACATATCTATGGTGTCCCTGCCCTCCAGATCACACAGAGGAGAGTGTGAGCCATACCAAAGGCTTGAACTCACCCCACAGCCACATCAAAGCAGTCATCTGAGAACGAAAAACACCCACAGTAGTTCTGGATGTGACAGTGCAAATGGGTACAAGGCACCCACAGCACCATCCCATCTTGTTCTTCAAAAGAAAGTCCTTCAAATGACTCCCCTCCTCTGTGCTGGAGGAATCACGCTCTCTCTAAGAGGCTAACCTGGCCTCCTTCCAGAGTCGTGCCAGGAGCTCTGTGGTGTTCCTTTGACAAAATGGCACCTTTCCTCTCCTTGGGTCACTGCAAACTCCAAGAAAAATTAATAAAATCTGAACTTACCTCTGGGGATGTAGATCTTGTAGCCCTCCAGTTTGCCCAGCGGAGGTGTCCAAGCCACCTTCAAGCTAAAAAGTCCTTCTTCTATCACCCGGAAATTAGTGACTGGAGGCACGGGTGCTTTGGGGTACAAAAACATTGCAGAAATTGATGTGACAGTGCTGTAATGAAGTGCCATGGCACTTGGAAAATCTTGTGTCTTCAAGGACAGAGACACACCAAGGTGAGCAGCACCAATTGTCTCTATTCTGTCAGTTATTTCCTTAAAAGCAACCACTCCCCTCCAGCAAACCCTTGTCTGCTTGAAAAGTGAGCGGAGAACCCTCAAGGCAGAGCGCTTGTGGGCTTCCTCTTTGGAAGGAGTTGGGAACTGTGGAAATGTATGTGGAAATATCTATCCACAAGGCACTTCTTCTTGAGCAGAGAAAGCTCCACAGTGGTTTCATGGAGACTGAGCAAGGACACGTGAATTAAACGCTACTTGTGCCTATGGACGCAACTCTTACAAAGAGGAGCCCGTTTTGATCCAGCCAGCCACGGCAGAGAGGTTTATAGCCTCTGCCCCTGGCTTCACGTTGGGGATAAGAGAAGAGATCAAATGACTTTATTTCCATCCATAAAGACATTCCATCTTATTCCTGGCAAGTACATATGAGTCAACCTGATCGAAGTGCTTTATTTATTCATCCTGTTGGAGATCTTCCCTCAAGAATTCAAACAATTTAAGAAGTTGCAGGAGGTGGAGGAAGAAACAAAAGACAAGGACCAAAGGAATAATTCTTTTCAAAAGCCCTTGGGCAAAGCAGACTTGGCACTTCCTGCAAAACAGGGAGGGAAGCAGGTAAAGTGCTCCCCTTGAACTCTTGAAACCCCTTAAAGGAGTGCCGAGACTTCTGGGACAAAACCTGCTCCATCCATCACATCTGATCCAGTGTCTTGCACTCCAGGGTTTGGCCAAGAGTTACTTTGATCCTTTGTTTCCAACAATCTTGTCATTACAGCCAGCCATGTGACAGCAAAGGAATTTGGCTTGGCAGATCGTGATCCAGAGGAAGCCTAGATCATTTCATGGGACCAGAGATCACTACTTGGGGCATCTCCTAAAGGCCATGATCACACCATCTTGGTGTTCACCTTGAGTGAAATGAAGTCCTAAGTGCATGCATAATGCCAACCCAAACCTTTTGGACCACCCACTTCCACAACAAGTTGTTTAGAACATACATCTCTCCGTAAAACTCATGTTTGTGTTTCCCCACCCATGGTCTCCAAAAGCTTTCTCATCTCAGGCACATGAGTGTTACCTTAACTCAGTCATAGTCTGGACTCATTAAACCCTGCTGGTTATTACATCAGATGACTTGAGCTATCCAGCAGGCCACACCTTCTGCTTTCAAGTGGCTTAAAGCACATGGGTTACTCTGCACCCACTCACAACCCTACACCCCATACCACGGACATTTGCAGAGATGTTCCTCCTACCCATTCCCACCTCTCCATCCCTCGCTCCTCACATGGGTGATTTTGGGGTGGGTTTTTCTGTGTCCACAGGGACAAGGAACACACAGGGATGACTGCAGAAGAGACACTCACTTGTTTTCCCCTTGACAGCTGCTGACTCCCCAAGGGCATCTCCATAGACAGCCCTCACCGTGAAGACGTACTTCGTGTTGGGTTTCAGACCAGTTATCAGCACTGTGCTTTTGTCACCATCCACCACAATCTGTCACAAAGAGGGACAAAGGCCATCATTATACCTCCATGAGAGCAGAAGATCCTCATGTCTGCAACAGGTAAGGAGCACAAGGCTTCCCATCTCATGCAAGGTGACTTCCATGAGCAGAAGCCTCTTAAAACGCGCTTACTCAGAACATGACGATCCTCGAATGGTATCTGAGTTCACACTGGACATAGCACTGACACAGGACAGTGCCAAGGGTGGGTTTCATGAGTTACCCCAGGAAAAAACTCCATGAAAACAAGAGCGTGTGAAAGGGTGAGGGTAGTCCCCGACCCCCTTGAAGAAAATGGAGGAAAACAACCATCCTTGACAAAGAAAGTTTCTTTTTGGCTTATGGAGGGAGATGTCAATGTAACCTGAGGGCAAGAGAGGCAGAGACATCACTTCTGTGTTTTCACTATGTTCTCATGAGATTATGAAGCAGCCAAGGATGATCATTCTTGTTAAATACAATCTTAATTATTAATGCAATTAATAATCTTAACCTTAATAATTTATGCTTTCATAGCTTTGTTCTATTATTAGAAATGAAAGCTTTCAGGCATACATCTTCTCGCCTTCAATCTTGCTCTCAAACTTTGTGCAGCAACCAAGCTGAAGGGAGCGAGCTGGTGCACGTGGCATCATACCTCACACCAGGACCTGGCAAATCCAAAACCACAACACGCAGAGGTCTTGCCAAGATGAACAATCTTGGCAGCAAGAGGAACAGGAGGTGTTGCTAAGGAAGCTGGTTGGGCTGAGAGGTGGTATCACAGAGGTGAGGAGACAAGTGCTTCCCATTGACCTGTTCTTAATCCCAATGGAGTTTGTGCCAGTTTGTGCCACGTCCTTCCTCCGTCCTATCTTTTCCCTGGTCACTCCCAGAAACTCCATCTTGTCACAATGGTAGTGCCAACATTAGCGTGAGCCAGAAACACATCTGCAAATCTGATGGGCTAACTCTAGAGCTTCACTTCAAGGAAGCAGCTTCAGGAATCTATGCCAATGCACTGGGCTGTGACCGGGATGGCTGAAGGACGTGGTACCACCTCCTAACCAGGCTGTGCCATCAGCAGCCTCAGCAGAAGACTGACCCGTAACAGTGGGACCTGCAACCAGTGCTCTACAAAATGGGACTGCAACTCTACCTGCCGCTGGTCCTCCGAAGCCAGCTGCCCCGAAGGCAGCAGGGGATGCAGATGGACACGGTACCCAGTCACCCTCCCTGTAGCTGGCATCCACGTGAGTCGCAGCGAGCTGTGGCTGTGCTCACTGACATACAAATCCCGGGGGCCGATGATCTTCTCAGCTGCAAAAAGAGAAAGGAAAGGCCTTTGGTTTGGACCGTGATGGCACCAGTGTGGACGTGGGCAGGCTGTTCATCGACAGAGTCAACATACATACTGCAGAGAAAGCCTTGGGCATAGATGGCAAACCCAGGAGCAGCTGGGGTCTGCTTCCAGGCCAGAGCCACACCAGCAGGTTTTCTTCGGCAAATTGCTTGACAGCACAGGAAGGGAAAACCAAACTGGTTCTGGGACATTCCGCCTGTGACCACCTGCTTAATGCATAAGCCATCAGCTCCCTCCTGCCCTTCTCCTTCCTGCCACCAGAGAATATTTGGCCAGAAGGCTTGAACTCTCCATGAAACATCACAGGAAGCCCTTGAATTGCTACAGAACCACAGAGAAAACAAAAGAGACGCTCTGATGAAGCTCCACAAAGCTCTTCCTCAAGCCTTTAACTCATCTTCTCATGAGTTTGTGTGCCAAGAGAGGGGCAGGAATTCATAGCCACCACCTCTGGATTTGCTGCAACTGATGTATCTCTTTGGGGAGAGATCTAGATGTCTTTGGAAATCTCTTTGGCTGCCCTTAGTATCTTCTGCAAGGAATGAAGTTCTTCCTGAGACACTGAGTCCATCACGAAAACCCCCAAGGTGGGTGCAGCCCATTGCTGCTCCTTTTGTTTGAACCAGCAGCAAGAATTTCGAACAAACCAGACCAACCACGGAGACACAGACACAAGCAAAATACACAGGACCATGCAACAGATGCTCCTTTGTAATGACCAGGGGGGATGCGGGAGGTCCATCTCCGTGGTGTGGCTGGCACATCCGGGTACTGGGAAGGGGCTGGTTCGAGCGGGTGGAAAGCAGGATAAAAGCGGAGCCCTGACACACCTTGTGCAGTCTGCTTGATGGGCCGTGGCGGCTCCGAGGCAGTGAAGCAGAGTCTTCGAGAGAGTTTGGGGGCCACGTTGTGGAGCAGGTGGAAATCTTCAACGTAAAGCACGTGCTCTGCAGTGGGCTCTGAAGCTATTTTTTTCAGTTCATTCTTGTCAGCATCCTTAATTCCTAGATGAAGAAGAGGAAAGAAGGACATCAAACACTGTCTTTGAGGCAGGCCAGGCATTGGCAAGGGGTGTCAAGAGCAAGTGGGAGCAATGTGCTGGCCTTTAACACCAGCTTTGCAGTTATGCTGCCCACAGTGAAGGATGAAACACGGAATGGACACTCAAGATGGATGGGCAGTGGTGAAGCAGATGAAGCCACCAAGCAAACGAGGTCGAGGTTTTCTCCAGAGGCATGTTAGAGAGTGACCTGGGCGGTTCGGCTGCTAATGAGCCAAGAGTGAAAAGGAGCAGGACGGGATCTGGCTTCATCCTTTCCGATGGATACAGAGACATTTCTGACCTTCTGATGGATGAGCAGACAACGGGACTTTGGGAGGTTGTGTGAAAATTGCAGGGTTTTCCTGGGGTTGAATTAAAAAAAGGGAAGACACCCCCCCTCCCCCCCCCAAATCACCCTCCCTAATTTTCACCTCACATTTGTCCAGATCGACTTGGTTGCTCTCTGTAATGAAACACCACCACTACGACCCACTTATTCTTCCCTGAAATGTTTGGTGAAGGGAAGGATTTGACTTGTAATAAATGGCTGCGTTTAGCTTTTGGGGGCAGGGAGGTGCTGAAACTTTTCCTTGCTCGTGGGATTATTCTGATGGACATTTTTAACGTAGCTGAAGTCTCTGAACCCCATTAAGAGAAACCTTCAAAAGTAAAAACATTTCATTTCTGAAAATGCCACGTCAAAACATTTTGACTTTTATGGAACTATTTATTGAAGTCCTCCTGGATTCGCATGTGGTTTTGACAGATGCAAACCTGCAGATTTCCACTGAATAGACCCGCTATCGACAACAATGGAAAACACCCGAGCACAGCACAGGTGTGAGTTTCCCGTACTTGCAGCGGTCGCTGGTGGCTGAGCCTGGGGATGGGTGCAGACTTTAGAGGAGGGGGGTGTCGTGCATCAGGAATCTTCCCCAGATCGTATGTGTTGGTGCACATACAGTACTTGGCGCCAATGCTCCACCTAACTTCAAGTGTCCATACGTACCCACAGCGAACACCGTCACCCCCCCATCCTGCAGGACCCGGGCTTCATCTTCCACTGAGTCGCCGGACTTCCCATCCGTGATCAAAACAACGACCTACAAGAGTTGGCACAAGAGCCAGAGAATGACAGAGCACAACATGAGGTGATCACAGAAACAGCGGGGGGATTTTCACACTGAAAGGTCAGACCTTGGATGAAGTTCATCTCTCTAAAGAGATGAGCATCTGAAAATAAATCCTCTGATAGCCCACATCAAAACAGCTTTCATGAGCACGAGCTGGGAAGGAGCAGAGCATAAATGCTGCTGCTCGTGACAGCATCTTCTCTGCATGTCTCCTCCTGCTCGGCTGTGTCTCACCTCTACTTGGGGCAGGAACTCTGAGTCCAGAAGGCGATTAATGCCAGCACAGAGAGAGGATCCACTCCTACAAGTCCACAGGAGCAGTCTTAAAGGAGGGCTCATCTGCACTCTGGACAACACCCTTGGCCAATGGCACCTGGATGGTGCTATATCAGGTGGTGAGAAACTCTCTCAGCCGCAGCCTGGGTTTAAATGACAGCCAAGTCAGCAACCCCAGGCCTTTCAGGGTTTTTGGGGAGTCCCATGCCAGCTCAGGTAGCAGGAGATATGGTTGGTGCATGGGATGATGTAATGAAGACAGACCCTGCTGCCACACCTTTAAGCAGGCAGTTGAAGAGGTTGACACATCCCACCTGTAGCAGCACGTTCTCCCTCCTGCTCTGTGACCCCAAACACATTGACCACGTTGATCACACCACGCTGATAGCACGGATCACACAGCCTGTATTTGGCACACACGATCTCAGAGCAACAGAGAAGGTGCAGCACCAAGCTGCAAATGTGGGATGCCTACGGGAGGTGAAAGCTGGCTCTGATTGTTTCAGACTCTATTCACGGGGTGCATCCACTCCCCATGCAGCTGCCCCCTTCTTGATTTCAAGACCATTTACTGTCAGAGTGGAGCGAACTGCTTCCTGCAGCCTGCAGAGCAAACCAGGATGCGGCACCTTCTCTTTCGCATCCTCAGGGCCTTGTAGAAATTATGAACAAAATAATTTTCACAAAAACAATCTGAAGAAACCAGTGACCCAGAACTGATGTCTGAAAGGGAAAGACACTGCAACGGGTCTGCGTTTCGAGTAACCAGAGCAGTTGGGTGCAGACTATCAGCAACAGCTACGTGCACCAATGCCACAACTTGTGCCCTTGATCTTACGATGTCCTGACCCTGCTCGGTTAGCTTATGAAGTAAACTCCCTGAATTTGGGATGCATTTAAGACTAGAATGGTGGGTCCCTCTGCAATCCATAGGGAAACATGAGGATTTCTAAAAACTGAGTCAGTCCTTTGAAAATCTGGAGGTGCTGCCTCCTCCTATCACCAAAAAAGCTGAAGGAGCTCCTCAATGCAGTACCTCAAGTACAACTAAAAATCAGATGGGATAAATAAAACCCAAATGGCTCATTCGCGCTTCAGGTGAAGAAGATAGAGGACTGATCCCTACTGAGGATGACACCAGGGAAGTCATCACAGAAGGTCCCTTACCTTTGCTGCATCCTCTCGCAGTGTGTCCAGGCGAGACATGGCATGAGCTGCAAATGCCAGGGCTGACCCCGTTTTTAAGCTGCTGCCTTTGAGGGAGAGATCCTGAATTGCCACCAGCATTTCTTCGACGGTCACGTAATCTGTGAACTCAATACTCATCCTGGGAATGAGAAATGGGGGAATAAAGAGCAAGAAAACACTGTTGTTACTGCAAGGATGCTCTAATAATAATAATGACCAGCAATAACATGGGCATTTAACTGGTCGCACTAGGATTATATGTAGGCAAGGAGTCTTCTTCACAGTGGTCAAAGGAGTCCAGGGCATGAGCTCCAGAGCCCTGTTGCCACAAAACACTATCTAAAATTGGATGGCAGGGATTTTCCTCAGGCTCCACTAAATACCAGCCTCCCTGCCCTGGAAGAGCTCCCCATGGCTGCGCACCTCTAAACTCTGGTGACACTGATGGGGGCTGAACTCTTACTTTGCTCTTGTAATGGTTCAGCAGAGCAGCAAGAGCTCTTTAACCATGGGGACTTGGTTGCCCATCTAGTCCACAGGGCTAAAGAAATCCAGGTGCTGGTGGTAGGGGATGGACTGACTCACCTTGGTTTCTCCCCGTAGAGTGCCACCGCCAGCCGGATGCCTCCTTTGCCCATCACCACGTTCTCAAAGGAACGGGCCATGCTGCCGATGAAACCCTTGACCAGCTGGGAGCTCTCCCTCCCTGCGCCCTGTGACTGTCCCACGAGGAACAAGATGTCAGCCACTTCCGCCGTCCTGCATGCTGAGGGAGAAGAGGGGCAGGAAGACTCATCCCAAACCATGCAATGAGCCAGCCAGGAGATAAACTCCTGAGTCTTGTGACCCCCGGAGGTTCTGCAGCTAAGGAAGAGAGACCATGCTTAGGCACAATGAAGTGGGTAATCATGGGCTTTCCAGAGCAACAGGGAAGGCTTTTTCTCCTTAATTTCCACCCAATTCTCCAATTTGCTGTTCTCACACAGGGGAAGTTTCTCTTTGAAGCACAAACATGGAGACCCAGATCCATCAAGTCATGCAGGTCTGTAGGACATGATGGAAGCAAGGGGATGCACCGACACCTGAGCAACGCACAACCGAAATTCGAGAATGTGGCAGCTCTGCCACCCCACCAACCATCCTGGGCTTCTTGCATCAGGGTCTCCAGAGAGACATCCATGCAGACGTGGGACCACCTGGCCACCCATGCTTTGCCGGCCCTAAAACGAACAAGTCCTGCATGGAAAGATCTCGGGACGCTTCGTGCATTCAGCTCTGCAACAGTCCCCTCTTGCCAGGCTGCCAGCGGCCCTGAGCCTGAAAAGTATCTTATGCAAAGAATGACCAATCTGAGCGTGTTTTCTGTACAAGCCAGAGCTGAGGACAGCTGGCAGGGAACGGACGGGTGTTTTGGGGAAATTTACTTAACAAACGTCAAGGTCTATTTCCATTTACAGCATTCAGTCTCAACTTAATTTTCTTTAGCCATCCAATAAAGTATATTTCAGGGGCAGAAATCTGATGACTTTTAGGGATGCTTAAATTAATGAAGGCTCTACGAGGGATATTAAAAATTCATATTTCCTTTGGTGTTTCTTCCCCTTGCAGATAGATGCTGAGTTATTCCTGCACGGCTGCTAAAAAGTGACCCGTGCTGACTGTCAGAGGGCTTTTTGTGTCTTGCTCACCAGGACTGGGCTCGACCTCTTCCCTTTTTTTT
This sequence comes from Bucorvus abyssinicus, assembly GCA_009769605.1. Classification (NCBI taxonomy): domain Eukaryota; kingdom Metazoa; phylum Chordata; class Aves; order Bucerotiformes; family Bucorvidae; genus Bucorvus; species Bucorvus abyssinicus. The sequence continues at coordinate 1,849,729 of CM020025.1, forward strand.
CATTTTGTGTCACTGCTGCTTTGGATTTACCAGCCACTGCTGCGACTTTCAGCTGCAGGTCTGGAGACTCAACTCGTGCCCAACCAGGCTGCAGCGTTTGTTCCAGTTTGCTGGGGAGATGTGCTGGGTGGGTTTCTCTTGTTCTTCTGCAAACTGTGAGCCTCTTTGAGCTCAAAGTCCTTGATTTACCTGACTTCTACTCCATTTCTCTAAGGAGGCTCCCCAAAGGCTTGGAAAGATGCAGGTTTTGTGTTCCCCTTCATCACTGTGGTCCTGATCAATCCCCTTTGGCCATGCAGCAGGACAGACGATCGTTCGCCAGCTGTGGATGAAGGGCAGTCCAAGGGTCTTTGTTCCCCAAGGCTATAGGTTTCTTCATCTTTTTGTGCCTCCTGACACCGAGCTCTTTAGGACTAAGAAGAATAATGACTGGCTCTTTTTGGTTTAACTTGCACCCGGCTGGGAACATAAAGCACTTTCCCTTGACAAAAATGGGAGACGATTATTTCCATTTTCCTTCCTAGACCTCTCTGTCGAGGTCTCCTCTCCTCAATCCCCCGTAAGTGCTTCTCAGCTGAGATGTTAGGGGTGTCTTGGAGGCAGCTCACCTGCTAACAGCAGATCACCGTAAGATCTTTTTCCCAGCTGTTGCTTCTATTTTTGGAACTACATCTTTCCTCTAGCTTGGATCTTGATGTCCCTGTTCCCCCATAAGGACTTGGAGGGAAGGCAACGCCAGCCCTTGTCTCCAACCTCAGAACTGGTGGAAATCATTCAACAGCTTCACAGGGTAACCACAACCTGTACTACCACAAGAAAATCCTAATGATGGTTCAACAAGATGGAGAACACCATCCACCAGCCCTTCCAAAATCATCCACCCCTTGGAGCTACTCAAGCTTTTCCTGGGACACCTGCCTTTTGGGCCCTGATCTGGAAAATGTGCTCAAAATGCTACTGGTATTAGAGGGACCTTGGCTACCTAGCTCTCCACATCCAAAGAGCCTCCTCCATCCATGCCTGGCCCCTGGGAGTCTTGCTCACCCTGCACATGCTCCTGCCGTCATTTACATCCAGGGATAATGAGGAGAAAAACAACAAGCAAGAGCTCCATGGGATTAAAAAGGGCAGGAGGGTGCCCCTTCCTCTACGATTCTGTGAGATGCAGAGCCAGGAGCTCAGCACCTTTCCTGAGAGGCCCTGCTTGGCAATGAAACCTGAGAGCATTTGCTGCTTGGATCAGGTACCTGAAGCTGTCATCAGAAACATGTGATGTTAAGCATATTTGGATTGGTACCTTCTCGAGAAAATACCAACACAGACAGCTATATTAATCACAGGGGGATATGATTTTATTTGAAATTTTCCATGCACCTCCAAAATTACCACATTTCATCAATCACAGGTTTGCCAGAGACATCTGTAAATGTTGATTTATTGCACTGTTCCCAGCTTTGAATTAAATAGCATTATAGTCAAGAATATTGGCTTAATTGATGGACAGGAACTTAATCAAGTTAATTTTGTAGCTGATGCCAAAGCTTCCATTAACTCCTTGTTGAATTTACTGGAGTTAGTCCAAGTGTATTTATACCTTCAAAACCTGGGGCCTTGTTGCTGCAGAACCATTTGAGAAGGGAGGACCCCCTGGCCCATACCCAGCCCCATGATAGTCCTGGGAGCATTGGATTAGCTTCAGAGGATGCTCAAAAGGAGCCTCGCCCTCCTGCAGGACCCTGAAGCTATAGACATACCATGGATCATGCTGTAACTCCATGAGGCTCTTCTGAGGTCCTTTTGGCTCCAGCCCCTTCTCCCCAAAAGCTCTTTGGGAACTTGCACAGGCAACAGGGAACCAGGGAGGAGGTAAGCCCTTGTGCCATCTTGACTCTGAAGAGCAGCAGAAGGCTTCAAGGCTTCCTTGAGGTCTTCTCTCTCATATCCTCTGTGTAGTGGCTTGTACTTGCTCTTGGAGATCAGAGGAATCACGAGAGGGCACAATTTCCCTTTCTCCCCACCTTCCTCTGGAGCAACTGAGGTGGAACAGTATTAGAGGCAGGACACAGAGCAGAACCCTGATCTCCCCATAAACCCTACTGCAACAAGTCAGGTTCTGCCTGCTTTTGGGGGCCTGCTGAGCTGCTCTGTTAGCCAGATGATCCCATCCTAAAAGGACAATATGCAGAAGTTAAAGGCATCAGCACTAGAGCTCCACTGTGACAGCATCTGTGCGTGTAACCATGACATTCAGAGAAATAGCTGCCTGGAAAAGGTCTTTTTCTCCCTGATGTGTCTCAGCATCACCCCCAGCTGCTGCATTCATGATAGCCCACTTGTCACATACCTTCATGAACAGCCATGGCTCTGTACTGCACCACAGCCACTGCCAGGGTGAGGATCTGGGCACACAACATTTTCCTTTTCCTTGGGAAGAAGCTCCTTCTTGGTTCCTGGAGTCAGCACACAGCCTGGACAGTCATTCATCTGCAGAAGAAGAGAGGTTCTAACACATGCCATCTGAGTACGATGCTCCCACCCATCTACAGAGGCAAGGGAAGCTTTTCTCTTGAAGAACCAGCTACAAAGGCTCATCGTGGCTTAGGCAATTGGTTTTGAAGTCCGTAAAACCACTAATTCCTCCATCTCTTTGCTGATGGTGGCTACAGGGCAGAACTCAGCTTTGCTCCCCCAGCACCCTTCCCAAACAGCACCCTTCTTCAGGCAAAAACAACCTGAGGCAATTAAGCCTAAATGTGACTATTAGTGGTGGGATAAAAGCAGGAAGCACCTGCTGCTTCAGTTATTGAGGGAGGAAAGGTCATTGGTAGATCACTGCCGGCAGCAACCACCTGCACTCAGGTTTTTATTAGCCTGATTCGTCACTAACCTTCAGGTTCCGAAATCCAGGATTAACTGCCTTGCACTTGCCCACCATCGTGGAGCAGCCAAAGGGGGGCTGAAAGCTTTGGTTATTGCCTATGGATGGTTTAATCACTCCCCAAAATTGCCACAGAAGTTGCCCTCTGTGAAGCAGGGACTTCTCTCTATGAAGAAACAACTGCAGAAGTGGCATTGCCAAAAAGGGGTTTATTCTCTTTTAACGGGCAATAAAAAGTTCTTCTTCTGTTCTGAGCCTCACCTGCTCGTTTTGGGTTAAGCAAATTTCACAGGGAGATGCAGACTACTTCCAGGGTGGAAATTACAGATGTGGGGAAAAGATGAGTTTGAGAACTTCACCCAGCCCAACTCTTTGCCAGGGCTGGATTGTTCCTTCCAGTTAACACCACGCAACCTCAAAATCACATTGCATTATTGATTGGGTCCCTTTTGAAAAACAAGGCTGAGTTCCTGTGGATAACCCCACCTAAATCACAGAATCATCTGGTTGGAAGAGACCTTTAAGGTCATGGAGTCCAACTGTCTCCCCTGCACCGCCAGGGTCCCTAAACCATGTCCCTCAGCACCACTTCCACATGTTTGTTAAACCCCTCCAGGGATGGGGATCCCACCACCGCCCTGGGCAGCCTGTTCCAAGGCTTCACAACCCTCTCTGTAAAGAAGTTCTTCCTGATATCCAACCTAAATCCCCCTGGCGCACCTTGAGGCCATTTCCTCTCATCCTGTCATTCATTACATGGGAGAAGAATGGATCCCCAAACGAGCAAGATGAAGGTCAAGTGCCTGGAGCAGCCTGGTGTGCGTCTAGACCATAGCGGCACCAGCGCTGTGGTCACCTCGCCCCTCACTTGGCTACTCCTCTCTCTGAGACCCTCAGGACTTCAGTTCCCCCAACATGGGTGCCTACAGCTGTGGTGATACCTTGAGTGCCAGCACGGGGCAAAGGACAGGAAAAAAAGCACTTCTGAATCTTCATCATTGTCACCCAAGTTCACACAGATGCAGGAAATAAAAAACAGGCCTAAGGAACAAAAAAAACCCCTGAGTTTCTGCCGTCACTTTGGGCAGCGAAGCCAAAGCACGTTTTTGAAATAAAAATTTAACATCTGATTCTTCTATTTTTTCCTTTCCCAGCTCTGATATTTTTTAATGCTTCAGCACGGAACAAATACAGGAAAAAATGCACGTTAATTCAGTACTAGGAAAAGAGTCATTTAAGGGATAAATCCTAGAAGATGCCTCAGAGGCGAAGAAAAAGCACAGCGAGCCCCAGGCCTTCGGCGAGTGAACGTTAACGTCCTGAACGCAGAGCCCCTGCGGGTGCAGGAAGGCTCGAGCCCGGAACAGTCGCACCTTGGATTCACATTGCAAAGGGGACGAAAAGGATTCAAAAGGGTTTCATTTAATCTGGATGCCACAAACTGAACAGATTTCCTGGCAGACATAAACACACGTGCCTGCATGCTCAACTTTTACGTGTTCGAGTTTTGAACTTATTGAATATTTCTCATTTTTATTACCTATATTATTAAAATTTTAGTTCAAGCTGTGCTCTGCCTTCTAGCAGTGAGCTGCCAATGCTCGCTCGGGGTGAAAACCCACCCAGCTCCTGCTGCTGCGTTGCCAGCGGAGGTCCTTGATGGATGACTGCAGCACATCCAGATGATCCCAGATGCCAGGGTGCTGCTCTCTGAAAGGGAAATGACTCATTTCCACTCTTGTTTTTCCCTTTCCTGATCCCTTCAAAATCCTGCTGCATTTAAGCGTTCACCTGGGCGTGAAATACCAGCCCTAGGTAAGAAAAGGCAGTGTGGGACATGTATAGCAGAGGGCAGAGCCGCTCTGCAGCTTCCAGATCCTTGCTCCAACACCTCCCTCCGTCCACAGCCCACCAGTGGGCCAAGGTCATGCCTGGGCTTGCTCCTCCCATGTGCTCCACCTTTCAGGATATATTGTGGGTAACGGGGTTGATGGAGGACTGCCATTTGCTCTACCATCACTGTCCAGCTTGAGGCAGCTCAACCCACTTGGAGTCACCAGTTCAAGTAAGTGCCGCCACGATGCTCATTTTCTCCACTACATATTAGCAAACTTCAATCCAGCAGGGCTTAGCTGATCTTTGTAGACACCAGCTGCCATCAGCCCTGTCAAAGAACTCCTAAAACCACTACAGAGATCTTCAGAGAAACCTGGTAGGAGCAGGAGAATGACCCCATAAACTTCAGGGGTTTGCAAGGAATCCCAGCAATTTCCTTGATCTTTTACTGCCCTTGGCAAATAATTTATAGGGGCAACCTCTTGGGGTTTTACAGTTCCTTGAGCAAACTGCCTCCAAACCCCACAAAGCTGACCGGGTTCTCCCGCACCTGGATCAGATGTCAGAGTTGAGGGAAGCCTGGCAAGATGCAAGAGGGTAAGAGAAGAAAAGAGCGGATCTGAGTAGAGCCAAAGGCTGGGCTGTTCCCCTCCATTTATTCTTCCTGTGTATATGTTTGCAATAAACTCTTCTTCCTTTTGTTTCCAACGAATTTTGGGAGAAATAAATAACCCCTGTCAGCAAGGTCTGTCCAAAAGGGATGAGACCCAGTGGATTTGCAGTCTCATCTGGCTGGTGCCTGCCTCCCATCTGCCTGTGGCTCCAGCTGGATCTCACGCATCTCCTGCTCCAACAGCACCCGTGCCAGATGCTCCAAACACCAAATACTTATCCCTACAGACACAAAAACCTAAATTACTGAGCTGTGTCTGGGCATTCACAGCCTTCCCAGGGGATCTGGGCAGCCCTACAGCCCAAGACCCACCATGGTGCTGTAACACATACCACACGAGCAGACAGAGCCTTTGCCTCACAACCTAGCAAAATCTTGGCAGTTTCAGCTATATTTGACAGAAGGAAGCAGGTCTCAAACATTTTCATGCAAGTCTCCTGAAAACAGCCAGCTAGGCAGAGGAGGGATCACCAAATCCAACAGAGAGGTGTCCCAGCAGCCCTACAAAGAGATGACGCTGAGATGTGTAATTGTAACATCGAGATTGGCCCGAATGGAGCATTAATGGGAGGGTCAGGATGTGGAATCACTAGCGGGACTGGCCGGAGAAGGGTATGGAGATAGTCCAGGTATCGATGGCATCAGCATTAATGCGTCACCGAGATCCCAGAACATCTACACGTAATTTTGCACAATATTTGGATGGGGAAAAACAAGGTACAGATTGTACTGACTAAAGCAAAGGACAGAATCAAACTATTGAATTTTGGTGGCAAGATGAAAAATAAAAATAAGGGCTTGAGACACCAGCAAGGAGGCAAACGATGGACTAAATCCTAAGGGCTCATAGTGATGGGGAGCAAAGTTCACAGCCACTGTCAGCTCCAAAAAAGCACCGACAGCTCACGTAGGAGATAGGATAGAGAGGCAATAGCTGGTGTCAGTTAGAGGGTCTGACCCTTTCACAAGCAAACATGTTCGTAATTCACTGCCGAGGAGATGCCGCTTTTCTCCTTCAGCTTTGAAATGCTCACGTGGAAAAGCCTGGTCAGAGCATTTCTGCAGCTCCTCTCCCGTGATTAGTCACCGTTTGCTGCAGGGGAGTTAAAGACATTTTCAAACCTCCAGGAAAATGGTAGGTTTGAATGGGAGGTAAAAATCTGGTTACACGTGGGTTGCTCCTTGTTTGATAGAATTAAGGCTCAGGGGGTCAAAAGTTTACAGTTTCCTTTTTAATGAAGTTAATAGATTTTCATGGTAATTGATTTCTCTCTAAATCCCTCGAATACAGATTTTAAGCTGGTTTTGTACAGAAATATGAATGCATTGACTTGTTGGTAGCTGGAGGCCCGCTCTTGAAAGGCATGGGACTCTCCAGGAGCAGCTGGAAGGGCTGATCTGCAGCAAGGAGATGGTCCCTTTGCAAGCAGAGTGCAAAACGGTACCAAAAGCCAGAGCTCGAATGAAATCCAAAGGGGCTGGGATTATCACTGGTCTTTTTGAAAGCCCCTTGGACACCTCTCAGGCTAAACCAGGATTAAGGTAACACAGTCCAAAGTGTTCAGAATTAATTACATGGATCAGGAGCACTAACTCTGGCTGATCGTACTCAGGTCCTTCAGCTGGTGTGAGCTGGGGACGGCTACATCCACCGTTTCATGCCATTCCCCTCGTGTGGGTACTCACACTCCTTTGGGGCCATTTTCATTGGATTTATCCATGTTCTGGAAGATCCCTTTCGCCACAGTGACAGTGAAGTTTTGGTCACATGACTAGGAGAGGAAAAATGAGATTTTCTTCATTCTTAAAGGTACCAATAACTGATGTCTAAACAACACAGCACGTCCAAACCACGCTCCAACCAGCAGTCCTGTGGTCAGCAAAGATTTTGGTAGCTCCTAGGTGGTACACGAAAGTGTTTGTCTTTCCTGCCCACCCGCTGATGCTTTGGGGTCTTAATCCCCATTACAGAGTCAATTGACTCAGCCAAGCGCTCATAATCAACTTGACGGCTCCATGAAAGCAAGGTACCGCCTCCTGCAACTCTTCTATGAATAGTCAGCTGAAAAATCAGTGGGCCCAGCTCATTTCCACCTCAAGTTTCTCCTCCATGCCATGCAACTCTCCTGCCTCAAGATTTTGGGTGCCAGATGCCATATGTGCCTTCACTACAGTACTGGGCTCTCCAAGGAGTCAGGGCAGGGTGCTTTTCTGGGTGGCTCTGGTTCCTGAGATCCCTAACAACAGATCATCCAGTAGAAGAGGCTGCCAAGAAGTGATCTAATTTTTGTTTGCCCCCAAAAGCAACCTGCAAGCCCTGCAGCAATAGGCATTCCCCACCTCTGTCCCCTGGGACCCCTCGCATCTCTGCCCAGGACACACCACATGGACCTCTCAGGACAGCAACGAGCTTGGGCTCAGAGCCAGGAGGACCCTTGCTGACACATTATGGTGGTAACATCATGGAGCACAGCAGACTTTATCTCTAGGACATGTTTATATCTGCACCTTCACTAACTCTCTTGGAATGACACAGTGATGCAAGGTGGAACAAAGAACCTGTTTCATCCCAGGTAAGAGAGGGACACAGGCATCCTCAGTGATCCTCACTAAGGAGAGCATTTTGCATAGTCTCCACGGTTTCCTTCCCCACGGCCCCTACTGTTGTAACACCTGGGCAATGCACAGCCCAGTTCAGCCCATTACCAGCTTGTCCAGGGCTAGTAGGTTGGGCAGAAGAGGGGAATGAAGCTGGGCTCCCCAAAGAGCCACACAAAGTCCCTCGCTTTTAGCCATCAGGCACATCTAGAGGAGAAAGTGCGATGGTCCCTGCATGGCAAAGATGGTCATAAACCCCTCCTAGATTTCAGATTGCATCATCTCCCCTGATGCCCCAGGTGGCTGCATCAAGCTGCATGTGCTTTTTAGACCAGAGCTTGAATTCTGATCCAGTGCCATCCTGGGTCAAGGTCATCCCAGAAGGAAGCCAGAAGAACCAGGAAGATGCATGGGTAAGAGTGTCTGTCACGCAGGCACCCACATGGCAGAAGCCATCTTCTTCATTAAGATTATGACCAGCAGGTCAAGGAAGGTTCTCCTCCCCCTCTGCTCTGCCCTAGTGAAGCCACATCTGGAGTCCTGGGTCCAGTTCTGGGCTCCTCAGCTCAAGAGAGAAAAGGACCTACTAGAGAGAGTCCAGGGGAGGCTACAAGGATGAGGAGAGGCTGGAGCATCTCTGTGCTGAGGAAAGGCTGAGAGCCCTGGGGCTCTTCAGCTGGAGAAGAGCAGCCTGAGAGGGGACCTCCTCAATGGGATCAAGAGCTAAAGGGGGGTCAGGAGGAGGGGCCAGGCTCTGCCCAGTGGTGCCCAGGGACAGGACAAGGGGCAACGGGCACAAACCAGAACATAGGAAGTTCCACCTGAACAGGAGGAGAAGCTTCTTTGCTGTGAGGGTGAGGGAGCCCTGGCCCAGGCTGCCCAGAGAGGTTGTGGAGTCTCCTGCTCTGGAGAGATCCCAACCCCGCCTGGATGCCATCCTGGGCACCCTGCTGTGGGGACCTGCTCTAGCAGGGGTTGAACTGGGTGATCTCCAGAGGCCCCTGCCAGCCCCCACCAGTCTGGAATTCTGTGAAGCCATTGGTGGTGGTGCAGTGACAGTTGAAGGCAAGGATTGACATCTCTGGTGGCCAACAAACCTCCTTGGATGCCTGGCAAACACCACATCCTCAGAGCAGCAGCTCCCCTCTGCTTCTGAAGATGTATGGATCCCCTCTCAGCTCCAGGCGATTCTGCCGTGAAACAGAAGGATTTTAAAGCAAAGAAACCTTCACCAAGGACCTCTTTCATCTGCTTGCTGTAGTGCGGAGCCTGTTTAAACAGCAGCATCAGCAATCACGAGAAACTGCTGCTCCTTGCAGAATGGGTAAGTGGCTCCCCTTCCTCCCTCAGAGCAACAGCTTTGAGAAAGTGTTTTGTTGGGTTTTTTTTATAAATACCATTGATTTCCTGATTTAAAGGTGTTGTGCTGCGTAGTAATGTTTAACAGAGATGATGGGAAGAGAAGGAGGGTAAATCTTGTGAGGCTGCTCAATAAAAGAAGATGAAGCGAGAGCTGGAGGAAGCTTATTTTCCGCTTCAGCAACCAGCTGAACGTGCCTGGTTCATTCAAAGAGAGTCACCCACAGGGGCTGCTGGCATCCCAGTCACACCAACTTGGGGTCTAGACCCCAGAGCTGTTGTTTCTCCAGGAAATGTAGTGGGGAGACAGTGGCCACGGCAAGGGTTGGCTATGACTCTCCACTGGGGTGGAAGACATGGTGTGGGGATGTTTCTGCCCCTCCCCATCCTCTCCTCATACATCAGGCTCCAGCACAGCCCCAATATCTTCCTCTGCAACCCCTGCAGTTCACTTTGGGGTCAAATCTGATGAAAATAGCTAATTCAGGGCAAAACTTCATGGAGGAGAGACCTCCTTGGGTTTGGCCATTCCCCACCGGACAGAGGGCAGCAAGGCCAATGAAAAGGTGACAACAAGCTGGGGATAACTGGCAGATGACACCTCTTTGCCCAGTATGGGACAGCTTACAAAGTCATATCCAACTGGGGCTGTTTTTGCCATCTTCCACCTCCTGCAGAAACTATCCAAGCAGCATCCTGGAGCACTGGGTGGAGCATTTCAGCTTAGAAGCACCAAGGAGAAAAGCAGAAAAATACCTTATGAGTCCTGGAAATAAAAGCTCCTTTCCTCCACACCATAGTGACTCCCCACGCATCAGGTTTTCACCCTCACAATAGCATAGATACCTTCTTAGCTAAACTTAGAAAACTTTCCAAGCAGAAAATTACAGTTGGGTGGTGATTGTGAAGATCATCTCCAGCCAGTCTCTTTCTTCCTCTCCAAAAGACTCAGTCTGGGGTGATTGGTGTTTTTGCTCGCTGTTGCAAACAGCAAAGGAGGGTTTGCTGGCCACCCCTAATCTCTCCTTCGTGCAAGGAACGCCAAGAGTGCAGTGAAGGTTTGTGGTGGATAACTCTGAAGGAGAGTTTTGCTGGAGATCACTGCTCACTGGAGGTCTACGTGAAACAACTGGCTCTGCTTCAACCCCACTGGGCTTCTGATCCTAAGACAGTCTTTGATAGCATCACCTGGGCATGCAGCAGCAGAGCAGCATCACAACATGAATCCTACCTACAAAACGAATAATACAATTGAAAGGGAAAAAGCTAAAAGAGATGTGAGTAATAATGGTCAAACAGTCATTGGGTTCATTCCCAGCAACAGGGACCACCTTAAAACCAAATTTTTTCTATCACCTCGGTGCTTAGCTTTGAAATGAGCCACCCTTCTTCTGGCTACAAGGCGAGGGGTGATCCCTCACTACATGTGGCACAGAGACAGGAGCTCCCCACCGAACAGCTCTCTCAGGTTTAAGGATCTCTGCAGTTTCTTCACCCTATTGCCATGGGGGGCATTCACGAGACAATGTTCGTTAATCTGCCTTCCCCTAACGGAGGGGAACGGTCTGCCCCACAGGATTATATATTGGCAGAGTCAACAGCACTATTTCCAGATGGGCAGAGGGAGGTTACAGACAAGGAGATCAATAGATGGGTTTGTGTGGGGGGGGAAAAAAAAGGGTTGGGACGTCAGTTGATCAAGGGACTGAGTGCCTGGCTGGCAGCCAGTCTGTGTTTCTCAGGTTACTCACACTCAGGCTGGATCTTTTCCAGGAGTCTATTCACATTGCAAAGTGCTCCTTAGCATGACTGAGGGGACTGGGAGCCGGGACAAAGAAAACAAAGATCCCAGCCCAAAGTCCCGCATCCCCTGGGAGCCTCTTGGTTTTGTGGCAGGATAAATTCTCTAAACAGATCTCTGTTGCCTCTGGGCTGATGCCATTCCACCGCCTCCAGCTGATTTCCTTCGCTCTTGCCTGAACAAGGACCCCATCTGAGCACAGCACGAGCAAGCAAGGGAAGAAGGGCTTGTACATGGAACTTGCACATACCCATCTCCTGCTCAGGACCCTCTGTGGGCAGCCTGGTGCTGATAATCTACTCCTCCAGACCCATGTAACCCCACAGAGACCCCCTAGGACCTACAGCCTAAGTCTATGCCCCCTGCCCTGGTTCAGGAGTCAACCTCAGTGTGGTACCACAAGCCCACTGTAAAAGATGACAGCTAAGGACTACGCTTGTAAAAAGCCTCCTATGATGAGGATGGGCCCTGAATCTCCCCTGTAGTCTCTTGACATGATCATGATGCGAGTACCAGCTGCCCCCTTGTGTTGAGTCCCTGCTGAAAGGGATGGAGCCACCATAAATCTCAGCTTCAGTTTCTATTAAGCAAGCGAAACCCTTCCCAAACGCACCTTCCCGTATTTCCCTGCCATTTTCATGCTGCTGAGATGGTGCAACTAGACAGACATCTAGATTTGGACTGGGTTTGTCTCCCAGGTCTCACGTGCAGCACTGGCTGAGCTGCTGGGGCATTGAAGCAGGTATGTTGTGACAGAGAGACAGCTCCCTCAATGGACAGCACTGGCATAATCTGCCATTTTACTATATGCCTTTTTTTTTTTACCTCTCTACAAACTTGCCGCCTGGTGCAATTATGTTTTATACCCACCTTAAACTGGTGTTAATGGTTAAGGATGAGAGAAGTAGCTCCCTGTACCCATCTGGACAGGTTACGCTTTTATGGGCCAACTGTACAAACGAGATCAGTTGATGAGGTTCTGAGGGGTGTGCTGATGGGCAAGCGGAACAAATAGGAGGGATCAGGCCATGACAACAGCGAAACCTTCCCAAAAAGCACTCATCCATGGCACAAAGTCACAAGCTGGCCCCTGCCACAAGGATGTCTTGGTATCTCTGGCCCACTTGAACCACTCGCTCCCCTCGAGCACCTCAGGATGCTCCCACTGAAGCTCCTGTGGAGCTAAAACTATTTTGGATGTTTCTCTGTTCCTCCCACTCTCCCAGAAGGCACTACTGGGTCTGTTCTCCCTCAAGACATGGAGAAAAGAGGGCTTATGGACAGAGAATTGAAGAGGCTGAGCCAGAGACACTCACTCCCCAGTCAGGGCATGAACATCTTCCCCCACGCGGGGCAAAAGCACCCAGTCCCCGAGCTGGAGCCCTCAGCAGCCAACCAGTGGGGTCCCTGGGAGGATGCGAACCCAAGTTGCTCACTTTTTACATGAATTATTGCCTTCCTTCCACTCAAAGGTGAGGCCCAAGATCATCCAAGTTTCACCACCACCTGCACCACCTCCCAGGTGCTGCAGCAAGCTCGAAACATCACTCATCCATCATTCCCCCGCACCCCTGACGGGCTTTCCCATTCACACAGACCTGCGCTGCCTGTTTGAGCAGTCCTGGTCCCTGCCAGCTACAAAATTGTCTCCCCGGGGGAAGTTCAGACCAGGGAGAGCTGACAGAACTGCTCCAGTGAGAAACCCCTTCTGTTCAAACAGCCTCCGGAGAGGAAATATCACCCCAACAGCTCCCAGTCCTGCACTACGTAAACATCACACCCTCAGCCAGGCTGACAACAGTGCCAGGACCTGCAGGTGAGGACATGTCCCCATATTCATGTGCCAACCCCTCACACACAACCACAGGCACCTTCTGGCCCAAGAGTTCTCCCTATGCACAGCCTGGCCAGATCTCGGTGAAGATGTCTCTGCTCACTACAGGGGGGCTGGACTAGATGACCTTGAAAGGTCCCTTCAACCCAAACCACTCCATGATTCTATACTGCTTGGGGCACTGGAGAAGAGATGTCTACAGAAGGGGCCACATTGTAGAAGCATCGAGGAGCCCAAACAGCATCATCCATCCCCTTTCTGCTCCCCCTGACACGTGCAATAACATGATGTACAGAGCAATTCCTGCAGGCTCCATCCTCCAAACTAAAGTCCTTGTCAGAGCCGCTAAGACTTTCCCGACACCCCATGAATCATCTGCCTGGTGACTAATTTTCTCCTCTCCCCGGAAGAAAGGCACTTTCTTGTAATTCTTGATTGCGAGCAGAAATTACATTATTTTGGGCCTGCGATGGACAGCAGCCAAATGAAGTTGTTAACCACCGCTGTTCCCTGCAAGACATCGTTTCAGAGGGAGGTGGGAATGGGTGGACTGATGCTGAAGGATCTCAGTCACCGTAACCACTGGCGATACTGAGGCAGGAAAAGCCGGGCTGAATGATTCATTGCTGGGTCAGGAAAGGAGCAGACCCACAACCCCGAGCTCCACACAAGTGGTTGGCACCCAAGTGACACTGCACTCACTGAAATGCTACAATCTTTGCAGACCGGGCGTGGGCCGGCTGTAGGAAAGCAGAATCCCACTCTGAAATATGTAACTTCTCCCCTCGAAATCATCTGACTTCGCCAGCCAGGAATGGTCCCAGACCAACCCTTTCTGCTGCTTCTCCCATAACTTGCTGAAATATCTGTTTTGTCTGGAGTTATAACCAGTCCCGGGGGAGTCTGTGCCGTTGTTACAGCCTTGATCCTGGACTTGGTTCCAGCACTTGCTTTTTTACCAGCATCCACCTCACACAATCCAACTGAACAAGATTAGAAGACAAATATAGCTCCTTATTCCACCAATGGGAAGGTTACTGGGGCCAAATTCCGTCCATTACAATGCTCAGACCTCCTGGGCGCGTCAAAGGAGGCAACAAGAACTCGCTTCCTCCCAGAAAACCTCAAAGAAAACCCCAAAACACCCCACCATGTGCCGCACACAACAGCACTCCTTCACCATCTCTCCCTGCTTCGAGACCAGCTGACGCTCCTGAGCCACCTCGCACCACAGGAAGTGCAAAGTCACCCCAAAACTCAGATTTCAGACGGGTTTAGGGCATCTCAGGCACTTCTGAGACAGTGGCAAGGGGTTCGCTTATGCAATGCACCAGGAAGCTGGGAGGCAATTTGCAGCCCCTGGGGGCTGCCACCTCCTCATCGTCCCCAGCCCGTTCCCACACCTTTCACAAGCTGCGGTTTGTTTAACTGCAACCTGAGAATGGAGAGAGCAGAAAAAACACAGCAGAGCATACAAAACCCGATAGCAGGACAGACGGACAGCGAGCCACAGGCGGACGGGTGCTGCTTACCTGGGCAAAGCTGCCACACGTTGGCTTCTCCCCACGGGCGAGGGGGTCGCACGCACACAGAAACCGGCGTCCGTGTCGGCCAGGCTGCAGTGAAACTCCTCGCAGGCTTGAAAGAAGTTATGAGGCAGGAGGAGGGGCTGCTTTGGGCATCTCCCCCCTCCACCTCCGACTCCTTCTCTGCAGGCCAGCAGCTGGGACTGAAGTGGTGGAGGGGAGGCTGGGACAGGGGATGCCACCCCACATGCTTTCAGCAGGAATGTGGGAGTGAAGAGAGAGGAGGAAAAAAAAAAATCTTTACCTCGTGGGCACAAAATAATAATAAAATAACTGGGATGTTTGCAAAGGCAGGGGCCGGCTTGGGGAAAGGGGTGGGAAGGGGGAGAGAAAGTGTCTGTTTTCAGGGGGCCAAAGAGTCCAGGTTGGTTTTCAGCACTTGGAGAGGATGGGAAACAGCAGAGTGGGCTGCGAAACTAATTTATGGTTCAAAGACAGGGGTCTGACATTGCTGCGTGGGTGCTGGGAGGGTATGGAGGGGCATGAGTCAAGACATCTCCAACGAAACCTTGATTGCATTTCATCTCATCTCACAGCAGCAGAGAGCTTTCCAAGAGATGGTCTCTCAGATGGAGGATGTTAGCACTGATACTAAAAGGCAGCAAGAAACTGAGGCACAGGGTGGTGAAGGGAATGCAGGTGTCTTCGGTGTCCAGTCCCTGGGTTCAAACTCTGGGAAATGATCCCCAAAAGGGCAAATGTGCCACATTTGCATGGGGACAGTGGGGTGACCACAAAGCTCTGGGTGAGATGGGCAGACTCTTTTTGCAGAGCTGGGAATGGGTGAGACACTGAAGAATGAGGCCCCCTGATGCTGGGAGGGCGATCAACCCCAAACAGGGTTGCAGGGGAACATCTGATATCTCACCCTCACGGGAGCACGGGGACCCTCGGCTCCAATGTGCACATGTCAAAGCCAGAGGAGCTGCACCCCACAGCAGCCCAGCAGCAGGGTGAAACCCCACCTCCAGCCACCCCTAGAGCTTCCACCACACAAACAGGAGATTCCAGCTCGGAAAAAACTCAGAGGAAGAACCAGGGACCCCACACCCTGAACAACAAGCAGTTTTGCTGCTCAAAGCAGGGGATCACCTGGGGCTCCTTCCCACACCACCCGGGGGTCCTGGGAACTCCAGACCTGATGAAGAGCAGGTCTCACCGCGGTAGGTCCTATCTGTCCCTGCAGCTAGGGATCATCTGGCCGAGAGATAAACAGGCCAAAAAGGTCAAAGACAGGAAGGAAGAGTGAAAGACAGGAGCCCCCAGGGTGAACAGGAGCACACAGGCTTGAGATGCAAGATGTGAGGGAATCCCAAGCCTGGAGGTCCAGGTGAAGCCAAAGGGGATGGCCAGTCAAACAGGAGGTACAAAGTGTCCTCAGGGCTCCACATTTTTTTACTGCTCATGGGACCATCCCAGCCACATTTAAGAGTGGTCTCAAACGGCTGCTAAAAGACATTCAAATTGTGAACCAGCTCCTGCTTCCAGGTGTTTAGACTCGGGTTTAAAACCAAGGATAGGTGCAGTGCAGCCCTTCCCATCCCTCCTCACCAGTCTGTGCCTGCAGGGAAAACACTTAGGCTGATGTTTCCTCACTCCAGCAAAACATCCGAGGAATTAACTACTTCATGTCCATATATGCTCACATTTTTTTGTCCCTACTCAGACCATTCCTGCCTGAAAACATCGCTCAAAGCTCTCCAGGATTACTCCGCAGTTTTAAGCATCGCCTGCAGATTGCAGACTACAGAGCAGCACTCTGTAAGGCTCAGGCTTAACAACTGCATCTAATTGAACCATATAAACCTCCTAAATCCCTGAAAGCCTCCTTATTGGGCTGAATAGGCTTAATTGCAATTGTATCTGCCTGCAGCCATTAAAACTATTCACAACGCTGGAGTGGGGCAATCAGAGGGTGTTTGTGCCACACAGCTCAAATGCTTTTCCAGCACTAGCAGGGCTTTGATTGCCTTTTGGAGGTGCCCAAAGTGATGGCAGGCCACCAAATTGTTTTAATCCAGGTTCATTGGGGTTTCTCCTGAGCATATTTATCTTCTTGGTGTTCAGTAGAAACACAAGGAGCAACCCAACAGGTTCTCTTGCTCTTTGTTGTCTCCAGGATCATGAACAATAAGGCAGTTTGCAGCATGATGGGGGTCAGTCTCATCTGCAACCTGCACCAAGAGTCATAGGGCTGATGAGGGCGGCTGTCCTACATGTCCAGACCTCATGGTTGGCTTCTCAGTTGTCCAATAAAAAGGGAACACAAAGGGCAGCCTGGTATTACATTATTCACAGCAGATTCTTTTTCAATATGCAAAGCATTGAGTTTTTCTTCAGTTATGGGATGTTTCTCCTCAAACTCAGGCAACTTATTCTCTCAAAATCATGCAAATGTGAAGGGTCTTAAACAGAGATAGCTCCATGCCACCACAGCAACTTGATCAGGTAGACCTGTTCCTTCAGGCAGCCAGAGATCTCAGCCTACATAACCCACCAGAGTATGACAGCAGGGATCAAGGGGGATGACAATTAAGCATCACATTTAAACTCATATTTAATTATGACGCCTCCAAAGAGACCTAGGCAAGTGCTTGGGATATACAAGCCTGCACTCAACACAGGAGCAGAGCTGTAAACACTCACACGCCTTACCCTGGTGTTAGTGTGTTTGATGTTCAAGCATGGCCAGGATATGGAAGGAGAGCAGCCCTGCGGAGAAGGTCTTGGGGGTGCTGGTGAGTGAAAATCTGGGCAGAAGACACCTGTGTGCTTGGCTCATCCCCAGCAGCATGGGCAGCAGGTCAAGGGAGGGGATCCTGCCCCTCTGCCCCGCTCTGGGGAGAACCCCCTGCAGGGCTGGGTCCAGCTCGGGGCTCCTCAGCCCAGCAGAGACAGGGAGCTGCTGGAGCGGGGCCAGAGGAGGCCACAGCAATGAGCCGAGGGTGGAACCCCTCTGCTGGGAGGAGAGGGCAGAGAGCTGGGGGGGTTCAGCCTGGAGCAGAGAAGGCTGCGGGGAGACCTTAGTGCAGCCTTTGAGTGCTTCAAGGGGCCTGTCCCAAAGCTGGGGAGGGGCTGTTCAGCAGGGGCTGTTGGGACAGGACAAGGGCTGATGGGTTCAAGTGGGAGAGGGAGATGGAGAGCAGAGAGAAGGGAGAGATTGTTGGTGCTGAGGGTGGTGAGAGCCTGGCCCAGGCTGCCCCGAGAGGTGGGAGAAGCCCCATCCCTGGCCCCATGGCAGGTCAGGTTGGCCCTTGGGGCTCTGAGCCCCCTGCTCTGGGTGCAGATGTCCCTGCTCCCTGCAGGGGGTTGGGCTGGGTGACCTTGAAAGGTCCCTTCAACCCAAACCCTTCTGTGATAAACCTGTAGCACCAGACTGGTCTATGTGGTACGTCTCAGTGCTCTGAGGTGGCAGAGCAGCGCTGCTGAGCTAATAACCCCAGCACAGCACTGCCCAGGGCAGCTGAGTTTACCCATTCTCAAGCCTAATTTGCTTGGCAGTAGCTCAGGGACCTCTGCAGGCACCTGCATCACATCCATATTCAGCTTCTCTGTCCTAATCCACAATAATGACCACCTTGAGCAATGAGAAGAAACCAAGGGTGCCCAGCATCTCCAGTTGAGTGTTGGGGCTGTTGAGACAAAGCCCATTTAGCCCAGAACCTGTTTGTGTGATGGGCCACCTTTCCCCAAGGAACTGGTCTCAGGCCACATGGTAGTTTCATGTTAGGTTGTTGAGCAGATGGGTGTGATGGGAACACTCAGAGCTGAACACTGCTGTACGTTGTTATAAAACCCTAGAGCCAAACAGCCTCCATCAAAAGGATAGGACAGGGGTGAAGAATGAAACTGGTTCTTTAATTGTCAAAAAAAAAACTAGTAAAAGAAAAAGACAGGGAAAAATACCAAACCCAGGCCAAATGAAACCATAAAAATAAACTGGGCTGAAGCATATTTGGTAGATTTCCAGGAGAGGCTTCTCAGCTACTCAAGCAATCAGCAATATTTTAAAGCAATCAAGAGAGAGTAGAGGAAGGCAAACAAAGAGGATCATTCATGTGCAATCATCACTCGCCTCAATGCCAACCTTCCTGGAGAGGAAAGACTTTCTATTTCTCTAAAGTTCAGGTTTAATATTTAGCAAGATATCTCAGCACCCACACATAATTCATCAGATAAAAGCTGGGGAGGGTTCAGCAAGGTTTTTCTGATCCTCAACCACCTCTGCCTTGAAAAACCTACAGAGTGGAAACCAGCCCTTGCGTCTCACGCCCTTCTCCTTTGTTAGCCCAAGGCCCAGAGAGCAGCGATGGGGCCACTGCAGACACAGCAACACCCTGGCAGGGCTGAGAGCCTGGACACGGTCCCTGGAGGCAAACAGGAGCTTGAATAAAGATGCTACGTGAGGTCTCATTCAGACCAGATGTGCCTGGAGGATTTACAGTTCCCAGGCTGGTTCTCCTCACTCACTTCAAGAGAAATGCTCTCCTTTGATAAACCCAGCCCCAAAAGTGCTGGAGTAGCTTTTCCTCTTGTCCCAAATCAGGCTCCCAGTTGCTCTCCTCACTGAGCTTTCCCACTTTGCCACCACCCCTTGCAGATGTCACCCCCCACCCCATTCCTGTTTACCCCCTACTTCACTCTTCTTGCATGAAGGCCCTGCAGAGCTTCATCTCTTTGGCCTCTCCCTCCCCTTCTCTAACTGCCTTTCCCCAGCTTCCGAGGGCAGCTCAACATCTCCACCCACCTGCACAGTCCTCCAGAAAGACCCACCAGAGTTTACCCTGATCCTGTGTCCACTGAACCCAGCAGAAGTAGCTCCCCAGCACAAGGGCATCAATAGCATGTCACAGCTCCAAACAAGGAGTAAACCAGCTGCAAACATTGGGACTCACCTCCAGAGACTCCTCCTGTTTGGGAGCCACGTACGCTGAGCTGGATTCAAATGAAAGCATGAAGCTGCACTGAGACAGGTGGTGAGCCAGGACTTCTGCAAGAGAGACACTTAACACCCCACAGACACTCAATACCCCCAGCAAAGCCAGCTGGAAGGCTACGGCCCTTTTATAGTGACCGTGCCCAGGGGAGCTGCATCTCAGCTCCCACCCTTTTCCACCTGGAAGAGCTTGAACCACTTCCAGCTGCTTTCACCAGTCCTGTTTGCCCCCAGCCTCTCAGAGGAGCTACTGCGAGTAACTTTTAACCCTTGTCAACCAAAACCAGTCTGGTCAGCAAAACCCTATTATTCAAGCTTACTAGAAGGACAAATCTCACAGCCAGCATGTCACAACCAGCAGAGGCAGATGTCCACAGCTGAGGGGATGGGACAAGTCTATAGACCTTGGACAAACTACAGTTGTGGTGGCTTTCCTGAGCCCATGTATTATGGGAAATGACTCACGTGTTAACATTAGACCTTGCGCCAAGGTTAAACAAAGTGTACGAGAAGGCTGGGGAGCTGCCTGACCTCACTGCGACCACACAGTGACCTCCTAGTGAGCTCGCAGTGACCTCATCAGGACTTGTACCTTGTTCCACGACCCCCTGCAGATTCTGAGAGGCTCAAGGGCAGAAACCATGAGATGCTATGGGATGTGAGACAGGGGTTAGACTGACTTTCAGTGTGGTGAGGGTGGAAAGCACCAGCTCCTCTCCATGCCCATCTCCTGTTGGGTCACAGCAGCCATGGGTTTTGCAGCCAGTTTGGTGCCCGCTCCACTGGTACGTAGCACAGGGATGGAGGGATGGAAAGCTCCAGGAAACAGCAGAGTCTACCTTTATCTCCCTGCCCTGTCTCAGTTTGGGCAAACCACCTCCTTTTGCCGTACCTCGATTTCCCCAGGGGTGGGATGAGGATGATTTAGCTTCCTTTGGATGCACATCAATGTCTCTTTATGGAAAACACGGTGGTGAACCATGGAGCACTGCTTAGAGAGAACAAAACATACACCCATACATGTAAATGGGATTACAGGCAGCAGGTCCTCCTGACCACTGCAGTTTTAACTGGTTCTCCCTGCAGGCACGTTTCGCCCTTTCATTTATTTATTACCACACCAGATTTGCTCATTTTGCAAAGTAAAACACCAGTAGCAACACGAACAATTGAAGCAGTACCCAGGGAGACAACAGCAGCCCCCCCTTAAAGCAGTGATGTGGTTTTGGAGGAGAAGGGGATTGTTTCAATTCTTTGGAAAAGTAATTAAAGAACAAGAAGATATGACCAAGCCTCCTTCCCTGCACAGCCGGCAGCAATGAGCCGCATTTGATCTCCAGCGTGAAACCAAGCGCAGCCGCTCACCACGGGGTATCGGGGCAAGGTTAGTTAAAGGAGGCAGAGGTTTGGTATACGACACTGGTGCTTACCCAAGTGTGACCCTCGTTCTGTGCCCTGTACAAAATACACTGCAAACAGCTTTAAATGTTCCCACTCTGGATTATCAGTCAAATATTGAAAAAGAAAAATCATGCCAACGGTCTCCTTCTGACCACTAGGAGCTTTTAGGTTTTCTAAATTTAGGATGATATAAATCTCACAGGAAAAGTGTTTTTTTCTTTTAAAAACTAGAAATAGTTGTTACAGGACTTCACTGGGGACCTTTAAACCTACGTGTCCAGGAAAATAAAGGCAAATCTGTATCCTGACATGCAGAACTGGAGGGCAAATCTCCTGGTAGCTCTGAACCAGCGGAGACATCACGGTGTGGCATCCAGAGACACTGACTTCAGAAACAGGAGCAGCACATCTGCATCCCTAATTGCCAGGTTGGGATGCCTTGCTGCCAGTCCCAGAGCTAACTGGGGATACTGGTGCAGAGCTACGTTGCAATGCAGAGATACAGTCCAAGTCAGCAAGGTGGGCAGGTGGCAAAAGTATTGCCGGGGATGAAAAAGTGACCTCATTTTGGTAACTGAGCACAGAAGCAGATTGAGCTCCACACTTCCAACCCACCAGTCATGCTCTCTCAACCATGCAATGTGTTCTAGACCAAGAGGGCCTGGTGCATGCTTTCAGCCCTGCTAGCAAAGACGGCCCCTATGGGAAGAAAAATGCCCCAAAAAGAGAATCGTTCAAGGGAATTTGTGCTCTTGAGACAGCTATGCATCATGGTTGCAGAAACCACGGATGCTGCCAGACTGTGGCAGTGAGGTCTGGACTCGTTTCAAGTAATGGTCAAGGGATGAATCTGCCCCTCTGCCGTGTTCTGCTCTGGGGAGACCCCACTGCAGGGCTGGGTCCAACTCGGGGCTCCTCAGCCCAGCAGAGACAGGGAGCTGCTGGAGCGGGGCCAGAGGAGGCCACAGCAATGAGCCGAGGGTGGAACCCCTCTGCTGGGAGGAGAGGGCAGAGAGCTGGGGGGGTTCAGCCTGGAGCAGAGAAGGCTACGGGGAGACCTTAGTGCAGCCTTTGAGTGCCTCAAGGGGCCTGTCCCAAAGCTGGGGAGGGGCTGTTCAGCAGGGGCTGTTGGGACAGGACAAGGGCTGATGGGTTCAGCTGGCAGAGGGAGATGGAGAGCAGAGAGAAGGGAGAGATTGTTGCTGCTGAGGGTGGGGAGAGCCTGGCCCAGGTTGCCCCGAGAGGTGGCAGAAGCCCCATCCCTGGCCCCATGGCAGGTCAGGTTGGCCCTTGGGGCTCTGAGCCCCCTGCTCTGGGTGCAGATGTCCCTGCTCCCTGCAGGGGGTTGGACTGGGTGGGCTTTGAAGGTCCCTTCAACCCAAACCATCCTGTGATTCTAGGAATCAATGAGGTATCCAGTTCAGGATCCTAGCTGCTGCCAGGACTGCTGTTCAGTTTGGGTCACTCCATCACGGGAGAAGGACAAATCTGAGCAAAATTCTGCTGTTAAGAAATAGAACTTTTTCTGGAGAAAATATCATAAGAGTAGAAATACCGAAAGTTTTACCCATGTGATACATTTCAAAGCCCATTTTTGAGTCCAGAACAGGGAAATCTATCATTTATAGATGCTCCCATCCTGAAACCAACATCCTAGAAAACATCCTCCCGCATCGCAGCAACCCCCAGCAGAGAAGCTGTTAATACAGCACTATTTGCAAGTGGTACCTTTGCCCCTTGCTGTCGTACACAGCTCTTCCTTGCAGAGTTAAGGAACCGAGGCCAATTATTTTCCCGCTCAGGTTGGAGATGAAGCCCATTTTCCCATCTCTTCTGGTTTCTCAGGCTGCTTTGCTGGATGAGCTCATTTTCGTCTGGCACGCGGAGCCAGATAGTATTAACGCTCCGGGAACGGATCTGATTTGCAATTCGGTGCATTAGGTACCACGGTAATTGCAGAGCAGGGTGACCCTTTGCTTACAATTCAGCAGCAATTTTGCCTGTCCTGCTTTTGTAATAGAATAAAGTCACGTGCGGCCGTTTATTTTGAGCCATTCGCAGTTAGTCAGAAATACATTCAAAATTTGCCTCTTTTTACCATTTACTGAATAAAAGAGGGAATAAACCAAAGAAAAAACCCCAAAGAACTCAACCGTGGCTCAGCCTGTAGGTATCTCTAAGTTAAGCCCGTAAGTACCAGCCAGACAAGGAAGCTCAGAGACCCAACCAAAAACTTCCCCTTGACTCTGCCCACACTTACACAGGCACGTTAAATATGCAGAAATTATGTATTTTAAGTGAAATAACATTACATAGCTGTCTGTTGTACAGATGGGGAGATTAAGAGCTTAGCTCCATGAGCAAATCACCGTGGTTTGACAAAACACAAGGCAGAGGCAGAGAGGAAGCCTTTCAGCGAGAAAATGCTCCCAGGCCAGTATATATACAAGGGAAAAAAATGTTATTTTTCAGGCCGCGAGGAAGAGGTATGAGTTCATCTGCTTTAAATCCTGCTGGCAGTGAGCAGTGCAGGTTCATACACAAGATTATTTAGCCCCAAATGATGCCTAACCACTTGTTAAGACACAGCGGGTTTGGTGCCTTTGCCTAAAACTGGGCATTTCGTGTCCTATGAGGTGCCACCAGGCAGCCGAGACATGCACACAGCTTGCCGTTATGTCTCAGGAGTTAGGGTATATGTCTGCCCTCCTGCAGAGGTTTTTGGAGGCCTGGAGAGAGAATCCAGAACCTGAAAACACAGTAAATATTTACACGTTCAGGCCACTGAACCCATCTCCGTGTCTGACCCCTGCGGTCCTGGGATGGCTGATAGATAATTCTCCGGGCTGCCATGTCTGAGGTCACCGCTGCAGGATGGATCACAGGCATCTGTCGGGTTGCTGTGGGCACTACTTCTCTTTAATTAATTAAAATAAAACCAGAGAAACCCAAGGTGAGACCCCGCTGCAGGGCTGGGTCCAGCTCGGGGCTCCTCAGCCCAGCAGAGACAGGGAGCTGCTGGAGCGGGGCCAGAGGAGGCCACAGCAATGAGCCGAGGGTGGAACCCCTCTGCTGGGAGGAGAGGGCAGAGAGCTGGGGGGGTTCAGCCTGGAGCAGAGAAGGCTGCGGGGAGACCTTAGTGCAGCCTTTGAGTGCTTCAAGGGGCCTGTCCCAAAGCTGGGGAGGGGCTGTTCAGCAGGGGCTGTTGGGACAGGACAAGGGCTGATGGGTTCAGCTGGCAGAGGGAGATGGAGAGCAGAGAGAAGGGAGAGATTGTTGGTGCTGAGGGTGGGGAGAGCCTGGCCCAGGTTGCCCCGAGAGGTGGGAGAAGCCCCATCCCTGGCCCCATGGCAGGTCAGGTTGGCCCTTGGGGCTCTGAGCCCCCTGCTCTGGGTGCAGATGTCCCTGCTCCCTGCAGGGGAGCAGGGTGGGGGGGTGGGGGCTGGACAGGATGACCTTTGAAGGTCCCTTCAACCCAAACCATCCTGTGATTCTATGATTCCATATTTCCAAACCCCCCTGACCACTGGATGCTGGTTGTTACTGACTGAGCAGCAGCCACGAGGACCGTCCCAGGAGATGCAACTGCTACGACACGTGACAGCTCCTGAAGAAAGTAGCAAGGTACAATCAGACCCTTGGTGTTCTCACACGTGTGTGCGTGTCACAGCAGCACTGTCCCAGCCTCTTTATCTAAATGTACCCCAACGTGTTCTTTAGGAGGATTTGGAATTTTGAGCCATTTCAAAATTTCCCCGCCCGCACACCAGAGTTTTCTGCATAGGGAGCACAGCTTGAAACATTGCGGTTTTTCTTAAAGAAGAACAGAAAATTCTCCTATCTCATAAAATACTTCAAACTTAAGTCATTTCAGAACAAATAAATGAAAATTATCCTCTCAGAAAGCAGCCACAGAGCACTCTTTCACCCTTCCCTGAGCAGCATCTAAACTCCTGTGCTTTAAAGTTCTGAGGTGTGACAGAGCCACCTTCATTACTGAAAAAGGATGATTTTAAAAATAATCTCATCAGCTCTGGTGGCCTGAGCTACAGTTGTGGATGTCTGGGAGCTGATAAGAGACTCGGTTATCGTGCAGAGGACGGCTCCTGCCCAGGGCACGGGATATGCTGGGGGTCCTGGTAGGCTCTGTTAGCCCAAGTGTCCCAATAAGTCAGTGGGAGAGGGGGCAGACACGCTGCTCGTCTTCTGCATGGGGTCCTGCAAGCTCAGTGCTTGCTCTGATGGGCAACACGACACAGCCCAAGGACTGATCAGATGTCACTGAATTGTAAAAATCATGGCTGAGGTTGGGAAAGGAGCCCCCGAGGACCGAATGTCTGATCCTTTCTCCAAGCTGAACTGACCCAAATCTCCAAGCATCTCCTCGTACATCATGCTCTCCTGCCCCGACCATCTCAGTGGCCTCCACTGGACTCACTCCAGTATATCAATAACCTTCCTGTACTGGGGAGCCCAGAATTGGGCATTGCACTCCAAATACCATCTCACAAGTGCAGCACAGAGGGAAGGATCTCTTCCCTGGCCGTGCTGGCTTCACTCCTACGAACGCAGCCCAAGATGCAGCTGGTCTTATCTGCTGCAGGGACATGCTGCTAAGCTGAGTCCACCCCTCCTTGCTCATTCTGCATTGTGGGTTTCTTTAACATTTTTATGTGTATTTCTTGGCAAGGAGGCATGTGCTGCTGTGTTTATATCTCTAGCCCAGGGCTCCCCGTTCACAGACATTACATTTTACATCAGCTCCTTCCCCCGCGAGCAGCAGACGCTGCCTGTGCTTGACAAGCTTTCCATCTATACCTGTCCCATGCCAGATTAAAATTACAGCTTCAGAACTCAATTTGGAGATGAAGGGAGAAACAGGGGAGCTCCTGGGCTTTTTTATATTTAATGTTGCTCAGCAAGTCCATTTATCTTCCCTGTCAAACCACACATTTCAGCAGCTCGCAGCCCCTGCCAGTCCCACACCTGAAAGGAAAGTATTAAACACCCAAACACTTCTGGACCTCAGAGCCTCCTCTTGTCCTAGGACATATGGATGGAAGAGGTGGGAAGGGTCATACATCTCACTGACTTCACATACACCCTGGAGAAGGGCTGGGAAGTGACTACCAAGAAGGTCGCTGCTGTGGGATGAGGAGGGCAGCTGAGTTTGCCCGCAAATTTGCGTGATGAATGAATACTCAATCCAGCACCCACAGCGTGGTTCATCCCGATTGCAACCAACAGATGTTCTGGTCACATCAGCTGAGGATATGGTCCCCATTGGAAGCATATGAGCAACAGCCCCCAGCAACATACACCAGATTCAACTGCTCCTGTCCCACCTTGCTCATCTTCAACACTGACAAGTCTACCATTCCTCTGCCAAGTTTCATGGTAATCTCTGCCCACAGCTCTGCTTTGGAAGGAGAAAGAGCTGGAGCCACCAGATGTTTGAAATCACAGCCAGCCCCACCTCAGGGCAATGCACCACATCTTCCAGTTCACAGCAAAACTGCCCAGCAAGGGAGGTGAGTCAAGACGACGGCTGAAAGAACAAAACCCAGAAAAATGTAAGGTTCAACATTTTAATACCTCACATCTTCCCCGTCCATTGTTTGGAGCACGTGAACCAGATCAAGCACTTCCAGCCCGTGCCAGGTCACAGGCTAGCTGAGATGTTTTCAACAGGCAGTGATCAAAACACAGCCGGTACGTTCTTTCTTCTCATAACCTTTCCACAAACTTCCTCTCCTTAGAGCCTATCAGGTTGATCAGCTATCAAGCTGAACAGGCTTTCTTCTCAGGGTCAGACCTACAGAGTGCCAGACTTGCCCTATCAGATATAAAGGGCCACGCCTCTGGGTTCTGATGTTCCGTTGTATCTGGTATTCCATGATACCAACCCAGCAAGCACTGACCACCAAGAATGACCAAAGCAGACCCTTAGAGCCACGTACAAAATATATGGAAATGATTTTTGTATTCAAAGCAGTGTCACCACAAGTACTCCTTTCACTGGAAAGGTGAGAGATGACAAGCATGAATGGCCACCGGCCTAAACAGGCCTCCAGAGAATTACCTGGAGCGCCCATGTGGAGCATCTCTTAGTGCTGCTGGGTTTACTGTGGGGAAGAAGAGGACATTTATCCCTTGTGATGCTATGCCAGATCTCCAGACTGGCTTATGACTCTCTCTGGAGGTACACGCATGCTGCCTGGAAGCCATCAGGATGCTCTAGCTCCTATCCCAGCCTGATTCCCCTCTTCCCACAGGCAACCTTGCATTGCCCTCCCCACCCCACCCTTGCTGTCTCAACCTCTGCCCGTCTCTTGCAGTGTCACCTGGAGCTGAAGGGACCATGCCTTTGCTTTCTGTTAGACACCTGCAAAGACATCTTCATATGCCTCATCCACCCCTCTCTGCTGTTCCTAAAGGGCTCCAAGACTTTCCTCAGTACCACAATCTTTGCAAACCACTCTCAGCACGATTTGCCTGTGGGAACGAAGTAATTATGGGCAGTCTATCTGTACATCTGTATTTTTGGGCTTTTGCCATCTTCCCCATAAAATTCCAAGCCAAATTTCACAGAAATCAAGAGCCAAAGGAGAGTCTGTAAGTGTCTTGGCCCAAACATCCCAACAACAGGAAAAATCAGTGTGTAAGTCCCAGAGAAACCAGACAGAAGGGAAAACTCAACAGATAAAGCAACATCACTTGGGACACCAAGGAGCGGAAATACGCCTCGTTAAATTCCAGATGAATTAGGAACCACTTGTTAAATCCCACAACGTGGAAGGCACATGTGCCTATGCTGGACTGAGAAAATTCTTGAGATTAAGAAAAAAAAGTCCTCTAAACAAGAAGTTGCTAAATCAATGAAATCAAGCCCAATCAGAGGAAAGAGACCTCCCCCATGCCTATCCCTTGGCAATAAGACAACACATCTGGATACATGGCAGATGTTAGAAATTGGAAAGCTAGCAGTGAAGAGGTGGTAAGTCCCAAGAGTACACAGGGACAGCTATGCAGGGAGTGTAACATGATGTTTCCTCATGTGGTGGCAGCAGTTTGCGATTCCTGCGGGTGTGCTCTCTGTTAGGGACATCTAATCTAAAGCAGCTGGATGGCTTTCGTCAGATGAGGATGTGGTTATGGTATGCACCTAGTCTGCTCATCCAGCAAGGCAACGAGGACACACTTGGTAGAAGTGCGACTAAGGTCTTCTCTAACTGAGGTACAAATGCTTGTCCAAATCTTGGGAGATGCTTCAAGTCCAGATAGTCACTGTCTTTCAATTCCCAGTGGTCACCACCCACAAAGTTCCACGAGTCTTAAAAATGACAGCAACTGACAGGTCAGAAGAGTTGGGGATAAAAGATGAGGAAGAACATGGCTTGCTTGGGAAATACTTTCCTGAGATCATTGAAAAAAAAAGAACCAACTTCTAAACCTCTCCAATTACTAAGATTACCAAATTGCCTCCAAATATTAGTAGAGAGCTCTGATGGTTTGACCTTAACCCTCGAGGTCTCAAAATGAATGGTGAGTGAAGGAGACCCTGTCTCCATCATGATTGGAGGTTGAAATGAAGATGGCATAGCTGGTCACCCAAAAATGGACCTTTCAGCTTAATATTAACCATCGGCACTCCAAGGCAGGAAGGCAGAGGATGCACCACCAAATCGCCTCGGACACAAGCCATGTGTGATTTGATCATAGTTTTCGTTATTTAGAGCAGACTTTTAAAAAATTCTGTCTCAGCTGAATTTCGGTAAGTTCCAGCAGCTTACACAATTTTGAGAACAGGCATAGAAGAAATGACCACCTTTTCCATCCAAAGAGGGACAGGGAACAGAACCTTTCACCCTTCAGGGGTGCTGCATTGGGAGTCACTGGGCTAAATATAAATCCCACAAATTGGTAATTAGCATTGTAGCAATTAGTACCCTTGTTCTCATGGACAATACCCACTGACCTTCACTCAGTCACAGATGAGCCAGGGAATGGGCTTTCCCCCAACCACTGCTGATGGCCAGCATGGCCAATACATGATGTGACACAGTTGCACCATGCCCATCTGTCCTGTCCCTGCTCCCTCTGGACCTCTACGGACCTCACAGGGTTATGATGCAGTAGGAAGCATCAAGTCTCCTCCACTACAGCTGGTTAGGGTAGGTGATGGGTTAAGCTGGGCTTAACCACCCGTGAATCATCAGTATGTCAGCCTGCTTGGAGATGTCTGACCTGGAGGCAATGACAAGAAAGCAGGATAAACCACCAGACTTTTGGGCTATGGACCATCATTCCCAGACCATTAGGCACTTGGGTGCTACCACAATTGCAGGACAAGAGTTAACAAAGGATTTTCTTTCCATGGTGTAACAAAGGCAGATTTCGTGGCTTCAGCAGGAAGCTCTTTGCTCTTATAGTGGGAATGGGTCCCCTGTACTGGGCACTGAGGAGGCTGCACCTCAAATCCTGGGTTCACTTCTGGCCCCTCACTGCCAGAAGGACATGAAGAGAAGGGCAATGAAGCTAGAGCAGGGTCTGCAGCACAATGTGCTGAGGAGCGGCTGAGGGAAGTCTGGAGTAAAGGAGGCTCAGGGGAGACCTTCTGGCTCTCCACAACTCCCTGACAGGAGGGTGGAGCGAGGTAGGGGTTGATTGCTCCTCAGGAACAAGTGACAGGACGAGAGGAATCGGCCTCCAGTTGTTCCCAGGGAGGTTGAGGTTGTCCCTGAGGAGCCATTTCTGTCCCGTTGGGGTTGTGCAGGCGTGTCGCAGGCTGCCCAGGGCAGTGGTGGAGTGCCCATCCCTGGAGGGGTTTCCCAGCCGTGGGGAGGTGGTGCTGAGGGCCAGGGCTCAGTGGTGGCTCGGCAGTGCTGGGTTAATGATTGGATTCAAGGAGCTGAAAGGTTAGGGTTCGGGTTCTGTACGGTGCTGTGCAGTCCCTGGTATTGCAGAAAGCAAACACAGACGTACCTAAAAATCATCACCATCATTTTTTCTCAGATGAGTTTACCAGGCAAGAAAAGGAAAAGCTTTTTAGTGCATCCCAAGAGCAGCTCTGATACATCTCTGCAAAGTGAGCAAAGAGGAGCCTTCAGTGCTCAGCCTACCAAGATGTAGCTAGTGAAAGGATGCCCAAGCGGTCGGATAACCAGGTTGGGTACCTCAGCTCAGCACCATTTATGTTTTTCAGGAGCAAAATGGAGCCCCAGAGCAGAGCAGATTGCTGTCACTGCTGCCTTCACTCGAGATGTGTCTCAGAAGGAGCAAATCCTCACCTTTCACCCAGGCTGCTTGCACATACACAACTGCAACCCAATGATCCTGTGGAAGCACTTAAAGGTAACAGTAAACTCACAGTGATTGATCGACAGATAATTTACCTTGGCAAGGAGGGCTATCAAGTTTCCTGACAGCCACTGCACTCCCATAGCAGGAGAAAACAACTTCCCCAGATACCGGCATGTCTACAGCATCACGAAACTACCTTAGCAAGAGCAAAGATAGCGGTGCCTTAACACAGAGACTGGCGAGGACACGCTCTGAAAGGACCCCAAAACCATCAGCCAAACTAACGTTCCCTCCAAGCTGCGTGTGGTCAAATCTTACTGTGCTCTGGATCCTATTGTCAGGATCAATAGAAGAAAAAGAGAGGGGAAGGGAAGGGAAGGGAAGGGAAGGGAAGGGAAGGGAAGGGAAGGGAAGGGAAGGGAAGGGAAGGGAAGGGAAGGGAAGGGAAGGGAAGGGAAGGGAAGGGAAGGGAAGGGAAGGGAAGGGAAGGGAAGGGAAGGGAAGGGAAGGGAAGGGAAGGGAAGGGAAGGGAAGGGAAGGGAAGGGAAGGGAAGGGAAGGGAAGGGAAGGGAAGGGAAGGGAAGGGAAGGGAAGGAAGGGAAGGGAAGGGAAGGGAAGGGAAGGGAAGGGAAGGGAAGGAAGGGAAGGGAAGGGAAGGGAAGGGAAGGGAAGGAAGGGAAGGGAAGGGAAGGGAAGGGAAGGGAAGGGAAGGGAATAAATGGCTTAACTTCCTGTCTATGTTTCTTGAACAGAAAAAGGGTGTCCTCTGTTATCAACCCTTCCTGGGGTCACTGCATGGCTCTTGGTGCTGCTCCATCATCCGAAGAAGTGCTTGTGGCTGCACTACAAAGATTTAAATGGACAGTAGAAGTGAAAAGAGGGATAAAAGCCAATTAGGTCATGAAGCACCATTGGGCTGAAACTGCTACTTTAGAAGAGAAAGAAATGTGTCAGGATAAAACTGAGTGCCATGTAGCAAACTCTTCACGTGGTCAAGAGTCGTTTGGCTACATACCTTACGTGGCTGGAGAGCAGGAGATGGCACCACATTCCCTGGCCTCTCACCACTCCTCAGTAGGCACAGGCAGACTGGGCACGCTGAACAGCTCCAGGGCAGACTGGTGGCTTTGGCTTGCTCCTCCCCACAGCTGGGGACCCTGTTACTTGCCAGCCCTTGTGCTACCAGAGCCTTGACAACATCCACCTAACACGACACTAGTACAGGAGCCCAACTACAAGCCAAATACAGCTGGAAGCCGTACGCAGAACGCAATTCTGACTATGCGAAGTGATCATTAAAATTAATTAGAGCCACTCTTACACATGAGATTTGAAGCCTCCGCTTCAGATTATATCTATTCTGTAAATAGGGTGCAGGATTAGACCTAACCCAGGGGGGAAATTATCCCTAAATGTACATCATACCCAGCACACCTCTGCTGAACCCAAGTGTCCCAAAGAACATTTAGGGGACCTCCCAGATCTCCTCCTTTTTTTGCCTTTTCCCAAATACATTTTGCTAAATGTAGGATTTATAAAACTGAAAATTCATTAGAAAGTCACAGTATAAGACACCATCACAGAGAAAATAACAAGACACAGAACAGCCCTCACTGTCCCCCTTTGCAATATTTTTTGCAGTAGTCTCAAGCGAAATCAGAGTCATATTATGTCGTTTCCTCACTTTGGGCTGCGACCCACAGTGACCACAACGTATCTCTTCCATTTGCACTTACCTTGTCCATAAGAGACAGGATGAAAGGGAAGCATCCGAAATTCGGCAACCCATGGACCCATAACGCATTTCAGGCTGCTCCTTCCTCTGAAACCTCGCCAAAGACTGAGACAGAGCCTGAAAAGGGGAAGAGGAGAATTCCAGCCTCTCTGGAGGACACCCTGAAAATCCTGCAGACTCTGGGAAAACTCAGAGAGCTGAGAGTCAACCCTGCTGACTCTCGTTCTGCCAGAGAGCTGCAGCTGGTGCCAGTGAAATATTTATGCAAAGGCAGCAGATGTTGCGAGCGAAGTATGAAGAAAGACATGAGAGCTGCAGCATTAGGTCGGGGCATCCAGTGCAGCGTTTGCTTCCTACAGTGGCCAACACTAGACGGTTAAGACGAGTGTAAGAGCAGGACGAGCGCATGGAGACGCCTCCATCTTTCCAGCCTCCAGTGACCGAAAGGTCTTAGGGGCTTTCTGAGGCACAAACTGCATCTTGGAAATGTCTTTGCATTCAACACCCTGCACTAACTTTTCTTCTATGAATTTTCTTACTTTGGAAACAATTTAAATGAGTTCCAGAGGTTTACTACACGCTGCATGAAAATGTTATGTCCTTTCATTAGTTCTCAACCTCGATCCTGCTTGTTTCATTTGTTGCTACTCGATTCTTGTATATAAAAAAAATTACAGTTTTTAAAATCTGGGAGAAACGTTCCCTATTTCTTCCATATCACCACTGCCACCTCTAAGGCTTGGGAACTTTTGTACATCAGCAGCAAGATGATGGAGCATTAGCTGCTGGAGCTGGTCTGGAGAAGGTCAGCAAAGACCTTCTGGAGCACAAGTGCGCTGAGGAGCAGCTGAGGGACCTGGGGGGGTTGAGCCTGGAGCAAAGGAGGCTCAGGGGAGACCTTCTGGCTCTCCACAACTCCCTGACAGGAAGGTGGAGCAAGGTGGGGGTCAGTCTCTTCTCCCCAGGAACAAGTGACAGGACGAGAGGAACCGGCCTCCAGTTGTTGCAGGGAGGTTGAGGTTGTCCCTGAGGACCCATTTCTGTCCCGTTGGGGTTGTGCAGGCGTGTCGCAGGCTGCCCAGGGCAGTGGTGGAGTGCCCATCCCTGGAGGGGTTTCCCAGCCGTGTGGAGGTGGTGCTGAGGGCCAGGGGTCAGTGGGGACCTGGCAGTGCTGGGGGAGCGGGGGGACTCGAGGAGATCTAAGGGCTTTTCCAACAATCTCAAATTGTTCATTTCAGTAAAAAAAAGATCTGAAGGAGCTGCTGTACTGCTTGCTGAAGGGTTAAATGTGGTGCTACCCAGAGATAGCTCCTCTCCTAGCTCATCTCCTAGCTGCTGGGCTCTGGCCTGTTTAACGAAGATGGATTGTTCCAGGAGGCCACCACTGTGTAGACCGCCTATGGCCCCTTTTTATTACCCCCACCCACGCAAGTGAACCCAGGACCCAGGCACGGAAAAATTCCAGGCAATGGAGCAGCAAGAGAATAAATTGAGTATTCTCAGAGCAAACAGAGCCAGGACTTCCCCAACCCTTTCTCTCAGGTGTGGATTCTCTTGGGTCTAATAACTGCTGAGACACCATCATTGTTTTGTCAGTGGGGGCCCAGAGACCATTTCGTTTTTCTGCCCTGACTTCTATTCATTAAATTTGCAGTAATTTTCTGTCTTCAAGGCCTCTTGACTTTAGGTTATGACAGCATACGAAACCTGTGTCCTCGCTGCAGCATCCTTGCTGAGCTATCATAGCCCCCGACCAACAGCCTGTGCACATCAGCTTGCAGAAAGACTAACCGTGTGCTAAGCCTGCCACAGGGAGCTCCCTGGATTGCAGGATGTTCCCGTTACAGCCCCACCATGAGTCAGTGGGATCCCAGAGAGGCAAGGAGGATGTGAGATTATTGATGATGTGGTCAACTAAAGAAAGTCCTCAGACCATACCTACCCTATTGAATAAACAGATCAAGAAAATATCTTCTAGCCCCAAGGCCAATAAATACAATATCGTTTCTGTCACAGAGCTAAATTATCTTTATATCCACAACACCAAACAGGGGTCATGTCTGCACTGCCTCTTCCTTGGTCCATGCTCACCTCAAGCTGGGCCTGTGCGTTATTTGGGAGTTTGATAGTTTGCTTGGGCTAAAGCCATGCCAGGGGCTGTGCTAATAGTGGAACAAATTGTCCATCCACTAAGCTAGGAGCCCAAATCCTGTGGCATGATATCTCATAGCTCCCCAGAACAGGAGAGGAATGAAAGTCACCAGTGGAGCGATAAATCGAGGGGACCTAGACCGAGACACCACGTCTGTTCTCTGAACACACTCTTGGAGATGGTAAAAGCAAAGAAGTGGAAGAAAGACCAATGCACAGGAAGAGATGGATAAGAAGCATGGGTATAGTTCATGTGGGAAAAGTATAGGGGAGTAGGTTCCCAGCCCTCTCAGAAGGGATCTTGGAGTAATTTCCCAAAGTTTTGTTGGAGCCCACGTGAAGTCATGTCAGGTTACTCAGGGAATGCTGTGGTTTCAAAGGTCTTTCCTGGACCATGACACTTCTTCTAAATAGACAGCTAGGTCCAGTTTTCAAAATCCCACGTGTGCCACAGTGCACTGAAGCTAAAGCTTGGTGCCATGAGGCTGGGAAGACCTCTAATTCCCATGATATGGGAGCCAAAAGCAACAAAGGGTGGAGAAAAATGAATAATGGACACAATATCTAGATAAAAACCTGTAAGTGATGGTTTCCCTGGCTTTCACCGAAGGAACAGTGAATTTAGGTGCAAAACTTACAACACATTGAATCAGAAACCCAGTGCTTGAACAAAGGAAGGTCCAGGAGGTGGACTGCGATGCTGCAGCTTGCAAAACTCTTTAATACCTAAGGATGCTTTCCCTTTCAATTTCCTTGTCACCAAAGGCTTTCAAAGCCACAAGCTCTCCTGCGGGTGAATCTATAGTTTGGAACTTTAGTGATAGTGATTCTCTGATACCTTGAAGGTACAGTGAATTAGTGCATTAGTTCTTCATCTCAAGGCATGAGAGGGGACAAACCCAGACTTACATCATAGAAAGTATGAAAAGATTTGCAAGCAGGGAATGTTGGCATGTGGGGAGGACAAGCTGAGCTCACTGGAGTGTCGCTTTCCAGGAGCAAGGTGGATCAGGACTGAGAGTACAGAGGGAAGCCAGTTCAATGAGGAGCGGCTGAGGAACCTGGGGGTGTTAGCCTGGAGCAAAGGAGGCTCAGGGGAGACCTTCTGGCTCATTTCTTGCCCCGTTGGGGTTGTCCAGGTGTGTCCCAGGCTGCCCAGGGCAGTGGTGGAGTGCCCATCCCTGGAGGGGTTTCCCAGCCGTGTGGAGGTGGTGCTGAGGGACAGGGGTCAGTGGAGACCTGGCAGTGCTGGGGGAGCGGGGGTTCTTGAGGAGATCCAAGGGCTTTTCCAACCACAGTGATCCTATGATTAAATATTAGGCTCCAGAGAAGAAAACATGCCCACGTTTTGACACAGATACCTCTGATTCACTTACTGGACAACAGGAAAAAAAAAAAAATCTCTTTTCCTCCTCTTTGCATGTGTTTAAGTTATTTTAATTGAAAGAACACTGAGAACCCATCAATCACCTCTGGAAAGCCACGCTCACTCGCCTAAAGCATGGAAAGATAACCAATGCGGGGAGACTCTCAAAAGGGAAAAGTGCTTCAGGTTGAAGTTCTTCCAGCTCATTTAAAGAGATGTCAAGTTTAAGGATCTTAAGGAATGAGGAGGAGGAAGGGGGAGAGGGCTAAAAAAAAAAAAAAAAAAGCTATTTCTAATTTTCCCCCATCTGCCCCCAAAATATGCCTGAAGTTTTTAGCCTTCACCATTTTTGACAAGTAGCAACACACACAGGCAATTCTAGCACCAGTACTGCTTGATCAAGGAGTTCTGCGCTGGAAATCACCCAAACAAAACTTGGCAGAGAAAAATAACAGGGAAAAAAAAGGGGGCGGGGGGCGGGGGGAGCTTAAAAAGTGACAAAGAGGAGCAAGAAGGCCAGATCCTCAGCAGCTCCCCTTTGTCATGGGAGCTCTGCTGCCTTACGCTAGCGAGGGACAGGCTCTGAGAGCGTCAGAGAAACATCTGTAAGCGAGAAAACCAGCTCACGCGCCTCACGGAAAATGAAATGCTTGAGACAGCAGGAATGTCTCCTGCTCCGTCCAGAGAAACAGTGATCCCTTCTGAAATGATAAGCTGAGAATGTGCAAGGTGCTAAAATGCGATGCATTTCACAAATAACTGGGACTGCTGAGAAAATACCTACCGAGGAGGGAGCAGGAGGAATGTTTGGGGGACCTGGAAGTGTTTGATGGAACACATAATCCCAAGAATGTGACAATTTAAGGAGAGGAGAGTGACTTACCCCTTCTAACATACCTAAAAATACATCAGGGATTTATTCTAGTTATTCTTCAAGTGACGTGATATTATAAAAAAGATGGAAATTTAAAGCTGACTACCACAAAAGGCTTCCCAACAGAGAAGCAAAGGACTCCTCCCCCTGGCCAAAGTTGTAAAAGTCCAGGGGCTGGGGGCTTTTCAAACAAAGCTGGTGAAAGTGTTGTAGCTCTTCTTGAATTTCTGTTCTGCCCAGTCCCAAAACAAAGGTCAACGCTGAGATGGAAAGTTTTGGTGAGCTGCAGAGCAACATGATGGCTGTTGGCAGAGCAGGCTGTTGTAGGACATGAGTTGTCTCTCCCAACAGCACACATTGACACTCTGGGTTACATGAATTTAGGCCAAGAAGGCCAAGAGCATCCTGGCTTGTACCAGCACTGGTGTGGCCAGCACGACCAGGGCAGGGATCATCCCCCTGGACTGGGAGCACTGGGGAGGCTGCACCTTGAATCCTGGGTTCACTTCTGGTCCTTCACTGCCAGAAGGACATGGAGGGGCTGGAGTGTGTCCAGAGAAGGGCAACGGAGCTGGGGCACGGTCTGGAGCACAATGTGCTGAGGAGCGGCTGAGGGACCTGGGGGGATTGAGCCTGGAGCAAAGGAGGCTCAGGGGAGACCTTCTGGCTCTCCACAACTCCCTGTGAAAGGAGGTTGGAGCGAGGTGGGGGTCGGTCTCTTCTCCCCAGAAACAAGTGACAGGACGAGAGGAACCGGCCTCCAGTTGTTCCAGGGAGGTTGAGGTTGTCCCTGAGGAACCATTTCTGTCCCGTTGGGGTTGTGCAGGCGTGTCGCAGGCTGCCCAGGGCAGTGGTGGAGTGCCCATCCCTGGCGGGGTTTCCCAGCCGTGTGGAGGTGGTGCTGAGGGCCAGGGGTCAGTGGGGCCCTGGCAGTGCTGGGGGAGCGGGGGGACTCGAGGAGATCAAAGGTCTCCTCCAACCTAAGTGATTCTGTGATCCAGGCATACAAAAAGGACTTACTCCTTTACCATTGCTCTCCCAGCAATAGACAGGTACTCTGGAGATATGTAATAACTGGAGCGGAGAAATGGAAATCCCAGCATCTGTTCCCTTCCTTTGCCCCAACTGACATGATCTGCAGTTTGGGAGGTGCTCGGATGAGCAGTCATGGTATCTTGGCCGTGGGGTAAGGATATTTGATCACGGGCGCTGAAGCGGTGAGGGTAGTAACTCCCCTAACAGGAAAAACCTCACAGCACTTCAAGTCCCACAAGTGGCCGCTGTCCCACTAAACCCCAGCGCACTCTTTTGCCCACGGACTATTTCACAGAACAGCCTCGTGATGAAAACCAGTGGGAATAAACGCAAGAGTTCACCCTCTGCACGTCCCTTCCCAGCTTGTCAGAACCGTCACTGGTTCAAAATCGCTTTTTTATCTTGCAGGGGATTCAGATACAGGGAAGAAAGAACGTGCCCAGTCTTGCCTGTCCGGCCAAATACCACAGGCGTTCTTCACCTTTTAGCAGGAGAAGCAGCGGGACTGGATTCAGACATGAGCAGAAGGGAAGGGAGAGAGCCAGATGAGGTATCTCACCTCAGGAGGAACCTTGCTGGGTCTTCAGGGAATTTGTTTGTAAAATGAAAACTGCAAAGGGAGAAATCAGTGAAGTCCAGGTCATGTCAGATGCCAGTTAAAAGGCGGTGAGTCCATCACCACCACCCACCACTCCACAGTCTGTCACCTCACCAGTTCTCCCACTCCTTGGAAAAGCCCTGAGCACAGAAACACAAGTTCGTGTGGAGGGAGAGAGCCCAGCTTGCCAGTCCTGAATCCCTGCTCTGGAACAGCCACTATGAAAAATCGTTGTCGTTGTCATAATGAGATCGTTACTGGAGATGACACATCACAGTCCATTCCAGCAGCCACACCACTGCTGGTCGGGAGAGGAGAGGTTTGAATGAAGAGTGTAATACATAGCTGGACCAAAGATGCTGGTAGACAAAGGAAGGCCAAGAGAGAGCTCAGAGACCCTGCCGTCGGAACAGGCTCTTGCAGCGCTAAAAGTACAAGCAGTTTGGAGCTGAGCCAAAGGTCGAAGCCTGCTCCGTGATGGATCAACATCCCCTGCGGACCAGGCGTGGCAGAAGCCCTGTAGCCTCTGCACATCAGTGTTCATGTCAGCATTACAGATGGCACGCGTCACACGCGGATTTTGTATGGGCAGGGACACCTTCCACTAGAGCAGGATGCTCAAAGCCCCGTCTAACAGAACCACAGAACCGTTTGGGTTGGAAAAGCCCTTTGATCTCCTCGAGTCCCCCCACTCCCCCAGCACTGCCAGGTCCCCACTGACCCCTGGCCCTCAGCACCACCTCCACACGGCTGGGAAACCCCTCCAGGGATGGGCACTCCACCACTGCCCTGGGCAGCCTGCGACACGCCTGCACAACCCCAACGGGACAGAAATGGCTCCTCAGGGACAACCTCAACCTCCCATGGAGCAACTGGAGGCCGGTTCCTCTCATCCTGTCACTTGTTCCTGGGGAGCAGAGACTGCCCCTCCCTCACTCCACCTTCCTGTCAGGGAGTTGTCAGAGCCAGAAGGTCTCCCCTGAGCCTCCTTTGCTCCAGGCTCAACCCCCCCAGGTCCCTCAGCCGCTCCTCAGCACATTGTGCTCCAGACCCTGCCCCAGCTCTGTTGCCCTTCTCTGGACACGCTCCAGCCCCTCCATGTCCTTCTGCAGTGAAGGGCCAGAACTGAACCCAGGAGTCGAGGTGCAGCCTCCCCAGTGCTCCCAGTCGAGGGGGACGATCCCTGCCCTGGTCCTTCTGGCCACACCAGTGCTGGTACCGTTGGCCTTCTTGGCCACCTGGGCACACTGCTGGCTGCTCTCCAGCCGCTGTCACCAGCACCCCCAGGGCCTTTTCCCCGGGCAGTTTCCAGCAGCTCTTCCCCCAGCCTGGAGCATTGCAGGGGTTGGTGTGACCCAAGGGCAGGACTCAGCACTTGGCCTTGTTGATCCTCATACCACTGGCCTTGGCCCATTGATCCAGCCTGTCCAGACCTCTCTGTAGATCCTCCCTATCTTCAAGTAGATGAACACACCCTCCCACTTGGTGTCATCTGCAAACTTACTGAGGGTGCACTTGATAACCTCATCCACATCGTTGATGAAGATATTAAAGAGAACAGGCCCCAGTACTGAGCCCTTGAACCATGAACTCAACAGACTGAGAACTTTCCTCAGCCAGACAAGCTGTCCCAGAACCTGCCTTGCAGTTCTAACATCAGAATGGAAGTTCAGTGCTCACTAGGCCGGTTAAGACCACCCTCCCCAGGGTGCCAGGCTACAATGAGCAGCTCAAAATGCTGGATGAGCCGACATTTTGGTTTTCCTGTTACACCACAGCAGTTCAAAAGCAGCAATTTGTTCTGCGGCTTAATGCATTTCGGAACCAAGGTGCAGCTCATTTATTGTGGCGGAAAAACAATCTCGGCCCCGCTCCACCCCCTGCTTTGAAGCACAAAGAAAGCGAATGAAAGGCGAAGAAGTGAGCACCCAAGGTAGCGAAAGCTTATTAGTGAAGGGAGCAGCAAAAATCGATCATTCTGAGCCGTGCGGCAGCTGAGGACGGGGAAGCAGGAAACCCTGGAGACGTTACAAAGTGCCAGCAAGCCTGAGCAATCGGCTTTGTTTGCTGCTAATGAGCCGTGGTGCTTTTTAATAATATATAAACCATTTAAGAGGACTTGATGGGAAGACCAAGGAAGTCAGTCGAAGCGTTTCTACGCAGAGCGAGGTCATGAAATGTTTTGTGAAACGGGGGAACAATGAGCTTCTGCCAAATACAGAGCAAGAGCTCAGCAAACTGGGGTTCCCCAGGGGTCTCCCAGATGTTTGGGCCCCAAAGCATTACGTTCTGGCAGACCATCCTCCTAGAGGGCACGTTCCAAGCCTCAGCTCCTGGAAACATCACAAAGGAGGCCCCAGATCCCGTGGGTCTGTGGTGCTTTTATCAGGAGTCCGCAGGGTTTCTATCTGCAGGTGAAGCCCACAAGGTCCTCAAGGATTCCTGGGTGTCATCGCTGTAGTTTCCAAGTTTTCAGCCATAGCTCGTGAAAACCTTGAGGACACATGATCCAACAGCCCTGGGTTTCCAGCCCCCAGCAACCCTGGGATCTCCAGCTTGGAGACAAAGAGCCTAGAACCTCTCACAGTCAGCAAAAGAAATGGGCAATCCTGGCAGTTTTGCCCCTGTCATTAGCTGCTTTTAGCAGCAGAGAAGCTGCCAACGCTGTCACGTTCCCTTTAGAGCTGGAAATCATAAAGATGAAGTGCTTCATTTTTGGACTCACCATGTGCTCATGGGATTTCACACTTGTGGTATTCAAAGGGGAAAAAAAAAGATTGGGGTCTGATATTCGGGTGTGATTCAGATCAAAACTTTATTAAAACCAAAATGAAACATCTGCAGCACAGAAATCCCACTTTTTCATCGATACAGCTTCCTTTGATCACAGCGGGCTTTGACTGATGCTTATCAGGGCACTTGACACAACTTCAGAAAAGAAGATGCTTCACCCCTGATGGATACGCAGCTTTGTTAACAGCAGAAAACAGGAATTGCTCCAATGGCAAGAATGCAAAACCACGCTGTAGGACACAGGGGTAAGGGGTAACGGCAACACCACAACCTGACAGGGACGAGAGAAAGCTGAAGGTGCCACGGACACTGTATTAACTCCTACGGAAAGTCCACGCCAGATTGGAGAGTCCGTATCTCAGGGCTGGATCCTTGGCGCAGTTGGACTCGATTTGCTTACAGGTCTCCTTCCGCGACTCTTTGCTGCTTTACTGCATGTTTTTACCACATCTGCCACGACCTCGTCTCCGTCCTGAGGAGAGAAGCCAAAGTCAAGAGAGCAGATTGAAGCACCACGGCAGGCGGTGCTGGCGCAGTCTCCCCCTGTCCCACCAACCCTCTCACCCAAACCCTCCGTCTCCGGCGCCGCGGTGCCCTTCCCACCCACCCCGACGGGTGCAGGGTCATGGCCAGACACACCACCTTCTCCCGCGCTCTCCAGGGCTTCTGCTCCCTCCAGCGCTCCCTGTGCAGCCGCGGGTGGCTGCTGGTGCTGTGGGACCCACATGATCCCCGAGCCCCCCCTTTTGCGCACTGTATCCCCCCTTTTCGGACCCTCCTTGTAGGCCTCATGCTCCAGGCCCCGGTTTCGCTGCCTCAGTGCCCAGCGTTTCCGACACCATCACGGTGACACGGACACTGGGCCCTGCCCGCGGCTCTCAGAGCACGGCAGGGCCTCCCAGGAGCCCTCAGGCAAGCTCGACTTCACATCGAAGCGATAATTTCATTACCTAAACCCCAAAGCGGCAATTACCGGCTGTTCCTCAGCAGGGAACCAGCGTTTGAGCTGCACCCCCCCACCGCCGCCATTACCGCCCGCTGAACTACAACTCCCATCATGCCCCGCGGGGCGGCAACGCCTGGGGGCGGAGGCGGGAAAGCGTCGCGGGGGCCGCCGGGAGTTGTAGTCCCGCCCGTGGAGCTGCGGTGGTGTCGGTGAACGCGCGGCGGGCGGGGAGCGAACTACCGGCGGCCGGGAGGAAGCGGGGGCGGCAGGGCCGGGGGCCGGGAGCGGGGCCGCGGCCCGAGAGCGGGATGCGGTGGCGGCCTGGGAGGCCGCCTCGCTGCGGGGGGCGGCACCATGCACCCGGCCGTGGCGGTGGGGCTGGTGTTCGGCGGCTGCTGCAGCAACGTGGTGTTCTTGGAGCTGCTGGCCAGGTGCGGGGCCGGGGAGAGGCCTTGGGGGCAGAAGGGAGGGGCAGGGGCAGCGGTTAGGGGCGAGAATGGGATCGGGGGTCGGGGGAGGGTCCCCGGGCCTGGGGGCCGCAGGATCTTCCCCAGGGCCTGTGAGGGGGGAAGCGGCAGCGGTGCCCAGGGGGTGTCCGGGAGATTGGGGGGAGAGGGTTTAGGGGTGGGGGGGATATGGTGAGGCCGGCCCCGAGAGGGTCTGCGGCCCCGGCGGGGTGGCCGCCCCCCCTCACAGCTTGGGGGGCAGCTGCAGGCTCCCGGCCCCCTCGTCAAGGTGCCAGGAGCAGCCGGGGTGAGACCAGCAGGTCCTGGCGTTGTTCTGTCACCATCTGATGGGTTGGGGGGGCTTTCTGGGGTTGTCCCCTGGGCTTGGGCCCTGTCTGATCTTATCATGGGCTGCTTCGTTATCCTGCCCAGGCACCGGGGACCTCCCGCATCTGCCCAGACAGGGACCACCGCATCCCTCTGTCCTTAAAGCATCCCCACCACCTCTGCTTTCTGATCCCAGCACCTCGTACAGTAGCGGAAACCCCAAGGAGATGATGTGCAGGAGCTGGTTAGGGGTCCCCGAGGACAGCAGGCAGGGCTGAGGGAGCATTGTCCATCTGGAAATGTGATCTTCAGCAGCGTCACACGGCTGCAGAGCCAACATGGTGAGGGCAAGAAGTCCTTGGAACAAAGGCAAGTTGCCAGGTTGCAGAGAGGAGGGCTGACATTTGGGATATTTGGGGTACATCTGAGCACTGTGTCATCTTCCTCAACCTGGTGGAGGAAGGCTGGAATGGCTTGGAAAAAGTGATGGTCTGTGGAGTTTGTTTTCAGGGCTGGTCAGTGAGCTGTGAAGTCAAAAGAGACCTGGCTGGAAAAAAGTAATGGTTGAACTGGTTCTGTCTGCTGTCATAGTGACTCAGTGTGGAGCTGAATCTCCTGACCATTCAGTACCATGTTCACTTCTTCCACAGTCAGAATCACAGATGGGTGGGGTTGGAAGGGACCTCTGGAGATCACCCAGTCCAACCCCTGCTAGAGCAGGTCCCCACAGCAGGGTGCCCAGGATGGCATCCAGGCGGGGTTGGGATCTCTCCAGAGTAGGAGACTCCACAGCCTCTCTGGGCAGCCTGGGCCAGGGCTCCCTCACCCTCACAGCAAAGACATTTCTTCTCCTATTCAGGTGGAACTTCCCGTGTTCCAGTGTGTGCCCGTTGCCCCTTGTCCTGTCACTGGGCACCTCTGGGCAGAGTCTGGCCCCTCCTCCTGACCCCTCTTTAGCTCTTGATCCCATTGAGGAGGTCCCCTCTCAGGCTACTCTTCTCTAGCTGAACAGCCCCAGGGCTCTCAGCCTTTCCTCAGCACAGGGATGCTCCAGCCCCTCCTCATCCTCACAGCCTCCACTGGGCTCTCTCCAATAGCTCCTTGTCTCTCTTGAGCTGGGAAGCCTAGAACTGGACACAGGGCTCCAGGTGTGGCCTCATCAGGGCAGAGTAGAGGGGGAGGAGAACCTCCCTCGACCTGCTGCCCACACACTTCAATCATGACCAGGCTTTTGAAACTGGTAGTGAAAATCTGCCCGTACTTCCTCCCCGCCCATCATCATCCCAGCTCGTTAAGAGAAAAAAGGGAGTGCAAAGAGAGCCTGGCTCTAAGCCAGCAGTGTGGATATTCGGTTCAAAGTGGGAGGCCAGGACACAGGTACTGTTTGGCACTACTCAGAGGCTGCATTAGGTGTTGAACCCCAGAAGGGATTTTGAGCAGCAAATCATAGAAGTCCAATTGCAGGTATCTTAGAAAAGCTGCTTTTCACACACAAGCCTCTCTTCCACCTCAGAAATTCCCCTGTTCCTAACAGCTCGACTCCTGTGCCCCTCACTTGCCCTGTTCGCCTTCGGTCCCTAAAGTGGGGTCACACTGGTTATTTCTTTGGGTCTTGGTGTTATCTGGAGAGAAAAGTCCCTCCTGAAGATGAATCTTCCTGTAACAAAGTCCTGGAACAGGATCACAGGACGAGGTGATGACCAGACTGACAGTTTAGTGAGGAATAACAAAAGTGATTGGAAGAAATGTGCTCAAGATTTATGAGGAAAGAGTAAAGGAATGAGAACTGTTTAGTCTAGAGATGCCTGAGGACAGACAAAGTCTTTGAACGGGTGGAGAATGGCAGCAGAGAAGAGCAGATAATTTTTTCTGCTGGGCTCTGGAGGCAGAAATAAGGGGCTTAAAATGCCATGAAAGGGGTGTAAAGCAGAACAAAAAACCAGGTTTGCTCCTCCTCAAATGTAGTGAAGTGGGTTTGTAAGAGAGAGAGCAGGGGAGAGCTGGGAGACACTAAGAGCCCAGGCAATTCCTTCCTAGGAGACAGGGTGACAGTTGCATCAGTGTTTCTACGTTGCTTCTGGAGGACTCGCTTCCAGTCACTAGAGCTAAAGCAGGTCTTTGGTTGATACATCGAGACTTCACGTCACTTGTTTTGGGTCTTTTGGTGTGTCAGGATTGTGAGTTCCAAGGCACGGGCAGATACAGCCTGGGGTTTTTTTTTTTGTTTTTATTACCAGTCAGCACATAGCCCTGCATCAACACTTCACTGAGGTGGTGTGTACAGCAAGTGACTGAGTGAAGGAGCTGTGAATGGGGAGGAACCAAAGTCTAGTGCATGGA
Source organism: Bucorvus abyssinicus (assembly GCA_009769605.1). NCBI lineage: Eukaryota > Metazoa > Chordata > Aves > Bucerotiformes > Bucorvidae > Bucorvus > Bucorvus abyssinicus. The sequence goes on from CM020025.1 coordinate 1,894,545, forward strand.
AACAGCCTTGGTTTATTCCAAGTTTGCACGTGCTTTGTCTTCCCCTGCAGAGATGAGGTTTGCAGTCCTGGAGCCTAGCCTCTGTCTCCAGTATCTCCCTCTCCCTCCTCCTCTCCCTCCTCCTCTCCCTCTCCCACTCACTGCACAGCAGAGATTGAAGTCTCATGGCCAGTTGAGCTCTGAAAAATTGACAGTTGGACAGTTGGTGGAGGGTGAGGGGCTCAGGGTAGTGTCCACCCCATGGAAACTACAAGGAGAAGGTGGTCTTTGCAGGTGCTGTTTGATGGCAACCACCTGCCAGCTCCACATTAACCAGAGCACTGCTGCTGCTTTGGAGATCTGGGAGGTGACAGAGGAGATTTTGGAGGAGACCAGGCCTTCAGCTCTGCTCCCAAGGAGACAGCTTGGTTATTCCTGTTCCCCAGCACATCTCAGCTTGTGTTCTGCAAAGCTGGGTCCAGACCCAGCCTCTAGCTACTTGTGCCAGCATGTGGTGTGAGCAAGCTGCTGGGTGGGGATCGGGACTCGGCGGCCTGCAGCTTCTCCATCGAGTCCTTGGCCTCGGTTTCCGTCTTGCACCAGAGAAAGGGGAAATACTTGCTCTAATTCCTCTGTCTCCTGCTGCAAGTAGCAGTGAGATTTGTGATTATCTGACCTGTCACAGCCTGCTCTGAGCCCGCAGCCGACTCTGCGCCTCCCAGGAAATCCTTTCCTGCTCCCCACAAGCTTCTTAGGAAGGAGGCAGAGCCCTCAGCAGGCACGTCTGTGAGGAAGGGCTGAGCAGCCTGCAGGGAGCTGTTAGGGGCTGTTAGGGGCTGCCTTGCCCTTGGGTGTAGTTCCTCTTCCCTCAGAATGAACACACCAGGTTGATTTGCTCAGAGGTGGCGTCATTTCTACAAAGACCGCGATGACTGCGGTCCCTGGGTCTCCCGTGGGAGGACAAAGGTGCTCAGCAAAGAGGGTCTTTTTTGAGACCAGACACTGTTTTGTGGCTTTTGCCAGTGGTAAAGCCACCCTCGGTTGATGCTCACGCTGGGATTAAGAGCTTTTAGCCCCTTTTCATTGGAATGCCTGTTCTCTGTGACATGGCTCTTACGCTCCTCTGTCTTCTCCACGCCTGCAGGCGGTTTCCAGGATGTGGGAACATAGTGACATTCTCCCAGTTCCTCTTTATCGCAGTGGAAGGCTTTATCTTCGAAGCCAACTTCGGGAGGAAGAGGCCAGCCATACCAATAAGGTACAGTAGATCTGAATGCTTTCTCTGGGCACAGAATGATCTCTTATATCAAGAAGGGTTTAATAAAACGGTTTATCCATTTATCCTGTCTAAATCCCATCCATTCAGCAGCATTTGTGAAGCTTCTTTGAGTTCCTGTCATGCCTGATAAGATAGGAACTCTTCATTTATGGAGACTCCTTAACAGGAAATTGCCATCAGATACTTTACTGGCCAAGAATCAGGAAACAAGACTCAGGAAAACTCTGCACAGTTCAGAGTTCACTGTGTTTGAAGAGCTCTATGAGGCTTGGTACAATGGACGTAGGAGGAGAGGTTCACTGGCAACCCGACCAAATCCACTTCTGCATTTCTCCATCAGGGCTGATCTTGTCTTGACAATGGTCCTGCTCTCCTCCCTGCTCTCCTCCATCCCTCGGAGGGTGAAGTGAGGAGGTTTGGTGGGGTTCCTGAGCAGACTCTGTAGCCCGTGGTGAAACAGAGCGCTTTACTGAGTGCTCGGGACAGAGCTCCTCATGGCAGAAAGTTAAGGGCAACTTTAGTGCCATTCATGGCTGTGTCACAGTGAAGAACTTCATTTTGTCTAGGTTCTCTAGCTTAGGTGTAGAACCATGGAGGTCTCCAGCCTGGATTTGCTGGCAGAAGCAGAATCCCCTTAAATCAAGCCTTGGCTTAGGGAAGAGGAGTCTGGAGGAAGCCCAGGCTAAAAGCTCCCAGCTGGGGTACCCTCAGTTCCCCTTTGCTTCTGGGATTAGCACAACCTGGGCCAGTCAGATCAGCCTGCTTCCTGTTCTAAGGACTTCTCTGCCACATCCGAACTGGACTGATCTCCTCGTTAGTCCTTGTCAAGAAACCCAAGAGCAAGGTGGGCTCCTGCTCAGCTCCAGACCTTTCTTTGTGCCTCTTACTCTGTTCTCAAGGTGTCTCCCAGTATCCCAGGGAGGTACGTGTGCAGCCATCAGCTGGGGTTTTTTTGTGTTTGTGTTTCAGGTACTATTTCATCATGGTAGCCATGTTCTTCACTGTCAGTGTGGTGAATAACTATGCCCTCAACTTAAATATCGCCATGCCGCTGCACATGATCTTCAGATCAGTGAGTACTGCCATGCCACCCTTTCCCTCCTCATGTGACACCCCTCCCATCAGCTCTGCAAGCACTGGGGCGTGTGTTCTGCCACACTCTCTTTCCCTGAGGGCACCAAAACCCTGTGCAGATATTAAACTCCAGCTAACTTGTGGGGAGGCCATTAAAATCCATCTTCACTTAAGTGTAGATGAGTGTCAGGCTAAAACATCTGTTAAAACCAAAGAAACCAGGGCCCCAGCTGTTGGGATGAACAAAACCTGCTGGGCAGGGGCTGTTCTCTTGCAACACGTCATGAGGCTGAGAGCCCTGAAGTCAGGAGAGGTTAGAAAGAAGAAAACCAGACAGCGCTCTAGGAGCTCTGTCCTGTGATAACTGTGAGGGTTGGTTCTTGTATTGCAGCCCTGCAGTGGATTGCGGAGCCACTCTCCTGTTCCCAGTTAAAACCACAGTGATTTGGCCACATTCTGGTCTGTAGCACAGACCGAGTGTCATGAGCGGGCCAAAAAAGGGGGAAGCCCACTGGCCAGAAGATTTTAGTAGCCTGTTTGCTCCAGCATCCTTGTTCCCAAGTCACCCAGCTCAACTTCTCCTCTCCTCCCAGCTGAAGCGAGACTCTCCATACCCTGGCCGTCTCCTTGATCCTGTTCTGGCATCTCCGTTGGTGTTTTGACATTAGTTCTCTTGAGTTTGTGGTGTTTCTCTGGGGTGGGTGTCCCAGGCCAGGGCATTTTGTCATGCTGACCTTGTTTTTCTCCTCCTCTCTTTTCCTTCCCAGGGCTCTCTCATAGCTAGCATGGCTCTAGGTATCATCATTCTGAGGAAAAGGTAAATGACAAACCTCTTATAGCATCAGAGAATGCTTTGCCATGGACTTAATCCTGACCGTATTTAATGCCCTCCCCTTTCCTCTTAAATATTTTTGTTTTACTGATGGGGAAACTGAGGCAAAGGCTATTCTACATTTCCACCACCCCTCAGTCCTTCATTTATGGCATGGACTGAAGAGGTTGGACTAGATGACCTTTAAAGCTCCCTTCCAACCTAAAGCATTCTGTGATTCTATGATTTTCCCCACTCTTCCTGCCTCCCCAGTGAGCCCGCTGGTGGTGGATGAGAAGCTGGGAGGGGACATAGCCAGGACAGCTGACCCCAACTGACCAAAGGGATCTTCTGTGCCATATAACGTGCGCTGCAGTAGAAACCAGGGTAGAGGAAGCAGGGGCCTTCCCTCCCGGCAGTGTCCAGCGCTGGGAAGGGGGTACGTGCCCATTCCCACAAGTCCATACTGGTGTATGGAGTGAAGTGTGCTGCCAGGGAGCAGCAGATAAACCACCCGAGGCGGTGCTGGGTCACTGACGTCTCTCTTCTCCCCCCTGCAGATACAGCGTATCTAAATACACATCCATAGCCCTGGTGTCCCTGGGGATCTTCACCTGCACTTTCATGTCTGCGAAGCAAGTGGTAAGGACTGGAAAGGGCCTGAGGTCATAGCTGTGACCCTTACTGACGGGAGGAGCTGCTGTCAGCACCCTCAGCAGCAATTTGCTTGGCTTACTGATGGAGAGACAAGACCTCTCCTACTCCAGATCTGCTCTCTGACAGCTCTTGTTCCTGGTCTTGTTTTCCTGTGGCTTAAAACATGTGGTTTAACTCAAGAACAAGTGCTTTTTAATCTGCTGAGGTTGGGCTTTCCTGAGAATAAATCATTATATTTTTCTTTTGCTGCAGAGATTGTTTTCTGTCGCCCTTCCTGTGATGCGTGGCAGTTAGGAGCAGGTGAATCTCAGACAAAACTCAGCCACCCTAAGTCTTTGCTCTTTTTATCCCAGAGGAGATTGTCAGCTTTCAGGCTAGATTTTTGCAGATCTGTGACTTTCTGTGACCCTTGAAATAAAGTTCATGTGTTTGGAGTGCAGGAGGGAGTGAAGAAGATGCACGTGTGACACCACTTCGGGCTGTGGGGCAGCACCCACAGCCTGACCTTCTCAGCTGAAGGCAGAAAAATGGCATAAAGTGGTGGTCAGGTGAAAATTGCTGGCACTTAATCCAGCTCTGAGAGACTGGACATGAAACGGGGCTGTCAAACCCTGCAGCTCCCCCATCATTCCATTGATTTTATACTCTCAGAGCATCAGAGGAAGGTCTGTGCTGAATCAATCCAGATAAACTCTCAGCGGAGATGGGGTTTGGAAGAGTTTGGACAGTTGGGGCAAAGGCGAGTGATCTAACTTGCCCTAAACCACGGTGAAAGAGAGTTGAGCCAAGTCAGGCTGCTTGGTATCTTACCTTCAGCTAACAGCATCTGCAGGCCGGGTTTCCTCGCTGTCTCAACCTGGTCTTAGCACCTGACTAGGGCTTGAAGCCCTCATTCTTCCTGCCTGCTCCCCTGTGAGATAAGGGCGGAGGAGCCTGCTAACGGGCTGTCTCTGAGAGCTTTCTAAGGGGCACTGATTATTTTTGTGGTTGGAGAGTTGTCTCTCGCCAAGCCAGGGCACCTCTTTCAGAAAAGCTACTTCCTTGATCAGACATTTACATCTTTTTGCCGGAATCTGGTGCAATCCGTGAAGCAGAGTGGAAAGCTGTGGTTGCTACCACCTCTGTTCAGCCAGAAAAGCAGCTCTGGAGAATGTGAGAGCTTGGACGGTCTTTGGTCTATGGGCTTGCTTGGAACACAACACACAAACCAAGAGTGAGGCAGAGGCAGGTCCGAATGAGCTGCAGGGACGTGGTAGCTCATGGTGACTGTGTTGTGTCTCCTCCCACCAGGCATCTGACTCCAGCTTAAATGAAGAGGACGGACTCCAGGTTTTCTTGTGGTGGCTGCTAGGTATGTGAGTGCCACATCTCCAGCAGACCCTGCTGGGATACTGGCAAGACTCAGCTCCCTGATGTCCTTGGCCATGTGGGTTGTGGTGGGAGAAGTCACGCTGAGCGTCTGGTGGATGTTGATTTGCAAAGAAGGGGCTTTTGTGCCTCTGTTCCAGGTATTGCTGCGCTCACCTTCGCCCTCCTCATGTCTGCCAGGATGGGGATTTTCCAGGAGATGCTGTACAAGCAGTTTGGGAAGCACTCCAAAGAGGCCCTTTTTTACAATGTAAGCTGCCACGTTGTCTTTTACTGGGCAGATGGAACCGCTGAGAGAGTCCCCTCCCTTCCCACCCTGTACTCAGCACAAAGGCTCACACGCCGTGAGGCCGGAGGATTGACGAGTGTCCCCTCACCCAGACGTGTGAGGCTGGTTCCCCAGGCTGGGAAGTGGGTGGGTTCACCCAGTTAACATCATGTCTTCTCTTTTCTCTCCAGCACGCGTTACCACTCCCTGGATTTCTCCTCCTAGCCCCAAACATCTACCACCATGCAGTCCTCTTCAGCCAGTCTGGTAAGTGTTGCACAGGCGTGTCCTTGCTCTCGTCCTCTGGAAAACGCTGTAGGAAGCTCAGTGCAGCAGTTGGGTGTGTCAGACCATCACCTCAGAATTGAGTGTTCAGGTTTCGTAGAAAGCAAGAACAGACCCCACACTGTCTTGAGGACATCGTCCAACCTTTTCCCCGTGGTGGGCCAGATGCCAGCATGCTTGGATGGGTGGTACACCTATCTCAAGGAAAGCATGAGGTCACCCTAGGGGAAAGCAACGTGGTAGTTGAAAAATGGGAGTCACAGGACCAAATCCTCTGCCACAGGTGGAACCATGGGCCTGCTGGCTTTTGTTTTGCTGGTGCTGCTCAGGCTCTCAGAGCCATGCAGTTGATCCAGCCAGTGTGACAGTAGGAGAGCCCTGACACAAGAAAGCAAGACAGAGCTTTGCTTTCAGTGTCTCTTTCCTTAGTCTGCTTCTTCCTCCAGCTTCCTTTTCTCCCTACAGAAGTCCAAGCATAAACATCTGCGCACTCTTGTATTTGCAGTGGTCTCCTGAAGCTGCAGTGTGTCCCTGGATCATTGTCAATCCAGGACACTTCTCCTTGTACCCTCTTTAGGCATTAGAGCACTGACCGTGCTTCCTCCTTTCTCCCCACAGAGCCGTTCCAGGTCCCAGTGATTGGGCTGACCCTGCCAATCATGTGGTTCTACCTCCTCATGAATGTCATCACGCAGTATCCTTCCAAATCTCAGCCTGAGACACACCATGGAGATGGCACCAGGGTGGGAACAGGAGGAGTGGGGCAGGGGGGGCATATCCTTGGAGCCTTCCCTGCATTCAGGGCTCTGCAGAGGGGTCTGGACAAGCTGGATCGATGAGCCAAGGCCAGTGGGCTGAGATTTAACCAGGCCAAGTGCCGGCTCCTGCCCTTGGGTCACACCAACCCCCTGCAACGCTCCAGGCTGGGGGAAGAGTGGCTGGAAACTGCCCAGGGAAAGATGTGTTGAGGTGGTGCTGAGGGACATGGGTTAGTGGCGACCTGGCAGTGCTGGGGGAACAGGGGCACTTTTAGCCCTTTAAAGGACTTTCCCAACCTGAACAATTCTGTGATTCCATGATTTGGGAGCTGATGTTCATTTAACCCGGGGCTTATGTAATTTCCAGGGTTGCTGAAATCTTCCACCACCTCCCCTGGGCCAGGCCAATGGGTATAAATTCAGGGCGGTTTTGGCAGCCAGCTCTAAGCAGAAGGGACAGATCAGGAGCTATTTGTGATGTGTCAGTGTGTAGAGGCAGAGAGGAGAGGCCTGAAAGTCTGAAGAAGCAGAGATGCCCTCAAGAACGGGCCCCTTCAGCCCAAGGCCCTTGTACCATCTTCCTGCCAAGGTCACCCAGTCCAACCCCCTGCAGGGAGCAGGGACCTCTGCAACTAGAGCAGGTTGCTCAGAGCCCCGTCCAACCTTAGCCCCACCGTCCCCTTAACCTCTGCCCACCCAGATACGTCTGCATCCGAGGCGTCTTCATCCTCACCACGGAGTGCACCTCCCTCACTGTCACGCTGGTGGTGACGCTGCGCAAGTTCGTCAGCCTCATCTTCTCCATCCTCTACTTCCGCAACCCCTTCACAGCCTGGCACTGGCTGGGCACCGCCTTCGTCTTCGTGGGGACTCTCATGTACACGGAGGTGTGGAACAGCCTCGGGCCCTTCTTGGCCCGCTGGAGGAAGAGGCCGAAGGAGGAGTAACGGCTGGGGACTCTTTGCAGGGACCTTTTTCTTGTTTTATAGAGCGGAGCAGCAGGGAATCCCCTGAGGGGAGTTGTTCTTATCACACAGGGAAGGCATTGGCTGTGCCAAGCTCCTGGGAAACGAGGAGGTCTACTGGGAACCCACCTGAGATGGATCATGGGCAGATGATAACGATTATTTTTATGAGGTTGCATGTTTTTTATGTGACCCCTTTTGGTTCCAACCTCTCCCCCTGTTTTTTCGTGTTTAAATAACCCTTTTTAAGTAACGTAAGAGCTGACCCAGTTCTCTGTTAGGAGCCTGACCTCATTGCGGTGCTGTTGTCCACTTCTGGCTTGGAAGAGCTGGACCTTGAGCCAGTTTGGTGCCGTCCTTCAATGCCCAGGTGGCCGCAGCAGGTGGCTGAGCCCCGGAAAACTGCTGTTTGTGCAGGAAACACTAAGCCTGGCTGTTAACCCGAGTCCATGCTGCCTGATCATCCCACCCACGCTGGGTGTCATGTGCACTCGTAGTTAGAGCCTTCCAGTCTGCTCAGTAGATCCTCCACTGGAGAATGGTGCAGGGAGCTGGTTCCCGAGCTGCCGAGCCCCCATTGCTAGTAGCAGGGTCTAGTTGGGAGCTTGAGGAAACCAAGAAGAGGGCAGAAAGTGCCACTGTGTCACCTTTGCAGCCTTCTCAGGGAGATGGTGAGGTGCTGTCGAGGCTTCGCTGAGTCCTCAGATGTTGCCCTGATCCTTCATCAGCCAGAGGGTGTCACGGGTTCCTCCTGCTTTGGGTCAGTCCTTGCTGCAGATCACTCCTCAGTCTCTTCCTACTTCTTCCCTTGTCATAAGCATGGTCGGTGGCTCCGTTACCAGTCAGCTGCAACGAGCCCCAACGCTCCCGTGGTCCCCCCGGGTCCAGCTCAACCTCAGGGTTCACACGATGCCAGGAAACTTAAGGAGGGCCAGTACAGCCGAGCTTAGTTCTGCTGAGGGGGGCTGGTTTTACTGTCCCTTCACCCAGTTCTCCCACCCCTTGGGCAGCTTCACTTGGGGCACAGTTTTGTGCTGCCTCTGTTTTCCAGAAGCAGCTGGTTTCCGTCATCCCGATACTGTCCCAGCTCAGCCGTGGTGATAAAGATGTTTTAATAGCAAAGGAAAGAGGAAGAGGGGAAAGAATCCCAGGAGGCGCAAAGGCACCCACCCAGTCCCCGAGCAACGGCCACCTTCCCCAAACCTCCTCCCCTCCCATTTTAGTGCTGATTTTTATCTCGGATATGCCCCTTCCCAGCTTCTTGTGCACCTGAAAAACCTTGGAGTGTCAGACGTGGGGTGTTGTGAAGAATTTTGGAGGTGGAGAGGCCGTTTCCCGGCAGCACCCGCTGCGGGTCGGCTCTCGCTCCCCGCTGCCTGCGCAGGCTCCAGGAAGGACCCAGCGAGAGGCAAAACCTTTATCCCTCATCTTGATCGTCAGAGGTTTTTACACAGAGCTTCGGGTGAGTCGGGGATAACCAGTGGGGTTCACCCAAGCCTCAGACGGGGCTGTAAGGCCAGGCCGAAGGCAGCGGCTGTGCCCAGGGCTGAGCTGTAGCTCCTGGGCAGTGGCTGCTGTCCCTGGGCTGGGGCTTCAGGGAAGGAAGAGCTGAGCGTGTGTAACACACTGTACATAGACCAGTCGCTCTCTGTGTCCGGCAAATCGTGTGTTGTCTCCAGTTTCTGTGCGGTGCTGGTGGGGTTGGGCGTGTTGGGGTTGCTCTTTGATTTTTTTTAACCACGTGCTGGACTTGGTCTTTGCTCAAACCGGCTGTCAGCGGTGGGTTGTTATTTGTGGTCATCAGGGATGGGTTTTTCTGGCTTTACAGCGTGATCTGTGTGTTTCTGAGTATTTATTATCGCAGAAGCGGCAGCGATTCCCTTCCTGCTGCAGGGGAGCGAGTGAACTCGCCCAGTTGTGCCGTGGAGGAAAGATCCCGGTAGCCAAAACTAGTGGACTACCCCGCCCCAAAATGGGGCTACTAATTTGTTTGTTTTTAGTGTTTGCTGTAGAGATCTTAGCACATGTTTTTTAGCAGAGGCTGGAAAAGCGGATGAGCCAAAATACTGTTTGATCCGTGTTCTGGAGTTGCTGAGTTTTGCGGTTGGTTGGTTGGGATTAGAGTGGGGGTTTTTTTAAACCAAAATAAATATGTATGGTCTTCAAAGGATGCTGGTCTTTTTGCTTCTCCTTTCACGCTTTGCTACTGGTAATTGCCTGCTGGTGACTGGAAAATTAATGGGGCTCTGAAATCAACACACCATTTCTCCTGCCTTTAATAGGAGAGAAGGTAGGAAAGGCTCAGCCCTGCTGGGCTTTGAGGGGAAGACCCAACCACCGTCCTCCCCTGAAACACCCACCAGCAGCACCCCTGGCCCTCACCCAGACCGTGTGGTCGGAGGGCTGGAGCCACAGCTCCCCACATGGACCCAGGCTCCCCTACCCAGAAAGCACTCGCGGCTCTCACGGGGCTTCGGGGACCTTGGCTGAGGGCAGCGGTTTGAGCCTGAGGAAACCATCAGGATTTGAGATCCTCAAGCAAGACTCAGCAGTTGCTTTAGGCTCTGGTTCCTGGGAACCTCATCTGTGCTGCTTCGCTTGACGTAGAGTTACCCCAGGAGGGGTCCCAACAGGGAGTGAAGCCTCCTGGCATCGGCGCTTACCCATTAACTCAGCGCTGAGGTGTCCAGCTTCCCTCGTGGGGAATGAATTGATGACTGTGGTCCTTCCAGACCCAGGTGACATGTCCATCACTGCAAACCCAGTGCCATGGCGTTGAGATCCTGCCCATCCCTTCAGGTTTAACACAGCTGTAAACCTCCCCCAGCTCTGCGCTGCGATGGGCACGTCAACGGGCAGTTACCAGGTTTGTATCGCTCCAGTGTAACCAATCGTCTGCCCCAGACCCTGGCAGCCGTTAACAAATCCTCGCTGGCCAAGCTCTGCTTTCAGCTTGGACAATTCTCTTCCAGATCTTTCGTCTTCCATTGAATCCAGGCTGGCGTTCGTTAACACTTCCAGACTTTCCTCGGCACGTCGCAGCCCAGCTCACCACGGTGGGTAGGAGAGAAACAAGGGAGATTGTCTTCATTAAAGCCTTGTGCTCCTTTGGACAACACCGTGAAATTCTTGTCACTTCCAAGGTGTAAAAAACCTGCTTCTGCCGCTCAGTAAGAGAGAGATAAAGACGCCGCTGTAAATCACCTGGAGCCGCGCCGTTCATTTCTGTTGGCGCCTTTTGTTACAGGAACCATAAATCAGCAGTCGGAGCTCGAGAGGGCAAGAGGGTGAGATTTGTTGGCAGCGGAAATTTGGGAGGGGAAGAGCTCAGAGGGTGCAGAACCGTGTCTTTTGCCTCCAGCGTGGCCCAGGCTCGCAGGTCTCTGCTGACACCCTTCCTCCTCTGAAAGCTCTCTGAAGTTTGCTGGTAATTTTTAGTATTTATTACTATTTTCCCATTCCATACAGGTATAACCAGCTGGTTTTCACCCTTCTCCCTCCCTCTCCCTCAGCAGCTGGAAGATGGACACTCAGACCCTGCGTTGACCAGAGGACCTCAGCACAGGGCAAGCTAATTTACTCCTTTCCAGCCCGAGAGGGAGGAGGCAAATCCTCCATCATGGCCCCATTCCGCACACAGGAGGTGCTGGGGACCAGCAGGGGAGAGGCGGGTGACACCGTGCTGGCAAGATGTCTGTGGTCCTGTGTGCCAAGGTGAGGGGTTAACCCTGCTTTGGGCCACCAGAAAGACCCTGGGTGGTAAAAATCGCAGGGGTGGAAACAGCCCCTGGGCTGGTAGCTTGGTCCCCTCTTGAGAGCAAAAAGCTGATGCTGGCCAAAGCATGACACAGTGGTGACATGTGGCGACACTTGAACTGTGGACATTGCAGAGGGACCTAAAAAAGGCAGAAGTGTTTTCCGTCAGGACAGAAGGGGTGGAAGCAGTCACTGGAGTATCATTCCTGCTGTGCTGGTGGCTGCTTTGACCCTTGAGAAGAAATACTCCAGCCCAGGCTGCTGGCTTGTGGGTAGATCTCCATTCCAAGAGCCTGGAAGACACCATGCCTCATGGAGCCTGGTGGGTGTAAAGATGCGCAGCCACACGCTGGCTGTGTTTCAGCTGGCCTGAGGTCCTGTCAGCTGGGTGCTGTCACACAAAACTTGGGGTAGGACGTGCGGCCTCCCACCTGCCTCGGAGGAAGACGGACTGGAGGCAACCAACTGTCAAGTGAGATAAGGGGAAGAGAGGAACATGCTCCTTCGTAGTTCCCACAGTTGACTAATGGAAGCCCAAGCATGGGGTTAATGCAAGGAATAACCCTCATGGCTTCTTTTGAACCCCACGCAGTCTCCAACATACAGGAAACCATCCTTCTGCTGGAGGATTTATGATGCCACCTGGTCTCCACTCTGGGCAGAGGCTGACTGCTGTGAGACTCTATGCTGGTACCATCCAGGAAAGCCCTGGGGAATGGAGATGTGGGTCTCCAAAGAAGACCTCTTCTCTGGAAGGACCCTCAGCATGGGGCATGTCTCACTGTGGAGCCCTCATGCCTCTGTGATGGACATTGATTCACACCTTCATGCTTCTACTTGCTCTGAGGTATGAGTGAGGAAAAGCATGAATGATAAAAATGCAGAAGCCGCCTCCTCCTCCTCCTCCCTGCAGGAAAATTAAATTTAGCCTCAGCTACAAGCGTTCCTCTCCCTGCACCTTACAGGAGGCAGAAGAAAATATCTCAGAAGCCTGAAATATTTCCTGAGGGTTACTGAAAGGGTATGTCCAAGGAGCAAGATTTAGTGCGGAGCTTATGCGGGGTCCGCAGTGCCGAGCACCCCAGGGGCTGACTCTGCACCAAGGAGCTTGAGCTCCGACCCCTCAGACCATGGGGAGAAGGTACGTGAGTCCATGGAAGTAGCAACTGGTGACTGGCCAAGGGACTCAAAGCAGATTTCAGGGCTGGAGTCGTTGAAGTTTCACCGTAGAAGCGCGGGGTGAGACCAGGGGAAGACTCGCTGGGTCTCCTACAAGCCCTTCACCGGGTCTCCCTTGAGTCAGGGGTGCACAGAGAAGCACGGGCGTAATCGCACCGAGCCGCAACCCTCCTCGCCCCCACCGCGGTACGGTTAAAAAAAATCATAATTCATGTTGACAGCTGCCAAATCAGCAGCGTGTTCTGCAGCCTATTCAGTTAGACAAGCTCCCGGGGGAGCGGGCAGAGCCGCTGCTGGGACAGGACGTGCTGCTTCAGGAAGGTGGTTTTAGAGGTGGATGCGCCCGCTCTGCAGAAAAACAACCTGCCCTTCGGTCAATGCTGGGAGCTGGTCCCCATCTCTCTCCAGTGCATGCTGAAAAGGCTGCTGGACTCGCACTGGTCTCACCAGCAGGTCAAGCCTCCACCAGTGGTTTCCAGCTGCTAGGGTTTCTGGGACGCGTGTCTGGGTTTGGAGGAGGGGGGAGGCAGGGAGATGAAGGTCCGAGTACCAAACCATTTTTTTAAATACAGCTACTAATTTGGGGAGCGGGTGCTGGAGAATCCAAGTCACCACGTACCTCCTGCTCTCATCTTCTACCACGCCAGCAGCAGGTTGCCCCAGCTGCCTGCGCACTCTGTGATCATCTGAGGAACATCTTGGCCTCCAGCACTCTGCTCAGCAGCTTTGCAGGAGCAGCTATTTATGGAAGTCTTCACCGAGCCACACATCGAACTTTTAGCCTGAAAATGTCATTTCCTCTCCTTCAAGCACAGGTCTGTGGTAAAACACCGTCCCTGATGTCTAACAGACTTGTCATTCCAATTCAGCAGCTCCTTGTCCTACAGCATCTGTGCTGTAACTCCTACCACGTTGCTACTGGCCCGCGGGAGGACTCGGGGTTAAACAGCTGCCCTCGAAACGGTCTCCTCAGCTTCACCTCAAAGACCCGGCTCTTGAGCAGCACTCCCGGTTCTGACCCAGCTCCTGTGCAATACCCCAGGAGACAACACAAGCCACGGGAATCTCTCGCCTTGATGGGCCGATGTGTGACATGGGGCCACGACGCAGCATCGCGCAGCTCCGTCCTCCAGTAAAGTATTTTCGAGGCAGCAGCCACCTGATTCATTCAACGTCGAATGTTTGATTTAAAAAGGGGAATTAAACAGCTGTTTATACTCCCCCCTGCAAAACTCAGGGCTCAGAGTCTTGTCTGACAGTGACTGAGTTGAGGTGTTACTCCGCTGTAATCCAAACACGCTTCCTGCCAAGTCAAACAGAGTTCCCGGGAACGGCCCCGCTTTTATCTGCCCGCCTATAAATACAGGCACCGAGTTACGAGTTCTGTATTTGCAGCCAAAAATAAACGCTCTAAACTCAAAACGAATGGCGCAGCTTCGCAATCTGCTGAGCGAACTCTGAGCGTGACGTACCGGCAGGGTGGCGGCGCTGCTGCCTCCCGGCTCGGCCAGATGTGCCACGCTTCAGGGCATGGCGTCGACGGGCACCACGCGGTTGTTTTGGGGGACCTGGTGAAGGGGGGTGGCGGCTGGCTCTGAGCGCTGCTGGGGAGCGAGAGGAGAGCCAGCGTGGTTTGTTCTGTTTTACACAGAAGGGAGTAGCCGCTCCGAAGGAGGGGAGGAGAGCTGGGGCTGAGAGCGGAGGAGGACTTGCCTTGGGGAATGGGGCAGGAATGGAAGCAAAAGGAAAGAGGTGCTGACGTGACTGGGGTGTCACTGACACCCACTGCCCTTATTTTCCAGACACAGGAAAAACCTGATTTATCTGCACTGCCTGCACCACCTGCCCCACCGGAGCGAGGTGGGATCACCCCTGGTTCTGCTGCATGAGCCACGATGTACCTGGCACGTATTCGTTAACCAGGACACTGACAAACTGTGTCCTGTAAACCAGCAATGACTGGTTTACTGCCAGGTCCCCACTGACCCCATCCCTCAGCACAACCTCCACACGGCTGGGAAACCCCTCCAGGGATGGGCACTCCACCACTGCCCTGGGCAGCCTGCAACACGCCTGCACAACCCCAACGGGACAGAAATGGCTCCTCAGGGACAACCTCAACCTCCCTGGAACAACTGGAGGCCAGTTCCTCTCGTCCTGTTGCTTGTTCCTGGGGAGAAGAGATTGAACCCCCCACCTCGCTCCACCCTCCTGTCAGGGAGTTGTCAGAGCCAGAAGGTCTCCCCTGAGCCTCCTTTGCTCCAGGCTCAACCCCCCCAGGTCCCTCAGCCGCTCCTCAGCGCATTGTGCTCCAGACCCTGCTCCAGCTCCGTTGCCCTTCTCTGGACACGCTCCAGCCCCTCCATGTCCTTCTGGCAGTGAGGGGCCAGAACTGAACCCAGGAGTTGAGGGGTGGCCTCCCCAGTGCCCCCAGTCCAAGGGGACGATCCCTGCCCTGGTCCTGCTGGCCATAAAGAACCTGGTGTCAGGTACCCACCGCGCTGAACTGCCTTGGTAAAACACCCACTGAGGTCGAAACTGCAGCTTTGGTTGCATGAACTCCTTCTGAACCCAGGCCATGGAGCTGCCTCTCTTTTTGTTCTGCCAAAATCGATGATAAAAACCTGGTGCCTCGGAAGAGCTGTTGTTCATCAACTGGAGGATACAGCCAGCTGCTCGGCGGAAAGTACTCAATAAAGGGCAGAGCTGTTTTACGGGCTGCACTGGAATGTAAGGCCAGGCTGGCTGAATCCATCCATCCCTTACCACGGGCTCTGCTGCTTCGGCTGGTTCCTCCTGGTTAATCAACAGAGCCCCTTGGCCTCATTGGGAAGGTGCATGGTGAGGTGAACCAGAGCTCTGCCATGGACAGGACTCCACGCGGTGGCCACAGGTCCTGTCGTCTTCTGCGCACACAAAGGCCTCCGAGGACCCACGCTGGAATATGAAAAGCAAACACCCCTCCTCGGGGGAAGCTGCTGGGGCAAAGGGGTCCCGCTGTCTGGGCAGTAAGCAGACAGTAATGAAAATTAATCAGGACAAACATTAACTCAAGAGTTTTAGTTATTCGACAGAGCTCTGAAAACCAAATCTTCACGTACTACTTACAGCTTCCGCTGGTTCTCAATAACTGTACTATTTTTTTTCTGATGACTCTTTTCTAGGTGGTTTAAATACATTTGCAAATCAAAGAATTATGTCTCAGCCCTTCAAAAAACCCTGCGTTTTATTAAAAAAAAATACTTGGGACTAGTTTTCACTCCCAACTTAGAACATTTCACAAAATCCCTCTTCAAAATAATTCACTACTCCGACAATACAGACAATATTATCAGAGGCCCTAAATCTTCCGCACCTCAATTAAATCTGTAATATAGGAGGGGGAGGAAAGAGAGAAGTTAATGGAAGATATGGTCATGTAGCTGTTAGGATAAAATCTACGCCATTTCCCAGCTGAGAGCGCCTGGGGAAATAATTTCTAGCTTTGGGAAATACAGAAATTACTTTTTAATAAAGTTATAAATAAATAACTTTTGGAGGAGAGTTAATCAGAAATGGATTTAGAAATAATATTTGATAGCCTCTGCTTTGTTGAAGAGAAAGACATCAAAATCAGCATTCCCGTTTAGACAGAAGGGTTCAGCGGAATCGTGACGAAGACTTGGCTAGTAGTGGCCATCAAGGATTCGTCCCCTTCCGCCCTGGCGGGATTGGAGGTAGGACGGGTCTGGAGTGGGAGCCTGGCTGGCTGATGAGCTGCGGCTCGTGAGAAGGACCGGTCTTGGACTGGCTGTGTTTTCTCTGAAGATGGTCACTGGGGAGCTCAGGCTCTGCAGAAATAAGTGAAGAAGCACTAAGAGGGTGTTTATTTCAATGGAAAGTCAAAACGGCTCCAGCTGAAAACTCAGGGGTTTGGAGGGGTGGGGGAAGAGTCCTATCTTCGGGCTGTCTAGTGACTGCTCTGCCTCTACATATGGAAGAGAAACGTTACGCCTAAGCAGTCACCATCTTTAACTCCTCCACACGTTCTCTGCGAGAAGGCTGCTGAGTGGAGCGTGTCACGTTTGGGCTGTGATGATTCCTCCACACCGTGACGTTGCTGCTTTAAGAGTGTCACTACCAGCAGCACGAAGGAGCTGCCCTGGCACCCCGATAACGCTGCAGTCGTTACAGAGAGGTACCCGGCCCGAGCAAAACTGCTGCTTGGGAACACGGTTCAAACCTTTCGCTTTGTCCGCTCCACTTCTGGCTCCTCTTGGATCTTGATGGTCAGCTTTGGCTTCCTCAGCGAGGCCAGCGCGGGGAACAGGGCTCCGAACCGGCCGACCTTCAGCACCGGCTGGGGTTAGGAATCGCCCACCAGCAGGACCAGAGCCTCTGGAGCGGAGAGGGGGGGAATGATCCGTGCTTTAAAGTAGCACTGACAAAAGCATAATGCAGCACGTCTGGCAGTGTTACTGATGTTGGGGTCACACAACTCAGTCAAAAATCAGAAATAAGTCCCCAAAAAAGCTTTTTCACGCACAATTCTCTCAGAACTTCCAGTGCTAGCAGACACAACCACCACCTCTCTCCATCTTCACTTAGTGATTTAATTAATCAATCACACAGACAAGTGCTGTGCAAAGGCTCATCCACACGGTGAAGCAGCCTCAGCTCTGAGGTCAGCACTCCGAGCTCCTTGTTCCCAAACCTGCGGTTCAGCACCACAGACAATGTGCTCTCTTGGTCAGTAAGAGAAAATAGGAATTGCCTTGAAAAGGAGCGTTTCTGCAGTACCCCAGTGACCACACAGACCAGGAGTAGCCATTTACCAGTGAGTAGTACCAGAGGCATCTCTGAGCTGGTACGTGTCTTGCAGAAAATCTAGTCAAGACAAAGCCTGAGTGGTGTGAGCCCCTGACAATGATAACGAACGCTTTGTCACCCGTTCTGAGAAAGGCTTCCCACTTCCATCCATACACCGTCAGTTCATCTCAAGAAAAGTAAGGAAAAGCCCTTGATTGATTGGGAGAGATCAATAACTACCGATTCCATGCAAAATCGTATTTCTGGAGCGACGCGTAAGACACTTCCTGATGCCTCTCTTCACACAGAAAGGGCTGTTCTGGCCTGGATGAGAGAAACCGATTCATAGATTTATGAATCTGGAGGAAGATCAAAGTTTATCCATCCTGACCTTATCCATGGCGCGGGCCAAAAGCATTTCCTCCTGTCATTCTAGCAGGGAGCATTCTGTCTTGTGAGAATAACGTGATCACAGTGTTCTGGGGAAATGAAAGCGGGTATTTCAGTGGCATTTCAATGAACCCATACCACTAGAAGGAGGGATCGCAACACTGAGATAAACCAGTGTGGTGCTCCTGTAAGAAACAGGTAACTATCTTGTCACTAGATGTGCTGTGGAAGTCTCTGAGAATTTTGCCATTGCCTTCGGGGTAAAGGAATATTATATCCTGTGACGTACAGAGTGCTTGCGTCTTCCTCTGAGGTCCACTGCACCCCAGGACGCTCACCAGACACTGAATGCTCAAGGCAAGGACTTCGCTCTGGTTGTAATCTCATTTTAGCCGCCTGTAATACGCATCAGACACAACTGTGGTAGGGATAAGAAATTACTACGGGTAGTAAATCCAGGCTTATATTAACAGCAGCTTGGACTCTTCAACAACATCGATTCCGGTTTCTAAAAGGCTGACTACTTCTGCTTCTGCTTCAGAGAACGTCACCACACATTCGCCTGCAAATAACAGCTAAAAATAGGTGCAGTATTGTTAGAATTAACCCCCTGTGCATCTCGAGCCGTAACAACGCGAATGCACTGTGTTAACATCCAGCATCCTAAGGCGTTCCTCAAAAATCTGCCTTGCTTTTCTCCCCAGCTCTCCTTTTCTTACAGGGCAGAAGACAAGGTGAACATGGGAAATAATGTACGTACCACTTGGCGGGGTGTAAAGGGACGGTTGGTACTCAGGCTTCTCTACTACAAGTGTCATAGGAAACATTTAATTAAGCTTCTTGTAAAACTACTCAATGAGAATAAGCGTCAAAAATAAGTGGGAAAACTAGAGCTTATGAGGTCTCTGCCATCTAGATGTCCGAGGTGGGAGGGGTGGGGCACGGGAGCTGGGAACCTGCCTCTCCATTGTGCTTTTGCCAGGTGACCTGTAAATGAGTTTGGATGACCCATCTTCAGCCCTTCCCTGACAGCCTCAGTGCGGAGAAGAGAACTATGATAGGTGAAGCAGGCGTGTGTCCTGGCTTTAAAGTTTTCCCTCTAGTAAAATTTCCCAGGCAGCTAAATGGAAAAGAAAGGAAAAACAGGAGGCTTAAAAAAACCCCAGTATGACCCCAGGGAGTAATGAGAGAAATGGATCCATGTGCACTAATCACAAAATGGGTTAGTAACGAGTTGAGGAGTAAAACACCAGGGTGCTGTAGAGTCTGAGGAGATTGTGGCTGCACGGGGCTGCCAAACCCTAACGTGTACCACTGCACACGATGGCATAGTATTTCAGGGGATGGATGTTCTTCATCTGAGTGTGTGTGGTAGAAATGGGGACGTGCAATTAGATATTTGAGATGGTTCCTTGTTAAATGCACTGGGCCATTGACCTGTGAGGTTCTAACGCCACCCTCAAACATGCAAATAAGGAAGGTGTAGTAGCAGATGAAGAAGTCATGTTTCTCCAACTCGCTATATTTTGCCCCTCCTCTCTTCTCTTCTTGTTACGCTGTAGGATGAGAGGAAATGGCCTCAAGTTGCACCAGGGGAGGTTAAGGTTGAATATTAGGAAAATTTTCTTCCCTGCTGGGGTTGTGCAGGCGTGTCGCAGGCTGCCCAGGGCAGTGGTGGAGTGCCCATCCCTGGAGGGGTTTCCCAGCCGTGTGGGGGTGGTGAGGGACACTGACCCCTGAGGGACAGGGGTCAGTGGGGACCTGGCAGTGCTGGAGGAGTGGGGCTACTCGAGGAGATCAAAGGTCTCTTCCAACCAAAATCATTCTGTGATTCTGTACCCAGTTGTTTCAATATCCTTACAAACGGCTCTACTGGCATAGATGTGTAGCCATGAGTAAAGAAATATAGCAGACAGGGACCTGAAGAATTTATTGTTGCCTGTGGTGAGGAGCAGTCCCTTAAAGTATGGTTGTAAGAACGTTGCCCTAATCGACTGCTCCTCACCACAGACAATGGTAAAGTGTCTAAGCCTGTGAATGAAAACACCCATTTCCTAGTGTGGCTGGGGCATCACTTCAGGAAGGACGTTGAGGTGCTGGAGCGTGTCCAGAGAAGGGCAACAGTACTAGTGAAGGGTTTAGAGAACTTATCTTATGAGGAGCGGCTGAGGGACCTGGGGGTGTTTAGCCTGGAGAAAAGGAGGCTCAGGGGAGACCTTCTGGCTCTCTACAGCTACCTGAAAGGAGGTTGTAGAGAGGTGGGGGTTGGTCCCTTCTCCCATGTAAGAAGTGACAGGACAAAAGGAAATGGCCTTAAGTTGTGCCAGGGGAGGTTTAGGTTGGATATTACGAAGCATTTCTTCACAGAGAGGGTTGTGAAGCCTTGGAACAGGCTGCCCAGGGAGGTGGTGGAGTCCCCATCCCTGGAGGGGTTTCCCAGCCGTGTGGAGGTGGTGCTGAGCGACATGGTTTGGGGACCCTGGCAGTGCCGGGGGAACGGTCTCTTCCAGCCAGATGACTCTGTGATTCTGTGATCTGCTGTGTTACCCTTCACGAGGTCACACTGTGCGGCATCCGGCTGCTTCTGTGTGTCCCATCTGGGCAGGAGATTACAGCAGATGGCCAGGAGAGGGGAAGAAATTGCTTATCCAGGATACTGCACAGACAGGATGCAATGTCACTGGCCACAACAGCAGACAGGCTTGTTGGCAGCCAGAGCTCAAATGGACTTGTTAAACAGGACCACTACAGTAAGTCACAGCCGTCTCGCGAGAGGCGATGTGGACCCTCACAGCAAGTCAGGAAAATACAGCCTGTTGCGTAGCTGAAGGCCTAAAAGACATTGACGATGTAGCCTCCTCAAATATTCCTCTATCCTCGCCTCTCCACAAGCTTTAAATGAGGTGGGAGGTGTCTCCCTCCCCTACCTCAGAGCCTGTGTAGATGTGGTACAAATAAATGAGGACGTTCTTCCCTCATGAGCAGAGGTGCTGGACAAGATACGAAGCACAGCAGCAATGGCTGAGATAGTAAGAGAAGGTAGAGGTGCTACAGAGCTCAGTATCCTGCTGGGCTCTGCTGTTAAAATGGGTGAGACATCATTTTGAAGATCATGACATCACCCAGAGCCTCCCCAATGGTGTTCAGCAGTAACCAGGGCAATCCTCTAAAGAGAGGATGAGAAGTAATCCTGATAGCAATACCTGGGAAATTTGTTTAAAAGCCATATTTATCACTCAGGTTCTGTTCTTCTACACCTGGACCAAGTTCCTCTCAGCATCTTTTTCCCTTCAAACACCCTCTTGATGGAAAGCTCTTGAAAATCCCTTTCTGTGTCTGTGAATTATGGGGTCTAGATGAAACCACCCCCCTGAATGACAAGACTTTGTTTTATGCTGCAGCGACACGTGTTTAAGAAGGTTGTTGATGTTCAGATGAGACAACAGCATTAGCTTGGGGAATGGATTTACATCTTGCATATTGCAGCATTCACCTTCATTCCACCCAGCGGCGAGCTGCTGTCTCAGAAACTGAACTCACCGGCTCGCTGGGCTAGGCAGGGGGAAGCTCTGACCGTGGGTGACGTTCCTTCCATGTGAGAGCAGAGAAGCAGGTATCGTTGGTTCCAGTAATTGTTGACGGGAGCTGCTTGGTGCAGGAGTGACTGCCGGGTCCCTACAACGATAGAAAAAGAAAACAAAGTGCTTGTTACAGGTATTTATATACTGTGACAGCACAATTAGTGCTTAGTGAGTTCACCAGACGTGTTCATATGGAAGGGAGCGTCATCTCCGGTGGGAGAGAGCAATAAGCAGCTGGGGGTCATAATCCAGGCTCTGTTTACAGCCAATGGAGAGGAACAGTCACAGCTACAGCATGAATAAACTCGAGCTTAAGCAGAGATCTAAAGCAGGTTGGATTAATCACTCTCCACTGGGACAGAGCGATGTAGGGCAACTTGTTCAGATAGAGAAATTTTATTAAAGACCCCAAGATGGGGTGAGATTAACCCCACCCCTTGTGACTAACTCACGAGGTGAGAAGTTTCACGTAAAAAAACCCACTCCTGGTTGCTGCAGTATTGACACCGCTTTAGACTTGAGAGCTAAAGTCGGATCTAAACCCAAAGGGATGCAGCATTGAAGCCTGCCAGACATGAGAGGTCCTTAATGAAACGTTGAACTTCAAGTTATAACTCTTGGAAGATTCCACACATCTACCCCCTGTTCCAGAGCCACCCCACTGACACACCTCAGCTGAGCTCTGAAGGAATCTGTTTAAGTTTAAGGGCAATGAGCCCACGCAGCTTTTGCATGCACAGCCATTTTCTAGATGCTCGTCCAGAACATTTTTAATGGCAGTAGCACCCGCTGAGTGCTTGCTCCATGGGAGAAGCTACGTTTTGAAGGAGGGCTGATATCATTTCTGAAGACTCATTGCTATAGTTTGGGGAAATAAACCCCAAACTCAAGTTTTTCATCAAGCCCCCAGTCATGCCCATAGGTCATTAAGGCAACAGGTACACCACTGCCGCTTTCCCACGGAGAGGGGGAGAGAGACAGAGGTCGCAAGCTCAAACCGGCTTTTCGTGCCTCCACAGCAGGACTGTTCCCCGCTGTGGGTCTTCTGGTGCTTCAGGGAGGAGGCTGTCCCCACTCCTCCTCAGAAATCTGTCCCTTGCCCAATGCCCTCTGCACTGCAGGCAAGGTTTTTATACTCATCATCTTTGAATTTCCCTTTCTTTAGTTTCTTATTATCATTAATATCTAATAAATACAGCTTCCCTAGCGTTAAGGCCTCAAGCTGTTGTTATGTCACTGTCAAGTAACTGCTAGCTGATCATGGTGTTTGTTCGTTATGAGCTCAAACCAAAATCTGAACCAATTACACAGGAGAAAGGGCTTAATTTCATCAATGGTCCCAGAGCTGAGTGCTCCTAGAAATCATTTCTTGTAAATTCATGTCATGGAAATTAAAATAAAATAAAATAAAATAAAATAAAATAAAATAAAATAAAATAAAATAAAATAAAAATTTCTTGGCAAAGACCGCTGCTCAACACATAGCCCAGAAATACACAGCCTGACAACGGGGGTTGGAAGAGTCGAAGCAGACATCTGAAGACAGGATCCAAGGACCGGGTCATCACAGGAAAACGAACTCTACTCCCTGGAGCCAAGGTTTGGATTCAGAACCCACCACCCACTCCCTGAAGCAACATCTCGCTTGACAAATAAACTTATAAACAACACGCCCCACAGCTAAGAAGAACGTGTATTGAAAGGTGCTACGGGCATGGTTTTTCACGTTCTACCTCTGCACTAGATGTCTTCTTTACATTGCCTCTCAAGTTTTGTACTGTCGTTATAGGTGTTTGGGCTCAGAGTGTAATTCGAATTGCACCGGGATGTCTCAGCTCAAAAAAAAAAAAGAGGAAATAAAAGGAAGATGGGCTGGAGAAGTTAAATAGCGCCCTGTGAACAGGCATCCCCATGTAGTTCAGAACAAAGTCCTAGTTCTGCCATTAAGATGGGGGGAAAAAATGGCAAAATGACTTAGACTTAAAATGACTTGGACTTAGAGGTTGACTAGAGAAGAGCGTCTGGAAAAAATGTAACGGCGTGCGTGCAAATCTTATGCTCACAGCAAGCAAATCCAACCCGCAGAGAGTGTCTCAACCACAGGTAGACTGTAGACCTGCTCTCTTCCCAGAGCTCCAGTGGGGCTGTAAAGTGTACAGATTTCTTCCAACTCAGAAAAGCAAGACTGCCTGTTACAAATTCTCCTCTCCATGATGCCTGCTCTTGCCTACTCCAGTTCTGTCAGCAGCATTTAGGCAAAACCAAGCAGCTAATCATTAGCTAAAGGCCTGATGTGAATGAGACTTCAACCCAACCCCTTATTTATCACCCTCCAACACACAGACAATGAGTGAAACTACTCAGAGCAAACCACCGAACGTTGCCCGTACGGCGTGTGAGGCACTGAGACATCAAAATGACTTTAATTACACCTGCACACAGCCACGGGCAAAAATGAGGAGGCTTTAGGAATCTAAATTTATGCAGATAACCCTGTGGGGCTGCAATAAATAAACCAGGTTAGATTCTTGGGTGACACCCCTGCCAACATTTTCTAATGCATCCTCAGGAAAACCGAGCAATATATCTCAGTTTGGATTAAAACCTGTAACGATGAGATTAAGCATTGAAAAGTCTTTTAATATTTACAGATGCATAAGAAATTCAGAACATCTAATGCCTTAGGAACTTTTTTGCCTATATAGTTTTTGGCACCGGTTTCACGTATTTCATAGAATTTAGATTCGCTCCTAACTGAAGTCAGGTTCTCACGCTCTGCAGCAGCGCGGCTCAAACGCAAGCTGAGCTGCCTCTGCCCTCTACCATCCCTGGTCCACAGCCACCCAGTTACCCTCCCAGTCCTCTCTCGGCACGGTGCTGGCACAAATGGTTCTTCAGAGAGTGAGGAGAACTGCTCTGGCAAAAACCCCCTTTTGTTTGGCAAAACCTGATCTGTACCTTTACCCACTTCATCGCTGGGCAGCACAGAGTGGGCGGTGGAAGGAAGGGGCAGGTGTCGATGAGAAATACTAAAGTGACCGAATCCTTCCTTATTCCGTGACAAAAAGAGTTTGGACAGAAAAGTCTGCTTTGCACTGAGAGCCCTTTTCACCCACAGAAATCAGGATACAAAGCCTCAAAACATACACCGCTTTAATGGAGCTACGCCGATGGTTTAGACAACTGAAATCTAGTCCTACGGCTAAACAAAATCTTCAATTCAAGCAACACATTAAGTGGACAAAGTACATTTATGCACTGCTGCTGCCAATGGAAATACAGAAAAGGTGTTTCATGTTCTAAATAAAAATCCTTCAGAACAAAGCTGGTAAGACTAAAGCAAGAACAGACAGCAAGAGTTCTTGAGAACTGGGTGTTGAACAGCCGTGACCTATCCTATGTGCACAGCCAAGTCGGAAGAGAAATAAAACCCTCCAAATAAAATACGGCTGGAAAGACAATGACTTAAAACGTGGATATCCCATAGGAAAAGGAGATCTGGGAAGCATGAAATCTGCACCGGATCAGATGTAACGATGAGATGAGGGGACTGACTTGGATTTCTGATGCAGTACGGCTGCACGACCAGATTAGCGCAAGTTCTGCGCAGCAGTGAGCACGTGCCTCGGACGCAGGCTATAGTGTCTGCTTTGCCAGCACTTGTTGAGGAAACACTTGAAATACCCTGGACTGGTCGATTTGGAGAGTTAATTTACAAACTCGAGCGGATTTATAGTAACACGGCTGAATTTGCTAAGCACAGACATAGAGAGGAAGGTGAGAAGACATTGCAATAGAGAGTTTAACTAAGAACCGTGGAAAGGAACCGCACAAGGTAACAGTCTAATTGATCCATCAAACCCTAGGTGAGCTTTTCCAAGGTGACAGCCCCTCTGGTGGGTATTTAAAGCTGGATTCAAGTCTTTATAAACAAACACACCCAATGGAACAACACACACTTGCTGCTGGACTGGACTATGAGAGCTACTGGGTTCTCCGCTGTCTCATTGCTACATCCCAGGATTCTGCTTCTCTCTCAGAATTTCAACCATTTTATAGCATTTGTATTTATGGCACCTCTTGACTTCACCTCTTCCATGGAACGGGGTGTCTACTCGTGCCTCCAGTTCTGCTGGGCACATCTGTCCCTCGACGCCTGGTAACTGCAAATGCTGAGTGCGGGTGACAGGATTTTTCTCTCACCTGCCCAACAGCTCTGCCAAAGCAGCTGGACGCTTAACTCCAAAACCAGCTTCCAGCTGTATTCTCTAAGTAAAGATTTGGAAAATGCACCGTAATTGCACATCTCTGCCCGTAAGCTACTGCCACCAGTTTTCTAGAGACAGCTAAATTCAGGAGGGTTTTTTTTCCCTTCTTTCTGTTTTTTCTAACCAGCCAATCTCCAGCCTTCGGCACTGGAATGATTTCCATCACCACATCTTGTATGTGTAATTGCCGACTGCATTTGTACAGGCCGGAGATGAGCTGAAAGGTGTGAACTTTGCTGATCTAGAGGGCTAAGTGATACTTTAAATGTCAACACTGCGAGCCTTTTCGTGGCAGGTAGGAAAAGCAAGCAGAGGAGAATTCCGATGAGGAAGATTTACACCAGGGGAAGGCAGGAGAGTCACAAAAGATCAATCAAAGAAGGCACGTTGAGGTTTACAGACTTTTAACACCGTTTTTGCAGGGCTGTGATTATGAGGAAATAGGGAGACAGTCAAGACAGGATTCATTTTCTAAAGCCCAGAATAAAAAAAAGAATTAGAGAGTGGGGTCAGCTTTCAGAAATTCTGCTTTAAACAGAGGGATCACAGAAGCTGTACTGCAGCAAACACTCATGAGCCGAGACTTTCCAATGCTACTTAGTAGTAAGGCTAAAAAACATGCTGGAGACAGTGAGCCACCAGAAAAATGACCCTTTCCTGCTCTCTCGGCGAAGCAGCACATAATAATTCCATGGTTTTAGACGAGTCACTTGTGGATGGCTCTGCCTCATCCATTTTTGGTGCACATTTCAGGGCTGCCGCACTCCCAAGTCCAAAGACAGGCGGTGTGTGATACATTTGTAGGGCTGGGTTTAAAAGTGATCGAAAGGGGAGTTGTCCGTGAGATCTGCAGCCCCTGATGGTTTCTAATCATTCATCCTTACGAGCAGTGGAGAAGAACTCTTAAACAGGCATTTTTCACGTTATTGCAAAGGCTGTGGCTCTACGTTACCTCTGGAACAGCTGGACGTAGGCACTAGGTGCCTTCCCTGACAGAGCCTGACGTGCTGCGGAACGGCGCCTTTGGAAAGAAGCTTCTTCCTGATGAAGAAATACGACCAATTTTATGCAAAAGTATATATGGTAACTTCATTGGCTGCGATGTCCTCTCTTTCACTAAGGCTCTAGAGTGCACACGATGACATACACTGGGAAAACAGCAGAGCTATACTATCACCAACAAGGTGCTCAGTGTGATTCACTGATCTACACTACCCAAATTTTGGTCTGAAATCTTGCTGGCTTTGAAAAATGGAGATCTTCATCTCCAGTGAAACCCCATGTCTACATAGTAGTCAAAATGTGCCACGTGGAGCAGGAAGGAGTATCTGCAGAGAGCCGGTGTTGATGCATCCCACCCTCCCAGTACGTTAGAGCAGGGGTAATTCTAGCTCTGCTGCTGCTTTAAGCTTCTGAATACAGCAGAGGGGCTGAATACAGAAGAATTTGCCTCTGCTACATGTTAAACACCGTCTCCTTCCTCCAGCAATGCACAGAACCCACCTTACCAACTCTGTATCAGTCGATATGCCCCCCACTCAAAGAAGGAATTACCTTCAGCAAATGGCAGTTAGTTTAGATGACTTTGTACAACGAAGCCATTATGATCTCGGCAGACTGGAAAATGTGCTCCCGAGTTTTAAGGGCATGTTAATTAACATGTGCTGTAGGACAACGTCATTAATCAGGTTGTCTTATTTTGCTTGTGGATAATTCACATTTAATTTCTTCATATTTTTTATTTTCCAGTTCTACATGATGGGAGGGGAACGTGGTTCCTGCAGCAACAGCACATGATTTGGGTGCCAAAAGCACAAAAATCACTTGCAGTCCCAAATGAAACAGTTTAGACAAAATTCTACTTGAAGGTCACAGGCATATTTATATTCTTTTCATTAAATATGTTCTCAAAACCTGTGTTTCACCTTGAACGTTTTGCTGTGTTGACACTTCAGCTGATGGTGTAAAGCTTCCTCTGCATGTAAAAATATATTGGAAACTCAGTGCAGTAAATAACCAAAAGGTGTTACGCGCACTGAACAGAGAGAGTCGTAAGAGAGAGAGCCGTATGGCCACTAAGGTAGACCCCAGGTACACGATGGCCTCCTGCCTCAAAAACCACTTCTCCCTGCCTTGATGAAAGGTAAACTTTCAAAATAAAAATAAAGAAAAAATGAAATAAAAAGTGAGAAAAATCAATTGCTGGGGTAGGAGCGGTGGCAGGGGGGCACCAAGGTAAGAAACATCCTGGCTTCTCTCTCACGTTTAACAAACCTTTGGACGAAAGAAACGTGAAAATGAACCACACTTGGGGCATTTTATGAATTCTGCAGGGCTCGAAAAGGGGTATTTCATTCCAGAAAAGGGAAAGATGGGAAATGCGCTGTTTGCACCAACCATGTTACAACCACACCTTTTCCCACCCCTAGGAGAGCCTTTTTTAAAGCCTGGGAAAGGGGGGGCGGAGGGGGGTGGGTGTGTGTCTCTTGCTTTGCTCCATCTACAGCACTAAATCTAAACATCAGAGTAGTTATAAATACAGAGACAGTGGCAAAATTGTACAGCAAGTCATGCCTGCCAAGCCATCATTCATCATAATGACATCATAACCCGGGAATGGAACAAAGTTTAAAGCTTTCATTTTTCTTTCTCTCTTTCTCCTGTTGCTGTCAGATAAAAGGAGCATTAGACACATCTGCTTCATAGCCCCAACTCCCCCACTGCCTGCACGGGGAATGAATGCCTTGAGGGAAAGGACTATTAAGAAGTTAAAAAAAAAAGAGAGAGATGAAGCTGAAGTTGCAAGAGGTTATTTGAAATCCAAGCAGATTGTTGAATCTGTTGATTGAAAAAGGTGAAAAATGTGCTTAAATCTGGTCTCTGGCAGTTGTTACCAGAGCATTTTCCACTGCCACAGGATGGCACTCATAAGCGATCATCTTCATTGTCCCACCAGCTGCATCTATTTCCTCTGAACAGGACAGTTCCACATCGTGTTGTAGACCTGAGGGATGATAGTCAGCTCCCTTACACCAGTACACAACTGGATGAAATCGATTGCCATCGACAGGTTTATTCTGGTGAAAAACTGAGCAGAAACGACAGCTTGTCCCCTCATCTGAGTTTACCCTCCTCACTCTCATCAACCTGCCTTTAACTCTGGGGAACCGGTAAATATTGCTGAAATAAAAGTTGGTCAGAGAGCAGACGTCAATTTTCTCTGGAGGAAAAAAGCTCTGATTAACATATTTTTTACACACAACTTGTCACCTCTGACTAAGGATCGAGTAAACACTCCTTACCAAAGAGCTCAGTTGTGCAGCGAGTTTATCCGAGATGCCTCCAGGGTAGTTTTTGGCAGAAGAGTCCAAGAACTCATTGACAGATGAAGACCAAGCAGTTCCAGTAGTCACTCCGCCGGGTGACAACCTTTGCTCTTGTAAGAGCCGTATTCTTGACCCTAGTGTGGAAAAGACACTCCTCAACACAAATACTCTGAGCGCCACTTTGCTTACGGCAAGCAGAAGGAAACTGGTCACCAGCGGGATTTTGGCACCATTCTGGACTTGCAGAAGGTAACTGTGGAAGTTATGAAGGATATAAACTATGCAGTTCCCAAAGAGCTGTTAAACCTTCCATGTACTTCACAGATAGAACAAATTTATGCCCCCTGAATGGTCAGGGAAGGGAAAGTTATGGAAAATCTGAAAAAAACCCACCCCTGCTTTAAAGGACTAGGAAGAGGTGCTTCACCATGTGTAAACGAGCTCCTTTTTGTACGGATGCGCTGACCTCTGAGCTAATTCCACCTACTCAGAAGCTTTAACCTTCTCGGAGCTCTTGGAATGTGCTGGGGAGTTGGAGCAGGGCGCCTTTTTTTCTGCTATTTACCCGGATTTCTGTGAACAGAAATCCAAAGACTTGCACCACTGCTGTATCGCGAGGACTCAAACATCAACGCGAGCCAGAAAGCTGAAGACACAACTCCCTCGCTGTTCAAAAACTATTTTATTTCAAATTTGAAAAAAAACCCCTCTAAACTGGGATTTATCCTGTCTATAAAATTGTATCGAAATATTAAGTCACAGAAAAATTCTTATTTTTCTTATTTTTTATATATTTCTTATTTCCCATCAGTCTTTGGCATAAATGTCCCTCTCCTCATTCGTAAAATACAACTAGTACCGCCGACTCCACAGGACTGCTGTGAGATATAATTAATAGTTGTGAAGTACCGAGTTCTGCGGATAAAAGCTGCTAATGCAGGTACAAACCTCTGAAATGTGTTATACTCCTGCTTGAAAGTTTTAAAAAAGAACTTACCTATTTTCTCCCAGTACTTTTACACTATACATGAGCAAAAGATCTTGCACAGCAGTTCATTAAAAAAAGAATTAACAACCCATCATAATCTCACAGAACCAATCTTCCCCCTGCTAATATCTCACTAAAAATGTCTGTATTAAAGACAAGCTTGGGGCAAGTTTTTTAAAATAAATTATTTCGCACGGTCCGTGAGAAGAGATCTCTAGAAATGGGATAGTTAAATTTATTTAAACACCTATAAACGAAGCTCTAAATGAATTTAATGGTGCATTGTAAATTTAAAAGTTACTTTATGGAGAGCAGAATTACCAAAATCTAGGACTATTAATGAACTTTCTGTGACAAGCCGCTAACTGGAGGAACTCAACACCGCTCAGGAATACAAAGTCCTTTAAAGGAACTTCAGATACATACGTATATATCATCGAAAATACCACGATTATATAAAAACTCTGAATTTTTAATCCTTCCCTTTTTTCTTCTTTCCTGATAATCTAGTTTGGGTTTGGTGGGTTTTGTTGCCTCTCAGGACAAAACGTCTCCAGTGTCTTTAAGGCAAATAAGTAACAATACTAGAGTAAATAAGGCAAGGAATTCTTCTTTCTCACTTCAAACAAACGTGGAAGCTCTGGAACTGAAGATAAAATCCACATAGTTTAAGGTTAAATCAGATTCTTCTGAAAGGTCCTCGCTGCTGTAGCACTGAGAGGCCACAATATGTGGAGGAGCTTTTCTCCTCTCCACTGGGAAATCAGTATTTATTAATTCTTCCAGGATACAAAATTACTTGAAATGAAGAACTGATGAATTTCACACTGTTCTTCATTAACATTTTCAGACATTATTTCCCTCCCTTCAGCTACTTTTATTTGCAGCCTTCTGAGCCACACGGAAGGTCGTGAATATTGGCTCTGTACTGGCTCTGTTACTTAGGGAACTGATTAATCCTCCCGTTGCAATGGATCTAACCAAGACAGCCATGAGCCATGGAGGCTCTTGGGAGTTAGAGGAAAGAATTCACCTAAATGAGCTTCTTTGTTCACACTGTGCAACTTCTTACTACCGTACTGTCTGCTTCTTATTTCTTTCTCTCCAGTACTTTAGAGATGATACTCTGCTTTCATCCCAGCTGGTAACCTACCCTGTCTGGAGCTAATTTTACAGCCAATTTTAGTTGTGCTACCTCTGACAAGGGTTGTCCTCCTTTCTTCCTCCCCAGGCAGCCGTGAAGCTCTTCTCCTGCACCCTTCCCTCCCTGAGCCAATTCTATAGCTGCATGAAGAGTTTGATGAAGGAATTGATCTGTCTGAAAGTTGGGGTGGCTTTTTCCTAGGTTAATTTTTAGACGAAACCATCCCCTGATCCAGATGACACGACGGCACAATCAGAGGAATGAGAGCAAGGGGGAAACTAGAAGTAAGTAGGTGGGAGAGGTAAGTTGGGCATGCTCACTTTTGCAGCAGCATGCACTTGGATTAGCTGGAAGTGATCATGGATCACAGAATCACAGAATCATTTTGGTTGGGAGAGACCTTTAAGACCATCGACTCCAACCATTCCCCCAGCACTGCCAGGTCCCCACTGACCCCTGGCCCTCAGCACCACCTCCACACGGCTGGGAAACCCCTCCAGGGATGGGCACTCCACCACTGCCCTGGGCAGCCTGGGACACGCCTGCACAATCCCAACGGGGTAGAAATTTTTCCTCAGGGCCAACCTCAAGTTCCCCTGGAACAACTGGAGGCCGGTTCCTCTCATCCTGTGGCTTGTTCCTGGGCAGAAGAAACTGATCCCTCCCCTGCTCCAACCTCCTTTCACAGGGAGTTGTGGAAAGCCAGAAGGTCTCCCCTGAGCCTCCTTTTCTCCAGGCTCAACCTCAGCCACTCCTCAGCACATTGTGCTCCAGACCCTGCACCAGATCCGTTGCCCTTCTCTGGACACGCTCCAACCCCTCCATGTCCTTCTTGGAGTGAGGGGCCCAGCCTTAGTCATTCAAGGGCTAAGATGTTCTTCTTACACACACTACTGATCACTTGGGTTTACCCTGTAGTGGGTAGCCCCAAAAACACTTGCAGTGACTTGCTAAGTTGCCTTCACTCATCTTACTGTCCTGGTCTTCATATACCTCTTCATGCTTCTAGCTATCTCCTGGGGAAGAGGGTAAAGCAAGGGCTCAATGCCATGCCGTTTTCTTGTTGCTCAAGAGTTTGGTAGGCAGAAAGCTCTCAGCCACAGACCTGTATCTCAGTTGCAGTTCATCTGGAATGAATGGGAGATCCTCAAAATGGCGAGAAGCATCCTCAAAAGAGTCAGGCAACTCACTTCTGCATATTATTGTCTCAGGGCATACGGTGATGTAAAGTACTTGGAAAGATCTGCATTAAAGATTCGGATCCCGGGGAGGAATCAGCCCAGGAGGCTCATTAAAGAGAAGCACACAGAGGTTTCAGAGACAAGAAGTCTCACAAGGTACATCATTCACAGGTTTCAATTCTCGTAACAAAAAAGTAGGAACTATTACTGATAAAAACAGCGCAGACACAGTACCTGCTCCTGCTCTGCTCTTCGAGTCCTGAATGCCCTCAAAACCTGCAGGAGTCTCCAAACCCAGGAATGCCTTTACGAGGAAACTCAGCTCTGTGAATGCTTCATCCAATTCATCTGTGGAATGGGATATCATGGTGGAGAGAAAGGATACATAAGGGAAAAAAAAAGCTTCCATCAGTAAGAAGTTACAAATCACAGAAGTTTGACGCAGAAATGCATTCTTAGCTCATCCAGCTCATCTCTTTGGGAGAAAAAACTTCATAAATAGCACATTCAAGAAAATAACCTGAAATTCATCTCAGTTTCTGCACTCACCTAAATATTCTCCTTCTGCAATTTGGTTTACTGCATTTGATTTCTTCAATGCTATATTTACATTGCAAGCTCCATACACCATTGACAATAACGACAAAGACAATATTTCATACCACAATGACGTATTTCACCACCACTGGGAAACACAAATATCACCTCCTCAAAATAGCAGGCACAGAACGAACTAGGAAAGGATTTTTTCTCCACCACCTGCTACCCTTGATTGCTAAATATGAAGAAGCAAACATTTGTTTGAATGAAATCATGGAGTCACAGAATCATTTGGTTGGAAGAGACCTGTAAGATCATTGATCCCAACCGTTCCCCCAGCACTGGCAGGTCCCCACTGACCCCTGGCCCTCAGCACCACCTCCACACGGCTGGGAAACCCCTCCAGGGATGGGCACTCCACCACTGCCCTGGGCAGCCTGTTCCAATGCCTCCAACCCTCTCTGTAAAGAAATTTTTCCTAATGTCCAACCTCAACCTCCCCTGGTGCAACTTGAGGCTGTTTACTCTCATCCTGTCACTCGTTCCTGGGGAGAAGAGACTGACCTCCCCTTTGCTCCAACCTCCTGTCAGGGTGTTGTGGAGAGCCAGAAGGTCTCCCCTGAGCCTCCTTTGCTCCAGGCTCAACCCCCCAGGTCCCTCAGCCACTCCTCAGCGCATTGTGCTCTGGACCCTGCCCCAGCTTCGTTGCCCTTCTCTGGACATGCTCCAGCCCCTCCATGTCCTTCTGGCAGAGAGGGGCTCCAAAACTGAACCATGATCACATAAAAAAACTGGACCACCCTCACAATCACCTACACCCTCACATCCCTTGTTTCAGGCAGGGGGACTCGAGCAGGTAACAAAGCAGAAGAGTCCTACAAGGAAAAGCTTTGCAGCAGCCTCTTCTTTACAGTGCGATGTTGCCTGATGGCACATCTGCTGTCATTTCAACACTTGGAAAAAGCTTATCCTGCCCAGAGGTAATTAGGTCTTGAGATCAAAAGCACCTCTGAACTCTGCCCAGAAACCAACAGACAATTAGCACAGATCAGTTTAACGTTCTCGTTAAGAGACGTTACTTAACAAGCATGCTGCTGAGTTCAGTACTTGGTTTGTTTTCTAGATGGGCTTAAAGCACGACTTGGATGTACCAGAGTAATTCAGTCCTGACAGATGTCCAGAGCTTTTGGATTCCTGGGACAAGAATTAACAGGGAAAAACAGAATTTTTCACAATGAGAACAATCCGCCCCTGGAATAATCTCCTCAGGGTAGTGCTGAGTCCCCAGCATTGAACACTGTTGAGATTCGGCTGGACAGGGGGCTGGGCCAGCTTGTCTAGAAGGGGCTTTTGCCAAGAAAAGCTGGACCATGTGATTCTTAAGGTCCTTCCAACCTGGGGTTCTACGATTCTATGAATTACGGGGTAGTTAAAATTATTATGATGAACATCAAACCATTTGTTACCTAGTTTAATATTTGCCGGTGCCGTTGTTTGCATGGCAGCTTCGGTCCATCTATTGCTGTGAGGTCAGAAGTCAGATCTACAGTAGGAGGAGATTAACTTACCTGTGTTGACTATTGCATCGAAGAATCCTGGAGAATCCTGGCTTACTTTGATGTACATGTCCACTCTGGAGACTGCCTCTTCAATCTCTGGCCTGCTGAATAATCCTTTCCTCCGCAGATGTCCCTCGTATTTTTCTTTGTTCATTGGTACTAACAGGATATATCTGGGTTTAAAGTAGGTGTTTTTCAAGCTACGCACACCCTGTAAAATTAAATTTTGTTCCTGAAGCTGAGTGCCTATTGAGCTTGGAGCTGAATTAAGGACAACTCTAATTATCACGAATTTCTGTGAAAGCTCTACTGGAAACCTGTGTCCAACCTACAAGCCTCAAGGTCTATCATCCAACTTTACACCAGGTGTCTGTATCTAATGGTTTTGTTTATCTTTGCATGGTACAACCACAGTTCTATATGGAGAGCAGTAACAAAGAGTTGCTCCAGGTAGAATGAGATGTTTAGGACTCAACATAATGATGTAGTGTAGATACAAACAGGCCTGGCACGATAGCAAAGACTTTGAGTGTAAAAACACAGGACACATTGTAGAGGACTATGCAACTATAAACATCTCAACAATGGTCAGTTAAAAAATGAAGGCCTGGAGCTGGTCAAAGCTGGTTTTAGGGGTAAGAAGAAGAAGAAATGGTATCTAACAAATATAAAGGGCACCATTATAATGAATTCTTGTACCAGCACTGGTGTGGCCAGCAGGACCAGGGCAGGGATCGTCCCCCTGGACTGGGGGCACTGGGGAGGCTGCACCTCGACTCCTTCAGTTCTGGCCCCTCACTCCCAGAAGGACATGGAGGGCCTGGAGCGTGTCCAGAGAAGGGCAACGGAGCTGGAGCAGGGTCTGGAGCACAACGTGCTGAGGAGTGGCTGAGAGACCTGGGGGGGTTGAGCCTGGAGCAAAGGAGGCTCAGGGGAGACCTTCTGGCTCTGACAACTCCCTGACAGGAGGGCGGAGCGAGGTGGGGGTCGGTCTCTTCTCCCCAGGAACAAGCGACAGGATGAGAGGAACCGGCCTCCAGTTGTTCCAGGGAGCTTGAGGTTGTCCCTGAGGACCCATTTCTGTCCCGTTGGGGTTGTGCAGGCGTGTCGCAGGCTGCCCAGGGCAGTGGTGGAGTGCCCATCCCTGGAGGGGGTTCCCAGCGGTGTGGAGGTGGTGCTGAGGGCCAGGGGTCAGTGGGGACCTGCCAGTGCAGGGGGAACGGTTGGGCTCGTTGATCTAAAAGGTCTTTTCCAACCTGAACAGTTCAGTGATTCTGTGACTCCCTGAGTTGAAGATGTCCATTTATTTAACATTGCTAAAGCACCTCGGTTTCTTCAGTTTACAGCATGGGCTTACAGAAGAGATGTCACTAGTATTACCTCCTACTTCCTTTGACTCCCCAGCCCAAACGAGAGGATAACGAGTAACAAGTGCAATGGCGACTGGTCTTTGGCAGGAGACGAGCTGTTCTTACATTTCTGGAAGCATGATGAGACACATTAGCCACTCTGCCACTACACCCTTGGTTGGAATGTGCTCTGCAGGTTTTGGTGGCTACACAAGCAAAGGGAACGCACTGCAAGCGAGCTTACTCCAACACGTAACTCTGTGTCGGCATCGCAGCAGCTTCACAGACTGGAAGGGTGAAGGTTCGACTTTTAATATTTGTCTCAGTCTCCTTTATCAGTGGAAGATATACTCTAGAATAACGGGAATGAACAGCTCCAACTTTGTAGTCTTGGCCCACAGACCATAATTAAAATTTCTTTTAATAGTGCTAAATCACTTTTGTTATGAGCCTTGCAGAAGATAATGGACTTCAAAAACATCTATGCAGATACATAACTCACCATTATTGTTTCTCATCTGCTCGCAGAGTCCACAGCGATACAAGACTACGCATAATTACTATGTGATCTTGAGACTTCGGCGACAAAGGAGTTTCTGAGCTGCCTGCCCATGACAGCAGCTTCGGGAAAAGTTATGGTCACTGCCCATGGCGCTGGCTTAATTTCTGTATGAATAAACACGACGTGCCATTAAGTTCTTTCTCCTAAATTATTTGATGACACATCTACTTGGTGAAGAATCGACAGCTGTAAAAGGCACCCCATTCCATCAGAGTTAGTCTTCCCCTATTTTTCTTTCTTTGCAAATTTAGGGTCTGCTTGGCAGGACAACAAACACCCTCAATTCCTACGGCAGTCAGTGGAGGCTGAGGGTGATTGACAGTTCTGACAAGACTGAGGAAAAAAGGGGAATGGAACTAGGCAGAGATTCTGTTATT
This sequence comes from Bucorvus abyssinicus, assembly GCA_009769605.1. NCBI lineage: Eukaryota > Metazoa > Chordata > Aves > Bucerotiformes > Bucorvidae > Bucorvus > Bucorvus abyssinicus. The sequence goes on from CM020025.1 coordinate 1,930,977, forward strand.
AATTTGCTGATTAATATTAAATAACAGGAACATAAGAGCAGGATTGCCGCAGTAAATTGTTGACCATGTGAGCAAGGAGCTACTAATTTTTTAGCACTGACTTGCTGCCGTTTGGGTGTTTGTACGTTTATATGCAAGCTGGTAAATGTGTACAGATTTATTTGGGCGAAAGGGATCTAAAACTCCTTATTAACTTAAAGTTCTTAACTGAAAATAATTTTTGAACACCAGTTTCACAAACAAAATAATCATCCTAAAATTAGTTGAATTTAGAATCAATTTCTGCTCAAGTGTCCCTAGTCATTGCCCTAACTCTGGTCGCACAACTCACGATCTTGTGTGAGCACTGCGGTCACCTACATTTCTTTTTTAGCTCTAGTGTTTTTCCCCCCATCTACCATGGAGGGTAGTAGCGCCTGTCATTAATTTGTAGTGATCCCCTAGAGGCAGAGATCAGCCCTACACACACAGTGAAACCCAGTGACGCCCAGTATCACGCCCCGGGCACAGTGGAGTCCCTCGGTTTGGAAGCTCATATAGATGGAGTTTATTTTGTAGAAAGAATTTGGCAGGAAATGAGCATGTCTTTCCTCTTTGTCACCTCAACCCCGAGCTAGTAAATCTCTCTCTAGGATAACGAGAAGCACATAATTAGAGAATTAGCTAAGAAGTTATTCTTTTGGGATTCCAATAGATAGGTTTTGACACTTCGTTGGTGAGCCAGTTCCCCAACACAGCGTGACTTCTGTGGATCTGCCATCTGTGCATGTGCACCTGACAAATGTCAGCGAGGAGAAAGTCACCCCTCAAAGACATTCCATCTTCTAATAACTCTGCCCAAAATACTGCCTCGGGCTGCACACATCCTCCGCTGCTTCATCAGCAAAGGAGAAACTCGGCATTCTTTAGGGGTGATCGGTAGGTGCGCAGCTCTACACTGGCCCCACTATGAATCACAGAATCATAGAATGGTTTTGGTTGGAAAAGACTTTTAAGACCACCGAGTCCCTCCGTTCCCCAGCACGGCCAGGTCCCCACTGACCCCTGGCCCTCAGCACCACCTCCACACGGCTGGGAAACCCCTCCAGGGATGGGCACTCCACCACTGCCCTGGGCAGCCTGCGACACGCCTGCACAACCCCAACGGGACAGAAATGGGTCCTCAGGGACAGCCTCAACCTCCCCGGAACAACTGGAGGCCGGTTCCTCTCGTCCTGTCACTTGTTTCTGGGGAGAAGAGACCGACCCCCCTGCCTCATGCCAACCTCCTGTCAGGGGGTTGTGGAGAGACAGAAGGTCTCCCCTGAGCCTCCTTGTCTCCAGGCTCAACCCCCCCAGGTCCCTCAGCCGCTCCCCATAAGACCTGGTCTCTAAACCCTTCCCCAGCTTCGTTGCTGGTCTCTGGACATGCTCCAGCACCTCAATGACCTGCAAGTGGGTGGAAAGCACATGGTTGAAAAGCTGAGGATCCTGTAACGGAATGTGGTGGGGAGATGAGGCTGCCAAAGATTAAAAAAACATGCCAGGAGATTTTAAGAAGCCGTCTGACTAAAATGTGGGTGTCTGTAAAGGGAGTGGAATGGTTTATGTATAGACAACGGAGAGCTACTTGATACAGTCAGGCAGTTAAAACTGCAGCTCCTCTGATCAAAGAACTGGATCTCCAGAGGTTGCACTGCAGCCATCCAAGCAGCTCGAACGTACCATTGGCAGCTGCAGGTTGGGCAGGTGGCCACGGGCTGTCTCCTGTGTCACGAAGAGGCTGCGCCAAGGGCGCTGAAACAAACCTCAGTCACGCTGCGTGAATTCGGACAGTTGTCCCAGAATGACTCGTTCAAAAATGGTCCTGCAAGAAGGAATCCTTACCTCTATTTCTAAGTGAACACAGGTTGCAAGACCCTCTCTGGCAATTGATTCGACAGTGTCTCTTCCGAGTCCGTAGTAATAGCCACTGTATTTATAGGTCGCTATAAACTTTCCCTGAAATTCAAAACAGCGAGTATAGTCACAAAGGAAATAGGAGGAAAATATGTATTTTAAGGTAAACAACTTTCTTAAAGGAGCATAATCACGCTGGACTTCCTCACTTTCTCTCCCTACAAAGTTTCTCGGTAATTATCAACGATAATGAGGCCAAGGGGAGGACAAAATTGGCAGAGGCGAGCACATAGCCAGTCCTGCTTCTACGAACAGGCTTCTACTGTGTTCGTGGCTATAAAACACCAGTGCCTTGAAAACAAGCTGCTGACAGGTTCCAGCTTTCATCGGTTATTCATTCACACTGTAAAGAAAGCAAGATCTGAAGGAAGGGGCATACTTCTTTTGACATTACATCAAACCATATGGCCACGCCACATAAAACAGAAGATGCCAAAAAAAGGAGAGGATGGCAACAGATCTGCAAGGAGAATGTAGAGTTGGCCAAGAAATTTCAAAGGTAAAACCTGACAAGGGAAACTTTGGTTCCCAGTAGTACCTCTAGAGAGATGTAAGCAGATGATATTCTTCTAAAATTAAACTACTTGATTACTGAGAGTTATCATTAAGGACCAGATCAGTTGCTTAAGACTGCGTTGGCTGCCGCGTCTGCATATGTACAAATAACAAGCTGCGTGCTGGCTTTTCGAGAGGAAGTTTTACTGCAGGCTGCAAAAGGCATCAGAAACAGTAGCTGGAGGCACACTGCCTTCAGAGAGAAACACAGTGCCTTTAGGGTGAATTTGCTGAACTTTGAAAGATTGCATTCCCTGCAGGGCTGCTGGGAAAGAAAAAAAGAAGGGGGAAAAAAAAAAAGACGCAGCTATTTCAAGAGTTTTCATTTCCTGCACACACACTAGATATTTGCATATGATGACCCAAGGGTGGAACCCCTCTGCTGTGAGACCAGGCTGAGAGAGCTGGGGGGGTTCAGCCTGGAGCAGAGAAGGCTGCGGGGAGACCTTAGTGCGGCCTTTGAGTGCTTCAAGGGGCCTGTCCCAAAGCTGGGGAGGGGCTGTTCAGCAGGGGCTGTTGGGACAGGACAAGGGCTGATGGGTTCAAGTGGGAGAGGGAGATTGAGAGCAGAGAGAAGGGAGAGATTGTTGGTGCTGAGGGTGGGGAGAGCCTGGCCCAGGTTGCCCCGAGAGGTGGCAGAAGCCCCATCCCTGGCCCCATGGCAGGTCAGGTTGGCCCTTGGGGCTCTGAGCCCCCTGCTCTGGGTGCAGATGTCCCTGCTCCCTGCAGGGGGTTGGGCTGGAGGAGCTTGGAAGGTCCCTTCAACCCAAACCCTTCTGTGATTCAATGATATGGAAATAGTTTTATTTCTACATCAGGCTACTGTTTAAAGATTCCTACCGACCGTTGTGCCCATTTCAGGGTTTCTATACAGAAGAAAAGTCAGCATAAATACACAACAAATTAGTGTTTCTGTCTCTGAACTTAAGCCACAGAACTGTGAAGGAATACATGTGCACACACAGACACAAACTTAACATAAAAATAAAAAAAATCAGGCTTGGATGGAAAAGTTGGGCTCATTCTGGGCGTAGGAAATAGGCCCAGTAGGGTACTAGTCAGGTACTTACTGTGCTCACCAGTTTGTCGAATGCTTCTTGAGGAACAAAATAGTAATCGAGCCTGTTTTCTTCACCGAAGTAAGCTGCCCTGGTAGTGTGACAGGGGCTGCAAGATATATGGTATAATAAAGAAATAACCTGTTTTCAATCGTGGAAGCAGCTATGGAATAGGAGTGGGGGAAAGGGAGAATAGTACAAATCATTTTATTTTTAAGAAGAGAAGAAATATGAGAAATAGAAAGAGGTGCAAATCATTCCGCTAATGCCGCATATTTGAAAGATTAACCCATAAATACAAAAAAAAGTTTAAATGTAGCATTACATTTTGGCTATAAATTCCCTCCACCCCGGGATCGCCTGAGCTGAAGCTGTCACGGACCCCGGAACAGAGAAATGATGAAACCATTTTTTTCCCAGTTATGTCACCTTGTGGATGATATAAAATAGAATCCTAAATATGGAAGAGGAGAGTAGGAGTTAGGCTGAACTGTGGGGTTAAGAAAGAGATATAAGGACCAAGCTTTAAACAGACCCCTAATAGTAAGGGGAGAAACAATCCTGAAACCAGTTTGATCAGTGGGATACGAGGCAGGGGAAGTAACTGCCTGCCACCGTATGGAGAACGGGATAAACCTCACATACGCGAACTTACCACCAGGGTGAAATGCTGAAAAAAACCCCAAACAACCCCAAAAATCCCAGTGAAGCCAACGCACACAGTGATTTCAGACTGAAGTCTGCGGTGGCTCGTGTTCTGTCTTAGGAAATTATATTTTCCTACTTGTTTCTGCTTTGGTTTTGGTTTTAATTTTTACATCGTAGAATAACAAGAACAAAAGCGTAATGTGGAGGTTTGGCATCGATTCACACCGACAACATTTTAACTCTGACTTCTGCTGGAAAATATGGGGGGAAAAAAAATACCCCTTACTAGTATATCACCTGCCAGGCCCTTTCTGTCCATTTGTTCAAGGTAGTTGAGTTATTAAGAAGTTTAGTCTACAGTGCAGAGCTTGACAGATCTCAACTATCATGGCATTAGAAGGTGCCACTTTTTTTTATCACCAAGCTGCGGCAAATGAGAACAATGAGCTACACATCGAGTCTGTAAAATTTCCCTTCAAGGCCTGATTTTCTTTAAGATAATATGAACTCATCCAGCTTTAAAGGTCATTCCTGAGCACCAGCCAGATGGTTTGAGGGTCCAAATGCGCTCTATTTTTTTGAAACACTTTTAAACATTACAACCCTTTTTAATTGCAGGGCCATGTTTACATTCAACGTGCCAGGGTATCTTGCATAAAATACATTTTTAATGAGTGGAATGTTGGAAATTTAAAAGTGTACACCATAGAATTGCTTAAATCTCCACTGAATAATTAAAACACAACTTTGCTTTATGGTTGCAATTTTCTGCTCTGTTAAGATTCTGTCTCTCTCCCCTTTTTTTTCCCCCTCTCATGCATAAAACTTCTAGGAAATAAAATACACAGTATAAAAACAATGCTCTTAAAAAACACATAGTGCTTGGAAAAGTTCAGCTGGCATTCAATTAGTTCGTAATTTCCAATCTAACCTTTCAAAACACAGCAGTTGCTTTAAAGACAGACAAAAAGCCATTTTTCCAGTCACATAACCTTCACGGATCTTCTCTTTAAATGTCCTCCCGACTCGCCAGTTCAATGATCTCATCCAGCAAGGGGCTGTAACCTGAGTACGGAGCAGACAGAGGTTCCTACAGGCTCCTTCACCGGCGGGTACTGCCACAGAGCAGGCGGCATGGTCCTGTGACGCTAAGGACTCGGAGGAGCCATTCTCACATATCCACGTGCCCATGGGCCCTTGCTTACAGCTCTGCAGACCCAGGGCCTATTGCAGCAAACGCTGGATGTGTGGAACCATGGGCAAAGCCTGGGTAACGGTGAATGGATCGGTTCGCATTCCCCAGGGCTCAGTACTGGGCCAGTTCTGTTCAACATCTTTATCAATGATCTGGACGCCAGGTCCTGCCCTTGGGTCAGACCAACCCCTGCAATGCTCCAGGCTGGGGGAAGAGCGGCTGGAAACTGCCCGGAGAAAAGGACCTGGGGGTGCTGGTGACAGCGGCTGGAGAGCAGCCAGCAGTGTGCCCAGGTGGCCAGGAAGGCCAACAGCATCCTGGCTTGTACCAGCACTGGTGTGGCCAGCAGGACCAGGGCAGGGATCGTCCCCCTGGACTGGGGGCACTGGGGAAGCCACCCCTCAACTCCTGGGTTCAGTTCTGGCCCCTCACTGCCAGAAGGACATGGAGGGGCTGGAGCGTGTCCAGAGAAGGGCAACGGAGCTGGGGAAGGGTCTGGAGCACAACGCGCTGAGGAGCGGCTGAGGGACCTGGGGGGGTTGAGTCTGGAGACAAGGAGGCTCAGGGGAGACCTTCTAGCTCTCCACAACTCCCTGACAGGAGGGTGGAAAGAGGTGAGGGTCGGTCTCTTCTTCCCAGGAACAAGCGACAGGACGAGAGGAACCGGCCTCCAGTTGTTGCAGGGGAGGTTGAGGTTGTCCCTGAGGAACCATTTCTGTCCCGTTGGGGTTGTGCAGGCGTGTCGCAGGCTGCCCAGGGCAGTGGTGGAGTGCCCATCCCTGGAGGGGTTTCCCAGCGGTGTGGAGGTGGTGCTGAGGGCCAGGGGTCAGTGGGGACCTGGCAGTGCTGGGGGAGCGGGGGGACTTGTTGATCTAAAAGGTCTGTTCCAACCTGAACATACGTATGCTTCTACATGTCATAAAATATCTGAGAAAGCAGAGGACAGACGATAGAACAGGAACACAGACCGGTGCCACACAGCGTGTGCTATAGGACCATGAAAGTTAGGTACTGTGAAGAATGGAATGAGCGGCCAAGAGGAACAGCTCGCACCACCTCATTTTCGGCACCAAATAGCGGTGCTCTAACTTAGCCAGACTTCCTACCCACTGTGCACTGAAAATAGAGAGGTACCTCAGGGAAGCGATTCACAGGGGCTGAATCTCCCTTGGAAAGAGAGAGTTTCTCTCCACTAAATACGTGGGGAGCCCAAGGCGGCAAGCGATCGTAATTCAGGCCTTTCAGATGGGGAGAATTACTCCTCCCAGCAGATGGTGAAGTCTGAAAGGTGCCATTTGCTTTGATAATGCTATTTGCAGGGTAATAAACTGGTCCAGCAATTGCACTTGCTTCCTTTCCTAGCTCTGGCTGGAGTCTGCTCACATGTGGTAATGGGTTCACGTGCAGGTACATTGCAAATATTAAGGCGAATGCATATGTATCTAAACAGATGCTTAGGGTGAGGGGCATTAGGGCGCACAGACAGAACAGATCGATAAAAGAGCACTAAATGATGCATTTTTGTTTGTTTGTTTGCTGTTCACCTTTGAAAAGAACATGATAATTTAAATAGCGTTTTTTCTAAGGAAGTATTTGATGACTTCAGGCAATCAAAGCCTGGCAAGAGATTAAATGCACAGTAACAAACATTTATTGGTTGTCTTCAACTTTGCTTTAAAAACAATAAAATTCTAGCAATTGTAGCCTTGATTGTCTGGTGTTCTTTAAAACTCCCAGAGCAAACTTACCCGTATCTGAAGAAATTGTTGAACTGCCTGCAGATCTTGTGAGTCAGCTCTCTCTTACCACAGGCCAGAGGGCCAGCCAATACCAGCATGGGGTAGGGAGCATCAAGACTGGGTAAAGTGCTACAAGAAAGGAAAACAAGGAGCCGTTACGTCACCTACAAACGGAGTCTCTGGCAACTTTGTCTAAAGCTTCTGCAGAGACTTTATCACCACTTCAACCCAGCCCGTCTGTCTGTCACACTATTTGCATTGAGGACAAAGATCAAGAGAAGCCTGTGCTCAGTTTGATATGCTCTAAACACAAAAATAGCACAAAATACCGCGTTAGAGACCCCTGGGTCTCTTTTGCAAAAGGAATGTCATGTCTACTAAATCCTTTCTGGTTTAAAGCCTTTTCTAAAGCTCCCTCTCGCAGTTACGGGGTTGCTGGGATTTGTTCAAGAGTCTTCCAAGTCTGTTGCAGAGATGGTAATATTTTAATGATGAGGATGACAAGACTGGCATGACCCTGGACTCCATCCTACAAACCTTTACTCACTCACATGTAATCTTGCTGACGTCCACGGCCATGCCGGATGAAGGTGGTAATCTGTAAAGAACCCTTCAATTCAATACAACGAAAACCACTGAGATCCTCAAACTCCACTGAACACAAATAACGCTACAAGAAAAGAACCCAAAGTGCTGCAGAAATACAAAGCCCTCCATCTTCTTCATGCTGAGCAGATGGTTAGATCCTCAAATGTCCACCTCCAGCTGTAAATCCTAGAACGAATGTTATTTCTGCACGTTTGAGTGTCCAGCAATTTGTTTAGACAGCTGAAACTGTCGGGCTCTCATGTTTAAATCTCAGCTAGATCTTAAGATTATGCCATGCGATAATTCATCAGAAATAGCTGAAATCATTTCCAACTCACTTATTTTTAACTAACAAATAGCTTTATCTACATTTATATTTTGAAATGGAAAAAACCCTACCTATGCGTGTTTAGCTTCCATTTAACGTGACTTGAACACAAATACCTGGGAGGAGAGTCTATTTCTTTTACCTTTTCTCTTACAAGTAACCGTAAGATGCGACGATAGCCATCCGACACAAGCGTGGAGGAAAAAGATTTCAAAGTAATGGCTTTACTCCTATTTTAGGGTCAGCAAACCAGCTCTGTTATCTACCAGCCTGTATGTATACAATGGGAGTTGATGCTTCGGAAGCACCAAGGTAATAACACAACTGAGTCTCCTAATTCTCCTCTGGAGTTCTATCCTCACAGAAGAGGTAACAGATTCACCTCATAAATTCAGGGACTGGCTCGAGACTGTACGTATGTGCTGCTACTAAACTGTGAAATGAACCCAGATCCTGGTTAAAAGTCCCCATCTGAATCTGTTAGCTTGTGAGTTTCTGTTCAGTTGAAGAACTCTCTTCCTCCTCTCTTGATTATTTGAGCTGTTCAGACTGTCCTTCTCTTTTCTGCCATTTGTGGTAGAGGAGAAGACCAGTTGAAGACCACACAATCCCAGGAGGTAGTAGTGACAGTTGTGGGTACTACCAGTGCTTTATTATAAACGAACCATCTCAAAGATGGGAATTCCAGGAACCACGCTCAGTGCCTAGAGATACAAAACTTATCAAGACAGAGCAGAAAGCTTCTTATTCTTGCTCAAGGCCATGCCCTCTGTGAATAACGACGTCAAGGCAGGTCTGTGAAGACAGAACCCTCATCTTTGACACAGTTTTAATGTATTCCCTCTCCATGCACAGAACCTGTTACCTTCTCGCAAACTACAGAATTCTCTGTCTTTTCTTTTACAAGGAAGTGTTACATCCACTTGACATGATTATACTTGGAATTCAAATTCTCTTAAATAAATTTCCATTGCTCAAACTCCTCACATCCTCAAATTCCTTGGATTTATTATTTCATCAGCAGAACATGGAGAAGATTTCTGAAACACCATCTTTCATTATGTCACCACTTACTGGTTCTCAAAAGGTAAATGAAAAGTTTTGGTCATCCTACAGTACATACGTACGTACTTACAGCACTTCTTACGTTTCAGTACTTAAAGGGAGCTTATAAAAAGGATGGGACAGTCTTTTCAGCAGGGGCTGTTGGGATAGGACAGGGGGTGATGGGTTCAACTAAAAGAGGGAGATTCAGACTACAGAGAAGGAAGAAATTGTTGATGCTGAGCGTGGTGACACCCTGGCCCAGGTTGCCCCGAGAGGTGGGAGAAGCCCCATCCCTGGCACCATGGCAGGTCAGGTTGGCCCTTGGGGCTCTGAGCCCCCTGCTCTGGGTGCAGATGTCCCGGCTCCCTGCAGGGGTTGCACTGGAGGAGCTTGGAAGGTCCCTTCAACCCAAAGCAGTCTGTGACTCAATGATTCTACCACTTGTGTCTTGTAGAGAGCTCTTGGCTCATTCAATGAGCATATTCCAACTTCCCTTGACTTCGGTGAGTACAGTTACACACTGCTGCGCACGAGTAATAGATTTCAAGGCCAGAAGGGACTACTGTGATCGTCTCAGTCAGACTCCCCTCATCACACTGGCTACGGGATTTCCCTGAGTTAGTTCTCATTTCAAGCCTGATACCTGGGGTTCTGTTAGAGCATATTTTAATTAAAAATGTTCCAGTTGTGGAGAATTCTTGGTACTCTCGGTAAATTGTTCCAATGGTTAATTACTTTCATTGTTAAAAATAATCATGCTCTAGTTCTCCTCTGAAGGAATTTATCCTCAGTAGCCAGATACCAAGTCTCATCCTGTACGTGCCCTGTAGACTGAGGAACCCTCTGCTATTAGATTTCCACTCCCCATGCAGTGGTTATGACGAGGATCAAGCTCCTTTTTAAAATGTCACAGGTGTTTCTAGCAGGGGAAAAAACACACATCACACTGTTCAGAGGTGTGTTACCCTGTAATTAAAGACAGACTCACACAGCACACGGAGAGAGGGAATGGCCTAAGAAACTCAGCGCTCATGTTTCCTGCCTGCGCAGTATGCGACGATGTCGCTGCTTGCTTTGTTTTCCAGGGTTTATTTTCGATAGAGCTATTACTAAAACAGAATTAATTATGATCTCATCTAAAAAGATAGATACAAATGAGCCATACCAATCTGGTTCCAATAAGCATTTCATAGCGTAGAACGCTATCATCATTAGGAAGATCTCATTAATGAGGGTGTCGCACGCTTTCCAGCTGAGCACGGGCAAACACTCGAAGCATCATTAACCACTTTGGTCAGTACCATCCATGCTGGGCTGCGTGTTTATATGTTTGTGTGTACAATACCTCTGACAGAAGACAGAGCTGTTTCCTTCCAGCAATAAAGACACACAAACACAATCCAGTATGTAAATAGAGCCTATGTCTGCACTGGAAGAAATCTGTGCCTTTAGGTAAAACTATTGTGCTTTATTTTTTTTAAAGAAATCCCCAACCCTGCAAAAGAGTAAATAAATCTTCAGGTTTGGTTTTTTTTTTTTTTTAAACAGGCTGTTAAGAATTCTCAGAGCTATCATCACCGCTGGGACAGCTCCTGTCTTTCCTTGACAATCCCAGACAACACAAGACTTGCAATGAGGATATTCTAAAAATACAAATTTCTCAGTTACTAAATCATGGATCTTAAATCAGGTCACTCAGTTACAACTTAAGATGCCCAAAATGTGCTAAACAGGGTGTGGGGCATGAAAGCTGATCTCTGTGCTCACTGTAGCCAATATAAGAATGAACCGCATGTATTTCATAGTATCTTCTATCAGAGGATGTCAAAGCATTTCCATCTAGCAAACTTCATAACACATCTGGGGAGCAGCAAAGTACGGCCATTTCCACTTGCTACGTGAGAAATGAGGCTGAGAGAAGTCAACTGGCAGAAGTAGCTGGACTTCCCTTGAAAATTTCACCTCATGCATATAAAATGTGCCCCAAAGCCACGACATACAGTCAATTTGTTCACAATGGGATGCCAACAGTGTGAAGAGAAGGAGGAAGCAGAACAGGAAGAAGATGTGTTTTACAGCTCTCTTCTGCATCTAGAGATTTTTGAATTGCCTTTGGGTATTGATAGAAATGTTGCATCTTACATTTACGGCGCAAAGAGCCATCTGTTTGAACAGATTGTTTAAAAGAAATGGAGCTGTGGACAATCTGTCTCAGACTTTAGAGGTGAACGACTGACTTCATTTAATAATCCGTTTCCACCAAATAAGAATTGCCTAATTCCCAGACTGCTAACGGAATCCTACAGAACCTCTCCTCTTCGCTAGATTAATTTAGAGGTGGGAGAGGGGCAGAAAAATGCCCTTCTAAATATGACAATGGATTCTGCTTTCCTTGAGTGCCACCCTCAGGAGCAGATGCGAAGTGGAGGTAAACTTACCTGTCAAAGACTCTCTGGGGCTGCAGCATGCTACACATCACATGAGTCATATGATCTTCAGCAGCAACAACTTCTGGAGGAGGATCATATTTATTCACAGCAGCAACCTGTTTCCACAGTTTAGGGGGGGAAAGAAAGAAGAGCAGTGATGAAATTGTTTCCAGCTGCAATATGCTTCGCAGAGCCCTGTGAATAACGATGGCTTCATATTTATGAGGGTCAGTCTTTGTATTTGGCTTCTCTGTGAGCACGCTGCTACAGAAATCTTTTTGGGAGATTTAAACACGGTTTGATAGATGGGTGGAAGGCAGCCAGCTGTAGCTCACCATCTTTAATCTATTCTACCTTTTACTGGAAAGAAAACAGGATGACACATAAGATGCAAAATAATTTTGCTTAGGTTTTAATTATCCATTCATTTGCATCCTTTCAGTGTTGGTGGAAGATCATAGAATCATTGAATCACAAGGTGGTTTGGGTTGAAGGGACCTTCAAAGCCCACCCAGTCCAACCCCCTGCAGGGAGCAGGGACATCTGCACCCAGAGCAGGGGGCTCAGAGCCCCAGGGGCCAACCTGACCTGCCATGGGGCCAGGGATGGGGCTTCTCTCACTTCTCGGGGCAACCTGGGCCAGGGTCTCACCACGCTCAGCAGCAACAATTTCTTCCTTCTCTGTGGTCTGAATCTCCCTCTTTTAGTTGAACCCATCACCTCTTGTCCTGTCCCTTTCTAGCCTCTGCTAGAAAGATTGTCGCCATCTTCCTTATAAGCCCCTTTAAGTACTGAAATGTCGTGACTCAAGACCTTAGGGACCGAAGCCTTTCATTTATTCACCAGAAGAGGACCAGTATGGGCATTAACAAAGTAAGCAACATGCAATATTCTCCTGACAACGCATTTCTGTCTTTCCAGGGAGGAGGAGCACTCAAACTCCATGGATTCCCTCCATCCATTCTGCTGAAAGCTCTGTTGAGGGTACTGACCACTAAAGAGTTGTATAATTTTTGGTATTATTAATGCCACCCACTCAGAAACAGGTTAGGAACTACTGAGTTGCTTCATGTAAACCATCAAATATCAGCTAGCCAACACCGCTGCAAAATGCTGCTGATAAATTTCTTATAAGGATCGTTTTTAAAGGATAATTCCCTGAAACCCAACCCCAATTAATTAATTAATCCAACCCCTGTTAATCCTATCAGTTGGGCCCTAATACTACATGCAGCAACCAAATCACAGTAAAAGCAGCACAAGAGGGAAAGGTTCCTGTTACACAGAGAGTCACTGTAAGCAGTCGGAGCAGGTTTTTGGGGGAGAGGATTTTACAGTGAAAGCTGTGTGGAGTAGAATGGGAAATAAGCATTGTTATAACTTTCAGAGTTCACTTTGCTGTACATAACACTAAAAAAACCCCCAACAATGGTGTTTTAGAAGTAGCACCGTAGTTCTCACTTCAGAGCATTCTATGAACGCAGCTGCCTGTTTAGGTTCGCTCGCTGAGCAACAATGACAAGTAAATTTCTTCACTGAACAAAGCTTTTAGCGTTTTTACATACTTCAACTGCTCCAGAAATTCTGTACATACATATCTGGGTTTAAAAGCAAAAGTCTCTGAATTTATAGCCTGTCTTGGGGGCTGAAACAGGAGATTTGTCACACCCAAACGACCACAAAGGTACATTTGCATGCATGGTTTTTTTTATATTCTTTATTTAGAAACATTCCAGAATGATACGACGTTTACATACCTTTTCTTCCACCGAAATCTTCTTGAGATCCAGTTCTGTTAGTTGGAGCAACATGAAAATCGCCAAGAGCCAATAGTCTGCTTGCTCCTGAAGGACAAAGTTTCCACTCTGACATAAAGTGCTTAACTTCAGCAATCTAATGTTTAATTTCGATCGGTCGAAATTAAGTGGGTTTTAATACATTGCTACATAAAAAGCTTTTTACCCTGAAAGATGTTAATACACTGTACAAATTGACACACACCCCAAAACCTTCTTCCTTCTGACATTGGAAATCACTGTAAAATTCACACAAAATTTGGAAATCACGAGAGTTGGGATACAATCATCTTTGATCGCTCAGGACAAATGACAAATGCAGAGTCCAAGTCAGAATTTCTGGTATTTTGCAGCTGTCGTTGTTGATCAAATGGATGCTTAATTCATTAACTGAGGAATATTATGGGAGCCGAAAATGAGACCTGAGTAAATCCTCAAGAAGAAAAGAAGATCCAGATTCCAAAAATTTTAAAAATTTAAAAAATTTCAAGATTTTGATTTTAAAAAGGGTACTAAGTTCCTTTGAGCTTTTCCCAGGAATGATTGAGTCCAGACCTTCAAAGCAAACAAAAAGGGGATCTTTTCCCAAACAAAAGTCATGACATATTGTGAGTACAGATGTTTAAATGGATCAACAAATGGAATTGATAAAATCCATGGGTTTACTACGTGGGTATTAAACACTGTGATTCGCATGCAGCTTTCGTTCAGCCAAAGTTCCCAGTCGAAGGTGGGTAACGATGCCAGGGAAACCATCACTCGTTATTTCCTGTACTCCTTCCCTGAAATGACCTGGCCACTCTCAGAGATAGAAACTGAGGCTAAACGGATCCCAGTGAGACCTAAACCAGCAGTTCTAGGTTCTTATTTTTGATTTCCTCTTTAGCTCTTTCTTACCTGTACAGGATTTTTTAAAAGATTTAAAACTCTGAGGAGAGGCAGCTCTTCAATACACTCGAGTTCACGCAGCTCAGCAATCTAATTAGTGACAGAAACAGAGCATAAATCAGCAGCAACAGAATCCATTATAACTATGGGGGGAAAAAAAGGTATTTTAATCCCTGCTCTTAAAATCTAGACATAAAAAAAATCATTATACTCACAAAACGAGTATGTATGTTAACTGCATTCAATAAGGCCCTTCTAGCGACAAAAGGCAGCCAACTCGGATGTTAGCTGGAGAACACCGACAGTATAATACCGAGAGCAATTTCAAACCACCTGCCTTTTTCCAGTTCTTTCAAATGTCAAGCGCTAACACATTTAGCTTTTATGTGGCTGATGTGCTTAAGTGAGACAATTCTGCAGTTAGAGTTGCGCTTCCGTTGACTAGCAAAAAAAAAAAAATTCCTTCTAAGTAGAGTTTCTTTTCACCGGAGCTCAAGTTCATCCTTCGTAACCTGCAGCACTTGACTGAAAAGCATCAGCATAGCTGTCCTTGGCTGCCTGTGTCCAGAGGGGCAGTCATTCCACTTAAGGTCTCATCTATCCACAAAGGAAACCCGCGTTGGCTGCGCTCAGGCACATCAGAGGAGCGTTAAAACAAAATGGGTCACATGGAATTCACGGCACCTCAATTTAGCCATCTGTTCGGGCAGCCCAGTGGGTCACCTAAGCTCACTTTATAATCAGTGCAGAGAGGCAGTTCCAGAGGCCACCCGACCCACGGTACACTGCACAAATTGCCTTGTGAGGATACCTGTTCTTCCTCCGCCGCCGTAAGACTGAGCCTAGAAGACTTCAGATTCTACCTCTAACTTACACTCAGCTTATGTCAAGTGTCTAAAAAGACAAACCTCAACCTGAGCCTACCCAATATTCATTTTGAGATAACAAGGAGCCCACCGTGGAACAGTTTTGACCAAGTTAAATGTCATGTAAATAAATCAGTAAATGCATTTGAAAATCACCAAGTATGTATACGAGGGACACGGTTTGCAGATAAACCTATCGTGCCCATTTTTGAAGGGCATTTAAGATCATTCTGGGTGGTAGCGAACTGCGGTGACTCAGATCTTTCTGCGTTAATTAATTAAAATTCTCTTTAAATTATTCTTCAGAAGGAAATGTTCAAAAAATAGGGACTCATTAAACAGTTGCAATAACATCATTAAAAGAGGCAAACTCTGATGAGGTAAAATTAATAGACTTTGCGTGTCGTAAAGAACAGTGGGAACTATATGAGGCAATGGAAGTGGCGGTATTAATGCTAACAGCAACCGCACTATTAGTTATTTTCCTGTCTTGTGCAAGCGATGTACCTTTAAATGTCAAGCTGAACACAGTGTGAGAAAAAGAATTCACAGTGTCTTGAATTAAATCCCGTAAATGTATCTTGCAAGTGGGGGAAAATGACAGAAAATGTTCAATTCCTGGTTTATATTGTTCTTTCTTATTTTCTTAGATTTTTTTTCCTCACATGCAGATCTGTCTTTGATGCCAAAATGATTCACGAATTGATGGGTTTTTCAGTTAAGGAGGCTGGAAGATCAATATCAAAAGTATTATGTGTATATGGCTTGGGTTACGAGGGAGCTGGATTGCAGCATTGCACTTGCAGCGCAAACGCTGCTGCATAACAAAAGCCACTGTGTAACAGAGCACACGGTTCTGCCTTACAGGACGTTTCCAGCTGAGAGCTCAGAAGAATCCGTGGTCATAAAATTGGGCTGAGAGATATTAGCAAACCCTCCCGAGGCCTGGCAGTAGAAAAGCTGTGGTGTAAGTAAAGATCCTCAAGAATAATCAAGCTGAAAAAGCTGCACACTCATCCCCATCTTATCCACTCTAGGGAGCACTGTTAGTTCTTTATGTACGAGCACTAAATACTACAGAAGTGATACCTACGTAAAAATAAACCCTTGTAGAGATAGTAAATAAGGTCTGAGGAGTACACGACCAATCAACATGTGAAACAGCACTGGAGTGAAAGACCAAAGGAAAAAAATGACGTATTTTCTAATATTCATTTCTTGCAGCATTGTAAGATTTTTTGTTAAGCCTTAAAAGGGTCGAATTTTAGAAAGAAAAGATAAATTATGCATTCTCAGAAAAAGCTGAGCTCGATATTAAGTATGCTACCTGGTTATCCTCCAGGTTGATCAGCTCCAGGAGATCATGTTCCTCCAAGCCGGCTAGACTAGTTATTTTATTGCAAGATAGGTCCAGCTTCTGTAGAGTTCTCAAGGTGTCCAACCCCATTATCTTCTCAATCCGGTTAGAGCTCTACGAAGAAATGAAAACACAGAAACTCTAGATAAAAGCTCGACAGGTGGAAAACAACATTCCTGAGGAAGAGGAGGGTTCACTGTGTTATTGAGAACCCTATCACAAATAGGCCTTCTACGCATTAGCCCCATCTTCACCTCGAGATGACGTATTACAGCTTTCCATACCGCTCAAGGGAAAAAGCATCAACTATCTGCTGATTAACTTATCTCCACTCACCTTGAACAGCAGGGAGAGACAATAAATAAGACAATAATAAATAAATAAGACAGCAATAAAAAGAGCTTTGGCATTTTTTAAGAAGTGATAATGGCTAAAGGATACCCTTGTCTCTATCCAACACAAAATTTAGCAAATGTGCACAGAAAATGATAGATGTACATGCATACAGAGAATTTCCCTCTGTAGTCATGGCTCTATTTACACTTATGATTACAGAATAAATAATGAAGTTATTCAGGTGGAGCAATACAATACTGTCATCTTTGGACTACAGGCTGGCTATAAAAATATCTCCAGGATATGTAAGTTCATATTCCCCTGTACTGGGCACTGGGGAGGCTGCACCTCGACTCCTAGGTTCAGTTTGGGCCCCTCACTGCCAGAAGGACATGGCGGGGCTGGAGCGTGTCCAGAGAAGGGCAACGGAGCTGGAGCAGGGTCTGGAGCACAATGCGCTGAGGAGCGGCTGAGGGACCTGGTGGGGTTGAGCCTGGAGCAAAGGAGGCTCAGGGGAGACCTTCTGGCTCTGACAACTCCCTGACAGGAGGGTGGAGCGAGGGGGGAGTCGGTCTCTTCTTCCAAGGAACAAGCACCAGGACGAGAGGAACCGGCCTCCAGTTGTTGCAGGGAGGTTGAGGTTGTCCCTGAGGACCCATTTCTGTCCCGTTGGGGTTGTGCAGGCGTGTCGCAGGCTGCCCAGGGCAGTGGTGGAGTGCCCATCCCTGGAGGGGTTTCCCAGCCGTGTGGAGGTGGTGCTGAGGGCCAGGGGTCAGTGGGGACCTGGCAGTGCTGGGGGAGCGGGGGGACTCAGGAGATCAAAGGGCTTTTCCAAATGATTCTGTGATTCTGTGATCTTAAAGCATCCTAAGTGAAAACAGCCTCTGTTTACTGTCAGTGACAGCATGCACAGAAATGTTAAAAAACAACAAACTCACCTTACTGTAAGTTCTGCACTCTAACACAGCAGCGACCCGAGCTTTGAGAACTCATAACTACCTACTATCGTTTTACATTCCTTCCTAACAAGGTACAAGGTATAAGACCTACATTTTCCCCTAGGGCACCAGTCGGCTTCATTTCTCAGGGCCTCACAAATCATATATTCATGTCTGCTATGAACACGCTAGGATCTGTACTCGTCTTTGTCCCAGTGGCCACACACACCCAGATGGCCTCTCAACATGATTCTTGCCGTATAACCTTGCAAGTTTTATTTTTCCATCAGCATCACCTTGTGCTGAAAGCCTCGAAGCCTCATATTCTATTAATAAATATTTAGGAACTGTTGAAATAAATAAGCCAGCTGACTCTAATGTTAATCCAGTTGTCTGTCCTTGACATTTTTCCTGACTTTTAAATGTTTAATTAAGTTATTAATAGCATGGAGGCTCCCTCATCTCCTCCTGTTCTTCGTTCTCCTCTGTTTAATAGGGTGCAGCTCAGAGCTCTCGTTGCAAAATGCTGTGCAAGAGGTGCACACAAAACGCTGCGAACAAAAGGGATTTGTGTCGAGATTCTTCTTTGTGAAGCGTAAAATTCCTACGAGTCCAGTTCATTAGAGCTGCACTTTTTATTTTTTGCAAACATAAGCGGAATAAAGGCTTTGTGGTACAGCCAGGCAGCATTTACAGGGTTTGAAGCCTTTCTTCCCGACTTCAGACCTTACTACTCTTTCAACCCGAAAAGCCCAAGGGAAACTGGAACAGAAAGTGAATCAATGGGAAGAGAAGGGATGGCTGCTCCCCTGAAAAGAGCTGCGTTTTATTCTAATTAGTAGAAGGAGATGCTATGCTAAAATCTGTCTATTTACATAATTTCCACATGACTATCTACTCGCTAATTAAAAAAGACAAGCGGTTGGCTAAGTAATCGTATCAGCATGAAAGAACCCAAACCGAAGAACACGGTCGCATTAACAAGGCTGAGCTGTTAACACAGCATCTTCCAGAGCAGATAACCACTACTAACAGAATTACTACGAGCCCTTTTAACAGCTGAGGACGTCAGCGCACACAACGGCTGAGCGCCTTTCCCTGAAGAAAGGGTCTGGAGACAAGATCTTCCTGCCAGCTTCAATTGCCACAGTCCTATAATTCATGTCAGAACTTTTAGGCACGGTTTTGCCAATCTGAGTTAATCTAACCCACTAAAAATGGCAAGAAAAAAATGAGGTTTGTCTCATTTTTAACGGATAAGATCAACTCAGACTGGCAAAACCGTGCCTAAAAGTTCCGACATGAACTCTAGTCATTCCTACTGAAGGTTTTACGTAGCTGAAATATATTAAAAGTACGTTACTGAACACGATTTGAATGTATTATTCAAAATCTACTACTGTCCACTTCTAAACGTGAAAATACCTTCCCTGATTATCGAAGCAGTAATAAGTACACGGGTGGATCACGCCTTGATGGGAACGGCCCTTAGTTACTCTTTTCTATGTCAATTACTACACAACAGAAGAAAAAAATCTTTAAAATTTTAAAAGGACGTCTCTATTCCTGAGAAGGGATTAATTAGCTTTACCTAAAATATTTATGTCGGTGCTCAAAACTAACAGAGCAAATACGAGCGTATTTCTAGGTACAGTTTTTTTGCTACAGATTTCTAAAATCCCATTAAATATTTTTAAAATTATTATTACAAAGCCTATTAGGAAGTAGCCTGTATAGCAAATATCTCTGAAAATGTGTGTCTATTTGCCTTGACGTTTATCACAGCATTGATAGATTGATAAACCGAAAACAAGTAGAATTACTTCCTCCTTACCAGGTTGAGGATCCTGATGGGTAAGTTCTCAAGGCCACTGATGGTGACTAGTCTGTTGTGTGACAAACTAAGACGAGTCAGACTGTGACACTTCTCCAGTCCTCTTATCTCCTCTATGTTATTATCTACGACAGAGGGGGTTGCATTTAAGGACAATAACACAAAACCTTAGCAGTAATTAGATGCTAAATTAGCCCCTGGAGCTGAATTTTATGGTGCGGGGAGCTGGACAGCAAACGCGTTGTGCCGAGGGGTTTTAAATCCCAGCTGCGCACATCCCACCCTGTTCTGGAACTTACTGTCCAACTCCTTGTTGGACCGACACAACTTTTTGCAGGGCAGCAGGACAAGCGACACTGCTCCAGCTAGAAATACCCTCCCCTCCTTATGGGAGGGGTCTTCAACGCTGTCTCAAGTGACCTGGTTTATGGTGCAGCCCTTCACGGGGCTGATGGCAAATCGAGAAAGGAGTGAAAACAAGGAAACAGGAACATGGGGAAGAAACTACTTCTGCCAGCATGCTGCAAAAGTACACCGTAAATCTCGGGTCTCCTTATCAAATCACACAGAATCCCAGAATCATCTGGTTGGAAGAGACATTTAAGGTCACTGAGTCCAACCGTTCCCCCTGCACTGCCAGGGTCCCTAAACCATGTCCCTCAGCACCACCTCCACATGGCTGGGAAACCCCTCCAGGGATGGGGACTCCACCACCTCCCTGGGCAGCCTCTTCCAAGGCTTCACAAACCTTTTGGTGAAAAAATTCTTCCTAATATCCAACCTGAGCCTCCCCTGGTGCAAGTTGAGGCCCATATGGAGGGTAAAACAGGGGGGTGATGCCCTTAACTGAGCCCCAGTCATGTTAGGTGAGCTGTAGAATGCAGGCTCAGGGCTGATGGATCAGAGGAGGGGGTGAGCTTTTTATGTTTACAGAGTACTTAACACAGCTCCAAACTGACCTTGACGAAGCGTCATAGATGAATTACTCAAGTCATAACAGCCAATGGCACTACGTGGGGCTATTTCACTCCAAATTGATATGACTGTTCTATACTGGCCATCTGTCCTGAAAGGGGACAGTGCGTTTTAAATTAACATTGAAATCAAAAGCAGCAGTAGAAGTAGTTTGGACTCCTCTCAGCAAAGGTCAGCATTAACATAACTACCCAGCTCCTTAAACCAAGCATGTTTCCTTGGACAACAAGGACTGCTCTCATCCAACAGGATGAACGGCAGAGGCACCGGACTCAGTGATGGACGGGGCTTCTGTATCATGTTCCACTGTGGGAATTAATCCTCAGGACTAAGGATCAAGCTGGAAATAGTTACTAAAAAAAAGAAAAAAATAGCCAGAATGTGCAGGACACAGAAAAATGCCTTTAGGCAATCACAGAAGAAAACATTTTTAATTGACTCGAGAGAATGAACTCTGCCTGCAAAGAGAGGAGAGTGAATTTTCATGCACATTTTTAGTCTTACCAGGCAGTGGACAAATTATCAGGGTTTGTTTCTCTCAGTCCGAAGGACAGAGTGACCAAACAGAATGCTTGGGGCCAACAGACTACTCCTCAACGGCTGTGAACTACCTCTGTTCAGTTAGTGCAGTGAGGAAACTGTCTCCTGACCGCATTCCCACACAGGGCCTTACCTGTACGTTACCCACATTCTGCGCTCACAGGGCTGGATGGGGAAGGAGAGGAGGGGAGAGGAGCTGGTCAGCACAGATTTAGCTTCTTGTCAGACCTCACACCAGGCTGTCTCTGTCCTTTTAGACAAGAAACCAAACCCATCCACCGGCACTGATATTCGAAATGCTGCAGCTCTAAATTCTGCACTCATTTGCCTCTGTTTCGTAGGCATGAAACAGTTTTTCTCCCCATTTCAACGGTGTCTTCATTGCGAAGCGAAGAAATAGAAGACAGCCCACTGCTGCATTGAAACCCTATGAAAAAACACCCCTTCCCAGCCACAATACAAACCTCTGATCTTTTCTCCTTTTCACTCTGCTCGGCGAGGGAGAATTAGAATTGCAAAGGGAGTGTGTCTTGATGCCATTTCCTGACAAGAACTGTGTCACCCACACACCTTGTAAAACGAGTGAATAATGTAACTGGGGCGCCCTGCAAATGCTCTATCTGCCCCTGCGTGGAAGAGGCATTGTATTAATATCGGCTGGTAATGAGCTACTGCGAGGACAAGAGACACGGAAAAAACCGCCAGGGCCTGCTGCCTCCTCCTTTTCAGAGAGCTGAAAATCAAGATGCAGTTTCTGAGGGGAAGAGGAAGGGTTCACGAGCCCTTGGGAAGCAATTGTGAGTGTGGCAGCCCGTCAGCGGGAAGCTCCAGAGGAGCTTTCAGAAAAGCACAGGAGCACCTTCCGGCAGACTAAGGCTACTGGGGACACCCTTGGAGAAGTAAGTCATGGAGAAACTTGATCTGCAGGTTCACGTTTATCCGTTTTCTGCCAGAGCAGCATCTTTAATTCCACAAAGTGGGTGGAGGGGGGCTAGCAGAACACCTTTGCTCTGTGCACTTCCCTCAGCGTACGCCAGGAAGTTTGCTCACACTTGAAGATTCTCGTCATTGTCATTAAACAGCCTTGTCCTTCACAGAGCCTCTAATTAGCTATGTCTGAGATTAAACACCACCCACCTCTTTCATTTCAGGGAGTTTAGAGTTCCGAGCTGATTTCCTATTAACCTTTTGTCTATAAAAATACTGGGATTATTTATTGCAAAGACGTGTCTCTTTTTCAGCTTCACACGAAGCAAAGTGGAGGTTTTTTGTGCTCCTCCAGCAGGCTAATACCTTACATGCGCACACAAACACCTCTAACACCAGGCAGCCTTGAGTTAATTAAGATCAGTTTCACCACCGTGATTACAGTGTTTAATCTTGCTTCTAAAGACTGACAAAGCAGGATTCTGTTTGAAGCACACGAGCCACTCTTCTCCCATCCCAGTCTCCACAAAGGATACAATCCAGGAGGAGCTCAGTAAGTGACTGGTACGCCGACACATCTTGCATTTTAGCTATTTGATTATACGAAAAATCTACTTCCTAAAGGAAAAGGAGACAGAGGGTTAGTTTTATTTCTTCAGTATTGAAAGCCGCCTTGTGAAACTCAGCAGCTGTTACACTAAACTTACGATCAAGGGTGTGGAAGAAATAAGATCATTAATATTAATCCTGGGACACCAACAAAAAAGCTCTTTTTTATGACACGTGGAATTCACATTTTGGGAACTTCTAAACCATACTTTCTTCCAACAACATTATCATTAACGGTCCTGTAATTACACATACGTGTTAAAAAAACAATAACAGAGAAGACAGAGAAATACTGAGCCCACTAAAGGTCTGAGGAATTTGTCAAGCAAGGAGAAAATCCTGGCTATATTTACCCCTGGTTAGAACAGTTACCTGTACAATACAGCTTCTCAGGTTCAGAGTGTGAAAGAAAATAAGTCTGAAATGCGCAGTGTAGAACACCCAAACATTCAGAAGAGTTGTTAAAATGTCAAGTGAGGGAAGACAGGAGAATAAGGAAGGCATAAAAATCGCACGTGTCCAAATACAACGGCTAAATTAGATTTAGAAAAAACATTTAGAATTTAAACCTATAAAATGCCTTTTTTTTTTTTGCCACTTACCTTGAGATTTTTAGGTGGATTAAAACCAAAATATGTCGTCAATTCATTGTGGGAAGCATTCAGCTGTAGTAAGTGCGGCATGTGACTGACACAGGAAAGATCTAGTAACAAAACGAAATGTCAGATCCTAATGCTCTAAAGCACATAGAATAAATATTCATGTTCTACGTTGAATGTCCATTATGTGAACTGATTTCTCCATAAGCCAGACTGTAGTTTTATTTTCTAACTACCTCTAGAATGGCAGAGAAAACACCTCTGTCCTGAGTTATTCATTAGCAGAGCAAAGTATTTAGGCCACTACTGAAGACAAATTACTCGTTGCTATGGCAAAGCCCCTGCTCTGTTCAGACCTTCACAGACAAACCAGTGGTAAGGTGAGCACGGAGACGTGCTGCTGTTGGCAGACTCCAGCACCTCAAGTGAAGGGAACTTGAAAGGAAGAATGCAACAGGTTGTCCACCTCAGCTTAGTCCTTTTGAAGTGAAATTAAGAAATGTTGGGGAGTACGAGGGAGAGGGAAGGAGCCAACGATGATGGAGTTCTCCCCATTTGGTACCTTTCTAAATGCTGGATATAATTACTTACATTTTGTCACCAATGGCAAAATGTGACAAAGGAAAGCCCAGAGCTGGGAAAAACTGCCAGACATAACTTTAGAGATTGTGACATCTGCTCATGTAAAATCTCAACCGTAACATTGTACTGACACGCTTGCTTGCATTTTATCTTTGGATAATAAAGTGGACAATAATCTCCATGTTCCCACTGATAAACAAGCTGCCTGAATGGTCCATGCATCATTCTTAAGAAGATCGAGCCATTCTGAGGAGCTGGAGTAGTTCCACCATGAAAACACCGACGAGGCTTTGTGACACTAAAGCTACATGGTGCGGTGCATTTCTCATCTTAAATGATTTCACAACCCAGGAATTTACTAGAGTATTTACTACATACCATTAATTTTATTATGTGAAAGTTCCAGCTTCTGTAGGTGAATGTATCTGGAGAGAATGTTAATGTCACTTAACTCACGACCCTGGAAAAATAAAGCAAAGAGACTTTAATGACTAGCTGTACCTCCTCAGCCTCTCTCCCAAGAGACGGACAGGAGCAGAAGATATTGAAGAGGCGCCCCAAGGTCCCCCCGGCTGGATGTGTCAGGACAGGATGACGTTAGACCTGCAGCTCAGCCATGAGTGGAGAAAAGGTCAAAAGATGACTTTAAAACACAACCGGGAGAGAGAGCTGGAGGGAGGAAAAATGCCAGGGAAACAAAAAGCCACATAAAAAGGGAGAGGCAGGAAGTAAATCTTTAAAAAGACACAATAATTTGAACTTTCTGAAGGGACAACGAACGCAGCATTCTCAGGTGTTCAGCATGTTCCTCTAGTTTTTTCTCCAGCTGACTGAAGCAGGAAGACAAATTTTCACACCCAAAGACTGGGTAACGACAAATCTTACTGCTGTTACTACTAAGTGGCAAAAAAACCAACATCAATATGGCAGTTGGCAGCAGGAGCCACGCTACGTCTTGTCAAAAGTCCCATGTACGTGAAGTGGCACTGACAGGGAGAGACAAAAATCTGCCTCTTGAATTTTTTTTACTGTTTGCTGTTAAAAAGAGGAAACCTCTGAGCAGAGAAGCACTTTATAATGATGGGCTGTGCTTATACTTACCGAAAGCGACAGGTTGAGATAAACGTATTCGATACCAGCGGCCGAGCGCCCCAGCTTGTGGAGACCCTCAGCCACAGTGTCCTCATCCAACACTCCATCAAACTGACCCTATGAAACACCAGAAAGGGGAGGCAGGGAGAGGAATGGATTAAGGGGAGATTTATGCAATGGAATTCCACACTCGGTAGGTTCTGAAGGCTGCTTGGGATGCAACTGGGAGCAGAATTTAATAAAAGTCCTTCATCAAACGCTGCTTCCAGTGCTCCATCGCCCTACTAAGGCACTACACATTAGGAAAAATAGTGAATACATCCCTCAAAACAGATGAAGGGAAACATGTCACATACTAGCTCTATATATTTTAAAAGTTTCAACAGCTTTTTGTTGGGTTTGGGGTTTTTTTAACCTTCTGGTTTAAACGCATAGCTCTAAACAGGACCCGTTTCCTGAGATGTTGAGCCATGAACCTCACCTTGATAATGGATGTTAAGATCTCCTTAACTCAGCACTAACACCACCCCAGTGTTGCACCCCAAAATGGACATTATTGGAGGCCCTTTTAATTTGTTCGGCATGAGCAGCTAGCGCTGCTCTTCGGAGAACAATCGTTGCCAAAGCAGGCACTTGACAGATGGCACTAATGAACCGCCGCGCAGGTTTAATGAGAAAATAAACCAATGGCTTGTGAAATTCCTGTAAGCTGGGAGAAGTCACACGACAACTGCTGATCTAGGGACCGAGATAAATAATGTTTCAAACTGTAATCACCTAAATTATAGCACCTACGTGTTATAGCGATGAGACTAGAGCTGCATTTGCACTAGGTAAAAGAGGAGGTGATGGCGCTGTGGCAGGGGACACCGCAGAGCCCAGCAGAGCAGGGAGGAAAGGTTCACTTGGGTCCAGGGGCTCGCTGAATCGCAGGGCTGGGCATATAAAGAGGAAAGTGGGGTAATTTGGCCATCCGTCAGCTTATCCTTAGCCTTTATACAGCTAGGAGAGAGAGGGGAATCCAGAACTACCCTGGACAGCACGGGGATGAAAGGGACCCTAAAACCAGCCTGAAACGAAAGGTGAAAGGGCCCAAACCAGCCTTTCCCCGCCCTGGGGAAAGGCGACGTCACCACCTGGAGCCCCCATGGACTCCCCCTCCTTTCCCCCCTAGCACACTGAGGGCTGGTCCCTCACCAGCACCCCCCTCCCCCAACAGCCTGGGGGCACTGAGCTCAACCTCCGCGTGCTGTGACTCCTCTTCCTCTTCCTCATCGTCGTCTTGGTGGGGCCGGCTGAGCTGCGGCTGCTGCGGCCGGAGCCCGTCCAGGGGCGGTTCCCCGGGCCCCGCCTGGGGGAGGCGCGGCGGTGGCCCATGCGAAGGGGGCAGCAGCTCCCCGGGGCCGCCTTCTCCCCCCGTCTCCTCGCCGCCCGCCATGAGACGTAATAAGAAGCGAAGACGCGGAGGGACCTTCGCCACCGGCGCTTCGCACCCGGGCGCCGCCCCGTTACCCCTCGGAACGGGCCGCCGCCATCTTGCTTGGCGTTCCGTTGTCGTGGAGACGGGAAAGGCACCACCCCCCGGCCAATAGAAACGCGGCGCGTGCGCGGTGCACGATGGGAGCTGTAGTTCTCTCCGCGGGACTGCCCACTCGGCGGCCGCCGGCCCGCGGAGCATGCTGGGAGTTGTAGTCCGGGCCCTCCCACGGCCCCGCGCCTGTGCAGTTTTCCCCCGCTCTTCCACAGCAGGCGGAGAGTTTCCCTCCGGTTGTGGTTCCACTCCGGCCTCCGGAGTCACTACTGACACATGAAGAACGCCCAGCGCACCGCTGTCCACCCGCAGAGCCCCTGGCCGAGATGGGCTCCGTGTGAGATCACAGAGTCGGCATGGCTGGAAAAGCCCTTTGATCTGCTCGAGTCCCCCCGCTCCCCCAGCACTGCCCGGTCCCCACTGACCCCTGGCCCTCAGCACCACCTCCACACAGCTGGGAAACCCCTCCAGGGATGGGCACTCCACCACTGCCCTGGGCAGCCTGCGACACGCCTGCACAACCCCAGCGGGACAGAAATGGCTCCTCAGGGACAACCTCAACCTCCCTGGAACAACAACTGGAGGCCGGTTCCTCTTGTCCTGGCGATTGTTCCTGGGGAGAAGAGACTGACCCCCCACCCTCGCCCCACCCTCCTGTCAGGGAGTTGTCAGAGCCAGAAGGTCTCCCCTGAGCCTCCTTTGCTCCAGGCTCAACCCCCCCAGGTCCCTCAGCCGCTCCTCAGCGCCTTGTGCTCCAGACCCTGCTCCAGCTCCGTTGCCCTTCTCTGGACACGCTCCAGCCCCTCCATGTCCTTCTGGCAGTGAGGGGCCAGAACTGAACCCAGGAGTCGAGGGGTGGCCTCAGTGGTACCATGACAAGAAGAAGGGCTGTGTCGACGGTCTGCAGCCCTGACCTCTAGTCAGCTGGTTTAGTCAGGCCACTCCTGGCCTTTCGTCTAGGTGACTGGTGACAGCGACCATTTATATATGTACAACAACCCCCAGCTGTAGCCAAGACGCAGCTTTGGGACACGAACAGTGTGTTACAGATACCAACCCGCTCTTCGTACGAAGCTTCAGTACAGCTGTAAAGTCACTGGAGCGTTGTGTGAGCGTGTTCTGGGGGTAGTCGAGCTGTGCACAGGAACCCCTCGGCTCCAGTAACCGCCTGCGCCAGCGAGGTCCACACGTTCATCAGCGCAGAGTCAAAAAGGAACCAGCGAGTCGTTTGCTCTCATTTTAGGCATCTCCTGGTCCCAGACCATCTTCTACATTTCTTCTTACATTGCAGAGCAGGGGAAAATGAGAAAGTAAAGGCCGAAAATAAAGGAGGGGAGAAAGATGTGCCAGGATGGCTCCAAACACAGGTTGCACCAAAATAAAAAGAGGAAGATATTAAAAGCTCCTTATGGACATCACCCACTGACTTTGTGCTCCAAGGAAACATTTTGACAACTGCAGTAAAGCTGCCCCAAATTACCTTCCTTCATTACCTCACTGGCCATAAATTTTAAAACCCCTGATGGGATTCACTCCTTCCCCACTAAGCGCCCCGTGCCTCCTCCCACAGCCCTCTGGGCACACGGGCTGCCCTGCGAAGGCTCTGCTCCACGTGTTCAGGGATGGGCAGCAAAGGCAAGAGCTGGAGAGCTCAGGGAAGGGTGGAAAAACCTGGAAGGCAGGAGGGATTGTGTCCAGGCCTATGTCTGGGGAGACTTTTGGATTTGCTGTGACCCAGGAGCACCATTTCTGAGCCCAGAGCTAAAAAGCCAAGCAGGAGCTGCTCAAGGACAGCAGCTACTTGCTCCCTGTTGGGCTGCTGTAGCTGTTTCAAGCTTTCATGGTGTCTAGGACATTCTCCTCCCCAAAGCCGTTCTGGTTTGTAGTCTACATCTGCAGATTTCACCTTCTGCAAACACAGAAAGTCACTTTTTGATGTGAACTCTGCAGGAGCATCAGCACCTCCTTCCCCGCTGCGCTGGGACTCCCTGTGACCACAGGACGTGGCCGTTGGCAACCGTGTGCCCTCCTGGCAGCCCATGCCACAGTGCGCTGGTGAAACAGCCGCTGCCTGTCCCCACCACTCACCTCCACTGGGCTGCACATGGCACAGGAGGCTGAACCCCAGCTGACAATCACTCTGCTCTGCGCAGTGGCTGCTTCATGGAGCACTCTTGGGACACTTTTGGGGAAACATCTATCTTTAGCTGTAGCTTGTTCAAGGGACTGTTGAAGGGCTTCGAGCTATCTGCAAGCTGAGTGCTCTGGAAAAGCTGTGAAGTTTTAGAGAAGAAAAAAAAGCTGCAGAGAACCTTTTATTCCAGGTCATAGTGTTGGCTTGGTCTGACATCCTGCACCCACGCTGGAGGAGCACGTGCCCACCGAGCCAGGGCGCTACTGCAGCCAGAAACACCGGCAGCAGCAGAGCCCTGCCAGGACGTGGTTCCGCTCGTGTGGCTTTCCTGTCACTCAGCTATTGGCTGCCAGAGCCTCGGGGCAGAAGGGGCTCACCTGGAGCCTCGCGATAGCTCTGGAGACTCCGTCATCTGTATGTACATGCATGTACATATATTTTTATATATATATTTAATTTTTTGTCCAGTGCTCTGCCTTTGCAACCTGGAAGTCATCCAGATACCTCACTGTTCCCCAGGCTCCATGTAGGCAGGTTAGCATCAAACCGGTGGTGAGCAGATGGGCGGCATGAAGGCAGCTGAGATGCTCGGATCAGTGTGCAGTAGGTTTACGGGAAGATACTCACCCGAGCTCTAAGCTCTCCATGAGGCAAAGGCCACACGTAATCAAATTAATAGCTAGCTGGGCAGCTTGTCCGTGTGAGATGGGGCCGGAGATTTAATGGGAAGAGATGACAGAAAGAGGGCAGGTCCAACTACATCGAGCCGTCGAGCCTGGAGCAGAGCCAGCAGGGCTAATGAGTTCTCGGCGTGGAAGTGTCCCAGAGTTTATTTCCTACCATCTGGAAAAGGCCTGCCCTTCCACTGGGATTCGTGAGGATTCAGACAGGAGAAGGGATTATTGAAAAACCTCAGAAACACACTTGTCCTCCCTGCCTGTCTCTCCCCACCCCATCTGTCTGGCTTGGCAGTGCAGGGACCGCCTGCCTGCTCACGCGCTCCGAGGTGAAACGGCTCTTTAAGACTCCTCTCTATGGGGGGATGGCAACTGGAGTGAAATTAGCCTCGTGCATTTTGGGCTGGAGACAGATTGTTCCAGAATGGGACCATTAAAAAAGGGCCAGACTTGGGGGAACAAAATGCCTACGTGGTAACGGTCATTTTGAGGGACGCAGAAAATAGTTGGGGTGGTGGGAAATGTCCCCCCAGACCTTCTCATTCAATCTCATGACGCATTTCGGGCAGTGCTTGTCTGTGGTGTGAGATGTTCCCCGAATTCCCCTGGCTCTGGAACAGCAACACTGAACTGAGCATTAAAAAAAAAACCCAAACCCAACACGAACCCAGAACCGAAGCTCTAAATCAGCAGTCGTGATCCTAATAAAACCTTCCCGCTGTTGGCAGAGGGAGCGTTTCATACTCCGATGTGTTAACGGCAAACGCTGGCCTTAAATACGGGGATTTACTGTTCGGTGATAAAAACCATCAGCTCCCAGACACATGCCACATGCAGAGCAGATTTATCGGCAGCCCCAGCGCTCTGATCGCTCTTCGCGCTTGCAAAGGCACCAAGCAACGAAAGGACGCAGCAGATCTCCCTCCCCACGTCTGTCCCCACCAGGAAACGGGACCTCCCTTACGTCAGTCTGCACCAACCCCTCATACCCCAGAAACTCTGGTTCCTTGCTGGTGGTGGTGGGATGTGCCACCAGCCAGGGGACAAACAAGACGCCTTGAAGGCTGCCCCTTGGCATGGGGGCACGAAGACCGCCAGCCAGTCCTGCTGGGGAAGCACTGCAGATACCACGAGGGAGCTGATGTCTGGTGATGACAGAGCTGGTGGAGTTGGCTACGTTCACAATCACGAAGCCACCGCAATGTCGCGTGTCACTGCTCGTCATCACAAGGTGCCAGCAAACAGCACAGCTACTGAGGGGCGGAGGGACCTGCGGAGAGGTAGTTCATCTCCAGGCGGGTTCCTCGTGCACCTTCCCCTTGACAGCCAGGCAAACACAACCCGTGCAATACGAATACCACCAGGATCCGCTGGATTTTAGTCCCCGTAACCCCCAGCTCAGGCCTGGCTGCTTGTTCTCGTCGGAGTCCAGCGATGGAGGGGTGAATCCGCCAGCAGTGACAGCAGCAGCTTTGCCCCAGCTGGGTGGCAGAGGCATGGAAAAGAACTGTGATCCTCATTTAAGTCCCCGCAGGCTTTTGGAGGTGCTCAGCACCAGGGTGGGGTCCAGGCTGCTTTCTGATTCTGTTTCTCTTTTCCCCAGACCTGCTTTCACCTCTCCAGGCACCGGATGGGCACACCGAGCACAGCACAGGGAGCGATTTGTCTGCGCCAAACGTATTTCATACCGCGGCTCGGTAGAGGAAATTGCTAACACTGAAGTCCGTGGCGCTAACAGTCCAATTTTCTCCGCTGATTGCACCGTGCCTAAGCCTAGCAGAGTAAATAATGAACACCGATGCAATGAACTTCCCAATAAACGGCTCCTGATGAACTGCACACAGGTCAGCCAGAAGAAAATTTAATGATGATATGCTGGCCGCGGCTACCTGATTTCTGTTTTATTTCCCTGGCTCAGTTGTTAGACCCAATCAGCGCAGGAAGGAACAGAAAATAAAATAAAATGCTTCATTTCTGAGCACGCTCCTCGTTCGATGCGAACCCTAAAACCCAAACTGCTGGGCACAGGCTCGGATTGACAACTGGGGTTTGCCCAGGAATGAGAGAGCGGGGCTTGTACACCAGGCACCGTGGCCTGGAGAGCGACGTTTGACGTCCCTGCGTCTCCATTTGTCATCTGTCACGCCTGTTTGGAGTCAAACTGTTCAGGGCAGAACACCCCCTGCCTCGCCCCAGGCTCCGGTGGCCACTGTGACATAACTGATGTGGGTCACCGGGTATTTAAAGTGCGGTGGGATGAATCCTTGGGTAATAAATTCCTGAAACGAGAGCACAGTTGTGGCCAAGGTCCGCAGCGATGGACGGGGCTGGGGTATGATGTTCTACTGCAGGAATTAATCCCCAGGACTAAGGATCAGTGCCCAAGCCACCATTTGTGTGACTTCCCCACGTCTCAGCTCAGTACGAGACTCTCTTTCCCCCTCAAAATCTCCCCGCTTGTCTAAGAGCACTAGACTCAACGCTGCTGCAGCGCTCATCTCCTCTTGGCAGCTCTCCCCCGACCCCGTCGGAGTGCCCTCCCCTTTATCGCTATCTACCGCACTCAAAAAGAAATTTGCAATTATGACTCCTGATGATAAAATAAAACCGTGGCCAATAAAAGGCAAAACGAGAGCCTCCGTGGCACGACTCCTCAGCCAGCCTCTCCAGCCGGCGCTGGCTCCGAGCGGCCGCGCTCACGGCAGACTGAACACTGAGGGGACCCACACCATGGGGGGGTTACCTGTCAACCTACCCACACACGTGCGTGTACGTACACGTATTTGTGTGTGTGTCAGACAGGTTTATGCCATCCTCCATCGAGAGGGAGGAGACACAGGAGAGGGCAAGTTGGTGACTGATACACAACTGCGGGAAGAACCGCAGCAGTTCGCGTCGCCTTCTGCTTCTGCTGTTGAGTCTGGTGCAGCTTCTAAACAGTGTGGCGATTAAAACCCAGTAAAGACTATGAGGCTGTAAAGAGGAAATTGTGAGACCCTCGTGAACTTTTACAGCCCCCCGGAACATATTTGGTTTGTGGCCTGGAGAAGTACTTCCTTGTCTCTTGAAGCACCAAAGGGCCACATCCACATGACAATTACTCTCTACCTGCTGGTGTTTCACGCTGCATTACTAAACAGTATCTCTGGGCCTTCTCCCTAAACCTTTGTGTCCTCCAGGGTCACGTCAGGACTTCAAAACCACTTGTAGGCAAGAGCTGGTGCAGAGAACAGAACTGGAGAAGTTATCCGTTGTCTTGTAAGAAGGTACCAGACTGAGGAGCGGGTCCCTCATTCAGGGCCAAAGTGGGGCAAGTCGTGCCGTGCACAGCTCAGATCTAAGATGGAGAGGGTTCCTGGGTCTCTGCTCATGTGGCTTGATCTCTTTGGGAAACCACCTTCCACTGTGAATGTGTTATAAACATCGACATGCGAAGAAAGGAAAAGTAAATGCTGGCAAGGTACTGTCAGACAGTTGCCCAAGGGCTGGTCCTCTCAGGAGACTTGTGCTTCCATTGAATCTATAACAACTGATAAATTCAGGACAGCCAGAGCCTGCCACGGTCACAAGACCATGAGCACATACGAGCATCAATAAAGGCTGCATGACTTGGACCATACCCAAAGAGGGTGGTGGCTGCTATGTGGAGATGAAGAGAACAGGATTACATAGACACCTGGGCAAGACAATGTGCTCTCAAGGGACTTTCCAGACACCTCCTTAGAAGCTACTGGTGTGTCAGTACCACCCTCTTCTTCCAGTCACCTTTGGAGCTGGCCTCCCAACCATGGCTCCAGATCATATCCTAAAATCACAGAATGGTTTGGGTTGGAAGGGACCTTAAAGACCATCTAGTCCAACCCCCTGCCATGGGCAGGGACATCTTCCACTAGATGAGGTTGCTCAAAGTCCCACCCAACCTGGCCTTGAACACTGCCAGGGAGGGGGCATCCACAGCTTCTCTGGGCAACCTGGGCCAGTGTCTCACCACCCTCATGGGGAAGAATTTCTTCCTTACATCTCATCTAAATCTCTCCTTTCAGTTTCAAACCGTTACCCCTCATCCTATCACTACATGCCCTGATCAAAAGCCCCTCCTCATCTTTCCCGTAGCCCCCTTTAAGCACTGAAAGGCAACACTAAGGTATCCCTGGAGCCTTCTCCTCGCCAGGCTCCAACCCTCTCAGCCTGTCCTCACAACAGAGGGGTTCCAGCTCCCTGATCATCTCTGTGGGCTCCTCTGGACCCGCTCCAGCAGGTCCATGTCTTTCTTACAGATGGGTGCTTGTGAGCGTGTGTGCGGGTGTCGTGAGTGGCTGAGCCAGCGTGTTGTTTGAATAGCTATTTACTATTAAACATAACAGCTTGACTCTACCCACAATAACAGCTTAATGAACAAAAAAGTGTTCCCAAAAGATCTCTCCCCACCCACTCAATCCCTTATTAGCGAGTGAGGATTTGCAACAAACACCAACAAAAGGGGCCTCTCTTTCTTCCAGGCAGGCTCGGTGCCAAAACAGCCCCCTCGTTGCCCGTGTTGTCCAGGTGCCATGTCCTGAGCGCTCCCTGGAAACACGCACGCAGCGGGAAACGTACTGGAGATGGTTTAGCAAAGCCTGACTGCCCCATGCAGAGGATGGACCTGCTGGTTAATTAGCGTTCTCCCTCCTGGAAAGCAGCACTGCCAGGTCCCCACTGACCCCTGGCCCTCAGCACCACCTCCACACCGCTGGGAAACCCCTCCAGGGATGGGCACTCCACCACTGCCCTGGGCAGCCTGGGACACGCCTGCACAACCCCAACGGGACAGAAATGGTTCCTCAGGGACAACCTCAACCTCCCTGGAACAACAACTGGAGGCCGGTTCCTCTTGTCCTGTCCCTTGTTCCTGGGGAGAAGAGACCGACCCCACTTCGCTCCACCCTCCTGTAAGGGGAGTTGTCAGAGCCAGAAGGTCTCCCCTGAGCCTCCTTTGCTCCAGGCTCAACCCCCCCAGGTCCCTCAGCCGCTCCTCAGCGCATTGTGCTCCAGACCCTTCATGTCATTGCAAATGTCTTCTCACACCTCAGGCCAGTGCACAGACACGAGCTCGGGTTTTGGTTACATCTTGCAGTGGTGTGATGGACAATGTGAGGTGCAGCCCAAAGAAGAGTCTTTCAAATAATTGGCTTTAGAAGCAAAAGTACTCCCAAGTACGAAACTCTCGTGTTTTCATCCAATCTGCTATGGCACCCACCAGCACAGTTGCTTGGTGGGTGGAAAATGTGGACTGCAAAGCTCGAGATCAGCCATGTGAAGACGAGGCAGAGCCTCAGATTATTAAGCAATTAAAGACAAAAATAATCAAAACCAGTCTGACATTAGGCCACAACAGCCCAGCCTGAACTCAGAGCTCCTCACACATCACTTGTGTACCTCAAAGGGTCTGAAATCTGTCTTACATGTACCAAGGAGCTTCTTTCCCTTCCTCCATAGCCTGGGTGCAGAGTAGCCTGCTGTCCCCTACCTACACGGCAGCACATCTCAGTGTTTGAGCAGGTGAACACAGATCTCACGTGTTACCCCAGAAAGACCCCCACGTCGTCATATGTGTCACCATGATGGTGTCCTCCACCCTCATTCATGTGAATTCATCAAGAAAAGGAAGGAACTCTTGTAGTTAATGGCCAATAACAGCATAAGAAAAAACTGGGTTCATGAGTAAAAGAATAGAAACCAGAAGAAAATTCCCGACAACTATTACCAAGAATTACCAGTTCTGCTTTTAACGAGGAGGATGAGAAGCTTCTTGTCCAGTTGGCCCATGGAAGCTGGGGATTAGACTGAATGGTTCAGAAGATCACTTGCACACTGATGTAACCTTGGAGGACACCACATGAATTCAGACCTGGAAGGGAACCTTTTAAACAGCACAAAAATAACGGTTCTTAAAAAACCCACCAGGCAAAGCACCGCAGCCTTGAGGAGTCTTTAAACATCGTTTAATTCTGCAGTTTCAGGCCTGACACACAAGCAGCTACACGGCTCAGAGAGAACCTATCTCAGCGTGTGAAGCCAGCTGGGTTGGCAGTTTGACAAATACGAGTGCAGAGTATTCTCGGTTTGAAGGGATGGTGTAAACTCCTCAGCCTCGGTGACTGAGGAACCTTTGACCGGGTGGCTTTACGTGGTCAAGGCAGGGCAGAGACGGTGACCTGAGCACGCCTCAGGCTGCAGAGCTGGGACCTGCCCTCCTCCTGCCCTGGCTGATCATTAGTGCTGAGCTACATAAGCCTGCGTGTCCTTCCAGCACATCAAATGACAATGACCAAATACCTTTTGAGCTGGAGAGAGTCAAAAGATACATTCAGAAAAAGAGAATTAAGTTTTGCTATTACCTTATATTGGCAAAGTTCTCCTACGCCCACCATCACCCAGTGCAGTATGTGCTGTGGAAACAGATACCATCTGGCTCTGTGATTACGAAACGGTGGAAACCAATGGTCCCATGGTACCTCCCACCACCAGAACTGGCTTGTCGCTATCTGAAGGAATAAGCAACCAGATCTCTTTGCAGTGGGAACAGCAGAAAACTTAATGCTTCCACAACTGTCACAGAGAACAGGACTGGCAGGGCTGAGACAGGCCCCAGGCAGCAACGCTGTCGGAACGGCTTCAAAACCATCAAGACCCCAAACCAACAGGTCTGTGTTTGACTGTCATGGTGCTGTTTACTTTAGCGTGGTCTGAACTTCCACGGAAGTCCTGACCTAATCCAGTGTGAAATCTCTTCTCCCACCCCGCCAGAGGTTGCAGCTTGCCTTACACCTCGAGACAAAGCAGCAGCAACAGAGCGAAGCCAAACCCCCCACCCAACTCCCCACCCGTTCCCGCAGCGCAGTCGCTCTGGGAGAACACGTTAAAGAAGTATTAAGTGATTACACATCAAAACCCCCAAAACAACCCCAACCCAAATCTCAAATGGCATTTCCCTTCTCACTGGGACAATGCCACCCAGGAGACACGCGCTTTCAGAGGCTTGGACCTGCAGCCTGACAGCCCCTGCTGCTCAGGTAGTATGAGCAGCTGTTACACGGTGGTGATCTTCTTGTCCTTGGTGGCCTGTTTGATTGCCGCCTGCTCACAAATGATCTCCTTCAGCCGCTGCAGCCTCATGTTCTGGGTGGTCTGGTCTCCCACACCTGTCTGGCTCCGGTGCAGTAAGTTCAGGGCATAGATATATTCCAGCTCTGTGTACTTCACCCCTTGATCCACCACGAGGTTTAGCAGCTCATCTGCGGTGTTGTAGAGCATCTCATAATACTGCCTGAAAATCAAGCAAAAAAAAAAAAAATTACTCTGATGATTAGGGATACTCAGTGCTCCAGACCTTTATTTCTGTAGAACAGAATCATAGAGGCATAGAATTATTTAGGCTGAAAAAGATCTTTAAGATTATTGAGTCCCCCCGCTCCCCCAGCACTGCCAGGTCCCCACTGACCCCTGGCCCTCAGCACCACCTCCCCACGGCTGGGAAACCCCTCCAGGGATGGGCACTCCACCACTGCCCTGGGCAGCCTGCGACACGCCTGCACAACCCCAACGGGACAGAAATGGCTCCTCAGGGACAACCTCAACCTCCCTGCAACAACTGGAGGCCGGTTCCTCTCGTCCTGGCGATTGTTCCTGAGGGGAGAAGAGACCGACCCCCACCTCTCTACAACCTCCTGTCAGGGAGTTGTCAGAGCCAGAAGGTCTCCCCTGAGCCTCCTTGTCTCCAGGCTCAACCCCCCCAGGTCCCTCAGCCGCTCCTCAGCACATTGTGCTCCAGACCCTGCTCCAGCTCCGCTGCCCTTCTCTGGACACGCTCCAGCCCCTTCTTGGAGTAAGGGGCCCAAACGGAACCCAGGATTCGAGGTGTGGCCTCCCCAGTCCCCCCAGTTTGGGGGGACGATCCCTGCCCTGGTCCTGCTGGCCACACCAGTGCTGGTACAACACCATCAACCCTTGCTTGCATTCAGCAGTGCCACAAGCAGAGAAGGCTGTATCAGGTGTTTTACAAAGAGAGAACAAACATCTTCCTACTGAACATCAGGAGACTCCACGCGGAAATGTCCAAGCACAGGGGAGCAAATCTCGCCACACTGCTCCCCACGCTCTCCCACGCTCAGCTAACACACACACTGTGGGGAACTGAATCCAGTCACCCAGCCTGCAAGAACGGGAGTGTTCTGCAAAGGGATCACGGGGGTAGGGGAAGTGCATTTTTTTGCCCCTAATGAAGCCCTCTTACGGAGCGATGCTAATATGGGCCATGGGAAGAGCTCCAAGCCCAAAACTCCAGAGACCTCCAATGGTGCTGAGACACACAGTTTGAGAGAAAAAATATTAAATAATGCAAAATTGGATTGGAGCCAAGAGCCGAGGTGCTTCTTTTAATAAGTAAAAGACCATCTGAAGAGGCGGCATAATACCGCACTGCAGTGTGGGCTGGTTTGAATTAATGCAAAGCGGTGCCAGTGGAAGAGCGGGTCCAAGGAGGGGAACTGCACCAGTACTTAGGGCAAGGGAAAATGTGTCACAGGCCAGGGAAGCTGTGGGGCGGTTCTGACAGCTGCCAACCCAACCACTGCAGAAAAAACGGGCTGGGACTGCGTTATTTGTCCCGGCTCCACGGCCCAGGTGGAGGAGGAGAAATTACTGAGAGCTTCTGGGGTCCTCTGAGGCTTTTCCATTCCTTCCTTCCTTCACAGCACAGGCTGATCAAGGTTTGAAACGGGGAGAAGAGCGTGTGGTGCGTGGAAAGCACTGCCTAGAGGTCATGTGGGAGGAGAAGCAGGACTCTGGTGCCCTTCATACGGCATTTCTGTGACTTTCTGGTATGGCCTTTCCGACTCACAGAGCTGCACTCTGTGCCTCAGTTTCCCCATCTGTACCAAGGGGTAAGATCTGGGGTCCGGGCTCTGTGATCTAGGTATCACCAAGAAAAACCATGCTGTCTAGAGGGAGCTGTGAAAATATAAACCTTTACAAAGCTTCTTCAGGCAGAGGGGTTCCCAGTCCCAGGCAGACCCTTCGAGGTCAGGGAAAAGGGGAAGGTTCTCACGTATGATTCCACTGCAGCAATTGACTCACATTGGCTGTGGGTTTAGGTCTGTTTGGAGTATCAAAACCAAAAAAAGTGGTGCACGGGTGGAAAGTAACGCTTTTCCAGGAGGAACTGGTCGACTCCATAGCTTCGTTACAGATGTTACATACCCTTGTTAAGAAACAAGGGTCTGAAGAGCTCAGGAAAGGAGAAGTGAGAAGGTTCCTGTCTGTCTGCACGCGCCACATGGCAGCCAGGGTGTGTTCCAGCCTCTTCTTGGCTGAAGAGCACAGCAAGGCAGGAATGGGCCGGAGCAGCTGAAGAGGAGGTCCCTGCTTGTCCTCTCCACGCTTCTGCTGCAGGACAAGGGCAGGCTGCAGTCTGCAGGTCTTGGTGGAATAAATTAGATAAAACCCAAGAGCAGGGGCTCCAGGAAAAGCTCCCGCCTCCCTCCCTTCCTCTCCTCTTTGAATGCATTAAAAGAGCGAGCAGGGCAAACACGGCAAAGCTGCATATTAAATTTCTCGTGTTCTTTGCTTTGAGGTCTGGCTTAGCTGTGCCTTTGCAGAGAGCATCCAGCACGCCGCCAGACTGCAAATCACTGCAGCAGTGCCTGGAAGCAGCTCAGAAGCCATCTCCTCTGTCTCCTTCAAGACATCGCTTGCTGCTGCGACCTGAGAATTTCCTCCTGCGGCTGAAAGTTTGCTCCAACGCAACCGCTGTCAGGGGCCAGCTGAGATCGGGTGGGAGGAAGGGCTCGCGGCTAGAGGAAGGGGACTCCAAAACCGTCGATTCAGAGAACAGGGACTGAGAGGATTTGGGTTGTGTGGTCAAAAGAAGGGAGTGTGCGTCCAGAAGGCACAAGACACAAATGAAAAAATAGCTTCTGGGGATGAACAAGAAGCGGAAAAAGCCATCAAGCTGTTAGGCTCCACGCGTTTGACACACAGGCTAGGAAACTCCTGGAGCTGATGGAGGACCGATCCACCAGCACCATCGACTGCCTGCGGGGACTTTGAGGTGGGCTCTGCTACAAGGACACATTGTCCCTTAGAAGCAGGGGGTAAATGGGGCAGGTGACTGTCTCAGTGAGGATGTTTCCCTTAGAACAGGAAGGGAAACCACGCAGGCCACTGGAGAACAGGCTTGGTAATGGAACCCCAAATCCCCGACTGACGACACGGCAGAAGAGGATGTTTGTGCAGCTCGGAAGGCAGGTGGACAGGTAAGGATGGGGGAGACCTTGCACATCCCTGTATTAGCTGCTATTTGCTGAAGGCATTTGGTCAATCCCTACAAGCTACGAACTCATCAGGTTCGGGTAACACCGAGTGACTCTGCATCAGCTACTGACTTCAGTTCCCGTGCCTACGAGGGGGAACCCGATTCACGCCTCTTGTTCAGTCAGATGGTGATGCTGATAGTGCTGAACGAGGCAAACGTTTGACACAGGGACTGAAAATACCTACGTGGCTCAGACAAGAAGCATTTTGCAAAGACTGATCTGGCCCCCTGCAGAGCCACAGCATCAAATCTTAGCTTTTGATAAAACATCAGTAGCAGAAGCCCCAAAACCTTGGGAGCGTATTTCTCTGGATTCAGGGAGGGGGACACTCAACCCAAGCTCATCTCCAGCCAGGGGACCAGATTTAGCAGTTTAATTGCTAACGATGCTAACACTGTAATCCCGGCACAGCGACAAAGCCCGGCACACTCTCCTGAGACACACACGGAGAACTCCCCGAGAACCTCTCGCTATGGAAAAAAAGACTTGGCTCCACATGGTAAGAGCCCGGTGTCCAATCCACATCCTGCAACGCTGATGGATATTCTTAAATCTTGGCTCCTCTTGCAGGTGGACACATAATAAACACAAAAATGCGGATCTCATGCAGTTCCAGACGCAGCAATGTAGTGGCAGGTGACACAGGCACAGCAGAGGCTCCAACTCATCCTTCCC
The DNA here is from genome assembly GCA_009769605.1 of Bucorvus abyssinicus. NCBI lineage: Eukaryota > Metazoa > Chordata > Aves > Bucerotiformes > Bucorvidae > Bucorvus > Bucorvus abyssinicus. The sequence continues at coordinate 1,971,210 of CM020025.1, forward strand.
GATAACCCCGGCACTATGGTCAAGTCTCTCCCAGCCAGGAAACCACAGCTCGCTCTTCAGCTAAAGCAGTTCAGGGACATCGAGTTACAGGCAGGGATTGATAAAGCCCTGTGGGGCAGTGGTCGAAGGAGGAGTTTTAACTTCAGCTCCCCTCTTTAGCCATAATTAGTCCTGTAAGGTTAATACTTGAACTTGGGATCTTCCAGAAAGTAAGATCCTGAATTTGCATGGCAGCCACCTACCAGCCAGCTCTACCACATCCTTCTGGCACCTCGATGCGCGGCTCGTTCGCTGAGTGCCCGGATGCTGCTGTTAGCCTCACTGTTTGAGAAGATCTGGGTATTCATCGAGATCACAGAATCACAGAATCATTTGGGTTGGAAAAGCCCTTTGATCTCCTCGGGTCCCCCTGCTCCCCCAGCACTGCCAGGTCCCCACTGACCCCTGGCCCTCAGCACCACCTCCCCACGGCTGGAAAACCCCTCCAGGGATGGGCACTCCACCACTGCCCTGGGCAGCCTGCGACACGCCTGCACAACCCCAACGGGACAGAAATGGTTCCTCAGGGACAACCTCAACCTCCCTGGAACAACAACTGGAGGCCGGTTCCTCTCGTCCTGGCGATTGTTCCTGCAGAGCAGAGTCCAATGCCCACCTCGCTCCACCCTCCTGTCAGGGAGTTGTCAGAGCCAGAAGGTCTCCCCTGAGCCTCCTTTGCTCCAGGCTCAACCCCCCCAGGTCCCTCAGCCGCTCCTCAGCACATTGTGCTCCAGACCCTGCACCAGCTCTGTTGCCCTTCTCTGGACACGCTCCAGCCCCTTCTTGGAGTAAGGGGCCCAAACTGAACCCAGGAGTTGAGGGGTGGCCTCCCCAGTGCCCCCAGTTTGGGGGGACGATCCCTGCCCTGGTCCTGCTGGCCATTACACAGTCAATCGAATACAAGGTTCACTTTGAGAGTACTGGCAATATCTCAAGTACAGTTCCACGCACAACACGTAGAAAAACCCAGTAAGGTGGCCAAGGTATACGCTTAGATGTAGGAAACACCGATCACCTCCCGGGAATTTAGGCTGAGCAGAGGTGAAATGAGGTTTTCACCTTCGCCAGCTCTGGCTGGGTTTGCAGCACAGTGACAGAGGGTATCTTGGATGGGGTCATCTCAGAGAGAGGCAAGTCTTTGCTCCGAAGCACAGGACTCCGCCTTCCCAAGGTGACAGAGCACCTTGTCAGAAGGAGGAGCAAGAACTAAAGCTGCTCTGTCTGCAGCCCAGACCCACTGCGGGACAGCGCAAGCCCATCTTCACCCCACGTCCCTACAGCTGCCATCCTTTATAGCCCGTCCCAAATCTTGGATTACTGAAGAATTCTGCACCTAGTAAGCACAGGCTTCATCTGTCACTCTTTCCAGGATCAGATTATTTTTTAATTAAAAATTTCCTACAAAATAAAAGCGAGAGCGCAAACGTGACAGTACGGGTGAGCGAAAGGTATGCATTTTTAATTGGGCGCAATTAAAAACCGCCGCTTTGGCATGGCATTGCCTTCGGCCAAACCGTATTTGCATGAGTAATTATTCACTCCATTACGAAGTCTGCTCAACTTTGCCTCCCTTGTCTTTGAAAGTATTAATAAATATTGATCAGACGCGCTCCTGTTTGCCTTTGCCCAAGCAGCCCTGATGGACTCATCTTCTGATGCTATCAAATAATGAAATATGAAAGAGTGAGTGGGACGAGCCTCTTGGTCTCTGATTTTTTATTTAGGCTCTTCATTTTCCTTTCAGAAGTGTATTTGTCCCTGCCATTATAAATGCTCTTTTGATTATCAAGAAGAGGTTGAGAAAAGCAAGTTAGTGAGGGATGGGGGGAATAGACGGGCGACAGGTGAGGGAAATCTCCGTTCAGCGAAAGGCTGGCAAACAGCTTTGTTTTTTTAAAGTTGAGATTTAAAACCAGAGAGAAGAATTAATATTTATCAAAAGCCAATTCTATCATCTGACAAATAGGTTAGTAAATAATAGTGGATTAGCATAACCTAACCAGAAAGCAAATTTAGCTTCCCAGGCCTTCAGTCGGCTTCCACGTACGTTGATTTACCTACAGAGACCATCAGGCTGGGCAGCGAGAGCCTCCCCGTGCCCACCTGGGGGGAGAAGAGAACAGACGAAGCTGACCTCATGAATCTTTACTCACGGGAACAAAGTGACGTGGGGACTCACCTCATCGGGGAAGCGGTTTTGTTCGTATGCGTACTCACACGGGCATTATTTCTCTCCGTTATGTTGAAAAGCATTGATGGGACTTGTGGAGTTGATCTGATTTTATACACATCAGCGTGGTACGGGTTCTTACAGAACATCTCTCCCGATTTGCTATGGAAATACCAACAACTGCTGTTTTCCAAGGGGAAGAAAACAACGTGGCTCCAAGCCTTTAGCTCTTCAGGATGGTGAATACCCGGCCAGTTACGTTCAGCTTCAGTGTCGGTGGCCTTATTCTGGGGGAGCGAGCAGTGACGGACTGTCTAAGGTGTCCAAAGTCCTTATTGTCCTGCTCCTACAGGATGATGAACTAGTTCTGAGGGCTTGTGTGACAAAGATTTTTCTTTTGTGAAAAATAAACTCCATCCTTACAATGGTCCTTCATCACATCGTGGCAAGCCAACCAACCCAGACATCTGTGACCTGTTCCTCTGACTACTGGCAATGGGATTGGGTTCAGTTTCTCAACTAACCCTTGAATTCTTTGGGCAATTTTTTAGGACAAAGACAAAACAATGTCTAAGCCAAAGCCCAAATACAACTGTACGCTTTCTGCTCGCTTTAGTGGGCTGGAATTGGGCCGGGAAGATCTACCAGCACATGAAGAAGACCTTTGTACTAGGAGCAGACGGGGATGGTTAAATATCACTGGTGGAAGCAGTTCCCAATACAAGAAAAAACATCCCATGGACAAACCAAAACTGAAGAAGCCAACCAGCACACCAAACAGTTTGTTGTTTTTTAAATAGCCGTTTAAAACCAGAACTTCAAATGGCCAATAATGAACCCATTTTGCAAGGATGCACTTTGAGTACATATATATATATATCAAAAAAGACGGCCTCTTGAACTCTATTCTTGGAGAAAGAGAAAAAAAAAAAGCAGCTTTCTCATTTAGAAAAAAAATCTCTGGAAAGGCAATCAGGATGAGAGGAGCTCCTCAGAGGGCTATTAATACCGTTCTCCATTTAAATGCTAATGTTAACCTATAACCCCAGGCCTGCGCACAAAGACGTGTTTCAGAAGATGGCCAGCTGAATTCGAAATTAAATTCTGACTTCCCCGAGAATGACTTGATCTCTCGGTAAGAGAAGGGCCTTCAGATGAACAGGGTGATGTTTCCGGATAAAGGATCTTGCTTCAATTATTCCTTCCTCATGTAGCTGGGTGCCCACTCCGTAGTAGCGCAGACAGGGACAGATTCACAAGGCAAGAACTCGGATTGGATGCTGACTTACCCAAAGGGAACAAAAAAGTTCTATACCTTCCCCACCTCCCTTTTTGGGGGTTAGGGAGTCACTTAAAGCCCCCAAAATACCTTCAGTACTCTCATACGAAGTAAAAAAGGTTCAGTATGAAGCACGTACAGGCTAAATCTAGACAAAAACTGGCAGAGGGAGATTGAGAGCAGAGAGAAGGGAGAGACTGTTGCTGCTGAGTTTTGGGAGAGCCTGGCCCAGGTTGCCCCGAGAGGTGGCAGAAGCCCCATCCCTGGCCCCATGGCAGGTCAGGTTGGCCCTTGGGGCTCTGAGCCCCCTGCTCTGGGTGCAGATGTCCCTGCTCGCTGCAGGGGGTTGGGCTGGAGGAGCTTGGAAGGTCCCTTCTGATCCCAAACTTCTGATGATTCTATGAAAACACACAAGTCAGAACAACGAGCGTGCAAGTGAAGAGGAAAAAAGACCAAAGCTGCAGTTATAAAGCCACTCAATTGTGAGACGTGCAGACCTTGATGGAACCATCCCCTTTAAATACACGGAGGAGGTGAGTGAGTGCGAAAAGAGAAGAAACAGCAGTACGTGAGGTAACTGCAGATCATGTTATGCAGAAGAAATGGATTTTCAGGACTGGCTTGACCAGGAACAAAAGGCCACGGGGCTTTTCTCTCTATGGAGCATGACGCATTTGAGATGGGAAAGAGATGAGGATGGCGTGGATGGTTACAGGGCACTGGACATGGGGCAGGAGAGAGGAGCTTTAGTGCGCAGGATTTTGCAAAGCAAGTTCTGAAAACTCGAAACTCCAAGCAAAGGAAAATCCACTCCAACCAGCAATTACTGTAATTTCTACACCTCATGAATACTGCAGTGGTGTTTGCATACACGCGCCAGTGAGCAGCATTTTAAAGCAGGAGCCTGCAAGAATTGATGCCGGTTATTCATCCTTCTTGGGAGCTTATGATAACAAAATAGAAACGCGTGATGGAAGGTATCTGCTACATCACATATCCGCTCTCTAACTGCTCCTCCTCTTAATCTGCATCCTTCAGGTCCTCTCTGCAGTTACAGCCCTAACACATACCAGAGACTGTCACTCCCCTCATGACACTATTCCACAGGGGAATGTATTTCCTGATCATCATTTCCTAAGTGATAGGATGAGGGGTAACAGTTGCAAACTGAGAGAGGCGAGATTTACGTTAGACGTAAGGAAGAAATTCTTCACCGTGAGGATGATGAGACACTGGCCCAGGTTGCCCAGAGAAGCTGTGGATGCCTCATCCCTGGCAGTGTTCAAGGCCAGGTTGGGTGGGGCTTTGACCAACCTGGTCTGGTGGAAGGTGTCCCTGCCCATGGCAGTGGGTTGGAACTAGATGGGCTTTAAGGTCCCTTCCAACCCGACCCATTCTGTGATTCTATGAAGATTTCTTTCTTGATTTTTCATTAACCTGGAGGAGTTCTGGGGACAACAATAGTAATGCCCATTCTCTGCCCCCAGAAGGACCCAAAGTCCTTTGCAGGACTTCACATTGCTTTAGCTATCCACATCAGAGATGGTTTTGCTGTGCTAGTCAACCTCAGCTCCTCTTACAAACCATGCCAAGAAATGGACACCTCTCACACCCACCTCGGGTGAGATGAGCTGTGGCCAAGAAGCACCTATTTGTCTCCATGGACTGTAGAGGGAACCAAAAATTAGGCCAAAAATGTCTGCATGCCGCTGTGATCTACATCTTCTCCAGGTGCCCACCTCATTCACAGCCTCTCGGAAGCCCAAAGGCAGATGCCCCATCACCACACGCTGCAACACGTGGCACAGTTCGGGGCAGGAGGCACCGACGGCTCTGAGCTGTGTTACTAGAGGAGGAGAGTGTCAAGAGCGTAAAAAAGCACTTAAAGAGCTAAAACGTGCAAACACCCAAGATGTGAAATGGCTTGCGAAAGAAAACAAACCATGAGAGGAAGAAATAAAAGTGAATTTATAACATAATGGCGCTTCGCGCTCCTGAGTACCTCTACAAATCACAGCCCTTAATAAATACTCGGGGCTGTGGAGAGTATTAGCTTTATTTTTTTACAGCTGGAAGACCTGAGAGGATAAAAATGAAGTCATTTGTCCAAGGCAGAAGATGGTGCCAGAGGTGGGACGCCCTCGCCCCTTGATCGGTGCCGTAGCCGCCTTTGGGACTGCAGCGCGCGGAGCTCTGATTGGGGGACGGGGCCAGGCGGGACAGGTAGCTGCACTGATTCGAAAGGTTCAAGTAGAGTCTGCTAATTAAACACCACCAAACCTAACAGCCAGTGACCTTCCCTTTTGAAACCGAAAGCACGCGCGGTGTACCACCACGGACCAGCTCGCTAGGCATCGGCCGCTAAACAAACGTAGCCGCTGCTTTGGGAACAAACCTGGCCAGCCCCTCTGGGCGCAGCTCGGCGTCACTACAGCACGTGGGTCTCTCCCTCCTGCAAACTGTTCTGCAAAACGCACCTGATAAATCCTCTTTCAACGCGGAGCCGCTCAGCAAAGCCGAAGGCAAAGCACGTGCAGAACATAACTGCTCTTCCAGAAGTCCCCTCCTTTTCTCTCTCCTCCTGTTCCTCCTTTAACGCCAAGCTCTGCCTTATCTCCGACTCGTTACTCCCTCGTCCTCGTTTCCCTTCCTCCCGTGCTCTGTCCCTCGTGACTCGGACAACGGTGCCCTGCTGGGAACGCGTGATGGGGATCCCTGGGCGTCATCACGGAGGGGAACGCGTGCACGTGGCGTTGAACAGCCATTCCCCGAACGCTCCAGCCACCCTCGCGCCGTGCAGCGACGCGCCGTAATTACACGGGTTTTCACAGGGAGGGTAAATCCATTAAACCCCATTACAGAATTTTTCAAAAACAACGGCGGAGACGCTCCCGGTAGCTCCATGCCGGCTGATAGAATGAAAGATGGAAAATCTTGTTCTCCAAATGGAACTTTATAGGGTGTTAAATAAGCACCCTCAGCACTTATCTAAATCTTTAATTAGTTCTATAATATACTGATGATATCAAGGCTAATTAAATTTATACAGATAAAGAGCAATGAAATTCTAACCAAGTGAGCTGGAAAGTACATATTAAATAGTAAATGTAATGGTTCAAGCAGATAAATGCAATTTTATATAAAAAAAATTAAATTCAATTTACATGTTGTATTAAAGTTGATTTTGAGTGTGCAAATGATTGGAAAAAATCTTTTTAATAGATCAGTACAAGTGCTAATCTGGCCTGTTTAAATATCAGCTATTAGTGCCAGCATTTGCAAATAAGCCACACACATTTGCATTTTACTGCATATAGTAGAGAGAAAAAAAAATTATCTATACCATATGCCAGTTTATAAAGAATATTAAGCAATTTTTCCCCTTGCCTCATGCATAAATGAGAGGGAACGCGGAAATGAATGTAGCCCGCAAGAAGAGAGAGTCAGCAGTTCGATGGAAAGTACTGCAGAGATTGCTCCAGTCAGCAAAAAATAATATAATTTTAGCTACCCTTTGGGAACAACAACTACTGCGGTAAAAAAAAACCCACAGCCTTATTTAGGATCAAGTGGCTTGGAACTGGAGACAAAAACCCGGCGCTGTAATCGGGGAGACGCTCAGTGGTGCAAGTTTGCTGATTTTTAATAAAACCAGGAATGGCTGGTAGCTACCGATGGGTGAAGGACACGTCTGATGGGATCTGCTTGCTACGGAGCAGAACAGGCTGCCGCACGTGAACTACGGTGGGAAATTACAAGGTCCGTCAAGCCAGCGTTTGCCTGTAGCAGGTTGTGGTTGGGCCTCGGCGCTTCAAAGGAGGTTTGAACCACTTGCTGCAGTCAGGCGAACAGCCCCAAATTCTTGAAACCTCTGGCTGACGTTTTCTTCCGGCTTCAGAAATTAGGGAGCCAAGATCTTCTGTGCCATGCTGACACCAGATTCGGTTTCTTATCATTTTTTTGTTGAACGTGTTGCTGTTTCTCACAGAAGAGCCCTTCACTGGATTCACTTGCTTCATGGCACTGCCCTTTCTTCTCCTGGTAGCACCATCCAGCGCCATTCTCTTGCTCCATCCTAGAAACCACTGAGATTGGGGAAGTGACCTACAGACTTGCTCCACACCATGCACAGACCTATCCAAACCAAGAGAAAAACAAAACGGTGCAGCGGCCTCTAACCCTACCCGCTGGCTCATCACCATCAGTTACCACCACCGAGACCTCAAGGGGGTTGATTGCCATGATCTCCTCCCTATGAATGGAGAAGAAATGGGGCAAAGCCAATTCATCCTACACCAAAATAGATCGTTATATCGAGTTGAAGTGCCCTGTAGAGGTTGTTTATTACAAAGAAACCAGAAATTCAGGGCCAAATTTTAAGATGGCCAAAAGCAGGGGACATCAACATCAAACTATGGGTCTCCTGGATGAAGGAGTTAATGCTTAAGAGCTTCAACACTCTTCTCTGTTCTGTGTTGGCCACTGGCCAGACGAACATTTCATCACGTCCAATACGCCAGTTCGCAATACTTCTCCGGCAGTATTTTTGCAGGCTAGAGGTATTCACGGCCAGCTGCTCCTCATTTGCTCTCACAGCAATATTTTCAGTTGAAATTGCTTTTCCCTTTCTCTCGTACCTTGGGCAAAAGCTGTGTTTACAGAGGGAAGCCATCAGCCTCTCCACGGTATTAAGGCAAAGCAAGAAGGCTGCTCTTACTGAAAAATACTGCTCCTGGAAGAGCGTTCACCTACACCAGCGCAAGCACCAACGCTGATGTGTGCAGCACAACTGTGGCCTCTTCTGGACATTCTTGGTGAAATTTTAGCTCCAACCATCTCAACTTTTTAAGCCAACAGACCTGCACTACAATATTTTTTGCCAGGCAGCGCAAACTCTCAGCACTTAAAATGAAACCTTTATCAAGGCAACATCAGTGCAGAATACGACCCACAGCCTAGATGTGGCTTCTAGCTCCATTCTCCATGGCACAGAAGAAACAGGTCTGCTTGTCTTGCTGCTGGAGCATCTCGGAGATGCATCCCTTTGCTCACCATTCCTTACGAACAGCCTGCGAACCCCGGACAGACTCTGCTGCAGTGGCTCCTCGGAAACAAAGTTGGTCCCTATAGAGTGGGAAGAGAATCCCAACACTGATCCTAACCCGATGGAGTAGTTCATAGCCACCAACAGCAGAGAAATTGCTCCAAACTGCTATTTTTATCTCCTTCCAGAAGCGCATCTTCTAATCGTACAAAACCTCCAGACTATCAAAAGAACCCTGCTGTGGGCACTGAACACGTGGGTTTTGGTGTTCATTTACTGACCTCCTCTTTCAATCCCCATGTGTACATCTCAAAGCACTTTAGAGACACCATGGACTTGGTGATGATCTTAAAGGTCTCTTCCAACCAAACTGATCCTGTGAACTCCTCCATCTTCTCAGCGGGCTGCTTGCGGTTGAGAAAACAAAGGTCCGCTGAGATTAAGGAGTCAGAGTGAAGTCCCTTGTGTGCACAACGGGCTGGGGACCGCCCAGTGACAGCCATCCCCATGCTGATGCTCAGTGAGTGACCTCCCAGGGCCAGCTTCCCCGCTGGTGCCCACCCTTGAGCCCCCTCCAGGGACAAAAGGCACATGTTCCCGGTGACTCAGAACCTGCCCCTCTGCATGCTGCGAGTGAAGGAAGAATGAATTTCACACAGCGCACCAGGCGCTTAACAGATGGCAAAAAATTACAATCATTTACCAAGTTGCGCTGGGCTTCAGAAAACAACCTGGAATACGCAGGCACTGCATCTTATTAAAAACGACATATTTTACGTATTGCTTCTTCATAATACAAGCTGTTCTTCACGAAAGCATCAATCTTGCTATTATTTGCACCTCTTTTCTTCCTCCCTTTGTTTTCCCACACATGACGGCGTGGAATGCGTGTCTGATGTATGACTTCTGTATGCACTTGAGAGACTGACTTTGGCTTTAGATGTTAACGTACCTGGGTGACGTGAGACATCATCGGCATTTCATCTCTTTTCTATATTATTTGATCTCAGATCTGGAATTGGATAAAATACAGGACGAGCTTTACAGCCATCAATAAAACCCGAGTAAGAGATTACGCGTTGCAGACCACTTCCTGGAAGCGATAGGTGTGTGTTGACATCACATGCGTGTACTCACATGCATCAGTCTGGATGAAATTATTTTAATAGCTTCCTAAAACACAAGAAGAACAGAGCTTCTTGGTCTTCACCTGAGCGTACGGATTTCTCTTGGCTATGAAGCCCAGGTTCGTTACGGGACAGATTTAATTGCTACATCGGAGTTTGTGTGTTGATATTCTACATCTGATGTGCGAAAGTTCAGGGACGCCCATCAGGCACGGTGCAGATGCCACTCTGCAAAATGTTCTCAGACAGTCTCCATCTGTCAGATATGGTAATACTTGCGCTCCATCAATAATTCACCTCCTTAACTCCGTGTTTCCTGCATTTGAGTCAGAATTTTTAATGTCAGCCTCACCAGAGGATCCACCTTGGATAGACAGGAATCGCCTGATCCGCATTCCCCATTCAGACTGTGCTTTTGTGCCCCGGAGCCAACCGACTTCTGAAGCTGAAGAATCATCTCTCAGTTTACTCAGTTTTTTACTGATTTAGCTGCAAGAAAATCACAGCTTCCCTTCTGGGGCATCATTTTTAACTCATTCAGAGATGGAAGTCAGAGGGTAACTGTGACAATCACACCTTCGTATCCAAGATCCAGCTCAGACGGACCACACCTTTTCTGGGAAAAACACTGGGGTGGCTGAATACCCAAAATAGGCATGAGCTTGAAGAGGGAAGAAAGGGGAGGAGGGTGGGGAGAGAAGATGATGTGGAGCTGTTCCTCCACGGGTCAGCAACTGCTGAATGGCAACTTGTTCCCATGGGAAGCAACCGGCTCCATGGAGCCTGCAGGAATTGGCTTAGATCCCAGAGCCAGGAGATGGGCTCATCGGTGGTCTCCTCTCTGTGTGGGGCTGTGGCTCCTTTGGGTACCGATCAGTGGTCCCTTGCTCTAGAGGAAGGCAGTGTGGAAATCCATAGGAAATGACCTGGAGGTGAGAATATTCCCTGGCCTGAGGGCAAATCACCACCCTAATCATCACCGTTTCAGCACCAGTGAGAAAGGAAGGTTCCCAGGTGCCCCAGTTAGCAAAGACCTTTGCATCAGCCCTAGCTCTCAGCATTTGGAACGTGGAACAACAATCTCTGAACTTTCTTTGGACAACTCAAATAGGGCATGGGATGCCGGAAAAGAAATCCTGATGATTTCTACCATGTGGTAGCTACGAGTTTCACAGATCCCAGCAACCACGAATGATCCATTGCCTGGAATGACCTGCACATCCTCAGGCCCCAATCTTCACCAAGAGGAACACACTCACTGGTTGTACAATGCAGCTGGTAGAAACTCTTCTTTGGGGACACAATAAGGACATGTGGCCTTGAGTTAGCCAAAAACGCCCAAAGAGACCAAAAGTGAACAAATTAAGGATCTTGCTGGTTAGAGAGTAATTAACTGTAGAGGGAAATGGAGGAACGTATCTGCCCAAAGACAGGTGTCTAGTGCAACCATTTCAGAAGGGGTTTGGGTCTCCTGTAACCCGTGTCACACCTGCCAGCCTTGCTCCCATACCTACGCTATCCACAGGTCTTTCACAGGGCACTACATTTAGGCAAGTGAGTCACGTCCTTAGCAAGTCCCCGGTACATCTGGGAACCAAGCCTGCTCCAGGTGGGGTCAGAGAGCTACTCAAACCAGCTTCTAAGTAGCAGAAGCAGTTCAGCCACTTCAGTGTGTCAGCCTGCTTCTCCAAGATGGACAGATCCGGAGCACAGGCTGTGCTGAGCTGGAGCCACGGCAGGTACAAGCCCAGATAAGGTCCTTGAGCTGTGTTTAGTCTCGAAGCAGTCAAGCGTGGCTGCCAAGCCTGGAGTGTGTGGCGTGGTGAGCACGTGTGCTTGTGCATGTGATGAGCATGTATGTTGGAACGTGTTGGCACAGGGCTGTTGGCTGCAGGTATCCTTGGGTCTGCTCCTCCTTGCAGTAGAAGACAAGCACCCAGGGAGCTGCCACATGACCCAGGAATGGTTGTACCAGGCCACAGCACGGTCCACCAAAAGTCCATGTCCTGATGTCTCACTGTGTTGACTGTGGCCAACAGCAACTCCCCAGAGAGAAGCAGGTCAGTGATGTTTCTCCAGGCCACCCTCCCAGCTACGGGGGACTGGCTGAGCCAGAGGGATACCTCTGAGACACCCTGAGGAGTGCTCTTCCCTCCACACGTACATGCTACTCATCCAGGGGCTCCCGGCTGTGGAGAGATTTCCATATGTGACTTAAAGGAGCTGGAAAATGGGCCGGCTCTGCTGTACGTTCCTGTTTTACACCTGTCCTGGTCCCTACTCTTGATACCTTGCTCTGCCCTAACGCCATGTCATGGCTTGACCCACTTGGTCCTCTCAGTTCGCTCATCCTGCCCTTTGCTCATTGTCCCTCTTCCCTCCTATAGGCTAGCAGGAACTGTCCCCAGGCCATTGCTACCCCCTGCTCCTCTTTCCTCTCTCCTGTCCTCAACTGTGCCCTTGAAAGCACCATTCCCAGAGCTGGCCACGTCCTCACCTGTCACCCTTGTGTCCTAGCACTGATGTTTTACACCCCACCAGCCGTGCCCCGTGGGCTCGTAGTGAAACATTTCTGACTCCCCGATGTCATTGCATCAGCAGGTTGAAACGCTCCGCTCGCCAGCTCCGTCTAATTAAGAAAGAGAGCTCTGCGAAAGATACGGCTTCAGTGCATGGAAAAGTGATGAGCCGTGACTCTTCGGAACGCCTCGCACAGCCCCAATATCGGTTATTTCCTAGCAGATAACCGGGTGTGAGGCATTGCAGGTTCTAATGAGATCTGACTGACAGGGTAAACCAATCTGCTACTTAAGGACTTGCACGTGTCTGTCTGTCTGTGGGGCTTGTGCTAGAAACACGCAGCCTACTGTGAAAAAGGCAGGACGTTTTTCTAATTGCTTCCATTTGCAGGCTGGAGCGAGGCAATAGAGATGCATTTGGAGCTGACAATCCAATATTTACCTTTATTTCAGCTGCAGACTGGGATGGTTGTTCTTCACGCAGCGACGGTTCCCCCTTTCTCTGCAATTTCATTTTGCGTCATGCCAAGTCCCCTTCTCAAAACCCCTGTCCTTCCTCTGACAGCTCTGTTTGCTGTGCGTTTAAGCAGAGGCTCCCAGCAGGCTACCACACCTTCGGCACACGAACTCGGCACAGGCAGAGCTCACCTTTAAGCACGGGAGCAGAAAGCAATTTCTTGATCAAACAGCAGCTCCAAGCAGGCTACGTGAGAGCTCAGATATGGAGTTCACATTTGCATACGCTCACGGGGGTATCTGTTCCCGTGGGATGACTCTGGGTGCTTGTTCGGGCTCAGTCTGGAGTCTGGGGCCAAATTTCGACCTTGTTCGAACAGTGTCAATCAAGGCAGTCCAAGGCTAGATGACCGAGACACCTCAAACCAGATCTCCACTATGTTATTTGACTCTTTAGGAACTATGAGACGTAACTGGAGATTTCCTTGTTACATCCCCATCTCATTGGAAATTAAGCAGCATTTAAATGGCCACCTTCCTCCCACGGGTTCCAGCTCCCCTTGGCAAAGCTGCCCTGTAACACCAGCCAGCTCTTCGGGCTCACAGGTGAGCATGGAGGACCTTGCTCCAAAGAGAGCAGACGATCCACTGAAGCCCGTTCCCTGTGCTGGTAGGCGCCACACTTGGCTACTGTGGAGGAAAAAAAACCCTTAACCTAAAATCAAAACTAACTGTGTTCCCTCTTCTTCCCCACCTCTCCCTGGGCAGCAAAACAGCAATGATCATAAAAAGTAACTAAAGACTGAATGGCGATTTAAATACGTAAAGAAATCCAGCTAGAGATGTTATTGCACAGCCACAGGTACAAAAACACGCTCGTGGCCTCCCACGAAGGCGCAGAAAACCTTGAACACTCCTCGAGCCCTCCTTGGCACACAGGTTCTAGGGTAGAAGGTCCCTCTCCATCCCTTTTCCGGCTCTTTCCACCACAGAAATCTCTGCCACCAACCCTCCCGATCTTTGCTGGCCGTCCGAATTCCTGGAGGGAGAGCTGCAGGCAAAGCTTTACATGCCCACCCCTTCCTTCTGGCCACCTGCTCGTATTTTAAATTAGAAACCAGCGTGTGTCTGCTCTGCAGGAGAGCCGGGCCGCTCCGCCGGCTGCATGCACAGAGGTGACAGCCGCGCCGACTGACAGCCAGCCACTCACCACCCACGCGAGAGTCGGGACACAAGGAGTTTCACCAGGAGATACCAGGGAGATGTGCTGCGGCGCCACGGGAACGGAGGAGGCTGTTGCCCTTAACAGGGGATGGATGAGGTCATTGCGCTCCATTTCAGCACTATTCTGCCTGCCCAAAATCAACTTTTGCCCCTTAGAACTGTGAAGCACAGAATGTACTTTCAGTTTTTTTGGATCTCTCCCATGTCCCTTAGGAGATCTGGGGTCTGTCATGACATTTAGGATCCATTTCAAGGTTGTAACCTTTTAGTAAGAGCATTACTACCATGCTTATGTGCCCTACCTGCCTTCACACCCCAGCTGCTGTGTCTCCAGCCGCCACCATGTGGGTCTTTCAGGGACACCTCTAACCAGTCTGCTCAGATCACCCTTTCCACCCCTGCATGCTGCTGCCGCAGGGTCTCCAGTGCAGTCACGGTTGCAGCCCAACACCTTGTGTTATGCCCGATGTGATTTCCACAGCCTGAAGCTGTGGAAGTGCAGGGGATCAAATGAAGGCAGGAGAAGGTCCTTTCTCCATTTCTATGAGATAAGAAAGGCTATATTAACCTGGGCAGTTTCTGGACACTGTGGTGGGGCTGCAGTTTTGGTCCCTGAACCAGGCTGAGACCCGGTCTGCACACTGTGCAGCATGAGGAACCGGTGGGATAGCCCTGTAGCCCCTTTCCAGCCCACAGATTTCATGTTTCATACAAAAAATGAAGTGCAGGGAGAGAGTGAAGCCTCCCCTGGGTGGGGTGGACACCCAAGGCCGGAAATCCAGCAGAACTCCTTGGGCCACCCATTGAGGCATGGATAACGTGTCCTGCGCTGGTTTATCAGGGAGCCACAAGCACGCGGCGACCACCCACCCCACCGTTGCCGACAACGTACAACTTGGGTTTGCTCCACTTTTTTTGCTAAGATCACCCACATACCTAACTCTGTGTAGCCGAATAAAGCAAAGATTGACAAGTGCTCTGTGATGAGAGAACCACCGTCACGACGACAGTGAATACCAGGACTCGCACCCACAGGACGTGCTTTCAAAACCTGGTCTGCAAAGAAAGCCAACACCCACCTCATGTACCTCAGACCTGGATAAACAGAACGACCCAATCCGAGCTGGTCAGGCAGCGTTTCCTAAACTTAGACCTTATATTAAAGCAACTCCAGTTCTACAAGTCACCGGTCAGTGGCCAAGTATCGTCACGGAGGCCAAAGTCACCAAAGGTAGAAATGAAGAGGAAAAACTTCTAACAAGAAAAATCCCTTCGCTGTAATTACCATTAGCAATGCAGCATGACAGAGAGAGATAAACACGCGTGCACCTACACAAATAAGGAGCTTGGGAACACAAAGTAATTACTTTGATTTTCTTCCCACCGACATTCAGAAGTTATTAGTCTCAAGAAAGCACATATCAGCAGAAGACTGTCACCTCAGGGCTAAATGAGGAATTTGTTTGTAGTTCATTTCCAGGAGAATATATCGCGGTGCTCTTCACGCAGAGTAGGACTGCGCTCTGGCCAAGGGTAACAGCCAAAAACACGTCCTCAAAAATGTTTATTCCCATCTTCCTGAGCTGGTGTCCCTGGAAATGTGACTGCTGGTTTCTGCTGGCTGAGAAGTTCACCTCCATTGATTGTTTCACTAATACACCCAGAACCAAGCAAAGGAAGTCAATGAAGCCTCTCCGCTTTTCAGTCCATTTCCAGTGTAGAAAAATTGAATTAATCTCTTTACTCAGAGCAACTCAGACATCCACATCCCGGCCAGGAAAATCATTACAGCGGCCACTAAAACCTGTATTTTTAAAGGTTACAGTGCGAAGATTAAAAGCGCCTCCGGGAAAAAATGAAATGGCTGATCAAAATAAACCGTTGAGTCAACAGTGGAAAGCCCGGGCAGGGCTGGCGCCTTCCAGCACCAAACGGTATTTTAAGATGCTTCCTCTGCTACACGGAGCGACACTGATGAAGAGTGGATGCTACGTGATTTCACACATGGCAGCGTGCTGGGAACTGCCAAGTGAATTCGGTCCCCTAATCCGGTTAATGCGGGGCTGCTATTGGGCGTAAAAAACCGTTGAGGGCACTTACAGATTGATCCACCCACCTGCAAAGTCACCTCCTGACCCCAGACAGCGAGGAGGGCTCGTCCTGCCTAGTGACAGACGTCTGCCGCGGATAATTCCACCTGAGCAGGTCGCCTCTGCTCCCCGATCCTCGTGAGAAAGCAACGGGCGCTCCCAGGAGGCCCTTCGCCTCACTTCAAAGAAAACTCAAACCCATTCAGCAGATCGCACCCTAATCAGGCTCCCTCCTCACGACGTGCTCCACGGGAACTGAGGGCGACCAGCTCCGAGGGAGACGTGACCGCGGCGGACCTCTGGTTACAGAGCAAGTGTTCACCGGTTCGACGCACGTATCTGATAGCTAAACTCAGGCTCCAATACTTTGCCAGACTCGAGCGCGTGTTCTGCGGGCTGCCGCGGCCCGTGTGTCTGCGAAATGCCTGGTGTGTGTTGTAATTCCGAAGCCAGCAAACCGCCTCCTTGAGGGATTTGTCATCCGTGGGGTCACCAAAGGAAGGGGAGTGACGTGCTGCCGTTACCCGCTGGCTCAGCCGCTTCCTTTCCATCCACACGTGCTCAAGCGCTCCCACTACTGAAGGACAAACGGGAGAAACGTCATCCCCCACGAGCCGGGCTCTTGGCCGCCGCACATCGGGCACAGCACATCGGGGCGTTTTGGAGCTCTTCGCTAACGCAGGAACCAGCCGCAGCCGCGGCGTTACCCAGATACACGCGATGGGCGAGAAACCTGCTACTCAGCGAACCCGAGAACAAAAGTGGTCCATCCTTAGGCTGGACCGAGGCCAAACAGCTCAAAGATGATGCGGGAAGAGCAGTGACTTCTCCTCCTGCCTCCCCTCTGCTCCCACCTCGAGCAATCCCCTTCCTCACCCTGATGTCTTATCGCAACTTGAGATAAAGTTCCGTTTTCAGGAACGCTATCATTTCAGAGCCTCACAGCTCCTGTCCGTGTCTGTTCCCTCTCCTTCGGCTGTGCCAGCACGGCTGTCTGCAGGGCCCGCTGGGACCCAGACCGGGGAGCTGATCCTGCCAAAAAAGAGAAAAAGCCGACGCGAGACACAAAACGTAGCCCTTCCCCCTAAGCGGCAGCGTTTCCCCGCTCTAATTTCCCGCGTCGCATCAGAGCCCGCTGGGCAAAGGACGAGAAGAGGGAGGGGGTGTTCGCCGAGGCGCTGGCCCTGCGTGCAAGCACAGTCCCGAATTCTCACTGAGCCTTCGGAGGCGGATGCTGCTCTCCTCCCGCAGGACGGCAAGAGCTGCTGGTCTTTCGGTGCGTGCCGGCCGTGTGTTGCTGCGGAGCGAATAAAACACAGGATGTTTTGGAGGTCGTTTTCCAGATGAGGCAGATAAAGCACCCAGTGCTGTTCTAGGGAGCATTTCAGACCTCTCCAAACCAGGAGCGTTTGGGTCTGCTCCCGTCCGATGTCCATCGGGATGTCCACAGGTGGGAGAGACAAAGCCCTTCCAGCAGCTGATTTAACTGACCTACTTGGGGTGTGTTGATCCTGCAGAAAGGGACAGGGCTGAAAGGACCCAGGTGACAGAAGGGTGGCCGCAGCACAGCCCTCCTACAGATTATCCGGGGAATAAATTCACCCTCTGCAGTCACTGGCAGTGAATTAAAAGGAATTTTAAGCCTTCAGACTTCAGGAGAGAGACTTCAGCAGGAGACAGCTCAAAGACCTCATCTCCAAATGCACCAGGACACATCGAGCTCCACGAGGAAGTCTGGTTTTGTGGCAAAGAAAAAATATCTGGAGAGGATGGTCATGGCTCAGCAAGAAGAGTGTAATTCCTGGCCTTGGGAAGGCTTCCCCTTCCAAAATGACGAAGCTGGGATGGCAAGAGGTGGCTTCCAAGTCCTGGGGGAACACCCCTTGCTCTGGTGAGATGACCTGAGAACCATTTTCAGGCTTCAGGACAGGGGTTGTTGCCTTTCCCGTTCACCACAGGCCAGCGATTCAAAGACGAAGACTGGCCAAACTCCTCCCTCAACACCCATGGAGGTAAAGCTTAGATCCAAACTTCACCAACATCTTATCCTGGAGAACTGAGGAAAGGACAAGGAGAACCTTGCGTTTCCCAGCTCTGCAAGGAGATGGAGTGTAAGCACGAGTCTGAGAACAGCTAGTTTGGGCACAGACAGGGTAAGGAATGCTTGACCCACAGTGAACTGGGAACCACCTCAGATCTCCAGTCTTGGGCATCAAGGTGAACTACCTGAGAATACTTCGTTCTCCAGTGTTGTCTCCATAAATATCATAGAATCACAGAATGGTTTGGGTTGGAAGGGACTTTAAAGATCATCTGGTTCCACTCTGCTGCCACTGGCAGAGAAGCCATAAAGCTTTTGAGCTGGTCAGAGGAATTGAGACCTTTCCCAACACACGAATGGTTGGTAGGACCTGGTGTTAAAGTGTCGGGTGGATATCTTGACAGGAGACCTGATTCTCAGCACTGCTCTTACTTCACCAACTCAACGAGCTCTTTGGTTTCTCCCTGCTTGGTTGTGATCAACCAAATGAACTACGTGGGATATTTCTCCATGGAGATGAGCAGACCAGTGATTTGGGTTTCCCCAGATCGGTCACCTCTTCCAAAAACCCCTCTTGTTTCTGGGCTGAGGAGCTGGGCAGCTCCAGCAAAGGACATGACCGCGCTATGGCTTCCAGAAGCTCATGCAGGACTGCAGAAGCTGAACGTTTGGGAAGTCTCAAGCAGGCACCTTGCTGTGAATGTACCGTAACGCAGAGAGCAGTCAGAAAGCCCAAGAAGTGCTCTGTGAAACGTCGTGAAGTCATACATTGGTGTCCTACTAAAACTCGCGGCAGCTGCAGATTTAACTGGAAATTAAACTACATGGATGGGTGGTTTGCTCCAGCGGAGTTTTAATGAGTCCGTAACTGGGCAGCTGTTTGGGATGCACGAGGCATCACCCAGCAGCACCCGTCTGGTGAAGGACCGTACGGGTCCCCCAAAGCACATGGGGGAAGCAAAGGGAGGAAGAGGAGGGAGGGGGCATCAAGCTGAGGGGTGTATTTTAATCCTCGGTGGTTGGGATTTTTGGTTAATGCAGTGAAACCGCTAATTACAGCTAATTAAACCTGCACTGAGATCAAAGCTCAGCAGAAACTACAGGGGGGAGAAAACAAGAGAGAAAAGAAAGGGAAAGAAAATACGGATTTTGCTGTAACCGAGTCCTTAATTGAAAACTAAAGCAGCTTTGTTAATTAAAAGCAGCAAAACCAAAATGAGGGCATGCTCCACAGACACACAACATGAGTCCAGCATCGCGAGGGAGGTAACGCGCATTTCCCACGCTGCCAGCAAAGAGCAGCTTTTCTTCTAGAGCCTGTTCTGCTTCCGGCTCCTCTGTAGGGAAGAGTCTCCCTCGGATCCACTCTGCAAAGCGCTGGCGACTTTCACCTCCCACTGCACTGAGGACCTTGGGCTCCCAAGTGGAGGGAGAGGAATTCTCTCTAACACATTCACAGTTTTTCCCACCAACACCGGGTCAAGAGGGTGTGGGTCAGTGAGCAGCACGTCTGCACCAGGGTACCAAACCCACCCACCGGTAGCTTGCAGTATCCTTTCCAGTGGACTGTTCCATCTGCTTTTGAATCTCCCAAGTGCTCTGGAGGATACGTGAGTTACAGGGCCTGGAACCCCAAGTTGTCCCCTCAACCAGCGTGGGTTTTACTCAAACGGAATGATCTTAAACACCCCAAATTTTCTCCCGGCTTGAGTGCAGCCCCAAGGGAGAACATCTGACAGACCTTCCTCATCCAGTTCCGAAGCACAGAGGAAGCAGCAGAGGAGCATCACAGGAGCCCTGCAGAGACCCCTGAGAGCAGAAGAGCTGCTGCCAGGGAACGAAGGGGATCCAGGTCAGGACCTGTTGGACCTGGGGTTCAACACACACAAGTCAAGCATCAAGAACGGCTCTCAGAGGAGGATTCCCTTGACCAGCTACATCCTCAGGCAACCTGGGCAGCCAGGCAGCAAAGGCAGCCCTCCTGTTTCTGTATTTGTCAAGAAAATCAGAAAGAGAAAGAATATTTGGCAATGAAAAAGACTTCTTTCAGTGCACTGGGATGTCTAAGGGATCCCTGAAGCACACTGGCTTCCCCTTCTCTCTGCAGCACCCAGTAGATGGCAGCAAGTTATTGCTTATTCCTCCTGCCTGGGACAGCCTTGCCCCTTAGGCAACAGGCACAAATCTCTCCTGCCCCTTTATAATCAAACAAAAAAAAAATACCCTGCCTGCCGGGCAGAGCAGGAGAGGAGCCCTGAGTGCTGGGCATCCGAACCAGACCCGCGCCCTGAAATAAAGCACCCTCTGAAATCCCTCTGCTGCCGTTCGGAGATTGCTCCCTGTGGTATTTTCCAACTCTCCCCATGCAAGAATCAGAGCCGGGTAGGACAACGCTGCCACCTCCATGGATGTCTGTGCTGAAAATTCTAGCACAAGGGCACCTCTGCCTCTTGTCACCGACTGAGCTAGTCCTAAACCCGGAGGGTCCAAATCCACTCTGCTGCTGATTCACTCGAACTTACAAGCAAAAGTAGAGTGTTTATTTGGGGCCGGAGCAGAGGCAGATCTGCTGCTTCCCAAACCCATGCTGGTCTCTTCCCATCACACCGTGTGGCCCTGTGCAGACATCTCAGCACCTTGTCCTTGGAATCCAACCCAACCTATGATGCAGCACTTAGAAGCAATGCTCAAGCTCCAGCTGCATCCTCCTTCATCCATACTCCTTCCCTCCCCACCTAAACGAAGACGGGTTTGGGGTAAAGGGTGTGTTCCCAGGACCCATTTAGGGTAACTGGTGTTAATTGTAACTGCTTCCTACAAACACCTTGGCAGTTCTCACTTTGGAGCCAGTAGGAGGTCTGGTTCCATTCTCTCCTGACTCCACAGCTGGCTGTATGGGTGGAGGGAAGGAGTTTGCCCTGACAATGTAAGAATATAAGCAAGTACACGTACATCACAGCCCCATGGGTGTCGCCGGGAGAGCACAGGCGCAGAGGAACAAGGTCAGAGCAGCAGCTGTGTTTTGCTGCGGAGTAGAAGCGAAGTTCATTCTCTTTTGTGCACGATAAAATTTCAAGGAGCCCTTGTATTCGATAGATCTGATCACAGGTGTCTAACTACATCTCAAGGGTTTATTCATGGCCAAGCTACGGCATGCTGATGGCTTCTCCCCATGCCTTCTCCGGAGCGGCCAGGATCCACCGGCAGTGACGACGTAGATGCCACATCTACTAGAAAGACATGGTCAAAGCCAAGGGCCTTGGTAACATCTTCAGCAGCAGGAGAAGAGATTCCTGGTCCCCACGAGATGGATGGTCACTGCCACTGCTACCTAGAACGGCAGCAGCAGGGAAACCTCCAATCCAACTCCAAGGTGTACAGACACCTCTGGTTTTCTATGCTGCAAACCACTGAAGGGATGAAGGACACTTTCAGACCCAATAACCACAAGTAGCACCTCTCAAAAACCTTTATCTCAGAGGTCAAAATGACACTGTGTTGTATGAAATGTTCACATTTAATCACTGGTCTCTCCCTTACCCCGGCAACCACCTCGATTAACTTCCAAGAATAAGGCAGTTTTATCACTGCTGTACATCTGAGAAAGCTTTTTTTTTTCCCCAATGAAAAATAAACATCTAAGAATCGTACAATCATTTTTGTTGGAAAAGACCTTTGAGATCATCGAGTCCAACCAAGTTGGATGATGGTCCAAGAGTTAATGATATTTTATTTAAGGATAAGTCTGACACAGAATTTTATCCGTCTAAAGCCATGAATCTCATTTTGTGTCTCAAAATTCCAAAATCTGGAGCTATTTGGAACTCACGCTCAGTCCCGGACTTTGCACATGGGAAGAAAATACTGCTTTTTCTTTACTGTAGTAGTGGATGCCCTAATGACTGACTGCACTTCTGCTGGCCTAGATACGGAGCACACCTAGAAGGGGAAACCTATTACATTTGCAGGAAATTTAGCAAACACTACAAATTCTTTTGTGACACCTCAGCAGTCAGAACCAGCCTGTTTCACCCTTGCTCCTTGTGGGTGGGGGAACTCCTTGCTAGAGCTCGCAGAACCTGGCAGGTTTTTTTTCCAGTGGAAACGGGCTCTGGCTCTGCTTTGTGATGCTCTGCTGAGAGTTCCTCTGCCCCGCTCCACCTTGAACTGAGAATCTCGAAGCAAAACTCACGTGAAACAAAATTTCGCCCTGCCATGGTACTACTCCCAAAGCAGCAAATCCTGCTGTTGCCTCCTGCAGGTTACAGGTCTTTCAAAAAAAGTGGCTTAAATGGCAAAAGCCTCGTGGGTAAAGGTTTTGCTGTGAGTCCTCCATGTGATTTTGGCTTCAGAGGAGAAAGATCTTCCCCCTCTGGCTTCCCTGGTTGAGGTTTCTGCTGCCTAAGTCACCAGGACAGACAAAGGGGATGCCCAGTGCTCTTTGAGACCCACGGAAAGCCTTCAAGAATATATCAAAAGTGAAAAATAAACCCCAAACCAAACCCAAAGTCACCAGCATGACAATTCTGGCCCTTCCTCAAATGGCCCGGTCTTCCCTGTAAGCTGGAGCACGGCGGACTTTAAGTGCATTCGCTTTCAGAAAGAGACCCCACGGGAGCTGTTCCAGAATTAACGTATGAAGAGCGATGGGATGAAGAGTGATGCACTGATCGTTAATGGTGGCCGATTGCTTCTTGAGCCCGGAGAGTCACTTCTCATGGACAAAGAAATATCAAGAGGCCAAGGGAGAAACAGGGGCAGTGAGCTGACTGTCCAGGGGAAGCGTGAGCCAGTCGGCTTCAGCTGAGGCTCAGATCCGATCTGGAGGGCGAAGAGCTCCATAACTGCCTGAGAAAATCTATTCTATTGTGTGCGTGAAAAAAAAAAAGCTGTTATGTCTTTCCCTGACCAAAGCAGCCCATGCCTTCTAATCGAGCAATCGGACTAAATGTTGAATTATTTTGCACAAGGGCAAATGCAAAGACCAGACATGGGGCAGCGGGTCCCAAGCTGAGTTAGACCCACTTCAGAAATCTCTCCAGTTCCCTGGAGAAGTGACGTAGGGAGGGAATTCACCCCAGTTACCAGGAGGTGTAGGGAAAAGGAAAAGCAGGCGAGAGGGTATTTCTCCATCAGCTCTGCCGCTGCTCCCGTACATGAAATAAGCACTTGCTCTCCGTTCCTCGTCTTTAAAAGGGCAAAGCTGACTGATAGTTAGCTACGGCACAGAGCACCTACAGATCCTGTATGGGCAATATCACGGAGGTCCAAGTCACCTGTATCCTACGCTGATGGTATTTTATGCTTTCTGGGGTGAAGTGCTATGTTTATTTTATAGTTTGAATAGACGTCGGTAACTGGAGTCCCTGGGGTGACGTGAGAAGGTGCTCGGGTAACTGTAAATTCAGGGGAGCAGGGCAGGGCTTGCATGCACGAGACGCCTTGTTTACGTAAAAGGAGAATGGGGATAATAAGCATTCAGGAGTCATCTGAAGACCAAAAGAATAAAACACACTCTCTAGATCACAGAAATCTGTCCTGAAAGGAAGTGGGGAGTGATGCAGCTAGAAAGAAACGGTGTTGAACTGATATTATGGGAGGAACTCCGCACCCCAGGTACCGCAAAGCAGCTGATGCTGCTGTGCAGAAAGCTCAGGTGTCTATGTGGAGCCCCACAGCTCCCGACGGTGGTACCCAGCAGCTCCAACGGCGCAGGAGAAAATCTATTTGCCATGTAACTCATGTATGAGAAGGGCTGGTATGTGCCTGGTGTTGTGAAAAGCGCTGGTCCGGCATACCACGCCCAGCAAGATCGGGAGTGGGGAACGTTACCTCCTCACCCTTCCCTTCAAACTTCACCTCAAATTGCGCAGCACTACGAGTCAGAGCTCCGCGGCTGTTCTTACCGCAAAGACCTCTCCAGAAAACGGGCAGCTGCGCCGTGCCAGCCTCCAACAGCGCCTGGTCAGCATTTCATTATCTGGGTGCCAGTTGCTGTCAGCACACGCTCAGGCTCTGTTCTGCCTGCCAAAAAACTGGGCTAATTTATTTAGCATTTCAACAGATCAGGGAAAAAAATCATTTAGAGAAGGAAAGATTGAATTTGGGAACTCTGTTCCTTGGACAGTTAGTAATGGATCTTTCTCCTTCCCCCTCCTCCAGGCCTCAGCATTCATAACTTCTCCATGTCAATGTTATTATGAAGAAACTAATTCAATAATGAGATCATTCCCCATATGAGAGCCCAAGTAAATGAGGCACTCACTCATCCCTACTCTCCCTTGTCTGAGGGAGTCATGCCGCTCTCCTAGTTCAGTCTCCAAGAGCAATGGCCAAATGACGACACCAAGCGTCTGTGGTGGGTCATATCCGAGCGTCACGCAAAACTCTGTCATTTGATCTACATGCCTTAATTTGCAAGTTCCAGACTCTTCCTTTGCCTTTTTCTTGGGCTCAGGTGCCCGTTGCTGAACCAGCTGCTGCCACGGAGATGAGCCAATACAGCTACTTGCGGCCAGCACCCCAGGTCCATGTGCACCGTTCAGTGATTGCTTTTACCTGTATGCTTATTCCTCAAACAATCCCCCTTTTGTGAATAAAGCAGTAAGATGGGTGAGAAACTTGCAGGGCACTGACCCCATCCAGTTTTGGTTGCATTTTGCTATTATTACTATTTTAAGAG
The DNA here is from genome assembly GCA_009769605.1 of Bucorvus abyssinicus. Classification (NCBI taxonomy): domain Eukaryota; kingdom Metazoa; phylum Chordata; class Aves; order Bucerotiformes; family Bucorvidae; genus Bucorvus; species Bucorvus abyssinicus. The sequence continues at coordinate 1,995,881 of CM020025.1, forward strand.
CAACAGAACTTGAAGTGAGACAGCATCTGGCATCCCTGAGGTTCACACACGTTGCTCCTGGGAGTTGCTAAAAGATTAACCTTTCAACAAACCAAACTATGACTTATCTGGGTATGAATCCAGGCCCCAGATTCACCCAGTTTAAGATCCACTCCAGATTTATACCCAGAAGCTTTTCCTTGCCTAGGTTTGGTCTTAGGAGAACCACACCTACAGGAAGCCCCAAGCATAGACACTTTGGTGGGACCTTCACTTCGAGCTCATGCTGAGCTCAAGTGATCCACATTGCTCTGAATGTTGCTCAACAAGGGGCAATGTGAATATTCCGATCAACCCTTCGACAGGTTTAATGATAGCCACCCAGCTGCGCGCACGACTGGCGAAACTTTCGGAAGGAGCTACCTCCGCACACGTGGACATCAAAAGAGTTACAACACGGGGCTCTCTGCTCACCTCGCAAAGTCCAGGTCAGCCTCCCGTGACATGGTGATGTTCGTCAGGTTTTGCTGGAGGATGAAGATGTTCCTACACATTTTCTTGATGCCAGATTCGCTGATGCGCTTGAAGTAGTGGGCGCCGTTGATAAGGATGCAGGAAATAAGGTGGCCCAAACCTGCAAGGGTGGTGGTGGGGGGAAACAAACAACAAAATCACAGGAGGAAGAGATTTAGTGACAATAACTAATCATAAACCCCATGAATGAGCACCGCTAAGTGGTACACGTGAACTGGAACAGGAGATAACACTGGAGACAGCCCTCAGTGTATCCCCTGTGCATTTTAGGAGGCCTTTCCTCAAGGTTTCCCTCTCTAGTAAAAATAAAAAACTGCCCCAAAATACTATGAAAACTCGAAGTAGCATTATCATCACCATCGATGTTTCTGAGGCACTTTCAGATTTATCATCAGGCTTTGCATAACGTCCCTTTCAGTCCCCCTTTCTGTCTGGGCAGAGCAATGGACCACTACTGCTCCTCCAGAAGGATAGGACTTCCATCCGTTATCAAGGGGGGTACTTCTCCCCGGTAAACTCGGTCCACGAGAGCGGAAATGAGCTGCATTTCAACGCACTTGATGCACAACCTCTCTCTGATCAGTCCTGAACAGTTTCTTGCGTCTGAATGATGTCTCCACCTTTCCTCTGCTGCTGAAGGACACGACCAGCTGCTCAGAGTCACAGCCAGCCCCAAAGTGAGGTATCCATTCATGTCACATTACAAACAGCAAAAACCTCGTCCCGATTCACTCAGTGCACGGGTCTGTCTCAGACCAAATGTCAATTTAAAGTCTCAATTAAGAAAATAACGTTCACGTACAGGCAAGCAGTATGGGGTGTACGTAAATCCCAAAACTGGGCTTAAGAGATGCCTACACTTCATGAAAACCACGCGCGGGAATTTCAACCTCATGGTTTACCGAGATGCGAACAGCCCCCACGGCTCTGTCCGGAGCCACTTCACTCTCCTCGAACAGACACAGTAGACCTGAGCTGTAAGAGGAGCTCTACAACGTGCTGGTGATCACTCAGTTTGCTATGGATTCACACAGCTCAGAGACATCTGATTCAAAAATGCTCTGTCAGTAGCTACATGGGTATGGGGGGGAAGCATACAGGTACTGAAAGCCTTCTCTAGGACCAGTGAGCAGCGGCCAAAATAAGGCTAGGCAGGCTTGCAAAGCCTTTATCCCTGCTGACATACCATACTGGGCAACGGGTACATCTCCAGTCGCTGCCTTCTCCTGACTTTGAACAATGACCACACAAAAGGACACGTATCCTGGCGTGCAGGCAAGAGAACTGCGCGTCGGCACCACAAATAAATACAGGGGAGACGAACCAAGACATGATTTATGTTTTCCAAGGTAATCACGACAGATGAGACATCAGAAGAGCTAATGTTCTCTCAATTTAATTTTAGAAATGGAATGGCTACACTTCGCGTAGGAACTGTGCCATAATAGAGCTGTGCTTGTAATATATACACATGCCCTCCGGCTTCCCGAGGAAGAACTGGCCTGCACGTACATCATCTTACTGCCTTCCTGCTCAGCATGGGCTCGTTACCCCTGTTCAGCCAGATAGGTTCAGAAACGGTGCGGAGGCAACGGGGTTTTGAGTGCCCTGTGTTTGCATGGGTCTCACTTATCCATCCGCTGTAGGCGGCAACGGTCCCACAGTCTGCCTTACCCCCCAAAAGGCATGCTGCTGAGCTTTGGGATGAGAATGAAAAATCATTTTGTAAGAACCAAACTCTAATGGTAAACGTCTGACCTTCAAAGATGTACTGGAACTTGTGCTGCTGGAGGCTGGCACTCATGGCTTCCTCGATAGCACTGATGTCCTTGTTGAGCCGGACGACAAGAGGGTCATAGTCCATGCTCTCCACGTTGGCGACGATGGCGTAGTTCCCTTGTTTAGCCAACGGGATCAGGTAGTGGAAGCAATGAACTCTGCGAGACAGAGGAGAGAGATGTTACACTGCGACAACCCTGATGTTCAAATATCGGTGGGTATGCAAAGTGGTGTCATCTTATTTTCCTTCCCACGTTCAAGCTAGTAAAAAAATAACAACAGTTTTAAGAACTGGCTGGTTATGTCTGCATTAAACACATCCTCCTCTTGCCATTGTCTCATCTTGAGAGGTGAATACAAAGACCCTTGATTAACTGATCTGACCTACATCATCCCAGTAAAGTGGCCAAGTGCTTTCACCAGGTTCTCCAGCTTCACCCATGCCGGTTCAGCAGCACTTCCACACCAGTGCTCAAGTAAGAACACCTTCTACGTACCATAGAGACCTAATAACGGTCGTAACTGGCAGAAGGGGCGAACCAGGAGACATGAAACGACCATTAGAGGACCAAGGTTGTACCTATTCCCAAGCATTTAACTGTAACTTTTTTCTTTTCTGTTCACCTGCCCGGTAGGGCTGTAGGCAACGTGCCCAACCATCATCCCTCCGTTGAAGGAGAAATTCTGAGCATTCGAATCACCTATTGGGGTTCTGCAAAAAACTGTAATTAAGTAATTTCTCCCGAACCTATAGAGCAAAGTGCTGTGTCCAGCCAAGCAGTCAGCAAAACTCCTTCCACTTTTGTAATTCCTGGGTTTCACCCATGTCACTCAACTCGGGAGGTTGGCTGCGTGCTTCTGAATGTCATCTGTCAGGGAAACACAGCCAAATCACAGCCTGGGTGAAATACCACTTGCACTAAAAGCATAACTGAGACAGAAATTTCACACCAGATGGGCCCGAACAGCGGGGAGTTGTGTTGGGGTGGGAGAAGCCATGTCCTGGCTTTCATGTCCCCTGTCCGCCTGGAAAACATCCTGGAGGTGGCCATCACAAGCAAGTTCAATTTAGGGCAGTTCCAAGCGTAAAACCATCTGTTTATACTCTTTAGTGCCTGCTCCTATATAATTCTATATAGGGCTTTTTATAGGAAAATACTGTAACAGACATTCATCCAAACCTCCACGGTTATTTATCACTGGAGAAATGGTTAATGATCTGCACGCCAACAGATTTCCCTTCAGGAAGCAGATATAAATCCAAGGAGCAGGACCCCAGTGACCACTGTCCTCAGGTCATGCCCACACGGCACCGGAGGAGGAGAAGCCCATGTAGAGCTGGTGCCAACCTGCATCTGGCAAAGCTGTGAACGAAGTGGGGTCCTAAGGGAGGAGAAAGACGAGGGGCTAATTGTGCCGCCTCAGATCCGCTTTGCTGTTTGCTGGTGTTCTCTTAGACTGCACCTGCAGCAGCAAGAGGCTGGATAAATTCCCAGGCTCTCTGCAAATGTGCTCTGAGCGCCTGCTTAAAGCACGGGGTTTCTGTGAGTGAACGGGTCCGGGGAGTTGGTGTAGGATCGCAGAGAAACCTGCTAGTGACAGCCATCAGAAGGTCTGGGCTTTTTCTCTGTGGTTGCAAACGCAGAGTGATGACTACGAGAAAGTTCCCACCCCGCTGGAGATTTTCCTCGTTGGTAGCATCGCTCCTTCTCAATCCTTTCCACTCGCTGGCACAGAGTAACGCGTGTTGGTGTACTTACAGCATCGAACTGGGGCTCCTAGAAGCCCTAGAGGTGGGCAATGGACTGCTCTAAAATGACGGCTATTTTTTTCCCCAAACTACATTTTCACTTATTTCTGCTTAACCCGAGCGTGATGGAAAGCCACTGAAGCCAGGGACCCATTCAGGCTGGCGCTCACACCACAAGTCCCGGCCCAGACCACGAGTCCGAGTTAGCTCGGGCATCACCTCGCGTTACATCGCGGCTGGAAAGCTGCTCCATTTGCATACCTTGACAATCTTCGCCTTGAATCCTTCAAACCCCAGCTCATCTGCGATGCCTGCAATCAAGCGGCCAGCAGATGATGGAGAGCAGGTTGAAGGTCTGCTGACAATAACTAATGTGTATTTTTTTTTTGAAGCTACATACCGACTTCTCCGGAGCTTTGCCTATGTACACAAGGACACAATATGGCTCAGGATGTGTCACAGCAGAACAAACCGATGATCCATCAAGTCCCATTGCCTGTCTCTGATATCCGCTTCTGTTTGATGCTTCAGAGAAAAGGGGAGCAATGGGAATACACCTGGCCCGTAAAACGCGTAAGGAAAAATGCCTTCCCGGCCCCGGAGTGGACAGCCGGCAGCCTGAAGAAAGGGATTTGCTGCCTTTGATCTTTGCAGGCAGAGTCAGAGACATCACAGAATTACCCATCCCTTTAAAAAACTCCAGCTGGTTTCCCAGTAACTATTTGAAAGAGTAGCAAGAACAGCTCCTATTCGTGATCCAAAGCGCAGCGGCTAATAAAGGTGCAGTCGCTCGTTAGACTATTAAAACATCGATGTGCGATTTTCTAAGGACAAAGCCCGCCCCAAAACGCGTTTTCCTCCATCTCTGACACAGAGGACGCAGACCTCCCTAGGAAATTCCACTTTCCGGTGTCCATCTGCCATCTGCGGCGATGGGATCTGGCATTTCTGGACTGACCGTGACGCTACGGCAGGCAACTCTATCTGTCTCAGAGGCGGTAACAGGTACCCCGGAGACAACCTAAACCTAGAGCCTCCCGAGCTCCCCCGCAACACCCGAATTCAGGGCGTTTACCTGACTTCCAGATGCAGAACCAGCAGGCAGCGGTCAGCCATCTCTTGAAAAGACCTGGCCAGCTCACTCAGGGTTTGCAGGATCTGTTCGGACGCAGGAAGGTGTTCCATGCTGGCGTGGCTGTCCTGGCCAGGAGACACAGCTAGAAGAGAAGATAGTAGAAACGTGAGACATAACCCACAGGTATCGCTCAGCTTTAGCAGCCACAGCATCTTGGCTGCTTCCATCCTAAACGCGTGTGTTCTCTCCCACCTTTGGCTGAGCAGGATCCGCTGTAATTTGGGAGTGTATGAAAGCAACAAACTGCTTCTGCAATTGATTAAACTCCAAAGTGAATCGGAGGGGTTTAATCAACCACCAGAATACATTTACTTGGGAAGACACTGCTCTGCGATGAGTATTTCTGTAGCTGCAGAATCCAGGAACATTTATCTTGCTCTGCTCGGAGTGAGAAAAGAGCTGCTCGGGAGCCAAAGCGCAGCACCGACAGGAAAGACGGTCCTTTTTGGTCACCGTAGACTTCCCCATGTAATCTCAAGTGAGTCTTTGCCTGCCCCCATCCCTTCAGAGGCATCTGGAAGGCTTTCTTCATTCTTGTTAACAAAACACAGCTCTTAAGCAGGAAAGCAATTAAAAAGCAGGCAACAGGTATAAGGTGGTCACAGAGCAACTGTTTCCCCCCCACTGAGACCTCTTTAGAAACCCACCCGGAGTTTATCCCAACCGTGAGAGCACCGTCTCTCTTGGAGAGGTGTCAGTGCAGGCATAACTCATCCCTCGTATTTTATCACAGTGCCTGAACCCTGAACCTTCTCCCCTGCAACACAGATTGCTGCCACTCGAGCTAAAGAAGGAGCTTCACTAACAGGAGTAACACGCTGTTATCACATACTCCACCTTAATTAGAGGAAGCGTATCCCAACCATCTGAGTTCAAGCCCTTGTTCAAGCAGCACTTTAGCCACGACTTCCTGCGCTGGGTGATTAGCGATGTTTGAAATCAGGCAGCCCCGCTTTGACAACTCCCACTTGAATTAAATAATGGGATTCCAAGGGATCTCCTGGATCACCAAGTCCAGTCCTCACAAGCCCTGTGTCCCATGGCCTTGAGTAAAAACTTGCGTGTCCTATTAGAAGTTGCGCAGACTTCTACCCTGGCTGGCTCCTTCTCAACACCACTTCCCTAAGAGGGAAGTTAAAAGTCTGGGATCTAATTTCCAGGCTAAACTTATTCACTGATGTTTGACGTATGGTTCTTCATACACCAGCGTTATTCTTTGCCCTACAGAGTTCTCCATCCCTGGATCCCTCGTCACAGAACCACAGAATCATTTAGGTCGGGCCAGGGCTCCCTCACCCTCACAGCAAACAAGGTTCTCCTCATGGTCAGGTGGAACTTCCCGTGTTCCAGTGTGTGCCCGTTGCCCCTTGTCCTGTCACTGGGCACCTCTGGGCAGAGCCTGGCCCCTCCTCCTGACCCCCCTTGAGCTCTTGATCCCATTGAGGAGGTCGCCTCTCCGGCTGCTCTTCTGCAGCTGAACAGCCCCAGGCTCTCAGCCTTTCCTCAGCACAGAGATGCTCCAGTCTGCACCAGTTACACGATAAACAGCCAGACACCAACACAACTCTGCAAAGAAAGGATTTGTCCATCACCAAGGAACTGTTGACAATAAACTTTCATTTTGATGGGGACTGATTAAGTAAATGTCACCTGCCGCTGTTTGTACAGCCAAAGACCTGCTTCGAAAGAGGAACCTACGCCGAGCTTTGGATTCGCTCCTGAAGTTAAATACACCTTCGGATCTAGTCCGAAAAGGACAAGGAAAAAAAAAAAAAAGGAGGAGGAGATAAAATGTGCTGTGAATTACAACAGAGAAAAGCGTGCAGGGATGATGCTGTGTACAACACAGCTCCTGGAAGTGGCCTCCTTCAGCAGCTCCTGCAATCCCAGCAGTATTTATGAAGGGTTTTTAATCAAGGAACATGGTGGAGGAATTCATAGCCTGGCAAATACTACTGAAAATAATTAACTGGCCTGGAGCACGAGAGAAAAGAAAGAGGGAAATGAGGGCGACAATCCCCAGGGTGAAGGAGCACAACAAAGATGGTCCCTCCCTAGCACCGCCCGACACTTCTCCGAGCCTCGCCCTGCTCACTGAGGTCTCCCCCGCAAGGCAAACGAAACCACCAGCGAGGGGGTGATGGGCTTATTTACCCAGCCTCTGGTTTCCAGACAACGGGGTTCAGAGGTGACCCTCCGGAGGCGCTTTGGGAGAGCTGTTTGTCCAGCTGCCACCCACCTTTCAGCTACGAGACCTCCAAGTGACGTTTGTTTTCCTGGATGGGGGGAGAACTTTGGGATCACGCAGGGTCAGGTCCAAGGGTGCTTATTGGCCACTGTAGAAAGCAGAAAACCTCACCTTTATTATGGGGAAAAAACCCATCTATTTTTAGGCTAAAATCCTACATTTTGAGAAGTTTCCCTCACTCCCGGAGACGAACTCACTGCAAGAATCACCTCTCTAGCCGTGCTGGGGCTGCAGCGTCGGGTTCGATCTTGCCCTGCACGCTCCAGCGATGCCTCCCTGCAAGCGGCGGAGATGGATGGACCCATCATCCAAACAGCAAGAGTCAGCTCATTTCTGCAGTGAAGAGATACACGCACCATTTTTCTGCTCTCCAGAATTCATTTACAGCAATTTAAGTGAACCTGTAATTATATTTGTCAAGGGGAGATAAGAGGAGGAGGGAGACGGGGACAATCTGCTCCTTATTTAAAGCCGGAGCATGGAAGTGCTGGGTGCTCAGAGCCCCCGCGGTGGGAGGTAGGGTCTGGTGCTGGCTTGGGGGGATTCATACCTACTTCTCCCATGCACGATGAGCACATGGAAGTGTACTTTTGCTTTTCGAGACCAAAGGACCTTCAGAGCCCATCAATTTTCCTTCCTCCTTCTTTGGACCATTTCACAGCCAATGAGAAAACCCCATTTCTTTGAGTCTTACTCAAGATGGTTTTACTCCACGATCCTTGGCAACACAAACCCACAGAAGGAGCTGTAACAGCAAAAAATAATCAGAGCCTGAATTATTAAGGGGCCTTGAATAAAACCATAACTTGGAGCTGGCTGTGGAGTTGACCAGTTCTTTGGGCAAAGGGTGACCCTGCGTTACCTGGCCAGTCAACCCACCAGAGCACACTCTGAGCTTAAAGAGAGAGAGATCTCCAACTGAAACGCTGCAAAAGCAAACCAGCAGATAAGCAGCCACCCACTTCTTCTTCCCCTTCTCCTCCTTCATAACCCGTTTACAGGAAGCTGAACATGAGCTCTCCCGGCCAACAAAATACCCAACGGTTGGGTAGGCAGTGGCCAACATCTTGCTGCCGTGGCCCTTACCATCCTGCAGCCTTAACAGATGAGTTTTGTTCGTTTTCAGTGAGGTTCCCGTGCTGCTGGGTAACCGTTACCATTTAGTTTGGGATTTTTTCTAGCTTGCTGTAAGCACAGCCAAGATATTTCACCCCAAGGAGGAGAAATGTTTCATTCCAGCCAACCTGAGAAAAATAAACTTAACACACTCGTTGTCACCAATGATTTCCATCATTTTGCGATTCAATGTGACGCTGGTGCCTCCTGACAGATTGTGCCTTGTAAATCGATGGATGTAAATTACCAGCCCTCTGGAATATTAAACAAAACCTGCCGCGGTGCCCATAAACAAACCTCTGGAACCAATCAAGGTCTACAATAGCGCGTCCTGCCCACTCCCAGCTTGAGCAGAGTGACTGCTAACGGCTCTGAATGATTTAATAGCGCAAGGAGAAAAATCAATCTGAGGTTCCAGGCTCTGCCTCGGCTCGGTGCAACCTGAACCTGAGAAATGAACCTCCAACGTGCCCGGGCTTTGCATAGCACGACACACATCTGCTTTCCAGGGGAAAGGCTCGCAGAGGAATTTTACAACTCTGCTGGGGAAAAGAACCCTCTTATGTGGAAAAGAGCTGCAGTATGAAACACTCGCTGAGCCCCACAGGTACCGCTAGGGACCAGTTCACAGCTTCTTAAATTGTGATTTCTTACTCCCTTCCTCTCCAGAAGAGGAAGCTCCAAAACAACTGTAAATACACACGTGCAGAAGGAAATTTGTTACAGACTCTGCCTTTGGAGGCCCAGGGTTAACTCCTCTCTCTGCTGGAGACTCTCATGCACCACTTTCTCCTTCTATGCTTTAGTCCCCAGCGTGTAAAACCTGGACAACGTGTTTTTATCCATCACTGCCATTCACGGCTGACTCTGAGCTCTCCACGTCTCCTGCTCCCGCAGCTCTCGGCATCACGAGGCGACGATGTCACCAGGAGACAAACCCGCTGCTCTAACGCCACCGAGAAAGAAGAATGTCTGGTTATTTAAAGGAAAAAGCACTGGGTGAGGTTGGGAGGAATTAGATAAGTGATCACGGGGGGTTTTTTTAAAGAGAAGGGGGCACATTAGATGCACAGTCAAGGACCTCCTTGGGCAAGGTTTCTAAGGAGGACGTATGCCTGGAGACCTCTGTCTTCTGAAGCCAAACAGCAGGAGGAAACTAATTTTTTTTTAAATATGTCACCATTAAAAAAATCACCTGTTTCTGTTACGCCACGGTCTGTCAACCTGGGCCAGAGCCGAGCAAAGGAAAGCTGCTGCTGCGGCGATGCTGGCGAGCAAGGGCTTTGCAGGGCGACAGGACCGTCACCGGGGTGCCCACAGCCCCGCCGAAAGGTGACGCGAGTGGCATGGGGCAGCACCTCCCCGTAGCTGTACGGAGATGGCTGCGCTTGGCCGCAGGAGCTGGGAGGTGTGTTAGAACGTGGTGGAGATGAAGAAGCCCAAATAACCAACGAGAACCAGACAAGGCAAATCAACTCAAATGATTTTCTGCCTGTGGAAATAAATACCAGGACTCCGCTCTCAAGCCGCTTTTCTTTCCGTGGTTACACATCTTTCCTCCCACTTTGATCTCTTACCGCTCCCCAGATGTCGTCTCGATCTAATTTAGAGTGTAAGCTCTCCGAGGAGCAAGGGCCTTCTCTTTTGGTCCTCTTGGGAAGCGCTCTGCACCTGCAGTGCTCGAGCAATAATGGACAACAACAACTATATGCAACCCATATGGCCGCTTGGAGCGGCTTCTGGCTGCAGGAGCATGATTTGCAGCTCTAAGGCATGCATCACCCACTGCCTACCTCTGAAGTGGTCTGTTTGGGGATGGCAGAGCTGCAGCCGGGTAGAAAAGGACTGGAATGAGCCGTAAAACCTGGACCTGGATTTTGATTCGCACAAAGTTCATGAGTTTCATTTCAGAGCTACAGGAATTCAAGAACCAAAGCTAGATTTTGGGGTTGACACCTTCCCTCTTCCTCCTCCGAAGTGTCAGCCTTTGGGTTTCTTACACACGGCAGGATACTTAACGTTTAGTTATGCCGATATTGTTGCATTGCTCCTTTCAACCTATTTATAGATTATAAATATTAAGAAAAAAATCAGTAACAGCAACGACATCTCCCAAGACTTCCATGATCACAGAATGGTTTGGATCGGAGGGGACCTTTAAAGGTCACCTAGTCCACCCTCCCATGTATCTGGCATCTAACACTTTGATTTTTGATGTCAGCTGTCTTCCTCACATAGGCTCCAAACCGAAAGGCAGTTCCTTAAGCCATGCGGCTGGCAAGGACGCTGGCTCTGCCCATCAGTGCTCCGACCTTCCCTTCCACAATGAGGGGTTAGATTGACTCTTGACTCCGAGCTGAGCTTGTCCCTGCAGACACTTGTTTGCCCAGACGCTTGTCTCTACAGACAAACGCGGAAGATGATGAGCAGAGGTGATGACAGCCAGCGGCTACCTAAGCCAAACAGCGAGTCTCCCACGCAGTGACCACAACCCTCCTCTTTGACCTTGACCCCTGCAAAGCTCTGAGATATGGAGAACATTTACCACGCACACGTAGGCTGGGCGCAGAGCTGACCGTATCGATTGCTAAGAGGAACGCAGGGGAGAACAGGGATTCTCGTTAAAACAGAACAAATGCCACGAAAGGACATACTTGAAGAGGTCGGGATCTTTCAAACAAGGGATGTGAGCATGGAATTATCATCTCAATGCTCAGCACTGGTCCGGCTCATCTTTTACTGGGATCAACGGTAAAACCACTCGCTGCTGCTCAAGGGGCAAAGTTATGCCAACACTGAAAGGACAAGCAGCAGTAAAGAGAAAGCAAGCTCAGGGAAAGCTTCTCATTAATATTACTCATAGCAAATTACTACTAATGAGTCCTGTTCTCTACTAGAGGCAACCGGGACCATATACTTAAGAAAGGCATTTTCCTTTGCAAATCCCCTAGAGGTTCTGATGAGGACGGAGAAGAAAGGAGAACTCGTGCCCAAAACCCATGAAAAGCAAGACAAAACTGAAGGCTGGCGCTGAGAGCTTCCTTCCAGGCCTCTCCGCCCTTCGCCCCATGTTAAAATTCCAGAGCGGGCGAGGGGACAAGGCAGCGTGCTGGAAAAAAGCATCGCGACCTCGTTTGCGCTGAGCGGTGCCCAGCAGGCTGGGCTGCGGTCCCCATCAGTTCAGCAAACACTAATGATGAGGAGAGCACAGACTGTCACCGGTGATAAAGAACAGGCTAAACACTCGATTAGTTTTTCATTTTGTGAATTAATGTTTTTTATGGCGTGTGTACACTCGCTAGTTAATGAATTGTCTCGTTAGAGCTGCCTGCGGAGCTCCTCGTCCGCCTCTGCTGGCAGGCATAAATTTCACAAGGAAATTAGCACTTTTAAAAAGGCAATAACTCCTCTAGAAGTGGTTTGTTTTCCATTACTTTCTGAAAATACGCAGCCTCGGGAAAGGGATTATCAGGGGAAAAAAAAAAAGGTGTCTCCGAGCTAGAGAGGCAGGGCAAAACGTGTGGTGGGAGGTTCTAGCTCCGTCGTACAAAAACCCACCGGAGGCTTTGGTTGCTCAACGCTTGTTTAAGCGCTTTGCATTCAAGTCTGGAAAAGGCTTGGAAAAAAGCCCCAAAGCTCTTGGTTAATTTACAAAACTCTGCAGGGCAGGTTTTTTCACTGAAGGAAGTGAAATTGGGCAGGTGCAGCTAAGAGCCATCACAGTTGAAAGCTTTCTATACGGAAGATCTCTTTGACAAGCCCAGGGTTTGCTGTTCCAGTGCTCCTCAACTATGAAAACTCTGTGTTAAACCGTCCTGTTTTCAGTAATTTATAATGTAACCTTCCCCGTCCCCACCCCTCAGAAATATCATTTCCTGGGCTGAATTCTACTAGCGACTTGATTTAGAAAGCTCAGTAAAAACCCACTCATCTGCTTTTGAGTTACGAAAGTATTTTATTTCCCACCTGTTTGGTGCTTCCCATCCTTTTCTGTGTTTGGTTAGCCAAAACCAGCCATGTGCTTCACCTGCTCTTCATTAAAGACAGAGCGAAATCACAGCTCCGGTAAGTCAACGGAGACATCTCCATCAATCTACACAGAGCCACAGGTTCACCCCAAAACCGATTTCTTTACCCGTTTGTCACTGGTTTCAATAGGCAGAGAAACCTTTTAAAAATTGTCAACATCTGTAAATAAATGAGCAAAAAGGCGTGGAAGGAAAACAGAAAACCTCAAGGCCAGCTGATTTTCAGAAGGTGTCGTGTCCTTAGAGCTGATGGATATGACTTTAGCTCAACTGTTAATAAAGAACGCTTCTCAGCATTCAGGATAAACACAATGTACCTATCCCCAAAGTAATGACATGTCAATGGTACGTGACCCAGAGTACGCCGGTTCCACCATTGTCTAACAAGTGTCTGGCAGGAACGCTGGGTATTTGTGAAAATCACAGAAAAGTTGCCATCAACGTGTGAATTGAGGCAGAGAACAAGACATTTATGTACCAACCTCATGGAATACTGTCCACACCGCTGTTAGGACCTGTCCTACGTGCATTGAAAGGATTGATTTTTTTGGCAGCTAAAAGAATAAGATGAGCTTTGGCCATGCACTTGGATTGCTAGAAAAAGAACCAACCAAACCCCAAACCTACAAAGAGCTGCCAACCTGCACATAAGGCTTCCTCAGAACTAGACAAAAAATACCAGTAATTGGTATCAGGACACTTACAAAGCAGCCTTGAACTAAAAACTGAGGGCTCAAACGTTTTGTTAAGGGACTGGTCAACGGGGCCAGGAAAGGGGGTGATGCTCCAAACCATCTGAGATTCCACGCAACTTCCAAGCACAATTTTAACTTTTTTCTTTCTTTCCTCAGAGTCCTCCATGATTTTGAGCTGCATCTTGCCAATAAATGCCCTCAAACCTTCTGGGTAGAAGATGTCCTGAGAGGGACGTATTTCTAAACAGACCTTAAACCTCCCAGTCTGTCGGACTCACTGGAGAGCAAGGAACAGAAGTCCTGAAGTCAGTTGGCGTCCTGATGCCCAAGAGCAAAACTGCTCTTCTTTGGAAGAGGCAGGACAAGGTGAAGGGAGTGTAAGTTAAGTAGATACCTTAAGGATCCTTTTTTTGACTGTTGACAATTACGGTCAGAAGTGGTTTGAGGGCTCTCTGGTTTTAATAGATTGGTTTGCAAGCAAGAGGAGGAGCAGCAGAAGACAAACGAGAATCGATGAGTCTTGTCCAGGAGGATATAGAGGAAGGTTTGAATCTGAATATCCATGGGAACTACAAAGGGTTTTCAAACATAGCCTGAAGAATGGGAAACACACAGAATCCACTCACAGGAAAAGAGACAAGCACAAAGATGACCTTGATGTCAGCAGGAACATTAGTTACGTTCTGCATCAGCTGCATCAAACTCATAGTCTGACTTCCCCACAATTCTTGCTTATTTAAGAGTCATTTCCCCCACGTCCCATACAAATACAGAAGCTGGTTAGATCAGAGTGATCCCATAGCCCACGTACTGTGACAAAGTGACTCAGTGGTGATGTCAACGACTGACCATACTTCAGAGTCCGGTCACCTGGTTCGGAAGAGGATTTTGCCCCTTCCCCAGTACGGTAAGCTGTCACCTCTAGCAAACCAAGGAGAAGCAGGTGGACTTACCGCTATTCGTCTGACACCAGTGAGACATTTTCTTCAGAGGAGATAAACAGATCCGAATGCACTGAACCAACTGGAGAGGACAGCAGGGTCTTCGGAGTTATTCCCACAAGAACCTTGATTGGCTGCTAGTACTCCTGAGGGATCCTAGTTGTAAAATGTTTTGGAAGCACCGCTAATTAGGTCACTTATTTACATGACAATCCCCCTCGTTTAAGGCTGGTGGGTGGGAGGAAAGAAAGATGGAACAAGAGTAATTAGTGTAATCATGACAGTGCTGACCCCACCGCACCAGATCAATGCCGGGACTGCGTCACCGTGGTGCGCCGATGGTGTGAGAGAAAGAACCATAAATGCTGAGCGTCCGGGTCAGAACAACAACGGCTCATTTTCTAACCATTAAATATCTGATGTAGAGCATTGAGGCTGGGGAAAGGTGCAACCACTAACCCATAAGAACAGCTTCGCTGCAGACATTCAAGGGAAAAAAAGGCACTGAAAAGTGCTAGGAGGTGTCTTTGACAAGAAAACAAGAGCTTTAAGTTGGCTGATGACTGTGTGGTTTCTTTCCTTGGGATCCAGCAAAGCAGACCCTTACTTAAGCTATGAAATTTTATCACTGCTATTATAAAACAAACCAAAAGAATCTCTTAATGCCCAGGTTTACCAAAAGAGCCATTTTGTCTTCACGAGGTCAGCAGTTCTCTGCTGGTCTTGAAGGTTAGTCTTAACACTTTGTCATCCCAAACAAATTTTCCATGGTTTTAGTCCTCCAAAAGCCAACTCGGCTAAGACGGCCCCAGCTGGACTCTTGTCCACTGCCTGAATTGCTCTGCTCAGCTCTTGGTCAGCTTCAGTTGGTGTTAAGAGACCAACGGACACAGCTTTGCTTTTGGATCCCATTTTGATAAGTGAAGTCAATCCATTCAATCGGGAGGCTCTTTGGGACACATCCATAGCGCTGCTGATGGCTCTTGCAGTCACTGATAAAAGGCTCACAAATGCTCTAAGTCAGGATACCGATGGATACTCAATATTTCCTCTCCAAACATCTGAAAGGCCTCTGCATTCTGACACTGGTTCAGGATGGAGTAACTCCAGGTGACACGACATACCTGCTGGACCCGAGGTCTAAATATCAGCTAGGAGTCTAGTCTAGTCAACAAGTGTAAATCTATTTGTAGCTTCTATTAAAACTAAAATGGCGATTAATTAGCAGATGATTCCAGATGGTTGGGTTTGGACTTGATAGATCCACGTTTTACCGTAGCTGAGGGTGGCAAAGCCCTCCTGTTCTTGTTCAAGGGGAGACCCACTTGGAGAAACGCATGACTTGAGGCAGATACCTTGTTTCTTGATTAAATACCAGCCCCAAGTACGCTGTGAACAATGGTGGGGTTTGTAGCAGCAAGGAGACGGCATTGGTCATCTCTGCAGCATCCCAGAGATGTCAGCGCAGGAACAGGCTGAGCCATGGGATTGACAGGAGGGAGCTGGGTGGATCTGCGCCACGGTGATGTAGATAAGATGCCCAAGAAGACCTTTTCCTTTTGGCTTCCTCTGGTTCTCCTCTGAACCAACCAGATCTAAATGAAGACATCTAACATCATTTTGAACCATCCATTCCCAGGCCAAAATAACAGATGCTACCCAGGTGCAGGGCTTGACATCTTGAGCTTACGGCAGGACTACCCACATTCCCGTAAGTTGTGGTCAGCTCAGGGCGTGGACAGAGTGAACTTGTGTTCACCTATAAAACACCCCGTAGGCACAAACTGAACCAACACGATCCCGATCAAACAGTCTGCAGGGCAGAGGCGGAAAGGGATCGCCCCTGGACACTGCATCTCCGTTCAGATGATGCGTGCGCAGCTATGAGGTGGAAAAAGACACGGTGGATGACGGTACTGTGAAGGCGCAGAGCGCCTGGGCAGGGGACCCGGCCACGGTTTGAGCACTGGCAGAAAAGCACCAGTGATGTGAGACTGCTGAAGGAGCTAAACTGGAGAGCTGTCACTTACCCTAAGTTATAGTGAAGCAACAGGAATTCGTTGAGTAACACAAGCCCTCAAGGTTCACCTCAGTTAATGGCAGGCGTTCTGCGTTTGTTAGAAATTTGCAGCTTTTTCTGTTGTAGAAAGAAACGTACTTTGGTTGCAATAACAAAGCCACAGCATTCACCAAGTCCTTCTCCCGCGAGACGGTCAGGCACGTGTCGATCATCTTTCATTTGACTTTTAAATAAGGTTCTCTATTAATAGATCACTAGGAAAAAGAGTTCCCCGTGAGCAATCAATACAGCAAGATGTGTTACAAGTCCAGTGACAGCAAAAAAATAAGCTCCAACCTCAGAGAAATATAACCCCATTTAAGAGCTGAATGTGGTTCATTAGAAACAGCGGGGTTAAATACAAAGACCCGTCTGAGTTCACCACCGCTCTGTGGCCTGACTACGAAATGAAAGGCATCAATTCTAGCGCCGCATCGGGCCTGATTTTCATTTGCACCGAGACCCTTCTCCACCACTCTGTCAGCAGAGAGGGGCTTAAAGTGGCTGCGCATTAGAGCTCCGTGACGCTGGCAGAGGGGAGTACGGGGGCTCCGCCATCCCCACTCTGAGTGGTGCGGGATGCTCTCTGTTGGCCGCCGAAGCCCGGTTCAGCGCGAGGAGGCACCCGGAGCCAGGCAAACGGGGAGGGCGACCCTGCGGGGGCAGAGTGATCCAGGACAGTCTTGATCTCGTAATGCCCTTCCCAAACCTTTTCAAAGCGTTTTGAGATCTACGGCTGGAAAACGCGATGCAAACGCTCAGCGTTAGCATTACCAAGAGCCAGCCAGTGACAGATGACCGCGGTGTTCGGGAAAAAGCTGTAGCACAGACGTTTTTTCCTCCCCTCCCTGCTTTTGAGTGGAATTGTAGCTCACCCGCACCGCTGCGAGTCTGCAGGGGGAAGTGCTGCCCATCTGCAGAAGCGGTGAAGGTGTCTCGCACACGTTGCCCTTTAATTTGGGGGTGAAAGCACCTCTGAACAGGAGAGAATAACCAGCTTCGGAAGCATGTTGGATAAAAAAAGTTAAGAGGCTGAAAGCCCCTTTAGATGCTTCAGAAGGGCCAGACTCTGTCCTTGCACACCCTGCAACACCCTAAATAAATCTCCTCATTTTGCAATACCTTAAAACCACACTACCTGAGCAACCCCCACCCTGGAGCCACGCTTTTTTGCATCGTAAATAGGTAAAGCCAGTAACTCCCAAGCTTCACTGTCGGTGTCCTCATTGTGACTTTGCTTCTCAGCGTTTCTGCACCGGAACCCGGCTGGTTCGCAATCCCACAGGAGACGCCGCAGGATTACGGGGCGCTGGGGCAGTGGGAACTACGAGTGCCACGGGAGAACTGCCGCGTTCCTCGGCACAGCCTGTGACCGTGACAAACGCCACACTGGATTTTTGTAGGGTGCGAAGTACGATTTCACTTGCATTGGAACAGGCTGCCCAGGGCGGTGCTGGAGTCCCCATCCCTGGAGGGGTTTCCCAGCCGTGTGGAGGTGGTGCTGAGGGACATGGTTTAGGGACCCTGGCAGTGCAGGGGGAATGGCTGGACTCAATGACCTTAAAGGTCTCTTCAACCAGGTGATTCGGTGATTCTGTGATGGGTGAAAAAAACCAAAGAGGTAAGAATTCAATGAGAAAGGATTTCCTTGGGAAGACCAAGAGGGGTTTATCTCCCCATCTGCATATTGGCACCTGCATCACTTCGACATCCCCACATCGCTTTAACACCCTGCTTACGGCTGTCACGTGGGGCTGATGGCAGGGCTAGGGGCAGGAAGGCCACGGGCAGAGGGGGCAGAGGGGGCAGGCAGCATCCTGCCTGGAGCTGGGTCTCTCCACCCGCCCGAATACAGCTCGTGTGAAACGGGGAGGGAGAGCAGGAAAGCCACGTTCTCCCAACAGACCTCTTTGGAAAGGGAGCGTGGCGGCTCCACTCTTCCCATTAAACCAGCACGCGGCTGGCTTAACGACGTACAGCAATTAGCTCCGTGTCGAATGCAGATCACCAGAGCGGAGAGTCTGTCGCTCCACAGACATGAACCGCGACGTGACAGGCAGGTAGTGCAGAAACGGCGTCATCCTGCTTGTTCTGCTGAAGGTCTCCCATGCATCTCCTCTACCGCTGGGGTTCTTCCCCCATAAGCAGGCAGGGTTGAGCTGCAGAGGTCGATCCCAAATGTGTTCTCATATTTGTCCTTAATTAATCAGACTCGCAGAATCCCATGCTGGGAGGGACCTCAAGGATCACCTTGTCCAACCTTTCACGGCAAAATCGTTGAGAGTTCACAGGGTCAGGCACAGGGTCAGGCACAGGGTCAGCCCAATATCTACTGGAAGCCAGGTTTGTGACAAGACTTTGAATCCTTGCTTTTTAAGGAATCTTTGCTCCGAGGGACACTAGGAGTCAGGGAAGAGCTGGTTTTGAAAGCCAAGAGCTTTCACAACTGTCAAAGAAATCATTGGTTTGGCTCTGGTTTAAAAAAACAGTATGTTTTGAGTCCTTCACGCTTCTGAAACTGTCTGCGAGAGAAAGGGTAAGCGTGCACGTCCGGGCAGGACAGTAAGATGCTCACCCAGCTGCATGAACCCAGGACCTGGGGTGCTACAAAACCCGAACAAACAGCCCACAACAAAACCACACAAGTGGTTTTTTCCATCTCTGCCTTGATTTCAATACCCTCCTGAGCCAGGGCTTCCTCTCAGGGGGGTCCTTGCTGCGTGTGCCTACTTGGACTAAATATTGAGCCTCAGGATCTGTTCCTAAAGGGATTTTCTTTTTATGGAGAAGGTAATGACAAGAAAGGAGACGTCTTTCTTGAGACTACTGTCGGAGTCCTGTTTTGTTATGTAAAAGGTGATAAAATGGCATTAAGAATAGTCCTTGATAAGGATGAGAAAGGACATATTGAAAGTGAACATGATCCACTGAGCAAACCTTTGAGTGGATGCAGGAGTACCTACTGATCCATAACACACGTGGACGCGTGGTACACACGCAAAAACTTTACCTCCCATCAGCTATCTAGAGGAGAAAGACGATCCTGTTTCACGTGAGCTCTGTGAGAAAGCAGTCGTTTCAAACTCCGTGTTTAAGCCAGTCGGTCGTTAACCGCTGACTACAACCATCTGAAATCACGCGACGCCGACAGCCGGCTGAATTTCAAAGGGTCGCTGTGACTCGGTAAGCTAATGGCTAATGTTTCATCTTCCCACCTACACACAGCGTGCAACCACCTTAAAAATGTAAAGATTGTCCCAGCTCCTTCATCGCGCATAGTAATTCCTGCTTTGTAAAATATTCAGAGGGCTTCAGACGGCTGAAGCTCGGGCAAGGGAAAAGGACGAGTGTATGTTCTATCTGCATATGACAAGGCAGAGGAGGAGAGGAAGCGGAGAGGAAACCCTGCTTCCATTTTCATCTAAAACTTATTTAAAATTTACTTGACTTCCTCAGTTAATTCATCTTCTTCCAGCAACTTTAATCCTTAAATGGTTATTGTTAAAAAGAAGTCTGTATTCCCTCAAAAGACAAGAGCAGAAGAAAATGACTTTGTCATATCTGACTGGTTCGGAAAATATAAAATCCAATTCTGAAGGAGTGCAGATAAGGGAAGAGCTATGGAAGAGCCATCAGCTTAGCAAACACTAAATAATGAAGAATGCAGAGACTGCCCAGCATGATAAAACACTCCATTAGCAAGGCTGTTTTTAAATGAGCGATAATTGTGGCACATCCCCAGCAAAAGGTTATTGAATTTTTATCTCTGGGAAGGAGCCTTCTGACAGCCTCACCAAAAGCCACCGACGGGTAGCCTCCTTCTTAGGATTTCCCAAACCATGTCCACACCTGCCCAACGCCGTCTCGTGCTTTCCGAATACTGAGAGCTAAGCCTATAAATCGCCCATTTGCAGCCAAGGGAGTTTTGCTGGGAAAGCCACCAACCTCCGACAGAAAGAGAAATGATCAAAGAGCTGGACGCGTGTTCTCATCACGCATTGGCCCAACATGTGGTAAGCACGGAAGAGAAAACCCCACCGCTGCTACCAGTTAATGATACTACTGCTCTCGCTCTAGCACAGACACTTCAAATGTAGCAGCCAGTCCAAGGAGAAAAGTAAAGCAGAAGACAGGGTTGCTCGGAGGAACGTAACGGCGACAACCTGCCCCGAGTCAGCTACCAAAGAGCGAGCGGGTGACTGACGGCCCGCTGGCTTGCGTACGGCCAGCCACGGATTCCGGTTGCATTGAACTGGATTGCTCGGGTTTCACGTGGGCACGTCTTAAGTCAAAGTTACCGACTGCACAACGACCAAAGTGGCTGCACTTGGGACAACCTGAATCTGAACTGCTTGAGCTCCAGCGCGCGGTAGAACCCCCCTCTACGCAGACTGACTTTCAGTCAGTTATTTGCCTCCCTCCCCCCGATGCTCACTGACTTGCTCTGGCTTGTGACGAGATGCTCAGAAATTCAGATGATCAAACCACGACAGGAAAGAACACACTCTGCGACAGCCGAGCGTTACGGCACTAACACTGCGCGGCTCTTCGAAACCACAGACAGGTTTAATTTTCCCTCCTCCCAGCTCAGTCCGAGCACAGTTGAATTGCTCTTCTCCTGCCCAAGCGGGATGGACAGAGACGTCTCGTCTCATTCCCCCTCTGTTGTTCATTCTTCCCCCAAAGAACCGCACTGCCCTGCACGTGTCCGCAGCTCGCCGGATTTGTAAATACCTCTGACTCACGCCACCTCCTCTGCCCCACGGCATCCCTTCTCTCTTCTCCCACACAGACTGCAGGCAGCTCTACTGATGTCCCATTTATAAGATAGACTCCACCAGGTTTCATTTATAACCACGAGGTCAACTGCCTCTGTCATTTTCTAACGCTGCTCGTTCTTCCTCTTGTCTCAGATACTGCTGGCATTTGTGCGCAGACATCTTCGTGCATCGCGATGAAGTTATTACAAAGGAAGATGAATTTTTATTGTCAGGAGGACGTTGCCAAGTGAAATAGTACGCTTCGTACTTTTATGTTTATTCACTGCTGCAGGTAACGTCCTCTCAGAAGCCTGAAAGTCACGCTCGTGCCCTTTTCTGTTTGGAAAATATTGATTCATTCAAAAATTGGAATTTCTACTAGGACCGAAATTACAAATTAAGTTTTTATTTTTCATAACTTTGACTGTCAGAGCACAACTCCTCAGCCCCAAAAACTACTCCCGGTAACTAAAGATGTGTGAATAAATATTTGGCTACTGAACTTTGACAGCATTTTCCGTTGGGTTTTGTTCTCCTTTGATCTTTTTATCATTTCCTGAAATACACCCTGTGAGAGCACAGCAATTCTCCTTGTCGCTCACGTAGTGGGAACTCAAAGTATGGGTTACGGGAATATTAAATAATACCTGTAGCATTTGAGGTCTTTAATTTTTAGCTGATTGTGGATCCCAACAAACTGATTGCAGACGGAGGAAAGAGTTTGAAGGTCCTGCTCTAGAGCAGAGTTAAAAGCCACAGGAAGGACTGTCAGTCAACCAGAGATGCTCTGCTGTCGAGGGACAACTATTTTAATGGAGATGCAACACTACGACTTTATTTAGCACCAGCTAATTTCCCCCATCGCTTCCCAGAAAATAAGGCTGAGGTGATTTCCAATGCTGAATTCCCACGAGAGCTCAGAAGATCTGGCTGCCCACAGCCCTGCTCCTCCGTGGGTACCTTCCCCCAGGGCACTGCTCTGCATCTGCAGGGCAAACTGCAGAAACGCCCTGTGTCCTCACTATGTCCCCATGTGTCCTGGGACCATCGAATCACAGAATCACAGGGTGCTTTGGGTTGAAGGAACGTTCAAAGCTCCTCCAGTCCAACCCCCTGCAGGGAGCAGGGACATCTGCACCCAGAGCAGGGGGCTCAGAGCCCCAAGGGCCAACCTGACCTGCCATGGGGCCAGGGATGGGGCTTCTGCCACCTCTCGGGGATCCCACCCAGCTGTGTGCATTTTTTTATGCCATGCTTTTCTCCTCCTCTGCTCCTCATCTACAGCGCGGCATAGATGCCTCCTTCCGCACCTGAGGCAGCTACATTTAATATAATCCCTAGACAACGGGGGATGTTCAATATTTGTAAAACACACGGTATTTTATTACAGGCATCTAGGGCAATAGGAAGGGCTTCAACAAATGCCCCGCCACCTCCCCAGGGTCAGCGTGTGGCACAGGACAGCCCCTGGGAATGTCTCGGCAGGCAGGCGAGACCCCAAACCCCAGCCCGAGGGGAAGCTTCACCCCATGTGAGCTGAGCTGTAGGTGACTCCTCGCGAGTCGATGACAGTGGAAAGCAGCAGAGCTGAGTTCTGTTTATGCCGAGCTCTATTTCTGGGGCACAGCCCTCCTCTGAACGTGACCCTGTGCAGACAGCGCCAATGACGGCGGCAGGGAGAGAAGCAACACTAACCCCGTCTCCAGCACTTTCCAGACAGAAAAAAAATCACTGTTCCCCAGGGGACAGAGCGCAAGCTGAAGCACAGGGAAGCGAAACAATCTCACAAAGGTAGTGCAGGTGATCCCTGACAGCCAGGAGCAGCAGCGGTGTCTCCAGCTCCCCTGTCTCTGCCCTCCTGGCGCCTCGGTTCACCAAGGGTTGCTTCTGCCTTTGCGGGCTGAGCATCAGTGCCCCGGTGATATGCACGTTAGGGCCTTCCTCATTAAAAGCTGCTCGATTTCTCTACTGCATTTAGAATACATTGATATTTTTAAATATTCAGCGATCTAGCAGGGCTTTAAAGAAGATGAAACCTGTCTCGGCACTGATACCTGCTCCTGCGCTATGTCATTAGCAGGGACAGCTGAAAAGCTCAAGCATTGAAAGACCCTTTAGAGCTTCTGCTAGAAGTGATGCTGCTGGCACCGTCCCGTGGCGCCCACCACAGCCTGAGCAGATGTCACACCGCAGCATTCACTAGGAAGAAAGAGACGAAGCCGCTTTGCTTTCTGCTTCCCTCTGACACAACCCGCTTTGAAATCACGAACAAAAGATGCCCACTCCTGCTAAAATCGCAGATTTATGCTGGTTTCCGTTTCTAAGACAAAGGTTCTCCTACGGGAGCTACTTACTCTGGGTGGCTGAGAGGTTGGAGAAGGCTGCCTTGGTGCGCCCTGCTAACCACTCCAGGCTCTCGTGCATGTTGGCCAAGGCCTTCAGGTCGCTGACGTCCCGCAGGATCTCCTGCTGAGGGATGAGCTTATCTCCCAGGTTGCCAATGAGAACTTCCGACTCTTTGCCGAAAGCAGCTCTGAAACGCAAACCAAAGGCACCTTCAGAAACACAGCGCAGGACAGCAAGGGAGAGACACCAGTTACACCATGGAGAAGGTCAGACCACCCAGCGCAGAACCGTTCCAGTGCAGGCTCCCCCGTTGTCTGGGGGAGTTTTTGAGGTCTCATTACAGTGAATAAACTGTTCTGCAGTTCATGACACCTCTGGCTCAGGAAGGGTTTTTTTCTATCCTTCTGCCCTCAATTACAATGTAAGAATTTCACCTCACAGTTACAAACGTCATCCCAATCAACTCTCACGCCTCTCGCCTCCCCCAGCATTTACACCTGTGGGGAATTTCCATGTCTCCCGTACAAATAATGCGCCTGCAGTACTTCTCATCATCCTTGATTTTCCAATCCCTGATTCACTTCTTGCCCCCCACACCTATCAAAAGAAATCTCCTGCGAAACCCAATGGCTTTTCATGACCAAGTGACAAACAAATGATTTTGAACATCCATCCGCGCATTATTTTCCTTGCACCTGGTGATAGCACCGGGTGAAGAATGACCGGGACAAACGTGTTTACCCCCAGAAAGCTGAAAAAAGCTCTTTCAAGGCGTGTAGCTGCTCACCCCGCTGTCACGTCCCACCTTTGGCATTCGGGTTTCGCTTTCCCCATACTGAGAATCCCAGGATCACCTGGTTGGCAGAGACCTTTCAGATCATCGAGTCCAAGCGTTGCCCCTGCACTGCCAGGGTCCCTAAACCAGGGCTCCACAAAGAGCATGTCTGGTCACACCCCAGAAGTATGTGCATGGCAAACATTCTCATCGCTTTGGCAGGCGGCGGAGGACGCTCCGGCACGACCTTCTGTGTACCATTAGGATGGAGAAAATCAGGACACGGTTCCTACATCTAATTACAGCAGCTCCTGGCTGAAACCAAGTGCATTTCATTGACAGACTCTAAGTGACGGCACATTTACCGCAGTCCTCAGTACACTCTTCCCATCATTAGTTGCTCTTTTTGTTATGAATTTGCATTCCACTTGCATTCGACTTTGCGAGACTCCACTTCCTGTCATTAGCTCTTTTATGAACTCACAATGAGGAATCATGCTGCTGAGCATAATAGCTGCAAGGAGCTGCAGCAAAATAACCCCATCACTGGGGTCTTATATACTATCTAAGCAGTTTTATTGCCTGCTTCTCCTCAGATTTGTGGGTCTTCACTGCCACTTGAGAAGAAAAAAAAAAAGAACGAACCCCAAAATGGTTTTAAATTGCTCAATTGAATTCATTAAAGGCAAGAAATAAAAATAGCTTTCATTAAAAAAATCTCTTTGAGGATTTTCTTCTGCTTGACACTAAAAAACATGCTGCCTTAGGCTGTATCCCACATACTATGGCTCAGGAGGAATCCTCCTCTGTGGGCCGTGCCTGAGGAGTGACACGGGAACGTCTCCAGCTCCGCTGGACTGTGGCAGTGGGAATTCAGGTGTCCCTCCTCTCTGCGAGATGGGGTTAATTCCGGTCCGTTCTGGCTATTGGAAATGTGTTCAATCCTTTCTGAACTTCAGGAAAGCCCTTAACCAGCCTCCCCGACCAGGCATTTCTTAGTCACGAGAGGTTACAAAGCTTTGGGGAGTGAGGACGGATGAGAGACTCATCCCAAGTCCAAAGGGTCACTTGAAGGGCAAGGTTGAACCTTGTTTGGTAAAGCAAGATCATTCTTTCACGTAAAACACGTTATTGACTGCTACAGCAAACGTGAAGCACCTCACTTAGCCCTACCCACCCCAAACACCCCGATATCCTCATCTGTTCCTGTGGAGCAGAAGAGGTTTCACAGATACGGCTCTTCCCCTCCAACCAAACCGCTCCTGTTGACTTGGACTCTCAAATCCCACCGGCGGTCGCCATCAGTCACTCGGAAAAGGGAGACATGAACATGCGGTGAATTTCTACCTTCGTTAACTCAGCTCTCCGATACCAACTGCCGCAGAAGCAGCACTTCTCTGGGAACCACAACTTGAGAGCTGTTAAATGAGGAGTCACTACCGCGCCGCTGCCCACAACCGCGATTAAAAATGCAGTTCTATCGCAGGGACAACTCTTCTGCCTTCCCACTCGCAAGGAGAAACGGTTTTGGCTCCGCTCTGGAAGGATGGCTTGTGCATGAATAATACAGTGCTAGCAGCCAGCCTGCGAAAAATCTATGTAATACAAAGCGTGGTGCAGCTCCCATTTTTGCTCGCGGGAGGAATACAAATGAGGTCGTTTACGGGAGGCTGTACTCTAAACTGGTGTTGGGATCAATGCGATTCTGCCACTCGCTCTGAAACAACAGAAGTTTATACCACAAGGGCAGCAAATACCTTTAATTGTTGTCTTTAAAACATACCCTTGACTGCAGAAACCCCGGTCCGCTCTCACGCACAACCTGAAACCTTTAACAGAGACGACCTTCAGCAAGCAGCTCCCTTTCAGAAGATAACTTTGAAGAGTTCTGGTGGATTGCTGTAATTTCTGTTTAAACCTGCTGTTAGCGAACGTCTCCCTGAAGCAAACCTTCGCCAGCGTTCTGGATGCCTGCCTGGAATAATATTCACTCCACGCCTTCCTTTGTCTTCATAAAATCTGCAAGGCTAAACACTTAATGGGAAGGGCATAAAACCCGAATAAACAGAATATCCATCCTTAACTCCGCTCTTTGGAACACGGCATTAAAATAGCATCTTCAGACCTCTGATTCCCACACGGGTTCTCAGCCAACACTCGCCGCATTTGTAGCCAAACCAGAGCCGGCACACACCAAGAGATCTGCAGCCACCTTCTGCTTTTAATTTAGGACTTTTTGAGGGTTCAGTGGGTGGAATTACCACAGTTTTGAAAATTCAAATCCCATCCCACCTGACCCACGCAGTTTGCTTTGGATTTTGCCAAAGTTTCTGAGAACAACAAAAGATCCTGCAACTTTTGGTGAGCACCCAACGATGGAAACTTCCAGCCACGGAGATGATATATTTTAGAAAGCGAGAAAACCTCGTTCGCAACAGAGTGTTTAACAGAACTGCAACAAAAGGCAACGCTTGAGTCTCCCGCGATCTATTCAGCTGTGCGTATATCCGCGCTCAAGACGGAGATTAATACCGCAGAGCAACTACACTGCGAAGAAAGCCAACTCGAGGGCCCTTCTCCACTGTCCAGCTGGCTCTTGTGGGAGGTCATTCCTCCTTACACCGGTGTCTGATGCTGGTGCCACCCCACCCCACTGCCCTTTAGTCTCAAATTCCCATGGGATTCGTGTGCCCTGCAGTAGGGTTTGCTCCTAAACCTCCACCTTGTCAGAGCTGGCCAGCTGCGCAGGTTTAATCCTCGGATTAACTAAACACCTCATTTTGCTTCCCTTTGTTAGACCATCTTAATTTCTCTATTTGTTTCCCTTTCCAAACAGAGCGACCAGCAATGCATCAGGTTTACATCCACCCTGGCCTCCTGGATACTGTATAGGGTGCATAGAGCATCCTTGGCACGGAAACAGCAGGGATGGGGAGAGGCTGGAGTCCTGGTTCCTCAAAGAAGTCTTCTGCAGGCAGACCGGCTTCCCCCTCCTCTCCTCCAGCAACCGAGAGCAACGGTGATGTTTTTAAGGGATGAGCTGTTAATAAAATTAAACAACCTATTGAGCTAAACTGCCTGGAAACAGCGGGAGTGATGATAATGCACGAGGCTTCCCCTCATCCATATTTCAGAACGGGAAACACTTACACGAGGGAAGAAAGGCCAAGGAAGAGGATGTGTGATAAATCGAGACGACCTGAGCTACGTTTAAGGCACTCTGACTGTGCCAGAGCAGGGCTGAAAAGCAGCCAAGCGTCCCCATTGATACTGCAGATCGAGGAAGGAGGTCTCTGATGTACCCTTGGCAGCAGCTTTACGTTCGCTTCCTGCTCCTCTCCCTTCCCTCCGCCAAGAAATTAGTGTCAACTACCCCTTCGGCAAATAACGCCACGCAAAAAGCTCGCTGGGAGCTTGCGTGGAGCTGGAGGAGATGACACCAAGTGAGCCCCTAGGGAGCCCCCCAGAGAAGAGACTGACCCAAGGAGGACCTCCTGTCCTTTCTCACCCCCTCTCGACCGCAGACCTCTGAGGGATGCTTTCCGCTGAGCATCGGGTGCTTGCAGAGGAGAAGCAACAAAATGAATTTAAACCTCAGCGGGCAGAAAAATACCCTAAACCCACCTATTAAAGTGTGGACAGGACCAAGATGCTCTAGGAAGAGCTGGCAAAACAAGGATCGCTGCTCACGGTGCCCTATCAAAACCACATTAAACCGAACCTCCAGGAAAACGTTACTGAAAACAATTCCTGGGTGAAAAGCTTGTCCTATAACAACTCAGTATGCTACCCGATATAAAGCACTTAAAATACTTACAGTATGCTGTATACACAGCCTCAAAACATGACAGACATCAGAACGGGAAGATACAGTGATAGCATTTGCACTGGTTTCACGGCCCCTTTGCAGCTTCTTTTGGATCCATCGATTTTTCTATGTATTTAAGTCACATAGAAATTTCTGAAACCCATTTGTTTTCTATTCCTGCACTTGAGCCAGAGTCAGCCTGGAGACTGTGCTTAGAAACTGCATGTAGAAACCACCCAGGCAGAGAGCTTTCCCCTGCATTAATTCAACGAAATTCCCATTAGGCTCTTACTTATCAAGAGAGAAAAGGTGGTTTGTTGCTTCATCTTGCCCCAGAATTTGTTCAACTATCACAAAGAAGTCGTGCAAGCACCGAACCAAACAAGCCACGTGGGCTTTTTCTGCACAGGGAAGCCCTCTGAAATGATTTGCTGCCGCAAGAACAATAAAACCCAGCCCAGTCTTCCCGCAGAAGACGCCGTTTCACTTGTTTCAGAGATTCAGCACCTGAAGGTATTTTAAAAATTCAGCACATGAGGACGCTTTTCGCGGCACACCCAAACAGCACTGTAGTCCTGATGAAAAGCTCCCTCAAAGGATCCTCAGCAGATAGGAATTCACCCCACCAGCCCAAGGTGTCTGGCTTTAAAGGACTGCAGATTTAGCCCATCCTAAAAACGACCCAGATTTGAGGTTCACTGGGATTTGCGAAGCCTTGACGACAATCCCTGCCTCTCTACGAGGGACCGGCGCGATCGGTGCCCGCGCTCCCCAGCAGCTCCCAGTCTCTGCTGAGAGGTCACAACGCTGTCAGAAAGCAGACATCGCTAATTGACAATTTTAAGCTCTAACATCACACGCCAGCTTCTCACTTAAATGTATTTGAATATTCCGGTCTCGTTAAGTTTATATTATACGATTTATCACAGCGGACCAGGAAGCATCTCGGAGTACATTGTGCTGCTCTAATGATGTGATTTAGCGATATACAGCCTTGTTAAAGCAGGAGCAGGTATTAAATCTTTGTGGAGAAGCGGAATCTCCACGTTTCTCCTCTGCCTTTTCCCTCCATCCCGGCCACACAGTTTAGGGGCACAAACATGACCCCAAAAAAGTACGCTGGGAGCTCTGGACATTGCTGCGCTCGTTCTCTAGCATTAATGGATCTGAAGCCGGGACATTCTTCTTGGATTCGGGTTCAGAATATCTGTAATTCCCAAAAAACCCCCAAATCCAGCCCACATCCTCCTCTGCCTGCACAAGACAAGCAAAGGCAGATGGAAACTTCTCGGATACGGAGGTGCCCTGTGAAGATCCAGGTGCTCACTCAATGTTACACCTCCCAGATGAGACTCTCGATAGCAACAAGAGTTCGTATCTGTGGTGCTCGTGATGAGGCACATTTTCCTGTAGGACCCAAAAAAGAGATGTACAAACCCATTTCCTATAAAGGAGCAGACTGTCATCAAATGGAGAAGTCTCACACCTACGGCACGCTCAGATTCCTAGTCCCAGTAGAGGGGAAAAAGGTCTACAGTCTGCTGCCAATGTTCCTAAACCATCCCTTCACCCTTTAAAAGTATTGTGGATATAATAAACAGAGCCTGAGGAACTGGAGAGGGACATCTTTTATTCTTGAGAGAGAAAGAAACAAGGAAAGAGAGACAGGAAAGCTACAGCTGAGAGTGGGAGGGAGGGCTAGGAGGGAAAGAAAGGGAAAAGCCTTCCATCAAAGGTCAAGGCTTCAGAAAAGGACCAGGTGGCAGGAGAAACACTACGACAGAAAAAGAGAATAGAAATAACGGAAAGCTCCAAACTCAACACCACAAAACCCACCCACCAGACAGCAGAGGAACAACCCGAGATTGAGCTTTTGATGACAACCTTGGCCAGTGCCTTCTGGCTGCCCAGAGAGGCCAGACGAGAATACCAGCCTATGCCGAGGTAGGACCTGAATGCCACGCTTCTGCCATCATGGCTCTCCCTCTGCACCAAGGGAAGGATTTGATGGTCCAAGGCAAATCGTCCCAGCTCATTCCCAGTTCTGCTTTCCCGGCCTGCCCAGACTGTTTATTTGCACGACTGGAACTTTACAGCACATTGATCCCTTTGAAAACAGCTGAAGTCATTCAAGCTGTGACCAGTCCTAGGAGCTGTGGACCTACCTCCTGAGTTTACTGCCCTCAAGCACCCTCAGCGAAAGAGCTCATGGAAGCCTTTCTAACTCACTGTGGTGCAAAATCATGCCTCAGACCACTGTAACCCTGTGTCTTGCTCCCAGGGCTAATTTTGGTCTTGTCCAACAGTGACATGTTTCCAAAGCAAACCCACATCTGCTCACGGGCTCCACTTTTAGACTGGAAAAAGAGAGGATCGGCATCAACTAAACCAAGGGAAGAGATGAGATCCTGATGAACCGATGGGATAGTGTACCTGTCCTCAACAACGCCATTTGGGTTGAGTTGGTGAAGGATCTGCTCTTGCACAGGTTCCATGTTGCTCAAATACACCCCATCCTTTTGGCACAGAGCAAGTGAGGATGAGCATCCTCAAGTGAACAGGAGATGCAGGGGAGGAAGCTGCAGGCAGCTGGAGCACTCTGCAGGCAGTATTATAGAATCATACAATCATAGCATGGGTTGGGTTGGAAGGGACCTTAAAGCCCATCTAGTTCCACCCCCTGCCATTGGCAGGGACATCTTCCACTAGATCAGGTCACTCTGAGCCCCACCCAACCTGGCCTTGAACACTGCCAGGGATGAGGCATCCACAGCTTCTCTGGGCAACCTGGGCCAGTGTCTCATCATCCTCACAGTGAAGAATTTCTTCCTTGCATCTCATCTAAATTTTTAACTATCCTCACTAAAAAACCAAAAGCAGTGAAAGAAAAAGTCATGTAGGACATGGAGATGCTGGGAAGTGGTTCATTAACTTTAGCCCAAGAATTTGATCCCAAGTTCAGTGTTCGGGAGCTTGCGGGAGTCAAAAGGTGAGAGGAAAATAATCACCATCCTCCTCCTAACTCAGGTTTGGTGTCTCAGCTCTGCAACCAGAATAATGGGTGTTGTGGTGTGATCTTCAGACCAACGCGGGGTTTCCAGGCACATGTGTTGCCCCGTGAATTGGCAGCACACGCAGCTCCCTGAAGACGTGCTTTCCCTCAGGTGTCCTTGCGCCTTGCTGCAGAGCTGCACCAAACCCCAGGGACTTCTGCTGTAACTCAAGCACAACCACAGCCGAAGCTCTTTTACTCTGTTTTTCCTCATCGAAGGCAAACCTGGAAATGATACATCTTTGGCTTTTATCACCACCCTATCTGATTCAGCAATGAACTGAAGGCTAACCTTTATAAAGCGATAAGGGCAGCGTATTTCACACTCGCCGCAGTGCCAAATAGCCTTCAGCGCTTCAAAAACTAATTATACGGAGAGAGGCATGACTTCCCTTTCCTTTCCCTTCTCCCCTTGCCGAGTTCTGAGCTACTATAAAATGCTCAGTCAGGTCCCTTCGTCTGGCCAACCACACCAGAATAGTAATGGGGAGATTCTGCTAGTGTCTTACCCTGCCTTTTGACATCCACTCACAAAAGAGAGAGTGGCAGGTTAAGACAACAAAATCAATCACTGTCAACACAGATATGTGTGAGGTTTTATTTTGCAAAGACATCGCGTTTGGATTCTTCTTTTTAATTAGACAAATGAGTTACAGGAAGCCTGGGGAGGGAAGGAAAACGGTGCACCTGGATCTCTCCCTGCTACAGTACAAAAGCTGGTGGTCAACTTTCAGGACACGTTTAATTCAGCAGCATTCGTAAAGGGATGCTGCCGAGAACTCCAAGCACTGCTGTCAGCCTTGGTTTATGTCCATAAAGAACCAGCTCCCCTGTTTCATCAAGCTTAAACCTTCCTTTCCAGGACAGGATGCTTGTCCTGTCCCTGCTAGTTGAGGAGCGGGGTCTGTGAACACAGGGGGTTGTCTGTACAACAAGGTGCTCAATATCTTGGATGGTTAAAGGGAGAATGAAATGAGCTCTCCCAGGCTCATGACGTCACAGCCGTGACCCAATAACCAAGGTAGCCACAGGATATCCCTCTGGCTCCACTGCAGCGTTCAGGCAGTGATGGCTACGGCAGAATTATTCCCAATTCATCAGCAGCGTCAAGAGGAAGAGAAAGAAGCAACAGCAGCAAAGAAATCATGTTCCCTTGCATTAGGAGAAAGTCTGAAAAAAGTCTGCTTAAATGGAAAGCAGATGACAAAAAACTGGACCAGCAATCAATTTTATTTTGAAGCTTTCAGGAGAGATCTATACAACCACACGCAGATTCTTGAGGCAGTTTATAAGTCATGTCTCCTACCATCAATGGCTAAACCTGGCCCAGATCAATTATTATCATTTAAATTAATGCCACAGGAGCATTCACACGGCACTCTGGGGAGCTGAGGCTTCAAACACGGTGCTCTGTGCAAACAGATACTGAGAAAAGATCTTTGTCCTAACGTCTAGGCTGAAAAAAAAAGACACGTACAGGAGCTTTTCCCAGTGAATCCATCGTAGGTGACCTAATCGGCTTTCCACTCCGATACAAACTCACCGAACACTTCAGTTAATGTAGAGAAAAATGACAATATTGGAATAAAATGCGTATTAGGATCAAAATGTTGGCACTGCTAGCACCGGACTGAGCTTGGCCATCAGATGCAGCCTGGCCAGGAATTTACACCAGCAGGTTAAGCTCAGCCAGTAGCACCCAGCATTGCATCCACGGGAGCTCTGGTGTCCCACGCTGACGGCTCAGCAATCACAGTGAGAGCCAGGAGGGCATCCCGGCACCTCTCTGGGCCAAGAAACAAAGGATAAACGTGAAGGCAGAGATGGAGGCTAGGAGTGAATCGATGAATCTCAAAAACCTCAGGGACTGCACAAAGCCCTCGAGGGCTCTGCATCCTCCCTCTTCCAGTCGCACTGCAGATTTCTGTAAAAGACTGGCAAAGCTGACTATCCCCACTGCAGCATGAGCAAACGGTTCTGTGACCAGACGTATTTTACACTCTCTGTGGGTCCTCTCTCTAGGCTGCATCACCTCCACGTTACCGTGCTTCCATTCAGTGAACGAGGAAATGACAAGCTGGGCAAATTAGACTCGGAATTTTCAACAGCTTCGCTTACTCCTACAGTTTTACAGCCAAATGCCAGTCAAGGAAGTGATGAATAGTGACGGGACTGTGCAGACAAGCTTTTTGACTCACTGGGACCACAAAGAGGACCTGTTTCTCCAGGATGTGTCAATGATTCAGAGACTTAGAGCCATTTTCAGTGTGCAGGGAAAGGTAGAAACAATCTGGTTTGGACACAGTAAGCTGTCTATGAACCTGCTCTGGAGGTACCAATATTGTTCATTTGACGCTCCTTACGTAGCTCCTGGGGTTGGGATGGAGAGGAAACACCACCAGGTCACGGCTCAGATGGAGGACAGCTAGGTGACACCACCGCTTTCGGGAACTCCTGCCCAGCACAACCAGTTGGCCCCTCCGTTAGGTCACAGACTGCTGCTCTCTTCATTGCATGGGTGGTGAGAGTAGCATCATCAACCAGCACAAGGATTTTTAATTCTGCCTGAATTAAAAATCACCCTTTTCCCTCTCCCCAGTCCCAGTCACTTTCCTGACTTGGTTCACAAGCACGACTCTTGGCATAGCTGTGTTAGAACAACCGAGCGAGCAGAGAGGAGCAGTAAGGGCAGGAACTTACTGAACTACGTCCTCCCTCTCTCCTGTCCTTGTTGCATGTGAGAAGCAGCTCTGCTTTCTTCTTTCTCTTGAAGGAGAAAGAGCTTCAGGATGGTTTATCTACCAATCCATCACACGACTGATAAGCAAAGCCCAGAAACATCCCGCAAAGAGATAATTTCCTTAATGATTTCTCGATACCATCAACAGAACCAAATTCAGGCAACGCACAGGACCTTCTCAGCTCAGCAAAGCTGGTGCCTGGCTTTAAAATCATGCAGCGTAAAGGCACGTGGACTCAAGATTCATTACTCCGCTTGAGGAACATCTCAACCTCTTCTCACACCTGGGGACACAAACGCTACGCACACACCACAATTACTTTGTTTGCAGCAGGTTTTACCACTGTTGCTGCTCTCCTTGAAACCTTTTCACAACTTCATAAAATACTCCACCTTATGAAGTCTTCCTCCTCCTCTCTCTTGGGTCTCAGTTGCTTGGGCTGAGCCATGTTGCTCCAGTTGGGCAGAGATTTCAGGAGCCTGCTAATGTCATCATCTTTAGCCCAGGACGCGCTGATCACCAGCTTTTCATCCGACTGCACGATGGTCCTAAGGGAAAGCAGCAACAATCACGTTAGCGTGAAGGGAATCGTACTTTTCACACAATTCCGCACAAATTCATTAAAATCTCTATCACACACACATGCACAATTAACTGTTCGCGACGGGGTCCAAAGAGAAGTTCAAACAACAGGGTATAAAATTCTCTTAAACTCACAACTCTTGATGTAGTTTAAGGGAAAAAGGTCCATATTGTCTCCACCCTTGAAATCGTTCAGCTTGCAACCCTTTACA
Source organism: Bucorvus abyssinicus (assembly GCA_009769605.1). Taxonomy (NCBI): domain Eukaryota; kingdom Metazoa; phylum Chordata; class Aves; order Bucerotiformes; family Bucorvidae; genus Bucorvus; species Bucorvus abyssinicus. The sequence goes on from CM020025.1 coordinate 2,030,421, forward strand.
CAACCGGAGGAGCTTGTCCTGTACTACGAGAGAGAGGGCAGTTTCTCTGTGGCTCATTTGTTCTCTGCAATCTCAATGGAGCTCACCAGCCGCTGCTGATTGTGTTGTGACTGCAATGTGGAAACCTGCCCAGGAAGACCTGGGTGGAAGCCACCAGCTCACCACACACCAGCTGGTGTCTGAAGGGAATGAAGGGTCCAAGATCTTCTCTCCAACCATCCAAAACCTCTAATAACGGAGATTTCAGCTAAATCATCTGTACGTGTGAAACTGAATCAAAGACCACAGCAATATTCCGGTTATGAAGACTTCCCCCCTTTAGTATTTTTGTCAGTGTAACTAATCTGAATTCCTCACTGGCAATTGCAGGAGACAAACAGGATGCTGTATCTGGAGGAGTCAGGTAGTTGCCTATCTTTTGTGCTGGGATTGCTCATGAGCAACCACCAGCATAATCCTTGTCAACGTTTGCTACTTCGCTGACACACTGACTAGAGAGAGGAAAGTCCTCTCCTATTCTTGGGTTCTTCAGCAGACAGAAAGGATCTGGGAGGTGTTTTTCTATCTCTTGGAAAAGGCAAGCGGGAGTTACGGCTGCTGGTATTTCCTTCTAGATTGCATCACTGATTTCCTTCTCTGGTGAGCACCTGGAGGCACTTCTGCAAGGTCGTTGCATGGTGACTGGTTGGACTGCTTCTCCAGCCCTAGAAGAAACACATCCTGTCCACATCGCTCAAAGCAAAAGCACAGTGGTGACCTCTCCAACGGGCGGCAGCAGGGTTTTTCCCTGCCCTCTGTAACGGGAACGTGGTGAACCCACTGAACCACCAGCATAGTGTGACTTGAGAAAGGATGCATCTGAAAAGACAAGGTCTCAGAGGGCTTGTTCCTATGGAGAGGCTTAGCTGCAGGTTAACAACAGAAGGAAGATCTCCCTCGTGTGTAGAGACTGATCACCTCCTACTAGGCAAAAACTCAGAAAAGGCTCTGGGACCTGTGTGTCCCATCAAGCACCCACCAGCCCTTGCTCACACCTAGAAATAACGTGTTTGCCGTGTCCTACAACGCAAGGGGTTGAAGAAGTGTAAATGCCAGACCCACCTTTTACTGTTACTGTCCCCTCCAAAAAATGGCTTCTCTAACACAGATAGACAATCTGTGGATCAAAAAGATGCGGAGATCCCACACTGGATCTGTCAAGCAAGAACTGGGATTGCTGGCGGCTGCAGTATGGACGTGTCCGTGCTGGCTCAGCCCTTGGCAGCTCAGCGTGGACCTTGCAGAGCCATTTACTCAGCTGCACGCTTCTGGATCCAAGCTAGGACGTTACATGGGGCAAGGGGGTGCTCAGAGCTGTCACCAGCATTCAGGTGGTGATCTTGGGAAGGGTCATGCAAGACCGCAGTAAAGATCCCGGATTAACTCGTCTCATTTTACGTCTCCTGGAAGGTATGTTTTGGTCAATACATAGAAATAGAAGTAGCAACACACTGAGTGTGTTTTGAAAAGGAAATAGTGAAGCAGACACTGAGATAGGAGCCAGCACTGACCCATCTTGAACCAGAGCAGGTTACTTCTCTTCCCACCACAAGGAGCACCCTATCGCTCCCTTCACCTACCACCAAGCCAACGACCTCTGCGCAGTAAGCACGCACCCTTTGTGAAAAGGGTCACATGCGCGTACATATCAATTTTCCTTCTCTTTAGGTTTCATGTTCAATCTGCCACAGACAACAGAACGGATTTTGTTTCCAGCCACAGAAGACCTCGTCATCAAAACTTCACTTTGGCCTTCTGCTGCTGTTAGGAACCTGGTGGTTTTCCACCTATGAAGAAAGGGCTCCTTTCTTCATCTTGATGAAAACCAAAGGAAAAAAAGTAAGCTCCACCGGAATCTCTGACATCTGAGATGGAGAAACTGAATTTGACGGTATCTGGCCATTCCGCTGCCAAGGCGCGACAACTGTTCCATTGAATGTACTAGCCAGTGCTTTGTCCTCTCCAGATTTAAATGACTAAAGTAAAAGTCTCCTCTCCTTGGGAGTCTATTTCACAGTTGAACAAATCTAACTCTTGGATAAAAAAAAAAAAATCCTGGTACTGTTGTTCGTGTTTGATTTCACTCACTTTCAGCCCATTACTCCCCATTATTTCCCCTTACAGCAGCCTCAGCTCTCACCACTTCCACTGTCGACTCTCTTCAACTATTTACAGCCTTATCACAGCCCTTCAGATGTCTGCGAATGCAAGTCACCTTGGGGAGCCTTCTGACGGGGTTGTACAGAGGATGGAGCTACCTCTCTGTTTTACGACCCTTATTATCTGCTGTCCTCAAAAGTCCCACTGGTTTGTGGAGGGGGTGCCGGGGGAGGAGAGAGGGGAGGATGTTTGGCTGCTATAGCATGCTGCAAACTGAGCTTGGTGTCCTGGCTTTTCTCAGGTCGCTGTCTTCCAAAAGCCTAACCCCCATGATTCTTGCTTATCTCCCCTTTTGGAGATGTGGTACTCAAGGGTCTATAAGCTACTGGAGCCCCGCGCCAAATTCTCTGTCGAAATCGACGGAGAGCTTCAAATTAATCGATGCTGGGACGTTGCCACCACTACATGGGCTCCTTGGAATTATGTCCCTGTTCTTTCCCATGACTGCAACACCTCCTAATTTTTATTGACAGGTTGGTTTTGCTCCAACCACCCCCTCATTAAGGAAGATGTTAAACAGGGTGGCACATACTCCAGTCTCCGTTTGACACCCAGCTTTCCCCATCAATTACAGACTCCTTTTCTCCCACCTTTTCTTTCTAGCATGTCAGCCAGTTTTCAACCTTCATAACTTCTATCAATGTCAATCTAATTCGGGTCTTTGAGTAAATTATCACAAGACAGGATGACATGTTTTAGTACAGCTCAAAACGCTTCCTTTGAACACCACCCCTCCCCTCCTGCCAAACTCCTGCGTAATTATTCCTGCTGCTGTAATAGGGTTACTCGCTACCACCAGTGCCATAATCAACTAATTAATTCACAGCTCAACGGGCCAAGGAGAGTGCCATCTGTTTGTGCCCAGCTCCCGGGAGCGGGGAGGGAATAGGTGTAACGCTTACACAGGTGATGGCACATGAGCGAGGAGGGTTCACCCCTCCACAGCTCATTGGGTTTTATCCAGAAGACATCTGGGGGTGGTGATGGTCCCAGGTTTGCACCACTGCTGGGAGCAGAGGGATGGGGAATGTCCCAGGACACAGCAGGGGAGCCATGGCTTTTCATTAGGGAAATATCTGAGGGCCACAGGCGCTAATTGGACTGCGTTGCGTTGTGCCAAATGTATTTGGAAATGATTCTTTTTCTCTGCCCAGGGCCAAGGTGATGTTTCCATGCTGAGCTCTGCTTGCACTGCTGAAGAGTTCAAAAGCTTCCTCAGCATGTGCCAGGCACCTGAAGGCCTGAGGGACACAGACCCCTGCCCCAAAAGAGACAAAAAACCAACTTAAAACCTGAAAAGTTATTGCAAGAAGGGGAAGATGCCACTAAGAAGTAGGAAACTGAGTGGCCAGAGCATTTCTGAGCGACTCGAGAAAGCCAGTTTGACCGCAGACCCCACTCCTTGGATGAATTCATCTCCTCATTTCCTTATCAACAAAAAGAGACTTAGTTTTATTTTGCCCTGCTGGAAAGCAAGGACCATGTTTTTTGGTTTCTTTTTTAATTTCCATAATATTTGGAGAGATTTAGGTCTAGTTTTGCCCCACTTAATTTTACCGATTCAGCTGAGGCAGTTCAGCCAGGACGCTGGTCACCATATGCTGCCGTCACGGCCGATGGAGAGAGCTGCGCACCTCCAGAGAGTTTAGGCACATTTAGGTGAAGAAGAATCACTCTTTGGCAATACCCATCTCTTTTCACAGGCTAAAGAGAGGCATTTGGGTCAATGGTGCCTTTACTCACACTCTTCAGACAGGCTGAAAAATGAACAAGAGGATGATTGCTCAAGAGAGGGAGGATGAAGATTGATAGGAAGGAGGTGGACACACAGGATAGAGCTTAAACTTGGACAACAAAGTAAGTATGTGCAACTTCAACGTGAATTAACTATACATGGGGCCAATTTCTGTAGGAAGACATAGAAAGAGATTGTTTTTCAAGACAGCAAAGCTTGTTCGAGAAGGGTGTTGGCAAAAGATTAGAGAAAGACTCATGTTATGAGTAGCTACCCCAAACTGCTCATGTTTTCCCTGCCTCTATGATTGCTGCTCTGGCCTTTCCGTATTTCCCAAAGCCTCGTATAAGCGGTTTAACTATCCTGGCTTAGCTCATGAGTAGAGCTGCTTTCACGGAGATTTGCTGAAGCAGCATCTAGACATGGGCTGGACAGAATCACAGCGTACCAGGTTGGGAGGACCTCAAGGATCATCTGGTCTGACCTCTCTTGGCAAAGCCTGGTCTAGACAAGATGCCCAGCACGCTGTCCAGCCAGATCTTAACCGTGCTTAAGCGCTGCCAGCACAGCAGGAGGCTTTGCGGCTCTATCTCCCATGTTTGTTTTCATTCTGATCCCCAACCAATAATAATCCCCAATAAACTAGTCAGGAAACGTAACTCACATTTGTAAACAGTTTGCATCAAACTGAAATTGCACTTCTTACAAGCATGCAATTTGCAGAAGACATCTCACCTACATCACATTAAATACGCTTCCAAAATTCGCCATCAATTAGAACAAGAAAATCCGTAGTTGCTGCTTATATAAATGCCTGAGCCATTCACACCCAGCCCCGTTAGTTATTTTTTTTGCAATCACTAGAAAATCCGAGCCAAATGGAAATCCAACATGGAAAATCTCAGCTCTGCGCTTCCTAGCGCTGACGTCCCGAGCTATCTGCTCTGCAGAGGACTCCAACTGCTTTGAGGAGCCTGGATCTGAATACATTTCACCCCCGTTTGCTCGTATGGCCCTTCCAGAAACACATGCATGTGGAGGACAAAGGAATGCCACGTGCAAGTCCTGCATGAACCACCTCTCTGGCTTCTCAAATTCTCACTGTCTTGACATCTCAAGCACAGACACACACTCCCTCGCTTCAATAGCTTCACCTGACCGTACAGTTCACAGCGCTAAGGAGTCCGTTCTGATTTTTAGCAGCAATAAACAATCCTTCCTCCGCTATTCTTACCAACATGAGGATTTCTCCATCCCAAACCTTCCGGGAAAACCCTGGTCCAAAGGGCAAGGCCGCATGGAGCCGTGAGGCGAGACCCCTGCAGAGGGCATAACGTCCCCACGGATGGAACAGCTCGCCCCGGGAAAGCCGGGTAGCTGCGACATTCCGTGCATCATTTGAAATGTATATAGATTTCTATTTCAGTCACTCATTTGCTAGCAGCAAAACTAGAACGTTTCCTGTTTTCCCTCCTGCTGTAATCAGGAGATCGCCAAATTAGGGCCGTCCTAATTACTCCTCAGCAGGTGCCAAATCCAGGCATGGTATCAGCAACGGAAGGAAGGAAGGACCTTTAAGTTCAAGCCAGAGAAATCACATCTATTGTCTGGCTCAAGTCAGGGAAGTTTCCTGTAAAACAGGAGCATTTTGGACAACGGCACATGCACGGCTACCGATTTACGTGAGATGAAGTTTAGTCCACATATGTGTTTGCTGCTGCTGTTGGTGTTATTAATAACAGTAATGAGCTCGTACGCAGCCGCTCGCCTGACGAAACTTCTCCTGAATGAAACCAGACAACAGGAAATAATTTCTTAATGCCCTTGGTCAGAAGACACAAGGGGCTTTTTGAGCTTCCCCTGCCACGGCCAGCCTCAATTAGCCGTTAAAGGAGATCAAGTAGAGCAGCCACTACAGCCCACCTTGCCACGGCATCTTTAGCGTCTTTCAATGCCAGCATTTATCCCTGCGGTGTGGGACACGCTCCTGGTCCCCCCTCCAGGGCGGGCCACTCTACGGATGGGCAACGGGGATGTACAGAGAACAAGTTACTGATCGACGAGCACGCAGGAAATCTGTGACAAAGCAAGTATGCGACGGACTTAAACCGAACGACCCAGCAGGATCACCCCGTGCCCGGTGGGACCACGCCGCGTTCAGCTTCCGCGCCGTGGTTGGGGAAGCAGATAGAAATGGATCACCCGAAATTGCTAACGAACAGACAGCCCAGGACAGAGCATTTGATGACCCCCCCGAAGGAATAAGTTGACAGAAAGGTCTTGGGAAAGTTTCACCAAACGCAGTGTGTGTGTATTTACACGGTGTGTTGTGCTTTACTATTTCCTACGTTGCCATGAGATCTGAAACCTCAAATCTCAATATAATTAATTAAAATCTAGCTCACTCTCTTGGGAACACTCATACGGAAGGATCCGACTTGCTTTACAAGAAAGCAACAGCCGTGTATAGACGATGCCTCATACTCTTTACCTCGAACCTAAGGTCACCTTTCGCCTGACTAAGGGAAGCCGTGTGGTTTCTAAGCTCTACTACCACTATCACCCACATTTGAAAAGCCACAGTGTGACATGGATAAAGTCACTGGGAAACCGACTCTTCATACACCAACGATTATTAGTTCAGATTTTTCCCCACTTAGAAAGAACACCCTCGATCATCTTTGATGGTCCCCCTGTATATGGCACTGGGGAGGCCACCCCTCGACTCCTGGGTTCAGTTCTGGCCCCTCACTGCCAGAAGGACATGGAGGGGCTGAAGCGTGTCCAGAGAAGGGCAACGAAGCTGGGGCAGGGTCTGGAGCACAATGTGCTGAGGAGCGGCTGAGGGACCTGGGGGGGTTGAGCCTGGAGCAAAGGAGGCTCCGGGGAGACCTTCTGGCTCTGACAACTCCCTGACAGGAGGGTGCAGTGAGGGGGCATTGGTGTCTTCTCCCCAGGAACAAGTGACAGGATGAGAGGAAATGGTCTGAAGTTGTTGCAGGGAGGTTGAGGTTGTCCCTGAGGAACCATTTCTGTCCCGTTGGGGTTGTGCAGGCGTGTCGCAGGCTGCCCAGGGCAGTGGTGGAGTGCCCATCCCTGGAGGGGTTTCCCAGCCGTGTGGAGGTGGTGCTGAGGGCCAGGGGTCAGTGGGGACCTGGCAGTGCTGGGTTGGACTCGGTGATCTTAAAGGTCTCCTCCAACCACAATGATTCTGTGATCCCAGCAGAGAGAATTTCTACAAGTACCTCCTGCCTGCTCATGAAGCCCTAGAGCAGTAACTCCAGCACACACCGGTTTTACAGGCTTGCTGCCTGTACCTGTAGGCAAGGGTGCAGGTGTCCTTGTACTCCTGGAGTTTCACACACACCATGTTGAGGAACTGATCTGAATAGGCGCTCAAGTCGTGCATCAGGTTCATCAGGTCTTGAACAGTCTTCTCCACAATTACCGTGCTCTGGAAAGGAAAGAAAAGCAGAAGTATGATCAGCGGTTCAGCACGTATCTTAATTTCAGCCTTCCCGTGTTTTGCTAATTAGTGTCACAGATGCAACTGTACAGCTGATGCTCCTCGACGCTGAGCAGATGCTGAAGCAGCCCATGCCACCAAGTGACATAAAGCAGAAATGAATGAGAAAAAAGAAGAAATGACGCAAGAGTTGATCGGGTCTCAAAGTTTGGTTTTCTGAGCCAGTTGGCGAGGAGCAGCAGAGTTCACCAGGTCTTTCCTTCAGTAGATTAAACCTCAAAATGCAAAAGTGTGATTTTTAGAGGACCCAGATACACACAGCTCTGCTGAGCTCTGCTTGGACTTGCAAATCCCGAATGTTTCAGCCTGACCAACAACTCGGGACTCGCGGATTGCAGACTATCCTACAGAGCAGGGCTGCCACCCATTTCTCCTGTCCATACAAGCTGCACGTGTAGGGTACAAGCTTTCTGCCAGCATCTGAGGTTTAAGCAGAATCAAAAAATCACAGAATCACAGGATGCTGTGAGTTGGAAGGGACCTTCCAAGCTCACCCAGCCCAACCCCCTGCAGGGAGCAGGGACATCTGCACCCAGAGCAGGGGGCTCAGAGCCCCAAGGGCCAACCTGACCTGCCATGGGGCCAGGGATGGGGCTTCTGCCACCTCTCGGGGCAACCTGGGCCAGGCTCTCCCCACCCTCAGCAGCAACAATCTCTCCCTTCTCTCTGCTCTCCATCTCCCTCTGCCAGTTGAACCCATCAGCCCTTGTCCTGTCCCAACAGCCCCTGCTGAACAGCCCCTCCCCAGCTTTGGGACAGGCCCCTTGAAGCACTCAAAGGCTGCACTAAGGTCTCCCCGCAGCCTTCTCTGCTCCAGGCTGAACCCCCCCAGCTCTCTGCCCTCTCCTCCCAGCAGAGGGGTTCCACCCTCGGCTCATTGCTGTGGCCTCCTCTGGCCCCGCTCCAGCAGCTCCCTGTCTCTGCTGGGCTGAGGAGCCCAGAGCTGGACCCAGCCCTGCAGGGGGGTCTCCCCAGAGCAGAGCGGGGCAGAGGGGCAGGATCCCCTCCCTCGACCTGCTGGTCACACGTAGCACCTTGCAATCCTTCTGTTACTCCAAGCAGTGTATTAACAATCAGAGGAACAACAGGACAAATCTGCAAACCAAAAATGCGGCTCCACATCCTGCAGATGAGCAAGGTTGGGCAGCCTGCAGCAGGAGGTACCATATATCTGGTAACGGCTGAGATGTAAACAGCTCCGTATGAATTTGGGGATTTCTGAGGCACCCCAAGGTGACTTGGCACAGTTTGCATTTATAACATCACCTGCTGAATTTCCTTCAGTTGCTACAAATAAGACAGAGGGAGGTTCTCAAAGTCCCAGGCTGACAGAAATTGAATTAATTTTAGGCTCAGTAGAGTGAAGGGTTATTCCTGAGCTATGCACAATGGCAAAGAAGGAAGCCCTGGTTCATCGGAGAAATTCTGGACTCAAATTATCCAGGGGTACCCCAGGGACTTAGAGAGAGCTGCACCCAGGCTGAGCTTAGCCCTTCCTCTCTTTAATCAGGATGTGAAGAGGAGTTAGTGACTCAGTTGTTTGCAGAGCAAAATCTCATCAACCCTCACATCATCGTCTCTGTCACATCCCCACAAGCCCAACTTCCATCTCTCTATTGATTTCCAGATTAAAGAGCGGCAGCATTGCCCTGATCCATAATCCTGCTCCTCCAGAGCAACCCCTGAGTGACAGGAATTGATTCTGCTCCGCTACCTGTCCCTGCTTTGGTAAAAAAGCATCTGCAGCCTCATCCTCGCTCAGAGCACACGGACTCCTCTGCATGTGGGGGTTTCAGTGACGGCTCAGCCACCGCCTGGGCTGCTCCTGATCCGTCCTTGGCTCACAACTGCACCTGGAGGAAGAAAAAACCCTTCTCTTTGGTTGCTTTTGTATCTTATTAAACTTGCTTTTAAGCAAAACACAGGAATTAACCCATCTTTCACGTTGGAATTACCAGCGGTTTGGGATTCTTTTGTCCAAACAAAACCGTAGTCTGGCGGAGCTGCCTCTCAGATGCTTTCCTGCTATTACCAGTATCTGTGTTTTAGAAAATACTCCAACCTACCCTGGGCTTGATGCACAGAGGAGAGCAACAACCCCGAAGGACTTGCAACCCGGAGTCATTGCAAGCAAATGAAGCAGACAAGAGCGTGGAGAGGCTGCAGCAGCCAGGGATGCTAGTTTTCATAGCGACGGGCTCCGAGGGCTGAGCACAGCTCACGAGCTGCAGGATTCAAGTCGCCCAGGCTCTTTGCTGTCCCTCCTTGGTGTGCCAGGCTGACCCCAGCAAGGGCAAAAGCAGCGGTTTAAGCATCTACCCAAATCCTACTAAAATGGGAGACCAATCTGGCACCTCTCCCTTGAGAGTAAACTCAAGACCACGTATGTCGGGCTGATAAATCACAGACTGGTTTGGGCTGGAAAGGACCTTAAAGCTCCTCCAGCCCAACCCCCTGCAGGGAGCAGGGACATCTGCACCCAGAGCAGGGGGCTCAGAGCCCCAAGGGCCAACCTGACCTGCCATGGGGCCAGGGATGGGGCTTCTGCCACCTCTCGGGGCAACCTGGGCCAGGCTCTCCCCACCCTCAGTGTACAGTAGAGGGTGCAGAATCCCCTCCCTTGACCTGCTGGCCACGCTTTTCTTGATGCAGCCTAGGACGCAGTTGGCTTTCTGGGTGCGAGCGCATGTTGTCGGCTCATGTCCAGCTTTTCAAACGTGGTGTGAAAATTACCTAGTAATTTGGGGCAATGAGATCCATCGCATCCACCGGGCTAGAGGTACGGCATAGTCACACCTTCATTTCATTTGGGCTGGTTAAGGAGCTGCTGTCCTTCAACCTTCAAGGACCAACAACCACAATCAGTACAAGGGGTTTCCGTGCGGGCCCTTCACATTGCACCTAGATGGCTTCAAGGTGGCCCCATGCCAGGTCAGCAGAGGAAAAGGGGACTCTCTGACTTGCTGACGTGAGCCATGAGAACATCTCTGACTGCATGAATGGAAAACACAGAAGCTGCTGTCCAAATCCAAGTCTGCTTCTGGGGGACATTCCTGATCCTTTACGGTGAGGTGTTAAAGTTAACTTCTATACATAGGGAATAATAAAAAAAAAAGAATCTGTCCTTACTCATGTAGCAGCCTGAAAGACAGAAGCAATTTTTCTCCTCTTCGGATGGATAATCATACTTCTCATTTTGAGCTGGGATTTCACCGGGGAGAGGCGGGTGGGATTTGCAGCAGCCCCGTGCTCTCAGCTGCTCTCTCTAAGCTTACCAGGGGAAGGATCTGTCCTGCCAGGCACCCTCGCGTGACACCAAAATTCACGGGTTAGACGAAGAGGAATCAAACCTGGTCTCGATCCACCTCCCTTCTGTTTCTTTACGTAACTCAAGATTTGTGCAAACACCAGCTTAAAATCCAAAGACTGTCTGTTACAAGAGAAGGTATTGCTGGTCTCTGCGTAGTTTCGTCCATCTACTTTCTCCTCTCTACAACAGCATTAAAGTCACAGCTAAGCCCCTGCCAATACCTTGATTTTGAGTAAGATCTTTTGATTTAAAGGAAATACAAAGCTACTTGCATGATTTAAAAAAAAATGAAAGACAGAAAAAAAAGGAAATTACCATATGAAAGACAGCAGCCCCCGACACGTAATGGCTATTTTTCTGTAATGTTTTAACCTTTTCCAAAGCAATCCTGACACATCTGCATGTGTCTCTGGGGACGTTGAGGATGAGGATGCAGCAGGGCACGCTAATGGAGCTGGATTCGTTAGCTGGGCCAGCCCGGGATCTTCTGAAACTCCGCGCGCGGAAATGAAAGGCAGCGCACGCATTATCAGAGTTACAATCCAGTTGTCTCTAACCCATCTGGATTCATTAACAGCAAATGGGTATGATCAAAGCATAATTTTGTGGCAAGACACTTCAATGAAGCCTTTTAAAAAAACCCACACTAACAAGGGAACTCACCGGCGGAACGGTACTCACCGCCGCGCGCCTGAAAGGGCGGCGTGGTGCCGAACCCTCACATCGCGCCCAGGGCACGATTCAGCGCTCCTACGGCACGCCGAGGTGAAGGGCTTAAAAGAGTCTTAAGGCTACTAAAAATATAAAGAAATTCCTTCTTACGCCCTCCCGCCCCTCAGCCCCTGGTGAGGCAACAGGACACAGCCCCGCGCTGTTCGCACTGCGGGTTCTACCTCTAAGGTATCTGCAAACACTCATCGCTATGCCTTGACACGCTCCTTCTTCTCCGTTGTGCCGAAGCTTCGGCTAACGTAACGCGGCTCCAGGGCAGGGGTAATTTACACTCCGACTGCAGGGCTTTCGCCAGCCCCGAGGGACGGAGAAGACGCCCCGGAGGTTTTATTTCAATAATACCTTCGGGACTATTGTCCTGTGCGACCCCACCTAAGTTTCTGAAGTGGCTGAACTCCTCTGCAGCAAGGGGGCACTCGATGTAAAACGATGCAGCTGGAGGAACGTGTTGAAGGCTCCCTTAAAACGCAGCTTCAGTACAATAAAGCTGGTTCCCCAGCGACTCCCCGACACGCCGAAGTTCAAAACAACAGGTCGAGCCTACACAAACCTTCAGGTTTTCCATCTGTCATTTTGTTCTCTCTAACTTCTCGGTGAGGAACACTTAGATTAGAGGAACCGCCTCCACCCCGAGCATTTTTTTCTGTGGACATCAGAGCTTCTCCCAGGCCTGCCCACTTGCTGCATGTTCTTAGGGAAGAAGGCGCAGATGGGGCTGTACCTGCGCAGGGGTGTCTTCACCACGTGACGGGCTCTCGAAAACACGGCAGATGTCAGAGGAGACCTTGGCACTGGAACGGCTGTGACTGTTAGCATATTATTGCCCATCACTTCAAAACCTCCTCGAGACGCCTTGGCAGAGGAAGCACCAGGGGAGTGCCTGGCTGCCTTCAAAGGAAAAAATAACTAAAGCCTAATCTAATTTTTAAGCTGGAGTTTAGCTGACACCGCACAATTTTAAAAGCACCACACGGAGCACAGCTGTAAATAAAGGTGGGACAGGAGAGGTGAAAGGTTTTCAAACCTCTTGAAGCTGGGTGCTGTCCCACAGCTCCGGGACCGTTTCCGAAGGCCACTGGTGGTTACGTCTCACACTGACACCCTGACGTGCAACATCTATTCGTGCATTTTCTTGGTGCAATTTTTTTTTTTTAATACAGCTTCTCAGCTGCCCCCCAAAACATTAAATTTGCAGCATCTGCCTTTCTAAAGCCTCGTTCATCCTCCTCTCCCAGCACTGAGAAGGCGCATTCAGCAGAGGGCTCCGGCGACCCGTGCTGGGGCACTACTCTTTGGGCAAGAGCTGCAAATACATAAATCATCACGCCAGCGGAGGAAGCCTGCACCTGCCCCAGCAGAAACGCATCATCCATACAGATTTGTTCCGCTCCATGCAGCCTCACCTGTCTCGGGTGCCGCGTGCCGTGTCACCATCCGTTATGATGCCAACCTTCCCCACGAATCGCTGCGGTTCCTCCCGCGGCGGTGGGCAGCAGAGCTGGGGGCTGCGCCTGGAGACCGGGCGGTTGTGGTTTAGGAGGCTGCGGAGCGTGCCCTTTGCTGACAGGAAGGCTGGCTGTGCTTTCTTGCAGTACCTGTGGGTGTTAGGCTGATCCCTCACCCTGCAATGAGCCGCAGAACTGAACTCGTGGCGGTGTCTGGACGGGTTGGGATGGAAGCAATGAAGCTGATGGGCGCACAGTGAAAGCCGGCTCTCCATCCGTCTGAACACCGGTGAGGCATGGCGATCTCCCAGCATCTCGCCACTGGGCTCAAGCATCTCGCAAAGCCATAACCCCGGGTCTCGGGGGGATGCTCTGGCTCAGGGGCCCCACTGCAGGCCCTGGTGCCATCCCTGCCCCACGGCATGCACCGGGGAAAGCCGCACGCCGGAGAAGTCCCCTCTTGAGCCAAGATCCCAAGGAAGCAGCATCCAGCAAAGATCCATTTTGGCTTCTTTTCTCATATGAACTCTTCACTCGTCCTCACTCCCCTCTGGGCCCGCTCTCCATACCGCAGCGTTGGCCGTTCCCGTCCCACCTCTCCAAATCTCTTTGCGTGCAGCTGCCAAACTGCTGCCCACGCCATGGCAGTGCGAGCGTTCCGGTAACAGGGGAGGCTTAGGCAAAATGCTCCCACCAGTCCCAGGCCACCTGCGATGGTTTTTTGCTATTTTTTTTCTCTTTCTGCTCATCAGTTCCACATCAGCTGCTTCCAGGCTGGAAGCTGCTTGGCCTGAAATGGGGCCAGAGGCTGCCCAGCGTTTCCCTCAGCACAACACCCTGCACGGGAGTGCAAAGAGGTTGGAAACTTCTGAAACCTGACTCACCATCACCGTACTCGGGTATCACACCGATGCAATGAGATATAACGGGCTTGTGGAGAGAGGACTGAGTTCGATGTGCTCTTAGATATTGGCCTAGCATACAGCATTCTGCATAAAAATGTGCAATTCCCCAAATACCATCTAGAATCCAGGTCTAGGATCCAGGATCTGGGGTTAATTTTATGGTGACGTTACCCAGTACTTAGAGTGCAGCTGCAAAGAGGACGGAGGGTCTCTCTTCACAAGGAGCCCCATGGAGAAGACAAGACACAAGGGGTACAAGTTGCACCAGTGTGTTTCATCTTGACAGACGAAAGACATATTTTGCAGTGAGAACAATCATTAACTGGAACAGCCTCCCCAGGGACGTGGTGGAGTCCCCATCGCTGGAGGGTTTCAAGACGCAACTGGACAAGGTGCTGGATAACCTCATCTCGGCTCCCTTTCCCACTACAGGTTGGACCAGACGAAATTTTCAGGTTCTTTCCAACCTGGGCTGTTCTATTCTATGATCCATAAATATTATGGTTAATTTTATCCGGACGTTTACAGAGACTAAGGAGGTTTCTGCGGCTGCGGGAGCTTTGCCAAAATCACACCCAAGGCCACCAGCTCTAACACAGGACACCCATCCTGCCCGGCGCCCTCCTCGTCCCATGCCCCCACCCGCCACCCCGCCTCCCCCTGCGCTCTGACCCGCGATGCTCCGCAGCATTAGGCTGCCAGTTGCAATTTGGTTATTCTGCTGTCAATTAATAACGGTTCGTTACTCGGCGGTCGGGTGAAACGGAGCTCTGCCGTGTTCTCCAGCATATGCTTTGCTTTACCGGTTGAGCTCCTGAAATACCTGGACAGGCTCTCGTGAGCTGATACATACCAAGTGCTGTCAGCGCCCTGAAGGTCAATGGGAGACGGAGATAAAACACCCAGATGCATTTATTCCCTCTGCCCAGATTCCAGCGGTTTAACAAGCACCGTGTGAGGCCACTGCAATAACTATCCTCTCATCTCATTAGAAGATACTACATGTTGGAAGAGCAGAGTCAGAGATGGAAACCATTTAAAACTGCAAACCAGGGGCTGGGGACAGCTTCCCCTGAGTATTGTGATAAACTGGCTGCTTAAGTCTACTTATATCTGAAACATAGCCAACATCAGGCTGGGGGAGCAGGCAGGGCTAGGGAGGGGAGCTGAGTGCTGCCCCAGCCCCAGCGCTGCCGTGGGGAGCCGACCTGCACCCCTATTTCAGTACATCAAGTGCTGGGGTAACCCCCACTAAAACAGAAGGACAAACCCCAAGCCTGAACCAGCTAACAATTTTTTTTTTTTAGCTCCCAGATGACAGTCTAAATTGTCTGTTTTCCTGATAAGTGGATCTTTCACACCGAGCGATAAGGGAGCTTTTCAATTTGTTTTCTTCTGTGGCACATCCCCGGTTTACAAAGGGCTGCGGTTTTCAGTATGTATCAATTCAAATAGGTGTTTAAATGCAAAAACTCTTCCTGTGGTCTCACAATCTGATAGCCTGCTTTTCTCATGCAGCAGGCTTGCCAGTAAAACTCATTATTTCGGTATCAGCTCCGCAGAAACCTGCCCGTTACTATGGTTATACTACGTCCTACTACAACTTTGCTTCCCAACGCTCCTAACTCTGAGGAACTAGGGTGGTTTTTTTTCCCAAGTATAACTCTGCCTGCTTCCCTGCAGGTGATATTTTCCTTTTTATGGGATTTATTCTGAGAGGTCCTGAGCGCCTTCATCCTCACGGAGCTCAGGATACACCGTATTTCCCTCTCTCCTTTCGATGTGATGCTGCGGCAGCCAAATGAGTGCTCCAGTGAACTAGAATATTGACGAAGAGCAAAATGTACAGTTAAAAAAAATTCAGAAGATTTACCTCAAAATCTGCTTATTACTGTATTACATTTGACCATGCTGAACCGTTCTCTTCCTCTAAACACTATATTCGTTACTCGGGTTTTTGCAGAGACCACGATTTGCGACACGAGCCTCTCCGACACACCAAGTCAACCTGAACTATGACCAACCTTGCCCAAGTCCCGTACGTGCACAATCATTCACAACTACTTACAGCACAGAACGAAGAGTTGGCCATGGGGACTTCCAAACTGCGCTCTGCAACGATTTACAGCCAAAGGTAAGTGATACTCCTCAGCTCCCCAGTTTGAACGGAAGCCCGCACGGTCTAAAAGCGTACACGCCTTTTCTGCAATACGAGGCTAAATCCCAAAGCTGGGGAATACCGGAGAGGAGGCACGTGGTGGAATGTGGATATGGTTGAATGGAAGTTTCCATCATATTCTTTGTCCAAATTCGAGACTGGCTTGTGCTTCAGATTGCACTTCACAGCGAGGAGATGTTTTCTTTCCACAATTTCTAATTAAACTGAGCCCCTTCTCACACAGCATTGCAGGTCAGAATCGGCCAACATCTACCTTCATGTCTTCTCACATCATCTACGACACGGACTTAACATCCGGGTTGCAGTTTGGCTCTTCTTCACTATCCTTAGCGACCCCTGTTGACTGATGGTCACTCACCGATGAGACTACAGCCCATATGTCCCATAACTACCTATGAAAAGCTTTTTCCCATTAGAAACCTCCACTCAACTGCTTGCTCTGCACAGCCCGGATGAGCTGAGCTTGGTGGTTATCGTAGCACTTCTCCTGTTCAGACATTTGCATAGAAAAAGGAAAAACCCTCCTTTTCATTTTGACCTCCTGAACGCCTATGACATCAGGAGATCTTTCAAGCTCCTTCTTTATTTTATTTAAGCCTCTAAGCCAGCCATAACGAGATCCAGCAGACGGGAGCTGAAGCTGGGCCACGCCAGAGCAGAAATGAGCTACATGGTTTTTACAGCGAAGGTAATGAACCACGTGAGAGGATTGTGGGTGCTGGATTCTCCAGCCCTGCAAAGCTTTAAATGAAGCACAGGTGCTTTGAAAGACAAGCCACATTCAAACTGGAGTTACGGACTTGATGTAGAAGGTACTGGGTGAACTTCTGCAGCTGATGGTGCTGGGGATCAGAGGCATTTTGAGCTCAAATACATTTCACGGCAAAAGGCGCCCAAAGTATGCTTAAAAACAACGAGCCAAACGATCCCACGTTGCCAGCCCCGCAGCTCTGACGCAGGAACATCCCAACGCAGTGGTGTTTTCTTCTCCGGAGGTAGCAATGCAAATCTGTCCCCCCGAAAGACACCATAACTATTCAAAACCTCCTAAATTCCCCACAAAACGGGAATTCCCGGCACTTCAACTCTTAGCCAGTGCCCAGGAACTTGCCAGTGTGCCAAAAAAGGGACAGGATTCAGGGGGTCCATCCTGCTGGGGTGGACCATCAGCAGAAGCCACAGAACTGTCCTGGGTTGAGTTAGAACAGAAATAATTCTGTTCAGAGGCTTTACTCTTTAGCTCAGTCTCTTCTAAGAGAGATGTTTTGGAAGTCAATGGCCTATTTTTGCAGACAGCATCAGCTTCTAGAAGTGACAGGGCTTGAAGTTTATGGTTACCAGCACAGAGTCACAGGATGGTTTGGGTTGAAGGGACCTTAAAGCCCACCCAGCCCAACCCCCTGCAGGGAGCAGGGACATCTGCACCCAGAGCAGGGGGCTCAGAGCCCCAAGGGCCAACCTGACCTGCCATGGTGCCAGGGATGGGGCTTCTCCCACCTCTCGGGACAACCTGGGCCAGGCTCTCACCACCCTCAGCACCAACAATCTCTCCCTTCTCTCTGCTCTCCATCTCCCTCTGCCAGTCGAACCCACCAGCCCTTGTCCTGTCCCAACAGCCCCTGCTGAACAGCCCCTCCCCAGCTTTGGGACAGGCCCCTTGAAGCACTCAAAGGCCGCACTAAGGTCTCCCCGCAGCCTTCTCTGCTCCAGGCTGAACCCCCCCAGCTCTCTGCCCTCTCCTCCCAGCAGAGGGGTTCCACCCTCGGCTCATTGCTGTGGCCTCCTCTGGCCCCGCTCCAGCAGCTCCCTGTCTCTGCTGGGCTGAGGAGCCCCGAGCTGGACCCAGCCCTGCAGGGGGGTCTCCCCAGAGACCCTGCCAAGGAAGTTTCTCTGAAAAAGTCAATGTAAGATTACAGCCACGGGACTAGAAGTATCTGCTTGAGGAGACGTCTTTTGATAGTCTTCAAACAAAGCAATATGTTATCGCCGGTACCTCGCAGGCTGCTCACACCATTGTGACAAGCTTAAAACCCAGGAAATACAAAAGCTAACGCTTGGATAAGGGTTCTCCTCCATTTATTCCCATTGCACATCCACGAGTGCAGCGCAGGAGACGAGCAGGGAAGGAAAAATTAAGGTGCGCACGGGGCAAGTTTGTGGCAGCCCGATGTCCCACCTTTCGACGACTCTCCCATCAGAGGCGCGGGCACTTGAGATATTCGCATCTTCGCTGAATGCCGCAGGAGTAACCGCATCCTAAGGATGCGTGGCAGGGAGATGGACTGGATAACTTAATAGGTCCTTTGTATCTCTCACTTCTCTGATCCTGCTGAGTTCTGCAGCTATTATTAAAGGCATTTTTTAAGGTATTTTAATTTACTTCTCTAAATGGATTTCCATTCATTCACTCCCACCAAGTGAATGTTGTCAGGGGCATTAGCAGCGTGATAAAATAGCTGTAGCTTCATGCTGGTTTTAATGTGTTACATACACAAGAAAAGTCATTAGCTCTTACCCTTTAATACACCCTCTTTACTGCTGCAGAACTGTTTATCACTCAGAAGTGCCAGGCACTTGCCACGCTCCTCCTTTATTAATCAACATACGTTTGTGTGAGGCTGCAATGAGAAGGAATAATATCCGGCTATTTCTAGCACCGTTCGCAGTGCGGGAGCTGCAAAGCTCGTCCCTGACATTTGCAGTCCCCCTGAACATTCCCAGAAGAGACTCTTCCTCCGATGCTACACAACTCTCCCGATTACAGGCAAACTCACGGCAAGGTCTGCTTCTCATGTGCTGAGCGGCAGGTTTCGTTCTCCTTTGTTAACATCTGCTCTAGAACATCATTAGCAGCTGCAACACGATACAAATTGAATGTGGACCACAAAATTAACGATGCTCAGAAGCAGGCCATCAATTTTGGAAGCAAAGAACCTCATTTTTAAATAAATGTTTTCATATGGTTGGCCCAGTTTGGGGAAGAAGACCCTTCTGAATTATTTTTACGAATACTCTACTATTTTTTATGAATACTCTATTCTCCTCGGTCTCAGAGCCCCATCGTTAAAAGCATATTTACCTTTTAAAAATTTCTTGCTAGAAAGAGGGCATACACACGCCCCGTGCGGAGGAGAGATGCTTCTGGGAAGACACAGTGACCACCACGAGGGCAGCTGGCTGATGAAAAAACAAAAGCAATCGGAAAAAATATATGGGGAATGGCTTAGGAGGGCTGAGCCCACGGAAGACGGCAAGACTGTGCCCCTGGGTTTATCCTGCCCACGTGGACACCAACGCAAAGACTGTGACCATGATCTACATTCAATAAGGATTAATGAAAATGCAAAAGATCACCACAAAAAATGGCCAAATAAACACATGAACGACAGGTCAGGGCTTAACGGTTAACCCAGGCTGAGCTCTACGAGACGACCCAGGGGGAGCTTCTGCGACCAGAAAGAGGCCACTTCACTGACACCACAAGACCATTTGTCAGATTCTGGAACCAGTGTCCAAGAGTCTCATCAGCAGGGCTAAGTGACAACGTGGAGTGACAAGACCTGTGTCACCAGTGGGTTTCTAGAAGGTAGCACCCAATACAG
Organism: Bucorvus abyssinicus; assembly: GCA_009769605.1. Lineage (NCBI taxonomy): Eukaryota > Metazoa > Chordata > Aves > Bucerotiformes > Bucorvidae > Bucorvus > Bucorvus abyssinicus. The sequence continues at coordinate 2,050,054 of CM020025.1, forward strand.
GGGGGATCCTGGCAGTCACGGGTCACTCAGAGCTCCCCTCAGAGCACCACAATTCACGTTTTTGTCCCACTCTTCATTAACCCAGCTCTAATGAAGGTGATGAAGAAGCCTGTACTTCCCAAAGCAATCCTTGGGAAAGAGCAGAGGCTCTCCAAGAGGGTCCAGCTAATTACATGCAACGGATCCGATTCCTACTGAGACATCCCAAAGTATATTAAAATTGTCAGTTAAATTCACTGAATTGTTTTCTGTGGCTTGACTTCATACTCAAGCACAGGTGAACACGCAGTTAACCACAGGCATGGCGTACGCCTCCTTTTTCCAGAGGCAGCTGTAAGAAACAGCAGACCAACTCAGCCTTGTGTAAGCATCCTCAACCGGTTCAAAAAGTCTTTTTACCTAAACCATAGTTCAGGGTCCATCTGTAGGTGATTCCTTTCTAAATGCAGGGATCAGTAAAGAAATCTCCAATACTCCAAAACGCTTTTAAAGGTCACCAGCACCTAACCTGAGATGGATTGCTGCAACTCAGCGCCTGGATTTTTGCTGGAACCTTCACTGGGTGTTGTGGGGAACTTGTTGCCACACGTAACGCGGTGCTGAGGAAGTTGGCAGCTATGACTGATGGACCGCACCAACGGCCACCGGCTCCCAGAGAGCTGCCCTCCAGCTATTGGATTCTGCAGGGCTGAGGTTGATCTTAATTTCAAAGGAAAAAAAAATATTTATAAGGGGAATTTACAGCCCAATGCACACGAGAGGGCAGAGATGGCCAGAGGGTGACAGTTTGGTTTCGCAGCAGCTTGATGTTTCTAATTTAGGTTGCCCCCAATAGAATGGGCAAAATCCAGACCTTTTTGACATTTCTATTAGAGCAGACCTGGGCTGAAATGCTGTTTAAAGACAAAACCCATCTCTGCCTGTCTCGGTGGTTAGCAAACCAATAGGAAGGAGAGAAATTTTTCTCCTAGACCGTTCAGTCAGCAGGAGGACTTGAATGTGGATGTCGTATTGCACAGGCCAGTGCTCTAGACTCCCCAGCCCCCTTTGCTTCCAAAGGATTTCAACTGCATACATCGCTGGTACGGAGAAATCACGATACAAGTCAGCAAGGAAATGCCTTCCAACCACCTCCGGGCACAACCTTAGCAGAGCTGAGGTCTTCTCCGAACAGCTTCCCCTGCTCCTCCACCCACGTACGACTTAGTAAGTAAAAACCGAAGCCACTAGGAAATGTACTCAAGGTAAAAATTCACCCCCACCTATGTCTACACCCACAAATCAAATCCCAATACCCTTAATCTTCTGAAATTTATAATTTTATGAAACCCTTGGCATTATGTAGAGCTTCCTAAGTTGGGAACTACGAAAAGATCAACCGTCTCTTCTCCTGCAAAAGGAAGCAGGGGCATTAAAAGCTCTAGTTTAATTTATTCTGCGTTTGCTCCTGTGGCACGAGCAGGATTGGAGCTGACCGATTTAAGGGCAACTCGGGCTGCTCTCGCGCAGCACTGCAGTCCAGCGCCAGCCCAGCAGGGAAGGCGTAGCGTGATGTGTTCTGCCCAAAGAGCACAGAGAGCTCGTATGCTGCCCGTGACGGTATCGCTCGTGATTTATTCAATAAATTAAGCCTTGCGTGCCACACATCAAAGACCGAGGAGATCACAGGCCTGTCCCCGGATGTCCCCAAAGGATTATTTTGAAATTCCTCATGCGTGGAGATTGTGAGCAGCTTGCTGCAAGTATCCGACAGCTTGTATTAACATCGCATTAATCAAAACCGAGCGACCACTTAAAACCCCTGGAGATTCAGGTCTGACAAAACTCTTCTGCTCGGGAGATGGGAGAACGGCGCGCACCAGCCTCTGCTTCTTGCCAACAGAGGTAGTAAGTACAGCGAGACTCACGGGCTGGCTGCAAAACTTAAACACTCTTCAAACACTATTTTCTCCTGCCTGAACAAAGCTACTTGCCTCTTCCTGACCCAGACCCTACCCGATGACAGGTCCAGCTGTGGGACTGCTTCTGAAGTAGGATGCTTCCAAGCGTGAGGCAAGGTGTGAGGATGGAGACCGCGAAAGCCCAATACCCGTCCCACACTTTCGGGGAAGCAGGGATGAATCTGGACATGCCGTGAGCCCGCAGGGCACTTTCCCTTTCAGACGGGCCATCTCCACCAGGAAAGCTTGGCCACCCCACCTTAACACGGCGTGGAAACAGGATCACTTGGACCTTGCAGAGAATCTCATAGATGGGGCGCGGCTACTGCCAAAGCAACCTTCACCATCCTGTTCACACGGAGAGGGATGGAAAAGGAAAACCTCCCGCAGAGCTCCATCTACCACCTTTCAACATAAAACAAGGTCTGGATGGGGGCCAGGCTCTGTGATAAACGTCTGTGTTAGGAACCAGCTGCACTGTTTGCCCGGCACTGTAAAATCAAATGTCAGGTGTTGAGGAACGCTCCTATAGATAAACCCTGAACTGCACGTCAGAGGAAGCCTTACTCCATCCCGCCTCACAACCACAGCCCCTTCCACAACCCCAACAGCCAGGCTGACACGACCCCAGCTATGCTGCTGTGGTGTTTTCTCATGATCTGCCGACAGACCTCTACAGTAACCCACAGAATCAAACCAAGCTCAAATTCTTCTCTTGCACTTCACAGTTTCCCACACTACGTGATGAATATTTCTACTCCGCTGAGCTCCTCGCAAGGAGCAAAAAGAACAAAATTAACTAGTCAGCAGTTTACAACCATCTGCTCATAACTCAGGAATTTCGTCGTAGTGAAGAAACGCAAAATCCCACTTCCAAAACACAGCAAAAGGGCAGCGTGAAAACAAAGTTGTGTTCCCCCCGCAAATGACATTCTAGGAGGAAAAAAAAACAGGATCACACTGGGAAATGGAAGACCCAGTGGGTCAGCTCATTACGAGAGACGGCCGATAACAGCGGAGGTGCCATTGTTCGATCCCCAGCCGGAGCAGTAAGGAGCAGTCCCGCTCAGCAAACGGTCTGGATGATACTATAGATCTTCTCTTGCCATCTCGAACGTGTGCATCGTTTCCTGACAGCCCCATTTCCCCTTCCGAGCAGATGGCTCCCCACAGCACATCTTTAAGAGACCTCCCAGGCAGCTACGGATGGCAGAGAACGAGCATTTTGTTTCATCGCTTGCTCATACATTATCTCCCCCACGCTAATGACAGTCAAGTTATTGTCCTGTGAATAAATCCATTTAGGGCCCGCAACGTTGGCTGAAGGGAGAAGGCGAGGGAGCAGGGGAAGCCAGACTTGGCACCAGCCGAGCACCGATACAGTCATCCGCAAAACATTCCTCTATTAACCAAACAGCAGCACTTCCAAACCCAGCAGGGTCACAGCGGAGCCGTGCTGGGAAACAGAAATTAACTCCGAACGGAGATAATTTGTCTCTTGAATGTTGTCATATTTGCAAGATCTCTCTGGCAACGCCGCGCTGCTCCGAGGAGCGATACCGCCGACAAGCGAACGGGATGAACCGCGAGCTTTGCCGGGAAGCCAGGCGGCACTCAAGGTCGCTCCAGCCATCTTTGAGTAGCGCTTTGAATGCAGAGAGAGCCGAGGAGAAGTTTATCTTCACAACATCAAGATGTTGTTGCAATTAATGGCAGCAGGTTTGACTCAGTTCCACGCAGAAGGAGCAAATTAAAGAAGCTCAGTTACTACCAGGCTACTACGCAGTTACTGCTTGCTTGGTTTTTTGTTTCATTCCTAGGTAGGAGAACCCTTTGGGCTTGATGGGGAACACGCATCAGATGGGCTGAGGCAGTCAAAGCGTTGAAGAAACGGGATGGTCACCCCATGTGGAGTTTGTACTGGGCAGGAAGCAGTTGGGATGCCACTGGGCAAAAAATACGGGAATTTTGGGAAAGCAAAGAGTCTTATTATATGCTTAGAAGGGGTGACGCGTTACTGCAACACGGGGTCGGTGTGTATTTATGCATCTTGCACTCCAGCAGCACGAAGCAGGCTGATGAGCGTGCCTATAGAATCTCTCCAAAAGGAATTTCCCTAACTCCCCCCAGTGACGAGCCAACTAAATACCCTTGAGAATTTTTTTTTTTTGCCAAACTATTCACAAGCTCTCTTCCCTCAGCAAAATCACTGCCTGTTGCTACAGACCATCCCGTCTGAAAAAGGGAGGAAATCTTCCTGCAATGACCAACGTGGGAGCAGTCAGGCCAAGTTCTGTTATTTCAAGAAACCAACTCCATACCTACCTTGGCCAATTTTGCAACTTCCACACCAAGAGAAGCCAATAACTGGAAAATTAGACCTGGATGGCACCGGGGATGAAACCTTTTTCTAGTGCAAGACTTCTGCTCCTAGAAACCATCACTGTGGCCCTCATGGGCTGCAAAGACGTTCTCACGCTTGGCTTTCTGCAGTGAAGGGTGCTCTTGATGGTGGACCACACAGTAATACATAGGTAAAAATCATTCCACCGCCACTTTTCAGGCAGCCTGAGAACACCTATGCCCTTTGTTAATTCAGCATCTTGATGGACAACCATGAACTGAATCAAGCAGCGCAAGGACAGAGCAGAGACTTCTGTTGTCCTGCCCATACAGTCTTATTGTCCATGATTAGGGGGTGTCACGTCTAATCAAAATGTCCATTCTCACTCTCTCTTATTTGTCTCCGAGCCGTGAAGAGGGCGAGCGGAGAGCTGGTTCAGGGCACACAGCAAAGCCTATGAAGCGCTGCACGACCACACCTGGCACCAAAGGCAGGAGGACATGCACAGCACGTCCATCACCCCACGTCAGATAAACCTCTTCCTCATTCCTGTGTTCCATTCACCCACGAGTCATCTCATTCACCAGCACACCTTCAGCTTGAGGAATTCAGAGGTGGAGAGTGTTTTCTGATAGACCTCAGGGAACAAAAGGAGCTGAGGTCAAGTGCTCCAGGTGATCCTGAGTAGTTCAGTTACCACGAAAATAAAGCATTCCTTACTATGGAATCTGGAAGTCCTTCCAAACCATGGTTGCTAAGACCTCACTTTGCAACCAAGAAGATGGAAATGCCTTATATTAAAACCAGCTCAACTTGCTGCTAAATAAATACAGGACTCTGACAAAGTTTTGATGGTCCTCTTCTTAAGGAAAAACTACTAAAATTAAGCCCCAAAGCAAGACACAACGTTTTGAATCAAAAACTGGCCAAAAGTATTGCCATTGAAAATGTCCCATTTGCCACTGAAGAAGACGGTCTCAAGCCTCTGTATCGAAGCTCATGGTGTTTAACTTACTCATTACTGAGCTGCAGAAAGGCTGCGTAGCTCTGAGCAGACACCACTGCAGCCCCAAAGAAGAGCCGGCGAAGTTCAGGTGGGCCAAACTCTACTGCGCTTCAACAGGAGCTACGGGGAATGAAAGGCTGGCTGCTCTGAGGACGGACTCCCTATGCTTAGGAAAAGCAGATTATATGATGCTGCGCATCTGACGGCAGGGACCAGGACGTCATGACCTGAGGTCCCTCAGCACTGTGCTTCTAAATCCAGCCTAGAGGGAAAATAGCAGACTTATTTTCACACCTCGCTGGACTCTAAATTAATTACCGGCAATTCAAAACCGAAACCAGCAAACAGTTTTTATTCGACGCATCATGAGAGGTTAGAATTCGCCTACACAGGAGCGTGTGATTAGATTTGGTGATGGGAAGCACAGGCTTCGGCGGCGTTCACCACGGGGCTGACCGTTCACACATCCATCACGGCAATCCAGAGCTGTCAGACTTAATGTGCTTTTCAAAGGATATTGCACCCAGCGTTTAGGGATGGGGTTGAACTAGCAGAGACCATGATGGAGCCTAATGAACAGGGAAGATCTCCCGCTGCTATTTAGTTATTTATTTTTTTACAGCAGGCTCCAGCAGCACTTCTTGCTGATCATTCCTACGATGGAAGGGAAAATTGGGTAGGTCTTCTTACGGCAGCTCTTATGTTCCCCGAAGTTTTACTTGTAGAGAAGAGTCAGAGCGCAGACAGCACTTTACAGCACCACATTCACCACGCAAACACACCTGCTGTCCGAGCCACGGGGCCAGATTAAAAAATCACCTCTTAAAAGTTCAGAGGCTGAAGAGGAGCAAGCAGGAGGACACAAATCCGACAAACTTCAACGTGGGCTATTTGATAGCTCCGCTCTTCCGAGGAGCCAACGGCATGCAGGAGTGCAGATCTTCTCAAAATCTTCAGAAGCTCAGAGATACGAGGTGATGGGTTAAAATGGGATGGCCAAGCCATCTCCTGCACTCCCCTCAACTGCATGATCCAAGCATTCTCACCTCTGCATGAATCTGCTCCCAACCTTTGCACCACTCTGCGTCATATATTAAGGTAAACTGAGATCAGGAGATGTCTGCATGAAAATACAACGAAAACTAGAGGTTTTCAGTGACAGCCCTTGAAGGGACGGGGCAGATGGCTGGGGGCAGTAACTCGTTCAGCCATGTGATTTTAATTTGCTGCCACATGTTTATTAGAGCTGTCAGAAGATACTGGCCCAACCTGTGCTGTTGTGATAACTGAATTTTAACATTCACAGGAAGTAATGGAAGAGGTTATAAAGCATTTTCTTTCCCCCCCCCCGAATAATACATGATAGCAAATGTGAAAACCACCAGCAGGAAGCTCTGCTGCATTGAGATTGTATTGGGAAGACATCACTGCTGTGGGTCAGCTAGGCTTTCTACAAGATGGAGAAAGAAATGAGGAAACAGCTCTTAAGCTTCAGGATGACAGACTTACAGCTTGCCCGATTCTTTTTAACCTTTCTCATTACTCCATGTCAGTGGGGGACACGAGGCCAGGCAGGCAGGTAGGTGATGGTGGGTGTTGGTCTCTTCTCCCATGTAACAAGTGACAGGATGAGAGGAAATGACCTTAAGTTGTGCCAGGGGAGGTTTAGGTTGGATATTAGGAAAAATTTCTTTACAGAAAAGGTTGTGCAGGCGTGTCGCAGGCCACCCAGGGCAGTGGTGGAGTGCCCATCCCTGGAGGGGTTTCCCAGCCGTGGGGAGGTGGTGCTGAGGGCCAGGGGTCAGTGGGGACCGGGCAGTGCTGGGGGAGCGGGGGGACTTGATGATCTTACAGATCTTTTCCAATGTAAATGATTCTACGATTTCATCACCAGGACACAGTCCCGCACTGGCCAGGCTCTCAGGCAGCTTCTCAATGTTGCCTAATCTGCTCCAAGAAGCCAGAACATGTTTTTGTGTCCCCCCAAGTCCTCCTGAGTACCCTCTGAAGACTCCTCGGGCAATACTGGGTGCCCCTTGGAGATGAATGGTTATTCTACCCCAGCGAGAACTCCTGAGGGCTCCTGGTGTCACGTTGCTTGAACCATGCCGCAGAGCCACAAACACTCGTGGGAAATGCAAACAGAACCCGCATCAGACGCTTCTTAAAAATAGTTTGTTTCTAATAAAATCGGGAGAACTGAAAACAAAATACTACCTCACCTCATTCATCCCCAATATCAACAGCTTCTTAAAATAAGTGTTTTCTAACAGCTGCACCTCAATTTCATCGACACGTTAATTAACACGTTAAATAATAACCACTCAGAATAACACAATTCTGAAAACTCACCGCTGTCATTCTGCCGTTACCCAAAATGCAGCCCCGTTAGCTGCGATGGACTCCACCTTCTGCCATCGTGTTCGACTTCACTGTGAAGGATGTATAGGGCACGCAGAAACCCCCTTACCCCTGCGTTAAACGAATGTGGATGCAAGTGCTCATGGAAATATCACAGACAGATGTGCTTTGGGCAAACCTTTGCTTGGCATGCGCTGCCACTCACCTTAGCCCTGAGCTACAGGTCCTCAATCGTTTGAGCTTTAGGCTGTCCCAACAGCATCAACTCAAGAGTTGCGACTTCTCTGGCAGGGCACCGGCACCCAGCCCCAGCACACTCTGCCAATGGGGGTTTAAAACCGTAACTTAATAACCCCCGACAAGTAGATGTTGCTTATGGCACGAGAAAATTTATTTTTGCTTAAAATCTTTTTTTTGGGGGAAACCTTTCAACACCAAGGTTTTTGAGCCATCTCTGGAATTTTCTTATCACAGGAAACACTCAAATGGCAACATCATGAACTGGGCTGTTATCAGGCACTTGTACAAACACACGGTCCCTCTCCTCTCTCCCCTACCTGAAACCATGACCTCCAAGTCTCTCGGATCCAGGAACCGCGCAGCCCTGCGGCCACCACCGATATCCACGTCCCTTCCCATTCCCTGATGCTGGAGATAGGCAAAGCTGCTTGTGAACGCTGGAAACGGGACAAATCCTGATGTTTGCCTTCACAGGCCTCCTCAGCCGAGGAAAACTCCGGGAGCAATTGCGGAGTAAACTCCGAATAGAGAAGGCGAGGGTTTCGCTGTGTTGTGACCCGCGTATCTCGCCCAGAACCAATTTATAAAAGTCACCCAAGAAAAATGGTGCTAATCCATTTACAGCAAAATACACAAAAGGTCCCAAACGGGTCAGCGGAAAGCACGCTTTTACCGACCAGTTTCCACCTAAATATTCTCACCAGCCATTTAATAATTCGCTGCACCGAGGATACCTGCGGTAGAAGGCGGCGGAAAAGAGATTTGAGCTTCTTCCTGCAGTAAGTTGAGAACATAAACATATTTTAAAGCGCTCTTGCATTTTGTTCTTGGAGCAGCTCTCTAAAACTGATTGGAAAAGCAATTACAGTATTCAAGTTTTCTCTGCTCCTTCTATTTCCATTTTCCTTTCCTAAGAGCATGATACACAAAAATAAACCAGGAAGGACGCTGAGGCTTCACTTCATCAGAAACCGATGGGAAAGCTGAGAGTGAGCAGATACGGACGGTTATCTGACTGAAAACAACGGATCACAAAAGTGAAAAACGCTTTACATTGGGACTTGACTGCTATTTTGACCATCATGAAGGTGCTCAAAAAGGTACCACTCCTGCTTTTTATGCAATTAAATGAAAAAATAATTTGGGGAGATGAGCTAACGCTCAGAATAAATTATCTTTAATTATTGCAAGGATATGGATCTAGCAAGCAGCTGTGGACTTGTCATTGCCTAACGTGGTCAGCGAGGTGGGAGATGAGGCAGGGAAGAGGCCTTGGCCAGCTAACAGCATGTTCTGGAGATGATGTTCTCATTGAAAATCCACCCTCAGAAGGCTCCCAAGCACTGCCCTTCTTCACACCTGCCTCTGGAAATGTTCCTCTATTCCTCCCCATCACCTGTGGAGGTCAATTCCCAAACGTGAAGATTTAAGGATAAATCCACAAACTTCTGTCACAACTTTTTTTCACCCCCCATGTTAGACCTTCTCTACACTGACCTGCTCCATGGAACCAGTCAAAATATCAACCAAAATCAAATCGGCTCCTTTTTGCTAGCAACATAAGTGACCCAAATGAATCAGATTTTAAAAAACCAACCCCAGACGAGATGATTTTGACCGGATCCTCCACGACAAAGTCAGCTGTCAAGCTGCTCTGCAGATACCTGCTCCTTGCCCGTGCTGCCATGAACCTTCCGACTCACTGCTTCCCGAGTTCCCTTCCATTCCTCCAGAGTCCAGCGCAAAAAGAGAAAGGTTTATCTCACACCGTGGTCTTGGAGCTGAGTTTTAGTAGCCTCTCAGTTGAATGCACAAAATAAATCAACGGTAGGGACGGGCACTGAACTCGGCCAGATACGCTCTGCTCCCTCCCGCCCTGCTTTTGTGTTGTGTTCTCCTCTGGTATCCATGCTAACCTTGAACGTGTCATTTATCTACCTCCAGTATAATTGTTTCAGGCTTTTTATGATTTCTTAAGCAGGGAAAATCCTCCACTGGCCAGCCAGGTCATCACCACCCTCATTCGAATCTCTTTTGGTGCCTTGTGCTACCACCATGCCGTCAAGAAATGATGGAGCTAAAGAAGGCACGTAAGGAATGATCTATCAATAACCTTAAATTATGTCATGGCTACAATTTATAACCAATCGCTGAAGGTTTAAGGGAGGAAAAGGAGAAGAGGCAGGGATACGTACCATGTCCTGCAAAAGCAAGATCAATACAGATCTGGTACTGGTAGCTGAGGTTGGTGTGGATGGTGCTGGCTAGTGGAGACAGACTGTTCTTACAGAGCATTTCCTGCAGACCACCCTACGCCTTCGAGAGCTGTTTGATTAGTAAGAGCAAAGCAAAAGGGCAAGGCAAGGGAATAAACCTCGAAGAAAAACCCGCAGCCCGTCAAGAAGCATGTTTTTCACCATGGCAGTAAACTCACGGGGAGATGCTCCCCTGTCATTCCTTCATTACACCAACTTCAACACTTGCTAACCTATTAGAAGAAAAACATGTAAAATAATTTCCTCATCAGAGAGCAAACAACCTCTCTCACTACCTAAATATGGGTCCGTGCCAAACAACACAGGGTGGAAACGCACTTCAAAAGAAAAAAGCCAAGCTGATACCCACGTAAAAATACCAAAAAGGAAGTTTGGGGGAACAGCCCAGGGAAAAAGCATGTTGCACCAAAGCGAGGGTGGCTCAAACCAGTTCACCACCAAAGATGTGGAGGAGATCATCTCAAGGGGGTTCAAAGCCTCATGTTTACTTCAATGACAACCTGCCAATACCAGCACACATTTCCCCTCTTCCTTCCTCCACCATTCAACAGCTCAGTGCCTTGGGGCTCCAGCTACCATAACTAAATAAATATGATAAAATACATAGATATAGGCAGTTTAGACCATTTTGGAAGGCTTTGTGCTGCTGCAGATCTGGCACCATTGTCTGAGTCCTGCCCAAAACTTTTCCTTCCTGATTCATGTATAAAGGCATTGGAGCACTGAGCTGCAGATTAGCAACGGGTTTTGCTTTCTTGGCTCAATTAGAGCAATAACTTTCTTTTTTTTTAGAGGTTATAAAAACATGTCAGGGTAAGACCAATGTTCAGCAAAACAAAAGCAAAGGTGCTGTTAAATGCCTTTAGAATCATGGAGTCACAGAAGGGTTTGGGTTGAAGCGACCTTCTAAGTCCATCCAGCCCAACCCCCTGCAGGGAGCAGGGACATCTGCACCCAGAGCAGGGGGCTCAGAGCCCCAAGGGCCAACCTGACCTGCCATGGGGCCAGGGATGGGGCTTCTGCCACCTCTCGGGGCAAACAGTTCCAGGTTTCACCCTTGTCTTCGAGGCTTGTTTAATGTTCAAGATCTCTTATTCCCATTGTATCAAAAAAGGAGTTTTATTTGTGAAGCTCACGTCTTTCCAGACACCCGTTTAAACATACCTGCCTGAGCAGATCAACTCCTGGGTTAAACTCTTCCATTAGCTCACTGTCCAATCAGCATTTTGACTTCAAAAGTCTTCCTCTCCTTTTCAAAACTTCAGAGCCAGCTCTTTGTATCTCCCGTGCTATGGTCCTGGTGAATTATTAAGGTCAACATTAGCAGGAGGACTTGTTCCCCCTCGCTTGAAACCTAGCTTGATGGAAAGCAGCGTTTCTGGCCGCTCTTCAGCCCAGCTGTGAAATGCAACACCAGATGCAATTCAGAGATGCTCAGCCCGTATTGTTGAGGCTGCGATACAGAAACTTTATGGAGCTCGTTTAGCCCTGTAAGGCCATCCATCTAAGAGAAGGATACTCTAACCAAACCTACGACCTGAGGACTTCGCTGTCACCGTCCAAGCTCGCTAGGCCCTGGCAGATGAACCTCAGGTGTAAAGGGTGGGGCCAGTCTCGCGCACGCTGCGCCTCACCTAAAAAATCCACCGCGCAGGCTTGAAGGGTGTACTCACGTTTAAAGCCCTTCCCAAATCTTCGTCCGCGAAGCCAAGCCATGATGATGATGATGACAGAAACTTTATATACACACAGGCAATTAATTTCAATTAAGCAAGATTTTGTTGGTGTGGGAAACCATGCAAGTGTTGCCAAATTATTTTTAAGAACCTAAAAGACCAAGGAAGCCCTGACACCCTCCAGCTATTTGTTGGTTTACCCCCAACAGCAGGTAGATCTTGCGTGCTTGAGTCCATTTGTCATGGATACTTCTCCCTGATCTAACACAGCAGGTTCTTATTTTTAGAGCAGCAGCTGCTTCATCTTAACCTCTTCTCCCTTTTCCTCTCTTTTTTTTGGGTAGTTCAGACTACAGTCTCTGCTTTGCAGTGTGGCGATCGCTGGAAGCCCCATTCCTTGTCCTTTCCTGTGGTTAGTGACAGATGGTTCACACGAGGGGCTAAAAAGCATCATTTGACGTTGCTTTGAGCTGGGACATTTCTTAAACGTAGCGTGGTCCACTGATTTGAAGAGGCAAGGATAATCAGGAAGCCATGGGCTGTTGGTCACTCTTTAACAGCCCTTTCGTTAACTCTTTGAGGAGCCCACCCAACGCCCACACCTCTGTTGTGGTAGAAACTCAGAATTCGATCTGCAAAAGCAAGAAAATTCATCTACCTTTTGAAAGCGTGCTCCACAAGCCCTACTGATGTAAGGAATATTATTATTATTAATTATTATTATTTGCTTTGCCACTCTTCCTTGAGTTCCGATGAAGCACTGGAGGTGAAATCCGGATGATGTTCTCGCTGTTCCTACGCACGCTCCTGCAGGCTGTCATTGCCTTTACAAACCAGAAAACAAGGGCATCCCATACACAAATTCTTCAGGAAGAACTAGGAACCAAATCAAAATCCCCACACACCAAGCAATGTTAAAAGGAGTGAATCTGAATGTCAAAACGTTGTTTTTGACCCTAGTCCAAGGTGCAAAATAAATGGTCAATGTTGGCTCCTACCTGGAGCCTGGGAACAAGACAAAGGGCTTTAAAGGGAGAAGCAACCACGAGCAGAAGAGCCCCCTTTCAGATGCAGCTTTGTTTCGAGATCACCTTTGCCAAGCTGGGAATGGATTTCCCCAAACCTTTCTTCCAAACCTACGTCCCTACACGCCTGCAAGTGCAGGTGTCACCCGTCGGGACTCGACACCGCTCCCCGATGGTTTGCAGACCACGCTCTCGTATCACAGCAAGGCAAACAGCAAAGCCGACGTGCTTCTACTCAGAGGACGGGAACCAGTCCTAAGTAACTCTAGGACAACCCAAACCACGCTGAATTTTATTCTCAGATCAATGATTGCCCAGCACCTGGATGAGAGCTCTGGCGCACCAGCTCCGGTACAAGTTCTGCAGTTCATTCTTCCAGGCAAACGGGCCATCGCCGCTATTTTGAAGCATCTAACTAGGAGAACGGTGATTAATAATATATTTCATTTTGTGGCCAATAAAGCGCCATGGAAAGCAACTGAGCAGGAACTAAATATGAAATGCCATATTAATACCAAAAAGAGGTTTTCAGCTTGTCACCAGCCTGCCTTTAATACAGTTTCTGACACCACCCTTAAATGAGAAAAAATAGAGTTAGGCAGAGAAATCTCAGAGCCTTCTGCTGGACGAGCCTTGGAGCTCCCTTGGAGGCTTCAGTGTTCGGTTTGCTTCATTCTCACGCGTGTTTTTATTTGATTGCGACCCCAGAGGCTGTTGAGGCTGACGCTATTCCTGCAAACAGCAGTCGGATGTGGCTCACTGACCACCTCTCTTCTGTCCTTTAACATTTAGAATGAGTGACTACAGACTGCACTTAGCGCTAACGGGAGAGCTCTCACCTCACCGCTCCTGGAGGAAATCCACTGTAACTCCACTGACTTCAGGGTCAGTGGGACGAGAACCTAAGATACCACCTTCACAACTCCAATGCTTTTCAATCCTCTTGTCTTTACTGTTCATAACCAGTGCCTAACTAATTAGAAGAGAACACAGCGTTGAATCCTTTTACTCTACTTTCACTCCGCGTAGCAGTTTACACAGCCACAAGGTCCCCAAATATTTTCATTACAGACCCAACGGTTGGAGCTCCCCAGCGGGTCCTGGATCAGGTGCACGATGCAGAACCTGGTACCACCCAACATTTCGGTGCAAGGTGACCCAGCTTTTACCCTCCGTACAGGGACGTTCAGGTAAGCACAAAACGACAGCACAGAAGCGGATCATTCGCAAAAAAAAAAATCCCCATTCTGACAACGCTGTGTGCGTGAGTGAAACTATTTATTTTTTTGGAGTGGGAAGTGTCTGTTTACAGATTAGTAGAAAAAGGGGAAACTTTTCATTTACTGCCCCCTCTCCATTCTTTCAGAGGTAAATTAGAGCGCTGTTAACCTTCAAACCGCCAGCAAAGTTTATACGCTCCAGCAAGAACCTTCCTCTGGGCCAGCGGAGGGGAGGGGGGGAACCCGCCCTGGAGACGGAACACCGCCCGCCGCACCTCTGCGTCTGCTTCGCATTATTTAATTCTCCTGTTGACAAGCCCCTTCCTTCCAAATCCCTGCAACCCTCCCACCAAGAGCCGTTTGTCACTGAGGCAGCCCCGACAAAAAAAAAAAAAAGAAGAGCTTCTTTACCTTTCCTTTTAACAAGAGATTAACGTCTCTTTTGTGGAGGGGACCAGGTGGCGTATTTCAAAACGCACTTTTAAACCAGGGATAATTAAACATCTGTGAAAGGAAGGGGGCAGAGAAATTAGCAGCAGAAGCAGTGATAAAGGCATTTTAGAGCCTGCGTGAGCTGGAAGGTGCTTCATCCCTCCCCCTCGCCACAGCTACAATTACACTCTGCAGCAGGGGGGGGAAAAAGTAATTATAAAAATGAACTTTTCTTCAAAAAATGAGCATGTTGTAAAAGGATTATTCCTTTGAACATCCGAGCGCTTCAAAAGGAGGATGAATTAGTGCTGACAACTCAATAAAGTAGCCATCAATTACTTAAAGTGCGATGGCTCTTCTCATACAGCACTTCTGATTAGGAAAACATTTCAAAAATGGGAAATTAGAGTTATTCTTCCTAAAATGAAATGGGTCCAGGCTCCAAATGGGAAAAAAAAAAAAAAAAAGTGACTTTCAATGAGCCTGGCAAGAACACGGGGAAGTTTCTTCTCCTAAAGCCATCCATAAAGTGTGTTGCATGAGATCGTGTTACAGCCTGGATTTGGGATTCACAAAGCAAATCAAGAGGGAAGGGAAAAAACATCTGCACCGTGGTGACAGAGACACAACCTTCAGCTAATGGGTGCAGAGAGAGTCAAAAAAAAAAGCCCAACCAACACCCCAAGCTCTGCCACTGCTGTGTTCTGAAAAAGCAAGTAATTAAACTTTCCTAGTGAAAAGAGAGTTCGGAACGAAGCTCCTGGAGGGCTGTTGGCGATGGAGCACTGTGGATCTCCTGTAAGTGACGTTCCTCAGGCTTTGCCTTTGTAGGTCCTCACAGGTGGACGCTAAGAGCCCCCTGGACACTGTAGCTATGGGCATCCATCCCAGCAACAGCCCTAGCGAAGACAAAAGACTGATGTAAAACTGAAGAAACGCCCAGGAAAAAAGGCGGCTGGAGGGAAAGAAGGAAAACTGGGTGACGTGTCGCTTCTGTGGGTGCTGGATCTGAGACATCAGCCCTCCTTCTTGGAAGCACCCTTGGGTTAGCGAGGCAAGCAGCTCTGCCCCTGTTTCCCAGGGACGTGCTCTCCTGCCACGGATGCGGCACGCTACGAGGTGGCGAAGGAGAAATGTGCAGCTTAAGCTTTAAACAAGCAGGAGGGCGGCCAAGCTAAGTGGCTTCTCCCCTGGACTGGAAGACAAGAGGGGCTGCTCCTGACACCAGCCGTGTGGGCTCAGCCGTGTGAGGCAGAACGAGGATTTATGAGCGCAATACCGCTGCTGGAGGAGCCTGTCTGGGCTGTTTTGGTAATTAAAATAATCAATCAAGGCCCATGACCGCGGTTGAGGCAGATATGTGTAGTTTACTCCCAACTTCTAAAAAAAAAAAATAAACAACCGCAAGAAGACAAAAATAAAAATAAAATGACTTACAGGGAAGTTTTCGGGGTTTTACCGGTCTAGTGATTACTCAAACTGCCACTGAGAACCAGCCCCCACGGCCAGGGTGAGGATGAACGCTGCGAGTGCCATGAGAGCAACGCTCCCCTCAAAGGGTTAATCCTGCAAGATACGGATGCTCCTCCGCATCTCCCACAGCCTCCCCGCTCCCGTTCACTCCCGGCCAAGCCAGAAACCGTTGCGTGCATGATGATGGCAGGGTTTTAAAATAAAATCCTACCAAAAAGGATGGGACGGACCGAGGCAGACGGCTTCTTCCATCACCCTAAAACCCCGCTTTAATTCGGGAGCAAAAGAAAAGGGATAAAAGCCCCACCAGCTCAATAGATAATGCATCTATGGAGACAGGATTAATCCAGGGATTAATCCGGGAACTGCAATGACACAGACAGGACCTGCTAGTGAGATGTCAAACTTCAAAGCCAAGAAGACAGTGACAGCGATTTGTCTTTTCTCTCTTTTCTCTCTCTCTTTTTTTTTTTTTCCCCAGGCCACCTCCAGCGTGTGAGAATTGCAGTATGTTTCTCTTTCCACTTTGGCTCAAGTCCCACTTATCAGACCAATGACCACAAAAACCAGAGAGAAAAAATCCACAGAGACAAAGTCAACCTCTCCTCACACCCACTCCAGCTCCCAAGGGTCACCTCAGGGGCTTACTGCCCCTTCTGCTCCCTCAGAGCAGCTGATCCCTACGGGTTCCCGTTGGCCACGCATCCATCCGCCTCTCCCTTGACTGCCTGCTGCTCTCCCCACGCAGGCCAAAAATTGAGGATGCCTTTGACAGCCCGTGATATCAAATAGATCTCAAAAAAGGCAGCTCTTTGAAGATGGGATTGACAGCGTGCTAATGCAGCTCAGTCCCTGTCAGCGGATGTGTCAGAAACCATTACTTCTCTCCGGCTTGTCCACCAAGAAAATCTTGCTGCAGGGAGATCAGAAGAGACAGCAGCCGGTCTGCCCCCTCCAACCCACCCTGCAAACACGAGGTGTGACCCCGTTCCAGCCAGGTTCCTCAGCACCACAAGCTCATGAGGATGTGCTTTTTCCAACCTGAAGCTGCTGGTTCCCAAGGACGTGCAGAGCAATGGTCATCGCTTCTGCTCAAACCCAGAGCCTGAGGTTGGAAACAGAGATTTGCTGACCCACATCATCTTCTAAAATAACCCAGCAGACACAACCCTGAGCAGACAAAGGCAATGACACGAATTCACCCTGAAGCGTTAGCTCTCGGGCCCTAGGAATGATGTTGGCTGATGTGCTACAAAGACCCACAGAGACACAGATTGAGAGATGAAGCCGTCTCAGAGAGGCAGCTTTTGAGTAGCAAGTTTTACCAATTAAATTAAACTGTTGAAAAAAATTTTTCAGATTTACTAATCAAAAGCACAAATCTGGGTGATCTTTTTATGAACTGGTCTGCTTTGCCCATAACGTCTTTTGATGAGACTCATTGACACGAGCCCTCCACACACACTTCCATCTCCAGTACTGTCAAGACCATTGTGGCTAGACTGACCCGAGGGCGGTATGCTCTACTAACACCGGAATAATTTAAACCAGAGTTCAGCCATAACAAGACACAACCACAGGTAGAAGCGTGAGGCCATAATGTGGTCATGGATTTGTTATCCTGCTTCGCACTGCATGTGCCTTACACAGATGCAAGAGCTGCACTGTGTGTAGGCGGCGTTATTTCCACAAATAAAAATAATACATGGTTTAAGTGAAGACTCCTGCTCTGTTCTATACATCATACCTGTGGCGTAATAAGGACCAGCAGGAGAGCAGGAAATTGTGGCTAGGAAAAAGCTTTGCTGTAGGATAGCAGAGCAGAACCATTGCCTGGAGGATCTCCATCTCTGGAAGTTTTCAAGACTCACTGAGACAAAGCCTTGACTAACCTGATCTGGTGTTGGACAGACTTTGCTTCTGGGCCACAGCTTCAGGCAGATGCGACCGACCACCAGAGGTCCCTTCCAACTAACATAATTATGATACCATGACACTGGGTATGAAAATATTCAAACAAGGGTTATTAGAGACCTGGAAGTAACAGCAACCCATCAATTACGAAGTTCGAATCCCATCTGGATTGGTATGGGCCCAAAATTGCAGTCGTGTGAAAGGTACTCGCGGAGGTGAACAAAACCACTTGGTTGTCCCAGGTAGGACAGTGGTCAAAGACATTTTGCACCCAACTCTCACTGCTTTCAATCAAGACTCAGGCTTTTACTTTTCTCTGAGGTGCTAATTTCCAATAGACCACATTCCACGTAGAGCAGCTGTGATTTTACCAGCTCTCAGACAGTTCTTTAGAGGGAGAGCGGTTCTCACATGTTCTAGATAGAAACCACATGGCCAAGGCCACCTTGGTGCTGCGCCTCAGGTCAGGAGAGACGAGGAATAATAACCTGGATTCAGCCCTGAACAAATGAGGGTCATACGGATTCTGGGCGACTCCAAGGTTGCACCCACCTATGGAAGAGTCACCCACAGACTCCCGGGATTAACAGGCTACAGAGACCTCAAACACGAGCCTGTTCCCTTCAGGTCAAACGCGAGTCACATCTCGGGGCTGCTTTGTGAAACCTGACTTTGCTTTTCCAGAGCTGGAAAGGCAGCAGATCATCCTGCCTGCAAGGTATGCTGCTTCGCTACGTCCGTATGAAACTTCACGCTGTCGCCCGCCTCGGGTTTACCGAATGTGCAAGTTAAACGTGATTTTTAAAATAAGCTGAAGCTCTGCCGTAACAGTTTGCCTAGAGCTAGCAATTGCTTTTACATAACGTTGAGCTCCACGATCAGCCTCAGCGACGTTAAACATCTGTGGATGACTTACACAGGAGCCTTGTAAAAGCTTCCACAAAAGGCAGTAACCGCACTAAATGTTCCCCCCAGAGGAAAAATTATCTAAAGAAATATTGAACGCAATAGGGAGATTCAGCCTCCCACGGAGAGATCGTTTTCTCTCTCGTTTCAGACTGAAAAAGAAGATTGAGCTGGAAATTCCACCGCGGACTCAGTCGGTGGGTCTTAACCTCTTGACGTTTTCTCCGTGCCACGGAAACAGATGAAAACATCTGCAAAGCGCCTCACGCCGAATTAGACCTCATGTCTCAAAAAAAAAAAAAAAAAAAGAAATACGAGGTCCAGAACCACAGGTGCTGCCTCAAAAGTCACACTTGTCCTTGAAGGGGAGCACCTCAACTGCTCAGCCACGCCTGCGCCGGGCCGGCGCGTGCTGGTGGGACGCCGATCTGAAAAGACAACTGATCTGTTTACACCAATAAATAAAAACATCCCCTCACTATCAAAGCACGCACCCGTCACCACTGGTGAGCCATTTAAGAGCCCTTGAAGCGCCGCTCACCACGACCGCTCTTCTTAATAACCAGTAATTCGATGGGAAAACACCACGCCAAAGCCACCAGTGATGCCTCCTTGGAAAGTCTCAAGCGAGCGACTTAGCGCGTGCGGTGCGTGGGACGGGATAACGAGCTCCAGCAAGTCGTTATCCTGCGCACAGCTGCACGCTCTGACTTCCGCAGGCTTTTGTCGGATTTTCAGCTGCTGGAGCTTGGCCAGAAAATCCCCCCGCCCGTCACCTAGACAATACTGCTGTAGGAAACAACGGTCGCCCTGATGCTGGGAAGGAAAAATCCCACTCTGCTGCTGTCAAGAGGAAAGATCGAAGCAACGTCCACTTTTTTGTTGGACAGAGACAGGGCGACACATTTTTAAGGCCACTATTAGTAGTGACCACCTCGCCGGGAAGATTTATCACCTTATGAACCATTACGAACCGTACAAGAACAGGCTGCAAGAAGCCGTCGAGCTGCTTGTAGCCTGATTTAATATTGATTTACACAATTACAGCCTGAAGTTTAACGTAGAATAATCGTGAGTTTCCTGGTTATTCAGTCCCTCTTGAAAGCAAAGGGACTTACAGTATTTTACATTTCAGGATGGAAGACTAGAGAACAAGACCATCCTCCCAGTCAAATGCAGGATTTTCAAAGGGCGGCTACAAGATTTTTTTTTAAGCATAATCTTCACAGAAATGGGTGATTCATCTGTGAGGACACGGTGCTAGAAAACCTCTTATCTATAAGCTAATTCAGTTCAAACATGTGCTGATTGTTATCAAAAAGCTGCTACTATCAGCCTGGGCGGTGGGAACCGATAAGTCCTCGAGGCGTGCTCAAATCGGCACGATGGCTCCTGCCGCAGACGCTTCAGGAAGATCTTCACGATAGAGAGGAGGGGGTAGTTGAACCACGGAACTCTCCACGGGAGACACGAGCCAGGACAAAGTACCGCAGCACTGGGAGCGGGGTGCACCGCCACTGTTCCACGCTGCAGTTCCATCGTACCCACGAGGTGAGCAGGGCAAAGCCTTCAGGCTCCAGCACTGCAATGCAGAAATAGCCTTTTTTTTTTTTCTTTTAATGTAAAATCAATATTATTATTTTAGGGAGCTATCTGGATGACTTGGTTCAAAGAGGCAGCAATTTTTCTTCTCTTTCACAAAATTACCCTTCTATAATGTCGGGAACTGGCAGACCATCTGACCACGTACGTTTTGACCAAGAATAATTCCAGTTCAAAACGGTTTCCATCCATCATGAGAAACAAATTATAGCAACGGGACAAGAAAATTCAAGCCATTCTGATTCTTCAACCCCAAATGAACTTTAAGGAAATGTATGGATATTATAGAACACATTTTCACGGTCCAAACGAAGCCCAAATCCACAAAACTACGTTATCGCATTAAGAATCTAAACCAAATTCGTAGGGTTAGCGGCCTCCTGCCCCAAAGCTTGCATGGTAATATTACCGTAACGTATTTTCGGCTCTTGGTAAGGTCAGACGCCTGCGCAGGCTGACTCTGGGCTTTAATTCTCGTACGAGAAAACAAAAGAAGGGCAAATGATACAGAACACCACCCAGAATATACCCATTTATTTCTAGATGTCTCAAAATGAACTTCCAATAACATCTTCAACGGACTCCTCAGACCGTGAATAACCAGAATGCTGCTTTCTGTTGTAACTCACGGGTTCAATCCGCAGATACTTCTCCTGTGTGGAACCAAAACTGCCCTAAAACTTATTTTTTTCAGCCCTGTTCTGAAAATTCAGTCTCGGAAGACTTCTGCCTGTCTCACAGAGTTGGCATGTTTCTTCTTCCCTCGGCACTCGTGGTGGTGAGGGACCACCGGCATCGCAGAGAACTGCAAAATGAGGGTGTACTTTGTCATTTCACCCCCAGGGCAGCCCCCGCCCTCCTCGCTCAGCCAACGCCTTTGAGTTACAGAATCCCAGAATCACCTGGCTGGCAGAGACCTTTGAGATCATTGAGTCCAGCCGTTCCCCCGGCACTGCCAGGGTCCCTAAACCATGGCCCTCAGCACCACCTCCACACGGCTGGGAAACCCCTCCAGGGATGGGGACTCCACCACCGCCCTGGGCAGCCTGTTCCAAGGCTTAATGACCCTCGGTGTAAAGAAATTTTTCCTGATATCCAAACCAAATTTCCCCTGACGCAACTTAAGGCCATTTCCTCTTGTCCTGTCATTTGTAACATGGGAGAAGAGACTGACCCCCACCTCACTCCACCCTCCTGTCAGGGAGTTGTAGAGAGCCAGAAGGTCTCCCCTCAGCCTCCTCTGCTCCAGACTAAACAATCCCAGTTCCCTCAGCCGCTCCTCGTAAGACTAGTCCTCTAAACCCTTCCCCAGCTCCGTTGCCCTTCTCTGAACCTGCTCCAGCACCTCAACGTCCTTCTGGCAGTGAGGGGCCAAAACTGGACACAGTACTCAAGGGGTGGCCTCACCAGCGCCCAGCACAGGGGGACAATCCCTGCCCTGCTCCTGCTGGCCACACTAGTGCTGACACAAGCCAGGATGCCGTTGGCCTTCTTGGCCACCTGGGCACTCTGCTGGCTCATGTTCAACCGGCTGTCGACCAGCACCCCCAGGTCCTTTTCTGCCGGGCAGTTTCCAGCCGCTTCTCTCCAAGCCTGTAGCGCTGCAGGAGTTCTTGATCCACAAACCCCTTCTACTCTCGTTCAAGCTGTTTCCAATACCCTGCTCTTCTTCCATGACCATTCCTGCTGCACTTTTACATTTTGCACTCGATCGTTGCTAGTTTTGTAGCACCAAAGGAAAAGACAAATACCTTCAAATCCACCCTCAGGTCACGCAAGGGCCCGACACGAGCTATTTAGACACAACCTGCTCTCGGGACGATGCCGTGTCCTCCTCTTATGTGGTGTGTGCCCAGTGAACGTTGAGGTCAGAACTGTTTCTACGTTGGTAATTATTTACAGTGGGTTGTAACCTTCCACTTCTGGTAGCCGAGTTTCTGAGGCTGCTGGTAACGCTGTACCTTGTGAAGGAAAGTTTGGGGATGCTGCGCTGCTCCAGAACACCATTTTAACTCATGGGGATTTTCTACACCATGTAAGGAAACTTTTTCCCCGCTTCTAAGGAAGCTGTTCCCCTCCACAGACTTCTGAAACCCCTCGCTGGAATCTAATTTTGCTTTGCTGAAAGAACCAACCCACACTCGCGGCACCCACATAGGCACAGCGTGAGTGACCATTAGTACATGTAAAAATCCTGGTGATTTCCCCCAAATAGTAACAATAACAGTAGTTACTATTATTATTATATATCATTATATCACACACGTGTGTCACAGTTATACACTAAGATCGAAAGCGGCCATCTAGACCTTGGGAGACGCCTGCTACTTCCTAAGAACCTTGCGAATATTATTCACCCCTGAAGGGACAATTTTACAGATAAGAGGGAATAATTGAAAAGGATTAAGAGAGCTTGACCCAAATCACAGCAAGAGTCTAAGCCGACTCTCGGTCCGAGGCAACACATAGAATTCAGGATTTTCGGGCTGTCCTGTACCCATGTAGTTGGGATGAGAGCTGTGCTTGTTGCTATTATCACTACTCCACATTAGAGCTCAGAAAAGCTGTTTTAAAAGTGAGTTCTCACATAAATACTCCAACTTCAAAGCCAAATCTCTCCGATCTCTCTCTCTTATCTGGCTGAGGAAGCAATACAGCTGCCTCGCTGCAACGGCGTCACTTCAATCACGAACACGCCGCGCTGGGGAGGCAGCAGACCTCAGCTTTGCTCCTCCTGGCACTTTGGTGTGTCTATTTAGTCTGCAGGCACGGCTCTACGATTTACAAATGTCCCCAGAACTTCTAAGGCAGGCACAGATTACAAAAAATCTGGAGAATAAACTGCTACGGTAACAGTGGTAACAATTAGGCACGATGGATACGAGGTGCTTTAAAACCTGCACGTGCCAGGCAAGATGCAAAGATTCCTCAAGCCTGACATATGTAGCAGGAGAGCCCCAGCCTCTCGCACAAGCAAAGCGTGAGAGCCTCTGTACACCCGCACCTGCACCCATGGATCAGACGGGGAAAGACTGCGTCAAAGCTGTGACACGGGAACAGAGCGTAGTTATGGACTCAGTGTTGAGGAAGATTCTGTGGGTCGTAGCGTCCTAGAATCACAGAATGGTTTGGGATGGAAGGGACCTTAAAACCCATCCAGTTCCAACCCCCTGCCATGGGCAGGGACATCTTCAACCAGACCAGGTTGCCCCAAGCCCCGTCCAACGTGGCCTTGACCAGGATGGGTTATCCACAGCCTCTGTGGGCAACCCGGGCCAGGGTCTCACCACCCTCAGTGGCAACAGTTTCTTCCTTATATCTAATCTAAATCCCCTCTTTTAGTTTAAAACCGTTACCCCTTGTCCTTTCACTGCACTCCCTCATTAAGAGCCCCTCCCCAGCTTTCAGACAGCCCCCTTGAAGCACTCAAAGGCCGCACTAAGGTCTCCCCGCAGCCTTCTCCGCTCCAGGCTGAACCCCCCCAGCTCTCTCCTTGTCCTCATCAGGGAGATGCTCCAGTCCCCTGCTCATCTTTGTGGCCCCCTCTGGCCCCGCTCCAGCAGGTCCATGCCTTCCCTTATTGGATATACAGGCAGGCCACGGCGAGACATGGACAGGAAGGGTTGTATTGGCAATTCACTCAGCTCCCACCTGCAGAAGAGGCCGCTGCACACCTAGGATCTTCATGGTGTCCGCGTTAGCCAATATTTTCAGGGGATCAGATGCTTTCGTGACGCCTTCAATCTCTTTATTGATCTCAGCCAGGACTTGATTGAGGAAGATGTTCTTGATGTACATGGTGAGGAACTCGCGGAGCGGACACTGCTTGGTTGGGCCAAGCTCCATGGCGTGCTCTATCTCCTGGATAAATCTGGAAAACAGAAGGGGAAGAATGCAAAGCAGTTAAACCACGCAGCCACTCTACATGTGTTAGCGTTGCCTTTGCCATTCCTACGTCTCGGAGCCAAGCACCAGCACTGGGCAAATGACTATAGACTGTGCCAACACGAGGTGTCAAGAGTAGGAAAGGTCTACAAGGTAGCCTTCCAACGCACATACGCTAAATGGCAACAGCTGGTGAGACAAAGACTCAACTGGAGAAGAACAGACAGAATGGGGAACTGGTGAAAATCCACAACCCGGGCATGACTTGTGTTTATCTGCCCCAAAATCACCGGCGGCTCTAGTTGAGACATACTGGAAAGACGTCGTCTTAAAAATAAAACCCTCGTAAAAAAATGCAGGATGTCAGAAATCCCTTTAAAAAGACAAACTTCCTTCTGGGGTTGGCCACACAATCGCCACAAGTGGATTCCACATCTTGAAACTGAACAGCAGCACGCTCCAGCTTGAAGTCTAGAGATGAGAAAAGCTGAGAAAAGCTGAAAAAAGCCATGTGTGTGCGTTATGCTGGTATCTTACTGCATTATGGATGTCGGTACGATGCCGTATTTTTATTCCGTGTTATTGTTTCATCCTGGGATCCCGTTCCTGCGCACGCAGAAGGGCATGCCGAGCCTGGGAATATTTTAACACAAAACGCTTGCCATCTCCTCCTGCAAAATAACTTTATCGCTGTGATGCCATCTGCTTAACACATTGGAGTTTCTTCTAGAAATTACCCCGTCACGTCTCTAACTCACATCCGAGGCAATGGAATCAGTCTGCCTTTCAAAACTGTACATATCAAAACAATCAGGAATGGAGTATCAGAGTCGTAACGGACTGAGACACGCTGTCCCAGAAGGCAGAAGCGGGTACGGTGTCTACCCACCTCTCTTCATCGATGCATGCAAGGGCCCCTCGCAATCTGTTATATTTTAATCCCACTCCTGGGCAGGCCAGGGTTGTTTTTCTTTTCTAACTCAGCAGCAGAAGCAAGTGTTTGACCTTGGATCTCCCAACGCACGTAGCAACACCCTCTACACCCTGAAAGGCAAAGACTTTCTTTGCCTGAGACACCTCTGACAGTTCCGGCGTGGTTAGCGTTTATTAGAGCTGCTTTACCACTAACCATTCTCCCAAACACTTCAAGGCGTGCTTAATTGTCCGTAATTTTCTACCTCCACGTTCCGCACTGCAGAGGAGGCAGCTCCCCTTCAGAGGGCTGGCTGAGGAGCTCCTGTCAATGTTAGTAGCATAATTTCTTTCAAATCTGAATGATTCGCTCCCAAAAGCCTTTGTGGTGTGGGCTCCATCAGTCTGGAGTGACACACTTGGGCTGACGCAGCTCTTGCTTCGGCGCGGGGACCCGTTCGCAGTCAAGTTTGAAGATTGCTTCTCCAAAGAGAGACTGCAAAGGGTGGCACTTCTATTCCCTGCCTTTCACAGATCGATAACGTGAATCGGCTTTATCAAACAGGGAAACAGCAGAGTCATCCGGGAAGAGAGCGGGGAGACCACCACTGAGCTTATCTCCGAGATAACAGACCTAATGTCACCAGCTTGGAGTGACAACCGCTGATGTCCTTAAGGGAACGTTGTCAAGGTTGATGGGACCACATTAAACTAACTTACCGTATCTTTTCGTGTCTGCCAATAAATTTGCCACTCTTTCTCTAAAAGCTTATTTACACAGCACTTGCGATGCAGAAAACACACAGGAAAATGTGAATTAACTCTTACAGTACCTGCGCCATGCAGCCAAACACCATTCCAGGTCTTTCAGCTGGGAAAGCAGAGGCAGAGCAGCTTGAATTGGAAACCAGCCACTTTTAGTGAAGGGAACAACTTTTAAACACTTCTAAAATCCAGCACACACTTAAAAATGGCTACACTAACATAAACGGAAGAAAACTTTTAGATAGAGTGGCCAGGTACAAACTAGTAGCAAACTACTGGAGCTCAGATGTGCTGACCTACAGCAACTCCTTACCCCACCATAGCTCGACGGTGTGTTTTCTATTCCAGAGACTAAATTGCTTGTGCGAGGCCGTAGGAAAGGTCAGTGCTAGCAAAAGGTGTAATCAAGAATTTTTGTTTCCCAGTACCTGGCATTAATCACCATTTCGGATCTCTCCTAAAGACCCGTGCCTTAATCTCCAGTAAATTTACCTTGATTAGAGAACTGAGTCCTGGTGGCTGACGTGTCTTGACAGGGTTTAGCTTCTTGGCATAGACAAGTCAACAGTGTTTCACTTCATACTGGTAAAAATCAAAAATATATCCCTATTTTACCTGATATGAACCATAAAGTAATCACAGATTACGAGAAAGCTGCTAGATAGCGACGTCTCCGTGCGAGGGGATTTTATGAGTGCTCAGCAACCCTCGTGATAAAGAACAAACGGTCAAGAGCTTAGGAAAGCAGATTTAAACTCAGTATCAGGAAAAAGTTATTAAGACTGAAACTGTGCGTGGATGGGGAGGACTGGAGGATATGGATGAGAGACCTTACGTTTGAATGTTCAAGGAGAGCTTGATGAAATGATAATGGTAATGAAAAATAGACCATTTCCAATGTCTTCATTTAATCAAAAGATCTCTACCAAACGAAATGGAAGTCGAGAAAAGGTAAAGAAAAAGGTCCTGTGGATGTCAGAGCATGTCTTACAGTAGGGAACAGCCCTAAGAGTTCATAGATTTGATACTCCAATGGTCCAAGTACGTTACCAGTTAGTACAGCCTAAAAGGACAACCGGGATCCAACTTGCTGTGATCTGCTATGGTTGAAAGATGATCTCACCATGCTTTCACCAGTCAGGATGAGTCCCACATCCGCTCTGCAAATGGAGCACCCACGGCAGCCACCGTGCAGCTCCAACCGTCATCCCACCAAGAGGAACACCCTACTGAGCATGCGACCGGGGTGCCCAAAGAAGCATCACAAGACTCCAGCTAGAGATGCAGGGCAGGTTTGCACCAAGAATCCTTCTCACACGTCGCATTGCAACAGCGGTGCACCCTACGTGTTCTGTATTGAGAGGATTATTCAAAACGCCATTAAGAACAGATTACCCTAACGGAAAACCTTAGTTTTCTGTATTTCTCAAGAGAATTGCAAAGTCAAACACTGACAAGTTTGGAAAAGCAAGGGTTGGAGTCGCTTGTGTCACCTTCGCTTGGCCTGCTGCGCGTGACACCATGGTCTAATTGCTAATTACACCACAGCACAGCACTGCCCATATCAGCAGGTCCTCATCTGGTCCGAGGAACAGGATGGTCGGTGTTCGGACAGTGAATGTCACAGCATCGGGACTTTGCAGCTCTCTGCTGCGTGACCAGAATAACACCCACCAGCAGCCAACTGTCATCCGCGTGAATGGCTGTGACCCTGAGTGAGACACTTCTGCCACACAGACCCATGGGGCTGCCTGCACCTCTGCCAAGCTCCATTCTTCCTGCCTTCTCATTTGGTCACATGCCTCCTATCTGTGGGAGTTTGGCCATCAGCTCTATTTGCCTTGGTTCCCAACCCCACTCGTTCACCCTCCGTTTATCCTCTCATCTGGGTACTTACATCAGGAACCATTCCTCCTCCAGGCAGCTGGAGCCCAGCAAGCATTGAAACCCAAAAAACAATGTGAGGGGAGACAGTTCTTGGCTGAGGAACCTTTGCGAGGTCCTTGCCCTTGGCTTGGTCCTGGTTAGCCACGCGCAGAATCGTGCCCATCAGGAACTTCAGTGACTATGAACTGGAAGCCTCTTATGAGAGCGTGAGCTCTGCAGTTCCTCGAAGGTGTATAACTCAGCCAAATTTTGGTGTATTTTCAGAGGAGCAGCAAAAGGCGCACAACAGTTGTTCTCACTGAGAAATGTGAAGATGCAAATTCCCAGCCAACGAAAGGTCACCAGAATTTGCCAACGTGTAGGATGCATTTCTTCTTCTCAATCTCAGAAAGAACAAGTATTTTAGATACATTTTTCTACAAAAATACCGAGCCCCAGTTGGCAATTCAAGACTAGCCAAATTACAACAAACTGAAAACGAAGTTTTTGAAATGGGAAGAATCAGGCAGCATTAAAGACCCAACAGATATTGTCTATTTTCTGCTTGGCAGACACGTACGTTCACAGTCACACACTGGGCTATTTATTTACTTAAATTTCAAATACTGCTGGTTAACTTAATCATAATTCAGTCTTCATAAATAACAGCATCGAAAAAAATTATTCTAGGAGGACTTCCCAAAACTGCTCCTGTGTTACTCATCCAAGCTGTCCATGTACCTATTAAGATGTCCAAAAAGCAATTTGACCCATGGCTATCCCAGAGATGAACGTTGGTGTCTGTCTGTGAACCAGCGGAAACCCCCGTTCGGTGAATGACATTTTATATAAAACGTGTAAAAATCAAAGTGGAGAGAACTTATCAGTATTTGAATAAAGCTGAGCACCAGAGACGTTAGGATGGCACACGATTCTTCAAATTGGTTTTGGACGTACCTGCATGCGCGAAAATCCAAATGACCAAGAAAAACTCAATCGAAAAACATTGTGACGGCGAAAGGCTGTTCACTGAGCCCCTTTACACTCTACTGTGTTGTTTTTACGCTCCACAGAGGGAAATTTGAGATATAGCTCCCTGTAAAAAGGGACCATAAAGAAAGCCTTGGAGGAATGGCTTTGATTCACTTTCTATTTGCTTTGACTATTCTACTTGAAAAGGAACCGTTCAGCGGTAATTTAGTAGGATTTCTGCAAGAGTATCAACAACCACATTTCAAATCGTCTCTCACCAGCACACAAAAACTGAAGGAAAACCTATAAAGGTTAACAGGCCATAGGGCGAATGCTCTAAATGTGAGAGAATGAGCCACGTGGCACATTCAGGACGGAAAAATCCCCTATTGCCCAGCAACTTACACTTATTTAACATAACTGCCAGTGTCAGAGCTGCAAGATGCAAAAATGTTTTCTCTGAAGAAAAATGGAGAGTGAGGTGTGCCACCGGATTGTGGGTAACGGTCATTTTAGATACTGCCTGAAATCCTAAAGAGTCTTGTTGGGATGTCACTGCTCGGAAGGAGACTTTCATGTGAACACTTTTACCTGGACAAGCTGGAGAAGCGGGGCCATGTGAGCCTCATGAGGTTCAGCAAGGCCAAGTGCAAGGTCCTGCACATGGGTGGGGGCAGCCCCCCGGTGTCAGCACAGGCTGGGGGTGAGGGGATGCAGAGCAGCCCTGCGGAGCAGGACGTGGGGTGCTGGGGGGTGAAAAGCTCTGGGTGCAGATGTCCCTGCTCCCTGCAGGGGGTTGGGCTGGGTGACCTTGAAAGGTCCCTTCAACCCAAACCAGTCCGTGGCTCTATGAGAGGTCTGGCCAGGGTAGAGTTCATGAAGAGAGCAGCCAGGGAAAAAATAGAAATCTGCACCTTATCCTGAATTCAGAACTTGCATTTCAAAATGGTGCACAATTTTTAACTTGTTTTAGCTTCCTATGAAAGCATTTGAGGTGATTTGCGGCTGCAATTAAGCATTCCCCTTAGACAGAAAAGTACTTTCAGTGAAATGAAGTATCTTTTTGTAAATGACAGTCATTTGGATTTAAAAAAAAGGCAAACCATTTCAGAAAATTTAATCCATTCTAACTCACAACTTAATGAGGACTGTCTTACCTAGGCTGAAAGTGTGCAATAAAAGACATAAAACCTCAAAAACCTACATGGATTGATTTAGAAACCTACAGCTCGCACCTTCCCAACGCTCTCTTCTGTCTTCTTATCATCAGATGTCTTCTAAAATACCATTATCAGAAACCGAAGCCATGTCACTGAAGGTGTGTAACATCAACTTCTCCTTTTTTAATGATTATGATAACATAATCTGAAATTCCCTCCTCAAATAAACGAACCAGAGAGCAAAAAATAAAATATTCTGAAACCTCATTAAGAAAATTTTTACAGACATTCAGCCCAAATTTACATTTCAGCTTGTTTCATTTTTGTGTGATCCTAAACTGTTCTTTTCTCTCTTAGTCATAAAACGTCCAAGTACCTGGAATGAACCTTCTGGCAAGGAAACACGCCAAACCTCAGAAATCCTTTGAACTGGATACCGGTTACCGACAGAGCGGCAAATCCCAAGCTTGTTGTTCAGACTGAAGGAAAGGAGAGACAAACTATCCAAGACGAAAACATTCTCGAAGGTTTGAAGACCCATTCAAACTGAGAGAGACCCCTGGAAGATCCCAGATTGCCCATGACCCACCCAGAAAGCCTTCCCACCTCAACCGTGGGCCTTTTGGGAGAGGGTCCACAGAAGGGACAGCCGAAGATGGGGTTCTCCTGCCAAGCTCTTTGATGGCCACCAAGGTGCAGCTCTGATTCCTGATTTACCACTCTTGTGGGAACACGGCCAGGCAAAGATAGTTCAATATCTTATTTCAGTAACTATGCCCAACCAAGCTGGTTTATATTTCAGTTTCTTCAGATCACACAATGATCTAGTTGGAAAAAAACCTATTTCTCATCCACCCTGCGGTTTGGTCCATCCTCTGACTCCTCTCTCCTCTGCCAAAGCAAGAGCTAGCGATGCACCCGTACCGAAAGGTACTCACCATTATCCACATGCAGAACACAATAAATACAACTAAACTAAAAAAAAAATCACTGCAGCACATAGACCAGAGATTGTTCGTTTCTGAAGCCCAATCAAAGCGGTACTAAAGTAACAGAAAGGACGTTATTTTGCATAAAAACTTGACTGCAGAGAATTATTTTGGTTACATTCTCGGTTACCCCAGGACGGATCTCCCACTGAGGAACACGCTGCTGAGGAAGAGTGTGGCTCTATGCAGGATAACAGAGCTGCTTCGGTGCTAAGCCGGTCCAAAGGGAGCTCTATGCAGGGGACAGCAGCAGGAATAAAGGTTTAAGCTCTTCTCTAGGTGACCCAAAATGTGAATAAATTGTAATTATCATTAAAAAAGTGTAAACAGCTCCGGGACACTCAACGGAGCTTTAGCTACGCTAAGTACATTTAAAATTGTAGCAAAACCAGACAAAAACCCAGCAAATATCAGACAAAACGCATTAATTTTCTGCTCTTTTGAAATATTCCATAGCCCAGAAAACGTTCGGGAAGGTAGCGACTACGGAAGATGATCCCTGTTTACAGAAACCACCACACTTGGGGCATCTTTCACTATAACATTAAGGTTTCAGCTTAACACATGGAAGTGGCGGTGCCAGCCAGACCAGTGTCCGCAACACCAAGCTGAGCTTGATGGGCTGTTTCAGGCAAACGCCGATCAAAAAGAGCTCGGCTGCATGATATACTACAGTTTGGTTAGTGTAAAGGCTCCTGAATACGTCCCTACAGAGCTGACAGCTTTCACCTGCAAGATGAAAGAGTCCAGAACTTCTTTTTTCTTAACAGTAGCCAAAAAAGCCGAGCTTTAAACAATTGATTTCTGTGTTGTAGCTGCTCATCCATGAGATTGAGGCGGAAATACCTTCTAACCATGCAGGTGTAATTCAAAAATAAGTATTTCATCGCCTCCGAGGCACTGCAAACACCACACACACAGAAAAAAAAAAAAAATTGCAATTTAGCTACCAACTTGGGCTAAGAATATTGCTTATTTAATGCTCAGCTATCACCTGAAGAGCACAACCTTCTGACCTATCTCAGGTCAGACATGGCACGATTTCTTCTGATGTCTCCAGAGGGAAGTATTGGTTAGTATTTAGACCACGGAGCCAGAATTAATTAGATCTAAAGCCTCATCCTGAACAGAAATGTGTATCTTATGCCCTCCAGCTCAGATCCTCTCACGGAGCCAGAACCACGAGCAGCAGCAGCAGAACCACAGTGGGTTTTTGTGGGGAGGTTGAACCTTAGCGGCAAAATCTAACATGCTGATTATCATCTTTTCAATTACATAATTTGAACAGCACCCCACATGGCCATTTCCCTTCTCCTGGTCTCAAAACTGCTTTCATTTGCTTCTGGGGTTGCTGTTGTAGCTGAACATCTTCATTAACACCCTCCAGCACCCACATGAATGAAAACATCCTTCTGCTCCGACACGGCCGAGTAAAGGTGATGTGGACGCACCACCACAAAGCCTCTTCCTTTTCATTTCCATCTTGTCAGAGGTAAATCACACCTACAGGAGTAATGACTTCCTCGATGAAGCCAGCACCAGGTAATTCACGCCTCGCAAAGATGAGCAAGAGCCCACCTGATGGAAGGCTTCTGGGGCGGCGGTTGGACCGCTGCTCGCATCTCACGGTCGCTACGCTCTCATGTCTTGCGAGAGCGTGAGTGAGCTTCAGGACGTGGCTGCGTTCCCATCCGCTGCCAAACCTCAGCTAACAGCCAGGCACAACTTTTCCAAAGGTCATCAACCTGAATGAGGAACAGCCCGGAGTCTGGTGACCCTTTGGGAGAAATTGAGTTTCAAAGGGAATAAAAAGGTGAAACTCGGAGTTGTGACTGTGAAACCAAGGCTATGAAATGCATCTCAACATCACAGTCCTGGACAAAACATCAGAAAATATCTTGTCTAGACCACTCGAATGGGGCTACCTTACTTAAGGAGAAACTGGGTGGGTTTTGAGCCTAGCTGTAAATTCATAAAGGCGTTAGTCTGTAGAGTTAAAAACCACTCCATTGGCCTGTGAATTTACAGCAGCGAACCGAAAATCTAACTTATTCCAGTTGTACCTCAAGACACTGTTCTTGCAAAGGTGTTCTCTCCCTTTCTGCAGATGAAACAGAGCAATTACCAGCGCCACAAATCTGCATGTGGCATTTATCCATCTGGAAGACCCACGAGCAGCTCCCTCTGCGAGCAGATGTGGTACAGCTGCTGCTCTCTGAAGGCGGGCAAAGGAAGAGGAACTCAAGGGTGATTCACATCAGCTCGTTCTGCTAACGAGAACACACCCAGAACGCAAATCACGAGTGCTACAGGGAAAGCAACACTAGCAGGAGCTGCGGCAGCAGTCAGTGGTGGAGCACTGGGCAGTACCTTGCACGTGATGCTACCGGTCAGCTTTAGACCGAGGTGGCAACTCTTTGTGGGCAAAATCACTTCCATCTGCTCCGTACGGAGAAAAGATCTCCAACGTTGAGTGACGGTTTATCAGCCGAGCAAGTGGTTGGACATGTCCTTACCCCTGGTTGACCTGGAATTAAAGCGTGCCCCACGGTTTACTCGGTTTCCAGAAAGGGCCAGGAACACGCGTACAGTGGGCACCAAGTCATGGTCCCTTGGTACGTGGGATTCACTGCCAGTCCTCTCCTTGCCTCACCCTGTCTTGATGCTGATGGTCCTTGACCTGCTTTGCACACCGTTTTTCCACCCATGCTGCCTGTCTGCGATGAGGCTCTAACAGAGGTCAGCAACACCTCGCCAGCCTGCTTGGCGCCGCATCGTTCCGTATTACTGAGCCAGAATGACTGCTCGACTTCTTGATTATCTGCAATAAGCAGCAAGCAAGAATCCTCACCATGGGGGAAACCACGGCTGGGACATGGCTGAACTCTGATGTCACTCCCAGCACCAACCCAGAACACACCCCAACGGGCACATTTTGAGCATTAGAAGCAGTTAATGAGCATGAGAAGGCAACGTTTCCTATCAAACACTGAGTAAGGAAGGAGAA
Source organism: Bucorvus abyssinicus (assembly GCA_009769605.1). Taxonomy (NCBI): domain Eukaryota; kingdom Metazoa; phylum Chordata; class Aves; order Bucerotiformes; family Bucorvidae; genus Bucorvus; species Bucorvus abyssinicus. Next base: position 2,084,025 of record CM020025.1, read on the forward strand.
GACTTGCCTGTCTTCTACAACCAAGATGCAGCTGCTGTTTGACCTCTTTGTTTCCTTCTGAACTCCCAGCCCATAAAAATACCGGAAGGACCTGGGGCTTTGGAGCAATTTATTTATCCTACAAGGGGTACATCTCATCAGAGAAATCTGTAAACTCCCACCGTCTCCCCGAGAGCACCTCGGTGGCAGGTGAACGGGTGGGATGTTAAAGCAACGCACTTCTGTGGCTCCTTGCACGAGCCACCCCTTGGTGTCGGCCTTTCATCCCCCGGCAGCAGCAGAATTCCGTTTGCTCCACATCTTTGCAGAGGTCTTTTAGATCAAACCTGACAAACCAGAGCTTTGTTCAGATCGTAGAGACCCGCCGCAGCACACGTGTTAAGAGACAGGTTTTCACCGCGCAGCACCGACACAAAGACCTCTTCAGATGTCACTGGTGAGCAGCGGGTGATGTTGCTCCTCTCCACGAGGCTGCATTTCGGCGGAGCTCTGCCCATGTCTGCGTGTGCACTTAGACACGCCGGTGTGTAACGCGGACTCATACCAGCCCGACCTACACAGGTGCTTTTCAGAGCTGACTTCCACTTTTATTCTGCTCACCCCCTACAGACTCCGAACTAAGCTTTGAGGCCTCCGAGTTCATTTTGAGAACAAATGCAGTGTAGCTTTGTTCCCAACATGCCGTGAACCTCCTTTTAATCCTTTTGAGCAGGTGCAGGGGCTTTACAATGGGAACCTGGAAAGAGGAAACCTGTGGCCAGATGTTTTTGTCTCTTCCTAATTTACTGAGGAACTTTTTGCCGTTGTTTGAATCAGAGAATGGTTTGCAGTGAAGGGACCTTCAAAGCTCCTCCAGCCCAACCCCCTGCAGCGAGCAGGGACATCTGCACCCAGAGCAGGGGGCTCAGAGCCCCAAGGGCCAACCTGACCTGCCATGGGGCCAGGGATGGGGCTTCTGCCACCTCTCGGGGCAACCTGGGCCAGGCTCTCCCCACCCTCAGCACCAACAATCTCTCCCCTCTCTCTGCTCTCAATCTCCCTCTGCCAGTTGAACCCATCAGCCCTTGTCCTGTCCCAACAGCCCCTGCTGAACAGCCCCTCCCCAGCTTTGGGACAGGCCCCTTGAAGCACTCAAAGGCCGCACTAAGGTCTCCCCGCAGCCTTCTCTGCTCCAGGCTGAACCCCCCCAGCTCTCTGCCCTCTCCTCCCAGCAGAGGGGTTCCACCCTCGGCTCATTGCTGTGGCCTCCTCTGGCCCCGCTCCAGCAGCTCCCTGTCTCTGCTGGGCTGAGGAGCCCCGAGCTGGACCCAGCCCTGCAGGGGGGTCTCCCCAGAGCAGAGCGGGGCAGAGGGGCAGGATCCCCTCCCTCGACCTGCTGCCCACGCTGCTGGGGATGAGCCCAGCACACGGGTGGCTTCTGGGCTGCGAGCGCACGTTGCCGGCTCCTGTCCAGCTAAAAGATATATAGATACATCCGTATATAGAGATATAGAGCCTCAGTTTCCCCAGTGCTGCAACAAGCAACGGAAGTTTGCAAAGCAAGAGATCCTCGGAGCTGCAGAAGGGGATGGCATCACTAAGATGCCAACAAATCCCAACTGCGCACACCCAGGTAAGAGGAAGATGTAAAATGCTGCAGCTCCAGTGAATGGGGACAGCAGAGCTGTGACGTGCAGCTCAGCAACCACAGCAACACTCTTCACCTTCAGCCTAAAACACACTTTGATGAGCTACTACATTATCACTTGTCACCAAGAAAAAAAAATGATTATCTTATGTGTGTATTAAGTGTATACCGAACTGAGCAAACAGCTGCTGTAACCAGCCAGCCCCTCACTCTTCCGAAGCTGCACCACCAAATCTCTCTGCTCCAGTTCCTGAAACCATAAGCTTCCACCCCAAAACTGGACTGACGTTGAGCCAAGCCTGCCAGCTGCCTCAAAGTTACGAGATGGCTCCATGATGGGGATGCCAATCCACGATGATCACTGAACTGAATCACCCAGTGTCGATCCGTTCGTAAGTTAAATCCAACCCAGCAGAAGCCAGAAGATAAATGTACCAACCACGGTCAATCAATCTCTCCCCCCAGAAGTTCTGAGATGTGTTTATTTTAGGTGAACCCAGGGCACGTGTATGCTTAGAGGCACCTTCTGACCATAAGACTAGGTCAAAGCTGTAGGATCGCACCACTTCTCCTGTTTGTAACTTACTACACAGGTATCGGCAACACTTCCATGACCCTACGGCAGGTAACGTGATTTCACCGGTACTGACGTGGTTGGTGCTGAGCAAGGAAGGAAACATGTACAGCCTTGCTTAAAGAGCTTTATAGTTGTAAACAATCTTGACAGTCCGTTCTAAATGAGTTCCTGTGCATGGAAATACTGTGGGGTTTCATTAAATGCCTATAAAACACTGTCGCACCACGCGTCGATAAAGACGTTGACAGAACCATCGCATAATGCCATCCTATTGCGCAGAGTGATCTGACAGAGGAGCTAACTGCAGCTTTTCACGTTATTAAATCCCATTTCCTTCAATACCACGTTACAGTCAGTTTGTTGCCCACCACTGAAATGAAATGATACCCCCTCCACAACTCCACGTTCTCTCCTGAGCCCAACAGCTTTGTAAAAATTAACTTAATATTCATATTATTTTAAAATCTGATCTGGTGACACGTTCTTCCTGCTCAAACCCCACAGCTCTCAATCTGGCCCTGTAAAACGGAACATATGCTGACTATAAATCTTCAGAACGGCTCTATTAATAGAGTGGCTGCGCTGACAGCTTTATAGATGGGCACCATCTTTATGCAAACTGGTTTTTATTAGATTGCACGATAATGATTTGTAATAGGCGTGCAAGGCTGGCTTTGGAGCGGCCGGCAGCGAGGAACAACTCCAACCAGCCAGCGGTTCCACGGCCGGTGAGTTTGGTGGGGCAGATTGTGCACGCTCACAACAGACACTCGCGGGCTGGCTTTGCTACCCCTCTCTGCTCCTCTGCTTTTCCCAGTCGGAGAACAAACAGCCTAATAACCGGTTCTGTGCCTGTCAATCCAATTACTTCCTCTTTGCTGCGTGCTGACGCGCCACTAAATAAGCGGACAGATGGTGGGATCTTTCTTTATCATCCAACTGACTGATTAGTCTCCGCTGTGCAAACGGGGGTGCGGCCAATCACTTACATCGGGGGTTACTCCAAAAAACCCATCGGGGCAAATGACAAATCCAAACCAAGAGATTGCAACTTCAGGCCCACCTTGGGACGTCCTGGAGCACTGGGGCTTGATGGAGCTACTGCCTCCCGGAGCACTCAGGGCCAAGTTTAGATGTCCTACCTGAGGCATCGCGACCCTGTGCAGCTACAGTGAGGGGCTGACGAGTGATTCTGGCTGTCCTCTCTACAGCAGTCGACTTTCCTTTTAGCCGACGTGGAGAAATGGTCGGGAGGCCCATCCACCAGTTGTAGGATGGCAACATCCTGCAGCCCTTTGCCCTTGCAAGTGTTTGGGAAACGCAGTTCCACGGACAGCCCTGCTCTCTCCACATGCCCAGACCTCTTCCATTTACAGCAGGAAATAAGACACCATCACCCCAGAAACCTGGGGCAGAGCATTAAGTCCCTCTGTCCCAGTCAACGCCAAGTTCATCCCTTGACCCTCCTTCCCTGTTCTCAAAGCTACGGTCCTGAAACATATCAGACGGAGTAGAACAACCTCGATCCCAGATCATTTCCATATACCTTATCGCCTGACCGGAGAATCCGGATGGGACAACATCTGGCTAACGACAGAAGCTGCTCTGTGCTTCACTAACAGCCAAATTCACCAGCGGTGAAAGTCTACTCACACACCACAGAGTAATAGTGCACGTAAAAGAGGCTGATTCTATAAGTAAGGAAACTGAGGCAAAGAGTAGCCATTGCTGAACACCCAGAACAGCACATATGTGTGCAACAGGCCTAGAAATGAGGACGTAAAATCCCTCTAAGGCCACAGCGTCTCTGTAGCCAGACCCAAGAACACACAGACTGCCCAACGATCTGATCCATTAACGCGGGGATTGGCCAGACGTGTGCTGCAGTGACTTGGGTTCCTCTTCTGCCTTCCTCGTCACCACGAATAATGACCAAGTTGGGGAGGTTCCTGAGATGCCCCGCCAGCCTGGTATGAGCAGCAATGCCCAGAGGGTACCAGGACCCATAAACGCATGGTTAGAGCGAGCAGGGGGGTGATTGCACTAGAAGGAAGAAAACATTAACGTGCTGAGCCACTTTAAGCCGGCAACTATAGCTCTTGAGTGAGGATAACAATTTTATGGTCTTGGTTTGAGGGAAAAACCACGGTCATTAAGTACATCATTATCTTTTCTAAATTATTCTGTTCCTTATTGATTAGGGAGTAACTATATTCTGCAACAAGCCCATCTCTGCCTATTCTTTCTCTCTTCTAAGGACAAATACGATAAGCCCAAGGCAATGTCAAAATTGGCTGCAACGAGTAAATAAATACGAAGCCTCCTTTGAAAATTCTTGTTCCTTCTCAGCCTGTTGCAATGAATACCTGTTGCTCTGCAAAGGGAACTGAGAAGTGGGGGCAGATGTTGGACTGGGAGCCCCAGGGAGAGAATGAATACACTGACCTCCAATAAAAAGATGCGCTGGCACCTCTGGTACTGCTCCAGCTGATCCAGAGGGATGTCCGAGGAGATTTCAGCTACTGTAACCAATTCAGCTCCTGACACTTGTCCATTAAGGAATCAAATAACGCAAATCAATGACATTTTTTTTTCTCCACGTGTGCAAGTAACCCACAGGAAACAGAACGGGATCGCTGCTGATCTTCACACAGAGCACAGAGCTGACCTGCGAAGCTAAGGAGCTGGGTTGGGTTTTAACCATACTCAATCACATGGAAATGATGAGACAAGTGGATGCACCATATAAATCGCTCTGAGACCCAGGTAAGTAAGCACACACATATTAAAAGTGCAGTCGGAGCACAATTACTTTACTTTCTCACCGACCTCAGGTGAGAAAAGCTCGGCCAGAGCAAAGCTGTAGCCACCACAATTTCACTGAAGGGTTGAGATGAGGCTCAGTGGGATGTTTTACAAGCGGAGACGCTTGCAGAATGTGTTCACGAAAAAAACAGAAACAGCTTCCAGAGTAAACATGGATGAAAAGCAGGTGTCAAATTGCCTCTGATCATCCACCTCATTTGGCATCCAGAGTCCGGTCCAAGCTAATGAGGAAAGTGGATTTGCACCGTTGTGGAGCTCAGCAGCAGTGCGGTGCTCCCGGAGGCAAATGCGGACAAACTGGATGCTGTACCTGCGGTAAAGATCTCAATCCTCTTCTCAGAAGAGTGAAGGTATTTCCTTCAACGTCCTCAACAATTCCCGACTCCAGGAGTTACATTCTTCTAAATTAAACTAACTTAACGAAGCTAATTCCCTGCGTAGTTCCGTTTGTGCATGACCTTTTTTTCAACTCCTGATCTTAAAACTGAAACGAGGAATCGCTGACAGAAGATGTCTTCTGCCCAGACAGTTGGTTTCTGTCCACAGAGCGATCCTCATAAAACACACATAACTCATTAGCCTAATGAAGTGACTGGAGTTGCCGTAAAACACAGCATAAACATATAGGGGCTGTATTGCCACTGGGAAAACTCTTTTCTGACCCCGGTACACGCCACTTTATGTTCATTTGAGTGTCAGTTTTATTACCCTGTAATTGCTTCGCACAGATGAGAAGTGGTACATTAGGAGCAGCATTTGGTTCTGTAAACATGTAATTGTATAAATGGGTCTGTAGGAACAGTCTCAGGCGCGCCGCGACTCTGGATTACAGACGATCAGATCAAAGGACCCACGTTTGAGAGAGACAAAATTATCTTCAGATGCAGGCGCAGACCAGGAGAAAGAAATGAAGCACATGGACTAGAAAGACTCCTTAGCAAGCTCACAAACCAGGCTGGAAGGGGCCAGTAAGGTGGTGTGAGGTTGTAGAGTCCTTTCCACCCCACCGGGTGGGACACAAACTGCCCAGCAGTGCTAACAGCGACTCTGCCGATGGCTTCCCCCTCCCGCTCCATAAATCAGTGCTTGCAACCACGCAGGATAAACCACTGTTGACTGCGTAAGGGCCATGAGGACGACTGGGGGGCTGGAGCACCTCCCGTACAAGGAGCGGCTGAGAGAGTTGGGGTTGTCCAGCCCGGAGAAGAGAAGGCTCTGGGGAGACGTTATGGCAGCTTTGCAGTACCTGAAGGGGGCTACAGGAAAGATGGGGAGGGACTCCTTACGTGGGGGAATGAGGGGTAACCGGTTCAAACTGAAAGAGGGCAGATTTAGATTAGGTATTCGGAAGAAATTCTTCACCATGAGGGTGGTGAGACACTGGCCCGGGTTGCCCAGAGAAGTTGTTGATGCCCCATCCCTGGCAGTGCTCGAGGCCAGGCTGGGCAGGGCTCGGAGCGACCTGCTCTAGCGGAAGGTGTCCCTGCCCACGGCAGGGGGTTGGAATTAGATCATCCAACCCAAACCATCTGGTGATTCTACGTGAACCGTGCGTCCCTGCTTCTAGGAGGTCTCCTGCGACATTAGGCAGTGGGAGAGGAACTCTCCTCTGAAACAGGCATAAAAATTACAGCAAGGATGGGGAAACTCCCATCTCTAACTGCATGGGAATTACACTAATTAAAGATACGTAACAGATGGGCTGATATAGCAGGCTTTCATCCGCGGTGATCCCACCCTGCTCTGCCAGCCAGCACCACTCCAGTTGAAATGGGATGGCAGCTTTCTGGTGTCTCATCTTCCCAGCAACAAAGCGTGCCGGGATGGGCTGTGGTGTTACACTCAAAATCTTACTCTTTGCCAAAGCGACGCGCTGCACGCGCAGAGCCAGGGAGCCGTTAGCCTAATTAACTCTTAACTACCTATCGAACTCCAGCAGAGTTCTCATCAGGCCAGTGACGGTAACGGTAACCCAGGGGCGGCACAAAGCTTGTGGCCTTCTGCTGGGGCTGGCCAAACCCACACGCTTCTTGGGCTACGAGGACGTTTCTTACCGCAACCGCGACAGAGGTTCTCCCAGCCCGAGTTCGAAAGCTGCCCTATAAAGTCTCACGTTTGCTTTTCTGTTCCTCCAAGGCATGATGAACCTCAGAGCAAGTCCCATCGTCTCGGGAAGGTGAAATAGGTGGGTATGAATACTGAGAGTCATGGAGATATCATCCAGCAGCAATCTCACCAAATACGACTACGTTTTTCTGACATAAAATCCCACTTGTGTTGCCACCCGCGCTGTAAACTGTGCTGTTTCTTCACAGGCTCTTCTTACAACTCTCAATTTTTTTCAGTTACCAAAAATTAGGAAAAGAACATGCGTACAACTATGGGAAAGGCAGCAATGCAGATTCTGCGACTTCACGGATAGGATGGATGTTTCAGCAGTTTTATTTTGAATTTTTTCCATTAATTTTGTTTTCCTGCATTGTAAAACCTGCACCAGGAATCATGATGCTAATACTTGTCTAAGCCAGCCAGCCTGTGTGAGTCACTCTAGTCCTCTGCATTTCATCTCTTCCCACTAACTAATGGTGTGATCAGTGCCTGAATGCTGTGAATAATTTAGTACTACGCCAAATACATTATGGTGCCAAATATATTCTTGGAAAGAAATACATTTTCGGAACATACCGATTTTAGGTGTCATGTGAAAGACAACTTCATGGAGCCCTACCTAAAAATTCGCCTTTTGAGAATGAAACTTTTTGAACAAAACATCATCAGCTACAACACCCCAAATCATCATTTACATTTGAAAATGCACGAGTTAAAGCACCGTGATGGTGAAATCCTGTCATGGAAAGCTATGGCGTTTGCACTTCATTCATCCCCTGCAGCCCCAAGTCTTACTGTACCACAAAAACGCCCAAGAATTTGTTCTTGCACCCCCGAGGAAGCAGATTATTTGCTCCTCTTCACTACCCGTGACGGGAAGAGGACACCTTTTGGGTGAGCACGTATTTCAGCCTCCAGGAACATTTAGTTCATGGACCTTCCTGCTAAAACTCTCAACTGGGGGCAGTTGTAGTCTCGAGATGCCTTAACCCAAGCCGTTGCCTTGTGCTTCTGCCTTGATTGCATTCCTTATGTCCACACTGGAAGACTATTTCTTCCCCCTGCTCTAATAACCAAGCACACCTGGCTGAAATTGTGAACCTCCTGAGGTTCACCAAGGCCAAGTGCAGGGTCCGGCACATGGGTCGGAGCAACCCCCGGTGTCAGCACAGGCTGGGGGTGAGGGGATGCAGAGCAGCCCTGCGGAGAAGGACTTGGGGTGCTGGGGGGTGAAAAGCTGGACAGGAGCCGGCAACGTGCGCTCACAGCCCAGAAGCCACCCGTGTGCTGGGCTCATCCCCAGCAGCGTGGGCAGCAGGTCGAGGGAGGGGATCCTGCCCCTCTGCCCCGCTCTGCTCTGGGGAGAGAGACCCCCCTGCAGGGCTGGGTCCAGCTCGGGGCTCCTCAGCCCAGCAGAGACAGGGAGCTGCTGGAGCGGGGCCAGAGGAGGCCACAGCAATGAGCCGAGGGTGGAACCCCTCTGCTGGGAGGAGAGGGCAGAGAGCTGGGGGGGTTCAGCCTGGAGCAGAGAAGGCTGCGGGGAGACCTTAGTGCAGCCTTTGAGTGCTTCAAGGGGCCTGTCCCAAAGCTGGGGAGGGGCTGTTCAGCAGGGGCTGTTGGGACAGGACAAGGGCTGATGGGTTCAACTGGCAGAGGGAGATGGAGAGCAGAGAGAAGGGAGAGATTGTTGGTGCTGAGGGTGGGGAGACCCTGGCCCAGGTTGCCCCGAGAGGTGGGAGAAGCCCCATCCCTGGCCCCATGGCAGGTCAGGTTGGCCCTTGGGGCTCTGAGCCCCCTGCTCTGGGTGCAGATGTCCCTGCTCCCCGCAGGGGGTTGGGCTGGGTGAGCTTTAAGGTCCCTCCAACCCAAACCATTTATGAATGATTCTATGGGTTTCAGCTGTTTCTTCTCTGCAGTTGCACCCTTTAGCACTCACACATCAACAGTGATTCTCTTTGGCCCACTGCCCCAGCAATACACAGGAAACACTTGAACCCCTGCTAGGAAATAATGACAGTAGGGATGCTGAGATTACAGACACACACACACGTGTGCATACACTCGGCTGCATCTCCCTGAGCAAACAGCCTTCTTTAAAATCTACATTTTGGCCCTTAAGAGCTTGAACCCATACCACCCTCACCCGCCTCCAACCCTTCTTACAACGAATCGTGCTCGAGCAGGTTTCGAACAGCGTTCCTGGAGCAGCTCCACACTTGAGCATCTCTAACACTCGCAGACAATCTCCTCCCTTTACCGGGATGTTTCAGCCTTCTGACTTTTACAGCTGATGCACTGAGGACGCCATGATGTCATTTACTTACAGACTGCGGGAAGGAGGCTGAAAGCTTATTCTAAGCAGCCTGCGCTGTCAGCTCTCCAGATGGAGCCCCAAACTACACCATACTGCTCAGACAGAAACTCCGACAACAGCAAAGGGCACTGGGAAGAGGGAGCCAGTATCCTGGGTTTTCCCCCTTTAACATTAGCGTGCAGCATTCAGCCCCGATGAAATAATCGCTTGAGATTAGTCTCTTCTCAGTCCGTCTCTCTGCACATATTTATATTTCCACACACATACACTTATCAATAGAATCGTAATTGCACAGATAGCAGCGCAGGAGTCTACGTGCCGCAGCACACGGCCCTGTGTGAAATTTTGAATAAATGCAAGATTCTGCCAATTCTATGTATTCACTGAGTTCTGTAGTTTTTTGTATCGCAAACCCACATTATTTGAGATAGGCTCTACCTAAGTAGCTACAAGATCAGCTTATCTTTAAAAGCTGAGTGTATGACTCGAGAGACATGCTTTTTTCAGTAAGAGTATAAATAGAAGTCGAAATGGAGAGAAACGGCACACAAAGTGATGAAAAAGGAGAAATAACTCAATGAAAATATAACATTAACTTGCTGGTCGGTGACTACGGAGAAAAAAATAAAGAGAGGAGAAAGAAAGGGCTTGGTGAAGAGATGTAGGTGTTCAGTGGCTTTGTCTCTCCCGCTAGACCCATCACTCGGGGTATCCCTGAATGTGCCCCTAGGCAGCGCTGTACAATAACACAAACGGGAGAACGGAACAACCGATCAATCATGGAACGCCTCCAGCCAGCAGCGAGCACGAAATACAGCCCTCCAGCACCGCGGGAGTTAAACCAATGGAGGTATCAAAGGGACGTGGTGCTGGACCTGTGAGAAGGGGACTGAGGAGAGAGAATACAAACTACAGAACACATCAAACATGCTGTGAGAAGCAAATTCTCGACTCATTCTACCCCCTCCAAAAAGGCGTTAACAGTATTTAGCAAAACTAGACGAAAACCGAAGACGTGGGTAGCTCCAGGATGTTCTGACAAAAACACAGAACTGCACAAGTTGAAGACCCTGCTAAGGAAATGAGCCTACACCGTGAATCCTGCAGCTGCGGTGGACCTCTCCGTTTCCGACGAAAACAATTCGAATTTGGATTGAGGTTTGGATTAAAGCAATATAAAACTTACTACATTTCTTTATCCATTGAATGTCACTGTTTGAAATAAAAGGAACACTCTGTCTTAAAGTTCGAAGAAAAGGTTGAAATATGCACCACTACCAAATTCTGAGAATACATCACAGGGAGATGAATTGAGGATTAAAAGAGGACAGTGACTCAAGTATGTAGGGTATGAGAAATCCGTGCTCAGTGACTGGGTCTACTTGTAAAGACATAAGAGTACGGCATGGAAAGGGTGGTCTTGTTATGAGATGGGACCTTGGAGATCTAGATTGGAGAGTTTTTTGTTTATTTGTTTGGATTTTTTTTCTATTGTAACTTTCTTTTACCAACGTTAATCTAGCAAAAGACATGGACCAGCTGGAGCGGGGCCAGAGGAGGCCACAGCAATGAGCCGAGGGTGGAACCCCTCTGCTGGGAGGAGAGGGCAGAGAGCTGGGGGGGTTCAGCCTGGAGCAGAGAAGGCTGCGGGGAGACCTTAGTGCGGCCTTGGAGTGCTTCAAGGGGCCTGTCCCAAAGCTGGGGAGGGGCTCTTGATCAGGAAGTGTAGTGATAGGACAAGGGGTGATGGTTTTAAACTGGAATAGGGGAGACTAGGATTAGATACAAGGAAGAAATTCTTTACTGTGAGGGTGGTGAGATCCTGGTCTAGGTTGCCCAGCGAGGTGGTAGATGCCCCATCTCTGCAAATGTTCAAGACCAGGTTGGACAGGGCTCTGAGCAACCTGGTCTAGTGGAAGGTGTCCGTGCCCATGGCAGGTCAGTGGAAGTAGATGATCTTTAAGGTCCCTTCCAATCCAGCCCATTCTATTCTATGTGTAAAACGTGGGTCATAGTTACTTGCTTTCCAAAATGTCACATGAATTAATGACTATTAGAAAAACCAATGAATGGATGAAACCCAGAGAATGATCCCACGCACCACAGATGCTCAGAAATAAAAACACAAAGCAAAGACCGAAGCATGTAAGACCCAGCACCTCACTAGCAGGGTACTGACACGTCCTTAGAAACGCACGAACCCTCGTGCTTCTCCCAAACCCTTATCTCCTGGAGTCTACTCTTGTGGTTGAACACGCTTCCCTCCAGCATGTTGCATGCCTGTGAAAGAAACTGCAGCTCCAAAGCCAGATAATTAGTAAATTCCTACAACAACAATCCCATCGCTGGCAAACTCAAGCCAGCGTGCAAGGGTGGACAAGAGCGACATCGAGACTACGCAGAGCCCTGGGTCACTAGGCTAGAAACTGCCTTTGATTTTGGGAATGAAACCCAGATGCGCTTTCACGCAAGGCGAGCTGAGAGACAACCCCTGGTGTGCCCCCAGCCGCGCTCATTTTCATAGCAGGGCTGGACAGCACAAAATAGGGCTAGCATTTCTTGCATTATTTCCACTTTTTTTCTTTTTAAATAAAGCCTCAAGTGGATGGTGATGAAAGAGTACACAACGATGAGAGGATGTTGAACAGTCCCCAGAAAATCGATTTCCAGCTGCTGTTTTTGTTATTTAGATTTAAGAAAAAATCCCCACACAGGCAGGACTGAAAGTTTGAGCTATTGGGAAACTAGAGACAAAACACAGAAGTCTTCAACATTGAGTAAACTATTTAAAAATATCAATTTATAGACTGGGACATTAAATATTTTGTATTTAAGGTTTTTGCTTGTACAGAAAAATGGCAACTGGATATAAATTTCACGGTCTTGGAAAGACAGAAGCTTGTAGCCTACAAAAACAAAATTACAATGCAACTTTGGAATGGAAATTTAAACTCCAAAGGTAATTTTCCATTGACAGTGCTCACTGATGCATGAATTATCCTCTCAGGGACGCGTAAATAGGATTTGTTTGATTGCTTTATCATCCCTCCATTATATCAAATCTTCTAAAGCAGTGGGAGACATCACAGGGCTGTTTGTAGCTTCCTTGTTTGAAGACACAGTGGGGGCAAAATTGTATCACTCTTATTGAGGAACAGGGCCCGACCATGAAATCATAATTAATGCCATAACAATCTACTTATAAGTCTCTGAAGCAGCCAGGATGGGGATAAATTAGAAGCAAAATATTGTTAGCATTTTATTTAAATTAAATTTTAAAAAGTCTGACATGACAGGAACCATATTACAGGCTAATAAGGGATTAGATGAAGCAATTACAGCAAAGAGGATTTTTTTCTGATGACGCGAGCTCCGTCGACATCCCTGCTTTGAAGCCCCAATTCCAAATTTTCTTGAGTAACGTGACACCTGCCAACACTTGCGGTCCTCAAGAGAGTGTCTCAAGTTTAGAAATTCAACCAGGTGAATTATCCCGCCCTAAGCCCTAAAATTCCTAGCAGAGACTTTCCAGTTCAGCATCTTACCGATCCAAGTATGGCTTCCACGTCACTGCTGAATGCCAACAGGAAGCGGTCAATATGGGAAGAAGGGTTGGCAAAACAACCAGGAGGAGAACACACTGTGCAGCTGTCTAGGTACTATGGCAGTAAAAGAGAGAGAGAGTCAACCCTAAACCCAAGGCAACACCGTAAATGATGGCCTTCCAACAAGAGACTTCGTTTTAAAGCCAGGACTTCCACGCACAGTGGGTAGCTGAGCAATGGGCAAACACCTCAGTAACTAGGCGACCAATCTAGAAACCATGATGATGACGATCTTCAGACTCTGGGATGTTGTTGCCCAGAAAGGCGGTAGAAGCCCCATCCCTGGAAACATTCCAGGTCAGGTTGTTTCGGTCTCTGAGCAACCTACTCTAGTTGAAGATGTCCCTGCTCCCAGCCTGGGGGGTTGGACTAGAGGGTCCCTTCCAACCCAAACCATTCTGTGACTCTATGCTTTTGCTCAGCTTCATGGTTAATGAGGTGCTGTGGTACACAGGTCCTTGGTCATGCCTGCCCAGCTGATGGGTAGAATAATGCTTCAGCAACATGGCTTCCAAAATCCCATGGTGGCACATGGTGCCTTCTGCCCTACTGGCAAAGGCCAGACATACATGATGGCAAAGAGGATGGACACCTGATATTTTACTGAGATGCTTTCTAAGCTCCTGCATGCCAATATGGATGGCCCATAGCTCCTGAGCACTGTTATCTACCTCCTGTCTTCGCATTCTGGCCAGAACAGATGAGGTTTCTCCAAAACATTGCGCTGCAGCTTTGAGACCATAATGTGGTCTAGCTGTCCATGTGCAATCCCAGCAACCTTGAGCTCTATCCCAAAAGCAAACACTTCTCTTCTAGTGCTGCTCTAACTCTTTTGATTTGTACCTGGTTCTCCATCAGTAAAAGACCACCACGTCCAGGAATCTTCCAGGATCACTTGGTTGGGTTCTGCTCTTTACATATGTAAAGTAACAGTATCTAAATACCATGATATTTATCCTCAAACCACCTGGTGATCTATGGAAACTATCACCCTCACTTCACATACCAGGAATCGAAGGACATGTGCATGAGCAGAAAGAGTGAAAAGAACACAGAGAAAAAGAGGTGGGAAGAAGAGAACTTGGTTCTACATTACAGCTACTCTGAAGCATCACAGTGAGCACCAGAAACTGCTGGGGATCAGGATCTTTTGAATTCTGTAAAAGCTTGCAGGAGTGACAATATAATCATCTCCTTCTAAGAGCTTGACCCACATCTCCTAAAATGATGACTACCCAGTGGTGGAGGAGGAGAGGGGCACCGCTGGAGGGTTAGACATCTTTTGAACGGTACGAGGCTTCCTGACAAGTCACCCTTGGGAAAGGCTGAAGATGGGAGGAATTGGGGCATGTTCCTCCGTGCCACCAGGAAGTCATACCCCTCTTGCTTTGCCGCAGAATCCACACACATCCAAACCACGCAGATCACGGAAGGAGTTACAGAGCTGCTTCATGGCGGGCGGGGAAAGGCGACGTTAACTGTCAAACTACCGTCTCAGAGAATCATAGTTAATTCTGGCACCCGATTTCAATTAGGGCAAGGAGCGGGGAGGGAGTTCTGCTGTCCTTCACGTTACCAGACGTGTATTAGGACTGACAGCCTATGATTGCTGCAGACAGCATCTAATTAACTGTCATTAAAAAACACATGTCAAAGCCGGGGGCCTATGGTGGATCCGCTGTCTGATTTAGCTCCAGAATATTAAAAATCCCCTCGAAACAAGCTGGTGAATGAATTTTGTTGTCGCCTCAAACATCCCCTACCCCCCATTCCTAAACCCTCCTCCCTCTTTGGCATTCGGTATGTGGAATAAATGATGGATTAAAAACGTTTCTTTTCTTCCTCCTTAGTGTAGAGAAGGATTAGAAGACAAATATGACATGAAAGTGGAAGCTGTCTGCAGAACTATTAGATGACTAATGAAACAATTACATCTAAACAACCACGACAATTAGATGTGCAACTTATTTTTTCTGCAGCGAACTGCACATTCAGACCCCAGTTCTCTTGTTTTTTTAATTAATTAGAGCAAGCACAAATTAATCCACCTCGGTTTCTGCGTGGGGAAGCACAGTGGAGGAGCTGCATGGAAGCCTCTTTGTTAAATTCCCAGTGACATCTACCCCTTTGCTGGCCAAAGTCACCCAACGTAAGACGGCTGCAGTATGGAGGTGGGCGTGGATTTGGTGGGGTAAAAGGGAAGGGACACAGGCCAGAGAAGGGGATTTTAACCCCTCCTTTAGCCCAACTTGATACAAGCAGTTTATTGTGGATTGACGTGCGAGCAACCCGCTATCCCTGCCCAGTTCTGGAGAATCGTAGAATCATTTAGGTTGGAAAAGACCTTTAAGATCACCGAGTCCAACCGTTAAGGCAATGGCCCTAGTGATCGAACACCCGAGTACGTGACCTAATGAAATGTCAAGCTTTAAGAGCAGTCAGACTTCATGTGGAAGCTTTTTTTTGGACAAACCTATCTACAAGTGACACTTCTTGATTCCACTGTGAAGCCTATTTTGATGTTGGAGCCCACCTTAGTGCTAACAGCACAGCCTGCTTGCAGAAACACGGGTGAGCTACTATTCCCAGAATAATGACATCGTACGCTATGCGCTTCATTTTTTAGAGAAACTACTCATTTTCCCTGAAGGCTCTCCAGTGTAGACCATCCCCTTCCAGTCACAGACTACAGCCACCAGAAGAAAACAAAGCGCTGATTATTCCCACTAACAATACCTCCAAGAGCAGGAAATGACCTTCGCTGCGAGGGCAGCCCAGTTTCGGAATGAGATACTCCAAGAGCCATAAACCACAAATACTTCTCAATTTAGCCTTCTTTCTCTTTCCCAGAGGTAAAAATTGACCAACGAGAACCGTCTCATTAGAGGATGAGATGACAATGCAACAAAAAGTGCGTGGAAAATAGCTCCTGGTGTTAAAGTCTTATTGTCATAATCTGAAGGGTCAATGTGATCACTGCCACAAGTAACTAGATTTTCTCTAACCCTGCGTAAGTGGCTCTAACATGCAGTCTCTGGGACAAAATAGGATAACGAACCCAACAAACTCACTATTTTAGCACTGCGCCTTTCCCTGGAGGAAAAACTGGGCTTCTGCCTTATGGAAATGCACGGAGTCTGTCCAGACGTGCTTTCCTTACAGAACGTTCGATACCTTCCCCGACCCGCAGGATGGTGTGATGTGCCTTAGCAGAGCGGAATGAAATTCAGACACAGCCTCCAGGCAGGCAGGAAGATCCAATCAATGAAAAACACCAACTCAGGGGATATCAGAGAGTCCATTAACCATTAAAGCATGAAGTTCCCTTGCTCCACGTCTCTGTTTGGGGTTTGTAAATATAGCACCTTGCTGTAGTCAAAGCTCGATGTAGGAAGCAGCTATAGTGCCCCAAGGGCTGATACTGAAGAGCCTGATTTCCTACATCCAACCCACCTGCAAGTCTCTCAAGTTCAGCGCTTGCTCCAAACAAGTCTTATTTTGCATCTGGCCTGGCAAAGGGGCCTTGCAAACCCCTGGTTCTCCAGGCAGAAGCCCAGAACTATTTTACAGCTTCCAGAGCAGTGATTTCAAAGTACCTCCATTTCCTCCAGCTTGCTGAAGATGCCACATAAAATATCATCTTGTTGTTACGGGACCACGCCAAGATCATAGAACCATAGAATGTTTTGGGTTGGAAGGGACCTTCAAAGGACATCTAGACCTATTCCCAACCATGTAAACCTCAAGACACCAGCAACCTGGGTTTAGGTATCTCATCTGTGCAGATACTGGTAGGCAAGGTATTAATTTAGAGGTCTCTATGTAAAACAGGGCCAAGAATACAGCAAGTGAGGGTGCTGGAAGTGCTTTACATCGTGTCGTGTGCCTAAAGCCGTCACGTTAATTAGCCTCTCTTTAAGCGCCCAGTTCTTTCCAGGATAAACTGCTTGTTCAGGTCACGTCAATGAAAGGAAGGAAAGTAATATTTAGAAAGAACATGGAAAATAAAGACTTCTACAAAAATTTACTCCTGGAAGAAGGTTTTAGGCTTTGAAAATATAACCAGGACATTTAGTCCCAAGATAGGTAAAGAATTTAGAGTCTCCTCGGGATTTTTTAATTTCTGGAAGTAGCAGATAATACGGGTTTTTATCTGCCTCTTAGTTTCTGTTCTCTGGAAGGAAACATTTCTCTGTGCTTCCACTTCACAAAGCCTGGCTCGTGTTGCCTCACTCATATGTTTCACTTTATATTTGACTCATTTATTTATTTGGTTTCACCCATATATTTAACTTCCTTCTCTGTCTTGCCTGCCGTTACCAAATCAGCAAAAATCTCCAGGTCTAAACCATTTCCACTCGTTTGCCAAGCCCAAGCCATCATAGCTGAACTCTCCCAGGGCAGATCAAAGACTCCACGCAAAAGCCACGGCCCCACCAAAACTAACGGGGATTTTGCAATGGGCTTCAGTGGAAGGAGGACTAGAAACTATAAAACCTGGTTCTTTATCCCCATCTTACTCACGTGTAGTGCTACTAGTAGCTGTGTTTATCGTGACTTGGAAAAGAACCAAAGTTTCAACCCTTCCGAGAGCTTCGCCAAGTGCCAAGGGTAGGTGGGAGGTCTGTTTCAGCGCTTCAGTCCACTGGCGTAGAGGCTTGCGACGGCTGTGAGAAGTTTTGACCTGGCTACCTGCTCTGGGACTTGTTTGCAGTCACTTCCTTTTGAGGAGAATGTTAGCAAGTCTCCACTAAACAATTCTTTATCTTTACTTTTCCTCACGCTGAAGCAGTGAAATATTCTCAGCCCCTTTTCCAGGTGGACAACAAGAGGCACAAAGAGACTTAGCGGGTGAGTTGATGTTGCTCTCAAAAGCCGTGTGAGAAAATGTATTATTGCAAAGCTGAATCTTCTCATGAATCAAGCTGGTCTTGGGGAACCGGGCTCCCATCTCGGAGATGCTCCTGGTGTGGGAAGGCAACGGTGCTGCTTTACGACTGGAAATGACCCCTGATGCCCAGAGCCATTAATGGGCATTTCCAGCAGTTCTCATTATTGTTACTATCGATTCTTCCCCTCCGCTATTTTTCCTCCTGTGATTCTTTAATTTCCATATTTTTCCCTTGTGATTTTTTTCTATTACGGTATCTTCACGGTGAACTTGTGCCCTTCATTCTGTATGGAGGAGTAAATCACTCAAGTCTTTAAAATGCTTATTTCCCAGCAGATTAACGTTGGTGACTATTAGTAGAAAAGATGCACTTTACCAAGTTTGGAAAAAACCCTATTGCTGTTTGGCAAACCATTTCAGCACGTGGCGTGGAAACACTCTGCAATTCTTACTGGTTTTACTACGCTGTTCCCAAGGTATCCCAGTCACAGGCCATGTTCAAATGGAAGATTAGAAATGCTACAATTGGATGGACAAAACCCTGAGCCAAGTTCTCCACTCGCAAAACAAAACAGTCTTGCTGTTGTTTTGTGGCATAGTTAGAAATGACTAACTACCATTAGTGAACATCGAAGAACGGATACGGCTCCGCTGTAACCTGCGCGAAGACCTCCGGAGCACTGGTATTGTCTGCCCGGTTTCATGGCAGTGATTACGAAGATGCTGAAGAGCCTTGTAGGCTCACCACGCTCATTAATATTCTGCTCGTCCTCTGATAAAGTTCTCATTCAATGGCACATTTTGTCTTGAAAAATGCGAGGGAGCGCTCCTAACCTTCCTGGGATGAGAACAAATCCTCTCTATCCCGCTACGTAATCCTGGCCACGTTTATGTTTTGCTTTAGAAGAATTATTTCTTCCATCTGCTCCTACCGCGTTAAGTCTCTTGAGTTGCTTCGTTTCTCGGCGCTCCCGAGGTTCTCAACTTCAGTACGTTAATACAGTGCGGGTCAGTGAGCCCCAATGCCACCCACATTGTGCAGTATTGATCAGCAGCTCACTGCTCAAACGAGAAATCACCTACAGCAGTCAATGCTCCAGAGCGTTTCATAATCCAGTAAGAAAAAAACATACATCTTTGTGCCGAGGTACAAATCAAACCAGCCTTTCCTTTCTCTGCTTAATCACCAACTAAAAATACAATATGTTAGGTTTTAGCTAGTCTAAACTGAATTTTGTTCACATTAAAGAATGCAACCTATCATTTGACAAAAATGGAGCAACTACTCTTTCAGAACGCACTCAAAATCTGTAATTTAATTTAACTAGAAACTGTGCGGCTTTGCTGAAGAGAATTACGCTGTTGATTGTGTTAAGCAAATAATAATTAATGCAAGTACATACAGCTCTAATTAGCAAGGAATTTAATTAAATATGCCAACATAACAAGATGCATAACAAAGTAATTGTCCTAGGTCTTGCCAACGTGGTCTTTAGTACTTCAAAGTTTTTACACGGTGATTAGAAAGCCACTTCGGACGACTGGGTACTCAACAAACCAGGCTCTACGCAGCCCCGCTGAAACGCACAGACCCCCCAAAGCCAACGCATGTCAGCAGTGATTGCCCTGTCCGACAGCTCCCTGCATGGCTCCATCACTGTGACTATCTTCTATCATCTGGGAGACGCACATCAAAACTTTTAACAGCGCTGGCTTTCAGGGGAACAAAGGTGAGTTCTCGTTTCCCTAAAAAGCCAAACTTGTCATCGCTGACCTTTTACCTTGTTCTGTCAGCCTGGAAAACGTAAAGTGATAGCAAGGCACAGAGTTACAGAAGAGCTGAGGTTGGAGGATCATCCAGTTCAACCCCTGCCCAGGCAGGGACAGCCAGAGCGGGTTGCTCAAGACTGTGTCCAGTTGGGTTTTGGATATCTTCAAGGATGGAGACTCCACAACCTCTCTGGGCAGTCTGCTCCAGTGTTTGACACCCTCACAGTAAAAAAAAAGTGTTTCCTCATGTTGAAGTGGAATGTCCTGTACTTCAGTCACTCATACTTTCAGGCCTGCAGATACAGAGTCTATCGTACCACGTTTGGAGCAACCTGGCTTTCCCCAGCATCCCCCTCTCTGACAGCCAAGTAAGCCTGAAAAGTTTGCGTGAAAAAGGATGCTACAGTTCTTCTTCCAACACAGTGGGGCTGACCTGCTGCTCTTCTCAAGGTACTATTACAGCTTTACCGCAAAGTCTCTCCAACCACCCCAAAAATCCCCCCCAAAGACCGACCATCAGGATCAACTGAAATTGGGCTATTCCCCAAGAAATAGCAGAATCGGTTTTTACCTCTAATTTTGCTAGATGGTTTATCCACAAATCCCTGGAGTCAAGATCAGGTTTGTCAAGGACTCAGTATCCTTTATACCAAGGTTTGCAGGTGCCTACAGCTGCTCAATCTCCACTCAAGACCAGGGTTTTCAGCAAAACCCTCCTCGTGTATGTGAAGAGCAAGACGATGGTTCAAAATTGACCGGCGTATTCTGAACCAAAGTTCTTGCGCTTGTGGAACGAACTTCAGTGGATTTCGCATCACTGGTAGGTCACCAAGAGTCTGAAGGAAGATGCCTTCCACATCAAAAGTTCACTAATATTTGGATGGACATCTTGGCCATCAACACGGGCACAGCTCCTCCACAAAGGAAAAAAAAATACTTTGGTAGTAAAATCCTATTTTCTCCACAACAGTTTCATCCTCAATTTTTTTTTTTTTTTTTTTTTACAGCTACAGGCTTGTAATTTTCTCCTAAATAATTTCCACAAGCTATATCATAACAAAAAGGATTTTTGCCTCTGTCTCCGCTGAAGTATTTCCAGCCACAGTACAGACATTTTAAATCAGTAAGAATAGAAAATTGAGGGGAAAAAGAATCCGAGGAAACCGCATGTTTTGCAGAGCTCTTTATGACCTAGGAAATAGGGAAGAGTCATGGGCATCTTGGAAACGACTATGCAATACCCCGACTGCATCCGTTAATATCTTTTATGAGTCTGTTTCAAAAGCCGCAGCAGCAGTGTTATTATACAGCCTAATTAAATCAATTCATCTGTGTAACTTTGCAATGGTTGGACTTTTTCCAGAAGGGCCCCTTGGAGCATCTTTTGTTCATTCTCGATCTCTTCCTAAATTTCTGAGGTAAACAACAACAACAACAAAAATGCTAATTTCTTCCCTGACACTCTACAGCCAGTGAAGGTTGAAGCCCCAAAGGGTTTTTTCTTAATGTTAAATTCTCTGCTTATCAATCCCACTCTCAGCCTAAAGCTGAACGCCACGATTCTGCACTTTATTATTTCTTTATTTGTTATTTGTATTACCGTAGTGCCTGGAGGCTTTGAAGTGCACTGATTTAGTGGTGGTTTTTTCTTTCCTCTTTTCTCCCCCTTTCCTTCCTTGGTGATAAACTGAAAGATCAAGCTCACTATTGGCATAAAATTCATTTTGTGACCAAGGACCCTAGAAACTCGGCATGTCATTTGGTCTCGCAGGCACCAGGTTTTCCTCAAGGTGCTGGTGGTGTTTCAACCACAACGGGATGTTTTCTATTACCATGTGTCACAACGCAAGCACTTGCTTGTCAAAGATATTGACAGCTACAGCAAGAAAGCTGCCTCTACTTACTTTTTCACTTGCTTTTCATGTTTTGATTGCCACACGTATCATGTCAGCATCTACTTGTGTGATTAAAAGAATCGGAGAATCTGTAGGCAATTTAATGAGATATAAAAAGCTGCTGACATTAAGGGCTACTGTACATGACTACGAGCACGCTGAGTTACAGCACAGCAGAGAAGTGAAGCAAGAGACAGACACACTTATCTGAAAAGCAAAGACTCTGGAAATTGCTGGTTGAGTTCTCTGGCATGCTATGTCTACAGAATCCCAATAAGGCTGGGGTTTAACACACTTCATCAGCAGGAAACACCACCGGTCCTAAAGAATTTGGTCTTAGGGGGTTCAAACCCAGAAAAACATTCCTGAGAGGCAAACTGAGGTACGAATTCATGGGATCAACTCTGTTTGGTCATTGACAATGTATATTTAGAGCCATGAAAATAGCTTGCTCCATGACAATGAGGTCAGCTGCCACGTACACATCAACGGGTACAAGCAGATGCACTGACATGCTCCAAGTTCATCCTCCCTTAGGTTAAGTAGCTCATGCTTATATGAGTAGGGGAAAAGAGAAACAGCAGTATTTCATAGAGTGGGTTGGGTTGAAGGGACCTTTCAAGGTCATCCAGTCCAAGCCCCCTGCAGGGAGCAGGGACATCTGCACCCAGAGCAGGGGGCTCAGAGCCCCAGGGGCCAACCTGACCTGCCATGGGGCCAGGGATGGGGCTTCTCCCACCTCTCGGGGCAACCTGGGCCAGGCTCTCCCCACCCTCAGCAGCAACAATCTCTCCCTTCTCTCTGCTCTCAATCTCCCTTTCAGTTGATGTCATGAAGCCATTATCCATAATCTTTGAGAAGTCACGGAGAGCAGAGAACATCCCAGAAGACTTGAAGAAAGCTAATGTCATCCTCATCTACAAGAAGGTCTTAAAGAAAGATCCAGGAAATTATAGGCCCATCAGTCTTACTTCAGTCCCTGGGAAAGTTATGGAATAAATCCTCTTTGTGGCCTCCACAAGTCAAATGAAGCATGTGATTGGGAAAAGCCAGCACGGATTCACCATGTGCAAATCATGTTTGACAAACCTCATTGCCTTCTACAACAAAGTAAACTGCTCAGTTGATGTGGGGTGAGGGGTGGACATTGTCTACCTGGATTTCTCCAAGGCTTTCTATACAGTTTCCCACCATGTCCTCCTAGAGAAACTGATGCATTATGATCTGTTTAATATCTTCATAAGTGATCTGGATGATGGGATCAAGTGTTCACTGATGAAGTTTGCTGATAATACCATACCGAGTGGAGAAGTGGACACTTCAGAAGGGAGAGCCACCCTGCAGGAAGACCTGCACGGGCTGCAAGAGTGGGCTAACAAGAACCTGGTGAAGTTCTACAAGGACAAGTGCAAGGTCTTGCACCTGGGAAAACAAGGTCCAGGAGGACAGCACAGGCTGGGATCTACCCAGCTGGGGAGCAGCTCTATGGAAAGGGATCTGGGGGTCCTGGCGCACAATCAGCTCAACAGGAGTGACCAGTGTGAGGCTGCTGCTGCGGCACAGAAAGCCAACGGGATGCTGGGTCCATCAACAAGGGCATCACCAGCAGAGATTAAGAGTCCTTGTCCCGCTCTGCTCAGTGCTGGCCAGGCCACAACTGGAATTCTGGGTTCAGATTTGGTCCCTGCTCTGCAAAAAAGATGTGGACAGGCTGGAGAAGGTCCAGAGAAGGGCCACAAAGATGATCCAAGGGCTGGGAAAGGCTGAGAGAACTGGGTTGGTTCAGCCTGAAGAAAAGAAGACTTGAGGAGACCTCATCATATTGCAGTATTTAAAGGGTGGCTGCAAGAACATGGGGACACCCTTTGTACAGGGAGTCACATGGAAAGGACAAGGGGTGATGGATACAAGTTACTCCTGGGGAGATTCCGACCAGACGCAAAAGGAATAGTTTTCACGATGAGAACAATCAGCCATTGGAATGGTCTCCCCAGGGCAGTGCTGGAGCCCCCAACACAGACACTGTTAAGATTGGGCTGGACAGGGGCTGGGCCAGCTTGTCTAGACAGGTCTTTGCCAAGAGAGGTTGGGCCAGATGATCCTCGAGGTCCCTCCCAACTTGGTACTCTGTGATCTGCTTTATGAAGTGCAAAGCAAAGAATCAGGACATTTCCCTCATTGTGCAACTAAAGAGGATGGCAAACGGCACCAGGCAGGAGATCAGAGGCAGGAAAGCCGAGCCGAGGCCTCGTTTGCTTGGGTCTATCACCGACGCTGCATCCCAGACACCAGCTCGTCGGAGCTGCATTTTCCACTGTAATTTGGTGCAGCTGCCTCACACTGTAACGACGATCTGAAATGATTTAATTATAACATGCAGGCATCAGGAACAGCAACGAAATTACAAATAACGACCATACGAATGCTAATAAATACCACTTTGTTGGGATGGAGAGAAGCAAGAAAATACTTCCCGGGAGCAATTCAAGGGTTTTTTTTGCAAGTAGGAAACCGAACTGTCCTGCGGAACATTTTGATGGTTTCATTTTCAGATGAAGCAAAGGTCTGTTGAGCAGTTGGGGGGTGGTGGAAACGTATCTCATGGCGAAGTTGCAAGAAGTCATTTATGCGTGTGGGAAAATACAAACAAATGAACACGAATAAATCAGCGCTGCAGCACAGCAGCATCAGGTGCAGCACATTTTTAACAGCTTCAAACACAGAAAAGCCCCTTTGAAAAGCAAGGAGCTGCAGGAACTCATACCTCCTGCAAGCACCAAGGGCAGATTTCGCAAACGGCGGCAAAGCCCTTTGGTCATCTGAAGCCTAGACTGCTCTAGTTCAGGTCCAGCGTCCGTCCTGCAATCCGCCTTCAGTTACTCTCGCTGAAGTATCAGCAGCATCTCAGAGCAGAGCGATCCTGACCCCACCTCAGTCCGATACTGTACGTTACTCTGGTTTCCCATCAGATTTCCACGGCCCCAGAGAAGCTGCAATCAATGGTATCCTGCACAAACTCAGAGTTAACGGCATCTTGGGCAATGAGTACTTCCCTTGCTATTTCAAGGTGGTACAACAGTCTCCAACACCTGCCCTGGGCAGTTTGGATGACGGTCTGAACAGGGAGAAGATGCCACCTGGAAGAAATGACATTCTAGCTTCCATAGCTACAACTTTTCAGACATCGTCTGGTTTTGGACATTCATTTCCAAAGCACTTACGGAACCTTCAGTGGGAAAACAGTCTATAAAATGTATTACAGCATTGATCATAGGACCTATTATCCAGAGGGCTGGGCTGGCATTTAACCACAATATTCTCTGCGCCTTGGAGAGCCGATGCTAAAGACCTCCTTCACCTTTTCTGGTAGCATCACTGCTCCTCCATCTCCATGGAGAAAAGGCGTGTGGCATAGTGCGCGTGCAGAGGAGAAGTTCGCTCTCGCTAAATGCCTTCTGACATCCCACGTTTTGTTACCGCCAGGTGCGACTCCAGTAAAAGCCTTCGCGGTGTGTGATTTGCAAAACGGTGTAATGCAAACGTGTAACTGCGGTTCAGTTGGCTTCCTTCAGCTGGAGAGGGAAACACGACGAGGAAACAACTCTTGCACAAAGCTCTTTACACATCAAAAGGGAATCACTGGAGATGAGCTTAAAAGGGCTTCATCTGCGTCCTCACTAATGCAAAGAGCACAACAAAGCTGCAGTTCAGGATGTCCACTAAATTAAGAGGAAAACGCCAGGATCTTGAGGTGGGCTTTGAAACCTGATTGGCATCAAATAGGCACTCCAAAGGGAGGTGAATGTTGAAAAGCAGTAATAAAGACAAAGTGTCGGCATTAGCATTAAGCCATTTTGAAGCGAATCCCCCATCGTCTCCTCTCCCGGTGTGGGTCCTGCTCGCAGAGCTATCTGGGTGCGCACAACCAAGGCTCCTTTTGGTAGAAATCAACCTGCAAGATCTGCACCAAACAAACTCAGGCAGCTAATGAGAACTTCAGAGACCAAATTGTTGCCTGGTCCTTCAGGTACCCACAAAGCAAATCCATGTGACCAGGTTAAGTAGTCCAGAACAAAGCTCTCGAACCACATGCAGGACAGCAGCAGGGGCCTTGGCATCAAATGCTTTGATCTACTGATCCATCCAAATCAAGATTAATTCCTTGTGAGAACTGAGATGGACGGAGTCTCAGTCAGAAAAGCAAAAGGAATTACTGAGTTCTGCCTTGAAGATCTTAACCGATGTCTAAGGGTGAGACCTCATTTCACTTTCTCCTTCTGGGACTGCATAATTGAAGATTTAGCCCAGGAACTCCAAACCTTTACCTGAAGTAAGATTTACCTTCAGATTCAGACACCTTAATCTAGGTGTCTACATATGAGCCAGAAGCTCTGCTTAGTTGCCAAGACCTGGGCAACTATTGCTATTTGAGATGCCCCTCAGGTAACTTTGCTTTGGCCTCCAGATCCCACTCTGAACTGACACAGGTCTTCTGCAGGTCCTGCATCATGTCTGCTGGTCCACGGGGACATAAAACTCCTAGGACTGGGAGAACAAAATGAAATATGGTGTTTCCCAGAGGAAGGAGCATGCCATCTGCAACGTAAGTTCTGATTCATCTTTTATCTTACCAAGATAAACTTGAGAAGACAAAAGTCCAGCACTCCTGCGCCTCTAGAAGCATCAACTCCAGGCAGGGCACCACAGAAGAAACCCTTTAAGGACACCAAGTGTGTAAAACTAACTTCAGAAAGCAGAGGTGATTCCTAACAAACAGCATTAATCAGTTTAACGACATGTAAAGAAACATTCAGGTGCCTGGAAGGAAGTTTGCTTGGAGAGATCCAAACTAGCTTCCAAAACAAGTAGGGGCAAGGTGCCTCAGCAAGTGTCTGTACCTGTAAATCGTCACCATCACCAACCAAAATACCGTACGAGTCTGTAACACACAATGCTTCTATCAAAGGAAAGATAAATAAAAAACACCACGATCTAGATGGATCATAGAAAATGATGGTTCACCAGTTTTATCACCCTGAAAATAGAATCACAGACTGGTTTGGGTTGAAGGGACCTTCCCAGGTCACCCAGCCCAACCCCCTGCAGGGAGCAGGGACATCTGCACCCAGAGCAGGGGGCTCAGAGCCCCAAGGGCCAACCTGACCTGCCATGGGGCCAGGGAGGGGGCTTCTGCCACCTCTCGGGGCAACCCGGGCCAGGCTCTCCCCACCTCACCATAAAACATTTCTTCCTTACAACGGCAGCGCTCCCCCACTGCGAGGAACCCAGGGTTAGCCCTGCTTGGCTGCAGCCCATCTCCAAGGACAAAACTGAAGTCTTTTTCATAAACGCCCAACCCTTAACATAAATTCACCGGCTGAGGCCCTTAGTGACCACCACCACCACCTCCTACCGTGACCTCCCGTGTGCTCGGGTGACAGCGGTGTCCCGGAAGCTGTATTAAACTCACCTTTCTGAAAGATTGCTGGAACTAATCTCCGTTACCTGACCGCTTTTATCTTCGCGGTGGCTCGCCCGCCACAGGGCAATGGGATTACGCACACCAGGTTTCATGGTCAATGTGAAAGCTGTCTGGCTTAGCAGCATAAATTGTGATCCTTTTTGCAGAGTTGAACGTAGGCGAAAAGATTATCTTCAGCTTAGCTCCAGCTCTCGAATGGCTTAAATCCCAAACGAGCCTCAGTCCTGCTTTGTCTGGGTCAAGCCATACTCTGCCACCTCACGCTACCTTCATCCCTCTGCTCCGCTCTCTACATTGACTATGTCGGCGGAAGCAAAGAGGAGCCGATTCAAATGGACATAAGTCATCCTGGGATGAGGAGTGATTTGATTACGATAATACCCTTGGCCACCACACGTCCCATATATCTAAACCAATTGAGTTCATCAAGGTTGTCGCTACCTGCAAGACTGCCAGAGATGCCGGAAAACAAACATGTAGAAGCATATTGTTCTCAGCATTACTAAACCCTACCAGGACTAGAAGGGATCCCCCAAGGCTGGTAAAGCTAGTCCCAGCTTTTTAAAAGACAACCGCACCGGGTATTTAAACTGGATACTCACCCAGGTAGACTGGTAGGTCTACAGGTTTCGCTAAATCTCTAGGGAAAATGTTTTCTGAGTAGTTTCTGCACCTCAAGTCTCTTGCACCTTCAAGTTTCCTGCCTGAAATCCAGTCCCTCAGGAAGGAAGCTCGGAGAAACTTCTTTCTTAACAAAAAAGCTGATGTTGCCTTTTTCTTCAGCTCTAAAAGGCACAAACGGGAATTTGTCTTGGCAACAGCACTGGGCAAGCAAGTGACTTTTACAGAGGAGAACGACCTTTAAACTCATGTCTTACAGTTAACAGCAAATAAAGATGATTTCAGAGGGAACTGGGAGAAACTTCTAGGATCTTGAGATCCATGGCCACAACACTAAAAAATACTGACCCGCTATTTCTTTGTACGGCTCGTCTAAGCCATCGATATCCAGGTATTTGTCAGCTTTTGTCCTGAAATATCTATGTCTAAAGGGTAAGGGAGAAGGGACCATCTCTTTCCCTTCATTAAAGAGCACCTACATAGGATGAGGTCTGACTCATTATTAAGGCTTCCAGATTCCAAAATAAATTAGAAGGAGCAAACTGAGGGATGCCATTATGTGAAAACCTTACAAATCACATTGAGCAGCTCTAACATCTTGAATCCCACCTCTGAAGCTTTCGGTCTGTTAATGGTCTGTGCCTTGGCTAGTGCACCAGGAGGGGGAAAGGGGGCTGCTCCTTGGATACGGTCATTGCAATTCAGTGATTCCTCCTCCTTTCCCAGGAATCTGCAGCGCAACAAGACTGACAGTAAGCAGGGAAGCCTGGGTCACCACCATATGGCAGCACAGCAAGAACAGACCCCCCCAGACCGTGCAAAATCGAGATTTTAAAAAGCTGCCTTGAATCTTGAGAAATGACAAAAAGCTTCTGTACATTTGGAAAAAGAAAAAAAAAAAAACCCACCAAAAAACTCTTGCATTTCTGCGCAGAGAGCCAAGCTCTGACAGCTCTTTGGGGGCTTTTGCAGGTCCTAGTGCTTTTACAGCTGTGTCTACCAGTACTCCTCACTAACACTTTCAAATTAATTCCAACGCTTCCCACACAAAAAGCAGAACTTTTGGAAACGGGGGAAAGAAAGTGTGATAGATTCAGCTATTAAAAAAAAAATAAAATCCTGCTCCTTTCTCCTTTTTTAATGGCTGTGGCAAGATCTCTGGTGGATTAAGAACATGTTGCTCAGGGCCAGACCAGAACTGTGGGAGACCCATTCCCGTCCCTCTGGATGCAGGAATAACACAGAGGAGACACTGGCTCCATTTCCATGCTTTTGAAATGACGGAGAGAAAGGAAGAGGGCTCTGCATCCCTTCTGAATTAATTCAGGTATTACTCTGCTCCTCTCCAGAACGACGCTGCTTTCACAGCTCGGCTTGTTTGGAAAATGGGATTCATGGACCCAAGACCCTTTTCTGAACCCCGGACTAACAAGTCAATCTATGTCAAAGCAAAGAGAGTGCTAGCTAACGAACCATTTTGTCCTCTGCACGACTACAGAGGTGAGGGTTTGAGGTGGACAGCCTTAACCAGTCTCCCCAGCGAAGGACCACTAAGAGCCTTTCACACGCTGAAGCCAAGAAGTAGTAACGTGGTCTCTAGGTAGAGGATGGAGAAAAAGCCCAGCAGCCAGGAGGATCCCAGGAGTCACACTACGTTAAACGTTATTTGACAACCCATTGCGTGGATACAGAGACACTCCAATGCTTCACCAAAGATGACACAGATCTTTCTCAGGGGAGATCAGTGTGATGCTCTGAGACGTCTTTTACTCGCATAAAAGGTTTCCCTCGTGCGCACTCAGTTGTACGTACACGTGGCACACGTGCTCAGCTCGTGCTGTTTTTACTCTAAGCAATCTTCAGATCTAAACACAGCCACAGTAGGGCCTGGGGGATTTTTTTTTCCTTAAGTAATGAGTTTAACATGACCATGGCACGGTATTCCAGGCACCCAGAGCGCTTCTTACTAGCTTTGTGTTCTCTCTCCAAGTGCTGTAGGATCTGGGTGCGAAAGGTTGCACTTGATCCACTGTGGTCAAACCCCAGCTCTGCTCCTCACCATGTCAGAAAACCTCTGCTGATGCAGTGATGAAGATCACAGATCACAGAATGCTTTGGGTTGAAGGGACCTTCCAAGCTCACTCAGCCCAACCCGCTGCAGGGAGCAGGGACATCTGCACCCAGAGCAGGGGGCTCAGAGCCCCAAGGGCCAACCTGACCTGCCATGGTGCCAGGGATGGGGCTTCTCCCACCTCTTGGGGCAACCTGGGCCAGTGTCCCACTACCCTCAGCAGCAACAATTTCTTCCTTCTCTCCGGGCTGAATCTCCCTCTTTTAGTTTAAAACCATCACCCCTTGTCAAGACCTCAGGCCATCGCCCATCCCGATTGACTCAAGCCTGTTTGAGCAAAGGGACATTTTTAACAGACACATGGTTGATTATTCAGCACTGAAGCACATGAGTTTATACATTTTTTTTTCCTCCCATCAGCAGCCCAAACAGCAGCACCATCGCCAGAAACCCTGTTGTGGACAAGCCATAAGCTTCCCCCTTCACTTCTGGATCTCAGACTATGACTGCAGGAAATAAGTGGCCTCAGAAATACAGGGCTGTGACAAAGCCAAGCAGAAGCCAGCAACGCATTCCTCAAAACTTTTTGTCTTCCTCCAGATGGTGCATCTCCCCTGAGCTCTTTCGAGAAACGCAAGCCCCTGGGTTGCTGCCAAGGGAGCCAATGTGTCAGGGCATGAAAACGAGGACAAACAGGTAAGAGAGAATGGCTCAGCTGCTAGCTGGCACCAGCTAAAAATCAAGACTATTCTTTGCGCGTCTCCCTGTGAAGCCCCCTTCATGTGCCGAAACAAAAAGCGTTAATTTGACTTCCCGCGTGGCTTTGTTGAGTTTCGACATGTCGTCAGTCAAGTAGCTCCCCTCCTTCAATCAGACACCATTTTCTTGAGACGTTAGAAAAGGAGGAAGCTGAAGGAATCATTGAAAACTCGTAAGCAGCAGCTTTAGCCTAATTACCGTGACTCCTTTTTAATTTTTTTTATTGATTGCCTCCCGTGAATACACCAGTATTGACTGAACTCGCAGAGTCTTGCGCTGCTGTGATAAGAACAGCAGCCAGCGAAAAACAAAATGCAATTAGGTGACCCAATATCCTGCTGAACAGGTGGGATTCGAGAAAACAAAGAAGGAAGGAAAAATAAAGCCAGGAAGAAAACACGCTCCTTTCTGCCTTCCACGGTCTGCCACAGACTCGCTCTCTGGGCTTGGGAGCGATGTCCGTGTCAAGAGAAAGCGGGTGGTTTGTTTCCCACATTGCCAACTTGGCTGTATTTAATTCCACGTTACAGCCCAAGTCTGGATGACCTACCCGCTTCAACGATCTTCAGATGGGGGCACCGGCCACCTCTCACTTGCACACCTCGCAAAGTCTGCCTTGAGAGGTCGCAGTGTCCCACCACCTCGCTGCAGAACGTAAGCCAGCCAACCAAGTCAGAGCACAAACAAAATCCCCAACCCCTTCTCTTGCAAACCCACAGCTCAGAACCCGCCCGTTCTCCTCGATGTGCAATACACCACACGTTCCATCACACATTTATGGTTCTCTTTAATTTCTTCGCTGTCCTTGGCACCACAGGTTCCTGTATTAACCCAGATCCACCCAAAATATGTTGTGGCCAAATGAATTTCTGTGCATTTTTTTGTTTGTTTTCTTGCTTTTTCCCTCCTCCTGGATCCACCTAGATCTTTGACCTGCACAACTAAACACAACTAAAACAAACTGAAACTTCTTATTTTCAGATGTTGAACAACCATCGAGTTGGGTTCTGTCCTTACCAGCAAGTAGTTTTTAAAAAGCTGCTTCGATTGGAACAATTTAGTGAGTAATTTTTGTCCCCTCATTCATCGGAAACCCCCTCTTTATGCCATAGCAGCATCTACAAGCATAACAGAAGAATGAAATTATCTCCTGACCCCCAAGATTCACGTGCTCTCACACAGACAAGCAACTGCCGTTGGGCTCACGCTGATACGTGCTGTTTTGACGCGGCCAGGGATTGCAGGAATTGATTTCTTGGGTTTTTTCAGATATGATAAGCATAAGTAGTGGAGAAGAACTACTGAGTTAGCAGATACTGCCCCCCACATCACTGCTCCATTCCAGCTAGTAACGATTGTTTTACAGAAAATAAACCGTCCATGAGTTCTTAGCATTTAAAACTAACGTTACATTTCGAACTCAGACCACCACTAGAGCTGCTTTGGCTTCTGAACCACGTGGCTCCTTGACTAGACATTATTCAAAAACACTCCTGGCAGAAGGTCAAAGACAAAGAAGATATTTTCATCTTTCATAAGCCCTTCAGTTCATGTGAATTCTATTAAGTTATAAAGTGCTGTTACAAGCAATACAATGGTTTCCTACAATTACTTTTGAATGCAGCCACATACAAAAGTATTATGAACAACTCATTGACATCCCCAAATAAACTGAATTTGTATTGGCAGGTTCTCTTCTCTCTCTCTCTCCTTTAATGGCAGTCTAAGGACAGTGTGACATCAACAGCTAGGGAAATAAAAATGTGTGTCAGTGCAACTCTGGTCACAGAATGACGAAAACCAACAGATTCAACAATTTCAATTCACGGGACAGAAACCGCACTGAGCAGACAGCTGGTGGATGCAGGCTGGTACTAAGCAGAACCCAAAGACCGATGCAGGCCAAGGAATGACCCCTCAAGAATGACTTCAAGTCAACTACAGAGTTCCCAGTGTACTTCAAGGAAGACTTTCATTCTCTCAGTCTGGGTCAGGATTCTGCTAATCAGTTCTGAGGTATGACCAATGAAAAAGAGAGGGGGAAAAAAAAAAAAAAAATCACCCTGCGTTAACTCATCTTTCTACCCCCTGCACTCAAGAAACCTGCACCCTTGGGTGAAGCCAGAAGTGCGCATGGAGCGTATCAACTGCGCACACAGGCAGAAAGGCCAGTACATTATTATCAAGTAAAGCCCACCCAAAGACCTCCTTTAAAAGTCGACAGTTCTTGTTTAATCCTACTGGAAGATTCAATCACTTCAGATGTCCTCCTCTCACAGTACCAACCACAGAAGATGAAAGTCGGTTCAGCCCCTTCTTTCTTTGGAAACCTCTAAGTGACCTGTAAGGATGGACGGAGAGGTGGGAAAGGGTTTCAAGGACTGTCTGAACAGCCAATGGGACTCATCCCAGAGCCCTAGTTCAATTCACCTAAAAAAAGTGAATAAATAAAACCACCATCCTTCCTCCCCCTCCCTCCCCACATGCTCATCTTCGATCAGCCAAAGGGAAAGAGTCACCAGCGCCTGGCGAATGCTCTGGATAAAAATCCATATATTGAATTCAGAGAAATGAAATAAAATGCAAGCTCTGACAGAACATCGATTATGGGGTTTGCAAAATAGCTCTTCCTTATTTTTAGGTTTTGAAAGTTGTTAACTTTGGCAATTTCCAAGATCGGATGGAACTACATCAAATACATCATCCCAGCCTCTTAGGGCTGTATTTAGAGAATGAACACAAAACCACCTTGGTGGAAGGAGAAAAAATCCGGAATGCAGCAAGATGGGGAGGTACTGGGGGTCTGACTGCCTTGACTTTAAGATAATGATCCTAAACTACCAAAACCATACACACACGTACAAGTTCCTCTATTACATACATCTGCACTGCAGCCACTCTTCTTGAAGATGAAGATTCACACCACTTTCATGCTAATTTAATATCTTTCCACTCATGGACCTCTCTTCTCTGTGCCATGGGGGAAAAGCATTCCAAAACGCTGTTACACCACTGGAAAAAAAAAAAAGCCATCATTTTCCATACTTCAGGGATGACTGTAACTGAGCCTACTTGTTTTAAGCAATGAGACTTGTCAAGTGGATCATTAATGACAAAGAATGGACTGGGTATGGAAACAGCGATGAGAAACTTCCATGGTGGCCACCAGTTAAAGGCCACCATATGGAATGTAACACTTTCCCAAACTTATTCTATGGCTTTTCTATTTTTTTAAAAAAAACACAGAATCACAACAAACATCTCTCCTTGCCCAAACAGCTCTAGTGGCATTGTGGGGTTGCTAAACCAGGTCAGAAAAGGACAATGAATCCAACAACTTCAGGTCTTCTCAGGTTCCAACCACCACCACACATTGCCCGAGACTCTGAGTGCTTATTAATGAGGCAAAGATCCTCATTCGTAATTACAACACTTAATACTCTCATTCAAAGCATAAGTGGTAACATCAAGTTCCCACATACTATCAACATCTCCAGAGCTGTTTAAGAAAATACGGTGTTTTGTGGTACGGAATAGATCAGCCTTTTCTCCCACTTCAGTGACCAGGGATGGGGACAGGAGGGCAGAGTCACGGCGGGTACGGTACAGGTCAAATGAAATCACTCCGCTTTTCCAGGTGAGCAAATGTTCATGAGATACAGACCACAAACCATACAATACCACGATGCTTTTAATGCATTATTCCCAACTGTCTTTTTTTTTTTTTTTCCCCAGAGGGAGAAATCAGCAGGTGTAGTGAGACTGTAAAACAATGTATGTAGGGGTAATTAACAGATGCATCCAGGATAATTCAGAGATATTAAACACAGGGGCTGGGCTGGGCTGTTGGCACTTCTAACTTTTCACTAAACGCAGCTCTAAGTAATATAGCTTCACAATAAAACACATTTTTAAGATTAAAAAAATTCTCCCAAGAAGCTTTTTCCCGATTCACAAAATACCAACCCGCTCTTTCTCGTTATAAAACCAAACTGAAGTTAAATTTAACTCAAGTATTAACTTCTTTCTGTTTAGCAAAACTGGACGAGGAGGTGGACACTCAGTTTAAGACTTTTTCCCTACCAAAGGTCCCCAGCGCTTATACATGAGCTCAGTACAATTTCACCCGTCGCAAATACATTGTAAAATGAAGTTCTACGGTTGTTCCACAACGCACCATAAAAATAATTTGTGGTAGCTCAGAAAACACAACCGCACGTTGTCAAAACCAAGGTACAACTGAAGCAAAGAGCGTGTCGACACTGGAACAGCAGCTTCTCCTGCACGCCCTCCCTTTTCCAAAACCTACGAGGCAGGTTGCACAACAGGAGCATCACAGCTCTTCCCACACCCCTTGGTTCTTGAAATCAACTTGGAAGAAATCTTGGAAACTAGACGAAAGATAAAGACAACGGGAACGACTCTCTTGTGCTTGTACACCTACCCGCTCCATCCACTTGCCTGTGAGGGAACTTCGGCACCCCTGTAGGAACAAACCTGGGGCTAATGATTATTGTGCAAAAGGGAGTGAATTGCTTCTCCTTGCAGGAAAGGCTGCAAACTGTTGTCGAAAGGTTTGTTGAGGCTTTGCCCTCTCTGCTGCACTCCTCTTCCTGAATCTCAAACAATCCATTTTTAATGCAACGTTTAAAGGTTTGATGAAAGAGTTGTATGTATCGACTTCTGCTCCAGCTCGCTGCTGCTCAGCACTGCTTCGCTGATGAACGAGAAACGTGGTTCTTCAGACTACTTCAGAATGGGCTATTTGGGGACCTCCTAAAACCACGGCAGTGAGAACCAGCAGGTCAGTGCGCAGTCTGAGGTGCAGTGGAGCACAGCTGGTACCAGCCTCGATTTCCACCTCTGTTACACCCAACTCCTTATTTCCAGTTCCAGTGGCATTTGTGTGCTGCTCTCTCCTTTTTTCTTCTGTGATCCCACAGCAAGGGCTGCAGCAGATTGAAGGAGCACAGGGGTTTTCTGACAGAAAACCAGCTGATCAGCAAACAGAGAGAAGGAACAACTAGTTTCCCCAAGATCACCGAAGTAAGTTGCCTCAAGCTCTTGCATCCCTCAGCGCACACTGGACATCTTTCACACAGCAAAATGATAGAATCATACAATGGTTGGAGTTGGGAGGGATCTCTAAAGATCATCTAGTTCCAACCCCCTGCCACAGGCAGGGACACCTTCCCCGAGACCAGCTTGGTCAAAGCCCCGTCCAACCTGGCCTTGAGCACTGCCAGGGATGGGGCTTCTGCCACCTCTCGGGGCAACCTGGGCCAGGCTCTCCCCACCCTCAGCAGCAACAATCTCGCCCTTCTCTCTGCTCTCCATCTCCCTCTGCCAGTTGAACCCAGCAGCCCTTGTCCTGTCCCAACAGCCCCTGCTGAACAGCCCCTCCCCAGCTTTGGGACAGGCCCCTTGAAGCACTCCAAGGCCGCACTAAGGTCTCCCCGCAGCCTTCTCTGCTCCAGGCTGAACCCCCCCAGCTCTCTGCCCTCTCCTCCCAGCAGAGGGGTTCCACCCTCGGCTCATTGCTGTGGCCTCCTCTGGCCCTGCTCCAGCAGCTCCCTGTCTCTGCCGGGCTGGACGCAGCACTGCCGGTGCTCTCTCGAGAGGAGGCGGGGAGGATGGTATCATGTGCATTCATAAACACCTTAATTAGTAATTACTATTAAAGTCATTGCTAAAATAATCTTTGGTTCAAAGCTGCTGCTCGAGAAGAAAGTAACCTTTGCCTCTGAGAACTATTAAAAATAGAGCAATCTGCAAGGAGATGTGATTGACAGGGGAGAGGGAAGGAGCAATGTTTAAATAATACATGTAACCCTGTAATGCAGCCTGACACGAATTCATTTTTCTTGCTATGACACACAGATGTAATCCAATCAATGAGACAGTCCCTGTGGCAAAGCCATTATTCAAACAAAGCTGGCTTGGCTTAAAAATGGAATAATTTGGGACAATTTAGGACTGATATTATGCGCCATTTTGCATTGTGATGCGCTGAGAGATCCTACATTGATCTTGAAGTAAACAGCCAGCAACATTTTGATAGGTCATCATTCCTCCCTTTCTCTTTGACTCCCAAATCCCCAAATGTGTTAAACAGCCCAGCAGCTCCCACCTCCGCTTACCGCACCGCGTTTATGATCTGTAAAAGCCGAAGTGAAGACTAGAAGGACACGTAACTACCCAAACCCAGCTTGAACAACAGTGCGCTCTCCCTTTTCAAAGGAGCATCCTTTTTTTTTTTCCCCCAAATATCTTTGATTGCTGCCTCCGAACACATTAGCAAAGCTGTACGAACCAGCAAAGAACATGGGAGAGAAACTAATTCTCCAGTCGGTGGCTGGGACTGTACTTACAGCAAGGGCGGGGAGTTGGGAAGCTTTGGTTCGGCTCCTGCTGCCGTCCATAACGCACCAGGGCTCCTCCAGTAATTAAAGATCAGCAGATGCTCGGGCTCTCTGCTCGATCGAGGCCAGAGGAGTGCAGAGCATTACGTGATCAATCGCTTCACCTTCCTGGGTCTCCACGCCCCGTCTGTAAAATGGGGGTAACTATCCTCCTCCTCTCCCGCCCCTGGTTTGCCCCGTTCAGTTACATTACGGCCTCTTAACCCGTGTCTGTGCGCCGCTGGCTCCCCGGCGGAGCCTGAACGACCAATTCATTACCGCAACGCACCTCACAAACAGCGGTGCGGCATGGCTGGATCACCTGCGGCGCTTTGCTCACCTCTGCCTTTGGCCATTTCCCGGACCAGAGGCAGCCCGGGACCATCTCCAGTTAACAGATGTTGCTGTGCCACCTAGCGCTGGTTGAACCGGCGGAATGCTGCGGTGACCGTGCGGTGAGTAGGCAGGACCAGAGGCGACGCCAGCGCAGCCCCAGAAGCGTAACCTGATGTAACAGCTCCGGCTAAAGCGAAGCGGCTAACTTTTTTATTGATTTACAGCGGAATTTCAGAAAGATGAATCGTCTCTCCAGACGCGGTTTGACTCTAAACGCCCCCGGAAAGACAGCACGTGCTTGCCAAGAGCTCATCATCGCAAGGTGAAACCCGTATCTCATATGCTGCTTTGTTTTCAGAGATGAAAATCAAAGTCCCGGGGGTTTACTGCGCTGTGAATCAGCAATGGCCAATGTGCTGCCAAACAATGCCAACGCAGAATATGACAGCTCCGAAGCAACCGTAATCCAAAGGGGATTGGCGAGTTTACGCCGCAAAGCACTGGAAGAGACGTTCCAAAGTGAAGAGAAGTTTTTGAGGACTTTTGTCTTCAAAAACTCTCCCGTTTTGAAGTGTCAGTGCTGGCTCATGTCAAATAGTCACAGGGAATGGCCAAAATTAGGATTTTTCCTGGCGTGATGCAACCGAGAGGGGGTGTCCCCGAGCGAGAGCTGTAACACCGCGGGGTGCCCAGAGCAGACCTAGCAGTGACCCAGCAGGAGGCAGATCCCTGCTGCTCCTGGAGCCCGGCCGGATGCTCTTGGCAGCGCTCAAAGCCGGATAAAAACTATTCACTGAAGCTGGGGCTCTGCTGCCTTAGCAGGCAGCCCCGTGCCTCCCCAAGACTCGAAGGAATCTGCTGCTACAGACTCATAAATACAAATCTCGCCAATTCCTCCACATCCTCCATTCCGAACGCTGCTCCCCTTGCACAGCGACCGCCGCGCCTCCGTCAGACACGGCCTGTCTGGTCAGCAGCTGAATTAGGGAATATTAAGAAGCTGTCAAAGCCTCAGTGCTGCTGGCAGAAGGGTACCCATACGGGCTCTATCTATTGAGCTGTACGTGCATGAGGTCTTCAGCTCTGTAAGTCAGGAGAGATGCAAAGACATCCCCGTGTCAAACCTCGGCTGCAGGCAGCAATGGGAAAGGAGGCATGAGGGCAAAGCTGGCGACTAATATCAAACTCATTTGAAATTTGCATAGAGGGATGGGTCAACAGAAGAGCACTAGGTATGTGCGTATGACATCACATCTTACATCTTAAAATCACAGAAGGGTTTGGGTTGAAGGGACCTTTTAAGGTCCTCCAGCCCAACCCCCTGCAGGAAGCAGGGACATCTGCACCCAGGGCAGGGGGCTCAGAGCCCCAAGGGCCAACCTGACCTGCCATGGGGCCAGGGATGGGGCTTCTCCCACCTCTCGGGGCAACCTGGGCCAGGCTCTCCCCACACTCAGCACCAACAATCTCCCTTCTCTCTGCTCTCCATCTCCCTCTGCCAGTTGAACCCATCAGCCCTTGTCCTGTCCCAACAGCCCCTGCTGAACAGCCCCTCCCCAGCTTTGGGACAGGCCCCTTGAAGCACTCAAAGGCCACACATCGTGATGGAATGATGGAGAGGGAAGACTTAAATTAGTTCAGCTAAGCCTGACGGGTTTAGCTGAGCTCCTCCTCACTGTCCCAGCACAGATCAGGAGTGGCAGCAGAAGCAACGCTTTGCTTGTGGGAGCGAGCTGCATCAGGTGTGGTCCGTGCAGACAGGAACACCTCGTTCTCACAGGGGTGAACTGAAAACGCTACTATTGCTGAAAATGCAACCAGCTGGGAACAACAGCTCAAAAGGAAGGCTCAAGAGAAGGCAAAGTTTAGCTTATGAAGAAAAGTGTTTCTACCAAATTGCACTGAGACTGTGCAACCAGGATGAGATTCTTCCCTTCTCTTCAGGTTAGAAGTTGGAGGGTCCCGTTGCTGCTCGAGTTATTTAGCAATAGCTGTTGATGATGACCCCAAAACACAAATAAGTGAGCAAATCTCTGGGAGATACTGATTTCAAATAACCCAAAACACAGACCTGGAGCAGGAACTGGCAGAGATAGGGATCTTAGGAGAGGCTGGATTTTAATACTACTCCATTCCTCTCCTGAGGGAGCCTAATAGCTTTTCAAGATCAGGAAGAAAGTTAATAGACAAACACTATTATTATTAAACTAGATTAAATTTGGAACCATCATCCTTGACAAGTAGCTCTGTAAGGTGTAATTTGAGAATCACAGCAGGTGAATACAAAAATAAAAACAACAAGCCTGACCTTGGTTCTATTGTGAAGCTGAGTTATAACAAGGTCCCGTGAGCTGGGGGAACAGCAAATCGCAAGGTGATACAGCAGACGATAAAGGCACAAAGCGAGGATGACTCTCTTAACCGGGATGCAAGACAGCCAGGCTGCGTGCACGCTGCCCGCACCCCATCGTAGGGCTGCACCGTTAATTCTGTGACGGGGAGAATCCTTTTTCCATGGAATTAGAGCCATGTGCAAGACAAAGCCTGCAGAAAGCACGGGCAGAAACAGCAGCGAGATGTTCTGAGTCTCAACCTGGTTTGCTCTTTTGATGGTTTATTTACCTTGGAAATAATGGGTCTTCCTTATTTGTTACAGATGTTTCTATTCCTCATTTACCAAACCCACTCCACCACTGGGAAACTCAACTCCGAATCCTTTTGTCTGAGTTGAAACAGCTCTGCATGCCAGGCAGGTAGGATGTCTCACTCAACCAGGGGTCTCAAAATGGGAAGAGTGCCCTGATTTCCCCCCAGGTTGCTCTAAGTTCATCCTCTTCTTCAGTTCCCCATATTTAGAGTAATTTTTTTTTTTTCCCAGAGAGGAAGTGTGAGTTTCATGCTCATTCAGAATCAACC
Source organism: Bucorvus abyssinicus (assembly GCA_009769605.1). NCBI lineage: Eukaryota > Metazoa > Chordata > Aves > Bucerotiformes > Bucorvidae > Bucorvus > Bucorvus abyssinicus. The sequence goes on from CM020025.1 coordinate 2,124,225, forward strand.
CAAACCACAATAAAACGTTGTGACGGGGGAAGGAGTGCACATGGGCCACATGCTGATCAGATTCTCTCAGTTCTTCCAGACATAAGCATTGCCCATTATCCACAATTTCCAATACTACCTTGAACTTTGCCTTTGTTTTTTAACTCATTAAATTTTTAAGACAGAAGGCTTGCAAACTCCGAAAATCCCCATGCAGAGCTCTCCATCACATGACTGACCCGCACAGCTACACCTCAAACTAGTGAAAACTCCTCACCTTGTATTTCCCCGTTTGGAGCCTGAGACAACACTGATCTGCTTGACAGGGTGCGCTGGAAGAACAGTTCCAGGGTCTTCCTTGACGTCTAATTTAGAAGGATATAAACTGTGAATGCAATGTTTATTTTTACCATAACCAGCTGACATTCAGAAAACCCAAGGTACAGATCCTGATCTAAATTAGGGAAGTAGCAAAGCACGGCTCACACCCCAAAAATCCACCTGAAAGGACTCACTGGTCGCTGCTGTTGAGCTTGGAAGAGTTGCTACCTCTGCAGGTGTCATTTTTATTGAAGTTAAAGCAGTTATGGAGAAAAAAACGTGATGAGAATCCACTGTGAAGACTTTAGAAATGGGCTATGAATACGCAGTAGGATTTTATAATTTGATAGTTCTCTCTCTCTGCGGTTCTCATGGGAACGGTGGGGTAAGGTCGGATGTCCAAGTGCTTCAAGTACAGCTCACTCATCTGCACCACTTCCAAACCAAGCTCTCGCCAAAATTCAGAGGCTTCTAATCAGAACAAGAGAGACAGGAGCTTTGTCATACAGGACCCCGAGCGTTTGATATGAAGCAGCAGAACTCAGGCTGCTTATGAAAGACGTACGAACCAAAATACAGCCACCCCTTCGCTTAGCAGGTTTCTTTTCCCATCTCCTATCCTGTGCAGCGGTGCTACATGGGGCTTTTCTTAATAAGATTTTGTTATTTTTAGATGACAGAACTGAAATGTTCTTCAGTGTTCAGAGCAATTATCATCTAATAATTACAGATCATCACCTTGAAATCGCAGCTAAAGCTGTTGCGCTGACTGCCCCGCGCTGCACTGGCACTACGGCGCGGGCACGGCTATGGACAGGCAGGGCTGGGCTCGGGCACTGGCCGGTCAGCTCTGCTTTTCAGATAATTAATCATTGCCTTGGATATTGTTTTTCACCCCAAATAGTAGAATCTGGGATTGCGCAACATGCCAAACGGAGCTACTCGCTTAACAAGACAAATGGATTTTATTGACTTAATCAAGAGTAACAACTCAATATCTCATTTCTTCATAGCCGGCTAGAACAAACTCTGGGGGCATGCGGAGGAGATGTAAAACACAGTCTATAAATCGTGAGAGTTTATTAAAGAAATGCCAATGGAAGCTGCTTCAGAATTGAATGTCCACGTTCTGCAAGGCTTCCACAGCAAGAGGGCAAAATATTGACTTACAACAAACGAGGCAAGCAATGCGAGGATACATATCAGAGGGAAGTCCACAATCCTTCTCCTTCGGCTGATGAGATTAGTTTCCTGCACAGGATTTGATGGCACAGGAAACAAAAGGTTACCACATTTTTTGGTGCGGCTGTTCAGATGACAACTGGCTTTTGTCACAGCCCCTTTCCATGCAGCTGCTGTGGCTCTGCTTACCCAAACCAGCCAAGCCTGCTGCAGGGGGAGTAACCTTGGCCCAGATTTGCCAAACTTGGGCTCTAACGCTGATGGCTCTGAGACCTACAGATGGCCCTGGGGGTAGACGGTGTCTGTTCACACCCATTGATCTACCTGAACTCTGAGCCACCACCATCACACCCAGGCACCTCTGACATCCTTACTTGTAGGAGGTGGGGTCTTCACAGGGATCATCCTTCTTCAGCTGCAGAAGGGAGAGGAATTAATTCCTGTCGTTTAAGGGTAAGCATAAAACTCCCTTAGTTGAAGAGGAATGGTAAAGGTCCTCCTGAGAGCACAGCTCCCGACCTTGGCTGCAGCGTGGACTCTGGGTGCAAAGCTCTGGACACCGCTGCTCAGGGAGCTGTCCTGCCTCAGGGCAGAGATGGACAAGAAACATCTACTTTCTACAGAAGGGAGCACAAACCTGCCTGCGAAATCTCTGCTGCCAATAACTCCTGGGAAGAGAAAACCACAGAAAAGCCCCTAACGGCCTCATCCAGAATGGGCCACACACTCAGAGGCTACTGGACGAGGGAAAATCCTGGCAGAGAACCTCTACACCACATTACTGTGGTGCACAAATACACAAGGAGAGACACAGTGAAAGAGGATAAAGCACCTAAGTGCCAAGTCAAACCGCGCCTGCTAAATATTAGCAACAAACCTCCAAATTACCGGGACCGAAACAGCTTCTTTGAGGTAACTTAATGCCTGCAGTCACAGCTACAAATTTTAAATCGGAACCAAAAAGCTACTGTATTGATTTGTCTGCAGCGAGCCACAGGAATACAAAATGAATGAGAAAGAAAATTTAAAAAGAGAGAGGAAATGTTTCTAGGAATTTCCTATCTTCCTCTCGGGGTCCACAGCGATCAAGGCAGAAGAAACTTCTGTTTGAAGAAGGAATGTTATGCTCTTAGTTCTGGACAAATACAAGCAAGACTTTTTTTTTTTTTAATGAATTGACACAATTTCTAAACAGAATTGAGCCCTGAAGAGGTCCTCACACAGTTTCTAATGGGGGAAATCACACTGCTGGTGGTTAACACTCCAGCCTGGAAGGACTGGCTGTGTCTCAGCTTGGCAGCGAATTGGGCTTTGGCCACACCCAGCCTCTAGGACCCTGCACTGGATCCAAACGGAAGGTAAACGAAAGTCTTAGGCATCTGTTATGGTGTTAACTGACCACCTTTACTCATTTTAGCCCGTTTTAGGATGGGCTGGGCTAAAATCTGGCCATGCACCCCTGCAACACCCAGGAGCACTGCGTACCACTGCTCTTGTTCTACTGACAGAGATTTCTGCTTGGAAAAAGTTTTTCTGAAGGCAGGTAGAGCTTCTGCATGATGGTCAGAGCAGAAACAACGGGAAAAAAGTGTTTTTCCAGCGGTCTGAGGAAGACTGCATCAAGGCTATCGTCACGCACCTCTCCTTAGCCTCACTTCTTTGCCTCTCGGCCGTTGCTGATGTCCTTAGAGTAACACACTGCCTTGACGGCTTCACACGGACAGCAGCCAAAGCAGTTTCCAGTTCATCCTGTTCCCCGTCTTCAACAGCCACATTTTGAAAGAAAACTTGTTTCTGGGTTCCTGCAAGCGCATGAGAAATGAAGCGGCACAGCCCAGAGGGCAGAGAATAGTTTTGTTAACGGCTCTACATTCAAAGCTAAATATAAAGGTCACCTCTTGGACAAAGGACAGGGCAATGGACTGCATTCCCTTGTATGCGCTCTACAAACCAACAAATTATTTCTCTTATTGCTATGATTGTTTTCAAAGCCTTGAGCAGCCTTGAGGTACACGGCAATGGAGAAGGTCTTCACAGGTCACATGGAGGGAGCAGGTCCCAGCAGATGAGAGTTTTACTTCTCGTTATGCCAGGGCATTCATCGCTTCTCCTACACCTCTGCTTTGCTACCCACAAAACAAGTGACAATGAAACCTTCCAAACACACAACTTGTCAGGTGTTTCACAATCATCTGACAGAAGCCACCTTAGAAACAGAATCACAGGATCATTCTGGTTGGAAAAGCCCTTTGATCTCCTCGAGTCCCCCCGCTCCCCCAGCGCTGCCAGGTCCCCACTGACCCCTGGCCCTCAGCACCACCTCCACACAGCTGGGAAACCCCTCCAGGGATGGGCACTCCACCACTGCCCTGGGCAGCCTGCGACACGCCTGCACAACCCCAACGGGACAGAAATGGCTCCTCAGGGACAACCTCAACCTCCCCTGCAACAACTTCAGACCATTTCCTCTCGTCCTGTCACTTGTTCCTGGGGAAAAGAGACTGACCCCACCTCACTCCACCCTCCTGTCAGGGTGTTGTCGAGAGCCAGAGACTCCTGTTCTCCAGACTCAACCCGCCCAGGTCCCTCAGCCGCTCCTCAGCACATTGTGCTCCAGACCGTTCACTGTCCCCTTCCAAATGCCAGCAGACTAACCAGCCGAGATGCAAATGCTCAGAATTACGAGCGAGCGATTAAGAGGACACCCACTGTGTTTCTAGCTTTAGGATGAACCACATAAATATGAGTAACGGAGGCTGAATGAGCAGCTTCCGCCAAGCTCTTTTAAGCAGACCAAGTCCAGAAATAAAGTTTTGCCAAGCACGGAGGCTGTGAAGTAAAACTTCTCAATTGAAAGGGAACATGAGGTTAACATGGATTTAGACACCCCTATGATGCAAAAGCGCTTATCAATACCCACTGAAAACACTCCACTGACTAACATCATCCTCTCGCTTTGTGCCACGTACGGTTGGGAGACGTGCTATGAATGCAGCCCTTGTCAGAGGATTTGTACATGTAATGCCTTCCATAAAGCCTCTGCTTTCAGCCTCACCCAAAATCATCTCTCTCATTTTGGCCGGAGCATTTCAATACAGCTCTACAGGTAGCAAATTGAAATGTTCAGTCCTCCATTGCGGGGAGATTGAATCTGGAACGCAAGCGGCAATAAGAGTGAAGCAAAGCATCAATAGCACACGCTAAAGCTCTCACCGACGACAGCAATGATGTCGGGTGAATGATTGAGCATTTGTTAAAACTTCTACCATTGTGAAAGCAACCTATTATTTTCCTGGTTGTGCTCTGAAATGCCTCAATCACTGACAGAACAACTGAGTGAGAAATAATAGAGTTCATTTTCGATTGCTTTTGTCCAATAGACACGTTGCCGTAGACCGTATCCCCCATTGTTTCATCAACAACATCGCTCATATTTCTTTTGCATCCCCTTTTCTGGTATGTCGTTAAACTGATGACTCCGCCAATTGCGTACATCTTTAAAAGTCGCCAATAACATCCTCGAACACGACGCGGTGTTCAATTCAGGACTGGTTTTGTAAAGAAAAACATGATGCTACAGCACACCTGTGTAGGCTGTACACATCAGCTAGTGCCAGAAAGCAGCTTCCAAATCACTGTGTTTAGCCACAGGACACGCTCTGAAGTCTAAACTCCTGTAACAGCAGCTTACCTGAGCCAGGCTTTACTTGTTCACAAGCTGGAGAACTGGGGCCATGTGAGCCTCACGAGGTTCAGCAAGGCCAAGTACAAGGTCCTGCACATCGGTGGGGGCAGCCCCCTGGTGTCAGCACAGGCTGGGGGTGAGGGGATGCAGAGCAGCCCTGCGGAGAAGGACTTGGGGTGCTGGGGGCTGAAAAGCTGGACAGGAGCTGGCAACGTGCGCTCACAGCCCAGAAGCCACCCATGTGCTGGGCTCATCCCCAGCAGCGTGGGCAGCAGGTCGAGGGAGGGGATCCTGCCCCTCTGCCCCGCTCTGCTCTGGGGAGACCCCCCTGCAGGGCTGGGTCCAGCTCGGGGCTCCTCAGCCCAGCAGAGACAGGGAGCTGCTGGAGCGGGGCCAGAGGAGGCCACAGCAATGAGCCGAGGGTGGAACCCCTCTGCTGGGAGGAGAGGGCAGAGAGCTGGGGGGTTCAGCCTGGAGCAGAGAAGGCTGCGGGGAGACCTTAGTGCAGCCTTTGAGTGCTTCAAGGGGCCTGTCCCAAAGCTGGGGAGGGGCTGTTCAGCAGGGGCTGTTGGGACAGGACAAGGGCTGATGGGTTCAGCTGGCAGAGGGAGATGGAGAGCAGAGAGAAGGGAGAGATTGTTGGTGCTGAGGGTGGGGAGACCCTGGCCCAGGTTGCCCCGAGAGGTGGCAGAAGCCCCATGCCTGGCCCCATGGCAGGTCAGGTTGGCCCCTGGGGCTCTGAGCCCCCTGCTCTGGGTGCAGATGTCCCTGCTCCCTGCGGGGGGTTGCACTGGATCAGATTGAAAGGGCCCCTCCAACTCAAAGTATTCTACAATTTTGTAGCCACAGATTCAAATCCCTCCTGGTGTCCCTCGCCACTGGTAACACAGCCTCGAACTCACGCTTTTGAGCAGGATTTTAAGCCACGGCTGTAAACCATCTGGAGGTGTTTCTACAAAACGTGGTAGCAGCACCACTATCAATACACACCGCCAGACATGCACGCTGGCAAACAAAACTCCTTCGGGGAGGGTGGAGGGCGCCAAAGAAGAAAAGCAGTGATCATAATCTCAAAATTCTGTTATGATTAACAACAAAACGTAATGTGAGCTGATGTGGGGCACTGCAGAACGTGGTGGGATTGGAGAGGAGGTCACCTGGGTTCTTCTGCAGCGCAGGCATTTCTTGTTAGTTTGGACAAAGCTCACACACGTCACCGTGAACAACAAACCGGAGCAGCGGGGTTCTGGCAGGTTACAATTTTGATTCAGAGGAAAGTAAAAGGAAAAGAACAGATTACCTGTAAAAACAACAGGCTGAAAGCCCCAGAGAAGAGGTGTCAGTGCTGAGGGCCACAGCAGAAGTCAAAACACTGACAGAAATCCTCCCCATCCTGGGCACCTCCGTTAAGCCCTTTAGCATCAAACGAAACTTCTGGTCCCACGTTTCTCTCCAGAAGGAGGAGAACCATGAGAAGTTTCCCCCCAAACCAAACTTTTCTCTAAAGCCCCTTTTGAGCTCTTGGCATGTTACTGCACCAGGGTTTAAAGAAAAAGCCATTGTCTGCTTGGTGGCATGTGTACAGGGCAAGCAGCTTTCTGGAATCCCACCACAATGATAGACGGAACTTGGAGGAAAATGGCAATTATATCAAGAAAAAAAAAAAAATCCACGAAAGTGATGCTCTTGGGACTGCCCTGAGGAAAGTGTTTGGATGCCAAACACCAGAACTTCTACACGAGCAGAAATAACCTCTTCCTGTCCAGTCCTCACATTTGCTACAGACATCTAATATCTCCAGACATCTCAATCCACTGTCCCTCCCCTGTGATGTGCAGACACCAAAGGCGCAGGACTGAACATCACCAGACTAAATGGGAACTGTTGGTCAGAAGGCATCAAGGGAGGGATGACACTGCAGTATAAGGCTACTGTATTAGAAATACAAGCTCCAGCCCATGAAGCAAGAAATCTCTTGTGCAGCCAAAGGCTTTTGTTGATTTTCCCGGGTGCCTTTTGAGAAGACAGTGAGGAGAGAAGTTCAGGGCTCAAGTCCCGCTCCTGTTGTAACTGCAGAAAGATGACAAAAGTTGAGCAGCTGAAGCCTTTTGTCACTTTTTTTAGTCATCTCTGAAAAGAAGTGCAACTCTGTGCCTCTTGTTTTGGTTAAAATACCTGCCTGGGAGAACTAGGTGTCTCCTGTGAACTCTTAGCACACACCCCAGCTGGGCAGCAGCGGGCCAGAAGGGTCCACCCCCATCACCTATAGAGTCATTTGGAACAATCACTCCCTTTTCCTCCAGGATTTTGACACTATTCCCTACCAAAGCAAGTATTTTTCTCTGGTTCTGCATTCAAAAATACCGGCTTTTGTTTCCTTCTGCAGCTCAGCACGAGCCCGACAGCAGCAGGACGAGGAAGCCTGGTGGGAACACTGCAGTACAATAGGCAGCTGATGGGCACCCCAGGCACTGCTTCGCCTTTGCTTGGAGATAAGAGAAGAGCTGAGATACATCTGCTCAAACGTATCCTAACGTGCTTAACAAGCAAACGAGGTAGAGGGACGACAACAGAAGAGGCACTGGATGGCTTGTTGAAGCTGCAGAGTCTTTACTTCCCTCTTGACCTCATCCTTCAAGATTTCTCCTGTCACTTTGCAAGCATGGATAGCTTTGGACAACAGTACTGGTTCAGCTTGGAAAAGATGTGGTCACACAGAGCCACTCCTTGAGTGCCCCTGAAAACACAGCAAAACCCAGGAGAGGAACAGCAGACGCACGAGGAGGAAAGCTGGGTTAGGACTACGGTATTGCCGAGTATAAATCTTCAGGCGGGAATTGAACACGGAGCTGGTGTGGACAGGAATGAGGACGGGCTGGAAAGGGCATGGAGGTTAGAATGGGAAACTGCAGCACAAAGAGACCAGTTCAGCCAGCGAATGAGGAAAGCTGGCATGGCTAAGGCAGAGCGTGGGTTCCCACCATGGCTGGACTACATCAAACCACAAAAAAGCAAGCAAGCAGCCTCTCAGAGAAAGCTGCAGACACTTGAGGCTCTATTGGTGGGATTTAACGTCTCCTTCGGAGGGCAATACGTCATCACAAAACACAGAATCACAGAATCATTTGGGTTGGAAGAGACCTTTAAGCTCATTGAGTCCAACCATTGCCCCAGCACTGCCAGGTCACCACTAACCCCTGGCCCTCAGCACCACAGTTTTTGAACTGTTCGCAACGAGCAGCTCGGGGATCCCTGGAAGCTCAGGAAGACACTGCGCTTTTGTGCAGACCTCGAAGAGCAATGACTCCTTAGCCGTGGAGCAGCAGAGGATTGTTTTCGGAGTCTGAAAGACACTGACCTTTGGAGACATACCCAAAGTGAATTACAGATGAGCAGACAAGCTCCCTAATCAGGGAAGCAAATAAATCAGAATTTATATTTCTATCTCATTTAGTTGACAAGAAAATAAATTGCTGTTGTCTCTTTGAGATTCATTGTCTTTCGGGGGATCACGTTAGCTTTGGCCTTAGCACGTGTTAGGTCTTGAACCTCTCCTAGTCCAACCTGCCTGCGGTGAGACACCAGCCTGCGATCCAAGCGTGGCAGAAGGGTCCGCATGTCCCACTGCAGCTGCAGCCATACTCCATGTCTGCTTTGCCCAAACACGGCTTCCACAAACGGGCCAAGGGCTACCTTTCTAAGACTAAAAATAGGTGCTGAATATTGAGATGAACATCTCACGCCAGCTCACTGCAGTCAGCAGAAGCAATCTATATCTAGACCGATATATCCCAGCCCTTAGCTAGAAGGTTTCTGGGGAGAGAACAACGGTGCAGCAATTCAAAATTGCTGCTAATGTAGAAAAACAGTTATAAGAAACCAGGCATTTCCATGATTCTAGACTAAAAAGCCATAAACTGGAGTGTGTTAGAAAAATAACTGCTGCACTGCTCTTACCTTTTTTATTTTTAATCGCCTATTTTGTCTCCATCAGCAAAGAAATGCTTTAAAATAATTGCTCTAAATGACTCTTTGAAGGTACATCTCCATCTGCAAACCCCATCAAGTTACATGTTAGATGAGTCCCAAATCCTCACTTCTCAATTTACTGTGAGAATGAACAAACAGAAGGAACTCAACGCAGTATTTACTGTTAGCGTGGCTCAGAGACGGGGGAGTTACCGGCCTTACTCTTGCTATTACCAACACTCAGGAGGAGCTGCTCATCTCACCCAACGGTGGTTTTACACAGGATTTAAGGAATCCAGGGAGGGACTTTGCAGTAATAGCACGGGCTCGGTAGCTACCGACGCATCTGAGTGCATCTCCCATTGAACAACATCTGAGAGAACCAAAATCTCGTAGTTCCTTCTCAACACAGCGACCACCAACGGTTACTAAAGGCAGCAACAACCCAGTTGCACTAGGGCTCAGCTCAAGCCTAGCGAACGAGAACAATCATATTAAACGAGCCTTCAGACAAACCCCCTGTTCATTCTAGACACCAGCATAAGCCAGTATGGCTTGTGAAAGTGCTCCCGATCCAGTAATTCACCCGACTGTAGGCTGAATCATCCCAGGACATGAATAAAGATGAGAGCATTTAACACAACGGATTTTTACCATGTAAACTGCGCCGCAGATAAGAGTTAGATCAAAAGTGTTTATTCCTTCGTGATGCCACTTGGCATACAGTACATTATAAAAACCAAGAGAAAGATTTTAACTGCAATATATTCCGTTACCCGCAGCAAGCAAAGAATACACTTCCAGAGTTAAAAGATTTACTAGTGATTCCCTTTAAGTACATGATAGAATAGAAAACAAAAGAGAGAGCTGCTCATTCTAACCTCAGTCACTGTCTAATGCAAACTGAGAACACGTTCCGCTTTCATATTCTTCCATGCTGCAGAATATTACTCGAGAAACGGTTTTAGAAAGGCATCAGATGGAATTTGCAAGCTTTTCCCATTTTATCTTTTAATACAAACTTCTCATTGCTACCCAGGTTTGTAAATAGAGACAGGCTGCCTTCCAGGGCACCAGCCCCACTGACATGACTGAAAAACGACAGCATTGAAGTGGATTTGAAGAGCTGCTGCATCACTGGGGTCTCTACAAACCCCTGTGTCTTGGCTGGGTTTTCTTTCATTATACGTGTGACCCTGAAGTTGTTCTTCTGAAATAAATACCCCTGCTCCAGGGTTTGTACAGTGACCCTGGAGGCTTACTGCGATCTGACAATCCACGGGTAAGGTCTTAAAAAAATTTAATTCACAATCACTAAACCCCAGACTGGTGGGGCTGGCAGGGACCTCTGGGGATCACCCAGTCCAACCCCTGCTAGAGCAGGTCCCCACAGCAGGGTGCCCAGGATGGCATCCAGGCGCATTGGGGATCTCTCCAGAGCAGGAGACTCCACAGCCTCTCTGGGCAGCCTGCGCCAGGGCTCCCTCACCCTCACAGCAAACAAGTTTCTCCTCAGGGTCAGGTGGAACTTCCCATGTTCCAGTTTGTGTCTGTTGCCCCTTGTTCTGTCACTGGGCACCACTGGGCAGAGTCTGGCCCCTCCTCCTGACCCCCCTTGAGCTCTTGATCCCATTGAGGAGGTCCCCTCTCAGGCTGCTCTTCTCCAGCTGAACAGCCCCAGGGCTCTCAGCCTTTCCTCCTATGAAAACGCCAATCTGCACTTCGAGAGTACGAGCATTGCTCAGAGGTGCCCAAGAACACCCAGAACATTCTCAATCACACCATCACCGTATCTGCATCGTTATCGAGCCTGGCAGGTCCTCGCAAGTTGTTGGCAGCTCGCCCCACAGTCTGGGGCAAAAGGAGCTGGCGTCGCTTCAGCAGGCTCCTTCACAGCTTTTTGATTGATGGCTAATGCCATCAACCTGAAGAGACCCAGAAAAACAATCAAGTCCAGCCCCTTCCTCCAGCTTCGCTGATAGCATTGGGAATACAGCCACAGACTTTGCGGCTGATAGATCACATAAGCAAGGAGGTTGAGAGCTTTTGCAAAATACAAGAGAGCTCCTTTGCTCTAAATACTCCTGGGCTGTTGACTGAATAGTCACGAATTTTCAAGTGCAGAACTTAAACGATTTCCTTCCAGTTCAGAGGGACAAGAGAGCTCAGCATTAACATCAAAATCCAGAGAGCGGGGGAACGTTTTACAGAATGGGAAAAACATGGATTTTTAAAACAGTTCAGAAGTTTTGCAACATCTGAAATGAATGAAATTACTCATCATTTATAAACCAGGAGGAAGATAATCAAGCAACACATTCGTACAACGGCACAGCGGGGAGAATAATGGCATTAAGACCATGAAACCTGCTTTCTGAGCAAAGACTAAACAGTAAAGGAAGACAAGCCTTCAGGAACTATTTCTCAGAGGTGTGAAGAAGGTGACTCTGGTTTGCTGAATGAAACAGAAAGGCTGGACCAGATGATTCTCGAGGTCACAGAATCACAGAATCATCTGGTTGGAAGAGACCTTGAAGACCATCCAGTCCAACCGTTCCCCCTGCACTGCCAGGGTCCCTAAACCATGTCCCTCAGCACCACCTCCACACGGCTGGGAAACCCCTCCAGGGATGGGGACTCCACCATCGCCCTGGGCAGCCTGTTCCAAGGCTTCACAACCCCCTCTGGAAAGAAGTTTTTCCTAATGACCGAACTAAATCTCCTCTGGCACAACTTAAAGCCATTTCCTCTCGTCTTGTCACTTGTCACATGGGAGAAGAGACCGACCTCCATCTCGCTCCACCCTCCTGTCAGGGAGTTGTCAGAGCCAGAAGGTCTCCCCTGAGCCTCCTTTTCTCCAGGCTCAACCCCCCCAGGTCCCTCAGCCGCTCCTCCTAAGACTTGCTCTCCAGGTCCCTTCTAAGCTGATATTTCTATGATTCTATTCTAGGATTATGAGCTTTCTTAAAGAAGCCCATCCTCAAACTAGCCCTTTTCCCACCACTTTAATTTACATAAAGGGGGGAGAACAAGACCAGAACTCTGAATCGGGGAGGAAAACGTCCTGTAACACAATGCAGTTAGAGTTGGTGATATAAAATTTCAATACAGCTAACAGACGGGAAAGGAAACATTTTTTCATCAACTGAATAAAGCCAACACAGCCAATACACATTGTCAGCTTAGCACAAAATAAAAAGGTACTTTCAGACACCTTGGAACAAAGCTTTCGTTTAACAACCCCATCTCCTGCTTCGGACAACTTTATTAGCTTAAAACCGCGGCTCAACTCTGCCCTTTGGCTCCTCAGGCGCTGCGCCACTTAGCGCGGAGAATAATAATGAGCAACATAATGGAGCGCCATTCCTCTCCCTGCCAGTCTCTGGGGAGCAGTAATCATCTCTGTGCTGTCATTGCTAATGCAAACTACCACCGCTAATCCACTGGGACTCCGCGGAAAATACACAGGGACATTGTTTTGCTGTCGCCCACCCTTTCTTCCTTCCCTTTTCAAACGCCACCTCTCTCCTGCACAAGTCTCCAAGATGTTATTAAACCCACCAACACGGGAACACGAAACGAATGAGGCAGACAGATAAACATGTCCTGCTCTCTTTGCAAAACGCTTGTGAAGGTTAACCATGGCACAGACCGGCTTTCTCCGGGGCTATCATTAAATCGCAGTTGCCTGAAGACGCCGCTACTGTATTATACGGGTTGATTCACAGATTGAATTCCAAGCCATGAAAGTGCAGATAGGGAGCGAATGGCTTTACCTAGTTCACACTGTCCACAAACATCTATTGATATGGCGAAATAAACGGCATTCTGCAACAACCTTCAGCTCCACAAGATAAAGTGATAAAAGGAATAAGATCTCATTGTTTGGTTTTGCCACCAAGCAGGGCTTCAGCAATGACACATAAACAGAGGCACCTCCAGCACAGGTCATCTCGCTTTGAACAGCCAAGACCTAAGCTGTAACGTCTGCGTTTTCCACTAAAATATTAAACACATTTTATGATGTTTATTCCACTACAGATGAAGAGCAGAGCTGGTTTCAAACTACATCAAAAAGTTTCACTCACAGAATCACAGGGTGGTTTGGGTTGAAGGGACCTTAAAGCCCATCCAGCCCAACCCCCTGCAGGGAGCAGGGACATCTGCACCCAGAGCAGGGGGCTCAGAGCCCCAAGGGCCAACCTGACCTGCCATGGGGCCAGGGATGGGGCTTCTCCCACCTCTCGGGGCAACCTGGGCCAGGCTCTCACCACCCTCAGCACCAACAATCTCTCCCTTCTCTCTGCTCTCAATCTCCCTCTGCCAGCTGAACCCATCAGCCCTTGTCCTGTCCCAACAGCCCCTGCTGAACAGCCCCTCCCCAGCTTTGGGACAGGCCCCTTGAAGCACTCAAAGGCCGCACTAAGGTCTCCCCGCAGCCTTCTCTGCTCCAGGCTGAACCCCCCCAGCTCTCTTCAAGAAAGTAAATTTAGGAAGATGTTGGCCTTTAGGGTAAGGTCAAGGGATGTTCATTCAAACACCTGCATTCAAGATACACAGACAACTTCTGCAGAGTGTTAAGAGAGAAGTGCAGTAACTGTACAAAACAACGTGGTGGGAACAATCCAACAGCATCTCCCAGCCATGGGATGGACCCATGATGGACTGGCAGAGTTACTTGGAAAAAAGACTCTCAATCCAGACCAGTGCTGACAGAGCTCCCCTGCCAAAATTTCAGTTATCATCCTTGATTATTCTAATGACTTCCTCCCCTGTTCTGCCCAGCAAGACTATCTATTATAACCCAAGAGATGCAAAGTTAGGGGAAAAAAACCTGACCACCAATTCCCCTCTCCCCTTTCTTCCAAATCCCCTTTTCCTTCAAAATCAGGACTTGGCTAGTTAAACCTACTCAAGTTCAAACTCAAGCTTAGCCACAAAGTTGGTATCGATCAATCTCACTCCTACTGAGCAATCAAAGAGTGTGATCACGGGGAACAAACCTATTGACCCAGAAGAATTTGCACCAGTTCCCTCACAAATCGTAGTCCTCTAATCTGTCTGATAACACTAACAGGAGGTGTCAGCCCCAATGAGGCAGCTGGAGGAGGAGGAGGAGGAGGAGAGGAGGCTCACAAAGGAAGAAAGGAGAGCTCAGAAGAGAGGAGATCCCCAAGGGAAAGGAGGGGAGCGCGAAAGGCTTTACAGCAGAAAGGAGCAGATGACATTCGAGAGGGTCACGGTGCACAGAAAATGAACCAGGAGATTGAAAGGTTTTGGTGGAAGTGCTGACTTTGAACACATCCCTTGATCTATTTCTCTGCATTGAAATGTTTCCTTCACAAGGCCCAAACACCAAATACCTAAAGGAGATGCTGCTGAAAACGGCAAAACGTGCATTTGAAAGTTGTACCCACTATTTCCTCTCCTGCGAGCCCTCAATTTGAAGGCACATTAATTTGTCTCCATGCTATTACGCGTTAGGAAAACCAGACATGAGGCACAAAGCCGGGCTGGATAAACCTCTTCCCTTGAACTCAGCCACATTAAACATTTCTTACTCATTAGAATGCAACTCAGACCCTGATCCAACACGCAGCCTCTTATACCCCCCCAGGCCAAATCGTCCGCTGGTTTAAAATTGTTTAATACCATGGAAGTACATTTATTTTAACTAAATGAGGATCTGACTCCAAGTTCACTCTGCTGTGAGTTAGTAAATATGAGACAATATTGAAATCATAATTCACTCAAACAGTAGCCAAAGGCAGCTCTGGACATCAAAACTCGTTTTAAATTAGGAAGGAATGGCCCTGGGTTAATTACCAGCGTTAAGGGATCTTTAGCATCACATGGACAGTACCACCAAAGACGTTTCAGCTTGTGCTTCTGGTGTGCCACCCAGCGCTCCCATCCAGGGATGGAAACGCAGAGAGGGAAGATCTCCATCTCCCAGGCTGAAGAGCGATACCGAACGTCAGAGCTGCGCGAGTCAGAACAGTTACAGCGCCCCAGCATCAACATCTAAATGTCCGGCGTGGCAAAGCGTCTTCTTGACTCACACTAATGGGGCTGATTCACGTGTGTATCATGGCAGTTTCGCTCTGTTCTCATCACACCAATTAAAACTGGGAGAAAACAAGGCTGAAGCAGGGGCCGGTATCACCAGCTTCGAGCAGTTAAAATCAGATCCTCGTAACGCACACTGGGAACCGCCACGGGTAGCGACACTCATACGTATCCATCACTATTGAGGGATTTGATCCAGCTCCCCCGTACACCCACAGCTTGGGAAGAGCTTTAGACCAGGCCAAAAGAAATGGGTTTGGAAATTACCATTTCGCCAGCCAGGTGAAATATTGCAGAAAATAAAGTTATATAAAATCAATAGCGCACCGTGATTTTTCTATAGATGGCAGCTTGTTTAGTTCCCATCAATCATCACGGGGGAAGGTGTAAGCAAGACGCATGCGGGAACTCCAGAGATTGATTTCGGGAGTGGAAAGCACTCACAGGTCCCACGGTATATTATAAACAACAACATTACCCAGGGCGGCACCAGCCCTGGAACGATTCGAATCTAAACTTAAACACGGGCGTAAAAAGCATGAAAACATTGAATTTACGAAGACATCCGAAGACCCAGTAGTGGGGGACTCTGTAAATCTGCACAGCCTCAGAGGAGCAGACGTCGTCGTACTAAGGGGCTGATCAACCCGACTGCTCCTTTCCGTGACCCACCATACCCTGCTCACCCTCCTCATCCAAAACACGATTTGCACAGAGCTCGCAGCCTTCGACCTGTAGCAGAAGGATACTGCGCTTGGTAATGTTTTAAGATGGGCACGTGTTTTAACCCAGGTACAAATGTAAAATTGCTCAGTGCCTGATTGATTAGGAAGTTAGAAAGACTTTATAGTAAACACCATAAAGTTTTATGGATTATGTGTTCTCCTAACAGAAATACCCATTAAATAACTCTTCAAAGTCTATAAATCTTTTGCATAGAAGAACTTGTACAAGGTGACATTATTTCTAGACCAAATACTTCTCATCTAATGCTCCGAAGTCTGGTGTCCATCCATAGGATGCCTTTTCTGCCAAGACCTTTGTTTTCTACCACAGCACGTTACGTCCCACATGCGCCCCTCTCACGACGTGGTGTTCACACAGAGACCGATGGGATGTTTTCCTCATCATTCTAGACAAACGTTTTTCTTCCTAGCAGGGAAGCATAAAGGTGATCCCCGTGAAGTCCTGAGTGCATCTCATTCTTCTGAAGATTGTGCAGTAAAGCCAATGACTTTGTCTTAGGAAACTTATAGATCATTAACGCAGATGACTACAAATCACACCTGTGCTACCTAAGTCACCACAGAGAAGAGCTCACTCCATACAGAGGACTCAAGGCTCCAGAGATTAAATGGAAATCTATTTCTAGATTTGGACAGGCTTTAGGTCAAATTCCTAAATATTCTCCTTGAATCATCCCGACAGCACCTGCAAACATACCTGCAGATACGTTTATCTTCAACAAAACCCAGCTCTCCAAGACAATGAGATAGCTGTTGCCCACGGAAAGACATCAGATAATACTTTGGAGAGCAAATATCAAAGCCTCAGTTTTCCTGTCATGGCACTCTGGTCACAGTCAGATTTTTCCAACATGTTTCTTGCCAGGAGAAGAGCCAAAAAGGCACAGTTCAGCCAAGGTGTTAAAAGGGAAGTTTTCATTTGCTTCGTAGTTTTATTTCTAGGAGGTCTACAACCCATCTCCAGCAATAAACAGCATTATTGAAGAAAAGAGAAAGTAACTTTCAGGAGCAGGTGAGAGCAGAAAATCATGTAAAGGCCAAAATTACTTCCCCTTTTTCTGACACCAATCCTTGATCTTTGATGCATTTTCAGCTTGTCCAGATCTGAGGAGGAAAAGCTGGGAAATTAACCCGATTTCTCCTCCCTGAGAGTAGCACAGCTCGTGCCGCTGTTTAGTTTTTTTGGAGGCTGCAGAGCACGCTCCACGCGCGCTTCTCACCTGCAGCCCCAATTAAAGTAGCAAAGCTGAAGACGGAGCTAATCCTGAAGTGATACGCACAGCCAATCAGACATCCTCTCCTTTAGCGCGCAATTGCAAACGGCCACAATAAAACCTCTTAATTTTCTGTTTAATTGAGGTAGAAGAGAACCACAAATGATACGGGTTGGAAAGGACTATCAGAAGTACCCAACAATGAATTGAAACGAGAAGGACTAGAAAAAAAAGGGTCCTTATCTCCCACCAAATTCACTCTTACTCTCTAAAAAACAGCAACCCAGGACTGGTTCAGCACAAGGAACCTACTTGCTGCCCACGGTGACATATGGCCACCTAAGGAAGATCCTGCACACCCAAGACTTCTCAGACAGCCAAGAACAAACCATATACGGCAGCATTCCTCACTCACCAGCCCACTTCCAGAACACCACCTTCCACCCACATTTCTGGATCTGCAACCCCACCTGTGATGGCAAATAACCATCCTCCCTTCCTCGACCTTCTGCTTCTCAAACAGAAAAAGGTAAGAAACCTCATCCAAAGCCAGGTTTGCAGGAAATATGAGCATTTCCTTCCACAGACTTGGGCTTCTGGTGTCCGGGTGGTACTGGAGCAAGCAAGCCATCGTTACCGGGTTCACACTCGTTGCAGCCCGGTGTCCTAGCTAGAAGACAATGGGGCTGCAGAGAGTTACGTGACTCCATAAATGAGGACAAGGCAGATGCGGACACGCAGAAATCAGCCTCGCTCCCAAGGAACAACTAGAGTTTGCTCCCTCCCGCGTCTCCCCAAACATCCAGCATCCAAAAACGTGCCTTTAGGGAAGCCTGCAACGGCCCTGAACTCATTTACTTAGTCCTGCAGTTGAGTCCCTCCCTCCCCTCCTCCTCCTCTTTCTCTCCAAACAATTGTTGTAGCAGAGGTTTTCTGCAGAGGAAAAAGAGAATAAATTTTGCCCAGGAAGGTGGAAATCTTGGCAAAAGCATCTGGGCGGCTGTAATCAGCTTGCGCGGGGGTTCCAATTTCTCTTTTCATTAGGCAGCGACTGGCTTCTTTTATTCCGAGATGTGTTATACTGTGGCAGAAGAGATCTCTCTAGTGGTTTTGCTGATGCCATCCTCCCCCTCCTAAAAATACCCGACTGAGGCTGTTCCTGCAAGACGCCTTTCACGGGCTGCGTGAACAGCTTATGGGAATCCGCTCCTGCACACCGCGGCGCACACAACGCTTTATTCTCCTCATTTATTTAACCAGAATGCCAACGAAACCGAGCAGAAGACACGCATCCTGCTGTACAACTGGGAATTCCAGCCGTCTGAACGATATGTAAATGATATTCGTTTCTAATGTGTGGGCCTAGCTGGCGGCGGGCCGAGCCGACGACAGCCCCTTTCTCGTTCAGCACATCTGCTGTGTGTGCGTGCGTGCGTAGTCAACGAGGCTTGGTGACTAAGGGTGGTCACAAATCGCCTCTCAAACTTCTCTCCAAAACTAATTTTTCAACGGAAAGTTTTTGCTTTCATGAGAAGAATCCATTTTCTCCACGAAAAGCCGGTGTTGTGCTGACAACAAATGCACACGCCTGACACAGAAACACGTCAAGCAACTGGAAATTAGTCAACACGCCTCATTTTTCACTACTTCTAATCCTCTGGTACGTCTCCAGACATGCTACATCTTCCATGACATGATGAGATCTGATCCCAGCAGATCCTCTCAGGATGCTCCACAGTGGTTTGGCCACAAGGCAGAAAGTTTTAGCATCTTACCAGCTCCACTGCCGACATCAGGAGGACGTCACAGTATCACAGAATCATCTGGTTGGAAGAGACCTTGAAGACCATCCAGTCCAACCGTTCCCCCTGCACTGCCAGGGTCCCTAAACCATGTCCCTCAGCACCACCTCCACACGGCTGGGAAACCCCTCCAGGGATGGGCACTCCACCACCGCCCTGGGCAGCCTGTTCCAAGGCTTCACAACCCTCTCTGGAAAGACGTTCTTCCCAATATCCAACCTGAACCTCCCCTGGTGCAATTTGAGGCCATTCCCTCTAGCCCTGTCACTCTTCACCATGTCCTCTTAGCCTGAATGGGTCAAAACTGCTGAAAGACAAAGCCAAGCTCTATTTTCTCTTGTGTTTCAGCCCAGGATTATTTCCCCCGACTGAATGTAGCCACTGACTTGGGCTAGGCTGAAAGGCATTGCTGAGGAACTAACGCAGAGACAACCTTACCACAACAGGAACAACTGGGAGCAGAATCATTTGCTCCCGGAAGGGAAGGAAAGCAGCAAACTCCAGAAGGAGTTAATTCGCAAGACCTGTGATCACAAAAAAATACATTTCATTTTTAAATCAGAGGATGTGCTGGATTGACAGCTTAAAAAGCACATAAAAACTGAAGTACAAATCACTCCATTATCGCTTTACCATTTCATCCTGTTCTTCGTGTTTGTACTTTTCAAATGCTTGATCAAGAAATAGAGCGAAGAGTCTCCAGACAGGTTGTTATTGCTTTTGTGCCCAGGTATGACTGCCTAGACTACAGCAACCGCATCTGAATTGTGGTTTTAAAAAAATTACTTCCAGTCTTTTATAGGTATTTTTTTCTTAAGACTTCCTGGGCGGACAACCTAAATTGAGTGTAAAATTCGTAAATACTTCCCTTTGAGTAGAAATCTATTCTGAAAAGCAAGCGTGAAACCAGGAGAGACGGGACCTGGTAATCTCTGCCATTCCTGGGCACCCCGAGCACACCATGACCAACACTCCCAACCAGAACGGGGACCAGGCTTTGTAGCTAAACCGTCCCTTGACCCTCTCCTAAAATTCCAACCGTGTTTCAGAGCTGGATAACCACAGGGATATAGAACCAGTCAAGTTCCTTGAAAAGAAATAAACAGATCCCTTGCCAGCCTTATGCAATTTTGTCATTTAAGTCTTGACCAGCTCTACAACCTCTGTGGACATCCTCCACCGGTGGGAGGATCACTCACAGCTCTCGCTGTCCCCGCACCTCCGATGCGATGCTTCAGCTTTAGCTAACACAGCTGCGTGCTCCTCACTGCCGCTCTCATTACATCCAGACCCCAGTGCTAAGCACGTTGTTAAGCACTGGCGTTCTTTCTTTATTAGATTCAGGTATATAAACGGCATCCCAGGGAGCACTGTGAATTTTGATCATTATTTTTTTTACCCGAGCTCTGCTCATCCGCCTGCTGAGATGTTGATCACCAACTTACTCCATACCCCTGTGGGACCTATTATTTATCTTATTACATTTTACAGTGTGGAGTAAATAAATAGTATTAAAGTGCTAAATTTATGCATCGAAACAGGTTGCATTCGCACAGCGGAGCCGTTTCCTAAATCAAGGGAATGCTGTTAACAGGCACTCTACGAAGACGTGCAAAACATTTTCATTTTCATATGGCTGTAATAAAGCAAAACTGCTATGAACCCACAATGGCCTTTCACATGTGTGGAGATGGACAGGGACACTTGAACATCTCCACTTCCTCAGATCACTTCTACCCCACACAGCTCAAGAGGGCTGTAGTAGTTATTTTGGTGTCATTTCTAAGAAATTCATCCCTGTTGTTAGCAGAGCACGCGCATTAAGCGACGATTGCTTGGCTGCTTGAGAGGTGGGCTTGGAAAACCCTGCACCCCAGGGTGAACAGTTGGACTTGGTGATCTTAAAGGTCTCTTCCAACCAGATGATTCTGTGATCCTATGAAATATAAATGTGGTGAAAACCAGGCAGCGATACAACCGTCCCCATCTCAAAACATTTTGCAACCACTGTGTGACCAGCCGCTGTGGAGCCACAGCAGAAGTAGGCAGGACACAAACACAACCTGCATGGGGCAGAGGCAAGGCAGGGCCAGCAAAGCCCTTTTGAGGGTGCACATGGCACCGAGCCGTGATTAAGACCTGGGGAGAGTAGGTTCCCCTTTTCCCAATTAAAGCAACCGATTGACATTGTTGTGCCTCATTTCAGATTTCTTCTTAAGAATTAAAAATAAACTCAGTTTCCCCAAAACTGATCCAAAACAATAATGCAGAGAGTAAAAACTTGGTCCTTCTGTTGCATTAAACATACTGCAAAGTAAAATGGAGGTCTCCTTTAAATACTTTTAAATTATACAAGTCACCAGGGTAAACTTTATACCCGGAATGGACTATTGAAAGCTCTACGTACTGTGCATGAAGACATTACACAAGTTATTCTCCTTTAAATCTAACATCACTTCAACAAATGTTGGTCTTCTAAGAATTAGGCACGGGTATGCCTATTTCTCCTCCCCATCTCCTCTGGGGAATATACGACATCTAGACCATAAATGTGACATTTCCTTTTTCCTTCTACTTTTATTTTGGACCTCTAAAAGTTAAATGCCTGCGTGAATGAACAGAACAGGTTACTCCACACGAATAGTCTTCCCACTGCTGTAGGGAAGATGAGCTGTCCTGCAGAGCACCACGATGTCACTTTGTCTCCTACGCCATTTTTATTGATTTGCATTATTAAAACAATTTTGAAACCAAATGACTTAAAATATACAAGTGCCAAGAGCATCACCAGCAGGTATCTGAAAAAGCAGTGAGGAAAAAAGTCAGACAACGAGCTGTGATGAAAGGAAAGGTTATAGACATGAACAACTCAGCCAACACTGGCCAAGTGGCTATTTGCCCTTCTTCATAGAATCACAGAATGGTGTTGGTTGGAAAAGCCCTTTAAACTCCTCGACTCCCCCCACTCCCCCAGCACTGCCAGGTCCCCACTGACCCCTGGCCCTCAGCACCACCTCCCCACGGCTGGGAAACCCCTCCAGGGATGGGCACTCCACCACTGCCCTGGGCAGCCTGCGACACACCTGCACAACCCCAACGGGACAGAAATGGGTCCTCAGGGACAACCTCAACCTCCCCTGGTGCGACCGGAGGCCAGTTCCTCTAATCCTGGCACTTGTTTCTGGGGAGGAGAGACCGACTCCGACCTCGCTCCACCCTCCTGTCAGGCAGCTGTAGACATTCATGTTATGTTTATAGATAACAACAACATCCCCCCCTTCAGATTTAGTTTTGCTTCCTAACTGAAATTGGAAGAGGAGGCAAGAGTGAAATTTAGAGTTTGCCACTATTGAACCAAGGTTGTAAAGAGGGCTCTTACTCTGTATTTCTCTTGGAGAAGAGGACTTCAACTCAGAGCCAAAGTAGCGCCAGGATGTTCCTGTGATGACTTGCCTTGCAGGATCATCCTAAGCCCTGCCAGGTACCTCCATGAGAAGGTGGCTGCTCCAGGAAAACCCAGGGACTGAAACAATCGAGAAAACTTCTCCTTCTTCCCAAAATACAGCCCAGCCTACACAGTCTATAGAAGGTTTACCTTTAATCTGTGTTAGATGATGCTACAAAAAGTAAATAAAATCATAAAAAGCAGTTTATTAGAGCTAATCTGCCCAGACCAGCAAAATAAATGTGAAAGGGTGGATGAGAGGAGGACCGCCAGTTGAGATGTGTTTGCTATGAGGTGTTACACAAATGAGTGAAGCAATGCCATTGCAGAAGCATTCCTCCTGTCCAGCTGGAACAATTCCTCTCAACATGACACAGTAAAATAAAATTTATAAATGTTAATACATTTTTTTAAAGGTCAGGTCAGTATTTTCTGTAACATGTGTCGAGGGGGAACCAAATGCATCTTGGCACCAGGTCACTGTGGGACAGCACTGACATTAAAGAGAGGAGGATCTGCAGCTCCTAGAAATGAATTAGCCACTGAAATATGGTTTGCTTCGCCTTCCATTTCTCCCTGCTCACTCTGATGTAGCAGCAACGTAACAGAGTTTAGAGAAACAAATCCTCAGCACGGTCGTGATGCCGGTCTGTACCAAAACAGTCTTAGGAAAGAAAAATATGCAACGACCTGAACTACTGCGAAATTTCAGTGATTTATGCATGACGTGCAATGGCAGAGAAGGCAAGGATTCCTTATTCAAGTGTGTTTGAAGTCAAGGACCAGACTGCCCTACTCTTTGATGTTCAGCTATAAAAGACAGGACAAGTGGCAGGGGTTTCGAGATCTGCCACCCATCACAGGTTGAAAGGGTTGATTGCACCGTCCACCCTTCAACAGCTTTGATCTGTCTTCGATGAGGGAGTTATTTTTGTTGATTGCTCAGTGATTGTCATAGGGTGAAGATGACGTGTACCGTCAACGGAGGGTGTCAATGCGTTAAACCTGAGCATCAGAGTATTGTATGGCAAAAAATATATATGGTGCAGATCTCACGGCCACCTCAGAGGCTTGTGACACTCAGACTTGTCAGGGGAGGAGGATTTAGCTGATTTTGGCAATACGTTGATCTTTTCAAGGCAAATGTCCCACCAGCCTTCAACAGCTATGCACATTTTGACCTCAAGCCTAAACCCCTTTGCCGTCCTCCATCTTCTCTTGGACACTTTCCAGTGGAAGATTCAAATGAAGGGGAAACAGCAAAATGAGGATGCAATTCACCCAGACTCAGCCTAACACAAGAGTCGCTGGTGTTTCAAACCCTACAGGGCTTGACAGCCCCCTATTCCCAGAAACAGCCTTGAGTTAATCGGGAAATGCAGCCAAGAGAAATAAAAACTGTCCACCATCACAGTAATACACAACCTAGAACATTTATTTAAGCATAAAAACAATGAGAGTAATTATTCTAATAATAAATTACCCTAGTAATTCTAGTAAATAGGGTCACTTAGTACTTTTAGATACTTTAATACTTAAACTAGAGAAGTCTAAAGGAGAGCTGTGAACTCAACCCTAGCTGAGATCATTCAACTCAACTGTGAGTTCTTCTGTCTTTACAGTAGAGAGAGACTTTTCCTCTATGTAGTTCTGTCCCCTCTCCTCCACAGACACACACATTTCAATATATTTAACTGTCATATGAAAAAAATAATTGGCATTGAATATTAGAGTCTTCAGTGCAGTCTTGAAAGAAGGCTGTTGGTTCCACTGAAACTGGACATACAACGCTACAATATGGCAGAACCGAACAAAACGCTTCTGTTTTCAAGGGTACTGAAAATTCTATGATGTCATAAAATTAATGACAAGTGTCCATTTTCTTTCATGCTGTCTGCAGCGCTAATGCTTTGAGGAGCTAATAAAGAGCCCAAGAAGAGTACCAGATCGATATAAAGACCATAAACCCACGATTCGAAGGAACACGCGTAAATACAACGCACACAATCTCAAGACAACACAAATGTTATTAGATCCACTAAATTTCAAACCTCCTCCAATTTCCTAAACATTTTCAAAGCTTATAACATCCAACCCTTTGCAGACCGGCTCATCAAAGTGCTTTAATTTTTGCCCTTGAACTACAAGCCTGAACTTGGTGTTGAGGCAACAAAGGAAGTGACAGATCGAAAAACAGGATTAAGAAGTTTGAAGTAAATGGTAAAATATCTATTTATGTTTCACTTAGGACTTAAAGCAAGGGAACTCATCACCCCGAGACTGAGATAGTCTGAGCTTAACCAAAATGACTTTTTTAAAGGTTTATCAATATCAGAATCTTGGATTCTTCACCTAGGAGATGTTATTTGCATGTCATCACATAATTATAATACGCATACATACTTCATCACCTTCTTTGGTGAATACTGAAATTATGGAAATTCTAGGATCAATGACAAAAATGAGTGGTTTTAAAAAACACCCACAAAGCTGAAAGACTCCACGTAGATGGAAAATGGGAAGCAAGATAATTAGGTCGTGTCCTTTCTGACATTTATTTCGGTAAGCAGAGAATCAGCTCGTGCTCTCTCTTTCATATGCAACTGAGAAGGTGAAAACATCTATTGACACTGTACTTACCCACGGCTGGAATTTAACTGTGGGAATAGATATTCCCACCTACCTGACATGCAAAGCAAGAGCAGATTTCTCACCATAGTTACAAATATCCTAAAGGAAAATGTGCAGATTTCATTATCCGTTGAGCTCTGTCCTTGTGTTTGAGATGAGGATGTGACTGTCCAGTAAACAGCCTGGCGAGCCCTTCCTACCTACACAGAAACGTGCTCCTGACTATGGTTCACCTTGGATTCTGGACCCTCAGCTATGAGACAGGAGAACGAACAGGGTAGGATGGCAAGTTCAATAAGAAAGAAGTTGGCTTTAAAAACCCCTCAGAAAAAAGCCCTCAAAAAAACCCCCTTAAAGCAGTGTTGCAAAATTTTAGTCACCGGTTTCTCAGAACCTAAAGTGACACTTTGTCCATCCTCTTAAGAGCTAACACACGCCAATGAGGTGGTTCCTGCTGACATGCCATGGAGTTAACAGGCAGGGCCCCCTGGCACTGAAAATGGATGGGGACTGGGAAACAAACTCCCAGAGCACCAATAACCAGGTCTTACAGGCTACAAATAAGACAGGAATTTAAGGTGTGTCTTACTTTGTAATCTGTAATGTTAAAAACATCAATAACATCTCAAAGGGGCTAGAGAGAAGAGAACCAAGCTTCATACCCAAGTGTTCCACGCAGAGCTGCTCCAGGGCATCTCGTTCCATTCACACCTCCGGACCAAGCCTTCTGTGGTCCCTCTCACGGAGCAGGTTTTCTGCCATAGCTCTGCGGCAGCAGGTGAATGGAGGAGAACCTCAGTGCTCCGCATCTCTTGGGTGATGACTCTTGAAAGGCAGTTTATTGCCATGGCAAGAGGCCACTTCCACCGTCCCTGCCCGTATCGAGGGTGCAGGCAGGCCAGGGGTGCTGTTGTCATGGTGGACACCGTGACCCGCAGGCCCAAGCCCACAGAGCAGAATGCTGGGCACAGGACGTTGGCCAGCATGACCTGGTGAGGGGAGGAGAAGGCAAAGGAGTGATGGGGCTGGCACAGGGCTACCAAGGGAGGAGCTGGTTTCACTCTCACACTAACAAAGCCCAGCACCTTCTAGTAACCCATTAGTATGTCTTTTTAATTAATTCTGCTCTGGGTTTCGTAACAATAGACCAGACTGTATCATTACTTGGTGACTGCAGTGACCTGTGTAACTATAAAAATAATCTGGTAGTTCTTACCTCGTCTTTCAAAGACTTAACAGCGTCCTTAGTGCAACTGAGACTTTTTTCCAGAAATATGCCCCAAAAGGACAGTAAAGTGTGAAAAGAGGAGGTGCCCTTTTCGCCTGTATGCTGCTGTGCTATTTGTTACACAGCAAACAGTTAAACCAAGGGAAAAAGCTATGCACGGGAGTGGAAGCACAGGGAACTCTGAAAGGCAGCGCTTTTCCAGCTGGGGAACGCTGCCCATCTCCGCTGGCACCACGGGGAAGCTGCGATAAGAGAAAGCCTGAGGAGACCATCTCCACAAATCCGTCTCCATGCGCGCTGGGTGCACTCCAGCACAAGCCAACCCTCAGTCCTGCCCCAGAAGGCTCCCCTGAAGCACGCAGGCTTCATCTTTCTCCACAACCCAACATACTAAAGCCAAAGGAACACTGAAGTCACCCACCCCTTGTCAACCATCCGGTGCAAGTGCCTTCTGGGCCAACAGTGGTTTCGAGATGTTACACGAGAGAAACAACCCTTGAGCTTGAAACTTCGCTTCTCGCTACACCCCTTGGCCCCCTCTGTACACCTCTGGGATAAATCGGGATGGAGCTGAACAAAGGGAAAAGCCACATTCCACTCTGTAGCGATGAACATTAATGGTCTGTGACACAAGTGCTCTCTCTGGGGTGACCTGTCATACAAGGTGGGAATTTTTCCTCCAACATTCTAATGACAGAGATGTCAAAAATGTCAAAAGATTTACTGTAAAAAGCACCTCCAGGCCAAGCTTAAGGTGACTTCCACGCTCTTGTTTTGCTTCTCTTTTTCCTCCTTAATACATTTTGCTTCTAAAGAGGGATGCTACGTGCAATTACAAACCCAAGTGCTGCAAGGAAGAGACTGACACCCCCCAACACTACCACTTTGTTACTCACCAACGCAGCTGGTTTCCTTGTTCTCAACACACCTGCGGCTGCACTGTGGTTCTTTTTCTCGAGGAGATTCCTACTGGTGCTGCTATCTTTCAAGAATTACACTATAGCTATTACTGTGCAATTATTTCCCCAAAGTTACGTATCAGTTCTACAAAAGAGCAAGGAAATGACAAGACACAGGAGACGGAAGAATTCAAACATATGCTCTAAGTGTCACACACAGCAAAGATGGGCACAGTAAAAGCCATCAGAAACTGGCAAAAACTGTAAAACTGCTAAATATAATTAGGTATTTAATTAGGACACCAAAGCATTACTAACAGATCCTTTAAATTTTGGGAATTCAAAGCATATGAATGAAACCAAAACCTTTCTATTTCAGTAGGACTATGTGCAAAAAATTAATCTATAAAAAGAACTTTCCCTGAACCGCAGTTTCAGCACCCTTGGGTAGCAGCATCACTTTGTGTCCGAGAAGCTGGGGGAAAAGATGCCTAAATAAAGCTTCCCAAAATCTACCTCTCATAGAGAAAGGATGAGAAAAGGAATATATTTTTTAAACTCCCCTCTCAGACTGCTGCTTCAGTGATGACACCGGAGCAGCAAACCTGTGGAGAAGGAATTAGATCACTATAGCAGCGCAGCTTCAACATGGGCCTTGAGCAGAAGACGAGGCGACGGGAGGAAATCCGTTGGCAGCGAACGTGGCTCTGGAGGGATTCTGCTAGCGTGGCTAAATCAGAGGGGTGAGGAAAATGCTAGTGTGGAAACAGCTGTGAAGAAAGAGCCTTTGAGGCCAGACCAAATTCTCTAGGAGATGAGCGATGAAGGACTCCCACTAGCTTACGTACCCCCTACTTAAGCAGTCTCCTCTTTCCTTTCTCAAACTGCCTCAATTAACAATCAGGAAGTTCCTAATTAGGAACTAAGGAATAAATCCGTGAAAAGGGCGCTCATTTATAAACAGAGCTAAAGTGCATCCTTTAGCCCTGACTTTAGTTTCACAAAGAACGATGGGAACAAGGCAACCTCAGCCCTCCGCCGGGCAATTCATTTAAATTGCTGCTTCACTAAAATAAAGAGTGTTTGGAGACTGCCTGAAAAAGCAGAGAGGAAACCACGTACAAACACAACGAATTACAAGGTCTGAGGTACCAAAGTTGGGCCGTCCTAAATCACCACGTTTCAGCAAAGCTTATCTAGAGATACCCAAAATGTCTGCGGCTCGGAGGAAATCAGGCATCAAAATGCACCCTCGGGGCATCCTCCTGGGAATAAAAGACTCACTAGAAGCAGAAAAGGTTCTGGCAGAGCACGGAGCTGAAGCCCAAATTCCTGAACTCCCTGGTTCTTTGCAGCCATAACCAAGAAGCCACGAACGGGTTAAACCCCAGCAGTTTCGCACAACATCCGGTTGTCCTACTTACTTAAAGGAGAAAAGAAAAATCATTCCACTGGAATTCCAAAGGGGAAACTCCAGTGTGAAGGGCTATGAAGTGACAACCACTAATAACTTCTGACAATTCGGCTTTTTTCTGCGTTGAGCCGCTGGGACTTGCCACCAAACACAGGCAAGTCTTAGAAAATGCCCGTTAGCGACACTGACATCATCATCTCCCCGAGCCGGGCTCTTCATGCCCGATGCTAATTCCATCCAGGGAGAGATTTACGCCTATTAAGCTCTGCAAAAATCTACTGTCAGCCCCGGTTACCCCAGTCTGATTTTGTATAAAAAGCTGAGGAAAACAACATGCTTTAAATGGCCCTTAAGACTCGGCAGGCCACCTGCACACCAGACAGGTCTCCGCAAGATCTACCCGAGCTGCAGGAAATTGAAAGAGTTGTAAGACAGATTTTATTTCTTCTTCTTTTTGGAATAAGAAAAATGTCATTGTTGTCACACCACTGGTCTTTTCATCTTTCTTTTTTGGCAGCACATGTTAAATTAGAGGAAAAAAAGCCATGGGCTAGGG
The DNA here is from genome assembly GCA_009769605.1 of Bucorvus abyssinicus. Lineage (NCBI taxonomy): Eukaryota > Metazoa > Chordata > Aves > Bucerotiformes > Bucorvidae > Bucorvus > Bucorvus abyssinicus. The sequence continues at coordinate 2,153,365 of CM020025.1, forward strand.
GAAATTCTGGGTCTTGATTTTAGAGGGTTTGCAATGATATGAGTCCCATCACGAGCCTACACAAGTACAAGCCTTCCCTGCTGAAAAAAAATGCAATCACTTTAAACCTCTTAATCAAAAAACTAGGCTAAAAATACACAATATACTAAAACACGATGGTTTAATTCACGTTTCATTTGATGCTTTGTTACTCAAATCAATTTTGTATCTGAACGGGTGGGGAGTTTGACTTATCAACGCAGAACACTTACAGATTCAGAGAATGGTCTGGGTTGAAGGGACCTTCAAAGCCCATCCAGCCCAACCCCCTGCAGGGAGCAGGGACATCTGCACCCAGAGCAGGGGGCTCAGAGCCCCAAGGGCCAACCTGACCTGCCATGGGGCCAGGGATGGGGCTTCTGCCACCTCTCGGGGCAACCTGGGCCAGGCTCTCCCCACCCTCAGCACCAACAATCTCTCCCTTCTCTCTGCTCTCCATCTCCCTCTCCCAGTTGAACCCATCAGCCCTTGTCCTGTCCCAACAGCCCCTGCTGAACAGCCCCTCCCCAGCTTTGGGACAGGCCCCTTGAAGCACTCAAAGGCCACACTAAGGTCTCCCCGCAGCCTTCTCTGCTCCAGGCTGAACCCCCCCAGCTCTCTGCCCTCTCCTCCCAGCAGAGGGGTTCCACCCTCGGCTCATTGCTGTGGCCTCCTCTGGCCCCGCTCCAGCAGCTCCCTGTCTCTGCTGGGCTGAGGAGCCCCGAGCTGGACCCAGCCCTGCAGGGGGGTCTCCCCAGAGCAGAGCGGGGCAGAGGGGCAGGATCCCCTCCCTCGACCTGCTGCCCACGCTGCTGGGGATGAGCCCAGCACACGGGTGGCTTCTGGGCTGCGAGCGCAGGTTGTGTCTACCTTACATTAGGCTTTGTGATACAAAGGATGGAAAGAACGTGAAAAGGTAACGGTTCACTGGTGTTAAACCTTATGAACCAAGAATATTGCTATGAATTACAATTAATTTCTGCAGTAGTAATGGGACTGCAGCACGTGGTTTCATCAAAATTCAACTTTGCTGATTAAACATCTTCAGGAATGTGGTTATTCTACATCAAAACTGTGGTAGTAGGTAAAAGTCATCGGGAGCCACACTGCTATTCATTAGCCTCCAGATTGCTGTTCCTCTCCCTCCCCCTTCCTTTGGCAGACCGGACCCATGACCGCAGCAGCTAAGCATACAAATTTGGTGGTTCAGCCTCCCCTGCTTCATTTGCATCTGCTGATTCATTTGTGCGCATAGAGAAGGTCAATGCAAATTGAAACCTCTGCCTCTTTAAAAAAAAAAAACCAACAACTTTGCCCCATCTACCATTTAGCCGGATCATTTCTCACGCAGAATTAGGGGCAGCGCGACCTAAGAGAGCTTTTCTCTCCTGCTACAGCAAAGCCAAACCGAAGAGTAGTCCCTTCGGGGCTGAACGTGCACAGACCTCCTAGGTAGCGCTTTGTGCAGGACACACGATACTTGTGAAACCCGGCGTGTGTGCAGGGAACTCTGCGACAGCTTTTATCTACCAGCCCTCTAGGCATGGGGCTCATCCTGCCAAGCTTTTGGGAAGGTTTAAGGCTATAGGAAGAACTTACGGAAAAAACCCCAGCGCCTCCATCCTGCCTGACTTGACTGACGGTTTGAAGTGATACGGTACTCCCCGTAGCGGTGGCCTCCAAGTCAAAGAGCTCAGCTACGTTACTTCCAAGATCATACTTTTAACACTGTAAAATGCTTGATGGTAGGTAATTACAGCACATTATCAGAGTAACGCGAATACTCCATAGACTCCGTTACAAATGACAACCAGCAATTAAACCCATTACTGCTTTTCATCAAACTAACCAGATGAGAAACACTTAACGATTGGCCTGGGCGTAGCTAAAACTGAGAATAAGGACCCATTCTGCTTCCTCGAACAATAGCTCTCCGTCCTTGACAACTTCTGTTTGTTCTTGCAACATGGAAGAGATGGCAAACACTTTCTTTAGGAGGCTCTTGAGGGATGCACATGGCAGATGTCCAGCAAACGTGCACCTCACATGGCTGGAATGAATGTCCTCGTGCGACTGGACACGTGTCAGCGGTGGGGACTTCAGGGGGAAAAAGGCAGCTGAGCAGAGGTTGGAGGAACTTTTTTATCAGCAGGTCATATAGATGAGAAGTTTGGCACCTCTTACATAGAGGAAAGATTGACCTGGATGAATGGGAAGCAGAAAATACTCCCAAATATTCAAAGTGTCATGAAGAACTAGGAATAATGCTGCCTGGGAAGGAGATAAAACAGCAATTTAGGAGCCAGGCAAAGAAGAGAGAGTGAAACACCAATGTTAATAGAGCAACTAGTAATCTAGAGATTCCTTCCAATTAATTCACTTCTATTATTTTTTAACGACAATTTGCTTTTAGTTCACATTAACCATTTACAAGTGGTGCAGGCTCAGTCTGATTTTCAGAGTGAATTGCAAGAGGACGGTTTTATTTCCTCTCTGTAGCATCATAAAACTCTAGAACATTTCAATTTTCCTACTCCGTAGCAGTTTTGATTGTGTGTGCTGTCAGCTCTCCACGGTCCGGCCCTCCACCAGACCACGGCCCTCCACGGCTGTCACTCACCCTCCTCCAAAGGCAGCAGAATGGTGACTTTCTTCTGAGTGCTTTAGAGACCTACTAGAAGAGAACCAAATCATACGCTTCCCAATATTTCTCCCTTGGTATTCCTGTAAGATCTCCAATTTTCCTTCGTACGTGGAACAATTACATCTTGTGTTCACTAACGAGCTACCTGGCTCAAGACTAAAAATCATCGACGTGGGTATCCCCAAACCAAGGAACAGACAATTTCAGAGGGATCTGTGCTTGTTTAGCAATGTTATTTGCCTTTACAGAGTGTAAACATTTTTAATTAATTTTTTTTTTTATTTGAAAGCACTCACTCTCTTACTGAAACTGCAGAAATAATGAGTTTACTGAAAAAGACTCACCAAAAATTATTAAAGCCACTAAGACCTTCAGTCAGAACCTGATCATCATCATTTTCAAAGCCAGGTTGGACGGGTCTTGGAGCAACCTGGTTTAGTGGAAGGTGTCCCTGCCCATGGCCGGGGGTGGAACTAAACGCTCTTTAAGGTCTCTTCCGGCCCAAACCACTCCATGATTTTATGATCAGCAAATCTACGGTGTACACAGTGCTGCTAGTATGCTGCCTTCTCTGTAGTGATTTTCTCCTAGGATAAATCAGTTGGGACAGCCAAAATAAAACCCAAGTGCGAAGTGCTTTCTTGTTCAGAGTTCCTGGTACCACCACTCCACTAGGTTTAAGGCTTATTGCAGGGATGGGTTCTTCAGTCTCAATAAAGTCTGGGAAAAAAGAGATGCTGTTAGCTTCTGGCAGTTTGTAACGTTTCTTTTAGCATTCCATAGCAAAAAGAAGCCCAAAACCAAGCGATCTGATGGTACAGACAGAACTAAGGCGATGGCCTTAACTGGTCCTGCTGGGCTCCTGAAATCTCGAGCTGCCACTACCATGAGCAGCAACTGCATCTAAAGGTCCCTTTCAAAAATGACGTTCCAGGTGATATGTCACTGTCTGGATTTTCTCCAGGAAGAAAACCAATTACTGGGGTCCATGTACTCCAGTAAACGCCCCATCACTGCGATGAGCTGTGATTCCCTGGAGCCCACCTCAACAGAAGCAGCTCAGCATTCTCCTTTTCGCGCCCTGTCCCTGAGCGCAGCAGCACTTATCACCCATAAAGCCCACCCCACACACCAGCCACAGTCAGCTCTCCGGTAGCGCTGTTCATCTACAGATGACAAACTCCTGAACCGACGTGTGGAATGAGTTACCTCCGATGTACAGGGAAGGGAGCAGAGGCAGAAGTGATGGGATGGCGGCAGACACGTAGTCGTTAACGTTCCTGTTAACATGCAGGAATGGGGGTCACCAACCCTGCACTATGAGGCTCCCAGCATTTCATCCAGATTCAGACACCATTTCCAGAAAGAATATTCCCATTTACAAAGCCAGCAGAAGAATCTGGCTTTCAGGCATGCAATGATGAGAAGAAAGCTGTTTGAAGCTTGTGCTAGACATAGTCCTCAGAGCTGATTAGAGTAGAATCATTGAATCACTTTGGTTGGAAAAGATGTTTAAACTCCTCGAGTCCCCCCGGTCCCCCAGCACTGCCAGGTCCCCACTGACCCCTGGCCCTCAGCACCACCTCCACACGGCTGGGAAACCCCTCCAGGGATGGGCACTCCACCACTGCCCTGGGCAGCCTGCGACATGCCTGCACAACCCTTTAACCTCAAGTAGAAGTTGACCAAATCACCCAAGCATGAGCAGGCAGCAAAGCCATTGCTACCAGGCTACAAAAGGAATCTCCGAGCTCTGGATGCAACAGGTTGGCGACAACAGAAGAAATCCATCTGAAAAAAAAACCCAACAAACAAACAAATAGAAAACTAAAAAACAAACCCCAGAAAGGCAAAGTTCCAATGAAATGGAAAATCTGGACCTTGGTTAGTAACAGTGGAATTTCTGACTCAGTTCTGTTCCACCTCTTCCAAATCTGGACAGAATTTCTGACTGTTCAACTCAACACTTCGTCCACAACAGCTTCATCCCTGGCAGTCGCATAACCAGGATTTCCACGCACAGAGCAATTTCACACCGAGCTGTTAATGAATCGATGTCTCTGAAAAGCTTGGAAGTTGCCAGACGACAGACCTACAGACGCGCTTAGCAGAGGTACTACACAACGTGCAATTGCTGTTCATCTGCCTCATATTCAAAATGCCTGGGACCCAAAATAACCAAAATAAAGGCCAACTTCTTCCCTGCAAAATTTATATATGGCTATTCTGCAAATCTCTACAAATTAGCAGAATTTAAAATTAAACACCTCGGGAATACTTCACCAAAGTTATTCTGTGTATAACCATGCTCTTCCATGGGCTGGCTGACTTCCCTGCAAGGCATCTCGTACAGTGCCACAAGGACTTTGCTTTTGCCACGTGCCCTTGGGGCAATCTGAAAACCCTGCAAGCATTTGTGCAGCCCCAGCTGATGTGGCCAGACCAAAGAACTGGTCTATAAAATGGAAATGAATGAGGGACCCGCACTGTAACATCCACGACAGAATTCAGCAGAATGGGAAAATGCAGCTTAGTGGTGAAGTAACTTTAAACCCATTATTTTTAGTTCTGTTTAGCAAACTGAAAAGAGGATAATAGTTGAATTACACGTTTCAGATTGAACTCTTTGAAATCATAAATGAAAATTAAATTTGTTGAAAAGATCTTTTTTTTCCTCTTTTTGTATCCCTGGAAGCGGTTGGGCGTTGATGATGGTCGTAGGTCCCTTCCAACTGAACTAGTCTATGCTGAGACATGACTCAGGTCCATGATGCCATATTCCCAAGGAATAAGTCCCTGAAAACTTGTATGACACAATACTTACAGTATAAAGAGTTCAGCGATACGGGGCACCTTAATCCTGCTCCACAAGAACATGAGTTAAATCGCAGAACTAAACTTAAGCAGCGTTTCCGTGAAGAAGTGAGCTGCAGCTACTTTGTTGGCTTGAGGAACACAAAGCAGGTTAGCAGTAATTCATTATCATGGAATTGAATTAACACTGCTTTCAGGCATCCAGCCTCAGCTCTTGCAAATGGCAAAATTTCTGTGTTCCTTCAGGTTGTGTTTCATCCGAAGGAAAGGAGGAGCTGGAGACCTGTGAAATTTCTGACAGGCTGTTGATGTTCCGTATGGATGAAGCATGTTTGAAAACTCAAAACTTGACTGATCTGCTGAAGCACATTCTCTGACAGACAATATGAAATCGATGCATCACGTATCAAGAGGGGGTTCTGGCGTGTAAGAGATTTTGTTTGTGTGGGAGGTAGCAGGGGGTGGTGGGGGGGTTGCTTTATTTTCTGTCATCGCAAATGAACAGCCTCACCTTAAGGTTTTTATAAACTGTCATCTTTAATCAGACACACACAGGAAGACTGTCACTCCTCATAAAGCATCAGGGACAGGAAAAAAGCACAAAATGTGAAGCTGTTCCCCATCCCTTTCCCGTGCGTGCGCCCCGTTCCTGCGATGGCCTCGGTCAGAAGGAAACCTTTTCTTAACGGTGTCACAACAACAAGCTTTTCTGAAACGTGTCTTTATAATTCGGCGACGCAGACTTTGTGAGAGCTTGTCAGAGGAGGGAGTTCGGAGCCGCCTGCAAGAACCATTCGTTCCCGCTGTTGACAGATATAAAGTACTAAATGTCAGCAGCGAGGGACTCGTCAACTAAATGTCTTCTAAACACTCATTAAACCAGGGGGAGAAAAAAATTCAGTAGGTGGGCGTCAAATTGCTCCCTTAAGATTTCGATTCAGGTCAATTGAAGTAAACAGCGAGTGTATGAGAAGTTGCAGCGAGCATCTGTCACGCTCAAGGATGAGTATTGACGATCCCAAAATCAGGATGGCAATATGAAGCATCGCGGTGACTGCTGAGACCGTACTGAGAATCCCAGAATCACCTGGTTGGCAGAGACCTTTGAGATCATCGAGTCCAACCATTCCCTCAGCACTGCCAGGGTCCCTGAACCATGTCCCTCAGCACCACCTCCACACGGCTGGGAAACCCCTCCAGGGATGGGGACTCCAGCACCGCCCTGGGCAGCCTGTTCCAAGGCTGCACAACCCTCTCTGGAAAGAAGTTCTTCCTGATATCTAACCTAGATCTCCGCTGGTGCAACTGAAGGCCATTTCCTCTCGTCCTGTCACTTGTCACATGGGAGAAGAGACCCACCCCCCCCCTCACTCCACCCTCCTGTCAGGGAGTTGTGGAGAGCCAGAAGGTCTCCCCTGAGCCTCCTGAGAGCAGCAGGAGTCGAGATCTCCTGATTCCAGCCCCATTTGTCTCGCCGAGCGGCACCACCTCCCCATCTCCGCAGCTCCCTCTCTGAAGGGAAGACACTGCCTTACCTTGCAGAAGCGAGATTTAGATTACCTACATGATATTTTTTTCCCCTCTGAAGATAAGGGCTATGTCTGAATGTAAGACTTAAAAAACCCCCAGTATCCATTAAATCTGGATGGCTGTATTTTTAAGGGGTCACTGACTCTAAAAGTTTGCAAATCATGTTCTCCCGTGTACAGAACAGCGTGTCAGACTTTCTGTGGTACTTCATCCCTTCTCCTCTGAACATCGTTCAATCTGAAGCACAAACTTTCTGCAGCCAATATCACAAGTTCCCTCTCCCAGCTTGAGTCGGTTTTATTGACTTCTCTAAAATCAAGTATTTTCGGTTTGATTTCAAAAAGCTGAAGACATCAGCTCATTATTTAGGACTACCTGTGCTCTAGGATTATCTGACATTTTCCACCTACTTCCACAATAATCTATACCCCTTAGACTGACAAAACACCCCATTTTTTCTTAATGTACTTGGTATCATTTAACATAGTCTAAACACACTAAACTAACAAACTAATTTCCACACTCCTTTTGCCTCCCAAATAACATTCCACATATTATCAAATAGTAATTTTATATTACACAGCTATGTATTTTAAAACAAAATTAGTTATTATAATAGCGGTATAAATACACTAATCAAACAGATTTTCAGCGAGGTGCAGACAGGTCCTTAGTCGCGTACACAGTTTTGTATCAAGTACAGTGATGTAGTTAAGAACAAGTTGATGCTCACAAAGACCAGAGGACTTCGGTGCCCCATAGGAACCGATGACAACTTTGCCATCCCCTCCCAACACTTCCATAATAAACAGAGGATTTAAATTCTACCCACAGTACTGTTTATCTTGACATATCCTGAATTAAACAGAAGCTTGACACGATTATTCCCCAAGCACGGAAAGCTAAAACATCACTGCGAACACCTATGCACCTGCGCGTCCGTACATGTTCTGTACCTCGGGCACCTCCCGCCCAAGGACAGAGACCAGCGGAGGCTGGAGCGTGACCTCCAGCAGTTCAGAGCCGATTGCCACCAGTCGGTGAGGAACGTGCCGATACCAACAGGCAGCAATCATAAGTTACTATCCTCCTTGATTATTCCCTAAAGCGATTATTTTATTTACCGAAAGAGTGATTGCTCTTTTATTAGCATTAACGTAACTGGAAAAAACAGGAAATTCCAAAAATGCTCTCAAGTAAAAAGCTACTGCTTTAAATGACAGGGACCAGTATAAATGAACGTAATCACCTGATTGTTAAATTAAAATGTCAAATTATTACCTGCTCTCTTCCCCCCGCTCCCACCAATCTGAAATAGCAAGAACGAGTGAACTCTGCAGTGCCTTGGACCTCGCGCACACCGAAGCGCGGAGCTTCAGTCTTTGCCTCCCAATCAACGTCAGCAGAGCCAAACCACTAATTCTGCCTTTCCTCCTCTCCTTTGTTTGGGTTCTTTTGGTATTCTAATCAATCGACGCTTTATTTTTCACTTGCTTACTCCGCAGACTTAGAATCCAAGGCAGCGACTAGAACATCACTGACACGGCGCAGTTCTTCCCGTCTGGCCGAGGGGTGATCCCCCAAGACGGACACTGCCCATTCGACAGAGAGGTGGAGGGTGCCCAGTCAGTCTCGCCTCTCTAGTCCACTTCCCAAGGACACAATCTGCTTAGAAGCACCTGCTGCTTCTGAATCAATGAACCCTTTGCTCTCTCTTCCATCCTACAACCCTTCTAATTGCTGCTTGATCTTAATGAAGTGTGGCTGATGCTAATAACCGGATACCCCCGCGGCCTTAATACCCAACATCCAAACCACGTTCAACTCCGTTAGTGTCAGCGGTGCTTTCACGATCCCGAACGCCACCATCCCCTCCATCTCCGGTCCCTCCTGTCCCTCCCCCTTAAGCCTCAAGACTGCAGACATCTGTTCTTCAATTGTCTGGTAATAAACATACTCTATAAAGCATATGTAAAATGATTATTACCCTGAAGAGCCAAGTGCCTTTCAAATGCCAGCTGAAACAAATAAACATTAAAAAAAAATATAAATCCCCACCAAGCAAATGTTACAACAGACATCACTCAGGCTGTTCAACATTCCACAACAGGGCTTCAGTATTGGTCCTGCACGTTTCCTTCCTCCAACGGGAGACGTTCGTCCACGGACCAGTCACACCAGCGCTTTTGTGATCCGAGCAGATGCTGGTTAGCAGCGAAGGAAGAGGAAAGCAACTGGTAACTTGGTAACTTTTATACTTTGACACCTCCCGCAATATGTAATTAAGGAAAATCAAATGCGTGTCCCTCTTCAATTTGTAAGTGCAATTAGTTTTCACATGTAGTTAGTAAAACCTATTCCTAGCATCATCTCCGCTAGAATACCCACTTGTCTTCCCAAAATTCACTGTTCGTCTGTCGCCTGGGTGGTGGTGTCATTAAGTCCTGGTAATTAATCTGGGCCTTGGTGAGTCTCAGTTGTCCTAGTGGAAATTAAGGACCCACATCCCAAACGACACAACATCTCGCTTCCCACCCCTGGCTCGTTGCTCTAGACGAGTTGAGGGAAGGAAGACTCAGAAAACCAGTTGTATGTATTAGTCCTTACGCTCATCGCGGTTCTAAATCAGGAGGTTCTCTAAACAAACTTTCCTTACTGGAGACAAGGGGTTAATTTACAGCCCCCTGAAAGCCTGCTGACTCCTTCAGAAGGAGCTGGAGCCAAACTCAGCCTCAGTTTGTAAATAAAAAAGGATCCAAGAAAAAGCTTTTATAACCAATAAACTGAGCTGTGATTGTGCAGCTCCCTGACGTGATAGACAGTGACACTTTTCATATCAGCAGTACAGAAAAAAGAGAAATCCAGACTGATGAATATGAATGCTCTGGTTCCGACTCTCCACTTAACTCTACTGTGCTGAATTACATTTTAAAGTCATCACTTCATGCGAGGCTCAGGCTTTAAATCATCCCACCGCTGTCTGCCTCCTCAGTGATCCAGTTAGCTTAATACTTCTAGAAGCGCGCAGCTTCCTAACAACATCAGCTGGCCCGCACAGTGCCAACACTTCCCTGTCAACATCGTCATGTGAACTTGATAAATAGAGGAGAAAAAACCCCACCACCCTTCTAAATAAAGTATCGATCCTTCTCAATTCAAAGCAGATTCATTTTAAGCCCGTACAAGCGACATTGATGAAAGATGATTGAGGGAGGCCACAACCAGCCTCGACACCAGTGGAAAACAACGCAAGGCAAACTTCACCCCGCTGCAGCAATTACCTCCTCGAGAAAAAGGTGACAAAGATCCAACCAACCAGGAACGCAGCCATAAGATCACGTGCTAGAAATGAGTGGAAACGTCAGTATTTTAGCAAATCCATCCCATGCGACGTTTTAGAACCACGTGGAATGGCCCATTTGAACTGGAGCCAACGGGTAAGCCAGTTTGCTGGTAGGACTGGTCACTGCTGTTGACTCCCATCAGGAAGCGAATTGCTGCAAGGAATTACCATCAGCTAAAGAACTGCAGTCCTGTGGTCACCCCGGGTACGCCGCACCCCACGCATCGCGCACACGCCACAGCTGAGGACCACGGGTTAAACCCAAGAGAGCAAGGACACACACATTCACTCTGTCCATCATTAAAGTAGGCAAAATCACACTGAAAAAGTTTCTACAGTCTTCACCTAGGCCCAGACTCACCCCATTGCGCAGCGTGGAAAGGGTAAGCTGGGTCACGGAGTATTTTCCTTCTCTTTGTGCAGTTATTGATGAACTACTCAAGGCCAGGAAGCGAAGACGTTGCAGATGGTTGGCATGAAAAATACATTGTACGCACATACCTTCATCTTGAGGCAATTATTTTTTATGAGGCAAATTATTTCTGCTGCCTGTGTTGCAAGCTGGTAATGAAAGTGAAGTGTTTGCGAGAAGTGCTGTTTAGAGCAGAGCACTCACGTCTGACTCGGATGGCAAAAAGAGGGGGGAAAATTAAGCAGGAAGGCAAATAGAAAGAAGTATTTTCACCAGTTTCTCAATCAACGTGAAGTATCTCATCAATAAAAATAAGAGCATCACCACCCCGCTCTGTGCTTAAAAGAAGCCTGAAAAATTCATTAGAGATTAAGAGATTGGAGCCCAAGTCATAGTGGTCGTATCTTGAATTGCAAATTGCGTCTTACCCATTGTCCATCTCTCCTCGTAATAAAGTGGCTGAAAACTACAAATTACGCTGCAGCAAATTTATTTTTTAGCACGTTTCTTTTGTTTAAAAGACACGGAGCTTGGAACAAAACGTGCTTAAGAAATGACCCACTTCATCGTGGCATCTAGCAACGAAGGGAGAGCGTAGAGTGGGCACGACCCTTTCATCAAGGAAAGGGCTTAAACACCCTAACAAATTCTACTGTGTCCTCACAGCTGGTGATCTTCTCAACTATTCCAATATCTGGCGTCACAATACCAGAAATTTAAATTTGGATGGATTTAGGCATTTTCCATCTGCGATTTTCAGTCCTGACATGTCACAAATGACCAACAGTTCTCAGCTAGAGAGACATCAGTTAGGATATTCCTTCCTCTGGGGATTAGATTCCAGCTACTTCCTAGTGCTATTTTATCATTGCCTGGGTTTAGCGTGCGAGAGACACGGCCTGTTGCCTAAGTGACTCATGACAGAGGGTAGTGCAAACAGAGCCGAGGAGGGAAACGCTTCTGGAGGTGCTAGCACTGAACAGGACGTGTCTGATGGTAAAGGCAAACCCTTCCTCGGCAAGGAAGAAGCAGAGGTGGAAGATTGACAAGGACCAAGAAAAACATCACATTATTTAATTCTAGAAAAACTAAGAAGAACCATTCGACTGCAAAGTAAAAGAAGCAAAATTAAAGCATCAGAGATGAGCGATTTGGTGAGGCTTATCATAGACTTGCTCTGTTTTACAGTTCCAGCAGTTCCTGAGGAGCTGTGAAGGCTTCCGTAATTGGCAGAGCCCTTTAGAGCCGGCATTTAATCTGCAGTCCACAGACCATACCTGTTTTATCAAAGAACGAACTTACCTTGCAGTTCACAAAGTATCCTTCTGACTCTTTAATAAGCAAAATGGACAGTCAGCAATAAACAATTTGTGACAGGCTGGAACTAAACTTCTCCCAGCTTGGGTCAATAATAAATGACACTGTTCAATGAAACGGGGTCACCCAGGCAAGCCATTGCCCTTGGTGGGTTCATTCTGAAAATATTAAAGAGCACTGGCAACAAGCTCGACTAGCGATTACTTTTTCCACGTGTGCACATCACCAACTCCACGGCAAGCCCATCGCTGTGGGACCGTCTCTCAGAAGTGGCAATGTGTCCGCAAAGAAAGGAGGTTGATTCTACTTATTCTGGTTATTTGCGCTGTAGAAGTATGTAGGAAGTCTTACCTGAGGAGGGGATGAAAGATGACGGTGATGTTCCGGGCTCCTGGTTTGCAGACAAACTTGGATCCGCCACCTTCGATTAAGTTATCATCTGGTCCTCCTGGAAAAGAACATGAAACAAGTTGTCAAACAGATCTGAGCATCCCTTCATTTTTAGACAGCAAGTGATAATTAAACATCTAGGTCTGTAGATGCTTCATTCCTGGTGAAAGATCAGTAATTAACATGAAGATATGCTTATTATCGTTTTACCTTTCTATCCTCTTTCTGCTCAGAGGAAGTGCTCCTAATGCAATAGGAACAACACAGACAGTAGTTACACATTACTTTAGGCTCCTCTTTCCATAGTTAGCGACACAAAGACGGGTAAGCGCAGGACTCTGATGGCACAGGACCCAGCTTCAACTGCAGAAGAGTTTCCCAGCCACATCAGATGAATTTATTAGTTGGGCTGAAGTCCAATGTACTGGACTGAGGTGCTAAGACGACACCCATCACACAGAAGAGAGATGCCCAGATACCACTAAGAGATTTGAGCCTCACGGTTCTTCTAAGGGTCAGATGGAAACCTCCAGCCTTATGTTTCCGTGACTTTAGCAGCTATTGGACCAGCCCAAAATCGAAGGCGCCGCACATGAGCACACACTTGCATCATCCTTTCTCAAAAGCACAAGGGCTTTCATCTTGCGTAATAAATACCCAAAGTCCTGACCACGTGGCACAGATGTTTTTTGAAGCCCTCAGTGTCTGGAAAGGGTTTTAAGAGCAGCACCTTCACTGAATTTCACTGCTTCCCCGTTGCTGTGTGGAAGGCTCCTGCACCTCTGACTGATGATGCCACCACTCAATCCCCTGGAAGACAGCTTGGTTTTGATTGCGAGTGACATGATATTTTAACTCCTTTACTATATTTAACACTACTGGGTCTCTCAGGAGACCATGTCCTACACCGACTCCTGTAATTCCCTAGCAGAAGACTCACTTGCTCAAGGTTCCAGTTGTGTACAAACAGGCTCTCAAACTTGTTGCGTTTGGGACACTCCTTGGTACTAAACCACAAGCTCAAAGGGCATTATAGTGGCCTTCCAGTACCCAAAGGGACCTACAGGAAAGCTGGAGAGGGACTTATTACAATGGCATGTAGTGATAGGACAAGGGGTGATGGCTTTAAACTAAAAGCGAGGAGATTTAGTTTAGATGTAAGGAAGTTCTTCACCATGAGGGTGGTGCGACACCAGCCTAGGTGGCCCAAAGAGGCAGTAGATGCCCCATCCCTGAAACCATTCCAGCTCAGGTTGGATGGGGCTCTGAGCAGCCTGGTCTAGTGGAAGGTGTCCCTGCCATGGCAGAGGGGTTGGACTAGATGGGCTGTAAGGTCCCTTCCAACCCAAACCGTTCTGTGATTCTATGGTTATTTATAAACCCCAGGCCCAAACTACAGAATTTCCAAGCGGCATGAAAACACCCACCTGCACGCTATTACATCCAAACCAAAGTCACTTCCATAGGCAGCCCCTAACACCAAAACACATTAAATTAGGATACCGAGAGAGGAAAAGGGGAGGAGGGCAAACCTCGATTTCCTGAACTCCTTCCACTTCTAGATAGCAACAACGTCTACTTGTTACCCCTCTGGAAGAACACATTTTTAGGAGGACAAACCAGATGCTCCACACATAAACAAAAGACAGCAGCAGAATAAATCTCATCCTGAAATTAGCAGCAGGGCAGCTCATAATCCCGTGTTTTGGTCATGCTCCCCGTCACAAAGCACAGACCAGCATCTTGCCGACACCATCTGACAAGTAAGCCCATATCAAGTCAGTACTTTGGCTAAGAACCTTAAATAACCCAAAATACAAACTTAGGCAAAGTCTGCGTATCCCAAATATTACCAAGTCTTTTTCATTTTGCACACAAACTCTCCTTAGGGACTGAATAACAATAAATGCAGAACCTCATCACATTATTAGGACAGCTTTACAGGGAGGAAAAAGACAAAGTACTTGAAATCCAAACATCACCAGCAGATTATTGGATTTTTTGACCCTGACATCTGTCTGCCTCGAAACGAGAAGAAGAATGTCTCCAAATTGGAAAGTGTAAGAGGAGGAACGCAACCGATGAGTAAGGGTCTCTGATCTTCTTTTCAAAGTGAAGTTGATGTGCTTTAGGCCATTACCTGCAACCAACCTATGAAAAAGCTCTGCAGTGACTTGACTTAATTGAGCTTCCTGTTAGCAACCTCACAGCAGCATCCAAGGACCAAGCAGGTCACCGACACCGGCTCTTGACAGCCTGAACGGTCCCTCCAGGTCAGGAGTGTTTTACAGAAGAATTCACAGCACTGGTGGCAATTCGAAGATGCTGTTTTGGTGGCCCAGTAAAAGGGACAGTATTAAATTCCCTGGGGAGTGGAAAACCCATGCCTCCGTCCTCGGGATGTTGGCAGTCAGGGTATTTCCACAGCCTTGACTCAGCTCCCCAAAAGTGCCGTTAGGGCAGGAAGCTTCTTGGTAAACCCTTCGCTAGCACAAGGCATCAGGAAGCACAAAGAAGCGGCTGAGAATAGTTTATAAACTTCACAGGTTGTAATCAGAAGGACATAGCACTTAAAAAAATCCAGAAGTTTCATTTCGCATTTTCAAAACAACAGTGACTTGCACAACATCACAGTTTAATCGTGGAAAAAAGAGGCGCAACTTCTAGGAAAAGAGAATTATTCATTTCCCCTATTAGCGTCAGACCCTGCAATTTCCAGTGGGGTCTGTGTCTTAACTGACTTATTGAAGAATTCATCCAGGCATGAACTTACTGAGGCATGAACTAGGAAATCCAGGCTCAAATTAAGGAAGGGGTGTTATTCTTGTTACATCAAGTCACCCTGCACTAATCGATATTATTGACTGGGATGAACTCCACAGCAAGGAACAAAACAATCTGTCTTAGCTGCTTGGCCATATTCTGTGAGATTGGGGAAGAACAGAACACTGGCACTGCGAGAAAAAAAACGCTCTTCCATCTTCTCCGCTCTTAGCTTTCAATTAATAGTAACGAATGCTCAGCATGTAGGTGTAAGCTATGAGGAAAAGTAATTTTGTTTGTATTTAAATATTTTACCTTGAAAAATACAGTGAGACGTAAATCTTGTTCCTGATGATGCCTCGTACATACCAACAACCACCCAGCACTGCAGCAGCTCTCACCGATGCCAGTAGCCTGCACTGTACCTCTCACCTTCACCTCTCCCGACACCACCACGGCACCTCTATGGACCTGAACTAAGTTGCCGTAGCCTGACAGCCATTGGAGAAAAGCCCAACTTGGAGCAAGAGAGAGCTTATGATGCCTTTGCCGTGATATTCAAGTGCACGTCTCTGGTGTGAACCCTCCCTTACGACATCAACGCAAAACGTGCATTTACAGTGACGCACCAACACGACATCTCCCATTGCAGACCATGACCCGGGCTGCAGACCCAACACGTATGCCCATAATACACCCTGAATATCCCTTTATCGTATTGATTCCTACCATGAGCAACTGTGTCCAGTTTTGGGCCCCTCACTCCCAGAAGGACGTTGAGGTGCTGGAGTGTGCCCAGAGAAGGGCAACGAAGCTGGGAAGAGGTTAGAGAGCAAGTCTTATGATGAGCAGCTGAGGGAACAGGAGGTGTTAAGTTTGGAGAAAAGGAGGCTCAGGGGAGACCTTCTGGCTCTCCACAACTCCCTGACAGGAGGGTGGAGCGAGGCCGGGGTTGGTCTCTTCTCCCACGTAACAAGTGACAGGATGAGAGGAACCGGCCTCCAGTTGCATCAGGGGAGATTTCAGTCTTTACAGAGAGGGTTGTCAAGCTCTGGCCCAGGCCACCCAGGGCAGTGGTGGAGTGCCCATCCCTGGAGGGGTTTCCCAGCCGTGGGGAGGTGGTGCTGAGGGCCAGGGGTCAGTGGGGACCTGGCGGTGCTGGGGGAGCGAGGTGACTCGAGGAGCTTAATGGTCTTTTCCAACCAAAATGATTCTGTGATCTCTTGCAGGGAGGTGAACGATCATTCATCCAAAGAGACCAACACCAGGCAGTTCTACAGAAAACAGGCAGGAGACGAAGAAAGAGTGGAAAAAACACCCATTGTTTAGGTTTTTTTCTCCTTATCAAGGTGATCACCAGAGAGGCAGTCTGCACAGTCTCTCAAACAAGAGCTAAGGACACAAATACCGTACTGCTGGGCTGTCCCCAAAGCAGGCCACCGACACACGAGCAGACTCCAAGAGAAGAAAACTACCTGCCTCATTCAGGTAAAGGAGCTTAAAGCCCAATTCCCAGTGAGCACTGAAGACCTTCAAACGGTACAGAAGTGCTCACCTTTACTGCCGTGACGGCTCACTAGAAGCACGGAGTACAGGACTAACCATGCCAGCTCACTGATGTACAACATCACAATGCACACAGCACTCAGAGCCCAAGAACACATCACTGCTTCAGCAACACCACGCTACGGAAATCTTTCCTTTGGGTTGCAGGGTTTTTTTGGTTTAGGTTTTATTTTTTTTTTTAGAGTAAGGCAAGAAACTATAAAAGCCACATTTCATAGGCACTAGGGGAAAAAACCGCAAACTTCTACAGCTGTCAGAAAATAATGTTGTTGTAGCAGCTCCTTAAGAGCACCAACTTGCTGATTTAATCTGTCTAGTAATAAATTACAAGACCAACAGAAGAAGAAAAACTGTGAGGTGAAGTGAAATTCGTCATACAGTTAATGATACCCTCAAGCTGTGCCAGCAATGAAGGGTGCCCACCTCAACACCGCTGAAGTGGGAGTCGGAGACGGGTCCATTAGTAACGCAGCTGAATGTTTCTGCAACGGAGCATAAAATGTCATGCTTTGATATGAAAAAGCATTAGATTACCAGGAAGGCGAGAATCTCTGCACGCATTTAAAGTCTGAACCAACATTAAGAGTGCTTCCAGTTCTCCGCTCTGCCTTGTCTTCTAAAAATGTAAATATTCATCATGGATACCCGAGGTTTACTGCTAACATCCTGCTATCTGCACACAGAGCAGGTCTCAGAAGAATGATGGCAAGAGTTCTCGTCCCAGAAAAACAGAGTTTCTTCTGCATGAAGTAACTCAAGTTGGAAGTTGTCCACCACAGTTTGAGGTAGACCTGGACTTTGCTGATTTTCTCTGTATGGAAAACATGCTGAAGCCCATGACAGAAATGCCGAGGATTAGCGCTCTTCAGAAAGCGCCGCAAGGTGCTTTGCAACGAATTAAGCTTCTCTGTATTCCTACACCTATCTTGTGTACTAGAACAGTACCAAAGGCCAACCTTAAGTTAGACACGTGCCATCACACAGATCACAGCTCCTTATTTAAAGGCAGAACCATAGAACACACTGCAAGGAGTTTCCTGATCCATAATTTTACAACTAATGTGACACTGTTTACCTTCTACAACCCAGGACTGCCGCGTCTTACAGCAAAAGCTTGATCCTACTTGGTAAAAGAAGACCACACTGATTATTCTGCAATTGCCTCACCTATCAAGGCAACTGCTCAACCACTAAATTAAAAAACCAAGCACCCACAAAAAGGCCCAGAGGTTATAACATATTTCCTTTTCCTAGATCTTGGGCGTTTTGTTTAGGTTTTGGTGGTTTCTTTCCTTTTAATTGAAACAATTTCCTGCATAAAGGTCCAAGATGTCTATGGAAGTTATTGCTCTTCAACAACATGCCTGAGGAGAAATCACTCCTTCTCTTGATGTGTTCCTTGAAGGACGTGGAGACACCAGAGAGGAGGTAGCTCAGCATCTCATAAGAGGCTCCTTGCACCTTTTAAAATCATAGTAAGTAATGAAGAAGCATCTTTTTAACAAGGACAGAAGGAAAGCTCTCTCTGGCTCTAATACGATACTTTTAAAAGCGGAGATTTCTTACACTGTCACATCAGATCACCATGACACATCACCTAATTGTTCCAGAGCTCTATCTGTCTTCATGCATTTCATCCTCAGCCCTGAGACACTTCAAATCCTATCAGACACAACAAAAAAAGCAGACACAAAGATATCTGGCTAATAAGTAAACTCCTTTCCAAAACACCCAAGAAATCATAACTTGGTCTCAATGGAAACAACAAGCACCCAAAAACTATGAGTGCTGTAGGCAAACCTTTGCTCCCCTCCCCTCCCGTCCTGTCGCCTAGCACAGGACAACTTCATTAATCTCTCTGTGTCTGCAAACTTTTCCACTGAACAGGTTCCAGGCACGTAGTGAACAATTCTTCGGCCGCCCTCTGCGATCAAAGTGTCGTTCCTGGTGAGCCACTTCACATTAATCTAGGCAAGCACAAAAAGAATAAAGAAACGGGCTTTGAAGCCACAACAATCGAGCAATCAACACAGCTCGCAAATCACTGCCGCCGCCCCCGCTCTGAGCATCAGGGTGAACTTAGAGGAGAAAAGGAAGAAGTTTGGATGTTACGGTCCTTCCTGAAAGTTCTTGATTACATGGAGATCAACAACAGAGTTACTACCTGTACGTCATCCTGAAGGTCTGGAAATACACATTTCCATTTAGCATGACAGGGAAGAAAGTGAAAGCTGCCCAATGAGAGCAAAGCAGGTTACTATAAAACAGAGCTCAAGAGAAAAAAGTGATTGACCTGTGCTGCTCCAGAGCAATAACTGGAGTTTGATAGCGGAAGCCTCCTGCTTCTTCATATTTCTGTACGTTGCGGCTCTATCCCGCACCCCCTTACACAAAGCCACACACAACACAAGCATCAGGTCCTACACATACATAGGACCGTACCGATGTGCCGCAGTGATTCAGTGTTCGCACACCTGAGTTACCTTTAAAAGCAAACAGACATAATTGATCTTGTCAATTTTTTTTCCATGTCTTGAATCATCCATCTTAATGGCATTCAGGCCATTTTTCACACTGCTGTAGGGGAGCCCACATGGTGCAGTGCAGGCCTGAATGAAGGGCTCAGCAACCAGCTAGCCTGGCACTTGGTTTCCTCCACCACCAGACCTCAGCAGGGAAGAGGGAAGGGATGGGGAAGGATCTGGTCCGCTCTCCAGACTGGTCTCCGCCGGGGAACAAGGCACATAGGGAATCCAGCATCCTGCACCTAAAATTACCTCTGTGAGCACTTCAAGTGCCTTGACGTTAGACAGGCAGCGCTATAAGCAGTGCGACAGAACCGAGACAGGTCTTCCCTGAAGGTGAGTAGGCTTATCCAAGTGAACAGATGTAACAGAAACCCCAGAAGTGTCCAGCCCCACGTTCCAACTAGACTGTTTGCAGGCCAGCTCCACAGAAATAACCATTAAACCCCCAAATCCACAGAGCCTTCCTTTGAATGAACACCATCCTGGGAGGCTTACGCTTCCATTGAGACCACTGCTGGGCAGACAGCCTCGAAACGCTGCCCTTTCCCGCTGCTGTAGGTCAGCTCTGGGTTGAGAATTGAGCCACGTTCTCTTCCCTTCTCACCAGCCTCCTACAAACCACCCCAGGAGCTGTTTCGGGTCTGCCAATGCAAATGAAACTCAGCACTCCAAGTGACGCAGTAAAGCAAAGGTTAGTTATACGGGAGTGGTACAGCATCCTTCTAGAAAGCCCTTCAAGCACCCACCACTTCAGGACTCTCTGGACTAGACAAGAGAGCTCTCATCTTCTAGTGGCATCTAGTGGATTATTTTGGGCAGACTATTCTCTCTGCTCTGTCCCCTCTGTCCTCTTCACCCACAAACTGCAGCAGAGAGCACCACACAGCTGTTTCTGGCAGTGACCTACCTGCCCGCTGCCACCACACGTGGGGCTCCTGTTCCCTCTCTCGCAGCTGGAGGGAGGGAGGTGAGATGCACCAGGCAGAAAAAAAATCCACACGTTATCAAGATCGACAAGAATAAGCTCCGGCCAACACTTGATTACTTCCTTGCTCGAGGGACAAGCAATTTAGCAAAGGTTTCTGACAGGGGAAAGATTGTATTTCTTCTTTGCTCCTCTTAATCACACGCTCTTTTCTTAATCATGGCAACAGAGAATTTATAGTCCAGACCATCCCGCGTGAAGGACTGATGGTTAGACACACACAGGCTCCCCACCTTCTACCCAAATCAACGGACATCGGAGAGATGATGACACCAGCACTACCAGAGACCCCAAATCAATGGGAATTAGGTGGTTAACTACTTGTAAAATACCGGCTGTCAGTCCTGGGGGTGAGGGCTCTGCCGTGGTAGGACAGAAGCTCTGAGATGATTAACTGTCTCCAAGGGCAGCAGACTGTTCCCAGCTTCCAGCCTGTCCATCACTTGTCACTGGCACTGAACTCCGCACAGGAGATACCAACGCTGCCATAGCCAAGTACCCTAAATCCACATGGACTCTACACGTCGATCCGTTCAGTCAGTTTGTAAACATTTTTCTTCTTTGACAGAGAGGAGGGGTGGGAATTAAGACAAAAAAAGATGGGAAGTGAGGGAAAAAGACACCAAGGAAGCTGACCTTTAAGGTTATCAAGTGCATCACACTTCATTTCTGTCCTATTTCCCTAAGTGAAAAAAACCTCAGCAATTCTCCCAGAAGCAGTGTTTGGGGTGATGCTCCCTAACATGGGTTGCAGGGCAGCTTTTCAACCTAACAAGCTTTCAGCGGAAAAAATACACGATATGTGCATGAGTTCAGGCAGGGCTCCTTGCTGGTGCTCTGTTTGCCTCATGGAGCAACCGGGCTGTTGTGCTGGGGGACTAGTACAGACACAGGAGCCCAGAGCTTCCAAAATATGCACCAACCCTGTTTGCTGTGGGGTTGGGACCATGTCCTGCACCTCAATGGGCTAAAAATCATGGTTGAAGACAAGTCTACTACAAGAAAGACATGGAGGGGCTGGAGCATGCCCAGAGAAGGACAACGAAGCTGGAGCAGGGTCTGGAGCACAATGTGCTGAGGAGCAGCTGAGGGACCTGGGGGGGTTGAGTCTGGAGCAAAGGAGGCTCAGGGGAGACCTTCTGGCTCTGACAACTCCCTGACAGGAGGGTGGAGTGAGGAGGGGTCATTCTCTTCTCTCAGGAACAAGCGACAGGACAAGAGGAACCAGCCTCCAGTTGCTGCAGGGAGGTTGAGGTTGTCCCTGAGGAGCCATTTCTGTCCCGTTGGGGTTGTGCAGGCGTGTCGCAGGCTGCCCAGGGCAGTGGTGGAGTGCCCATCCCTGGAGGGGTTTCCCAGCCGTGTGGAGGTGGTGCTGAGGGCCAGGGGTCAGTGGGGACCTGGCAGTGCTGGGGGAATGGTGGCAGCTTAAAGTTCTCCTCCAACCAAAACGAGTCTGTGATTCTGTGATGGCTGGACCTTCACAAACCCCTTCCAGGTATACGGCTGGGAAAGAGGGGAAGAGAGCTGCAGCTTGTGTTCAGGTGCGTAGGGCACACACTTGGCTTCAAACCATGCTGCAGCAAAAATCATTTCCAAAAGCAGGTAGAGGCAACACTGCCACAAATTGCCCCTCTGCTGGAAGGGAGCAGAAGCCCTACTCACCGTGCTGACAGTGGCGTGGCCCTCTGTTCCGTGCGGGTACAGAGCTCCCAGCCATGAGGACACGTTGCTATCAATGCCTTAAAGATCAAGCCAGAAACCAACGGGCAGCTGATGCAGACCCTGCAACCCAGAGCCCACACGGAAGTTTTTGCTAGTGCTGAGCTGCAGATCTGGATTCAAGTCATGGGTCTGACATGGCCTCTCTGACCTTGATCAGGTTTCTGTGTTTCAGTTTCCCAAAAGGGGAATTGAAATAGCAACTCCAACCTTTGCCCGCTGAAGCTATTTTGAGAAACGCTGTAGACAAACAGGAGCAAAGGTTTTATTCGCTGTTCTTAAATTCACGCCCAGACTTCAGCTCTCCATTTAACACCGAACACGGCTCCAACTTACCAAACCGACTGCCCCACCTATTCCTCTCACTGCCAGAAATGCCCAGCTGAAACAGCTCGTCCTGCTTTGGACCAACTGTCATCCCCCTTCATTCACCACCCAGCAGGACCTCGGTCCAAGCAGCTGCTTTGGATGCAGTCACCCCGCTGCTGCCCAGCCATACTGTTCTGCTGGTGTTCCCGTCCCGACCCTTCTACGCTCTCCTACACCGCCTTGTCTGAGATCCAACACCGCATGCATTTAAATAAGCTGCTCTTTAATGTTTCGAAACCTGATTTATTAGTTGCTCACACTCCATCTGCCTTGAAAAACGGCAGCGTGCTTCGCTTTCCCAGCGTGCCTTCGCTTTCCCAGCCTGTACAAAAGGTTGAGGTTCGCTTTGACTCTACTTCATCATTTGATCAGCGTGTCAGCCACGTACGTAAAGTCTCCTTTCAGCTACAGAAATGGTTTAAAATACATACTTTTCTTCCCCCACTTCTTTTTCTCCGGCCACGCGACTCGGCAGCAGGCACTTTGATTAATGGATTTGTCAGCTTGTGTGTTTACTATTTTGTTGGGTTCCCTAAAGCTCCTGTGTACAGATGTAAGCTCTCCCAAAGCAGGGCTGCAGCAAAATCCTCATCGAAGCCAGAAAATGTGCCAGAGCTAATGAACTGTGATTACTTACACACCGCGCTCACTTTGCAACTCTTTTCTTCTCGAAGCTTGCTTGCTTTATCCTATCTCCTCTAGTGGCAAATGGCACCTACCTGAATTTTTTATATTCCTGACATGTTTTCTATTCAGTCTTAATGTCAGAAGGAAAAAAAACCAACAGCGAGCAAACAGAGAAAGCAAGTGAAATAAGACAAAGATATTTCTTGACAGTCATTTACTGGTTTATATTCTTCTAAACTGCTTAAAACTTCTCACATTTCATCTTCCTTTTCCATGGTTAAAACTTCACGGCCATTTTAGACAAAGGAATCAGTAAGTTTGAGCAAGACAGATCTGGCGAGGCTGTAGGCTGTTGGCATGATGTGGGACAAGGCTGCATCTCCACTCACCCGCTTCTGAGATGGGGCAGATTTCCTACAGCCCCTCTTCAGGGTCTGGCATGAGAAATAGTCACAGAATCACCTGGCTGGCAGAGACCTTTGAGATCGAGTCCAGCCATTCCCCCTGCACTGCCAGGGTCCCTAAACCATGTCCCTCAGCACCACCTCCACACGGCTGGGAAACCCCTCCAGGGATGGGGACTCCACCACCTCCCTGGGCAGCCTGTTCCAAGGCTTCACAACCCTCTCTGCAAAGAAGTTCTTCCTGATATCTAACCTAGATCTCCCCTGGCACAACTTAAGGCCATTTCCTCTCATCCTGTCACTTGTCACATGGGAGAAGAGACCGACCCCCACCTCACTCCACCCTCCTGTCAGGGAGTTGTCGAGAGTGGGAAGGTCTCCCCTGAACATCCTTTTCTCCAGACTAAACACCCCCAGGTCCCTCAGCTGCTCCTCATCACACTTGCTCTCCAGACCTTTCCCCAGCTTCGTTGCCCTTCTCTGAACCCGCTCCAGCACCTCAACGTCCTTCTTAAAGTGAGGGACCCAAAACCGGACACACTACTCAAGGTGTGGCCTCACTAGCACCCAGTACAGGGGACAATCCCTTCCCTAGTCCCTAATGGCATAAACAGTGTAAATGTTGTATGGTCTTCTACAGAAATGCTGGATTTTGTAACAGGAGCACACCGGAAGGGAGCAGAGATTTAGCTGTGTGCAGCTGGGATGACAGCAACCATCGTGCTGTTCAAGAAAGCTGCCACAGACTTGTTTTCCACGTATTAATGAATGCATCGGTTCTAATGAAGATAAATCTGCCAATCTTCTGATACGACTTAAAAACGTTACGAAGCTGGCATGGAAAACAAGGCCAAATAAATCCTATTTGGTTATCAACACTGTGATGCCTCTATAAATTCATAACAACAAAAGAATGTCCTTACTCCTCATCTGTGCGTGCACCAGTGTGAATTACTTCATTCTGCAGCAACATGCAGAACGATCCCTACTAATAACAGGGGTTTTCCCCACGGGAACTGAAATGGATTGCCCACGCCAGCGCACAGAACACACAAAACAACTCCCTGCGCCAGCAGAAATTATCAGATTGCTCAGAGTACGACCTGTCAGGCAGCATTTTTCAACCTGTTCATCCATAATCTCTTTCAGATGGGTTTCCCCACCTCCTTATCCTCCTTGCTTTGTTTTGCCTGAAATTCAATCAAAGATGAATTAGACTTTAGAAAACAACCAACACCATGGCACTGGAAATTCTAGACCCCGTGCTAATTTTGCAACAGCTTTTACTTCTTGCATTTTAATGCAAAGCTGCTCCCCCCCGCCCTGGGACTGTCACTGATATTGGCACGAAATCACAGGGGGCTGTAACAGAACTCAAGCATCGATAAAGAGGAGGGTCAGTCAGCCCTCTGCAGACATTAGCATTTGCCAGGAACCAGCCAGAACTTCAATCACAATTCTTTCAAATGCGACCCGGGATTTAGAAATGCTGTTATTCGCCGATACGACCCTAATACGGCGCTTAATCAAAGCCATGGCTGGCGCAGGAGTGCCCTGGTGGCTTTAATAAAACACAGTGCCATAGGAGTCACAGTGTCAGAATCACGCTGCATCTAATACAACAAACTCTAGAAAGAAGAATGACCAGTCCTTTCCATATATGCTTCCCAGTCAGGAAACTTCAGATTTCTCCTGAGCAAAGTCCAAGAACTCCTCTGAGCTCTGTGTTCCAGAAATTTCTCAAGAGTGCGCTTTAGATTTTTTTTTCTTTTTAGCTGTTGCTTCTGCTGTGCAGGAGTCAAGGATAAGAATAGCTCAAAAGGTACCTGTTGAAAAAACTGTTTAAGTACTAACTATTTTCTTATTTTAAATTTTACTTTAAAGCGTTCAAGAGTCATAGGCTAAAGAACCCAAGATTTGAGTGTTTCTGCTTCATAAAAAAAATCTGTGGTTTCTGCTCATTCAGGAGGCTCTATCAACAGAAACCACCTTGTTCAGTAGAGTCTTACCTACATGGTGGAATACTCTGCGCTATAATTTCACAATTCAAAGCAGTGTGTGCTCTTTTGTTCAAGGAGAAGCAGCAGAACTGCACACACTCGTACAGAGCAACTAGAAACAGAATCACAATCACAGAATTATTTTGGTTGGAAAAGCCCTTTGATCTCCTCGAGTCCCCCCGCTCCCCCAGCACTGCCAGGTCCCCACTGACCCCTGGCCCTCAGCACCACCTCCACACGGCTGGGAAACCCCTCCAGGGATGGGCACTCCACCACTGCCCTGGGCAGCCTGGGACACGCCTGCACAACCCCAACGGGACAGAAATGGGTCCTCAGGGACAACCTCAACCTCCCCTGGAACAACTGGAGGCCGGTTCCTCTCGTCCTGTCGCTTGTTCCTTGGAAGAAGAGACTGACCCCACCTCACTCCACCCTCCTGTCAGGGCATTGTGGAGAGCCAGAAGGTCTCCCCTGAGCCTCCTTTGCTCCAGACTAAACACCCCCAGGTCCCTCAGCTGCTCCTCATAAGACTTGCTCTCCAGACCCTGCTCCAGCTTTGTTGCCCTTCTCTGGACACGCTCCAGCATCCAACTTGGCACCCAGAGCACACTTCAAAAGAAGGCAGAGGAACAGGCACACACCAAAGTTAGTCCTACGCCTCGGAGTACATTCCCTAAGCGTGGAAGCTGCTTCTTGCAGTAACACTGAGAAGTCTGGACAACGCTACCTCCAAGCTGTGTGGTACCATCTCTCACTGCAGTCTGCGAGCCCCTCATTCTCCCTTTAAACCGAGATGTGAGCCATTCTGCATCTGAAAGGAGTACGGAGTTCAGAGGTCCCCCTCTGCTGTGGTCCTAACCTTTCCGCTTCAAACAGCCACAAAACTTACTTTGAAAACTACTGTTCATCAAGAAAAATCCGAAGCAGAAAAGCGTTATGTGATGGAGGGAGTACTCAGAGAGCTCTTCCCCCTCTCCATTTTCCCCCTACAAGGGCTACTGACAGCTGAAGCAGCAGCCCAGCCCCAGCACAGGAAAAGGGCTGTGCTATTCGGAGCGGCACTCGGTAATACAAAGGGTCCCACAACACAGGAGAAGCTGCACATCTAAAAGGTTTCCCACCTCCCACCGCATTTTGAGAGCTGTGCCGCACTCCCAGGGCAAGGCGCTGCGTTGTGGAGCATCAAGGAAGAAGTGATCGACTGGGGCCGGGCAGCCCCTGATCCGCAGTGATGCTGCGCTCCAGCAGCCGCCAGCAAGCGAAGAAGCCCCACAAGCATGTGCTTGGCAGTCATGATCCACGCTTCAACTATCAGATTGGATTGGAATTAAAGTGATAAGAGAATCAGCAAGAGGTTGTTTGCTCTTTAAGGAAAAATTTATATCCTTCTTAATAATGGAATGTTTGGGGGGTTTTTTTAGGGCTGATGCTTGGCTCAGTTTTCCAGGCTATTTCTCCATCATACTTGACCAGGTGAAATATCAGG
Source organism: Bucorvus abyssinicus (assembly GCA_009769605.1). Taxonomy (NCBI): domain Eukaryota; kingdom Metazoa; phylum Chordata; class Aves; order Bucerotiformes; family Bucorvidae; genus Bucorvus; species Bucorvus abyssinicus. The sequence continues at coordinate 2,180,280 of CM020025.1, forward strand.
AAGATTCAAAATAAAGCTGGAAGCCACCTGGTCTCAGAAGATGACTTCTGTCTAATGTAATATTGCAGCCTGCCAGGATCTAAAGGGGTTTTTATAAGAAAGATGGGGATAACCATTTTCGCAGGGCCTGGAATGCCGCCAGCTCTGGGGTTCAGAGACACAGCAGAGACAGGGAGCTGCTGGAGCGGGGCCAGGGGAGGCCACAGCAATGAGCCGAGGGTGGAACCCCTCTGCTGGGAGGACAGGGCAGAGAGCTGCGGGGGTTCAGCCTGGAGCAGAGAAGGCTGCGGGGAGACCTTAGTGCGGCCTTTGAGTGCTTCAAGGGGCCTGTCCCAAAGCTGGGGAGGGGCTGTTCAGCAGGGGCTGTTGGGACAGGACAAGGGCTGATGGGTTCAGCTGGCAGAGGGAGATGGAGAGCAGAGAGAAGGGAGAGATTGTTGGTGCTGAGGGTGGTGAGAGCCTGGCCCAGGTTGCCCCGAGAGGTGGGAGAAGCCCCATCCCTGGCCCCATGGCAGGTCAGGTTGGCCCTTGGGGCTCTGAGCCCCCTGCTCTGGGTGCAGATATCCTGCTCCCTGCAGGGGGTTGGGCTGGGTGGGCTTTAAGGTCCCTTCAACCCAAACCAGTCTGTGATTCTAAACTAGCGGCACACCATTAAAGAAAAGCTCTACGCTGTAAGGAAGCCATGCAAAACCCAAGTGAATCTACAGCTCTGCCTGTAGGGCTGTGGTTTCAGAGGGGTCTTTGGTTGTAGAGGGTAAGACTCCCAAACACCCCTAAGCGACACCGCTGCACTGGGAGAGAGCTGTGAACGGCTATAACGCTGTAAGCTCTACCAGCAGATTGCTACCCATTACCCGAACGCAACGTGACATCCCTTTCATGGGATCATCGCAGATGAGGGTGGAAAAATACCTGCTCTGTTCCCCTGCGAATAGATGACAAAGCCTTCCAACGCATTAGATGATCTGGCTTCCTATGCTACCACTTAACTCAAAGCCTGCAGAGAAAAAAAATAGCAAAGAGAAGCAGCTGAAATCAGAAAAACATTGTACAAATATCCATTATTCTTAATATAACCGGCTCGGGGAACAAAATTGTCACAGGTGCTACTTTTGATGTACATAACATACCTTAAGCCAGACCTCTGAGCAACCCGTTACTATTTTTCCATCTCTCTTTTTACCACAAAACCACCTTTCCTAATGGTGGTTTTAAACATCCCCATGTTCAAGGGACTATTGCTTCATTCTTTTCCTGCCAATAGATCACATGTCCCAGTGCTCTACACTTACTACAGCATAGCCTCCTCCTCCAACCATCTGCTTATTGAACTAATTCAAACTATTACCAGTTTTACCTACAAGAAACGACATTCCAAGCTTCAAGGAGACAGCTACAGTTTCACCAGGGGAGGGGGGTGGAGGGGAAAAAAAAAGGGGCAGCACAAAGAAGCTGGTCTAACAATGAGAGAAATGTCAAGAAATAGAAATGTCAAATCCCTTCGGGTGGAAAAAAAAAAATAAATTCCAACTCCAGTTCATCTCCAAGCACTGTATTTTGTAATGAAATTACACTCTATAGTCTCCCCTCAGGGAAAACCTGCTCCAACTAATCAGGCTGTTGTTTTTTTAAAGTTCAAAACAAATGCAAGAATGTCTATGCCAAATGCATGCCCCAGCTGTCAAGAGCTGCGTTTAACTCTTTGCAAGCAAAAAGGTCTGAATCTTGCCACCAAAACCCTGCAAAATGGCTCAATACGAAATAGTTCTTTAGGACAGAACCACAGAATAGTTTAGGCTGGAAAAGCCCTTTGATCTCCTCGAGTCCCCCCGCTCCCCCAGCACTGCCAGGTCCCCACTGACCCCTGGCCCTCAGCACCACCTCCACACGGCTGGGAAACCCCTCCAGGGATGGGCACTCCACCACTGCCCTGGGCAGCCTGCGACACGCCTGCACAACCCCAACGGGACAGAAATGGCTCCTCAGGGACAACCTCAACCTCCCTGGAACAACAACTGGAGGCCGGTTCCTCTCGTCTTGGCACTTGTTCCTGGGGAGAAGAGACCGACCCTCACCTCCTTGCACCCTCCTGTCAGGGAGTTGTGGAGAGCCAGAAGGTCTCCCCTGAGCCTCCTCCAGACTAAATAACCCCAGTTCCCTCAGGTGCTCCTCACCAGACTTGTTCTCTGAAGACATTAAGGTCAACCAATGAGCCTCTGAAATAGCTTCAAACTGACGCTCTGCAGATGCTGCAGCATCACAGACCCAAACCTGTTGCAGCTGGGGCCAGAGAGTCTTTCTCCTGCCTTCCCAGCCAGCCCCCGGGATGTCTGCTTTTACCTGAACGAGAGGAACAGCCTCCAACGTACCCATAGACGAGCACATTTTCAGTTATTTCTACAGTACGCTCAGTTACACACCAAATAACAGCCAAAAGGCTCGTATCCATTCAGTTAATTGTTTACGCTGAACTGTTTAATTATTTTTGATCATATAAATTAAAACTCATTTCTTCCTCCCCGCTGATAAATAAAAAAAAAAATTGCTGGATCTCTTCCGTCTGGTTATTCTTAAGGAATTGCCCTTTAGCAAAATCAGCTGTAAGCATCAGTTGAACACTGCTGGAGCGAGCGCTCGTTACCTTCTACTGTTTTAAGATTCTCATCCCTTTCTTTAAACACTACTTTCAAGCTGGAAATGTTTACTAGCTGCCTGTGATCGGATGCATTTGGTTACTGATGAAACCTTCAACTTCCTTAATTTGCAGCCAGCAGGGTTGTTTAATTTAATTTCTTGGATGACACTGACCATGCTCATTGTGGTGACACTGGAGAAGTGAAACAAGGACAGTTGAAGATAACGACACATCATCAAAATGCCCCAAGAGCTCCAAGAAAAAGCTGTCCTGAACGGATATCATAGGCAGAGGCAGTAACTTCATAGAATTGTGGAATGGGTTGGGTTGGAAGGGACCTTAAAGATCATCTAGACCCAACCCCGTGCCATGGGCAGGGACACCGTCCACTAGACCAGGCTGCTCCTGGTCTAAATGTGCACCTACAGATCGAAATTGCAAACACAGCATCATCGCGATGCGTTTCACGGTGGCTTTGGGTCTGCATTTAGGGGTAAATCACCCTCCCTCAGCAAGGCTACGGGATGTTGTTGGAGCAGCGAACAGCTCCAGCTGGACGCAGGGGCACAGCAGAGGTACCCACACGATTCCTTTCAAAAACTAACTCACAGCAAATAAAAGTCCTACTTTCTTCAAGGAGAAACGGCCTCTCCCCCTCCCGAAAGCAAACAGGCGATTCCTGTCTGACCTCCACTCTTCACTGCCTTCAAACAGAACTGTTTATGGGCGTTTGGAGACCCAAAAACCAAAGTCTCAGTCTGCCGTTAATATTTTAATTGAAGACATGAATATTCATGATCATTTTGTTTCTTTAAAGGACAAGCTACGATAATTAAATAATTCTACTATGGAAATGGGTTCCTGTCATGACACCTTGCCTTCATCTACATGACAAAACCATTGCATTTTTAGCTCTCTCATTATTTCTGTCATTCTGGTTCTTTTGGCTGCTTTTTTTTATTTCCAGACCAACGAGAGCTCTTGAACACCACTGCACTTTCTTGGTTACAGGTTCAGTAATTATGGACTATTTCAACGTCATCTGCCCCTTTGGGGGAACTTTTGGGGGAATTTGGCAGGTTTGGAGGGTTTGTATTTGGGGCCTGTTTTGGTATGATACATCTGTTTCCCAGCTAATTTCAACAGCACCACAAATAGCTGATATTTGCCAGAAGCCCAGGAGAATGCAGTTATTAAAGATATTAATATCGATTTAATAATATCTCAGACTTCAGGAATGCTCCAGTAACAATACAAATGTATTGGTTTCTATGAGAGACAACAGCAGCAGTTGTTTGCTAAAATAAATGTAACGTTTCTTTCATTTGCAGCTATAACCAACAACAGAAAACTCTGGATTATTCCAGCAAGTCTTCCCTGTAATTGCTTTGAAATCCCCCCGTTTAAATACCAACTGAACTAAAAACCTGAAGCATGTCAAATGAGGACAGAGGACTGAGAGGGATTTCCAGGGTCATTAAGTTCATCCTTCAGCTCCAAGTACAAACTCCACCATCCTCCCTTCATAACTGTCTCAAGCTCAAACACTTAAAGTTTCTTGCCGTCCCTGTTCAGACCTCACTTCCCTACTTGTTTGCAACCTTCTGCAATCTCCAGATTCAATTTCTTTTTGGCCAGTTTATTCCTCTCTAAGGCAACACCACTTTTTAGGCAATAGCTCTTCACCACCCCTTCAAGGTGTCTTGATACGCCTTTTGTTGGCAATTGTATCACCTTTCAGAGTGCTGCAGCATGAAACAGGCTTTTTCTCCCCAGTATAAGCAACCAGTATCCAGGATGACTGCCAGTCAGAGACTTGACCAGCGACATCAATACTTTCCAGTCTCTGCTGACAATACTCTTGCTTGGGTCGCCTTTGCCTTTTTCCGAGCAGCGTCGCTTTGGCAGCTGAGAGTCATTCTGTAATCAACTACTACCACTTCTTATTCTCCATCATTTGCAAGTGATTAGCTCCTAGTTTAGAGCTGAAACTTCTGTTATCAATCCCCAGGAGCATGACCCTACATTTAGTGCCACTGAATTTCAGCCCCTTTCTTCTAGCTGGGTTCCTAAGGTCAGCCAGCTTCTGTAGGTTATTTCATCATCACCACCACAGCGGCCACCGCTATAAGGAATGAGAGTTATTAAAATATTTCCTAAAACTATCTTAATGAGAACACAGAGTCCTGTAAGCCAGTGAAAGATGTGAAGTAACAGACAGCCAATTAACCACTAACATCGTTTGAGAACAATAGTTGACACAACTTCTACTAATTTTGCATAATGCGATACAGAATTGAAGACTCCAAACGACGCAGCAAGGGAAGGACAATTCCGCACCTCAGACAGGAGTGGGCAGCTGCTGACAGAAAGAAACCATTCCCCAAAATATACTACCACCACAAACGCTCAAACAACAGTTGAAAAATACTTCTGGTTTTAAAATGGAGTAAGTTTGGTAATAACAAAACCTGCACTAGAATCCAGAGCTGCTGTGAAAAGAGAACCACAGAACCGTTTGGGGTGGAAAAGCCCTTTGATCTCCTCGAGTCCCCCCGCTCCCCCAGCACTGCCAGGGCCCCACTGACCCCTGGCCCTCAGCACCACCTCCACACGGCTGGGAAACCCCTCCAGGGATGGGCACTCCACCACTGCCCTGGGCAGCCTGGACAACCCCAACAGGGAAGAAATTGTTCCTCAGGTCCAACCCAAACCTTCCCTGGCACAACTTGAAGACATTTCCTCTTGTCCCAGCATCTACTCAAGCCCAGCAGATAGCTCTAAGTTACTCTCAGAGAAAAGCAGATGCTTGAAAGCCTTACGCAGTCCTCTGCTCACCTGAGCGTGACCTTCCTACATGGAATATTTTCTACATAAAACTACTCAGCTGCCAAGATGCAAGTGACAGTCATGGTGGTTGCTACACATCTAAAGCACTTGACTTCAGCTTTAATCTGGTGTTACTGGACTTTCCTGACGTGGGTTGAGCGTAGCAGTCTTTGACAACGTTCATGTCCTGCTAGGTAAACCAGAGGGGTACATTCTTTTCTTCTCCTTGGCCTTATTTGGTCCATTTCTATAGAAAGGGGAAAAAAGTAGCTTTCAAAAGGAATTAATCTCTCCAATTATCTCAGAAAATGAAGAGCAGCATGCTGAAACAGAGCAGTCTTTGCGGGAAGCCAGATTTTATTGCAGAGCCATCGATCCCACGACTGACTATCCAAAACAGCAGATCAAATAATCTGGAGCAGCTACGCTGGGGAAGAAGAGAGTATTGCCAGCACTTGAGGCCGTCAAACCATGGAGGGTTTCTCAGCGGTGCTCAGACAGCTTTCAAGTCTCCTCCAACACAAAGATGCTTAACATAGATACCATGGAAAGAGGCCAACAGCTGCTGCGTGTTTGTGCTGTCCTGCCAACGACTGTGACTGCTGAAGCTGGCAGGCTCAGACGTTTCCTGGTGAGCTTCATCGTGTCTGGTTTGGCTTTCCTAATCGGTACCGCAGTAACAGATCCTTCCTGGAGCATATCAACGAGCGTCGGTTGCAATACCTGCACAGGGCTTATTCAAAGTGAGTATTTTTATACGTCGCTTCTTTCCCTGAAGGTAAATACCACCTTTGATAATTCCAGCACAAATACGAATCTTGGAGGACGCAACGAAAACAGTCTTTGGAGTTACTCAGCCTTTCAGGAAAGGAGCTTGTGCAAAAGCACGTCCGTGCTAGTGAAGTCAGCCGGGTATAGAGATGCCCAAAACGGTGCTGAGCAAGCTGGGTCTGCAGGGAAGAAGCAGGATGGTCATATATATCCATGCTATCCTCCCACGAGCTCAGCAAGGTTGTCTCTGCCCAGCTGCGGTGTGCCAGGCCAATGGGCTGGTCTGCTGAGGAGTGTCTCAATGGCACACTTCGCTTCCGAACATGGGAACACTCTCATACTTTTAACTGTTCTGATCAAAAAAAGCTTGTGAAACACGAGAAAAACACAGAAACGTTCTCCATCTCCCAGCCAGGGACATATTTCAGTGTGTTTAATTCCAGGCTGGTATCAGCAGGATTTCTTCCAGGAGATGCAGCTGCGGCTGATTTAAGTATCTAGTTCTGGACCGAGGCACTTGTTCAGGAGCCTTTTTGAAATCTAATTTCCAAACTACAACTCCAAAGAAAAAGCAAAATAGCAGTTGAGAGAAGCACTGAAGATTACATCTACCTGCTCCAACATTTTCCCAGTAAATGAAGACAATAAACGCAGGGACTGAAAAGTCTGAGCCAAGGATGAAGAGTAGCAGCACTGAGGAATTCATCACTGAAACTGAGAAACAGAGAAACGGAGCCACCGGTCTTTTTGGAACAGCAAAATCCCAAAAGGTACACACAGAGGAAAAGCAGCGAGAGCTGCCGACGTGCTCCGGTCAGAGGAATCTCGAGCTTTGAATCCACCTGCATCTCCCACTGACAGATGGTGGCTAACTCACCCCTCCTCTGGCCTGTGTCCCCTCCGAGTCCAGCCGTCGAATTAGTCCTCCAAATACATACGCATATATATACTCACACACGCACGCACATCAGCTGCTTTTCCCCCCTAATTAAACGTAGCACACTACGCAACCATAACAAGGCGTTGATTAATTTACTGATTTGATTTAAATGTATCTTAGCTGCGTCAATCTCCTCCCTCTAGATCTTCAGAGCAACCTTCGCCCCTTTAAATAAGGCCGGGGATATAATCATTGCCTTCTCCTTTTCGCATATGCAGATAGGACAATTATCCAGACACCCATCAGAGCGGCTTGCGGCAGCAAGGAACTCATGTTAAGCCGGTTTGCCGCGTACGCCAGCTGAATACACAAATCTGATCCAACGCGATAAACTTGCCCAAGACTACTGCAGCCCTCGCCACCACGCTCAGCAGAGCAAGAACAAGAACATCTGAGATAGCAGCAAAAAGATGTGTCCATCCTGGTCCATGCTCGCTGGCTGACGCGCCTCGTTTTGCAGCAGATGCTACGCCACAGCCCGGGTGGTGGGTTTTGAAAGACTCTCAGAAGCTTCTCACAAATGTAACGTGCGTCGTATTACTGACGCGTAGGAATGGTACAAGGATCTGGTTGTACGTGGGCAGAGACGTGCCACAAACCCACATTATTTCTCTCATCAGAACAAGAGGGGCATGAAGGAATCTGTAGAAAGCAAAACATGCTATTTTGCATTCGGAGTTTGTGGGATGGAAAAGCCACCTAGACAAGACAACGAGGTCAAATGCTTCAGAGCAGGAAAAAATTTGAAGTGGATAAGAGCAACTACATCTTCTTTACAGGCTGGTTTTACGAGTCTCGTGAACAGGATGCAGCATACAGTAGAAAGCAGCAAAGTGACACCCTGCAGGTCAGCCGACCCGTCCTAAGCTGAGGTCCGCAGGCAATCTGTGGTCCGTGAAATCCAGATGGGTCACACAGTGACCTACCTTGTCTGCAGCTACTAAAGGGATGCCATGAATAAACTGGCTGCTTTCCCACCACCTCTTTTTTTGCAACTCTGGAGCTGTCACAGGACTGCTAAATGATTGAAGACCATCGCTTTGGAAGAAAATATTGAGAAGTCCTTCCGGCAGTAAAAATAAAAATGAGATTTATGACGACCCAAGCGCTGTTTTTTCAGACAGTATCTGCCAGCCCTCACAAAGACTACAGACCCCAATATTTCCGCTCTGGGCCATATGTGCCATTCCCAGGCAAAAATAAATTTGTTAACAAGTCTGCAATAGCAGTTGGCACTTACTTCTGCCAGCCTGTACTAACATCTTGAGACTTTAATAAGAAAAAAATTAGAGAATATTTCAGGAAAGTGCAAACCCAGCAAAACATGCCTGAGACGTAGGGGAAAAAATAGTAATTCCAGGAAACATTTCAAATTCTTCTGCTAATAGACAACAGGAACGTTGGCAAAGTTTGTTGTTGTTAAGCGTAGGGATCATCCAGGGGTCCCGAACATTTGAAACATTCAGTGTGACCATCTGTCATTGACAGAGTCACTGAACAGAACGAGCAATTACTGAAGCCCTTCTCAGACATAATCTGTCAACCACATCCAGTCTGGCTGCCAAGAGAAATCAAGTTGAGGACTATGAAAGCAGATTGTCCTTATGGGAAATGGGACCAGCCGCTCCACCTGAGAAGGTGAGTGGTGGCGGGGAAGCGACCAGCATCCAAAGATCTTCTGACAGTCCCCCGGTGCTCCTCAGCCTGCGCACCACATTTTCATACGTGCTGGTGTCTCACGCTCCATCCCCTGTTCTGCACAGGGAGAGGGGATAAGCAAATCACGCAGAACCAAAAGGCCACTTTAGGGATGGCGGCAATAAGGACTCAGTCAAGAGTCACAAAAGTGTTGGCACGTCACCCAGGAGCAGCAAAGGCAGCTGGATACTCAGAAGTTTAGCACTGAACTTGTCTTTAGGACTTTTCTAGAATATGACCCGTCAGAACCACGTCCAGGTAGACGCCTCCTCTGCCTCACCTTCAGCACAGTTCCACTGACGCGCTCAGGGACATGCTGTAACTGCAGAGAACTGTCAAATCTTCTAATAAGAAGAATGAGCACTGCTGACATTCCTAACTGCTTTTAATTTTTCTCTCAGCAGCCTGAGCTGCAGCATAGCAGGCGAAAAAAAAAATCCAGTGGACTTTTAAACATCCTTTTAAAGAGCTCCTGAACCCCTAGAAAACAAAAATCCCAAACATTTCCTAATGGAAACCCATGAAGCTAAATGTACTCAAGGAGCTTTGGGCTGCAAGGAATCACTAGAGCATTTAGACTGGCCTCCTGTAGATACGAGTCCATCCAGTTTTCCTCAACAGCTTGTTTTTAACTGGATATCTAGGTAGCATCTAGAGATGATTCAGCAGCCAGAGACAGAGAACGTGTCTCTCCTCTTAGTACTTTGTTGTAGTGCTACGTCAGCTCACGTTTGAGCATCTAGTTTGAATAAATCTCACTTTAGCTTCGAGGCACTGTTTTTTTCTTACACCTTTGTGCACCAAAGAAAGAAGCAGTCCTTCAGTGTTTGGTGTTTTCTCCCTTTGAAGGTACTTCATCTTCCTTTCATTTTTTTTTTCCCTGGGGACAGCAAAGAGACTGTATTTTGTGTGTTCTTTAACTGTAATTAGCTCTCCTCTGTAGCTGCCCAATTGTTCACCGTTATCTAAAGAGCGCAGGGAGCAGTCTAGGCGTAGGATCCATATGACCGCTTCAGTCTTCAGAGCTGCTGCTTCCAGGAAAGAGTGGTTTACCTCCAGTCCTCCCACATGTAAAATTGTTATTGGTTGCACAATGTCAGAACAGACAAAACACTTCACGAAGGAGCCAGATCATTCTGTGTAATGGTTTTGCCATTTCTCACCTCTGCAGGTCTTAATGACCACAGCAAGTTTTTATCAGTAGTTACATTACACTTTACAAGGACGTAGAAGTTAAGTAGAAAATTGCCTAAGTACATTTATTAATCCCTGGGTAGTTACGCAGAAGTTCTGATTCCCCAGGAAGCCAGGCTAAAACTCTTAATCAGAGAACCTAGAGGTTACGCTAGTGCAACCCACCCACCTGCCCAGGAAAGCTTTCCAGTCAGAGCACCCCAATCTATCTTAAAATGTTGACCCTATGTTGAGCAGGGTGCAGGACCAAAGACCTCTAGAAGTCCTCCCCTCCAACCTAAATAACTCTTAGAGAAAGGCTGAGCACACTCCTAAGACCAGCCAGACTGAATCAATAGAACAAGAGGTCCATGTGGAACCCAGGATGCTGCCCAGCAGCAATCAAATGCGATGCAGTAACACTAGAAAAGAACATGCTAGATGGGTGCAGGGTGGGGATTACTCCACTCTACGAACCATGAGCAGGACCTAACGGATATCGAGCTTTCTCTGAAGCTCTGTGCTGGCAAAGTTACTGGACTGGCCATCTAGTAACTCCAGCTAATAAATTACTATAACACGAGGCATAAAATACACACCGTGATCAACAGATCCTGCACCAATCCCCAATAAGAACTTGCCAAAGATCTATGTCCTCATTAATTATTTGGTGTAACAATGCATCTTGCTCTGAAGACACTACCAGCACTGCTGTGAAGGGCCAGAAGAGGTGCCGTGAGAAGCTGATGTTACTGTGAAGTCTCTGAAATGAAGACTTGGGGAACACAGGAAACAAAACTGAAGTAATTCAAAATTTCTTACAACATACATTCAAAACAAATTTCTTAAAAAACACATTTAAGGGACCTAATAGCTGTAATAGAAGCATACGGTGATAAAGAAAACCACCAAGGTGGAGAAAGTGGAGAACGGTGACATGACTGTGCAGTGGTTAACGAACTACAGGAGAAAAAATACTTACTTATCTGAAAGGAGAACTTCTGGACTGCAGAAAGGTTACTGAGCAAAATCCTTACGGACCAGTTAAGGAGATGGTCCTACTTAATCTTTAATCACAACTGCACGGAAGTTCATGTGCAAAAACCAGATGCTGATGAAACCAGAGATGGAACTTCTTACCAACACACAGAATAATGGGATACTTTGCCCACTGGAGGAGTGGAATATCATTCGACACAGTGTATTTCGGTGCACCCAGGTACTAATAATTTTTGTAATTAGGTAAAGACTGCACAGCTTGAAATTTTAGAAGACAAATTCAAGTATACTCATCAATCACAGATAGACCTGGGGCCACCCAGAGGATGCAGCCATAAAGGCACACGTGATCAGCAGGTCTCCTATTTCCAGTAAGATTAGGAGGGGAATACTGCGAGTATTTAAGGAACTGGCGAGACACCATCTGGAATGCCAATTTGAAACGGGAAGAAACCAGAGCAGAGAAAGAAAGGCTGTTCAGATGCCAGGAGGATGATCTTATAAGAAAAGATTGAGAGTTGGGTTAATTAAATAAAAGGACCAGGGAAGTAAACACAAGGGAAGAGAAGAAATTCTACAGAGACAGTCCTAAAACATGAAATGTAATTTGACCATTATAAAATCCAGTTGGAATATCAAAGTAACATCTATAAATGTCAAAGCAGTGAAGTTCTGGACTGTTTCTCAGGAGGAGGACAAAGAAAAAACAACTCTTGACGAATGTGTTCCTCTACTAGTGTTGTCCATTGACTGCAGGGACTGGAGGAGGACTGGATAACTCAAGAGCCTCTCCTGTGGTCCTGTATTTAGAGGTGATTAATGGAAATACTGAAGAGTCTCTATTCAACCCCATCCCTGCAGAACTTTGTTACACCTCTCCAAGATAATATTCTTTGCCAACTGTTATGACAGGTCAGCTACAAATATCAGCTACCAAACTATTGTCAGGAGCGATAATGTTTGTTAATTTAGTCATTAAAACCTGTAGCATCAATATCTAGGAGTCTAGAAGCCGATCAGAACATTAGTCACTGCACAATGACAAAACCAGGCGTGATTCCCCTGGAGTTTACAGAGGAAATATAATTTAAGGCGAGAACAGATGGACGCAGAGTAGAAAGGATGAACGTGGTAACTCTCAACTGCTTAGCGTGGTAGGTGGGGGTCTCAGAACAACACACATCTAGCAACTTCCAATGACTTCTCTTGTGGCACCTGATACATCTTCTAAATTGGCTCATTTATTACAGAATTGACTTTAAAACAACTTTCAAACTCTTTTTTTTTTTCTCCCCGAAGAGAATTGCATTTTCTCACTGCTAATCTGCCTTATGGAACTTGGATTTTAACTGAAAACTGCAGCAGTAAATTGGCATCCCCCACTGAGAGAGATAAGAGCTTCAGTCACTGAATAAAGATGCTGAAACAGTGACAGGTATTTCTGAAAGCTCTTTTGAAAATTCCTCTATAAACAGTATTTATTTGGCTAAAATACCTGATCAGCACAGCACTTCTGTAACACGAGTGTTTGCAAAGTGCTTTAGCTCTTTAGATAAAAGGTGCTACAGAACTATTAGTATCACCTGGAGAATTAGTTTCCACATACATGGCAAAGGCATTTGTCCCCAGCGAGACCTAATTTCATGGCATTTGGGCTTATTTTGAAACCTTTATTCTCGAGTTATCCAGGAACACACGGCACGTCTGAAAAACGCATTAGGAGCAGGTCTCCAAAGCAACAGAAAACCTTTGCAATGGAAAAGCCATTAAGCACATTTGTACGGACCTGTTGACAAGGAGACTAAGAGCTGACGAGAAGAAAGCGCTGCACAGGTACACAAATAATCTCCTCTCCGCGGTGCGCAATCATCCGCCCCGTCTTTGTTGCCAGGTATTTACAGCCGGGCTCATTCTGCAAAGCAGCTGCCGCCGGATTGTGTTTCTCTGTGGCAGAGGCTCAGCATTGCAACTGCGAAAGAGTTAACAAGTCTTCACCAAATAATATCTCTGCAGGTGTCAACTCCTTGGAAGCAGATAGGTCCAAAGGGCAGACACATCCTTATAATGAGAGAAAGATTAAGAGGGGGAGAGAAAAGGAGCCAGCGTGAGGCATAAGAAGCGCTTTGATGAATGATACAGCCTGGCATTAATGAGATCGGGTAATTTTAGAGCTCCCGAAAGCTCTGGTCGTTAGGACTAGGAGGATCATCGTTTTATTCAGCTGGAACAGAGAAAAGTTTAGGACAAAAGCTGGCTCATCAAGAAACCGGCCTCCTCCTTTGAGTTATTGCAGTTGTGATGTGCAGCATCTCCCACCCCTGCCAGTACCCGGCATTTGTTTAGCCGCTCTTCTCAAAACACACTGGCTGCTGTGACCGCTGCCCTCGACGGACCAGGTACACGGTGCCTAAGCACTGCCCAAGCACCTTCTGCCTCTCCTACGCAGAAAACAAAGAAAAACCATGTCAAAATCTTCCCCGGCTGGAGAACGGTCTCTCTCGGGACGTTCCCCACCAGTCAAACTCCGCAGCGGTTACGGCAGCGAGTTTGTCTCCTCTTCAAAATTCTGACTCCTGAACCACTTCAAGGTCCAAGGGGCAAGAGCTCAACATCAGGGGTTTTCCTCTCCCAAATCTTGGTCCAGTTTCATTTGCAGTTCCGTAGCTCAGGCCGGTACAACCTGTGCTGTAAACCACAGCACACAAGTCGTTCAAATCCACGTAAAAATGAAATTAAAGGTTGGGGAGAGTTGTCACAATGATTTTTGCTGGTTTTTCAGCAGCAAAACCAAGATCCATGGTTAGGAAGTGATTTGTACGATAAACCACCTCCAAGTACTCTGATGTGGTTTTAGGTTCTCAAATCCCTGCTGCGGCTGGGAAAACCGCGCAGCCTCCCGACTTAGACCTAACGGCCAGAAAGGTTGGATTTGTGAAGACACAGAGGATAACAATGGACATCGACACACACGAGAAGATCAAAGTCCAGCCCCCAGACTGTACCACGGTGCCACAGGGTGGAGCAGAGCCCCAGGACATCATTGGCGCATCCTTTGAATGTCCATTACAGGCACTTAGGACAATTCTCACCCACAAAAATTCATTTATTTCTTGTCTTTCTTCAGCCATGACACTATAAAACAAATCTGTTCAATCCATTTGTCAGCCACTATCTTCTATTTCCAGCCCATTTTTATTCTCTCTCCACCCAGGAAAGCCTTGAGCCGATGCTCTGCATGCTGGAGCAGCTCACGCGTGCGCCGCCCTCGCATGTAGTCACAGAAGTGACACTATAACACTTCATACTAAACCAAAGAAATCATAAAAATAATTTTTAAAAGCCCTCTACCAAACCTTGATGCTTTTTCCTGCCCTCGCTGGCTTCAAACAGAAGATTCACTCTGAATGATCCTCCTTTTTACGAATTCAAATCATTTTGAACCAATCTGGGTGTTTTGATTGACATGAAGCCTTCTGAGATGGCTTTGCTCCCTCACTAGCACCATCCCTCATAAATATTTATACACAATTCTCAGTTTTTAATGAATTCCAAATATTCATGCTTATTTTAGTTGAAGCTTCCCCGTATCTTTAAAACTAATTTTAACTGATTTTTTGCTTAACGTGTTTGTTTTGCCCCAGCACACGGATAATGACGTTCACCACGGAGGAACAACACTGAATAACAGGAGCCCTCCACAGTTCCAGCCATCTACCGTGGATCTGCTCCTACACACACACATACTGGGCAGCAAGGAAAATCCAGTATTTTAAAAGATGTAACACAAAATCCAGCAAGAGCAAACGCTACCAAAAATAAACCAGTTAAAGCCTTCCTTGAATAACGTGAAGCCAACTCACTTTTATGATGATTTGCTAAATATAAACCTCATTCTTACTGATATTTTACCTTCTTTCCCCAAACTCTCCTCCTCCTTCTGATGTTGGGGGCATTCATAGGTGGTGCTTGAAAAACATCTGTACACATTAAAGCATCACTCACAGCCTCTCTTCTCCACGCTGTTCTTCGGCATCCTTTTTATTCCCTTGACTTCATCCCACAGTCACCCCTCTCTTCCCTTTCCAACTCCTTGCCCAGCCGGTGCCCCACCACTGACTGCTTTCACAACAGCCGTTTCACATGGACTTTTCCTCTATTTTCCCCTTAACAGAAATGCAAGGCTCATAAAGAGGCCAAAAATTAATCAAGTCTCAACTTCTTCCGTGTTCCCTCTCCCTCTTTTTTTTAATTTCTTTTGTTTTCATGCAACTGGTCTGGCAAAACCAACATACTACGGAAAAAAGCAGTTCAAATTCTTTTGAAAGATATGGGGAAGCTTCAAAGATGTAAATACCTGCCAGACCACTCTGGCCTCCTAATTAGATGCTACACCAGCCGCTCTCCTACCAGCACCGGCTGCAACTAACCCAAAGGCCCCCAAATTAAGCGTGAACCTCCATCATATGGGGGAGTTTCTCAGGAGATCACAGTAACCAGCAACCACGGTGACCCAGCTGCTGGAGGGGTCACTTCTGTCCCACCTCAGTCAACACCTACCGTTTAGACCAGTGGTCTTCCAGCGCGTTGGTCTTGCTAATCCGACGCCTTCACACCGCTTCCTCCACTAAAGCAGCGCCAACTTCCCCTCCAGTTAGGTTTATCTACTCCAGCCTGTATCATCACCCGCCGGTTCCGAAGAAAGAGCACCAGCTGTTCTCCATCCCTCCCACAAACAGCTTAATCCTTCCTGGCAGAAGAACAAGCTGCTAGTAAAACTGGTCATTAACGAGTTAGAGCTGGAAAGGAGAGAACAGCTTCCCCCGTGGCGAGCAGCGAGGATCCACGTGACCCTTCCCATTGAACGGGGAGGTCACACAGCCCGGCCAACCGCTGCCGCCGAGTTTGGCAAGTTGACGAGCGCAATCAAAAGATTTCGCCGCCTAAGAAACGCGCGGGAGCTCGTTTCGGCAACCCGGGCAGCCCTCCGTCAAACTCCTGTGACCTGAACTGGAAACATCAACCTCTAGGATAGGAGCCAGCGAACAGTATTTTATAAGATAATACATCCTGCTCTGTCACGCAGTTATATTCCAACCCCACAAAAGTTTCTTTTCATTTTGTAATGTTTCGGCAGAACAATGCCATGCACTTTGCCGGATGTTCCATCCAAGGTTATTAAGGTTTTTTAGGCACTTTTTAATATTATTAGTAAATAAGATATTTGCCTTCTCTCTGCACAGCTCTTCCCCTGGCTTCTTCTCTCCACCCATCCTCTCTAAAAACATTATTTCTCATAATTATAGGTGGTTCTTGCTGAATTTTCTAATTGAGGTTGTGCAAAATCTAGGACAGATCATGTGATTATAACCATGTTAATACACGTTCCTGTATCTGGCTCATTTCTAACATAAAGTGCATCGTTAGCTTGAAAAAATAAAACCAAGCAAAAAGTTATTTACATCCGCAGAGTCTTCTTTAATGTTCTAAGTTCAACAAACAGTAAAAACCCACAGTTAGTTAATTAGTAGCTTGCAGAAATGGCCAGTGGCTGTGGGTAGAAAATATTAATAACTAAAAAAAAAAACAATTTAGGCCATTTGGTGGGTTTTGTACTTTGAAATCATGAATCTTCATCAGGTCAATTTAAGGCTGTAGTTGCACCTTGTACCATCCAGTTGGCATCTAGTCCTCTTCTCCGCCAACAGCCAATAACGAAGCCATAAGAAAACAACAACCAAACTCATTCTTTATTTTATTTCTAAGGGATTATGAGGAGAGAAGTAGTACTAAACCCCCACTGTTATAGAAAAGCTGCTGCTAAAGAAAATCCAGCTGAAAAGCGTTCGTCCTTTCCCTTCTCTCTATTCAGAGCCACCCTCCACTATACAAACCATCCAACACTGCCTCTTAACTCATTCAAAAAAGACTGAAAAGAATCTAAAAATGGGAAAACCCACAATGTAAAGCAAACAAATCCAATAAACCAAGTTCCCAAAGACCCTTCACAGCCGGGCTCTGTCCCCACAAGCAGCTGGAAGCCATTGATGCTCAAGGCAGAAAGAGGTGCTTACAAAAGGATGCTCTGCCAGAGAGGGACACTTCTCTTCAGGGCTCTTGGAAGAGGATGGGTGTGCGTTATTATGTACTTTTTAACGTGCAAAAAAAAAAAAAAAACGAACAAAGAACAAAGGACGCCAGGAAATCATAGGGAAAAGGAAATGAGACACTAAGGAAAAAAATCCCCCCAAGTGCTGATGGGAGCCAGCTGCAGGCCACTTCAACTCGACAGTGTACAGATGTTCACAGGAGAACACTCGTTCACAATCTCACTAAACTGAGCCACTTTCTTAAAAACTCTTGGGATCTGGTACACAGAGCTTGTCTTCAGAGCTCTCCAAGTTTATAGCCCCTTTTACGCTAATGCCTGCCAGCAAAACACTCCCTGGAAGAGCGGAGCTCGAAGTTCACGTTTAACCCTTCCCTGCTGGCACCCCTGTGACTCCCCTTCCACTGCTGCAGGTCAGTGCTTTGAGAAGGTCACCTGAAACTCCAGAAATCCTTCCTTTTCCCTTCACATCAGCCTCAACCATCCTCTCTCTCCCAGCAGAACAACACACCTCGCTAATCATTCTTCCTATTATTAAATTTAATTAGGAAGGTGTTTGGTTAGGCCACAGGGGACCAGCAAGCAAAAAAAAAGAGAAGAAAAGAGGAGGGATGAGTCAAGGAATTAAAGTTAAAAATCTCTATTAAGAGCCATAATAATTAATAATGGCACACTAAGCCTTTATTTTTTCCCTGGACTCCTTAAGCGCTTAGAGCAGTGCGAGAAGGGGGATGCAGCATAACTCGCACTATCTGAACTACTCCGTATAAATACAGCTGTTGTTTTCCAGGATTTCTCCCGCTTTAACTGATTCACACAGGATTATCTCAGTTTAACCCAAGACTTGGGTTTAATGCTTTTTTCCTCTCAAGACTCTTTTACAGAAATGCCAGAAGTGAGACCAACATTTTCGCTCATGTAAGAAGGAGCCATCATTAACAAATGTGGAGCCTTTTCTGTAATTTCTAAGAATTAACTTAATAAGCAAGGTCTTATAAGTCGTCAGCACTATCACTTCTCTTCCACAGATAAGCAAATTATGGCTGAGGGTACCGCGTGGTTTCTCTCAAAGGACAGTCAGACAGGGCAGATGCGAAAGGTCAGCGACTGCCAACCCCACGTGCATTCCAGCAGACAACATCAGGACGTAAATACCAAAGGGGTCTACGTTCAACTCGCTTTAAATCACGCTGTCCAATGAGGGGTGTCAAGTCAAAGCTGATGCTCCTTAGAATATTCCCTGTGCTGCAGCTTTTGGTTGGCTACATAAAACTTCAGGTAAAGCTTTTTGCCGCTCTTATAAGTTCATGTAACACTTGTAAAAGACTCCTCCTCCTCCAGTCTGGACAAACCTTGGAGCAGCGATCGGCTGATGCAGCACTCCACCGACGCTCTCTCCTTGGAGGAAACAGCATGGTAATTCCTGCAAGACTTCTTATTGATTGCAACGGAGGAGATGAGCTACATACCTACACCCAGAGACAACGCGGAGGTGGAAGAACCCCAGGAGGACCAAGGTCATGCCTAAACTGTATTAAACAAGAACCCATTACTCACATTTATGCAGCCAGCAAGACATAAAATCTAGTTTAATGCCTCTCACCAGAGTTAACCTCAGTACCACACTGTGCTAATTCACACAGCTTCTGTCCTGCCCATGCACCACGTCCAGCTCTGCTCAAAGCAAAAAGACAATCTCCCAATTGTCTACCAAATACTTCACTGATGTACACATAAGGGTACAGCAGGGGTGCTCAACTCCCCAGAACAGAATCACAGAAGCACTGAGGTCGAAAAAGCTCTTTCAGCTCCTCGAGTCCCCCCATTGCCCCAGCACTGCCAGGTCCCCACTGACCCCTGGCCCTCAGCACCACCTCCACACGGCTGGGAAACCCCTCCAGGGATGGGCACTCCACCACTGCCCTAGGCAGCCTGTCCCAAGGTGCCCCTGTCCTTTGAAGGACACCAGTGTGCTGTGCAGCCTCAGCAACCTTAGGGATGCTCATGTTAAGGCTCTTGAGATCAAGGTATCTGACTGTCAAGACACGAGAGCTAATTTTTATGTGCTAGTGAGAAATCACTGACCTGGGGTGGGAGAACGGAGCATGTCAGGGACTCAATTCTGACTTGAGAAAAATAAGTTCTACCATTTTCAGACACAACACTTTGCTTGCTTTGAGTACAGTGGAGGATGTTGAACATACAAAAAGTCAAGCCCAAAACCCCTAATAAAGTAACTAGGTGCTACTTCGAATTCCTGTTCCAAAACCCAACACGTAGAGAAACAGATGTGTTTCCTTTGGCCCTTCAGCTTCCCAGACTGCCATGTCCATAAATCCAGAACATTTGCCCAGGAGACACCACCAAACACAGGTGGTTGGAAGCTTGGTATCTCATCCCTGGCCAGTGGCTTCTGCTGACCAGAGCAGCCAAGTTGTACCAGTTTCTCCCTTGATGTTTTTGTCCTCTGCTGTTGCTGATATTCACTCCCCATCCCAGGACGGTCTTTGTATCTTCTGCTTCTTTCAGATCTGGCTGATATTAATCACGTTAGTGGGGAGGGACAGACAGAACAATCATAAAGGACTCATTTCCTTTAGGATAGGACTCATTTCCTAGAAAATCAAGCTAAAACCATAATATAGCTGCTATCAACTGAATTTTAAATCTACATCCCTCTCTTGGTAAGATAACATTCACCCTGCTCGCTCCTAAAAAGACAGGGTTATTTTTTCCCAAATCAAGAGGATATTGAAGAAATTATCACTGATATAGTGAAATACGTGAAAGCACAGCTACGATCAAGATATCAATTTTACCTCCTATCAGTCATCTCTCCTGTACCAGAAAATCATCACTTCAGCAGCAGAGGGATGAGCATTTCGGGGAGAGCAGACAGTAAACTACGTAGTTACGAAACAAGAGCATTCGACAATACAAAACAATAAAGGAACAACCTCAGTTCCCACTACAAAGGAGCACTTCTTCCCTGCACGAGAGATTTCAGACGCATCACTTAATGCTCTTCTGGATATTCAGTCTGCAGAGACGGGGATTATTTGGAAAACAGAGTCAAGGAGAAAAGGAAACAAATCACACGTGCCACAATCTGCATTGCTGGGGGAACGGTTTCCCTTAAACTACTCCTTAATTTCATAAATATTGAAGAAGTGCAAAATTCAGCATCAATATGAAACATTGAGAGTGGTAGAAATTTCCTCATTTACGCCATGTAAAACTTCATTAAACTTGCACAGCTTTATATCACAGAGGTAAAAGGGTGTTTTTCTCTCCTCTTTCCAGAGCCCCACCAAGCGTATGAGCCAAAGCTCCACTGCACAACACGGAAAACACGGACACTAACAATGCCAATGGTTTTACTTACCTCCTCCTAAACCCTCAGCGACTTAAAATTCACGTCAAATACGTAAGTGACCCACAAAAATCTCAGTAGACCTTCCCAACTGTTCTATGGCAAGAGGAGGATGAGGGGGAGACACCATTGGACATCTCTGCTGATGACTAAGGCTCATAAAATGATGAAAATCCATTGAACTTACCTCAGGGTAACAGCGTCCTGTCGGTAAGTCAAGTCTCCCAGCTGCTTCAAGTTTTAACTCACTTTGCTTTTGTTTCCTCCATTTTTTCTTTCCTCCACATTACTGACAGAATCATTTTGGTCAGAAAAGACCCACGCCTGGGCTTAACAATCCCAACGGGGAAGAAATTGCTCCTCAGGGACAACCTCAACCTCCCCTGTCACAACTTGAGGCCGGTTCCTCTCATCCTGGAGCTTGTTCCTGGGGAGAAGAGACCGACCAACCCCTCCCTCACTCCACCCTCCTGTCAGGGAGTTGTCAGAGCCAGAAGGTCTCCCCTGAGCCTCCTTTGCTCCAGGCTCAACCCCACCAGGTCCCTCAGCCGCTCCTCAGCACATTGTGCTCCAGACCCTGCTCCAGCTCCGTTGCCGTTCTCTGGACACGCTCCAGCCCCTCCATGTCCTTCTGGCAGCGAGGGGCCAGAACTGGACACAGTATTCCAGATGCAGCCTTCCCAGTGTCCAGTACAGGGGACAATCACTTCCCTAGTCCTGCTGGCCACACCAGTGCTGGTACAAGCCAGGATGCCACTGGCCTTCTTGGCCACCTGGGCACACTGCTGGCTCCTCTTCAGCTGGCTGTTGACCAACATCCCCATGTCCTTTTCTGCGGGCAGTTTCCAGCCGTTCTTCCCCCAGCCTGGAGCATTGCAGGGGGTTGTTGTGGCCTATAGGGCAGGACTTAGCACTTGGCCTTGGTGAACCTCACACCACTGGCCTCAGCCCATCAATCCAGTTTGTCCAGACCCCGCTGTGGTGTGTCCCCACCTTCAAACTGATCAACACTCCCACCCAACTTGGTGTCATCTGCAAACTTACGTTGAAGTAAAGCTCAAATTCCACAAATGAGACCTCAGCGGGGCTCTTAAAGATGCATGAAGCTAAAGACCATGGCTCTGCCTCATCAAGCTCATAACCTTGCTTTAATTATGAAATGCCCCAATAAATAACACAAAGCTATGGGAAAATGCGCTGATCTCACACAACGTAGAGCGACCTGTGCAGACTGTGGACAGGTTCTGCACATGCTGCCTCGTCAATGATTTTGCAGGAGTTTCCTTCCCACCAGGTCTTGGGTGAATCTCCCCTGCTCCCGAAGAGCACACCAAGAGTGCGCCCATGCGGGGTACACGGGGAGCTGAAGGACATCAACTGGGTTGTGTGAAGTCTGTATGTTTGATGACATTGAATTGAAAATGGAATAATCTTTTCATGTATAAAAGAGCTTTAGACTCCTGTAGCAAGAGCCTGTCTTCATTTCTGTAACCCACACTTGTGAGTCTACACTAAATTTAAATGTCTCAAAGAATTTCTTAAATATGTCACATTACAAGAGCACCATTAAGACTAATGTGGGAAAAAATTAATATAGACCAGAGCAGTTTTTTTTTCCTGCAAGCTGTTTAAATTACTTGCTATAAACATGAAGAATGGCAAAAAAAAAAAAAAAGAGACTTTCTAAATGATTTCCATGTTAGCACTCACAGGCCTCGATTCCACCACAATTAGGCATACGGACATGTGATTAGTCAAAATTACTTTCATACATTTAGTGACATTTTTACAGTATGTGGACATATGGCAATATTAAGAGATGAAAATCTGTCAATATTTTTAATACAAACTCGAGTCTGAGGAGGAAGAAAAACCCTTGAAGGTTTCGATTACCACATCCAGCTAATACTGAACACTAGGAATCATCAGCCCTTTGGAAACCCAGCCCCATCTTCTTCAGCCTCCATCTATCATATTCCTCTTTAAGGGCACTTTTAAGCTCAAAATCAACGTAGTCAGGATTTCCTCAGGATGCCAGTTTAATGTGATACCTCCAGATAAAAGCTGAGACTGTTTTACCGGTGTAGCTTCCTCCCATCACGTATCACTACCTTTCTTCCCCGGTGTAACGTCAACACCCAAACAGAATGGTGGCTGTTTGTAGAACATCTATTTTTAAATTGTTGCTAAAAACACACACGGTAAAAGCGAGCTCAGGGTGTCACCACACCACGCGTAGAGAAACGCCCTCCTGGACGACGGCTCCTAAGGAAAACGCGGCGGCAGCAGCTGCGCAATACAGAACACGTCCTCCTCTTTAGGAACGGGGTGCGGGAGTGGGAGAGCGCTCCTTTGGATGAGAGAAGAATTAGCTCCAGACACGTATGGAAATTCCATTTAGGATAAGAATCAGTGACAGGAAACAGCCGGGAGGGACTATTTGTACTGAAATACAAGCCATTAACTTGAGCCAAGCTAACAGCAAATGACTGCACTGGCAACTGCCGGCTGCAGATAATTAGTTTAGAACCTATTTGAACATGAATATTTTATCGTGCAGCACAAAACTCGTTACGGAGAAGAATTAGAGAGCCAAGATGTCTGGAAGCAGTGGAGAGGTGATCTGTCAGGTCCGTGTAAAAAGCCTTCCTGGAGAAGTTTAGTGATTCAGCGAGGCCGGGTTTCATTAGAGCCACAGCAGTCCATTAAGAGCGTGTCTGGTGGCGAGCTCAGGAGTGCGGGTAACCGCCTGTATTTAATGGCTTACTGGTGCTGCTGTGCGCACAGAGCAGCGTTTACAGCATCACCCCAGTCAGTACCTTCCTCGGAGACACGGTGCTCGTTTTCATCACGAGCAGCTAAAACAGGCGGCAAATTCTTACTGGGAAATTTAACGATTTGCTCCTTTTCTGCAGTGGAGCTACACGTCCCAGTAAAGCTGGGCTGGTGCACTAAAACCTGTCCTCTAGCCGCGCTACACGAACTGCTGGGCCAGGGGAACATTACAAAGGTGGCTCAGATATGTATTTGGTACACTAGCTGGAAAGAAAACCAAAAAAAAAAAAGTTAATTTCATGGGACTTGTCTTTTTTTCCCAGCAGACAGAAAATCAAATACAGATCCCCAAGTCCTGGCGTACGCTCAGTTGTAAAGAACGTTTCGTATTTTGGGTCTGTAACTGAAACTGCTCTTCTAGCTGGAGCCAACCAGAAAAGCTGGAGCTTCTCAATAAAATAAGAGGTAAAAATGTAAATGCACACGTTTGAATTTTTCCATTCCACACACAGCTACTCGGGAAGAAAAGCCCTTGCAAAATAATTGTGTAGACACAGCAAAAGCAAATCTCTTCTGATTTGTCCTGAAGTCGTTACCTATTACGCTCAACTCCTTGAGCTGCCTTCATCATTTAGAGCCTGAACCCCATCCAATATACATTAAAAACCGCCTCAGCCAGACGCGTATCTGCCGCACACAGTTAGCGTCTGCTGCGTGATTTGAACAGCAGCCGCGAGCGGGGCTGGAAAGCAGAAACCAGAACTTCAGATCTCCGGCACGTCTTCCCTTGGGTTATAAAACATTGCAGACTTCTCTGTCATTGCAATCCGGACACCCGAACAAAGCCTAAGAAATCTAATACGGTGCCATAAACTACAGAGTACTGCAAAATCACGCATGATGTTACCTACGAAAATAAAAATGTTAAGAATGAGATATGGGATATGTGTATAAAAATAATCCCGACTAAGAGAGGAACCAGATCACACCACAACGCTCAACACCTCGTGCCAGTGGAACACCCGCAGCACTGGTGTAACAGCACTGGAGAAGCTAGTGAAGGGTTTAGAGAACCTATCTTATGAGGAGCAGATGAGGAAACTGAGATTGTTTAGTCTGCAGAAGAGGAGGCTCAGGGGAGACCTTCTGGCTCTCCACAACTCCCTGACAGGAGGGTGGAGTGAGGGCGGGGGGTCAGTCTCTTCTCCCATGTGACAAGTGACAGGACAAGAGGAAATGGCCTTCAGTTGTGCCAGGGGAGATCTAGGTTAGATATCAGGAAGAACTTCTTTACCGAGAGGGTTGTGAAGCCTTGCAACAGGCTGCCCAGGGAGGTGGTGGAGTCCCCATCCCTGGAGGGGTTTAACAGCCGTGTGGAGGTGGTGCTGAGGGACATGGTTTAGGGACCCTGGCAGTACAGGGGGAACGGTTGGACTCGATGATCTCAAAGGTCTCTTCCAACGAGATGATTCTGTGATCCCACTAGTGGTAGCAAACAACATGTATTTGGCAGAAACTGGGCTTTGTTTGACCTCTGCTTGTTTCAAAGACTTTCCAGATCAAGCTTCTTTTGGGTCCAAGGATAAGGACTTGGGTGGGCTCTTGTTCTAGTTGAGGTGACCTGTCCATCCCTGGTTCCACAGAGGAAAACCCATTTAGACAAGAAACAGAACACAGCTGGAGAAGAACTGGAATCCAAAAACCTGAGGTTTAGTGCTACTTATCTCAGCAGCAAATGATATAAATGCATCTCAACCATATTGACCCAGGACAGCTATTGATAGAACATGCTTAGCTCCATTTTCCTTTAGATATCACACTTCATTGAACAAAAATAGTTTCTCACTGCTTCTGCATTTAAGCTGACTCACGAAATAAATAACCTCCACTGCAGAACGACATGAAATAAAAAATTTAAAAGATAACAGAAAAGAGGCACCACAAGAGACTGTGGGTGATCACTAGAAGAGATTTTTAGTTGCCAGGGTCAGCAGTTGTGATGATGAAGATGAAGGAACTCTCCTAGAGAAAAAACAAAGCAAAGATCCTGCTATTCAGAAGATCTGTCTCTTTCTCTGGAGCACCTAAACATGTTGCTGGATCTAGCAATTAGGGTGTAAATGCAAGGTTTTGCACCCACAGGCTCTTTATTTCATGGCCCATATCCTTTGTCTACAAGTGTGATGCAAAGAAGACGGCATCATGCCATAGTGGCAGGACATTCTACCAAGATTCATCGGATTCAGTCACATCAAACTCTTATCAGTGTGGAATATACAATTCCCGCACAGAGTAGAAGACACTGGGGAGACACGGGAATTACAGCTGGTTGATGCAGCGGTTTACATCTGTCTTGCCAAATGGGGAATGTTGTTCTTGGCTCCAGGAGACCTCAACTCCATGGATCAAGGAAAGTCCCTATCCAAAAATCTCTACCAGAATGTCAACCAAAGCTTTATAGTTCTCAGAGCTGTCTCTGTGAGAACTTGTACAAGTCCTGTGCCCTACTATACAGAGCCTTAGAATCACTCAAAACAGTCACCATCACCCAACTGTACAGGCATTTTAGAGGAACTAATGAAATTCTTTCTGGAAAGGTAAATATGGCAAGAGCACCTAAAGCCACTTCAAATCCTTTCCATCAAGGCAGCACATTGCTTATCCCTAAGGTATGTGTCAAACCACAAGCAATTTTGGGCAGGATCTAACACCCCACGAGTAGATGCATAGCTAAAATGCTGAGTGACGAACATGGAAGGATTTTTGCAAAGCTGGACGGTACCATTATCATCAGCTATCAATGGAAGAATTTAAAAAGACAGTTCTAAACCCACAGAACAGTTATGCCATCCCCGTACCCCCACAAGAACAACCTATATGCATGAGAAAAGTAACCGACGGAAAGCAGCAGGAGACAGAGCAGTATGTTGGTAAGAGAATAAAAGATTGAAGAGACATCTACATGTCTTCCTATCTAGAGCAGAGCTGTGAGCACAAGAAAACATAGTTGACTGAAGGAAAAGATACAAGTTTGGGCTACTGTGATTCTGGCCTTTAAAGATATGGGGTCACACGAACCAAAACTACGCACTGCACATCTGGTTTTCACACGAGCAGACAGCCTGTGTGTAAGCTAGCTCCACACCCAGCAGTGAGGAAGGTCCCATCCTAGAAGGAATCCATCCTACAGGCGTTGTGGAACAACATTTTATTTAACTACAGATGGAGGGTTGGCCCAAACTGTTCAAAAGACGCGATGAACCAGCACCAGCCTCGTGTATTTGCTTACTGACATCTGGAGAGGCACGTACCAGCACGGTGTTTTAACACTACTCCCGCTTTACACAATGTTCTGCTGGTAAGAACTGACGTTTCAGCAAGGCGCTCCTTAGCAGAACAGACTTACACACAGTCATCCATAGGACGTATTTTCCTTGCTTTTTCATCATTCAAAACAGCAAATGTTATTCGTTATTTCTGAGCCGTGAAGACCCGTTTACACCAGTTAGCAGTGTGACGTTTAAAGGCATCCAACCTGCTTTCATTCTGTCTTCTCACAGAAGCTGAATCAAAACAGAAATTATTTTCTGTTTTTGGAGACAAGAAAGCGTATGGAGCCCACCTCACCCCCACTAATGAGGTGCTGGAAACTCTTGTTCCTGCATTACTGACATGCTCATTAAATCCATTTGTTTCTTTTTTTTTCTTCTTCTAGTAATTACTGTAACAACAGCAAGTCACATAAAACTTCAGTCTTTACTGCTGCAATCTTATTTCACTGCTGCACTTATTTCGCTTTATCTCTTGGGCAAATACAGTGACTGAAAAGCAACTTGACTACAGGTGGTAGAAAAGCAGACCGAGTCACCATATGGAGATCCATATGCTTTGGCACTGCATCAGCGTGTGACAGAACACTGGGATACGATCGCAGAACCACCGAGGGACGCCGCGTCACTTCTTTCTCCAACTGACCTCAAGCATTTCCATTTGAATCCCATGCTACAGAAGGCATTCGAACTCCGGTACGGGACGTCAAGCACAGAGGAGCCACGTTTTCCTCAAAGCTGGGCTGGGAGCGGCAGAGCCAGACCACGGAGGATTTTAATATGCTGCTAGCAGTAAGCACTGACACAGCCCCTTGGCAACACCACCACACAGCTCCCAAACGCCGGGCTTGCTGCTCTGAACAGCCACTGCAAAGTCACCACAACGCAGGAAACTTTGCAAGCTCCCACCTCACTCTTACGTATCAGCGGACAGAAGAACGTGACTAGGCGGAGGAGCTGGCAGAGCACTCGTATGAAGATCCCGCACAAAGATTTGGACCCAGCTGTAATACAACATATTCAAACTCGGAATAGGAGCTCAACTCACTTGCTTGGGCTTAACACATCAGTGGATTTCATGCATCTCACTTGAATCTCAAACCGGCATTTAACAGGAACCTCTTTCACAGCTAAAAAACTTTCAGACAAAGCTTGGCTTCAGATCCCCCCGCTTTTATCACTGGTACAAGGCAGAGTAAGAAAGCACAGGAAGAAGCACAAGATTTATCCCCCTAATAACCTAAATCTGATCTCCGTGTTCTTTCACACCGCTAAACGCCAAGATAACTAAAACATGCTCCTCCAGAAAAATAAACTGGGAAGATAACAGAGCAGTGTTTTTAAAGACTTCAACCCAGCGGATCAATATCCTGTTGCTTAAGAAAAGGAATGTAAAAAAGACGGGGCTTTAATTTCCATTTCAAGAAGGGGGTTCAACATCACCTACCATTCAGCAACAGCTGAAGTGCTTTTTAATTCATCCTCGTGCCAAAGCATTCAGAGAACAACAACCGAAAGGACAAAGCCAAAGTTCAAAGATTCAAGACACAAAGCAGAGCTGAAGCTCTTGTGCAGATGGGACACCGAGCTGTAACCTCATTTAATTTGTTGCAAGGAGATGTATTCAGAAATTCCTGTTAACAGCAAAGAGAACAAGAAAAATGAACCCGGCGCTCAGAAATCAAGATGTTGGAATCACAGAATTTAGGGAAATGGCTTTGACACAAAGGGGTAACGAGCGTTCGGCGGAAATCGCTGCGATAGGTCATCACGCCAAGAAGCGTTTTGCAAGAAACCCATTTATACACGTGTTGAAAGGATTCGAGAGAGGGGGTGAAAGCAGAGAAAACAAAGAGATGCTGGTTTTTCAGGTCACTCGAGATTTAAGAAAATGCTGCTGTCCTGAAATGAATGTATCATCCTACATTCTCACCCGACCACAGCTGTGAGTTTATACGCGGCTTTTCCCCAAGCACCATATTTGGGGCAACAGAGTAGAACCGAGGACGAGCAGCCTATGACAGCTGCTGACTTGTCCTACTCAGCTGCTTTGAGCGGTTCTATGTAAAACAGCTCCTGGGTTACTCATGGGGAGCATCACTTGACTCGTTGAAGGCAGGAATACCAAAAACAGGGCACAGTCCTCTGGGAAAGGTTTCAAAGGGAATTCCAGAAGTTGTGTGCTAAGCCAGGGGAGCCCGTCCTTCCACATCCAGTCACTGCCTGTCGGGTCAGATATACCCAGGGATCTTCCTCCAGCAGTCAAAGCTGCATTACAAGGAGCCCTGGGACTATCCTCCTCCTCTTCCCTCTGCTACAAACCTGGGGTACAGGTTGATCCTTGCCCGGGACGCTCAGATCCAAGATGAATGGCAAAGCGCTGGGCCAAGGGAGGGAAATGCTGCAAGGTGGAACGAAGAGAGAGAAGAGTCTCCCTTCAGTTCAGTCCTCGTCCATTGCTCAGGCAAAACGCCTACAAAGGAAGGCACAGAAGGCAGGAACCTTTACAAAGAAAACTGGAATAAACAGAAGTCAGCACGAGCAAGCGGGGACTGTCCATAACTGCACAGTAACTGACCCTCAGTCACACGATTTTGTCCCCAACGAAGCGTGGAAGCATTTTTACCCATGCAGAGATGCTGCGGGATTTGCATGATCCACCTCAAATTCTGGACAAGACACTCGGATGACGTGGATCAGGAGACACCCAAGAAAGCCAAAAGAGTCGGGCTGTACAACCCAGCCCTCGGGACTGCACAGAGGAGGGAAACACCCCCTCTGCCCCTTTTGTTATTCTGTAAAACTGACTTTGCATCAAGACGCGTTACACAAGGCTTATGCCGAGTAATGAGGACTATTGCTGTCATACTTCAAAAGCCTTCATCCGAGGATGGCACTGAAGAGGAAAGTGTTCTGTTAATTTTCAGTTTTGTTAACTTACAAAGCTGGAAACGGTCTGGAGAAAACAGGGATCGTCAGCGTAATGGATGGGAACTCAGCACCTAAAGGGTTTAAGAAGAGATGAGAAAACCAGAGCAGAACCAGGAGGATGAATACACGTCGCTGAATCGTGCCTGTGTTGAGGAGATTGTACTGTTTGCAAAACGCCTTGGGAATTCTCGGTAATAAAGACAACTTCAACTCAGCAAGGGAAAAACGGGTTATAAAATACAGCTGTTCTTGAACGCACAATGTTCCTCCCAGAGTTTCCTTCGGGAGCAGAGATGTAATTGTGTATAAACAGCTGAAATGACTCTTGTGTGTAAATTGTGTCATCGCTTTTCACGTCCCCTGTGGGGGGGTTCCAGGAAAACCTCAGCAGCACTTCACTGATAAATAATAGGTCCCAAACCCCGATATTTTTTCCACCATAAGATATCATAAGGACAAAAGAAGTGTATCAGCATGCCACTTCTTTAGAAGCCAGAAAACTCATATACACATCCTGGGTTCATTTTGGTTCAGACAAACAGGTACCCAGACATTATTTATCCTCCAACAACCACCTTCCTTGAGGAGGAAATCCTCACAACATGATAGATATCAAATACACGCTGAGAACAGAAAACACCACACATCTGTCCTTAGGTGAGCCCTCTGGGCTCAGTCACACTCATTTTTCTGCCTTCCAGACTCCACTACAGCCTTAAACTGCTGGGCAGCAGCTGATAAACCCCAACCCAAGCCGATTTTAGAGCCAGACGTGAGCTTTGCAGCTATAACCTGCCTGTATATCTGTTGAGCTCCAGCAGGAAGGTGCACCTGCAGACGCTGCTATGGCCATTCGGGAGCTATTTCTGAATTATGAAGACCATTCGGTTTTGCAAGTAGCTTCTGCCATTCACCTTCGCTGGGGATCTGGAGACCAAAGGCTTTCCATGCGCCAGACACCACAGAGCACAAAGCAGGCTCTGTCACCCTCGTGTGCTTTATATTCCGTTTAGCCCATCTCTACGATAGCACTGCAAGTTTTCAAACACAAGGTCTCCCTCCATCATCCCTTTTCTCATTCTCTTCCAGCTGCCCAATGCTGCTAAGCCAGAGCTTCACCCCATCTGCTGCTTCAGGCGAAGAACTCAGGAGGAGATGCTGAACGCCGACAAATCCCATCCCAGGTAGTACATTATTTGAATACATCCTACAAACAGACCGAAAAAAGAAAAGCAGGGGAGGAAACAAGGGTCTGCGCTTATTCCTGCAGAGGGGTTTCTTTGACGAGCAACCACGTCAGCACTGGAAGCAAGACACCCGGGTAAAGAAGCCACCAGGGTTTTCTGGGTTAAGGACTGCAATTAAATCCAGGGCTCGCTAATGAAGACTGCTCGCAGGAACTGGCTGTTTCCAACACGCGTGCCCTCATACTGCTGTTGGGTTTAAGATGGAGCCTGCATTTGCTTATTTTTCATTTTCACGCTGTCTTCTGAGGGTATAGCTGGGAAATCAGACCACGGGTCAGGTGGGCTCCTGGGAAGACAACAGTGCCCTGGCAGGACCCAGGCGCCAGAAGCAAGATGTTGACCTTTAACCAGGGCTGATGACAGCTAAAGAGGACAGAAGCACCTTTCAGCTGCCATCACAACTGGTTAAAGGTTAACTGTAACTCTCCTCGACAGAGCAGATCTGCCACTGACAAATACCGCATGACAGCCTTTCTTCTTCACTTTTCAAGGTTTGCACGGTCTGTCATTAATTACGTCTAACGCCATGCAGTCTAGGGCGGCACTGAGTCAATTGTAACACTAAAAGGTGGCCAAAAACTCTTGCAAAAGCCCTGCACGCAGAAGCTGAGGGAGGAATTGGGGAACACACCTTTGCAAGGCGTTGCTCACCAGGCGTCAGCGAGGAAGAGCCTGGTCTTCAGTGCAAAAAACGCGTTACAAACCCCTTTGCCCAATACTCGTTCCATCACTGCGTCTGAAAGGCACGCACCCGTATCTATCCTTGAATATAAATCCAGCACAAATAGACTTTTCCCAGCACGGAGAAATTCAGGGGCTTACTCAGGCAGTTCATTTGGGGCTGGCTAGCTTCACTCTGTCACTTCTGCCTCCTGTTACCCTACCGGGCACCGCTGCTGGTTAACTTGCAGTTTCAGCTAATTGCTAATAAATTACCAAACCGCTTCTTGCACTGGACTGGAACCTTTTCTGTCAGTTGGGGACAAGCAAATTATTCTTTAAAGGACACGTGATGGGCCCGCAGGTGGGCAAGCGCCTCCTCTGAACTCAGGAGAGCACTGAACGATTTCCTGAACATCAGCAGTCGAAAGACTGTGACAATACTTCGCACTTACGCCTGTAATTACAAAAAAACATTTTCAGGTTTAATTTTATACATTATTACATCTTCGGTCATTCACTGGCCATCACGGGCAAGGGGGAATATTTGCTCTGTAGGTGCAGGGAGCCACCACAACTTTGGCCAAAGAAACACAAGGCACAGGCTGTGTTTCTGCAAGCACATGTGGGGCTGGAGGCATCGGTGTGGGGTTCCAGGGCCAGGATCCTCCCAGAGGTTCTGCACCCACCTGAGCATCATTTGTGCTTCCAAAATCACATCCCAGAGTTGTTCCTGTCTAAACACCATTTCTGCTGGTTTGGGGACGTTTTTGTCTGTCCTCTGAGCCCACAGAAGGAATGACGGGCTAGAAACCCAAAACCTGGAGCTCCACGGCAAGGCATTCATCACCCCGAAACAAACTGACGTCTAACCTACAGTTCATACCTGTACCCGGACTGCTCATTCGAGTCAAAACTAGGACAAGACTCGGGGGAAGTGAGCGAGGAAGAGATGGAGGTACAGAGTGCGGGGAGAAGGAAGAAACAGAGGCAATAATCAAGCCAAAGCCAGGTTAACGATGCCGTGAGGATTTATCCCGGGGATAAAGCAGGCAGTGCTCCGACACGTGGTTCTCTGCACTACATGCAGTTCGTGCTCCCTCTCTCCTTAATGATTTCCCACCTTCCCAGTCTTAAATACCAATTCTTAAACACTTTGCCTCATCACCAATGAGAGCCCGGGCTGTTCATACGGGCAATGCCTCAGCCTAAAAACAGGCTTCTGCTCCAGCCCCGACAGCCCGTCTTAAACAAAACCAGGGAACACGTGTTACTGCGATTCACCAGCAAGAGGATAAAAACCAGCCGAGAACAGTGACGAGCCCTTGATTAAGGTCTGCATTAAACTATCAGGCCCATCAACAGCCCCGCTGATGAGGAGCTATTTGGCCACACATGGAGCTGTGATTTCCACCCACTTTAATAATCAGGGAGTTCGGATTTACTGTTAATGTGACAGTGATGAACAGGAATGAAGCTAATGTGACATTGATGAACCGGAATGACAGTTCGCGCTTGACTAAAATTAGCCACAGCTCTTCAGCACAGGACAAACCAGAAGGGCTTGACACGTAACTCGCAGCTCAGAGACTTCTGATGCAAAAAGAAAGAAAAGGGTGAGGCAGAGGACAATGTGGGGAGAAAGCAGCAAAAGGGCAGATAAACGAAGCCAGCAAAGGGTGTTCTCCAATTAAATCCAGGGTCATCATCTCAAACTCTCCTCCCACTGCTCAATTAATTTATTTATGATTTGTCTACGTGCTCCTACAAAACTAAACCGTTCCGCATACTCTCTCTTTAAATCTGCTTTCCAGAAGCACAGGGACATTCTCCCCAGCTTGGTCCTGCCTGCCAGGTGTTGCTTCCCCCTCTGCTCTTCACTCATCCTCCTGACACCCTCCACAGAGCAGGCACGACACTTAGATGACATCCGTGAGTGACTTATTGCCATCTATCCATTGGAAGGTCTCTCGCATGGTAACACGTCTGCGCAAATCCCTGCATTAACAGCCAGAAGCGTCTGTGTTCAAATCGTAACGTAGAAGGCAGAAGGTGGGCACCTGCCCATACATCAAGGACCCCCAGGGACTTCACCAGGCACCACCACCCGGTGTTAGTAACCCAAGACTGAATGCACGAGGCATGAAGCCTCACCAGGAGCTCCAAAGCAACTGAGCACTAGATCTGCAAACAGGACAGAGCAGTTCTGCTTGAAAATTGGGAAAATAAAATTCTGAAGTGAAATAAGCCAACCTCAGCCTTTCAGAATCAGACTTTGAACAGTAAAACCTGTTTCTAACAGGAAACACATACCGGCTCACCAAAACTGCCTGGAGGACACTCACAGGAATGCTAAAAGAAACCTTAAGGATCAAACCATGCAACCGCTCAGGCCAGGATTCTGTTCACTAAAACACCTCCATGAGGCTTGAATTCAGCACGGCCACTCCTGTACTCTCCTCATAAAGCCGACGTCCACAAACACCGCCCCTGTCGACAGCAAAGTTCTGCGAGGGCTGCAGCTACTTATTCATGGGATAATAATAGTCTGGTTCGACACCCAAAGCCAACATCTGAGAACACAGAGCGTTTACACTGCCGTCAGAAGCGATCTCCGGATTTGGGTTCCAGCTGTGAGTTAGTTGAAATGGCCTTAACCTTCTGTAGTTACATTACTTGTTCCTTTTATAAACAAAATATTCTTTCATTCATGATATAATTTCCTAGATTATCCATTATTAAAATTCCCCTCTCAAAAATGAATTTACATCTGAATTATCTCATTACTTCTGAACAAGCCAATTATTGCCTCTAGTGAACAAAATAATTAGACTTGTGCTCACTGCATCCGAGATCTTCAGCAGCCCCAGCGTAATCAGGCTCCCAGAACACAGAAGTACATAATGCAGAAGATACAAACATATAGAACAAGGAAATGGAGCAGCTTTTTTCTCCCGAATATTGTTTACCAAATGAATAGGTTAATTTTTTCTATTTTTCTTTTTTGGTACAACGCAATCCAGAAATTTAAACTCCACTCGTCAGTAGGACGGAGAGCAGCAAAGGGTTTAATCTAATTTGTTTCTCCACAACCAGAGTCAGCAGCTTTCTCCCTCCTTTGACATTTTGTCTGGGCTACACTATATTACCACAAATATCATAAAACACTGCCTGAAGGTGGGAAATGTTTCCTAGAGGTTGGTGACAGGATTCATTTGTAGTGAGCTAGATTTAAAGCGATATTTAAAGCAGAGAACACAGAATTTGCAACATTTAAAAGTCTCCTCTAACATTGCCTCTTGCTGGCACTGTCAGCAAGCCCTGAAGTATCTATTTTCACGGCATTAATACAAATGCTTCAGTACAGGATTCCAGGCGCTGCACCGCGATGAACTACAACTGTAGCTTTCCCTTGCTAAAATATCCTTTACAAATTCAGAATTAGATCTAAAGCTTGCGGGAGCTTGTTAAACGAAGCTACTGAACACAGCACCTGCCTGCCAGGGTACCGCTGAGGCTCCAAGCTCCGGCATTCAGCTGCCTTGCCCACGCTGGAAGGTAGCAGAGGTACGAGGTGGGGGCACGTGCACTGACCCTGAAGTACTTATCCTCAAGTTCAACGTGAAGCCAGCATCAGCTAGAAACAGAGTCAGTTCTCAAACCTAAATCCAACGTTTTGACATAGCAACAAACTTTCCCACTGACAAAAGTTGATGTGTTTGGTTCTTTTTCAGATCTTTGGCCACGTAGATATAAAATAGTCTTTAGAAAGAAGATAATTCTCTACATATTTTGCGGTTTTTACAAGTCTTGATAGAATCACAGTATCATTCTGGTTGGAAAAAACCTTTAAACTCATCGGGTCCAACTGTTCCCCCAGCACTGCCAGGTCCCCACTGACCCCATCCCTCAGCACCACCTCCACACGGCTGGGAAACCCCTCCAGGGATGGGCACTCCACCACTGCCCTGGGCAGCCTGCGACACGCCTGCACAACCCCAACGGGACAGAAATGGCTCCTCAGGGACAACCTCAACCTCCCTGCAACAACTGGAGGCCGGTTCCTCTCATCCTGTCACTTCTCCCTGGGGAGAAGAGACTGACCACCCACCTCACTCCACCCTCCTGTCAGGGAGTTGTCAGAGCCAGAAGGTCTCCCCTGAGCCTCCTTTACTCCAGGCTCAACCCCCCCAGGTCCCTCAGCCGCTCCTCAGCACATTGTGCTCCAGATCCTGCTCCAGCTCTGTTGCCCTTCTCTGGACACGCTCCAGCCCCTCCATGTCCTTCTGACAGTGAGGGGCCAGAACTGAACCCAGGAGTCGAGGTGCAGCCTCCCCAGTGCCCCCAGTCCAGGGGGACGATCCCTGCCCTGGTCGTGCTGGCCACATCACTGCTGGTACAAGCCAGGATGCTGTTGGCCTTCTTGGCCACCTGGGCACACTGCTGGCTGCTCTCCAGCCGAGGTGAACCAACACCCCCCCAATCCTCTTATCCTTTCAGGACTCCTGCATTGTCTGGATCTTTATAAAGATGGAGAACACCACGGTAACCTGAACACAAAACAACACATCAACACGGCTGTCACCTACCTCTGTCCTCTTTTTTAACTATTACTCGCTTTGAAAACCTCTCAATAAGCCCCTGAACTCTGCTGCTTGGAAATCAGTTGACACCCCAACTGTGAAACACGACGGCTCTATCACTCTGATTACTGTCTCACCCTCCTTCCCCTACACGTGTCAGCTCTACCATGCTTGTAACAGCTCATACATCACAAACCAGTAGGGTCAGAGGCTAATGCTTTATAACATGTGAAACCAGGGGTTCCCAGTTGCTTTCAGGTGATATAAATCACCAATCCCAAGCTCTAGCAGTTCTTGCAATAGCTGCCACTAAAAGCAGGCCAGAATGGATGGGGGGTGAGCAGAGTCAAAATGGCACATCAGTGATACACATATTTATGGTCCCAGTTCACCCGGGGCAGGAATGAATCCGGTTTACAGTCTGTGGCGCGCACCACAGAGTTGTTTCTTTGCACTGAATATTGCCCACGGAAAAATAAATCAGAGCTTGCCAGCAAGATCCCTCCTGGATTAATTGTCCTAAGAGTGCTACACTTCCAAACACACCTTCTGACAGCCTTCGAGTTATGAAAACAACATGTCTTTTAATACCACTTTGTCTCCATCACCAGACTCCTTTTTGTCAAAGGAGCTGAAATGGAACTAAGTAACATCTTCGTACTTGTCGCTGCAGTTGTCAGAGAAATAAAATGGAAGCAGGTACATAAAGAGCAAAGCAGGTGGAGAAAAACAGGACGGGAAGTGCAGCATCCAATCTTTGTGATGCACTTTGCTGAAAATCATCATCTATCCTAAGTCACAGGATAGAGAGTGAGTATCAAGAGCAAAAGGAAAGACGACTGCAAGGAGGTCAAGTTCATCTGAAGTGGGCCGAGCACTTGGGTTCCCAGAACAAAGCAGCAAGAACACAAGTGGTAGCAAAATACACGACAGAGCTCGCCATGAAAATGTGCGCCCACCTAAATACTAGGGGAGAAGGACAAAACATCTCTCCTGTTTTTCCTCTCTGAAGGAGTGTCCTTTTCCCAGATGAGAACGGGAGGAACCAGCTTTCCTGCTTAGTTCCCTTGTAAGTGACCCTGAAGGAGTACGAGGGGAGCTGCTGAGGAGCCTTGCTCTCAATTCCGTTAACGACTTGCAAAGCCTCTGCCAGCTGTCAGGATGAATACACAGCTTTAACCTCAAGAATTTCTGAAGCAAGAAGGTTCATTTTTATCTTTTGTATATAAGTTAACAAGCAGAGAAAATCAGATACCTCACATCTGCTTCTGGGGCCTCTTGGATACTTCAGCGATTCCCTGCATTAGAGTGGGAATCTCTCCTGCCACTGAGCATTTCCAGCACAGCAGACAACATATTGGAGTACAATAAAAACAACACAACCCTCATTTATCAGCTGGATGAGGAGCTGTCAAGGCAATCAGCTGAGTAAGACGACCCATCAAGAACATCGGGGAAGCAGAAGATTAAGAGATTTGGGGGTTTTGCCCTTCAGTTAGAATCACTGAACCACGGACTGGTTTGGGTTGAAGGGATCTTCAAAGCTCCTCCAGCCCAACCCCCTGCAGCGAGCAGGGACATCTGCACCCAGAGCAGGGGGCTCAGAGCCCCAAGGGCCATCCTGACCTGCCATGGGGCCAGGGATGGGGCTTCTCCCACCTCTCGGGGCAACCTGGGCCAGGCTCTCCCCACCTCATTGCAGACTATTTCTTCCTTGTATCAGTTAGAAATGATGCACTGCTCAAGCTACAGTACACAAAAGTGAAGGGAATGACAAGGAAAGCTTCACCTCTCCCTCGATCCCCCTCTCCCCAGCCCTACTTACGAGTTTGACAGGACTCTGTGCTATTACTTCTCTGCCAAAGAAGGTTTGAACTCCCATCACTCAGTCCTGCAGGGCCCTGCCTTCCTCTATACAATCAAGCTATACTGCACATGCAGTCTAATGTATTGTGGTTCTCAATATATTTTTTTTTAATTGATGAGCTATTTCAAATGGAAGATGAAAAGCAAAATCTTCGTTTTGTTTTTGGAAGGGCGATCCAATACCACTGACAGTACCAGATGGCTGTCTCCTGAGAAAGCCAGACAAAGCAAATGCATCCATAAGTGACCAGAATGTCAGATGCAGGCAGCAGATAGAAAAGGTCCAAGCAAACGCAGGCAGCTATTGCTTCTCAGACACCAGGAACATTTGCTAGTCCTGTCAAAGAACAGATTTATACTTTTTTCCTCTCCAATACCCTGAAATTTCAGAGCAGGGCTGAAAACACTGAGGTTTCTTGGTCTCACCAGAGAAAAACTTTTCCCCAGCTGATTTCCTCTGTGCAAACTTTAACCTACCAGCAGCAGCCGTGCTCAAAGGACTCCTCTGAAGTAGCTCAGCAACCATCATCTCGCAGGTGAGTTCTGTCAGAAAGCCTATAAAACCCAAACAGTGTGGAGAAAAGCAAAGATCATGGACAACCGATGAATCCAAGTAGCAGTTCTGGGGTATCTACTGGGAGCAGAAAACAGCATGGTCAAAACACACAGTTTCCTCCCCACCACCACCTTGGATCAGGTGATTTTTAGACGCTCCAGGTACGGTGCTCCTGATGTGCAGAGGACAGCACTAGCTGAAATAATCACAAAGGCAGGACCCTGCACCGCTGCGCTCTCAACCACCTTTATCCTGTGGCTTTGCTTGGTATGAATACATGTATCTTTCTGAAACAGCCATATCTGATCAATTTAATTCAAATCCATCTTGTTGGAAGAAATCTGGTTCTGCCTGTGTCTCAGGTCACTTCTCTGAGAAGAGCAGAACAGACCCCAGAAAATGGAAAGGCTTCAACAGCACTTCATGATGAAGTGGCTCTGGAGACAGCCCAATTCCACACCAACCCAGCCCTAGCAGCCACCTTTTCCCCTCCCTTGCCCTAAAATAACTCATTCTTTTCTGTCTTCACTTCTCTGACAGAAGACTTAAATAAATGTGTACTTCTTTATTTTATATAAAACTTGTTAATTAAATAAAAGAGCCATAACATTGTCCTCCATTTTTAGCTTATTTCTACAGAAACCAAGGCTGATGCAATTCCATTTGTCGAGGCACTCCAGTCTCCTAATTCCATCAGTACCCCCTGACCCCCAGTGAGTTCTGAGCCCTCAAAAATGTAGCCGAGATGAAGAGACCTCCAGGATATGAAGCTGCCAGAAGTTCATAGAAAATTGGAAGGTTGAGGCCAGAGACCTCAGATGAACATCCCAGATGAAGGAAGAACTCTTGACTCACGTCCTCCTTCTCACCAAGAAGCAAGGCAGGGGATTTCTGTCGACCACCACTGAAGACAGAATTACTTTGCTCTAAGCTGGTGCTCCCATGATTGAGATGAGCAGTAGTTTCACCAGTTAGAGCATCATACATCTTTTGGTTAACTCAAACTCTTGGTTCACCCTCTGTTCAGCACCGTATGAGAGTTTCCCTCTGCAACCCTCAGACTCAGGTATTTGCGCTGATGTACAGACAGTAGAAATTTAGCCAAAAATTATTCAACTCTTTACTCCTGCTTTGCTGCTCAGTGAAATTCAGAGACTGTACCTGTATTTCCCAGAACCACAGAATCATTTTGGTTGGAAAAGCCCTTTCAGCATCTCGAGTCCCCCCACTCCCCCAGCACTGCCAGGTCCCCACTGACCCCTGGCCCTCAGCACCACCTCCACACGGCTGGGAAACCCCTCCAGGGATGGGCACTCCACCACTGCCCTGGGCAGCCTGCGACACGCCTGCACAACCCCAACGGGACAGAAATGGCTCCTCAGGGACAACCTCAACCTCCCCTGCAACAACTGGAGGCCGGTTCCTCTCATCCTGTCACTTGTTCCTGGGGAGCAGAGACCAACCCCGCCTCGCTCCACCCTCCTGTCAGGGAGTTGTCGAGAGTGAGGAGGTCTCCCCACCCCTCTTTCTTAAAAGACCAGGCACCACAACTGGAATAAAGCTCTTTTCCTCTCATTCCCACAGCAACGGAGGGCTCAGCCTCACCTGAACACAAACAGGACAGTGTAAGAGCTGTTTTGTGACATTTCTGATACACTGAGGAAAAATGGAAGTATTTTAAAGTAAAACAGGTCACTTCAGTGACTCTGAAGTCAGGTTCCACTTTTAAAAAAGAAAAAAACCCCAGAAGTACACATCCAAATTTTCAGGACTTGTTCACTTTCTCCAAGTGATGATTGTCAAAGGCTTGGAAAGAAATTCTCAACCAGCAACAGTACAAGCCAGCGAGCCAAGACGCTAACTGGGGCTAAGTGGTGATAATGGGAGCACATGGCTCCAGCACTGCTG
Organism: Bucorvus abyssinicus; assembly: GCA_009769605.1. Lineage (NCBI taxonomy): Eukaryota > Metazoa > Chordata > Aves > Bucerotiformes > Bucorvidae > Bucorvus > Bucorvus abyssinicus. The sequence goes on from CM020025.1 coordinate 2,220,659, forward strand.
CTGGTTGGCATCAGGCGAATTGAAAACACAAGGGCCTAAACTAAGCATCAGAGAGACCCCAAAGCCACAACCCGTATTCTAGACATTGGTCTTTGTCAAAAAGACACTTCTCCCCCTGACATCAGAGGAAGGGAAAAATACCGCTCCATAACCAGTTAAAAGAAGTATTATTAATTGCTATTTTTAGTCCTTGACACCCAGCAGCTTGCCGTGTTATTAAAATAGGTATTTATACTCTTTCCAAAGGAATGTCTTCACAGGCAGTCATTAAAAGGGTCTAGTCTCTATGGCACCGTAATTGTGTTACAACAGTTTATTCCCATCTGCTTATTTAACTCTTATTAAAGGAAGAAGAAAGTCTTGCTGAAATTAAAGTGTTCTGCCTCTGTTCAGCGCTAGTTACCTTTCACAGTACAGTTGGAACACTCAAAGATTACAGGTTCACCTAAGACCTGTCCAACTGTGGAGCATGTTTCCTTACAAGTTATTGACAGCTCTTAAACCAGAGGCTTAAAAAACAATCGATCTAAACCCAATTACCTCTATTTTTGTTCACACCAAGAGGTAGTGCCTAATAAAGCGAACGGCACTAAGAAATTAGTGAATAAAATGTATCAATATTTGGAAAATGAAGAAATTGCAAGTAGTATTGGAGTGCTATTTCTTTACATTACGCACAGTTGTAACCACAGCGATGATGCTCTCAAGAACCTTCAGAAACGCATCTTCCCAGTGACACAAGTGAGGAGATAAAATAAACTAGGATCTAGCGATGAACAGGAACTTAACAGAGGGTTAACATTAAGGCTAATCAAGATTAGACATAACAGAAGATAATTTTAGGCATTTAATCCTGTCAACTTCCCAAATACATCAAGGAAAATAGATGAGACAATGACATCTCGTTTGCCCAAATCTCCAGAAAACAGCCGGTTCCTCGGACATGGTGCCTCTCCATGTGTAACCACTGATGGTCCCTGAAATGTGAAATGTTTTCAATATCAAGGACTACACTGGAAAGTGCTTATGCAAACCTTGGCAAAGCTTTAACGGTCCTGTTCTTTGGGGAATGCTGATTCCTACTGAAGTTGCCTACAAATACAGACGTGCAGTTACTGGTTTTGTCACTTAGCCATGCTGAACCGGTCCAGCCAAGAGAAAATATGCCTATTTCTATTCCTCCTGAACATCAACACAACCCCTGTTAATTCCCAATCTGTTCTACCTGGGCTGATCTGCCCAAAGCCATGGCACTGTGCAGGTATCACCGAGAGCGTAAGCAGAAAGCAAGGGGCTTCCAGGGCTCTGGTTACCAGGATTGCTCCTGCTTGGTTCCCCAGCGGCACCACCACATCAAATGTTAAAAAGTTCTGCTTGTGAAGAGCCACACGTGTTCTGAGGAAATTATCACATAGCTTCTGTGTCAACACCAGAGCCTGCAGCCGAATAAACTATGCAGCAACTGATCAAAGGTTCAGGCAGGATTAGGACAGCATCATTTTCTTACTCAGTCACATCACAGGATGCAGAAGACTGGATGCTACCCAGCTGGTATTAACCAAGGTGGGTGTGCAAGGAGGGCTAAAACCTACCAGGCAAACCAGAAGTCTCCTGGCCACCTTTGTATTGTGCTTATAGAATCGCAGACTGGTTTGGGTTGAAGGGACCTTAAAGCCCATCCAGCCCAACCCCCTGCAGGGAGCAGGGACATCTGCACCCAGAGCAGGGGGCTCAGAGCCCCAAGGGCCAACCTGACCTGCCATGGGGCCAGGGATGGGGCTTCTCCCACCTCTCGGGGCAACCTGGGCCAGGCTCTCCCCACCCTCAGCACCAACAATCTCTCCCTTCTCTCTGCTCTCCATCTCCCTCTGCCAGTTGAACCCATCAGCCCTTGTCCTGTCCCAACAGCCCCTGCTGAACAGCCCCTCCCCAGCTTTCGGACAGGCCCCTTGAAGGCTGCACTAAGGTCTCCCCGCAGCCTTCTCTGCTCCAGGCTGAACCCCCCCAGCTCTCTGCCCTCTCCTCCCAGCAGAGGGGTTCCACCCTCGGCTCATTGCTGTGGCCTCCTCTGGCCCCGCTCCAGCAGCTCCCTGTCTCTGCTGGGCTGAGGAGCCCCGAGCTGGACCCAGCCCTGCAGGGGGGTCTCTCTCCCCAGAGCAGAGCGGGGCAGAGGGGCAGGATCCCCTCCCTCGACCTGCTGCCCACGCTGCTGGGGATGAGCCCAGCACACGGGTGGCTTCTGGGCTGTGAGCGCACGTTGCCGGTTCCTGTTCAGCTTTTCACCCCCCAGCACCCCCAAGTCCTTCTCATATGTTCCTCCAAACTATTGCTAGTTAGAAAAATAAAAAAAGGAAAATAAAAGCTTAGTAACAAATATAATAAGCAAAACCACACTGGAAAACAGTTTGGAAGTCAAGGACAGCAGTTTTCCCTAGGTAAATCTTCCAGGTTAAATCTCCATGGGAACCCCAGCAATGGATACTGAGTGCAGCATAGATGGCTCTTCTCCAATTTAAAAAATGTCACGTTTCTAAGAAAAAGGGGGGGAAATGTGACATTAAAACACTTCCATCCTTTGGTTTTCTGCATAAGCATGATCAGAAAGCAGTGAGTTAAATGCATTAGATAACTGTAATAATCTGCACTGGGAGTGTACAGTAACGGAGTCTTGCATCAAGGTCTGGAATTAACCTGCTTAATTTCGCTGGTATTACATCCACCACATCCATCCCCTCGTTCTGCTTCGTAACTGCGTCATTAACTTCCTATATAGACAATCCAACCCATCACTCCGACTTGCCACTTCATCAAAACACATTATCATTTGCTTATCCACTGCCATTTGCATCAACTTCCTATTAAACTGGAGAGGACGAGGCTTCAATCTTCTTTCCCCACACTTAATTCAATTGTACGGCGTCACTTAGTTTTAATGACTCTTCTCAGTGCGTAAGACATGGTTTATGCTTGTTTTAAACTAATACCGAAGCTCCAGCACCCAGTAAGGGGGAAAAGGATTGAAAAAAAGAAAAACCGAAGCATTTTCTGCATGGTGCATGAGGTATCTACGGTTGTACCCAACAGCCAACTGATTTCTGACAGCCTGAGGAACAACAGGCAGGTGTATTGTCCAACACACACAACCAACAGCTCTTTGCTCAGAACCTTTCCAGCATAACCTCCCAGAACAGTCAAAAAAAAAAAATCAGCTCTGACTAACGTGGATTTCATTTAGTCTGACGGGTAAGGAGGGAAATTTATTCATCCATCACTTCTGTGACAGCATTAAAAAGATCCCACCCAACACAACCAGTTGTGGTTTTCACCTAAAGCTGACTCTGTAGCTTCACCCTACTAAACCAGCCAACACAGAAAGCCCAGAACTGATTTCTAGTAATGAAAAGGCAGTAAAGCAACTGTCTCCTGGATAAATTAGATTCGCTAAACTTTCAGCTCTCTTCTAAGGTGACAGGGATTGTGATATCACGGTGTACAACCACAGAACGCAAAAACCTAAAAGAAATTTGCAACTAAAATCTCCAACTTCTCTTTTCTCTGGACGTCTACTAAAGGATTCAGGGTTCTCAGAAAGCCTCTAGCTAATCTAAATATTTAACAAAGCAAGGGTGTAATTATCCCAGCTTTGCGCTCTGCTTCCCTGCTTAGCAGATGACAGAGAACCACATCTGCACCAGGGTAACCTAAAACTTCTAAAATCACATCAAGATCATATCCAGAAGATACATAAGATCACAGAATGGTTTGGGTTGGAAGGGACCTTAAAGCCCATCTAGTCCAAACCCTTGCCATGGGCAGGGACACCTTCCACTAGACCAGGTTGCTCAAAGCCCCACCCAACCTGGCCTTCAACACTGCCAGGGATGGGGCAGCCACAGCTCCTCTGGGCAACCTGGGCCAGTGTCTCATCATCCTCACAGTGAAGAATTTCTTCCTTACATCTCATCTACATCTCACCTCTTTCAGTTCAAAGCCATCACCCCTTGTCCTGTCACTACATGCCCTGCTAAGAAGTCCCTCTCCAGCTTTCTTGTAGGCCCTCTTTACGTACTGGAAGGCCACTATAAGGACTCACAATCTTCAACATGTGCTCCTCAATCCTTCTTTCACCTGGTCCTCTGGCAGGACCTACTTGGAACTCTGAAAGTTGATTATTCACTAGCCAGACCGAGTCCACTTGGACTGCATCGGTAGGATGTTACCCGTGGCCATCACGAGCAGCCACTTCAAATCCCTGGGTACTGTTAGCAAGTGCTGAGAATGATCGAGTCAAAAGCCTGACATATATTAATGCGTATCTCCTTGGTGTGGCTATGTGAGCACAGTTCTGCACAACCCATCTCACGACAGCACATCACTAAACACAGAACAAGTGCAGATGATGAGTTCCAACTGGACATGCACAGTTCTCACTTCCACGCAAGCCTGAGACTCCACCGAGTCCCTGCAGCGGTTGGCCACAACTTCTTGCTGTGATTTTTTTTTCTTTTTAAACGCGTCAGTTGATCCAGACTCCATGTGAAATACAAAATAAACAGCAGCTCTCTTGCCATTTCCGAGGCGTTTCAGGACCATGTAAAATGCTTTGTCCTTAATGCAGGTAACGATTACTACATCAAAAAGGGTCCAAAAGAGGTATCTTTGTGTAAGGGCAGCACATCATGAGACTATCATACATATTAGAGGTACTTCATGAGCAAAACTGTTTAGTAGAAATACGTAAGAGGAAAAAATAGACTTACATGATAAATAAGCAGAAGAGCTGGTGTAGCAACCGGGCCCAAGGAGCAGATATGTCTGAGAGTTTGGGCTAAAGCACAGCAACGTGGAAACTGGATGTAAAGGAAGGGTTTTTACAAGAGTGCCAAGACTAGAAACTGTAATGGAAGAGACTGTATTACACCAGGAGAACACGCTATTCAAACTAACAGGGTTTTTTCACCATTCATACCTGAGGAGAACAGGTATAAACTCTGACACAGTCAAAGAAGCGGTATCAGAAATGGTGCCTCGGGAAAGACGCTGAAGGCGGTACTCACCACACTCCCCACCTGCTCCAGTCTCCTTGAGCACCAGGCAGGATTGTCTCCATACCTTACAAAACCCTTCAAGGTCTTGCTGCATCTACAGACCAAACTCTACCCCGGACAGCACATAAAATCTTAGACAGACACTCAATCACCAGCTATGCCACACCTATGTATGTTAGCAGGTATTAAGTACTCTGCAATGCATCTCAGATGTTCTGACTACTTACAATAACCTTTTCATGTAACACCAAGTCTTCTGCGGACGGACTCTGGTTTCCAAGAGATCTGACAATCCTTCACCTACTTTTTGTGGCATCTTTTGACTGAGAATAGGGCATCTGCTCTTCTAGCTCCCAGAAAGAGATGCTGTATTTTTTTTCCTGCCTCAAGCAGATGTATCTCTGTATTTCAGATCTCTATCCCTGCTCAACAGGAGAAAATAAAATTATTTTCCCCTTTTTTCTCTGCAGTTGTAGCACCTGAAATAGGATAAGCGCCTTTTGTCACACAAAGGTAAAGGCCAAGCTACAGTGGGTGACTTTTTGTTAAATTCCTAAATTAGATCCTCTACTTACAAAAACGGTCTTAAAAATAAAGCCTTTAGCTACACAAATGCTTCTTACCTGCAGGATCCCAAATCAAACTACGGTGCACAGGTGGCACAGCTCCACTTACGCAGCCCAGTATCTCAGGTTGGCCCTGCCCAAACCCCACGTGTCAGTGCAAACACAAAGCCCTTGGTCTGGAACTGAGAGTTCAGACACGTGAATGTATGAACCGGTCACGATTTCTGGATGAAAAATGTAGAATCCAAAAAAGGATTGAGCAACTGATGACTATTAATAAGAAAGAATATAGATCATTTAACTATAGCACAAACCAAGACAGGCCCTGGAGCAATTATATAAATTTTCTTAAATTATATTAGTTCCTAAAACAACACGAAGGAAAAAGCTATAAATCATTTCAGTAAAAACCACCTCTGGCTCTTACCTTTAATACACCATTCCATGTTCCAAACAGGCTCTACGAGAATATACCTGTGGTAAGGCACTGTGTAATTACAGACACAAACCACGGCAGAGATAAGCGCTCAGGCTGGTATGGTTAATGTGATAATGTCTATTCAAACTCAAAATTACTGCCTGACACCTGTATTTGTAAGAGAAATGCAACTGGGTATTCAGATGCCGCGCACCTCCTTATCGCGCCTCTAAATAAACATTTGACTTCCGCCAGTTACGGAGTAAGCTGACAAAGTAAGGAAAGGCCTTTTGTTGAGGTTTTCCCCCCCCAGATACATGAAATACCCAACACGGCACCAAACTCATCAATTAGGCATCTCAGACATGTATTAACGGCCCCAGAACGGGCAGGTATTTACACGGAAACGTATCTCGCAGCACATCATCTCCACTGTACAAATGCACGCGCCAGCTGTTACCGCTAATCGAGTCCTACGCGCTTCTCTTCCAGGGGACTAATTCAAAATCAAAAGGTTGCAAGAACGGCGCTGGTATCCAGGTTCCGAGGTGAAGGTCACGTTTAGAAACATCTAAGGGCTGATTTAAGTCAGCGAGGGGAATAATGTAAGAAGCCATTGGTGAACGATTTCATTCTGCTTTCTGTATTACAAAACTTCACTTACAAATTAACTCAGGAGATAAAATAAGCTGCCTGGACAACTTGGGCTGAAATCCTGAACAGACATTAAAAAATAGGAACGTTTCTGGATGAAGTGGGGTTTGGTTGCTTTTTGCATAGTCATTATCTTTAAAAGGTAGTAACGCCCTTCTGGATATATGCACCACAAGATCCAGTTACCATCATGGCTCTAGAACTCTTAAAAGGCTTTAGATTCTGCCTGCTTAAGGCACAAATAACTTTTAGCCAACTATAGGTAAATTCTCACACTTATTTCCCACGGCTGGCAACTGCCCCCAAGCATCACGCTACCGCATAAGCCACGGGGCACGTGCTTCTTCCTCACTTCACCTGGGGTCATGCCAAATTGGCACCTTACCTTGCTGAGGGGAAAGCAGCGAGAGCACTGTAAACCAGTTATTAGTGGAATTACAGCTTTTCCACAGAATATCAACATAGCTCCCATTATGAAAGCAAGACATCGTTAGAGCTGAGGAAAACGGCCATTTGAAAGCACTTACACATTCATTAGGCAGACAAAGCAAGTGCTGTTTGATACATTTGTTCACACATTTCGAGATGCCATCGAGGTGCGGCGAACACAGCGCTCACGCGAGGGATCTCATCCAGTAACTACCGATGACAATTAAGTCAAACACAACCACATGAGCGGTGCAATTAAAATTCCCAAAGAGGAGCGCAGATGCACCCCGAGTCCCCAGTCACTTGGAATATTTATGACAGTACGTAGAAGAATCCAGCTACTGAGCATCAAGTCTTTGCTATTATATTATTAAGCCATTACAATGAAATATGAAAACATTAATGAGATCTTCCGCAAGGATTTGCTGTACCTAATGCTTAGAGGGAAAAGGATCAGGCTGCCTTTCTCCAGCAAACTTGGAACAACCTCACTCAAGCAGCTGCTGAAGTTTTCTATGGAGACGACACATAGAAAAATTGGTTTCAACAGCTTCTCCACCTTTGTGGTGACTGTGGTGCTCAAAAGACTGGCAATGGAAGCGTGAAAATTTGGGAAATGGCAGCCAAAGGACAGGCAAAGCTACTTAGAAGCTTTATAGGGTTCAGAAATAACCTCTGAGGCCTGGGATCCCACAGTCCAGCCTTCACTTTGTCTAAGAAAACAGCCTTGCCCAAGACGTGTCCGAGGAAGAGTTGGTACAGTTGACCACAAAGGTCACCCCATGGAGGCTGCATGCATCACATTATTATTAATACTATTATTATTATCACCCAGCCAGAGAGATACTCAGGCGTGGTTTGAGAGGAAGGCACAGTTTTCCCAGCACTGGGTTGTCCATCCAATCATTTTTCCATTAATGCATCCAAGTTCAGACCTTTCAGGTCAGTTAAACTGGACGAACCACCAAAACAAGCTCCTGAAGACATATCCCACATGCACACCATGTCCTTCTACAACTTCTTCATCTGACAGACCTTGTAATGGAATTAAAACAATGAGGCTCCTCTCCTGTCCTCCACAAACGCCACCACCTCATTTCTCTAGTCGCTTGACAGAACATGGGCACACCATGGAAGACAGCGAGCAGAACTTCTCCAAAAGCAATGAGGTTCAGTTGCATTTAGTGCACTGGCCAGGTCCTCACACGTGATACTGGGCTTGCACTGGTGAGCTGCTATGAAAAGGAAAACAAGAAGTGAAATGGGGAGGGTGCAAGAGGCCAAATCTTGAGTCAACCGACAGCAGAATGGGGACGTTTCTACACGAGTTAGAGGTGCCAGGTCTCCACACTGTAACATGTACAAGCAGCAGCCAACCTGCTATCCCTGTGTTACACACAGGCAGCCACGAGCTCCGGAATGGACAATTCCATTCAGGCTCAAAAAAAAATAACAACGAAAAACCAGGAGATTAGAGGTTTAAAAGCCCATTGACCAGAGGTTTCAAAGCTCTGGTGCTTCTCATGGGCCTCCATAAAACCACCCTGTTCCCTGCCCATCTACTCAGATTATTACCAGATGAAAAACCTTCTTCTATAATACTCTCCTTGCCTGAAAAATATCTGTATTTCTGTCTGCTGATGATAAAATATTCTAATACCGTACATGATATATTAAGCAAATGCTTCAACAAGAATTTATGCACTTAGCCCAAAGAGCCCTTCAGACACTGTTAGCCTTTGTATCTTCAGAATTCTAAATCACATCACTTTATTGATTCAAGTTACATCTTTATTCTACGGAGGAGAAACACCTTCTCCACAGACATTTATCTCTCTAGAAAGGGCAGGGTATAATGGATAAACGAAAGCTGTTGCCATTATTTTTGCAGTAATTCCTCAAGTATCATATGCAAACAGATACACGGGATAGCGACACCACACCTTCAATTCATATGTTGGACAAAATGGATAGAAGCTAAAATAAAATCAATCATGCAATATTTTAATCCATTAATTAGGTAAGAATTACTTTCTTCCCAAACAGTTCTTCCTTATTAGGAAAAACTCGAGACATCTACAGACCCTCCAACTGTTATTCAAACTCTAAGCCATGAAAGTCTCTCAAGCATCTGGCGTGTTTTATGCTCCGTGGCAGTTTCGTTAGCTTCCAATTGAATGATTTATTACCGTATAACCTAAGCCTCTGATGAGATTATGCTGCCAATTTGTGCCTTCGTGGTGAAGAGAGGTCTCCAACCCGGGCTTTGGACGGAACATGGTGAATCTCAATTAAAGGGTGACCTTTACGAGACCAGGGAAATATTAATTCACGCTCACCTAAATGGCTTTAACCCTACTTGGAAGCAGGGCTTTCCAAAGCTGCCTACTACTCTGTCACTGTAAAATTTCATTTCAACATTATCAAGACAAAAAAAAACCTCTTCAGTGTAAAAAAATATATAATATATCCACCCGCTGAAGCCAAAAGGAGAAAATCCAAATGCTAATAGAGCTGGTGCATTTTTTATGCAACTTGAAAAACAAGGGATTCGCATTTTTAAGGGACTTCAAATAGAGATTAGAGGCATTAGGATGACAGGGGCAGAGATTAAACACTTCTTTACCCACTGAACAGGTACAAGACAAGGCAAGAGCAACAGCTACAGCCTCCATGCTCACCCTGAAGGTACGTGTTGTAATTTGCCATCCCCTGTGATGTCTAACCGTGTTCTGGAGATGTCTCAGCTTGAAGGGTATAAAATTTGCAGAAGAGGCAAGAAGGCGCTTCAGTCTCCACAGACAATTCTGTTTGAGGTTGGTTTTTTAAAGTAGGATTAGCTACTCTGTCAAACAGGAGAAACAAAAGCAATGTTTCAGCAACGTGTTTGTGGACTTGCTAATTAAATCGGCGAATACAAAGAAATTACAGACGAGGAAACAGGAATTTGACCTGCATTAAAAAATGGATCTGGACAAACGTCAGTACAAAAAGAAATAACAACTTGCTGAAAAATCCAAATGTCAGCAGATTTCAATGTACAACATCAGCACCTAAGAGCAGCTCAGGACTCTGCACCATTTAACAGCCCAGATTAAAAAAAATATATATATACGACGCCATCATAGCAATTTCAAAGTAATCATTCTAGAAAGCATGTGTGTGTATATATATAGTCTAAATCTCTCTCTAAAAGAACATATCCTATTGAAGGGTATGTATTGCAGGTTTTCCAGTCACTAAAGGTCTGGAAGGAACAGGAATAACCGGTGAACAATTACCAGTCAAATTCTGAGCCAGTTGATTGTGTTTGGTTAATCTGCGTTCTCACTGGGTATTTTTTATCTACTTTTCAGCCTAACTCCATGGTGTTGCTTAGCATTTGGCAACTACCCAGTCCCAGTGGCTGTAAACTGTTACCATTAACAGTAAGAAAAGGTAAGTGGAGGAATCTAAACCTGCCTTACCAGAAGCACACTGGAACGTCCTGGTGTCACACAAAAACCCAATGGGAGAGCAACCTCAAATCAGTCCTTTCACGAGTCAAGGAAATGGCTCTGCAGTAAATAACATCCTGAGGAAAGCCAGGGCTCAAAAATGGGTTTGTGGCTTCAGATGATTAAAATTTTAGAAGAGACAATGTCGGTACCATCCATTTAGCCTACGGACCCTTTTTTATTCTTTCAGGTGGTTGCAGCTCACTCCCTCCAGCACCGCAATGAACGTTCCTCAAAGCAGAGCAAAGCGTCAGAAACCAGACCTGCTCACATCAAACCGAGAGAATCCTGATCCCAAACAGCAAGACAGAACAGTTTTACATAAATGGTTTACTACTGAACTTCACACAAAAGCACAAATTCCAGGAGAGTACGAAGCTCTGACACGGCAGGAGAGGCAGAGCGTGTGATTTCAGATCACAGCTAGAGGAGTACCTGCTCAACTGCATCATAGTTATTTTATTGCTGGCTGTACTGACGGAATGTTTCCACTGTCCTGCAGAAAAGCAAAGCAAGACTCATCTGCTCCAGCCTGGGCCTCCTCTTACGTGGTCTGCGGGCAGACTAGCCCAGAAAGCTGCACGCTGAAGGATATGGGGGAGAAAGGAGAGAAGATACTCTCTGGGTTCAGATAGGTCACAGTACAGTGCAATGCTTTTATTAGCCTTTTATTAGCCCCTGAATTGAGATCACCTAATGTTCACCTGGGTTAAGTTACCCCCAAGCAGAAATTAAACATATGAAAACATACAGACTGACTTTAATGGATCTTAGGACTGGAACATCTCACGGAACCACGCTGATGGCTCAGTACCTGCTCCTCCTGAAAAAATCCTCCAGGAATTGATACAAAACAGGGTGTTAGGGTTCACAGGCATAAACATTTCCTGCCAGTTCTGTTTTAATCTGCATAATACGAGATAACTCCACAATGTTTCTGTAAATACACCACAAAGTCCTCAAATTCTTCAGAAATCCAAACCTTAAAGCTGAAAAGAAGCCATAAATACGTACCTTGAAAACCAACGCTTGCTTTCCAAACAAGGCACTAGGACACAGCGAGTCCCAGAGAACCCGAGAGCCTCTCTGCTCAGAGCAGTAACAGCACAACACAGACCAGACCTGGTTGGAGCAGCCTCCAAGCCGTATCAGTAAGACTGGAGGATCCATTTGTGGGGGTATTCTATCAAGCGAGAACTTTGTTCAACGTGCCTCCTCCTATCAATAGGTGAGTGAAGATTTGCACTAGTAGGAGAGTCATGAAGATGGATAATCCAGGCTGACAAGAGAACTCATGATTGATTCCATCATCTTTGATGTTCAGTCTTTGAGAAGCTCCTCTACTGCTACACCACCTTGATGTGCTGCTATTTTTGGTTTTCACATTAAAAAAGGACATCTGACAATCTATGTAGTAGATTAGTAGAGGTCTGTGGGCTCTGAAGTGAGGAGACCAGTGCATGGGGCCAAAGACTAAAGCAAGAGGAGCTTGAAATTAAGACCAAAGACTTATTTAGAAGTCCTGAACAGAGACACAAAGCCAAATACCGAAATGCTGTCCTGGTTGAGCATTGGAGTGCATTGGCAAGGCCACATCGCGGAGCAAAGCACAACTGAGGCGTGCTGCCTGGCTTGCGTAAGGTCCAACTTGTGAAGATAAGTTGAAGGTGCAAGCCAAGAGTGAGATAACATGACTTGATAATGTGACTGCAGCTGAAGAGGATGTGATAGCTGTGGTCACTGCCAGGTAAGACCCAGGACCAAGGACGTGGCTAACGTGGCCGCTAGCAACAATTAACTCCACCGTATCTGCTTCCATGAACAATGCCACTCAAATATAAGCAGCCACAAAAGGGTTGAATGGTCATTTTAAGAAGCAGACGGCTGGCGGCTGATCTCCTGCTCTCTTGCGGAGCTGCTGGCACTGGCATCCTCTGAGCTCGCAGTAATCGGCAAGTATCGACCAGCTATCAGAGACAACTCGTACTGCCTCAGCCTGCTCAAAGTCCCAGAGACAAGCCCAAGAGGAGACTTCACAGCCCAGGTCTGACTTGCAACCCCTTACATCTCTCTGAGAAGTGAGAAGAATTAAGTGGGAGATACAACCCTCCCCAAACCTTGAAGTGTTCTCTAGAAGAGACAGTGATGTCCTGCTTCTTTGTCACAGACCCTGATGGCTGGCCAAGGTCAGCCTTTAATAAACCTTAATAAACGTCTTCAGACACCAGCAATGGATCAAAAAAAAAGCATTTAAGAGTGTTTTTTTAAAAAAACCAAACCACTGCTGGATTCTCACAACTCATCGGTTGGAAAGAGTGGACTAACCACCACTGTGATGAAAACCTGTTGCTGTAAATCAAACGCAAAGCGAGCTCTTACGCCAGGATGGGGAAAGCTCTTCGCGCAGCTGGGAGGGCACAAAGCAAAGGGTCTCTCCACTTCCATCTTTAGGTATCTCCTTCCTCTCTTGCCTCCCTCTGAATTTGCTGAAGCTCTAATAACAATCTCAGAGACAAAATCAAGAAACAAATTATTTTCGTACATGTAATCCCCCTTTTGCTGTCAAGTGCCTGACCCCAGTTTGATAATCCCATTTCCTGAGAATCAAAATGCTGGAAATTTAAGCTTCCTAGAGTGTTAATTGCGGCCCTGCTCCATTGCTAATCAAAAAATTGGATGTTTTGCATGAAAATGCTGCTCTAATTAATTCTCAGTCATAAAGCGCCCCGGTTTTAATAACCCCTTCTTGATTGGATAGCCTTTGAAGAGACAGTGCAGCTAATCCGCTAAACCAGAGGAACCACACGCGGAGGAAATAATAAGTGGGCTTACAAGGGCTGAACGAGATGATTGCACTAATACTGTCGAACCACAAAAAAGCGATTCTCTGCCCTCTCCTCCCCCTCCCCGAGCTCAAAGCAAACTGTGATCCTGCGCATCACGGGGAGACAAAAGCAGCTGCGTGACAGGAGATTGGTAACATCAAACCGTTTTCCCCTCCTTAGCGTAATCGACTCGCTGGTTCTTCAACTGGTTATTCCCCATCCTTTTCTAAAGGGTGTTTTTAACCGGGACCGTCCACTTGTCACAACATCTCCTTTAACCAGACAAGAATTATATTGTTTCTCCCCCTCCTCAGCCTCTGACTGACAACATATTATCATACACATCTCTAAAAGGTGCTGAACCGAATTTTCATTATCCAGCACGTCAAGATTCGTTTCTGTCACCAGCCAACGCAGCTGGCTCCCACCGGCAGCCCTTTGGTGGATCCAAATGGAACGAGGCACCTACAAATAACCGCATTTTCCCCGGTCCTGGCCTTACACTGTGCCCTTGTCATATCAGATACCATTTGCCTCCGCTGCTATTTCTTGGCATCAAAATCTTAATTAGCAGGGTTTCTCTTTGATTTCCTTAATTACTTAAAACCTTATGGCAAGAAATTTTCAGGCTTGGACGGAGAATAGATGATCAGCTACCAGTGAGTAGCCCAAACCCACTCGCCAATCTTCAATGTCTCTCGCAGGGCTGCGTGGTGCTTTCTAGTATCATTTGGCCACAAGAAAAAAATCCTTGGAGGTTCTACTTATAAGAAAGAAGATAAAAAAATAAAAACCCAGCATCTATAGTCTCATCACCTTTGTTTCACAACCAGATTTGCCATCCTTTGCCAGAGCTGGCCATCATACACCTTCAGTTTTGTAGCCCTCCCGCAGACTCACTGGGACCACGCTTGAACCTTTAAAATTGCAGAATTCTGTTAATTCTCAGCACCAACAGTTACGTCTGAGCCATTCAGTCAAGGCCCAACCTTCTAGTGACGCCCACTGCGAGTCAGGAGACGAATGCACAGCCAATATGAAGACATTCAGGTAAGAAATAACGTTGCAAACAGCAGCTGTCAAAAAAGAAACCTTATACATTATATATATAAATGCAGCTGAACTACTGGTCAACTTGGAGATATTTGAGTGTTGCATGTTTAGAACCCACAAGAGACTCTGGCATTAGATTTTCATTTGAGTTTAAAAATTGAATTTCTACAACGCTCTGCTACTCTCACCATGAGAAAAGTGCAACCCGGGTATTTAAAACCACTTCTGACAAACTAAACTTAAAGAAAAATGAAGCAAAAGGAACTTAAACAAGTGTTTTAACAAAGTAAAAAGATGTTCTGGACTGAAACTGCTTAAATAACTTCATAAAGAAGTTCATGAAGACTTATATAAAGACTTCATAAATAACTTCATAAAAAAATACAGATTTTTTGCAGTTTCAGCTCAACACCCAAAACATGCCCTGTGCTTTGGGGCACGAATTTCATTGTTCTGTTCACTTAACTAACTTTTCGCTGCCTTGCTCATACAACAAGCACTGCTCTACCTTCCAGCAACACTAAGAGCACACACTCATCTGCACGATGCCCAAGTGGTAGCATCAGAGAGGACACAGTTCCTCAAAATAAACCCAAAAACAAGTGAAAAGGAAAAACTCAAAGGCACGATGGCAACACAAGACTACTTTCAATGCTCTTACACAGCCCCAAAGCTCTCGTAGGCAGTGATTCCTCGAGGGGCCCTGCACAGCAGCACCCTCCTGAGCTCCCCCACACGGTCACATCGAGCGTGGCCACCGTTTACATGAATATTCACTAATATGTAACATATTCCGACTCAAAGCAGCCCGATCCACCAGAAGACAAAGGTGACTCCGGGGTGGTGACCAGCTCTGCTCCCATCGCCCTTCCTGGGATGATCCATCACATACCACAGCTCACAACCCATTGAAACCTACTTGGTGAAGGCACGGAGAAGTTTAATTAATGCTCAAGTGCACTGAGCTTCCAGAGTGAAAGAAATAACAAGCTGAAATTTTAAGAGGTGCTGAGCAGCTGTGGAGCCCGTTAATATCCCTGGGAGCAGCAGCTGCTTGGGAACACTTAACATTTCATTCTTAAAAAGGGCCCAGATGGAGGACACCAGCGAAGCTGACCTCCCGCTGAACCACCCAGCCCGCGCACGCAGATAACGGAGGAGCCGGACACTGTTTTCCATCCTGATCAGCACCCTCAAGGCTCTTCAGCTTTTCACAGCGTATAAAAGCATCTTTTCCCATTTCTACTGATAAACTAAACCGAGGCCACGGTTGCCGTGAGCACAACATGCAGCAACGTGACTTCCCTGCGGCCACAGGACTCTGAAACAATATCCGATTTATCTAGAAGGAGCCTGTATCCGACACCACCTTTGACAAAATAATACCGTGCTAGAAATTATCAGCCGACAGCGAGCGGCACGGTGCACGGCTGCTGGCGAGACTTCTCGTGCCCTCAATGCTCTCTTAACCTGGGTCTTCTGAATCCCGCACACACAAGGCCAGCGGGGAGTGAGGAGGATCACTGGCTCAGATTAGGCACCTTCTGAAATAAAGATCACCATCTACTGAGCTTCCCACTTTCAGTCACGGCTCCTTTCGCTTCTGTTGTTGGCTTGAATTTATTTTATAGATTTTTTTCTTTTCCCCCCCTGACTGGCATCTCCAGAATCCAGCCCCAGTCCCACAAATCGTAGACACATAAACCCCTGACGACATGCCTGGAAGGCAACTGTGCTGGTGAAGGCTGCTAGATCACGTGAAAACTAATTCTTTCAGGTATATACGATGGAAACAAGTATGTACCATGCTCACTGCAATGAAATTAAAACTTGGGATAACGGTTTTACAAAACCTCATCAGAATACGCGATCAGAAATCCAGACGTGCATAGACACTGTCCAGAATAGTGGGGGTCTTTATTTTGGCTTGAAACCATGCTTTCCAGATACCAGTGACATTCCACTTAATGAAAAACCCCTGAAGTGTGCCTCAGTGTGCAGCCGCAGGCACACCCTCCTACCGTCTACTGTCCCCTCCTGCAGTTCTTGACCTCCTGCAATGGCAAGAAACCACATTTTTCTTTTATTCCCACAAAATCACTGGTAACTGAAGGCAGCAGTGGAATGAAATGAGGTGCACACACGGGATTCATCCCACCAGTCAGTGACAAGCAACCACCTCTGCGGTGAAATACTGCCACATTTTAGCCCAGTTTCCAATGAAAATAAAGAGTTATCTGATCTCCAGGCTGTCCCACCCTCACAGCCGAGCCGGTGAGCTAACTTCTGCCAGACACAGTAGATAGATCTGACAAGCAGTAAATTCGTAGAGGTTTTGTGAAAACAGTCAGCCATGCCGGTGAAAGCAGGATAAACACGTGCCTCCACGGAAGGAAAAGCTGCAGTGAGGACGGTTAGCTCTCCACGCTGTCGGACCTACCCACTAGGCACGTTTGCTTCCACAGCACGGGGCTGTTTGCTCCATACTTACTATGCTTGATCCAGCCATAGTACGTGCTGCTTGTTGCTTAGGGGGTGGTTCGGGGACATAGGCAGGCACTGGTGGGTGCTGGGAAGAAAGGAGTGAGGGGGGTGAAGCAGTTTGAGAGACTGAACGTCTCTAAAGAGTGGCTAATGAAGGAAAGGCGGTAAGGGAGAAGAGGAGACATCTGGGATGAGCAAGGCTTCAGCTGCTCATGGAATAAACTTACTTGTTTTTAAAATACACCTGCATTATTTAAGACACTCTTATAATAAAACCATCATCTCTGACAAGTGGCAGGAGGGCTCCAACAAGGAAAACATGAGTTCCCCAGCCAGCACATGGCCAAGACGGGCTCTTAAGGAAAAAGAGAAGAAGCTTAATGATGCTCATTACAGAAGAAACCCCCTTGACACTGTACTTGTGACAACAGCCTGGGGAACACACCCATATTTTAGAGGAGATATCTCAGTTATGTACTTGCTTCTCCCCCTTCCCCTCTTTGTCATGACAATTGTCAAACAACTTGTGTGTCCAACTTCAAGCGAAAAACACATGGCCTAAGTCTTCCCCCTCCGATGCCAGTGGAATAAGAATTCCACCTCTGAATCACTTAGAGCAGGTCCCTTTGTCCCACTGGGGGATAATGTCTGCCTCAAGCACCACACCATTTCAGTCCAAATGAAAGAGGTTAATGACAAAGCACCCCTCTGATCTTCACACATTTTAAGGCTATTTAAATAAAATTCTTATTTCAAAAAGTTGGCATGAGCCAAACCTTTATAAGTTTTTTTTCTTTTTTTAATGCATATGGTTCTTTGAAAATCTTCTCAGGAAAAAGATTTCCTAACAAGCCACCCTCCCCCTGCTGCCAGTGAAAAATCATCCCTGTGGATAAGGCTGTCAGGAAGAGAAACGGTGTGGCATTCACAGAAGAGAGAGTGTCACATGCCTGCCTTCCAGGAACCTGATTGAACAATTAAATTGTATTTCTCCTTAAAAGGGGTAAAAAAAAAAAAAATATCTCTATATCAAAATGCAGATCTTGCTGTGGTCTGAGATTCAGGAAGATTAATGACCTACCTAAAAGAGAACAGCAGCTTATAATAGAAAGAGAGGATAGTACATTTTTAACATAAAGTTCAAAGGGAAACTTTTCTTGATGGCGAAACTGCAAAGATTTCTCAGCAAAGTCATCTCATCTATTGTCCCCATTGACTCCCTACATTGACTTTTTTGTCACCTATTGCATCACGTTCGAGCTCTTCCAATTCTCCCAGAAAGGGCAATGCAATCTTGTCCCCATCCACACTAATTCCTGTATTTTGTCCTTCACTTCTTTGTCAGCTCGCAGGCTTTGTTCTCTCCAACCCCGCCCCAGTTCAGCCGCTGGAAGCTCTTCTGCATCCTACTCTCTTGAAAACACCATCTCCCTGCTCATGACAAACGTGGCCTCTAGATTTGTCTTCTATCAATAGAGTCACACTTTCATGAAATCTGGCTTTGCCCATCAGTACCCAGGAAAGGAGCAATTTAAAAACAAATCCTCTGTTCAGCCTAACAGCAACAGCCACCACACAAATCACACGGATCTCGCCCACGAGGTACCTGGAAGAGGACACAGATGTGGAGTGAGTCAATACTGTTTTCTACCCTGTTTTTAAAGCAACGTGGAGAATTGGTCAGGTCAGGGTGTGGAGGCAACTTCGAATGAGAGAACGCAGCAGGACTCATCCCAAAGAGAGCTGAAATTTTTGAGGCAAGCATTCAGGAAAAGACCTTTAAGATCACCAAGTCCAATCACGCTGCAGGCTCCCTGACGGCCCCATCACTGCTCCAAACGTAGCGCCCTCAACAGCTCCAAAATTCTTGGCTTTGAACCCACATTTGTCCCCTGCAGTTTGTAGCACAGAGCTATTAACTGTGGAGATGTAATTACTGAAATCCTACTGCCCAGTGCTGTAAGATGACAATGGTGCAATGTAGTATCTTAATCTTTACAACATCCTACTGAACCGGGTGACTTCTGCCAGTCAGTCCTGGGCACAGGAGAACCTGAGTCTCGAAGGATGAAGCACTGTGAGCTAAACACCTTCCACGTGCATGCAGATGGTGATGCTATTATTTAAAGGACAGGTATCCCCAACTTCATATTATTCCTACAAGCTGTTAGACCATGTCAGGCAACTGTCAGCTTCAGCACACCTTTATCTCAGATTCTTCCTTCACAGCCCATCCAAAATATCTGAATATTCACCGCAGAGTGAATAATTATATCCTTAATCATTAATACTACAATCATCTTTTGTGAAACCACCTAAGTGAAGCAAGGACACTGGCCTCTGTCCTCAAGGCTTCTTTTCACACTCCCGTGGGTTTAACTTGTCGTGGATGACAGTTAAATTGTAAAAGGAGGAAGGGAACACAAAGTCATCTAAAAACTCTCTTGTAAATTATAAAAAATGCTCGATTAAAAGACAACTGAAAATGATCACAGGTAAGATCTTAAGGAGAAATTCTACCCTTGTCCATCACTGTAATATTTGAAGAGTGTATATTATTTTCTCATCACTATCAGCCCAGTAAGAAGAGAGGATACAGAAGAATTTAGTCCTGCTATACATTATCATGACAGCCTTAAGATCTTCCCTGGATTTTGCTCCCAAAACCACCTTCGTGAATTAAACCATTCAGGAAAAAAGCATGAGATGATGGCACTTCTCTGCGCACGTACAGCACTTGCCACAAGCAATACAAACCAGCAAGAGGAGTCCAGCTCTTCAAATTCACCAGTTAACACTCTGCAACTCTTCAAGGGTTGTACAAAAGGCAAAGAATTGGTCACTTTAGCCCATACAAGAGAAACTTGCAACTTCAAACATGAGCTGAGTTTAGTTCCCAGAGCAACCCAGGGTAAGTATCGCATTCAGCACATGATGTAAGGAGATAAAGCACAGGTGAGGAAGCAGACATGGCTCCAAGTATCCAAAAGCAGCGCTCACAGTGAGATCGTTTGCGTTTCACCCTTTGTTTTAGGAGTAACTTTTAGGACCTTGACATCTAGCTGAAAATGCAGAGGGAATAAAGACAAACCCTCCTACTTCACAACATCATAACCAGAGCTTGAAACCAGAGAGATTTAGACAGGCTGTGTGGCAAACACCACCCTGACATAGCATGGACAGGATAGTCAAGCTCCTGCAGAAAAGAGTTATCTAAACATCGTACATTCTCTCTTCCCCACCTTGAAGTTCTCCGCTTCTGCTGTACAGCTCCCTTCTCTGCTCCCGCAAGTAGGCACTCATGCTGATCGCATGGGAGGAGGACTCAAACCTGTAATTAAACAGAATAAAATAAACCCTGTCAGTTCATCATCCATAGAAGCGTCCTCCTCGTAAGCACCAGGCAGCTCTAAAGAAAAACAACTTCCCTGCACGTCGGAGTAAAATCATCCAGGCAGACAAAAGCACATTTTTGCTACAGAACTCCATCACCAGTCCACCACATTGCACCCCCTCTGAGCAGCACAGCTCCACCAGCATCCACCCGTGACACAGACCTGCCTGCCACGCTCCTCCCTCTACCAGCTGGGAACATTTAAGCAGGAATGGCCCCAAAACCTAGAAAAATCCAACCCAAAGCCATAGGCCAGCACCATCGAAACTGCTAACTGGCATAGCCATGAAAATGAAAAACTAACGTTCTCCTGGAAACTAGGGAGGAATAAATAGTATTTATCATACAGCTCCAACACTCCACAAGGACCAGTCTGAGAGGTGGAGACAAGTATTTTTCAACTACCCCATAAACGTGATTTCTGCCATTGACAGTAAAAGGCCGCAGACTGAGCACTGACATGACACCGCAGGGTCTCAGGACAGGTGAAGACCTCAAGACATTGATGATTTGCTGTAACACGCCTTGTCCCCTCCCCAACCTTTCTGCTACAGGAGACAGAATCAGCCTCAGTGCTGTCTGAACAGACACGGGAAACATGGGCATCACACCGGAGAAAAGGGACGAGCACTTGTCAGCTTTCTGGTGCAACAGTGTGAAGGTTATTGCTATTAATGAGGCTTTTCCGCCCTAATTTGGACCATGAGTGCTCTTGTTATTGCAGCTGAACTAACACCACTCTATCCCAATACAACAAACACTTCAGACTTTAATTAAATGAGCAGTAAATTCTTGGCTCCGTATTTCTGACGTGCTCCCTTTTGCCCCTAGCGAGATATTAAGCGTAACATTATCACCGTGGCCCAGAGGTCTTCTCCTGGCGTCAACACCAGAAGCTTCAGGTCAAGGCAAACTACAGCAATAAATCTCAGTCTCCTCCTCGAGACAAGTTATTCCTCAGAGCCCTGCGCTGGCTTTTGCTGCAGGATCTCATCACATTCACTTCTTTCCCAGAGCCATCCAGTTCCTCTCCCCTATTTCCCCTCCTCTGCTGTTTTGCTCCTTTCCCCACACTGATCCACCCACACCAAAGCTTTCAAAATATTTTTGTTTTACATGGAATTACACATAATTGCAGCCAGCCCTGAGACCCCCGTATTGGGTGTTCAACACCTGCTTGTACAATCCCCTCCCACCAATGCCCAATTTCCACCTTGCAGATCTGATCTGCTGGGAGGTGGCAACCTGAACGTGCACAACTGAGGAGTCCTCACTCTTCCCACTACTACTACAACACACAGCTAGCAAGAGTACTTCGTACATGCCAAATTAGCTTACAGCAAGCTAACACGGGGCACGGCACAAACACCTGCATCCACCCGCGAGGAAAACACGAGGTGGAGCCCTGTCCTAGGAGACTTCTGAAGTGAGGAATGAAATGCAGATATTCTGATGACAAGTGGAAGGCTCCTCTGATTTGGACAGGGATAATAGAATGGCAAAAAAAAAAAAAAAAAAGCCTTGCAGCCTGGCATGAAAAGCACTGAAGATGGGAGAGGAGACAAGAATAACACTCCATCAAACATGTACATCCCTCAGCGGACTGAGAAATTCCATTTCAGAGGAGATTTCCATAGATATAGTGACAGCTGACAGTAGACAGATAAGCAAAGAAGAGATCCCAGTAAATGCTGCTGTCACTGCGGTGCCGGCGATGACTTGGTGACAAGCCCATGAGTGGTAAGAGACATCCTGCTCCTATGAGGTTATGCACCTTCGCTTCCAAGAATTATACCCACCTTCACTTGCTGCTGACAAACTAAAATACAGCTGCAAACTGCTGCAGGTGGAACAGAGCATCCTTATTCCTCAAACTTAAATGGTCCAAGTGCACCCAAGAAGAGACACAACACGAAAAGGCGAGCAGCCCTATTTTGCTCTAATATATGTCTGCAAGCTAGAATAAATTCACAGAGTAATTCTCAACCCAAATAGCCATGGGAGTGTTAAAAAACAAGGGTGGAGGGGAACAACCACGGGCTGACAGAGGCGGGAGGCACCTCTGAAATCCTCCAGGCAACGGTTAACCTTCTAATAACAGAAGATTGCCTGGACAGCTCATCCTGTGAGAGGGAGGGAAGGCAGTTTTAGACTCTGATTCCTAACTGGGGCCTGTGGTACTAGGAGGATACAGCCACCAGATACACACCCCCATGGGGCAAAGCAGAGGGAGTTCTGCATAATCAAGAATAAGTTTCAGCTAAAAAAATAACCCAACAAACAGTCTGTAAAGAAGATGCAGAACACAAAGCTCCCCCGCGAAATAGCCAATAACTTTCAGCCTTTCCCATCACTGAAGTTCCTGCACTATTCTCCCACCATATAATGATCTACCTCCAATCACAAATGAGAGGTTCTTTATTAAACAACCACCCAGACTTCATGGAACTCCATCTCCAGCAAATAAGGGGTGAAAACACCAGCTCAATTCCTCTCACTCCCCCTCCAGCACATATTCCACTAGGTTTTTTTAACCTTGGGCTCTCTCGACTACAGTGAGCAAAGCCTCGAAAGGCCAAGCTCAGAGGGGTCGTAAAAGACAGCCCAAGCCCTGCAGCAGCTCGGAGTCCAAAGGGTGCCACGGCCCCATCCGACCACTGCTCCTGCTGCAGCTGAGCACAGCTCAAAGGTTAAAGCCTCAAGCTGCTGATGCTCCCCAGCACAGCTCCACTCCACCACTCCCTCAAATCTACTGCAAAACTTGTTCGTTCTCTCTCCAGCTGTTTTCAAACAATCTCTTTGTAAAAAAAAAAAAAAATAATTCCGAAGATTATTTTGGCAGTAGCGAGTTAAGACAGCAGCCTCCAGGCAGTTATGCTGGCAGGACCAAGGAAGCCGTGATCTTTCAACCTGGAGCACCTGCTGCCAAACCAGCACATTTTGATATTCCCCACAATCCTCAAGAGGCCAAAGAGAACGAGCAGCACGTGTGGTCAGTGAGAGATGAAAAGCCAGCACAGCTCCCCTGGATCTAGGTGCAGCAACAAGACCACCTCTCCTCTCCTAAAAGAGCTGCTCACCAACAACTCCTCCTTTCTTATTTCTGCACATCAAATCTGCTCCCCCAAACCCTTCCCTTGGCCACTGGCCTTTCATGCTCTCACTTACACTCTCCTCCCAACCACTTAATTCTTTCCACTCTGAATTCACAGAGTTAGTGATAGGATTAACCCGCTTAGTCTATCTAGTAATTACACAGTTATCTTAATTCTCTTTGTCCAGTCCCCTTTATCGCTCCGTGAATTTAGCACGGACAAAGATAGGCACGATGTATCCCTGCAGGCTTTGCAGCAGCTTGTAATGGGACCCAAGCCCCGACATGAGCTCTGCAAAGAGCTTCACTCTAAAACCCAGCGATGAAAGCGTACAGAGATCTTCAGCTTCGGGCATTAAAACTCTGTCCCTAAACTGATGCTCCCCTCACTCTGTGAAACCGCGATTAGCAGCGGGTGTTGTGCAGTACTTGAGGGACCAAACACAGCTTAGGCACAGCTTTAACGTCGTCCTGGCACTTACTTGAACAAAGGATTTTTAGGTCTTTGTGGTTTCTTTTTCGCGAAGAAGGCTGCAAATTCCCTCCCGGAGCTGGCATAGCTGAGCTGGGCGGACGGCTCTGAGGCAGTGCGGGTGTTCTTCATATCCAGATACTCTGTCAGCAACATCTGCCAGCAGAAGGAAGAGGAAGGACTCAGCATTATAGTGTAACATGAACGTCCAGGAGTTTTAGGTGCTCTGTGAGACTGGAAAATACTAAAAATCTCAAAAATTCTAACAGAAATGTTGCTTATGTGGCTTACAGGTCATTGTCTCCAATTTTGTAAAACCTTGTTTTACTTGACCAATTCCATCTGCTACCAAACCCTAACAGGACCATAGGTACCTGGCGAGAAGTACCCCCTCCTCCCAAAACAGATTCTATTAGCAACAGCCTCAGGGAGATGGTGGGTGAGATCTTGGTTGGTCTTTACAGATCAATGATACATCACAGCTCTTAGAAACATCAAGGTTGAACTGTTCAGTTACAAAAGCATATTTTATAGATGTGTCTGTATGCCCATGTATTTTCTATATATTTATATGTAGAAATATAAAACATCCACGCATGTGTTCAGGGGCATGTGCTACTTTTGAAAAAAATCCTGGAAATGCTGCAAAAACTGCCCTTTCATAGCTCTCGAACCAAACATGCTTCTTTTACAACTGAAAACATGAACCCCCACAGCCATCAGTTCACAGAATCACCTGGTTGGCAGAGACCTTTCAGATCATCGAGTCCAACCGTTCACCCAGCACTGCCAGGGTCCCTAAACCATGTCCCTCAGCACCACCTCCACATGGCTGGGAAACCCCTCCAGGGATGGGGACTCCACCACCGCCCTGGGCAGCCTGTTCCAAGGCTTCACAACCCTCTCTGTAAAGACATTCTTCCTGATATCCAACGTAGATCTCCCCTGACAGAACTTGAGGCTGTTTCCGCTCATCCTGTCACTTGTCACATGGGAGAAGAGATCGACCCCCTCCTCTCTACAACCTCCTGTCAGGGAGTTGTAGAGAGTGAGAAGGTTGGGGGATCCCTCTGCGAGATGAGGGTCCCCTCTGTGAAACACAGCCCTGAGCAGTAGCCTGATATTTGATGCTATTTAAGCAGCAGCAGAAACAGATCCCAAGTCATTCACTTTTAATTTTCTTGTGTCTGAAAATGAAAAGAAACCCCCTAAAAACTGACTTCTGTCAATGCATTCAGAAAGTCACTATTTATTTTCAGAATATTCTACCTACTCGCAGGCTATTAGTAACACGTTCCATTTTAATAATTAGCTAGTCAGAGCCCATCAAAGAGTTGTCTGTGATGAAGGGAATACATCAGTGCTGTGCTAAGTTTAAACAAATTACATCGAAATAAATATGGAGGCAAATGGTATCATGCCCCTAATTAGAAATAATTCAGGATAGCTGGGGAAAAAAAATGATGCAAACACAAAGAAACTTCAACTCCTAAAACATCTCAATTAAAACTTTACCTGAGCACAAGCTTTTCAAGCAGGTCTTTATTGTCGAGAGTAGAAATAATCACTGCGCTAATTTTTAACAGTAATTTACCAAATCCGTTTGTATTCACGTATTTGCATTTCATCTTCTCTACTTGAATTAACAACCCTAAAATCGCCACAAAAATGGCATTAAACCTTTGAATTCAATCAAGTTTTTTAAAAAAGAAAAACACTTGGCAATTTGTTCTCCCATTACAGATGAAACCTCTTTGTAATGGATTCCTTGACTCTCAGGTCATTTTATAGCCTGGACTAGGCATTGTAAAGTGTGTCATACGGCACTTGGCTCCAGGATTACAATAAGCCAGGAGAGGCTGGAGTGAGGAACAGAAGGAAGTGGTGGAGTGCCCATCCCTGGAGGGGTTTCCCAGCCGTGTGGAGGTGGTGCTGAGGGACAGGGGTCAGTGGGGACCTGCCAGTGCTGGGGGAGCGGGGGGACTCGAGGAGGTCAAAGGGCTTTTCCAACCAAAATGATTCCGTGAGTTATCCCTGTTGATTAAAAAGTGACATGGAAAAACAGTCGATGAGTTTGTGGTTTGATATTCAGAACAGTTCAGAAAATGCTGCAGATTAGGAAAAAGGAGAGAAAATTGATAATTTAAGCTATCAGTAGGTGGGCAGGGCAGGGTGGTTAGACGCAAGGCTCTGCAATAGTCAAAAGCTGTAAAAGCAGCAGAAAGCGCTGGTTTTGCTAACCATTCTCAAAGTTCATCTTTAAGTTATAGAATCCAAGCATAGCAGAAACATTGCTAGACAGATCAAAGCTCTTTCTGCTCCAGCACCCCATATTCAACAGTTACACAAATCCTTCAGAACGAAGTAATTAAATGTAAGCGTGGCTGAGCCCTTCCGATATGCAGCCAAGCGGGAGAGAAGTTAAGGCAGGAGAGATCTTCAATGCACAGGACAGCCTGAAGATTAGAACCCTTATCGTTTTTAAGCAATACAATTCATACGTGGGCCAGGCTGAAAGTCTCGCCGGCTGCCTGCCTCAAAAACCAGCCTCAAGTTTTTGTTTCTTGTTGCGTTGTGCGACGCATGGCCTTCACCCCATGTCATTGGCTTCAATTTATTCCCTACGTCTGGACGGTCCAAGTTATCTGGTTCTGCTCTCACAGTCCTAGCAGAGGATTTTAATAAGCGTCATATTTCAGTGTCGGCCGCGTACTTGTTAAAAGCCATGGCAAGCTGGAACTTAAAATCCATTTAAAAGAATAACCAGCCGTTTTCCTGCCTGTCTGAGCGAACAGATTCAACCAAGTCAGGGATTTCATGATTTGGTCCCATAACACCTGATCAGTAGCTGCTAAGCCATCAATCAAACCCCTTGTTGGACATTAATCACACGGACGTGAAGCGAGATTTATGAGTGACTGGGAAGTCTGCAACATCCCATTCATCCGTAACAAGGACTTTGACTTTCAGCTCAGTGGTGGAATTCTGCCATCCACATGGTGTATTTACATCAATGTCAAACAAATAAAGCCGTACGTAAAGCTGGAGAACAAAGCGCTCTCCAACTGCTTGCTGGAAATGAAAATTAATATCCAATGTTCTATTACAAAAGCAATATTGATGGATTTGGAGGCTTAATTAAATCCTCAGATTTCAAAAGGTCATATTGGAACACGCAGCCCGTCTATCACGCTGATCTGGTAACAGCTTGCACTACACTGTCCCTCTGAACCGCAACGGGACAAGAACAAACCTGCCTCTGTGCCTGACTGCTGAGACTCTCCACACCCACGTTTCTACGCTCTGGCTGAGCCCCGCAAGAAGTTGTGGAAGTCATTATGTCTTACCGTGCTCAAGATTGACCTATGAGCAAGGCGTGGGCAATAAAACATGCCTGGCCACAGGGCGACAGCTACGTTCATTTGTTATTTGTACCTCTCGTGAGGTTCTAGACAGGAGGCCTGGGCTCCAAACAAGCTCTACCCCATCAGTTAAAAGCTGTTAATTGGTATTTCACATCCCCACATACTCTGAAATACGGTGGATATTGTGGTGTGAACAGTTTGCTCCATCAGAAAGTCAGGACGGTTTCAAACTCTACCACATCAACACTGATTTTCACGATGCCTTCATTTATTTGGGGAATCAAGAAAAAAAAAAAAATCAAATGAAACCTAACAGCACACCATGAATTTTGCAAGGGTAAAAAGGATGACCAGTTAATTACTGGCCTCTCCACCTCATCTTAATGAGGGACAAACTCACAGAACAGATGATAGAAGATTCTATTAAAAAAATAATTAAGGGAGAATGATAGAATTATGTTGAGCAACATGGATTTAGGGAACACAGATCCTGGCTGAGCAGTATTCTTAAGCTGATGACAAAATCAGCTTTAAAGAGAGAGATACAGTAGTATTTCCATCGGGGACCTGACAAAAGCCAAAACACTAGAAGTCAACAGAGCACCTCCTGAAGGAGAAATGGGCAGGCACACAACGGGCCCCTTAACATCCACCTAGACACGAGGAAACCACTGATGACAGATTTTGCAAGGTCCTAGAAATCTTAATTCCTCTTTTCCTTCTGTCCTGTGTATATCAAGGGAAATACAAGACTATTCCAGAACATCTCTCTTTCGTGGGATAGAAATCTTCTCATTACCAGCAACGGTAATTGAAGTGTAAACAGACAATGAAAGCACATACAAGAGCAGCTGCAGCAACCTCCTCCTGGACTGACTGGACCAGAACTCACCCCATTTAAGCTTCTGTGAAAATAACAAGCTACAGAAGGTTTGTAAATTATAATGGTTTGAGGGGAAAAGTGGTAAATAAAGTGAACCCATTAACAGAATAATGTAATTTTCTTTATTATTTGTATTATTTTTCATAATACAATCAATGTACTGTAAGAATTTCAATGTCAGCAGAGGCAAATCTCTGTGTCTAGAGGAAAAATAGGAAAGCCGGGATCTGTAGGATAAAGCTGTGACTAGAAAACTTGGGAATATTAAAGACAACCAAGGTCCCACTGTAGTGATGGGTATTAATCAGCTAATTTGAAACAGCTACACAAAGCAGAGAGCTTTGTCAGAAGTAAAAGTTCCCAGCAGCGCTCTGCATTGCTCTCACATCTGGAACACCAAAGGAAACCCTGGCATTTGGAAACAGACAGAGTGGCTGTCACTGGGTTTCTTCTTTCCGCCCCAGTCAGGACTGGGTGCCTTCTCAAAGCATGTGTCCTCTTTCAAACGGGAATTAATTCAGGCAAGTACCATGGCCTGTTTTACACAAAGGTGAGGTGAGAAGATCTCAACAGCTCCTTGTAATCTGGGGGTTTTACTGAAGCTGCCAGGTCTCAGCCTCCTGCATGAAGGAACCATCAGCATTCCAAGTCCTGGTGCTACAGAGCAGCTTCAGTCACTGTTTCAAGCTGATATAGGAAATAAAAACAGTTACTGGTAATGTTTGTGTTTGGTGAACAGGTTTGCACTAGAGGAGGAATTCAAATTCTCCTACATCCCCTGGCTCAGTGGGGGCACCAGGACACACCTGGAGATAACAACAGGGTACATGCTCCAAGAACGGGCACAACGTTCCTGAGAGATGGTGCTATCCAGCCATAGCTGATATCAGGGGCAACGACAGCAACTGCAAACGAATCCTGAAAGAAAAAGGCTGGGAGTTCAAGTAGGATGCACTGCTGTGACATGCACTTAGTTCTCTGTAAACATATGGAAAGAATCATGGAATTCCAGAATCATTTTCATTGGAAAAGACCTTTAAGATCCTCAAGTTCCCCCAGCACTGGCAGGTTCCCGCTGACCCCTGGCCCTCAGCACCACCTCCACATGGCTGGGAAACCCCTCCAGGGATGGGCACTCCACCACTGCCCTGGGCAGCCTGGGACACACCTGCACAACCCCAACGGGACAGAAATGGCTCCTCAGGGACAACCTCAACCTCCCTGGAACAACGGGAGGCCAGTTCTTCTCATCCTGTTGCATCTTACTGGGAAGCAGAGACCGACTGCCACCTCGCTACCCCCTCCTGTTAGGGGAGTTGTGAAGAGCCAGAAGGTCTCCCCTGAGCCTCCTTGTCTCCAGGCTCAACCCCACAAGGTCCCTCAGCCGCTCCTCAGCGCACTGTGCTCCAGACCCTGCACCAGCTCCGTTGCCCTTCTCTGGACACGCTCCAGCCCCTCCATGTCCTTCTGGCAGTGAGGGGCCAGAACTGAACCCAGGAATCAAGATGCAGCCTCCCCAGTGCCCCCAGTACAGGGTGATGATCCCTGCCCTGGTCCTGCTGGCCACATTATTGCTGAAACAAGCCAGGATGCTGTTGGCCTTCTTGGCCACCTGGGCACACTGCTGGCTCCTCTTCAGCCACTGTCACCAACATCCCCAGGTCTTTTTCCACTGGGCACTTCCCAGCCACTTTTCCCCAGCCTGGAGCATTGCAGGGGGACGTTGTGGCCCAAACAGGCATCGTCCTCAAAGCTCTGGAGACAGGAGGTAGCTGCTAGCCAAGTACCAGAGCAAGGCAGGAAAAGCAGTGGCACCCTCTGCGACAGCAGTCTACAGCTAATTACCCAGTCATCTGCTGTAGCAAAAGTCTTAATAATTAAAATGCTGCAGTAATCGTGGAATTTAACAAGAAAAAAAACAGTTAATTGAATTCTAAGAGTACTTTGCTTTCTGGATAAGTTGTACCACGTTGAGAACAGGGCCTGAGCACACATATAAACACGATGAAGGACAAAGCAATAAGGAAAGTCTGAAAGAACAAAACCCATTTTTAGGTGCCGTGAATACGGTTTAATGCTGCACAACCTGCTTTATCTAATCCTCTTGTTGCCCATGAAATTAATTTAACTGAAACATAATAATAAAACCCCTTCCAGAATTAATTCTCTCAAGGCATTGCCCAATTCCATTATTGTACAAGCAGCAAGAATTCCTTTTGTTTTTCATTTTTTGGGAAAACGTAAAAAGTAACCCCAGAACTATTGAGATAATTCCATCATTGCCAGTGCTGCTACAATCATTATTGATGCTAATTATCAATTAGCACAACTATTACTGTAGACCTGTGAATGTGCATCTACCTCCGGGGAGGAAGGAGGGGAACCAACCTCAAAACTCCTTTAAAACTGCAGCTTCTAAAAGCTGTTTTAATTGGCGATTAACTATCTGCCGGCTCGGACATCTCTGCAGAGTTTAAAACTGGACCCACGTCACCTCGCAAGCTTTTGATCGCACATGCGTGGACTTCACAACTCCGGCTCCGGCTCTCCTGGGTGTACGGATGAGCTGAAGTCACTTGAGACGTATCTGCTAACATAATGGGTTTCACAGCTGCCAGCCCAGCAAAAGGAGAAGCCGTTACCTGCTGTCACAGCCGTCAGCATCAGGCTGTGGGTTCCTCCAACAAGCCAGCCCTGCCCAGCACTTGTTTCCTTTTCCCACTCCCTACACAAGCTGCCACAACCTCTTACACATCTCTCAGGAAAGGGACTGGGGTTCAGGAACCAGTGCCTGGGGTTCAGGAACCAGTGCCTGGGGTTCAGGAACCAGCGCCTGGGGTTCAGGAACCAGCGCCTGGGGTTCAGGAACCAGCGCCTGGGGTTCAGGAACCAGTGCCTGGCATAAGGATTTAAACAGCAGTGTCTGCTGCTAATCAACCCACTGATGTATCCACACCCCTGTCACCTACCATTACAGATCACCTGCTTGGAAGAGACCTTTAAGGTCATTGAGTCCAACCGTTCCCCCTGCACTGCCAGGGTCCCTAAACCATGTCACTCAGCACCACCTCCACACGGCTGTTAAACACCTCCAGGGATGGGGGCTCCACCACCTCCCTTGGCAGCCTGTTCCAAGGCTTCACAACTCTCTCTGTAAAGTAATTTTTCCCAATATCCAGCCTAAACCTCCCCTAGTGCAACCTGAGGCCATTTCCTCTAGTCCTGTCACTTGTTACCTGATTAATAGACTTAAAAGGAAACCCTGGTCCCGCTCCAAGCACAGAGACAAACATCGCTGCCTTGCACAGGGCGAGGTTTGCATCCACTGCCTTCCTCAGCTGCCGAGAGCACGAGGGACCACGTCCTACCGCTGACAAACAGACACGATAAAAGACCTCTCTAAATCTAACCCCTCCCCTGCGCCGCATCAGTATTACAGGATTCATCTTAACTTACACTTGGTGGCTCGGAAAACAAGCAGCTAAAAGACAGAGCTGCTGCGAGACCACGGCAGGTACTGTTATCTTGGGCACGTGGTGCTGCCTCTTCAACCAGTCCTCAAGGGGGACCTGCAGTTGGTTTCCAACTTTAGTGGCTTTAATGTCCAGGTAACCAACAACCCAGTACCAGCTCACATAAATGGACATGATGAAGGTCCTCTCCAGCCTAGTGACGCATAAAGTTCTATGGCACTGTCGCTGTAATTTAGTCGTCTGGCCTCCGTGAGGAGAACAGGAGCTGGGCTGTCTCTTTTTTCCTGCTTTTCTCAGTAGTTCTGCTGTTTTATTTATTTATTCTGATAAAAGAGGAACAAACACAGATGACAAATTTATTTAAGTTACCAATAGTCAACTTGAATAACTGGGTCATAAAACAAACGGACAGCATTTATTTTTCTCCAGGCACCTCAGCTGTTCTGCAAATACAGATTATGCAAGCAGAAATGAGCCAACAAGGCCACTTGCTTTTGGCCTCAGGCTCTTAACACCAAAACAAAACAAAACCCAACCGAATTAAGGTGGGCAGCGCGTGGAGCCAGTGGGGATTATTCATTTCCTCCAAAGAAAAGCCACTTCTTGCAAGTTTCCATAGTAAAGCAGGGGTTTTGTCTGCACGACAACAACTGGAATCAGTGAGACCTGCACATTTACACAGCTTGGGGGGCTGTTGCTTGAATATCGCACTCAGTGCTTGGGCAAAGAAATAAATCCTTTTGAAATTTTTGACAAGTAAACCCAGTTGGCTTCTGGGCAGTAATCTGCAATTGTTGGGACTACAAAGGGACTACAAAGACAACAAGGGGCCAGGAGCATCCCTGTGCTGAGGAAAGGCTGAGAGCCCTGGGGCTGTTCAGCTGGAGAAGAGCAGCCTGAGAGGGGACCTCCTCAATGGGATCAAGAGCTCAAGGGGGGTCAGGAGGAGGGGCCAGGCTCTGCCCAGAGGTGCCCAGTGACAGGACAAGGGGCAACGGGCACAAACTGGAACACGGGAAGTTCCACCTGAACAGGAGGAGAAACTTGTTTGCTGTGAGGGTGAGGGAGCCCTGGCCCAGGCTGCCCAGAGAGGCTGTGGAGTCTCCTGCTCTGGAGAGATCCCAAACCCGCCTGGATGCCATCCTGGGCATCCTGCCATGGGGACCCTGCTCTAGCAGGGGGTTGGACTGGGTGATCTCCAGAGGTCCCTGCCAGCCCCACCAGTCTGGGGTTCTGTGACTGACTGATGACTATATAAAAACATGCACATCTCTGTACGTTTGTATAAATACATGTGTGTATATGTATACACATAAATACACACATACATGTGCATGTTTATGATATAAAAAGGCCTAAACCATAGGCCTTGAATCAGAGTTGACTTATTGAGTGAACCCCCCCCAACTTGCATACCTAAAGTCAAGTGCCTTGCATATCTGAAGCCAGGTACCTTGCATATCTAAAGCCAAATGTCTTGCATATCTAAAGTCAGGAAAACAGTAACTTCTTAGACTGTCTCAGATTTTGGCCAGATCTGAGACACATGCAGGTGGTCACGGAGTCCTGTTTGATAAAGAATATAAAAGCAGGACTCCTGTCACAGCGAAGCTGGAGACCTCACCTACGAGTGGACGCACTGTGTAGGAATTCCCAACTGCCGGGAGGGTTCTCCAAATCCTTCGCTGTGACCGGGGCTCCCCAGCTGATGTACAGGATTTGGATGATGGTAACGTATGAAAGGCAATTGGTGATGGATCTTTCTTAATGACTATAACTATTTCTCTGTAGTAATGATTAGGTGCATTACTTTGCTTGCTCTTTTTACCCTGCTTGCTCTTTTTCTTGCTTTGAGCTAAAGTAAAACATGTTCTTGTTTTTAAATTGGTGTCTGTGTCCTTGCTGTTGACCCCCCGTCATTTAGCAAAACAGTTTATCACACAGTCCTTCTCATACGACTGGTGAGAAGTAAAATACATACAATACGATCCAGAGGATGGACAACTAGCCACCTGCATTCTGAAAGGGACCAAAAAGCAATGTACTTCCTCCGAAGGGTGTAATTACACCTGCTTCACGACAACACAGAATGAAATATTTTCCTCCAAGGTTAGAACACACTGTCTTTCAGTGTGACTGGACTTCCTTTTGTTCATGGAGCATATATAAAGGTCAAGGAGGAGTGTAAGAGTTGAACAGGTAATTGAGTGCAGATTTCTGCTCTGCAATTACGATTTAGCCAAGCTTCACTGGTTCTGCACATCTGGGAGGTGGGGAGGATCCAGTCAAACTTCTGTTGAGAACTGAACTAAAGCTCAACATTAAGTCACAAAGAAAGAAGATTAATTTACTCACATTTAGTGCCTATTTACACACCCACTTTTCAGAGCATCCTCTGTCTCGGGGAAGAAACGTGCAATTCTTATGCACAGGAGAAACGCTGCTGATGTAACTGGTCTGAGCTTCTGCTGCTCAAACTGGCACACACAAACCAGCAGCACCAAAAGGGAGGACAAGGCAACATGCTGTTTAAATACCAACCATGTTAACCCACGGATTATACAGCACACTGTATGTATTTCATGCCTTCAACTAATTGCTTAAGACATCCTGCTACAGCAGAGATGGTAACAGTGGTGTGCCCTCAGTCTTCATTAAATGCCAGTTCTCAATAACAGACTCCAAAAGGGCTTTAATTGCATTTACTCGCAGCTCCTGAACTTTAAAAGTTGTTAATCAGATTTCTATGTAAATGGAATGACGATTAAAGGTTAAGTACAGGTTTCTGAAATTTCAGCAGCTGAAGACGTATTGCCCTTAACAGGAAAGAGAAACCACCAGCCTTGACAGGAACTAAACATCTTAATTAAATACTCAGAAGTACAGTACTTATTTCTGCGTGAAGTTCTATTTTCAAATGTCAAACTTAATCAGGCACTTGACAAAACGTGCGATATCCCCACAGCGCAGAAGAACAGAAATGCCTTGGGATTCTTTCCTGGGGAAACACCTGTACATCTCCCAGTCCGCAGCTCCAACAAATTCCACTTCTCCAAGCCACTTGTCCCAAACAACAAGAAGGAAAGTTTTATGGCTCTAAAACTGCAAGAGTCCGCTTGAGAAATGCGATACTACATTTTTCAGCATGTCAGCTCTCCTCCTGCACACTCGGTTTATCCCTGTAACAAGCGTCATGCTGCCAAATAAACATAAGGGTCCTCATAAATCTGACTTGCAGAGATTTATCTCCCTTGAGGGTACAGCCCATCAATTATCACCAGTCAAACGTACAAAAACTTCTTCACTGGGAGGAAATTTAGTACATCTGTACGGTGCTCCATGAGCAGTTGTGCCAGATACTGCTGAGAGCATCCAGGCGCGCTGCTCCCTGCTCCTGAGACCAAACCCTCAGCTACCTAGGATGTGCACGTGGACCAAGCCCTGTGCTCCTCCCTCGTGCTGCTGGTCCTTAGAGCTGCGCATTCCTAACCTACAGACTCATGACATCAAATATAAAAACCGAACACATCACTCAGGCAGAAGGCTAAGCCCTCTCTGAAACCTGATTTCAGATTTATTCCAGTTAACAGGACTCCAGTCTCCGACTTCAGTCCATTTGCAGGAATATATGGATTTGTAGTTGGTGCGCGGGTTCTGTGCTTACTTCAGAGAGCTGGACAGCAGCGACAAACAGAGCTAAGTCGGGTCCATGACAGGACACTTTATGACAAATCATTACAAAGTAAGAAGTGTTTGGTGCAACTCAGGTTCAACTCTTCATCTGAGTAAACAGCAACTGCATCAGTATTAGCTCAGAGACCTTTGCCTTGGGTCATACAGGCACTGGGATCAGTGGCCAGAGGGACTGACCCATCTATTTCACATCCATCCTAATTTGACTACATAGCAAACAAATTATCACTTATCTTCACACACCATCATACATGTTAATTACAAAAAAAATCCTGGAATTATGTGAATATTTGTATAACTAGATACAAAACTGCACCTATTTCTCACAATTAATATTTCCAAGTGGATTTTAACAACAGACTACACCTGATCCTAGGAGAATATGTTTTTCCAGTAAGCTCAGTAGCAGCTGTAGCAACTGCTCTAGCCCCCTGCAGCAGTGCTGCACGGGAGAGAAAAGTCAGCCAAGAAAACGGGCATAGAGCGGAGGTGACTAGGACACTCACCACCCAGAGCATGGACAAAACGTAGCAGTGGAAGCAGCAGAGACAGGCTCTGCCTCTGAGCAACATCAAATGGGGAGGAGGAAATGGTCTAAGGAGAAGGTTGAAGGGAGTGACAGAGCTGTAAAACAACCAGTTGCGTCATCTTCTTTCAGATCAATTAAAAACTTCATCACAGACTTGAAACAAAGAGGAGCAGGAAAACGTCCGCCCACCCCTTCGGGATACGCTGCTGTGATAAGAGACATTATCCACAGAAATGGTTTATCACCAGTGTCAAGGCATGTGAGGGAGTCAAAGTGGATTAAAAGAGGCGAGTCTGCTGCAGTTAAACCCAGTATTGTTGCTTCATTATAAATACTGGCTGAGGTCTCGCAGGAACAGCTATGACGTCACATTTAAAAGCCCCACATTTTGTCAATTCACACGTAATCTCTTGCATTTGCCAAAATTAACTCCAAGACTTTCAGATCTTGTGCCTTTCAGACTTAGCGAGACGACGGCACCAAACAGCCTTGTTTAACGGGCACCAGACTAACAAAAACCCTTTCCCTGACTCTCTAAACCGTGTCGGCGTTTTTCAATTGACCGAATCCTTGCAGGTCCAACCACACCTGAATCCACAAGCGTGGCTGAGGCTTTATACAAAAGCACAGCTAAACAGCAGGGCAGCAAACGTCGGTGTCTGTGCGAACGAGCCTCCTGACTCCAAGACGTTGACAAAAGAGCCAGTCCCCCCTTGACACAATCCAGCAGCCACCATTTCAAGCCCAGCTTACGACACCTTTGAAATGACGTCAGAACTGGAGAGCCTCTTTGTCGAACTTACAATCACCACGGCTTTATGTTCCTCCCCTTCCCAAATGGATGGAAGCAGGTAGCAGGGTGGTGCTGTCAGGGTCTGGTTTTGGAAGCTTAATATCCCACTTTAGCAAAGACAAAGTGCCCCAACCTTCCTCCAGAAATACGTGTTTCTGTAACGCTTCAGGGTCTCGGACTTTATTACAAAGATCCTGATGCCAGAGGGGGGAGCTCACAGCATAGAGAAGATTCCCATTTTCTGGCTTGGGGAAAAAAAAAAAGAAAAAGAAGATTTACAAATTGTTTACAGCTCTTGTGCACCAGCCGTTCCAGCCTTTTAAAGCACCTGTCAGGATTGCTACCCCGGCCGCCTTTTATGCTGCTCTACACAGGTACAGCAGCGGGCCACCAAAATGCCACGGCTAAGCAGATTACAGCGCTTCTGAACATGTTCCATTACAGCCGACACTTGGATGCCTTTCTGCGTCGGGGAGCCTTTTCCTCCCCCTTTCATCAGCTTATCAAATGAAGCTAAACAGTACTGCTTGCCTCTAATGATACCAGGGACCTTGTAATGGGATTAGGAAAAACACCATCATTAGTTTCAAGGAGGAATGTGACCTTGAAGCCATTTCTTACTCTGTGCTTTAAAGGGATACAATAGGAACAATGAAATTAATTCCTACAGAGAGGGGTGAGAAATGGGCAGGGAGAGGCACGGGGCTTTCAATTCCCAGGTAGGTATTGTCTTCCCTCCCATATTAATGGCAGGCAAAAAAGCAAATTGATTACTAGAGTGAAACTTGGAACAGAGAAGGAAAAGATCGACCCTTCCAAAAGCCAGTCGGAAAGGCTCTTAGCTCAACCAGTTAAAAGCTGGTTTTAACCAAGAGTCAAACTTCAAACCAGTACATG
Organism: Bucorvus abyssinicus; assembly: GCA_009769605.1. NCBI lineage: Eukaryota > Metazoa > Chordata > Aves > Bucerotiformes > Bucorvidae > Bucorvus > Bucorvus abyssinicus. The sequence goes on from CM020025.1 coordinate 2,258,226, forward strand.
CAACAGCCAGTGGGACAATACAGTTTCTTCCCCGACACCCTCTGGCACCCACTTACCTGACACCCCCCCGGCCCAGTTCGATCAGCAAGTGGCACCACATAAAGCGCCGCAGGTCCCTGCTGGGACCCAGCACAGGGGCTGCACGACAGCGGCTGCGCTCTGCTGTTCCGCAGCCCTGGCAGTGCAAGCATCTTCCGTCTCCTCAATACGGACTCGGCACATCCGGACAACTCGCTTGGAATCCCACCTGATGCTGCAAAGTGCAGAACCCCCAGCTGAATTTCTGAAGTACTTCTCAGCACCGAGAACACTCTGCTCCCTGTCAAAGCACATTTGATTTGGCAAGTGTTCAAATTATTTCAGATAGAATTTCCCCAGCAAGACCTGCAACCATTGCTCCTGTTAGTCAGAAAGTGCTTCTGGAATCACTGTGTGACTTCCAATATCCAAACCAATCACGCATGTCATTGTTTCCTTCAGCAGAAGCATTTCTTTAGATTGCCGAAAGGAAGTGTAAATGCAGCAGTAACGTTTTAAAGCTAAGAGCTTGATGAAAAACCACTTTGTAATTTCATTGAACCTCAGTGTTGGGCAAGGAGCCCCTCCTGAAGGCACTGTGACATCCCCATCCAGCCTTTTACCACCTTACTGCAAAACACCTCTTTTGTTCTTTGAGATGCAGGATGTGAATTCGTCCATATTCTCCTCAGCAGGAATCCCAGGAGCCTGGTCCTTCCTACTGAAACTGGACTCACATGAACATCCCGAGGCCACGGCCACTTAGTCCATTTTAATGGTAACACTCTTCGGTTGCACAGCTTTGCACCACAGAGACGGGGATTCGGGTGGTTTGTTTTGAAAACTGGAAGACCACCAGTACTATATATCAGGTCAGCAAGGAACCCGGTCCAGAGGGCTGGATATTTGAATTCAGGTTCCAGTTCTGGCTCCAATCTCTACAAACATTCGTTTTACTGGTGCAAAGACAGGGAGTGGGACAGGTAAATCCAAACAAAAGCTCCACGGTCCAGGACAGGCGCAAAGAGGCGGAACGCAGTGTGTAACACCTTAACCCTCACAAAAGCCAAGGCTGAGCCCTGCACTGACGTGAAACCCTGGGTTGCCGCAGCAGTCCCTGCGGTGTGTGAGGACCTGGCAGGGCAATGCCACTGGGTGGAGCCAGGGTAAAGCAGATGCTGCACACAAAGTTCAGCGCTCTGCCAGCGCTGCTACCATTTCAGTGCGGGCTTTCTCGAAAGAAAAGCTGCCATGACCATGGCAAATTCTGTCCGTAGGGATTCAGCCAAACCCCCTGCACCAATTCCCTCCTGCTCCCAAATAGGCAACATTCAAAGTGTATTTGTTTTCTCAGCACTGCAGACACCGGCCATCACTTCATGCTACTGCAATAACTGAAACAACGTTCTCGCCTCCTCCCCAACTCCACGAACACACAGCAGACAGTCAGATTCACCTCAGCTGAGGAAGGGACCTGCCATTTCGAGCTTCTGGGCATCCAGATTAACATCTATTAGGGTGTAACCTGCAAAACCCATCCCTCAGCCCCCCCCGACTGCAGTTGGACATGCAAACCCGACTCAATAACGCTGCTGTCGATGAGACTGTGTGTCCAAGTTGTGCCACAGTATATTTATCATATATACATGTAACTAAAAAAAAATTAAGTACTACATGGTTTCTAACCATGACCAAGAGTTAGGAGGAACAGACAAAACCTGCATTAATTTGTCTCCATTTCAGACAATTACACGTGAGGGTTTTTAAGACATTTGTGGCTCACAAGGGAGTCTGTAAATTTACTGTCTTCTGCAATCTAACAATGTTGGCAGCATATTTACGGTGTGTGACATCAATAGCTAAAAGACCTGTTACTTAAAGAGTTCTGCCTGCCCCTTTTAGCATGCACAGCTTCTAGGGAACAGAATTTTCTCAAATAAAAAAAAAAGTAAAAAACCCACCCAAAGCACCAGTTCACGGAAGCTGATAGAAAAGAGAGAAGGAGGATAGAGGAAGTTACATTACTCAGGTGGACAACACAGCAGGGAGATCTGTCACTTCTATTTACAACTGATAAACTGGGGAGGTTTAAGGAGAGACCACGTGGGATGGAACAAAGCTACTGGACCAGGAATCACAGAGCTCCAGAGCATGTTTTCCGTTCAGATATCAGTTAGCAGCCCAACCTTTGTTTCTCCTCTTTCTCAAAACCCACTCTTTGTTTCAAGCATCATTTAACAGAGGATTTTTGCTGAATATCTGTTGAGTGTCAAGTACACTGAGGGTCTGATCTTTGCCGGAGTCTCTTAATAGTACTGAGATACAAATAAAAATGGCATTGAGAGTAGATGCATCTGTAACATAGCTCCAAGGAAGGGCAAAAAAAAAATCCGGGACCACAGTTAGCCCTACAAATGCAAACCCACCCCTACCCCCCCAAGGCAAGATGGGAGGTAGAGCAGGTTACAGTCAAACAAAGAAAAGGCACCGGGCACATTTTAAAACACACTGTGCACTTTAAAACCTACAGGCATACAAATCACTGTCAAGTATGAGCCAGCAGCTCCCAAGTGGTTCCTTACTCCCTTCCATTAGTCTGCTGCTTTTCCCCCTGATGCTATCAGTCATAAATGGAGGCCTAATATATACCTTTATTTTCAAAAAGTTTAAACATGTCACAGTCCAAGTGTAAATAATTTATAATCAAGGCAAGTACGATGCTGGTCCATGGCTGCAATGAGGATAAAGACAAGATATGAGGATAAGAGGAGGAAGACACGTGCACATCCATATGAACACCCACATATCGCCAGCAAAGACTCTGCAAGGCAACCAGCACTCCCTCTCCTGCCTCCTTCAGCTTCCCTTGATTTTAATATTGGTCCTTCAACCAAAAGCTCATTACTAATCCAATTCTAATGTCACTTGAATTCTTACAAATAAGGAGACCACACTGGGAGCTGATGATTTTAATTCTGGCACTTAAATCAGAAGTGTGAAGTTAAGTGCAACACATACCCGCCCCCTTTCGTTAACTCTGCGTTTAATTGTAATGTCTCATTCTTCGAAACCCCAACTTGCAAGGCAGCATGTAGAACTAAATCAAACCAGCAAAGTTGCAAAGCTTTGATAATGTGCGAGCTGGTGGATTGGCTCTCCAGCATTTCATCCATCATCGGGGATGGCAGGACTATAATCCCAGTGATTTTCCTGGAATCACAGAAAATTGGAAGAGACCTCAAGAGATCACCTAGTTCATTCCCATGCCCCAAAGAACCAGTTATGTTGTCGTGCCTGACAGATGCTTGGAAGGTTGTAAGGATGCTGTGCAACGACAATATCACATCCCTAAATCATTTGCTGCCTACACACACTAGCCATTAGGTTAGACAGACAGGCAAGAAATATTCAATCCTCCCTTGCCAGGCTTTAAGCTCAGCACTTCCCATCCGATCATAGCCTGGAAAACACATGATTCCACTCCTCTTGTCAACTCTCTTGAGGTATTTGAAAGCAAAGGCCTCCCTCCACCTCTCTGTCTTCTTATCTCTAAGTAAAAGATTGTTCCTTTTTAAACTCAAGTCATGTTTTTTGTAAATCTCTGATCATGCTGGTTGATCTCCTTGGAATTCCCCCCCCATTCTTTGGCTTCTTCCTTGAGGCCATAATCCCAGAGGATGCAGGATGACCGCTGAAATCTCTTCAGCAATGACCAGAACAGGATGATTCCCAGATGTCCTGCAGGCTACGCTACTCTGGTATTCAGCAGCGTGACACATCGATTCACCACCCATTTGTAACCCCATGCACCACACGACTCCTTGGCCAAAGGTGTCAAACTCTTCACCTCCACACATGCCAACAGCCAAACTCAAACATCTCCTTTTACATTTAGCTTATTAAGAGCTTCCAAATTCTAATCATATTCTCCAACACGCTCCCAAGCTCCACCCTCTATTTTATGATTCTCTGTTGCATTATTCAAAACATTAACAAAAATACTGAATAGCACCAAGCCCCAGACAAGGCACTCAAAGAGCCATTAGATAAATCCCTTAATAGCAAACCCTTCATAACTTCTTTTCCAGCCAGTTGTTTACCCAACCTCATTACAGTTTTGCCCACACTCAGTGATGAGAAAAAGCATATGAAACACTAGTAGAAGGTTTACTGTCGCCAGGACATCGGCCACCCACTGCTCCTCCCTCCTCCACAGTCCCTGCCACCGGCGCTCAGAAGGAAATTAAATCAGTTGACAGCTTATGCTTGCTATAAAGCAACAGTAATTCTTTCTCTGATTTCATATATTACCTTGACAGTTTATGGGCTTCTAACATTTTATTTGAGAAGCTGGGGTTAAAACAACAGCTTTAGAAGCCCCTGGTTCTCCTGCCTCCCTACCTCCTCTTTTAAAGGTTGTGTCTAGAGTTTCCTTTTGATGGTTTTCCAGAATCTCCCGAGATCTGCGAAAGCTGCTCTTCTCCCTAAATGAAGCTGTTGCTTATGCTGTGATTATCACAGAGCAGAAGGGACAATAATGATGAGCAAAGACAGGTTGGGGGGGGGGGGTAGAAAAAAAAACAAAACACTACAAGTCCTCTAACTCCCTGATTTAAATCCAACACAGCTCTTCAAGGGGAGACTGGATGAGACCCACTGAGAGAACCCAGTGAAGTCATGCTGCAATTCAATCCTTGGTTAGACCTTGTACAAGGGAGTCTGTAGTCAGTACCTAACAAAGTGGGGAAAGGGAAGAAGAAATCCATGAGCATATTGAAAGAATAAATCAGTGACTTTTGGAAGCGCTGTACCTTTTCATGCTGTAAAATATAATACACCTTTAAACTCCTGAATTGCAGAAAAAAGCTATCCCGTCATTACTGCACGTTCTGCCTGGGGTTGGTATCTGAGGCTCCTCGCGTTGTCGTTCGCCAACAGCACGACATATCCTTACACGTCTCTGACAATACACAATTCATTTCTCTTTCAGCTGCTCTAGCAGATGGCACGCGAGAAGCCTGCTTTTCTGTGACACTGCTTCTCCCGGCTCATTCGTCTCCTGTGGATGGCAAAGCGTAAGCTCTGGCTGCAGCGTCTCCCGTGGTGAGGCCATCCACGGCATCGCTCTCCTCCACAGGTTGCTGCATTTTTATTAGCCTACAGTCTTTTGCTCAGAAGCAGCACTAACCGGGTCACGTATCTATATCAAACCCGCAGAAATGCCCAACGCTAGATTTTAATCTGCCAGTCAAACGTGAATTATCAAGGTTTTAGTGCACGAAACTCGGACAACACAAGTTTAGATCTCTCACATAAGCAATCGGGCTAAAAATGACACCAAGGCTAAGCTGCTACCTTCCTTATTCTCAGCGTGTTTCCTGCATTTAGGAGGTTTTTTTCTTTAAGGTCTTCATTTTCTCTGGATGGTCTAGATCTACTCTGGCCACTTCTCTAACAGTTAATTCAGTATTAACATCCCAGAATGAAGACTATAAAAGGGGACAATTCCCTCCCCACACATCAACATAGCTTTACTCAGTTAGGCCCTGTCAGGTGACAATAAAGAAGGTGTGTGCAAAACTAACACAAACGTGGGCTGTTGTTAAGTTACATGATCTCCCACCACTGGATTTCAAAGCCTTTTCTTCAGATTTGTCCAACGTTGCATATAACTATTGATCTCCTCCGACGTGAATTCATTTAGGGTACCACAGAAACAGGGATAGTAGGACAGCAGCTAGTAGAGACGTGGATGCAACTCTCTGTAAGGAGAAAACGGAACCTACAGAGAAGCATCTGAACCTCGTGGATTTGATTTCTCTATTGAAATGTGATGTTTCTCCGGTAGAGCAGACAAGGAGTTTCATGCATGTCCTTCTGTGTAAATCTGCCCATTACAGCTTGTGGGAAACACGGACTGTTGCATCATATTTTATGAACAAATGTCTACCCAGGTGCCTTCATTCCTCAGTCCATTTCTAGTTATAAATTTTAAACCCATAAAGAGATAATCAATTAAGATCATGGACTTTGGCAGAGCCAGTTTTGATTCAAGCAGCAGTTCCTCCGTTCAAGTGCAGTCACACAAAAAACCTACCACTTTTTATCTGTTACCTGCCTCTTAGCTGTGCTGAAGACCCTTGTTTACACTTTCTTCTAACCATTATAATAATTCTTCACTCATTATTACTTTACATCTCCTGGTCAGTTTTTTATCAATAAAAAAACCACATCAACAAAAGAAAAAAACCTGCATTTTGACCACTGGGATTTGTTGGAAAGTTTATCCCTTGCAAGTCCACTGCGTGAACTAGTAAAAAAAAAAAACCAACAAAAAACCCCACCACACTAACAAGAGCTAATTTTCCCCCTGCAGAAATAATTTGTAGAATCTTTTGTACATGTAAATAAGACATTTCTGCTTATCCTCCAATCCTCAGCTGGAGGCTTTAAGGAGAGGCTGCTTATCTTTCCTGGCATCTCAGCGACTTCATACTTCTCCTTCCTGAAAAAGTCTTCTGACATACTGCCTTTGAGCTTAAATTAATTTCAAAGTTTTCTAAAGCCTCCAGCTCTGCCTCTGTGTCTTCATTATCAGAAGAGTTTCTGGGTAGCTTGTCTGCACTCTCTAAAGGCAGGTTTCAGAGAAATCAGTGAGCTTTCCCATAATGTTCTCCCTTTTCAACACACAATCTTGTACAATTCAACAAAACCACAACGTGTTCTGCAGGCGTTTTGCTTTTAACTGTCTAAAGATACATCAAGTACATTTGACCCCTGAAACCCATCACAGTCATCTTCACTTCCCTCCTACAGACTACTCTAAAACACATATTTCAGCTTATTAGCTTTCCTAGGGCTTGACTTCTGAATTTTACATTATTTGTGCTAAATAAACCCACCTCCACCCTTGGCAGCTGCACAGTTTATCTATTTACTGGTTTTCTTTCTGTTCAAAGAAACATAATTCCAAGACTGGATGACTGGAAACCAGCAGCCAACTAAGTTTTCCTTCCTTTGCCTGTTTAGGACTTGGCAATTCAGCCTTTTACTTCACCCCCTCTTCTGTCCAGTTTATTATTTGATACTCAGCCTGGTCCTGTGGATGCTTCATGCAATTATACTCCAGGAACTACAACTAGGCAGCTCCCATTCCTCATTTTGAACCAGCCACAGTACATCATGTGAGACAGCGACCCAAGATTTCACCTAAAAACACGTCCCTCCTGCTGGGGACTCTTGAGCCGGCCGTTACATGAACCAAAGACAAGGTCTCCATCGACAGGTTCGGACTCCTCCACTTACCCAGCACCAGGAGGACGGCAGCCACCACAGTTTTGTTAACAAGTGCTGGTCTCTGATCTTAAAGCACAATAAGAACTCCACTGCATTTCCGCTCCTCAATCCAGACTAACTGAAGCTGCTAACACACTTCAGTTTCTACGGCATAGTATTTTTGTCACTATATGTGGCCCTCTCTACGCTGAAATTTCATCTCACTAGACAGAAATTCTTTAAATAAAGGCAGGTTCCTCCACCTCCTACAAAAAGTCTGCCTTTCCTGCTTAGTCTGCAAACAGCTCTACAGATTTCCACTGACATTTGTCATCCCTCCACCTTTGCATAACGCACTCTATAATCCGGTTTCCTCCATCACAAGGGAATCCAACCTCCCTATTTTTATTTAACTTGGGGTTTGGTTTTATTTGGTTTTCTATTTTTCCCTCAGTTGCTCCATCTTTAATTTTAATGTAATTTCATGCATCCTCCTGCCTGCAGTATGTTGTTGTTTGCAAGTGATTTGTTCACTGATGGAGACAGTTAGATAGCAAATATTTACTTTACCACTGAAGACAAATATTTGACATCTATCACCACCCAATTTTCCTACAGCAAAGGGAATAGTCCCTCCTGAATTATCATGACAACCAGATGTATCCACATAACATCCCATTCATCCCCCTCTGAAGAGCCATCACCTATTTTAGACATTTTCATTTGTAAGAATACAGAGAAAATGTTTGAATTCACTGTTTCCTTTATCACTGCCCTATCTTTAAGATCACAGTTTAAGTTGTACTTGCTGAAAGGGCCCATTATTCTTTTTTTTTTTTTTCCTCTTGAATAAAAAAAAATACTTGCTCTCTCTAAAAAATAATAAGCAAAAAATACCCTTTAATCAGTGTCCTTAATCTATTAGGTCACTGAGCAGTTTTGTCTTACATTTTATTGGGAAGATGATGTCACCTGCCTGCTGTAATTGCTACTTCTATAGCAAGTTTTCTGCAAAACCTTCCATTTCCATCAAATTGCCTCACCCCACACCACGCTCCAAGCAAGCTTTTTAAGCTGCATGCTTCTGCAGTAAACCTTAAACACGGATGTCATGGAAGATGAATAACCTTCGGGCTCAAAAACTCCTCCATCTTTGAGAGAGAGGTGAATAGTTTGGACAATCAGGCTGTATTTAAAGGAAAAAAAAAGAAACAACAGAAACCCCCAAACTTTTCTACTTTTTCCACAACGTTCTTCCATTTCACTTGAGCACTCGCTGTACACCAGCTCAGGTGCTTCTCTTCCTACTCCTTCTCTCATCTACTTAGGTTTCAGGTAGGACCGTGGTCTTTTGGGACAGGAACTCAATTTCAGGGGGAGCTTCCTCATGCGTCTGTGCAGACAGCCCGGCTCTTGATGAGGATAACACATGAGCACTGAACACTCAAATTCTTGGAGCAATTAGATGCCCATGTCTTAAAAATCAATTCCTTATTTTCACTGCATGCTAATAGTGGTAGGGCTGGAAGCACAGGAGGAGCTGTTGTTACCCAGGCACATATGGAAATGACAGAGCGCTGACACAGGTGCCTGGCTCCATTAGCCCACCCAACCCTGTCAGGTTTTGAGGAGTGACATTTTTAATCCCCAACATGACAGATTTTGTTAAACAGATAATGAACTGTTAGCCACAGATCGCCCCATTTGCGAGCTGACAAACAGCAGAATGCACATGACAACTTTATTCATTATCCTCATAGTCCAGAAGTGATGGAGATATTCGATAAACACACTAAACCCCGTTGAGCTGCTCTGAACCTTGTTGATTCAGGCTGGGCTATTTCCCAGTAAAGATATGGAAATGGCTCCAGTCACCTTCTGAGAAAGGTTCTACCTTTGCTTATTAAAAAATTAGTGTCTTGGTCCTGCAAGGTGCTGGGCAGCCTGGCTATCAGCCAGCAAAGCACTTAAGCACACACATGACTTCAGACCGTGCAAACGGTCCCAGTCACACCATACATCTAATGGCTCTTCTGGATTAGGGCCAAAGTACTCAACAGGTTGTAGATCAAGCCCTCACTGATGACACCGATACCCCCACACATGCAAACCTCAGGCACACAAATCTGGCAGCATCCCTGAAGCCTGTTCCCTGCTGCTCCATCAGTCCAAACTCCAGATAGTAACAGATAATTTCTGAACTACTAGTTCAGCCCGAGGAATGGAGCGTTGAACAGGAACCCATTCAAATTCAGATAGATTATTGGCATATGGATTAATCACTTATCTCTGCAACTCAGATCTCACAGGTCAATATTCACAAATAGATCTCGCTCTATCTCAAAATGCTCCGTTTTTTTTCCTTAAAGTCTGCACAAGAAGGTTTTTACCCATCAGATGACTAAATTGAATCTTTTGCTGTTCTGCTTTCAGTAAACAGTTTCTAGAGGAACCCCAAAACAGAATATGAAATTCCATTCATAACAGATTTTTTTCTAAGCAAAAACCAAACAGCATTTCATGCTGTGCTGAAAACAAGGAGACAGGAATGCACCAAGTGACCTTAATAAAATGGCAACTCAAACAAGAATATCAAACCTGTTCAAATGAGGTTACAGAAAAGATTTTAAATGGTCCTCTAGGTCTTGGGAAGCACAAAACCGTCTCTGACCAAATTGCTTTCAATTCTTCACAACTGTGTTCAGAAGAGGAAATCATCGCCAACGCAGAAAATCAATAGGAATTGTTCCAGACAATCATGCAGAAAAGGACAGAGTAAATTCAGCGAGGATGGGAGTTTGGGGAGTGAAGAAAACAAGTGAGCTAAACAACAAAATAGCTACTGAGCAGCCTCTGCAGCCATCCATCCAACACTCCAAAATAACACTGCCGTTTGTTTCATCAACCAGATCATACAGGGATCTGAAAGGACACTACAGGAACAAATCCCCGACAGAAAATGAAGGGTCTCTACAAATAATGTCCTGGAGAAGTTAAATGTTAAGCCACGGAAGCCGTTACATTGCCTTTCACAGCCTTTGGTTTAACACACATAAGGCAAACGATCCACCTTATTTCACTGGAGGAGCTTGTCCAAGGTTATACAAACGCAGAATCAAGGCTGACTCACACTGTTCTCCAGCAAGTCCCTCTTCAGACAAGAGGAATCTAAACCCACTACTTAACGCCTTTCAAAAACAGGCAGTTTACAGGCTTTACCCTACAGATTGAAATACAAGATTTTCTCATTCTGTGCAAGAAAGAAAAATGTTGTTTGTCAGCGTACGGTCATCTATACAACTTGCATGAATATATATTGCTAGAGCATGACCTTACCCTACGGTAATATCCAACGAACAGCGTATAACTGATAGTAAAATCACTAAAAGCATCAGACTAACCTAACAAAGGTGGTCGTAACTCAAGGATGGGCAGGTTCAGAAGCTGAGGAAGAAGCAATCAGGTGCTTGGGTGGAGAGGAGAAACTGAGGGTGGGTGAGACCACCACACCAGGAGGGATGTGTCCAGTACAAGAGAGACATGGACATATTGGAGAAAGTCCAGCAAAAGGCCATGAAGTTGGTGAAGGGACCGGAGCACCTCGCATATAAACAAATGCTGAGAGCGCTGGGACTGCCCAGCCTGGAGAAGAGAAGGCTCAGAGGGGCCTTATCAATGTGAATAAATATCTGAAGGGAGGGTGCAAAGAGGACAGAGCCAGGCTCTGCTCAGTGATGCCCAGTGACAGGACAGGAAGCGATGGGCACATACTGGAATACGGGAGGTTCCCTCTGCACATCAGGAAGTGTATTGTCACTGTGAGGGTGACTGAGCACTAGGACAGGTTGCCCAGGGGGTTGTGGAGCCTCAATCCTTGGAGATATTCAAAAGCCAACTGGACACGGTCATGGTCAGTCAGCTCTGGGTGGTCCTGCTCAAGCAGGAGGGGGTTGGACGAGATGACCTCCAGAGGTGCCTGCCAACCTCAACCACACTGTGACTCTGAAAACGCAAAGACAGAATGAAGCAGATAGGAAAAAGCTCCTTAAACCAAAGGCTTCTTTAAAACAAATGCAACTATCTGGGGCCACTCCACTGGAGATCAAAACGAGAAAGTCAGCTCTGTTTAAAACAAATTATAATTTGGACCTAAACTTCTTTTATCCAGAGGGATGGTCAGTCTCCCATCAATTAATGAGCCATTTTCAAGACTGCAAAAATAAGCTGAGGTTCAGCAAATGCTTGGTGGAAATCATTTCAGACTCATTAAGTACACCAAATCAGCTTTATTCTGCTAAGCCAGCACATAATTTCAGAGCAGTCTCACAGGCAGCCTTGCTGGCCTGACTTGCAAAACCAAATTAAGCAGGTGCATAAACACCAGCATCATCAGGATCTTACCGAGGCACTGGGACTGATGCTATTTTAACACAACCATCAGACTGTAGTACAGCAAAAAAGGACAACTATGAACTCAATTACAGCTCAGTGCATCTAAAAAAGTTCCTGTCCACCCCAGAACGATCTTTCCCCTTGGGTAGACTAACCATTCCTTTTTCCTTCCCTAGTGCCACATAGACACAACACCCCAAAACCTCAGGAATTTGGCACTAAAAGCTCAAAAGGAGCAACAAGCCCTGCAACCACTGTCAGTGCAACATCAGCGTTTTCACTGGGCTACTGCAGCTCCTTCAATACCACGTGGAGGCTTTTCAAGCAGATACTGGCATACAATATAGCAAATAGACTAATGAATAGCTGAAGCTGCTCATCTCACACTGGCTCTGGAAGATCTCTTCTGCGAAGCAGCTGGTGTCATTGGGGCCATTTGTTGCATCTTTACTTCTAGACTCCTTTAAAACTGAGCTTGTCCGCTTGTTCTCATTAAAGGCACTGTTTTGTCTTTGGTCTAAGCTACAAAAGCCACACAGTAATCGCTGTTCCCCAGCCAGAAAAATATCTAAATTAATAAATTTCCCCTAAATTTAACTATATTGCTCTACCCCGAGTGTATTTGCTTACTGCATCACCCCAGTTTTCCAGCACTTACCCCTTTAGCAGACACCGAGATACAATTCGGAAGGGGCTGCAGCTGAGAGATGTTCAAGGGATTTGCTGTCCTTCCACACAACCTTTCGGAATGAACCAAAAACTCTCAGGATCATTAATACAGCACAGTATTATGCCTCCAAAAGAACATGCCCCTAATAGATCAGGCAATAATCTTACACAGACCATGAAGAACTATTATAACTCGTGTTTCTATACTATCAATTAATATGTGAACCTTTAACTCAGTCTTAAAAGGAAATTGTTAATTATACAGCTCACAGCAAAACTCAATGCAGAAGAGATGTGTAACTAAACCTTCAACGAGAACCCTTGGCCTTAAAAAAGGTGCTAAGAGAAAACACAAGGTTAGCAGTTCTCACTGGCTGCACCACAGGGAGCGTGTAGTACCAGTTAGAGCAAACAGCCAGCGATCCACTCAACACCACAACAAAGACTTCTCAAAAGGCAGAACAGATTTTTGTGACCTTGGAGATAAGTCTCCTAATCTCATTCTCATCTGTACCTGCAGAATCCCTTCACTCGGGTATTTGATGTTTGGGTTTTTGTTCAAATGACTTTGCTGAGAATGTCAATACGTGTTTAGGTGGACTGGAAGAACAAGGAAATCGTTTTGCTTCTGCTGGTGTTTGACTACAGAATACATTCAAGCCTGTCAGTGCAAGAATTCAGATTAACATCTGAAAACGCAGAAGACACGGTATATGTGAAGTAAAGGGAAAACAGGCGTAACAGTAGATATGAAGCACAAGTAACAAAGAACGTTTCTCAAACTCGGTCACTAAAGAACATCAAACCAAAGAACATGATGCGGAAAGAATCATCGCTAAGAAAGGAAAGCAGGATTTGGGAATACAAAGACCAAACCCTACCCCGCTTTACACAACCTGCAACCTCTAAGAAGTTAAAGGAATCCCTCAGGTTGCCATTGAGGCAAGACTGACCTCTAAGCTGCCACACAAACGTCCACAAATCTCATCTTCTGATCTACATATACTCAGATGCATTGAAGTACCTGCGGCAGAGATGCAAGAAGCTCTCTTCCCATCCCCTGGAATCCTTGTTTTCTTCAGTATTCCTCTGCGTTTGAAGGCAAAAGTGCAGATTACTTGAAGCACACCTAGGAATTTAATTTCTAATTGCCCAAGAAGTGGCTGTTAAGCACTAAGAGCTGCAAACATGCAGGACACTGAAAAACTCAGTGTACTTGGAGATGAATGCCTCAAAAACACAGCAGCCTAAGATAGATCCCACTGGAAAGAAGAGTGTCCTGTACAAAACGTTATCCAACTGCAAGCACTTTGCAACGCAGAATTAACATGAAGCTTCTAGAGGGACAATAAGGCTAACTTGAAAAAAAAATACACTAATACACTAGTGCTTCTGTTACACAATAGTGAAGAGCTACAAGCAACACGGTTTTGAGAACACACCAATACAGACACATCAACTGGTGCTTTCCACAGCTGGAGCTGCAGCAGCTGAGCTGCGTGTCCAACACCACGCTGCAGACAAACTGAAGGACATCACTGGCTTTAATCTCCAGTCAAATACAAGGATCTGTACATATTAACAGGGAGATATTAGCATTGCTTTCACTGAGAGATTACAAAAGTTACCAGAACTCTCTCCACTGCAGTTGTCACATCCACAGGTCTTTGGCAATGTCTTAGTTTTCCCACATTAGGAGCAAGGCTCTGAAGGAAAGACACCGTTGTGAATTAAGGCAAATTATCGAGAGAGGTCAGAGTGAGAGACTGATTCCAAGACACCATCGTGTGTCATTTGGCAGGAAAATGCAGGTTTTCTAACAGGGCACCAGGCACGTGACATACCCATCAAACCGTGAGGGAACAAAGCACCAAATCACTGCAATAAAGTGAGATCATCCTTGTTGCGTGTCCCAGCTAATCGTGTGTAAATCTACTGGTTTATTTCCTTGTCCTTTGTGAGTCAGAAGGGCCAGGTTTGTGATATGATGCTTAAGGGACCACTCTGACTTATCTGCGCTGGGAGGTGTAACTGAGCTGGGTTTCTCTCCCTGCCATACGCAGCAACTTGCAACTGCTTAAGCCTGGGAGAGAAAATTAATGACACAATTAACCTTTCTGCAATTGGAATGAATCTACCAAGTAGCACGCAAGAGTCCTGGTCACCTTTCCATCTCGGGTCAGCCCTTGGAAAAGACAGCAACCAGCCCTTTGTCCTTCACCCTTCCATCTGACCTCCCGCTCCAAGAGTTTTCCGAAGGAGGTTCAGCACAAGAGACGCAGCCATCAGCAAGGCCAGGCAAAGAGCTGCCCTCTCTATTAAAGAATAAAAAGGGACACAAAGTGTTATTTTTCTTGGAGATTTACCCCTCTCTAAAATCCTGTTATTATAATGCAAAATTAGATCTGGGATTTTCAAAAGAATCTCAAGTAATTAGTTGCCCGATTCCCACGGGATTGCCAAGGGAGTTGGATCCTAAATGCCTTTGGCTCTTCTGGAAAGCCCCATCCACCACGGAACCTCACAGGATGGCTCAATAAAAACCACACCTCCAACAAAAACCAGTACTGAGTCGAGCAGTTTGAGTTCATTTTACAGCACCTTACAGGGCCCTTCAGCCGTTACCACGCTGGGAACAGGAGGTACCACCACCAAGTTTTTCACCAAAAAAGCTTTGAGAAACAACACTTCACCCACAGAAGCCATGGTAAGAAGGGACCGGGACATTATGTCGCAATATAATAGTAAAAAGGCCACACTCCAGTAAACAAAAGCACCAGAACCCCCCACTCAAACCCCCGCGTCTAAGCGAAGCACACACGTATTTTCATTCTCTGCTCCTAGTGCTGCTCTTCGATGCTTTTTCAAGCAAATGCAAAGCACAGGGGGTCCAGCTTTTATTACTGAGAGAATGAATTAACAATGCAACCCATTTTATTATTATTTTAATCAGTTTCCAGCTCACAGCTTCACCGAGAGTACACCAAATATCACACATTTCTTAGGCCTTTGCCAGTAAACGAGGACCCCAAAGAGCTTTACAAGGCATTTAATTACACACTCTGAGTAGAATGACTGTATACAGGCCACATTTAATTAACTAATTCCCTCACCACTGCCTTTTCTCAGGTGAAAATGGGTTTCCATGGTTCCTAGCATGGACACAGTTACTGCCTTTTCCAGTCATTTGGTTACAAGCAACAATTAACATGACTCTGGAATAAATACCACTGTAATTTTCACACCTACATTCATCAAATCACAGGATGGTTTGGGTTGACTCTCTATTCTGATAGATATGGACCTTTCCCGTTCTTCACGTGGGTCTCCAACAGCACAATATTTGAAGCTATATATAGGGCTGTGCTTAAGACCCATATTCAAAGAATAGGAGAAGAGATGGGGAAAAAAAAGGAGCTTTTCTACAGACCACCAGCTACCAGCAGCCTTATGGATGGTGACCATCTCTCATCTTTATTCCCTCACACGGAAGAGGAAGCTTCAGCATTCAGTCTTGCCAACTTTGATCATTGACTGATAAACCATAAATACGGCAAATTAATTTTGCAGCCTGGCAGTGAAGAGCAGTCTTGTCAAACCCAGAACCTCAAGCTGGATGACAGCAGCAGAACAAATCTGCATATGAAGCTCATGTGAGACTTGCCATCTCTTTGAAGTCTGCACACCAAGACAACAGGAACACACATAAAGGAGGGAAGGGAAAGATTACAAGTAGGAAACTCGATCTACTAAAACCAAAACATTTTCACGTTGCTCCTCCTTTAAGTAGTATTTACTACGGGCAGAAGACAGAATGACCACAAAAATGAAGTGTCATCAATACTAAATTTTGGGAAAATGGGGTGGTTTGAGAAGATTCTCATTTTCACACTTAAAACATGATTTTCAGTGTTGCAAACGACAAAAGGGTGCAATCAGCAGGCCCGTCACACCCTTATGTAGAGAGTGGCAACCTGTTACTGATTAGCAAACCTTCTCCGAAGAGTCTAAAAGCATGTAAAACTACAAAAAATATATCTAAATTTCTAACTACATGAAACAAATTATTTGATTACATTTTTGAAAGGCTTTTTTGTCCATTTTTTTTACAAATTACGTCAGAACATTTATAATAGAGAAATAAAACCCAGCCCATTTCAAACTCTATGTCATATTGGCATTGTTGAAGCACATGACATCAGCACTTCCCACAAAGAAGCAAGAGAGAGCAGAGGTAGGAAGCACAATTCAGAGTTTCCATTTCAGCCACCAGAACAGAGAGAAAGCAGCTTCTCCCGAGTTTAGTTCTGACAATTCAGTGGGGATTTTTTCCTTTTTTTTTTTCCTCCAAATACATGTTTTCATGCCAAAAAAATGCTCACTTACAATGCCATTACCAGAACACTGCAGAGCGTAACAGGAGGATTTGGGGTAGAGGGCGGTTGGCTGGTCTCAACGTAAATTGGGAATTTGTCATTTCCTGCAAAGCACGTGGGCTTCAAGCTCCTCAGCATCTCTCAGCCCAGAGATCACTTGTGACTCAGTCACTTGCTGCTGGTTTGTACATACACACTTGCACCATATACATTGAAACAGAGACTGTGGTCTCTGACTGCTGACTGCTCGGGCTAAACCTTGGTGGAAGCCTTGTGCACCTGAAATCACTTCAGCCAACGAATAAACAAAAACCAAGTAATTAAGAAAAACTATTAAGGCTGAGTCTATGCTTAAATACTTTCTCACCATGTCCTGCCAGTCACATACGCACCCCCAAGCATCACTATCCAACCACTTTAGACTCAAGTCTCCATTATCTATAAGCAGAGTCCACACTATCCATTGAAACACTTATGCATATATAAAGCCAACAACGTATTACTCAAAAAAATCACACAGAGCTATTTGCAGGCTTCCTAAACAAAACGACTTCCAAAGGCAGCTGCTCAGTGTGACCATAAAATAAGTACAAAATGTACAAAGTCTCAAAGCCTGTCAGAAATATGGGGACAATCTTTTCAGCAGGGGCTGTTGGGACAGGACAAGAGCTGATGGGTTCAACTGGGAGAGGGAGATTGAGAGCAGAGAGAAGGGAGAGATTGTTGCTGCTGAGGGTGGGGAGACCCTGGCCCAGGATGCCCTGAGACATGGGAGAAGCCCCCTCCCTGGCACCATGGCAGGTCAGGTTGGACCCTGGGGCTCCGAGCACCCTGCTCTGGGTGCAGATGTCCCTGCTCCCTGCAGGGGGTTGGACTGGAGAAGCTTTGAAGGTGCCTTCAACCCAAACCGTTCTATGGTTCTATGATCATCAGCACAACAGTCTGCTCCAGTTTTGGTTGGATGCTTTGCATATTCACGTCATGATTCTCGTGGTGCAGAGTGTCCATAACTTCAAGAGAAACAACAAAAAAATCAGAAACTCTTACTAAAAGCAACAAAAACCCCACACAACATAGTCCCTCCTCGTACAGTATCAAACCAGGCACCTCAGAAATAACAGAAATTCATTCAAACTTTTCCACTTGCCTCACTCATTCAAAGAGCAGCTCCCCCATGTGTAAATACAGAAGGGATCACCCTGGTGAGATCAGATGACTGAGTCACACTGATGAGAAGCACACTGTGAAGTAGATGTTCCTAAAATGTTTTATGTATTACTGATACATGACATGTCCCGAAGTGGTGTCTGTGTGCAGCAGGAACAGCTTCCAAGCATATGTGCAGACATGTAGTTGCCTTCGCAAGTGGTGAGGAGTGCCTGTTGTCCCACCTACAGTGTTAGGTCCTCACCTACACATCTCCGTAAAGGCTGCATCTTGCTCTTCTTGCAAGGCTGATAGTGGGGTGTTGATGAAAACATGGAAAGAAGGAACAAAGGTGGGGGAGAGATGTAAAGGGAAACTCAAACCCTTGCAGCCCCTTCTGAACATGACAGCTACAACCTTGACAGTTTCTATCAGAGCAGGGCTGAGCTTCTCAACATGTGTGGCCTCAGACCTAGGAGATCATCGCTAGGGACTCACCTGCAGACACGTCTGTCTACAAGAAAGAAACAAGGAAAATAAGATAATGGACAGAGTCATTTTAGAAAGGGTTTTTGCTAATGCAATTCTGTAATTTCCTACGTCACAAATAATTACTGGAAACATGCAGGCCCCTCAAAACAGCGCTGAGATTCCGTATCAGGAAAGAAACAGCAAGAGCTGGTAAACTTCAGAAAAAAGATTCTACCTAATGGTTTTGTAAATGTCACGCCTGGCAAACACAACGAGCACACAGCACGGGAGCAGAAAGGCTTTTAAGCAAACCAGTTTCCAAACATTTCCCTTGGATACCAGCTACTCTCCAACATTAGCAGGAATCTGCCTGCATGAATCCCTCACGCACTGCTGTCAGATGAGACGTCTTGCAGTGAGGACATGATGAGCGCTTGGCCTTTTCCCGTTCACAGTGTTTTTACGCTGCTAGTAAGAGTACAACTCACTGCCTTTAAAGCCAGTCACACAGACTGAGCATGACTAAGCTCAGCACATCAGAAGAGCTGTGGTTTTAGAGTCCTATAAAACATGTCTACAAATGCTGATGAACCTCTTGTAGCCTCTCCTAGTTCGAGCTGACAACAGGAACAAAGTGCAGTGGACACATAGCAACCAACAAAAAAAAAAGGCACATCAGACCTAACAAAACCATTTAAGAATCTGGGGAAATGGTTAAAATAAAAGATTCTGCAAGTATCTGCAGCCACATTCACACATCCTCTCCATCATCCCATGAATTGACAGTTCCCAGAAGATGAAGGCTAACAAGGAATCCACAGGCTGGAATTTTGCACGCTGCATTTACAAGAGCCACATTCCTGGCGCCAGTTTGAAGCACAGACCTCACATCAGGCAGACGGCTGCTTCACCTTCTTAACCCTTCTCAGCAAACTTTCACCTTCCAAGAGACATCGCTCGAACAAAGGGTGCAAAAAATTCTGTGCTCTCAAGCTGTATGAATTAGAAAGCATTTGACAAGGGCCCAGGATTCCAGCAGCATGGGTTTCATGCCAACTGCCAAACAGCAAAGGGGGGAACATGTCATTCCCCAACCTGTACTCCTCAGCTCTTCCTCAGCGCAGACTCCCTCTCCACCTTACACCTAGCAGAGGTGACTTCACTTTCACAACCACGCTGAACAGCCACAACAACCCCCTGCAATGCTCCAAGCTCAGGGAAGAACAGCTGGAAACTGCCCAGGGAAAAGGCCCTGGGGGTGTTGGTGACAGCAGCTGGAGAGCAGCCAGCAGTGTGCCCAGGTGGCCAGGAACACCAACAGCATCCTGGCTTGTACTAGCACTGGTGTGGCCAGCAGCACCAGGGCAGGGATCATCACCCTGTACTGGGGGCACTGGGGAGGCTATACCTTGAATCCTGGGTTTAGTTTTGGGCCCCTCACTGCCAGAAGGACATGGAGGGGCTGGAGCATGTCCAGAGAAGGGCAATGAAGCAGGGGCAGGGGCTGGAGCACAATGCGCTGAGGAGCAGCTGAGGGACCTGGCGGGGTTGAGCCTGGAGAAAAGGAGGCTCAGGGGAGACCTTCTGCCTCTCCACAACTCCCTGACAGGAGATTGGAGCAAAGGGGACATCTGTCTCTTCTTCCAAGGAACCGGCCTCCCGTTGTTCCAGGGAGGTTGAGTTGTCCCTGAGGACCCATTTCTGTCCCGTTGGGGTTGTGCAGGCGTGTCCCAGGCTGCCCAGGGCAGTGGTGGAGTGCCCATCCCTGGAGGGGTTTCCCAGCCGTGTGGAGGTGGTGCTGAGGGACAGGGGTCAGTGGGGACCTGGTAGCGCTGGGGGAGCGGGGAGACTTGAGGAGGTCAAAGGTCTCTCCGAACCCAAATGATCCTGTGATTCTGTGATGCTCTACAGCATGGACAGAAGAGCATGGGTTTTCTCTTGCTCACATACCAGCAAACATTTCATTAAATGAGCTAATCTTTAACATCTCCCAAACCATAAGCTCGATGACCTCTTCTGCAATAAACTGCACAAGTGACTGTACACTGTTCAAACAATTCATTTTAATGCAGGGCTTTATCTTTGAACTGTAAATCCTAGTGTTTATGAAATACACTGGATCAACAGCTCTGGGATAAAAAACACTCAAAACAAATGCTGTTAACATAACAGTATTCGTGGGAACTCCTGCTGTGTCACCATGTGCATACAGCACCGTCCAGGTAACATGCACCATCCCTGGGAAAGACCCTAACCCAAAGCTCAGGGCCAGCCCCAGCTCTGGACCTCTTCCAGGGACCTGTTACCAAAGTAATTCAGTTAGTTTTAATCATGCTTTGCTTCAGCCAGAGTCACCCAGATAAAATCAGATGGAATTTGCCCATTTCTACTTCCTATTCTTTGGTTTTCAAGGGCAGTATGCCATTGCTATCTCACTCTTTGACCTTCTTGCTGCATAACACACCCCAATGCTAGGAAATCTCTTTGCACTTGCTGACACACTTCTTCACCTTTATCAAGGCAAATTTCCACCATCCTGAATTCCAAGTGCATCTTTCTAAGAGGTTAGGAAAGGTACCCAAGTACTTGGTTTTGAAATGCAAGGAGGCGGCTTGGTTTATTCAGTAATTTGGAGCAAATCTATAAAATACTTTAACAGAGTGAGGAGGTGGTGCATTACATACCTTCTTGGCAAGACCAAAATTTAAAGAAATACCTTCCTGCAAAATAATCTCGTCCCTTCCTATGTTCAGAAAGATGACACTCTTCCTGGACCATGAGCTTCTCGTGCTCTTAGAACATATTTGCAGAAAAAACCAGTTGTGTAACACCATGCTGAATTTCTTAATGAATGCTCTGAGTTCACTTCAAATAAGAAACAGGAGAAAGAAGTGTCAACTGACCTACTCTAATTATCTAGATTCCAGTTTTAAATACCAGCATCCTGGAGAGTAGAATGTTCTCTCCCTCTCTCCTTCATGCACCCAAGATTGACTGAAACTCTATTTTTCAAAAGCTGCAGACAAATCACTTTGATGACCATTGTCCTCTTGGCTAAATGAGACAAGCATTAATGAGACAAACCAGTCAAGAGCCCAAGGGCATCAGTTTCACACACTTAAGGCCATTTAAGAAGAACCAAGACGACTGTCAGGCACATTTTGATGACAACCACAAAACCATTAAATTTCTGCGAAGTTACTTTTCAAAAAAGAACGCTTCTTTAGGTTCAAAATACCTCCTGGTGAACTTCCCAAAGACAACAGCGATTTCACACATCGTTCTGATGTTTCAACCAGCATTTGTGGCACATTAACACTAACACCTTTCATCCAAGAATCTCATTTTTCGTTACAGGTATTAACTGTCACAAATAGTTCATTCATCCTTTAAATGCAAAGGTTCAAAGACAGACTTGGTTACCTACTCCAGGACATGCACCACGACTGCAGAGAGATTCAGAGCTCACGACTGGACATATCTCTAAGCTCCTGCTCTTTACATCACACACTGTTTTAGTTAGTGTTTTGTGCTGAGCCACCCAGGGTAAGAGCAAAAACCACTTTGCTCTTGCACGAGCAGGTACCTTGAGGTGTGGCTCTACATAGCAGCTTCGGCTGATGAAAGCTGCAGTTGCCAGGAGAAACCCTTCGCTTTCCTTCGTCGCGGTGCACTCCCTCTCGCTCGCTCTTGTGCCAACACTGACACAGTTCAAGGACCTGAGCAAGCAGAAAATACTTGGCACCCTGGGCTGCAGAGAAGGAAGAAGCAGGATTGCAGCACAGCTGGCTTAAGTCTGTGTATACTGGCAGGGAGATGAACCCTCTACAGCTTTTCCAGGAGGATGTAGTGGGGTAAACTGAGTTCCAAGACTTGCTCACATGTGCACCTAAAAGGACCAGTAATTTTTGTCATTATTTCACTTACGTTTCATGGCTCTGCTGCTGTAAGCTGAGCCACTCTGTGGTTTTGTATCTCCAGGTGCTCTAGCAGCGCTCCTGGAGAAGGATGACATAGCAAATACTGTTTAAGTGCAGCTTTTCAGGGAGATTGTTCATTGCTGACCAGCTGACCAAGCTGTGTACTGCAGAACCACTCCATCTCCCTGCTCCAACCCCACTCTCGAGTGCCATTCCTTGTTAGGAGGAAGGACATGTCACAGCGCCTCCGCAGAGAGGTGCATCACACACAAAGAGAGAGGATTTCTCCATCAACTAACTGCTCCTGGTACCTCCAGCTCTGCAGCAGCAGAACAGCAGTGTGTGGGCACAGAGTAAGGCTTCTATTTCTCTTGCTCCAGTTTCCTCATGGTGCCTCTGCAGTGTTTAGGCTGCTAAATCACAGCGCTTTTGGAAAATACCCAAAAGCATCAGACAGAAGACCCCAAAAAAATGAAAGTAGTAATTTTCAGTGTCCTCAGTAGACGGACCACCAGACTGTCTGCTCACAACCCAGCGCATGTATGTGATTTTCCCTCTCTTCTGTAGAAAGAAAAGAGATATAGACCACTCTCAAAAAAACAGCACTTCAAAAGGAGAGGAGATCTCTGCCTTGGAGGCGAATAGCGCCAGCCTAAGCTGATAAGAGGGTACTGAGAACACGTGGAGATGTCTGTGGCATTTTCTCCAGCAGCAGGGTACTGCACTGAGACAGAAGGGCTGACAGGGTGATCACCACATCACTAGAAGGTGACGTCTCTGAAGAAGCCGAATGAACACTGGTATTATTCAGCAGGGACAGATGCCGCTCTCACTCTGGTATCAAAAGATAGTGCTAAAAAAAGGTTGAATGGACTGTTAAAAGTCCTGTGCTATAGATAAGAGCAAGGAAGAACCATCACACCCAGTGTAAGTGACTGCTCCGATGTGTCCACCCGCTGTCAAACCACAACACTAACACAACAGAAAAACCCTTATCTGGGATAAGAAGATTTGGCCTAGGCTGAAAAAGTAAAACTACGCAGAAAGACAACGCTGCACCTAAAACCTTCTGCCTTCTTCCCAAGCATGTTCACCACTAAGCCTTCCACACAGCACACCTTTCACAATTTGGGATGGGATGATACAGAGAAGGCTGAGGGGAGACCTTACTGCTCTCTACAACTACCTGAAAGGAGGTTGTAGTGAGATGGGGGTCGGACTCTTCTCCCATGTGACAAGTGACAGGATGAGAGGAAATGGCCTCAGGTTGCGCCAGGGGAGGTTTAGGTTGGATATTGGGAAAAATTTCTTTACAGAGAGGGTTATGAAGCCTTGGAACAGGCTGCCCAGGGCGGTGGTGGAGTCTCCATCCCTGGAGGGGTTTCCCAGCCATGTGGAGGTGGTGCTGAGGGACATGGTTTAGGGACCCTGGCAGTGCAGGGGGAATGGCTGGACTCAATGATCTTAAAGGTGTCTTCCACCCAGATGATCCTGGGATTCTGTATACATTGAACTGTGCCAGAAAAACCTCAGAATTCCTTCACCGCATTGTCCCGCAGCAGCCATTCACGTTGGTACGTAGCAATCTGCTGTTGTAACAGTTCACAGCTCTCTCCAGCCGAGTACTTGGCCCTACAGTAATTACGCTCTTCAGAAGGAAATTCCACCCACTCCTACACTGAAGAGCTAGATTAGCTCCAGGTACAAAATGCCAAGGTAAAATTTAAACAAGTTTATGGCAATACAGCTCAGCTGGCTCCAGTACCAGTAAATAACCTCAAACTGTGTTTTCCTGAACAAGACTGTTCTAATATTTTGACAAAAGGATTTATTGGTTTGTTTTCTAGCACTCTAGTACCCAGCTCTAAAAGGTCACTCTGCCCAGTTCGGTATTGTTCATCCATTCTCACAGTCAATAATATCTAATATCTGCACGTTCAGTACCTAAAGGCTGCACAACCCTGTGCCACCCACCTCACACCACAGCACAGCGCTTGGGGCAGTCATGAGGGAGCATTCAGAAACCCAACTAAAAAACAAGCTGCTGAAAACTGCTCCCATTTCCCACAAAGGACAATTTCCAGCCCACCACGAGTGCACATTATTACTTTTGTGCAGAACTGTAGAGAGATAACGTTGCTGCAACATACGTCCCACGCAGAGAGGCACAATGTACATGTGTAAGAGCTTATCCATGGGAACTGCAGAGTCACGTGGTATCGCTCTCGCGTGATGAATAAACTTCATTAAGACCTGAAGGAATCGCATCGTTTCCCTGATGCACCCCGCCATGAACCTGCTTCCTCCAGATTTTCATCCTCCCCCAACAGCAGGCACTAATAATAAAGTCACTTAAAATGGAGTTTTCTGCTGCAAACAGAAAATATTCTCTTAAAAAATTAACCTTTTTCAGAAAAATGCAGAATAGAAACAATTTAGTTTCGGGGTCAAAGGTTTTCTTACACTGTAAGGTAAAAAAATTTCAATCCACTCCAAAGAAACCCATATACTAAAAGCTCACAAGATTTTGCACAAAGAAATGGAAGATTTTCTCCCCTCCATGCCAGCCATTGCCTATCTCTTAGCCTAAACTAGCTAGAGATTATGGATCTTAAAGTGCTGCTTTTACACCTTGCAAAAGCTCTGTTGGAAGCTTTTCTGACTCCCTCCGACCCCTGTGCCATCAGGCCAAGAGCAACGAAACCTTTACAAATGGGTTGTTATATTTTTCTTGGCACGCTTTTTATGGAAAGCTTGGTCCAATATTTCCTCCTCACCATGGAAAGCACATTCATGCTCTGTATGTAGACACCCACACGTGTTTCTGTACTGAAATTCTATCAATGTTGTTTTGGAATAGCCAGTACAACTCGCTCCCGCTTTCACCACTCACGAGGAATGAGAACATCACCAACTCTCACTGGTAAGGAGAAATTACCAGCCTTGTCATTCTGCTCCACTGAAGATAAAGTCTTGGAGAAGTCTTACTCCCAAGGCTTTGTCCTCCTGGAGCAAAGTCTGCAGAACTCAAAGCTCTTCAAGTTTTTCTAGACCTCATGGATGACAGTAAGATTGCTGGAGGTACCCCATGCCAGCCGGTTCCTCATGTCCCTAAGTTTAATTCTTTAACAGGGCCAGACAGCTGCAATTCTCACATGCTTTTGTTTAGAAAACCCATCATTAACCTCTGGCTGGACAGTCCCAATCAAACTTTTACAAGAACGATTTTGAAGGGAGGTAAAAATTTGTATCATAGAGAAAACTGTTCAAGATTTCTTTAATAAAAACACAAACTCTTCTAGAAAGGCAATTCAGTGACGAGACAGTAGGGGTGATCAACAGCCCATACCTTACACTTCCCATGTCCGAGAAGTATCTAAATTCACCCCACACACACGGTTGGCTGTATTTGTGTAAGCAAAAACACTGTGTGCATCACTGCCCAGTCAAACAAGCCTTTAGAGCAGCAGCTAAATAGACCTCTGCCCTACAACGAAAAACCGTGTTAGAGGAGGAGGCAGGGAGCATTTTTCATGAAGAGGCCAGAGGTGGAATGACCATCATAAATCTTGGGACCTCTTGTAAATAACACCAGACTCATTTCTTTGACCTCCTCTATCAAACACTGGCTGAGCTCTACATCTGTGTACTCTATATAAAGGCAATTTCAAAATAAAGAAATAAATATCTAATGTGCTTGTGTTGGCCTCCAGCAAGAAGGAGAGATCAGACACGTGACAGATGATAGCTCTGCTGCTTGTGAGAGTCTCAGATACCAAGGTGACAGGCACGGCACCAGACTAAAGTCTAAGCAAGGTACAGCTTTAGCACGCTACAGTTAAAAATAAGACTTGAATAAGAATTCCCTGCAAACATGCTGGCAGCAACTGTCTCAGCTGACTATAACCAAGCCACAATGACAAGAGAAGACAAGCGACTAGAGCTGTGACACCTCATAAGACAGGCATGACACGGTAACACAGAACAGAAGTGTCACTGTTTGAAAGCTGCTGATAAATCACTTGCTAGGCAAAAGGGATCAACCTTCCCATACACTGTAAGGATGAATCCACAGAAAAATTTTGCTGATATTTAAGCTCTGTGGAGTTTAACAGTCTGTTACAAATGTGGCCACTTACTCAAAATCAAGACAGATTCCAGCGCAGCTGTCTCTTGAGAATGGCAGGCATTCTCTGGTATTACAGTTATAAAAGCTGGTTCAAGCTGAAAATGTGCTCACCTGAAGGATTCTTACCTGCAAGACATCCTGGATCTTCACCCACACATCAACCATGTCATAGAGCTTGATATCACCATCGTACTGGCTGCAAGGAGAGGCCACCGTTTGCTGAAGGTGCCCGAGGACAACAGAGTGTGCAGCAGCTACAGCATTGAACTTGTCAAAGAGAAGCTCCAGCAGTTCCAGCAGCAACCTGTAAAGCATCAAAACAATGTCCACTCAGTTTCTAGAAGACACCAGAGGCACAGAGTGATGCAGCACATCAGAGCAGCGGGCCAGGAGTCATATATCTTGCTTTGTGACAGATGTTGCAGGCAAGCTGGGAGGTCACCTAGCTTCAAGCCCTCTCCGAGGACTTCAGGTGACAAGCTTCAGCTGTTGGCAGCTCAGCTTTGGTACCTACATACTTGTGAGGATCTTCCTTCTCACTCCCCTCTCTCAATCAGAGGTGCTCACTTTTTATGTGTTCTACGTAGGAAGACAACTGCATCAGCAACTTACCATAACTACACATCAGTACCATGGCATTAGAGACCATTGTCAGTTCCCAGAGAGAGCCACAGACAGGGAGGGACACTACCTGCTTTTCCCCCAGAAGAAAGTAGGAGTCTGAAATCAATAAAAAAATGACTTACCATACAAAATAAAGATATCCACTGTGAATTATGAAATGAGTAGTATGGTGTGGTGGTGCAGACCCCCACCCAGGGCCGCACTGTGATGTCAGCACCAGCCACCATGGTCCTGGTTCATTACAAAATGCAGTGAGCTGGGACATGGTCCTTTCTGATCCTACTCAATGAGGCAGGAAGTTCAGGCAACCTGGCACCTTCCCATCCTGACTACAAGGACTGTGAGGTGGAACCACCAGCCGCTCCCTGATGGCTCCTCAAACTCCTGCTGCCTAGCAAATGTACCCACAACTCCTCTTGCCTCGATCACAGCCCATTGTGAAGAGTTCAGGGTGCGTGACGAGAAAAGTGTCCACAATGAAATAGTACCAACCACAGCCCATCACCTGGGGACCCTATGCTGATCCTAAGGGAGGCCCCTTGGAGCTCTCTGGGATCACAGCAGGTTGGGTCTCGGCATCTCCCCTGAGCTGCCTCAGACCAGACTCAGACCATCTGCTGGTAAAGCCAACAATGGGAAGGAGCATCTGCTTGTAGAAGCCAAGGAAGGCAGACATGAGAAATTCACTATAACTGGATTTTGTGAAATGCTAAAGACCATTGAATACCAAAATTCACTGTACTCTGCAAAAAAGGAAACATCTCAATCACAGGTTAACCTCCATCTCCGTGTGTGTGTGTGGTTTGCTTACAGAACTTTGTTGAATCTTTATTTACATCGCTGCATTGACTATAACGAATTATTGATTAGTGATTGATCATTGCTATACAATCACACAGCATGATTTTATGATTCACCATAGCAGTGTTACAGCACTGTCACCTGCTACTCCTCTCCCTCAGTCAGTCCCTGTGGAACCTCCCAACCCTCATTTTCCTCAGCAAAAAGAACCAAAAGGATCACAGAAGTCAAAAACCAAATAAACCCCAGGAAGTGCTAGATGTAAAGGATATGTTCTTCATGGTCCCCTCACAGGAAAAGGAGAAAGAAATATTTGCTTTTACTTGGGAAGGTATCCAATACACCTCCATCAGACTCCCACAGCGATATAAATATTCTCCCAGGATCGCTCACACTGCACTTGAACTTTTACAGCCTCACTCCCCAAGATGTGAAACTACCAATATATAGATGATGTGAATTGGACAAACTTCCCTTGAAACAGAGGGAGAAGCAGCAGCAGCAGCACAAGATTTAAACAATGCAGAAATTGAGATCCCACCCAAGAAACATCAAGGACCAAGTAAAGAAGTAGAATTTTTAGGTACCTGCATGGTGGTACAGTCACCCTGACACCTAAGGGCTGATGTGATTTCCTCCCCCACTCCCACCTTTTTCCTAGGCCACGAACCAACCCAGGGTCAGTCAGGCTAAAGATGGCAAAATAGAACATGGAGGCACCTCCTCAGAGTGCTGGTCCCCCTTTCCCAGCCTGGTGCTGCT
Organism: Bucorvus abyssinicus; assembly: GCA_009769605.1. Lineage (NCBI taxonomy): Eukaryota > Metazoa > Chordata > Aves > Bucerotiformes > Bucorvidae > Bucorvus > Bucorvus abyssinicus. Next base: position 2,286,809 of record CM020025.1, read on the forward strand.
CTCTCTGTCACTTAGGACATAGTCACCACCTGAGAGCCTGGTACATCCTGAGTCCTGAAAACCTGGTACATCTGTACTTGGGTCAGGGACAACATGAGGGTGATACCAAACTTTGGAAGTCAACAAGCTCTGGGTCTAGCAGAAAATACCAGAATGTTTTGACAACTGAGGTGGGCCAGAGGGAAAAAATATCTGACATGTATCTAACAATATTGGAGCTCTCTGGGATCGCAGCGGCTGGGTCCAGCATCTCCCCCAACTGAGATATCTCTCAGGTACAAACGGCACAAAGGGCCTGGGTGAAGTCTGAGTGCTCAAGACACAATAATCACCTGCTGAAATTGCTGGAGCATCGGGAGTATCGACGCTAAACTCAAAAAGAAGGAGATTTTAACTACAGACTGGTCTCTCTCTCTCATCCCCCTCTCTACCTATTGATGTGTTTGAATACACACATTTAGATATGCACTGGATCCAAGCAACTGTGTGTGTTTTGTGGTTCTGTCTATGCATATAAATAAATATACTTTGATTTAGGATACTTGCAGTAAGTTCATGTGAATCTTGTTATTGAATCTGTAGTTAAGTCGCTGTTATGATTCTAACACATTCTACTGAATCACTTTGTGAATTTTTTGTTGGTTAACGATTAAGTGCTGCTAAAATTCCACTTTTGATCTACCTCTTACCTTTAATAAATCTTCAAATGCTGCTAAACCACAACCAGGTCAAATATTTCCCCCTGCAATAACCAGGTGGATTGCAGATAGTGCAGTAATTCCACTGGATGCCCTAAATAAAATAGAGCCGATTGCAGATGCCCCCACCTAGGTAAGAACTACAGCAGCTCACAGGTACTTTAGGGCACTGGAGGAAACACGTACCTGGATTTTTCTATCATTACCCATCCACTGTATTTGCTTTTACAAAAAGGAAAACCATGGAAATGCAACCTAGGACACGAAGAAGCAATCAAAACCTTAACACAAGAATTAAAAACATATCAATCACCAGGGCCAATTCACCCCCACGATCCTATTACAGCAGAATGGGGCTTTGCGGAGCACGGTACTTTACTGCAATTTATTTCAAACTAGCCCTGACAGACCAAAGAGACCTTTGTTTTTCAGTTCAACTGCACTTAAAGAGACAGAACAGAGATACTCAGAATTGAAAAAAGGACTTTCTCTTTAGTCTGAGCAGTTAAGTTGAAAGCATAGACCAGGGACAATCTGTTCACTCTAGAGGGCCAGTTAATTTGCTAGAATGAGGCACATGAATTGCACAAGAGGCCACCACCACAAAAAGGTTTGCCTGCCTGGTGGAAGCAGCAGATGAAACACTATTCACTGAAGGACATACAAAAATATCCCAATTACAAATGCCTACAAACAGTGACCCACTAGCACCAAAACAACCAGCTATCCACATCAGCTCCTGCACCGGATGAGCAGGGGCCACCCAACAGCTTGGCCAAGAGGGAGCCCTAAATTGGGAAGTAGGTAGATCCTCAGTCTGGAGAACTTAAGACAGGCAATTATTACTAAACATAACCAGAGAAACACCATTTAAGATTGGGATGAGTGATGGCTCACACTAAGACAATAAACCAGCCACAAACTGGAACTGACAAGTAGATGAGTTAACCGAAACTGGGGAAATAAAATCAAAAGACCTGTCAGCTTCTGAATGGTACTGACTAGGGGAATGGTTACATCCAAAATTAGGACATGGTTTGAGAAGCACTTCAGTTGGCAGCCCAAAGCTGAGGTTGGCCTCTAAACAGGAAAATCTGAGATATCACCCTTACAGAATGCCCTCAAAGTAAATTAAATTGGGAAAAACACCATCCTGCTAAAACACCACCTCCACATATCAAGGAAGAGAAAACTTTATGGTCCACAAAGCAAATTGGGTATATCAGGCTGTTCAAACCTTCTGCAGGGTTTCAATATATCCTCACAGAAATAAAAGGAGTCTCTGACTTGCTCAGCGAGACAGCAAATGGGGGGAGGAAAACATGAAGGCTATCATCTACCTACTCCTGATGTCATCCAAAGTGATAATGGCTCACACTTCTCATATAAAAAGGTGCAAGAATGGGCAAGCCAGGAAGAAATCCAATGGTTATTTCACACCCCTGGTTACCCTCAATCAAATGGGATGATAAAAAAAGAGATAATGGCCTATTGAAAAAGACCCTTAAGCCACATGAGGCCTAGAGGGATACTCAACTTTACAAAATACTTCAATTAAATACTTGGTATGGACCCACTGGAAGCCAAATGTTCTTTCAAGAGTTTGAGCTCCGCACTCCACCTTCTGGGAAACAGGAATATCCAACAACATGACAGCCAGAACCATTCCAGGTCAGGTTGGACCTTGGGGCTCTGAGCAAGCTGCTCTAGTTGCAGATGCCCCTGCTCCCTGCAGGGGGTTGGACTGGATGACCATGAACAGTCCTTTCCAACCCAAACCATTCTATGGTTCTTAGAGACTTTGTGGAATCCTTATCCACATCACTGTATTGACTATAACCAATTATTGATTACTGATTGCTCATTGCTGTACAATCATCAGCCTGATTTTATGATTCACCATAACAGTGTAATGAATTTAAAACAGTTCCTACCTTAAAGTTATATAGGACCCACAATGCCATGTTAAATCACTGTCACTGAAATCCCTGTACTCAAATTCTTAGTCATAAACCACTGACCCAGTCTGAGACTAGGACTGGATCCAACCACACCTCGACTGGATCCCACCACACCTAGATTCCTCTATGAAGAGGTTAGAGAGCAAGGGGGTCCATTCTGAACCTCGTGGCTTGACAGGAGGGTCTCCCTTACCCCTTGCATTCCCCATCTCTGTAAAATCATTGCAGCCCAACCCCAGTCGATTTTCCTTTTATATTTCTCTCAGTAATTTAGGGAATCTTGCCGTTGAACTTTAAATCGCGCTCATATTAAAATCACTTTTGCTAATATCTTTGAGGGTGATTAAGTGACTTAAAACTCTCATCCACAACATATGGCAGGTTTTAAACAACACAAAGATCAGGAACCTAAAACATCAACTCGCCACCTCATCAACTGTCTCAGTTATCAAGATCTTACTACTAGCTGGAAGGTGCTACAGCTATAACCTCCTCTAAATGTTCTACACTTTACCTGCTTTTGTGGCTTCCTTACTGACCAACTATTATAATTCATGTCTTTGCAAAGTCCAAAGTAGTTTGTGATGAAGCAACGACTCACAGTTTTTATTATTATTGCAGAAAAGAAAAATTCCAATCAAGTTCACTGCCTTTTAATGAGCAGTTCCAGTGCACATGTAACCCCAACAACATGTGAAGATAACACTTCCCAGATCCATATGTCAGGCTCCTCTAGCTCTGACAGACAGGCTCCATCACACTGAACTGCAGCAGCTTTGGAGGTACCACGTGCTTCAGAAGTTGATATCCCCAGAGCAGGATGGAAGATCTGCAGCAGAATCAGAGCTGCACCCACTCCTTGACCACCACACTGTATTCTTCTTTTACCCATTTCGAATGGTTAAACAGAAGAGCACCCTGATTCAATATGAAGAGCCATTGGGTAAGTCTGGGAGGGTACAGTGAGGCACAGCAGAACAGGTCGAGTGGCCTGATGTGTCATATTCAAAATAATTACGTGTTTAGGAGTTGTGGTGCTCATAAGGAACACAGGGTCCTTGATATTGCTGTACCTTAAGTGACTGTACAAGTAAAACTTATTTAATCAAATTTTCTTCATACTTAAGAATAGCAACAAATACCTAAAGAAAGGTGTGTTGGTGCTAAGACAGAAAATGTTGCTTTTTTACAGGTCACCACCAAGACACTGGCAGGGGATAAAGAAAAGTCTACAAGACATGGTGGTAAAGATGGCACCAGAAAAGACAGCTCTTACCAGTACTACATTTTCCACATGGGAAAGAAGAATTTGCTTAGACAAGGAATTTCGTGTTGGAGGAACTTACACACAGCCTTGGTTGAAGTGCCAAAAAACCAACAACATTATGGAAGCAAATTACATACCACTGAGAAAACTCATCAGTGCAAGTCCAACTTCTCCTACAGCCCACTGCAAATGACAATGCAGTTATCTGTGTACCTCCAGCAAAGAACAATACTGCAGAACCGAGCTAGCTGAATAGTTTCACCACTTCATTCTTATCATCCCTTGGTGAGCCTGACCTCACGTTATCACCCTGTTTATGGAGCCAGTACTGAAATACTATACTGAACAGAATTATTTGGTTTTAAATTCCAATGACTTCCTAATCTCATGTTAGATATGACATCTCCCCTACTCGTGTTCTTCAGTGGCACTAACCACCACCCCATTACATTTTCATTCTCGGCTAACATTGTATTTCCACATCTCTCTGTTCTCAAATTAGCCAGCAGCTCTTACTGTAGTTTTCTTTATCCAAAAGCCTTCTAAATCTGTCAGGTCTTTTTTGAAACAAGGTGACCCAAAAGAGCCACGGACACAGCCTGTGTCAGCCAACAGGACAAAACAGCATAAAATAGTATGGCCTAGATTTTATGCATATGGGGTTGCAGCGGCAGGTGACCTACACAGAACACACGCAGAGCACAACAGGAGACTGGCTTCGGCAATTTGTCAAAGCAACCTCATAACCCCTTCACCGAGAAATATGGTAAATATGTTGAGATGGTGACATGTACCCAGAAGCAACTGCTATTGTCTGGGCAACAACGGGGAATGAATTGATGCAGAGTGACTGCTGCCACCTGAACGAGGTCGCTAACAACAATTCGTGCATTTTAGCAGCAATAATGTCCTTTGCCTGGTCAGGTGTTGGTGTGTAGATAATTTCTGTATCTATTTTAAAGCTTAAAGATGAAGAAAAAAGCCAGAAGTGTATGATGAATATGCACGGAAAGGCGCACTGAAAGCAATCGAGAGGATTTATAGTAACATGACAAAACTGTCCATACAGCATCTCCTCCTGGACTGGATTTTCAATCTATCCCTACCAAAATCCTTCCCGTAAATCTGGCCCTCAAGTAGGCACACAGCCAGATTAGTATTATTAGTATTATTCTGAAGTCAACAAGCCCCCATAACTCAGAATTCTGAGCCCCACAGGTTCACGTAGCAGTACCCCAAGCTGACACAACATGGTCTCTGCGATACCTTATCCTCCACCACCCAAGATACATGTTTCTCCACACAAAGGTACTAGGCATGCTCTAATGAGCCGCTAATCAAGGATAAGGCAATGACGACTCCTATATTTAAGCCCTTTTTCATAAGCTTATCCCAAACACATGTCTAAACACTTCAGATAACTTACCATAGTTTTCAGAATTATCTTCTATCAGAGACAAGGAACTACTAGGAACCTGCTACTGCCCTTCACCAGGGTCTTCTCCAGCATGGAGAAGACTTGCTCCTGACAGCCTTACAGGGGCTAAAGGACTTCCACAAGGGAAAGCAGACTTCATGAGGCTCTAAGGAGCTGACCCAAGAGCCCACTGTCTGCTGGCTCTATGCAGAGAGCACCCAGAGGTGCATGGGAGACATCATTACTCTCTGCCAGCCACCTGTTTTTAGAGTCATAATAAAAAAATAAATCAAGCTTGATCTTAATTTAGGAGCAATTAATAATGTTTGTATACATAAGTGTACAATGTGGCCGCACAAATCGACATGGAAAAGGTTACTAGGTAAGGAAGCAAAAGGCAGGTAAGTTAACCAGTGAGATCAGCATTTCCAGGTTCAGTGGCTTTTTTTCATCTGCAACTTTTCTGCCCAGATTCCAGAAATTATTTCTGTCTTGTACAACGAAAGGGCTCTACATCATTCTTATATGAAGTCTCAAAAGGAATTACACCAGAACCTCTGCAAGCAGGTTATCAGCCTTGTCCTCAAGTGGAGAGAAATGCCACGCTTTTCATACAGAAGAAACAAGAGCCAACCTTTGAGAGCCACCACACAGTGATGAAGAAACACATATAACATGTTCTGCACATAGCAAGTGGACTGCAGGGAACATCACTGCGATTTAGGTTTAGAATCAGTTCTAATTATCTCCTTATTCAACAAGAAATTAAACACACTTCCCATAGCTCTAGAATGTGAGCATCTTAAAGGCTCACAAACTCCTATTAAACACATGCCAAAACCCATTAAACATTTCTGTACCTCCCTCAACCCTCTGGGCAGGTTAATGTCATTAAAATATGAGCTGATCCAATTTAACAATTTCAGTGGACAACCAGTAGTGATACAACCTCTCAAGACTGATTCATAAAACAAATCTCAAGCATATGCTATGCTTGCTCTTGGCATCAGAAACTCAGCTTCTGCCTTCTGACCCACTCAAAAAGCTTGTTGTAATTTCACAAAGTTATCTGCACTCTAACTCTATGAACACTTCAAAACAATTGTTTCCACGGTGATGATAATGATAGGAATTAAAAAAAGAAGTCTTTGCCAAGCTGAAGTTTTCCCTGGGAGTGATTTTCCACTACAAATATCACGTATCACAAAGACACACATTGTCGTTTTTCATTTTTCTTTCCCACCTTTGGACAGCGATCATTACAATGTGCAGTACTACAAATAAGGATTTCAGCTAGAAGTGGTAGCTGGCCCTTGTGGAGCCCTATTTTCCAAAGGACCACTCAAGTCAGGCCTGAAGAACAGTAGAAACATAGTTCTCAGTTGGCTTCCACACCTCATTATTAACATAAATGGGGCTGCAAACCAATTAGAAACTTGGCCATACATTTACTGCCATAATTAGTTCCATACGTGATTTCAAAGCTTTGCACCTGCATCAGCTTAATTGGACTCTGCTACCCTTGAAATAAATAACTGAGCTGAATCTTCCCCTTTCAAGTCATACTACAGTGGAATATTCAATATACAGTTTCTTTGGCATCAGCACCAGTGTAAAGCCGTGACTCAGTGCAACGCAAGACAATAGTATTTGTTTTGGCACCAAGTGTTCTTTACACCATACCTACCAGCAAGCCGAGACAGCGTTGCAATTCAATCTGCTGTAAAGCCACTTAAAACAGAAGGTTAGGTTCAAAAAAATTAAAATCAAGTACTTAACGTAATGCACCTCTTGCTAGTTAATCAATGCTGACTTCTACTGCACTGCCATCTTCACATCTGCATTTCAAACATCTGCTGAACCAAAAGATTCTCTTCTAGGGTGAAGCACAGAGGGAAACATCTCCCTGTCCACATCCTTGGCTGAGAAGCAGCAATGCCTTCCCTTTCTTGATATGTTTCTTAAATTCCCAAGCCTTCCAGGTGCTCGAGGCACATCAGCCTTGCAGTGAGACACGGACACTTCTGAACATTTTACCATTTCAGATCTCTGCTACCGCAAAAACATTGCTGTCATTCTTTCAAATAACTATTAACAGATACAACACCCTTTCCCCAGACTTCTTTTCGCAGCAGTCAAGGTCCAGCGGATGAACTATCCTTACCTAGGCTGATTTTCCTGGGAAAGATTCTCCCCTCTCTGGTACCCATTGTCCGCCACCTGGGTTGTGGACCGCTTCACAATCTGCTTGAGTTCTTGTTCTAAGCGATCCTGGATGGCTTTCACCGTTTCAGGGATTTTTTTCAGCTTGGCCAGCCCTTTGATGAGTATGCCCATGAAGACAGCGCTGTTCTCCTCCGGATCCAGTTCTGTATCCTCTTTAATTTCCAGAAGGCTTGTTTCTCGCACTGGAATAGATTTAAAAAGGCATCATCTAAGATCTCAATTATTAAAAGCAGCACTTAGCACCATGCAAAAGAAGTATACACAACTCGTTTGCCTTCACAGAACTCCAACCACTTTGAGCAACCAAGGAATAAACAAGGAAACCAGCACCACTCCGATTCAAGGAATTAACAGTGAAACCAGCACCACTCCGGTTCTGGGGGAGGAAGAAGTGGATATTTCTGTTAGCTTGGCGGCCTCCCTACCCATAAACACAAGAGCACACTTGATCAATTAAGAAGCAGAGGTGACAGTGTAAGTTACGTATTAGTTAGGAAACAGAGGGAACCTGGTGTAATTAAGATATCCATAATGAGAAAGTATACTATCACTACAAGCCCCTTCACAGTGTTCCAAGGAGCTAAAAGCCCTAAATATTCTAACCCAGCTGTTTCTCTTCACTATGTTCTTCACAAGAGAAGAATTTCCATTATAAACAGTATTAAGCCTAACAGACTGCCGATGAATTCGGCAAAGTTTCCACTGCCAAAGCGAATATTGTTTGATGTTATCCTATTCTGCTTTATTACAACTGTCAAGGGGTTGTTGTAGTTACTCAAATCTTTTAGCAAGGCTTCTAGGAAGGAAAAGCAAGAATAATTAGAGAGGATATTGTGGATACAGTCCTCCAGAAGTAAGGGGGATTGCACAGGGAGAAATTCTGTTGCTAAGCGACGAGGAAGAGAAAAGCAAGAGGTACTACGCTCGTTTTAAGTATGTTCATTAAGCCACATGTCTTAATTTACAGATAACACCCAGCAACAACAAAAGCTTGTCTCTGTTAAAGACTGGGTGAATCATTTAATAAATATATTTAAACACACGAAGTACATGTCTTCGAGGTAAACTCAAAGTGACTTGGAAGACCTACAGTCACGTGGCTTGTTAGCAGCCGGAGCAGCAGCACATGGACAATCGGCACCAACACATACATGCCATCCACCATCCCGAATCCTGGCACAGAAACCCAAAGCTAACGGCTGCTTCATCCTACTGGTGCTGAACTCTGCTGAGGGCTGTTGGATGACAGATGACTCCCGTGGCTTCTAGCGCTCAACAGATTTCTTACTTACATCAAAACTTATCCAAGAACCTGAAGAAGTGTCAAAAGATCCACCAGAAGGATTTAAGTGACATGGCAGGACTGAAAAATGGCATGTCACAAGGCACAGGCGGCCCTGTAGCTGTCTAAAGCTGTGACACTCTGAACAGAAGAGCATCAGCACCGTGGAAGTTAGCACAGGATCACAAAAACGATGGCTCAAAGAGCCCGTATGGTGCCACTTTATAAACAGCGCCACGATAAACGGATAACACTCACTTGTGTCAGCTCACACCAACCTCCACAGCAGAGCGTTTCTCTCCATCAGTGTAATCCCAAACACAGCACCTCCACCTCAAACCGAACTCACTGTTCACACGCTTGTGCATTTCAATCTGGTGGAGCAGCAGCAGCACCACCAGGTAAGAGCAAGGTGAGAATGGATCCTGTGGGGTCATCACATGTCACAACAAGAAGTCACAGTGGGTTTTAGGTAACCAACATCAGGAGGATGAAACAGTCCTTTAATCTCTCTCACTCTTTTTTCCAATTAAAGTTTATTTAAACATGGAATTTGGGCAAGTTATGGCCTTAGGTTAAACAAAGACCATGAAACACCCAGAATGCACTGACTTAAAAAAAACCAAATAAACAAGGCTAAAATAGGAAATACTTCAAATACACACAAGCAATAAAACCAACTAGAAGTTAACAACTAGGTGCACATGCGCTTCTGCTCAAAGCTCCCATGTACCCCACACCCTTCAGCCCAGGAGGCTGCCGAGCACTTTGTGCACCATGTACGTGCTCCACCCACTTCAATGCCACAACCACAGCATATGCCAGGCACCAGCGTGGAAAATGAGCTCTCTGGAACAAGAGCTGTAGAAAAGGCAGCGCTGGAAATGGTAGAGGAAGGAAAGTTCAGCTTTGGTTTTTAAAATTCCCAAATACCTTGTTGCTCTGAGCTCAAGGCAAAGATTTCATGGCCTAAGCAACCTTCTAGAGGACAGGTCCCCACCATCGTGCTGCAGCTCCTTTGTAAGCAGGCTGAAAATTATTCTTAATATCACACAATGAAAACCCAAGAGGGAGGAAATAGTACCCAAATGTGAGGACAGCATTTAAGGGGACTAAAGGCAGCAACCTCGCTGAGAACTCTGCCAGCACACAGAGATGAACGCTCTTCCATTTTCAAAAGAGCAAACCAATTTTGAACACCTTCAAATAGCCAGGACATTGATTTACATCTCTCACAAACAACAGCAAAGTGAGGAGTTCAATATCGAGAAGCACCGCACTGGTAGGTAAGTTTTGTTAGATCTGGTCTTTTGATGACCCAGTAGGGACCACGCTTCCTGCACATTCTGCTTATTAAACAGGTATCCTGGGTAGCCATGGGGCTCCGTTTATCTCTAAGATCTGACAAGATTCCAACCCCAGGCAACTGAAGATGTTCTTTTCCTGCGTCTTCCCCACTTCAAACATCCCCTTCTGCCATTTAATGTCATCAAGGAGTTATTTGACCACAAAGCTTTGGCCTGGGAATCAGCCCCTCCTGTCCTTCAAACGAGGCATCAAAGGAGACAGGCATTTGTAAAGACGTTCACCTTTAAAACAGCAATCTCACACACCAGACTCTGTGGGCAGAGGAGCTCCACGGGTGAAGGAGGATGATTCTACAGAACCAAACCCTTTATCTGTGTTTACTCTTAAAGCCAGAAGCTGAATGACTTTGTTATTCACTTGTATCAAGATAAAAGCACAAGACTGTCAGAACCTTTCCCTGGCTGTCTACATCCACCAGTCTCTATCCAAAATGGTTCTGTAAACCACGTCCCTTTAAGGAAGAAAGATCTTCACACATGCCATAAGCATGTGCTTTATGTAGACAAGCCCTGAAAAATTAAATTATCCAATGGATGTTTGCAACAAGTATTTTTATAAATGGTTCTAAATTGGGGGTCTGCTTTTAAACCTTGATTTGAATAACTTTGTGATTCAAAGACAAAAGAAGAAAAAAGTGATTTTTAAATTAAAACCAGCTTTGCTATATTCAAAAATAACACAGGTAGAAAACACTAAAGAATTCTATAGGATTTCTTCAGTAATACCAAGAAGCAAATTTCCCCACCCTCCCTTGAGAGTGTAACAAGTGAAATGTGATGTCAGCGAATAAGTATTTTAAAATTTAAATTATTACAGTTGCCCTTCACCCTAATGAAGCCTTTAAACTTCAATTAGTAGTTTTCAGCTAAAAAACAGCTTCGACATCCTGCTTTGTTGTCCCATCTCAGCTATCAGCTCTTGCAGACCCATGCTAAAACCAACAGAAATACTAGATAGCGTGAAGCCTGGCAGAGGCTTTTCCAGAACAGTTTGACACGTAACTTGAAATGGTTTTATCTAAACTGATGTCTTTGGAAACTTGAATTTCAGTATTGCTTAATGATTTCAAGTCATTTTCATGGTTTAATTCCATTCAAAGATGACACCAAATCACAGAATCACAAAGCATGGTTGAGGTTGGCAGGGACTTCGGGAGGTCATCAGGTCCAACCTCCTGCTCAAGCAGGGCCACCCAGAGACAATGGTCCACAACCGTGTCCAGATGGCTTTTCAAGGGTGGAGATGCAACAACCCCCTGGGCAACCTGTCCCAGTGCTCGGTCACCCTCACAGTGACAATACACTTCCTGATGTGCAGAGGGAACTTCCTGTGTTCCAGTTTGTGCCCATCATCTCCTGTCACTGGACACCACTGAGCAGAGCCTGGCTCTGTCTTTGCATCCTCCCCTCAGGTGTTTATTCACATTGATAAGGCCCCTGAGTCTTCTCTTCTCCAGGCTGGTCAGTCCCAGATCTCTCAGCTTTTCCTCATGACAGATACTCCAGACCCTTCATCACCTTCAGGACCCTTTGCTGGAGTCTCACACTGGGAAGCCCAGCACCAGACCAGTACCCAGGGTGGTTGTTCTCCAGAAGTAGGACTTTGTAATTCCTCTGGTTGAACTTCATGAGGTTCCTGTCAGTTCATCTCTCAAGCCTGTGCAGGTCCCTCTGGACTGCAGCACAACCTTCTGGCATATCACCCACTCCTCCCAGTTCTGTATCATCTGCAAACTTGCTGCGGGTACACACTGCCCCAGCCACCAGATCATTAGCTAAGATGCTGAACAGGGCTGAACTCAGTAGGACCCCCATTGCTAGATACTGGGGTACACTGCTAGATAGAAGGCTCCAACTAGACTTTGTGCCACTGCTGACCACCCTCAGCCCCCCAGCATTCAGCCAGTTTTCAATCCACCTCACTGTCTGCTCATCCAGCCTGTACATCAACCATTTCTTTATTGAGATCTTATAGAAGACAGTGTCAAAGGCCTTGCTGAAGAGTAGACAATACTCACCGCTCTCCTCTTGTCTACGGGCCAGTTGTCATCTCATCATAGAAATTTATCAAGTTGGTCAAGCATGAATAAATTGCCCTGGGTGAAGCCATGCTGACTAGTCCTGACGATTTTGTTGTTCTAATGAAGCAGAACACTTAAATATGGTTTCTCAAAAGCTTCACAAGACAACAACCTGAAGGAGTGATGATTTTGCCACATTCTCCAATGAAAAGTGCAGCCATTTTCAGACATTTTTCATCACCAAAGTGGTGCATCTGAAAACACATAACTCCATGTTTCAAGCAGACAAAAATCTACCCTCAGTTTAAATCATTAGGAAGTTGACTCGTGTGCATCGATTCATCACTTCCATAGTTACAAAGGCAGAAAGTTCCCTGACAGCTCTCTGGTTTGACAATGCCCTATAAAACCATCTGTCCCAACTGACGATACCCTCATTTGTGCAGTTCCACCATTTCACAAGAAACCTGCTGCAAGAGGCACTTTAACAGCTCCGGTCCGATGCCCAGAAAAGCCAATGTTGATAACTCATTTAAGCAGAGCAGATGAAGAAAAGACTCTTGGGTCTTGTTTTTCATCCCAATGAATGGTCAAAATTTGCTGCTACTCATTACAGAAGATTTCATTAGCTCTGCTTTTATGGGCCACTAGTAAAATTTAACGTACTATTTTCCAAGATTTATGTCCTTTCTGAGTATCCCCTTTCTGCCTTCAATCCTTCTAGAGAAAAGGATGCAAGTTCATAGTGCCCCAAAGGCATCATTTAAGATCTGAAGGAACATCAGCTGTTAATTTCTGTTCTGCCCTATGCATGGAGGCAACGAGCAACAAATGGACAGTTACTTTAGAAATGGGTCCTTTAAAGAATTCAGTCATTTTCTGCTCTGCCTCACTACGACATCCAGAAGAAAATGGGTCTCAGATGTCAGGAACCTCAAAGCCTCAAGGCATATCTCCTCTTTCTAACAGAAACTGGGACTACCTATAAGAACAACTTAGTCACAGGAGTAGTAACTAAGTATTACCCTTCTGGCTTTCACCACAAGGATCTAAAATTGCCTCTATTTTCCCTTCCTTTCCTCAAATACTCACAAGAACACAACCACTGGTGATCATCAGTGAGAACAATCATGGTCCTGCAAAAACAGGCAAAAAAGTTACTTCACAGACTTTCATGTTTATTGTGTAGTTGCAAACCCTCCTTAAACTGCAGGGACACTTCCTCCTTCTAGGTGTAAAAATTCGCCCCAAGATAAGAACAAACTCTGCTTTTTGTGCAGCGCTGCAATGGTAACAGGACAGAATCACTCGCTACTGGATTCTCACCACCTTCTGATCGAGTCCTCAGTCGGCCTTGTGCAAACACAACCAGCTACAACAGAAAAACTCTGGTTCACTGAGAGGATCGTTTAATTTTTAGTACAAATGCCAGAAATATCACCCAGCTGGAGTCAGACTCTCAAGTGAGGTTAATAGGAAAAAAAGTTGAGCATGTTTGAAGCACCAGTGACAGCAGAGAATGCCACAATGGCATTCCTGGAGCCACCTTCAATACTGGACCCTAAAGCTCTGGCTCCAGCGGGTATTTTGCAGTGCTGAGCTTGAGAGATCTCCATATGTTTTCACCTACACAGAATACTTGCGTTCCTGAAGACACAGAGCCAGGAGCAGCAACTAGACTTGACCTTCAAAGCCACCACACTGCTTGGATCTAGAAGCTACATCTTTTCTCTTAGAGCCCAGAAGGATGTGTCACTTAAGTGTATGATCTGCTCAACATAAAATTTGCATATACCATCGATAACAACATCAGTTGGCACCACATCAGCCATCTTTGTCAAATTTCTAAAGAGCATTCTCAGGAACTTTCCAGCGAAGTGTGCTCTTGGGTTTGCTATGATCTAGGGGAGCACGTTTTATAGTTCCAGGAAGAGGCTGGCAATGCAGGAACCTTCATAAATACTCTTCAGAGTACAAAAGGTTCAAGCAGAGAAACGTAATTTAAAAGTTAATTTATTTCTCTGAACTGGCATGAAGGGAAAATGTTCCTGGTGAACCGCCATATCTACAATCCTCAGGTGAACATTACTGAAGGTTTTGTTTACTTTAAGTGCAGCAAAAACAGCTTTAATTTCCTTATAAAGATTCTACAGGACAAGGTAACATCTCCTTTGGGAAGCAAATGTAGAAAGGACTCAATTTTGGCATCTTTGCTGAGATGGATTGAATGAGTCAGTGCTTTGTAACGACATGCATTAATATGCACAGCCACTTTGTTTCATCGATAAAAAGCCAGAGAACTTAAACGATGACAGGCAGAAACAGCTTTTGTTATGCATACCCAGAAGTTACAAATTCTCTGGTAGTTCCACAGTCCTGGAAAAGGCTACTTTTAAATAAAATTATGTGGAAAAAATATACATAAGTACATCGTGCACTTGAAGCAAAACCATATGCATACTTTGTGCTCATCAAATTACATCTATTACAATCGGCATCTGTCCCAGTCTGAGGGACACTCGCCCAGCACTTCACCGAACACAGAACATAACAAGGAGCCAGGTAAGAGATTTTCTGGCACGATGGGCATGAACAGCAAGAACAGAGCTGCAGAAATGAGAACTTTTAAGGCAGATTCTCACTTGACCTACACCAATTTAGCGGAGATGAGGATGAAGCCATCAGAGCCTTTGAGCCAAGGAGCAATGCCGTGTCATAGAATCACAGAAGGGTTTGGGTTGAAGGGACCTTAAAGCTCAACCAGTCCAACCCCCTGCAGGGAGCAGGGACATCTGCACCCAGAGCAGGGGGCTCAGAGCCCCAAGGGCCAACTTGACCTGCCATGGGGCCAGGCATGGGGCTTCTCCCACCTCTCGGGGCAACCTGGGCCAGGCTCTCCCCACCCTCAGCACCAACAATCTCTCCCTTCTCTCTGCTCTCCATCTCCCTCTGCCAGTTGAACCCATCAGCCCTTGTCCTGTCCCAACAGCCCCTGCTGAACAGCCCCTCCCCAGCTTTGGGACAGGCCCCTTGAAGCACTCAAAGGCCGCACTAAGGTCTCCCCGCAGCCTTCTCTGCTCCAGGCTGAACCCCCCCAGCTCTCTGCCCTCTCCTCCCAGCAGAGGGGTTCCACCCTCGGCTCATTGCTGGGGCCTCCTCTGGCCCCGCTCCAGCAGCTCCCTGTCTCTGCTGGGCTGAGGAGCCCCGAGCTGGACCCAGCCCTGCAGGGGGGTCTCTCCAGAGCAGAGCAGGGTAGAGGGGCAGGATCCCCTCCCTCGACCTGCTGCCCACGCTGCTGGGGATGAGCCCAGCACATGGGTGGCTTGTGAGCTGCAAGCACACATTGCTGTCTCCTGTCCAGCTTTTCACCCACCAGCATCCCCAAGTCCTTCTCTGCAGGGCTGCTCTCAATTCCATCATCCCCCAGTCTGTGCTGATACCAAGGATTGACCCAAACCCAGGTGCAGGACCCTGCACTTGGCCTTGTTTACCCTCATGAGGTTCACACAGACCCAATTCTCCAGCTTGTCCAGGTTCCTGTGGATGGATCCACTCAGGTTGGTGTCACCTGCAAACTTGCTGGGGGTGCCCTCAATCCTGCTGTCTGTCACTGGTCCCAGTACAAACCCCTGAGGGACACCACTTGTCACCAACCTCCATCTAGACATCAAGCCATTGACCACTACTAAGTTCACAAATGACCTAGTTCTTAGAGATCACTGCTGCAGTTCTTAACTATTGCTCATACCCTAGACCCTTCATTCACACACGGTGTGAAGTATCTGTTCATGAGGGCACATTAGGACAAGTGATGTTAAATACCAACAGTGCGTCAAGCAAATGAAATTAGAACTTAATGATTTTTCAAAGTCTCAAATGACTCAGAAACCCCTTATCTAGCTATGCTTTAGGAATGCTAGCACCACTTGTTGTTCTGCTGTCACAAGTGACTATTAACATAGTTTCATTACTTGTATAAGAAATGCCTGAATGGCCCAGGTGAGAAAATCCCAAAGCTCCCTATTCTTAGTGAGCTAATAGGGGTTCCAAATCCTATTCTAAGTAAGAGGTGGTGGAAAATAACAGCAGACCGTATACAACTAACCAACTGAGAAGGAAGTAGGATAACATTCACAGTGGTGAGACTGGGATTCAGTTTTCTGTGGTTTATTTCCTCAGCTCCCCAAAATCACATGATCTTCAAGAAGAAACTGAACCAAACATTTTCCCCCCATGATCAGTAAGAAAACAGGAATTCTTAAGGGTTTTTTTCTTCAGAATTTTCTCATGGTTGTTCTCCTTCAGGTTTCCACAGCCAAGCTGCCATTTCCAGCTGTGGAAGTTTGCACTGGCACATCACAAATGACTCCCAATAAACCTCCACCCTGCAGAAATACAGCCTCGGGCTCTGAGAGCCCGGCCAGCCCCACAGGAGCAGGACAGAGAGCAAAACCCCCTACAAGAGTGGAAGATAAGAACGATCAAACAGAAGACTCGAGGAGGCACGACAAGAAAAATCAGAAACAAGCAGATAAAAATAAGGACCAAAGAATTGATAAGGGCGTGAAGAAAAGGAAAGATGCTCTGCATTTGGAGAATACTGAGAGAGTCAAGTTCTGTGAGGAAGGTGGGAAGAGATGTAGGTCACATCTGTAGCATTTATCTGTTAAACAAGGACAACCCCACTGATTAATCTACTGCAGCAACACCAGGATTAAGTCCCCATCTGTGCAGCACTGTCAAAGCCTCACACAAATTCACCAATGACCATGACTGTTTTGCTTGGGGTTTGTTGTAGTAACAGGTAGACAAAGATCATCTCCAGATTATTCCTGTGTAGAGACAGACCTTTAGTCCAAGTTACACAATTCCCACAAGGAAAAGCTTTGACCTTTTGGCTTCAAAACAGCAAAAAAACCAAACATTCTGCAACACCTCCACATACATTAAATAATGTAGGAGATCTCCATGCAGACCAAATCTCTTCTGCCTAAGATACCAAGAACATGATCAAGATCAGAACAGGCAGAGAAAACAGTGTATTTAATTGAAGCTGATGGTGGCAAGGAGGAGAGGGGAAGGATGATTTGCCAAAAGAAAAATGCAGATATGGCCAAGTTCTGCCCTGGCCACACCACTCATTTCATGACATTGCACAAATCACCTCCGGATTTTTTTGTCTCAGGACCTCCCATCAGCAGCCATCCATGACGAGGAGATGACATACCTCCTACTACTGCTGTAAAATCAGCTCAAGATCTACAAATTACTTCTGGGAAGAATGCACATGACTTAAATACTTACAGCTGGAGCTTCCAGGAGTACTGAACTGGGAAGTTTCAAGGAACTTTCGAGGTGTAGACAAGTTAGTAACATCCATAAGAGGTACAGAAGAGCCATCCTTCACAAGAGAACTGCGTGAGGAGAAAGGATTAAAGCAAACAGTTAACTATGATTTAGCACCTTAGTTCACAACATAATGCATTTACATCTTAAATTTTTAAACCAAAAAAGCAATGAAGAGGGAACAATGTCATATCAAAGACAAAATTTGATATCCCAAGGTCTCTCTGAATTTAACAGTGCTCTAGACTTGACTGGTCACAGCCACACAATCAGGACACAGGCACACTGGAGTTTGCCATAGCACGTGATTATTTCCCAACAGACACATTCACCTCCAGCATAATTAACTACTACTAGCACAATGATAAATTAACATGGAACTGTTACGATCTTTTTGAAAAATATTGAGAAGCTTCTGTCAACTACTTAATCCTTCAAGCTTTTCTAGTTCCCACTAGAAACCTCCACCTTTTTCCCTTCTCTTCAAACTCCTGTGCACACCTACATGCATCCCTCTCCAAATGAACCTTCTTACCCAGAAAGGAAAGACTTTCTACTTGGTCATTTCCATAAAGAATTCACATAGTACTATTTGTCAAAAAAGTGTCATGTTGCCTCAGCTGCATAATGAAAGGCATGAAGCTGGATGTGGCAGTAGAACACAAGGCAAGGAAAACGCAATTAAGAGAGGTGGAGAAGGCTCTTACGGAGTTCAGTATGTTCTGTCAGAAGTCAAAATGCTTATCGAAACCTCCAAGGACAAGGGCTAAACTTGCTATCCTGCACAAGAACCACTTGTACTTCCTGCACACCTACAATACCATAGCTGGAGGGATGAGCTGTGCATTCCAGCTTCACGTTGTTAGAACACACTTAAAACCAAGACAAGAAATAATTATAGCTGATACTGTGTCCTGGTCAACAGCCAGCCTAGGGTAGCACGATAAAACAAAGCCACAAGACTGTCCTTGATGCATGAATTCATATTATCAAATACCAATGATGTGTGACAGGGAATGTGGAAAAAGAAACCGAGACAAAGATAAGGGTCCCTGTAGCAGTCATACAAAACCGCAGTTAATGAGCAGTCGCATAGTCTGGGTCCACCAAAGCTTTGTGTCTGTTTTTAATTAAAAAGATGAGTAAGGAAGAGACACACTATCTCTCCTCTTATTATTTTTTGCTCCCCACCCCTGTTTATTACCTCTCTTACTCTAACATTACCTTCCAATGCTGCCTCTCTTTTCTAGCCTCTATCTTTCTCCCTACCCTCCCAACAATTCTATTGTCCTCAAACGTAGAATTCACAAAATTAGGGAAAAATAGCCAGGCACCTAAACTGAATTTCCCCTGATCAGAGGCACCAATCAGGTAAGGAATTCCAGCATCTTTAAACACCTTAGAAACACAGCACAGCCAAGGCACTGCTCAAAGACTTCAGAACTGTGGCCTCCAGCTAGTGACCTTAGGGTTAGCTGGGAGTCTTTTAAACCTGGGCCATTTGCTACAAAAGACGACCAATTTTTCCCTGTGTTCTTCCCTTTGCCTGACCTGAGCCTCATGATCATGACACTTGTAGGAAAGGTAGATGCATCAGAGAAGGAAAAGAATGCTAAAAGGAATGAACCTCATTGTAATTCTGTGGAAAGCAGCAAAAACCCAACAAAATCACGAAGCACAAGTGAAAGAATGAGCACAGATTGTTCACAGGCACAAAGGTGCCTCACATCAAACCCACCTCATTCTCCCTTTCTCCTTGTTGCGTTGTCCTACGTGGTTAGTTGATTTGATGTAAAGGTGACGGTGTAACTCATCTATGAGGACTAAGTGCATGTTCATCTTCTTACTGTGGAGCTCCAGTCTCAGATCACTCAGTCCCTCCACCTGAAGAAGGGGACCCTCCAAGGAGTCAACCGCTGACACCTGGAAGCAGAACACATGTGACAACATTTAAAGGTCAAGTCATTCATCCCACAGGACTTTTCTCTTTGATTAGGGGAGCGTCTGAATACCACGGTGATTCTATCCACAAACCCTTTTAAAGCAGAAAACCTTTAAGCAGTTTATTTTTAATCTTAAAATTCAATATATAAAAAGGGTTCAATATCTGAACAACTCAGATTTAATGAGCAGTCTTCAAATGTTTCAAGCATATGTATAAAACAAGTTAGTTACAACACAGTTCGTTAAATAAAAACCAAAGCACAGTTTGTCACAAAATAAGAGGAGTATCAAGTAGAGAAGCATTAGAAAAAGATACCGACAATGACATTTGATTATCTTTATTTTTTTGGTTACAGAAACACCAATGAAATATTATTCCCAATGCTATAAACAGGGACAAAATGCTTAAATTATTTGCCTAAGTGATGCCATGACATAGCTGATAAAGCTTAGGAGGCCTCATCTTCCAGCCTACAGAGCTGCTATGTCACGTTTAAAAGAACACTGCCATCAGATTAAGGAAAGCTTTGGCCAGTTCAAAGAGACTTTTGAACTCTAAGGAGTGTGGGGTTTTTTTAACGCTTCATTATTAAAACTGAAATTAAGGAAAAACTTTGAAGCAACAGAGTACAGGATGTAGATAGTCAGCAATATAAACAGGCCACAGGTAACATTTCTCTGCTGATGAACTTTCCTAGTGACCAGCTGACTTCCAACCGGCATGAGACCGAGGAACCCCATATCCATCTATAGCCTAAAAACAAACGTGAACAAAAGCCACCAGGAATGACAAATCAGTGCATAAAAGCAACACTATCAACTGGCATCTCTCCCAGTTTACTTGTTTTTCTACCTATTTAACTGAGCAATTCCACAGTTACTTAAAGTATTAATAAAACAACAACACCCCTCTGCAGTTTCCAAAATCTCAGTGCTGATGGTGTAGGAAACTAGAAATCACATGTTTAGCATAGAGATTTAAAATAAAAAAAATCATCCCCTAATAATTGAAGATACTGTTGCTGAAATAAGACAGTTGCTGGCACTTCAGGATTTCAGTTCACAGCAAACCTGTCAGCTCCACATTAAAAATGAAAAGCAAGGAGATGCAGTAAGCAGACAGCCAAGCTAAGGTCCGGTCCCTTAATACCAGTAAACATTAACTAGACTGGAAGAACATCTATCAACAACATATTACTTTGCTTGCCTCCAAGTCAGGAATGACCCTGAAGCAGCTTTGGGGCAGTCAGACTTTTAAAATTATGAGCAGTTTAAGAGTAAGCTGCACTTTTTCCATCCTCCTCAAAAATTTTGCCACGAAGTTCCTAACCACGAAACTCTCTTCTCTACGTGGATGGCAAGAGCGTGCACTTGCTGCCAGTCTTCAGGATGGAGCTCAGTCTTGAGAAAGAATTGGTGTCACAGTATTAATCATGGAGGCTCCTCCTAAGCCCACCAATGCTGCAACTTCAGCAGCACTTACAGGGTTGCTATCGCTTGACACAAGGCATGATCCATCCTCTTTCTTCTGCTGCCTGTGAAGAGTTATGGAAATTTGGCCATAACACATCTCAAAACCACACTGCAGATAAAGCAGAAAACCAAACTGACTTCTCCCTTAGAAGCTGGCATGCCGGAGTACATACAAATAGAGGGCTCAGAAGGCACACAGACCCAGCTTGGGAACCTTTGGCAGAAGTCTAAGTGCTAATTTTTATCTCCTTTCTTTGGCAGGTAGAGCTGTACCCCAAATTTCCCAGTTCCAAAAGCGCTTTAACCTCCCCCAGTCACTTCAGGGGAGCTGCAGACATTCATCACTGCCCCAAAAGCTGTCAGCAGTTTCACCAAAGCAAGAACAAGATCAGGAACAACATTTGTCAAACTGAGAAGCTGAGAGATGAAAACGCAGCGAGTGAAGAACTGAAAGCGAGCAGGAAAATGACATTAAAGATGTTCCAAGACATCCGGGAAAAGTATTATCTAAAACACAAGCAACAAAAATTTAAAGCTTTCCACTCAGATCATTTGGCTCTGTTTTTATCTTCCCAGTTGCTAAAGAGTTTGGTTACTCTCAAAATTAATTAAGACCAACAACATGCTCTGAAGCACATCTTTTAAGAAACAAATGGAACAGTCAATCATTTATTGGACTTAAAAAAAAACCAACCAACCACAAAAAGCAAGAACCCCACATTGTTTATGCACTGAATTGTTTATCCACATTCATGCACTGAACTTTCTTCTTCTGGAAAAGGCTGGTGTGGTTTTTTTTGGTGGGGTCTGTCAGGTGCTTTTTTTTGGTGGCCTGACACATCATACTTGCAGTCGGACAAGCTGGAAGTTATGACCTTGATAAATGCCGCTTTCCTGGGGACTGAACTCTACAGATAAATAACTCAGGTGAGTTTCAACGTCAAGCACACTCAGAGCCTTTGAACTGAAGGCAGCCCCACTCCAAAGCCTCACTTCACCACTGTTTTCTTTTCCAATATTTCATTTCCCATTACCAACCATCATCAAGAGAGAACAGAGAGAAAAGCTTTAATTTCAGAACAGTTTGGGTCTTGAAAGTAGCTAGAGGCTCCATCCAAGCTCATGGAAGGCAAGGTAAGGTCTCCAGTTGTGCAGGTAACAACAGATATAAACATTATGCTGAAAAAGAAACCAAACATTTTGCCCTTCTGTAGTTTTACTTACAGAAAGATAATTTAAGTCCTGGCAACAAGCAAGCTATAAAGCAGCACCCCAGATTGTATTTCAGAATACAAAATGAGATTAAAACACTTGTCTGATTTGTGTGCTGGGTAACTTACCACAGAATGGTAGCACAAGTGACTACAACAAAGCAAAGATGACTACAACGAGTGTACAAAATTAAAAATAAACCGGAGACAGACCTTACAATGGAACTGTTAGGAGAAGAACCTTGACAAGGCTGTGTCTCACCCTACTATCCTGGGAAAAATCAGTTCTTAAATCTCATTTTCAGCAAATAACTACACTGTCCTTACAACAGCTTTGCTCTTCAGCACCAGGGACATTAGGAGTCACAGAGACGGATGGAAACCAAAGGGCAGCAGAAAGCGAGTAGGACAAGCAGTAACAATGGTAACAGCTCTGTGACTACTTGGAAACACAAGCAGAAGTAGTTTCCAATTGTCTGTTTCAAGTCCAAGTGTCCATCGGGGCCATGTTAACAAGACTGTCATCTTGGGAAACACTGAGGTTGCAAAGGGACTTGGAAAACCACCATGGTGGGTCAGCACAAGAAAAGGTGTGTAGAGGGGCCCCCAAATCTGGATGTGGAGCTCCAGACGCAGCCTCACAAGTGGCTAGACCTTGATCTGCTGGCTATGATCCTGCAGACACCAGCGTGGGACACCCAAACAATGGGACATGGTGTGATTTGGCACAACACTGTGCTACCCAAAAAGAGACAACACAAAAAAGGGACCCAAACCTTGTCCTCCCTGTCATTGCCACCCTGCACATCCACGGACCTCAGGGTGCGATTCATACACTGTCCCTGCTCTCTGCTCCTTATCCTTGCCCTGGTAAGTGTGTCAGATAACGAAGATTAAAGGTGCTATAAAACACGCAATGGCATCACATTTAATTAGATTTTCTCCCTCTCCCCCCCTCAGCCTAGACTGGATTTCCCAGGTAGTTCCTGGTTTTTCATACTCCCATTACCTACTCTGGGCTATTGACACTAACGAAGGGACTAACAGATGTAGAACTGCGCATGGAGGGGAAGAGTTACCACTGCAAGACTGGTTAAGACTGATAATGGAATAGCAGCCTTCTTCAGAACCTGACAATTAGATGTACAGAAGAGAACTACAAGTGGTTCAAGGGTCCAGAAAAAGCACCTGAGGGTCCTTCAAGCCTCTTATACCCTGGCTCAGTTAGAAATAAGTGTGTGGTGGTTTCTTTTTTCCTGAGGGTGGGAGGTTGGGGGTAGATAATGGCATTGTGTTTGAGTCCCTGGACACACAGTTAATTATAGGGAAGAGAATTCCCCACCATTTTTCTTTTGGCAGTGGTTGGGGTGCAGAGAGGAGCAGAAAACAGCTGGAAGGTGAATCAACAAACAAACATCTTGTTATTCTTTAAAAAGCTGATTTACCTGAGCAAACAGTACCAAAAAAATGGCAGGTAATGCCCACCACCACCTTTTCTTACTCTCTCTGGGTTTTGGAGTTTTTAAACTTGAAAAGATATGTCTATTCCACTGAAAGCCACAGTTAAATAAATACAAAATAACTGTATTTAGCCAAATAATAATCAAAATATTAGCCTGGATTGCAATAGAATTTGGCTAAGAATAGTGATAGTTATTTCTCATGTTAAAAAAATCTACTTATTACTGTACTTGTTATTACCTACAATAACTAGTATTGACCCTTTAGAAACTAAGGATCAATGAAATAAGCCTGAAAAAAGAACTTTGCTTTGTATGAGCTAAAAATCGCAAGTGTACAGAAGAGAACCACGGCACCAGAACCACTCTGCAGCTTGTCTGAAGGTCACAGTCAGTTTATAGCAGGGCTTAATTGACTTAAAAAGAAAATGTAGCTAAACATTTGCCTATCAGAACATCGAATTTGGAAGGTTTTACTTTGGTTCTAGTTTGCTGTAAAACACTAAAGTACAAACAAGATATTTGTTGAAAATCTTTCTTTCCTGGCTTTGCCCAAAGTTTTCTAATCTGCTTGTAGTTAAACATACGTATTCCCTTAAAAGGTTTTTCAACAGTATTTTAGTTTTCCAAAAAGCACTGTAAAGCAGATGTGAAAAGGAAAAAGGATTTTTTTAATTCTAGACCTCCACAACCCTGCAAGTCTACAAGCAGAGATAAAATCAAAGTCCTCAACCAGGTGCTTCTTCAGGGCAAAAAAACCCCAGAATAATGGTTGTTCAAAGGAGAAAACCAAATGCTTTCTGGGTGGGATACCAGTCACAATTTGGGGGGGGGGGGGGGGGGGGGGGGCAGCGAAAAAGTCAAGTCACACACAAACGCAGCATGACAAAAGGAAAAAACTGAACCCTCTGAATAAAACAGCAAATAAATAGCAGCAACCTCGAAGGCTTCGGTTGTCTTGCTGGATGAATAAAGACATGCTGACATTTAAAAGAGGGAGAATTGATCTGCTGCTTTTACAGGGAACTTGCTTTCAAAAGGTACAGGCAAGGAAAATGACTCAAAAATGGCTTAAGTGTGCATAGCCAGATCTAAACAAGCAGTTCCCTGAATTCAGTTTGCACCTGACTCGTGAGATTATCTAGGAAGTTTGCTTAAGAAACAGGAAGGTCCTCACACTCCAGATGTTGGGACTTCTGACCAGTCACAAAGGCAGACTCCTCCAAATGATGGCCTCTATTCAAAGAATTTAACACATGATAGATTTAAGAGCAGATGATGCATTGGAGAACTGATCTCCAATCTTCTAACATCACAAATGTGTCTAAGAGGTGCCAAATAAACACTCTCCTGGAGGGGGACCACTCTGAGGGGTGTTGGGATGGGGGTGACCCACACTGGAGCAGGGACACCCTCAAAGGAACTGCGGTTTGTGGGTGATCCAATGTCAGAGCAGGCCTCTAAAGTGTAGCAGAGGAAAACCTGAAGAACCAAAGTGCTGTAGAGGAAACCAGGAAGAAGCAGGGTAGCAGAAAGACACCCTTAGAGACAGCACCAACTTGTGTCATTCATCCTCTCAGAGGGACTGCAACAGATTGAGTGTAAACCACAGTAAAAAACTTGAGAAAAGGAAGGTGAGTAAAGGTGTTGCACTTAAATTGCACCTGGAGAAGAGTGAGAAAGTATGTTTACGTGTTTTCTGATTGTATTCTCTCTTTCCCACCTCAAAACTCAAATCACTGATCAAAAGTTTGTGTTAACCAGCAATGAATTAAGCAAGAGTTCCCAAAGTCAAGGCTGTTTTGCCAGTAAAATTTCCAGGTTTTCCATGCACGGAGAGAATCACAGCATCACAGAAGGGTTGAGGTTGGCAGGGACCTCGGGAGGCCTTCGGGTCCAACCTTCTGCTCAAGCAGGGCCACCCAGAGACAATGGTCCACAACCGTGTCCAGATGGCTTTTGAATATCTCCAAGGATTGAGACGCCAAAACCCCCTGGGCAACCTGTCCCAGTGCTCGGTCACCCTCACAGTGACAATACACTTCCTGATGTGCAGAGGGAACTTCCTGTGTTCCAGTTTGTGCCCATCATCTCCTGTCACTGGGCACCACTGAGCAGAGCCTGGCTCTGTCCTCTTTGCAGCCTCCCCTCAGGTGTTTATTCACATTGATAAGGCTCCTCTGAGCCTTCTCTTCTCCAGGCTGGGCAGTCCCAGCGCTCTCAGCTTTTCCTCATAGGACAGATGCTCCAGATCCTTCATCATCCCTGTGGAAGGGGCTAACATTCCAAAAACAGAAGACTGTTGAGCATTTGAGCCTCTACTGTTGGCAGCATGTAATGAGTAACTGGTATCAAGCCAAACCAGTGAACATGAGCTAGCTAAGATGACCCTGTACTTAAACTTTAACAGCCAGATGGTCCTAAAGCAGGAGCTCTTAGCTAAAAAGCCTGGAAAACATGGAAAGCACAGAGATCAAAGATAGCTATTCCTGACTGGCACTAAAAGCAGGAAGAGAAGAGGAACACAGGATGAGGAGCTGTAAAACACCGATGATGAACAGCACCGAGTGCTGAGTACCAAACTGGATATTGAGAGGATGGAAGAAATTGCTACCAATTTTGTTCACCTTTAAAGAGTCTTGTAAGAATTACCAAGCTAAAAGCAACCAAAGAGCTATAAAAGACTGGGGGCTATAGATGAGGATTCCTTTGCAGAATTTTGGAAATAGCTGAGGTCACTCCCTTTCTTGAGATAAAAGGATTTGCTGTCCAAATGATACAGAAAAGGGAGACTAATGCAGGTGGTTGAAGCAGAAAGGGGAAGTTTGAAATTAGTTGGAAAGATTCTGAGCTACACACACCCAAAAGTGCTCAGGCTACAAGAAAACAGCTCATCCTGAAGGTGAGCAGTCAGTGTAAGCTTATCTGATGGGGAAAGGACTGGGAAAATGTAAATACAGGAACAGGGTAAAGGGTTACTTGGTTTGTAAGGGTTTTTCTCTCTTAAACATAGCACCTTACATTAGGATTCCCACCAGCACAGCCATCATCATTACCGAAATGCAGCATTTGGACTAAAGGAGGCAACGAGCAGCCGGTACAGGGCAGTGCCCAGCAATAAGAAAATAAATAGAAGGCTAAAAAGTAACACAGCTCTTTAATGCCTTACTAGAGCAGAAGGGTATTTTCCAGTGAATCGAATTCCAGCAAGGCAAACTCCACCTTTCTAAAAGCCAAACTCCATGCTTTCTAAATCAATCATCCCTTCTAGTCATACCCTTTTTTAACAAGAAGTACCATGTTAACAGATAAAAGTATGGACTGACACAGCCATTTCCCGACCAGTACAGGGCTGCCTTAATTACACTTTACAACCGCTGCTGTTCTATCCCTTGTTGATCATGCTGCTGCTCCTCCCCTGTGACAACATTAGAGTAAACCTGCTATAATCACATTAACACAAAGCACAGACATCCTTTAAGTGTCGAAAGGGCCATGACCCCATCTAACTTACTGTTTTCCCCTAAAACTTCAAAATATTGATGAAATTGTGTTCCTCACTCACTGTCCTTTACTCTAACTACATAAATTTAATTCTTTGGAATTCGCCTCAGTCCTGTCACCCATCAATCACTCTACTGCCTCCTCCACTCCCTGTAATTCATCAATGTCTTTCTGGTAATAAAGTGCTGAAACCAAAAGTGGTGCTCAAGGACCAGAGGAGCTAAACACCACAGAAAAGGATTAACCAACTGCTTGCTTGGACTTTAACACAAAACACAAGCAATTTCAATACCATCGTGGTCAAATGACTGCCCTGAAATGGGAAAGTCAGAGGGTCTGTTGGCATCACAGAACTGCCCAAGACTTTCTCCAATAAAGCCACAACTCGATGGAAACGAGACAGTACTAGTGATAGGTGTCTGCCTCCAACCCTCAGTGGATCCTGGGCTCCAAGATGAACTTGGCACCTCAAAGATTCAGAATCACCTACAAGAAGCACGTTGGGCAGGTCAGCTACAGAACTCATTGCCGAATGACAGCGTCGAAGCCCAGAGTTTAAATTGGTGCAAAAAGCAACAAGAAGAAATACAAAGAATTTCTATTACATGCTATTTGATGCAGAAGACATCGGCTGTTCCATCAAGAGCTGCATATTGCCAACTGCTGAAAGCTCACGGAGCATTCTGGGATTGCTATGGCTTTCTCTGCCCTCATTCTCCCTTCTACACACCCTCCACATCAGACGGTGCTGCCCTAAGACCACCTTTGGTCTGACCTCACACAGACATCTATATTAAATCTCGCTGGAGCACAGGGAGGGACTGGCGATACAGCTGTAGGCACTGTGAAGGCAGCAAAAATAATTTAAAAGGCTCTTCCTTTCACTTTTCCATGCTTTTGTCTCTTGATTTAAGGCATCCTCATTTAGTCTTAACTGCCATTAAGAAAAGTGGGGGTTTTCAGGACCATCTCAGTCCCCAAAGTCTTCCCTCTGTACGAACGATGTCTAGAACAGGTCCTAATGCACTGAAGTAAAACATCAGCATTTTCCTTCTAGTGCAAACCTGCAGCTCCCCACATCAATTCTCTTGCTGTCTTCAAGATGACATTCCAAACCTTTTAGTCTCCCTGTGTCCCACCTCTCTGTTGTTAAGGGAATCTTTAACTCCTTTCAATTCGCTCTTCACCTATTCATTTACTAACATTATTATTATTACAGAATCCATACACTCACAAACCGCAGTGTCGAGATGAGGGTAAGACAGGCATTGCCTCCTCAAACAGTCACACTGTCCACACACCTTCATTTACGAGCTGTTCAGCCAAAGTCTTCCTCCTCTAGGTCTACACAGCAACATTTCTTCTATCAAACCATTTTTAAAGTTACTTGGCAGCATTCTGTCAAGTTTATAAATCAGTTTGTGCCAGTGGAAAATGACCATGTTAAATTAATCCCAATGTTTCAAAACCCACCCACTGCATTCAGATGAAGTGATAATAGTGGAAATATCTCAGAAAGGTTGTTCCATCCCAAGAAAGGTCCCATCACTATATGGCAGGAGCAATTGCCTTAAGGAAAGAACTTCTCATCCCTGCATCTGGAAGGATACAATTCAGTGTTCAGAAAAGCCTGTTCACAAAAACAGAGATCATCACCTCCCCCATTCATCAAGGACAGTGCCTTGTCATGTAGCTGCAGCTTCTTTTCACCATCAGAAGACACCAGACACCTCTACTCCACCTTCATTACAGTGTGCTTTCTTATTTAATAAACTTTCATCAGCATAAAGAATGCTTGTAATTAGCAGAGCTAACAGCCCCACGATAATACTCAAGAGATCTCAACGCTTGTTGGTGCATTAACCAAGAGCAGAGGGGCTCAGGTCAAGCACGTGTCAATGCAAATGAAGCAGTATTAGGCACTAACATTTTAATGCAATAGACTGCCTCAGATAATGGAAATTACAGGATAAAAAGGAGGAGATAAAGTTATTGATAACTACACTGAGGGGAAAAAAAGATGTTTCAAAGGGAAAGAAAATCTCCACAGTCTTTTAAACCTATCCTAGCAAGTTTATTTAAACAAAAATAAATCAGAAAACAAATTTAAAGCGAAAAAGGGAAAAAATTAGAGAAAGATACAGAAAAAAGGTGGAAAATTTTCTAACGATACGCTTCTCATATAAGGAACTTAGAAGTTTTCCACCAAACTTAATTACTTAAGCTTTACAATGCTCCTAGGAGGCAGACAAATGCTACTAATAAATCCTGAAATCTGAGTAAAGGTTTGGTATTTTGAATGAATGAGTAGCAGAAAAAGGTGGCTCATGATATCCACACTGATGTGCAAATCACTAGAACTTATCCCATGCATACATCAACCTGATAAAAACAGAGCTGCCTGCCTTCTCATCCTCACCTCAATCACACAGCCCACAGAAATCATGAGGTTTGCCAATCACTAAATCTAACCCAAACCAGTTCCTTTAAGCAGAAACACACCTCAGGAGGTGCCTCAATGTAACGAGATACAACCCCAGAGACAGCAGCTTCAACACTGTTTTCTACAAGGCTTTGCTGTAATCAATAAGGTCAAAGACAACAAGACACAAGTTTGGCTGGGGAAAGACTTCAAGGCAACAAGTATTGGGAAAATATTATTTTTGTTGTATTTCAGAAGAATTCCAAGCAGCACCAAAATTTAAAATTTATAATAAAAGCATTTCTATAGAATCCCAAACCAACAAAAGTCTCTGATGTCCACTTAGAGCATTAATTCCAAAGTATAAAGCTGTTCCACAGCAGTACCTGGATCCCAGTTTCGCAATAAGAAATGCAGAAACTAAATGAAAGGCTTTTTTCTATTGATTTTCATTGTCCCAGCTGAAAGGCAGACCAAGAACTGCACTGTGATTTTTTATTTCATTATTTCAAACTACTTACAGTCTCAGATGTCTGCTCGCTTTTAATTGGAAGACTCTCCTCATACCATACTGAGGAAAGCCAAGGCAGCAGCTACATTCAAGTAACAAAACTTAAAACTCTCGACCGTGCCCAGGGCTATAAATATGCAAAGTTTTGGGGAAAGACATTAATCACTCCAAAGGCCTTCAGAAAGGACCAACTTTCAGAGAAAGGCAGGGGACACTGTCACCGGGTGTCACACATTCAGTACGGGATGAGCAAGAAGGGACCAAATGTGCACCTGTGTACATGCACGCACCCCCCAGCAACATCCTCTCTTTGCTCCTGAGAAAACATTTCAGTATTTCAAGCTCCTGGTTTGGCTCCCAATTCCAAGGGGGCTCCTTGTCCTCACACACTGTTCCCCAAAATATCTTTACCCAGGCTTAGTCCCTCTATTTCCTTGTCCTTTGCCACCTCTCCCCTCCTGACTGCCTTGGTAGCTTTGTGATCATTTTAACACAGCACTTCCACTCAAAACATCTTCGACTTCTGCCCACGTTCTCACCCACTAAGTAACCCAGTTGTGTTGTAAAACCCTGCAGCTGGCATGCAGACAGTGGACCTGGTCAGCATCTCCAGTTTAGACTGATATATTCCCAATACAAAGGTTAGATTTCCTCACAGAGCAATGCTCTTCAAAAAATTAACCCAATTCAGATCTTACAGACAACAGAGCTGAGCAAAACACACATTTAATGCATCATAAGGACACTGGTGATGAATGATGCTGTATCAGCACAAGTGAAAATGCCCTAATTTTCTTGCCAACCCACCTCCTTGCCCATGTAGCTGGATGTGGTACCAAGAACATTTAAATGCAACAACAGAAACAGCCACTGGCTCACCTCTGGAAATGGAGCAATCAGGGAACGATGCAAATTGGCCGCAAGAAAGCGGTCAGCTCTGAGAGCAGCCTGATGCTTTTAGTCACTACAGAAAGCAGAGCTGGAGACATACAATATTCTCCCCCTGACACAGGGAAACTGAAATAGAAGTCTTGAACATGGAAAAAGAAACAAAAGGAGGTGCTGGAGTTCCCTTGGCTACATCATGAGAAACAAATTACCATCACTTCAGCTTTAGATTTCTTGGGACAAAGAGAGGCAGGCTGAAGGAGGTTGCGCTCATCAGTAAAACACACATACACATCAGTTTCCAGCTCTGTGACACAACGGAGAGTGAACCTGAACTTAAGACTAGCAGAGGGCTCCATACATCCTCCTTCCCACTTTCTTATCGACCTATTAAAAAAAACTTTTCACTGGCACTAGCAGCTATCCCCACTCCTGCCTTGGGGGTGTATTGCTGCAGTTTCATGGTGTTGTGTTACCTGACAGTCCCACCCCAAGGGAACCGTACTCCTGCACTAACCATCAAGTTCAGAGGAAGTTCTGCTGGTTTGGGCTGGGACAGAGTTAATCTTCTCCATAGCAGCTGGTATGGGGCTGTGGGTTGGATTTGTGCTGGAAATGGTGTTGATAGCACAGGGATGTTTTAGCTGTTGCTGAGCAGTGGTTACACAGCATCAAGGCCTTTTCTGCTCCTCACCCCACCCCACCAGCGAGCAGGCTGGGGGTGCACAAGAAGCTGAGAGGGGACACAGCTGGGACAAAAGGACTATATGACATCTGCACAGCATGTAAAGCTGGGGGAAACAGAAGGGATGGATATTTTGAATGACGGCCTTCCCAAGTCACCGTTACCTGTGATGGAGCCCGGCTGTCCTGGAGCTGGCTGAACACCTGCCTGCCATGAGGAGTGGTGAACGAATCCCTCGGTTTGCTGTATTTGCACAAGCAGCTATTCCTTTCCCTATTAAACTGTCTTTCTTTCAATTCACAAGTTTTCTCACTTTCACCCTTCCAATTCTCTCCCCCATCCCACCAGAGGAATGAGCAGGCAGCTGGGTGGGGCTTAGTTGCCAGCTGGGATTAAACACAGAGTTTCAGAGTCTATTGCAATTAAAAGATTTTTTTCTAACTCTCTATACTTGGACAAAGTGGTTTTAGTTCATTAAAATTGTGAAGCTAGACACATAAAAGAAACATAAAGGAAGCTGCCTAAGCAGTTTTCATTTAATCACATTGATACAACCTTTAATTACTTGATTCAACAACATTTCTTACTTCAACTGTTTTTCCATTTCATCTCAGATTATTTAAGCAAATGAAAAATACTAATTTCTCCCTATGGGTACTTCACAGGTCAACAGTAGAGCCCAAACAAGTAGATGAACACCACAGCCCTCTATGATTCTTGAGTTAATTAAGTAACCCCGAGGCAGAGCATAGTGCCCTTCACCACAGCCAAGTGCTGGGGAGATCAGACACGGAACTGCTTCCTCCACACAAGAACCATCTGTCCTTGCCCACTGATGCCCAGCCTGCTGTGGGCCCTCTGCTTCAAGTTCTGCCTTGGCTATAGAGTGCTAAACATCTCTTCTAGAGGAATTTGGATTCCTCTTCCCAAAAACCAAGCTCATGCTACCGGCCAAGTGCTGGCTCTACCCCCAGCCCCAACTTGCCTCTGCCACCAGTGCTGCTGCTCTCTCTTTTGAAGTCTGACCTTCTCCCAGGAAGCTCCTTCTGCATCACAATTCCCATCTCAGCACCTGATCATAGAATCATAGTATCATTTTGGTTGGAAAAAACCTTTAAGATTGATTCTACCCATTCCCCCAGCACTGCCAGGTCCCCACTGACCCCTGGCCCTCAGCACCACCTCCACACAGCTGGGAAACCCCTCCAGGGATGGGCACTCCACCACTGCCCTGGGCAGCCTGGGACACACCTGGACAAACCCAACGGGGAAGAAATTGTTCCTCAGGTCCAGCCTAAACCTCCCTTGGAACAACTTAATGCCGGTTCCTCTCGTCCTGTCGCTTGTTCCTGGGCAGAAGAGACTGACCCCCCACCTCGCTCCAACCTCCTCTCAGGAAGTTGTGGAAAGCCAGAAGGTCTCCCCGAGCCTCCTTTTTATGTTAAACAGAAAATACACACGTGTGCACTCAATTGCCATATAAAAGTGAACATTACTTTTAGCAATAAAATTTGTGAAAAAGCAGCTCCTTTCTACAAAAAACTTACTGAAAAAGCTTATACAGAAATTTAAAATAAGGAAATGTACCCGAGCTCAAACAGGAGTTCTATTAGTTTTATCTGTTCCAGAGCCTCCTAATTTCTCCAAAGCTGGAGATTCTCACAGTTCAAAGGAGGTTGGAAGTAGGTTCTCTTTTAACACAACCTGAACAGCAAACCTGCTCCCCTCAGCTCTGCTCACCAGAGTGAGTATCACCGAGATGCTGGAGGAACACCGAACATGAATACTCAATAGTCCAAGCTCATCTCTGCTACTCTAGATGGATGCAGCATTAGAAACAAAAAAAGCTGCCACTTCAAATTTTTACCTTCAGACAAATGTAAGCTGTCACAAAACACTTTTGCATTGTGTTTGTACAACTGGGAAAAGCTGCCACTCTTTTATTAACAATTCTTCCCAGCATTACTCAGTCACCACACATTAGAACCAGCAGCTGGAGAGTTTTGAGTGATAATGAAACCTGTAACAAGCTATCTTCAGCCATCTTTTCCAAACAAAAAGGGAATTAAAATTTCAATTTAAATGCAGAGGTTTGAAACATGCTTCAGTGGCAAAATTGCTTCAATTAATGTGAGCAGAATACAAAGGACGGGCTGCAGAAATGCAACGCAGCAACGATGCATCACCCTAACCCACAGACTGCAAAGGTCTCATTTTGACTGGACATATCCCAAGGCTACAGGTAGCAATATTAATCGGTGCTCCGATTTCAACGTGAGGGATCCAAGCACCTTGTAAAAGATCACTTTGGGCTTTTTATAAGCCATGAGCAGCTGTTTACCTTGAGGAATGAAACAAAAGGACAGACAGATCTATACAGACCCCGTATCCCTGACAGCTTAGTCATTGTTTTATATAATATTCATATTGTAGGAAAGGAGAAAGGAATTATCCTGCAGCCAGGGAGCAATTACAACATCACAGGCTTGCAGAAGAAGGCAAAAGCCAACGAGCCTACAACAACTTCTGTCTGTGGAAAAGGTCTGAACACTGGCAGGTTACTGTTTCTTCATTACAGGTGCACTTGTCTTCAAATGAGAATTGCAACTGCCCACGAACAGCTGAAATAGTGCATTCACTTTTCACTTGAGGTTCTCTGCATTTCTCAATATATTAAAAAAAACAAACAGCAGCCCAACTTGAGGCCATTTCCTCTCATTGTGTCACTTGTTCCTGGAGAGAAGAAACCAATCTCCACCTTGCTCCAACCTCTTGTCAGGGAGTTGTCAAGATCCAAAAGGTCTCCTCTGAGTCTCCTTTTCTTCTGGCTCAATACCACCCAGGTCCCTCAGCTGCTTCTCATAGGGCTTGTTCTCTGGACCTTTCACCAGCTTTGTTGCCATTCTCTGGACATGCTCCAGCACTTCAATGTGCTTCTTGCTGTGAGGGGCCCAAAACTTAACTCAGGATTCGATGTGTGGCCTCCCCAGTGCCCAGTACAGGGGTTGATCCCTGCCCTGGTCTTGCTGGTCACACTATTGCTGAAACAAGCCAGGATAGTGTTGGCCTTCTCAACCACCTGGGCACACTGCTGGCTGCTCTTCAGCTGCTGTCAAACAATCCCCCAGGTCCTCTTCCCTGGGTAGTTTCAAGCTGCTCGTCCCCCAGCCTGGAGCGCTGCTGGGGGTTGTTGTGACCCAAGGGCAGAACTCAGCACTTGACCTTGTTGAACCTCATACCTTTGGCCTCATCCCATTCAGCCTGTCTGTCCAGATCCTTCTGTAGAGCCTTCTGACCTTCAAGCAGATCGGCACATCTACCTAACTTGGTGTCATCTGAGACCTTACTGAGGGAGCATTTGATCCCCACATCCAGATCATTGATAAAGGTGTTAAAGATGACACATAACATTTCATAAAATATAAAAATTTCACTCCACATTAGACAACAGGAAGGGATACACTACCCAGCCCAGGCAGCTTACAGGACTAGGAAAGATATAAGACAATAGTTCATGTTGAAAGGACAGTGAGACTCTAAGAAGAATAAGATTTAGAGGGTTCCTGGAAAATGGTTTTCAAAAGGAAGCAAGGGAAAGTTGTGATTGGAAGATCATTGTACCAGGTGTGGCATGAAAACAGAAACCGAGCAACAGAACAAACCAGGAAGGTAACAGCAGAGTAAAATCAGACAAGAAGATGTGACAGAAACAACAAACATCCCAACACGCCAGAGAAACGGATGAGGAGACTAACATCGAACTGCTGAACGTGTTTCCAAAGGAACAAGGTAAGTTTTAGACAGTTGTATTTAAGGTAAAATGAGATAAAAGTGAAAGAAGGAAATCAAAGTTCAAGTCTGGGCTCTAGGAATATGTGGTGACACCACTAAGATTTCCAGCTCTTCATTCTGCCAAATAATGACTTATTAAAAAGAAGTGAAGTGGCACAGCTAAGGGGAACACAAAGGATAGTGAAGTTGAAAATACTCCCATAATAAAACAAGGCATTTTCTGGCAAACAAAGAGGAATATGAACAGACATACTCATTTTGCCTTTACTTTTGAATCACAGTCTACTTCAGGTTGAAAGAACTGCTACAGAGCATCTACTCCACCCCCTGCTTGAGCATGGTCACCTAAAGCCAGTCGCCCAGGACCACATCCAGCCTGGTCTTGAAACTGGTCTTCTCCACAGATGGAGAATCCACATCCTCCCTGGGCAGCCTGTTCCAGTGTTCAACCATCTTTAAAGTCAAGTCTTTTCTTATGATCAGACATAATTTCCTCCATTCCAATCTGTGCTCACTGCCTCTTCTGTCACTGGACACCACTGAGAAAACTCTGACTCAGGTTTCTTTGCATGCTCCCATCAGACATTTACAACCATTGATAAGATCTCCCTGAGGTTTCTCTCCTCCAGGTGAAGCAGTGCCAGCTTCTCAGCCTCTCTTTACACGTGAGATGCTCCTGTCTCTTAACCACCTTTGTGATCCTTCGCTGGACTCAATCCAGTCTCTCTGGATCTCTCTTGTCCTGGAGAGCTGAGGACAGGACTCAGCACTCCACATGTCAGCAGTAAGTAGAGAGGAAGGATCACCTCCCTTGGGAATTTTAATTACTAGTAGAAGACAGTTCCAGGAAAGAAAGGACTGGAGCCAGGGGAGGAAGTGTGCATGTTAAGGTTCAAAACAAGAGAAAGAAAAATATTGTTTATTAGAGAAGTCCAGGAAACTTCTACCTCTACCAGACTGGAATTGAAATGTACACTTAGAGATGGAACCGACAACACTTGAACAGAGGGAGAAAAAGGATGAAAGAGGAGCTAGAAATAAGAAGAAAGGATTAATAGTCCTGGTAGAAGACCTAGAGGAAGACAATGAGAGGCAAACACACCTAAAAGGTGAAAGACAGTCTCCCCTCTGAATAATGACCAAAGTTGTGAATGTGTTCTGGGAGATGAAAGAGGAAAGAAATAGGACATCTCTTCCATAAAAATAGCTCTGAAATAATTGATAATTAAGATGATACAGACAGATGTCTGGGAAATTAATTTTAAAATAAAGAACCAGGTTGCAGAAGCAGAAGGAAAACCTGTGTGCAGACCAAATGGTTGGTCTAGATGGTTACAGCAGTCGTTTGGATCAGGACACGTGAACAGGTAAAGACAGCTCTGAAAGGCAACAGCTAACCCAACTGGGCAGGAGACTGCAACCCTAAGTCCAGCCAGGAAGGATCAAAGCAAACCAAACAGAAGCTCGAGTACAAGAATGCAGCAAATGACAAAAACTAAGCAGGAAAAACTCAAATATCAGCACAGGCAGCAGGTCTGTCTGCAGACGATCAGGCAGCTGACCAGTGTGTTCCTGGTAGATACTGGCCCAGCACGAGGGACATCTTACCAGCATGTCTGTCGCGTTGAGGTAGTGCTTGCTGGCCATGCACTGCTCCAGCTTCTGAGGCACTTGCTTGATGTTCTCTATCTCATCCAGCAAATTCAGGACGTGTTTGTGCTCGATCCCTTCAATCCACAGCTTGCGCAACTCATCCCGCTTGCAGTGCAGCAGCATCTTGCATGACAGCAGATTCTCCTTCACCTACAAGCAACATGTAAAAGGGTAATTAAATCTGTCCCTGTAACTGGTGCTTCAAACAGATCAGCCCTCTCCCACATTCACTTTATTAGAAATTCCAAAAACATCACAAGATTGTAACCAAATCCAAGTTCCTTAACATTTCTGGTTATTCCTTTGGCTGAAGGGAATCAGAGTACACACGAGCCAGAAGTGCATTCATAGTGATGTGTCGCTTAGTACAAGTTTGGTAACAGTAGTGGAAATTTAACTGAAGCATCGTAACATGAACACAGGATCCCACTATCCATGACCAAAGGCTTATTTGCACATTTTCCAAAAATCCATTCAGCATTTTGGCACTCAGCAAGAATCCAGTTTTCAGTGAAAGCAAATAAGGCACTACTAATTTTTCCGCTGAAAACATTTTCCATCTGCCTATTAAATCTTTTGGCACCTCTCCTCCTTTCGTCAAGTTTGGTGTCCATTTCTTGAAACATTTTCCTAATACGGGGAGCAATACTGATTTGATTTTTGGTAGCAATATGGTTTCATCAGAACAAATGACACTTAAGATGGGGTTCAATTCCAGCATTATTTATTGAGGCCGTTATATCACCTAAAGACACACCTGGGTGTTGGCCATTCCATTTGTTTTCAAGCCTCAGGCCACCCTCTAAGTGGCAACATCTCTACTCTTCTACTCCATTTAGAAGATATCACGAGTTTTTCTCCTCCATCCTCTGTCCTCAAACAGACAACCTGCATTCCCTACTTCCAGGCCCGCCCAGTATCCTCTGGTAAGGTCAGGACATCCTTGCTTTTCTTGCCTAATGCAAATCAATAATACATATTAAAATGTGGAAACAATTAGCAGCACAGCTTCACACGTTGCTTTCACACTGCTCTTGTTTTTGTGCTAAGTTATGAATACGTAGGGTCCAACCTTTTCTTGGGCTGAAGTCTCACTGAATTACACATGAGAGACCTCAAAAGTAGGCCCTTCAATTTATTTTTAAATAATGAGCCTTCAAAGCACTCCAGAAATCCTACTTCAGCTGCACATTCCTCTTCCTTGTTCATCTAAAGGCAGTGTAAAAGAAAAAATACATACAAAAACCATAGATGGGCCAAAATACAGACAATGGGTAAATAACAATAGCTACATAAAACAGCCTCTACCCAGAGTCAGGAGAGACTGAGATTTCAATACAGTAACACTGCACATTGAAATGTCCTTCTGAAAAGAACAACATAGAAAAATCCTCAGGCAACAGAAAAGCCACTGCAGAGTGTTATAACTTGCAGCAACAGCAGAGGCAAACTAAAAAGCACACAGAGCTCATTTCAGACCGAGTCCCTGTTCAATACCTTCACTGAAAGTGGTTCACTGACCGAGCCCACCATCATCACTAGACTGCTCTTACACAGAGCCAAATTAGGGCAGGAAAACCATCACAGGGCTAGAATAAATCTCACAAGACATTCCTGCTCCCATCCTCACAAGAAAGAGCATCAACTACATCCACATTTGGGAGCAGGGGAAGGAGTGAACAGTAAGTCTTGAAGAGCGAGCCTCCCTTTGGTAGACCCAGTTGTTTCTACTTCAGTTTTACAGTGGCAACACCCCTACAGAACCAAGCATTTCCCAGCTGGAATTCCCACAAGAATTGACTACAGACGGTAGATGCGCAGAGGGAGCTGGACTATCTATCGCTTCCACGATTCCTAATGGAAGTGAATGCCTGTGCGTTCAGCCACCTTCCACAAGAGCAGAACATCAAGAGAAAGGCTGGTGGTGTAATACAGATTGATGACAAACCAGATCTGGGGCCTTCCACGAGATTAGGGCAAAGCTACTTGAATACATATCGACCAAAACTAATAAGAAAACTTAAATACCAAAAGGTCCTTCACCCTTACAGTCATTCTTCTAGGCAGGACCCAAAGGTCACAGCCCTGTATGTTTGTTTTGACCTCTGCAAGCTCAGTACATTGTGTGAAAATAGGCCACTGGCTACAGTTTATTTCAAATTTAGTGCAATTGATCTCTGCTTTCAAAGTGCTGAGCTTCGTACATAAATCCTAGAATGAACCCTTACCCTTGGAAAGCATCAGAATGGTCTCATTTTCTTTGAAAATGCTAAATGAATTTTAAAAGCCAGAAGGGTCAGTACATAGCCCCAGAAGGGTAAAAGCCTTCTGCTCCTAGGGCACTGCTACGAAAGGGTTGAAGATGAGACCTCCACAGAGCCAGGAAAAAAAGAAACAGAATAAATTGGGTGCCTAGTTTGCAAAGTTCAGATACAGCCCAAAGAGAGAGCAAAGAACTAATCTATTGCTGCAGGGAGAGAGCAGATGGAACAAGTCCACAACAAAGAGAGCCAAGAGTTATTTACTGGCACATTAGTGAAGTGCGAGCACTCAAAATACAGAAAGATACGGGGGCACGGAGTTCATGTACATTCACACAACAGAACCAAGTTTGGAAATAGCACCAAAATTCATATTCTCTGAGTGAAAAGCAAGCTGATGAATCACCCAGATGATTTAGAAAGTGGTTGGAGGCCAACATATCAAAACACGAACAGTTGAGATGGAAAGGTGTCAGCTTCACAGCCCTTAGACTTCAAAAACCCGGTAGCAACATGCCCAGACAATACAAGAACCGGGGACACCCCAAAGCTTTGCGCCCCACATCCACCTCTCGTTTCGCTTTTTAATTACTTGTGTTCAAACAGAGAGATCTCACAGCCAGACTTTACCTGCTTGATCTTGTTGCGTGAGTTGGTGATGCGCTCAGTGATGCTCTGGTACGTGCGGATAGCAGTGGTGAGCTCGGTGTAGTG
The DNA here is from genome assembly GCA_009769605.1 of Bucorvus abyssinicus. NCBI lineage: Eukaryota > Metazoa > Chordata > Aves > Bucerotiformes > Bucorvidae > Bucorvus > Bucorvus abyssinicus. The sequence goes on from CM020025.1 coordinate 2,326,912, forward strand.
CTGCACAATGAGTTCATCCAAGTCCCGGTCACATTTCTCATATGCTTCTTCTAGGCGGCCTTTCTCGGTCTCTCGGTCCTCAACGTCATCACTGGTAGATAAAGTCCTAAGGACAAAAATATGACAAAAATAAGGATATTTTGGAATTATCAATAAGGACAGGAAGCCTTTGCCTGAAAAAATGCACCACATAGCACAAACCAGTTGCTGCTATTAGTCTATAATGAAGCTTGTTTCTGGTAAGCATGGCTTGAAGAACCAGGTACTTCAAGAAAATAGAAAAACATACATATTGTCTTTTATTACTTCCCCAATTTTCATGTGCTTCAGAGCTTTTTTACTACACTACTGGATTTAGGAAAAGGGAAAGTTATCGTATTTCCACAGTCATTAATATGGGCACAGTATAAGTCATAATACAGGGTGTATTTGAGTTAGAACATAAAGAAGAAATTCTACTTTGGATTCAGGGACCAGTGCAATGATTCGTAAGTGTTGCAGTTCCTACCACTTACCTGCCAAAAGTACACGAGTGATACCAGGAGGACATAGAGAAATCCATCAAAAGCCTACCCAGGCCTTCCAAGAGTCAATCAGTTTTCAAACACACACTAGTACAGCAAAGAAGCATCTCAGGCTTGTATTGCCACACACCAATTTATTTTAACCTCTGAGTAGCATCATCTAGCAAGATTTTAATATATATATATTTTTTAAAATCAATGAAGTTTCAGATTCCAACAAAACTCCTGAAAATTTAATGAAACTGGCACAGAAGACAAAAGCTTCATCGAATCGAGTCCCCCCCGCTCCCCCAGCACTGCCAGGTCTCCACTGACCCCTGTCCCTCAGCACCACCTCCACACGGCTGGGAGACCCCTCCAGGGATGGGCACTCCACCACTGCCCTGGGCAGCCTGCGACACGCCCACACAACCCCAATAGGGAAGAAGTTTGTCCTAAGGTCCAACCAAAATCTCCCTTGGAACAACTTAATGCCAGTTCCTCTCATCCTGTCACTTGTTCCTGGGGAGAAGAGACTGACCCCCGCTTCGCTCCACCCTCCTGTTAGGGAGTTGTGGAGAGCCAGAAGGTCTCCCCTGAGCCTCCTTTGCTCCAGGCTCAACCGCCCCAGGTCCCTCAGCTGCTCCTCATAAGACCAACTGGATTTATCTCCATTCACCACTGGTCTTTGGGTGTCTTGGTATCACTCAAAATTTCTACTCAAGAATCAACACAAACTTTTTTCCTTCTCTCTATTCACCCTGCTTGTCCCCTCCTCAAAACGCATCCTATCACTGGATCCATGGCACTACGAGAAAGACCCAGGAGCCAGCAATAGCCAAAAAGACATATCCTTATCTTGTACACCAGTAGCACTCAATAGGTTGGTTTGTGCAAAAAAGGCATCCTGACTTTCCCCTTCCTTTATCCTCAGAAACATATGTACAGTCCATACAGGTTTGTGTTTTAAATCAGGAATATAGACATTGAACACCATATACTCCATGGTAAAAAAGAGAAAACACAAAAAGGATCAGTTATAGAATCACAGACTGGTTTGGGTTGGAAGGGACCTTAAAGACCACTAGTTCCAACCCCTCTGCCATGGGCAGGGACATGTTCCACTAGAGCAGGTTGCTCAGAGCCCTGTCTGACCTGGCCTTGAACCCTGCCAGGGATGGGGCAGTAGTAGTTATCACCTAAACACTGGTATATCACAACCTCAAGAATCAGCAGGAATTAACTGCATTGCGCTGCTTTAGACAATTTCTGAACCACTTTAAAGAACTGAACTGAAGCACCATCTTAAGAAAGAACACATGCGACACTGAGAGTATAAACAGAGTAAGAGACTAGAAAAGCCATTGTTTCCAACCCTAGAGACTGTGGAGAAAAAAATACACAGTCAGGAATAAGAGAGAACTTCCTGATTTTGCTCTGGATTTCTTAAGCTATTTGTGAGGAAAAGGTCAAATAATTGGAAGGAGACAAAAAGCCAATCGCCGAACACTGTTGCCGCTCTCTGCCACCGTAACGGCATTCACTGTGGATCTGTTAAAGCAATGAGGTCCAGTCAAACTAAAACCAGTATATCCTGCTGTCAAGTAAAAAAGAAAATACCAATTTTCCTTGCAGTAACAGTCATTTGTCCTCTACAGTAAAAGTTAGAAGAGAGAACTGCTTACACATCATTGAAAAATAACAAAGGAGAGAAACCTTTTTCCTTCTGGTTTATTGAAGAGTATTTTCAATGACAACAAGCAGGACACAGAAGGGTTAGTATTTCATAGATTTTTCTGAATTCTTCAATACCCTTAGGGAAGTAGTAGGAACTCAAGTGCAAAAGCTCTTTTCAAATAAATATAAACAAAGAACTTAACTTACGACATATCAGAAATGCTCCCTCTCAAAGTTAGAGACATACCCAAAACTTCCAGTTCACTACTTTGTCTTTGAAGGAAAACAACAGGCTGTACCACCTACTCAAGGAACTCCATCTTTAACAAGAAAAGCCATTTCACAGGGGATCATGATCCTAGAAAGAGCAGTGAAGAAAACTCAAGTGAGCAAGCAAGTCTGTGCTACCATGTGGAGCACAGCACAAGCAGAGGACAGGAGCACACGCACACTTGTCCTACTCAACTACCAAGGAGGACAGAGGAATTACAGCCAAAATAAATCCCACGAAACCGTAAAAGAAGACCATGTACCCAAGTGCCATATTTTACTGTACACGGTTTTGACACTTTTCCCTTTCAGATGGCAGTGGCAGCAGGGTAACAGATACCACATGGCCATGAGGAGAAGAGATCCTTTTGTTATGCCTCAGACTATCAGCGTGGGTACCTCACGCCCTCCTCCCCACTCCCCAAATACCAAGAGCTGCACATTTTACAAGGGGTGTGCATGCACCTCTCCTCTCACACGGAGAACACACCAAGATGAGAACCCCTCTCCTGTTCCTCTGACAGTGGAGCTTCTTCTTGTAGCATTTCAAGTTCCATGCTTCATGGCAGCTACAAAACCAGGAACGCTTCCTGATGTCATCACATCAGATTCTGCTTCCAAATGTTTTTAGTTGTGTCTTAAATCATGTTTTCACCAAAAAAAGATATTTTTAATTTGTATGCTTTCAAAACCACTGTAATATGAAAAAAGGACCTTGGAAGTAAGAACAGTAGTACAGTGGTTAGAAAATAAGCCTGGAATTATGAAATCTGGGTTACAGCCTCTGCTCTACCACAGATCTCTGCCATGGTGCTTGCAGCACCCTCACATCACAGACTGCGTCTTGACACTACACACGGCTCAGCTACTATAGACTTCTGATAGGAATATCTGCATTTTGGTGAAATGGGCTGAGCAGGCAGATCCCTGTCCCTGTGGCCCAGTTTCTCTTCTCACCTGGGGAACACACAGCACTGCTTCCTCAAACAAGCGAGCTGCAATGACATGCACCAAGCACCACTGAAACGCTCATGGCTGTGAGCAGAGGTGGTGGAAACACTTCAGACCAAGTGATGTATGAGGATGTGCTAGGAAACAAAGCTAAGCATACAGCTGTTCATGTCCAACTTCGACTTCCCAACAGCTTCCAGTCACATCCATCTTTTAAACAGATTCAAATTGTGCTTCCCAGTTGGTTTTATCCCTGTAACTGAGTTTAACTTGTCCTCTACAGGAAAAATATTTTTTTGCTAGAATACTTGACATCTACACAACCAAAACACAGATGTTCATGAAGCCTGAGAGAGTTCACAACAGGACCCATATCTTAGAAACCACAAAGTATGTCAAAAGGAGGACAGAGCTACAATAGCTGGAAATCAGAAGCCTTGGTGAGATACCCCAAGCTTATTCCTCCTGAAATGATATAATGACAGTGTCCAACTAAAAGTATCCATTTTAGTCATTTGTCTGCATGGATAGATCATATGTATTTGCTGCCACCTTCAGCAGAATCAAGATGCTTTAGGGGAGGAAAACCAGCCCATCTGGCTGAGCACTATAGACCTTCTCACACCATCTGAACTCCAAAGACCTCCACTTCTAAACCCACAATGCAGCCAGCAGTAACCAGAAAATATTGCCAACCCATATGAAAGAGAAGGGTAACAGGAATACAGAGGTCTCAAAGCTCCAGTTCATCCAACCTGACTTCAGGAACCCCAGCAGAACATGCTGGTAAAGTTGTTACCAGTTAAGTCTTTTTTGACACCTACAGTTCTCTGAAAAATGAGTTTAATATACAGCAGTAGCCCAGAATCCAAGAAGAACAAGACAAAGGAATCACTCTGCTGCTGCAGAAAACCTTATTAATGTGCCTACTTGGAGTGACATGTGCAGTTCTGGTCTCCTCCCCTTCTGTTGCCCTTGGAAGTGCAACTAAAACAATGGAGAGGATGAAGCAGCTGTTCTCTGCAGAGACCCTAAGGCCATGACTCTTCAGTTTGGAAAAGAGAAGGCTGAAAGGAGACATGACTGAGGTCTGCACAAGTCAGAAACAAGACAAAAAATGCAAATGCAAAACAGGTTTTCACCAAATCATGGCACTTGCTGAAACTACTGGAGGTCAGTTTGGAGAACAATAAAGCACACCTACACATTGGGTAGTTCAGTGAACTCCTGAACCTTGCTGCAGGATTTGAGGCTCACAGCATCAGCAGGTTCAGAAAAAAGGACTTAAATGTATTCGCAAACAACAGGTCAAAACAAATGCTGAAAGAAACCAGCTGGAAGGTATCCTCCAACAGCCCTAACTCAATGACTGCAGACACCAGAGAAATACAGAGGCACTGGACACCAGTAAGTGGCCAGGTCTGCATCCTGTCTCCAACATTTTGTATTACCACTGCTGAGACAAGCTACCAGGCTGGAGGAACCATTAATCATGGAACGGTTTGGATTGGAAGGCAACTTAAAGATCATTTAGTTCCAAACCCCTACCATGGCAGGGGACACCTTTGTCGCAGAGTCACCCACAAACCAGAGAGCAGCAGCTATACAAAAATGCGAATTCAGTACAATCAAATTTGCCCGGCACTCCAACTGACCAAATTAATGACAGGTTCAAATGTCAGTTGGGAATGTGTTACTGCACAACAGATTGCTGAGCCCTAAAGAACACACTGAGGAAGATAAACCCCAGTGTGCTCACCTCACTGATATAAGGGGGAATCTCCCACTTAGAGATACCGAGACAGTCTCTCACCAACACCAGGGTGAGGGTCACTCAATCCCAGGGAGCTACACTCAGACAGCATCCCAAACCGAGAGGAATCCCAGGAAATATCCTCAACCGGCATCCCGATCTGAGAGGAGAGTCTCTGACTACACTACCTGCTGCTCTGAGGAGAACCAACTCAAAACGGTTCTCTGGCAGGGTCCATTTATACCCTGGTCAGTGCAAGCTGTGGTCATTTTCAGTCAACACAGACAGGAGGCAGCTCAGGGAGGCTAGACACGGAGGCATCAGAGAGCCCTGCAGAGTGGCACCTGATGTCTATCAGCTGCTTCTGCAGGGCTCTGTCTTTTGTGCAAACTCCCTGCAAGCAGTCAGGGGGTTTGCACTGCTACTAGACCAGGCTTCTCCAAGCCCCATCCAACCTGGCCTTGAACACTGCCAGGGATGGAACATCCACAGCCTCTCTGGGCAACCTGGGCCAGTGTCTCACCACCACCACAGTGAGGAATTTCTTCCTAATATCCAAGATAAATCCCATCTCTCAGTTTAAAACCATTACCCCTTGTCCTACCACTACACTCCCTGATCAAGAACCCCTCTCAATCTTTCTTGTAGGCCGCCTTATTCCCTGAATTAACACCTATACTGGGAATATTGGGAACCTCTCACTTTTGTTAATTACCTGCTTTGGGAAAATACTGTGGAAACAATCAGCACTGAAAATATACTCCTATTGTGACCAGAAAAATTTACCTGTATTTACAGCCCCTTAGTCTGTTCTACTTTAAAAACATTAACAGGACCACTTACTACACTAGAAGGTATAAATAACTCTACAAAAAGAATTTAAACCTAATGGGGTTCTTTCCCCTCCACCCACATGAAATTGCCTTAAATACCTGTAGATTATTTCTTTATGGATAGGATAAAAGTGGATCCAAACAGAGAAAAGCAACACCAGGGACTGCTTCTTCATTTATTTTTACTGAAATACCAGCAAGTTTCAGAACTACAAGGTTTTGGGTTTAGAACTTCGTTATTTCCAGTCATTATGAGAGTCTGGATTAATGGCTGCAGAACACAGAAGTGCACCTGTGATTCATCCCACAACCATGTACTGAAGAACCAAAGAACACTTAGAGAAAAGCAAACCCGCTCTTTAATGGATGTGAACAGCAATATATAATTAAGAGGAAGTGAAGCTGTTTCAAGCCAAAATATCAGACAGAAATGTGCTATAAAACTGAGAATGCCTCTTCTGGCTTGGTTTTTTTCTTTTAAATCACGTTAAACTTTTTCCCAGACAGTAGTTCACGTTTCTGTCCACCATGGCTGTAACAGAAATTTCTGCAACACATTCAGAAGCAGTACAAGTACTTACAACTGCTTAAGGCCACTAGAAAGACCCTTCTGCTCATGTCCTTCGCAAGTCACTGTCTCCATCAGGTGAGCCCTCACTTTACCTGCTTAAACCAAAACTCACCACCTTCTCTCTATTCCAGTAATTCATTACCATGTATCTTCCTCCTTCAAAAGCACCACATTAAATCCCTGAAGTCTGCAGCATCTGTAACTACAAAAATGGGTGATGTCTCTTTGAAATATTACCTTGAACACCTGAATTTCCCACCTAAGCCCCCTGGTACAGGAGTAACTTCCTTTTCTTGCTCTGCAAAGCAAGGAACACTTCATATTCCTGCAATTAGCTGTGTTCCTGCTACGACTGCAGACAAGCAAGCCAAGGGCATCTTTGCTTGTTTCAGCTCTATTAAAATGTGTGGCAAGGAAGAAGAAAAGTCAACGCTCTGTTTGCCAAACAGAAACGATCCAAATTGTTTGGGAAAGGAACTTTGCAGAAAGGACTTTGAAGAGGGAATTGCAAAACAGGACAGGATTATGAAACAATGATAAATATACATCAGCTTTGCAGAACTCCCTGCAAACCAAAAGCAATCAAAATATACAACCAGCAGCAGGAACATCAGTTTGGATAGCAAGTATGTGCAGGTTATGAACTCGGCAGGGATCACCAGTAGGTTCCCCAATCAATTCACGTGTTTTTTCATTTTTATTTTTCTAAATGAGAATCCGCCTCCCCAGTACAATACCTGCAATTTGTACTTGGCAGCTGGACGGCTGCATGTGCCTGCCTCATTAGCGAGAGCTCAACAGAATGAGAATATTTCAACTGGATGTTAGTGAGAGACATTTTTACGCTAGAGTAAAACAAATTAATTGAGCCAAATCTCATTGACTTTTGATTTTACATAGTTAAAAAAAAGATTTCACAAATGCAAAGTGCTTAATTCACTGAGTCACTTCCACATATGGAAGACAGGATAGAGAAGATGAACAGACAACCCTGAAATGTTTTTTATCATGGGATGTACAACATATTTCATACAAGGAAAAAACCAAACCTTGCTATTTCTTCTGAGGTCAGTGAATTTACCCGGGAATTTGATTAATACAAAAGTGTCCCCTGGGACTATTCATTTGAGTAAATTTGATCTGTAGATCACAAGTATTTTTCATCTCTGCTTTCCAGCATCCAATTCAAATAACTAGCACAGAGTAGGTGGAAAGACTTAGAGGAGTCCTAAAGCACCCTCATTCTGCAGGACGCCTGAAGCTGTTTGCTACAACAGTTCACAGCCATGAAAGCAACACCTAGTTTCCAAAGGGAAACACATAAGAACATGTATTCACACCGAGGAAACACACTTGCCATCTCTACCCTTTCTAGCAAGAGGCTAGATCTTTCTAAGAAGCTGAACTAACTCCACCCCTCCTGACAAGTTCCCCTTCCTCCGGCGAAGGAACAAAGTGTCTCAGACACGTAGGCTCAACTAGGACCCAAAATACGTTTGCATCTACCCTTCCTGTTGCTGTACAGCAGTTCAACAGACTGTGGTCATCAAAAGCTAAAGAGTAATTCAAATTCGAGAGATTTCTGACTTAGGGACACTTATCTCTAAATGCTCAACACTGTATTTGGAAGCAGTTGGAAGACCCACTTGCGTCATCAAAACTTTCTTCTCTCCACACACCTCAGTCTCAGCATTTTCCTCGAGTGGTGAAATGAAATGCTTCTCCCACCACAACACTAAGGAGCTTTGAGAAAGTCCCACCATGTCTCATTTTTATAACACAGAAAATGTGACAGCCCAGAGCGACTGTTTACCCTAGTAAATTCACACAGTGCTTTGAAAATGCAACATGTGAAGTGGGGAGAAAAGAAACTTCTCTCTAAGAACAATTAACATGGTCCCAACAACAACAGACACCAGCAGACTCCATACACTATATAACAAGTTATTCTCACCCCTAAGGAATTAGCATTGGCTATTTCTTTGACTTTTGACAAATCGATGTGTTTATAGGCCTGTCCACGATCCGCAGGTGCCTGAACTGCAGAATGACCACACAATCTCCTCTCCTCTGTAAATTCACTCCTAGAGGGTGATGCATTAACTTGGGGAGGAAGGGAAGAAAAAAAAGGGGTGCACTTTCCAGCATTCAAACACCACAAGAAAAACACCAGGCAGATGATGTAAAAGGACAGAAAACAAGCCATAATTTCTTCAGTAGCTAATATAATCCTTTCATTGCTGTGAAATGGAAGAACATGACGTTTACTAAGCTATTCAAGAGCAGAAAACAAACACCATTGTGCTACACATCATGAGGCACAACAGATAACTGCAGGGGCACAGAACTGCTCTACAGAGATCATCAGCTGCAAAACCACAAAGCGATTCACCTAACATGCTATTTGTGAGCTTTAAATGCTCTCCAGTCCCAAACGAGGATTTACCATCACAGCTCCCAGCACTGCAGCAAGCGGATCTCACACAGACTGAGCTTTATTCTGCATAACACCCGCACTCCCACAAATGGGCACGGCTTTTCCACAGCACAAACTACCACAGAGCAAGCTTTACTGCGAATGAAATGCACAACAGACTTCTTTGCTCAGTCCCCATATCAACAAGTTTAGCACAAATGGAGAACAGCCACAAGGGCAGATCTAAGGAAGAAACTGCTGACACTGAGGGTAGAAAGACCCTGGCCCAGGTTGCCCCAAGAGGTGGGAGAAGCCCCATCCCTGGCACCATTGCAGGTCAGGTTGGACCTTGAGGCTCTGAGCAACCTACTCCAGTTGCAGATGTCCCTGCTCCCTGCAGGGGGTTGCACTGGATGAGCTTTAAAGGTCCCTTCTCACCCAAACCACCCTGTGATTCTATGAAATGTGTCTTTCTGGGGCATCCTGTGTCACTCATTAGGTAAAACCTTTGCAAACCAGCAACAGGCACCACTGCAGGTACTTCAGGCAGCCGCCGTATCCAAGAGTGCAGCCTGGCCATACGTGCTGCTGACCCACAACACTTCAAGGGGACCAAGTATTTTCTTTACATGCAGAGACATGTACAGCAAATGTGGAAAAATTTGGGTTCCTAAAGAAATCCGCTCACCACCCCCTCAAAGGGATGCACAAACGAATGAGCCTCCTCCATCTTCATTTTCAAATTTATTTCCCTGCTTGACAGTGAAGATTCAGTTTTAGCATATCCTGTCCTACTAGAGTACCTCAGTCTGAACCATCAGAGAAGCATTTCTATTTTCCCTTCTCTCATTCTACAAAAGTCAATAACAAAAATAGGCAAGAGACAGATCCATGGATTTCTGAGCTCCAAATGCCCACAGCCCAACCCCGGTTTGCTTCACAATGTGCTGAACGCCCTTGTACCACATGCAAGCTCTCGGTTTTCAGAACCTGAACTCAGGGTGTGATCTACACCACTCCTGCTTCATCCTACACCCTGTCCCTGCATTTCCTTCACTAGAGTGGTTTTCCCATCAAATCCTGCATTTAGTTGCCCCCTTCACCCCCATATTTTGCACTGTGGCAACAGTAAGTTAAAAACAACCTTTAAGACTATCCATTTACAGGCACCAATCTCAAAATTATGGCTCCAGCAAAAAACAAGATTTGAGACTTGATAAGAATTCGTTTGCACGGAAAAGTCTCCCATTTCCCCACACAGCTTTTATTAGCAAGAGCTTTAGTCTGTTTTCCACAGCAAATGAGTAATTTCTTTTGCCAGCTCACTGTTCGCTTCCTACCTGCCCAATAAAACGCCAAGAAAATTAGATTAAGTGTCAATTTTAAGAGAAAACTGTTAACTTTAATGAACAATAAATGTTTCCTTGCTGCAAATTTGCTTTCTCTGATGCCTCCAGCTAGGCTGGGTGGATAACTGCCTGCCTGCTTTACCTACCCCAAGGCCAGCCCTGTTAAGTATGATTACTGCTAAGCTGTGGATAGTAAACGGAGTCTTAATTATCAATTTCTTGACTAGAGAATTTGTTTCATGGGGAGAACACTGTAGGAACAGTATGGGGGCATTATGCTTCTGTGGATTTTTTATTAAACAGAACTGAAAGAAGAGATACAGCAAAATGCAAACACGCAGTTTAGGAAGCGAATGAGAAGTTGGCACCTGCAACATGCTGGGCAATTCTGACGGGAGAGGAGCACCCATGTCCCCGCTGCTTTTGACCACTGCTGTCAGCATCCCTGTAGAGACCCTCTTCCCCTGCTCCACAATATCAGAGCAGATATATGCAAATATTTGTGGTTAAAGGCAGAAAAAGGCTTACATGGTACCCAGGTGCAGCTTGGAAATCCAGGAAGAATCTTCCGTTATTTCTGGATGAGGTTTCCTTAAGTGCGCAATTCACTCGCCTTCACTCAGCACCACTTACCCGAATGAACACACTTGTAAAAGATGGTGGGAAATACCAATTAAAAAAAAAAAGAAACCAGCAAGCCCACCAGATTGAAATACTTCTCGTCTGATCAGGAAAACAAACATTTTAGTGCAGGGTAACTGAATGGAGCGTTCAATCACTGGGGGGATCGAACAAAGCTCTGATTTTAACAGCATCCCCAGTAAACTTTCTGCCGCCCATTTTGGTGGTGCTCTGCACTGTAGCACACACCTTGTTCAGCCACAGCCCCTCACTTTAAAACACCTTCGACACTACAGTACCACCTTATGCTATCCCCTGCACACCACGCAGGCTGGTGTAAAGCCTGTCTTGGGGAGAGCTAAGGCCACGTCCAGAAGCGTGGCCAGCTTATGAGACTCACATGGTAACCTTTTTCTCAAGGAAAAACATGAGAAAAATCACAGAAGCAGCTGCTTAAGTACATGCTGCAGCCTTGGGCAAAGTCCAAAGTTTAAAGGTTACACTATCGTCCACCCCTTCTGAAGAAATCCGGTGAGGTTTTCAATGCTTTACAGCTTGGCTAAGAGTTAAACAATAATTCTTACTGTCCCTCTTGGAAATCTGCAGATAAAGAGGGCTGGGTAGGTGCTACATACCATGATTATAAAAAAAACTCTCCTGAACATGTTTCACAACGTACCATACAGATTTGTATCACTCCAGACAATAAAATTCATAGTACAGCACTAAGATTATTAAAATTGCCCTTCAGGAAGGAAAATTAGAGAAGGGGGCTTTATTGATTGATTGATTCTCTATTTTACACCCTACCAAGGACCTAAAACACTAATCAAAACACAACAAGAGGCTTTGTTAGGAGTTGAAGAAAGCAGTTGCTAGAAGCAACAAAGAATCATTTGAGCAGGGTGGTGTGGATGTCTAGAAAGACCAGTCTCCTCTCTCCAGGAAATAGCTGCAACATGCCAAGGAGAACTCAGTATTAAAAGAAAAAAAAAAAAAGAGTAAAAAGAAACCCATTAGAAAGTAGTTACTCTTCATAAGGCACCTCTTGCTGGTGACCGTGGCCACACACCAATTACAGTATTTGCTTTCATTTCAGTTTAAGCCGTTATGATCATGACATTTATAGTGCACAGACACCACAGGGCAACCACAGCACTGCCCCTCCAAGAGCCTCCGCTCCCACACACAGCCCAACAGCACAAGCTCTCTGTAGCAGGAACTCCAACAGACAGGAAACAATAACAGGTGAATAAAAGAGATCAGGATGGGAGGGAACAAAATAACAACGACGAGAGGGAGCATCTGTCCACATCTCAGGTCCCTAGCCGAAGCAACCATAACCAGACAGTTCCTCAGTGTCACCGGTTGGCTGAGGCAAGCCAATCACGGGGACAAGTCCTCTCCTATCTCTAAACCCCTTTTTCCCCTGACCAGGAGAGAAAGGGTTAAAAAGCAGAAACAGGAAAAGGAAAAGAAAGATTTTGTGAGACCTCTGAACATTTGGAAAACTGAAACAAACTTTAATAAAACTAGAACAAAATATATAATATGCAGGGAAAAACCAATGCAAAATCTGAGGGTTTATACGGGATGGAAAAGCGAGGGTTAAACGCGAGAGAGAGAGAGAAAGGGGACAGTACCACGTGGAGTCCAAAATGGCGTCACCACGTGTGCGCTTTCGTGGAGTAAATAAAGGAAAACCGCGGCTGTTACGAACGCGGGTCTCCAACGTGCAAAGCGCTGTTCCTACCAGTCTGATCGTGCAGTTTGTAGAAGCAAAGAAGCAAGAAGCAGCAGCGCTGGCGGCAGAGAGAGGCAGCCTCCGGGCACGGGTCTCCCAGGCGGCGCGGCGGGCGGCCTCCCCGGCACACAGCTCCGCTCCACTCCGGCAGCGCGGGGGAGCCGTAGCCACAAGCAGGCAGGCAGGCGGGCAGGGTCCGAGCCGAGGAGAGACAGCCTGTAAGGTCCCCGGAGCCAAGCCGCAAGTCTGGAAAAGCCTCTTCCCAGAGCGAAGCTGCAAAGTCCGCGGCGCCTCTCGCAGTGCAAAAGCCAGAAGTGTCCCGGAGAGCGGAAAAAGCCGAAAGCCCAAAAGCCACGAAAGAGCCTGTGGTACCCGGCTCCTAAAGGCGCAGACACACGCGAGAAACTTTTTCAACCAATGAGATGTGTAAACGTAGCATGGAAGGGAATAGTCCAATTGGTCAGTTTAAAACAAAACCTTTCAAGCAGTTTTTTCTCAAACTGCCACACTCAGACACTGTCGAGTTGTGAATCGTCACTGGAATTAGAGCAGTGAGTTTGAAGTGTGAGGTGTTGGGAGATCAGGTGTGGATTTCACAGATGCATGGAAGACGCGTATAAGTGCTCTGCAAGAAGAAACGCTGTATGATGAAGTGCACTAATCTGTAGCTACCTTTGCCTGCCCTAAAAGGTGCAAAGGGAAATGGAACACTGCACTATGGGTCTGATCCTGATCACGGCAAGGACTGGGCCCTGTAGTGAAAACGTCAAGCAACAGCTAAGATCAAACATGCATTTGGAAAATGTTTTGCATTTCTGAAAATGGAGGCACCTTATCACACCATCACCGACTGGTAGGGGATCGAAGGGACCTCTAGGGACCTGCTAGAGCAGGTCCCCACGGCAGGATGCCCAGGATGGCATCCAGGCGCATTGGGGATCTCTCCAGAGCAGGAGATTCCACAGCCTCTCTGGGCAGCCTGCGCCAGGGCTCCCTCACCCTCACAGCAAACAAGTTTCTCCCCATGGTCAGGTGGAACTTCCCCGGTTCCCATTTGTGCCTGTTGCCCCTTGTCCTGTCACTGGGCACCACTGGGCAGAGCCTGGCCCCTCCTCCTGACCCCCCTTGAGCTCTTGATCCCATTGAGGAGGTCCCCTCTCAGGCTGCTCTTCTCCAGCTGAACAGCCCCAGGGCTCTCAGCCTTTCCTCAGCACAGGGATGCTCCAGCCCCTCCTCATCTTTGTAGTCCTTACAAGTAAGTTTAAGTAAGTTTAAGCCTCTGAGTTAATCAGAATAAAATACATAAAATGAGGAAACAATAAAATCTGGTCCTTTCTGAAAATCAGAGTTTGTTTAGTCGGGTTTTTTTTTTTTTCCCCTAAGCCTTACTTTTATGGGTGTAAAAAAAAAAAAAGATCCTGTATGGGAAAAGAGCGTGTCTAGAGCAGTTCAGGGAGTATTCTTCCCCCCAACTGCTGTCCCACCCTGCAAGACCTTACAGACAGCTACATTTCAACAGAGCACGATGAAAAAGTTTTGTAAAGCCCCCGGGACAAGAAAAACTGTACTTGAGCACAGTGTCTACACTGCTCTACAAGTTTCCAGGGGTTCATTAAACTAAATGGACTTATTTGAATTTTATAATTGAAAACTGTTGTCTTAAAGACAAGTCCCAAATGGGGTGATCTACAGCTTCCAGCGCTATTTAACCTCAAAGCATATCATCTGATAACACACGTTTCGAAACCTCTGCGGAGTCTCATTGAAACCATTGTGAAAGTCGGTTCCTTAAGAAGCAAAGCCAGCCAGAAGAAAAAAAACATTAAAAATCCAAAAGGTATTTAACAATTTAACTCAGCAGCAACATGTTGAATGTTTTCTCATTGCACAGGTTAGTGGATTGTTCTTATGAAATTTTGGATTTAAGGAAATGAAGCAAGATGTTCAGGAGACAAACTACTCCCTATCATGGAGACAATGAGGTGCTGGAAGGAAGGTAGTCAAAAATTACACTGTACAGTGGGGGAATCACTGTAAATGGACTATAAAAGCATAAAGGATCTTCCCCTTAAATAAAACAAACAAAGTGATATCCTGAGGCCAGCACACTCCATCCTCATCAGAGGGAATACAACGTACCCTAGCCTCCAGACAAGCAGATCTGCCCTGTGGAAACAAAGGAATAACACCCTCCTCCCCAACACGGAACAACAGAACCGAATCTCTTCCGTCAAACCTACAAAGCAAACAGAGTATTATAAAACATTCTCCTCCTCTACTCACATGCCATTAATCTTTTATGTCTCTTATACAGCTGGTTAGAGCATTTCCAGCAGAAGTTGACAGTCTTTTTAGCACAGAGGGCTTGCAGACCTATGCTCGACAGCCTCAGTGAAAAGGTTGAGCAGCCTGTAGCCATCTCAAATATCAGCAGGGAGTTCTTTATTTGGCTAAATCAACCAAGCCTCAATGCAGTGTCACCACACCAGTACAAACAATGCAGTATAGCTCATGATCAGCCCATTTCTGAAACAAAGACTGGACTGTGTTTAAGATGATGACTTCAAGAGAAGTCACACTCCTTCAGCTGTCTCCTACATTAAGATGAAAGAAGGATCCCATGCACAGGCCAACCCAGCTGCCCACTATCTTCCACCTTGGATGCAGACAGAGCCCTGAGATGCCAGTGACTGCCAGGCGCAAGCAGAGCCACTCAGCTACCACTCCACTGGGCGAGAACCTGTCCAACTATTGCCATGGAGACCACAGGTACCAACCAACTCTCCATCTTTTTTGTAATTAACTTTAGATGCTAAAAGCCAACACAGCTATTACATGAATTACCACATTCCCAGGAGAAAATCAAAGTCCTAAGGATCCATATTTTCAAATCTGCAAGAGCAGACACTGGACAATGCTACTCTGACCTGCCATCTGGATGATTAAAAGAGTATTTAAGGAGCCATTGGCCACTCTGCACTATGAAACC
Organism: Bucorvus abyssinicus; assembly: GCA_009769605.1. Classification (NCBI taxonomy): domain Eukaryota; kingdom Metazoa; phylum Chordata; class Aves; order Bucerotiformes; family Bucorvidae; genus Bucorvus; species Bucorvus abyssinicus. The sequence continues at coordinate 2,342,589 of CM020025.1, forward strand.
CTCCTTGATATCACACCACATCAGAGCAGTAGCCCTGTGTGAACCGCTAAGAGGCTTTGGAAATTTCACCATTACCTGAAGGTTTCAATATTGCACTGGAATGAAGAGCTGTTGGAGACAACACCTTTGAAAGAGTTGAAACTACAGAACTTGAAATCATTTCATAACAAAACGAACTATTTCCACTTCCTGGATTTCTAAGAGTAGGCTAAAACCCAGCTCTGCACAGGGGGTTGTCTAAATTAAAATAAGAGCCAAAAAATTAAGTACCTTGAGCTTTTAACAAGGCACAGTCACACAGATTGTCCCTTCACATAGGGCTGTGTATTCACATTGGCACCCTCACCTATGGCTGCTTTTCAATGTGGCCTAATATCTGAATAAAGCTACAACCCAACACTTGCCCACATTTTACACCAGTGCCTCAAGAGATCTGCCTTCAGCTCTGGGGCCCCAGCATAAGGAGGACATGGACCTGTTGGAGTGGGGACAGAGGAGGCCACAGGAATGATGAGAGGGCTGGAGTCCCTCTGCTGGGAGAAGAGGGGAGAGAGTTGGGGGTGTTCAGCCTGGAGCAGAGAAGGCTGCGGGGAGACCTTAGTGCAGCCTTTGTGTGCTTCAAGGGGCCTGTCTGAAAGCTGGGGAGGGTCTCACCATCAGGGAGTGTAGCAATAGGACAAGGGGTGACAGTTTTGAACTGAAAGAGGAGAGATTTAGATTAGATGTGAGGAAGAAATTCTTCACCGTGAGGATGATGAGACACTGGCCCGTGTTGCCCAGAGAAGCTGTGGATGCCTCATCCCTGGCAGTGTTCAAGGCCAGGTTGGTTGGGGCTTGAAGCAACCTGCTGTAGTGGAAGGTGTCTCCATGGCAGGGGGTTGGAACTAGATGGTCTTTACGTTCTCTTCCAACTGAAACCATTCTGTGATTCTAAGATCATTTCAGGAAAATACATTGTTTAAAACCATACTCTGCCATATACAATTTATACTGAATGAATTTCTGAGCTACCCTCTTGTAGAAGAGCCACTACCTTTATGACACTGGAAAACACCATCAGCAATAAAAGCTGTTTTAAGAGACCATTATAGCACACACAGATCAGAATAACTCAGCTTTATTTCTTGAAGCAGCTATTTCCCAAATGTAACAATGAGGGGCAACAGCTCCACATTTGTCTTTCTTGCTCTACATCACAAGCCAGGATTATCAGTTCTATTGCTTTAGACAGAAAGCAAAGAAAGTGGAGACCAAATACCAGGTCATTAGTAAGGATCCATTTAACAACGTACACTGTAAATGTAATGAAAATAATGGCCAGAAAGCACTAAAAAGAATTCTACTTGGGAAAAGTAAAATATGTTCAAGGATTTTTGCCTGCAATTTCAACTTCTGCAGACATGAAAGTAGGAAATGCACTAAATTTTACCTCACTTTTAGTTCTTCTTGACTTGTGTCATATGCGTTTTCCTGTGTGAAAGCTTAGCAAAAAGATTTCGGTGAGGTCTCATGGAGTCACTGCTAAAGTTTGTTTCCCCCCAATTAAAGCAGCTATTAAAGGCCAGTTCTAAAAAATAGCAACCTTTAATTGGAAAGAAAAACACCTAACAATAAATAAATGGCAGACTTATTCACCAATTAAAAATCTGACAAGATCTCTCAAAAAAAAGCATTTGCTAAATGCCAGGTTGCTCGTTTCAGAGCACAAAACCTGCTTCAACCCACAACCAACAAAACAAAAGGTTAAGAAATATCAATACACATACATGTGTTTGTCCTCTGAAGGATAAAAAAAATATTCCCCAAGTTGTCCCCCAGCAGATGAGCAGAATTTTCTCCATTCTCTGCACTCTGGCCAGGAAATGCTCCTGGTCTCCAGTGACAACATTTTGACCTTAAAATACCTTGTATTTATGGAACTCGAAGGATCCCTCTCATACCTGAAGGAATTAGCAAATGTTTTGCAAGTGGGTGTGCTGAAGCACAAGTGCAATTGCTGCACTTTCCACCACCCTGAAAAACCGTGGGGAGAGAAGCTGGAAAGCCCTGATAGCCACTATCCAACTCTAGAAGCCACAATCCCAGGAGCTCTGTCTCCTCATAGCAAATAACGCTCATTTCTTCCAGCAGCACAAGGATAAGGGCAAACTGAAGAGAATCTCATATACCCTAAAAGTACAGGGAAAAGAAGGCAGGCTCCCTCAAGCCACAAGAAAGGTGGGGATTTTAATAGCAGACGGATGGTTTGTCGCGTGGGCACAGTCAGTCTGCTTGAGTCAGGGCTACGGGGCAGCACAGACATCTGCCCCACTTGGTTTGGGAGCCAGAAACCACCCCTCTGAGCCAGACAACCTGAGCAGGTCACCCAACAGATCCTGGTTCAGCTCAAACACCAGGATTTTATGTGGAGTTTTGTGCTCTACTGTGCTACACATCTCCTTCTGCTCAGGAAACAACTGCTGCCAAATTAGCCCATCCTTGGGGCTGCCTTTCCTCTATTCTTGGCAACAATCAAATTCACCTTGGTTTTCCGGTCAGCCCACAAATCCTCCTACAGGAAACAACTCCCAAAGAACAAACATGTTCCCCAACACAACAGGAAAAACTGATGCTTCACAGCGACAGAAAAGAGGTCAGAAGTGGGTCAGTCTTTCCTGTTGGGGTCTTCCTTCATACTGGAGCATTCAGAGCTGCTGGAAAGCAAAATCATAGAGACTAGGGACGACCCAAAATTGTCAAACCACACCAAGACTGCACCCAACAAAAGTGACAAAACCTACACTGACGTTTCTACAGTGAACTTCCCTAACACAGCAGCGCCCTGAGTTTGGAGCAGAGCACCAGCTCCCATAAAATACCATTTCTTACTGCTATAATACGTCAAACTTTGTCAAGTTTTGCTGCTTTTCATACACCGTTTCCTTTTATGGGACCTTCACACAACAACAAGAGAGAAATAAACAGGGAAATGCAAGTGTAAAACCACAAGGATTGGCAGAAGACTCAATAAACAGTTTGGAAATAAAGCTATCAGGAAACTTTGCTACATTTCAAAGCACCAGCCTGCTGTTTGGAGGTGTTATGTTATTCTGAAGCTGAGCAAAGTGATAAGAAAGCTACACTTAACCCCCCCAAGCTCTGAATTTGTTGGCAATGATATTTTATGAGTATGCAAAACAGCAAAAAAATTCACCTGTGGCTTGGCAAGTTCATCCTCTCCTGAGCTACAATACAAAACCACCACACAGAAGAAAGTGATTTCAATTCCTCTCCATGCCGTTGGCTTTTTGTACTTGGCTACCTCTAAGAAACACGATTATTATTAACACAACACTTTTTCCTTCCTCTGCAATCAGTTCTACTTACAGGTTTTCATGGTCTGGCTCAACACAACACTTCAAACTCTGCAAAGACTCTCTACAGCCAAACCAAGTTCTAATTAACTTCCAGAGGTTTAGGTATCAGGCTGTTCTATTGAATTATCACCTTTATGAAATGGAAATTATCTCAACATCAACCCTAAATACTGGACCTAAACTAGCCAAGGTCTCTAAGTGCCTGTAAGCTGAGATTAGTAGACAAATGTGATTTCTGATTTGAGAACACAGTAACATGAGCTCACTCTCATTTTGTATTAGAAATGAAGTAACAAGTCCAGATTTGTTAAAATAGAGATACAAAAGGAGGCCCTTAAAATACTCTTGGAAATGATAGTAAACACGAAAGGGAAAAAAAACCCCACATGTATTTTAGTCTGGAGAAAAGAAGGCTCAGGGGAGACCCTCTCTCTCTCCACAACTCCCTGACAGAAGATTGGAGTGAGGGGGCTGTCAGCCTCTTCTCCTCAGGAACAAGCACCAGGACGAGAGGAACTGGCCTCCAGTTTGACCAGGGGAGATTTAGGCTGGATATTAGGAAAAATTTCTTTACGGAGAAGCTGGTAAAGCACTGGCCCAGGCTGCTCAGGGCAGTGGTGGACTCCCCTTCCCTGGAGGGGTTTCCCAGCCATGTGGAGGTGGTGCTGAGGGACAGCAGTTAGTGAGGACCTGCCACTGCTGGGGGAACAGGGGGACTTCATGGTCTCCCAACTCAAACAATTCTGTGATACATTCTTCCAGTCTACAAATTACTGTATTTTCTCTAACTTAAGGTTATCCATCGACAAGTCCCCATGTTTTCCTCTCCGACTTACTCAAATTTAAGGCTGATAAAGAACAATTCAGCACAAAGTACTTCAAATCTACCCTATTTATCCTTGTCCCAAATATAAGGTGTAAAACTCAAGATCCAGATGAGAAGCAACCGCACCCACGTGTGTAGGTTGGGATATCAAATTTGCAGGAACACCCCCTGTTTAGTCACATGTTTGGGTATTAGATTCCCATCCCTTTCCCTGTCAATGTTTATTATATACAAATAAAGTCACCAAAGTTTACTGCTACACCACTTTGATGAGATCAAACCAATTCCGACTTTTCTCCATCTCATACAAACATATAACTCCAAGCTAACTGAGTCTGGGTTTATAACAGATTTTTTTTATCAAACTAAAGAGCCATATACACCTAAAATGGAAAAGCCACAGTCTGTGTTATGCATCACCTTTTGTTCACTGTTTAAGGGGATTTTTTGTTACCTATTACCACACAATCCCGACACCACAGCCATGACCCAGGAATGAATAAGCCATTCTGTGAACCAGCTCCTTTTTTTGAGAGCCACCATCTACGTCAAGACTTGCAAGATCTGAAAGACCCATTTCCAGAGTAATGAAAGAGAACAAGATTTTTGGCCTAAACATCATCATTCACAGAGGAGTTTAAAATCAAAACATACCCTAGATACAGAACTACTTCTACAAAAATGTCTCCAAAGTATGAGAATGACAACAGTTTCTGGAAAAGACATTAAAGAAGGAACCAAAGCTCATTACACCCCACAATATCACATTGGTATGACTGGCCGCTGCCCACGCCCCTTCTGAGGGTGTTCAGAATGCCCACACTGAAAAGGTTCAGTGGGGGAAAGAGCTGCCAACCCCCTGGTTATAAACAGCATCACACAAATTTATAAGCAAAAATAAATTTATAAGCAAAAAAATTTACAAGGTGGCACCAATGGAAACCAGTGAAGTGAATTCAGGCCCTTGCTTGGCTCTGAGCCTATCACAGAATCCTCCTCCAGCAGCGGAGATAGTTCAGAAGAAGGGCAGACTAAAATCAATCATCTGAACATGCCCAGACACAATTCTTCCCTTTTCACCCCCCACTAGACTGTTAGAGGTAGCACTTTTCCCACCACGGCATCCCCAAACCAGGCTGCAGTCTGCACACAGGCCTTCCCAGTCCGACCACTTTTCCAACCAGCCATTCTTCACTCCGTGCTGCTGGCTGTTTGTGGAAGGGGGTCAGCTATGGACTCTGCAGCAATAAGGTGATGCCTTGACCCTCCCTGCACGGCCTCTGGTTCTCAGGGTAGGGCTGACTCCTCTGGGCCCAGGGTACGGGGAGGGAGCCAGGCAGGGCGGGAGGACGGCGGGACACCCCTGAGGAGAAGGCCTGCTCCAGCACCGAGACCTCCCCACCACTGCCAGGGCCCTGGAAGAACCGGAGGCTCTGGAGGCCCGGCCCGGGAAGGCCCCCACACGTCCCCAGGTCAGCCCCGGAAGCGCGGGCAGCGCTCAGGGGCGGCCCTTGCGGGCGGGGCGGGAGGCTGCGGAGCGGGGCCGCGCCGCCCCTACCTGATCACAGAGATGAGCAGCCCCGAGGGGTCCTTGCTCCGGCTCATGGTGCTCCGGTAGCGCCCCGCCGCCTCTCCCGCCGCCATCTTGTACCCTCGTCAAACCCGCTGCCGGCGCGGCGCAGCCAATCAGAAGAGAGAGGGCGGGCAGCTGCGAGGTCGTGAGCCAATTAGAAGGCGAAGCGGGCGGGGAACGCGACATACGGGGGCTGTGTAGCGTGAGGCGGCGCCGCCGAGCCTTCTGGGAGCTGTAGTTTTATGGCGGCGGCTCTGGCCGGTGCGGCTCTCAGAAACGCGCCGTCGCGGGTACATCCCCTCTCCGAGAGGCGGTTAGAGCCGATGAACGGATGAGGAAGAGTGTGACCAGCAGGTCGAGGGAGGTTCTCCTTCCCCTCTACTCTGCCCTGATGAGGCCACATCTGGAGTCCTGGGTCCAGTTCTGGACTCCCCAGTTCAAGAGAGACAAGGAGCTACTAGAGAGAGTCCAGGGGAGGCTGTGAGGATGAGGAGGGGCTGAAGCATCCCTGTGCTGAGGAAAGGCTGAGAGCCCTGGGGCTGTTCAGCTGGAGAAGAGCAGCCTGAGAGGGGACCTCCTCAATGGGATCAAGAGCTCAAGGGGGGTCAGGAGGAGGGGCCGGACTCTGCCCAGTGGTGCCCAGTGACAGGACGAGGGGCAACGGGCACACACTGGAACACGGGAAGTTCCACCTGAACAGGAGGAGAAACTTGTTTGCTGTGAGGGTGAGGGAGCCCTGGCCCAGGCTGCCCAGAGAGGCTGTGGAGTCTCCTGCTCTGGAGAGATCCCAACCCCGCCTGGACGCCATCCTGGGCACCCTGCTGTGGGGACCTGCTCTAGCAGGGGGTTGGACTGGGTGATCCCCAGAGGCCCCTTCCAACTCCCACCAGTCTGGGGTTCTGTGTGCCTGAGTAGCAGATTAAGAAGTTGCTGACCATACAAGATACATCTTCAGAGGGCTGTGCCTGAACATCGTCCTTTACTCTGGAAGTTCCAGAAGAAGAGGTGGGACCCCGAAGGACCAAAACCACCCACACAGAGCCTGGCGCCACCGCCTCTGCCTTCACCAGACTGAACAGTGGAGGGTTTAAATGTTTGTAGGTTTAAAATGAAGGATATGCTCCAGCGACTTAGAGTCACCCCTTCTATGAAGTAGCTAATGCATAACATGAGCTGTGTGCCACAGCCTCGAGCGGAGTCTGATTGCATCTACAAGGGGTTGTGGAAGTATCACTTAATTGAATGTCTTTAAGTTATGATGTTTTTAAAAATAGCTTTCACCAGGTTTCACTGGGAAGGGGGTGAGGTGACTCGAGCTGCAACAGCTCGGAAGATCTTTGCAGTCAGCTCTGAAAACAAACCTGAGCATTTTGCGTTTGAATTGTGGTTTTTACGCAGCTGAGATGACAAATGTGAGTCAGTTCACCAGCTGGCTGGGAAGTGGCAGATCTCCGACACTCAAGGCTTGGTGAAGGCCAACCTACCTGACCACATGATGCTTTACCATCGATGCACTCCGTCTCGTGCCACAGGATCGTCTTCTTTTCGTGTTAAAAGCACCATGCAAATCCCAGTCTGCTACTGCAGAGGCGGGAACTCCTCAGCACGTGCAATAACAGCCGGGTACTAAGAGCTGCTGGGCGTTTCTAAACCAGGTTCAGCCCATCATGTCAGACACTGCTCCTGGCTGCTGCTCTGGAGTTGTTTCTTCAGTCCAAAGCCGCAGGTTAACGATTTTAATTGCAGGACAATTGCTGAAATCTCTGGGTAAGTATCCATTTATATGAGCTGTGTTTGAAATATAAGGTAATGGGAAGCATGGTGTTCCTGCAGCTTATGTACAAGGGGAAGATTTCCACAGTAGCTGTTGTGGAGAAATCTCTGGTTATTATAATCCCAGGCTCTATCTGTTTTCATTAGCAGAACGGCAGAGTAAGAGCTCGGGCACTTTAATTCTGAAATAAAAGATACTCCCGCATAACCAATGTGTTCTCAGAACAGAATGTTTACTCCAAAGTAAAGTGGTTTTTATCTCCAGACAGGGTGCGTTTTCCTATATGGCGGTTCTGCTCCATTTCCCCCGCTCAGGCAGGCTCGCAGCTCTATGATTTGCCATTCAGCTACACCAAAAAAGCTCATCTTCCATTATTTTCTGGGCAGGTTTGCTAATGCCTTTGCTCGAGGATGGTGATTTGAATGGCAGGAGTTTTATGCACTGGCTGGAGGGAGTTTTTCCTCAAACTGCCAACTTGCCGATATTGGTTTTTTGTTAATTGGCGATTCATATTGACTGCTCTGTGCCGGCACGTCCTGGAGATTGCAGTGGGGGTGAAATCAATGTGTCCTACCTTTTCATTCCTGACAGCCACAATAATCACCTCATTTAGGAGGAACTTCATCAGGACAAACACCACCACACCTCCCCCAGAACGGTAACCTCGCTGACTTTCAATCCTGAGCTCTAGCTGCTGAACGACTGCCTTGTCTCGTTCACACTTGTTTCCCTCCTCTCCCAGCCCAAGCAGAGCTATAGGTGTCAATTTATGTTTTCTTTAAACAACTGAAAAAAAAATCAGCGTAATGTGGGCTGATACCAGCACATCAGCACTGAGGCCTTTCTTCATTGGTAATATATGATAATGTGAGGATGAAGGGTTATGAGAACAGCATTTTCTCCAGACACAGCTTGCAAGAAAGGTTCTTAACCTGAAAGCTGATGGACTGGAAATCAGGGGACAGAAATGTGCTTTTCCTTTCACACTTTTTTTTCACCGCATACCGATTCAGTACTATGAGTTATATCTAGTAAGTGGGTGGTTCCTTGACTACTCAAACCAAACAAAGTCCAAAGTGACCAAAAACTTCTCCTGATGATGAATTAATCCCTGGCACAACTGGTCTGTAAATATTACAGGAGCTCAGTAAAGGATCCCCCCCAACAGAAGGGACTGGGAAGCACAGGTGGTTTCACTCCTCCTCCTCTTCCTCCCTTCGTAAGGACAGAGAAGAAAAGGGCTCGCTGCAGAGGCACACATGCTCTCTGTGGTTCCTCATCCACTGGGCCAGTTGCCCGAGGGACCACTGCGGTGGCAGAGAGCTCTGCCCAAAGCCTGAACAGGCACAGGCAGAGCAGTTGTTTTGCCTCACTCCCTTTGCGAGCCCTTTACAAACTCCACTGGCAAAAGAGCTCCTTTCCCCATTGCATGATTCCAGGGGATTGCTTTCCCCCTTTCCTGATGTGGTTTTACCCACAATCCGTTTCCACAATTTATCCACTGGTATTTTCTAAGCTTGTGGATTCCTACATCTAACCGACGTACGATGCCCAGTGCTGTTGTACACAGGGGTCTCTCATCCACAGGTCTAACATTTTAAAAAATACCACATTTTACTCTGTTATTTCATTTCGAACATTAGGAGAAATGTCAGAGAAAAGGGTTCAGCTCACACCGATATCTTACAGGTGTAATTGCCTTGTCTGTAACGCGCTTCTATGAGTTATAATGAAATTACCTTTGACTTGCATCAGTGTAAATGGGAGCAGAGCGAAGGCCAGAGTTTCCGTCTAAGACTGTAGGAGCAATTTTGCTCGTATAAAGAGAGCATAATTCAGTTGGCATATATTAGTCAGTTTAATAAAATATATCACCTCTTCTTGCAGAGCTTGTCACCCTGACATCAGCTGCCTTACCCTGAAATCTGTCCACAGTCAAAGAATCAGGTCCCAGCCCCCCACTTCTTGCAATAGACCTAATTCTGGTTTTCTTACGAAGCTTTATCAGGCTTCACCAGTCTGCCGGAACAAGAACTGAATAAGTGTGCTGAACCATCAGGATTTGTCCCTACAGTTAGTCACTCATCTGGATGACCTTGTTCTTCCCATTTACCATTAGGTAAGTCTGCGCTAAGGTGGTTTAGGTTGCATTTATGGATTTCCTGCATGACAACAATCAGTATCTCTTCCCAGCACGTAGCTGCCATCCATTCTTTCTGTCTCAGCCTGTGAATAAGGAGGAAGCAACCCTTGGGGTAGGAGGAGAAGTTGCCTGGCTTAACACTGGGAATCAAGGCAGAGACATGATTCAAACACGATTCAAATGCTGCCTTATTGTTTTTGCCTCCTGACATTTCCCAGGTTGCACTGTGTACCGCCGCCACAGAAAAACGTATAACTAGGATTAGGCTAAGTGGAAAAGTACTGCTGCTTTTCTATCATCACAGCCACCAAAGCCCTGGTAGAGCAATCCCTGAAGGAAATCAGAGCAGAAGTGTCAGGTGTTTCTCTGCAAAGGCAGGGAAGACACTGAGAAAGAAGATGAACTGTTCTCCTTCTTTAAACCATTAAAAAAACATGTTATTGGGTGGGGGTTTACCCCCCTTTATTTGACTTATCTTCACTAAGGGAATGCTGGTTTTCCAATCATCCAATCCGCAACAACACGGAGAGTCGAGACTGACCCAGCGTGCTCATGCAGTTGGTGACCTTGTTCAGACCTGGCCAGAATGATGCGTGTCAGAAAAAGGGACAGAGACCCCCTAACTGATCCCATGGAATAATCTCTCATCATGGATTCTTCCGTTAATTGGTCTCATTCCTGGGAAACAGTAAATTGCAAGGTGGTAGAACAGCTTCCTGATGTAGTTACACCTTAACACAGTGGCTAAGACAAACCTTCCCCTCGATGTCTGGCATCCAGTTGTCCTCAGTTATCTTCCAAATGCTCAACCTGTCTCTCCTCACCTCAGTCAGGTGAACGGCTGCAGGCTGCGTTGGTTGAAATTAAACTCTTTAAGCCTTATCTTCATTTGGAACCATGGAAAACCTGAGGTCTGTAAGAGACATAAAAAACCAACACTCCCATCCTGACTCTCGCGTATTTAATTAGGCTTTTTTTCCCTCAGCCCTTCTCATTTTAACCCAGCTCTGCAGCTGGAGCTGACCATCAGTCTCCATCTAACGGCTTCTGGATTTGCTTGGGCATCAGCACTTGCCTCAGGTGATATCTGAGCCAGTAAGTTCCTGCAGTTTGAGGGAAAAGAGGTGGCTGGATAGAAAAGAAAGCCCCAGATTCCTGCTGGCACCAAGAGGGAGGTGGAACTGCTTGGCTTGTCTATTCCAGCAAATTCCCATGGGAGGGAGAGGAAACCCCAGGAAAAACCCCTAGATCAGAGCTCCACCTTATTAAATCATAGACAGCCAAGCACGACATACGTTGGAGATAAGACTTCACACATCCCACTGCTGGCAGAAGTATTTCACCCTACTGAATACAGCTTTGGCTATTTTCTGTTCTGTGTAACTGGCAGCTTCAGGCAAGAGAAACAACAAAAACTTGAGCCGAAGTAAGTAAAACTCCCCGTAGCAGCAACACACTCGTGTGTTTTCAGGAGAAGCAGCAGCGGTATCAATCCTTCTGAAATGAGACATCAGACATCCAATTTCAAGGCTTCCCTTGCAGAAAATGAGGCATCAGTTTCAGCAGCCAAACAGTCCTTTTGCCCTCAAATTTAATTTACTATGAAGTGATATAAGAGAAGGATAATAGGACACTGGTTTTACTTCTATAGCACTTTTGACAAAGTAAGTATGTCACTGGCAAACATCATAACCCTCATTTTACAAGAGAAACTGTGACGCAGTGATACTAAAATCAAGCACCCAACAACAAACCCCACTTACTTTACAGCCTCCAATTTTTGCTGCCAGGAAGGAGAAGAAACTGCGGTGATCGATACTCAAGTCTACAGCTTGATGCATTTGAAGGACCTTACGGAGAGTCAGTGGTGCCTCAGAGGGGGTTTCCACAACGCCCTCCTGCGTGTTAGAAATCTGAGCCTCCCCACGGTTTGACCAGCACCTTCTTGTCCTGCATTTTCACTCAGGCAAAATATCAGTGAGAAAAAGAGTTTCTTTTGTGGAGTTTCTTTAATAAAAAACCCTGCAGGTTTTCTGCGGTGGAATGCCACAACACCAGAGCAGCAGCATGCTCCAAGCATGCGTGGTACCAACGGTGCTGTACCTGTCAGGTGCTCCTGCTCTGGTTTTAGGCAATGTTTGCCTTTGACGGGGCCAGCCAACTCCTTTGGTGTTACCATCCTGACCACTGTTGCGATCCCTCCCCCTGCCCCGGGACAGCGTGATGTGCCCAGACGCAGCACCATGGAGTTGTTGACTTTCTCCTCACCCAGAAATGTTACCACCCATCACCTCAGAATTATTCCAGTTTGGTGGGCAAGGTGAGCCCAGTGGTCACTGGTCTGACTCTCAGGATGGACAAATCTAAAATCTCTGAACATAGCCAGAATCACAGAATCACAGAATTATTTTGGTTGAAAAAGATCTTTAAACTCATTGAGTCCCCCCATTCCCCCAGCACTGCCAGGTCCCCACTAACCCCTGGCCCTCAGTGCCACATCAACAGTGAAACCCCTCCAGGGATGGGCACTCCACCACTGCCCTGGGCAGCCTGGGACACGCCTGCACAACCCCAACAGGGAAGAAATTGTTCCTCAGGTCCAGCCTAAACCTCCCTTGCTGCAACTTAAGACTCTTTCCTCTCGTCCTGTCACTTGTTCCTGGGGACTAGAGACTGACCCCCACCTCTCTCCAAGCTCCTGTCAGGGACTTGTCAAGAGCAGCCTCAAAGTTCAGACTAGAAACTGTTCAACAGGAACTAATCTGTGAGATGGGAGTGACGATGATTCTCAAATATTTGGTGTTGTGAAGTGTTTGTGGGTCATCAAAGTGTGCGGATGCTCAGATTGCTACAGGCACTGCAGCTTTGAAAGCGTTGTGATAAAGAGCTAAATGAAGCACCAAATCTACGGGAACAGACTTAAATCAACTTTATTGTACAGTGGTGTTGTGTGGGCACTGACTAAGGCTGAGGATAGATGTCTTTAATTATTTCTGTTATTGTCGGCGAGACAGATCAGCAGGACAGATCCTTGCAGACGAACTCCACAACTCCATCACCCCTAGTGCAGGGTTTGAGACAGACACGGCAGGATGGAGACGGCTGCATTTTGTAATGTTTCATTAACGATCTTGCAGTCCCCAAAAGACCTGCCGGTGGATTCAGAGGTGTCAGTGGTGTAGAGCCAGTTCATCATGGTAACCTTATGGGGTGGGGTCCAGTGGCCTTTGAAACACCAGAAGGAAGAGTTGCTTGGAGATTTGCTTTATAACGTTGCAGGAATTTAAGCTGTCAGAGCACCCGAGAAGTTCCCAGAGATGGTGGTGTAACTCAGAAATTTCCAAACAATGCAGCAGAGGTTTTGCAATTCACATTTAAAGTCTAAATGCTCAGCAAGAAAATAAAGTGTAATCTACTGTGCATCCATAAAATGAAATGTGATGCAATAAAATTAATTAAAAGGTCTCATCATCTCTCCTTAAAGTGGCATTGGTGTGACCGGTGCTGGTTTTTAACAATTCCCCTTCGGGAAAGGCAAGCTCTGCAATGCAACATCATTTTTTTTTCCTCTGACCTTTGTGGGTTTGGAGAAGAAAAACATTTTGAGGAGTACCGAGCTCCAGGGATGGTGACAAATTCGGTCAGAACAACTAATAGGTGTCTGTCACAAACTAACAGGTATCTCTCTGTCACAAGCGCTGATGATGACCATCAAGTGCTGAAGACCATTCAGCTGCTTCATTGCTGTCTTCCATCACCCCTTCACTACTATCCTCCATCCCCCATTCTTCCCCAGTTCATCTCCTGCCTTTCCATTGTGTCCTCTCTTCTTGTTACATGTCACTGGTCGCCTCCACTAAAGACCATCGCTATTTTAAAAATTATAATGACAGAACTTAAATTTTCAAATCCTCGCACTGCTGATTCTGTGTTATCTCCTTTTCCTTCTTAAACTCGTGTGTCTCATCCATTTAAATTATAAACTCATCAGGGCAGAGGCCACATTTTAACTTTAGCATAGCGGAGATTTATGTAGCATAATTATGCAGGATAATAAAATACCCCTCGGTGAGGGTTGAAATGTAAGTTGTGGAATTTACATTGGTTTCATTGCTCTTAAGGTGAGAGGTGAACACCGTGATGACTCTGTCTAACTCCTTGCATTACTTAGGCCAGGGAGTACTGGTACATTACTCATGCAGTGAGTCCCGCAGAATCCTACCACCCAGAAGGACCTGCAGATGGCCTGCTCACCCTGTCCCATCATAACCTGTTCCAACAGAAGCTTATCCTTCCTACCGTGTGTCCTGTTTTAATTTGTCTGGCCCAAGCCTTCAGCCATTTGATCTTACTATCCCAGAAGTTCTCCCAACAGCTCAATCTTCTTCTGTCCCTGTGCCTGCACGTCCTTCACGCGACTGTGTAATCTGAGGCCGTGCGACGTGAAGAACGTAGCAGGCTAAATGACTGGTTAACCCATTCCAGGGCCTTCATATGATGTATGCCCCTCGCCCAGCATGCAACGACCTTTTCTGGTGTCCTAGATATTCACTGAAAACGGGGGCTTGTGCTACAACTGCGTGAAATCTACACTTGGCTTTGGAGGAACAGGATGCAGGAGGAAAACACTTTAAATCTCATAAGCAATGCACATCACTTGACAAATCTGGCTATGAACCTCTCTGAGCTTTATCCACATGTCCAGACATGTGATGGGAAAAATATTTGTGCTAGATTGTGTTCTTCTGAAATTCTCCTTCTTAGTAGCAAGACGGCCCCATGGGTCACCGTTCCAGACTGGCCCCACTACGACCAGCACATGGACCTGTAGTGGTTTATACAAGCCAGCCATAGACCATGGATTCGGGCAGAGAGTAACAAAAGTGTCAAAAAGCGCAGAACGGTGAACAGCCTTTGCTGCGTGCTTTTCTCACTGAAGTACAAAGGAACCAGAGAAGATATAACACATACTCGCCTTCATTTTTCCAAGGGAAAAAGCAATAAGTGCGTAGCCTTAGGTTATGAACATCTTGATCGCTCAATCACAGTCTCGACGGCTGGCTGCAGTCATTACAAGCTCAGTAAATCTTGGAACCTTTGGAAAACTGCTGCTGCCTTTTCAGTAAGAAACCATTTGACTGAAGTGGTTTCAGTTCAGTGGGTCCAGAAGATGCCAGGATGTGATGGCAGGAAAAGCCATGGGGGTAGATGCATTCCTCAGGATATTTCTGCCTTCAATCCTTACAAAGACAACACTCCCCTGCTGCCATGGAAGTAAGAAGGGGCTAGAATATCTGTGAGCATTTTATACCCAGCACAGCTTGAAATATAAATCAACATGCTGCAGAATGAAAACAAAATCCAGAGGTTTTTTCCTTTGTTTGGCTTCACTCTTCCCTGCGTCTCCACACTACTCCCAGACACTCAGCTCTCCCTGAGCTGAGAAAGAGCAGTGAATACAGAACATACCCTGGAGCCACCGAGGATTGCCAGGCTGGCACACGGTAAATGGAGCGGGGAGGCTGGCACACACCCGAAACCTCTGATAATACGGGTCGAGCTTCCTCCTCCTCCCTGTGTGACTTCAGGGATGATGATGGACCTTAGAGATGCAGTAAAATTCTCTTCTTCAAAATCCACATAGGCTCTGTAAGTGCCTACATTTTCTCCAGAAACTCTCCCGTGATACATAAATGTTCCTTTTGCAGCTCAGAAGCATCTTTACCCCAGCAGAGCTCCTCACTGCCCTTGTTCTCACCCACAATGAAGCAATTTTCTGTCTCTCCCTTAAAGAAATCTGAAGTTGTTACTCTTTACCCTCCCAATGCACACCTAGATGAACAGGCGTGTTGCCTGCTCGCTGTCTGAACCCCTGTCAAAGGAAGAAGTGACCTCCTGTGGTAGCACGGGGGTCAGAGCACTCATCCCTGCCCTGCCTTGGGCATTGCTTCAGACCTCTTACATCCTGGGGACCATCCAACCCCACACCGAAGCCCGTAAGGGCTCAGGAGAGGGAAAGATGTTTTCTTCAGTCCCAGGCTGAAGTTCTTATCGCAAAGCTGATTTAATGGTGAGGGCAGTAGCTTGCACTGAGCTGCTTTGGGCTGGGCTGCTGTTAGCAGCTGAGGAAAGGCACTGCGAGCTAATTCAGAGGTGTCTACTTGGGCTGCACACACCGCAGCAACTGAGATGTCGGGGTTCAGGAAGGGACTAGTGCCACCCACATTATTAAGTTACAACAGGGAAAGGACACAATCCTGCCTTGTAATGTACATGAGCTTTTCCTTTACAATAGCTTCCTAAGGTTTATATTTTCTGTCTGTGGAAAAAAATATACATTTTTTTCTCCACACTGCAATCTGCCAAGTTGATGTCCCTGGTAGTGAAGATCTCACCTGCCCACGTTAACTGGGAGAGCAGAAAGTCAGGAGCATGTGCTTTCACCAGGGTCCTGTGTCAAAATGAGCAAAACAAAAAAAACAAGATCTGGCACGTAAAATTCAAGTGTTCCAAATTCATGCAGGAAAAGAGAGAAAATTCAGGCTGAGAAGGAGGGACTCAGAAAGCCTTGATTAGGAAAGAGGCACTGGGGGCCTGCTGAAGGAACGAGAACTTTGCCAGTGCGCGAGAGAGCTGAGTTAAACACCAAGACCCGACTATCGAAATACAGACAGGTGAAATTATAATACAACGAAAGCCAAGCACGGAATATTATTCTGCCGGGGGATGTTTTCCTGTGCTGCTAGGAGTGAATTTCAGATTGTCTCTGCTTCAAAATCCTTTACGCAAAGAAGACCTTCGGCAGCTCGTATCTGGGTTTGGTGTGGCTAAAGAACATTAATGCTCAGCGACTGCAAAGCGTTTTTAGGCTGACCTCCTGCCACGGGAAAACAGGCAGGAGGAGGAGACAGGTTTTAAGGAATACGTCTCCAAGGCTTGTATTATAATGGAATCATTAAGGCTGCAATCAGGGAGTGGCTGTAGACCATGTAGATATGCCTATGAGAGCTTTATATAGCCATCTGGGGAGAAAGAGAGTACGGCAGCATCCACAACGTGGTGCTCAGTGCCAGCTGCAAACCCTGCCCGAATGCTGGAGTGTTCAGCACGCTGAATCCCTCCGATTAGAGCTCGTGGGGATGGGCTCTATAGGTTAAAACAAGAGCCTGGCAGCTTGGTTTCTTTGAAGATCTCGCCCCAGGTCACCCCAAAAATCAGCTGGTGGAAAACAGTGAGGTCCTCCTTAGCCGAAGTCATCTGTGTGTGGCTGCACTACAGAGGACAGATTGATCCATGTGGGACTCTGGAGCTGCAGCTAGTGGCCCGTAGTGTGGTAACCTTTGGAGAAGAGATAGGTCCCCAAAAAAAGCTGGTATCGGGAAGGTAAGATAATGGCTTGGCTTTTTTACAAGGAAGAAGGAAGACTGCAATGTGAGAGAAAGACTCAGCCTGGATTCTGGAATTGGTCCATGGATCAGTCGATGCTGTATTGAGGGAAGGAGCCTGCAGACCTCCAGGAGACATAATATTTTGCTGGTTTAGGAGCTTGGCTTAGCCTTCCTCCCAGCAACTGGCCAAATGCCAACAGGGCCAGGAAAAGGCCTCCGTGGTGCAGGGGGCAAGTGGCAGAATGAGATTTCATAGGGTAGGCTGAGTCATGTAGGAGCATCTCCAACATTGGTCAAGTAGCCGTGGTCCTCTCCCACCTTTTTTCCATCCCTTTCCAGATCATTCCCGGACAGTTCAGGAAGTCCCCGTGTTTGCCTCAGTACCAGCGCTGGATGCTGAAGCAGGGGATGAGCGGCTGATAGAGTGTCCTAGAGCATTTAGCCAGTTATTCTCAGGACAGTCTCCAAACGACTTGGGCCAGAAGACAGAATTCAAGACTATAATGAGGTGTCAGATCCTGAGGTAGTGGACAGCTCTACCAGCAGCATGTGTGTTGTCCTGTTCCACGGCGCAGGGTCCTGCTGAAGGGAGGCGTAAGCTCAGTACTGACACATCGCTCACTTCTGTTAGAGGAGAAAAGTATTTTCCTGCTGAGAATAATGAATGGCCTGAGCCAAATCGCAGCCAGATGGTTGTGATCAGCGGTTGTTTATACCATGACCTGGGAGAGCAGGTCAGTCAAGCCCCCTGACCCTAATATTGTCTGTAGCAAAATAATCAATTTGCGAGGCCCGGAAGACTGACCTGTTAGCCCTGTGTGTTGATCCAAGACATGATGGCTCAATAACTTTAATTATTAAAGCCAGTATAGACAACCATCGATCCTCCCACTTAGTGCCATCGCTGTAGCCTAGATCCCAGGGGGTTAGATCGAAGCCGTTTGCAGGGAGAGAGAGAGGACCAACCCCTTTGAATGGCTGATCCACTGGCATCGCCTAAACTTTGGACCCTGATATTGAAAGTCTGGCTCGTGCCAGTCCGCTCATCACACCTCCTCAGAGCAATCAAGTGACGACCCTTCCCTGAAAACCCAAGTCCCTGCTTTTCAGCTAACAAGATGTTGAAAAGGCCACTTATAGAGTTGACCCAGATCATCTTTTCTCTCCTACAGTTCAAAAAGCAATTGGCGTAAAGGACATTAATCGAGTTGGCGCCAAGAGGTAATTGAAGACAGTAATTACTCAGTTTTTTATAGAGCAGGAAATGAAATAAGGATTTTAAGAAAGTAATAACTGAAGCTTTCTGCAGAGAGATCCCCCAGTGCAGACAGTTTAGCTAAGGGCCTATCTTTTCAAAAACACATTTTCTTGTAGTTATGACATCACCGTCTTGCTGGGACATCTCTCCTGAGCCTTTGTAAATGTAATGGGCTTTGCTAAATCGGAACGCACTGACTCTCTGCGTTCTGAGTCACTGTGTTGGATTGACACGTCTAATGCAGCAATAATGCAGGAAACAGAAAACACACGTGGTTACGTGCTTTACCTTCTCCCAGCTCCTGGCTTCCCTGTTCAAACCTGGCGGATTTCTGTCAGTCGCCCAATTTTTCTTTCTGCTTTGGAAGCCATGACAAAAAGGATCTGATTAAATATCCCAAAAGCACGTTCAACTCACGTGGCAGCTCCTTGGCTTTGTGGACAAAAGTTGATGCAGATTTTCCCAGCAGGCTCACAGGGCATTTCATCTTGCTGTGTGTTTGCTTGCATAAATCACAAGACCTTGAAAGAGAAAGAAAAACCCTGAAGAAATGACAAATTTATCTTCACTTAAACCTGATGAAGTTTGGCAAAAGCTCCTGCTTCACGCAGAGTACCCTGAGTTCAGCTGAGATGCTGGTCCGGTCATCCCCTGCATCCTGGGACACCTTCAGGATCCACTCCACATCACCTCAAGTGCAGGACTCCCGGGTCCTCTTCCTTACTTGGGTACCGATGCCTTACGGTCTCTGAAGCAAGAACACACATTGCTCCAGGCATTTGTTTCTCCACCCTCACTTTTGTCTGAATAATCTACTTCTTTGAGGCTGGTCTTCTCTCTTGCTGTGAGCCTGCACCAGTCCATAACTGGCTTGGACTGGTAAGTTTTTCCTTCATGTCATTGTTGAAAGAGCAAAGCAAGCAACCTGGCTCCCCTCCCCACAATCCGGTCTGTAACTTTCTGTGGGGCAGAACTCATATTCCACTGATGAGATCCAGTCAGACAGATGGACATGCTTGAGGACCATTGTGGTGACAAGAATGGACAACCAAGGGAAATGAATGTTTCCTCCTGTCTCTCGTGCTCTCTCTATGCCACATTTTACCCTCTCTAAAATCACATTATCTAGTAAAATATGATGGCTCAGATGAGTTCCTTAGAAGGTGAAGGTCCAAAAGCAGGACAGTTTTAAACACGATATAAACCTCAAATTGAAATCTTAAATTTTCAGAGTACCTACCCAAACAGTAAATGCTCGGAAGTCCAACAGTTTCTTAGTTATGACCAGTTTGGCACATTTATTGTGTATTTAAGCAGTGTTTGAAGTTTAGTATGAGCGGGCCCTGTCCATAACTGTGATCTGCACTGAAAGTAATAAAAGCATAACTACTCCTTTAGGTCTTTCAACTTGATTTCAGAAAAACAAAACCCACTGTTGGCAGCCAGAAATATTGAGTGGAAACTCGTATTTTCATGAGATTCATGTATAAAAGTTATGCTGAATGTGCTGAACTCATTTACTGTTCCCTTATAAACCCCACCAGCTATAGCAAGAGCCAGACGCAAGGTGTCAGGGATGGGGCATGACAAGAAAAGCATTGCCCTTAGTAGTACCTTCAAAAAGTCCAGGCTTGTCCCTTGGGTGACTGAGGGAGACCATAAACTCTTCAAGGCAAGTAGCAAACATGGTCTGATTTTGTACAGCTCCATGGTGCTGGCACAACTGGGTGTCATGGTACCAAGAAGGAGCATCGGTCTTGGGCTGAATTATCTACAGCTGATGCGTGTAAGTAGGGGGAGGTGGTGAAAAGCTGGTGTGATGTCCCAGGCCACACCTAATACCACATCTAATATCAAGACTCAGTACCCTGCTTCTCTCACACATGTTTTAATCTATATTCCAGCTACATCTGCATTCAAATGTTCTGGGCTGGGAGGACACATTGCTTCATGCCAGGAGGCAGCTGCAAGAGGAAGCACAAGTCTGACAATGTCATTTGAGTTCTGGCTGGTTCTGGCTCTCCTCCAAGCGCAGACAGCTCAGGCAAAGGACTTCTGTCCTTCAGGGTTCAGTAACTTTCTGGCTCACATCTTTGATTAAACTTTGTTTCAGGACAGGTCTATCCCCAGTACCTTCTTCCTAACTAGGACCACTCCCTCCTGAGAGCGAAATCTTCCATGCTTTTTCCTGAGATGGGGTCCCCTGCTTCTTAAATGGTTCTGCTCCAACCTCTTCCCTGCCATACAAAGTTCTCTGGAGCTCCAGGAAAAGAGAATTGTCTTTGAATTAATTGCCTGTGGTTCTAGATGAAAAGCTTCCCAGCATTTTCTGCATCACAAAACTCATCTCTGCATCCACTTGTTAATGTCATTAGTTTTGATTAAAATTTGGTAGGAGACTCTAAGACCTTCTATTGACCCATTCTGGTATATGCTGGAAATTTATTCAGGTCAATTAGACATCTGCCAGTTTCATATTCAAAGGCCATGACATCTGTTTGCTCAACAGGGTTCAGCAACAAGGAGAAACAGAATTTGCATCCTGAGCAAGGTGGCACGACGGTGTATTGTATCAATATCGTTTTTTAATGAGATTTGCTGGCTTTCACAGACTCGGAAAAGTATAAATTTATGCTAAAATGTCAACAAATGCCATTCAAAGAAAGTTCTGTATCACGCCTGAATGCAAAAGACCCAGAGGGATACAGTGAGTCATGTTCATCAGCGTGTTATCTCAGGAATTACATCAACTTGCTTTTGGCTACACTTGCCTCAGCGAAAAGCCCCTTTCTGCTACTCTGTCAATGCTTTTTGGGCACGTCAGAGGGAACCCTTCTAGCTTTAGGAGACAAATTTCCCCTATATGCATCATATTCATGTCAGTTCGTGTTCTTTGAAGATAGGAGCTCCAAGTGAACTACTCAAAATCTGCAAGACATCAGTGAAATAAGAGAGTGCCCAGAATACGCTATTGCATAGGGCAAGAAGGGCACAGAGGGGCTGGAGCGTGTCCAGAGAAGGGCAACGAACCTGGGGCACAACGCGCTGAGGAGCAGCTGAGGGACCTGGGGGGGTTGGAGCAGAGGAGGCTCAGGGGAGACCTTCTGGCTCTCCACAACTCCCTGACAGGAGGGTGGAGCGAGGTGGGGGTTGGTCTCTGCTCCCCAGGAACAAGTGACAGGACGAGAGGAACCGGCCTCAAGTTGCGCCAGGGGAGATTTAGCTTGGATATTAGGAAAAATTTCTTTACAGAGAGAGTGGTAAAGCATTGGAACAGGCTGCCCAGGGCAGGGGTGGAGTCCCCATCCCTGGAGGGGTTTCACAGCTGTTTCAGGGTGGTGCTGAATGACCTGGTTTAGTGGTGACCTGGCAGTGCAGGAGAAATGGTTGGACTTTTTCTTAAAGTTCTCTTCCAACGAAAATGATTCTGTGATTCTGTGGTGTTTCTCTAACAGCAGTGTATTTGGGGAAGGTACAGCCACCCCGGCTGCTGGGGAAGGTACAGCTCTCCAAGTGCCATCGGGTAGGCAGGTAAGCGTAACTTCGCCTTGAACAGCCTTGCTCTGCAGAGCGAATTGGGGTTTAGCAGTTGTCCCTGCTGAACCCATGCAGCTCTCCTTGTGCTGGCTCCTAGTTCCATGAGGTCCCGTTTCAGCAGCTTCGCATCATCGTGCTGATGTCCCCTAAATGGAGACGCGTCCCTGGCCCTGAATGGCTGATAGTCTAAATGGAAAATGCTCTGGGAGCAGCAGAAGCAGAAAACAGCGGAACACCTCTCCTAAGTTCAGGCCACAGGGTGGTGGCAGAGCCAGGACGAGAACCCAGAGTTCCTGAGTGGCCCATGGCACTGGACTAACAGGGACGCTGGTGTTTAGTTACATACATAAAGTGCAAACATATACCCAATCTGTAGCTGTGCACGTTAAAAATGTAAATACATACGTCATATTAATCCAGCGTCCCCAAAAACACATGGCCTTTTCCTTCATCAGGCTACGGGACAGAGGCCACTGTCCCACTGATTCGAATGTTTCCAGTATTTCTATTAATTTGGTCCAAAAAGTGGTTTCTTCACCAGTTTAGGTGAGTGAAGCCCTTCTTTGCCAGTTGCCCCAAGTGGAGAGTACTGTACGCATTTTATGTAATTAGCTAATTCAACCAGCTAATTTAACATTAATAGCAAATCTGTGAGTTGAATGCCCGCAAATGAACTCATTAAAGAGAAAAGAACTAGTGCTTTCTCCCTTTTTTTTTTTTTTCTTTTTTTCGTGTAGTTTCGCACTCTTAGCAAGACGCTCTGGGGAAATCAGGATTTCAGGGAAATTCAGATGATGAAATAAATAGGGGTTTATTGATGAATTAAAAAGGATGCATCAGAATGTCAAGAAGCTTTTGCAGAGGGAAGTCAGCCTCATCTGTCCTGCTTAGGAAGGACCCACGGCTAGAGGACCCCACACAGGCATTTTCTAATTTATTCTTAATTGTTCGATGAGGGTCTCACAGTCTCCTCAAGCGCTGCACACCCAAAGTTACTTCTTCAGCCTCGAAGCACGCAGTGAACGCTGATTATTTGAGAGACATATTTGAGGACATCGGCATGACAGCAGTCATTCTATCTCATTGCTCTGGCCTGGTTTGCCCCTCTGTTACCAGCCGAAGAACTCTTGGTGCTCAGATGGAGCATGATTCTTGCCAGGAGGGAGTTCTGCTCCACCATCCTTCTCCTTTCCAGCTTCAAGAAAAAGCCCTTTGAAAAGTACTACAAGTACTACAAGTTCTCACACACCCTTCCCTAACGTCCCAGTTCACGTTTTTCTCACCTCCATGCTCCACCTCCCACCACTTGAATAGGGTAAGGCAGCAAGGGGGCATATGGGAAGCTCTATGATGGGAAACATGCTAAATAAGGGTATTATGGGAAGAAAAAGGATGGAGAGCAAAAGGTTTGGGGCATAAGGGAGCAGGGAGACTTCTTGGGGAGCTATGGGACAGGATGATGGGAACAACCTCCATTTTGTTCTCGTAATTCATCGTTAAGAAGCCACTTGTTATAAAATTGTTATGTAACCCATTAGAGGCTTTCGCATCAGTGTGACTAAGGACACAGGGATGTGATCATCTACTCAGCCAAAGACTTCCAATAATACTTCATCACTTCAGACACTGGGGTTGGAGCAGAGGTCCCTTCCAACCTCAACCATTCTGTGATTCTCTGATTTCTTCTGCTTTGCTGGTGTCTCTTTGTAAAATGGAGCTAACAACACAGGGGATCAGTTTGAATACCTGGGTTAAACATTGCCATACTCAGGTAGACCAGCCATGGAGTGTGAAAACTCGCTATTATCCCTATACACAAGCTCGGCACCTGAGCTGCGTCTGGATGGACATACTGCAGTTGGTGCAAAGATGTGTTTCTTCTAAGAGACTAAGGCACTCCTGAAGGTGCCTTGGGTGAGAAAACCTGTGAGAGGTTTAGGGATCTCAGGAGGACCATACAAATGGAGGGCTGGAAGGAGAGGGCAGCTCTCCATCTCACTCCGTCACAGGGTTGATGCAGCACAATCAGCATGCTCACACCAACGGCTTCTCAGAAAGAGTCAGCCAGCGGGAAGTGGCCATCACGCTTTGCTTCTCTCAAAAGCTGACCCCAGTCACACCCTGTTACTGCAGCTGGTGATTCCTCTCTTGTTTAAATAGTATTGGAATATCCTTGCACAACTTCAGAGCTAAATTAATCCTCGGTTCAGTGTGTGTGTGTATGAATAATAGATTTTCTGTGCTAAAACTATCAAAGGCTCTAGCAGGCAGCTGCTCGGCTCCCTTGGGCAAGTATCCTAGCAAGGAGCTGCAGCGCCAGCCCAGATTTGCATGTTTGATGCATTGCTGTGTCTCGACTTCAAAAGAGACAATCTGTTGGGTCTTAGTTCATCGCATGTCTGTTGGAGCCTGGGCACTGGACTGCAGCAACAGCAGCAGGGTGGAGTTTTGTTGAGATGGGGAGAAATTTTTCCCTCCCAGGAGCACAGTTCGTATCTTGATTAATCTAAAAGTTTGGGGGTTTTATGCTGAGTGGTGCAGGGGTATTTTTTAAGAAGCGTGGGTAACAGTAAAGAGGAAAGGAAGGCGTCTGCTGGGATCGCTTTCATACCGGAAAATCAGCTGTGCTGTAGGCAAAGGCTGTGCCTCAGTGGAGCAGAGACAATCTCAGGTAATTAATGTTCTTCCTTTACCAGCACTGGGAAAATCACGGACTTCTGCAGGAGACTTATACAACTTCACATCAAGGCTTAAAGCAGCTGTGGAAAGGGGGTGATTCGTAAGGGGAAGTTCAGAATCTGCTAAACCCCGGGTCAAGGATGCTGAGTTGTAGCTGACGAGGTTTAAACCATTATCCTCCACAGGTCGTGAGTTGTTCCAGCCATTTTTCTTATTCTGACTCAGACATCCCTCTAACAAACCCATGTTTGGCAAATAGACGCAGGAAATCCCTCATGTACCCAAATAGTAGGGAAGCAAGTCCTGTTTTTCAGCTCCAAAAACACATGCCTCCCCTCAGTGACAGCAGGGGAAGTGATAGATTGTTTGTCCTCTCCAAGAAAGTTTCATTGTGTGGAGGTCTGAAAGTAAAAACTGCCAAAAGTCAAGCTGAGATAGAGCCACTCACGGAAATGAAACCAAATATTAAAAAGTCCCTGTGAAGTGAACTTGCTGTGGCATAAAGGTGAAGATTTAGATTGAAGATCGACAAGATTTCCCCACCTGCTCCAAGCACATGGACTAAGGAAGCAGTTTAAGTAAAATTATTTGTCTAAGAAAAGCTACTGTGATCACAAAGTGCTCGTTCAACCAGCCTGTCCCAGGAATACAGTACTTGCTCTATCTCTCTTGTCACCACAACTCATTCTGGGGGTTTTCACCTGCTTTCATCTCAGAGCAGTCCACCCAGCCCCTCTCCAAGGCACAAACCTACCAGTTATAGAATCGTAGAGTCGGTTAGGTTGGAGAGGACCTATAACGTCACCCATTGTGATGACTTGGCTCTGTTCAAGTACATGGTAGACTGGTCCTCGCAACTTTGCTCGTCCTTTGTGCTGTCTCTCCACACGAAGTCTTTGGTCTTGCAAAGTCCCTGGTCCTACAAAGGCTATTCCAAAGGCATCCTGCTAGAAGTGCAGAAAAAGGCAGAACACTGTGGTTTCTACAGCTTCCCAGAATTTAGTTGCTGTCCTCCACCTTCTAATGTGTTGTCCTGTGTTTGATCACATGGGATTAGAGCGAGAAGAACTTCTAGGCCCTTTGAAGATGAAAGTGCATAGATGTGTTAAGTACCTTTATTAGCGTCTGTCCACAGATTGTTCACCTCTGTTGTTGCCTGATGAAACAACTAAGCAGACTTTGGCAACAGCATCTCGTGAGACTGTTGCTATCCGTTTACCTATCACAGATTGTGGGTATTCTTTCCAAACTCAGCTGACAATGTTGTGTCTGCCACGAAAAGCCTTCGACTTGAGACAGATAAAAAGAGAGGACAGGGCATGTCGTAAAACCCACTAAAAAAGTGTTTAGGGCTAAAACATACCGCATCTAAGGAAAGTTTCCCTCTTACCCCTCTCTTTCTGCTCCCAGTTCTTTGTCAAATCAATGTTAGATCTCTCAGCTTCCTTGTCCTCCATCAAATCCCTTTTCCTCCAGTGACAGCTCCATACAGTCGCTTCTGGAAATGGTCTCGGGGCTCCTCATTGCAGCTCACTGTGCACTAAGCTGACACTGCTCAGTACTGAAGAGGATTTCTAGGTGTGAAGTGCTCCCAGAAGTGCCTTCTGCTCCGGGCAGTCTTTCTGGCATTGCCTCGAGAGAGGACAGTTTGCTTGACACAGATACAGGATGGTGAAAGGATAAGACTGATGGAGATGAGGCTGATATAAAATGGCTGGGATGGGATCTGGTTTTAGGACTCTTGATTTTTGCTTTGCAGAACATCCTCAAAAGGAGAACATCCTCAAGAGGAGAAAGGGAAAATATTTATGTCTATAGCTCATACGATATAATTAGCTGGAAGAGCCGTGAAGGTGCCTATCGATACTCGTAAGCTACTTCCTCTACTGTTAAAAGCATCACTGCTCTGTCTGTGAGAAACCTCTTCCTCTGGTCTACACCTCCACTTCCAACTTGTCTGACCTTTACATCTGCAGCTTGATGAGTTAAATCAGTGTCACAGCCCGTGGAGTTGCGAGGTTACTCTGACAGAGCACAGAGACACTGTCAGTTCTGCTTTTCACGCTCGAAGATCTCACCGCTCCCACAAGAGGCAATTTGCACTCCCTTCACTTGCAACACCTCAGAGCAGCAGAGAGAGCGCACGGCGGGGATTGGGTCTCCGAGGGGCGCAGGAGATTGTTTGGTACGGGGTACAATCCTACAGGTGGATGCAGGATGAACCAGAAGACCAGGCAGAGTCTTCTTTCCCCCTCTACCACCTGCGATTTCCAAAGCCATTGCTGGGGGCAGCTAGCAAACCCAAACAAATCCCAAGGGCCCTCCAAACAAAAGGCTAATTTAATTTAAAATGGATTTGCGCTCTTGGTACAAGTCAGTTGATTTTGTAACGTTGAGCAGCAGCATAAAAATAAAAAGAGCATCTAACACTGATTAACATCTGAGTCATGGATTGCCGGGGTCTGTTATGCCAGCTGAATTTAGCTGTTCAACTGGCACGGGAACTCCTCTGCAATATTAAACTTCCCTGGTGTAATTTGCCACTCTTTCAGTCATTTGTGCATATGCTCGGCACATGCTCCCAAAGCCTGCATGATGATTTTGCCATATATAAAAGGCACGCTGACTTCTCATCAATAAGATGCACATTGTTGTTTGACAAGAACAATGTGCTCACAGACCAGCCTCACAATAGCTTCTATCAATCAAGCGCTCTGCGGAAAATCAAAAATGACAATGAAACCTACAGCATTAAATAACCCACGGTGCTGGAAATTAATCAGGAATCTGGTGCGCTTGAAAAACAAATGTGTTTTTAATAAATTGGATTTGAGCATCACTTACAAGCTGTGGATTACCAGCTGAACGGAGACTGCTTGGATTTGCACTGATAAACTCTGGGGGAGCTTGCCCGTGAATGTATTCAAGCCATTGATGTCACCATAAGCCTGCTGGGCTCGGTGACATTTAAGCAAGGTGGACACTATTCTTTTTAATACATACAGAGTACATGCTTATAAGAAACCCAAACCCGTCTCTGATCCTGCTCCCAACTATCTCCAAACAACCTACGTGTTAATAATAACCTGTGAAAAGAAAACACCTCCCAACACCTAACAGCTCACCCCTTGAGGAGAAGAAGAAAGAGAAGGGAGTGTATGGCATAAATTAGCGGTGTCACTGGCTGCCTGAGTGGAAAAACTTGGGTGTGACCGGAAAAGGGAGAGATGAGACCTCTCCAGAAACGGCACCGAAGGTAAACGACTCCAGTATTTTCAAGCTCTCGCTGCACAGCTACAATTAACGCACTCCTCTGAGCAAGTGGAGGAGTAACCTCGGTTTTCAGAGCTCTTCCTCCTTGTCTCGAAATTTCCAAAGCCCAAAAGGAGGAAAAAAAATTGTTCATTGCATTATTCTTCAGCAAGTTTGCTATCTGCCTGCAGCAGACCCTCTCACCCCTTTCCTCCATCCTTTCATTCCGATAAAACCAGAGTATTTCAGGGAGTCCCTTGGTTACCAGACGAAGGACTGAACCTCCTCTCACCGTATTCTTGTTTAAACAAAACACTCACTGAGGTCAGGAAAACCCCAAATACCATTCCTGGCATCTGCCTTTTGAAACTGGCACCTGTGAGAAGAATTTCAGCTACTAAGAACTAGAGTTGGAACAGCAGAAAATGTAGGTAGTTGGCCTGGTGTTTGGGGAAGTCTTGAGGTTTTCATCTCTTCCACCGTGTGATATCTCCTCTCAACGGATTGAAAAGGCAGAAGTTTGTACCTCAGAATTATAATCTATTTAATGATGACAGAAATACGCAGAAAACCAAAAAGCCTGTGGAGATCAGAGTGAGGCTTCCAGTTGTTTCCCATCCCATGAGAGCAGGGGGACAAAACTAAGAGGTGACAAATTCAAAGTTGAGGTAAATAGACATTTTATCACAGATTTCTTAGTTAATCTGCAAATCTCGCTGCCACGAGATAGTGCTGAGGTTTGAAGATTTGAAGGACTCACACCAAAGGTGTGGATAGTATTTTGTCAAATTAAAAGAGGCAGTTGCAATAAATGTTATTAAATGAGCTCAGAGAAGACAAGAGATCTTCAAGCCTCAAGGTATAAACCACATCCTGAGTCTCAGAGGAACAAACTCCTTCCAAGACATGTAACAGGTCGCAGCTGAATCACCTGGGAGTCACGTGGCGCTGGCTGCCCTCAAAGACAGCGTCACGAATTACGCAGCCCACTGGTCTGGTCATCTATGAACATCCCCATGTGCCTACCAAAGACTTCAGATTCTACCAGGAAGCTCATTCTTTTTCCGGATGATCGCCTCCAGCATCATTAGGTGCAAAAGCAGGTACAGTGTCTACGTCGGTCTCATCTGTAACCAAAGTACCGATGACTTTGGTGGGAAATACCACTCTAGCCCACATAGGATTAGAAAACTTCAAAAAAATAAATGCACAAGCTTGAGTGTTTAAATCCTGCTGATCTGAGCCGGCGCTTGGCGTGTATCAAAACAGAAAGAGCTGGACCCCTACCTTCTGTGGTTCCTTGTCCAGCCCAGCCAATCTCACGCATCCCGGGCTCTTCTCGATGATTAGACTGATAATTAAGAAATAACAGCACAATCTAAATGGAGAGTTGCTGGCTAGCGCCGTTAACACCCGGGATAAATCGAGCAGTAATCTGCGAAGGATGTTATTGCTATTATAAAAATAAAGATCTGTCTCCCCAGCCAATCAATTCAGCAGATATATCCCAACAATCAAATTGTTAAAGATGACGTCTATAAATTACCCGGTCTTCCATCTAATGGAGCTAGAAACAGCTGTGAGACAATTTAGAGCTGATACAGCCATACGTCGGGAGCGCTTTTTCATCCCGATGCCTTTCCATTCTCTTCAAAGCTGTTGTACTGTAGCCGGCGCCTTTGTTTAATGCACCCGTGTGAAAACAGGCTGTATTTCACACCGTAGGTTAGCAAAGTAATTTTGGCAGAAATGCTCCAGAATATCTACATTTAATATGGCTGGAATAATTCAATTTCCTCCCTATTATTTCAGCTGCGCAGTTACAATCTCCTTAATTCTTCATTAAACCCTCCGGGCTGGGGGGATGTTGCCGTGTTTTATGATCTGCCGTGCTTCTTTCGAATGAACATGGAAAGACACACAGAGGAGCAGTTAGGACCATGTATTTTTCAGTCAGATATACTGTGATTTCAGCTAAATCACAGCAATTTAGCACCTCGCTTTGGTCATGGCAGCGCTGGCTACGTGGCGTGTTCACGCTGCTGATTGCCGGCACTTGGGCTTAATCCTAGCACATATAATGGGGTTTATGGGTGGCATCCTCTTCCTTTTGCATCTTCAGCCTGGCCAGAAGCCACCAAGTGGCGCTCCTCTGCCTGCAAGCTCCTACCAGTGTGTAGTACCAATGGATATCGTCCATGCTGGCTGCTCTATCAAGCCCTTACGGAAACAAATCAGGAAAATCCTGGCCGGGGAGGGTGGAGACTTTGCCGTTGTCCATGTGGAGCAGCTGCAGGGTCAAGGCTCACATCTGGGGCAATCTGCTCCTGTGAGTTGCAGCGAAAAGAGCCGGTGGCCACTCAGTTGGGTTTTCCCAGTCCCTAGAAAGCACCTTCACCGTTGTTGTCCAACAAAGCCCTCACTAAAGTCTGCTCTCCATCACACATTGAATCCATACCTGCTTCTCAAGGCCCTGGTGGTATTGCTTCTCCCTGGCTGTCAAACCACTGCCGCTTTTTGATGCATGCAGGAGAGCAGATTTTTCTCTCTGGGCACTACGTATGCTAAGCCAGGCTCTCTAAATGAAATCTGGACTGCGGTTTAAGTACAGAGGGACTCGGAAAGGCCCATAGCTGCCAGCAAGCAGAGGTTGCCCTGATCAGCTTACTGCCGAAGGGCCATTGGACAGGAAAAAAGCTGCAAACAGTTGGGTCTAAAATCTCAGGTGCGAGTTAATGTGGCTTTTCCTGATTTCTCCAATAGGGCGTGAGCAAATGGGACCTGCTCCTTCTGATGCTGTGCAGCTCTCGGGTTGGTTTACATTAACTTTGTAAGAACCTCGCTTTCAAATCTTACAATTAGCTCCAGCTTCCCTGGCTCTCTCTAGTCGGCTCTACAAACATTTTCTTCTCCCTTGCCTGCTTTAATTTCACTTTTAAAACCACTCGTGCCTCCACGCAAAACAATCTCCTAGATTCATCTGCCTTTCCAGCTATTGTCCCACCTCTCTTCACTTCCTTTAATCCATGTACCTCTCCTGCACTCATTTTTTCCCTCCCCATTTACCCACTTCCATCCAGTATCCTCTGTCTCCACGGAAACCACTTTGGAACGATTCCTACCTGAGCAAGTGGCCAAAACTTGGCTTCATTTCCATCCCCCATCATGATCTCTCCCTTGGAGTCCTTGCCTTCTCTTGGCTTCTGCGACTTGGTGTCACTGTCACCCCTCTGGGTGCTGTCTGAGTATTTCTCTCTCTGCACCTATCCCCTTCTTCTTCCCACTTTTTCCTATATTTTGGAATCCTTCTCTGGGGTGCTTTTACCCATCAACTGGTAGTTTCAGTCTAAGGCAGGTCTGAAACTGTCCTGTACATCAACGGGATCTGTCTGCTGTTCTCCAGTCCAAATCTTCTGACTTGCATCTCCCACCATCTTTCTGCGGTCTCAGTTTGCATATTATTTCATCTGGGGAGCACGGATGAGGTGACTTATTCATGTGCTTTGGCAGACTTCATTTCATAGTCAGGGCCATGTTTATTCCGTCGTTCAATTTCACCTTTCACTCATCCGCAGTTGTTTACAACTTCATTTGAATTTCCACTGGGGGACTTCAGAAACCGTAGAACTCACGTCGAGCTTCCCCAAGGACTCACTTTCCTCTAAACTCTTTCTATTACCTCTGTTAACTAATACACTTAATAACACCATTCTTCTTCTTGCATTCTGGTTGATTAAACTGAAGATCATGTTTGACTTCCCTTTTCTCCCCTTTTCTACTTTATGCTGCAAAAATCCACCCCTCCCTTATTTGTCCTGACAGCCAAATTACCTTCCCACCCTCCCTAAATCAATATGCCACTGTCTATCTTGGCTTCATCAATCCCTAAAATCTTGCTGCCACAGCACTGATGACAAGGCACATGCTATTCCTGGAACAAAGTATGTTGAGATACGCAACCAATGCCGAGCGTCTGATCAGTCGTAAGCACCCTGGTCTGTGTCCTGCGTCGCCCAGACCCTGTAGACGTGCCGAGATGCTTCACTCACTTTTCATGACTTCTGAGGAGGTCGAAGGCTACGGAGCAGGTTACAATGTGCTGAATTTTCTGGTTCTGCTTGATGTGCTCTGCCAGGGAAAAGCAATCCTGTAATGGATTACTGAGCTCATTGTCAGTGTCCCATGTGCATCTATTTTGGGCAAGGTACACCTCTTTCCTGCAAAACACTCAGTACTGTGTTTTATGACTAGGAGAGTGACAAATAGTAGTAATAATTTCAGATGTCTGCTGGCAGGCAGCAGCAGCTCCTACACGCTCTCACCCCAGATCCAGTCGGTTATCTCTGAGTGTAGGAGGTGTTTCAGTCTTAATTCCACTGGATCACGCTGTTCCCAGAACCGTATTTTCTGCTTCCATAAGTGGGTAATTTAAGTAATAATGATGTAACTGAGACAATCTGTGACCATTTTAGCCTGGGTTTCTGCCTGGGTTTTTTGTCCAACTTTTCTAACACGTCTACCCATCAAAGTCATCTCTCTCGGCAGCACGCCAAGAACAGCCGGAGTGGATCAGAAGTGTCAGTGGACTCCTGGTGCCATTAGGCCAGCTCAGCAGGTCTACTCTACATGGCCATGCCTGATATATTCAGTAAAACAGCAGGTGCACCGTACGGGAGCACAACTTTAACTTTCAGTAGCAACCAAGCAGTTAAGACCCCCAGAATAATCGTGGTATGATAAATGAGGTGAAATGAGGAGAGGGAGGAGGCAGACCCACAACATCCCTGTTCGTTGCGTTGATACTGAGCCAGGGTAGTACTGGTTTAATATCCTATTGGCTGATACTAGTCTGCAGTGTATGTCCAAATACTAAAAAACCCACTGCTGTGAGTTTTTACGTTGGCTGACTTGTCTCTACAGGCAGTGGGGAGAGACTGGCGTCTCTGAGGGCACTGCTGAGCAGAAGCTTAAGTGAGCTGAAACTAGAGAACTTCTCGTTCACAGCAGGAACCAGCTTGTCTGGTTTACTGCGGAGCCATGGGTACCTCATCAGGAACACTCGATAGCACAACCACTGTAAGCCTGGTCTGGCCCAAATGAAGACGTGTCTGTGTGCAAAGTTAAGCACACCAGTGTGTAATGAAGTGCTCCGTGTCGTAACATGTCATGTTAGATACCATTATGACCTAGGCTGACACGATCCAACTCAACAGACTGTGTTACTCTCATGTTACATGCTGGGAACACGCGGCAATGCGTCAACACAGTTAGTCAGGCAAGGTGGTAAATTAAATGAAATGAAGTGGAGCTCTTCTCTGAGCAGCTATTTCTTTTTTGCGTTTGCAGTTGCAATTGGGGAGTAACGAATTTAGTCAGAACAAAGTGGACGTCCCCAGAATGGATGCGCAGCCGCTGAATTTCATGTCATGCGACCACCATTTGCTTTCAAAGCCCAAAATGAAAACTCAAAGTAAAACCACCTCTGGGAGGAAAAGGCAAATGGAGCATTTCTGGGATGCATCAAAGACCTGAGGTCTGCATCCAACGGGCTATGACAGTCCCCGTTCAGAGGACATCCCAGTGGTCCTGTTGCTCCGGTTCATGCTGTGAATTGTGACTTCTGCTTCAATACAAAATGTATCTCAAATGCCAGGTCTCCGTTTTAAAGCAACCACAGAAAAATGGGGGAAATGGGGTCATTTCACTGCCAAAAAAATGGTCAGACTTGACCTCTTCCTACTCATTTAGGATGTGAATTTTGCACATGCACAGGCAGGAACCTAAAGACAAACATCCCAACTCAAACTAAAGGTGTATCTTGTTCGATATCCTGCTGCTGAGAGCACGCACTCAAACAGACTTGCTTGGTGTGCTCTCCCAGCCGCTAGAAATTTGGAGACAATCCATTTTTTGAGTCTTAATTGACATTTTAGTCTTTAGTAACCTTTGGTTGGTTTTATCCACTCCTGCTTTTCTGAGCTCCTGGAAAATTTCAGCACCCACATCTTGCAGCAACGATCCCCGTAGTTTAACTGTGCCCTGCATTGAAGCGTTTCCTTCTCTGCTCTGAACTAGACACCTCCTCATTTCATTGATGTCCCCTAATTCTTGTCTTTAAAAAGTCAGTGCACAACTGTCTCCTATTCACTTCCTCTGTGACCTTCATCTCTTTACAGATCTCTCTAACATTTCTTCCCCTCCCTTTATTTTTAACTCATTTCCCCATGCACAGAGACCATGTAGCCCATATGATCATTCCTGCCATGGAAGCCATCCCTTTGCTTGTGACCCTCCCCTTAACCTTTTCTAGTTCCACTTTATCCTTTCCAAGACCGGGAGCCCAGTGCTGTGCACAGTGCTCACAGCACACTGGGGCTATCTTCAGCAACACTATGATGCTCTAGGGAAAGCATAGAGAATCCCAGACTGGTGGGGCTGGAAGGGACCACTGGAGATTGTCTGGTCCAACTCCCTGCCAGAGCAGGTCCCCACAGCAGGGTGCCCAGGATGGCGTCCAGGGGTCTCTCCAGAGCAGGAGACTCCACAGCCCCTCTGGGAAGCCTGGGCCAGGGCTCCCTCACCCTCAAAGCAAACAAGTTTCTTCTCCTGTTCAGGTGGAACTTCCCATGTTCCAGTTTGTGCCCGTTGCCCCTTGTCCTGTCACTGGGCACCACTGGGCAGAGCCTGGTCCCTCCTCCTGACCCCCCTTGAGCTCTTGATCCCATTGAGGAGGTCCCCTCTCCGGCTGCTCTTCTCCAGCTGAACAGCCCCAGGGCTCTCAGCCTTTCCTCGGTATGGAGATGCTCCAGTCCCTCCTCATCCTCAGAGCCTTCACTGGACTCTCTCCAGTAGCTCCTTGTCTCTCTTGAACTGGGGAGTCCAGAACTGGACCCAGGACTCCAGAAGTGGCCTCATCAGGGCAGAGTAGAGGGGAAGCAGAACCTTTCTTGACCTGCTGGTCACACTCTTCTTAATGCGCCCCAAGAGACCATTGGCCTTCTTGGCCATAAGGGCCCATTGCTGGCTCATGGTGAACTTGTTGTCCACCAGCACTCCCAGGTCCTTCTCCACAGAGCTGCTTCCCACCTCTACTGGTGCAGGTGGTTGTTCCTTCCCAGGTGCCAGACTCTACACTTGCCTTTGTTGAACCTCATTAGGTTCCCTTCCGCCCAACTCTCCAGCCGGTCCAGGTCTTGCCAAATGGCCCCCCAGTCTGGCAGTGTGTCAGCCACTCTGGCCATTTTCGTATCATCAGCAAACTGAATGAGGTGATGCTTTGTCCTGCCATCCAGGTCATTGAAGAATATGTTGAACAAGACTGGACCCAGTCCTGACCCCTGGGGAACACCACTAGCTACGGGCCTCCAACTAGACTCTGCGCCGCTGATCACATCCCTCGGAGCTCCGTTGTTCAGCCAGTTCTCAGTCCACCTTGCTGCCCATTCATCTAACCACACTTCCTAAGCTTCCCTGTGAGGAGGTTTTGGGGGACAGTTATTGGCACTCTACAAGTGGAAAAACCACTCAAAGCAAGAGCTAGGAGCTACAGAGACCCTGCATGCTAGGTGGTAGTAGGGCCTTGTTTCTATCGGGATTTGGGGCAATGGCATCATCAGAGACGTCAGCTTAATGGCCAACAGCACATTCTAATGGCCAGGTAATACTGGCATTTGGTAGGAGAATGTAAAGTTATCAATGACAAACCTGTGGCTGCGGGAACTGTGGACAGTGCCTTAATAACAAGGATAATGTAAAAATACCAGAAACAAATGCAAGCTTCAGGATATGCATGATGCAAACAAGGCTAACAAAATCGGTGACAGTAGTTCAGAAAAAAAATGACAAGTTTCATAAATAATCTTTTTTTAATGGGCAGAAAACAGATTTTGAATTCATATCTTCATGTCATAAGGAAATATTCTCCATTTTAAGAGTAACTAGGAGGATATTCATGGCTTGGCTTCGCGGACGAAGATTTGGGAAGGGCTTTAAACGTGAGTACACCCTTCAAGCCTGCGCGGTGGATTTTTTAGGTGAGGCGCAGCGTGCGCGAGACTGGCCCCACCCTTTACACCTGAGGTTCATCTGCCAGGGCCGAGCGAGCTTGGACGGTGACAGCGAAGTCCTCAGGTCGTAGGTTTGGTTAGAGTATCCTTCTCTTAGATGGATGGCCTTACAGGGCTAAACGAGCTCCATCTGCCCGGGTTTGGAGTTAGAGGTGTCCTTCTCCTAGGATGGTTGCCCGAAGGCTAGTGAGCCCATCCTGCCCGTGGACACACTTTGTCTGACCCTTCAGTTGAGACCTGTCTGGCTTGGGAGACCCTACTGGAGGCATATGCCACCACCAGCATAGCTCTCAACTTCGCAAGGGCACGCAAGCTCTTTCCCCACGGCAAGGGGGTGCCCGTGAAAGAGAACGAGGAGGATATTAAACAGAAACTATTAAACATACTTGCACTGTCAGGCCATATAAGTAGCTCCTAAGGGTATTAAACAACTGACTGAGAAGTTCTCTAAACCACTAAATGCTGATTTTTCATACGTCTTGTAGTATTGGGGTGGTTCTAGAGGACTGTTAAGAGTTCGTGCTGTACCAATACGCCACAGGATAAACAGGGTGGCCTTGAAAGCTCCTGCTCAGTCTGACTTATCAGCGGGGGATGAAATCATAGAAAGGCTGATCTGGACTGCAATCAGTACAGGCTTTTAGGGAGGCAGGATAATTATGGCAATCGATGGGCCCGTGTGGAAAATAGCTCTCATCAAACAAACTTAATTTTTTTACTGGTCTACAAATCTGGTCGTGAAAGATGACTGTGTTGGAGTAATAGACTTACTGCAAGGTTCTGCTGGACTGGTGCTGGAGAACCTGGCTGTGACGGTTTAGGACCTGGCTCCTCTCAGATGCCTGTTTCTCTCCTCTCTGCCAAGGTTATTGCCCCAGAGCAGAGCTGATGAACGCAGCGTGCGTGAATGGTGCTGCTGCTCTTCAGTCTCTTTATCAAGAACCTGGTAGAAAAAGCCAAACAACTCCTGGTCACATTTGCAGCTGATTCTGAAATTGCAGGAGTTGATAATGACCGAGCTGGAGTGACCTGGTGAGATGGGCTGACTTGAGCCTGCCTGGGAAAGGAGTCACCGCGTGGGTGTGCATTCGGCTCTGAAGTGTTGGTCATGCTGGCAAGATGGGAGACATCATCTGGGACGCCACAGCTGGCCTGGGACACTGACAGAAACTCAGCCAAAGGTGAGCTCACAGTGTGATGCTGTAGCTTGGAGAGAGAATGTGGTCCCTGAGCGCACAAACAGGGAGCAGGAACAGAAGAAAGGGAACGTTTCCTCTGTGTAGGGCGTTGACAAGACCATTACTGAGTATCTGCACCCGGTTCTGGCATCTGCACTTTGCAAAGGGTGTTACAAGATGATAAGGGCAAAGAAAAGAGCAGGAATGATGCAAAAAATGTGTCTTACTGTGAGACATTTGAGAAGCGTAAGCTAATTCATGCCTGCGAACCGTGTCCTTGCATGAACTCCCTGTTAGCTCTGTGAATGTTGCATTACATTTTGTCTTCGAGACACAAGTCCAGGAAGGCAGCAGGAACTCTCCCCATCCTTCCTGCTTCTGTATTCCATTTTGAATATTTACTTCAGCTTGTTTGAAATGCTTTTAGGAGCTTGACACTTTAAAACTGGGAGCACATCTCCATGGCTCAGCGAAGATTTCACAGTGGAGAGCCCGATGTATACTTGTGCAGTGCAGTTCTGAAAGGCCACACCTCTGGTGCTTGATGTGCAAAGCCTGGATCCAGCCCGTACCTATCTCCAAGAGGCTGTTTTACTGCGCAGGCAATAATCTATGTCTGGAAACTAGTGACAGCAAAATTATTCCCCTGCTTAGCTCTTGAAGTACGTCTGAGTAAGAATCTCCTCTGCTATGGCTCATTTTTGTTTCTTTTCTCACCTGTTGCTCATGAAGGGTGAAATCAGAACAGAGCTGCTTCGGGGAGATGCAGAGAACATGGGGAGAATTCGGACCAAAGAGCCAGACAGCACTTTGCATCAGACAGAAGTTCAGCACCAGGGCTGTGTTTGCTAACCCAACAGAGAAGAACGCCGTCAAGACTCGACTGCGAGCCAGAGGCTATCAGGATATATCAGGATATAAGCCCACTCCAAAAGCTTTTTTCAAAAGTGAAGTGGGCCAAATTGTGACAAGATGAAGACGACTCGATCGCAGTTTGCAGGTGGCTTACGTTTTCTCTGGAAGGCAGAGTGGAAACCAAGAGCTGGAAGGTGGGACCTCTTCCACAGACAGGATTCATAAAGGAGATGGACAGTGCTGGAACTCAGGGTTTTTCTTCTGTACTTTTTTTGTAGGTAAGGAGCTGGTGTCACTTTCCTCCAGGCAGCAAATATGACTGCAGACCCCACCCCAGAGGAGTCAACGGTTTTCCCAAAGCTGAAGATGTCCGAACTGTTTAAGCCCTCTCCCAAACTTCATTATATAGGATGAGAGTTGTTTTCCCAGTAATATCGGAAAAAAGATTCTGATGTTTTGTGAAGCACATGGTCTTGGGACAACAAGCTTCACTGCAGGTGATATTCAACAGCTCCAGGAGTCCGAGAAAAAATATCTTTGTTTGAACCAGTCAACAAACATGAAGAAACACTTTGATCCTAGAGCAGCTTCCGTTCCTATAGCACAAACCTTCTTCAGGAAGAAGCTTCAGAGATTCATCTTAGCTGTGTTGAGCTGCTGTGACTGTCTCAGGGGATGAAGGAGGTCGAGGGAGAAGGAACAGGGATAAATTTATTAGGCAAACTGACAAAGTTGGAAGAAACAGGCAAGGTCTGGGGGTCCCCAGCTCTCCTGGAGATCATGCAAGGTCATAAAGAAGCAGCTATGTGTCCAAAAGTTTGTTTCCTAGGGATGAATTCAGTACTGATTAAAGGTATGACCTCGCTTTGCCACATACAGACATTTGGTGTAAATTAGGACATCGCTGGTGATATCGGGAAAGGTGGGAAACCTTCCGGCAGCTGAGCACCTGGCTCATTCATTTGCAAACTGTTCCAGGACTACTGGAGGTTAAGCAATACTCCATAAATGTCAGATGTCGACAGCGTTACATCCAGCGATAATAAACTTCCAGCAGAAGAAAGTTCCCTTAAAATACCAACCTTTCACCCAGCGGTGCTCATTTAAGAGTCTAAAAGATGCTGCACATTACTGGCCCATAAATAATAGTAATGAAAAGGTCAAGCAACCTGTGAGGAAAATCTTACCGCTTCCCGACTCACGGCCAGGACGAAAGCCCAGCTCTGGCTCGTTTGTGTGCAGCCCGACCCAGTTCATGCTGCTGTACGCTGTCCTTGCTGGACCCTGAAATGATCGTCAAACCACGGTGACTGCACAACGTGGCGGAGTTGGGTCAGGCAAAACTTTTAAACCAATTTTGCTGGTGAGGGTAGTGATGTCTTCAATAAGAACGCTCTGCTCTTTAAAAAAGTGCCATGTCTTTTTCTCTTACGGGAAATTTTTCAAAAA
Organism: Bucorvus abyssinicus; assembly: GCA_009769605.1. Lineage (NCBI taxonomy): Eukaryota > Metazoa > Chordata > Aves > Bucerotiformes > Bucorvidae > Bucorvus > Bucorvus abyssinicus. Next base: position 2,381,923 of record CM020025.1, read on the forward strand.
CTTTTGAAAGAAATAACTTATTTTATCACTGAGGGACATGGTTGAGGGACCCTGGCAGTGCAGGGGGAACAGCTGGACTCGGTGATCTGAAAGGTCTCTGCCAACCAGGTGATTCTGGGATTCTGGGATTTGGGAGAAAAAAAACCAGCCAAGAAAGGGGAAAAAAAGCTGCAGTAGAGACAAGAATAAAGAATTGGCCTACTAAAATAAAATTAAAACCTTTGGAGAAATGTTGGCTTAAAATTTAAACAGGAAAGACTAGATTCGGTTGGTTTCTTAATTTTTCCATCGAAATTAGCATTTTAAGAGTAGATTTTTAAAAAAGACAGTTTAAAAAATACAGAGTTGGGATCCAGGCTTGTAGGCGCTCCCGGAAGGTCAGAGATTTCTCCAGGAGTTCTGTGGTTGTCAGAGTTCACCCTCAGCACTTGGTCATTACAGCTGTTCGAACCCACCTCTCATCACCATTTATCTCCTCGTTCCTCTCTCACATCAAACCTCACACCCTGTGGTAGCTGTTGTGGTAATCATACCCCCGTACCCCAGCGCAGTTCACTGTCGGACGAGGTTCTTCGATAGATATTTATTAGATCAATATTTATTAGCTCTTGCATGTATCCTTTAAGACGTTTGGTTTTGAACTGGTTTAAAATAAATAAGAAGCTGAACCCCAATCCTTAAAAATATTCCACTGTGTGTTTAAAAGCGGATCTAAAAGCAAAAGGTCCCAAAGTTCACCACGCGCTAAAACCGGGAAACTGCACTTCTCGGCTTTATTGCACCAAGAACTTACATACATACATACATATATATAAAATTACACATACATATATATAAAATATATACAATTATATATATAATTCATTTTCATTTTATATTTTCCAAAAAACACAATTTGGAAAAATAATCAATTTGAAACCTTTTCTGACAGAATCAATCTATTCTAAACGTTTTTGAAGGCTCAACGATACCTTTATTTAGGCTGTTTCATGGAAGCTACGATTAGGAGATCTGGGTCAGACCCACAAACCCCTGAAGACACGTGGCCTTAGTTCACAAAGATTTCGGTTTGCGACATCCAGTTGTGGTTTTGAGCACCCGAATTTGCAACGTAGTGAGGGAGGTGCAGCACGTACCCACCTTTCTCTCCTCCCTCCTCTCCAGCTGTAAATCACGTGTCTCCTAGAGCGGGGAAGGGAACATGGGACTCACATCTCCTAACCCCAGCCTAACCATCAGACCACTTTAATAAAAATATATTTGTTCATTCAGATGATCCAGCGTATTTTTTTCTGGTACTGCTAGAAAGCAGCAGCTCTTTTCCCCCCTTCCTTTTCCTGTTGTTTCCAAAAGCTGAGTATCCCTGGGAAATAAAAAGGGAGTAAGAATTTACAGCAGGTTTTTTTATTTTCCCTGTTAGGTTGCAATAAAGATTAGGTAGGTCAGTGCTGTGCTGTTCAAAAGTTTATTTACTTCACACTGAGATTTCTCCTTGAAAGAGTGAGGGCAAAGTAACCTTTGGCTCTTGAAAAGCTCTGGCACTGCTGTGATGCCTCCAAGAGAAATCTGGGTATTGTTAGGTTGGCAGCAGGCTGTTCGATCCCGCAAGAGATTCCACTAATAGCTCAGGTGAGCTGAGAAGAGCGGCGGCTATTTGGATGTTTCTGTGCTGCATATCATTAATTAATCTACCCCAGCGAGCTGTTTCTGAACCATCGGCTATCCCCTGCTCATACAGCCTTATCGACCTGACCCTGGGGAAAGTCGATTCGTGTCATCTATCTTATTACATTTGAATATACGTACAGAACGCGGTATAGCGCAACAGCAGTCAGGGCTGGCAGAGGCGAGGAAAAGGGTCTGAGAAGGAGGAGAAAAAGGAGGAAAAGCAGATGAAACACTGATATGTGAAGTCCTGCAGATCTGCCCTAATTTAGTTTTCCCAAGTTCGCCCCATTATAAACTCAGAGCAGCGTCTTAGGCAAAAGGGTCGAATGCATCTCGTGTACCACGTGGTGCAAGCACAAGCTGGGCAAGTGTGTACCCAGAAGTCCATGGCACATCTGACCCTCTCACAGCCTCATCTAAGCATCCTTACGGCTTGCAGAAGTCCCGCGGTTCATGCTTTTAACTCTTGCTGGTTTGGGCAAAACGCCATGTCTTTGAAAGCAAATCCGTATTTCTTTTATCAATCCAATAAGAACGCATCGTTATCCTGCTGCTGTTGTTATTAAGATCTGTTCTCATATTGAAATGGAACTTGATACATACGGTGACCTGAATTTCCACGAAGATTAGGCTGACAAAAAATGCAAAAGGCCAGAAGGATGATCTGGGGCCGGACAGGGTGGCCAGGCTCGCTTTGGTCCCTGGGAAAACAATGGTGTGAATCTTCTTGTAACATCTTTCCGGGGACAGGAAGGAGAATTGTCATCAGGAAGGGTTAGCATGGATTTGCCAAGCACAAATCATGGCTGACCAGTTTAACCAGTGAGGTATTGTAGGAGGTCCAGAGACAGCAGACACTGAAGCTGGAGAGGTTCAGAGTGGAAATAATGAAAAGTTTGTCACGATGAAACCAGTCAGGCTTTGGAAGAGGGTTCCCCGTGAGGCCATGCAGCCTCCATCCCTGGAGGTTTTCCAGCTGAGGATAGATAAGCCTTCGAGCAACCTGGTCCGATCTTACGGGTGACCCTGCCTTGAGTAGAGGGTTGGGGTACAGACCTCCTCAGACCTCCTCCAGCCTGAATCATTCTGTGAATCTATGAGATCATAGGGTGTCTACGACAGAGTTGCTGCCATTAGGAGGATGGCAAAAGCTCCAGTTCTAGTTGGGGGACGCACCAAAAGTCAGCACCACGCTGCTCTGACCTGAGGAATGGAGATGGGGAGTCACATAGCAGCAACCAAAATTTACTCGTTTACAGACCCATCAAGAAATCAGCAGCTGATGTGCAGGCACCACCAAAAATCTCTAAAGACAGAGGGCGCGTATGGAGAGGCTGATTTGTAGAACAGACGGAGTTGTTGATATGAGCTGATTTTTTTTGTTTGTTTGTTTGTTTCTGGTTTTTTTGTTTTAAAGCAGTGAATTCCTTAAAAGTGGCCAGTAAAAGCCCTGGGAACTATCCATCTACGTAAAGACTGCACGAAGCGCTCATGGCTGGTGTTGTCCCATTTTCAGCTGTGCCTTCGCTTGAGGTGGAAAACGGGTGAGGCTGCCATAGCAAGCTGAATCCAGAAAAGCCTTCCTGTGACCCAGAACCATCCTGGGGTAAAGTGGGTGCACGCGCCCAGGATTAGGCTAGCGTGCACCCAAATGGCGTGAAAACACAATCTTATACCGGGAATCTGCACAGACAACGAGGATGTGCCAGACAGGTCCCTTTGAGCCTTCTCCTCTAAGAGCTTTGCCCCTCTCTTTTGTTTTCTCTTCATAAGCCAACTTTAGAGAAAAGGGATAGGCAGATCTAAAACCTCGCTTTGGCTTCTTTCCCTCTGACAATAGAGGCAATGACAAACCTGAGATGCTGCCAGCCCTCCTTCAAGGGCTGGATTGATGTCCCTGCCTCATGGCTGGACCCTGCTGGGAGAAGGGGAATTAGACCTTGTCTTTCAATTACCGCTGTTTTGCTCAGGGCCGCACACCGCAGCCTCCCAGTGGAGAAGTCCTTCTTACCGCTTCTAATCTCTGGATTGTATTTGAAAATAAAGCTTTTAATTAAAACTGGCGTTTCTCAGCTTCCCACTGGTAGCCGGCATCTGCCTGCGAAGAAATATCTTTTGTGACACTTGCGGTGCAGAAGCCCAGCGTTAAAGAGAGTAAACTAATTCCCCGCTCTCCGGCCACCAGAGGAGATGTGAAAGACAAGCTCCTCAACACTTACGTCCAGTAAAGATCCCACGGCATTTCGCAGCAGCAGAGGGGTTAACCCCCGTGACCTGGCTGGATTCCAGCTCAGGTGATCTCTGGCTCAAATCCCCTCTCCCCGCCTGCCCAGTCCCTTACGTGACAAAGTCTCCTTCCCTTCCCACACTCTGCCTTTACTGGGAGCCGTTACACAGCTGCTTGGTTGGCTCGAAGGGGACAGCATTTCATAGGTGGGTCCTTCCACATGCACCCAAAAATCACAGAGTCCCAGACTGGTGGGGTTGGAATGGACCTCTGGGGATCACCCAATCCCACCCCCTGCTAGAGCAGGGTCCCCATAGCAGAATGCCCAGGATGGCGTCCAGGCGGGTTTGGGATCTCTCCAGAGCAGGAGACTCCACAGCCTCTCTGGGCAGCCTGGGCCAGGGCTCCCTCACCCTCACAGCAAACAAGTTTCTCCTCCTGTTCCGGTGGAACTTCCCATGTTCCAGTGTGTGCCCGTTGCCCCTTGTCCTGTCACTGGGCAGCACTGGGCAGAGCCTGGTCCCTCCTCCTGACCCCCCTTGAGCTCTTGATCCCATTGAGGAGGTCCCCTCTCCGGCTGCTCTTCTCCAGCTGAACAGCCCCAGGGCTCTCAGCCTTTCCTCGGTATGGAGATGCCCCAGCCCCTCCTCATCTTCATGTCATCCATAATGCAATGGAATCTTTTTCCAACTCCAACACGTTGCCCCTGATCTGAAGACGAGCCTTGTGAAAAATTTCATGCCCAAAACAATATTTAGGCCAATCCTCTAGCAGCTGAAAAGGACCATTTCAAATGCCATGCCCTAACTCTCTCCATAATGCTGCCTGTATTATCTCACTTAATTAACATTCAAGGATGTCGAGAGTCTTAACAGAATTGGCAAAGTTCTTTAAGGACTTCAATGACACAATTGAATCCTCTTACGACATCTTTTACATCTGATGGGAGTCTTTCTGTGTTTTAAGTGAGGATCTTGACCTGTAAATTAATATTATTATGCCTGTTTCGCCAGGGGTCCTGAGGGCAAGGATTCTTCCTCTGCTCACAGTCGTGAGTTCTGGTGTGGACTAATTGTCTCGTGTCCTTCTCCCCGCAGCAGCCTGCACTTCAGGCATTTTACGTACCAAAACTGCCATGTGCAGCATAATCCTGGGAAGGGAGAATGGGGAGAGGGCAGACTGAAACGAGCTATTGACGATATCTCCAATGGTGATGTTAGAGGTCTATGCTGCAAATGTTACAAGTTTCATGAAGTCCTGGAATTCCACCAACCAAAAAAACCCCCCCTCAAAAACCGGGTGGGAAATAGCAAGGATTCAACACCAGAAGAAAAAAATCAAAATCATTTATCCTCCAGCACGGGCAATCCCAAAGTGTCATGAAAGTCAAGGAGAAACAATAAATGGAAAACAAATGTGGCCTCAGGAGTTTGTTCATAAATTTGTGCGGCAACAGCATGGCGTGTTCTCAAAGATGAAACAGCCTCAAATAAGATATTAAAGCTCAGAATCATCTCTGCTAATGTGACATTTCTGTCTGATACAATCGAGATTACCCTGTAGACGTTGTATGTTTTTAGCAGCTTTCTCCCTCCCGTCATTAAATATTTAATAGTTCTAATTTATCACTTTAATATTGAGTTGTTTTGGCTTAGATGCTTGGGCTGTGAACTGAATTGTGCGGATGAGAGGAAACGAAGCGTGTTTATCAGTTACACCCTGGAGAAGGATACGGTGTGTTTGCATCTCCAATCCCATGTACCACATGTGACCACTCGCATCAAGGGAAAATGCTCTCAATACTCCTCCCATGAACTGGGACCACTTGGCACCAGCTCTGCCCATTATTGCTGTTTATATTCCCCAAACATTTAAAACTGCTGTAAGAGGTCAAGGTTTCGGCGTGCCGGCTGCCCCACAGACACACGGAATGGGTGGAGCACCTCAAAAGACGCACGGGCGGATGGTGAAAAGAGGGAAAGTGCTGCAGCATCTCACATTGCCCTGTGTGTTGCTGTGCTCTGCTGTGGTGCTGAGGTACAGTACAAGGTGGCCAAGGCTAAGGAGTGCCCTGTGGTGGGATTTATCTCCCCTGACATAGGCACCCAAATGTTAGATACCTACGTCGAATCTAGGCCTCCCGGGTTCCCATTATAACCAGCGGAAAGCAATGGGCCCATTCAGAGGACAGTGTATCACATCTTGAAAGCAGACGTCTGCGATGGGTCAGCTGAGTTTCTCTGTGCTGGTGTCTCTTTCCTCTGTTGCCTTGTGGTGGGGCATGGAGATACAGTGCTCAATCCGTTTCTCTATGTCTTCTTCACTACTGGAGCAAAGGCAACCCCTCTGTCTTCTGTAGCAGAACTGAGCCTCTGCCAATGGCCAAGCTCTGTCTTTGCTGCATGACTCTATATGCCAGAAGAAATCACTACGAGTCATCCCTGACTCAGTTTTATTGGCCACATCTGTGTAGAAAGCCCCATAACCTCATCCAGCCTTTTCCCTTACCATTTCTGTTGAGATGCTTCAGCGAAGTTATGTTTTGGTGATGGTGACTCTGACTGTGAGCGATTTATGGTGTTTTTAAACCAGCCAGCTTCAATGTCCTCAAAGAAACATGCTGGTGTAGCAGATCCGTTCGGGACCTCACAGCACACTGAGAAGCAACACCAGAACAGGTGGACTTAGGTATAGCAGCAGCTGGGGAAATTAACTCAGAGCCGTTAATTATTAACGGTGCCCAGGAAGAAATGGAAGAATATCATCATCATCATCCTAGGAACACCTAAACCTCTGGAATCAGATTAGAGATATTATATGAATCATCAAAAGGAATCACTTTGTGATGGTGTTTAGCAAACTGGCTGTGACTAAAGACTCCTTTCACTCATCCTCAGAGCAAGACATCATGACAAGCTAGGGACTTCATCTGGCTGTCAACACTGGTGCTAAAAATTGTCTTAGTTACAGTCTTGGTGGCTCTCAGCAATTCAGATGTGAGTTGAACTTCTGGGAGGTCAACTACAGCTCTGGTGTGCCCCTTCAGACCCCAAACCAACACCTCCAAGCAGCCCTTCCCAGCCGACTGCACCACAGTGAGAGAGAGCATTTCACGGGTGAAGCAGTATCGTATTTTTTTTGGTGTCCTTCTCGGGTCAATGCATTGGTCAATGCGTACCGGTAGTGTAAATTGATCCTGTCCAGGCAGAGGACCAAATATATAAATAAAATCAGGAAATCCGGGAAAAGTCTTGGCCATCACTCCCGATGATAGTTCCAACTGAGTGGACTCATCTGCAAAAAGAAAATGTTCCTCCGTATCCAACTGCAGCAAAATGTGGCCTGTGGCCTATTCTGGTATAAAAAAATGTGTCTGATTTGTGACTCCTCAAAAGGGCTTGAGTGAGGGAAAGAAGAATTATATTCTCTGCAGGCTCTTCTGAAAAATCTTACCCTGCAAGTGTTTTGAGGTCCCTGAACAGCAGATGTGACAGAAGTGGACATTTCCCCACGGGCTCTGATGCTTCAGCCCTTAGCTGTCTTTCAGCGAGGGTCATTTAATTAATTCAGCCCCGTTCTGCTACCGTCAGGATGTTCTGCATTCAGAACAGGGCTCTGACATGGCTGCTCTATGCTAGACAACCGTTGAAAGGTAAGAGCTGTGACCCAAATGCATGTAAAGATCTGAATAGACAGGGTCCAAGTTACGTGAAAGAAATAAAAGTAGGATCAGCCTTTGTACCGCCAACCAAAATACGGTGGCGGGTTCTAAACCCTTCCCCAAGCGCGGTCATCTCTGGCTGTAGCACCATTCCCCTCTGCGGGTTCCCCGTGATTGATGGGCAGTGAAAATCAGCCAGGAGGACTGTCCTCAGACGGCTTCGTGCGACAGGAAAGGAGTGTTGGAGTACACGTGGTCACGCACCGTGGTTCCAAGGGAGCACGAACAAATGGGTCTCATAGTTCTTCCCATTTACACATAGAAAATCTCTGCATAACTCACTGCAGAAAAGAAGTCCCTAAAGACGGGACTGAAAAGTGAACTGAGACCTGAGCCTTGTCTTAGCTCTTCTTCAGGTTTTGCTTTTTATATTTTAAGGCTGAGTCTCCAGATCCGAACTGCCCCGTGCTCTGGAGCCTGCGTTGAAACCGTAACCTGGTGAATCTGATTTTGGCCATCGCTAGCAGAAGCCACAGGCTCTGTGCTCTGACCTGACACTGCAGGATCTCAGGACATCTCTGGGTTTGCCGTGCCCTGAGCTGGGTGACCCTGTGAGCACAAGTGTCCCATGGCCAAGGGCCTCGTGCCCGACCTGCCTGAGCCCAGCGCTGGGGACACCCCACATGGCCATGGGCTGCTGCCCTGGGCAGTCACTGCCCAGCAAACACCAGCCCTTTGTGTGACCAGTCTGGGCACTGGGCAGCTCTGCCACTGGTGCTGGGGACCAGCAAGAAGGGAACAGGTTGTGGGTAGAGGAGTGATGAAGATACCCCAGATGGCCCCAAGAGTGAGGAGGAAGAAACCTCACCCTGGACATCACGCTCGTGCCAGGGAAGAGCTCAGGGTGGTGGTGACTTGGAACCTTCTCCCCAGTTGTGGCTGAAGGAGACTGATCCCATCACTGCCTGGGATGCAGAGGGACACTGGCAAGGTGAGCATAGAAAAGGGATAGAGTCTAGGAAGGCTTTTTTTTGTATAAAAATAATAAATTGCATTACTGCTGAGATGTGAAAAACATGAATTAGGACTTTTGGAATATTAGACTTTCAAAATATTAATTTGACCAACAAATTCTTAGCTCCATTTATATTAAATATATTTCTTTCCCCACCACCCATAAGGATAGTTTGGGAGGAAAATGGGGTATTCCGGGTTTTTGCTATCTTGGGGCTGAGGTCTCATGAAGCTGTTTCCGTTCTGCCTTGGAGCATAATTCCCAGCCCTGAGCTGGCTCTGAGTTTAGCCGGGTACCAATAAAGGACATTTTAGAGCATCTGTCTTTGACATGGCCTGATCACGGATTCAGACCCTCGCTGAACAAAATTTTCTACTACAGGCAACAACGTTGTTCAGAAAATGTTCAGCACCTGATTTTCCTCAGGGAATTAAACACCTCTCTCACCTCTCCCACATCTCAGCTGCACCCTGGGCTGAAGAGATGCAGGAGTTTCACTGCCCTTGGGACCACTCTTTCCCTGGGAACAAAACCCAACAACTGATAATGTGGCTGCCAGTGTCATCTCCAGCGTAATCAAGTATTGACTTAATTAGAAATCCTTTTAAGTGATGCACAGGGAAAAAACACTTTTTTTTCAAAGTAGTCCTCATTTGTAATTATTATTTCACTTGTGAATCTTCCACACTCCATTGAAAATGCCATATGGAAAACAAATTAGTGTGCCACAGTGACTAATGTTTACTGCCGCTTCTGCTCGCAAGTTTGGGGCCAAGTTTTTCAATCATCAGTCCTTTCTCTGGCAAAACTGCCGATGAAATCGGGCTGCTCGATCGGGCTGTGGGTACCAGTGGAAGAGCTGCGGTGGGAGATGTCAGTACGTCCCACCTGGTCCCTACGAGTAGCCTGGGAACTTAACAGCAAGCAGGTATTTATTTAGGGCGGTTGCCTAAAAATGTGATGTATGGTCTAAATGAGATAGAGAAGGTCAGGGTATTTCCCGGCTGTGGGCTGTGGGAGGCTTCATGACGGGTTACAAGCGCCACAGCCTTGCAAGTCATTTGCACCTTCCTTAGCTCAGTCTCTTCACTGGGAATGACATCTCGGTCCTGAAGAGTTTCTTCTTGGTGATAGAGCCTCCTGTGTCTCCCCTTCACTTGGCTGTTCCCTGATCCTCCAGGATAACACCAAGGACATCTTTTTTCTCGCAGTTCTTCCCCTTAATTTCTCCGCGTGTAGGCATTGCTTTGCCAGGATAGTGACTTTTCGGGGTTACCCTCCTTCCTTTTCTGAAGCCTGGCCTTGAGTTGGATTCTCCCCCACCTCCTGCTGCTTTCCCAGTGCACTGGTACTGTCTCCAAACACTCAGGCGTACAAGAAATTATTCGATTGGCCTTAACCCGTGCACACTTGCTCAGCTAGAAGCCATTGGCTCACCTTCCAGCCACACCCAGAAGGTTATCTCAATCACCGTAAAAGCTGGGATTTCGCTTTTCCTTTCGAATGGACACTTGGATCCTGTGGAACTGCAGGAGACAACCTGGATACTAGTGTGTAAAGTCAGCCACAGTTTTTGGCTCCCCTGCTCTGGGAATTTAATTGAAGTTTGGATTAAAGCTTCTGTGGCTTCATTGTGCATGAGCAAGTTCAGTTTCTAATGGCTGTATGGAATTCCCATAGGTGAGAGGTCATCTGGAGGATGCCAACAGGATCTGTACTGAAAAACCAGGGGGTGGTACTGCAGAGCAGGACGGAGGACTTGGTCATCCAAGAATACGAGCAGAAAGTATGGAAGAGTGTGGGAGCTGCTTAGGACTAAGGACTTCAGGGTTTGGACTGTTTGCATCATTATTAGGTATTATTTATTAATAACAATATATCTAATCACTACTTGGAGGACAGGACGGTTGGCAACAATAACTCGATTAGCCAAATGTATGAGTGTTTCAAAATACCATCTGTTGATAGTTCCCTCCAAGCAATGCAAACAGAATCCGCATTTACAGACTGGTTGGCTGTGGAGCTCCTCCAGGGCTCCGACTGAGGACACCCCGCCGGGCACAGACTGTATGAGTGGACAGAATCCCTTCTCACTGTTCCCACTCACTCCTGTGCCGACCTCCTGGGCTCTTCTTCTGCAGTGTCACATAGACGCCAATGCTCTTGTCAGCGACGGCGTCTCTTTAGAGTGTCGTCACTTATTTACCAACCCTAAATGGAAATACAGGACAAAGATGTTCCAAATTATCATCATCTGGGGTGGAAAGTATCCTGCTAATTCCACCTCAGCAATCATTGGAATCAAAGGAGATTTATAAATTTCAGTTTTCCAGCCAGGACTAAACCCCTGCACTAAAATTGCAGGACACAACACATCTTTTTTAACTCAAAACACTGTTAAGGTTGCAAAGTAAAAAGCACTTGAAAATTAGGGACTGCCAGATTGATCGTTGCCATGGAGAAGTCCTTGAGAGCATTAATCACTGCCTTGAGAGCTGGGTTTGAATAGCGTGCGGAAAATAGAGCATGGGGCCACGCGTGGAACCGCAATGTGACAACAAACCATCACACAGCGGCTCATTAACCGAACACCATCACCCTGAGCACTGAAGGAAGGTGTCCTGCAGAAAGCAACACTACGGGACCATGTAATTAACGTTCTACCATCATGCGTACGCACAGCAAACGATCTGGGAGCTCGCCAACAAGCCTGAACTTCTGAGTGCTTGACTGTGTCACGGCCCTCTTTAAGGTGGTTGTGTTTGAGTGCAAACTTTGCCTTTGTTTTTCCTAGAAGTGAACTAAGAGGAGATATGTCATAGGTCGTACTGCTTCATTTCAACCCCAGGGTCCCCATTCACAGGGGAATTCTGAATTCCAGGCTACAGAACACAAACTTCAGGGCCTGGAGGTTTGGGTCTTTTCCAGCCGTGTCTTCACTGTTAAGGCAGGTGAGCTCCGTTATGGGCCTCCAGTTGTGGTCGCCTTTAGGGTAGGAGACCTTGTGGAGCACACAACAGAGCTGGAGGCAAAAGCACGGAGTAGGGACGGGATGAGCCTGTGCATCAGACTAGGATGCTCCCTGCAGTGCACCTCCCCACAGCGTAATCACTGCGGACCTCTCAGCTCTGCCACAGGCGTGGGGTGTGATCTTGAGCAAGACGCTCTCCTGCTCTCTGCCTCACTTTTTCTATCTCTAAAATAGGGATAATGGTGCTTAATTCAAATGCCTTTGCGAGCCATGGGCGAAAGGATATTTAACCTCAATGTTACACGGATGAATTTCTGAAATTTAATTAAAGGCTTTTTCAAAACAAAACCTGCATTTTGGGAGGCCATCTCTGTTTCTCCCTCCCTGCTTTGTTACCCATTCACCATTGCAATTGATTTTTAAAAACCTTGCTCTTTCACTGCCCTTTTATGTGAGCATTGGCTGCCCTTTACTCAGCACTCAGGTTTAATATTCCCAAATTTTATTAACCAGTTATTTACAAACTGCCAAATCAAACAGATTAGCGAGCAAGACTCAAAACAAGACAAAAAGAGCCTGTGTTAGTCTCTCACTGAGTAAATAATCTGCTCGGGTCATGTATAATTAATCAAGCTGCTGAGGACTCGGGCATTCTTGTCCATCCTGGCAAATAAAACACCCCTCTTTATTTTGCTATGATTGCCTCTGTTGCACACACAAGCAGATGACTGGACACTTTCTTCTGGAAAGAAAAAGAGCAAATTTAACAGAATGACTGTCGGGAGAAGCTGGAGACCTCACTGCACAAACCTGAGACCACTGGGGAGTGAGAGTGGGACATCAGAGATAACAGCATTCCCCAGAGGGAATCGAACTTCTGCAGAAAGACGGTGCGATCAAGCATTCCCCGGTTCATGGCCACAACAGCTACTATAGAATTATAGAATCGCAGGATGGTTTGGGTTGAAGGGACCTTCAGGGGCCATCTAGTTCCAACTCCCTGTGGTGAGCAGGGACATCTGCAACTAGGGCAGGTTGATCAGAGACCCAAGGGCCAACCCGACCTTGAACACTTCCAGGCATGGGACATCCACAACTTCTCTGGGCAGCCTGTGCCAGTGTCTCACCACTCTCACAGTGAATAATTTCTTCCCTAGATCTAGTCTCAATCTCCCCTCCTCCAGGTTTAAACTCCGTGTTCTGTCACTACACTCCCTACTCAGAAGCCCCTCCCCAGCTTTGGGACAGGCCCCTTGAAGCACTCAAAGGCTGCACTAAGGTCTCCCCGCAGCCTTCTCTGCTCCAGGCTGAACCCCCCCAGCTCTCTGCCCTCTCCTCCCAGCAGAGGGGTTCCACCCTCGGCTCATTGCTGTGGCCTCCTCTGGACCCGCTCCAGCAGCTCCCTGTCTCTGCTGGGCTGAGGAGCCCCGAGCTGGACCCAGCCCTGCAGGGGGGGTCTCTCTGCCCAGAGCAGAGCGGGGCAGAGGGGCAGGATCCCCTCCCTCAACCTGCTGCCCATGGTGCTGGGGATGAGCCCAGCACATGGGTGGCTGTCATTCATCGGCTTTCCATGTCCAGAAAGGTTCATTTTACGTTCGTTTATTGTATCTTAATAAGAACCTGGTTAAGAACATCTTTCACACATGTGCTTTGCTTCAGGATGTGGCTAAATCTGTTGATGTAGGACATGACATGACCAGCCTCTTCAAGGTTATGCGAAAGTAAGGGACTGTCTGAGCTCTTTTCCACTTTCATTCCCTTCATCTTTTTTATGCTCTTTTTATATTTTGTGGTCATTGTTGAAGGGTCAATATGTGACCACTGTTCCCTCTCTGTTAGACCGAGTCAAGCTCAGCAAAGACTGGAGATTCTGCACTGGCAGCTGCTCGTGCTGAACGCTCTGGCCTCTGGTGGAAGGAGTAACACTTGACAGAAATGGGTGTGACATGTGGCTTTGAGGCACCCGCGGCTCAGCCAGCTTCGATCTCTGAAAATGACACTTTCAGCATAGCCTGGCTGAGGTGTTCAGTGCAAGCAGAAGATAGTTCACCCTGTTATTTCTGTAGGATGGCCCCATCATCTCTGAGCAGGTGCTGGACTTCCCAGAGCAGTATGAGAGCCTGCTCCTTGTCTCGATCTCCCATAGGCCCATGATATGCAGATTAGTTGATGATTATGAAGTCCCAGACAACTATAGGTATATTTTTTTCACACCAGTCGAAGTCAGTAGATAATCTACTTTGACCTCCTGCCGTGATGTTTCATTCACTTACCAATATCTCCTGCCTGTCTGAGGAAGCCCCTGTGGTAGGCACCCGGGCAGGAGACCGAGGATTTACCTTCCCTTTGGGTTTGCCCCAGTGCCTTGCTCATCTGTCTTGTAAATCGAAATTCTCTTCTTTAACACCCACTCTCTGTTCCACCTTCTTCTAGCAGACTGAAAAGCTCCATATTTTTTTTTTTTGTGTGGAAGTGCTTAAGCACTGCAATCAAATAACCCATCAGTCATCTTTTTGTCGAGACAGAAACCTCTGACTCACCGTCAAGCTTTATCTGAACCACTGAATCATTTCTTGATCTGCACTGCATCTACCTCTAGAACACTTTTACATTTTGGGGGTTAGAATGCCAATCCTGGTGTCACGCACGCTGTGTTCAGAGGGAAGCTCCCCGCCTTAAATTAGCTGCTCTTCTCCTGAATTGTTTAATTATTATGGCACTTTAACAACTTAGCTGACAGCCTCTTTGACAATTTACTGTTGGAAAAGCAAACAGTGCAAATGGAATACCCCGGATGGCAAAGAAAGGACTTTTCCCCACTGATTCCCACAGACTACGTCTTGTTTAAAGCCACTATAATGAGATAAAAGACATACGGGCGCGTTTCAATTAAGGAACTATGATCTCCCTGGGGAAAGCTCTTCAAGAAACAATCTGACAGCAACTCCATTTTGGTTTTGGATACGTGAAATTAAGTTCTTGTGAAGAATAAAATATTTCTTGCTTTAGGCAATGTGTAGCAAAGCAATGTTGATCATTTTTGCTCCAGTAAAGCTTGGGCCATTGGATGTAACCAAAGGTTTACCTTTCCCCCCCAGGTAGACCGCAAGACTGAGACTAGTTCACATGTCATGAATTTCCCCATGGAAATTACCGCAGGAGAGCCTCAGTGAGTGAATGTCCAGGGCTGCCGCGTGCTGTTTTTTCTTTTCAATGACAAGATACCAATAATGACAGAGTCCTAGAATCATTTTGGTTGGAAAAGACCTTTAAGATCATCAAGTCCAACCGTTCCCCCTGCACTGCCAGGGTCCCTAAATCATGTCCCTCAGCACCACATCTACATGTCTTTTAAACACCTCCAGGGATGGGGACTCCACCACCTCCCTGGGCAGCCCAGGCCAGGCCTTCACAACCCTTTTAGTGAAGAATTTTTTCCTAATGTCCAACCTGAACCTCCCCTGGTGCAGCTTGGGGCTGTTTCCTCTCATCTTCTCACTTGTTACATGACAGAAGTGTCCAACCCCCACCTCTCTCCAACCTCCTGTCAGGGAGTTGTCAAGAGTGAGAAGGTCTCCCCCAAGCCTCCTTTTCTCCATGCTAAACACCTCCAGATCCCTCAGCTGCTTCTGATAAGACTTGTTCTCTAAACCCTTCTCCAGCTTCGTTGCCCTTCTCTGGACATGCTCCAGCACCTCAATGTCCTTCTTGTAGTGATGGACCTTCCAACTCTGAAGAGTTTTGCATACGTCCTCCACCATTTTTAAGTAGTTTCTATTCTAATCTTTCCTCTGTCTTATTCCTCTCTGTGTCATTTTCATGCTGGCCAGACCACCTCTGGGCTGGGGCTGAGCTCCTCAGCAATAAAGGCTTTACATGTCACTTGGGATGTATCTTATCTCCAGAGAAGCAGTCTCCAGGTCCCCATGGACAGCCTATCCCTCCAAGTCCAGACTCTGGCATGTTTCTATGAAGCTCACTTCAGCCATCCTGGTTTTTCCCATTTGCTCACTTTGACCACTGTGCCGACTGTGACCGGTCTTCCTTGGTGCTGAGGAAGCACAAATAATAAATAGAGATACCAGGCAATAGTTTTCCAGAGAGGAATTGTACATTTCAGGCCCAAAAAAGTTGAGGGAAGGAGGGAGGTGTCTAAAGATGTGGCAGAAGAAGAAGTGAATATTAACTGAGATTACTTCAGATCTTCCTCTCTCTTCAGACAGAGCAGATAGATAATGATCAAAAAGCTGCTTCTGCAAATGCAGCTCCCAGCCCTTGTGACTCAGGCACCAGTGGAGCGAGGCCAGAGAGACTATCAATGCTAAGTCCCCGAGTCCTTGATGCTCTCTGCAGGAGGCACTTGAATGTGCCCAAGATGATGCTACAGCCCAGCCAAGTTTTCTGATGAATAACTCCATAGGGGGCAGAGGCCTGTTGAAGGTCATGAAACATTTCTGCTGACATTGATGTTAAATACTAAATCCTTTTGCTTTTGTGCCGAAGCAGCTGGAGCCCAGCTCTGTGCTGCAGTCCCTGCCGTTCGTGTATTTACAAGGCAACTGCAATGAAGCCCGGCACAGAGACCACCTCTGACGGGCAACCCCCTGTCTTCAGCAATCACCTGAGTCCCCAGACCTCTTTGTGGCATCCAGTACAATCTGTCGGACGCTCTGTTGTAAAACTCTACTAAGCAGATCAGTTTTGCAGTCCCTCAGGCCTTTCGGTGTATTAGAGACAAGTTCTGGAGAAAAAACCCCATACACCAAGTGGACACAAAAAGCTGCCTTCTTCAGTCTGTGTTAGCAGAAGCAAAACCAGATAAAACTGAATTTTCGTTCTTTATTTTCCACAGGTTTTAGAAATGGAAGCGAGGGGAGGTTCTGCCCCGTGCTGAGCCAGGTTTGAAGACTGCTCTGTACGTCCAAGCATGTTTGTTTTTTACAAGTTTTTTTGCTAGTCTGATTTTTCATCCTGTGACCTTGTCACGTTTATACTAAAGCCCAGTAATGGTGATTTTGCCATCAGTAGCAGAAGACCATGGGCACTGTGCTGACCTGACACCGCAGGGTCTCAGGAGGTTTCAGAGCTTACCATGCCTTGAGCTGGGTGACCCTGTGAGCACAAGTGTCCCATGGCCAAGGGCCTCGTGCCCGACCTGCCTGAGCCCAGCGCTGGGGACACCCCACATGGCCATGGGCTGCTGCCCTGGGCAGTCACTGCCCAGCGAACACCAGCCCTTTGTGTGACCAGTCTGGGCACTGGGCAGCTCTGCCACTGGTGCTGGGGACCAGGGAGAGGGGAGCAGGTTGTGGGTAGAGGAGTGATGAAGATACCCCAGATGGCCCCAAAGAGTGAGGAGGAAGAAACCTCACCCTGGACATCACACTCATGCCAGGGAAGAGCTCAGGGTGGTGGTGACTTGGAACCTTCTCCCCGGTTGTGGCTGAAGGAGACTGATCCCATCACTGCCTGGGATGGCAGGGTGAGCTGTCAGGAGGGTCTAAGCCTGACTTCTTCAGCATAGACACTTGCTTCACTGACTGCATTAACAATGGGAGCTGTTTGACCACTTCGCTTTAGGCACATAACGGAGATGTCTTCTTCAGCAATGCAGCTGCCCCGGGTTACCTCCATAACTGATGACGGGCCATCGCTACAGGTAGTGCAGGGTCTGGGAGCCTGAATGAAGCTTAATTCGAGTTTCAGACTAGAGGACCAGCCTCTAGAGGGAGATGTGAGCTGTGCTCTGGCCACCACATGTGGAACAGAAACATTCAAAACACGGATCCTCCAGCCAGTCATAGTGCGACTTCCGTAATGCTCTTGTGCACTGACCACAAAGTGGTGCAAAGTCTGAACATCAGCACCCTTCTGTCTTCTCTACCAGAGACACCTTGCGCTTGGCTAGAGGAGTAATTCTGTTAGCTCAAAACAGTGGTAGGTTGTTGTCATAAGCTGGAGGAAGCACTCAGGAGAGAGACCACGGGCTTTGCGCTATGTGCCTCTGCCAAAATAACTTGAAAACCCCCTTTGTACAAGAAAATGTTCTCCAATGCTCTCCAATTGGAGAAGATCTTTCCATGGCCTGTAAAACTGAGAATATAACCTTGGTGTAGAAACCCTTTCATGTGACTCGTCTGACCAGCCACACTGGAAGGAATGAAGAGAGCAGCCCAAAAGCAAACCACAGCCTAACAACCACACTGTTGAGGCGTGAGTTCAGCTCCCGCTGTGATACACCAGCTCTGTCTGGATTGCAGATGTTCCCCCATTAAAAATGTTCTAATAATTGGTTCTACAAATGATAATCTGATAACTGCTTCTTCCAGAAGGGTGGGTTCCCTTCAGCAGTGCACCTGCGATGTGCTAGAGAGTAGGGGGAACCAGGGAAATATTCTGAGCTCATCTCTCTATTGGCTTCTGCTCTTGTTCCTACGTAGACTCCAGCTCAGAAACTCCTACAGCAGCACAGGCCAAGGGATGTGTGTGACGCACGGCTGGCACCTTTGATAACCAAGCCTGAATTCTTGACAATATTCATGGAATCACAGAATCACGAAGTATCAGGTTGGGAGGGACCTCATGGATCATCTGGTCCAACCTCTCTTGGCAAAGCCCGGTCTAGACAAGCTGGCCCAGCCCCTCTCCAGCCCAATCTTAACAGTGACCAATGCTGGGGACTCCGGCACTTCCCTGGGGACATTATTCCAATGGCTGATTGTTCTCATTGTGAAAGATCTTCCCCTTGTGTCCAGTCGGAATCTCCTCAGGATTAACTTACACCATCACTCCTCGTCCTTTCCATGTGACTCCTTGTAAAAAGGGAGTCTCCATCTTCTTTGTAGCCACCCTTTAAATGATGGAACATGGTGAGAAGGTCTCCCCTGAGCCTTCTTTTCTCCAGGCTGAACAAACTCAGTTCTCTCAGCCTTTCCTCACGTGTCAGCTTCCCAGTCCTCGGATCATCTTTGTGGCCCTTCTCTGGCCCATCTCCAGCCTGTCCACATCTCTTTTGCAGAGCAGGGGCCAAATCTGAACCCAGAATTCCAGGTGTGGCCTGGCCAGCGCTGAGCAGGACTCTTGATCTCTGCTGGTGATGCCCTTGTTGATGCAGCCCAGCATCCCGTTGGCTTTCTGTGCCACAGCGGCAGCCTCACATTGGTTGCTCCTGTTGAGCTTCTTGTGCACCAGCACCGCCAGGTCCCTTTCCACAGAGCTGCTCCCCAGCTGGGTAGGGAAGGTGCTGTGCTCCTGGACTATGTTTTCCCAAGTGCAAGACGTTGCACTTGCCTTGTTGAACTTCACCAGGTTCTTGTAAGCCCACTCTTGCAGCCCACGCAGGTCTTCCTGCAGGGTGGCTCTCCCTTCTGAAGTGAGATGTCATACAAAACTACTTGACAATTCTCTTCACGGGTATAAATGATTTCAAGGCAGAACCTCCTGGAGCCACTTTTCCTGGTACAGACTGAAGGCAAACCCTTTCCACCATCTGCAGGAGACTGTCTCCTCCTCAGTTTGGGACTTTACCTTTCTCTTTTGGTGTATCAGCACTCAGCACCATGACACTTGTGGTTTTCAGCTTCATACCTCAGTGTATACAGGATGACAAGAAAATGTTTTTGCTGTGCCTTTTTTTCAGTGCTTGGGAACTTCAGGATCATTCACACAGTCATTGCTGGGAATTGATCAAATCAGGTGCTTCTTTTTTAGCCATCCCATCAGTAAAGAAGGTTGAGTTCATCAGCTGGACCCAGATAACAGAGGTTTGGGAAAGAATTTTTATTGTTCCAAAGATTTAGTATTCAGACTTTATAGAGTTGAGTAAGTTCTAATTGTGTTTCTAACTCTACAGTTAATAAATGGGCCATGGAGAAGGAAAAAACCAAAGAGCTGTGAGCAGTGGGAGGAAAACCAGGAAATGAGACCATGAATCAAACCTGGTCCTGGGATGACAGTCAGGCTGGCTACAAATTCTGCAGCTCGCTTGCTACTGATGTGCACCACACCAGTCAGATAACAATATATCACCATAAATAATCACATATTAATATGACATAATATTAATATATTACGCTTTGAAGCCCATCGGTAAATCTGAGGGTCCTGAACTGCACGATATTCATTAACTGAACGAGCTCTGCAGCAGCTTGCTGTGGCCAGTGCTGCAAGGTGTGGAATCCAGGCTGCCTCCAAGGAAACTGCGGGTGAGATACAGAGTCATAATCCAACGTACAGCGCAGAGCAGCCAAAGAGGAATAACAACTAATGAATTACCTCGGGTTCTCTAAAACTGACCTCGAGGAAGCGGTGGTGGTCTGTGGATCGCACCCATCACACGGAGCTGTCTCAGACACCAATGGCCTCACTCCTGCAATGGAGAAGAGTTGAATCCACCTTCTTCTTCTTATTTTTTTTTTAAAAAAAGAAGAATAATTCATCATTATTCATTGATCAGGTTTTTAACCTTGATGACTCAGGAAACCAAACCACGCTGATATGACTCTGGGATATCAACTGGTAACTGTTCCCCATAGGGTGCTCCTGAATCTGTGGCAAAATTCAGGCACGCTCTCATCTTGAGCTAATGAGAGTAAAACACTGACTGTGAGAGTGAAGCGATGACTGAAGTATCGATCCAGAGGTGAGCCATGAACCTTCAGCCTCTGCGGGAGCTGAATTGGGATTAAAAGGGAAGGTGCTCTTCCCTTTACATGTCCAGGCCTTCAAATGTGTTTGCAAAGCTCATTTAGAGGGATATGATGGCTTGGCTTGATTTGCTCTGCGGTTATAACAGGTACTGAAACTTGTGCCAGTGGCACCAGCAGACGCAGGATGTGACACGCCAGAAATGCACTGAAGATGCATTGTTTACTCATGAAATCTCATCTTACTGCAGAATCATAGAATTACAGACTGGTTTGGGTTGGAAGGGACCTTCAAAGCCCACCCAGCACAACACCCTGCAGGGAGCAGGGACATCTGCACCCAGAGCAGGGGGCTCAGAGCCCCAAGGGCCAACCTGACCTGCCATGGGGCCAGGGATGGGGCTTCTCCCACCTCTCGGGGCAACCTGGGCCAGGCTCTCCCCACCCTCAGCACCAACAATCTCTGCCTTCTCTCTGCTCTCCATCTCCCTCTGCCAGTTGAACCCATCAGCCCTTGTCCTGTCCCAACAGCCCCTGCTGAACAGCCCCTCCCCAGCTTTGGGACAGGCCCCTTGAAGCACTCAAAGGCTGCACTAAGGTCTCTCACCTTAAGAGGGAAGCAGGAAGGCACTGTGGACTCTTACATCCCACAGGAAAGGGTAATTTCCAGGTTTTGAGGACTTTGCTGTAATGGTCAGTGTTGACAAGGAGGAACCTCTGTGCTATCAGAGTCCTTCCGTGCTGAACACTTCTATGGACTGGGTGACCATCGAGGGATAGCCAGGGTACAACACGCTCACCGTGGCAGTGACCGAGCAAGGTGATCCTCCACGGAATAAAATCTGACAGCAGGTGTGCAATGAGCCTTTATACGTCACCTCACCTACCAAGTGTTTTCATGGCGGGTTTTAAGTCCTGAGACAAGAGTCTGAAATTTCACAGCAGCTTGTTCCTGGGCTCATTAGGATTTATTTGTTTGGGTATGTCTGGCAGCGTGGTCCTTCACTACTCTTTGGTGATACTTCACAGCGAGCAATTTGGTTATTAAGTGGTACAAGAAATACTTCTACCATAGAGGAACTTGTCCAGTCAGGGACAAAGAAGGCTGGAAAACAGCTTTGCTTCTTCACAAAGGATCAAGCATTTATAATCTGGTCGTAAAAACGTGTGAGGTCTGCGGAAAATGACACAGCACCGCAGTGGATGTTTTTAACCCAACACGTTACTGGTTGCTTTTCAGATACACAATGACATACCTAGCGCTGTGAGATGGGACTTGCTGCTTACGCAGGTCAGAGGTGGGTTCAGATCAAACAAGAATCAGCAGCAGTTCACAGGTTTGTATTGATCGCTACAGCTTTATTTGTTATGCTGCTCTTGCATCGCCTTTTTTTAGGGTTGGAATGTTCTAACCACTGAAGAGAACTGATACCACTGACAAATGTCCCGCTGCTTTGGCACTGAACGACCTCGGGCATGTCACCACATCATCGGTAGTGAAGAGTTTTACCCCAACTGGAGCAGAAGGCAAGTATTTGAGGTCACACAAGTACCAACAGCACCTGGCTTGGCCCCACAGATCTCCTGTAGACTGATTAACACCAAGTGGTAACAAATGATTTGATGCTGAGCTCTGTTTTGATGGTCTGATTGGTGCTGCTGCCTGCACTGGTCGGTTTAAACCAGGCTGGGTTTTCCTGTGCCACAAAGCAGCCAACTGTACCACAGCCACTACTCTTAAAATAAGCGTATTATTTATGTGAACATATAAATTGTTTGACGTTATACACAGAACAACTTCATTTTCTATTTGCAAATTTTTTGTGAGATTTGTCAACTAGACTTGACTTTATTTGCCAGTCGTTACCGGGTGATTTTTGGACTGCAAATGTGTTGTAGCCTTTTCTAACATTAATTTCTAATACATTTTTTCATCTAGCAATGCCCTTGAAAGCGCTCTCAAACAGGTTTGACAGTCCACAGAGAAAAACTTCTGACATATAGATAGCTCTGGCCTGCAGCAAACGGTCTTTCATTGCCACCTATTATAGGGGAGCCATAAATTCTGGGGTACCTCAGCCCTGCGCTTTCTGCAGTGAGCAAACTTCACGGACACATCAAAACAACCCAAAGCAATTTCCAGATGTAATTCTGCCCCCCTCCTGCAATCCCTGCATATGTTACAACGTTCTGTAATTTCAAGTCTTACAAAACACTCAGAAAAACCCCTGGAACAAAATAGCTGTTGTTAAAGCTGTAATTCCTCAATATAAACCTTCCTGTTGGGCAAGACAAGAGGATTTTCTCAGAACTCTCCCAACAGAGGACAAATATATTAGAAGAGCTGCTTCTGATTTGGAGATGGGCGTTTCCACAACAGTTACACCACTAACTGAATCAATACCATCTGATCCCCTAAAAACGTTCCCGGTGCAGAGAAAAAGAGGATTCAAAACCCTGACTTTGTTGGTGCTCACACCGTGTCAAGACAGAAGGATGCACAGTCCATTTATACCCTTAAAAACATACAGTTACCGGGGGGTGAATCCATAGTGGTGCCCCCTCATAGAAACTGGTTTAACATCTATAAAACCAGGCAGAAACGTCACATCCCACACCTCAAGAGAACGGCTCGATGTATTTTCCTGCCATTTTTATTTGGTAGTGAGGTGGCTGCCAGCCAGTGCTTCAGCAATATGCTAAGCCCCGAGGAAGGCAGACCCTGCTGCAATGTTGGCTGATAGACACTTTCCATCCAAATCAAAATGGCTCGAAAATCTATCAAGAACACGTGAGCAGTTCTGTTGATGCAACCGACGGGATGTTTGCATTGAGTCAGAGAAACGAAATCATGGTGTACCCACTTTGGGACAAGTCTCTTGTGAGGGGAGTGGAAGACTTCGGTGTCAAGTCGGTACAAATAGGTTGTCCTGCCTTCAGCCAAGTGGGTGAAGGACTTGAAAGGCGGAAAAGATAAAGCTTCCCAAATATCATGGTTATTATTATTTGTGTGTTGCCAGTGTCAAGAGGTCCCAGCAGGAGACTGGGGTTTCATGGGGTAAAACAAGCAAAGAGGGTGGATGATAGAGAGACAAACTGATGAGGGTTGATTGATGGACAGGCTGGATTGATGGGCTGAGGCCAGTGGTATGAAGTTCAATAAGGCCAGGTGCTGGGTCCCCTACTTGGGCCACAACACCCCCCTGCAGCGTTACAGGCTTGGGGAGGAGTGGCTGGAAACTGCCTGGGGAAAAGGACCTGGGGGTGCTGGTCGACAGCCGATTGAACATGAGCCAGCAGTGTGCCCAGGTGGCCAAGAAGGCCAACGGCATCCTGGCTTGTGTCAGCACTAGTGTGGCCAGCAGGAGCAGGGAAGGGATTGTCTCCCTGTACTGGACACTGGTGAGGCCACCCCTTGAGTACTGCACCCAGTTTTGGGCCCCTCACTGCCAGAAGGACGTTGAGGTGCTGGAGCAGGTTCAGAGAAGGGCAACGGAGCTGGGGAAGGGTTTAGAGGACTAGTCTTATGAGGAGTGCCTGAGGGACCCGGGGTTGTTTAGCCTGGAGAAAAGGAGGCTGAGGGGAGACCTTCTGGCTCTCTACAACTACCTGACAGGAGGTTGTAGTGAGGTGGGGTCAGTCTCTTCTCCCATGTGACAAGCGACAGGATGAGAGGAAATGGCCTTAAGTTGCACCAGGGGAAGTTCAGGTTAGGTATCAGGAAGAACTTCTTTATAAAGAGGGTTGTGAAGCCTTGGAACAGGCTGCCCAGGGAGGTGATGGAGTCCCCATCCCTGGAGGGGTTTCCCAGCCGTGTGGAGGTGGTGCTGAGGGACATGGTTTAGGGACCCTGGCAGTGCAGGGGGAACGGCTGGACTCGATGATCTGAAAGGTCTCTGCCAACCAGGTGATTCTGTGATTCTGTGACTCTGTGATGTCCATTCATCCACTGCAGGCAGGCAAAGGTGCTTCTGGGCTCACACTTAGCCTAGAGAAATTCAGAGACGTGCCTGACACCACCAGCATCCCGAAGGCAACACTTTTCCTGGTATTGTACACCAAAGAACAGCTTTTTCTCCTTCGCAGCATCTCTGCAGTGATTCCAGCCGTCAAGACGGGCCATGGGATCTACAGAGGGGAGTTTACTTGCAGAACAGCCCGATCCAGCTGCAGTTTATATTGTAGGGTAAAAAGAAAATGTATAACGCGTTATTAACATTAGTCGTCCCTTGGAAAGAAAATTACACGCCCAAAGGGGCTACCCTGCGGGTAATTTTATGCTGTGATGATGTGGAAAATGGGATGAGGCGTCAGCGCAGGCCCCGAGCTGAGGGGGTCAGAGCCCACACGCCACGTTAGAGCCAGCAGCACAAGCAGAGCGGGGGGAGGATCCCGACAGACCCCTCAGCGCGGGGCCGTGCCGCGGGAGAGCCCCGCGGGCCGTGAGGGACGACACTTGCGGCGCTCACTGCGGCCCCTTGGCCACAGCACGGCCCGGGGACGGCGAGAACTACATTACCCAGCGAGCACTGCGCGGGCGCGCAGCTCCCACCCTTCCCGCCTCCTGGCGCGAAGCATCCTGGGACTTATAGTCTGCGCCTCCGTGAAGTTTCAACCCAAAAAGTTTGCGCTCCCTTTCCGGGTACCTCGACGCGCCGCAGCGAGGGGTGCGCGGTTTCCATGGCGGCGGCCCTGCAGCCAATAGGAAGCAGGGTTCTACGTGAGCGGGACGGGGTGGGGCGAGCGGCGGACCAATGGAAAGCGGCGTTGTTGCGGGGCGCGCTGGCAGCGGGGACGGTGAGTCTCCTTGGGGCCGTCCCTGGCCGCGGCCTGGTGTGCGCCGGGCGGAGATGGGCGGCGGCGGGAGCAGCACCCGGCGCGTCACCTTCGAGGCGGATGAGAATGAGAACATCACGGTGGTGAAGGGCGTGCGGGTGAGAGCGGGGCTCCCTCGGGGCTGGGGTTCTCGCCGGGACACTCGGGGCCTGGCTCGTCCCGGGCCGCCCCGGTCCCTCTCTCATTTCTTTCCGCCTCAGCGCTGCTGGCTGCTGCCCCGGCGGCTCCGTCCCCTCTCGTCTCGAGGTTGCTCTCCTCCGTTTCCATCCCCTCTCCCGCAGCGACCTCCACCCGTTTTCCGCCTCGGCTCTGCTTTCTCACGGTGTTTGACGGGCCCGGGCAGCCCTGGTGCTCGGGGCGGTCTGCAGGCGGCTGCGGTGGCAGGGAGCACGGCGGGAGGAGGAGGCGGCTGTCAGCGGGGAGCCCTGCCCTCAGCCTGGCTTCCACTGGCGTGTGGCTCAGGAGCTGTAGGAGACACGTGTAACTAGCAGAGCTCGGTTTGTCTTTCCCTGACCTCTAAGTGTGACAGCTCCTCCCTTTTCCTTATTCCGCTCTCTACCATGTGGTGTATGCGGCTTCCTCCGCACCTGCAGCCTCGTTCTGGTCCTGTTCATGGCATGTGTTGCCTGTAGTATAGATTGAGAGGGGACCTCCTCAATGGGATCAAGAGCTAAAGGGAGGGTCAAGAGGAGGGGCCAGACTCTGCCCAGTGGTGCCCAGTGACAGGACAAGGGGCAACAGACACAAACTGGAACATGGGAAGTTCCACCTGAACAGGAGGAGAAACTTGTTTGCTGTGAGGGTGAGGGAGCCCTGGCCCAGGCTGCCCAGAGAGGCTGTGGAGTCTCCTGCTCTGGAGACATCCCAACCCCGCCTGGACGCCATCCTGGGCACCCTGCTGTGGGGACCTGCTCTAGCTGGGGGTGGGATTGGGTGATCCCCAGAGGTCCCTTCCAACTCCCACCAGTTGGTGATTCTGTGATATACTGGAAGATAATTTGTGAAATCTTGCAGCTTAGAAGTGTTTCAATGGAAGACACTGGAGTTGAGATCAGGAAGGATAATAAGTTGTCTTCTATTTTTTATTACTGCCCGTAAGGTGGGGTGTTGCAGAATGAACCATGACAGGAACTGCTGCCTCTTTCAGCTCACTAATATTTTTCAGTTCTGGTTATTTAATGCTCTCAGGCAAATAGGTGACAGTAATCTAAGTGTTTATCTGAGTTTATCTGCTCTGAACTGTGCTTGGACACTGGGAAGGACTATTAGAGTTTCTCTAAATGAAGTTGAAAGACTGGGAATAAAACCTGAGTAATATCATGGGTTCTAGGAAAATGTGGCTTCACTAAACTAACTTTCTGTTATTTTTATTCCGTGAGCTACAATAGATGTGAAACTGGACATTACTCCTATTCTGTTTGATTCTGTTTTAATAATTTGTGATGGTATTTTGTATGTGCCTGTGTCAACTCAGTGGTAGACTACACTTGCTGTGACCACTAGCATGAGGATTTTGAGGACTTCCTCAGGATGATGTCCCTTCTGGGTTAAGCACACCTATACAGGGTGAGATTTGACCATCATCCAACTTACTAAGAGAGTCAAAAAGGCTCCTTAGTTACAAGCAGCGTGTCCAAGGGTGGTGTTTCCTTCACCGTCCCCTCTCTCCCATGTTTTGTCATAGCTGTTTCTTGTGTTCTGTGAGAGCCAAAATCATCCTGTTCTGTCTGATTGTTCTGCTCAGGTGAGCGCTTACCCCACAAATAAGGGAAAATAGTTGATTTTGCTTTGTGGGTAGAGTTTCAGCAGCTGTCGTATCTTATTTTGAGGCTCTACACTCCTTTTTAAAAAATTTTTACTTCATTCTGGAGGGGAATGAGGGCTAATGGGGGTACAGGAGGAGCTGCATTCTGACTCTGTTTGGGTTTTGTTTTCCAGCTGTCTGACAGTCTCATCGATCGTATGAAGGAACCTTCGTCGCCCAGTGGAAGACCACAGAACCGATCAGCGACTGGCGCAGGTATGCTCGTGTTTTTCTGCTTTGGAATGTGAGGAGGAAAATCAAACGTGCCTTTTGGAGCATCACAGTGACATCATTGCTGTTTCACAGAGGTGATTTCTTGACACTAATTTTTTGCTCATCTGCTTTTGAAGAAGGAAGTAGTTTGTCAGCTGTTAGGGGAGTTAAATTACTCTTTGTTTTGTTCTGACTGACTTTAAAGTGTAGAAGTGTTTATTAGACTTCGTTTTCTATTGTATTAAAAACAGCTCCTGTGGCAGGAGTGGACCTCGCAGCAAGACTTGAGTGAACAGAATGTAGCATCTTGCCTTCATCTGAAGCATAGGAAGTTGATTTCCTGTTGCTTAGTTGAAGGTGTCCGTGGTGTAGGTGTCTGTATCCAAGCTGGGCTCCCTCTGTAGTCAGTAGAAAGAAAAAGATCTATCGAGGGACAATTAATCTGGCTTATTTGCGAGCTCTGCTTCAGGAAGACGTGCGTCACCCACGTCTGCTTGTTTCTCTTTGTGCATCGGGTATGGTGCTTTTTATTTTTTAAATTTTTATTTATTGAAAGGCTTAATGAATCGCTTGACCAATTGCAGGCTTGAGAAACCTTATGTGTATTTGTGCTTTAAGAACTAGTGATTTAGGTGAAGTGCTTGCATGTCCCCAGGAAGTTATAATCAATGTTATACCTCAGTTGCTAAAATGATTTGTATTTAAGGGGATTAAATTACACTTAAGTACATGTTCCCGTACCGCTCGTTCCTCTTTCACTGAATGTTTTTTTTTGACAAAGATTTACAAACTATCGACTTTCTTTGATGCTGTAGGAACAGTCGACCTATTTGTTTGTTTTGCAGCTACATCTGACTTGTCAGAGTCTGCATTTGTCCCAGAAAGTGTCATTACAGGAAGAACACTCGCTTTAAAGCTTGTGCTCCCATCGCCTCATAGTGAGCTACCCTCATACTGGGGGGGCTGGATCCCAAACCTGGGGATGCGGCAGTGCTGGTACCTGGTTTCTTGGTGAAGCCTCTTGCACTGATAGTAAGAGACCTCTCCCCAGGCAACTCCTCTCCTCCTGTTAAAGAATCTGGTGGCAGTGACTTGTTTTTCTCACAGAGTGGGGTCACTCGCTGCTTCTGAAGAGACTTTTCCAAGGATGGTGGTGTTCGGAGGCAGGCGCTGCTGCTGGATTCCAGCTGGGCAGCTTTTGAATGCGACAGTTTGTTAGGCAGCATTTGTAGCTTTATATATTCCAGCCAAATAACCCTTTTCTACAAAAATAAAACAGGTGTCTAGAGGGAGAAATGTTAGAGCTGTTAAAACCAGCCCTTTCTTTAAGTCAAGTCTCTGATAGCTGTTGGTGGAGGACTGATGGGTTAGATTTCATGGAGGGATGTGTATCTTGTTGCTTGCCAATATGTGATGAGTTTATTGACTTCAGATTGGGGTTGGAAAATGAAATTACACACAGTGAAATCTGACATCTGAATACTCCGTCTTAAAGCATCCTGGCTTGCTTGGATCATTTTCTGACTTCTGAGTTATATTAAATGCACTAAAATATTTAACAAGTGTAAAATCTTTAAAGGATGTCTGTAATTCCTAAAGCAATATTGATGAAAAGTAATTTGTTCAGACAATGAGAACTTTTTTTTTCCCAGAGTGTTGTTATACCTAAAGCTGTAGTCATGACAGACAAAGGGAATGGTTTAATTCCGTGGATATCTGGAAAGCTGATAGTCTATTATGGACAAAAAAAAAAAGAACAAATGCTTCAATTACCAAGAGTCTCTGCATCTCAGCCAGCCCTCTTTTTCCCTTTGCAGATTGCACTGAGGACAAAGAGTATTTTTCTTTCTGTTGTTGTTACTCTACTGTTCTCATGAAAACAAATCAATCATAAAATGCTACGTGTTGTGTAGGTGTGTAATAACCCCGAGCTGAGGGAGGGCGCTGCTCAAACTGGGTTAAACGTTGTGTGTTGCCAGTGGAGAAAAATATCTGAGCTTTGTTAACTTGTGTGCAATGATGCCTTTATGATGCCTTTTCATTCTGTTCTCTGTGTTGGTGTCTGTCTTTGGGTGGTGGTTCAGCAGTGTTTCTTGGCTCAGTCGGAAACATACTGTTGAGATGCTCAGGAACGAGGATTTGAAGAAGTAGGTGGTGTTTACCTTGACTTCAGCAAGGTGTTCAATGCTGTCTCTCACAGCATCTTGTATCCAAGTACAGGGTGTTGCAGAGTGGATCCTGGGCTCATCCCCAGCAGCATGGGCAGCAGGTCGAGGAGGGGATCCTGCCCCTCTGCTGTGCTCTGCTCTGGGGAGAACTACCCTGCAAGGCTGGATCCAGCTCTGGGCTCCTCAGCCCAGCAGAGACAAGGAGCTGCTGGAGCGGGGCCAGAGGAGGCCACAGCAATGAGCCGAGGGTGGAACCCCTCTGCTGGGAGGAGAGGGCAGAGAGCAGGGGGGGTTCAGCCTGGAGCAGAGAAGGCTGCGGGGAGACCTTAGTGCGGCCTTTGAGTGCTTCAAGGGGCCTGTCCCAAAGCTGGGGAGGGGCTGTTCAGCAGGGGCTGTTGGGACAGGACAAGGGCTGATGGGTTCAAGTGGCAGAGGGAGATGGAGAGCAGAGAGAAGGGCGAGATTGTTGGTGCTGAGGGTGGTGAGAGCCTGGCCCAGGTTGCCCTGAGAGGTGGCAGAAGCCCCATCCCTGGCACCATTGCAGGTCAGGTTGTTTGGGGCTCTGAGCAAGGTGCTCCAGTTGCAGCTGTCCCTGCTCCCTCAGAGAGTTGGAATTAGATGATCTTTAAGGTCCCTTCCAACCCAAACCATTCCATGATTCTGTAACTGGATGACAAGTTCTGTTAAACCTGGTTGTATGCTCACAATCAGAGGGTTGTGGCTAGTGGGTCATGCTCTTCTTGGAAGCTGGTATCATGTTAGGTTTTGCAGTTTTATCAGTATCCTGGAGGAGGATGTGAAGTAAATGTTTTTCAGTGCACATGACCTCCAACTCGGGCTGTAGCTAATATGTTTTCAGGGCAGGGCTGCTGTGCAGAGAGACCTGGACTGGGTGGAGGAATGAGCCAGCAGGAACCTCATGAAATTCAACAAGGACAACTGCAAAGTCCTGCACTAGGAGAGCAGCCAGCCCCTGCCTCAGTGCAGACTGGGGCCTGCCTGTCTGGCAAGTAACTGCTGAAAAGGAGCTGGAAGAAGTTCAGCAAAGGTCAGGGGCTGGAGTGCCTTCCCTGTGAGGAAAGACTGAGGAAACTTGGCTTGCTCAAGGTTGAGCAGAGAAGGTTTTGAGGAAGCTTAATAGCAGCCTTCCCATACCTGTGGGACTTACGGAGCGGCTGGCAGCTGATTCTGCTTCCTGGTGATGCATCATATGAGGGCAGGAGACAGTGGACACTGAAGAAGGAGAGGTTCAGGAACAACTTTGTCATGATGAGACCTGCCAGGCATTGGAAGAGGTTGCCTAGCAAGGCCATGCAGCCTCCATCCATGGAGTGGAGGTGTGTGAATGTGGGTGGATAAACCCCTGAGCTCTCTGTTTGGATGTCAAGACTGACCCAGCTTTGAGCAGGGTTTGACTTCCTGAGGCGCCTTCCAACCTGACTGATTCTGTGATCCTGTGATTTTGTGGTAGGGTGTGAAAATAAGCTTGCAGCTGAGCTGTTTTTAATCCTTATAACCAGAGAAGGGACTGTTGTAGCTATCTGGACTGGACTCTTGCAATGTGCACCCAAGAGAGCCTGGCTGAGAGTCATTGCCCTTGTTCCTTGTCCAGCTTTTAAGAATATTTTTTATTTAGTTGAATTACAGTTTGTACTGTAGAAATTGTGGGTAACAGATGCTGCATGAAAAGAAGTAAAACTGGAATACCCCGTGATAAATGTTGTGGGAGGCTCTGCATTACTGCTTGTAACTTGGAATTGTTCTGTGTTTTCACTGTTCGAGCATGTGGGAGTTTGTAGAGTTTGGCTAAATTTATGCCAGTTAAGCAAGAATCTTTGTGAATAAATCTTGTTAGTTCTGTGCCCTTTAATATCTTAATTGTTTTCATCTACCTTTTTGTTGCAACAACACGTTTTCTCTGTGTAAACTGTAAGATTAAGTGAGGTACAGCTCTGGGTCCTCTTTGGAAGGTGCTGAGAACCTCGGTGAAATAAAACGAGTAAGAGTTCCCAGTCCACAAACCGAGCTGTTCTGTGGAGAACTGGTAGCCTGGAACATTGTGATTTGCAGCTGACAGACTAGTATTGGTTGTCACTGAGTTTCTTGGAGGTAACTTTATTTTCAGTGATGTGTATTGATAGTTTTTGGGTTACAGGTTCACTATTGATGGAAGTATTTTATTATCAAAAGGTGAAACGTCTTGTAACTCCCTAGACTGCTAAAGATGCCGAGCTTTTAACGCTGTCACTGCAACAGCAAATCTTTCATGACATTCCTGTCACTGGGTTGCAGGGATATGGGGAAGGAGGAATTAAGTATGGGAGTACTGCATAAATTAAAGTTCTCCCTGTCTGTGTGACAGGCAGAGTGTTCTGTGGGTGCTTTCAGGAGGCTGGGTACTGAAATGAGAAGGAAAACTATAATGCAGCTTGTACATCTGTTTTTTTTTTCCTTTTAGGTTGTAGTAATTTGGAGGGTGGAAGGACTTAGTTCACTCCATGTCCTCAAAGCACAGTATTAACCTCATCAAAAAGCTGGTGTGTAATTAATGGAGGGTTGAGTAGACATGATGGAAATATTAAAGTAGGCAAAAAGCCCTACTTTAATCAATTAAACTTGGATTGTTCAATATGGAAAAGGCATGTAATTGTGTAAGAGGAACAGTTTTGCAGATTATGTTGAACTTCAGTTTTTCTTTCTTGAATCAGCTCCTTAAGCAACTGTCAAAGTGCCAGAGGAGGGGAGAAAACCTGATCCTGCAGCTCATGGAGCTGGAGAGCGCAGGCACAGCTCCAGCGGTCTGGCCTGTGTCCTCAGGAGTGTTGTGAGGGGAAACAATCCTCAAGCTTTCATAGACTAGACTTGACTTTCCGCCTAATACTGAAATATGCTGTTCAAAGAAGGATTAACTTTTTTTTCCCTAAACAAAGAAGAACTTTTACAGGTAAATTAGTAATACCTATTAAAAAAAGCCAATCAGCCAGTCCCCCGAAAGCCTTATTTACGCTCAGTGTAGTAGTGGACTGGGTGAAATCCTTACACTGAAATATGCTCCAAGAAATGACACTTGTGTGATGTGACCTCGGAGTTGACATGATGTAATCTTTAATTTTTTATTTGTTATAATTCAGGGTTTTAAAGGGAAATAGAGAAACAAATTCCAAGGTTTGATAAATAGTGGAATTGGGTTTTTGGGAACTTGTGGAATTGAGTAGTGTTTTGGGTTGGTTTGTTCGCAGAGAAAGTCAATATATCCCATGAATATTGCCATTGGTATTGATTGATTGATTTTGGGGTTCTCATTTTACAACTGGTAGAGAACCTTTGATATTCCAAATGAAATGTAAAGGAAGAGCATTTGGTGTCAGGTCCTGTCCTACTTGGAGCTCTCAGGCTGAGGTAGGTTCCTTGCCATGAGAGTTAGCTGCTTTTTTAGTTTTTCTCTTTGACAAGTGGTTTTCTCTCTGTGCGACTTCTTAGAGATAGGCAGAATTTATCTTTCAATGGGCATTCGTTTAGAAGTGTCATTTTTGTTTCTATATATTCTTAGAAACAGGTGATTTTTATGTACCGCATACTGTGTGCTTTTTGGTCTCATGTGGCTTCGTCGAAATTAAATTTCATGTTATTCTGCTTAAGGCTGCATGTGCTCTATTAGGGTCTACGGAGTGCAGACGCTTGCTCTGAAACTCTTTCAGAGTAGCTGTGCAGTACACACATAAAGCAGTTTTTGTTGGGGCTGGTACAACAAGCACATCCAAAATATTTGCTTAGAAATGGCTTGCGAGTTGGGAGTTAGAACCCCCTGCTTTTTGATGTGGAAGCACAAGATTTGTGCATGCTGAGACATCATCTTCCCATAGTCAGCAGAGAATCGTGTTGAAAAACCACTGTTAGTCGCTGGCATGTGATTCTTGCATTGATTTCTAGTGCTGCCCATTAGAAATCAGGATGAGATAGAAGGAGATGCCCCTTTGGGACATGTTCGTTGTGGTCCCTGTTAGAAATCTCCCATGTGTGTTCTTGCAGAAATCAGAGCTCGCACATGCTCCAGGACTTGGTTTGTATTGAGAGTTAAATGTGCTGAAGGTTGCCAGGAGTAGCCATTGAACTACTTCGTATTTCCTCAGAAATTTCAGCCCTTCACTTCTCTAGTTCAGTGTCTGGGCTCCAGAATGAAGCCCGGCTATTTCTGCTTTGTCCTTCAGAGACCTTCCTGGGACGGCAGGTCAAAAAGACCAGAGAGCTGGTGACGATAAAAGGGTGTGGGATTTACAGGAATGTTACGTTAAAGTCATTTGGGGCAGTCGGAATGACTTAAAAAATCAAATCAAAAATATTCATAGTTTTAATGAAATAAACCCGATGACTAAATTAGAACCACTTGCTTTCACCCGTGTTAGTCCATGTAGGGAGATGGTCCTTCTGCTCTATATCATCCTCTCTGGTTTTATAGTACCGTATGTTCATATCCAAATTATCTCTCCACTGACTGCAGCTGTCAGTGCAGTGAGAACGAGGGAGGGACTGCTACAGCGGGAGAGTGTATCCCAGTATTTCTAACCCAAGCCTCCACTGGACCGTTGTGCAGGACAAGGAGACCTCCGGGTAATTAAACCTTGTGGTTGTAATAACAAAAGCTACTTTTCTTTCCATCAATATATTTACTGGTTAGAGACTTTTCGGTGTGATGCTACAGAATACTGCAGCCGTGGGGTTTATGGCAGTAAGATGAACAGAAAAGCTTTGTTTTAGCCTTTCATCTTCAGGCTGCAGCCAAGCAAGTTTGTTAGTCAAACTCTTCATCACTTGTCAGATCAGGTGGGTTAAGTGTATTGTATAGTGCTGCTGCTTGAAAGCTCTGTACTAGTTGTTTTTAAGTTAAACAGGAGGTGACCACATAGTGACTTCCCTTCTCCTGCCTCAGGGGAATAGTTTGTAGTTTCTGTTACTGCTACAATTTTTTCTTACCCCCTCCCACCTCCCCGACTGGTTGGAATGTGCACTGAACTCCTTTATTTTTCAATGATCTCATGTTGAGATAGATGTGGGCAACACCAGACTGAAAATGGCAGTTTTCAGATACTACCTGTTCTTTGAGATCTGAATTTAATAAATAGAGGCAGGGCACTTCTTCCCTCTGCTTGTGGGGTTTGGTTTGAACCTCTGCCAATGCTTCATGAAGCCAGTTTATCTGATTCTCATTTTTAGCTTCATTAACTGTTATTCGATTTCACCTAATGTTAATCTTTTGAAAAGATAAGCGTCTAGTCAAGGTTGGTCATTGGGGCTAGAGGTGAGATGTGGTGGTTCCAGCAGCACTGGATATCACATTATATCACTTTATCCACTAAGTTTTGTCTGAGGATCGAATCTTCTGTTTCTGTGCCAGTCTGTCTGTCAAAGAGATTGCTGAACTCGCTGGCTCTTTTTCTTCTGCTCTGTCATTTGCGGAGAACAGCATGCTTTACTCAAAAAGTGAACCTCATATTTCTGAATTAACTGGCAGCATCTTTGACAGTCAGATTACTTCATCCTTTTAGGATTTTCATATCTGAACTCTCGCCTGCTAGAACAGCCATATCTTGCACCTTGTATTAAATTCCTCAATTCAGTTTCTAGTATTTGATGTGCTACTAGCTCTTGCATTTGCCTCTTTATGCTGGGTTAATGTGCTACTTGGTGACTACTCAAGCCAGTTTTGTCCTAGGATGAAGTCGGATGTGCATAGTTTTGACAATACTGCTGCTCACCGTGTCCTTCTGCAGTGTCTTGTTTTTCTTACCCCCAGGTTATGACCCTGAAAAGCCAGCAGTGATACTCATTTCCAGGACCTTGCTACAAATGCTGCTTAAATTCTTTTCCTTGTATCCCACTTGAGTCACTGGTGATGAGACGGGATGTGCAGTAGTTTGCATCTGAGGTGAATAAACAAATTCTGGAATTACTGTTTTCTCTGCACTGGTACAAAACATCCACGTATCGGCCTGTGGTTATAACGTGAGTGAACGAACGGGAGATTAGATTTCAGCACACCACAACAGCTGAAGATCCACCACTACTGGCTTCTTGGCACCTAGTTTTTAGGTGAAGTGGTTGCTTTGTCATCAATAAATAAAATTACAACTTGAGATGGAGATGGTTCCACTTTTTTATTAGTTGACTATTCAGCTTCTAGTGGAAAATATTGACCCCCTTTAAAATTTAGTGCGAAGTTGTGAGATTGCTTTAAATGTGCAAATTTGGCATCTTGATTGATCTTTCCATGAACTCCAGTCTGTGGGAAATCTGGTTACTGGGATCAGCAGGTGTATTGATGAGTGTTATCTTTTGGCATCTTACCTGTGAAGACACACTTTCACCGCTTGTTTTTTTTTCACAGTATCATTGTGTTGTGGCCTTTTGCATAATTTGTTTTTCCTCTCGTCTCTTTCCTAGAATAACTTTCAAAGCTATTAACTGGTTTTATCCAAACTAGGCAGAGGTAGATTTCTCAAGGATAATTATTTCATTTACATATTTTCTGAAAACTTGCAGATGGTTTGGTAACAGTGGTGCTCTTGTGGTGTTTCCTGATGTGGTTGTTGACCAGCGTTGTGTATCATAGGTTATCTTCATACTGTTGAACTGATTTGCAAAGGGAAAATAACTAGTGATGTCTCTTGCAGTGCATGTTGCAACTTAATTTATTTGAACATTAAGACTTCTGTTGCACTTCTAGAATTTTTCTCAGAAGGTTGTGTTCAGGACAGGCGGGGGAAGCTCCTTACCAATTGTGGATCTGCTGCAGAAGGGTTACAGAGGTCCCCCTTCCATACCTTGCCCATCACTATTGTCTTTTCCTAATTGTAGATTTGCCTCTCTGAATCACACATCCTTCCCTGCCCACCTTGTCAGTGCTTTGAAATTTCTGCACTCATGTTTCCATGCTCCTTTTTATTGGATTTCTTCACCAGTCCCTTCCCTTCCAAAGGACTGCCCTCCTCAGCGAGGAAGGGAATGGAACCTCTTTGAGCATCCACCTGTGTGTTACCCTGTGTGGAAAAACTTCAGAGCATTTCTCATGAGAAAGGAAAGATGGTTTGATGATAGAGTTGAGCTTGGAGGAGAGGATGATATGTGGAGACATGCAGCAAGAGCTTTTGCAGCCCTACCTGATGCATATAGAATCATTTTGATTGGAAAAGGCCCTTAAGATCAAGACCAATGGTAGAAGGCAGAGCCAGTGGAATCCTGGAGAGTTGCAAGACTGTGGAAAAGCCTGGACATCAATGAGCCTGGGGGACTGGGAGAGCTTGAGTCAATATGAAGGAGGAGATGTTTTGGGGCAGTGCATGCAAATGAGCTGGACCAGGTTTTGCAAAAGCCCTGGAGATACCCTGCCAGAGACTGGGAGATGGGCAAGTTGCACCCTACTACAGCATGGGTCAGCAAACCTCTCCTGCAGCACGTTGTGCTGCTGATCAGTCAACACACAGGGCTGGTGGGCACTCACTGTGGGCAGAACTCCGGGTCAGCCCTAAAATTCACCTTCGTTGTTCAAATAGTACGGTGATGTGCAAGAAGGTCGGGTTGTTTTTTGTGTAAGAGGAGTAGAACCTAAATCCTCGAGAAGCCGCATTATTAATGTAGTGGCTCGTGGGAAGGAAAATACTGTTGGTTTTTAATTTCACAGAGCAGAGAGAGCATTTCCTTTGGCATTTGGAGCTGTGAGTGTGCAGCAGCCTTTGGAAACGGTGCAGGCAGCAGTGAAGGGGCTGAATGTCAGATGGCTGGTGAAGCATTACCGGCACGAAGCTGTGTCCTCCAGCAAATGCCAGTGGCTGGTTCTCTTTCTTCATGTTCATTTGCCTTGCCCCTCTTTCTTGGATTGATGGTTCAGTTTGGTTTGCTACAAAAGGACAGGTTCTATCATGGGGTATGGTAAGATCATTTCAAGTTGCCAACATGTGAGTGGAATGGATGCAGAAGTTCAGTTTGGGTTGAAAAGCTGGAATTTTATATTTTGCAAACATTTATTTGTAAAAAAGGAAGAAAGGAGGAGAAGAGCTGTTCCTTGTGAGTGTGTCACAGTCATTTGCACTGTCTGGAATGCATAATATTAGAAAATAACATTATTCTTTACCATCTTACCTATTCCAGTTAACTCAACCCATTCGGTCACTCTGAAGTCTCCACTCTCCTTAGGAAAGCAAGACCCATTCCTTATGCTTTGAACCACGTAAAAACAGGCCCTCTGCCCCACAAACTGTTGGCATGTGGAATTTTGGCAACAAAATCCAATGCCTAGAGCTGCTCTGAGCCTGCATTCCCCGCTGTGGAAAATGCTGTGAAAATACCCTCTGCAGAGCTTGCTGATTCAGAGTGCCGAGCAGCTTGGTGAATCTCCTCATTCCCAGCCGAAGCAACAGCAATCCAGAGCTGTAACTGGGTAAACTGGGCTTTTCCGTGTGGCTGATGGTGTGCAATCACTGCTGGAGGGTGCTCTGCAAAGGTGGCGGTAGTAGAACTGAACATCCAAACTGGGTATTTCTGTAGCCTTGGCAGGATGGAGAGCCCTGATTGGAGCGCTGGCCTGTGCAGTAGCAGTTAGTAACTCATAGTTAGTGGTGACTACTAAACGTAAAAATAAAGAGGTGTTTTGGTTTATAAACCCTTTTAGCTTGCGATTATGTCTCAAGATACGTGATGATTGCACTGTCTTCTATACCGGTAGAAGACATTCATTGACATATGAGTGGGGAAGGAGTTCAGAAATTACTTTGTCTGAGAAAGAGAAAGGGATGACAGTAAATTTCCCCATACTGACAGCTAAAATAGCGTTGCAATGAACTTATGAACCATAAAGATGAGGAGCTGGACAACTTGAATTGTCCTCAAGGAACACTGCATCCATAATGCTGTTGAAAGCAGAAGCTTAAAATCCTGCCCATCATTGTTTACAATGTGATTATTTGTTGTAAGTTGAATTAAGGACTCCTGATGCTTTTATCCATTGTATTGAGCAAGAAAAGCTGTACAGATTATGTGTTGTAGGAATTAGTAGCACAGACAGCTGAACTAGCAGTCTCTGAACTGCTGTACCCGATCTGAGGGTGTTCTGCCAGCGATAATCTAGTACGGGTACATGGTACTGCCATTTCAGTATTGTGTTATTGTGTTTAATTACTTAAAATGAACAGGACAGCAACATGACTTATGGCTAAAGAGCTGCCAGAATAAGTCCTTTCATCTCTATACGCTTAGGTCATGGAGGTGGGTGAGAGGGATGGGTAGTAAGAAGGTTGGGTTGAAGTGGTTCACAACCTCGTAAGGACATTGAGAACACTTTATATGTTATAATACAGCTGCTGCAGCTGGCACAGCAGGAATTCCTAGGGAAAAGAAAAATTAGGTACAGCTTTATATTAACTGGCTTCAACTCAATCCTCTTATTTGTAGTAAATGTCTCCATTTCTCCGTTGTGCCTTGGTTAAAAGGTCTAATTCCAAGTTGAGCCTCGGGACTTTGTATTTTTTAATTTCCCGTCTTTCTAGCGGTTGTATACATCTATTTCTGTTTACTTGATTTTTCTGTTGGCTTATTAGAATGTAACCTTGGACATGCGAGAGAGTAATGAAAACTCTCTGCTCTTCATTTAGGTGTCAATCTCAGAAATGTCTTATTCTTCTTAAATAAGCACAGGCAGATAAAACCCAATTCAAAGAATCCCAAGGGAAAACCCCGCAGTCCTGCTCTCCCCTGTTTTTGCCAGCCCATCTCGTCAGTCAGGTGTTGGACTTTACTGCTAAAGTGTCAATAATAATGGGATACTGGAAAGAGAATGTTCCAAATATAACATTAACTTACTTTGCTTTGTTATTTCTAGATCACATACCATCTTGTTTCAAATTTCAATTACTATAAATTAATTAATAGCCACGTTTACATCGTAAAATAGGCGATGTAATATATGCAAGAGCACCTTTGGAAAGGGAAATATTAAGTGTTTTTAAATCATGCACACTTAATTGCATTGTTTTTGTACTTAATTATCTTATGAGCTTGTTGAATCATTGCTGCACATTACCAATATTTAACAGTTAATACAAAATTCCATCCTTGGAGTTGTGCTTGGTGTTGGTACTGAATCCGTGACTGTAGGAAGTGCCTGTAATTCTGAATTTAGATGGCAGAGTTGCTGTATGTTTCAGTGGTTAAATTTGTATGAGTCTGAAAATAGAATTTATTTAAAAATAAATAAGTTTAAAAAAAACCACCACCACTTTAAATGCTGTCGGTGCTCTGATCATAATGAAGATACTCATAATAAAAGAAAATGCTCATAATAAAGAAATTTGGGAAGTGTGATAAGGTCACTCATGAAAGCGGCTGCTCTGGCACACGAGGATCCTTGTTCCTCATAGTTCATTGGTTCATGTACCAGTAAAACTTCCTGAGGGCCTCTGAGGGATCCCTTTGTTGTTGAGAGAGGGGAGAGAAACGGATACTTTGGTCTTTAAAGCAAATAACTTATTTCTGGAGTTTTTCTTTCATGCTGGTGTAATGAAAGGCGGGTTTGTTATTTTAGAGTAAGGCTGCTCGGGGCTATTTATGGGGTTAAAGACCAGGTACAACAGTGTTTGAAAACCGTTAAATCTTTTGCATGCCAGGAACACTGATGGGACTAAGTTACCACACCTCCCTGTTTCCTCTTGCATGATGCTACCAGCAAATCCCAGCTCATTCAAAACTAATAACTAAAGAAAGAAGAGTATATTTGATGGTGTCACTGACTTACTCCCTAATTTAAGCACACTAAAATACATTTATGGCTTTAATCAACGTAGAAATGATACAGTTTGGTTTCGAACTTCCTATTTTCTTTAGCGTGCAATAAATATTTCTGAGGCTTTCTTGAACTGGTGTTATTAGCAGTTCAGGGTAAGAGTTCCTTGACAGCGTTCCTGATGTCCAAAGCAACTTAAAGGACCTAATTCTACAGTGAATCTGGTGCTCATAGGAGTTACCTGATAGGCAGCTCTGAGCTGAAGCTTCCCTGTATGTGTCGCAGGAGAAAGTATCAGAGTGGTTGTGATTAGGCAGCAAACTAAGATTTATTTGTGGTGATGGGTAGATCAAAGGGTTGAGTTTTTAGCGGTGCTTAATCACTAACCAATTTAAAATTAACAAGGTGACTCAATAGACACAACCACCAAACACACACAGAGTTATTTGGATCCAGTGAAACGCGTACCTGTCCGTACTCGTGTTAGGGAGGTAGATGAAAGAGAGGCCAGCCTAGAGTTCAAATTCCTTCCCGAGTTTAGAGCAAATCCTCACGATGCTCCGGCAATCTCAACGACAATAACTGAGTCTGAGTCTGGCTTTGTCCTGCCCTTTTGTGCAGTTTGTACCCGAGAAATGTCCCAGCTCAGGGGAGATTCTGGTCCCAGCCTGCTGCGATCCAGGAGAGCTCAGAGGGCCTTGCTTTAGGATCACTATTTCTAGGGTCCAAAATGATTGGTTTTTGCCAGATCCCCCTCAGATATTGAAACATTCTGGTATTTTCTGCCAGTTGTGCAGGCCCAGAACTTGTTGACTTCAGAAGTTTGATGTTGTCTCCTCATTGGCCTTGACCCAAGTACAGATGTACCAGGTTATCATGACCCAAGCCTGGATGTACTGGGCTATCGCGACTCAGTCACCACCTGAGAGCCCGGTACATTCTATGTCCTAAGTGACAGGGAGAGCAGCACCAGGCTGGCAAAGTGGGACCAGCACTCCAAGGAGACACCTTCGTGTTCTGGTTTGCCATCTTTCACCTGACTGACCCTGGGTTGTTTTGTGGCCTAGGAAGTAGTGGGGTGGTGAGAAATCGCCTCAGGTCTTGAGTGGGCTTTGAGTGGCATGGGGACTGTACCACTACCATGTGCACAGACATTGCACAGCACAGGTATGTGTAGATGGATTGTCTTGGGTTGATTTACCAGTGCCCTTTAACTTGAACCTCAAGAGACATGCTTATTTTTTCTGGGTCTAGTGGGAATTACTGTGCGCTGCTCAAGTGCCTGCATAGTTGGCTACGCTTGCTAAACTCACATGAATTCATTTGATGTTTTGTCTTTTCTCTGTTGTTCAAATTCAATGGGTACTATTGGTACTGATGGTTTTGGTGTGATGTATGAAATTTAGACACAGACCAAACTAGTGTGTTTATTAAGTAGAAAGAATAAACTGAAGGTGTTCACATATAATAATATTTGCATATTATGGATTTTAAATTGAAATGGCGATAGGAAAAACGTTTTCATTGTGGAAGACCCATAACGTGTTTGTAAGCCCACAGCCTGATGTTGTGAAGATACCAAGTTGCTGACGTACTCTTCCTGATTCAATATTTATGACCACTGATGCGTGGTGAAGAATTTTCCTTGTGACATCTTCATTAACTTGAATGTGTCCAGAGCTGCAGCTGCGCTGCCAGCTACTGAGACAGATGATGGGGTTGAAGGCAGCCCGAAGGTACATTGACCTGAGTGAGCTGGTTAATGTTCATACTTAATGTGCCTGGGGATGTGAGATCTGCCTTGTTGGGTCAGATCGATGGTTTGGATGCCTTGATGTTCTGTTGTCAATACCAGGTGCTTCAGAGGGGACTGCAAGAAATTCTGTAGTGATTGTGAAATAGTTTTTCCAGCATAAAAGAAGTGTTCCCGTTTCTGGCAATGGTTCGTATGCATCTCGAGGCTGTCTTCTCCACCTCCACGTTGTGTATTATGTAGCCTGTTGGGGCTCTTCAGGGTCCTTTCCCCCACCCCTTGATTTTACTTTTTGCTTCAGCAAAGAGTTGATGGTATATTGTTGGCTGTGCAGTTCAAATATTACAAAAATAAATCTTTTAAATCTTTAGGTACAAGAGAGATCAGCTTGGCTTAGTGTGAGGGGGCAGAGACAGACGGTGCAGATCTGTGATAAATCGGTCTGTTACTGCTTCTGATGCGAAAAAACCAAACCACAAACCCTCTCACTTTCTATGCTTTGTTTCAAAGGTAAATCTTCTAATGTTTCCTCTTTGCCTTAAAAGACAGAAAATGTCAACAGAAGCTATTGGACAGAAGAGCTTGGCGAACTTTTTGGAATGATTATTGTGTTAAATGGATAAATCTTGGTGGAACGGAACCAGGTCTCAGCTTCTCCTTGCCTTTAACTGTTGGGTGGAAAGACGGATAAAACACGGTGCTGAGGATGTGTGGAGGTGCATCATCTTCTGTCTGTTCTCCCTGGTGTTTTGTTCTTTATATATCCCATATGTTGGACCTTCTCTTCCCCTTCAGCCTTTTTCCCTCTCATGCCCAGCTGGCCTTTAAGCAAATTTCCTTTGTGCACTACTTGAGACTTACATGTGATGATGATTGATTTAAAAGCCAAGCAAAATGTAGGATAAAATCGCATTGTGCTTTCCAGTGTGGGTGATTATTCATTTCTCAGAGCCGGATTTGTATACCATTGTGCTGCTCAGCTTGCGTGGCCTTATTTTCTTCCTTTTAAAGTTTTCCAGACTTACACAGTCTTGATTAAAATGATTTTAGACTATTCATGTGCAGAGTTTAAAGTCTCTGTTCAGCTTTCCCATTGCTAGCGCTTTCTGTCCGCTGCGTCTGCCTGTCTCGAACCCCCGACAGTGATTTACCACTCGTTTTATAACTACGCTTCCCTAACAGCCTCTGCTGAGTGTCGATGTAAAAGATGTACGGAATTGCGTCTGTAGCTTCTTTGCTGCCTTGTTGGTGCGTTCAGACGCTAATATGAAGATTGTGCATTCTAGTTTTGTGTCTTACCTGGTGTTAGTCCTCTGGGCTGCACCCAAGACAAGTACTTAATTTAGATGGCATGGGTTGTCCTTCCTTGTGACTTCTGAAGGCAGAAGCCACTGTAGCCCCGAACACATTGCAGAGCTCCCCAGGTGAAGGAGTGGTGGTCTGAAACTTGAGAGGAGAGGCTGAAGGACCTGGAC
This sequence comes from Bucorvus abyssinicus, assembly GCA_009769605.1. Lineage (NCBI taxonomy): Eukaryota > Metazoa > Chordata > Aves > Bucerotiformes > Bucorvidae > Bucorvus > Bucorvus abyssinicus. The sequence goes on from CM020025.1 coordinate 2,425,127, forward strand.
TTCATAGAATCGTTGAACAGTTTGAGTTGGAAGGGACCTTCAAAGCTCACCCAGTCCAACCCCCTGCAGGGAGCAGGGACATCTGCACCCAGAGCAGGGGGCTCAGAGCCCCAAGGGCCAACCTGACCTGCCATGGGGCCAGGGATGGGGCTTCTCCCACCTCTCGGGGCAACCTGGGCCAGGCTCTCACCACCCTCAGCACCAACAATCTCTCCCTTCTCTCTGCTCTCCATCTCCCTCTGCCAGTTGAACCCATCAGCCCTTGTCCTGTCCCAACAGCCCCTGCTGAACAGCCCCTCCCCAGCTTTGGGACAGGCCCCTTGAAGCACTCAAAGGCTGCACTAAGGTCTCCCCGCAGCCTTCTCTGCTCCAGGCTGAACCCCCCCAGCTCTCTGCCCTCTCCTCCCAGCAGAGGGGTTCCACCCTCGGCTCATTGCTGTGGCCTCCTCTGGCCCCGCTCCAGCAGCTCCCTGTCTCTGCTGGGCTGAGGAGCCCCGAGCTGGACCCAGCCCTGCAGGGGGATGTCCCCAGAGCAGAGCGCAGCAGAGGGGCAGGATCCCCCCCTTGATCTGCTGGCCACTTGTTAGGCTTGAAAGCACCTTTCTTTCTATTGAGAAGACAGAACCAATCTTTTCATCGTGGTGCACAGCAGGAAGACAAATAAGAGATGTACATGGAAACAAGAGGCTTTTGACCTGTAAGGAGAAGGTTTTTTGCCCTCAGGTCAGTCCGGCATTGAAGTGTTGCCTAGAGGGGGCTGTGCTGTTTCCATCCTTGGAGGTATTTTTTGTAAAAGCAAATTTTTATCTCTTTAAGAGAAATAGTCAGTTTTCCTGGAGGACATCTGCATGATTCTGTTCTGGCCTTGGAGAAGTTGCTCTCTGAAGGACATCCTGTTCACTGGATTTTTTTTTTAAAAAGCAAAGCTGAATGAAAAGGAAAAGTAGAACTCATTTATTTTCCTTTTTTAATAAATTCATTCTCTGAATATTTCACTGAGTATTTTCTAAAAGCCGCTTGATTGTATCAAGCCTGAGTGTCTCTTCATTAATAACTTAATGCACCTGCCCTTTCAAGAGGATTTAGTTAACGTGCCTGATAATAAAAGCTGTTTCCATTAATGATTTTTGAAAATGCAAGACTAATGGGTAGGTTCCCAGCTCTGCGGGCGAGGGGCTATTTGATTACTTTGTCTGTATTTTATTCCTCATTTCTCCGGCTAACCTTTCTGGGGCAGCAGGTGTCTGCTTTCCCTGTGCACACTCTTTTTGTTTGTTTAACTGTTTGGGCTTTTTAACAGCAGTCGGGTTAGTCTTTACCTGGTCTGCAGAAAACAATGTTGGATCTCTACGAGTGGTTCCCAAAACCATCTCTGTAGGTTTTGTGGCCTTTTCGAAAGGTGACAGGTTTGCAGAAGGGTGTTGGGTAGAATCTGAGTGTCTTTGGGTATGGTCATGGGTTTTGGCCAATCCATCGGTACTGGACATAATTTAGAGTTTCTTCAGCTCTCATCTTTGGTTGTCTTGGCCTCTTTCTTCCATGCTCTTAGAGCCTTGTTTTAAATGTGAAAGAAGCTGAATTTACCTATTTTTTTTTATTGTTTGGAGAGGGGAAGGTAATGACCAAATGTGTATACTAGTGTGTGCTTGCAGTTGGTGAACATGGTTAATAATTGGCTGCATTATCTGTTCTTTTTAAAGTTAGAATCTCTGTGTGAAGGGGAAGAACCACATTGTGCACTTGTGCTGTAGTATTAGACATATACCACCGCGTCTTTCAAACTTCTCCACAAGAGTAGGTGGGCAGATAAGAAGGTCAGGTTACTGCACCCCAAAGGCCATCAAGATGGCAAAGTGTCCTTGTCCTTTGGCTGTCACCACTTGGTGTGCAAAGATCCAGGCAAGAGCTTTGTGGCATGATCCTTAGTGATGTGCTGTGACTGTGGTAACAGCCTGGTCACTCTTTTAAGCCCCATGCGACCAGCTGCTAGACCCTTGCATGGCAGTGTGCCCATTGGCCCTGCGGCTGGTGGTGCTCCACTTCCATTATCTGCAGCAGAATATTCTCAGACAGCCATCAGCATCCCCCTTCCCCTGCTGAGGACAGAGAAGAGTTATTTTGGGCTGTAGCACTATGGCTTTTTGTGTGTGGTTCCCATCACTGACCCTCTATCTGAATCATAAATGAATTTCCTAAATTAGTTAATGAACGTTACAGCTTTTATCTAGACACAGTGCCTTTTCCCCTGATCCGCTTTCTAATAAATTAACATTTCTCTTTTTAAACGCTTCTTCCCCTAGAACAAATCCCTCCTCCTTGCAGAACTGCAATTTGTTACGGAAACATCATAAAGCTCCCATTTGGGAGCTCCCCAATTATATCTTACAATAATTCTATTGAGTGATCTATAGCTCCGCTTTTATTCCCCATTAGTATTTGGCTGATCGATGGGTAACCTAATTGATTGTTAAGGTCAAATGTCTTTATTGGCTGGTGCCTGAATCTTTTCTCATTACAATTTAAACCGTTCTGTGGTCTGCTGGACTTCTTTTTGTGCACCGGAACAATAAACTCCGTGATGTAGATACTGGTGGACAATACACTCATGTGACACCTTGTGTGTCCTCAGGTCCAGTGTTAAATGCTGTGAAATATTGAGGTATCTGGGTTGAGCAGAACTGCAGTAAGAAACAGTTTGTGATAGATTTTCAGATTATTCTGTGAACAATGTTGCTGTGATGTGAAATAAAGTCTTTGCTTTTGTGACAGCTTAATCATTTCTAAGTGTACAAATGCAGAACCTTAACTGCTCTGTTACGTGAAAATTCAGGGTAAATGTGAATCTTGTATGTTAATGTATTTTTACGCTGGGGTCTCACTTGTCATTCACAAGTGTCCCCCACTTTTCCCCAAAGCGACTGTTTCTGTCCTCTGAGTGACTGCTGCGTCTGGCAGGGCAGAGATCGATTCATTCTGCTGAAGATGCTCATACCTGAACTAGCTGGCCAACCCACCCCTAGAGTTGATGAAGCTGCTTCAACCATTCATAAAATCCACTGTTTTAAAAGTCTGCTTTAGGATAAGAAGAATTGGTGGCTTTTCTCCCCATGCCCCAATATCTCCACAGGTTTCCCACCACCCATTGTTGTCAAATGCTATTGAACACACATGCAGCCTCTGAGGATGCTGCTTTTACACCCATGTGTGTCTCACAATGGCTTCATGTCTTCTATTGCCTGAAAAAAGAACAACATTTTCAGCTGCTAAAGCAGAAGGTTTTTCCCCTTGTCTACCCTCAGCAGGTTTTGGTGCTGCTGCTGAGGGTAGATGAGGGGACTGTATCACCTCCTCGTACTGACCCTCTATTTTAGGCTTTTGGAGTGAGAATACACATCCTTTAGCTCTGTGTTCCACAGAGTGGAATTTGAGACAGATATTTCATGTGAACGAGGGAATTAATTATCTGTGTGTGTGGCCTGGAACAGCAGAGTATTGCAGCGTTACGGAGGTGCAGCTCAGCTAGTGCAGGTTCACCCTGATTCCAGGTGGGCAGGGCTAGGTGATAGTTTATGTTGGATATGAATTACCAGATTTTTAATCTCATTTTACACCTGGACTTTATAGCTGTTTCTTTACCTTCTCCAGGAAAACTTACTGCTACAAATGAATGTTTTATGTCAAGTTAGCAGCTCTTCTACTAAAGTTGGTATAAATCTTGGTTACCAAGCTACTAGTGGAAAATGTTGCTCTGGATATTTAAATTTAATTTAATTTTATTTTTAATTCCTACTGTGTGTGTGTCAAGTTCTGTCCAGATAGAGATTGGACATACAAAGTCATCTCCGAAGCTCGGTATCTGGGATGGTGTAAATGCTTTGTTAGGTAAAATAATAATGGAAATACTTGACTCATTACTCAGGATTATGTTCCTCTTGGTTCCATATAAATAAATCAGCATTTTATAACTGTACTATTTAGGTCTCAGCCCCATCTCCCCCAATTTTACCTTATAAAGGCATATTTCTGAAGAAAAATGTGTTTAATTTAACATGTACTGTGCATTTTTAATTTTCAAAAGATTCCACTTCCAAGATGAAAAGTTGTTTAATAAGAGTCATTTTTAAAGGCAGTCTGGTGTTGTAGACTAAAATCTGAAAGGTGGTTAAAGCTCTCCAGCTGCTTTATAGAAAAAAGAAAATAAATCAAGTAGATTACTGCATTCTGCCGTTGTTTCTGTAATTAGGAATATGTTGTGTTCTGTTAACATTTCATTGAATCTTCTTTTAATTGTAGTTAATGATGAAGAACTGAAGAAAAGAATAGCTGAAGAACTGGCATTAGAACGAGCCAGAAGAGACGCTGAAGCTCAAAAGCGAAGGTTGGTTTGTTAATAACAATATTTAAAATAAACATGTACTTAATGCTTTTATTGCTGTTATCTATCCACTCACTATAAACAGCTGAATTTTGTGGCCCAAGAAAGAATGGTAGGTAAGACTTCTGGGCGAGATAGCAAGTTTTGCTATTAAATACATGCTAAAAGAACAAATTAACTGAATTTTCCCCTGTAAAAGCTGATAGAAAATGTTGATCTAAATTACTTCTGACCCCCGATTCCTTTTTTTTCCAGTCTTTTAAGCTCAATCTTTGTTGATTTCTCAAACCAAAATACTGATTTGCGGTGTAGAGCTAGAAGTAGCTTGTGAGCAGCACAGAGGTGGGCAGCTTGAAACCCCTCTGATCAAAAGGTTATTTTTAACAACAGTAGAAATGGTAATTCTAGTGAATTCTAGATGTTTCTGTGAGCTGGAGCTGCTTGCATAGCCCAGCACGGTGCTTTGAAGACACAAAGTACTGCATTACTGGTGAACTCATGGGCTTTTGTGTTCAATTTATTTTTTCCAGTCATTTTCCAAAGATAATCTGAATATACTGATACCAAAACACTGAATATAAATATTAACCTGCACATTGTCCTCCATTCTGAGAATGGGAAGAAAGGCTCATTATGATGGATTAAAAAAATTAGAAGGTAATTAGTACTGCTTAAACTGTCTGCATATATATCAGTTGTTTTCTACACATCATTATAGTGTTATTTAATTGAGTTAGGTTGATGGAGTATATAATGAGATAGGACTATATAAATGTCCTAGACGAAAAATCAGGCTTTTTTTTTTAATCAGCAATAAAGGAAATCAATATGTTACAGTGAAATCTCTCCGCTTTAGAATGGGGCTTTGACAGGAAAACTTGCGTTACATTTGATCCTGTTAAAAGGATCCTGTAAAATCTTTTTGTCTTAAAATTAGGTTGAAAAATCTGTGGTTTTGAAATGTAAACTATCAAAATAAAGGAATAATAATAAGAAAACAACAAATCAAGTCTTGTTAGCATCTTTAATCCTTTCCTGCTTTTGTTTTTTTATTATACTTTTTGCACAGTAAATGCACTTATATTTCAACCAGGTGACAAAAGCGCAGTTTCTGTACTTGTGGACACTCATGAACTGCTAGACTTGGTATAATTTTTCATCACTACGGGACTTCAGTTTTCAAGGAAGTACATACTTAAGAGCTAGATGCACATTGTTCAGATAAAGTGTTTTGTCTTGCATGTCTCTAGTGCAGTGTACTAGGCAAAATACACACGAAAAGGTTCCTCTCACCTGTAGTTGTAATAGACGTGGTGGAATATGGCTACAAACCTGTCTGTTTCTTTGCTGAGAATGTAAAGCTTGCCTAAACTTTTGGCTCTGTGAGAGTAGGATGAAAACTAGGAGGCTTCTTAGTGACTTAAATTTCCCCACAAATAGTGATGAACTATTGCAGGATATTCTTCCCTCAGAATTTCGAAGTCCATATAGAGGTTGTAGAAACATTGTAAGTCGATCCGAATGTTCACAGCTACCATCATGAGGATGTGCATGGCATCTAGTCCATTGATGGGATCTTGAGCAATACCCATGGCTGAATTCCCCTGTGTTTGGCTGTCCTGGGCCAGGACACCACCTCATCTCGCTGGTTTTGCAGTCCAACTAATGGACAAATGTTCCTGGAAGTGCCTTAATAAAGCTGCCCGTTGGCTGACTATCCACTGGGAATATACCCCCTCATTTGGGAAGACTGGATGAATGCAGTCACGGTGTATAGAAGTCTTCCTTTGCTTGCCAGCATCCTAGGAGGAAGCCATGTTTATTCTCTCAGAAATGACCTAAGTTGTACATGAAGGAAGGATGTCTATGTGTATTAGTGTCTTACATTTTCTCATGTATCTGCTGGCTAGTCTTGGAAATGGGTTCTGTGAGTACGTTGGACCTTTATGCTCTCCAGTGAGTTGTGGAAAAGAACGTGTTACCTTCGTCTTGTGTTTCCTAATAAAATCATATTGACTCCAAACCCCACTGAAGAGCCCAAGTTGATTCTAGTTTATTCCTTCTTTTACTCAGCCCAACTATTGATTCTCACTTTTTTGGAACATTTGAAATGTTTCATCTTAAAAGTATCTTCATTTAGAAAAACTCAGTTGTTGACTAGTTGATTGCCACAGAATTTGCAGTGACTGCATTAGCAGAGGTGAGCGGTTGTGTGTCAGAGCTACGATCTTGCAGTAACGCTCCAGGGAATGTCGAGGTTGTAAGGCTGTATGTACCTCAGTGGTTCACCAAGCCGCTCGCATATTGTTACTGTCAGTGTCTTGAATGGTTTTCTGGGTGAGTTTTGTTACTGTTTGTGGTATGTGTGGTCCCTTCAGACCAGGCTTTTGCTCCCTGTGCCAAAACTGCTGCTCCACAGCTCTGGAGGAGAAGACACTAAAAAATGGGAGAATAAACACAAGAACTTGGGTTTGACAGCAGTGACAGGTAATAAATGATAATTGTTGATGTAGCTTCTTTATTCACAAAGTTCTTAACTGATTTTTCAGTGTCATAATAGAAGGAGATGCAGAGTTTGAAACTAGTTATTTGCCATGACATGAAATGATATGAAATATGACAGTGAAACTTCTGAATCCTTTAGTAGTTTGGATTACAAGCATACATCATTACACCATGGCTTGTCCTGGCTGTTGAACTCCTTCGTTTTAACCATCTTGTTGTTTGTGATGAGGGAGTCTGAAATAGCTGTTCGTACTGAAGTAGCTGGAAGCAGTTCTGAGAGCACAGAGGTGGCCCACACCGTGGTACCAGATAGTGCGATGGCTCAGGAACTTCAGCAACGAGAAGCTGCTTCTGCTCAGCAAGATGCTCTCTGGTCAGAGAGATCTGCCCAGCTCAGTGGACCAGTAGGTGTGTTCTGGGACAATACGACAGTGGTGAACTAGCACTAGGGATCACAAAATACTCATTTGGGATGAAGAGAAGTGGCATTAGGCTAAAGTGGTTTATTGCAGAGGAATCAACTTGTTCAGTGATAACTTCATTCTTGAATATAAAACCGTTAATTGGTGATACTCCATGATGCTGTACTGATGGTACTTCATAAATCTCTGTGTTTATCATTTGCATCATGAGGGGCTTGAACAGAAGAAAAGATGTTCTGATGAACAACAACTTTTATCATCAGCGTAATGATAAAATTTTAGCTGTTGTCAACCTCATCAGACTGCTGGATTCTTCCACTCAGACACAAAACAATACTTATGAGTCAAATGCAGGATGTGTTTTCCCCTAGAAATTGAATGTATGAACGATTACTTACCTTTTTTTCCTGCTTGAAAATCAGGGAAATTCCAGTCTTTTTTATTTCAGTCTGCTCTAAAGTTGTTTAAGCTGTGACAAAGAGAGTCAGGACTAGAACTGAGCATTGTGCTACTGCTGCTCAAAATCTTATTAAAAGGATCCAGTGTATGTGGAAGTTAAATAGTGTGTCTTAAATCTGGTTTAAAACATCTGTTTAGACAGTCTCAACCCTGCAAGATTACTTCTGTTTAAGTTAAGATCATGGACATGGGTTAACGTCAGCAGCTGAATGGGTCATGTTCCTGGAATCCCTCATGAAGGGAGTTGAATGGGTGGTAACTGTCAGTGGCTGGGAAATGGTGGGTACCTGGACATGAAGGATTTTAACTGGAAGAGAACTATTGCCACCAGCCTCAGGGGTGTTTCAGAGTCTTTACAGGTACAAGCCTGCATTTTCTTTTGTAGGCTTATGCAGTCCTTGTCCAGCTTTCTGGGCCTTCTAGTGGTTGCCTAGTAGGATCCTCATTATCCCTGCCCTGTGTTGGCTTCTGCCTTTTTTTTTTTTAACCCCCATATGGTCACTAAAAAGCCAATTAGCAGAACAGCAGAGACATGAACCTGTTGGAGTGAGGCCAGAGGAGGCCACAGCAATGAGCCGAGGGTGGAACCCCTCTGCTGGGAGGAGAGGGCAGAGAGCTGGGGGGGTTCAGCCTGGAGCAGAGAAGGCTGCGGGGAGACCTTAGTGCAGCCTTTGAGTGCTTCAAGGGGCCTGTCCCAAAGCTGGGGAGGGGCTGTTCAGCAGGGGCTGTTGGGACAGGACAAGAGCTGATGGGTTCAACTGACAGAGGGAGATTGAGAGCAGAGAGAAGGGAGAGATTGTTGGTGCTGAGGGTGGGGAGACCCTGGCCCAGGTTGCCCCGAGAGGTGGGAGAAGCCCCATCCCTGGCCCCATGGCAGGTCAGGTTGGCCCTTGGGGCTCTGAGCCCCCTGCTCTGGGTGCAGATGTCCCTGTTCCCTGCAGGGGGTCGGACTGGGTGGGCTTTGAAGGTGCCTTCAACCCAAACCATTGTGTGATTCTGTGATGGCTTCTGATAACTCTTTGGTTTTGCTCTGTTTTTATTGTCTAGTTTCCTATGACAACTTCAGTAACTTTTGTCTTGAAAGCCACAGGAAAAATGCTTTTCTTGAGTAATAGAGATGATGGATTTCCAAGCATTCCCTGGTAGTGAATTGCTGGAGTCTGTTCTACTGGGCTCACTGGGCTCCATATGGTGTGGCAGTTTATCTGTCATTAGCTGGGTAACTTATTGCCACCTCTGTATTTCTAAACACCCTCAGCTGTTTGAAGAAAATCTTTCTCTACTCTAAATCAGCTTTTTAAAACACGAACACACTGGTGCACGAAGGGGGCTCGCAGTGGTAGGTGATTAGATCGCAGCCGTTAGCTTCTTGATGTGCTTGTTTTTGTTGTTGGGCTTGGGGGAGGGTCCCTATATAATTGCAATTCACTTTGTGGTTTAATTGATACTCTGATGCATCCGAGTGCTTCCCCCCAACCTTGTTTTGTCATGTCTCAGCAGTGCATTGCGTATTTGACAAGCTCTTAGTAAACTGGGAGTAGATAGCTTTTGCAGAAGAGATCAACAAATTCACCAGCAAAAATGGAATGAGAAAGAAGAATGAAGAACAATATTAGAGCAGTACCCTTTGGGAAACTGCACATCCCAAATGTGCTATCAAAATCAATGCTGGGGCTTGACCTTTTTGTGCCGCTCTGCGTTTTAAGGCTTACTATTGATTTTGGTTTTAATAACATGTTTATTCTAGTTTACCTCTGTAGGTCTGGAGAACATAAGGAAAGAATGAAATGATTGATTTATTTATCTGATTTGTTCTATCTTTTACTGAGGTAGAATTATGAGGAGCATATTAATGTATCTTCAGTTCACACAGGCAGTGCTCAACATGTAGCGAAAACCTTTTTGAGGTAAACTTATTTTCCTTCTAAACGATTGTATTTTCCCTGGTAATTAGCTGTGTTGGGTTGGGAGACTGGCTTCTTTGTGCAGTGTTCTTCTCATGAGGGGCAAAAAGCTCTTTTGTTTGAAAATAGTTGTAATCAAGTCTTCTGCTACAGGGACCTCTGGGTAGTGTTTAGGTTAAGTGTGAAAACAGCCAGGAAAACTATATCTTCTCTTCTGCTGACAGGAAGCTTGGAAGCAGTAAAACTGATTAACAATTGTTTTGACTTCTGATAGGTCAAGAGTAAGAGTTTAATATCTTCTGGCTGGAGTGACCAGGTGGTTCTGAAAAACCAGCTGAAGGTATTACCCAATCCATAATGACATTGGGAAATGCAAGAACTGGTACCACAGCCTTGCCCCAAAGCTTGTCTCCTCAGGTCATCCTTCCTCTGCCAAGGTTTCCATGGTGTAAATATTGCAGAGAGATTCAAGGAATGTTTAAAAATACAATTGAGAGAAACTGCTTGGAGAGGGAAGTTCCTTCATTACCATAGTTAACCTTTTCCTGGTGTGACATTGTGTCAGAAAAAACTCTGGCTATTGATTCGAGAGCAAAACTTGGGTATTTTACAGAGAGAAGACTTTAAGACAGGAACTGGGTTACTTAGCAGAGAAGGTTTTTCTGGAGTGTGAAAAGAGTTTGGGAACACACACAGAGAGCATCAAGTTTTGGCATCACTTCCACAGGTTGAGGTCCTTCTCGTGCCATCTCAAACCGTGGAGTTTTCCCCTCTCTCACAGCAGAGGTTTTCCTTGTCTCATCTCTCACACTGCAAAGTATTTAGAAGTTAATATTCTTCGACAGCTATAATATTCCTGAGCTCTGGAGGGTTATGGGGTAATACTGCTCTGTCACAGGAAAACAGGGAATGAGGAGGGTCAGGCTAAGTCAAGACTGTCCAGGGAAGAAGCTAAGATCAAGTGTGAAGACATTTTGGGTTCAAGCAGAGATTTAGCTATAAAACAAGTAGTGTGATCAGGTGAGCTGTTGTAACTGGTTGTGAAGTGGAGGGTTTGGAAATCTCAAGCTATCTTAGAAGCCTGTTTACTTTCCTTATTGTTTTCTGGGAAGAAAAAAGTATTTGGCAATGGTAGAGAAACTCTCTAGACCGGTCTGACTCTCCATTAATACCATTATGTCTAATTCTCAGCACATACAGAGATGAATCTTGGCGACAGGATGTGGAAATTGGTGAAAGCAGCTCTGTAATTCATTCCTACCCTTATAAACCCCAATTTCCAGGGGATTATTTTTCGCTTCAACTTTAAAACTTGGTGTCTCAACTGACAAGTTGTATACTGAGCTTCATTGTGATGGGTTTATTTCTAGGAGAGATGGGAAAATGTCTTGAAGCCAGTGAGTTTATTTGGGGAGAGCACCAACAAAAATAATACTGCTTCATAGGTTCAGATTTCAGTAGGGAGGAGGGAAACTATTCCCCCCTGGCAATTTTAAATAAACCTTTGCTTTCAAACCACTGAGCTCTTTCATATTGAAAAGCAGCAAATGAGTAGACATAGCAGAGAAACACTTAAAAATTAGAATAATAAAAAACTGTAACTGTCACTTCATTTTAACGGATAATTAATGTTGTCGTAATTTCATGACTGCCTTTGCATATCCCAAGAGGAGTGATACTAAGTTGGAAAGTACTTTCAAGTGGAGTTATGTGGATATCAGGAAAAGTCTTAGCTAAATACATACACAATTTATGTAAAACAGTTTTACTATTCTGACTTAGGATCTCTGGACGCCTCTGGCATAAAGGTAGAAATTTGTTCATCTATTCCCTCTTTATATTACACTGATCTATATGCACATATTTTAAGAACAGTGGCTTTATGAAGTATAATTACAAAATCCCCTCAAACAACCTTCCTTCCCTCTGACCCTCCCTCCTTTCAACACTCTCCACAACCCAAGTATCTTAAAGTCAACTCATCCATCTTTGGTAGGGTATGAGCAGCCATCACAGCGAAAAGGGTTGCTGTCCATATATTGGTGATAAATTGAAGAGCTGGATGTAATTAGGAGTTTTGAGTTTAGGGTCTTTGATCTTTTGATCAAGGACTGGCACGTAAAATAACACGGCCATTAGCAAAGATTTTTTTCAATTGGCAGATGTGGTGCTGAGGCTGGAAGGCAGCTGGAAGGAGCAAATGAATGAGTATGTTCAATGCACTGTTATTCCTTGGACTCATGGGTGATTTGAGAAGTGCAGCGTTTGACATAGGGGGTTGTTGTGAGAATGGACAGAACTGGTTAAGTGGGGCAAGATGGAACATTGTCTTAACCCGGATAATTTGTATTAAATTCAGTGTTTACTTGGGCTGGATCACAGACTTCAGCTTAAAGAAAAAGCAAAGGGAAGCACTTGATACCTCGCCCCTGCTTGTTGTGTCCACTGGATGTGTCTGAACCTAGTGTAAGAACTGTTAGACGGTTTGGGACTGACCAAAGACACATGTGTGATGGGACATACTGGAGAGAGGAGTTAACATTGTGGAAAAAGTTTAGCTGCTGCTTAAGGCTTGATTTTTGGAATCAGTATCACTTATGTTTTCAGTAGTATTTGTAATGAATGATGGGCTAACGTGTGTACATAAAGAGGAGCAGGTCACCATGAAGAAGTCGATATGGAATAAAGTAGTTCTTGTTAAATACATGGAATAACCTTCTTGTGAGATTTAATAATATGAAGAGCAAGCACAGGAAAGTAACAGTAATATGGTGTATGACTGTAGGAAAATCTCACTGATTACTGTATGCAGTTTGAGGTAGGGAGGCCAGAACACCTCCCCCTGAAACATATCTGGTTCATATTTGTTGTCATTCTGTTAACGGGCAAGTGTCTGAGATGTTGCCAGCTCTACTCAGAGGACAAAAATACCTTCCCAACCCATATCCTGAGTAACTTGGCCTCTCTCTTTTCCTCCCTCTCACTTATTTTGACTTTACTCTGAGCTGCTGGAGGTTGCCTGGGTGGTGTCATAACTGTGGTAGAGCTGGGATGATTTTGGAGGGACTGGCAAGTGTTTAGTTGCACTTTCCTTTTGCACGAAGGAGAGAAGCTGGTCACTAGGTCTAAGTGCATCAGTTTTGATTTGCTGGGCTCTCTTGCAGTCTGCTGGTGTATAGGACAAGTTGTGTGACTCTGAAGCGTTTGATGGGACAGGGATTGAAGGCATTAGTGGTACCTTTAAATCTATTCTCTCTTCCTGCAAGCACCATAATCATGAGAGCTCTGGATCATTTGTAGGGAATTTTTCAGAGTTTTGCTTGTGCGTGTTGTGGTCTATAAAGTGGATAGCGATTTGGATCTATGGAGTCACATTGGGATGGTTTTGGACTAAGCATTCATGAAATGATGGCAAATCTGGGTTTAATGAGCTGCACATTCCTTTTTTGACTTCATGTTCCTACATTTTTAAAGTTTAAATATTTCTGGTTTGTCTTGCTCCTTTTCTACTGGAATCATAGAATTACTTAGGTTGAAAAAGACCTTTAAGATCATCAAGTCCAACTGATGCCAACCCCTGTCTTTCAGCACCACATTGACACGACTGGGAAACCCCTCCAGGGATGGGGACTCCACTGCCCTGGGCAGCCTGGGCGAGGCCTGGACAACCCCAATGGGGAAGAAATTGTTCCTCAGGGCCAACTTCAACCTCCCCTGGAACAACTGGAGGCCGATTCCTCTTGTCCTGTCGCTTGTTCCCTGGGAGAAGAGACCAACGCCTCCCTTGCTCCTGTCTCCTGTCAAGGAGTTGTGGAGAGCCAGAAGGTCTCCCCTGAGCCTCCTTTTTTGCAGACTCAACCCCCCAGGTCCCTCAGCCGTTCCTCATAAGACTTGTTCTCTAACCCCTTCACTAGCTTTGCCCTTCTCTGGACACACTCCGGTACCTCAATATCCTTGTAGTGAGAGGCTCAAAACTGAAGGGGCTGTTGTGACCCAAGGGCAGGACCTGGCACTTGGCCTTGTTGAATCTCAAACAACTGGCTCTCCATCGATCCAGCCTGTCCAGATTCCTCTGTAGAGCTTCCTGGCCCTCTAGCAGATGAACACACACTCCTAACCTGATGTCATCTGTAAACTGACTAAGGGTGCCCTCAATCCCCTCGTCCAAATCATCAATAAAGATGGTAAAGAGACCTGGCCCCAACACTGAGCCCTGGGGAGCACCACTTGTGACCAGCCACCAGCTGGATTGAACTCCAGTCCCCACCACTCTCTGGGCCTGGCCATCCAGCCAGTTTTTTACCGAGCAAAGAGTCTACTCAACCAAACCTGGAGAAACTGGCTTCTCACAGAGAGTGCTGTGGCAAATGGTCCTTTTACCAGTCCTCTTTCTCTTGTACCTACTGCAAGACTTGTTTGCTTTGTAGACGTCTCAAAAGCCACTTGGGTAGAACACAAGTTCAGGAACGTTATATTCCTATCTTAAAGTTAGCAGAGTGTTCTGCTGTCCCGTAGAGGATTTTCAGTAATGTTTTGGGTTCTCCATCCTACCCCCACACAGGGCAATGCATCATTTAAAGGCCAAGTCACATAAAACTTTGCCTAAAGAACAAAGTAAATGAGAGAAAACAAATTTACATTGTGCCTGTTTGGGTCATGTGGGCAAGGAGGGCAAAATAACTGAAGGCAAAATGTGTCTTTTTTTTACAACATGGCTTTATGGTGCAGAAAAATGATTTGTTATTCTGTTAACATTGGAATAATCTGAAACACAGGGCTTAGAAGTGTAGTTTTACGACAATTTTTTGAAGTATGTGGTTGCTGCTACTGTTAGGAATAGCCCCCTTCACTCGTAGTATACAAAGTCTCATGGGACTAGAGAATGATCTTAAATGTCTAAATAGTGCTGGGACATCACTTCACAGAAGCATCTGGTTGGAAGAGACCTTTAAGACCATCCAGTCCAACCGTTCCCCCTGCACTGCCCGGGTTCCTAAACCATGTCCCTCAGCACCACCTCCACACGGCTGTTAAACCCCTCCAGGGATGGGGACTCCACCACTGTCCTGGACAGCCTGTTCCAAGGCTTCACAACCCTTTCAGTGAAGAAATTTTTCCTAATATCCAACCTGAACCTCTCCTGGTGCAACTTGAGGCCATTTCCTCTCGTCCTGTCACTTGTCACATGGGAGAAGAGACCAACCTCCACCTCACTACAACCACCTCTTCTCCACGCTGAACAACCAGAGGTCCCCCAGCTGCTCCTCGTAAGACTTGTTCAATTTAGAACTTTTCTGCGTTGTCATGCTGAGACTTTTGTGAAGGAGAAGGCGTGGCCTTGCAGACAATGTTTTGCTGTATCTCAGTCCTTAACTATGTTTTGTGGAGGTGGATGAACTTCAGATAATTTATCTGTCTTTGCAGTTGGGTGAATAATCAGGCGCTCAAGATTGTGCAGGAGAAATACCCATTTCACGCTTCTCAGACCTCAGTTCAGCTTAAAGTTGTTTTTCTGGTGTCTCTTGCATCTTTCCAAATCCCTTGTCAAGTACAGTGTTTTTCAACCCTAGCTTCCTATTGCACATCCAGCATGTGCTCATTAAATATTGAAACTCAGTACTCAGAGACATTATTCACTCATTAATATTGTATCACGGCCTAACCTGTGTTGTTCAAAACAGTTTTGGATGTTCTGCGAGGCTGCCAGAAAACGTTAACAAACTCACTTGTGTCAAGCTAAGCAAAAAACCCGATGAAGCGCTTTGTAAACACATTTATACGCTTATTTTTAGTCAGTGGAAGCTTTTTTGAGTTGGGGGGTATCCTATAGAAATGGGGGTCTTCAGAGATCGGAGAAGATGAAGGAAGTTGTCTAAAATTAATATAAATACCCCCCCCACACCCCTCATTGTTGAAGCATACAGAGATTTTTTTGTGTGACACTGAAATGTTGTACTTTTAGGTCTTCCTGCCTGGAAGGCTATTTGAGGGTCATTTCCTCCTCTAAAGACTAACAGCTCTTCAGATTTTTCTACGTTGTGCAGTGGGGAAGATGATTTTCCTGCTACTGGACTTTGAAATAGGAAACATTTTGATTTCGGTTGGAGGTAATGAAAAATGACACAGTTCATGCTTTGGCCGTGATTGAGTTTATCTTGGATCACCTCAGATCCATCAGATTGGGTCGCTTGGAGACTGTAATAAAGATACAACAACTGGCAGGTAATCATTTCCCTGAAAAGGAACGCAAAGAAAATGGTCAATCTTTGGCAGCTTAATAAATTTTCAATATCTGGAAAGGGGCTGAAAATGATACGTGGCTGTATTTGCTTCCAATGTTGTGGTGTTTACCAATTCCGGCTCTCCTGCGGAGTCTTGATTAATTTAGAGTAAAGTGTGGAGTGGCCATCAAAGCACAAAACGACGTTATTTTTTTTTAACATTTCTCAGTGTGTTGCTGTTGTCTGTGACTTAGAAAGGTGCTTTTTTCCTTAATGGTAATCTTTAACATCCGTAGGTGTTTTTGAAGAATGACAGAAATGGTTGGTTTTTTAAGTAAACAATAGAGTGAGTTCTTCTGGGCTGAGAATTAAATTATTCATCCCGTTAGCGTGGCTGACATGGCTCGTGGTGTGCGAGGTTATGGTACCATGTCATGAGTTCACGGGGTAAAATTAACAATATTCTTCTCTTGAAGTCATTTAAGAAATGGACCTGAAAAGGATGGGAATTTTCGTAGTGTGCAGCAAAGTTTTACCATGCTTTTTTTGAATGTATCTTTGTATTTCTGAAGAGATTGTTATTATTTAATACTAGTTTTATTTGAATAGAAATAATTACTTTAAACTCATGTATACAGAAAATATGAAACTCTGAAAGCCTTAAAACTGTAAGTTTTTAAATATCACAGACTGGTTTGGGTTGAGGGGACCTTTCAAGGTCACCCAGTCCAACTCCCTGCAGTGAGGAGGGACATCTGCAACTGGAGCAGGTTGCTCAGAGCCACAAACCACCTGGAATGGTTCCAGGGATGGGGCTTATTCCTTAATCTGCATTAATTTAGGCACATTTACTTCTTCTCTATTGTTGATGGCAGTAAATGGCCAAGATGAACAAAGCGATTGAGATTATTATTATTATTTGAGTTTTTCTTTCATGGTACTTATGATGGTCAACCTTAAGTGGTGAGACTGTTGCACGTCAGCTGGGTGCTCTCCCCTGTAGCCTGTTTGTTTGGTCATGGTGGACCATACAGCATCACTGCTGTGATATTTCGTATGTTTTTTGTTCAAGTTGGGGCTAAATCAGTACCACTAGCTTGGGGAAATCTGTAATTGATGTAATTTGGGCTCTTACGTACCTGCAGATAAGAGGTTTTCCTCCCAGAGCTGTCAGTGAAGCATTCTGGGCTGTCTTAGTGCTCTGAAACGTTTGGCGTAGTCACTTGTAGATTCTTTTACTGAATCTTGCATGTAGTGTGTTCCTAGATAGGTCCAAAGCTGCCTAATACCAAAGTCAACCTGAATCTCACTTTCATTGCTTTGTAGAAGGAAAAAAAGGTATAAGTAAAAAAGAGGAATGCAGAAGAAAAAATGGTTTATTCTGCTGAAATCAGGTGTCTCCCCTTTGACTTTGGTCTGAAGATTAGCTTCAGGAGGTGGTTGGTGTTTTGATCACATGTGTAACTTCCTTTGATTTTTGTCTCCTGTCCACCCCTCAGAAAATTAAGATCTAAGAGCAAACTGGCTTATATATACGAGAGTGTCTTTCAGAATTCTTTTCCTCTGTCTGCTGCTCTGAGATCACTCCTTGAGGACTATGTGGCAGGTTTTGTGTTTGGTGTAAAGAATCTGATTGAGCTGGAGGGTACTGCAAACATTATTTTGATTTAATAACTTAAGGGATAAAATGGTCTAAAATTTGTCTTAGAGTGGAACCTAGATATGATAATATGGTAAAAAAAATTCTTATTATGCCTCTTTTGTTCTGAGGTCCAGAAATCTTTGGTCATTGGTGTATCAGGATTTACCCGACCTCTTGCAGTTTCTTCCAAGATTTTTTTTCCCCTTGGTGACAGCGATGTTCAATCATACTTCTGGCTAGGTTTTTTTTAGGAAAATCCAAACCTGATATATTTAGGCCTGCTTCTTGTGTTCAGTTTTTTTAATGGATGCTCTGAGTGACTCCAAGGGGCTGCTGCCTCCAGTGAGATGCTTCAGTCTAGGAGTTTTCCTTGGAGGGGATCTGGGTTCAAGTCTTTCATTCAAATAGGTAAACTTCATAACTGTCACAGTATTCACGTACAAAGGAGATTTGAATCATGTTGTTCTCCTCTAGCTAAGCTCTTAAGTCCGGACCAGAGGCAATAAGAACCCCAGGCAGAGCATTTCCATTCTCTGTTTGAGATCCGCAGGATGTTTGCAGTGCTGCAGTGGCCATCGATACAAAGGCGTTTCCAGTTTTAGCCAGTACAACTCCTTTACATTTGACAAAAGCTTTTCCCCCCATGATTTAATGCCCAAATGTTGTCTATATTTAGGACATCTACATTCAGGAGATGACCCAGTTTGGGTTGTACTGAAGAGAGATTTCCAGAACAAGGATGCGAGCCGATACAGGTATGTTGTTTTGAAGTAGCAGAGTTACAAGAAGTGTGTCCAGTAAGTTAATTGTCAGCAATTGACTGCAAGGCAGGTCTACAGAGAGAGGGTCTGTTCTGACACAAGTACCAGAATATAGGGTTAAGACCTCCAGAAAAGGAAGAGTAGGGTAAGTGTGGACCCACTGTGAAATGAAGCAGGGCCCTGGCGACAAAGGAAATAGAGAAGGTGGAGATACTCGAAAGCCGCCTTTGCCTTTTCTTCCGCTGTCTTTGCTGTTAAGGCCAACTATCAGAGATCCAGGGTCCCTGAGAGCAGGGGAGAGGTCTGGAGCACAGTCAGCTTTCCAGTGGTGAAGGAGTATCAGGTTAGGAAGACATAAAGTGAACAGAGAGAATGTCCATGGGGATGGATGAGTTGCACCCAGGAGTGCTGAGGGAGCTGGATGATGTCATTGCAAGGCCACTCTCAATTATCTTTGAAAGGTCACAGTGATCAGAAGGGGTTCCCGAAGACCGCAGGAAAGCAAATGATACTCACACTTTCAAGAAGGGCAATCAGGGAGATCTGGGGATTAGGACAAGAGAGAACAGACACAAACTGAAACACCTGAAGAAAACACTGTGAAAGTGCTCAGACACCGGACTGAGTTGCCCTAAGAGGTTGTGGAGATACTCAAAACCCAACTGGACACAGTCCTGGACAACCTGCTCTAGGTGACCCTGCTTGAGCAGGGAGTTTGAACCAGATGATCACGTGAGGTTCCTTCCAGCCTAAGTGTGTGATTCAGAGAGCTCTGGACTGCACTTTGCATTTCATAAAGAGCCAATCATCGAGCATTTAAAGGACGGGTGAAAGGAGCTATGATGTAGAATTGGAGTGCCAGAACTTTTAGGGGGTAATAAGTGACTTAATTTGTTTACTAAATTGTAAAAAATGCAAGTACATAAATACCGTTCATGGCATGAACTCGATGTTGTACAGCAGGGCTGTAGGAAGGCAGAAGTAGCTTTTTGTGTGTGATCGTGGGCTATAAAACAGCTGAGAGCGTGAAATGCTGTGACGTGTTAATCCAAACTTTAGTCCTGGAGGTCCTTGTTAATGCTTTATGTGTGTGTTCAAATCTTGCTATGGAAAAGCGATGGCATTTCATTAGATCAGCTCCTGAAACTAAATAGCTGTGTGCTGCTTAAAACAGTATTTCATAATTATTTAGAAGGATTTTATTCAAACTATCAACTGTGTAGAAAAAATGTGCAGCCAGCAGCCTTCTCTGCTGTTTCAGCACCTTCTGTAAGACACTTTCTGTATAAATGATCAGTGTAACACATAGTGTCTCTTGCCTGTTAACTAGAGTTTTGTGCTTAAACGTGAGAACCATTATAGCGAGCCTTTATATCTGTTATAATTGAAAATGTCATTTTAAGTGGACTGTTGATGTGGCATTCCTGCAGTAGTGGACTGTACGGACAAGTTGTGCTGTTTCCTCGTTATAAATTGCAGAGGTGCCTCCATTTTTTTTTAACTTTTGGCTAGATAATAATATAATTTATTACTGTAGATTTAGCTGATGTTTGCCTTTATTCAGCAGCAGAACGTGCTGAATGCCAGCGAAATGAATTTGTAATGCCAAGGAAGAAAACTACTATAAGCCGACGCAGGCGAACGTTTGCGATCAGCACGTCTCTGCCTTGTGTTTGTTTCATTAAGCTCCTACAAGCCACTCAATTATGTAATTCAAATAAATGAAAATGACTTCAAAATCCCACTTATTTTGTTAAAACTCTGGTGAATTTAAATCAGTGGAGTTGGGTATTTAGGACTTATTTGTGTATAAAAGCCGCCCTACATGGGAAAGTTTCATGGTACTTCAGGAAGTTGAGTAGTTTGGTAGGTACGGTGAGGTAGGTTCCTGATCACACAAACGAGGATTAGAGAGGAAAGACTTTAAGTGTTTGCTTTAAGATGCTGCTGTGAGCAAGGCAGTCTTGGATGGTTTTGAAGAACATAAATGAAGTACCGTTTTGGCCTCAATTATATAAAATTTGATCATACACAGTATAAATTTCTTTAATAGTAGGATGCCTCGCAAAGAAGAGAAAAAAGAGAAACCAGTGAAGTGTTTGCTGCGCATCAGTCACTTTGAACACCTAAGTGTCTTGATCTAGAAGTTTTATTAAACTACCCCTAAACACGTCAGCAGAGAGAGCTACGCAGACATCGCCACACGTTTGAGCTTCTAGACACAGTAATACAGGGAGCTGCTTTGCCTTGCAGCTGGCCTGTGGTGAAGGAACTTTTACTTCTGGAGATTAGCACAGAAATTACTAAACTAACATCAACAAGTGTGTCTGCATGAAAGGAGGCATCTAGTTAAGACAGTTGAAATGAGCTGATAAACTCTTCCTGTAGAGGAGAGCTGGAAAGTCAAAGAATTGAAAAGACAAAGTGAAAAATCTGTGGTATTTTGGAGCCAAACAAGACAAGTTGTGTAAGAAAGAGCTCCAAGTGTCGCTGGTGGAATAGGCGTCCCCAAAAAGACTGCGACTGGTCAAAAGATCCACAAGATGGATATGCGGATGTAGGGACCAACAAAGAAAGCTTTATGCCAAAAAGTCCTGGAGCCAAAGGAAGCCAAGAAGTCAAGGCGAGAACTGCTAAAAATGAAAGTTTTCGTGTTCTTTACTCTGGTAATTTAAAATGGAATCAATGGTTTGGGGTTTATTTTTCATGTACCAAAGCAGCAGTGTAGAGAGATCTGGGGATTAGGACAAGAGAGAACAGACACAAACTGGAACACCTGAAATTCCATCTAATCACAAGAAAACACTGAAGGTGCTCAGACACCGGTCTGAGTTGCCCTAAGAGGTTGTGGAGATACTCAAAACCCAACTGGACACAGTCCTGGACAACCTGCTCTAGGTGGGTAGAACTTGGGGGGAGTAGAAGGCAAGCAGACAGCTCTGGGACTGTTGAAAAATTAAGGCAAAGATGTGAAAAATCTTGAAGAGATCTGTTAGTGACATAGAAGGGAATGGAAAATAGAGACAAAATACATATTCCCTAAAGGGGAAGTAGCAGCAGAGAATAAATAATCTGCTTCCCCGCTCCGAGAACAATTTAGCTGCTTTAGACCTACTGTATTTGTGTTGCTTTTAATCTCCTCAGTGGCTACTGAACCACTTGGCATCTTTAGAAAATCATTGGTTCAACTGGAGAAGGTGGAGAATTGTCGCAAATGACAAATGGAGATGATTAGCTGGAAGGCGGTTAGTAATGGGATTTCTCTGAGAGCAGTCTTGGAACTAATGTTAATAATTGTATTTAATCAAGAAATTCCACTTTAAGGAAGAAGAGCACTCTGTAACTAAGAAAACTGAGTTTGGAGGAGTTGTTATGGAAAGGAGGTAGAAATGAGGGTCTTTCCCTGCCTTTCTATCTATTGCTCCATTGCAATGGAAGTTCCCTGGAGCATTGGTTTGGCAATGACAATGAGATGTGATGCCAACAAAGGGTGGCACAGAATCCTTCTGCGGGGATTTTTATCACATGATGAACTTGGAAACTAGTAACTCACAGGATCAGGTGTAGGGTTATACAACGTTGGCAGGGATTTTCTAGGTGCTGGTTTTGGGTGTCCTGTCCCCATCTGTTCCGCTCTTGCTGTGGTAGGATGTCCGGCTGTTCATGGCCGAGAAGATATTTGAAACTGTTGTAGCTACAAGGTAGTGTTGAGATACCTGGACTGATTTGAAACGAGCTGGTTAAGGAGGAAATGGCAAGTCTTGCCCCGAGTGCTCCGCTTGTGGGAAACCAGCACTATACAGCCCGCCCTTCTGTCAGGGGGGTGGCCGTACCCACGGCCATGGTATTGTCTGCTGATTCTGTGGGATGTCGGAGCTTCTGATGAAAAGCTTTTTAATGGCTGGCTGTGGGGTGAGGAGTCAGATGACTTGAGAATGTAGACAAGTCTCTGGGTCATCATCTTGTAGCATGTTTGCAGCAAAGGGCATGTGGAGTTTTGGCACCTGTAGAAAAGTGTGTCCCGTCCCTCTGTAGCGTACTTAGGGGGGAAGCTGAATGTAACAGCAGTCGGGTTAAGCCATCAAAGGGCTTATCTTGACATTAGGAGCCCGTTATTCTTAAACGTTAGGAAAAGTGACTCTCTTCTTTTTGCAAGAGAGGTTGAGAGGAGATTGCATGAAGGGTCATAATTCCAAGGAGAAGACTTGAAGACGAACTGGACTCGTGTCAAATACAGGAATAATTTGCTAAAAGTTAGATGTAAACAAAGTTTTTTTTTTTTTTTTTAATTTTGGAGAGTTTATAACATGGAACCCCCTGGCAGCCGTTCTCAGCTACTGTCTGACGTCATACTTGAATTATTCTGTTAGGTACCAGATGCATGAAGAGGAGATGTTTTTAGGGGGAAACCACTTGTGGGAAGTGAGATCCAGAAAGGATGAGGAAGGAGCTTCCTTCAGCCCCAGGAAACGCTCCATGCTTTCTGTGCTGTCTCTCACGAGGAGCAGCTGCTGAGACTTCTATTTTGACACTTCTGCTGCTTTTTAGACAAAACATGATTTCTCCAATGGAAAAGACAACCAGCATGTTTTGACTGCGCCATCGATCGTGTGAAGGGTTTGTTATAGCAATGCTGCCGGAATCATCTGGGGGGCCTTGGGAAATCACTTAATGGAATTTGGTCCATGGCTGCATAATCTGACTTTTTTTTTTTTTTTCCTCCAGTAATTGAAGATGCTGCTTAATAAACTTTTTATAAAGATTCCCAGTTGGTCGCTGCGTTTCAGCGGGTTGTGTCTGAGCACACAAGTAATACATCTTGTAATTGTCTTTTTTCCTCCCCGCCTCACTTAAATATTTTCCCTGGGGAAGAATCTAATGTACTGTAATGCTGTACCTTTTACAAAGTGACCCTACTTAGGATGATTTGTTCCCTGAAGCTCCCTTGACAACGTATAAATGCACTGAGAATACTTAAGCCTCCTTTCCATCACTCTTTCAAAAATTTATTTGAAAACTGGGACTGGAAGTGGTGCTGCCATCGCTATAGAGTTCCCTAATGCTGACTCGGTGTTCAGTGTCACCACACACATGCAACAGATAAGTTTTATTAGCTGAACAATTTATATGTCTGTATTCTCATGAAAATGTGATACGGTTTGCTTACAGCAACTTCTGTAGTGAAGATTTTAAATATATTTATAGTTTGTGACATATAAATGTAGAGAATTTTCTGGGCCTGGAGTTACCTTTATTAACTGTGCAGCAAGTTCAGTAGCTGTTTTCCTCTCATCTTCTCGACGGTTTATTATAGTTATTTGATCTTTTTGCAGCTTGGTAAATAGCTGCAGCATTTGGGTGTATGGTGTGTCCAGAGGTAGGAAAGCGTCATGGTAGGAAAGAGTGGAGATTTCAGATGGAAAATGGCGCCCACCGGCTGGTGCAGAGAAGGATTTTCCTGGAAAAAGGGTTCCTTGAAACCAGAACAAAACCAACCAACCGAGGTTGTTCTCACTTAAAAAGATGTTATCATAAAGCTCATGAATTAGTTGTGCTTTGTGTGCTGTAATGAATAGTAATACCGAGGCTTGTCGCTGTTGTATAGTTTGATTTTGACACTTTAATCGGAAGTAAACTTAAGAATTTTTGGCGAATATTTGTATTTAGGCATCTTAAGAAGCCAACAATAAAGTTTTACAGGGACTAATTTTAAAATGACTTTGCCCGTGTCCTTTGAAACTATACTTGGAAAATACACCTTTAATCTAAATTTCCCTCCACCTTCTGTAGATTGAAACAAGAGCAAACGTCTGTCCATGATGAGTTCGGCAAACTGCTGGAACGCGAACGGATTTCTTCCAACGAGCACTTGACACGAGCCATTCTCCGCGAGCGAGCTGCCACGGAAGAGGAGCGCCAGAAAGCCCAGCGTTTTGTAAGTGCGGAAACTCTTAGAGAGGACTCGGGTTTTTCAAGCAACCGTGTCTTCAGACTTCTTTCCAGATGTTGGTGGGAGAAGGAAGCAGATCTCTTCCCGTTATTTGTTTTTTCTTTATTATTACTTAATAGTATGTCATTTTATTTCTTTTTTTACCAAATATCCCCGTCCTTAAGAGTAGCTGATTAGGAAGAGCCTGAACTTTCTGAAGGCTGCAAATATAATGTGTAGTCTGTGTGGATAATATTAAATGTCTTTATTACAGAGGGTGGAAGAGTAATAGTGTGGTCTAGGTCTACTTACTAAAATTGGTGATTCTATGTTAAGAAGTTACAGAATACAAGAGAACTTTTCTAGAAGTTAATTAGGTCATAGTTAAAGGAAATCCATAATATTTCTGGGCTAGACATCTGGCTAACAACAATTTAGAGTATCATCTTTGAAGTGTGCTAGGAAACAACAAAAAGTCTGACTTTTGATTGCCTCAAACCTCAGAAAAACTCCGTATCAAAGAATCATATTTCATTTGAGCTGATGTATAAACACTTCCTGACTAGGAACTCGTAACATATGGCTGGCTGTTTCCTCGGAAAAATTGGCACTCTGTATTTCAGTCCATCCCAAATGTCTGGCAGATTTATAACTTCTCATACGCAGCAGTTGTTCGCTGTATAGAGTGTGGATTGACTCCTCTTTGTAACAATAATCGTTATTCTCCGAGGAGTGAATGTGCCTGTTTTTAATTACTTGAGTACAAATAGTAAAGAAATTGGTATTTTTAAGAAAAAATTTAAGAAGTTTATGTGAGCATTCCTATGAAAATAGAGGTGCTGGCATAAACCTATAAATATTTGTTTGTCCTTTCGTATCTGCAATAAAATCAAAGCTGTCAGAGGTTTGTTGGTTGGTAACAGTAAACCAATCACTGCAATAGCTTTAACTCTGTTGGGTAACTACAAATCTCTTGCCCGTGTTATTTTTCCAAATCCCGATTTAAACCCAAACAAGCTTCACCATCGTCCACCTGCGCATTAGTACCTTCTGAATGCGTTTCCCAGTGCTTTTTCACCTCCATGGTACCGTTCTTGTTGATGAATAATTACAGTGTGGTGATCAAATGCTTAATGTTTTGTCGCTTTAAAATAGAGGAACAAGAGGAAATGGAGAGGAATTATGACCGAGGGACAGCCTTAGTCTTACGCCTTCAACCTTTGGATTCTTAATATTGTGCAGGAGAGATAAGGGCTTTGTGGCTTCAGCTTAATGAGGAGCTGAAGATTTATAATGGGGAATATTATTTGCATAATTACGGGGGGTGCGTCTTTCACTTACTACTGTAGTTAATGCTGTGCTTTTGCGAAGCACACGGTGCCTTTCTCATCGGCCAAATGCTTGAGAGGTTTCTTGTTACCGACACCTAACTGGTTCATTTAGCCTGTATGTCAATTTTATTGTTAAATTTTTACGTACTCTGGAATATTTAAGCAAGCGCTGCCTACGTGAAGCAATTGAGGATTGTCGAACCTTACCAACCCGGGGAGTGGTGTTTCAAGGTGTGCGGTGTCACTGCGTGTTGAGTTGGAAGATGATCATACAAGTAGTGCTAATGAAATGAAGGAAATGCCTTAGTCCTACAGGATGTCCCCTCGTGTGGAGGACAGCATGACCTGTGTCTCCCCGTGGTGATGGCACTGCTGGGTGTTTATTTTGCTGTTTATTTGTTTCATGTACCCAAGCCGAATTTATAAACTCGATGATATGGGGGTTATATCTATGACTACCGTTCATCAGGTAGAACGAGTAAGTCCGTGTTCCTTTAGGTAGATTTGTGTTTTATGTAGCCAGGGTTTGATCTGTCAGATTCTTCTTGGAGAATAAAGAGCGTTTCTGAAATATCAGTAGCATTATCTACAAAATTAATTCCTTTGCTGCTGCTAAATTCTTTACTAGGGCACAGGAAAAGACTTGATGGTTAGAAAGGGAGAATTTTATTTTTGCTTTTAAAAGTTGCTAATTCAGTTTAATGAATAGACATAAAATTGTTAAATTGAATAAATAGTTGCCATTCTTAAATAATTTTAACACCATCCTTAAGGGCATCCTTAAAAATTATTTCAGATTTAAGTGAGCCGAATGAGGAGGATTGTGACACTTGTTAGGCTAAATGTTAAAAAACAATGCCCCCAAAAACGTAACAGTATAGAGTCACAGAAAGGTTTTGGTTGGAAGGACCTTAAAGCTCATACAGTGCAACCCCCTGCAGGGAGCAGGGACATCTGCAACTAGAGCAGGTTGCTCAGAGCCCCAAACAACCTGACCTGGAATGGTGCCAGGGATGGGGCTTCTGCCACCTCTCGGGGCAACCTGGGCCAGGCTCTCACCACCCTCAAGGTGAAGAATATGATAAAAAGAATTTTAAAGAAAATTAACAAAAGGTGTAAGAGCTCTCTCACACACAAACACACACGTGTGTATTCACACCCACCCTCTGTGGAACAAGGATCCTACCAAGAATTGTAGACCCAGGAGATTGAGTACGAGCAGTGTACAGAGAAGATGAGACCCCAGCAGCAAAACACCCTGAATTCATTTGTCTCCTCAGAGACACCTACCTGTCTCTTCAGAGTGCAGAAACTTCTGAAAGTTTCCATGCTGAAACTTTTCTTCACAGCAGTCTCCTCAAACAAGGTCTCAATCTCACATCTGAAGTTTCAGTAAAAAACATGAAGGGAAATGGGCAGTTTTACCGGTAGCAGCTCTTCAGGGCTGGGTGGTGTTCACAGCTCTGAAAGGAACTCGGAGATGATAAATGAGCTGGTGATGTTATGTGCTGTGTAAGCTGTTAGGGAAAGCTCCCTCAGTACAATCAGACTGAAAAGGGGCTGATGGGCTGTCAACTTCTTCAAAAACAATTCTGAGGCAGACGCAGACATTTCCAAACCAGTAATTCTGATGTTTGTACCGAGGTGGAAATTACAATTTAGAGTGGAGTTTCCAGACCCTGACCAGAGCCCTAGAAATCCCCTGTGGAGTCAGCGTGGGGATTTGTTCAACTATTACTGCTTAATTCAGCAGAAATAAATGTTGATTCCTTTAGTAATGCCTTTGGATGTCATGGGCTCTGAGGACTGTTTCAGGCATAGCTGAACTTCTCTTATCCCGCAGCACTTGGGTCTAGTCTTGAAACAGCCGTGCTGGTGAGACTCGGTGTGCTGAAGAGCTGATGAGGTCTTGCATCTCCTCTGGCTTCTCGCCCATCTCTGGCTGCATGATCCCACTGTCCCGGTTGCAGTGGGGCTGGTAGTTAATGCTGAAATGAGATGACTTGGGAGTTCATTTGCTTCGTTTTTTCCTCCTGCCTGGCAGGTGATTTAGCTTATTTGGAAGGATCAGGTGTACATCGATGTTCGGTGTAAGGGGTGCTTTACTGATGAAGAATTTCTTTACCTCCTTTTCTACCCATTTCCGGCTCTGCGGTTCACCTCCTGTTCTGTGTTGTCAGTGCAGGTGTAGTGGACTGAAGCAAACGCACCACAAACGCGTCCTGGAGGCCTGTTTCCAATGCAGAAGTGCCCAAAATCCTCTTTACAGAATATCTACAAAAATAGCTCAGTTGAGGAAGTTGCAAACTGTGTGTGGAGGGCGAGTTGCTGGGGAAGAAAATAAAAACTTGAACTGACCTTGCCACCAAAGAGAGTGTTTTTGTACCTTCAGCTTTCCTTACAGTCAGTTTTGCGACGTGATATTTGTAAAGCACCTCTTGAGTGTTTCCACCAAAGGACAAAGCGCGCCGTGTGCTTGAAGTCGTACTTGAGACCTGCCTGTAGCAGTGCAGCTCATCAGAAATATCTCCTCCTTCCACCCCCTTAGCGTGTACGTGATATTTTGTCTGCTCGCTCTTCTTGAAGGAGGACTTCATGATACATTCAGTCTTCTATTTCAGTCTAGCCATAATAATTTTAGTACTGGTGTAGCAAAGACCGGTGCAATTGAAGGCCCCAGACTTCTGACCGCTCCAAGAGTACTTGTGTTAGTTTTCACTCACACAGGCAGCAGCGCTCTCCTCCTTTGCAGTGTTTATTATTGGATGTTTTTGCTGCACGTCTAAAGATTGTGGATGGTTGAGTTGGGCATGATCTTGTTGAGTGGCTTTAAATGGGGTAGCTTTGCCATAAATAGCTTATTGACGTTCCATCACTTGAGTCATTATGTGAGTCAGGGTGAGATGTGGAGAATATGGAGTAAAAAAAATCAATAGTTATCCAAAGTGCAGAGGACCTGTTGTATTTCCATCTCCTCGTAATGACCTGGAGTTTACTGTTAACATATTTGCTTCACTGTCTGGACCGAAACGAGCTGTCATTAGGACCCTGTATGTCAGAAAATGGTTTTATTGAGCTGCCAATGACATTAAAGTCTCATTTCCCTTTGAAGAGGCCCAGGAATATTGTTCTGTTCGTGTGCTGAAACCATAACATTAAAATTTGATTATTGCTATCGTTAGAAATCTGTATCCATACTAATGCAATTATATCTATTTCCCCACATATTGTTCCAGGCTTTCATTAACGTACCTGTTAGAAAATGAAGTCTGTTGTTGCTGAGGTATTTTTGTGCTTCCTAAATGAATTTCTACATGAGAAGGTCTGTTAATAAATTCTGTGTTCAAAAAAAATCAATTTGGTAGAAGTATCCTTATATTAAAGAGCACTTTATGCTCCTTCGGTGAGTGTGGTGATCAGGTTACTGGATATTTTTTCCTAGCAAAATCCTCTTTGAGACGTATTATTCTTCTTTTACTTTTCCGAGTGCTGAAATCAATAGACAAAAGATACTCCTGGATAGATTAGGGCTGAAGCGTGTTGAGTTGAGGGGTGGATGGGACCTATTGTCATAATTGAACACGTATTGCTAAAACAGAGCCTTTCACTCTTCTGTCTCACCTGTTTAGATGTTTTTCCCATCATCCGTGGGTGGCTGGTCCAAGTCCTTATGTCCAGGCGCTACCCAATGACCTTTGCATTTATTTCTCCTGTCCCCTATTCATTAGCGTTGTCAGGAGGAGGTCCGCTGTTTTCCATAAGCAGATTATTCTCTGACCCTTCCTGCTCTCTCCGAGCGCTCCTGTGCTCGCCGGATTTTAAGGATGGCTTCACTAGAAAACACCGGGGGGAAGAAGCGCTAAATGAGTTAAGGCATTAGTTCTCAAGAGAGAAGAAGTCTGTTTACAAACCCGCAGTATTTATTACATACCTCATTTAGCTCATTCATCATTTTAATCGAAAAATGAATCTTTTTAGATGATTCTGAAATAATTTGAGGTAAGCTACATCGCCTGAGGCAAAATGTGATTGCTTCCTGGAGGGAGGGCCAAACCGGCTCTGGGAAGTATAGTGTGATTGGTGACTCTAACCCCCGGTTTATGACAGGAAAAATATGAAAGGCTCGTATTTGAAAATTAGACTTAAGGTTTGGAAACGACACGGTCCAAAGTTAAATCTAGCGATGGTTGTTTTGCCTCATGTTCTTCTTTTATGTAATTTAGGAAGTAGAAATTATTCTTGACATCTCTTTGAAAGGAGAGGTTGGAGATCTACTCATGAGGTTTTTGTTTAGGTTTATGTATGTGGTTCTTTCTGCCACACGCTGCTGTTCTTATGGTTTAGAAAGAGCAGTTTCGTTGCAGCGAAAGAGTCCTTTTGCATTAGTACTACTGTGGTACGGGCGAAAGTCATCTGCTCCTGGTCATTCCTGTGGTAGAAGGCAGGGTGAAAGACAGGAACGGAGGGAGAAGTTACCTTTGCTGTTGAGGATGGGATGGGTCTGTTCTTTGGTTTTGTTTTGGGGGAGAGGCATTTGGTTGCTTTCTAGAGGAGGAAACGGGATAGAATGAAGCAACCATTTACATATTGGAAATATGAAACTCCACTGCACTGTATGTGCTCATCTTCGTTTGAATAAACATAAAATCATGGACATGGCTGATGGCTCTCCTGGCACATATCTCTTCTCTCCCCGACTCCCTCTCCCGCTCTTGCCAGAGTTTCTGCTGCAGTGGAGGGTGTATGTGTTTGGGAGAGGAACCGGGCTTTCTGTCTTTCCTGGGGTGTTAAACAGAGGATGTGAAACTCTCCTGTATGAATAAGAAGCTGTTGCTATGCAAATAGAAATCGATAATGATTTTTTCCAGCAATGCAATAAATGGGACTTACAACCAGATATTTGCAAAATATTTGCAGATATTTGAATGGTTTCCTTATCTGGACACATACATTTGCCTTGAGGAAATGGTAAAGACTCATTTGCATTTCTAAAATGACTTCATTAAGAAGAGTGAACGATTTTTTTTTCTCCCCTTAATATAGTTAAACAGTAAAAATAATTTAAAATAGCCTGTGGGCGATTGTACTCCTCATGCTGTAGGTTGTAATCCCAGAACACATATCGTGTGCTCTGTTAAGCAAATGTTTTATTTTTGAATATCTCTGAAACCATTAGGTGCCTGTGGACTAGAATAAGAAGTTACTTACCTGTGTCTTTCATCTGCCCCTTTGCAACGTCTGTTCTGACATATAAAATACTTGTTTCAATGGAACAATATGAATAATTTTCTCCTCCCTTCAGTTTTTTACTTGGCAACATGTTACATATATTTAAGATCTATATGTAATGGATAATTGGCTTTTTTTCTCTATGACAAAGTTTCAGAGGAAAACCAGTAAAAATAGAAAATTTGGAAGGCAGGTAAGGCACATCCAGTGGGCATGTATTCTCTTTAAAATGTCTTTTTGAACGGCGAGAGGGATGTGTTTTGACATCAAGCAGCATTTAAAAGCGTGCTGTTTTTTAATTCTTATTATAGCAAACCCCAAGATATTTGACAGAAGCAAAATTAATCACTGTGTTATCTCAGCATCCAGATGAAGATCTAGTGCTTTACAAAGGCTGCTGCTCCATCAATTTGTTCTTTTGGTTGAATTCAAATTGAGTTCATTTTTATAGATTTGCTGCATAATACTCTGCTCTCTCCTCCCTCATTCATTAACCAATTTGTTCGTGCTACTCCCTTTTTTATTGACTGGCTAACGAAATTGCCATGCTCTCTTCTCAAATGAATGCCATCATTCCTTGTCATGCATGGACAAAAAGTAAGTGTATTAATCCCTTTTACCTTTCCTTCTGCCAGAGAGAAGTCCCAGTTCCGCTCTCAAGATATCCTGAAAATAATGTTTTATTTAAGGTTCTCTTGGAGCTTTGAGCTCAACGCTGGTGTGTCAGTGTTCCGATCCAGGCTCCGTTTCAGTGCTTCTGAGCCTTTGGTGTACGTACAGCTGGCCAGTTGTGTGACACACCAAGAGCCAAATCAGAGAGTTGTCAAGACTTGTGCGTGACGTGGTACAAAAACACGCAATGGATTAAACCACGTTCATTCGACAGAAGTCACAGAATCATTTTGGTTGGAAAAGACCATTAAGCTCCTCGAGTCGCCCCGCTCCCCCAGCACTGGCAGGTCCCCACTGACCCCTGGCCCTCAGCACCACCTCCACACGGCTGGGAAACCCCTCCAGGGATGGGCACTCCACCACTGCCCTGGGCAGCCTGCGACACGCCTGCACAACCCCAACGGGACAGAAACGGCTCCTCAGGGCCAACCTCAAGTTCCCCTGGAACAACTGGAGGCTGGTTCTTCTTGTCCTGTTGCTTGTTCCTGGGGAGAAGAGACCAACCCCCCCCTCACTCCAACCTCCTATCAGGGAGTTGTGGAGAGCCAGAAGGCCTCTTTTGCTCCAAACTAAATCCTATTTCATACCTTGAAAGATGCAGGAGTAGATGTCAGGAATATTTTGAGATGCTTAGGTGTTGTAGCCGTAGGTGCTGATGTACCTAAATCGAGTGTGTACAAATCCAGCTAAAAAGGATATTTCAGACAGAGGGTGAGGAAAGAAAATGGAATGTCATGGTTAAGTCTGTAGGTTTGGGATATTTTTTTCTTATAGATGCTAAGAAGTGTTTTGGTCCTGTCATGTATTACTTGTATGATCTATTCTGTGGTAGATGTGCCAGGATGTGCACAGAGGAAATACTAGTCTTCCTCTTTTTTTTTAAAGGAGAGAAGAGTTTAAAGTGTAAAGGTTAATACATTGGGAATGTTAATATAACATGTAGCCTACAAAACTTCTTTGTTGTTGTTACAATGAATTTTGAAAGCAGAACCTGGTTTCAGTTGTCTGGTTAACAAATTTCATAGGAAATATATGGCGAAGCTTGTCAATGTTAATTTTTGGGAAGCCGTGGCAAAAGGTGATGATATTACCTACTTCTCACATTACTTCTTGGCTAATATGGCTGCTACAATTTAGCTGGGGGCTTGGATGATCCATCCACCAGTGTGTTAGTGTGGTGAGGTACTGCATTGTCTTTTTCATAGATAGATGAATTCAAATCACGTTTGAAAATAAACAAAAAAATAAGTAAAAATGCATTCCTTCTCATTTTTCTAATTATCATGCAGATAAACAGTGGGGATCGTGACATTAGGATAAGTGGCTTATGATTTTGTTTTGGAGAAGGGAACTCTTGCTGTTCTCCCTTTCCCCTCCTCGGGCTATGCAGGAGTAATAAATGAGCAAGTCCAGAGTACGTTATGATCGATAGTTAATGGGGCTGTGCCGGAGCCAGTTGGATCTCTGTTTTACATTGCAGTAACTCATGTGATATTTTAACTTTCCTTCTTGCGTTTATCTGATCATTTGAAGCACGAGGGGAAAAAAACCCCACCCTTAGTTATGTTTTTTGGAAGTAATGATGTCGGGAGGAGATACTGAACGTGAGAAAATCACTCTTTGAACACGCTACCTGCCAGTGAGCTGGTGTACGGCCAAAAAACAGGGCCTATCGTTCTCTTCCCATTTGAGATGTCTTAAAAATTAATTTAAAATTATTATATGAACAGATTTGACCTTTAGGAAAAGAAGAGGGTATTAAGACAAGCCTTCATTTCTTTTAAGCAGACTTTTCTGCTAACGTACGTTGGTTTCCACCACTGCCAGTTTTACTCCCATATTCGTGTTGGTTTTGGAGGCCCATGGAAAAATTAAGCTGTTCTTTCAGAGGAGTAACTTCATCTTCCTGCAGCAGACCAGTAGGCAACTGGTAATCAAGATGCATCAAATACAAACACAGTTAAGGAGTTCGTAGAGAGAAGAGATGGTGGCCACATCACTGCTGCGAGTCACTGTGTCAGGGCCAGGCGTTTGCCTTCAAGTGAGAGGGAGGTCACAACCTTTGAAGGATCTTTCAAAATCCATCAAATGTTTGACATCTTTATGTTGTGGGGTTTTCGGTGGTTTTTTGGTTTTGGTGGTCAGTCCTGGTATCTTAGGGGAGCAGATTCACCTAGCTGTGAGGAGTAAGAGGCGTTCTGCTGAAAGATGAGCATGGAGTATCCTGGTATGACTGAAATCCGTAGGGATTTTAGTTGGTACCCACATCCGGTGAACTCATGTGATTGTGTTGGTCTTGATTTCTGCACTCTAAATTCACCTTGCAGGGATGGGATATTTTGCTTTAACTTACCTGAAAGCAATATAATTTTATTTAGTATGTTTCATTTTAGAGGCCTGAGCATCCGTTGGACTTGGAATATAAAGGAAAAAGCTGTGTATCATTATGTGTTCAGAGTGCTGACTGTCTGATGCCCGAGAAAGTGTAAAGGTGATAAATACATTAAAGATTGCGTGAACACGGAGTCCAGAGCTGAAGCTTAACAGATAAAAAATATCAGATAAAGTAACTTCTGAAATCATGATTTCTCAACATTACTGTTGCTTTGATGTAGCTTCCTTGGCTGGAACTTCCTCTGTTTTAAACCCCACATCTCTGGGGAGGCCTTACTGCGCCCTTTCACGATATGAAGGGGCTTATAGGGAGTATGGAGGAGGACTTTTCACCAAGGCCTGTAGTGGCAGGATGAAGAGCAATGGTTTTCAACTGGGAGAGGATAGACCTAGATTGGGCAGAAGGAATTCTACACGGTGAGGGTGGTGAGAGAGTGGAACAGGTTGCCCAGAGGAGCTGTGGATGCCCCGTCATTGGAAGTGCGCAAGGCCAGGTTGGACGTGGATTTGAGCAACCTGCTCTGGTGTGAGATGTCCCTGTCTGTGACAGGGGGGTTGGAATTAGATGTTCTTCAAAGGTCCCTTCCAACCCAAACCATCCTGTTGTTCTCTATCAGAAGACATTTATTCTTCGTCATCGTTTGGGAGAATTGGTGGGATGACCGATTTCATATTTCTTTCTGTACAGTACATTTCCTAGTTCTGACTTCAAGGTTTTTAACTATTTGGTGTGAAAATCCCTTTTGTCCTGGGGGTAATCACACACTTCTACTCATTCACGTATTCCCTGAGATTGGAGCATGTTCTGCAAGGTTCTGGAATGAGTGAGAGTGACTGTGGGGGGAGATGATCTTAGTGCATCTTCCCACCATGGTGATTTTGCCGCTGCAGCGTCTGGCCATACGTGAGTTTGTACAAGGATTTTCCTAAGTTTATGGAGGGAGTGACGACAGTCCTGTGACTGACTTGAATTTCATGCAGTTCACGGGTTCTCTCCAGGGTGCTACGATAGGACTTTAAGAAAATCATACATAGGTGGCAAAAATTGCTGCATCTGTCGTAATTGTAAATGGGTGAGTGTGGAGCTGACAACAAAAAAAATATCAGAACTTGTACAGCTAGTGAGAAAGAAAAAGCTATTTTATATGCCATTAAAATGTTACACTTCATAAATAATTCACGCTCAGCTTGCTCTGTTCTGTAGCAAGTGTGATAAACTGGCAATTTTAGGAGCATTTTAATGAATATAATAGTTTTTGTGACTAACAGAAATCCCGTTCCTCAGAATTCCCCTGGTTGTTGTATGTATGTAACTGGGGTAAATTATACGGACACATTTGAAAGTGAGTCCTTGAGTCTTACGCTATGAATTCCGCAGGTATCTGGGAATGGATTGAAAATATCTGTAGCTTTGTTCATTTTACTCACTAGAATAAGTTTATATTGGTTATTCCTGTCGTTACCAAAAGTGTATAAGCGCTTCATGTAGTGGTCTGTATTCCCAGACTGGAATATTCCTCATTATTCCAGTTTATATGGAACTTTTAGAGAGTGCACACATTTTCTCAGTCAAACTTCCAGCGGGGTTTTTAGACTATTGAGTGGTTTGTGGTTTTAAATATCTCCTTTGCTTTGTCAGTGAAAACTTCTTAATTTTTCATTAATTAAAAAAACCCCCCAAACCAAACAAAATAGTGTTGTAAAAAAGGAAATTGCTTGGAGAATAAAAAAATGAAATCTTCTGGAGTAGAGCATTTTCACAGTAAGGAATTTTACATTGGGCTTGAGTCAGATTTTCAGAATTAATGATAACTAGTTCTGTATTCAGACATTTCTGTTCATCTTGTGAAGGTTTGGTGCTTCCGAGCATGTTACCAGTGTCTCTTGCTGAGACGTGCTGCGTATCTAAAAATCTGAATAGCTGAAATTGTACCTCACTGAGTTGCCTCCTTTGCTTTTGATAATGAAAGTGTGAAATGTGATCTTCCTGATGGTCTGTTCAGGTGAGTGATTCAGCAGAAGAGTCCAGGACTCATATTGCCCTTCCAGTAGCGCTGCTGGACACAGTTGTGAATCCAGAGAGAAGAAATTCCAGTTCAGGTGCAAGTTTTGATAGTGCAAGTTGATCCCTATAATTGAAATATCATAAACTTTCCTGTTTTTTTTTTTTTTTTTGCAATGAACTGAAATATTTTCAGAAAGAATCTTCTGACAAATAATTCTTTTTTATACTCAGCGCAAAATACAGCGCCCAATACTTCACCAGTGCTGCTGATAGAACAGTGATACCTCGGTGTAACCATCTTAGTGTGTGTCCTGGGGAAATCTAAATGATGGCACAGATTTCTGCGTGTGAGTTCCTCCAAATATTTTTGAACAGGATCACGGAATCATTTGGATTGGAAAAGCCCTTTGATCTCCTCGAGTCCCCCCGCTCCCCCAGCACTGCCAGGTCCCCACTGACCCCTGGCCCTCAGCACCACCTCCCCACGGCTGGGAAACCCCTCCAGGGATGGGCACTCCACCACTGCCCTGGGCAGCCTGGGACACGCCTGGACAACCCCAACGGGACAGAAATGGTTCCTCAGGGACAACCTCAACCTCCCCTGGAACAACTGGAGGCTGGTTCCTCTCATCCTGTCGCTTGTTCCTGGGGAGAAGAGACTGACCCCTGCCTCGCTCCACCCTCCTGTCAGGGAGTTGTCAGAGCCAGAAGGTCTCCCCTGAGCCTCCTTTGCTCCAGGCTCAACCCCCCCAGGTCCCTCAGCCGCTCCTCAGCACATTGTGCTCCAGACCCTGCTCCAGCTCCGTTGCCCTCCTCTGGGTAACTGGGTCTTACTAACATAAGCATGACCTTAAACTTGGTTTGCAATGGAAGAATAATCGAGTAGTTTTGGCCCCTTTGAGAGGGGACGGGTGTGTAATTCTCTCTTAAATTTTGTTTTGTGATTGCCTGCTCCTTTAAAACACTTGAAACTTTGCAGATTGGGTAAAATATTGCAAAAAACAGTTTCTAGGGAATTAAACTCGTGGTACTCTGCCAGGAGATTACTTTGACTAGGAACTGTCCTCTGGCAAATTAGTGATCGTTCCCTTTGTGTAGTACATTGCAGAAACAGCAACCGCCATATTAAATCTTAATCAATAACAACGTTTCGCTAATTACAGGAGCGAGTT
Organism: Bucorvus abyssinicus; assembly: GCA_009769605.1. NCBI lineage: Eukaryota > Metazoa > Chordata > Aves > Bucerotiformes > Bucorvidae > Bucorvus > Bucorvus abyssinicus. The sequence continues at coordinate 2,462,148 of CM020025.1, forward strand.
TATATATTGGATAAATTGCTGTTTGTAAATGTTGTATTATATTAACTAAAACAGCTAATTACCAGCAGCACAATAAACATAAGGTTTGCTAAAAGCTTCCATCCGTAGCTTGGAGCTGTCGCTGCTGCCTGATATTTCAGTCAATGTGGAAAATAAGGTAATGACGTTATAAATACATTTATAATGCAGGACAATTTCTTCTCAAATGCATGTAAGTATTATTGCTTTACTATGAAATATGATTTATTTAATGCATTTCAGCCCCCATAATATTAAGATATAATTGAGATGGGGGGAAAAAAAATTGCAGGCAGGCGGAGTCTGTGTGAATCGTGGTCTAGATTGCTTGTAATTTTAAAGGCACTTAGGGGAATCGTGAAATTTGTATAATGCAGTCCTTGGTTTAAAAAATGTGAGGAAAAGAACCGTCCAGTCTTTGGAGTTGCGTTTGATTTCAGGTATTTTTGTGCGGGCTAATGAAAGTGTTGCTCAGAATGAATCGGCAGAAATGCTAAAATTTTACACCTGTATCTCGGTTAAGAAATGGATCCAGATCTGTTGAGAGATGGACTTTTACAGGAATTCTGAGGATCATTGCTTTGAAAAGACTGAAAACCACAGGGCTCGGCTTTGTGCTTTAATCACCTGCGAAATGGCTGCGGTGATTTCACTAAATCACGAAGCTCCCAAACAAGTAACACCAGCACTGCAGCCATGCCTGAGCAATTCCAGCGTCTGCGATAACGGCCACCAAACTGTGTTTAGCTGCACGCAAACTCTCAGGTTGAAAGAAACCGGCCGTGTACGTTATCTTCAAGCGTGTGTTTTGGTCCAAAGATGTAACCCAGAGTCCTTAGTAACCCCTGCTCCCGTGGCAAGGTTCACTGTGGGTGATAAAATCAGCGCTTATGAAATGAAGCTCATTATTTCTTTACAATATGTAGTAATTAAACTTCTCTCAAGGAATTCATGCTTTTAAGACATCTGCAATGACTCGTGTCATATATATTAATAATCCTGTAGAATATGAATCATAAACCATTGCAAATATGACGTAATTCCAGTTGGCAGCCAGAACATCACAGGGCTGAAGCGGAGCTGGGAGTCAGTAAATAGACATCTCATCCCTGTCACTTACTGCCCGGGCAGACTCGGATCCCTTTGGCGAGCGTCTTCTCCCAGATCCAGTAATATTAGTGGAGAAAGTTCAAGGCTTCAGCAGCTCCTCGTCGTTTCCTGTTGCTTGAGGTGAGTGTCCCTCACTGAGTGGCCCGGCAGCAACTCATGCGAATGCTTCCCTAATTTGCTTTGGGCAAAATCCATTTGCTGAAGGAGTTCAAACGAATGGCGTGAGCTGAGGCGATTCCCTCGCTGCCAGACTCACATGAACGGCTCCGTGGGCATGTCAGCAGGATCAGTAACCTTTTCGGTGGGAGCAGCTGCACCTGCAAGATGATGTTGAGTCTCATTTGACCCAAATTAATTTAAATCTCTTTGAATGATTAGTTACTTTGTGAGTAGTACGGGCTGGAAAATTCGATGAGCCTTTCTAATATGAACTCCAGATTACTGGATGTAATCGCTTTTTTAATAAAGGAGAACTTTGGGGCTGGCAAACAGCATTGGTTTTATTTGGTTTGATTAATTAAAAAGCATGGTAAGGCTGAATAATAAACATAAAGAGCTGAGAGCTGGACTGAAACGCCATGACTCCCTCGCCTCTACACTTCCTGCCCACTATTGCCAAGAGATTTTGTGAGGATTGATTAAAATAGTTTGAAATGAGGCACTGACTATAGAAGTTCAAAGTAATTGGTATAAGGACTTTTATTAATAAAAGAGAGCTTCCATAGAATGAATTCTATCTTGGGAGCTCTCAAAGGGCTTTTACAAGTTAAATATATAATTAAGTGTCTTATCTCACACTATTCACAGCAATATTTTTTCCTGTGGTAGAACACAGTAGCAATTTATGGTGTGAAGATCCACTGTGTGAAATTTTGCTGTTAAATGAGAAAAATACAGTACCGGTATTGTTGAAGTTCAGCGTGCCGAGATGGCTTAGTGCTGGACAGCACAGAAAGAGGAAGAGCAGCGTAAGCTCAGCTTAAAACGAACCCGCGGGTGAATAGACAGGACAGGCAAGTATGGCTTTCAGACCAGAGGACGCTGAATGAACGTCCGTGAGGGTCTGCCCTTCTGTGGGGAGCTTTACTGACTTCTAGGCAGGGACTTGGCTGTATCTGGAGGTAGTAATGGCCAGCCTGGTGCTTTTTAACAGGAGGCTGCACTGGGCAGCCCTAGTTTTGTGTTATGTCTCCTCTGCCTTAGCTACCGATGTTTATGTGGGACCAGCTTTGTGTAGAAGCACTGTAGTGAGGGAGCGGAGTCGCCGTGTAGCCACACGATTCTTCAGTTGGTGCAAACAGCAGCAGCACTGCATGATGGTGGATTAACAACATGTATGTTAATAATCCGGTGGAAACGGGGGCTGCTCTGGCAGGTTGAATAGACTGATTTGGTTCTCTTCCTGTAGTCCCTCTTTCTTGTCACGTATCAGTGGCTCTTTTGTCCATCTGGGGATGCCAGATTCTTTGGTGAAGACCAGAAGCAATGGCCCCTGGCTGCCTCTCAGCCTTACTAGGTCCTGTCAGACCTGCCTTACAAAGTCTTGGACTTTGTGATATGCATGATGACCTCATGATGCCCACCTGCCTGCTGGCCAGTCAGGCTGCTGTAATAGAAGCGACATCATGGCCAGTGTCACCTTTATCTGCTTCCTCACCCTTCTTCTCCTCCTCCTCCTCCCCACATGCTGCTGGAGTGCTTGATGGGGACAGTCCAGGTATGGCAGCAGGAGGTTTCTTTCTCTTTCTTGGTGAGCAGCAAATGCTACAGAGGAAATGCAGTTGGCTGATGCCAAGACTATTTTTCTTGGAAACCTCCATCTAATGAGCCAAGGTCTATTTAAAAGAAAATTGCAAACATTTTGCATTTCTCCAAGGAAACAATTTCCTTGGAAATAATTTCTAATCTTAAAGCTTTTTTTCCCCTGTAGCTCAAAGATTTTTGTGTTCTCCAAACCTTCAGCTGGTGGTTGCCGTGACTCCACGCCTAGCAGGAAATGGGCTACTTTTCTCCCAACACCTACGTGCTCAATGGGAGTCTTGTTTCGCAATGTATGAATGTGGTTTCATGTGGTGTACCTCAATGTAGGAGTGTCTATATTTGAGCTTCTCACTTTGTCACTATTGATGTAATACTTCAGTACACTGACTGGGAGAAAATGCAGATTTCTTTTTACTGGGTGACCTATGTTAGGCTGGATTAAATCAGTTTCTAAAACCAGGAGGTAGTTCTTACGCTGCATACCCAAGTGCAGCGTTGTTACTACAGATGAGTTGTTGCTAGAAGTAAGTCTGAGGGAGGCAAGCCAATATTTGAAGGAGAGTGTGCTAGTGAGGTCCTTCGGTCTGACACCTCAGTGGAGGTAAGGGATGGAGATCCGTACAGCAGCAAAGACGCAAGGGTTGTTGATGGGTTAGAAACCACAGAAGCACCTGAGAATGGTCATGCAGGAATGATGGTTTCTCCCCTCAAAAAGGCAATGGGATCAATAGCTCATCTGAGGTGCATCCACACCAATGCCCGCAGGAGGAACTGGAAGCCATTGTGCCGCAGGAAAACTGTGGTATAGTCGCCGTCACGAAGACGTGGTGGGATGATTCGCACAGCTGAAGAGCTGCAATGGATGGCTCTGAACTCTTCAGGAGGGATAGGCCAGGAAGGAGAGGTGGTGGAGTGGCTTTGTTTGTGAGGGAGTGTTTTAACTGTCTTGAGCATAATGATGGTGACAATAGGGTTGAGTATTTATGGATAAAAATTAGGGGGAAGGCCAACAGGGCAGATATGGTGGGAGTCTGTTACAGACCACCCAACCATATTTGAAGCAGATGAAATATTCTATAAGCAGCTGAGAGAAGTCTCACGATCACTAGCTCTTGTTCTTGTGGGGGACTTCAACTTGCCAGATGTCTGCTGGAAATACAATGCAGCAGAGGGGAAACAGTCCAGGAGAGAACTTCCCGACACAGCTTTTGAGGGAGCCAACTAGGGAAGGTTCCCTGCTGGACCTGCTGTTTGCAACAGAGGACTTGTGGGTGATGTGGTGGTTGGAGGCCATCTTGGCCACAGTGATCACGAAATGATAGAATTGTCAGTTTTTGGAGGAGGAAGGGGGTCAGTAGAACTGCCACCAGAGGGCAGACTTTGACCTGTTTAGGAGGCTGGTTGGCAGAGTCCCTTGGGAGGCAGTCCTGGAGAGCAAAGGAGTCCAGGAAGGCTGGACAATCCTTAAGAGAGAAATCTTTAAGGTGCAAGAGCAAGTTGTCCTGGTGAGCCATAGGATGAGACGGTGGGGTAGAAGACCAGCCTGGCTGAACAGAGAGCTTTGGCAGGAAATCAGGTAGAAGAGGAAAGTCTATGGCCTGTGGAAGAAGGAACCACTCAGGAGGTCTATAAGGATTTTGCGAGGCTGTGCAGGGAAAAAATTAGAAAGGCCAAAGCCCAGTTAGAGCTTAGTTTGGCTACAGCCATAAAAGACAATAAAAAATATTTCTATAAATGCACTAACAACAAAAGGAGGACTAAGGAGGCTCTCCATCCTTTATTGGATGTGGGAGGAAACACAGTGACAAAGAACGAGGAAAAGACTGAGGTACTTAACACCTTCTTTGCCCCTGTCTTTAATAGTAAGACCAGTTGTTCTCCAGGTACCCAGACCCCTGAGCTGGAAGACAGGGACGGGGAGCAGGATGGAGCTGCCCAGTGGAAAAGCTCTGGGGGTGTTGGTTGACAGCAACTGGAGATGATCCAGCAGTGTGCCCAGGTGGCCAAGAGGCCAACGGCATCCTGGCTTGTACCAGCACTGGTCTGGCCAGCAGGACCAGGGCAGGGATTGTCCCCATGGACTTGGGGGCACTGGGGAGGCTGCACCTCGACTCCTGGGTTCAGTTTGGGCCCCTCACTGCCAGAAGGACATTGAGGGGCTGGAGTGTGTCCAGAGAAGGGCAACGGAGCTGGAGCAGGGTCTGGAGCACAATGTGCTGAGGAGCAGTTGAGGGACTTGGTGGGGTTGAGCCTGGAGCAAAGGAGGCTCAGGGGAGACCTTCTGGCTCTGACAACTCCCTGACAGGAGGGTGGAGTGAGGTGGGGTCAGTCTCTTCTCCCCAGGAATAAGGGACAGGACGAGAGGAACCGGCCTCCAGTTGTTGCAGGGAGGTTGAGGTTGTCCCTGAGGAGCCATTTCTGTCCCGTTGGGGTTGTGCAGGCATGTCGCAGGCTGCCCAGGGCAGTGGTGGAGTGCCCATCCCTGGCGGGGTTTCCCAGCCGTGTGGAGGTGGTGCTGAGGGCCAGGGGTCAGTGGGGACCTGGCAGTGCTGGGGGAGCGGGGGGACTCGAGGAGATCAAAGGGCTTTTCCAACCCAAACAATGCTCTGACTGTGTCATTTATTGCATTATGCTGAGGCTTGCATCTAAAGTCCTCTTCAATATAATGCAGTAGTGTGTTTTTTTTATCAAATAATGGCCTTCAGGAAGATCTGCTTCCAAACTGGTGGTACAGTAACGGAAATGGGTAACGATACACAAAGATGAAAAACCGGTGGTTTTGTCAATGTCTTGTATCGCTTACCTTGTAGAATAAACGTTTCTGAAGACTGCGTTTTCATTTAGTAGATGATTTTCCTGTTTGTGAGGAGCTGGGCGCTGCATGCCGAGCGCTGCTGAAGTTGTAATGGGAGTTAAAAGAATCGGAGTACAAAGGGTACCAATTAGTACCAGAATTATTGGTAGTAATGGGAGTTCTGGAAAAAAACCTGTTTCTCTGTTCTGCCCCTGCAATGAAACACAATTCCATTTGCTTTAAAGGATGAAATGTCTCAAATGTGGTTTAGTTTAGACCTCATAAATGTGAGTTGTGGGAATAATGCCGAAAATATGAAGGGTGAGGTACAGATTCACAGTCTGTGCTGATGTGCATGAAGCTGTGAGTGTGTGTGGGGTGTATTTATATGTGTACCATTATTTTCCAGCTGACATCTGTGCAAAATAGAAAAGAGTCAAATACTAAAAATAAATAAATTTATTGGTGTTTGCTTTTATACTGCTAGAAGCAATGTAAAAATCAAGGTCTACCTTCAGAGGGAGGAAAAAGAATCAGTTTAGTTTTCTGGAGCGGCGGGTTGGTGAGAAATCCCCAGGACATCTGTACAAATGCATTTTAAACCCATCATTTTGAAAAGTGAAGACTGTATTTTCTCCCTTTTCCATGGCATGATCTGATGGCTTTTGTATTCCCCCTGAATTCCGCTGTAATTCCCATCCGCTCGGAATCCCCCGTGTGGCATTTCCCCGCAGTGCAGCAGCTTCCCTGCTTTAATTGTCCATGTTCCTCATTAATAGACTGTGGCAGAAATGGCAATCGGAAGGGATTGGGGGGGGGATAAACTGACAGGCTTTACTTCGAGAGGGAAATATTTCAGAAAGCGAAGAGAGAAGGTTTTGTCTTTCCCCTATTCATTGTTGTTTTTTCTTTCTTTTTCTGCTTAGGGGGAAATTATTTTAAAGCTGGACGGTGTAATAATATGCAAAATAGAAACAGCCTGTATTTAGCTGTAATAATTGCTAAGAGGCCTCTATTTGTAAATATGTCATTGTTTAAAATATTTTTTTTCCTTTGGAATTTCACATTGGGTGGACGAAAACCAGCGTGGAAGTGGCTTGGACTGATAATGTCTTGTACAGCAAAAAGAGTGATTTAACAATAAAAGGTGGTTTTGTCCAGCACTGCAGACAACTAAGGGATGTGCAGGTTTATTCTGTGATTTGGGAGTTTTTCTTTCTCACACGGTGCTGAGGAATGTGCAGGATCACCTGGAACCGACAGTTTTCGGGCTTGTTGATCAGTGGGTGGGGACGACGTTTTGTGCATGCAGCTTGTTCTACCCTTTTTATTTGTCAGTATTACATGTAACGGCGATTTAATCTGAAAAGAGATTTTGTTTCTATTAGCTTTTTTCACCACTTATTATCTCCACAAAATTAAGGGCTGCAGTTAATAATAAAAATTTCTTGGAGGAAACCCGACTGTAACCTTAAACTGGCGAGTGCAGATGACAGCTCAGATAGTCATTTCGGGGAATAAGCTTCAGCAAACTGAGTCTGCCTTCCATAATCACGTCCCCTGTATTTAATTTCCGTTTACGCGACCTTCCATTATCCATTACCGATTGGGTGTAACCTCTGTAACAGTTGTCCATGGCGTAGATAATAATTTAACACCAACTTGTGTGTGTTTTGGAGTAAAAAGAGGGAAGTTACCGATGGAGGTGTCATTGGCGTGGTCAGTAAGAACTCTTCACCCAGTTGTATTGCTGAAGCTCCTTGTGAGTTCCTCATGCAGGTGGAGCCCTGAACTCGTCCCGGTACCTCCAGCCATCATGAAGTTGAGCAGATGAGAGATGCTGCTCCCTTTAGAAATGATGTTGTCTTTCATGGGTAGCAGAATTACGCCCCCCAAAGGTAATTAAAAAGCCTGTACAACACGTAACCATTGTGAACTTCCAGGGACCCTGGCAGTGCAGGGTGAACAGTTGGACACGATGATCTTAAAGGTCTCTTCCAACCAAAGCGAGTCTGTGATTCTGAAATGTCATTTCATCTGGAAACCACCAAATTACCGTCTCCTGCCTGCAACAGTCACATTTCTAGTGTTACCGATGAAGAGCAGCGATGTTACGGTGTAAGCAAACGCTGTCCCACAGTTAGGTCTGAGGTAAGATGTGTTTTGTTCTCCCTTTTGGGTTCTTAGTATATAAAGATGAATTTTGTGGTAGTGGAGCTCAAGGAAGGACGTATTTGGAACCCACCAAACTGATAATATCGGACCAAGTGCTTGTTCTGTGGTCAGGAACGGTTTGTTGCCCAGGTTATTTCTCTTAGTGCTTGGGTTGCACTTGGGATTTTTGGGGTTCTGTTTGACTTGTAGGACTCACCCCAGATGCTTACATGGCATTTTGGCGTGGGTGGAGAAACAGCTGGTAACTGATGTGCCCCAGCTGCTTGACTGCGCAGAGTGAATAATTTTTGAAGAAGGATACTTTCCCAGGGATGGCTGCTGAAGCAGATAACTCCAAATTGCCAGTTATTTTGTTTCTCAATAAATGAGCCATGAGCTTGAGGATCGTGAGGTTTATCGCAGTGGGATACACTCAGCCTGCTCCTAAACGTCACTGGAGAATCCTGCAAAGACTTTGCAACGTCACTTAAACAGATCTGGTTTATATATACGTGCAGATATCAAGAATGAAATTATTATCTGCACTTTGCCTGTAGCACATGAGAGTTTTAAAACTCTCTCCTCTTAGAGAAGCAGCCGAGAAATGGCTCTTTGGCAGAAGCTGGGGGTTTGGCAGCTCACAGTCACCGTACCCAAAGCTGTGCTGGTGTTTCCAAAGGGTACATAGTTTACAAAGCAGTTACACAGCGCAACCCTGACAACCTTAACTCTGCCAGAAACAGGTAAACTGTGAGTGGTAGGACTGCCAGATAGAAGCTGTTAACAGTTATTCAGAAAGAAAAGCAAATTATTTTTGTGAAATGATGGAATAGCTGAGGCTGGGTGGGACCTCTGGAGTGATCTAGTCCAACCCCCCTGCTAAAAACAGGCTCAGATAGAGCAGGTTGCTTTCTTCGCTTCATATTTATTTTTGGCAACACTTTTAAGGAGATTAAAACAATCAGAAGCTTCATTCTGAAGAAAAACAAACACACACAAAACCTCCGCTGTATTTTGAATTATCATTGGTTTATGATGATCATCACTAAGACACTACTCGGAGCTCACACAACCGAGGGGAAAAAAGGGTTCTGAAAACAAGTGCCCCGAGGTCAAACTACCAACATAGTTTAGTTTTCATGTATGTCACCTTACCTCGGTTGGGTTTAAGGGGGAGCGTTGCTTTGCATTCGCAGCGTCCTTTTGTAGCAGAAAAATACTCTATTGACAGCGAACGCTCTAAAACAGTCACACGTCAGAGAAGCTGAAACGAGGAGGAGTGAATCTAAGCTCACCCCGCGGTACTAACGGGTGGGAAAACGAAACTCTTGCCCTTCGATTTCTCATTGTACAACAGAAAGTTCATGCTTCTGTTCCTAGTTAGTTTTACTTGTTTAATCCCAGTTGCGCTTGAGTCAGCCCCAGAATGACCTATTAGGTACGAGCGGTAATTTAATGTCGGTTCTTCTTTTCAAGCTGGTTTTCATAAATGTGGCAATTAAAAGTGATTTTGGGCAGCAGGAGCTTGTGTTTGAGAGAAGGATCTGAGATGGGGGAAGAGGGCTATAAAATGCAATTTTTATTTATTTTTCACCCTCTGACCCTCCTAAACACACTTAATTCACGGAGTCCCTGCCCTGCTTCCATCTGTTAGGAATTATTTTCATTTGGACGTGTCATTTTGCTTTATCTGTATCAAGGAAGATGGAAGTGACGCAGGTTCACCCCAAGCGTTCAGCACATCTTCCCAGCCCTGGACCTTGAAGCAATAGGGTGAAGTTAATTTGTTCCTGTCTTAGACCTGTCTCAGGGCGCGTGGCACTTGGGTGGTTGGTTGTTACGGCATGCTGAGCGCTTTGCTTTTTTCTTATTTATAAATAAAAATATGCTCTATAGTTCTAAAAAAACATTCATAAAAAAGAATTCTCAAAACTATTAAATAAGGAGTGTTGGGACCTCAGTTCTTTGACACAATTCTCTTCCTTCATGACGCATTTAAGGAGTTGTGGGTCACCACGAGTGGTCTCAGAGAGCTGGATACCTGCACAGCTTTGCCTCTGAAGCCTGATGTGAATGTTTGAGGTCTCCTCTTCCAAATGAAGGCAACATAGATTATTTTTCCTGGGGGTTTATAAATAGATTAATCATTTTGGGAAGAACGGAGGAGGGCAGAGTGGAGTCGGGTTGGATGATAATGAGTTTTATTGATTCGCTGCTGTAATACGTTATTGCAAAGGGTGCTTTGCATTAAGCCCTGAGTAGTGGGAATAGCTTAAAAATAAACGGGGAGCCTCCCTCTCCCCTGTGTTCCTGATATTGTTAATATGCAGATCATTAATTTATGTAAAATTTAATTTTCAGAATAGTGGGTAAGGTTCTAGCCATAATTTTTCTTTTAAATCTAAGTTGCTTTGCCATTATGGTTTTATGACTGTGTAAACCTTAGTGATAAGATAATACAAATTATTAACCTATTCCATTTAACTTGGTCCCTTAGATGTTTTTATTCCTTTTTATCCCGAGGTTTTTTTAATCCTGAGGCAATCTTTGAATTGCTTACAAGAGTAATTATGAATTTCTGAACATTTTATATCTCTTTTTTTTCCTGTGAAAACATCAGAGATAATTTTTACTTCAGACATCATGAGGAAAACAGCAGCATGATTGTTACTTTTGCTTCTTCGTGCTATGGGTGCACCTTAGTTTAAGACAGTCCATCAATATCTTACAAATAAAAAAAAAACCCAACCCAGCAGAAAAGTGGAGTCCCCATCCCTGGAGGGGTTTAAGACGTGTAGATGTCAGGTATATCTGCTTTCCAGCTGTAGCTTTTGATGGAACTAAGAAGTCCAAATCTCTGCCTGCATTTCTTACGTCACTGAGCCATAGCTCTAGTAGCTCTACTTTAATTTGTTCATTCTGCATGTTAAATACTTCCAACATTCTCTGAAAATGTACTGATTTGCTACTCGAGTATTTATTCTGGAGTAAAAATACGCCGTGTAGCCTATTTCTCTATGTGTTAGAGTAAGATAGCCTTTGGCTATCCCTCCAGGGTGGGACCTGTTTGTGTAGGAAACTCCAGAGTTTGGAGTGAGCAGCCACTTTGGAGTTCTGGGGGTTTTTTTTAAGTCTTGATTGATGAAACAGCGCTGTTACATTGGCCATGGAGCATAGGTGTTTTGGTCTTTTTGTTAGAGGTTTAAAGAAGAATCCAGGTTTGTCTTAGTTTTTTTCCACCATAGTAAACCCTTACAGCTTAAATTTTAGGGAAGGCTGCTTTGACCTTTTTTTTTTTCTAATTGACTCCAGTTAAGTTACAGGAGTTCCCCATCGTTAAAAAACGAACTTGCTTGCTCTGTGTTACAGGTTAAGCTTTCATAAAAACAAACAAGGCTCTTTAATTTTAGTTTATAGGAGCTGAATTTATGCATCTGTGGTGATATTCTGCATCCCGTAGATTCCTGCCTCCATCTCTCCTTTGGAGTGTGTCTGAGCTGTATGTCAGTGGTGGTAATTACACTTGTGCTGCTGCCACAGTTACCGTGTCAGTATTTCAGTGCCCGAATACATTTTACCTTCTGCATGTAAATATATCGCTTCCCCCACCTATAAATTGAGGCTGTGAAAGTAGAATGTGGCAGATGTCTAATAGTGCTCAATAGCACGAGAAAGAAGTGAAAAATGGTCATTGCCAGAGGCTGCTGGTGGAATTTGGGAAGGTAGATACAGTTAACGAAGCTGATGATCTCTATAGGGCAATGGGAGAACCCGATTTTTCCAGGAGGAGTTCAAACATTTTACTGACTGGTGGTTTGGACGCCTGTATCGTGTCCCATTGGAAAAGTCTTGCATTTCCTTAGCACCTTGTTGAGGTACTGATTTAAAACCGACTTAAATTAAACCATACCAGTGGCTGCAGTGGTCAATGGGGACTTTGCGGTGTTGTCTCACTTGAACCTGTTCAGAGGGACCTGGACAAGCTGGAGAAATGGGCTCCTGTGAACCTCATGAGGTTCAACAAGGCCAAATAAAAGGTCCTGCAGCTGTGTCTGGGCAGTCTCCAGTATCAGCACAGCCTGGGGGTGAAGGGATGCAGAGCAGCCCTGCGGAGAAGGGCTTGGGGGTGCTGGGGGGTGAAAAGCTGGACAGGAACCGGCAACGTGCGCTCACAGCCCAGAAGCCACCTGTGTGCTGGGCTCATCCCCAGCAGCGTGGGCAGCAGGTCGAGGGAGGGGATCCTGCCCCTCTGCTGCGCTCTGCTCTGGGGAGAGAGACCCCCCTGCAGGGCTGGCCCCATGGCAGGTCAGGTTGGCCCTTGGGGCTCTGAGCACCCTGCTCTGGGTGCAGATGTCCCTGCTCCCTGCAGGGGGTTGGACTGGATGGGCTTTGATGGTCCCTTCCAACCCAAAGCATTCTTTGAATAACTAACTGGATTTCATCTTCTGAAGCTGTTGGAATTTAGCAGAATCATGCTACATGGTGATAAATGTACCAGCAGAGGTCTATTTGCTCACATATAAATAATTTTTATATACTTTTTGAGTGACACAATGAAATCTGTTATAGGAAAAATGTGATTTCTGTGGGAATTTCAGTTGTTCAGCCTCTCCGTCCCTGGGTACGTGTGTCAGGGTTAAATGAAGGTCGAGTTTCAGGTAAGCGTGAATAGCTGTGCTACCTTGCAGATAGTAGCAAGATAATTAAATGTAATTTTTATATATATAAATATGTATTATTTCCTGTTTTTTGCGATGCTATGATGTTTTTATTTTGAAATTTCCTTTTGAAGTCTCTTAACTAATATTGTACGTGTTACTCCTCTAGACCCAAAATGATAGCGAAGGAGGGTCTGTTTAGAGCAGCTTCACACGCCTGCACTCAGGAATGGAGGACAATTACAAATACATTTCAAGAAGAGCACATAGGAATTCACTTATATATTTATTTTCTGTCGTTTTTGGAATCTGGCTTAGCTTTCAGTTCACCAGACGGTATGACGAGGGGGGCGGGGAAAGTGGATAAAACGAGAGTTCCAGCTTTTCCGGACTTTTTCAGGCAATCTGCCTCGATCTTGTCACCATGACTTCAGTAGTTACCTGCCACCAGTCCAAGGCACTCGGAAAGTCCTTCAATCCCTAGTCTGGGTTTTCTTCTCATTTCATTGCAGGGCTGTTTCTTGTTTAGTAACCTCAACAGGGTGTCGGGCACTCTGTATTATAATGGATGAATAAATATTTTATTGGCCCTTTTTGCCTATTTAGGATCGCTCATGTGTTGTTCTGCAGAATCTCTTGTTTTCTTCCTCTTTAAAGACAGAGGACAGCTGTTACTCTTCTACCATTTCTGAATTAATCTAATTTTAACAATTCTTTTCTCGATTTCCCGCAAACACCGGTGACATTACGTCTGCAAGTAGTTGGTATGTCTCTCCACGTTTAGAAAATTAAGCACTAATTCTTGCTGTGGGCTGGAACAGTCTGTATGGCATGGCAAATAAGGTTTAAGCACGCCGTAAAAGAAAAAAAACCCAAATGCTTCACAAATTCAGAGAAATGCTTTGCTTTCTAGCACTCAGCGTGTTGGGCAGTGCACAGAAGATGATGTAAAATTGAGATGTTTTAGCTAATCCCCCAATGTAAAATGGTTGGGTGTTTTTTGCTGCTGTTGTAAAAGGACGTGGCAGCTTCTGTTTTCCTGAAGCGTTGCATTGACTGGAGTGAAACTAGTGTTCTCTAAAGCTCTTTTAAGTGCCTGCTTTCTCTTGCAGGTGTTCTCACCCGCAACATAAAATAGTTGTGTTAAAATAATACTATTGCTTTAGAAATCACGAGGGCTGTAGATTCTCCAGGCACTGTCCAGACACCCCTCAGACTCCTTGCAGACATCACTGACTCCCTGAAAAAAGAAAATAAAAGAGGAGGAAAGAAAAGGAAAGATGAACTGAGGGTTCAGCTCCTGCTCCTGCACCCCAGGACTGTTCCTACTCTGTTTTAAGGTCATGTAGCTTGAGATGCAGGAAGGGCACCGTGTTGGACTTCACTGATGGGGAATGCCCTTGAGCCAGGAGCTGGTTGTCTTGGAGCCCTAATTCTCTTCTGCTTAATACTATAAACAAACAAAAAGTGACGGCTATCAGGATGGTCCCGATGGCTGGTAACATGTACATCTCTGGAACGTCACGTTGGATGGGGCTCTGAGCAGCCTGGTCTGGTGGAAGGTGTCTCTGCCCGTGGCAGGGGGTTGGAACTAGCTGGTCTTTAAGGTCCCTTCCAACCCAAACCAGTCTGTGATTCGAAGTTAGAACAACAGGAGACACAAGTTTAGCTTATTCGTTACTGTGCCTTCTGCCACACACACTCTTTAAGAAGGATACAATTCCCCAGGTACTGGATGTGAATTGATGTCTGTGGTCTTTTTCTTACCACCCTGTCTCTCGCCTCTCGCTTACGCTGAGTCTCGCAGGTACTTTTCCCTCCGCTAATTGTCCATATGGCATTTCTGCAGTGCCGAACGCGGCTGAATCCCAATCGATGGTTAAGGTTGAGCTGCTCTGTTTGCCATAAAGCAGTAAACAATAACAAAACCCAGCAGGGGAATTTGTAGTTTCTGTAGCGGTGGCCCAGAGTGGGACATTCTCATCCGTTTCTGCCCAGCCCTTGGAGTGGCAATATTTGATTTTCCAGTGATGGACTTCTCAGTGTTTACGCTGGCACGACAGTCCTAATTTCTACTCACCCTAGGTAGTTACTCAAGCAGCTGCAGAGTGTAAGTGATAGCCGTGACAGTTTTGTGGTTTTTGTGTTTCTTTGGGAAGGTGAAGAGAAGGAGGAGAAGCAGAAGTGGGGAGGGAGAGGCTAGAGGAGCCATCGCGACTCGTGTGCTCTGGTAAACTCAGAGCAGAGATTCACTGTCCTTGTCTCCGATGGGTTTCTTGGCACTTGTTTCTCTTCTTCAGGCTGGAAAATTCTGCTTTTTGCTGCACGAATTTCTCTGTCTGAAGAACAATAGGGCTAATGGTAGGAAACTCGTTGAGCAGAGGAGCTCTGCAGTCTTCCTGCACCCGTCATAGGAACCCGTGCGGCGTTCTGGCTTCTGGCTCAGCAGTATTTAAATTTACTTCTTAGCTATTTTTTTCCCCTGCTGATTAGATATTTTGTTTTGGTTTATACCTTGAGTTTCATTTAACGTTGGATCCTTACCCTGTTCAGCTCTTACCAAGACACAAATAAGAGGCAGCTCTGCAAGAAGATTTTTCGAAGCTTTTCGAAGGATCTGCGTAATCCCTGGGTAAATTGTCAGTTTGATTGTGAAAGAAAAAAGTTGGTGAGGCTTATTTGGAGCTTTTTTTCTTTCCTGGGTATGTAAATACAGCATCACAGCAGCTGTCTGAAAGCGGCTGAAATTTTTGACTCAAAGCATGGGTTTTGTCATATAGCACAAGAAAGGAAGTAGTTCTCTGGAGGCACTAACGTCCAGGTGGTACGAACAGGACAGGGAGCTCCCTCCTAATCGCTTATAATTCATGCGTGGCAGACTTCGCTAGTTTTAATTGTTGTCAGAATGATGAGGTTTACCGTCCTCAAAGGAATCCAGAGCCTCAGCTACCTCATAGGTGTAACTGCGGCTGCTTTCGAGTTAATACAAACATCTCAACTCTTTTTTGGCTCTCGCGAAGCGATTGGCTTCACCGATAACTCGTGGCAATGAGTTCTGCAGGTTAATTATGCATTTAATTGGTTTCAAATTTGTTGCTTTTCAATTTCACTGTTCACTGAATATCTCCTCGGTCTTGTATTATGAGGAGGAGTAAATAAGAGAGCCCGACTCACCTTCTCTGAACGTTTAATTCTTTTGTATACCTTTGTCACATACACACCGATGGTTTGGGGCTTTATGTATCTCTCTGGCTTCTTCCTTCTCTGAAGCTTTTGGCCGTAGCGAGCAGAGCTCTGGGAAGGTCTGAGAGTTTATATAGTTCATGTCAAATGCTGCACTCTTGGCGTGGTGCCGTTTTCTCTTTTCCCTTTTCCTCATAAATCCCTGTCTGTGTTCATTTGGCTATTGTTACGCACAGGATAAGTCCTTATTGACTCGCCTGCAGGAATATAGTCGTTCCCTGGGGCTTTACAATCAGAATAAAAACACTTCACTGCCTGGTGCAGGCTTTCGCTTCCACGCTGTATCATTTCGTGTTCATCCGTATTGGGTCCTGCCTGTCTTGAGGCCGCCTGTTCCTTGTACCTCAGATAGCTTCTTGTGATGTTCTGCGTGGGCTTTCTGAATGAAGATGATCTCCAGTTGCGATCATCTCAACAAATCCCTATTTCTTTGTGACTGAAGTAATCAAAATTGTGAACTGAGACATGGGACATTGACCACGTAATCTTCTCTGGTTTGATCTTTTGGGCCACTTCTATGCAGTAATTTTTATTAAACCATGGAGCATGCGTTTTATGATTATTTGCTTTTCATTTTTCTCTGTGTAAGATATTGCTGAATTGTTTTTGAATATCCCTTTACTTAACTGTTCTATTCTTTCCTATTGCGAGAAAAACTTAGAGTAAAATACAGCACCATGTTTCTGTAGCAGCCACTCTCTGCCCTGCTTTGTTATCACTCTAAATGTTCTATCAACAAAACAGGACCCTCTCTTCAATATATTTCCTGCTTCAATTAGTAACTGACATTTGCAAATTTGGGATTGTTTTATTTGCTTGCTCCCAAGTTACTAATGTACTCCAACATTTACCATCTGAACTGGGCAGGGCTTTAAAAAAATACTTTAATATTTCATTTGTTTTTCCAGCATGGTCTTTACAAAAATCAAATGTTTCTCTCCGTGATGGTCTTGTATTAAATCTGCTTTTTGCATCAATTTTATATATTTGTATGTATTTTCTGTGCTTTGAATCTTATTTATTTCTGTTAGAATAATACAAAGGCCAGCAGAGCTTGAAGTATAATTATGTTAAACATTGCACAGATGTGTAGTGAGTTCCGGGCTCTGCCCTAGAGACTCGGCAATCAAATGAGAAGAGAAATAAAAGTGCAATGAATGGAAGTTGGACACAGAAATTCAATGACACGTGTTATAGGATTATACAAAAGGAAGATGCTCACCAATAATCGATACATAAATCAATCCCGGCTTCTCTCAGAGTTCTCTGCTCAAGGCAGTAATTCTCTTGTGGGTTTATTTCAGAATAAGTCACCAAAACTTTAAAGGAAATTCTGAAAGACCAGCGTTGTAATTTGCTAATTAAAATACAAAGAGCATTAAATGGTGCCGTGTCCCCCCACACGCTTCCCGCCCTTGCCCCCGGCTTTCCCGAGGCTTTGCTTTCTACCTTGGCTGGTTCTCAGTTTGTGGTTAATAATTTAGAGAGGTTTAGTAAGGTTTCTCAGCACATAGGATTGTCACACCTAAGTGCTTTAGAGGTCCAATGAAAAGAACTGTACACATAGTCCTATTATTTGCTTGGGTAATGATGAACAGTGTGGCTGCAGCAGAGACAGCGGGTTTTGATGGTTAGTTTACTACTAAAGGGAAGAGTTCAATTAAATTTAAAAAAAAAAAAATGCTGATGATCCATTGTCTTAAAAATATTTTTTAGTGGCGGCTTCTCCAATATCCAGAACTGAAGGTACTGCTTGTATCGTGTGTTTCAAATTGAGAAACACTTGATGTAGTTACTAGTGATTCACTTCTGGGTCTTAAGCAGAAATCAATACCTGGAATAGCTGGGCAGAAATAACTGTACCCTTATTTTGTATTAAAAAGTGGATTTACCTACTTGGGCATCATCGTTTTTTGCCTGTAGTGGAAATTGGGTACCAGCGTAACAGATTGAACAGCCAGTTCCGATAATGTGAGTTCTGTTGGAAGGGAATTATATCAACTCACATATAGTTTTGATCGTTTGATACAAGAATTAGGATGTGCATAGATGGAAAATAACCTCGGAGAACATGCGGTCCCTGACGCCGCTAGATCTCTAATAAACAGAGAGTTTTCTCTGGGGTTTCGGATGAGATTGAT
Source organism: Bucorvus abyssinicus (assembly GCA_009769605.1). NCBI lineage: Eukaryota > Metazoa > Chordata > Aves > Bucerotiformes > Bucorvidae > Bucorvus > Bucorvus abyssinicus. The sequence continues at coordinate 2,480,027 of CM020025.1, forward strand.
TTTGAAGTGGGCTTCATTGCTCATATTAATGCAGCATCTATAGGAATTATTTCACTGTTTATCCTCAATCTACTGAATCTTCAGTTTACAAGGCAAAAGAAAGAAGTTGTGCCTTTTAAAAATATAACAATACACTCTCAAAGTGTTGACAAAACCTGCTGGATTCTTGAAGCCAGAATAAAAGTTCCGAGATGGAAAGCTTGGAAGAATTCAAAATTTTCTCTAGTTGGAGTATGAGGTATTGGGCAACTGAGGTGCAAGTTTCTTCTTACTGACTTACTTTTGGACTTCAGTGGTGATGGATTGAGAATACCTTCTGGAAGGGTGGTGGTTTCTTGTCCTTTCCTCTTTTTTCACATGATTTGTTGTTTTACAGTTCACCAAATATCGGCTCACGGTTTTTCCTAATACCTTTTCTTTATCTTTCTGTTGTTCATTTCATCCAGGAGTTTCAAAGTCCTGTAAAATTATCATCAGATTGATTCTGAACACATTGAAAAAGGAGACAAATACTTATGAGTTATACAACAGCAGTATAGTAACGAGGATGGAAGTAGAACGTAGTCCTAAATCTGTTTATTGGCAGCTGTTTGTCCTGAATTTTGCAGGGTAATGTCCTCTTGCTCCATTTTTCTGTGAAGAAATCCACTCTGGCTCACAGGGAGCCATCTACGCTCTCTAAGAGTAGTGGAAAACTACATCCTTGACAGCTGACTGAACCATCAGATGCTGTCAGAATTGGTTATAGACATTGTTTGAGTTGCTACAAATACCTGGCAGTGGTACAGATAGTCTTTAACATGTGCCATGGGTTTGGACTGTGTAAGTTAGATGAGAAGCATGTTTCCAGTTCCAGAAATAAGTCAGGCCTTTCTTCTATTCCCAATGACGTGCATATATGTAACACAGATTTGTTTAGCATCTCTTTTTTTCTTTGAGCTGATTGGATGGAAACATGAGGCTTTTCTGCTAATAAATATTAATAGTCATGAGTGTATTTTAATTTTTATTTTCAAAAAAATAAACTCTTCAGACTCTGTTGATTTCCAGCTGAACCACCCAGATGGTTCACCCAGAGAGGAGCAGGGTTTGGTGAGAAGTGAAGATTTTCTTTAGTACTCATGGTGCTCATTTCATCCTAGTTTGGTACAATTGTGTGATCTTTCTGCCCCTTCTTTTGGGAATAGGATCAGAAAATAAATCAGGCTGGAAGGAACCCAGAGTCCTGTCAAATGATTGGTGACTCTGTACTTACCTACTGCTGTTGCTGCTTCTCCTCCTTGAACCCTGTTTCTACACACCAAGTGTGGGAGCCCTTGCTGATGAAGAAGGCACAGTGGAGGTTGTTCACTCTCCATGCTTGGAGGTTTTCAAAACCCAACTGGATACAGCTTTGAGGTACCAAGTCTGGCCTCTTAGTTGACCCTGTTTCAAGCAGGAACTGCGTGACCTCCTGAGGTCCCTCTGAGTACCTCAGCTCTATGTCTGCTCTCCCTAAATCATCCACCTCCTTCAGCAAGTGCCCTACATTTTCCTTGTTCAGCGTTTTACTTCTAATGTGGGAATACAGGCTGCTCCTATTGGGACAAGAACATCAACGGAACTTCTGTCTTGATGGAGAGCAATGCTCCTCTGGACTTCAGCTACGTATTCCTGCGGCTTACACTAGAAATTGGAATCCCTAACTCTTTTGTTTGACACCATGTACAATTCATTTTTTTTTCTCCTTTGGTCTATAACTAGATTTCATAAATGAAGCTTAAGGTCTCATGCTGTATAGACTAGATCCTAAATTCAATTTTTTAATTTTCTCCATTAGCCATTTTCTCCATTAATTGATCTCCTCTCAATGTGATCTTTTTTATCTGCACTACTCATTCTTTCAGGACTTCATTATTTTTAGAAAATGTACTGTAACACATTTACTGGTAATGACAAAAGCTTGTTTTAATTACCGTTGTCAAAGAATATGTTTTATGAGGCATTATTGTTGCTGCTGTTTCTAATTCATGACTCTTCTCTACCTTTATAAGTGGAAATTAACTTTTTTTTTTTTTTAAGTGATGGGTCCGGATCATTTTTTGTGGTTAGGAATCGTTTTGTGAATAGTGATAGTTTCAAAAAGAAATTATTTGGGGGGAAAGGGAGAAGCCTTTGTTCCTAAGAATATCCCTAAGTTACTTCTGTTGCCCATTCGGAATGATCTCTGTACTTATGTGGTGGAACAGAAGGTCAGAATGTAAAACTGCAGCAACCCAACATTAACTGTGGAGATTAAGAATCATTTTTACTTGGACATTACATGCAGTGAACAAAGAGCGTAGTTTTGCTGACCATGATAATTATCCAAGGAACGAACCTTTTCCACCTGATTTTATCAACATGCAGACGTGAATGCGCAGGGCTGGACGTGATGGGCGAACGTAGTCCACTGCACAAGGGTTCCTGGGCAGAGCAAGGTAGTGGACGTCGAGTGCTGAATAATTTTTACACCGTGACAGTCGTAGTCTGTACCTGAGAGGCGTTAGCATCAACGATACGCTCATCCAGCAAACCCCGAGCTGTGAAACAAACGGAAGATCTCCAGCAGCGTAATGGTGGAAGATCTTTTTTGGAGATCTGCTCTCTGGTGGTACTGGTGCGTCACGTTCATCCTGACCTGCCAGCAGTTCTCTGCGAGGCGGTCGTGCTTCTGGAGCTGCCCAAGGCCAGCCCTCTGCTGCCACTTTCTTTGGCCTATTAATCCATTAACCTTTTCTTCCGGCCTGCCTGAAGGCCTGTAGATGTTTCACGTGACCTTTCCCAGGAGAAAAGCCCTCGTTGCTGTAGTTAGCATTTCACTGGCAGATCCCCTTAGTCCTGTAAACCCGTTGTGACAGGGTGCTCTTTCAGAGCCCAGATCCGATGCCTGATCTCACTCGCAGCCTCGAATGTGGCTTGGGAGAGCCGGTCCCTTGGTTGCCCACTTGTGACGTTCTTGGTGGGGTGCTGAGGAAATGACCCTGAGGTCATGGCAAGACCTAGGCACTTTCAGATGGCTGATGATGAATTATAAATTCAGTGTAAAAACTACTCTTATTTTGAAGCAGATTGTTCTTCTCTGCTGGAAAAATGGGATGGGAAGCCATCTCAGCGGTGTTCTACCGTAAACTCGGTGGATGTTAATGAATTTGGAGCTCAGAGGGGCAGCTGTAAACCTGGGACTGCCGGCTGCTTCAAGAGCTGGTTTTGAAATCTGCCTACAAACTTCTCCTGAACTACCTGGTTATGGTTTATCCTCTGCAACTCTTTAAAGAGGAGCAGTTATAGACCGCACGCGCCTCGACCCTCGCTGTATCCAGCTTGCTGGATTCCTCTCGTTATTTTTACGAGATAATTATTGAACGTGTGTTTTCAGTCAGCTGCTCATTCACTCTGTGGTGCCTTACAAAGGACAGAATTAATGTGTACCTGTGGTATCCAGCGTGGTCACAGGGCTGCTCTGCAAGTGTCCCTGCAGCCACGTACGAGGCGATGCGCAGCTTGGACATCCGCTTCTCCGGTGATGGAAACTCAAACCGGTGCCGTGCTAAATCCAGGCACCACTTTGGAAGAAGAAACCCAAGTTAGCCTTTAAATCTTGGTCCCGTTTCCCGGGGATTCTGAAGAACCTATGTGTAATATAAGTGCTTTATTTTTGGGTTTTAATTTTGGGTAGTCTCGGGAAGATGAGCTGCCTCTCAAAGGTGACCTTCTGTAGCTACTTTCGAAATTACTCAACAAAGCGTTCAGTTGGGTGTTGAGTTGCTTTCTGAAGAAGCAATGAACCTCTTCCAATATCTCATTTACAACTGAAGTGCAGCATTCAGCTAATTGAATACCTGGCTACAGTTAATTATTTTGTTACAGCTAATTGATATTCACTGGGATCATGTTGCTGTGGCCCCATAAATATACTGTTACCTTACAGGTTTTTATTTCTGCAGTGAATTCTCTGCTGTTGGCATATTTTTATTGTCTCCTTTATAAATGAATAATTTTTTCTGGGGTTTTTTTTTTTTTTTTTAAACTTTACCTCACCTGCATTACTGTACCAATGCTGGGGGTCATAGCTATATGGAAGAAATTTTATTTTCTGAGTTTCTCATTGGCCTACTGAATTTTCCAGTTACTTTCACAATTCAGGGAACCAAACCTTTGGATAAATGTATTATTTAGTATTCCCATAATCTAACATTCCTATTTTATCAGTGATATGAAAGCTTTGATAGGATCAGGACAATAAGCAGCATGACTATAATCTGCTTTTTTGGCCCCCATATCTTTAGTGAAGTAAAATCCAGCTGTTTTGATCTCTAATTGTCTTGGTGGGGCCCGGGAACCAAACCCCAAAATGAACCTAAATCTAACAAACTTTCCAGGACAAAACAAACTTTACAGGGTAAAAACTTGTATTAGATGGATTATCCTTGGAACGGATATTTTTTGCATTCCCCTGCTCCTATTGTCTTTCATGTGTATATATATATATATATGTATATAGATTTAGTGGTCAGATAACATTAAACAAGTTCATTTCTCTTTTTTAAATGGTATTTGGTCAGCAAGCAAGACTCGGATGAAAAGAATTTGAACTCAGCTGGACCCAGAGGAGAGGATGGGTTTGGTGTCCTCCATCGTTCTTGTGCCCTTGACCTGTTGTGGTTTTGCCCTTGTGAATCGTCGGTAATGGAGCGAGCGAATTAAGTCGTGATGCTCTTTATTGTACCTTATTGGCTTTCCAAAGCTGGTTTTGCTGCTCGGTTTCAGGTCATCGATAGAATCGTGTCAAACACTATTGAATTATAAGAACTAAAACTTGACTTTGAGCATTATGGAACATCAATCTACGCTTTCTTTGTCGCAGGCCTATTTAACTCCACTTGCGCAAAAGGAATGGTCTTGAGTTGGCAAATGTTTCATGGCACTGCACTGAGGAGTGAGGGTCTGGTTCATCCAAATTCGGCTGTGTGCTTTTTGGATGAGCAGGGCTATTTTTGGTGAAGTTGCATTAAAACAACTTCTGCGTAGTTTTCTGTGTTGTTCTAGATGCAATAAGTTTAATTAAACTTTTTGATTTTTTTTTTACACGCTTCAGGAAATAGAAAAAAAGGTAAGTAGTGAAGTAAGGAACAACAAAAAAATACAGAGTTTTTATTTAATTCTTTGGCTGTTTGCTAATCTTGAGAGAGATCCTGTATCTATACAAGTGTAGCACAATATGTGGGGTAAGTTTTCTGACGTGCTTTGTGAGAGTGACCTGGAGAAACCCTCTTTAGGCAGGAAGAGTAGAACCATTTACCCCTTTCACATGGTGCTGCTACAGTAGGAACTCTCTGCCATTGACTTTGTAGTAGCAGCACCTGGGTGCAAAGAATGCATTAGAGGTGAATGACTTAATGTCGAAGAGGTAATTGTGGTAATGACCACTGATGGTTAATTATTAGTCACTAAAGATATTTTATTATTAAAACATTATGGGCCTGGAATGAGTTTGTGCTGATAATTTAGGCGTTAAATCCTCAATATCTTGTTAAAAACCACTCGTGTAGTATTTTTTCTGGAGGAGTTACAGCTCTGTACGTGTTCTGTGTGCACGGGTGCTCTTCTAACGTAATTTGTAATTCTCAATGAGTCCCCTTAGTACTAGGTATTGGTACACACTGCAGCCGTTGGGTTCTTTGCAACAGTCGTGCGTTTAGAATTAACAACGTGCTAAAGGCATTCCTGAACGGGGCTTCGAAAGAAAAAAGAGCTACTTAAAAATGCCTACAAATATGTAGATGCAAGTTCAGCTTTTCTCGTGTCGAAATGTCCACTTAGTAACAGTTAATGAACAAAGGGAAATACTCAGACTCTGCATGTGGGTGGTTTTGGTAGCTTGGGCAAGTTACCTGAAGTTCAAAAGCGATCTGCAAAGTTAATTTAAAACAAACCAAAAAACAACTAAAAAAATTCCTCTCAGCGTGGTGTGCTCAGTTCGGTCTTCGCGATGTTTCCCGATAGCTTTGGACAAACTATGGCACAGCTGTTGAGGAGGGAAGGGAGGAACCCGGTACAATAGACAATCTCTCTGCGATTTCAATGCTACAGTCATCATCTGATTCATGTCTTGTTTGGCAAAAGCCAATGGGCTGCGGTTCTCTCCGCCGTGTGTTCCTCACTGCTACGATTTATAGTCTATGTTTTGCTTTGTGAGTGAGGCTTTTTCTTGATCCAGTTTTATCTTTCTATTTCTTTTTTTAGGCCAGGCAGCTGGAAGAGAAGGACAGAGAACTGAAGAAGCATGATGCCTACTACAAAGAGCAGCTGGCTCGGCTGGAAGAAAGGGTGAGCCTTCTTTTCCATGGGATGAAGAGTTTTCTGTTCCTTTCTGCTCCTGACTCTCTGGTTGTGTTTTACTGCTAAACAAGATGACTTCTCTAAGGAGATCAAGAGTACAACTGTGCCCAGAGGGGTTTTTAAACTGCTGCAGTTTCTGGCTTAATATGGGCAAGATGGAGCTTTTAATGTTGAGAATATCGTTCTCTTGACTAACAAAGTTCTCGCGTTTGCCATGAGTATTCATCCATCACGGTAATAACACACAGAAATAATCCAAATGAGGTTACTTGATAAAGAGCCGGTGTAAGTGAAGGAGTATCACCAAGTAATCGGAACGTTGCATGCGAAGTGTGCAAGTCTGTGTCAGACTTCTGCTTTTGTCGCGTTCCACAGTTGCTTTCATTGGGTAGAGCTGGTGGCTCCTCCAAAAGCCACTGGTTCCTGGACAGCTTGATGTTAATTGAATATTGTTTATGCCATGTTCAAAAAACACTTGTGTCTTTTTTTCACAGTAGACTTGAGACTAAACTCTACAGATCAGTTTGAGCTGTGTGACATGCTTACAGTGATTTAACATATTGCTGTTAATATTCTTACTCTTGATAGGGTATTATTGTATAGGATGTTAATTTCAAATAATTACTGCCATCACCATTTTCTAGATCCCAGGTTGGTTGTAACCTTCAGCCTGAATATATTTACGTCCTTCTCCCCTCTGCCTTCTTCCTGAGCCTAGTGTTGATTAATTTGGATTTTTTTAGTTAGTTCTGCAACCAGTATTAGCAAGATACATATTCATGCATGCAGCTTCGCAGGAGAGAATAAACCCCTTGTTTTCATGGATTAGGAAGAATGTTGCATGAATTATCAGTGTGTATAATTGATAGTAATGAATATTTTAAGTAGAGGACATATCAGATACTGCTTCAGTGTTTTGTCCTGCCTTTTTGAAGATGACATTAATGAAGTCATGTTCTTGGCAATGAAAAATAGTTTGAAAGGATGAGGGTAAATTAGTTTAATGATTCTAAAATGGTGCATTATTTAAACGGTTAAAAATGAAGATCCTTCACAAAAAAAAAAAAAAAAAACCACCTTCACAGAATACCTTCCTTATTCTCAAATAACTGGCTGGTATTAGAGGAAAAAGCATCAGCAGTACCTCATCCAGACTGGCTTCTTAGGGTGTAGTTGTACCTATCATAGAATCACAGATTGATTTGGGCTGGAAGGTAGCCCAAAGCTCACCCAGTCCAACCCCCTGCAGGGAGCAGGGACATCTGCACCCAGAGCAGGGGGCTCAGAGCCCCAAGGGCCAACCTGACCTGCCATGGGGCCAGGGATGGGGCTTCTGCCACCTCTCAGGGCAACCTGGGCCAGGCTCTCCCCACCCTCAGCAGCAACAATCTCTCCCTTCTCTCTGCTCTCCATCTCCCTCTGCCAGCTGAACCCATCAGCCCTTGTCCTGTCCCAACAGCCCCTGCTGAACAGCCCCTCCCCAGCTTTGGGACAGGCCCCTTGAAGCACTCAAAGGCCGCACTAAGGTCTCCCCGCAGCCTTCTCTGCTCCAGGCTGAACCCCCCCAGCTCTCTGCCCTCTCCTCCCAGCAGAGGGGTTCCACCCTCCCATCATTGCTGTGGCCTCCTCTGGCCCCGCTCCAGCAGCTCCCTGTCTCTGCTGGGCTGAGAAACCTCTGCTCTTAGTGATCAGCTATCTGTGGTGCAAGTAGTACTGAGTACTTCTTGGCGAAGGATGTGCGATAAACTATGATTCATTATTTGAAGGCTTTTTTTTACCTTTTTAAGGTGCTTCACAGCAAATAAGATTTTATTCTTAGTGGTTTTTAATGTTAAAGCAGGTGCCTTCTCTTGCTCCTGTTAAGTGACGACTTCAGTGTGGAATCACGTTTTAACATGCATGGGAGTACATCACTGTGGTGTGCAAGTGAGATAATGAACTTTAACTGTATTTGAGTACTGCTGAAGTGTCGTCCCCCCCAGTGATGTGAAATAGGTGATCTCTGCCAGCTCTGCTTTCTCTTCCTGAATCTGTGTCTCCAGGACTACCGCAGGTGGTTCTGAATTGACGGTCTTATGCCGTGGACAATGTTTGCTCTGTCTTCAGAGTCGAGGTCTCATGATATTAATGCTTGTGTCTTCCCTCTGACCTCTTATTTGTAAGTGAAGGAACCTTTGCTTTGCAGAGTTGTCATCTGGGTTGTTTTCAAAGTACACGTGCATATGTCTTCAACATGAAAAAGAGTTGTTGAGCTCTGAAAGGAGGTGAACTTGGTGCTCCAAATCTGGCTTTGAACTTCTTCAGAGATGTGGAGATTACAGAATGAAAACCTGCCGATGCAGAGAGGTCGTGGCTCCTGCAATCCCAGCTTCACTGAGGCTGGTGCCTGCAGCCGTTATTATCTGTGAGATTCGGTACTGGTGATTTTTGAGCATTGGGAGGGAAATAGAGTTTGAAGAAAAAAAGGAAGGTCTGGAAAGGCCTAATGTTTGGGAGATTACAGAGCACAGTAATAGGCTGCTTATTTGTTCCTAAACTTGTCCTGATTTCAGTGAGAAGTACACAGAGTACCGGCTGTTCAGCAGCAAAACTATCAGAATGGGAGGTAGGATGGGAGCGGAGCTCGGAGGAGTAGTGTGGGTATGAAGAAATGTGCAATATGAGTCTGTCACCGGTGACAAAGGATGCTAATTACATTCTCAGATCATTCTTACATCAAATAAGCACACTTTAAAAATACTTCAGTTATGCATCTGTGGCATTTCTGTCTGTTGCATCATCGGGTGTCAGAGCTCATCTCTATGATTAATTGGCTTTTTGATTACTTAGCTTTCTCAATTAGAAGCTTCGCATTTGTGTTCTTCAATGCTGCTGAAAAAACAATGCAGACGTTGATAATAAAGGGAGACAACAACAGAACAGATTAGTGTCAGCGCAGTGTGCTCCTTACGGGGAAAATTATTACACGTATTCGGTGCCAGATGAAGTCTGTCAATTATAAAATATTTCAGTGACTGAGTGAAGACGCTCAACCTTTTCAGGGGATTAATACAGGACGAAATAACTGTGCACCAGTGACAGCTGTGATACTGAAACATAAACAATTCTATTCTCCAGGGCAATATCTGTTCATAAATTTGGTTTATGAGCTAAAAACCTTTTGATACTTTCCAAAAACCCAGCGATTCCCCTAACAGCTGCCAGGGTTTCTAGGTCAAAGATAGCACATAAGCCGTGAGTTATTACATGCTCCACAGCGGCAAAGCAAAATGAGGTGGTTGAACAAAGGAGTTAAAGAAGAACCTTCACGCAGTCTATATCTGCCTGGGATGTAAAGCTGTTATTTAAGAGTTGGCACATTAAGCTGTGAGAAAAATTTGTCGGTGTTTTTCATTGTCTGCTTACAGGCTCACGGTGCTTCTTGACTACAGCAAAAAAACCCCGGAGATACCGGTATTCAAACCATTGGCTTGTGTGTCCCCCACGCTGTCTGAATTATTTACTACAATAAGGTGGTGTTTAAACCACTCAATTTTTCTTTTAAAATTGCAGAGCAAGAAAAAGGAAAACGAACATCTCAGGCAGATTGAGCAGCTACCTGGAAGAGCAATCCCCTGGCCCCTTCCTCTAACGTTGTCTTGTGTGTATCCACACTTCTCTCTGGTTGTGTTCATCATTGTTCTGTTCAGCTCCTCCACGTCCATCATCCTTCCATTGTGTACTTGGTTTCAGTCAACTCCAAGCCCCAGTGGCTACAGACTTTACAGAGTCACAGAGTGGTGGGGTTTGGAAGGGACCTCTGGGCATCATGCAGTTCAACCCTGCTGCTGGATCAGGTTCGCCCACAGCAGGGTGCCCAGGATGGCATCTAGGCGGGTTTGGGATTTCTCCAGAGCAGGAGACTCCACAACCTCCCTCACCCTCACAGCAAAGAAGTTTCTCCTCCTGTTCAGGTGGAACTTCCTGTGTTCCAATTTGTGCTCATTGCCCCTTGTCCTGTCACTGGGCACCTCTGAGAAGAGTCTGGCCAGATCCTCTTGCCACCAGCTCTTTAGCTCTTGATCCCATTGAGGAGGTCCCCTGTCAGGCTGCTCTTCTCCAGCTGAACAGCCCCAGGGCTCTCAGCCTTTCCTCAGCACAGAGGTGCTCCAGCCTCTCCTCATCCTCACAGCCTCCACTGGACTCTCTGGAAGCTACTTGTCTCCTGAACTGGGATGCCCAGCACTGGACCCAGGACTCCAAATGTGGCCTCACTGGGGCAGAATAGAGGAGGAGGAGAATCTCCCTCGACCTGCTGCCACACTCTTCTTCATGAACCCCAGGAGACCAATTACCTTCTTCACCCCAAGGGCCCATTGCTGGTTCACGGAGAACTTACTGTCCACCAGCACTCCCAGGTCCTTCTCCACTGAGCTGCTTTCCAGCAGATCACCCCTCACCTGTACTGGAGCAGGGGGTTGTTCCTCCCCAGAGGCAGGACACTTCGTAACCATCTTTGCATCTCTGATATCTCTGTGATGTGGAGGTTCCAGTCACATTGACAGTTGGACTCATTTTGTCTGTAGAGCAGCTGACATGCTGTCGTTCCTTCACCCGGTTGCTTTTGCTTTAGTATTTCTTTTGCTGTGAAGCAAACATGACTCAATCCACTCCTTTTTCTGCTTCTAATTTTGGCATCATAGTGACCCGCACTCACAGCGAGGCGTGTCTGGACACGCTCCTGTTGCTTTCAGGACGATGCAGCTCTCCCTTGTTCAAATTTTCTTCAGCCAATCCAACTGTTTCCATGTTACGCTGCTTGGTAATACTAATAAACGTCATTACAAGAATCATGCCCCCAGTCATGGGAGCAAAAGGAAACTAATTTTCATATGCCGTTGTATGACACAACTGCTTAGTTTATTGGTGTGAATGAGCAAGTGTTAATCAGGGTATTTCTCACTCGAGCTGAGTTTCAGTGCTTGTGAGTTTCCAAGAAGTACTCTCAGAAAGTATTGAGTAGTGTGACGTGAATATGTGTGCAGTGTCAGGGAGTGAAATGATTTTGTTAGCATTTGGAGGTTTCAGTGTTATGTTACAGAGTCACAAAGTCATTTGGGTTGGAGGAGACCTTTCAGCTCCAGGAGTCCCCCCCGCTCCCCCAGCACTGCCAGGTCCCCACTGACCCCTGGCCCTCAGCACCACCTCCCCACGGCTGGGAAACCCCTCCAGGGATGGGCACTCCACCACTGCCCTGGGCAGCCTGGGACACGCCTGCACAACCCCAACGGGACAGAAATGGCTCCTCAGGGACAACCTCAACCTCCCCTGCAACAACAACTGGAGGTCAGTTCCTCTCATCCTGTCGCTTGTTCCTGGGGAGAAGAGACCAACCCCCACCTCACTCTCCCCTGAGCCTCCTTTTCTTTTCCTCCTTAGATATGCTACAGATTGAGCTGTCAGCAAGTTACTGCCATCATAGTTCTGGTGGTATCGTTCCTGTGCGTGTCCTTGCTGACTTTAGTGGCCTTTCTGCCGGGAGGCTCCTGCACCACGCAGGGTTTACTGCCGGAGCAGAGCCTGAGAATACAGACATAAGTTCTGGAAATGTGATCCTCTTATCTGCATCCATTTCTTTCATGACTTAAATTTGGAGGAAGGATTTGCAAATCGTAGGCTCGGCACTTAATTTGGGGATTCTGCATCCCATGTAGGCTGTCAAGGAGCATTAACCTTAAGGTAAGATGAGCACACAGAGCAGAAAGCTCTGAGCTGATGGCACATTCTATACCAGGTGTTAAATAGTATTATCCATCCTGCTTGCTACAGTAAATAGGATTTCGCTATTATGATGTGTCAGGATTTTCAGAGAAATCAAATTTACTAGACACTAAACTGCCATCCTCACTGCTGAGCAGCTTTATTCTGGGATCTTGCGTTCATACTAATCCTGTTGGTAGGAAATGCTTATACCAATTGTGTGGGAAAATTATAATTTAATGATCTCTTGCTTTTTTCTATTCAAGGCTTAGAATGGCCCAACATGCTTTGCAGTGATAGCCCCAGCGTTCAGAAGAGGAGATGATACACAGCTCAGCTTCACAGCCGAGTGTTGGCTTTTTGTAGGTGTTTATAATGAACATAAGTGCTATGATGCAAACAATGCGAGTTCCACATTTGTGGAGATGCTTCAGAGTCTTGTTTACCTCTTCAAATCTCAACAACTCAATAATCAGAATCTGTTTGTTCTGGTTTTTGTCAAGTGGAGTTTGCACGATGTAGGGAACAGAGGGGGATGTAATAACTCCACACATTTGTGTTCCCTACGACGTATTTTAGCAGTTTAAACATTTTTGTTTCTATTTGTTTTATCAGTCTGTTTACGTTCTTTGATCTTGCGTGAGCGGATCAGCCAGAATTTCCGAACCAGAGGGTGATTCTGCTCCCATCTCTTGTGTCTAGAAGTCTGTATTCACTGGAAACAACGAGTTGACTCTCCACACACTTGTTCTGCCTTTCAAAAGCAACTGCAGTGATGCAGGTACTATGTCTTAGGGCTTGCGATAGGAAGTACCACTCAGGTAGGTTGCTGTGCTCAACATAATGTGGAGCACCAGCAATAATCACTGTCTTCTGCCTTTGCTTTATGTTTTGGCTCTTTCTTATCCTGGATGAGTAAAGCCACCTTTCAGTTGCAGCTTCACTGTGTGCTGCCAACATCTTGGTTGAGACCATGGTCTGTAAGGGAATCTCTCATCGCTTCCCCAGCTCTCAGAGTTTGCCTTTATGAAGATGCTACACGGTCCTCTGTCTGGAGAGTTGGAGAGATGCGGTACAGCTAAAAATACTTGCTCTTCTTTCTTCTGCTGCTTAAACTGATGCTTCCAGTAGTGTCTGTGTCGTCTTTGACCTAACCCACCTCTGCACTTCCAGAAGACTTTGTAGACCTTCCTTCTCTTCAAATTCTGAGGGTGCCTGTGTTGTACTACTTAACAATAATTTTAACCTGTCATTATAGAAGCAGTCTCTAAACATCCATGGTTTGGAAGAAAACAGTTCCATCATCCCTACCCTCCTTTTTAATGAGATGTTCTGGGGTTTTTTCTTGTTTCTACCCATCTGGCTGGCTATTTCTCTCTCCCTCCCCATATCAAATATATATATACACATACACACACCCTGTCTATCCATACATTAACTCTATTTCCAAACACTTTCCAGATAGAGGTGGTAAAATATATTACAGTTTCCATTTGATTTCCACGGGATATCGTATCACTGTTAATGAATTGTGTTATTATTGGTGTCTTTCCTGTGGTTAAATGGATGTTCAGCCGTGACAGCGGGTTCTTGCGGTTTTCCCCAAGTCTCTGCAGCAGGAGACCTGAGTATCAAATCGAGATATATTAATTTCTCATTTTGTCCTTGGGCCAGGAGACTTCTCTCTGTCTGAGCTCATATGCTGCACCAAGGAGATAAAAGTAGGAGTTCATCAGAGTTTCCCAGTGCTTTGTATTTCCACACTGCCCCTGAAACCACCCCCTCCTTTTTCCTACTGACCGGACTGTAATGTTTGTGTCAGTTTAGCATAATAAAGCTGTCAACCCACCCTGTGATCTTGCTTCATGTCACCAATATTAGAAAATTTCTCTCTTCAAATTTCATTATATTTTGGGGATGGAGCTTTTGTTGAACGCTTCTTGCCTGGCAGGTTGAGATTAGGAAACTTGCTACCAATTACAATATCTGAAACCTCAACCTGATTGACAGAGCGAGCTGTCGCCTTCTGACTGGAGCGCCGCATTAATGCGCTGCCTCCGTATCTTGCCGAGCCACAACCATTATCCTGAACAATTGTTTTTAAGCCTTAATTTTATTTTTCCCCCCTCATTATCTTTTATTTACCTATATGAATAAGTAGATAAGATGGGTTTTATTAAATATGCACCTCACCCATTAATTTTTTCATCCCCTAAGCCCACCAAATACACGCGGTATTTTCTGCCGAGACATTTTTCCGTTAAAAATACCTGTTTCAGTCCCATCTTTCACTATCACATACCCAATCGATAGCAATGCTGAAATGCCGCTTAATAACAAAATAAGGAGTTGTTCCACGCTGAATACGAGGTATTGATGTTTCTCTAAATGTTAGTTTATAGATTATTTTTCCATTCTGTACGTGTTTATATAAATGGAGACCAAAGAACGTGCGATAACTAATATTGCCAGTGTTTCCCCCTGTGCCGCAAGACGCGGGATAACTTTTAACATGCAGCCACTGGTTTCGTGTAGGTCGTTTACAATCCTGTATGTGCAAAACCACGGTTTGGGGTGGTTTATGATTTTTGGTAATTTTAATTTGGGGCAAAAGATGAGTAATTCCATGGAATCTGCAGAAGGGATAATGGTGGATGGATACAAACTGATAGAGTCCTGCAGTGGGGAGGTGTTTCTGTGATCCTTCAAGACTTTTCAAATATCCTGTGCTTTTTGTAATGCATTTACAGGGGTTTTTTCCTGTTTATCTCCATTAGTATCTCTAACCCATCGTCATTCTTAGAGCTTTCTTTTCCTGAGTAGCTTCTGGTTTAGTACATCTTCTTGCATCACTGGCCAGAACTGACTGATCTTTTCCCTCCACCCTTCCTGCTATATTTCATTAACCTTTTGGGCCAAAATGCTGTTTTAAACTCACTCTAAAGTCTCTTCCTTTGCCTGTAGGATGCCTCAGTGATTGCCTAGAGCGTTTTGCTGCTCGGGTATGGGGGAAGGTGTATTTTTTTAAGGTGTGGTTGCACTGTCTGGGTTATGCAACTTGGAGAGGTGGGATAGACTTTGACTGGAAATGAGGATGCTCAAAACCTCTAAAATCCAAACTCTTAGAGATTTTGGTAGTTAGTAGGGATGTACTGACCCAAGAAATAATATTTTCCAGGATTTGGCTATTTATATAGTGCTTTGTGTTTATCCAGCTCTCATGTAGCTTTGTGAGGATGATTCAATGATCTGGATGAGGGGATTGAGTGCACCCTCAGTAAGTTTGCATATGACACCAAATTGGGTGGGTATGTCGATCTGCTTGAAAGTCGGGAGGCTCTGCAGAGGGATCTGGACAGGCTGGATCGATGGACCGAGGCCAATAGTATGAAGTTCAATACTGCCAAGTGCCAGGTCCTGCCCTTGGGCCACAACACCCCCCTGCAGCGTTACAGGCTGGGGGAAGAGTGGCTGGAAACTGCCTGGGGAAGAGGACCTGGGGGTGCTGGTCGACAGCTGATTGAACATGAGCCAGCAGTGTGCCCAGGCAGCCAAGAAGGCCAACGGCATCCTGGCTTGTATCAGCACTAGTGTGGCCAGCAGGAGCAGGGCAGTGATTGTCCCCCTGTACTGGGCACTGGTGAGGCCACCCCTTGAGTACTGGGTTCAGTTTTGGGCCTCTAACTCCAAGAAGGACGTTGAGGTGCTGGAGCACGTCCAGAGAAGGGCAGCGAAGCTGGTGAAGAGTCCGGAGAGCAAGTCTTCTGAGGAGCAGCTGAGGGACCTGGGGTTGTTTAGCCTGGAGAAAAGGAGGCTGAGGGGAGACCTTCTGGCTCTCTACAACTACCTGACAGGAGGTTGTAGTGAGGTGGGGGTCGGTCTCTTCTCCTATGTAAGAAGTGACAGGACGAGAGGAAATGGCCTTAAGTTGTGTCGGGGGGGTTCAGGTTTGATATTACAGAGAGGGTTGTGAACCTCTGGAACAGGCTGCCCAGGGTGATGGTGGAGTCCCCATCCCTGGGGGGGTTTCCCAGCCGTGTGGAGGTGGTGCTGAGGGACCTGGTTTAGGAACCCTGGCAGTGCAGGGTGAATGGTTGGACTCGATGATCTTAAAGGTCTCTTCCAACCAGATGATTCTCTGATTCTGTGATTCACAAACCCAGTTCTGTCCCTGCAGCTTTTAAGTCCTCACTGCTTGAAATGTATTTTTTTTTCTTAACTTTTCCTCAGTTATACGATGATCACCACTCTGGATCTCAGCACTTACTGACCTCCTACTGTACTCTAAGAATAGGAATTCATTTATGGTCCCATGATAACTGGCCATCACTAATAATTATTTCTCTCTGAGAGTGTTTCAGTTTGTGTTGAAGTCACTTGAATTCTTGGTGCTTGTGAAGTCTGAACCCATGCACGTGTTCTTCCTACAACTAGAAAATACAGATGAGGATAAACTGGGATGGGAGTGGGAATGTATGAAGCAACACTGAAAAACAAAGCAGTCGAGAATTGTTGGGCAGCTCCTTCACTCTCCCACGTCTGAAATCATGTTGTCAGGAGAGCTGGATGACACCGTTCCTCTGCCGTCGCTTGCCTTGTCTGACGGCAGGACTGGAAATCGCAGCGAGCAGGACCTGCTGGCGTGGGAGCAAGCACTTCTCTCCCGTGGGGCGGCTGTTCAACACAAGCACGCGCTGGATCCTCGTTAGGATCATTAGGCTGAGCAGGTTTGTCCAGCGCTGTGCGCTTTTGTGAATACAAATTAGTGGATGAATACAGTTAAACCTAAACGTGGCTGCGTCGCCCAAGTCACCCTTAGCGATCGTGTCTGCCTCTGGTTTTGTTTATGGGTTTGCTGCGCTTTTTCCCTTGTCCTTCTTGAGGAGAAAATCTCTCTCATGAGAGATTTTTTTTTTTTTTTAATGCAAAACGGAACAAACCAAAGAATTGTGGCATTTGATTGTTCAAAGGCAGCGTTTATCCCTTTTCATAGGATACAACGAAATGTTTTAACATATGGGTAGTTGATGAATAAGCAGCTTTCATTTCACCCAGCTCTGTTCCCTCCTCCCACCCTCTTTACAGAAGTTGAGGTTTGGGAACAAATACTGTACTAAGTTAACACTGTATTTCAAACAACACTCAGTTTGCTTGGATTTCTTGGTCGAGGTAACATGTTTAGAAAATACTGCAACTCTAGACTGAACCACCCAGGAAGGAAAATACTGAATTTTCAGGATACCTTTTGAAGATTTTATTGGTTATATGATAATTGGAATAATTCCACAGGAATAATCCTTTAGTTTTTTTCCTGGGAATCCGATACAAATATTGTCCCTTAAACATACTTAACTTCTTACAATATTCATGCTTTTTTTGAATTGCACAGTGATTTTACTTTTGGACAAGCTGAGCATTGAATGCAAAAAGGGGAATACAGATCAGTCCCTGTTTTCACTTGTTTTCTCTGTCCTTTGTGCAATTGTTTTTGAAACCAAGAAACGCCTAATTTAAATTTCCATTTAAACAAGCATCTGTGACATTATGTGCATTAAAACATTCTCTGGGCATCCTCTCTCTTTAAAATGACAACACCAAGTTGGGCAGGAGTGTGGATCTGCTTGAAAGGTCCGGAGGCTCCAAGAGGGATCTGAACAGGCTGGATCGATGGGCCAAGTCCAATGGTATGAAGTTCAACAAGGCCAAATGCCAGCTCCTGCCCTTGGGTTAGAACAACCCCCTGCAACACTACAGGCTGGCAGAATAGCGACTGGAAACTGCCCGGGGAAAAGGACCTGGGGGTGTCGGTTGACAGCAGTGGAAGAGCAACCAGCAGTGTGCCCAGGTGGCCAGGAAGGCCAACAGCATCCTGGCTTGTATCAGCTCTGGTGTGGCCAGCAGGACTAGGGCAGGGATCATCCCCCTGGACTGGGGGCACTGGTGAGGCTGCACCTTTAATCCTGGGTTCAGTTTTGGGCCCCTCACTGCCAGAAGGACATGGAGGGGCTGGAGCGTGTCCAGAGAAGGGCAACGAAGCTGGAGCAGGGTCTGGAGCACAATGCGCTGAGGAGCGGCTGAGGGACCTGGGGGGGCTTGAGCCTGGAGCAAAGGAGGCTCAGGGGAGACCTTCTGGCTCTGACAACTCCCTGACAGGAGGGTGGAGCGAGGGGGGGTCAGTCTCTTCTCCCCAGGAACAAGCGACAGGATGAGAGGAACCGGCCTCCAGTTGTTGTTCCAGGGGAGGTTGAGGTTGTCCCTGAGGAGCCATTTCTGTCCCGTTGGGGTTGTGCAGGCGTGTCGCAGGCTGCCCAGGGCAGTGGTGGAGTGCCCATCCCTGGAGGGGTTTCCCAGCCGTGTGGAGGTGGTGCTGAGGGCCAGGGGTCAGTGGGGACCTGGCAGTGCTGGGGGAGCGGGGGGACTCGAGGAGATCAAAGGGCTTTTCCAACCCAAATGATGATGTGTGATTCTGTGAAGATGGTCCCTTTTCTGCCTAAGCAGGCAGTAGTAATTTTTCTCATGCTAAAGCAATAATGTTTATGTGAAACGTTGTCACGCTTTTTTTGTAAATAGTGTTGTAAAGCTACAGGCTGCAATAGCCTTCCCAAGCACATACCGGCTTCATTTTCACTGCTGTCAGTCTGAGTGATATTTTAATTTTTTCCGCCCCTAAAAATACTTCAGTCCCGTAACCGATAGATAAATGAGAGAATCCCCAGGAAATGCTGCAGAATGTTTCTCTTTGCCAGCACAATAAATGCAGAAGCTAATAAATGTCCTGTGACATCAGGAGGCGGCGTATAATGAGTAAATGATGGGAAAAGGAATTTGGGAAATAAATGATCAATCCAATCTCAGTCGACAAACAATTTCTTAATAACTTGGCCTTCGGTGGGAGAGCAGCCTCAGTTCAGCCCAGAGGAGCCGCTGAAGCGCAGTGATGGAGGCGACGGGCCCTTTACATCTGGCAGCTGAAGATCTTGCGAGGCTGGTTTAGGTGTGCTGAACGATAAGATGCGATTCCAACCTGACCTTTTTCACGTGAGGTTTTGGTGGTTCCTCATTTGTCCGTGTGTGTATAAGGAAAAGGGCTGGAGGATTTAATCCTCATTGCTGTTTCTGCGCAGAGAATGCTGGTTTTGGGGAAGGCTTGGGGTAAAGGACACAGTTCCCACCGTGCTCGAGGAAGTCGGTGCTCTGTGCTGTGTCCTGGTGTTGGGTTATCATCTTTTTCAGCTCATTTCATTGTGCTCTTCATGTGCAAGAGGTCAAGTCCCATCCAGGAGCAGCTGTGCTTCATGGTGATATTCTTAACATCAGGGAGAGTCCAGCCACGCTGAACCAAAATCTAAAGATGTGACCTCATTTTACAGCCACTGCAGAGAGGGGCAGGCAGATGTGCCAGATGTTTTATAACAGGAATTGTGCCACGATCTCAGCTTTGGCCAGGCTGCACCACAGACAGGAGCGAAAGGTTGAGTGAAGTATTTTTTCTGTATTGAGATTTCAATATGGAAGTGCAAAATTCTGTATTTTTCTGTATTCTGTGAAGCACCTCAGGAACTAAAATATTATCTGTAGAGGTAGGAGAAGGAACTCAGGTTGGCCAAGAGGGTTTGTAGGAAGAAAACTGGGGAAAACATGGAGAGGAGAAACCAAGTCAGGATAAGGGACTTGGTGACAACCCTAGTGACAACTTCTTGTCAGCCAGTTTTTTGCTTTTAGGAGAGCAAAACCAATTTGTCCTGGGCATTACCAAGATTCCTTTAAAAGCCTGACTCCCCCTTCCTTCAAAAGGGATGAAATCAATGGTGCTGAGTTTCTGTATTTGTGAAATCTTCCTGGAAAAACACCATGTCATTTTTGCACTACTGCCTCCAAGGTGAAGGTTCCTTCTCCCTTGTCCTCTGCTCTAACTGGGTTTCAGCCTGTTGGTGGGTTCTGTGGTAAGACACCGGTCCAGCTCAGCTGCAGAGGGGCTCGTTGCTGCTCTCGTAGTTTTTAATTGGGATATCGCCACAGCTTAGCAAAAGGGGTGGTGAACTGTGAGTAGAGCTGGGAGAGGGGACGGAGGTGACAATGCTGGGCTGGTGGCGTGTTCAGCTCTCTTTCAGCGTGTCAGAGAGGATGGAAAGTTCCCCCACCTTACCCCTTCCGAACTGAGACGCGTTCTACCTGAAAGCCGACGCTTTTCACTCTGTTCCTATTCACATGCATATTTCTATGCCTCAAAAGGCCTTTCCTTTTGAAAGATGGAAAGATAATCATGTGTTTGAAATGAGGAGATACTCTCCTGCCACTTCGGAAATCTTTATTTCTTCCCCTTGTGTCAGGGTGTTTAACCGTTTGCGTTACTGTGGGCCGTAATCACGTTGGAATATGTATTTATGCACATTAAAACACAAAAACAGAGCCGCGGTAATTAGGAAGCAAATTCAAATGAACCAGAGCCGAGGAGTTCAAACATATGTCTGATTCTCAGAAAAGAATTAGAATTTTTTTAACTGTCGTACCTTAATAACACGTCGATGTTTTCCATATCTGGTACCACCGTAATCCAGTTAAAGATCTTTTTCCTGCAGCAAAATTTCTTGCTTATTTATATATTTACCAACCCTAAAGCCCAAAGACGACATTCCTTGTTCCCAACAGACTACGACAATAACCCAGAATATTTTTTTGGTGTTTGAGGCCATATGCATTTTTAAAAGCGTTGCAGATAATTGTCGCATCGTGCCAGCTCCGACGGCTGCCTGTGCCAAGCTCGCTGCTGATTTCCATCGTTCATCCTCTGTTTCCTCAGCCTCCGGTTCTCAAAAGTAGCAGCACAGTAGTGCTTGGCAGCGGTTAACATGTTGTAAACTGTAATTACTGCTTTCTACAGGTAGAAATACTTGTGTTCTGACCCGTGTTATAGGAGGTGCCTCTATTTTTTTTTTTAATAAAACAGCAATTTTGCCTTTGAGTAAATGTCTGAACAGAAAACCCTGTTTCATACCTTGGAAAATGCACCGTTTTTTCATTGCCTCAGTTTCTCCAAGCATGGGAAGAACACTGTAATCATCAAAATGTCTCGCTGAGAGCGAGTTCTCTGATAAATTCTGTGGAAGGTTTTATCACACAATTTATTGTCTAGAGAAGTAAAGCGTAAAAATATTCAGTTTTTTCTATTAACCATTTTATTCAGCAAAACGGCTAGAAATCCGAAGGCATGATTTAGAGTTACCATTTACTCCTTTCTCGCTTAACATGGCTAACAGACTTTTAAATGCGCGTCACGGTGGCGTTTTCGAACAGATTTCAGTTCTTAAGACAGCAAGTTGTTATTTTTCGTCTCAGGTGGTTATAGCGTTGCAGGAGAGCTGAAACAGCTGAACGCTCATGACGGAAGCGTAAAGACTCTTCTAGATTGCAGTGAACGACACCTCGTGTTACTTTCCATCGAACCCTGCTTTGGGGGGTTGGCAGTGGGATGTGGTGCTGGATGTATGGGTGGCTTTTGGTATGGACTGACTCCCTTGGATCTCTAAACAAGGTCCTGAGTTCCACCTGTAAATATGTTCCTTTGAGGACACCTGTGCCCCTCGATTTCCCAGTACGTTCTTTCCATCCTGGAGAGCAAGTTCTCCTATGGACATGGAAGGATGACCCCCTTGCAGAGAAGTGGAAAGGGCCTTATCAAGTGCTGCTAGCGACGAGCACTGCCGTGAAACTTGGGGGAGCGGAGCCTTGGATTCCCCGGAGGAGAGCGAAGAAGACACCTCCTGGACTCTGGACACCTAAAGGACCATTGAAACTGCTTTTGAAAGGGAATTGATGAACGGCACATGCAGTGCTGCTGAATCATTGGTTCATTGAGATTGATACAAGGAATATCGGTATTTTGCGTTGTTGTAGGTGGTTGTTGTGATTACAGTAATAATACAGGTATTTTCCCCCTTTTTTTTATCCCCACTTCCCCCTGGGTTTCGGTTGTGCAAGGTTTGTGTTCAGCAGGTAACGCTGGAATTGAACCACATGCCAAAACGACCTTTTTTAGCTGCGATGTAGTGGGAGAAAAGAAAAGATGTTTTGGAAGAAGAGCAGAGCCGCGATGTTAAATCGGGGGTGCCATTCCTGCCCTGTGCATCAGGCGCTCACCAGCTCCATCTGTCCTTACCCAAGACACCCTGATAGAGTTCCTTGTAGCTGAAGCTGTTCGGTTTGGTGTGTTTATGGGAAAACCTGTTGATATCTTCAATGTCTTGTCCCCTTTAGGACCAGTGAAGAGGTACACTAGGATTTTTGTGACTTAACGCTACCAAATAACTCATTGCCAGCGTAACACGCCCCCTGGAATGAATACAGACCGTACTGCGTTCCTCGCGCTTTTCAAACAGCTTGCATGATCTTCCTTCCTCCTTAAGAATCTACTACTGCTGCTGTCACTTCGTTTTTTGAAACTTTCTTTAATGATATGTTTAAAGTCGCGTGCAGAACGCTGAAGGCTTGAGAATCTCTTGAGGCAGTCGCATTTCCGTAGGCTTTCAGCTGAGCCAACCAAAATATCGTTGTGTTGAATGACGGGATAACAGTGGAGGTTGGACTTCCTTTTGATAGGGAATATGAACTTGAGTTTGTTAAAAGCCTTTTCAAAGGCAGAAAATGACTCTTAAATCCAGAAAACTTAAATTAATAACTTCAATTAATTTTTTTTTCTTTGAATTGTTGCTGTGAAGGGAGACGCGATGATTTCACATACTGGTAAAATTGGAAGAACTTCATAAAAACCTGAAAATTCCTTACAAAGCCTGTGCTTTTATAACAGAAAATCATGTGTAAGATGCTCTGCGTGTTTGTACCGTACAACATGCGGAAAGTTTGTGAAGTGGGAGTTTTACCAGTGGTTACCAGAACAAGGCTTTATTGACAATATTTGAGGGGACGTACGATGTCTTTTCATTTGGCAGCAAGTTTTCAGACGCACGGACCTATTTTCATGCCGCTCTGAGCTTACTGGTGAGATTTTACTTCTCTCCTTGCCCAGGCTTTAAGAGCAGTATGAAAGTGGAGATGGAGTTAATAGAAAGCTTCAGTGTGTGGGTACCATAAGTGCAGTTCCTGGTGGTGTGATCTGTAGATTTAATACACAGATTTAATACAAATGAGGAATCATCCTTGGAGCTGTTCGAGACTCAACTGGGCAACGTCTTGAGCAACTCAGTCTAGTTGGACCTGATTTGAGCCAGGGGCTTGGAAGAGATGGCCTCTGACGGTGCCTCCTAAAATATTCTGTGAGTTGGCACTCTAAAATAAAGCTTGTTGGTTCAGAGAACTTACCTTACCAGTCGTTACCTCCGGCCGATGAATAAATAATGACGGCAGCGTTGCAAAGAGCTACTTTAGTATTTGTTAAGCTTACGGTGATGTAGATGCTACAAGGTATTTCCAGATCTTACAACAGCAAAATGGATGTTTTTCCCATAGTGGGTTTATGATAGCTGAGCAAATCAAAGATACGAGAGCTTTTGTGGAGTCGCTTGGCTCCGTGGAGGGAAAAAGAGGAGAAAAAATACTGACTCTATCAAGTGCATTCGAGACGCTCCCATACATTATATAGACAGAGCATGTTAGGTAGAATAAAAAGCAAAACTCAAAACTTGCAAGTGCTTCCATATATTTATCAGGCAACTATGTTAACTGATCTAGAGGTAGCATTTCTCTAGCTAGACCTATTGCTGTACGGAATGAAGGAGAAGTAGAAATGATTGTGGTCGTGTTTCTGGTGTTTTGAGTGTAACTACTACGCGTAACTCTTTCCTCAGCTGTTATGTGTATTTTGCTGTTACATTGGTGTAATACAAGTGTATAGCGAGTATTTGCCGCTGAGGGGTTGGTCTAAATTATGGTGGTTTTGTACATCCTCCTCGGTGAGGTTCTGTGGCCCTGATGCATTTTCTCAAACTTAGCTTGAAGTGGAAGCATCTTGTCTGCGTTAAGTATTTGGGCTCCCTCAGTAGCTGCTGGTGAGAGATGGATGCCACTGAAGGTTGATCAAACCATCTCATAACTCAGTGAGGGAAAGTTTTGGTGTTCGTTACTGAGGCAGCGAGGTTTAATCACCTCTCTAGCCGAGATCAAACGTGATGGAGCCCGTGCTCAGAGATAAGTGCCAGCACAGGTAGAGGCATTAGCAACCCTGCTTCATAATAACGACAGTGACCAACATGGGTAAGTTTTGAGTTCCCAACATTTGCCAAAATAAATGGACATGGTGTGGGGGGACTATGCAAACTGCATTCTCAGGAAATGACTAAAAATCTGCTCAGACTAATGAAGAGGTGTCTGTGAAAGGCTGCGGGTGGCTGGGGAAAAACAGGCATGTACCACAAACAATGATTTAAAATGGACAGGAAAAATCAAGACACTTCCAAGGCGATGTATTTGTGCTGATGACTACGCTGTGGCACGCTGAGACCCTGAATCGGTTTCTTTTTCATAAGCCCTGGGTTTTTTGTTTAGCAGGGTTCGGAGTGAGAAGGCCACCTGCCCGAGCTCTGGCTGCATTTCTTTCCGAAGGCTGGAATGGGTCTGCTGGGATACACCGTTGAAAGAGCTTGTTGAAAAATTCTCACATTAGTTTGATTGAAACATGCTCGTAGCTCGTTTTGATTCTTGCCTTGCTAAATATGAGTGTAGTTCTCAATCTAGACTCGGTGTAAATCGTTGTTTTCTTGGATTCAGGTACTTATCGGTCATCCAAACATACATACAATGTTTTTCACCAATCAATTCTTTATTTCTTTGTCATTCTTGCTGTACCAGAGCTGATATTTCCTCCCTGCTCGCACATGGTGTTCAAAGCAGCTGCAGAAGACCCTCCTTGAAGTGCTTTAGTCGCTTCATAATCACCAAAACCTGTTATTGATACGTAGATTTTTTGCAGTTTTGCTTAGTTCTTGTCGTACAGCATCAGCTGTCAGCTGATATTTTACAATTGAAAGACTTTCTGCCTTGATGCCGTGTAGGTGGTTTGACATGGATCATGAACTTTGGACAGGGGAAGGATGATCTCTCCATTTTCACCTCCTCCTTACTGACCTGCTGATCCTGACATCACCAGAATCTTTTCACCCGACAGTGGTGTAAACAGCTAGATACCAGCACTGAGAGTATTCATGCCAGTGCTATCCCAAAAGTCTGTTGGTCTGACCCAATGCAAATATTAAAGGGGTCCTGAATGAGAAGCTCACCCTACTTGGATCCTGCAGCTTGTAATTTCACAATTTGAGGATTTTGGTAGCGTTGGTCAAATTTGTTCTTGAGTCTCAGCGTAGTATCAGTGCTCACTGGGCTGAGGGCAGTTACCACAACACCAGCTAGAAAAAGGATGACAAAATTTTTTAAAGCCACGATAGAGAGACAGGGACAAGCCTGTGAGACGACACGTGTTGCCAGGGCTGTTGGATTGAGAGAGATGGAATATTTTAGAATTTTTCAAGAACTTTATTCTTGGTCTGTGGAGGATTGGCACAGAAGTGTCATTTGTGGCAGCATTGTGCTTTTCAAAACCCGGTAATCTCGCACTCATTGTGCCCTTAGGCAACCAATCTCGCAGAGCAGTGACAGTGGTAGATCTAATAAACAAAGCTAAACCCAGCTACTTTCCGTTTATTTGCAAGAAGATAGAGCTAATCTGTGATTCTTTATGTTGGGCTTCTGCCACAAGATGAATTTCACCTACAGCTGCGGAGCAGATTGCACATCTACAAGCCAAAACAGATTTTCATCCTGATCTCATACATCCCACTGACTGTAAGTATACATATTCATGGGATTATTCCAACTGTAAGAGGCCTTGGGAGGTCCAACCTCCTGCTCAAAGCAGGATCAACACTGAGACAGGCAAGGTTGTCAAGGGCTTTGTCCAGTCAGATCTTTGACAGCCTTCAAGGCTGGAGATACCCGAACCTATTCGGATCCCTGTCCCTGCTTAATTATCCTTGGAGGGAAGTATTTTTCCTTATATCTATTTGGAACCTCTATTGTTTTGATTTGCAGCCATTGTCTCAGGTTCTCGCACTGTCGCCATCTTGTTGATAAACTTCTCCTAGGGCTTTTAAAGTTGCTGTTAGGTCCCCCCAGATCTTCCTCTCCTCTGGGCTAAACAAGCCATGTTCCCTTGGCTTCTTGTAGGACTTGTGCCTCCACGTTGGTGTCACCTGCAGACTGGTGAGCATGCACTTCATCTCTGGTCCTTGATAAAGATGTTGAACAGGGATGGCGGTAGTATAGACCCCTGAGGAACTCTGCGTGTAGCTGGTCTCCAAGTAGAGCCTGATGATTCAGCCAGATTTTCACCCATAACTCACTGAAGTTATTTTATTGTATTTTTTGGACGGCTTTAATGGGATATCTGTCTTTCTCTGAAATGAGTTTGAATCAGGTGGTGTTTAAAGTGATTTTCTCAGATCGTTCCTCTAACTGCAGAGGATGAGCAACACGGTTTTAAAATTCTTGCTGTTGAGGTCCACAGAAGAGCTGCCCTGAACTCAGCGCTGTCTCTGTTACAAGTCTGCAGCAACAGCTCAAACTGTCTTCCCTTGAGTCTCTGACACCACTGGACTTTGTACAAGTTTTTGATGCAGCACGAGCTGCAACTATGCATGGATGTTTCAGAAGACTTAAGCCAAGTTGACTTGTGCTGCCATAGCAAAAATATGTGTGTATATATATGTATTTTTTTTTTACTAAATACTGGGGTATCCTTGTAACCCACTGTCGTGGTTTAACCCCAAAACCAGGACACCCATGGACAGGCATCCAAGGCTCGTGCTGTTCCTAGTTTGCTTGTAAGCTGAAGTAGTTCCCCGTGATGTGGCTTTTGCTTTGCAAAAGTGGCCCATTGGATCTGTAAGAATTAATTCCATAAAGGCAGCCAACGATGGGAATTTTAAACCCTTTATGAATGTGCTGTTCCTAGTGCTGCTGTCTGTACCCGAGGCCACTGGGGGAAGGGATTCTTCAACTTCCTTTTCTTGGGCATCATCCCGGCAGCACAATACCCACCCCTAGATACCTCAAAGACAGCACGTGGCATCCTGACATGTTCATATGCCATTTTGCAGGGGAAGGTCTGTTTTAGGACTCATTGGTACCGAGGGAGACTGTAATTCGTAGTGTACAGCACTGAGAGGGGGGTGAGACTGAGAAGGAAGGTTGTAAATAGGAATTGTTTAGAGGAGGCATCTTGTCATCAGTAGGAGACGTAAATATAGTTGTGCATTTCCACGTGCATCTCTAAGATTGAGAACGTTTGTATTAAAGACGTACTACAATTACATGCAGATTAGATGCTTGGCTGAATAGCTGTGAGAACTTTGAATAGATTTATCCTTTTCACAAAGGTTTTCATTTTCTTTGGCAGCTCCGAGTGTTAACAAATTAGAGATCAATGTTCTACTAGGGCAGGGAAGTGAAGCGAAGCGTATCTTGTGAGAAACTTTAGAGACATTAATAGTTGCAGTTAAAGGTATTAGTTAGTGGTGCCTGAAAAACAGAATTGGAAATTCAAAAGAAAAGGTCAAAGAATTAACTATTTTCCCCATTTTCTGCTGATAACTGAGTTAAGTGCTGAATGTGTCCTCTGACAAACACACGTCATGAAACCAAACAAAAGATGCTGGGAAGTGAATTGTCTTCTCGCAGAACATTTGCCAAGACACAGCCTGTGTTTCTCCTTTGTTTCCTTTGTTTGCGTGGGTCGTAGAGCTGCCTCCTTCTCCGGCATCTGCAGCGCTGCTTTAGATATCTGTTTGCTTTTTAATCCCTCTATAGAAACAGGTGTGTGGTGGTATTGGTAAGTCCTCCCTTCGGTCTCTAATAGTTCAAATGTATCAGAGGGACACTCTGGTCTGCAGCCTTTTTTTCCAGGATGTTTCAGGGAGATGAGGTTTTATAAGGGCTTGAGGGTAAAGGGTAGAATTGAAGGAATTGAGCTTGAATTTGAGCCCCCACAGGAAACACGTACCTCTAGGCAAACTCTGTCAAAATCCTGACAATCAGTCTTAGCCTTAACTTCCTTATGATCTGGATGTCCTCTGTAGGCTCAGCCCAGGATCCCACATCACAACCCGAGCTTTTTTTGAATTCTAGGGCTCCTTTTTCAGTTTGTCATCTTCCTCCTTGCCTTGCAGCTACTTTTCCTGCTTCTTGCACATAAAAAGTTCTCCTCTGCTACAAAAGCACGTCCCCTGATCTGTCCATGTATCTTTGAGTTGTCCTGAACATCCTTGTTACGTGGTCAGAGTCTCTCATTGAGGGATCTGTTGGGTGCTTCTCTGAGGGTTGCTTTGATGCTGCAGTTCAGAATTGGAAAACTGGTTTGCTTTGGGCAGCAATGATTCTTTTATGGAAAGATGCTCCATTTGAATGGATTTTCATAAAAGCTGAATGCTTCATTATTTTCAACCCTCTGTGCTGACAGGCCCTATACCCCCTGTACTCAGCACTGGGGTGGCCACACCTTGAATCCTGGGTTCAGTTTTGGGCCTCTCACTCCAGGAAGGACATTGAGGGGCTGGAGCATGTCCAGAGAAGGGCAACGGAGCTGGAGCAGGGTCTGGAGCACATGAGGGAGCCACAAGGAGTGGGTGAGGGACCTGGTGGGGTTGAGCCTGGTGCAAAGGAGGCTCAGGGGAGACCTTCTGGCTCTCCACAACTCCCTGACAGGAGGGTGGAGCAAGGAGGGGGTCAGTCTCTTCTCCCAAGGAACAAGTGACAGGATGAGAGGAACCGTCCTCCAGTTGTTCCAGGGAGGTTGAGGTTGTCCCTGAGGAACCATTTCTGTCCCATTGGGGTTGTGCAGGCGTGTCGCAGGCTGCCCAGGGCAGTGGTGGAGTGCCCATCCCTGGAGGGGTTTCCCAGCCGTGGGGAGGTGGTGCTGAGGGCCAGGGGTCAGTGGGGCCCTGGCAGTGCTGGGGGAGCGGGGGAACTTGAGCAGATCAAAGGGCTTTTCCAGCCCAAACAATTCCATGGTTCTATGACAGGCACTGGTCCATCCAGTTGATTCTGAGGAAGGCAAAACTATGCCAAAGTCCCCTCGTTCAAAAAGGAGCTCATAATAGCATGTGAAAGCCCCGACAAGAACAGAAGTCACAAGTGTTCCGTAGGTTCTCTGAATGCAAAGTTGAACGTTCTCTGCTCCATCTCTGGAGTTGAAAAATGCAACAACGGGCTGAACAGAGCAGCTGCACCTAACGAGAGAAGTCATAACGCGTCTAAAAAATAACTTATCTAAAAATTCAGGCAAAGGCCCGATCTGATGACATTTCAGAAGAAATTGCTCCATTCATAGATCATTTTAATAGCATTTAAGATAGGATAAAGATACAGCATTTCTTGGGAATCTGTGGGATGTTATGTGCCTGGTTTCCTACAGCCTATTAAAATCAATTCCGAGACAAATAGAGGTTTTTAATTCCAACAAAGATGCCATAAAATTTGTCATATATTTATAAAGCAGTAATTTACTATAATTTGGAACTGGGAGGTATGCACACTACAATAGGTCCTAGTCTCTTTTTTGTTATTTCCCCGTCCCTGATTCCTTCTCTTTTTGGTCACTTGTTTCTTTTAGTGGCAGCTTCACAGATTGAGCATAACCGGGTGCTTTAAGGCTATTTCTTCTAACAGTTAATCTTGCCTTTTCCTTTGTGATCCACATGGTCTGCTTCATGGTTTGCATAACCATAGGGCATGATCTAGTGATGATACACCTTCCGTGGTCCCCTGGGACCCAAAACACGCTCCCTCATGGCAGAGTAAGCTGTAACAGGTCTCTTCGGACAGCGGTGCTTGTGCTGGGCTGCTTCTCCCTCCTTTCAGCACCAGCACACACTGGGGACTGGGGCAGTCTTGAGGCTGGATTCAAATCTGTGAAGCAGCTTCATAGGCTTAAGAGCTCTTCCTTCCTTCTGGCTTTGGAAATTTTCTCTTTTAAGGCTGTATAGATCTCGGGCTGTGTGTTAACAGAATGAATGAGACAAAGCTTGAGGAGGAGTGGCTGGAAAGCTGCCCAGCAGAAAAGGACCTGGGGGTGCTGGTCGACAGCTGATTGAACATGAGCCAGCAGTGTGCCCAGGCGGCCAAGAAGGCCAACGGCATCCTGGCTTGTATCAGCACTAGTGTGGCCAGCAGGAGCAGGGCAGGGATTGTCCCCCTGTGCTGGGCGCTGGTGAGGCCACACCTTGAGTACTGTGTCCAGTTTTGGCCCCTCACTGCCAGAAGGACGTTGAGGTGCTGGAGCAGGTTCAGAGAAGGACAACGAAGCTGGGGAAGGGTTTCGAGAACAAGTCCTATGAGGAGCGGCTGAGGGACCTGGGATTGTTTAGTCTGGAGCAGAGGAGGCTGAGGGGAGACCTTCTGGCTCTCTACAACTACCTGACAGGAGGTTGTAGTGAGGTGGTGGTCGGTCTCTTCTCCCATGTGAGAGGTGACAGGACATGAGGAAATGGCCTTAAGTTGTGCCAGATGGGGCTGAGGTTGGATATTAGGAAAAATTTCTTTACAAAGAGGGTTGTGCAGCCTTGGAACAGGCTGCCTGGGGAGGTGGTGGAGTCCCCATCCCTGGAGGGGTTTCCCAGCCGTGTGGAGGTGGTGCTGAGGGACATGGTTTAGGGACCCTGGCAGTGCTGGGGGAACGGTTAGACTCGGTGATCTGAAAGGTCTCTGCCAACCAGGTGATTCTGTGATTCTGTGAAAATGCTTCATAGTATCCAGAAATGTGTGCGTAAAAGATGCTGTAGTTGAAATGGCCAAAAGTTCAATTAAGGGATAAAAGAAAGCTTAAACTTCAGCAGAAATGGATTAAAAAGAGGCCAAGAAAACTTTCCAATTTGCCGTTCAGGGGAACGTGATCATCTTTGCCTGCTGATGCTTTGAGTCCTCCTGTGGGGGAGGATGACAAGGAAAAAGAAGTCTTTAAATTAAAAATTCTCCCCTGATTCTCCAAGGTGCCAAAGAGCCCAAGCTCTTCATTCCTTCGGTGGGTGGAGCAGGTGCTGAGCTGCTCTGAAGTCAAGCTGTGCTCGGTTTTGTCTTTCACGGCACTCTCTTGAAGCAAAGGCCAGATGGGTCTCTCTTGTATAGAAGTCACATCGTTTTCATTGTCAAATTAACTATCTAACTATTAAATTAAATTCTAAAAAAAGCTGAAATAGGTTGCATGAATGTTACTCTCAAATTGAATCTGTTGAGGTCTTTAAGAGCCAAAGGGCTTGAAAGAAAAATTTTGGTGTCAGAAAGAAGTGATGGTCTGTCTGCAGTAGCAACAGCTTCAGCACATTTGTAATAAAATAGTGCAGGGTAAGTGATGTTTCTTTAGCAAAATTAAATGAGGGCTCTCAAGTTCTCCTGGTCCTTTTGATAACCTTTTATCATCTTGGATGACACAAGCTCTTTCAGAACTTTATCTGCCTGGAAATCTGAAGATTTTCAGCAGAGAGTAACACATGCACTTCTGCTTTGAGGTCCCACATGCAGACAAAGCAGCTGACCTGAGGTGCGGTAGGAATTTATTTTCTCACACAGACCTGTGAAATCAGAGCTGTCTAGCAAAATGATTCTTCTCCTATTCCACCACAATATGTTCTTTAAGAAGCTCCTGCTCTTACTTTTCTTCGGGGGAGATTATACATGATGAAAATACTTTTGCCCATGGTCGGGTCTCTTTTTTCTCTACCTGAATTATAGCATTATTTATACTTGCTCTGGCTCTGTGTATTTATCAAGGGAAGTTGGATAGATTTAAAACTAAAATTAAAATTTCTGTGTTACCTTTCCCATAATATTAAAGGAATGAAAGTAAATTCCCTAATTCCTAATCCCACACATGTTGGAGCAGATCCAGAGGAGAAAATTGTTCCATGGGTGGAACCCCTCTGCTGGGAGGAGAGGGCAGAGAGCTGGGGGGGTTCAGCCTGGAGCAGAGAAGGCTGCAGGGAGACCTTAGTGCGGCCTTTGAGTGCTTCAAGGGGCCTGTCCCAAAGCTGGGGAGGGGCTGTTCAGCAGGGGCTGTTGGGACAGGACAAGGGCTGATGGGTTCAGCTGGCAGAGGGAGATGGAGAGCAGAGAGAAGGGAGAGATTGTTGCTGCTGAGGGTGGGGAGAGCCTGGCCCAGGTTGCCCCGAGAGGTGGCAGAAGCCCCATCCCTGGCCCCATGGCAGGTCAGGTTGGCCCTTGGGGCTCTGAGCCCCCTGCTCTGGGTGCAGATGTCCCTGCTCCCTGCAGGGGGTTGGACTGGGTGGGCTTTAAGGTCCCTTCAACCCAAACCATCTTGTGGTTCTATGAATTCCTGTGAAGGTAATTAAGGCTAAAGTTCTTCATGCGTGGAAAAAGCCTGCTGACTAATGATGACAAGTACCTTTTGTGCTCAGTAAGAGGTAGGTAAGGTGTGAAGTCCTGGAATCTTTAGCTTTTTCCGGCATTCTGTGTGTTGGACATGGGACTCTCACTTTTCGGTTTTGACTGTTCAGCTGTTCACATCTGGCACGGCTGGGTTCATCCCTGCTGATAGTCACGGTGCAGTTTGGAGCATGACCCTGGGGACTGGAGTTTACTCAGTGTATGTGCTGGAGGATGTCCCAGCATCAGCATCTGCCTGTTCCGCTCTTTACCCTACACGTGTGCTATTAATGCTGAGTCCTGAGCCGGATGAGAATTTGGTCTGGTCCAGTACATCAGTTTTTAATGTAAGGGTGGGCAGTGTTTCTTCAGTCAAGTGGATGGGAACTGAGGACCATGCTCGGAAGTGGGTTGATTTCCCTCCAACTTTAGCAGCTTAAGTTAATCACCTGTTTTAATTAGTTATTCGGGCCCCCATTGAGTCCGCAGCAATAGAGCAATTCATGTCATTGTGAACACTGCGTGAGGCAGGTGGGATCTGCTAGCCAGCAACCCCTGTGATTCTGGAGCACACCTCAGTGATCGGTTTAGACTAGATACTTGACTTTGAAGCAGCTAAGGTTTAGTCATCAAGAACCAAAATTGCCGCTTTATTTTGATACGGAAGTCAAGCAACATGCCCACGTCGTGCAAGAACGCCATAACAGATACAGAAATAGCATCTTCTACGTAATCTGGGATGATGATTAATTGCCATAACCCTGAAGCTTCTGTTCCCTCTGGAAAGTTCCTCACGTCTTTCGTAACAAGCTTCCTGCACTTTCATACTTGCAAAAAGGGAAAGCGTAAAGGTCTGCAGAAAATCTTTTTGTTATACAGCAACAGAGGAGAGTTTAAGGAGGGGGAATTGCAGTGTAACTCTTAAGCAAAATCCACTTTGTAATGCATGGGCCCAAGGGACCTAAATCAAAGAGACAAGGGAACCTGGTTGTCGTATTTGCTGCCATTTCAGTGGCTGCAGGGCTGGGTCCAGCTCGGGGCTCCTCAGCCCAGCAGAGACAGGGAGCTGCTGGAGCGGGGCCAGAGGAGGCCACAGCAATGAGCCGAGGGTGGAACCCCTCTGCTGGGAGGAGAGGGCAGAGAGCTGGGGGGGTTCAGCCTGGAGCAGAGAAGGCTGCGGGGAGACCTTAGTGCAGCCTTTGAGTGCTTCAAGGGGCCTGTCCGAAAGCTGGGGAGGGGCTGTTCAGCAGGGGCTGTTGGGACAGGACAAGGGCTGATGGGTTCAGCTGGCAGAGGGAGATGGAGAGCAGAGAGAAGGGAGAGATTGTTGGTGCTGAGGGTGGGGAGAGCCTGGCCCAGGTTGCCCCGAGAGGTGGCAGAAGCCCCATCCCTGGCCCCATGGCAGGTCAGGTTGGCCCTTGGGGCTCTGAGCCCCCTGCTCTGGGTGCAGATGTCCCTGCTCCCTGCCGGGGGTTGGACTGGGTGACCTTGGAAGTCCCCTCTAACCCAGCTTGCCGCCCAAGGCTGGCTCATCCCTCGGCTTCAGCTGCAGACACACTTTCTTCTGGAGACTGAGGCAACTGGTACGTTAACATTGCTCTGTTGTAGCTCCATGTTTTTCTGTATTTAGAGGAACGACCGCTGCATTCGTATCTTGAGGATTAGGGAGGACTTCTAAAATGAAACTTCATCTCCTAGAGAGTCTGTCTCTAAAAGAGAACCCGAATGAATTTCAAGGGAAGATTTGATCCAAGAGACGTGGCACACTTTTTCTAAGATAACAAATGATTTCTTGATAGCTTGAGTCTCCTGCAGAATTAAAACTTCTTGGCATATGTAGCAGCTCAGTTGATCACTTGAACTGCAATTAGAAAGCAGAACAAGTACTCTCAGAGTATTGTTTTTGTGTCAGAAATGCTCCTTCATGCTTGAAAATGATAAAAAATTGCAATCGATCCTTACAACTGTTGTGTTCATCTTTATTGATCAGGCAAAAGAAAGATAAATCGCCACCCAAATAAGATTATAGTAAATGTTAGCATCATCGGGGACTGCAGGATGATAGAGAGCTATTCATCATCTCAAACGGCGACCTGTCCGCGCTCGCGCCGCAGTCAGTCTGCTGTCTAATCGCATACCTATTGATTTCATCTACGTCCGAGGAACCTGGATGTGGCTGTCACTGGGCAGCCCAGATTGCTAAATGGAAGAGGGTCACTGGTGTGAGCAGGATTTCATTTTCATTTTCTTCCTGGCCAACGATGATTTATGAAAAAAGAAATGACCCCAAGTCACATGCGTGGAAACCCTGATTCCAGTACAAATGAATTATTAGGTTGGAATCCCAGAAGCAAGAGTGCAGTGGAGACCACCGTGCTCTTTGGGATCTGCGCCTGACCTTTGGCCGCAGGGGA
Organism: Bucorvus abyssinicus; assembly: GCA_009769605.1. Classification (NCBI taxonomy): domain Eukaryota; kingdom Metazoa; phylum Chordata; class Aves; order Bucerotiformes; family Bucorvidae; genus Bucorvus; species Bucorvus abyssinicus. The sequence continues at coordinate 2,514,919 of CM020025.1, forward strand.
TGGTGCACACTTTGTTATCATTTGTGGTAAAATACTCGACTCACAATACAATTTCACCCGTGCCCGGAGGCGCTAGGCTTTTTTTTGGGGCGATTTCTGTATGTATCGAGGTTATCGTTCACAAGGAAGAACCTCGGAAGATGAGATGCTCCAATGGAAAGGAGAAATGGCTTTTACTTTTATTTGTGTAGGCAGCACTGCGTCTTTCGGAGTTTCCATCGGTTGTTTTTGCCGTAGTGGGTTATCGTACCTGTGCTCCTCGTAACGTAATTTGGCACAGATGAACGTCGCTCGGGAGATGTTTACTAACCCGATGCTCAAGGAGACTACGTCATCTTGGACTTCTACAAAAGAGTGATCTTTCCAATTAAAGGGGGTTTTAACTATTTTGAATTTTTAAAAAATTATTTAAAATTATTATTGTTTTTAGGTTTTATTTTTTATTATTTTTAATTATTATTTTAATTATTTTTAATATAAATCTTCCATTGCTTTTTCATACATCAATGTCTTAAATAAACGAAACTCCTTACTTTACCCAAAATAAACCTGGAATGACACTTCCCATGGGCTGCACTGTGCCATCCATGCATGTTTAAAGGCTTTAACGATGCAAAATCAATGTGGTGGCTCAAATAACTTTAAACCGTGGTAGAAACAGGTGGGTTGTTCAAAGAAGGATTCAAAACGTAATTGTGCCACGTCTGATGGCAAGAGTCTCGTTGCCGTGTTAACGTGACTCCTCGGGATGCCAGATGGCTCAAGAGCTCCAAAGCAACGGAGGAGTTTTTGCAAGTGCCAGCAAAACCTTTATACATCTCCACGACCTCTTGTCCCCCCCATTCAGTGAAAAATGGTTTTAGGAAACTTTTGAACTGCTTTAACTTTTCTTTATTCCTCCAGCTGTGAAGCCAGGTGCCTTGGTTATTGCGTCTTAGGTCCAACTGTGTGCTAAGGCTATAAAAAATCTCTTGAAAAATCCAGGTATATATTATCTAGACACGAAGCATCACAACATTGTAGTGATTTGTCTTTGAATAGCCTACGTCCCAGTGAGAAACTCTGCCGGTTTTAAGCGTGGAGAAGTTCTATTGCTTGATGATTCAATCTCCTCTTACCTGCCATTTGGAAATTAGTGATCTCATGGAACCGGGGGCCGGGTGTTCTGGGTTTAGGGGAGATGAAAACATGTTCTGAAGCTGCCTGATTTTAAAAAATAAAATAAGCAACTGATTGAAGCAACCTGGAATATTAAAATAAGTCGCTACAAGGAGCATTATCAAGGCAAAGAGCAAAAGAGACAGTCAAGCTATAGTTAATTTATTGAGCAACTTAATTAACCATAGTTAATTTATGGTGCAACTTTGAAGTTTGAGTTGACTATCACCTGCAAGCAAGGTGGGGATATGTGTAAGTGACAAACAGGGACGTGCAAAGAAGTGAGGATTCAATATTTTGAGTTTCTTTTTTTTTTTTTCCAAATGAAGACGCTTCAAGGCTCCAGCAGCAGCTAGTGCTAAATAGGTGATTTTTACCCTGTGTCTCTGTTTCCTCCCTGAGAGCCACCTCCTTTCCACGATCTTCCACAACCAAGGGGACAAACTTACCTAACAAAACACCAATGCAAAACTCATTCTGAAGCTTTGCAGAACACTTGATTTGAGGGTTAGGTTTGGGGTTTTTTTGGAGCAATTTAAATGGATAACATACTTCAGTGAGTGTTATTTACTAGCTATTATCATGCATATAAATGATATTATATGGATTTTTAATATTTTTTTTCCAGAGTGCCCAGTTCTACAAAGTTACCACGGAGCAATACCAAAAAGCTGCTGATGAAGTGTCATCTCGGTTCAAGTAAGTCTTTTCTACTGCCATTGTTGAACCTGGCAGCTGGATGAGTTCTTATCCACGTTAAAATGCCCAATAGTTCCTCTTCCTTCCCCCTATCGCAGACCCTACCAGTCTGTGCTGGTTATTGAAATGACAGAACTGGGAAGAATTTGGAAGCCAGTGCAGAGTAACCATAAGCTGCACAGAAATTGGATGCGTGGTTATTAACGTACTAATTAATTTATATTCGATAAGATACACAAAATACTCTAAAAATAGATTCCTGAACATTTTTTCTCTAACGGAGCACCAGTCCTGTAGTTCCAGCTTCATATTACGATAGAGTTCATCCTGCACTGGCAGGATGTGAAAGGATTTAAATGAGCAACTTCACTTTGCCCTGAACAGTGAAGGTCAAATCAAATAATTTTTATTAGTCCCGAGGATGGTTAAATGAAGATACAGTAATTGGTGGATCAAAGTGACTCTGACCCTTAGCCTTGGACTCTTCCATTTCTGCTGGTTCATCCATTAGGCAGAAGGTTCCATTTATCATTTTAGTGAGGACACAGAGAGAACTTTTTACCACCTTTTAGTCGTGGCAGTAACCAAGAAATGTTGTGTAAAATGAATTTTTCTGTTGACAATTTTTAGGTTTGTGGAAGGATTTTCTTTTCTTTTGGGCTTTGTTTTGTTTCTTGATAAGCAAGAAGAAAAAAGACCTTTCTGAGCTGCTGAGAATGATAAAACTAAAGTTCGTAACTGTAAGATAAAAATAACTTTATCTCTTGATATGATGAATTGTTAAATATTCTCTGGTGTATATATGAAATCTTTGTGCTGGTTAATGGTGCAGAGTATATTGAGGCCTGAATTAATCTGTCCTTAACCAGGAGGGACAAAGTGACCATTGACTCAGGGTCTGATGTAGGTGTAATTTGAAGGCTTTCCCTTGACGTGTGGGAACCCCGGTGTGTCGTTGTTCATTGTCATTTTTTCCATCTGTGGTAAGATTCCCACCAAGGGGGTATCTCTCATTCCTCTCTTACAGGGGGGTATTTTCAGGTTTTGAAGTCCAGTTATTGCCTGATCTCACTTTCATCGTTCCAAAACAAGCTTTCGTTGTGATTTGAAATATGAGTTGGTGGTTACTGTGGCCAGAGATGGGAAATGTCTTTGGGTTTGTGTTGTTTCACCTTAAAATGTAAATGATTTCCGAAGTAAATCAAATGCTTTTGGGTTCGTTATTGCACAAGTTTGCACCTATTTGACTGGTCTTCCCTGAAGACCGAAATTCATTTCAGTCATGAATTTCGCCATTACTGAAATTACTGCGCTGCTTTTACACCTAAAGCTAAATTTCCTGAAAAATCATTGGAGGTTTTTGATTAGGGAATCCAGTTTTGGTTCAATGCCTTAAAAGACCGGAAGGAAAACATTAGGAAAAGGAAAAACTGCATAAAGTGTTGTAGATTCGATAAAGTGTAAGAAATACCAATATTACTTTATCGTTTCACAGAATCACAGGATTGCTTTGGTTGGAAAAGCCCTTTGATCTCCTTAAGTCCCCCCACTCCCCCAGCACTGCCAGGGCCCCACTGACCCCTGGCCCTCAGCACCACCTCCACACAGCTGGGAAACCCCTCCAGGGATGGGCACTCCACCACTGCCCTGGGCAGCCTGCGACACGCCTGCACAACCCCAACGGGACAGAAATGCGTCCTCAGGGACAACCTCAACCTCCCTGGAACAACTGGAGGCCGGTTCCTCTCATCCTGTCATTTGTTCCTTGGGAGAAGAGGCCAATCCCCACCTCGTTCCACCCTCCTGTCAGGGAGTTGTGGAGAGTGAGAAGGTCTCCCCTGAGCCTCCTCTGCTCCAGGCTCAACCCTGCCAGGTCCCTCAGCCGCTCCTCAGCACATTGTGCTCCAGACCTTGCTCCAGCTCCGTTGCCCTTCTCTGGACACGCTCCAGCCCCTCAATGTCTTCTGGCAGTGAGGGGCCAGAACCGAACCCAGGAGTTGAGGGGTGGCCTTCCCAGTGTCTCCAGTCCAGAGGGACGATCCCTACTCTGGTGCTGCTGGCCACACCAGTGCTGGTACAAGCCAGGATGCTGTTGGCCTTCCTGGCCACCTGGGCACACTGCTGGCTGCTCTCCAGTCGCTGTCACCAACCCCCCCAGCTCCTTTTCCCCGGGCAGTTTCCAGCTGCTCTTCCCCCAGCCTGGAGCATTGCAGGGGCTTGGCGTAGCCCAAGTGCGGGGAGTGGCACTTGGCCCGGTTGAACCTCAGCACATTAAAAAGTTTTCCTTATATAGAATCCTTTTAAATGTCATGTCTTTTTATCGAAGTTTTAAATTGAGCAGATGTTATTTTATCACCGCCTTTTGTATGGAACTTGACGGATAAATTATGAATGATTTAGTGAAACCTAAAGATGATGCTCTTTTGGTGTCACCAGGCACTTCTCACGTTCGGTTTAATTGCACGTGAGGATTGAGGACAGAGTTTCAAGCAATGGTGTTTAAAGAGCTTGTTTAATTGGCTGTAAAAGAAGAATTAAATAAGGTTGAACTGCTGAATTTTGTTAACGCATAAACCCATGTGCTGCATGTCAGTGTGATTTCAGGTTCTAAGTGCGAGATTAATAGATCTAATTGTGGTTCTATTACGAAATCGTCTCACTTTATTTTAAACATGTCTAGAATGAGTTACTGGGTTTTATTGAGATAACTTGTATTTCTTCAACGTTTTAAGCTACATCTCTTTCAAGAGCAAAGAGACGTGGATAATTACTTATATATTTCTTGGATTTTCCTTTTTCTTCCTCCATTTAGTCCCTGAAATTACATCAGCTGTGGCTTCTCTACAGCTCCCTGAAAGGAGGTTGGAGCAAGGTGGGGGTCGGTCTCTTCTCCCAAGTAATAAGTGACAGGACAAGAGGAAACAGCCTCAAGTAGTGCCAAGGGAGATTTAGGTTGGAGATTAGGAAAGATTTCTTTACAGATAGGGTTGTGAAGCCTTGGAACAGGCTGCCCAGGGAGGTGGTGCAGTCCCCATCCCTGGAGGGGTTTCCCAGCCGTGTGGAGGTGGTGCTGAGGGACATGGTTTAGGGACCCTGGCAGTGCCGGGGGAACGGTTGGACTTGATATCTTAAAGGTCTCTTCCAACCAAACTATTCTGTGATTCATCAGTCTTTAGGGAGAATTTGCCTCATGAAAAGGGAAAAAGGCAAATATTTCCCGTAGACTTGTATCAGAGAACGGCCGGTCTTCTGTACTTTGTCTGCCTTCCTTCTTGATGCCTTCCTATTACCTTCTCCAGCGCTGCCTGGATTAGACCGATATTCCAAATGTTCATGATTAATGTTTTAGCTCTGTGAGGTCTTGATTCACATTGATCAAATTCTGAATTATCAAATGGTTCATCTCTTTAAGACACTAATTGGCATTGATCAGATCCTAAATGACCAGGTTCAGGCCGTTCCCGCAGTACACAAATTACATTAAAACAACATTACTGGAGCATGCTGCCTTTCCTAATGCAGGAGTTATGTTACCCGCAGCTACATTACAACCAGAATTATTATATTATGAAGATGTCTCTGTTCTAATGAGAAGTTTACACAAGAAGAAAAGAATGCGATATTACAGGAAGAGCCAGGCTTTGAGCAAAGAGTTGATCTTTCCCTAATCAAATTGTACATTTGTATTGTGGGGTTTTTTCCCTTAATTTGAAGGGCTGGTAGCGGGAAATTTGGCAGCTGTGGCGGTGACATTTTATTCCCCCGTGGTGTCTAGAGCCAAGTAACATCTTGGTTATTCATTTAGGAATAGAGTAGGAGCAAATAGGGCAAATTCAACCTGAAATAAAGGTTTTTACTTTATCTTCTGTGGGTTTTGATTCCTTGTGGTAGACATCAGACTTCGTAGCTGTGCGCCACTGCTTTTTCCAAGATATTTTGCCATTCCTCTCCTGCTCCGCCAGGCTCGTGTAGGCAACATGGAGATGCTTCTTGCTGCTGGTTTCCTGGCAAAACCATAGTCCCCAGCTGGCTGGACTGGTCAGAAATCCAGGTCCTCTTTGGGCATCGGCTCTTTGTTTTGGTGGTGGTTGTGTGAAGCAAAGCAAGGAGGGGGGTTTCCCCGGTATCTCAATGTGTTACTTCAGTGTCACTTCCAAACTCCGTGTCTGCAACGAAGCCAAATTCTGGATGTTGTGCATCATGGTGCGGGGTTTATATGTTGATAGACTCCTGGATGAGATTATCCAGAGCTAACAGTTTTAATCATCTTTGCATCGTCTGGAAGCTTGGCTGTTTATTCCGAATTACAGATTTTGATGGTTTTTTCTGCCCCTGTACTGGGCACTGGTGAGGCTGCACCTCAAATAGTGTGCCCAGTTTTGGACCTCTCACTCCCAGAAGGACATGATGGGGCTGGAGCGTGTCCAGAGAAGGGCAACAAAGCTGGTGCAGAGTCTGGAGCACAATGCGCTGAGGAGCGGCTGAGGGACCTGGTGGGGTTTAGCTTGGAGAAAAGGAGGTCAGAGAAGACCTCATCAGCAAGGTTGGTGTCTTCTCCCCAGGAACAAGCAACAGGATGAGTGGAAACGGTCTCAAGTTGTGCCAGGGGAGGTTGAGGTTGTCCCTGAGGACGCATTTCTGTCCCGTTGGGGTTGTGCAGGCGTGTCGCAGGCTGCCCAGGGCAGTGGTGGAGTGCCCATCCCTGGAGGGGTTTCCCAGCCGTGTGGAGGTGGTGCTGAGGGCCAGGGGTCAGTGGGGACCTGGCAGTGCTGGGGGAACGGGGGGACTTGATGATCTTAAAGGTCTCTTCCAACCAAAACAATTCTGTGACTCTCATTCCCGTACTATGAGGCTTGTGATCGTGAACCTTGCCATCGGGAGGAATGCCTCTTGGGAGCTGGAGAAGCCCTTTTGATTAAACACAGAAAGATTTGGGATTTGCTCAGGCTGCTTCACACAGTATGATCTTCACACGTGTGAGAGTTTAAAAACAGCTTTACAAACCCAATCAATATGTTTCACGTGATCCTCGATCATTTCCATTGCTCTGATCGCTGACGGAAGCGAGGGCTCGGTGATAGCCAGGCAACAGGCTGTTACAGCCCTGGAAACAGGTTCAGCAGGGGCTTTGATTCTTGATAGACCAAACGGAATAAATGACAAAACATCAATATCATGTCTTCCTTTAATGGGAGACTTCTGTATCATGAAGCTGCGTTTATTAATGTTTACTGAAAATAAAATGTAAGGCACAGTTATGTTTGATACTTCTCTGCAAATAGGCAGAAACATGAAGTGTTCTTCTTCTGAGTTGAGCTTTAGCTGAAATTCTTTTGCACTGACGAGCGAAGCTGAGAAAGTTTGTGATGAAGCCACCTTAAATGAATAACAGCGATACTTCTCTCTTCAAACACAATAGTCTCACAAATCAGCTACGCCAATTTTCTGGCCATTGAAAAAAAAAAAAAGCAGAATAGAAAGAAAATAAGCTTTTTAATGACAGCATTGGACTGAGACCAGGGAAACGTGCATTTATTTCACTGTTCATAGAACCACAGACTGGTTTGGGTTGAAGGAACGTTCAAAGCCCATCCAGTGCAACCCCCTGCAGGGAGCAGGGACATCTGCACCCAGAGCAGGGGGCTCAGAGCCCCAAGGGCCAACCTGACCTGCCATGGGGCCAGGGATGGGGCTTCTGCCACCTCTCGGGGCAACCTGGGCCAGGCTCTCACCACCCACATTGTTCTCGTTACTCTTCTGATGTTGGGCACATATGGTGACTTTTAAGGGACTCTTCTGCTCTATCTCTAAATTAGGAATTCTGATAGTTCCTTAATGCAAATATCTTCAGTAACTATCCTGTTGTACTCACAAACATAGAAATCCATGTTGGAGATAGCAGAAACTATTTGCCTGGATTTGTTCCTGCTTGTGCAGATCCAGTGGTGAGAAACTTCCCATTTTCTACAGTTCCTTTTGCTGCTTTGATTAGCATTAGTTGCTTTTAAAAACTGACGTCAGAAGTACAGATTATAAATTATTTGTGAAATACTATATAGTACGTTTCCAGTAACAGAAAATGGAAAGCTGTTTAGAAATCCTTGGACAGAGCCTGCAGGCTTGTCGTCATCTAGTTGATCTCCCTTCGCTCAGCCAGAGACTATGGGCTCTTAATAGAAACATCCTAATGAATCTTTTCTCTTACAAGTGTAGCACATATATATGGTGCTTTGCCATGAAACAATTGTTTCACTGTGGTTTGCCCTGATGATACTGGTGCTGGTGGTATTCTTGAAGTCTTTTCATGTATTACATCTGGGGATGATTGTCCCAAGTTACCCACGGCGCCCCATGGATGAGCATAGGATGGTATGTTGGTAAGTCATGCTAGAAGGGGTGCCTGGTGTTAAATTCCATCATCTCAGCTTTCCATCCACGGAGCTTCTCTTAGTGGCAGAGGTATTCAAATAGTCTTATTTCTCGTTCTTTCCACTCTTCCACTCCATCCCCATTTTGTTCCCCAAGGTTGCTCCGCTGTGTAGCTGCAGAACAGCTGTGCTGATGCAGTGTAGAGGTGCCATAGCAGCCAGAGTCACCTATGCGGGTTTAAGCAGTCCCGAGCATGGGTTTAAGCAGAGCTGTACTGTGGGTTTAAGCGGTGCCACGCATGGGTTTAAGCGGTGCCACGCACACGTTTAAGCGGTGCCACGCACGGGTTTAAGCAGTGTTGTACCCAGGTTTAAGCGGTGCCGCGTACAGGTTTAGGCGGTGTGGTACCCAGGTTTAAGCGGTGCCACGCACAGGTTTAAGCAGTGTTGTACCCAGGTTTAAGCGGTGCCACGCACGGGTTTAAGCAGTGTTGTACCCAGGTTTAAGCGGTGCTGCGTACAGGTTTAGGCGGTGTGGTACCCAGGTTTAAGCGGTGCCACGCACGCGTTTAAGCGGTGCCACGCACGGGTTTAAGCAGTGTTGTACCCAGGTTTAAGCGGTGCCGCGTACAGGTTTAGGCGGTGTGGTACCCAGGTTCAAGCGGTGCCACGCACGCATTTAAGCGGTGCCACGCACGGGTTTAAGCAGTGTTGTACCCAGGTTTAAGCGGTGCCGCGTACAGGTTTAGGCGGTGTGGTACCCAGGTTTAAGCGGTGCCACGCACGGGTTTAAGCAGTGTTGTACCCAGGTTTAAGCGGTGCCGCGTACAGGTTTAGGCGGTGTGGTACCCAGGTTTAAGCGGTGCCACGCACGGGTTTAAGCAGTGTTGTACCCACGTTTAAGCGGTGCCGCGTACAGGTTTAGGCGGTGTGGTACCCAGGTTTCAGCGGTGCCACGCACAGGTCGAAGCGGTACCACTGTCTGATATCTAACAGCATTACGCCAAGTGTAAATGGCGGTTTGCAGAGCGGATGTGAACCCTTTTAGGTTTAAACCAGTTCTGAATGCCTAGAGCTGCTTCAGGTCAGAAGAGGCATTGATGAAGAGACTACAAATCTTTCTGATCCCTGTTATTTGCCTCGTACCTCCAGACTCCTGTCCCTTTTGAGTGCAGAAGGAATAAAGCAGACTCTGTTTCCTCTGCTCACTCCTTTCAGCCAGTACCTGGATCTGATAGGCTTACCCGAGGGCCGCTGTGGCGCAGCTCCCTCCAGCCCGTGTGTTTGTATACGTGATTTTGCTTTGACACAGCGTTCCCTCGGCTGGCGACACCCGTTACCCCACGCGAGCCTTATGCATACCTTTGAGTCGGAGCGAGGGAGCCAGAATTAAGTCTTTCTGCCTTTTGGCCTGTTGCTGCAGCGGTTTGGCTTGCTGGAGGTTCTTCAGCGGTCGGTTGTCACCCCTGTCCCGGTTGCTCTGCAACCTGTAAATATGTGTAAGAGGATAAGCCTTGAGCAGCTTTAGAATACCAAAATTCAGAACATTCGGTACCCTTTATTGAGTGCATTTACCTGTGGAACGGCGATCACTTCATAAATGACAACTTTAGTTTTCCCTGCAGCGACACCGATATTTAACGTTCTTCCTTGGATCAATACAGTCCATTAGGAGTGAGAGCACTCACCAGGGCGGGATGAAATATTAATTGTGCACTTTTGAGCGAGATGCAGATTCATTCTGAACAAAGTGGGAGCAGGGGGGTTTGGCGTGATACCTGTGTGTTTTCTGCTAAGCCCTGTTTGCACGGCGACCTGTGTTTTCACCAGAATGTTTGAGCTGTAACGTGAACTTTAAACACGATTATTTGGTCAGGAGACAGGGTTGAAGCGTCGAATGTGGGGGGTTGAGTTATATTAACTTCTAAAATCCGTTATTCAAAATTTAGACAGCATGTTAATTAAGAGGGCAAAGCCAGTTCTTTCCCTGTTTGCCATAATCCTGTTTTCCCTTTTGTTTCCTTTCTAGAAGTCGGGGATACACTCATTAAAGCTCCCCTCAGGCTATCACCAGGTTTTCACACAGTTAGATGCTTTGCGGTCTGGAGTGGAGAAAACAACCTTAAAATAAGTTTTAGTCAAACACAGAGCCGTGACTAGGAATTTTTTTATTTGAGATGAATTAGAATTTAAAATAACGAAGTGTTTTCTGGAAGGTGGGATGGGTGTAGAAGGATGTTACAGTAGGTGCCTCTTTATCCCTTCCCTCTTCAGGTGAGTCTGGCGGATGTGCTGGAGGGGGAAAGCACGTGCTCATGCTTCAGCACACCGAGGGTTTTCTGTATTTGCTTACAAAGAAATGTTAAGTAATTTTATAGACCGCCTTATGAAAGCAAGTGAGGGAGGCTCCTCCTTCACGCACCGGCGGCCAACAGTTAAATTGGCGCGTTCGCTGGTTTTGTAATGTGTGCTGGTAATCAACCGAGTCCCCGGAGCATTGATGGATGTGCTCATTAAGGCCAGTTCTTGCTGCTGGCTGCGGTTCCGCGAGCCACTCGTGACCAGCGAGGACCGTCTCTTCCCAGCGTGGTTGGCACGGAACGCTCCGCAGCGGTGCAGCTGGCTTCGTGCTCCCTTTCAAGGACTAAAGCCGCTTGGTTTAATACGTTAAGCATCCTTTGTGGGGATTTTGTATAAGCACGAGTAAATGATTTCCCAATTACAGTATTAAACCGAGGAAGGTTAAACCCTACAGCCTCTTCTTTTTATTATTAATTTGTTCTGTATTCTGTAATCTGCTGGTGCTGAGGTTTACAAATACCTTTTCGAAGGGTGTTTTTTATGAGTCCAAGCCATCTGTAGGATCAAAGCCAGCCCATCTCAAAGCCCCCACTTCGGAGCACGCAGCAGCAAACCTCTTGTTGCGGACGAGAGTCGACGGCTGGGTTTTGTCAAGGCGCGTACACCTGTTTCTGATGCAGGCTGAAGAGCGACTCGCCAATTACCTCTACATGTTAGAACATGACACTTCGTGTTGGAGGGGCTCATGCTGTCTGTTTAGTGAAGACCCCCACCGATGTAACCATCCGTTCCGCGATCACGGCGTGGAAAGCCAGCGAGCCTTGATCGGTCGCTGATACTGGTGCGTGTGCAAGCAGCGGGGAGGGAGGTCAGCGCCACCGACCTCTGTTTTCCCATCAGAGCTCATGAAGAAGATGAAGTGATCAAAGCAGGATGCCAGGACATCAGCATGGTCTCATTACCTCGGAAGCTGCATGCACAGATGCTGCTGCTGCTGCGCCGGGCGTTGCTGATTTACATTCACAACACTTCCATTACAGCTCATTTGCTGCTACTTGTAATTAACCAATGCTTCTTTTTTTTTTTTACCTCCCTTCCAGCAGTGTTGGGCTAAAATTGGGGAAAAAAATCGACCGCAGTCATTCTGCTTAGACTCTGTCTAAATGAAATCACAGTTGTAAAGCCAAAATATACATTAAATATTTGGGGAAATAATATCAAATCATGCTTTGTGGCCAAGTGCTGCCATAGTCAGAAAATAAGGATTGTAAAACCAGTATTAAGATGTCTTATGATGTGGTTAAGCTGTCACGTTGCCTTCTAGTTCCATGAGATTAGTTCAAAAGTAAGATTTTTCTCTTCAATTGCTGGTAGTAAAAATTATTACTGGGCTTGAAAATTGTGGCATCTGGCGGGTATATAGCACCTACCTTACTCTGTAGCTGAAAGGTAAAATGGTATAAAAAGGCTAAATGATACAAGAAATATTTAATTTCTGTTTTCTGCTGTGGGAAATAGGTCAGACACGGGGCATGCAGGGGCCAGGAATGCTCTAATAGCTCCCGCTCGGAGCAGAGCCGTGCTGCTAATTGCATTTTATCTTCCAGTATTGGTTTTTATCTTCCTGTTTGCTTTAGGACAATGTAAACTGAGGTGAATCTCCATCAGATTTGGACCTTGGTTGAAGTCAGGGTTTCAGCACAATGTTTCATCAGACCCAGAGTGTTGAACAAGCATCTCTGTATCTTCCAACGCTCACCCAGCGACCTGTTGCTGTTTCACTGAGGTTCTTAAAACAAAGTCCTCATTCCCAAACCATCCGAAAGCAGAAGTGCTGCTGGTGTCAGAACCCGGTTGCATTTCTTTTGTGCTGGTCCTCATCTTGGTGTCTCAGCACGTTGGCAGTGCAGAGGTGCAGCTGGCAACATCTGGAGAAGGGGCTGCTGCAGTTATTGGCATCTGGGAGGGTGGTACCTGGGAGGTGGTGTGGGATTATCATGTCGCGGGTGTCGTTCCTCTGTTTTGATAAAGGAGGAAGTTAATTTCTTTGCTGTCACCGTGCTGCTGGCGGGCTCAGACAAATACACAAAATTGTGCCAGTTTACACTCAGTCAACTTTTTTTTCTGAATAGGGCAAAATCGTGCAGCAGGCAGTTGGCAATGCATCTGGTGTGTGGATGTTGGCTTGTGGGGAAGCCTTCATAGGTCTGTAGGATTCATGTATTATATAGGATATATGTATTAACATGCCTAATAAATAGCCTGTCTAATGTAAATTCAGCTTTAATTAGTCCATCTATGTGATACTGTCATAAAAATAATGAAAGGACCCATATAGGTGTGACAAAGACCCATATAGGTGTGACGTAAATGCACAGTTATCCCTTAAGGTCAGGGGACTTGCCTGAGGTCGGCGGGGTAATATGTGCCAAATCTGGGTCTGGAATTAAGTGGTTGATGATGGCGATTTTTTACACAACCTCCATAGACCGTTCTTCCTAATACAGCATATTTTTTCAGAGACCTGATTGGGTTTGGTCTCATTTACAGGTAAGAGGTTGTAACACTCACCAAACTTTGGTTTTCCATCTGTACTAGAATCAAACAGTGATATTTTGGCTTTCTCTGTGGATCCTGTCAGCGGCACTTCCAGCATCAGATAATTTTGGTTTCTAAAAATATAATTTTGTTTCTTAAGCTCTTCTATTCTCTAGGGCACCAGAAAGTACATTTTCATACAGCTTTGAACAGGGTAGCGCCATGAGTCCTGCTCTCAGGAGCATTGCTGCTTCTTTGCACCCCCAAACTTTGAAAGAGCTGGGGGGGTTCAGCCTGGAGCAGAGAAGGCTGCGGGGAGACCTTAGTGCGGCCTTTGAGTGCTTCAAGGGGCCTGTCCCAAAGCTGGGGAGGGGCTGTTCAGCAGGGGCTGTTGGGACAGGACAAGGGCTGATGGGTTCAGCTGGCAGAGGGAGATTGAGAGCAGAGAGAAGGGAGAGATTGTTGGTGCTGAGGGTGGTGAGAGCCTGGCCCAGGTTGCCCCGAGAGGTGGGAGAAGCCCCATCCCTGGCCCCATGGCAGGTCAGGTTGGCCCTTGGGGCTCTGAGCCCCCTGCTCTGGGTGCAGATGTCCCTGCTCCCTGCAGGGGGTTGGGCTGGGTGACCTTGGAAGGTCCCTTCACCCCAAACCATCCTGTGATTCTATGACTTTGATAACTGCATTTTAGACGGTAGTTGCCTATGACCGTTTTGAAATTATTTCCCAGAAGATACAAGCCTTGAAAAAAATGTCTTTCTCTTTTTAGCTTGAAATTTCCAGGAAGCTTTTCCAACTGGCATCTCGAAACACAACTAAGTCAATTAATTGATCAGAAGGTCTCTCCACAGCTACTCACAGACCAGCCTGTGTGACTGCACACGCACTTTGCACAGAGTAGCACAAGTGCCTTGTAGTAGGAGACCAAAACTGATCCATAGACTGCAAAACCCTAATTGTAACAGGGCTCTACATCTAATGGCTGGTAGGAAATGAGCTTTTAGACATTCCTGTGCCACGTTAGCCGTGGAGCTAAGGGTTAGCCATGGCAGATGGAAGTACTCAGGTCCGAGAAGATAGTCAAACTCCCTAGCGGAAAATTCAAGTTTTATTTATCTCCCTTGAAATACTGTGCCTATATTTAATGCACGTCCTTTACAGTAATTTTTTTTTGTTATGTTCTTGCTGTATTTTCTTTAAATTTTGCCCTGTTATTCTCAATGGAAGTTCTAAACTGTTTTCCGAACATGCTTTTTGATTCTGTCCGTGGTTATCACTGCATCTCCAAAGCGTGAGTCCTGGCATCTCTAGGAGAAAATGCAGATATTGGTCATGAAATGGCCTAACCGATTCTGTAAAGGCTTTTACAGAATCTGATAAATGCACTTTCAGATTTTATTGAGCGTGAACTTCATTCTTTTACAAATGAAAACTCCTCCTGCTGTTTTTGAAGAGGGAATTTCCTGAATAGTTGCAGTTTGCTTTGGCATTTTGAAGCATTTTGGCTTGTAGAGGATCTATAACTGAAACTGGAAAACCTGACAATGTTTTATAAGAAATAAATGCTGAAGGTGCCCTCTCTCTCGCTGTCCTCTGCCTTTCCCTTTCCCTGCCTGCACTAGAAAGTCAAAGCGTGGTCCTGAAACATTTAAAGCGCATGTTTAAGCCTGGGGAAAGGAACCGAACAAGCCAGATAAAACTAATAAGTGTACCTTTAAGGCGACCACTTGAGTGCCGTGTCGGGGCTATAAACTTTATAGAGATGGACTCCCCTGTCAGGGGTGTGTTGAGGGATGATATTCCGTGCCAGTGCGGCACTGTGCCCTGTGCATTACTGGAAGCAGAAGGAGATCAGGATCGAAAGGTTTTGCGAGACAGGCTTTATAGATCCGTGTGTAACAGACTGTCTGTCTGCCCTGCCTGGCTGTTAGTGGAATCATGCTCCTGCACGGGCTGATGAAATGCCGTCCCTCTTCTTCCTTCACGTAGCTGCTTTTCCCTGTGCCTCGACTAGACACCGTACTTCGGCCAAGAAATCATTATAACCCTCTCAATAAAAAGATGCGGTCAGTGGAGATTTGAAAACCAACTTCTTTATAGATAAATTTGGTGTCAAAAGTGTCCAGTTCACCAGCTCTTCTCTCCTCTGCTAAACGTTTTGGCTCCTTTAGGTGGAGAAATTGCAGATATTCTTCTGGACAGTCTCCAGAAGAGGTTTTGGTGGCTCTTCCAGAGAACTGGTTAAGGATAAAGCTAATCTGTGTAATGGCTCCATCCCCGTTCTCTGTATTGTAAACCTGGAGACTCATTTCTCCTCTCTGGTCGCGTAGCATGGCACTGCCTGGGGCACAAGTTGTCTTTAGGTTCCTCAGTACCTGGTAGACCTCATGTTTAGGCAGATAAAGTCACTGCTGCTTTTTGGATCCTTGCGGTACAGCTGTGTGAAGGTCAAACTCCCCCATCACCCTCTTGTTCTGGATATGCAGCGTAAACTAATTGTTTTCAGATAATAAGCAAATGAGTACAGATCGGGCATTCCCCCTTCTCCTCCTGAAGAGGCTGTGTGTACTACGGAAATAAGTCTGGTCATTCTATCAGGTCTTGAGTTCAGTGCTTGACTGTAAAAATCCTCCGTCACGTAGATCTCTGCTGAAAGGAACTACTGAAATCCTGATGATTTATACTTCTTACTATAGCCTCTTGAACGTGATACGCAGTTTCCCGCAGTCTCTATTTTGTCTGTGAAAATTCCTGTTGTAGTACAATACTCATTTCTCAAGCTAGACTCACTGTAAAGCGTAATCATCTTACCGTGCATTGAAAGGAAAGAGAAAAGCAGTTATTCCTTTAAAACTTTCCTTGCCACTTAACACGGGTCCCAGTTTCAAGCCATTTAGGAGATCCATTAAGCCACTGGCTTGCTCCTCTGCATGCATTAGGAAGAGACGTGGTGTAATACGGACCCGGCTTGCTGTATCATGGACACATTTATGAAGATTGATAACAGCCAGGGTTCAGTGTTAACTTTTATTGTCAAACAGGCTGCAGGAGAAACTGCTTCGTATTGCTTTTGCGTTGATTTATGAAAAGGTTGCTGCATGAAAAAGACATCATGTAAAATAGCTCCGCTGGCAGGAGCGTTATAAAATAGGGCCGTAAGGAGACCAAACAATAACTAACTATAATTACGTTCATTATCGTCTCTCTCGGCTCTCTGGCCCTTTGGTGAGGCGCTCGCGCTCGCCACTGCGTTAGCTTGGAAGAGGACTCACCTTTCCCACTGAGAGCAGGGTAAAATCCTGCCAGTTTCTATAGGCAGTACCCCCTAAGGAGACCTTTTCTGTTTGTGCCATGAAATGAAAGAGGTCATTGAAACGTTACCTACTTGCACAAGCGCTACTAGAAAGAGGAGGAGGAAGGGACTTTAGAGAAAAATGCTCTTTCTGTTACAATTTCCATCACTGAACTATTTTGCCCTAAATGGTTGCTGTTCTCCTGTGAGGGTTAGTTCAGCCTGGGTTCTATTTAGACCCCTAAAAACAAAACCAAAAACCCCAGCATGATGGCAAAGATCACCAGTTTTCATCTCCAGGTGGCAAGAAGAATGATTTTCTTTCTCTCCGCCTAGTACCATCCTTTGTAACGAGATGAGCCGCAGCAGCAACAAGTCGAATTCTTCACTTAGCAGCAATTAGCAGGAAAACTTTAGTGAGAACCAGTTGAAATCAATGAGCATGACCTAACTGGGAAAAATTCTAGTGGTTGATCTAAAGTTTGTCAAAGTTGAGATACTTTAACTTAAAAGCACTCCACTACCAAACCACCTGGAGGCCTTGGCAAAAAAAAATAGCAACTTAAAAATCATTTGTGCTAAGGTTGTAAACCACAAGGCATCAGAATGACTTGACTTTCTTGGATCAGGCTGAAGTTCCATTAAATAAGCCAGGAGCTAATTAACGCTGTCGGCACACAACCGGTGCGGAAGGAGAGACCTCTGCAAGGTCTCGGTGAGTTGGCAATGATGTTTCTCCGCGATACCCTCTACCTTCTGGTCTTAAACTGCATTCCAGGTACCATCATGTCCACTCACCAATGGGCAGCGAAAAATCATGACGTGAAAAATCATGTAGAAATCATGAAATATAATGACAATAATGAAACCACGTGACTGTTGTGCTTTATAACTCATCCCTCTACGTTCAGTTCACAGTGTGCTCACGGCGAGAGGTGCATTTTCCCTGCTGGGGAATGTGGAGGGCGTTATGTTTTAATATTTCTGTAAGATGTTGTACAAGCGCGTTAAAACTAAGCTATATGATAGCAAGGTCCAGTACCCACTTACCACCAGCACGTTTGCAGGGGGAATGTTATCTGTGGGTGTGTTTACCAGCACCTTACTGTTGTTGCAGCCCGGCCGATTATATTTTATGAGAAGGACGGCTCGCCGCAGCCCGGTACAAGACCCGGGGCAGTGCCCGTAGCCTTTGTAGCTTATCAGGGTGAATCCAAGTCTTTTTTGTTAAATTACTTCACGCCCAAATGAAAAATTGGCGTTTATTCTACTGTCTCTTAAGATTGCAACCTTCAGTTCCCTCAAGTAATCATCACCCACGGGAGCAGTGATGCCTGAAGTGTTCAACTGTTGATTGCTTTTTCTGTACGCTACTTCAACTCATAATATCTCGTATTTTTTGTGGTCAGTAACAGGCTTTTGGGCCTTTTATGGCTGAAGAAAATAGTTAAACATATATTGCTCTAGAGAGTAATGTTGGGATAATAATGAGCCACGGGTTTATTGTCTTGTGGTGCTTCGCATCGAGTGCAGTAGTTGACCTTTGTTATGGATGAGCAGTGCGTCTCCTTATTAAAACACGTTATATAGCACCTATATAGAGGGAAAGATGTTTTTTTAGTGGAGTAGAGTAAGGTGCTGTGAAGGTTTTACCACCACGATTTTGGGATGATCATGTAACTCACGTGTTTACAAAGCCTGAAGCGGCTCGTATAGCTCTTGGGAAATAAGTGGCAGTAGTAAATCTACACCGTGGTGTGCTGTCGTGTGTTTGGTTTACGCCACTCTTCTGGGCTTTTGGTCTTTGTTTAGGTCTATCTATATTTTTTTTGTGTGTATGTGCTTTATACACACAGGGATGTGACGTTACTGTGGAAAATGTAATGTAGGGATGGGAATAAAGTTAAAATGGATAAAATATCCTTCGAAATGGATATTTTTTTTTTTTTTTGCCACCTTCATGTAGAAGCAGGTTTCAAACTGTTGCAAAATTAATTTTTCCTTCCAAAATTTGATACTGTAGTTTTTACATGATGTGTAATGCTAGTTATATACTCACATAGTCCTGGAACAGCAATGGTTCAAACCACTGGCATCAGCCACTTCCGTGAGAAACATCAGCCAGAGCACCAGTTACAGTTCTCAAAGACTGGATCTACCTTATCACGAGTTCTGGCTGGATCTGGGGAGAGCAATGCTTCCCTTGCTTCAGCCTCAACCTCCACAGTGCCCAAAAGCCCCCCAAAGGACCTATCAGTAAGAAATGGCACCACTGGTGGCGTTTGCCATGGTGATCTTGCTGTGGACTTGTCTGCTCGTAGACAGCTGAGGTCATGGAATCTTGCCCATCTTCATTAAATAATTTTTGGGGCGGAGTAATGAGACAGCTGAAGTAATGTCACATGTGAACTCTAAATGTGATCTGAATTTACATTATGAGGCTTGAAATGGAAGCGTTGAGATGCTGATCATGTAGGCATGGAAGTGGAGGGGTTTGCTCGATTCAGACCGAGCGGGTTTGACCTTTGTGGTGGGATTAATTTGGGGGTTCTTCTGTCCAGTGGTTGGACAGAACTATGAATATCTGAGATGATTGTTCTTTGTCTCTTAACTAGATAAATTCAGGAACTGGTTTTGATCAGTGCAAGACCCAGAAGTTGTTTTTAAAATATATAGGTGCATTACATGGACCCAGTACATCCCCCGTAGAAACAACTGCTCCTTGCAGAGTTTCTTCTGATTAAAGACTGGAGTTGCCATGTTATCTTTTCTGCGCTGTAGAGGCGTGCATGCCCCTGTTAGAAGTCTAAAACTTGTGTCATTATCATCCATGTGGCTGTTTATTTTAGTATCCTGGTGTTCAATAAAGACCGTTCCTTAAGCTAAAAAAAACCTGTGCCTCCTAAATCTGGGTAATTCCAACATGTGGTTCCCTTTGCAGCTGCAAGGACCAGCTGTGTGTGAGGTACATTTGTATAATAATATGTTGGTGTACTTTCTATTTTAAGGGAGTTTTGGGTTTGGTTGGTTTTTTTCCAGAGAGGGGAATTTTATAGGCAAATAGTGGTTTGGAATAATAAAAGTCAATCCATATCAATTTATACAAAAGTATTCAATCTAATTCTGTCCATGGGGGTTGATGGCAGTCTTGCACTCATCTGATGACTTGCTCAGCAAGCTGTTTGGAGTATAAGCAGATCAGGTCAGAGCCCCCCTAGATTGCCGGGCGACAGCTAGCAGGGGGTATTTAAGAAGCGCTGTAAAAACGGGGAGTGTGCAGTGATACCGTTTTACCTTCAAACAAGTAGCGGAGTGGGGCTTTCCTGAGCCAAACATTGTATTTTTGTTTGTAATGCAACTAGTTGCAACCCTGGCAACTAGTTCATCAGTCTAATTAGGATCCACAGCCAGGAAAGCTTTTTCTAATCCTCATCCTAATGTCTTCCCGTTGTAAGTCCCAGCCCAAGGAGGGGTTTAAGAATGTGCGTAACTTTGCACGCACAAATATGGAATTACTCACTTCTTGAAGTTCTGCTCATATTTATGTCCTTTCCAGGTTTGAGGTCATAAATTCTGTTAATCTTTGAGGTGCTCTTTCCTGCCTGTGTGCAGTAAATAAGTTGTTGCACTACAAGGAATGGTTTCCACTTGGCTTATGCTAAAAGGTGAACCAGTACCCTACCAACATACCAGTGTTTCACCAGGTGGGAAACATTCATGAGGTGAGGAAGCAGCATCTGAGAAGGTCAGTAGTCCTACATGCCAGTCTCCGTCATTAAACCAGGTTTTTGTCAACCTATTGAACTTGACTTAGTACTCTCTAGACATAATGGAACGTCTGTCTTCAAGCGCTGCATGTGCGTGAATATGCTGGAGCGAGTCCTTCCTCCTCAGCTCCATCCCTGAATTTCAAAGGTCAGAACGTTGGAAATAGATTTTTATTTGCTCTTAAGAGAGCTGAGTGAGAGATGACATGAATGAGAGGATGACAAACATTAGCCTGTGCTTTTGTCAGGGATTTTAGGCACAAGAATCTAAAAATAACTCGGCCAATATTAACACAGAACTTGATCACTAGTAGCCCAACAACGACGTGTATTAACTGGCGGAGTAAGTTGTGTTAGAGAACAAGTCTTATGAGGAGCAGCTGAGGGAGCTGGGGGGGTTAGTCTGGAGAAAAAGAGACTCAGAGGTGTCCTCATGACTCTCAACAACTCCCTGACAGGAGGTTGGAGCGAGGTGGGGCTCGGTCTCCTCCCGTGTAACAAGTGGCAGGATGAGAGCAAACAGCCTCAAATTGCACCAGGGGAGATTTAGGGTGGATATTAGGAAGAATTTCTTTACAGAGAGGGTTATCAGGCATTGGAACAGGCTGCCCGGGGAGGTGGTGGAGTGCCCATCCCTGGAGGGCTTTCCCAGCCGTGCTGACAAATGTGGGTCAGTGGGGACCTGGCGGTGCTGGGGGAACGAGGGGGCTCGAGGAGCTTAAGGGTCTCTTCCAACCAAAGCAATTCTGTGATTCTGTATTCCAACTTCTGCATAAGTAATTTATTTAGCATTACTACACACACCTCACGTGCTCAGTTGTAGAGCAGAAACAACTGTGGTTCTCATCCCCCATTTCATCATAGATTCATTAGGCAGTTTCTTTCTTTTACACCTTTTGGAAATTCACACTGTTTAGTCAAGTGTAAATAAAAGCAAGAATCAACTCTACAGTCCTTGATCTTTTGCCGGCAGCACTTCCCACACGGTAATTTTGAGGGCTGTGTGTGGGCACGGTTTGATTACGGACTGCTTCATAACATCAGTTGTAGATAGTCAGAAATCAGATCTGTGGTATTACTTCCAACTGGTTTTCAGAAGAACGTAACCATTTGGTTTGTGCTTTGCATGTTTCATAATGTACTTTCAAGTCATCACCTACTTAACGTGCAAAGACAAGTTTTAAAAATAATTGAATATAAAGAGTACATTAATTTAAAACCTAAAAATAGTGGTGCAGCAGTAAGGACCTTCATCACCATATGCCCTCTTGTCTTTTTTCCCCCGTTTTCTGTTTTGCAACTCTTTGCTATAAACAAGTCCTGCAGATGCACTCAGCAGAGCTGCGGTTGGAAGCGGCTCTTTTTGGATGAGGTAACCCCTTCACCACCACCTCTCTGTGTCACGATGGGAAACACCGCTGTCTTGCTGCTGTTTCAGAGTTGTCACTTAGACTTCATCTACGAGCTGACCTTCCCTCTCTAGGTCTTCTCAGCTAGGCTTTCGTTTCGCCCTTGCTGACTCTATGCAAAGTATCTCAAACATGGCTTTTCTTGTCCATCTACTCAGCTAAATCCATCACTACTCAGGCTACCAGTTACCGCAACATTTTTTTTTCATTATTTTTGTTTTCCCCCGGCTATGTGAAGTGCACTCTTGCCCTGATGATGTCTGTTGAAAGCAGGGCTACCCCCCGTTCACATCATCTCCTTTCATCCTGCCCCTGGCTTCCCCATCAATGTTCTCCCATGCAAGTCACATGTCTTTGCTTTTGAAGCCCTGTGTCCCATTTCTGCTCCCCTGCTGTTTCCAATTCCCCATTTGCTTTCTGTCTGCACCACTCATACACCTTCCATCCCTCACTCATTCGGTTTTCAAGCTAGCACTGAGTTTTGCTGTTTCTCAGAAGGCATTTCTGCTAGATGTAGACGATGTAAATTGATTACCTTCCCTCAAACCCCTCTAAAAATCCTCTTGGTTGCTCATAAAGCACTTGAAAACAATTAGGCTGCTGCTATACTTTGCAGGCTGCCTGTTGTGAGCATACAGATTGCCTCAGTTTCCTTTTGTTTCACCATCATAGAGTGGTTTGGGTTGGAAGGGACCTTCAAGATCATCTGGTTCCAACCCCCTTGCCATGGCCAGGGACACCTTCCACTACGCCAGGTTGCTCAATTTGTTGTTTCTTGGTTTTGGGTGCATTATAATCACGTTGAGGAAAGAAATATCCTCCTTTTTATTTTTTCTTCTGCGTGCTGCCTAGGGCAGCTGGGGTCTGGTCACAGCGTGGCTTCTCTCCTACATCAGTAGAAGTAAATAAAAGTGGTCAGGACGTTGTCTCCAGCGCTCCGCTGTGCTGGTGCGTTGGCTTTAATTGGGAGCACATTCTTTTACAGGGGTTTGTTCTGGAGGCAACACTTCCCTGGACAACACCGGCCGTGCCTGGAGGACCAGCACATGCTGGGGACCTTCCTCAGTTCACTGTTTGGATGTGGATGTGGTTTGGAGGGGAAGGCAGGATTTGACACTGAGGAGATGCAGGTTGCGCTGTATCGTGCTGCTTGGCCTCGGACCCCGAGGATCGTCTCTGGTCCGGTTTATTTAGTAGTGCAGAGGTAGCCTTAGATGCCGAGGGTTACACAAATACAAACCGATGCTTTTGATAGGTGTCAGCATTTTAATGAGGAATGAAATGAAGCCCTGGGTACTTCTGGCCAGCTAATGGCACTGTTTTTTTGTAACGCGGGCTGGTTTTCTGTTGCTATTTTTTTTTTTATCTCGTATTTTATGACAATTGCCTGAAGTCCTGATCTGGTGGGATTCTGCCAGATACCTGCACAGCGGGAAACTCATCAGCGATTCAGATTCCTTCAGTCAGAATGTCAGTTCTATCACAAAACTTGTAAAGCTTACTGGGGTGATTTCAAATTTCCTCTTTAGTCGACATTTTGTTTGAATGCCATGAAGGGGCTCCTTTCTGGGTGCCCCCAGGAGGACGATAAGCTATGCTCTTTGAGAGAGGCTCGACGAGTACAAAATTACCTTCATTAAATTTTCTCTTCATGCTTTCGCATAGGATATTTCTTTTGAAACCTCTCTCTCATTTTCTTTTGTGTCCTCATCCTCTTTCCTTTATAAGATTGCAGTGCATCAGCTTGATGGAAAAGGTGGGTGCGCGGCTCCCTCGGAGGTTTATTCCACATAGAAATATTCTGCTGGCACGTGAGGTGCTCGAGGAGCAGCTGGGAACACGGAAGCCGATCAAGTAATTGTAAACTTAATAAAACCATGTCGTTGCTGGCGTGCCGTGTGGCGCGCGGTGCAGATCAGGCTGCTGCTCGTATTGACTTTTCCTGTGAAAGGCGTTTTAGATTTCATGTGAGCTGGTTCTCTACAGCGGTTGTTGAGTTGCACTGAATGGAGATGGAGATCTGTCAGGGTTCCCCAGCAGTCCTGGTTCGCTCCTACAGTGTGTGTTTTTCCTTCAGTTTAGTTGTGAATTTCCCAAGTGATTAAAAAAAAAAGATAATATTAGGACACGTTCCCTGCCACGTGTCCCAAAATACAGACCAACCTCTCTCAGGACATGCGATAGTTCGGGGAAGGGACCACCTGCTCAAAGCATGGTCAGCTTTGGGACCAGACTAGGTTGTTTTATCCATTCAGGTATTTAAACCTCCACATTTTCACTGTAGAACCCACATAATTACAGGTTTGCACAGTTTTATCTTTTCTTATGAGCTTTTTCTTCAGTCAAGCCCCACAAACCCTTAAATGCTTCTGTAGAATGACCCTTATTTATAGGAACTTCAAAGATCTCTGTTAGGGAGGTACTTCATTTCCCTTTGGAGGAGTTTCCTTGGTGTTGGCTGTTTCTGACCATCTGAGAGCCCCGTCATCCATCACCAAACAGAAATCAATCACAAACCCTTCGGTGGGGTTACCATAACGCACGACGCAACCTTCTTTCCTGAACGGGAGATCCTGCTGCACGTGGTTTCTGGCCAGCTAATGTTAGGCAATAATCTCGTTTAGCATTTTCCCAAAAGTGCAAATAGTGCATTAGGGCAGCGTAACGAGCACAGCAGATCAATACGGAGACGGTGCGCTCCTTCAACAGATTAATCCACGAAAATGGACTTCGTTGGCTTGAAGGAAGGGGCCCTGTTCCCATTGTTCTGCATCGGATCTGCAGTGCCTGGTAGGAGAAGCAGTGGGCTGAGAGCACAGTTTGAAAAGTCACCGCTGGAGAGTCATAGTATGAAAACAAGTTACTGTGGGGCAGGAGACGACGTGTCTTACGGGGCTTCCATGTGGTCAGCCATGTAAACAAGCCACTGAAAAATTCAAATAAAGAGTAATACATGGACTTTGAATGGTCACTAATGACGTGGTTCGGGGGAAAAGCAATCAAAAAAGCTCCTTGGCGTGCCTTAGAATTGAAATGGCTTTAAATACACCTATAGAAAGTATGTAGCAAGCGTACGGCAGCCCATCTCCTTCGCTCTTCACCTTGACGAAGTCACTGTAAAATCACTTGTGCTAAGGGCACAGCTACGTTTACCATGTGTATTTGTTGTTAACTCATGGTCTGTCGTATTGGTATATCGATCCAGACCAGGGTTTCAGGTATTTAAAACGTGCTCTGGTTTAGTGGGACCTAAATCATCACCACCGTGAATCTTAGGTCTACAAAGAGATGCTTCCTGGTGTACTCCATCCCGATACAGACTGTGCCGTCGTCCGTCCGTGTGCAGCAGTTTATGGTTCTACGTTTTGATGCCTGACCCGCTTTTGAAGTGCTTGCTGATGTCAGCAGAGGGGGGATTAAGAGAAAATCCTCATCCGTAAGAGGCTACAGAAGTTTGAACTTCCCGATCATAAAGCGTGGAAGCACCGGGGACTGCGTTTCCATTCTGTTTGAGGCATTTCACAGATGGCAGTAATGAATGAACAGAGTAAGAGGGATGTTTTATATAGGTACCTACTGTAAAATCAAGGTGACTTAATGTTCCTTTTTTTTGGTGCTACATCTTGGGCGATTGCCAAGAAGCCAGTTCCCCCAAGGAACGGCGTTGTGCTTCGCGTTTCGCTTTCATGCTGTAGTAAAATAGAGATCTGCCTTGGCCAGTCGGGAAAATAAGAAGAATATCCATCTGAGGATACTGTGGCTGATGAGTCTCGGGGGAGTTTTACAGCCTTACTGAACTAAAAATGCCATGGGCTGGAATGGATGTTAGAGCAGCTGCTCTCAGGTGTTCCCGGAAGGTACGTGGGAGGATGTTTTAAAAGTAAACGGTTGTTGTCGAGACATATGATCTGGAAGCTCTTTTCTAAATTTTCATGTGTTTTTTTGTACTGTTGGAATATTTCATCTTTGGTGTGAAAGGGGTTTAACTGATTTCATTGTCTCTTACAGAAATGAGTACCGTAAAAAGGTTTTGTAAAGTGAACCTCTAGTTCACTTAAGATGTCCATGGACATTTTGTCACTGTGACGCTTCACCAACCCCCTTACTTTTGAAATAGGAAAGTATTGTATTCCCATTCTAATGCTGTGGCCCTATCAGTGTGGACAGCGTTTTATACATGAATGCAAAGGAGAAGGTCCTTGTCCAAGAGATTGGATTTTACAGGATGGACTAAAGAAGCTCCCCTGCCTTTGGCTTCCATGGAAGGCAAAAAGCGTATTGCATCAGCCAAAAAGATGGCAAGAGCAGTGAATGCGCAGTGAAGAAAATAGACAAAATTCCTAAATAACTTGCACATCTGACGTGAGAATTAGAATCTGGTGGTGGGAAGGAGGATGTGCCAAAAACAGAGGCTGTCATCAGATCAGCAAGAGTAGGTTGTGCAATTTGCTGATGGTAGCAGGGTTTTTACATCCTCGAGGTCGGCCCAGCAGGTGATTTCCGATATGCAGGAGCAATATTTAATAAGTAGCAAGATTATATGGTCATGGGGCTCTACAGTGACAGAGCTTTCCTGCGGCTCGGGGACTGTTTTTCTAATGTGGGTGAGATCAAATGTGCTTCGTCATGGCTGGGATCTTCAGGTAAAGATGCGTGCTCGTCGGAAGCTGGAGGTTCATTTTCTCTGCCAGTGCTGGATCAGGAGGACACTTGTGGTCTTAATAGCCAAACTTCTGCAGCTTCTGTTGATGTTCCCACTTCATAACCCAACTGGCTCTAGGAACAGCCTTTCTTGAGAACTTTAAAGTGTTTTACTTCACTTCTATTATTTAATTCTTAAAAAAAAAGAAAAAAATTAAAAGTTACAGCTTTCCTGAAATCTTTTTGAGTAGGAAACCAAAAAGTTCTTTTCTCTTTCCCCAGGCGATACGAGTCTCAGCCAGTCTGTGCTGATCTGCAGGATAAAATTCTACAATGTTATCGGCAACACGCTCAGGAGACCCTCAGCTGCTCTGCCCTGGCCAGCCAGTACCTGCATTGTGTCAACCATGCCAAACAGGTGAGGTAGAAATACTGCCACTGACATAATGATGGAATTTCTAAATATTATTCTTTTTAACCAGCTTGCATCTTTCAAATACAGAGATGCGTAAGTTGACCTCAGTTGTGTTCTTAAGCCAGTTGGAAATGTCCTTATAGACCATGTATATAGTGGATATAAAAAGTGCTTAAATAAGTCCGTTATTCTTTATTTCTGCTAAAATCTATCAGTTAGTATTTGAACATGGGAAAACACATGCTCTGATGTGTTAGCGGAGACCCGGCAAGCACGTCTGGTGTTTGGTAATGATAATCATTTTCACTTGAGTTAATTCTGCCTGTACAGAAAAGGAGTAAGGCACTGACTAGAATCGTTCGTGCTGACCTTTTTGGTGTTACACTGGTGCAATCTTGCTCTGGTAATACTGAAGATCGTGCTGGAGTTGACACTGCTTGTGGTCTAGTGCTGTGGAAAACATGGTAGGAGACAATGGTTGCATGACAGCACTAAAGCTGTTCCTCAGCCCAACCCCCCGCAGGGAGCAGGGACATCTGCACCCAGAGCAGGGGGCTCAGAGCCCCAAGGGCCAACCTGACCTGCCATGGGGCCAGGGATGGGGCTTCTGCCACCTCTCGGGGCAACCTGGGCCAGGCTCTCCCCACCCTCAGCACCAACAATCTCTCCCTTCTCTCTGCTCTCCATCTCCCTCTGCCAGTTGAACCCATCAGCCCTTGTCCTGTCCCAACAGCCCCTGCTGAACAGCCCCTCCCCAGCTTTGGGACAGGCCCCTTGAAGCACTCAAAGGCCACACTAAGGTCTCCCGCAGCCTTCTCTGCTCCAGGCTGAACCCCCCCAGCTCTCTGCCCTCTCCTCCCAGCAGAGGGGTTCCACCCTCGGCTCATTGCTGTGGCCTCCTCTGGCCCCGCTCCAGCAGCTCCGTGACAGAGTCAGTACCCTCCTTTTTGCGCAGACAGCCTGGCTGGATTGGTGGCGCTGGAAGACAAATTCATCTAACAGCTGCAGCTCTGAACACTGCAGCACAATTTGTGTGGCTGTCTGGACAGCTCTAAAATCACTTTATGATATTAAACATCGTTATCATCAGTGAAAACTTTAAAGAGGATCCATGTGATGAAAAACAGAAGTCAGCAAGATCACCCTGTCCCTTTCAAAATCACCACCTGCAATACGTCGTTTGTCCGTGTCCTCCTGCCCAATTGTTAATGCGCCAAGCTCCTGAGCTCCTTCATTTCCTCAACAGCTCCACAGCCTACCAGATCTCCCTGCTCATGACGTTTTTTCCTGATGTCCCATCCTGAGGCTTTCTTTCGTAAAGCTACTGACACTTTATAGATTAGGAAAGAGGGTTGAGCCATGCTCAGACACCCCAGCCCAACAAGCAATAATTGGTGTCTATAATTATTTTCTCTACGTTTTCCTTTCGTGTGGTTTTCGTATTCCAAAATCCAGTCTGAAGGTACTGGACCATGGGTGGGTTTGAGTCATTTGAGAAGAAAAAGGCCAGTGAATAATATTAGGTTGTTGTGTAGTGGAGTAGATTTTCACCGTGGCTTCATCGTCTAGAACACTAATTTAGTGTATTTACAGTTTTATGTTATTATGGTATTATTTTATATCATTTTTAAACTAAAAAATTTAGACTAATTACTTACACATGTTTAAGCTATAACTGAAGTT
Organism: Bucorvus abyssinicus; assembly: GCA_009769605.1. Lineage (NCBI taxonomy): Eukaryota > Metazoa > Chordata > Aves > Bucerotiformes > Bucorvidae > Bucorvus > Bucorvus abyssinicus. The sequence goes on from CM020025.1 coordinate 2,543,184, forward strand.
TCTATCTGATAGGAATTTCTTCAGAAGACCATGATAAGGATGAATTAATTCATGTTCAGAAGGTGCAGGAAAAGGAAATTGCATAAATATGAGCACTAGGTTTAAACACCCTTTTAAGCACCGTTTTTTGTCGAAGATCTTCAACCGAGCCTGTCAAGTAGTTAAAAGTGTTTCCTAAATGTTTCTTATTCTCCTTCACACATGCTTCAAGATGAGAATTCAGAGAGGTTTCTCTTATCATAACAGAGAAAGAGAAGCCTTTAATGAGGGAAGTATTTGCAAGCAGGAGCAACGCGCATCAGTCCTCTGTAGCGCATCCTCCGTGTGCTGCAGCTGTAACCGTAATTATTTCTGCCCGCCGATTGCCCAGAAGTCCAGGCGAACGGTTCCTTTGAAATAATTGCTAAACGCTGTTCAAAAATACTTCAAAATCACCTGCCCTGCGTCTTGGTTGGAAGGCAGAGGGGCGGGATGAATCGGAGGTTCAGAAATGAAAAAGTTAACTGACACCGGCTCCGAGAAACAAACAAAGAGGAGGATTTGCTAGAGGGAATAGACCAAGATATTGAAAACCAAATAAGTCAACTAATCCGATTTCCCGGCGATGGGCCTGGGCACTTGTGCTCAGGCTGAGCACGCTCTGTGCTTTTCATAAATTGAATTTATTGACTCCTCTTTCTTTCCTATCTTGCTTATAATTATCTCCCCCTCTCTTCTGTGCGCTCCGTATTTCTCATCCTATCTGTAATCTCATGTCTCTATCTGTCCTTTTCTCCCCTTGTTAGAAAAGCCCAGAGAGTTGTTAATTCAGAGGAGTTTGACACATTCTTGTATCTTCAGTTCAAATCTTTTCCCAAAGTCATGAGAAGCCGGCGAGATAAATTAAACTCTATTATTAATGTTTGCGTTTTATTATAATAGTAAGAGAGAGAAAAACTTACTTAATGGAGCCATTGAAGGGAACATATTAGGATTGTCTGTGGCATCTGTTTGTGCTCCTGCTGCTGAAATAACTCCAGCCACTAAAACGGACCATCCAGTGGCATTTTAATGACATACCCTAGTCTGACATCCACTCGTATGGACATGTTGGCTGTTAAAATACCCCTTTTTTTTACTCCTGGGTTACAGGGGGAGTCCCAATTCTTACACGGAAACACAACCAGTGGTGGCTTCATGAGGTCCATGCAATAGTTTCCTATTAGATCACTGAATTCCAGAGGGATGCAAGTCTCTGCGGGCAGGTGGGATTTGAAAGTGCTTCAAAGAAGGATACCAACAGCCGCTGGTGTCCGCGAGCCTGGCTGCAAAGCATTATCCTTCAGCCTTGTAACCATTGTTTTAATTTGTAGGATAGAGCGGTCCTGAGTCACGCATCTGAGGCAGAATAAAACCGTTATTTTATCCTCATCCTCCAGTATTCTTACTGGATACCAGTCTAATAGAAAAATATGTAAAATTAGTGTAGCTGGAAACACTGAACTGAAACACCCTAAAAAGGCCTCGTCTTTCATGGCCACCATCGAACGCTACCTTGATCAAAGGAGGTTTGTTAGGGAAGAAAGCAGGTTCCCTTCACACCTACGTTGGTGTAATAAAAGAATCATAAGGAAAAAAAATTAAATACATGAAGTAAATTTGTTGCTGATGTTAAATAGCAGCAGTCAGTAAAGAACATTAAAAAAACACCCCAAAACGTAGGCAAAACCAAGCCCTGGGACTCTCCCTGTTGACTGAAGATGAAATTTTGTGAGCGGAAATATGCACGCGATGAACAAATACCCGCAATTTCTTTCCTTAGGACACTCAATAAGAGTAATGCAATTTTTCTCAGATCTTTTGGGAATTTCCTGCGTTAACTTATGCAGCATTAAATTTATGTAAAGTTAATATTCAGCCCCGCGATGGCTTCGAGCAAGTGTCTGTAATACCACTGCAAAAAGAGTCTTCCAGGTACAGTAGCCTTCATCAGGTTTATAGAGATCTCCATGGAGATGCCGTCAAACTGAGAGGGGAGATTTTGTTAACTCATAAAAATTTCCCTTATTTTTGTTTGTAATGGCACCTGGGGAGCATAAACCCAACTCCTTTTCTTTTGCCGTAGAATCTGGAGAATATTTGTGATCACAAGGACTTTCACCATCTTCTCACGGGCACGCTGTCCTGCTACTTGGTACAGCTCTTAATCCTTGCGCAAACACTGCTCGATCTAGTTGAGTGGTTCACCGGGTTATTTTTAGAAATATCATGAGAATTTGGTTCACGACAGGTTTTGCATTCCCTTTATTTTTAATTGTCCCGAGCCCTGACTTCTGTGACTGACAGTGCAGTCCAGACTCTCAAGACCGCGTGCCCTGTCTGGCCAGATCCTGCTGCTCAAATACTCGAGTCAGCTGTTTGTAGGTCTCCTGTCAGATTTCAAGGTTGACATTTGGGCTTGCTCCTGACATCAGCCCTAAAAATTATCAAATCTCTTCCTACCGTTTCTTACAAGAAGACTCATGAGTACTGTCTTCCCCACTTTATGGGTTTTGTAAGCAAGAACAATAGGTTGCCTTGGTCAACGTCGTAGTCCTCCAGGGAGCATAGATGGCCTCCAGCATGGTTTTACTGTGGCTAGCCTGTCAGTCTCCATTTAGATTCCACTTTCTGTTCTCCCTACTGACCTGCACAAGTAGTATCCATAGATGTGCTCGTTTCTGTAGACCCTTTAGCTCTACCTCATGGCAGTAGGAAGTTCTTAGTAAAGCCCTACATGCTGTCCTTGCAAGTCTGCGTTTTCATCGTAGAGGACTGGACCTCTCTGAAGAGCCAAGACCTTGATGGCAAAGCTCTTTGGTGGGGCAGGAGGAATAACTCTTGGACTACCTGACAGATCTATATTTCTAGCTCTTGGTGGCCTGGCTGCACAGGAGGTGGTTAATCACAGAATCGCAAAATCGTTTAGGTTGGAAAAGACCTTTAAGATCATCAAGTCCAATCGTTAACCCAGCACTGCCAGGTCACCACTAAACCATGTCCCTCAGCACCACATCGAAACGTCTTTTAAACCCCGCCAGGGGTGGGGACTCCACCACTGCCCTGGGCAATGAAGCACAAGGTCAGTGCAACATGTTCAGACTACCAAGATTTTGATTGTGACTCAGAACGCGGGAAAGAGGTAGATAGGGGAGATACTTGGTGTCGTATGACTTGAGGATACATCTGCTTGGCTGTGTAATTGCTGGGAGCAGAATTTATCTCACTGTAAGGTCAGATGTTTTAATTTCCTTAATAGCCATGGCACTAGAGCCAGGATAGCATTAGGTCAGGATGGATGAGAAAGGATCGTGACTGCAACATTTCCAAATGACTGGTTTGTTCACTCCTCAAATAGCTTCATTCTGCTTCTGTGGCGTGTCTCTGTGATGATGTGTGTGTGTTCACAATGTTTCTTTTTCTACGTTTTTATTTAAAAAATTGCAAATCATTGTAGCCAAACTCCAGGGAATCTCTGGGATAACTTTGAGTTACTGAAATAAGTGTTTCTGCCTCTCTCTTCCCCTCCCCCTGATTGTTTTCTTAGCAGAGCATGCTTGGGAGAGGAGGATAAAGGCACTGTCCAAATCAAGCACAAGACCATCAACTCTAATTTCAGCAGAAGAGCATTTTTTCCCAAGAATGATATGACAGCCCATTTACAGGGCAGACCAATAAAGAGAAGAACTGGAAGAGCCATTTCAAGAGCAGCAGCCATCACGGCTCAATCACTGTGACCATTTGAAAAGCCAAGACCTGTATCTTATTACATCAGAAATCATACGTCTGAAGATACTGTTCGGTCTTAGTAAAATCCACTTATTGGTGATTGAAGGGAGGAAAAGAAAAGAACCTTTCACTGACCTCAGAAAGGGGAAATATCCTTCAAATGCTGCTATTTCATTGTAGAATCTCCTCCAGAACTTCTCGCTGTCAAAGGCACGGGTATGTAACACTTGGTGTGCCGGGTCATGGCGGTGCTTTGTGAGCGAGTCAGCGGCTGCTCCTCACCGCACAGCCCGTATCTCTTGCTCCTATTGAAGTTTTCCCTACAATGTCTAATGACCTAAATTGTGCTGTAACTTATTTCACAAATTATGTAGCTTAACGAAGTCTCTCTCCAGGCCTTCTGCTGGAATAATGTTAATGATGCAAACACTTGAGATGTAACATGGCCTTTATTTACGTGAAGTGATTCTGTTGTGCTCCTCGCTCCTATCAAGTACTGACGAATATGCCTCGCTCTGTACCAACAATAAATATATTTTATGCACAGGATTGATGTTTCAGTCTGTCTCTCCTTCCACTCCTCGGAGGCGGATGGTGTTCCCTCTGCTGTGTCAATCATGTCTTTCCAGCAGATGTTGTTGCTGAAGCTTTAAAGCAAGAGACTTTCATGCATAACCAGCCTTGGTTTCAGGTGCTTACACAGAACGGCTTTTCCATCACAGGAACCTAAAAGGATCCCACGCGATCGTGTGCTGTGATTGATGCACCAGCGGAGATTCCTTTCGTGGGAAGTGCTTGTGAATGACAAGGGACTGAGCGCCCCAAACTGCGAACCATCGCGATGCCAGCGCTGGGGTTCATTTAATTGGTTTTGTTCAGATAACCACTGCCCGATTTGTCTTACCAAGCGATCTGAGGAAGCTCTGGCACACAATAGCACCGGTAACGGGCAATGTGTCTAGAGCCTCCCGCTACTTGTTCACCGGCTTCTCTAATGGGCTACGTTTGAACCTCATCCCTCTGTACAACCGCGAGTGCACCTGTGGATCTCATGTCCGTTCAAAACGTTGCCAGAGACTCTCCTCCTCTCATTATCGAGGTGCTTCGTGAGTACTGTTTAATTAAGGATTCTTTATTTTTTAGTGCTACAAAAAGAAGCTTTTTTACCTGTGAAGCAGCAAAGTAGCAGTAGGAGAGGAAGATCCTGGAGTTCAGCGTCAGGTGCCAGGTAAAATGCTGGAGAGAAACAATAGGGGCGTGTTTACAGGGTGACTTGCTGCAGTGTTTACAAATCAGCTACCTCACAAATTCTCCCTGATAACGTTCACTTTTGAAACAGAGCACCAAGACGTTGGCAGATCCGTCTTTGCCAGACTTCAAGTTGGCAGCAAAATGCAGCACAGAGGAAAAGCAGACGGTTTTAAGGCCAGATGATTCTGTAAAATCAGGAGAAGAGCTATGCTGGGAAAGAAGGTCTCTGTTATTGCCAAATGTTTATTGGTTTCCCATCCTGACAGCCTTGAGCAATGGGAGTCAGTCTTGCTTGCTTTGTTCCAACTGTGTTTCGGGCTTCATTGGAGATGTTGTGTTCTTTAAACATCTTCTGCATCAAAAGTAGTGGCGTCTCCGGCATGTGTTGCTTGAGCTTGGGGGATGCTGATGGCGGCAAACTGTCCACATTGAGGACAACTTTTGCCTTTAAAGTAGAGCAGCAGTTCTGGATGTTTCTGGAGTGAGCTTCAGTTTGCCACCCCTCCTGCCTTTGCTACCCCTCCGTCTGCCTACCTACATCCCAGTCCTTCCGTCTGTCTTGGACTTCTTCCTTCTCCCCACTTGCTGGGATGGACGTCAAGCAGGACCCTGTGCTATTAAAAACGGAGTTGAGAGGTGATGTTGGACATTTCTGCTCAAGGAAGCAGTAGGTCATCATCACATTTGCCTTCTTCTGAAACTGGACGAATGTTATTTTTAAAAAAAATAATTAAAAAAACCAGGGTTCATAGTATTTGGAGAAGCACAAGCAAGAGGAGTGTGGTCTGCAGCTTAGTGTTTGTGCTGCTGGGGGGAGGAGAAAAAGTGCTGGGTCTAGTGTGTCCTGGACAATGTTCTTCCTGCCAAGACTTACCTTGTAGCTGCATTTTTAGATGGAAAATCTTTGAAGTTTCCCATTTTTCTTATTTTATTTAGAAAGGAAAACCTGTGAGGAGGTCTCCCTCCTTCTCAGAAATAACCAGATCTCTCTAAGCTTGCTCACTGCCAAACCGAGGGTTGGAACTGAGCGTAATGGACCCTGATCTCAGAAGGTTTGATAGGGGTGATATTCTCTAGGGGTGGCAGATAAAGGCATGACACTCTCTGCCCATGGGAGAGAATAATTTCAGATGTTTGTGTTGGTCATTCACGAGCTCTGATCAGCTGTGACCAAAGGGCAGTTTTACCCGAGGTTTTAAATGGAAAAGCAGTGTTGTAAGAGCTGAATCAAAGCTTTTCATTGTTCTTTGCTCGCTGTCTGTGGAACAAGTCACAAGTCTTTCAACGGTGTCAAAATCATCACTGCTCTCCTACTCTCCTGTAATTTGGCAGCGTTAGACTCTTTCAAACACTAAACTTCCTTTCCCCCAGAGCCGTGTGTGTCTGAGGCAGACCACACAGCCTTGCAGAGCGGGGTTTGGGGTTTTTTCACCTGTTAGGACATCCTTGCGTTTCAGTTTTAAGCAGGTATTTGGAATGAGCTGTAATGTGGACCAGGCCGTGGGTTGGGATAAATTCCACAGCTCAGCTGGGCTCTGCTTTGTTCTCGTTTAGATCCTGTGCCCTTTTTGAGAGATCTAAAGAGGCGAATGGAGTTTCAGGTGGACTCTGATGGAGTTACATGTCATCTCTCAAGCTGAAGAAGCAATAAGAGGGGAAGCCTCTCCCTTTTTGTTCCTGTTTGTTTTCCTTTCCAAAATAACAGGAATTCTAGACAATATTCTCTGCGAACTATCACAAGGTGGGCTTCCATCCTTCAGCTGTGAGAGTCCTCTCTGTGTTCAGGCTCTGACATCTCTTCACACCAAATCCTCTGCAGACCATTGTCAGCCCTAGCGAAACCGTTGGTGCTCATGCTTTAAGAACAATGATTCTTCCTTTGAAGAGCTGGGGGCTGTTCTCAGGGCTAAGCACCCACTGCTGCACTGAGCCAGGAGAGCAGGGAGTGACTGCCAGAGCCTGGCTCTTGAAAGCCCAAGGCAAGGTTCAAGTCGAAGTGTGGGAAATGAAAAGGGATTAAGTTTGGGGAGGTGAGTTGACAGTGATGTTCACGGTGGGTTTTGCTGGGTGAACACCCCGCTGTTTCCAGCTCTGTGTTGGAGAGGAACATCTGTCATCCCAAGTCACCTTCCTGTTTGCCCTCAGCTGCTGTTCTCATTGGAGGGAGCAGTGTCAAATAGAACCTGGAGGCAAGTGAGCCTCTAGTTTGATCATCATCATGGTGACGATCTCGCAGCACTGTGATGAGGATATTCCCACCAGAGAAACCTACATGCAGCAAAGGTGTTGTGCCCTTCCATACTCTGCCTGGCAGCAAAACACTTGCTGCAGTGCAAACTGGTGTTCACCAGACAAGGAGATCAGCATATACCCCTCCCTGAGGAAGGGGGAGACAGCCTGGATACCGTGTGAGGAGGACCTTGATGTGAAGAAGACCTGCGTCTACAAGTACTGCAGAACATCCAGGCAGGTTCCCAGAGAGCATGGGGCGCTGAGCCAAGGCACCTCTTCAGGAATGTCAGCTCCATGTGAACAAAGACACTCGGTAATTAGAGAGGTAATTAGTCTCGTAATTACTAAGGTAATTAGTTTGATTCTCCCCTAAGCCACTAGCTGCTGGGAAGAGAACACACTGCAGTTGTGCTGGAGGGAGCACCTTGAATTGAGGTGCTGCAGCAGCCCCCACTCTGGGTTAACCCTTCCCCTCCTGTATGGGAAACAGTGTCTGACATTGCTAAGAATGGGATGTGTTGGAGGGAAAATAACCCTGAAAGGTCTGTTTGTCAGTCTTGTGCCCAAAAACTTCTGAGCCACCTTCCAATGACATCAAAAAGTGCTTGTGCCATAGACCACCCCCTTGCAGGGCTGGGTCCAGCTCGGGGCTCCTCAGCCCAGCAGAGACAGGGAGCTGCTGGAGCGGGGCCAGAGGAGGCCACAGCAATGAGCCGAGGGTGGAACCCCTCTGCTGGGAGGAGAGGGCAGAGAGCTGGGGGGGTTCAGCCTGGAGCAGAGAAGGCTGCGGGGAGACCTTAGCGCAGCCTTTGAGTGCTTCAAGGGGCCTGTCCCAAAGCTGGGGAGGGGCTGTTCAGCAGGGGCTGTTGGGACAGGACAAGGGCTGATGGGTTCAACTGGCAGAGGGAGATGGAGAGCAGAGAGAAGGGAGAGATTGTTGGTGCTGAGGGTGGTGAGACCCTGGCCCAGGTTGCCCCGAGAGGTGGCAGAAGCCCCATCCCTGGCCCCATGGCAGGTCAGGTTGGCCCTTGGGGCTCTGAGCCCCCTGCTCTGGGTGCAGATGTCCCTGCTCCCTGCAGGGGGTTGGGCTGGGTGACCTTGGAAGGTCCCTTCAACCCAAACCCTTCTGTGATCCTGTGATAGTCAGGGGAGGACCGAGGGGAGCAGGTAGCCCAGTGGTGATGTAGAATTTCTTACAAACATTTTACATACCGTAAAGACTGCTGGGGGCACGTTTTGGGTAACCAGTTTGAAGTGTCCCCATGGCATTGTTGCTGTTAGGAGATGAGGGTTGTTCCACCGCTTCTTGTATTAGATCCGGCACATCCCTTCACCCGTGGGCTGCCTTGCTGGAGCATTTCTGCCAGCTTAGGGTGCAAGTCGGCAGCCAGAGGTGAATTTTTCTGTTCAGCTGCCATATGAAACCACAGTTATTTTCTGACCACCATATGCAGGAAAACCGTCCCTCCTTCCTTTGCAAGTCCTGTGGGTGGACGGGGGCAGAGCAGCTGTCCCAGTTATCCCAAAGTGAGGTTGACAGCACAGATCGAACTGCAGGTGCTCGTTTGGGAGTTGGCATTGGAGCTGCAAGCAGAGGATCAAGTATGCAAGTAAACTGCAAGCTAAGCAGGAACTTCTTCATGGTCATCTGCTGCTTATATAGACATAGCAGGGCTGGGAGGGACTTGGCAAAAGTTGAGTCCTCTATTCCGTAACACCTGATATCAAGACATTCTCACGTTCCTTAAATCTTCTGCTTGCAAAGTTGTGGGGAGGTTTATTTCAGTGTGGTGGAGGTTCTGCAAAGGGTTTAGTGGGTGAAGCGTAGCGGGGGCAAGGAGATGAGGTACTGAAGACACGTTAATGGACAGGAACCACATTTGCTAGACTGCCCGGGAGAATTTACTGGATCTCTGCCCTGCTTCTTATGTCAGTGAGGATTTTTTTCCCCTCTCAGATTTAATATTATTAACACTTGGGCTGTTTTGAAAAGGTCAAAGTCAGCTTGAATGTCTTCTAATCTGACTCTTCTTAAAAAGCAAGCAAACAAGAAATCTATATTCCACCGTGGCTGCCGTTAAATAGCAGAGCCTGATGTTCTATAAAGGAGGTATTTGCAGAGGTGAGCGAGGTCTGACTGATAGCAAGCGAGTGCTTATGGGTAGGGGAAGGTCTCATCATCTCTTTGGTTTTGCTTAAGGTTCCTGCTCCTGGAATCAGGCAAAGGAAATCTCAGCTTTTGCCTCAAAAAACGAGCTTTGCGGAGAGAATTCTGTGAACGGGATCCGGATGCAGCTCCAGGGGCAGAGAAGAGGCCAAAGGAAGAGAGCACGTGTGTATCTGTGGGTTTACACCTTAGCAGCTGATCCCGCGGCTGTTATTAGGACTCCTGTGAAGTGCTGGGGAAACGCTGAACGTGGGGCGTACGAGCTGAGGCCAGAGCGGATGGTGACACGCTGACTTAGCAGGCAAAATCCTTCTATCTTTAGCACCAAACAGGAAAGAAGTCTCCCCGCTCCTGCTCTTTGGTCCCAGCTTGCCGTCTGGGAGGATCAGCGAGGGAGCGCCGCGGCGAGCGAGTGCCTGCACTATTTGTTCTGCGGGTTCGGGGGAAAGCCGCAGAGAGGAGGAGGTGGGGGAGCGGCAGGGTGTCAACAGCAAGAGAGTATTAAACAGCCTCCGGTAAAACCAGAGGTGGTTGAGGATCCACTCCGCGCTCTCCACAGTGGGAAACGTGCGGCTGCTGCTGATGTTACGGTAAGCGGGGCGCGTTCTGGGACCTGCCTATCGACCCGCGCACGCTGCCTGCGTGGCGCGGGCTCGAGCAACATCATTCACTCCGTGCAGCGTGTGTTTTCCTTGAATGGAGAGTGCACCCATTAGGGAGCCTCTAAAACGGCGTCATTATGAATCACTATCAAGTCTTGCCTTGTTGTTCCTTTTTTTCTTTAAATGGAAGCTTTCTAATCTGACGTCATGGCACTTGTGGGGGTTTAGAATGAAGCTGATTGCTGCAGCTGGGTCTGCTGTTACCGAGAAACCAAACAGCGTGATAAACCCATGTGTATCAAACCTGGGTGACTCAGGGTCCCCCCAGAGGCAGAGCTTTTTGCTTACGGCACCTCCTGCCACCTGCGGTCAACCTTCTGGAGCTCTAGTCTTTCTCGTCTTCTTCCTTACGCCGTCCAGCGAGGTTTGAGGTTCCTACAGGTCCGAGGGAACCCCATGCACAAGCTGAGATGGTGGGTCTGGAGGCAAAGAATGCAGAAGGTGGTCTCACTCTTCCCCAGGAGACCATGAGTTGAACCAACCCGTTGAACCATTTTGGTCCATGCAAAGGATGCCAAGTGCTCCGTGGGGGTCACTGAGGCATCAGGGCATGTGGTTTCTGTTTAGAGTATTACTGGGTGTATCACTCAGCTTTTTCTTGCCCCTGTTTCCCCAGCCTGGTGGAAATAACTAGCTTAGGCTGGAAAATCCTCTGTAGGCATTGAAGGAGAGAGCATTTGGGCATGCAATTTTTAATCGACCCCCCAAGAACGGGCTCTGTTTGTCTGTGTGTGTTACTATACTTTTTTTTTTTTTTTTTTAGTTTTGCTTTGGACAAGCTGAACTAAGGAATTATGTTTCATCTGTCCAAGAGGCGTAAGGTCTGTGGTCACTGTCTCCTCCCTGGAGCACCCATGGTTTGTTGGAAAACTGAAGTTAAGCAGCTCTGCCCAGAGCTCAGCAGAGCCCAAATAAGCACTTTCCCCAGCTTGATTAAAAAAAGTCAGAATATAAAAATATCTGTTGTCATTGCTGTCCCTGATGCCCTGTGGGATCATGTGCTACTCGCTTTGTTTCCTTGGATCTCAGCCTGTAACAATGCAGCGCACCTACACAAGACTGCAGAGTGCTGAGAGCAGACAAGGGGCTCAAAGACAGCCGAAAGAGACCCAGAAGTTCTCTTTGGGAAGTTCATGTCCATCAAGCAGAGCCAATCTTTTATTAAATGTGTTTAATGGGGTTGGGTTGAGGTGGGTTTTTTTACTTTTTCTTCTTTTTTATTTTTTTTTATTTTTTTTTCTGAGGGTGATGTACAAACCGGCAAGCTTTGACATCCAACGAGTTTGAAACAAGCAGCAGAAACGCCAAACTGCTGTTCTGCCCCTGGAGGGATCTTCAGCCCCTCCATGCTCTTCTCCTGAGTTTCACCCCTTGACTCTGCCTCCGGTTTGTAAGCGATCCCTTCCCCCAGGCAGAAGCTACTCACCACTTGATTTACGGGATTATGAAGACATTCATTTTGCCGAGGTCCATCTCGCCTGTCTCTGGGGAGGCTCATTTCCTCCCTGACGTGGAAGAGGAGGGGGAAGGAGAGGGCTCTGGACTCCGAGTCAGGCTCTAAGTGGGCTCCTTCATTTTTAAACCAGGTTTCTGCTCAGAGGTTAATCATTTCAGCTCTCATCCTCCTTAAAAGTGGTGATTAATCCCCTGCACAGAGAGTAGGCGCATGTACAAAAAAATACCAACATGGCACTGGGCGTTTTTTCCCCCCGTAACGAGAGCGATTCATAACCCAGCAGCCTTTAAAGATTCCAGTTACCGTGCAGACGACCGCGTTGTTCATAAAACCAATTCAAACGTGTTTCGTTCCTCAGTTTCTGGTGGAAAAAAAGTCTTCGGAGAAAAGTAATTGTTGGCTTAAAACTTAAGCCTGTGTTCAGCAGCAATCCATCAGCTCCACAGGTGTTGTGAAGCTTGAGATACTCAATATTCAGCCGGGGAATATTCAGTAGGAAAGAACAGACTAGGGGCAGCGTGAAATATTGCCAGCAAAATTCTCTCTAACCTGCTTTCGTTTCATGCTCTTCTCCTTGCTGAGGGACTCAGTGGAGGGAAAGGGAAGTTAGAGTCATAGAATCACAGAACTGTGATTTTCTTTTGGAAAAGCCCTTTCAGCTCATCGGGTCCCCCCGCTCCCCCAGCACTGCCAGGTCCCCACTGACCCCTGTCCCTCGGCACCACCTCCACACGGCTGGGGAAACCCCTCCAGGGATGGGCACTCCACCACTGCCCTGGGCAGCCTGTTCCAAGGCTTCACAACACTTTCAGGGAAGAAAGATGAAGTTTCAGAGGACAAAGAGTTCTTCATTTCCAGCCTTCTGGGAAAATCACATTTTTGTGCTCTGCCTTTAGAGCCGCTGCTACAAGACAACTCTGACACACTTGGGACATGGAGACTCTTTACTCAAGTATATAATGACAAGCTTCGCTGGTCTCAGCTGCCCTGGCCAAGGGCTCTCCCAGCCCTCTGTCCTGGTTGCCCAGGACCCTTTAGATTGTACAAAGTTTTCTCAGGCTCTCGAAAGAATTTGCAAAAGCTGGGTTTGCTGCTGCAGTGAACGCGCTGCAAGGATGGTGCCTGCATGGGAAGAGGGATGTGGACAGGAGGCCGATGTCACATCCTAGAATAGTGTCCCTAAACTTGACTTTTTTTTTTTTTTTTCCCTCCACAACTTAAAAAACCACCATAAACCATGATGTTTTCCCACCTTTTGCTATGTGAAGGAGTGGGCGTGCAGGACCAGGGACCATGCAGGTAGGAGCTGGCACTGGTGCCGACAGCCCCTGTGGTTCACCCTTCACTGAAGGGAAGGGGAGGTAATTCTACCCACAAAACCTTTCCCGTTGTATCTCTGCTGGTCAGACTGGAGGAGACCTGCAATCCTTCTAGTCTGATCCCTTATCCAAGATGGGGACTCATCTTGGCGATGTTGGTTATTTAAAAGTCCTGTATCTATGAGCTTCTAGTCCAATGGGAGTTCATCCGTTTTTCTCTTGTTGATGGAAGAGGGTGTTTTATCCCGAGGGTGCTTCAGCCCACCTATTGGGTATATATGAACTGCTTCCGAACATGCCCCCTTCCCATTGATCTTGGAGGGAGCCTGGATGACTTCTCTTATGCAGGGAGACCAAGTTAAGTGAATCTGACCCCATGGCAAAAGCTATTTCAGAAGAAGCAGTAACACAGTCCTAGGAGGGCCAGAAGGGGCCTCAGCAGTCTCCAAGGCAAGTTGTCCTGTGCTGGACCCCTCCTGCAGAATGGCGTCATCCTCCTGTTCACAGATGATGGAGGTTGAGCAGTAGACCCACTCTGAGTACAGTACTCTTTGTCCCAGAAGGTAATTTTGTAACTTTCTCTTTTTTTGTAACTTTTTGGGTTTTTAAAACCATTCCCCATCAACCTCTTTTCTCTTGGCTGTTCCAGCTGTGGGTTATCAAAGTGAAGATCATTTTCCACCTTGGAGCTAAGCCTTCCAGACCCTAAAGCTCATGGGTAGCACAGTCATCCCCTTCTTACTGGAGCAGAGATCCTGACACAGCCAGGCTCAGATCCTGACACAGCCAGGCTCAGATCCACGGAAATGCTTGGTGTACCTCCCAATCCATAGCCCTCTGCATGGGCAGCACAATATTCTTCCTCCTGATAATGAAACCAAAAAAAAGCTCATTATCATTCTGATGTGAAGTATGTGTTTGGTAGCAGGTCCGCAGCTCTCACATGACTCAGTGGGGCTGGTCTTTGCCCTTGTGCACGTTGGAGTTTTGCTGTAGTAGGCAGGACAGAGCTGGGTGGTGGAGGAGAAGAGGTTTGGCAAAGGGTGAAGACCTTGCAGATAGCATTTTGCTGCTAGAAAACTTCACTGGGGTTTGGTGCATGGCTGGTGGTCCTGGGCTGGACCTCAATGTGCCTGCGCTCCCCGTACCAAGTCTGCGGTTACCCCCTGGCTGCTTCTGTGGGCATCTCAGTCCAGGGCAGTTAAGGTCTGGATGTGATGTCTGGCTAATCCTGTACTGTGTTTAGACCTGTTTCAAATCTCTTTCGTTGGTGGCTTCTTCAATGGTTCGTTCACTTGAGCTTTGCCGGGAGCTGCTGGAGGTGTGGGGAAGGGAGGCTTATCCCAGGGGTTACAGCAGGATGGAGCAAGGCTGGGAAACTGGGGCTGGAGTCCTTGTGCTTTCTCTGTCCCCATGTCAGATGTGTATGTTGTTTCTTTCTGGTGTGTATGTTGTTTCATCAAGGCTGTAAAAAAAAGTCTGTTTTGGAACCAAAAAGCTCATCAGACCCCATCTGAGTTATGCCACACACTCCCAACAGGGACCATGGTCTCCAGCCTAGGAAGTTGGAGCAGAGAGATTTCCAGCTCAAACTCTGAGCTCAATCACCTCTGTTAAATAGTCCTAGTCTGAACTTCAGGCGACCATCGGCATCCTCAGCAAGTGTAAACATGACTGACAGCGGCTTTGTCCCCACATCTAGGAAATCTCCCGTTAAAATGGACTCGGAAAGAAGCCAACTGAAAGCACAATGCTGAAGAAACAAGAGATCACTGGTACTTAATATAAATTTACGTCATTTCAGGCTCCAGCGTCTCAGGGATGTGCCTTCATTTGGGACCCACTTCAGTTTCATGTTAATTTGCTGTCGTTACAGCTCCTAAGTGGTTGTGCGATGCCGAGCCTTTCATTTCTTGATGATAATTTTTAAAAGCTATTATTGATCCGTTCGGTTTGAAAGCTTGCTGCAGCTCAAGGAAGCTGGGGAGATGTCTGCTCTGCAGCACAGACAGGACGTAAGTGGGTTTTAAAACAATCTTGACCTTTCCCAGCCACGCTAAGTGTGAGGGTAACACGGGCGAATCTCATGCCCTTTTGGGTCTGAAGCTTCACATTATCTGAAAGTTGAGGACGGCTGGTTTGTTCTTGATGGGCACACACATGCATGGGCACACATGTACCCGTCTCTCCTTGGAACAGGCATAATTCTTTATTTTTATGCAGAGAAAGTCTGAACTCTGTTTCTGTGCACCCTTACCTGTTTTATCTGAGCTCAGGGTCTGGAGAGACTCAAGGGCTTCCAGCTATAGGTGATAAAAGGGGGTGGTCCAACCATAAAATAAAGTTATCCTGAGGTTTTCTTTCCCTGGATTTGTCTCTGGGTTTCCACCATCTCTCAGCAGCCTGTTGTGACCACAGTAGTGACAGGTGATGGCACCTTGGGGTTACTGAGCAATCTTCTTTTAAAACAGACATGGTTATAATAACTATTGCAAGGGGAAACGCCAAGTAAGAGGCTTTCTCCTGGTTAAAGAACTCCTCAGGTTCCTCTGCCACAAGTAAGCAGCTGCACAAGGGCCAGGTTCAACCTGTCGTGAAGCAGGAAACTTTCTGACTGTGGGGTGATGGAGCAGGAATGGTCAGTAGCTGGACAGTGGCATCTCTTCATCTCTTGCTTTTTGGCAGAAAAGGGGGAAAGGGGGAGATTGGAGGGGTTGTATCTTGCCGTTGCAGCCTTGTGTTGCCATCTCCCAAGAAGCTCCTCTCACAACAGCCAGGAAGAGATTGGTGAGGACTGTAACCAGCTCTTCAGTTCGCTGGTCTGTCAAGGAGAACAGACCTTCTGTAGCACCCAGGCTGAGGAAAAGATGCCCACTTGAGGGAGATTTCCAGACTCTGCTGTGGGCAGCTAAAACCAAACCCCATCTCTCCACCCGATGCAACAGGCAGGCTTCAAAAATCTTCCTGTGCAGTGTGACAAAGGGAAAAAGGGGAGGTGAAAGCCATGGAAGCTTGAAGGGTTGTGTTTCCCAAGAGCTGGCCTGGGGCTCCTCGCCAACAGAAGGTGTGAGGTCCTGATCCCTTCTCCTGCTGCCACATATGACAATTGGAGCTGTAGCCACCTCTGCGAGCACCCCAGGGACCGAATCCACCGCTTCCCCCTGAGAGACACCTCTGATCCACAGCCTGGCAGAGACATCTGGGCATAGCGACCCACCCCTTTTCCTCCTCAATTTGTTTCAAATAGCGAAATGAGAAGCTCAACCCATTTAATAAGACTTGAATCACAGTTTTGCCCCCCATGTTCCATTCTGCAGCTGATTGATCAAAATGCAAACGGAGCCATCCTGTTGATCTAGTTTACTCCTTCCTCTCCAGGCAGCTCAGGCACTCTTGTGTCTGCTGGTAGATGCTGATGGTGGTGGGACCCCGTCCCTGCATCCCCTAGGAATTGCATATGCCCGTGTATGGGTCCACATCCATCCATGATGTCCTGGAGGAGGCTGCTGGCTCCTCTCTTCTTGCCATCCGAGCAGATATCGGCATCACAGGCTGCTGCAGCCTGAGCCAGACAATTGATCAATAACCTGTGGCATAAAGCTGGCCTGTAGACCTGAGTTATAGGGTGGCTCATGGCACAGAGTGATTGAATGGATTGTCACTGGGGGCATCATAACAGTTTATGTCTGGTAATATCTTGTAGAATTAAAATAAAATCTAACATAACATCCTGAATTATCGTCTGACAGAGCAGGGTTCTTGGCTGGATGCAGGCTGGTACGCAGCGACGTCCATGTTGGCCGTGTTTAGCTCCCGTGTTGGCAGCATCAGAACATTGACTTTGCCTTTGGATACTCAACTACTCCTTTGCCTTAAGCAACAGGTTCAAGCCGTGCAGGCTGGGATTCTTCCAGCCCAGGCGGAGAATTACCTTGTGGCGCTGTTAATTCAAAGCCTCACGCCAGGATTAAATAGCAATAACAAAAGTTTTGCTCGGCTCTTTGTAATGGAAAAGAAGGAACAAAGCGGCATCTCTTACACCCCCACAAACTGTTTATTGGATTAGATTGACGCTTCTGGGAACAACCTGTTTGCATATGAGCTAAACCCTCGTCTCGCTAAACATCTTCATTAATTAACTCCATCTGGCTCGCCCGCTTTTAGATATAGAAGATATAATGCTTTGATAATTTGCTGTTTACATGTTTCTTGCAGTTTGGTAAAACACGGCAGCGAATGCACAGTAAACACCGTGCAGAACAAAACAAACATGAAGCCTGAAACATGCTGAAAAGACTGACAAACACCTACAAAGTGTGAATCCAAATCAAGTGTGAGCTCAGTTTCCCTTGAGGACTGCTGAGTCTCCGTCTAAAACCTTGAGCATGGTTTAAGGTGGGTTGTACCATCTCCAAGCATCTCTCCAGCACCTCCAGGAGACAGTGGGGTTGCCCTGGGGCTCCTCTCCCTGCAGACCGGGTTTTGCAAAGACGGTTGAGGTGGTAGAGGAGAGGGAGGCTGTGAACGTGGATCTAGATGCCAGGTCCATCCTTCCTTCACCACCCTCCTGGGAGACAGAAGAAGGGGGTTTGTACTGCTCCCTCTGAACAGCCTTTGGGTTTTGGATTTTGGGTTTTTCCATGCCCAGGCCAGTGTTGTCTCAAGCGTGGGGTGGACAGAAGAGACCAGCTGTCCTCACAAGGGCACCATGATAGACAGATGCATGAGGACAGCTGATACGGATGTGCGTGATGCAATGCTAAGCAGGATATTTTGTCTGGATATTTTAACTGTGCTTCTTGCCTTGCCTTGCCCCCTGCTCTGACTGACCTGAGCCAGCAGGTCTCCTGGTTGTCTGTTTGCAGGAGCAGATACCCCATGACGGGTAACTCCAGAGTAAATGACCAAAGGGAGTTTTCTTCTGACCTTTTATCAGGTGGCAGCATCCCCAGCTAACACCCTTCCACCTCCTGTCTCCCAGGATACCCTTGCAGGCTCTTCAGAGGCTGCCCAACCTCCCCGCTTAGTTCCGGAGCTAACGCAGGGATCAGCCTGCAATTTCCCCTGGCTGAGGTGTGAAGAGCCTGATCCTGTGCTGCTGGCAGAGCTCTGAGGTTCAGGGCCACCTCTTCTCTGCTGCTCCTGCCCCATGCCTTTCCCAGGGCTGGCCTGCTCCTGGGGTGCTGTGGCCACCCCATAACGTGATCATCCCTGACCAGCTGGGATGCTGGGGAAGGGGTTTCCATGGCAACAGTCAGCACACTGAAAATCTCTTCGGCACGGTCTTTCCCCCAGTCTGGCCAGCTCGGATGGCGAGAGGAGACACAGAGCCGGGATATCCCCCAGCCTCTGCACACCCATGCCCCGTCCAGCCCACTGTGTGGGCTGCCAGGCAGTTGTCCTCCCCATGGTCCCATGTCACCCTGCTTCCCCAGGAAGCATTGCTCCAAAATCCCCTGCGTGCCTGCTTGCTCCTTTGCTTCCCAAGTGCCAGCTTGCTCCCCCCAGGCCACTCTCACACCTGGTTATGGACACAACCCTCTTGGCTCGTGGTCTCCTCCACCCCACAGCCATGGGCAGCACGCGCCTGGGGCCTCTCGCTTTCTCTCGGTTCCTCCTCTCCCCATTGCTCCTTCTCGTGCCGTTGTGTGTTGTGCATGTCCTGCAGGCACCCACGGCTCGCAGGAGCTTTCTGAGTTCTGCAGTTGTCAGAGGTGAAACGAGGTGACTCTCAGAGGCAGGTACAAGGCTGTGTGTTGTGTCGCTCAGTCCCTTCGGCACAGCAGGATGTTTGGTGACATGGAGGATGGCGGCCAACTACAGACGTGTTGTCACGCTGGGCTCTGCCACTGTGCTTTTCCCATTTCTGCAGCCCCTGTGGGTCCGCATCCCATAGGAGCCATCACAGCGGCAATGCTCTCTGCTAGTCCAGTCCAGGAGGGGACCTCCTCTTTCTTCCAACACTGCAGAGAGACTACAGATGGTGTGTAAAACACATCAGGCACTGAAGGTGGGCGTGCAGGGGGACGGGTGAGGGAGGTTGTTATAGCTCTTCCAGAACTATCAGGAGGGTGAGCAAGGCTTCGCCTTCAGCCAGGAGCTTTGCAGCCACCAGCTGATTTCCCATCAGAGCAGTAGGACGGCACTCAAAGGGCCAGGCTCTTGTCATCTGCTAGAGCTCATGGCGCACAGCCTGGAGTCTGCTTTCCATACAGAAGTATGGGAAGCGTGCCTTCTGTACCCTCTGCCCCCTTCTCGGTTTGTTATAAAACTAACTGGATGATTTCCACCCTTGGTGATGCCCCGGTGTGAGGCAAACTCCACAGAGAGGTGACATTTTCAAAGGAGAGGTTGCAGGGGAGCCCAGGGCCCTCTGTGTCATTGCTGTAAGTAATATTGGACAGAAGTCGCTCACCGGCCCTGAGACACAGCGTGGCATTGTCGTGTTCCCATGCTGAAATTTCTTGTTCTCCAAAACAGGGTGGCCAAACCCAGCCGATGTTCTGGGAAGGGTCTTTTGGCCTGTGTAGACCTTCAAGGTCTGGCCGCTGGCTGGGAGGCTGCTCATCGTGGTCTGGCTGTGACAGATAGCCTGCCAGTAGCTTAAAAGTATGCGTGATTGTCTGCTGGAGTTTGATCCCGTGCCCTGACCTTGTCTAGTTTGCTATAATAGATGTAGCTTTGTATGTCTGCTCCCGTCAGGGCGGCGGTGGGTCGCGGCGCTGGATGGCAGTAGGGTTTGGATTGACCTAAGGACACATCTGTTCACAGCCACTGGGCTCTCCCCAGCGGTGAATCCTCGTGTGTGCTCGTATTAAAAAGGCAAACATTCATTGTACTCATTTCCTAAGAACTCTGGAGGGGTGAAAAGGATTAAAGACTTGAAGATATATACAAAATATGCTCTTGGGGTCTCCTATAATGAAGATGTGGAGCAAGGGCAGTCTGGGGTTATAGCAATCAGGGGATCAGGACCCAGATTTTGAGAGTTTGTGCATTTTTGATCAGCACAGGGTGCTCAGGGGGGTTGTGAGGAGCCTGGTGGAGGCTGGGCAGAACCTGGTAGCTGGTGTGCTCTGATTTTCACCTCTTTGCTAATTAGCTCTGAGTTGGTGGAAAGGGAGTATCAGCAGATGATCCTGGGAGTAGGGGGAAGAAGAGATGCTGCTTTGGGTGCATGTTTGTGCGAGAATGACATGGAATCCAAGCACCTTTTTACATATTTCAGTGCTTCCTGCAATTTCAAACAGTCTGCTAAAATAACAAAGTAGTCTTCTCTTTGCATCCAGAGCTGTTGAGCACTAACTCGTAATGCTTGGGACACGGGTGCCTTTTCTGCGGAGGAAGAAGCACTGTCAGCCCAGGCTGGACATGGAGACCCCTCGGCCTGGGAGGCTGCCGAGGGAGAGGCTTCAGGAGCTATCACAGAAAAGGCTTTGGACTTTCTGGACAAAGACCCTGTGTGTTTCCAGACAGGTCCAGAAGGGATGCCACATCCTTTCCCACCCTGGGGCAGGATGAACTCCACCTCACCTCTTCCTGACAGATGTTTGGCCACTGCGCAAACTCTGATTTTGCCCATTAAAGGGGAATTATTTGCGATTATTGAAGCATCTCTGATTAGCACCACATGGACTGGCACAAAACATGCTCCCTGTGTCCAAGAGTTTACAGTCCTACCAGTGTCCTTGATGAGTCCATCTTCCAAGCCTCTGTTTTCATATCAGCATTAGTTGAAAAGTCCTGCACTAACCCCCCCAGATCTTGCCATGAATCGGACATGAAGGGGAATTGCTGAAGTGGTCTCAGCACGGATAGATGGATGCCATCAAGACATGGTTCTCTGAGATCTTGGAGAAGTGCAGAAGAAGAGCTGCAGCCCCTCTTGGAGACTCTGTTTCTGTCCTTGCCCCTTTTCAGGAAAAGGACATGATTTATCCCTTCTGTTTGCAGGGGAAAGGAAATTAATGCAATTCTGTGGTCACGAGCAGACATCATCTGAAAAAGACTCACGATTTATCTCCTACTCCTCCCCCTCGGTGCCCTGAGCACTCCCATCCTCCGTTACCAACCTGCACCATGGAGATGACAACTCTCCACTTCCCCACGGCCTGGCAAGGGGGTTAATTAGTTAATGCTTGCACAGCTCTGCGCCCTTAACCTGTTGTGGAATTGTTAAGTATTAATCGATGGGTCTCGGAGCACCCTGGATGGACAGCTGAGTGAGCGAGAGACAGCCCACCCTCCTATTTCTATTTGCAGATGCTGTCCCTGACACCTGCCATCCTGCTAAAAGGAACGACTGACACTGATGCCACTTGATTGTAACTGGTCCAGGACCGTGCAGTCGCTCGGAATTGAAGGAGAATCAATGATGGGTTCCTCACCCAGCAGCAGAGGAGGAGGAAGGGGGAGGGCTTGAACAAACCTGGTCCTGGCTGTGATACCTGCTGTCCTCTGCGAGCAGAGCAATACCTGGAACTTGCTCCGACAGGTACAAGCTGCAGACAGCGGCAGCAGGGAGCCAGCGCTCCCCATAACGTGTCTGCTGGTCCTTGTAGGGAACGTCCTTGTAGGAGCGTCCACGGGATGAACGTCAAGTTTTTCCCTTTTGCTGGTTCTCACAAGCATTTGAAGGGCTCCTGCTCCAGCCCCTCTGTGCCCCATGAGCTTGGGGAGTGACCTGAAAGTGCTGCAGGATTAGAACTGAGTTTGTGGTTTTAAATCTGAGTGTAACCCTGAGCTCCTCCCAGTCTCCTCGTGTGACCCTGGTGAGCTTCAGGGGTGCTTGGGAGCCTGTTTCTTACTGATTTCAGTGGATCTCTCCTTTAGTGTTCCTGACCAAGGCTCAGACCAGCTGAACTGGGAGCTGGAGCCTGGTCTCCAGCATCACCCAGATCCAAATGTGCACTTCTGCATTATCCCAGGCAAAGACAGGTTGAAACCGTGATGAAGCATGAGCAATTTAAGAGTACCCACGGGGGCCTGCAGACAGCCTGAAAGAGGTGCTCTTCAAGAGGCCAAACGCCTTCTGCAAGGTGGGAAAGTCTCACTAGAGGACTCGTGCATCAGTGCACAGGGAGATGGTTTGCAGGGTTCAGTACCTCCTCCTTAAATGTATTTTTTACAAATTTATTCCGTGTCTTTGGGCTCTTCAAAATGCTTAGAGCTGTCTGGTAGCCATGGTCTCAACACACTTAATAAACCGCTGCAACGCTTGTTTCTTAGGATGGAGTATCTGTGAATTTGCAGGAGGAAGATGGCTAAGCCTGGATGAACTTGCAGGCTGTGAAACCCCCTGTATTTCAGGTAGGCTGGGGAGAAGACAACTGCCTCCTTCAGTATTGCAGAAGTGCCCAGTATCAGGTAAAACTGAACAACCAACCTCTGTCAAACCCAACTAATGCTCGATTTGCATGCCTCAACCCCCCCAAACGATGCTAATCGCTGAACAGAGTGACTCGAAGAAGAACCGATGTTAAACAGAGCTTAATACACCTAAGAATGTTGCCTTAGTGGTCACGCATGAACTGCAGTGCTGTTCCACCTCCTTAACAGAGAGGTGACACGGAGAGATGGACGGAAGGTCCCTGAGAGTCTCCTCCATACTCCATCAGAGCTAGAAAGATGGTGAGATGCCTGCGGGCAGGCTTGGTGTGTGCTCTCCATCCCCACCTATGAGGGAATATTTGGAGGCTGGGGGTGCATGACTGGTCAATGCCCCATTTCCTTCTCCAGTGGGACCAGCTTTGCCAGAACTGGATCGCAGAGAACACGCCAGAGCAAGACCCCACGTAGCAGCTGTGAGCAGAGCACACATCAGGCAGATTTTGGTGTAGCCTTTTGCTGTTTTATCTTTTCTTTAGCACCTTTTCCATTTTCTTCAATCAAATGCTCGGCTATTTGCTTCAGTGTCTAACCCCAACTTAATTGTCCTCCTCAAAGCTCAGCCATGGGGTAGTACTTATCCCCTCAGTGTCCCTTCCTTAAAGTGGGGCTAAATCCTTTCTTTTAAGGTGCTTTGGGAGAATTTGTGTGTCCCGGTGACCATGCTAAAGGCAGCTGGGAAGTATTTGCCTCTTAGGGAAGGGAGAGGCACCTGGTGTCCTGTGGCATGTTCATCCCAGTTTGTGTTAATCCAGCTGCTGCCATTGATAAAAGCGCCGCCAGCGTTCAGACTCCAGCGGACGCGTGTCTGAGTGTGATAGATGTGTTGATTTTTTCTTTCTTTCTGGAGTTCAAACACTTTGCATTGATTTGTGTCTTCGTTTGTGTATTGTATGAGCGGCTCAGGCTGAAGGCAGCTCTGCCTGTCGTCCATCAAAACCTCCAAGTGCTTTGTCTTCATTTGGACTCAGCTGCTCCTTCGTGGGCTTGTGGGCGGGTTTCTGCCAGACGGCGGTGGGTCTAAACCTGCTGCTGGGAACGTTTCACCGCAGGCTCACAGAACAGGGGCAAGAGCAGGACATTAAAACAACCCCTCTGCTGTGCTGGCAGCTCATCATCTGGGGGTCCGGGAGTGCTCGTCTCCCGCGAGGGGTGGTGGGTGGGCTCCCTTCGGTGTGTGGATGCGCCTGTGTTTGGGTGAGTCCTTTGCATCCTGCACATGGAGAGATTTATCTCCTCCCTCTTAAGTTCTCTGTGTTGCTGCAGCTTGTGGTCCCTCTTTGTCCTCATCTCCATTAAACATGGAACAAAAGCAGGGTGGACATCGGTGTTTGTGCTAAAGGTACCGCTAATAACATCCTGGAAGTACTAGCTACCGGGAGGGGAACTGGTTTGGGCAAACACCCCATCCTCAGCTCCCTTGCTGATACCTGGTCTCTGATGAATACACAGTTCTTCCATGAGACCGGTTTGGGGTTTTTTCCTCTCTTCACAAGGAAGCTGGACAGGGAGAACCTGGAGCACTTGTGCTCACTGGATGCTGGTTTTTTTCTGTCCCAACCACATTCTGTGTTAGGTGGGTATTTCTCTCTAACAAAATACCCTGTTGCTCCAGAAACTGAAGATGTTGTCAGTTCTCCCTTCTTTGGTAGAAGGTGCACAGTGTCCATCATGTGTCCTACAACCTCTGCAGACCCTTTGCTCAGCTTAGGAGGTTCATACCCAACACTGCCCGTACACGAGCTAGGGACACCGTTGCCTTCTGCATCCATTGCACATAAAACAGGCTTCATATTCAGCTCTGACACATTTCTCAACATCCCCCAGCAGCTGCTGTATTGGTAACACAAGAAGAGGTGCCTGGCATAGAAATGTCATTCATCGAGGTCCCCTGGGTAGTCCCTGTAGCAGCCGTGACTGCTCCCAGAGCAGGCTGGCAGGAGCAGGAGACTTGACCCCACCCCAGGCCAATGATGCTGTATTGAAAAATTGTACTGAGAACCAAAGCTTGATGCAGCCGCGTCAGGGGGGATGTGCACCTGTGCCTGGACATCTCTCCACCACACAGCACCAGTCCTCATCAACCACAGTAAGTGCTATTCCAATACCATCGCTCATCCATGTACAAAGGCCTGAAGAGCTCCTGCTGGTGCTCTTCAC
Source organism: Bucorvus abyssinicus (assembly GCA_009769605.1). NCBI lineage: Eukaryota > Metazoa > Chordata > Aves > Bucerotiformes > Bucorvidae > Bucorvus > Bucorvus abyssinicus. The sequence continues at coordinate 2,567,565 of CM020025.1, forward strand.
TCTGGATCCAGCCACTGGAGCTGTTTGTACAGAGGCACTAGTTGCTCCAAGCGTTGGTGGCCATGGCAGAAGAGCCAGGAGCGCAGTGATCCAGGGAAGCTGGTTCTCCTTCCCCCATGATGATGTACCGAGGCTCTGTGTGACCTGTGCTAATGTAGCAGCGTTGCTCTGGAGACAGAAAACACTTGTTGTAAAAGCCATTACATGAAAAGGATCTCCAATGAGAAATACCTCAACAGTCCCCTGTTTGGAGGCACTAAGATAAACCTTCTCCAGTCAGGTTAACACAACACCTCTTCCTTGGTCACAAGCAGTCCAAGCCCTGGTCTTGGAAGCACCTGCCTAGAGATGGTGCAGTTTTGTGTAACATTAACAACAGAAATTTGCAGGAAAACAAATTACGTGGGGCACTGGGGTGATGGAGGACCCTCTTGGGCGGAAGCTGGCACCATCTTGGGGCTGTCTGCCCTGGTTCATGCTCTGCTAATGCTTGGAAGGTGTCTGCAGGATGGGTGATGTGAGCTGGGGACACGCACGTGTCTACGCTGGCAAGGCCATAACTAGCCTGAGCTAAACCAAAGGTCAAATTTGTGAGCTGAAGTTTGAGGCTCTCAGAGCTGCGTTAGTGGAGGGAGAATCAGTCCTGCCATTGTAATGATGATTTTGAGCCGTCTCTTTCCCTCCTACCGCCTAGGAAGCTTTATTATGAGTATTGATTAGAGTTTATTCATTAGGGAGCAGTGGTGGGAAAACAAAAAGTCGAGAAGAAGCCCCCCCTACAAGAAACTTGCAGACAGAGCAGCTGAGTGCCTGCCTTGACGTTGGTGAGCTCCAAGCCACGACCTTTGGGGAGGCACTGATGAGGGTGGGAGGTGAAGGGGCCCGTCTCGGCTGCATTGCACATTGCCCCTGTTCAAGGTATGGGTTTTATTTGCTTTACTTGACATTTTGTTGTTTCTCAGGGCTTTTTGGTTTGTTTTTTTGTCTGTTTGGCTGGTTTTGTACAGTGAAATACTTGGCTGGTTGAGGGGTTTTCCAAATTAAAATCTTTCTCTTTTCTCTTTTTTAGTTTCAGGGGATGTGTTGGAAGCTTTAGAGGGGTTGGGAGTTACCTAATGGCATTTGATTTTGTTTCTACAGCAAGGGGCTAAGCTCTTTAAAGCCCTCCTCGTCTTAAAGACACATCTTCAAGCATCCTCGCCTGCTTTCTCATGCTGCCCATCCCCAGGGTAACACCGAGTTTTAAGCCCCAGCAGCATGATGCAGCAGCCAGTGCTTGCAACCTCGACCGTGCTGTGAGCAGCGTGTCCCAGGGCTCACCCGCTCACGGACAGCCCCCATTCCTCACCCCACGGATTAGGGACCCAGGCTTGCAGAACCCTGCATTGCACTGGCCCCACGTAGCTTAGCAACAGTCGTATCCTTGTTTGCCAACATTTACATTCCACAGAGGAGACCACGATGGCTCAGAGTCCCACTGACTCTGGTGAAGCTCTGGTGAGTGCGTGGGTGCTGAGCTGCCCTGGCTGCGGATGGTCCCCTGGAAATTTGGAGTTTGCTGGAGGAATTAGAGTCAGCAGAGCCAATCCCAACCTCTCCATCCTAAGTAAGACAATTCCGGGGATGAACAGCCTCAGTAAGTTGGTAGCCACGGGCAAGTGTGCGGGTGGATGCTTGTCCTGCAGTACATGCAGGGAAATCCCGGGTTCAGCTTCCTGGGATACCAGGGAGGGATTTTACAGCACAAAGAGGAAAAAAAAAAAAAAAAAAAAAAGGGAAGAAAAGAAGAAGAAGAAAGAAAAAAAAAATCCCAGAACCCTGGAGGGAAAAGAGATTTGACCTATTTTTATGTCATGAACCAACTACAGATGAATACTTGATTCCCCAGAGAAAAGAAATTCTCCAGGCCAAATATGACATGTCACGTGAGGAAGGATGTGGTTTTCCACCCTGAAGTGTGAGACTGGCTTATCCCGCTCTGCCTGCATGCCGCTGACTCGGAGGCTGCAAAGATGTAAAGATACTTATCTTCGAAATTCAGACCCAGGGCCACACTGAGGGGCCATGGGACTGGCTTAGCCCGGCTTTAGATCGTCCTGCGCTGCCTAATGTGATGAATGTCTGGGTGGGCAAACTCAGCTCCTGGTGCCTGTATGCGGCGTCGGCGTGGGGCAGGGAGCTAATGGCCATCAATGAATATGCAATGAGGTTGAAGACTTTTGTAGCGTAACACAGCGATGGCACGGAGTAAGAGAGGAGAAAGCGACTGTTAAGAGCGTGTAGTTCATCTGGAGTAACATCAGGGTAATCACTGCTCACGCGTCAGGGTCTTGTCTCATCACAGGGGCCAGGAGGAAATTGTCCTTTCAGGCATGCGTTGCAGCCCTGGTTGTTTCTTTTTCCTAGCCTTTTGAAGGACCATCAGCCCCAGCCTTGTCTGGGAGAGTGCTGCAGATGGAGGGACTGGTGCTCAGGTCTCTAACTTGCCTTGCTGTTGATACATGTCCATTGAGCCCTAGGCAAGGACCTGATCAGGTACCTCCTCATCAATTTGTCCAGGATCCTTACAGGGAGCTGTAGCCTCAGAGCAGATCTCTTATTCTGGGAGCAAACTCATCCTCTCACCAGCTGGAAGAAGATCCCGTTTCAAGAAGCCTTGAACTCTCATTTTTCCAGCCCCACTTTGGCCAACACTCCTCCTCTTGGCCCTGAGGACAATTGGCAGGGTATCTATTCCCCGGTGTGGGCTACGAGCAAGCGGGTGCTGCTCAGTGATGGGTGAGCGAGCACCACTGATGCATTATCTCCCATTATCACATCAATATATGCATTATAAATTGCATTCGCAGTGATGGTTTGCCACGATCATCTCTCACGGCTCTGCCCAAGCTCGGACCAGGTCTTGCTTTTGCCTTGCCTTTGGCTTTGTAGGGTCCCAACATGCTAAAATTTCCCCTGGCTTTCCTCTACCCAGGTAGGATGGGAAAAGCAGCAAAGGCAGTGCAGAGGGCAGGGTTTATTTCCACCACTGCCCTGCAGCTCAGCCCCTCCTCCTCCTCTCCCATGCACTGTGAGTCCAGCCTGATGTCTGCTGCAGCCCTACTTCTACCACACCTCAGTGCTGCTGGGCATTGGCAGCAACAAGGGTCTGAGCCAGTCGCTCAATCAGAGATTTATTTAGCTGCAGGCTTAAATTTTTGTGAGCTGTTTCATCCCTGCAAGGACTGCACTCTGACCTCTAATGATCCTCCTAATGGTACGGGAGGAAAGGAAGGACCGCGAGCTGCTGAGGCTTAGTCCATATTTTAGAAGTTTGGGGGATCCTTGAGGAGTAGAAGGGTGAGCGAGGAGGAAGGTGGGTTTCCTTTGTTTATTTATTATGCCTTTTTTTTCTTTAAAAGCAAACAAAACCCCCAAAAGTACCAGCATGCCTCTCAAGTACTGCAGTGCTCTGCAGCAGCAAATGACCGAGGTATTTATTCTTCGCCTCGGTGCCCAAGTTTTCCAAGCACATGGAGATTTCCTGGGCACCTAAGAAAGCAAATTAACACCCAGCAGTAGTAGGAAGAGCAAAGGTGCGGAGGGGAGGCAGGGAGGAGCCTACCGCTTGCTTTCATGCCTTTCATCTGGGTCTCACGAGGGTTCTTTAGTCAACCAGAAATTACCCTGTGTGGCTTGAATGCCCACCTTCCTTTAAAAACCAGGTCTCCTGGTCAAGTTGATGTGCCTTTTGGGAGGGTTTTCTGACACAGCAGACCCCTCCAGTTGGCCGTCCACTTTATTGTGCCTCTTGCCACTGTTTGATGGATGCAACAAAGTCCAGCCTCCTGCAGACCTCCGGGATTGTGCTTCGAAACCAAAGTAGGAGCTTGGCCAAAATATATGTACAAACACAGCTCTCTAGATGCTGCTTTGGCAACCATCACTTGGGGTGGGGGGGACCCCACCTTTAATCTCATGTAGGTTTTTGGGGTGGCTGGTGCACCTTAATATTGTTCTCTCTGTTGTTCTGCAAGACCCAGCCAAAGGTCCAAGGACATTTCTTGAATCATTTTATTCCACTGTGGGTGAGGTACTTACTGTCAATTCTTTATCCCATTCATGCCTCATTACACTCAGATTAACTCTTTGTTGGGTCATTAGGAAATCACAGAGCAAAGCAAGTGATCTGGAATGAGCGGGATGCTGACCCTGAGCATTTCCTGGCTGAACTTGGGAGTCAGGAGATGAAGCTTTGAATGCTCATTTACTGGCAGCACTTCCTAATGTGTATTGCAGTCTGGCAGGTGTAAACACGAGGATTTGTAATCAGAGGATCTATAAAAACTGTATTTCATATATTATTCATGGGGGTTTTTATTTTCTGTTTTCTTTACACACCACTTTTTCCAAGCCTGAGATTCCCATGAAAGGAGAAGAAGGTTGGAATTTGGGCTGGCAAAATAAACAGTCAAGATGAGACAGCCAAGGTGGTTAGTGGAGATTAGGTCTTCTGGGAAGCACCTGTAGCCTGCACCTAAAAATAAATGCGGGTGAAAAACTATTACTATTACAGGTATTGTCTCTGTGTTTGCTTTCTGATGACTTCTGGTGGCTTTTCTGGTGTTTCCTCAGATTTTGAAATCTCAACTTGAGTAGTCCCATTGACAACTGAAGTTGCTCAAGCAAATACCTGGTGTTTGTCCACCACCATCTTCGTTTTATGGATTAATTTAGAAAACTAGATCTGGTTACCTTGGGGCACGTAACAACAACTTCTTTTTCATTAGACCACAACCAAAGCCTTTGATCACCTTTTTTTTTTTTTCTTTTTATAAATGGAATATCAGACTGTGACCATGAGCAAGATGAAAAGCAGATGTGGGAGGACGGCACCGGAAATAACCAATTGCCCTCCAGTTAAAGTATCCAGCAGGAATGTGCCCAGCAGTGGATAATCGGCTATTCTTGAGCGAATATAGCTCTGGATGATGAACACAAAGATATGAAGGTTCCTGCTGAAAGCGTCCTCAGAACCTTCTGGTGAAAACTGTTTGTTTTGAGCTATTGGCGTTTTGCAGTGAGTAACAATGTCACTGAAAAAGTCTTATTGAAATATTTGCAACGAAGTCCCCTGAGCCTGTGTATTAATCCAGGTAGCATGTTCATTTTTATCAGGTTTATTCTTCCCCAGAGGCTGAGCCAAAGAGTTTACCCAGGTCATCAGTGATTTATATGATAATTGGATCTAAGTTGATTTTAACTATTTGCTTTAAATCTCTGGGGATTTGTATTCTCAGACATTTTATTGCCATTGGAAATTTCACTGATTAAGCAAAGCCAAGTATATGTACTTAATTAGTCCTGAAACCAATTAGTCCTGTGTCGGTCAAATTAATCTTGTATCTGGATCTTTAAATGAGTTCTAATAATTTGGGCATTGACCTTTGCGGGCTTGAGAGTGGAGTCAGACCATTGCCCACAGCCAGCCTGGGGGAGAGCACATCCACCCCGGCTGGGAGGGGGATCAGCTTTGTCCTCCCTTGTTCTGTCTGCTGCTACATGGTCTGAAATACGGTTGTGGGTGATCATCTCGATGGAAAGGTAGATCTGGAGCTGATGATGAAGCAGCTGGTAAGCTCTGGTCCCTTGAAGGCAGGAAGGCAATAATCACAGTGAACTGCAACATAGGGTCTTCCTGCCCTGATGGCAATGCCCAAGAGGATCTTTCTGGTGCAAGGACAGACTGACGGGATCCGTAGGGTGCCTGTGGTTGCCTGGCTGGAGCCTGGGTGTAGTAAATGTGATGTCTTTTTCACGTCTAACACAAGTTAATACCTTTTTTCCAGTCTTCTATATTAAGATTTGGATGAATGTCCATCCCTGCAGGACCTCCTAGGATGGTGACAACTCACAGTGACAACCCTTTCTGCTGGAGGCGACTGGTGCCTTTGACCATAGGACCTAGAGGGGCATTGGCATGGTGGGCATCACACATGCACTAATAATACACTGTTGTTTTCCTGAATTTGGTGTGATCCATTTTTGCCCACGGTAAGATCTTGATTGTAGCACCCAATCTATCAGAGAAGGTGGTCTGTGGACCCAGAGGCTGTGTCTCTAGATTGGGTTTAAGAATCTGAAGAACTTGAGAACTGCCAAAATTTTGGATCTTTTCTTTTTACTTTTTGTTTGAAAGGGATTTTTCTTTCCTAGTTCTCAATTTCAAATCTCTTTCCCAGCTGCATATTTAGTATGTTTGAGCTTGTTCATGGTGACATCCGTATCGCTTGAATTTGAGGTGGGCTTCATAGTGTTTCTTTTGGGCCTTTAGGGTGTGCTGAGAGCAGACCTAGTAGCTGTGGCTCTGCTTTATATAACTTTGATAGAGCCAGAGGAGATTCACAACACTTTTTTCAGTCCATAGTACTTTGCAATTCTGCCCTGACATGTTTTCACCCTGTCTCACTCTCCTGCACTTGAGATATTTGTTGTGCCTATTCTCATGAAAGGCCTTCAGCTGATCGTTGCAGAAAGCTGCAGTGGTGGAGCCCCCAGCAGTTAGTAGGGAAGCCCTCATGACAGCAGAGAAGTGTCCCCCTCAGGCTAGGGGAAGTTCAGGTGGACTTTCTTGCCATTTGAATGAAGCTGCAGGTATTTACGAGGTAATTTGCAAACTCTGTTCACATGCTGAAAAAACAACCTCCACCTCTGTGACGGTGAGAAATGTTGCAGCGAGTAGGACTAGTAGGTCTCTTTAGGTAGCAGGCTTGGAACTGGTATCTGAGGTGGTGTTATTTGTGTGTTGCTTGAGGGTCCACACAGACCTCTTGGGTGGAGGTTTCACACCAGCGTAATGGCTGACGATCACTGTCCCAAATCCAGCCCAGAACGGTGTCATTTTTTTGTGATTTATGAACTGGAGGGTTCAGTGTTGACATGGCTGTAGGGATCAGAAGTGTTCCCATCCAGCCCTGCTCCAGCGTGAGTCAGCTATATGAGTTTCCCACCATAGTTATGCCAGCTTTTTCTTCTTAAGGTATTGAACTCCACCCCTTCCCCCCAATTTAGTGGATTATTTAACTTGTCCCTATTCCAGAAGACACAATTAGTAGTACTGGAAACATCAACTGTAATGGTAAAGCAGTACCTTGACTTTCTGTAAGAGGGTTCCTGCAAGGAGTGGAACACAGGATCTGGGACAGCCAAGACCTGGAGAGATCAGGAGCTGGCGAGCATGTGGGACTTTCTATCTCTTTAGAAATGGACTAAATTTGCTTCTTAATCCTCAGATGAGAGGAAAGGGTCAGGAAAAGAAGGAGACCAGCTGGAGAGTGGAAGGTGGACAGGAAAGGGACAGAGATGGTGGCAGGATTGGGGTGTGCAGGAGCAACAGATGGAGGGACATCAGTAAGTCCAGTGTCCCCAGAGATGAGGAAGAAGGTTCAGATGTGGGGTTTGGATTTAACCTGCTAGGAGGAGGAGGTGGTGGAGGAGGAGGCTGTTCTGTGGAGAGCTGTGGTGCGATGATGAAGGAGGCATGGCAGTAAAACGGCACAGCTCCTCTCATTTCCAGCCGTCTGAGATTCTGGGAAAGTCCAGAATTTAATTTTAGGCTCAGGCACAGCAATACAGGCTCCAGCCAAATTATATTCTCCACCCTTTGATCCTCCTACTGTGACCCCACACAAGCCAGGAATAGACAGAGTATGTCATTTTGCCGAGGGTCGAGGAGGAAGTCTGCGACGGAGCCAAGAATAGAGCTCCGCTCAGTTCAGCTCCCGGTCGCGTGCCGCTTCCCCTCTCCTATTCTTTCTTCCAGCGAGCAGCAAGACAAATAGCCAGACACATCAAATCTGCTGAGATCAGGAGCCGTGTCAAAGGTCATTGCTTGGGCACAAAGATGCTTCTTTCTACAAGACACTAATCCAGGCTGCTGCTGAGCATAAAAGTTGGTTTCACCATACAGATGAGGTCTGGGGTGGGAGGTCGTGGCAGTGCAATGATTAGGAGCTTTGGGAAAAGGAAACTTAGAGAGATAGGAGCATGCAAGGATGAATGGGTGGACATGGGACGAGTTACAGCTCTATCGATGGGGCAGCGCATCCCGCTGCCATGCTCGCCAGGAGAAGCAACGATGGCTCAAGTCTCCCTTCTAACCCTGTCTCTTGGTGTAACCTTGCAGCACCTGAGCAATGTGAGAGTCCCACTGGGCAAGCACCTAACAACCTGAACTTTCACCCCTGCAGATCTCTACACCACGATTCCCACCATTGTCAGGAGAGGGCTTGGAGGACTTTGCCATGTTGCAGACTCATGGAGGAACCCTATGGTCTAACTGTCCTTGCTGATCCAGCACTATCATCCACCCTCACCCTTCCTAGGTAACTGGAAGTCTTAGTCTTTGAGGAGATGTGTAGGATTGTCCTTCTGACCAGAGAAGGTTTTAGAGGGTTCCTGTAGTTAGTATAATTATTTTGGAAGATGAAGGGGACAGCAGCCTGGTGTAGGTCCACCAAAGGGAAAGGTCAGGAGGGCTGACAGGAGAAGGAAGCAAAACCAGCTCCATTGGCTTTGAGGTTTAACTTGGGTTCTGTGTCTGTAGCATCTCTTTAGTTAGCCCATGCACTAGTGAAACACTTCTTGCTGGCCTTTACACCGCGTTTTCACCATCTCACCCTGCTACCTCCATAAAGGGCTTTGTAGGGGTCCTTGGAGGCCAGGTTTACAGGCCTGTGCTGAGGGACTGCCCCAAGCAATGTGGCTTTTTGAGCCTCTCTGCACCATTTGAAGCCCTTTACTCACCATACAGAGAATGATCTGGAGCTCCAAGTCATGCATCTGTTGCCTGCATAGGCTTTTAACCACTGAAGGGCCTTAAAATGTACATTTGTTAATGAATGACCCTTCTTATTCCTCCCCTGATGACCACCACCACCATGCAGGTCAGGAGAAGAGGGCCCCTGCCTTCCTTTCATTCCTGCAGCCTCATCTCCTTCCTCCACCTAAGCTCAATTCCTGTTGAATCGGTCATTATCTCACCCTGCCCCGGGCTGTGAACTCCATATTAGAGGACAGAATTTGGCAGGTACTCTCTGGTCAGGGGTTTCTGTAACCAAGCGGTGACACGTCCCCTCTTAGGACAAGCCTTTTGCAGGCTTGGCACCAACAGAGAAGCAGGTCAGCTTGTTCACAGACGCGGTGGTGGAGGAGTGTGGACCAGCTGGCCGAAGATCCAGGTGCCCCATCCACAGCAGCTACAGGTGGAAGCGTGTGTTGGATGTGCACTTGCAGACTGCGCTTGTCATCGGTCAGTGCGCAAGGAGCCAAATGATGAGACCCAGCGTGCAGCCTCTTGTCCTCTGGCCAGCTGGAGAGGAGCTGGCTGCAGAGAGCTCGGGCTTAATTCACTCCCGAGTCTGGATGTATCGTCTGCTCCCACCCGCCAGTTGCCATTAGAAGCCCTCTTCTAGGACGTCTGAGAGCTGTCGTTTATTATACATAGGAAACTATAAGATGAAATGTATAGCTGCAGCTTCACTGAAGGGTAATTCACAAGGGCTTGGCCCGGTGGAGACAGGAGCTAATGCCGTTAAAATGTGACTCTTCCTGCAAAAAAAATCAACCCTTTAATGACTCTCAAATGCAGCTCATACAACAACCACACCACTTACATCCTCTCCAAAGATCCGGACTCTGCTAAATGGATTAACTGATTAGTGAACTCTTCCAATGTGGTGGCCAAGCTCCGACCTTATAATGGACCAGTTAAAAGGTCATCGTTACTTATGGTTGCAGCTTCCTTACATGAGAGGTTCCACACTCCCATCTGGCTCCGCAGGCCACTGAAGGCAAATATTGACATTTTAATGTGTTATTAATGGAGCAATATATTAATCTTTTGGATTCCTCTCTTTGCTTTCTGGAAGGCACCGAAGAGTTAATATGAGAAACACTTGCAAGGCTGGGAAGCACAGGCAGCAACAAAACCTTGTTGTCAAGGCTTTATCACCAATGAAACTCTTTCCGTGGAGGGAGATGCCTTGTCACCTGGTCAGGCACTGAGCAGAGCCAGGCTGGATTCGCACCAGGCAGCGTCTGCACCCCCGAGCTGATGCCACCCTTTGGCTTGCCAGCTAGAAAAGACATTTTTTGTGGTTCCCGAGCAGCGTGAAGCGAACAAGCCACCATCAAGCCTCATCCACATCACTATTACACCCTGCTCCTGACCCATCTCTCAACGGGAAGGTTCCCAAGTCCTTGCATGTGTGGTACCCCTCAATCCATGGTTAGATCTTGATGTCTACTGGCAGAAGAGCCCAAGGCATTCTGCTGTGTTACAGCTCGACACCAAGCCACCCAGATGGCTGATTTCAGGGACGCCTGTTTTCCCCCAGGCCATTTAGAGAAACCCTGCTGAGGATGAGAGATGCAACCTTTCTTGTCTTTGGAGAGCTTTCCCATCCTCTTTTCTTTTTTTGGCAAGCAACGGCGGGGTTAATTCCAGCAGAAACATTGCAATCTTTCTGCTGTCACCTGCCTGTCCGGTCCCTAACCTTGAATGATGCACCCAGGCATCCCAAGGGGCCTCCTCTGATTGATTGATCCCTATCTAAGTTGGCGGATGAGGGAGGATATTTACTACGCAGCGGAGAGCCCTTCAGAAGGATGTTTTATTAAGGCTGCTCACCAAACAGGAAATGCAATAAAGCACCAAGAGACAAACGAAGAGAGGTAAATATACCATCCTGCCTATCGGGCCGGCCTAACAGCTATAATATACCAGCCTGCACGCTCACCTGGGTCACTCTTTGGCCATCATCTGCAGAAAGGAATAGCTTCTGTTTTCCAGCTGATGTATTGACCCAATAAAAGGTATTATTACGTTGCCTATCACTGCTGACTACAGGAGAGCATTTTGAAGAGAGTGATGGCTCCCTTTGGAGAGGCACGGAGCAGGAATAAGCGTGTATGGATGGAGTATGTCAGCGGAAGAGAGATTCCTCCATCTGGAGGGAGCAGGGCTCTCCAAAGGTGTTTGACTGGGTTGATTTTACTGCAGCGTAACAGGAACAGCTTCTCATTTCCAGAGTGGATTTTGGAGAAAGGGGAACAAGACTTTTTGCCTTTTTTTTCCGGTGCAGTCCGTTAACAGCAGAGAAAGTTTAGATCCCAAGGATGGACGTTCACCGCTCCTGGGGGGTTGTTTCAGCTCAGTCCTTTGTTACCAGCAAATTTACTTCTCCGGATGATGCGGGGTGAGTCGCTGGGTCAGAAACGTGCTCTTTGCCAGCCACAGGCATGCGTGTGTGCACGCTCTCACACGGAAGCGCACACATGCTCCCGCTCAGCAAGCGCTTCTTCCATAGCAATGAGGAAGCGGGGGATTTAAGGGCTTCTGAGATTGCTCCTGGGTTCTGCTGTTTGTTTGATCCAGTGGCTCTGTATGTGAAATGCATGAGCAGCCCAGACCCCCGAACAGCTCCTCTCCCTCCCCTCGGATACTCTGAGCGCAAGGCTACAGCCTCAGCACCCACCATCCATCCTTTCCCTCTGGTCCTGCAACTCTCAGTGCAGCAGCTTGCCACCATTTATGGGCTGGAAAGCAGTTTCACCTCCTAGTCACTATATACAGTGGTGGTGGTGAAGAGTTTTTCTCAAGTGATGGAGGAGATGGCAATCTTGTGGCTGAGATGTCCCACCCACATCGTCCCATCTGGAGGGCACAGGGCTCTGGGGCTCGGGGCAGTGGGGGCTTTCACATGGTTTCTGTGTTGCTGGTCAATAGGGTCACCTCAGCACCACCAGAATAGGGAGCCAAGTGTGCCAAACGCTGGCTGCCACACAGCCTCAGTCGTGGAGTTCCGTTACCTGGAATTAGCATAACAAGGTCCTTACGAGGCTCTTATGGTTGAAGTGAGAGCACGGACATAGGTTTGCCCTGGACAGCTTAATCCTTCCCACCTCCTCTCCCACCACAGAGCCCATGCTTTCGAGGCACGACCCAAGGGGATTAGCTGGACGTGGCTTTGTTCCCTCGCTGGAGGTGTAGGGATTACACGGAGGCCGATTAGTCAGCGCTGATTATCTCATTCACAAAAATGTTCCTTTTGAAACTTCAAATGGTGCTTCTGAGCTTTTTGATGCAAGGAAGAGTCTCGGGGAGACAGAGAGGGATGCGAAGTAATTCGGTTCAGAGCTTTTGTGGCCAAACGCTCTGGAAATGCTGTGGTAATTATAAAGCTTGCTGCACATTTCCAGCTCTTTGTGCCTGCAAGGCTTGCAAGCACCTCTCCCCCTCCTCTTTTTATTACGTTTTATTTTTCATAAGGGTTTATATTATATATATATATTACATACATGCAGACACACGCACACTGAAAGGAGCTAATAGCAGTTTTAAATTCCAAATGGATTTTCCCTTCCCATAAATCATGGAGTAAATTTGCTATAACAGCCCGAAACAACATCCCCCTCCTCACCCCATCACATTGCTGGCTGGAGGGAGAAGCAAGCCAGGGCGAATGTCTCACACTGATCAGCCAGGACTCTACTGGCAGCTGCTGTGCCCCAAAAACATTTGCAGCAGAGGTCAGAGCTGGTTCAGCAGCAGCCCGAGGTAATTCCAGTCGAGATGCTGGCCGTTACCTAGAGGTGAAATAGAGAAGAAAAGGAGCGGAGCTGGCAGGGAGGGAGAGTTAATGGAAGAGTTTCCACTGTTTGAGTTCTGGATGAAGGCTCCTGGTGGCCTTTAGTTACCTCTAACAAGTCATTGTGTTGCTGGATATAAAAGCGAGTGCCAAGTAGGTATTACAAATGCAAAGACCTGTGCTTGGGGCCTGATGCCCTCCCAACACATGCCATCATGCTGAGCGCTCTGTTTACCTCCTTCCCCCCTTATTTTCCACTCTGCCATTCTCCCTTCACGCTGTCTCTCCAGCTCTGTCCCTGTTTTTTCCATGGGAGCTGGGAAGAGGCAGAGCAGCACACACTCACTCAGTGCACGGTGGTACCAGGACTGGGGCACAAGACAAGCCAGAGAAGAGCCACCCCTTGCCAGCCTCCTGGTGCAAAAGTCCTGCGATGAATCCAACCTCTCACTTCTCACATCTCCAGCACGCGGGAGCCAAGCTTTATTTCATCAGTCTCCATCCAGGCTCCTGGGGGTCCTGCCTGGGGGTCCTCCAGAGATTCCCTTTTAGGATGTGGCTCATAATGAAATATTAGAGGCTTTTTGGGTTGTGGTGCATTGGGACTCTGCCTCTCCGCTCCATGTGGAAGGATGGAACGTAGCTGAAAGTATCTTAAGGACATGGCCACTTGATGGTTGCTGGTATATCTAAGCTAAGTTTCTGTGGGCCTTGGAGGCACATGCATGCTTGTAGGATGGGCTGCTGGGCAACGCGTGCATCACAGTTTTGACTCTGTGGACCATCAGAAGGGAGTCTCAGCAGTCAGTGACTTTCCACAAGAGCAAAGAGACCTGAGGTCTGTTTCCATGCCCACAGCTTCATGAGTATTCATGAGGGCAGCTGGGCTCTTCTGGATAGCTATGGATTATCAGCTAGAAATGAAGGATTCATGCCCTACACCCAGACCTCTGGCACAGTCCAGGCTTGAAGATATTCTCTCTGTTTTGCTTTTCTCCTCATCTCTTTGCTTCTGAGCTGGTTCATGTGGTTTTGTTCTTTGCTTGCCAGTCTGACTTTCCTGTGCTCAACTTCCTCCGACCCCAGGTGCAGAGCCCACAGCCCCAGCAGCAAGTGGTCAGAGCGGCTGGACCCCAAGAAGAGAACTGCCGCCGTGCCACTCTGAGCCAGCGCAGTTTGCAGGTGTTGGGGAAACACGGAGCAGTGAGAGGAGCCCTGCACTCTGCTTGACTGATCCTCTGCCACCTCTCCTTCCTGCAAAATCCCCCCTCGCCCAAATTCCCCTGCAGACAAAGAGGGCAAAGATGATATGAAAGGCAGAGCTGTGAAATGAGGACAGGCTGAAATTAATTCAGCAGTTCAAGGGGTGCAAGTGAGAAGCTACCAGGACATCTCAGAAATTGCTGCCAGCGACTCCATGGTGGTTCTGCAGAAAGAGCAAGATATTGATCAGCTCTGGGCGGGCGCCAGGAGTGTCTGTAAGAAAGGTACTGAGCTAGGGATTTTTCCCAGTGAGGAATCATCATGGAAATGACAGAGAAGAGTTGGGAGGATGCACTGGGGAGGAAATGAGTCACAAGTCAGTTATGCTTGAGAGGGAAAGTCTGTCGAGCATCCCTTCAAACATCCCAGTGAAGGGGAGGGCTACTTCTGTCCACCTCTGGCTCATGTAGCCAGAAGTGAGAGCCATGCTCTTGTGCAGACAGTGTCCTGCTAAGTAGACTATTGGGCTGGGACGAACAAGAGGGACTTGGGAAACTGCAGGTCAACTTCTGGTTTAGCCAGTTTTCTTACGTTGCTTTGAGCAAGTGATGTAGTGATGGGGGCTAGAATTAACACGGAAAATCTCTTAGATACTATTTTGATGGCTACATAGAGTAGAAATTGGTAGAAACCAAAATGAATTGCACCACTGATCTGCAGAGTGCTGGAGCGCCTTCATGTAGCAATGGGATGAGCATGGCACTAATTTCAGCCTGTCTTGCCAGCACCGGGTTTACTGGAGCACCACCTGTAGAGCAGTGCTGGCCACAGATGAAAAAGAGCTTGGTGCTATGAGAACTCCTGAAGCTTTGCTGTCCAAGCCACCCAGTGATGGCCTCATTAGCATCTCTCTGCTCTACAGACTGCACTGAGCCAACACAGTATCATGGTGCTGCTGGAGCAGGCATCTTCTGACAGTGCAAGGTCCCAAAAGCACGTGGGTATTAAAGGTCCCATGCTACTTTCAAAAGGTACCTTTAAGCTTTAATCTTGGCTCACTTTCCAGGATTTATTTTTTCCTTAGAGGAACCTCCCCGCTCCCATCTCCTCTAAAGTATCTCTTGGATCTGGCCTTTGCTCTTCTGCCACATTGTACCTCCCAGGAAGCCATTTCAATAATGACATATCAGTGTCCGTAAGTACTTTAAAGTGTTTTAAAAAACAGCCCTAAGTGCTTGATTTACCTTAAGGCACCCCATGCATGTCCCCAACAGATTAGAGACTCTTGTCTTTCCCTTCTAGTTCCCCAACAATTAAAATGGTCCTCTTAAAATTGTCCCATAATGCTCAGCATGATTAAAAAGCCATTTTAATTCTTTTTTTTGGTAGCGGCTTGATGATTTATAGACAATGTGATTTTATCGGTAGAGCACCACATTAAGAAAATGCTTGTTAATTATCTGCTGGTTAATATGATAATTTAGAAAAAAAACAACACCTATTAAGAGCTTCTCATTAGGTGAAATGCTTCTCATTTTTAACACACAAAGTGTCCAAGTTAATGAGGTTCACCTTCGATTTGTAGCTCGCTCGGAGATTAAAAGCTCCCTCCATTTATAACTCTTCACATCGCTCCATTTGTAAAAGCCGACACAAGCCCAGCTCGAATACCCAACTGCTGCGCCGCCTCTTCAAAGACGAGGCGACAGAAAACCCACCTCCCTTCATGAAAGCCTTTCCAGCCCAACGCACCTCTCCGACAGTCCCCCGCTGCTTCTGTTTTTGTGGAGCTGGCGTTACTGAGGTGGAAGTCAGACAGAACCAGAAGCGAACCAGATGCCCACGGTGCTAGGGACAATTTGAGGACTACTCTGTCAGCTCTGTGTCACCGAGACCAACCTCTGATCTCACTGACATCAGTGCAAACCTAAGTCCACTGAAACTGGAGAAATCACTCTTTGGCTGCATGGATCGGAATTCCTTCCTTTCATTCTCCATTTGAGGAAAAACTCTTTTGGGTGGTAAATCTGGTGTATGCAACAGTTTGGGGCAGTTTTACCTTAGGGACAGTGGTGGGGAGGGCATTATTTAGAAGAAGGGGTCTTGCATTCTGGAAACCTGGCTCCTTCGTGAGATGCCTCCTGTGGTGTCGTATTTGCAAATCTCAGGCGTTACAGAACATGTTCAGGTGCAGCTTCATCCATTTCTCACCTCTCTGGGCATCTTCTCCTGGATGAGGCTATGTGGATGTGCTGGTGCTTTTTTTTCCTGCAGGACCACACAGTTTTCATGAAGAGCCTGGCCTTTACAGGTGGGGCTGGAAGGCAGCTAATACAGGAAGAACGTCTTTACAGAGAGGGTTGTGAAGCATTGGAAGAGGCTGCCCAGGGCGATGGTGGAGTCCCCATGCCTGGAGGGGTTTCCCAGCCGTGTGGAGGTGGTGCTGAGGGACCTGGTTTAGGGACCCTGGCAGTGCAGGGGGAACGGTTGGACTCGGTGATCTGAAAGGTCTCTGCCAACCAGGTGATTCTGTGATTCTGTGATCTTATCCACTTGATCCAGCTGGAGAATGCTCTAAAACCCTAATAAATGCCCTTAAATTCCACCTTTGTTTCTTCTCCCTTTGGAGTAGACAGCAAATTCCATCTGCGTGCTAAACACAAGTACTGTCCAGCACTTGCGTTGGGACAAACATTAGAATGGTTTAGGGAAAATATTTGTAATCAGACGCTTCCTCCTCAGATTAAGATTTCCTGTTGCAGTGGGTTTTTCCCCCTCATCATTTCTTCCAAACTTTGCCAGCCACAATGACTATTCAGGCTGACTTCGTATAAACCGAGCGATGAAAAGAAATTCCTTCATCTTCCCCTTTTACACCCTTCCTTTTCATCCTTCAGCTATTCAACCCTTGCCTCTATCTGAACAGATCAGCCAGTTTAATTTCATAGTGGCCCGTGGATTAAAGATGGTATCGGGCCTGTGAAATGACTGTGATAATCAGATTGCGAGGACCCACGTTTATCTCACTTGGCAAGTAGCGGCTCAGATAAGCTCCACGCTGAAGAGATGGGCTCGGTTTGTTGTTTCTTTTTTTTTCCCATCAGTCTTGCAAACTCATCCTGAAATGCGAGACGCAAGGTGGGTCCTCTCTGTCTTACAACACGTCACTAGTAATAAAGGCTCAGCAGCTCAAATGAAGAACTTCTTGACAGCTCTGTAAAATATACTGTCTTCGAACTGTGCCTGTGGGGACCCGTCTCCCAGCTCGCTGCTGTCAAGAGGCTGGTGAACATGTAGCTGCCTGGAAATGAGTCAACAACTTGAGCGGGCAACTGGAAGGAGCAAAACCCGGTACAAGCTGTGTTTGATTAATGCCACGGCCATGAGGAGGAAAAGAAGGAAGGACTTCCTTTTGTCACGGTGGTTAACAGCTCTGTCTCTGAACGCAGACGGCAGCTGCAGCATGCAGGAAGAGGGCACTTTACACACTGCCCTTTTTTAGGACAGATCACTTTAAACACTTTAGTCACGCTGCTTTAATCATCTTCTGCAAAGCCTGAGTAATGACAGTCTTCTCACGCAACCCTTGTAAGCGAGCCCCTCTAGGCTGCACGGTCATGTAAATAAATAATTACATCCAAGATCCTACATTAAAAGGACATTAAGGCTTACAAAGACGAGCTCTCAAAAGTTGGGAAAGGGCAGGATGTTGGTTGCTGGTGCCCACGTGGGTACGTGCATTAGGATAAAGGCTCTAATTGCACAACGGTAGGGGACAGGAGGCTGTCATCTAGGCTGTCTCTCAGGAGATGCTCCCATGGCCTGGCAGATCACCTTTCTCACACATCTGGCTGGTTACACGCTCAGTCCTTGTTTCTTTGTCACTACATTAGATTGAACATACTAATGAATGCAATTAAATGGTGGTGTTTTAGACAGGGTCTGTGAAGTTCTTCAGAGACGGCAGGAAACATGGTTTGTAGTTATCCCACCTGCAAAATAAAGCAGGGTTGGTAACAGTCCATAAAGCTCCGCCATTTTTGAAGGGGGGCAATGGGTGGAGATGTGCATGCCTTGCAGACGAGATATGGATTGCTCTGTTGCAATAGGGAACACTTACAGTCAGGAACCTCCTGAGAAGAGGCAGCAGAACCCTCGGAGGCAACTGTCTGCCCCTTGCTTGTGAGTCTTTCCAAGGGAAATCACTGGATTACTTCTCTGCTAAAGCCACAGCTCAAAGAGATGATCTTGAGCAACCTCAATCTAAATTCAAAGCTAGATCTAACTTTGGAGTTAGCCTTGCTTTGAGTGGGGAGCTGGACCAGAGACCTCCAGAGGTCCCTTCCAGCCCAAATTATACTGTGATTCTGTACTGTTTCCTGTTGACTGTGTTGCGTTCCCCACCTAAAACTTCAGGGTTTACCACATCTGCAGTTTCCTTGACTTATTAAAGGAAGCAAAACTTGCCATTTTTCTAAAAGTTGTTCTGTCTCCTCTGCTGCAGAGGGTATGTGAAGGCACAGCAGTGCACCAGGTAGAAGCAATGAAATGGGAGAGATACTGAAGTGGAGAAAAGCCAATGCTGAGGTTCAGGCAGGGGATTGTAGAGCTGATGTGAAATTTTGTCCCAAAATGCTGTCCTGATGGAAAAGCGTGATTGAGCAAGAAGGATTATGACGATTAGGATAAGGTTTTAAGTGACAGATGGCTGAATTTGGACAGTCATTTGAAGATGGGAAAACCCAGAAGTTCAAAGGTGTGTGGTTGTCCCATTAGTCTGCCTCTTCCCTTGTGAATATTTATTTATCTTTTGCTAAAACTTGGAACAATTTCAGGAGAGCTTGATTCTATTTGATTCAGGGCAGGGACTAAAGCTTGGCCTAAGCTCATTCCAGAAATACAACAGAACCACGACTCTACTTCTTTTTGCTCTCTCATCCGTTGCAGAAGATCTCAGATTCATTCAAATATTTGAAAAACGAGTTCTTGATTATTCATTTCTCCTCGTTCAAAAGCGGATTTTTGTTTTGTGACCAGCCCTATTCCAGCCTTGACTCTACCACAAAAGTCCCTTCATCATGCACACACAGAAAGGAATTTAGACTAAAATCTTCTTTGTTGACCATTCATTGAAACCAAGCATCTACTTTGTGAAAATGTTGAATAGTTAAAATTGCACCTAAAACGAATGGCACCGTAGAGATTTAATGAAGAAAGCTCTAAGACAGTCTAACCTTTTGGAAAAAAATGGGTCATGGCAAGCTCAAATCAAATAGTCATAATGGATATATGTTTTTTATCTCTGTGTCTCATCTCCTAGCATTTACCATTAGGATCATAGTTACAGCTTCATCTCAGGCGAGTGTTTTGAAAGTAAATTCATTCATAATCGTGAAACTTCTGGCATGGGGGATCAGCAGGGAAAAGAATTTGAGTTTTATAATACTTAAATGCTTACAATAAATCTTTTTAATATAGTAAAGCGGCCTTTTGAGCAAAGCTCGTATAGTGTGCAGAAAAACAAGGGATGGGGTTATCCGCCGAATGACAGGGAGAAACCTGGTGCCTGACTCAATAAGCGCATTGTATCCTGCGAGCCAAGTTCTGGAGACAAAACCCATGCAACCATGTAATTAAGATTTTAATGTAATGAGTACATACGAAAGGGGCTGAGTGGAAGTGTGTACGCTGGCAATTCTGGCATTTCCTAGCTTTGATTTTAAAACACGAATGTTCTTCTGTCTCAGGGTTATAAATAACTTCTTTTTTTTTTCCCCTCTCCCTTTTTTTTTTTTTTTTTTTAAGGAAAAAGGCTACGTTTCTGTGAGTTCCTCCTTCTTGCCTGGTCTGTTGGTTGTCACTAGGATTCACCTCAGACTCACCCTGCAGAGCTCCTTTGCTTGTGCTAACCCTGATGGGATGACAGTGCGCTCTGTGTTGATCAGCGTGCGAGGACATAGAAGTCTCATTTATGTCTGCTGACAGCAGAGGAAGTGTGAGTTGGGAGCACCAGGCAACGTCAAAATAACATGGGCCAGAGCTTGGGCTGGCAGCACCAACATGTGGTCATCCAAGCTGTGAGCACGATTCTCGGTGAGGTTTTGGTACTACTCCACTACTACCGTCCCCAGACCATGATTGTCGTGATTGGGTTGCAACAAATGTCTGTCCCATCACTCCATATACTCTCAGCCAACATCTGTTTGTGTCAAGGTCTTCTAACTCGTTCCTTTTTTTGCTCTTTACTCTTGCTGGTGAAAGGGCTGGAAGGAATGTCCTGTGAGGTGCGGCTAAGGAATTTGAGTTTGTCTAGTTTGGAGGAGAGGAGACTGAGGGGTGACGTCATTGTTCTCTACAGCTTCCCAAGAAAGGGAAGTGGAGGGGGAGGTGTTGATCTCTTCTCCCTGGTATCCAGTGATAGGACGTGTGGGAATGGACCAAAGCTGCGCCAGGGGAGGTTTAGACTGGACATGAGGAAGCATTTCTTTACTGAGAGGGTGATCAAACACTGGAACAGACTTTCTAGAGAGGTGGTAGATTCCCCAAGCCTGTCAGTGTTTAAGAGGCATTTGGACGATGCCCTTAATAACATGGTTTAATTTTTGGTCAGCCCTGGAGTGGTCAGGCAGTTGGACTAATGGTCTTTGTAGGTCTCTTCCAACTGAAATAGTATCCTTTCCCTCTCCCTTTCCTCTTTTCCTTCAGCCATTGCTTGGGAAGCCAAAAGGGACCTTAATGAGTTTATGGAGAGAAGTTTCCTTAATCTAAGTTCTCGTCCTAAATCAGAGGGGACTGTTGCAAGGAATGTCCCAAGTTGCTCTTGCGAGCAAATCTTCAAGTGTCCCTGGTTTACCAAGCTGCTTTCCTGGATGGGTGAGGAGAAGGCACATGGTCAGCACAAACAAATGGCTCAGGGGATGTAGTCACCATGTACTAACAAGCCTTTCTTGAGTTATTGGAGAGCTGAAGTTGTTGGAGGTTTTTTTAACTTAGCAAATACACCATCCCCAGGGAGCAGGAAAAGCCATTCCCCAGACATCAAAATGACTCTGACCCTCTTTTCTCATGTGTCATGGTTTAACTCCAGCCAGCAACTAAGCATCACGCAGCCGCTTGCTCACTCCTCCACACTCCCAGGGGGAGAGGGAGGAGAATTAAAAAAAAAAAAAAAACAACTCATGGTTTGAGGTAAGTACAATTTAATAACTGAAAGAAAATGGAATATTATAATAATAATAAAATACAATTATAATAACAATTGTAATGAAAAGGAATATTGAAAAAAAGGAAGAGAAATAAAACTCAAGACAAGTGATGCACAATGCAATTGCCCACTAGCTGCTGACTGATACTCGAGCAATGATCCACCCCTCCCAGCCAGCTCCCCCCAGTTTATACACTGGCCATGATGTTCTGTGGTGTGGAATATCTCTTTGGCCAGTTCGGGTCAGCTGTCCTGGCCGTGCTCCCTCCCAACTCTTTGTTCTCCTGCACACTAGCAAAACATGGGAAGCTGAAAAGTCCTCGATTCCTTAGCAACAACTAAAAAAATCAGTATATTACCAGCGTTCTTCCCATACCGAATCACATACTGAATCCAAAACACACCGCTATTGTAGCTACTGAGAAGCAAGCTACTAAAAAGAACAGAAAATTAGCCCTATCCCAGCTAAAACCAGGACATCATGTCAAATCCGTATTCCAACGCAGGGAAGCGGCAGTGCTGCTCCCTGCAGAAAGCTGTAAGAATCTCTTTAATGGCTTGTTCAAGGCATTTTGACTTGGAATGAGTAGGGCTCATTTCTTATTGAAACCCAAGTTCCCTCCCCTCCTCCCCGCTTCCACCTCCTCTGGCAAATAACAACACAAATAACTCACCAAGCAGCCTGCAGCAGACACCCGGCTTGGGAAGCATCAGCTGGGCCAATTAAACTTTGGCAAAGTAATAAAGATCAGAAACCAGGGTGTGAGCAGCCCCAGTTGCCTGACAGCTTTAAGTGGCAGCTGAGAGTGATGCTTGGCATCAGGAGAAAGGGAAGCAAATGAGCCTCCATCTAACTACCTTAACAGTCGTTAGCTGAGCCCTCTGGTGCCCTCACCTGCTTCCCCTGTTGACCTCCTGGGGTGGCCTGACCCTGAGACACGCTATTACATCACCGTACAATGATGGTAAATGTTGATCCCGTTGGTTAGGTCTCGCTCTTATTCCTTTGTGTTACTAATTCAGCATAATTTCAAATTCATTTAACTCAGAGACTGCTCTCACCTCCATGCACCACTTCACACTTAGCCACGTTAAATTTCATATTCAACTTCTGTGCCTGCTCACCTCCTCTATTAAGATCAGCCTGCAAAATGGTTACGTCCTTCAGAGTCTTAACCACTGCCCTTATTTCATTATGTCCAGCAAATTCAACGATCTCCCATGCCTGAATCATTAATAAAACACATTACAGGGTACCAGCCCAAGTGAAGATCTTTGTGAGATTTTATTTTCCAGCTCTGCAGAACACGTATAACTCTAAACCACCTTTCTACAATACCAGCTAAAAAAAAAATAAAAATAAAACCAACCCAGTCATGTCTGCATTAGTTTCTGTCTATATAGATGGACAACTCTGCACAAAAGCCTCTTCCCTTGCTGGCCGAAGGAAGGGTCTCCTCATCACAGGATGCTGCAGCATTGGAGGGTTAGTTCAACCATGAACTTTCATCTAGCAATGACATGTAGCTTTGGCCACAACTGTTGATGGTGTTGGACTGGTATTAGGTGTTATGGTTCCTGCTTATGGGTCCCAAATAAGGTCAGAGGTATTGTTTTAACCCTTGTAAATCCAGACCAAGGGATCATCCGTATCCCAAAGAGAGACACTGCTGATCTCCCTGTGTTTGACAGTAGACAGACCAGTCCCGTGCTTTAAGTTGATCCAGGTTTGCCAGGACTTGAGCCGAACGCGTGACGTGGCGGTGCTCTCTTGTCCTGTATCTGCAAGGTGTCTGCATTGCAGGTCAGTGACGGGGAAAGTGGTGGCACATACTCTGGGTGGAGAGCACTATTCCCTGCAATGATCTTCAAAAAAAGAGTCATTTTCTCTTGTGCAGGTGCCTCCAAAGAACTGCAGTGCCAGAACTGGATGGTATTAACCTGTACGACTTTGACAAACCAGAGCGAGCTCAGAAAAGAGCAGTGAGAGGGTCAAAGAGTGGAGGGGCAGTTTCACTACGCAGTGACAGGTAAGAGCACATCCTAGGAGAGTAAAGATCTCTGAAATGTGTACAAAACAGAGAGGGAGAGAAAACTAATGTCCAGTAAACTGGATTATGACTAGAAGAGAATAGTCCTTCAGGCTAAACATCAGAGATACCAGGTCTCGATGATCAGGGCGCAGGACAACCTCCAAGAAAAATGATAGACACCCCAGCAGTTGGAGTACTTAAACTAACGGGACAGTCCCACCGTGCTGTAGTGATCCTGCCTCTGGCTGGAGGCCACGGTGGTATTCTCAGCCCTGAAACTAATTTCCACTACGGTGTAGGGAAGTCAGCTCACCTCCCTGTGTCTTGTTCCCCTTACACGTTGTCTTGACTATTTGAATTTTAAGCTCTACAGAGCAGAGCTGATCTTCTTAACCGTGTTGTGTCTAGCATAAGGCGGCCTTGATTTTTGGCACTACTGAAACCAAAAAAAAATGTATTTTTAAAGCTGCTCCGTGGAGCAGACCTGCCACAGGGAGACAGACTGCCTGAGAGGAGAGTCGGTTTTATGAATACAATATAAAGTTTGCCCTTGGGATCCTTCTGTCTGTTGTTGCTAATGATCCGTGATTCTCCTGCTCATCCGGTATCGAAAGCAACAGGGAAAAGCAGTGAACGGCCCAGCTGCATTATGAATGAGATGGACACGCAGCTGGGATTGAGATGGGTTGCCCTGTGTCACTGAGATGTCACCCTCTCTGCTCGCCCACCCCGGGAAGTCAGATCGGTCACTGCTCCTGTGGCTGCCGTCCCTTCTTACTAACTGGCTCAGGAGATGTAGCTGCTTTCTGGCTTGAATACTGAATGTGCAGCCCCCGGGTCCTCCTCTGATGGCAGCTCTTCTGGGAGGGGTGGTGAAGCAGGGCGGGAAGAAAGGCTGCCCGTCATCAGAAGGAGCAAAGACAGCCTCGAGGCTTGGTTCGACTGCAGGGAAAGGCGTGTTTGTGGAGGTTTGAAGCTTCGTTATTGATCAGCACCTAAAAGGGTCTAAAAAACAAAGGCTTCCTCCTCTTTAAAGTTCACTTGCAGAAAATGGTATCACTTGTTCCTTGGGAGTCTGCTTGCTAGGGAGAGGTTGGTGTGCAGCATGTTCCCACTTTGCACAGGCCATACGAGGGTGGCAACAACACTTTGTAGCGTGGAGGAGGAAGCACTTGAAAAGGAGAAAGATTTCTTTCTTCAGACCCTTTCTCCACCTGAACTGAGGGGGAGGGCCAGGGTTGGTCTGAGTGTGAGAGACTATTTCTGTCTAATTAACTCCACTGAGCATCTGCCACAGAAATCTTCCACGGTGGTGAGGACTTCCATCACAGTGACTATGGGTAAGTCACTTGGCCAATTTGCATTTAGTTTCTTTGATGGTAAACCCTGGTTTCTATCAAATTCTGCATTCAGTGTAGAAGAAAGGTTGCCAACGCAAATATTGCAATGAAAAGAGGACATCTAGATTTTCTCTCTGTTACAGTGAGGGTTATGGGAAGCCAAGCTTGCTCTCCTCCAAACAGGAGACAATGTTGGAGGTCCCTGAATCACGAGTATTGCTTCTCAAAGAGCAAGTAGAGGTGTGGTCATCATTGGATGGAAGGTAACAAAACTGTGGAGAAAGTATGCACCAAAGTCAAGGAGCAGGGAAGGGGCAGAAGTTGGCATCAGGCACCACATCAGGGAAAGGGTCTGGGAAAGCGGCAGGCATAGCTGAAGCCCTGGTCAGGAATAGAGACTAATGAGCAGAAGAAGGTTGGATCAGTAAGCAAAGGATATGGACTGGAGCGAGTTCAGAGTGCGGATTCAAGGTGCAGGACAGGGCTTCAAAGCTGTCCCCTACATCACAGAGATGCTTTTCATAAGCACCTGCTTGCTGCCTGGCTGCTGAATACACATCTGGTGGGGTCTGGCTTGGGTTTAGCGGGCAAGCAGCCGTTGTCTGCCTGCAGAAGGACTTGTCCCCATAATGCAGTTTCTCATTACATTATTTAAGCACCCACCAAGTGGCCAGTGTGATATGAGAGAGGTCCTGCCCTAGAAAGCCCTCACTACAGCTGTTTCTCCGCCATGCGCCGTACTTGCTCACAGCTTGGCAGAGATGAAACTCGCCACCTTTCTGCCTCAGAAGCTCTGCGGTGTGAGCTCTAGGAAGGCTTGTTTGCTGATTGCTGCACGGGCTGTGGTAGAGTTGTATCATTGCACAGTTTGGATTCCACCTCCTGGTGGGGTTTCAGTGTGTATTTTTCAGAGCTGGTTTGTTACCGTGCTGCGGTCATTTCATTTTCAGAAGCTGTTGATAATTTTTCATAATTCACTGTGCCTCTGGTGAGCCTCTCTCTAAGATCTCTGCGTGGTTTAAAGAGGATTTTTCTCTGTAACAACCCCTTGTCCTCTTCTGCCACTGATCCTGGGGTTTCCCTCGATGGATTTAATAAAAACACTCTTCAGGCTTTTTATGAGCTGAGAAAAACGAGCCTGCCTGCCTTGCTGCGGTGCTGCAAACTTTCCAGCTGATTTCATGACACTGCGACCAATGCCGTTCCAACGCCCTGTGCTGCTGGAAGCGCAGCTTTGAATTTGCAGCACGCTGAGAGCGAACAGGGGACGGAGAGGAAGTTCCCATGTAGATCCTCATAATTGCGCTGAGGACGCACAAATGAAATGCGAGCGTGGCATTGCGACAAGCTGGCTGGAGCAGATGGAGTCCCTCCGGCTTCTGCTGGACTGGACTGAGACTGCTCCAATGTGCACCGCGTGCCCTATACCAATGACTTCTGATGGATTTTTCCTTTAGCTGAGATAATAGATCCATAATTCTGTGTCCGAGCTCCTGCTCGAGGAAATAGCCCAGAGTGAGCTGTGGATTTGCTGTTTTTTTCCCTAAATGGATCATGTTCCAGAATTTGCCCTTGTGGTGCACAGGTTTCTTGATTGTTGTGTTTTCAGGTTTTAGAAGGGCATTTGATGATGTGACTCCACTAGCTGAAGCCCAATCAATGATTTGGTCCCAGAAAGAATACTAGAGAAGCCTGTTCCCTCATTGACCTTGTCCGCTGTCTTAGGGGGATGCCCCTTGGGTAGACAGTAGTGCTCAGTTGCATGACTGCCAGCAGCCATGGTCTTTGGGTGAGGTGGCTGTCTGGACAGGGGATGGTTGGTGTGCCCACCTTACCCCCATCTAGACCCTGAGAAGTTCTCTGTCAGAGTCCCATAACTCAAATAAACTGGTTATGCTGAATCTTGAGCAGCCATTCCTCCCTGAGAGCCCATCCAGTATGTTGTCTCTGCCATCGCGTGTCAGCCAGGATGATGATGTTTGGGGTCTCTTTGCCCTGTTTGCCACCAGGGCTCTGCAGGATCTCAGGTAAGTCAGCAATACTAACAAACCTGGTGGTCCTTGCCTTGGGACTGGCACAAAGGGAAGGGCTTGGGGCAGATTTGGGGAACTTTCAGCCCTTGAGACATAACTGTTGCTGCAGCAGACTTGCATGCTCATAGGCTGGTTGCCAGGAGAGGAACAGCAGGTCACACGGAGACAAGGAACAGGAGTGCTGGTGGAGCAAGGACTGTCAGACTTGGTGTAGAGCCAAACCCATTTCCTCATACCGGGTCTCCAGTCCTGTGCATCTCCGGCTGTGACAGTGACATGCAGTCATGACCACTGAATCCTCCCCGCTAATGACAGCCGCTCAGCGGTGCCTCTCACCCTGAGCTGAACTGAGTTAACAATCTGTTCCCAGCGAGCCGAGATGTGCCTGCTTATTTACCAGACTTCAAGCCTCTGGCAAGCTGCCTGCTCAACATGTAGATGGGAACTATATTAACTCCATCGTTGCCATCAATGAGGTGCACAAGTAGAGCTAGGGAATGCCCTTGGTCTTCCTGTCACACTCTATGGCTATGGCTCTTCCTAAATGCCTGAGGTTTGTTCTGGAGGGTTGAAAAGTTCTTTATGGCTGTGGAGTGGGGACAGCAAATTTTATTTGTCCAGAATGTCCTCAAATGAAGGCCATATCCACATTATGATCTCCAAGAAGGACTTCAGTATGCAGCAGACTTCCCCATAGTGACAGGCAGCTCATATCATGTGTTCTGTGGGACCACAACATCTAGGTTTCCTCTAGTTGAAGGACAGAGTTAGGCTTCATGTCCAGGGTATGTGCATTAAGGGGGTTGCTCAGATAACCTGCCCACCTCTCTGCATTGATGGAGATGATGGTCTGACAGCCTTGAATAGCAGAAAGTCAGAATCACTCTTCTCGTGAACTAAAACTCCATGGTACAGCCCTAAATTGAACACACACACAAGAGCAGGTAGCTTAAATACAGTCTGGCGTGTCCACCACCTGGTTGCCTGTCCTCGTGGCTGAGAGGTCTCCACAACCAGGTCATTGTCTCCAGACCTACCAAGGCAATGAATGACAGGACCTCTGCACCTCCTGGTTTACATATTTCATACTTCAAAGTATACTTCATACATTCAATAAAGGTATTTCATACTTTGGTTGCTCCACCTTCCAAGGTGAACCCATATCCCAATCCCTCCTCTTTCTCTCTAAACTAGTTCTTCTGCAACACAAAGAAAATTTATTATTACATCTGATTTTCAATCTGTATCTGTTTGATTCTTTCTCCTTGAATTTATGATATCTTTTGCCTGTCCTGTGTTGCCATTTATGCAGCCTTTCTTCATCTTACTCCTCCTCCTCCACTCTCTCCAGGTTGCCTGTGTCCCACCTATAGCTGAAGGGTTTAGCCTCAGGGCTTCTCCTAAAGATAATGAAGGATCCATGGTTTTGTTGATAGTAAAGAAGGACTTTTACAGCAGGGTGCCTTGTTTGCTCTGCTTAAACTGCACCCAGCTCCTAAACAAATCAGTGTGGGAACCTTTGGCAGGGCGGCACTGGCCCCAAGGCCCGTGGAAATCCCACCCAGTCCAGGAAGAAATGATCTTGCAGGACCATGCAATGGATATATCTCAGTAATCCAGACCGAGGTCTTTGGTCGAGAGACCAGATGGCCCAGCACAGGTCACATTGACATACCTAAACTGTGCTCTCCTGCAAAACAGAATGGCTCCATGCAGTCTGCTGGAGACATCCTTTGGCATGAGCTTTCCTCTGAAATGAGCCTGACTGTTGTCCTCATATGAAGCACCTCTTTCATTCTCTTGAAACTTGAGTCTAGTATCTAAGCTTGAGGTTTCTGAAAGTGTTGGACTAGCTCTGAAGCGCAGTTGTGAACTTCAGTCCTGTGGTGTTTGGATGGGAAGATTAGCCAGGATTTGAATTGCCTGATCATGCTTTCCTCCTGGGAAGGTCCCTCAGGCAAATGCTCCTTGCTGTCCCTTTTTTACAGCAGCAGTGAGCTGAACTGCTGGTGAACTGCACTTTTCCGGCCCCTCCAAGCTGGAAACTCAGGAGTGGTGTCAGCAGTATGTTAAACCGCTTGCAAATAGCAGTTCTTCCCTGAGAACCCAAGCCTGGGACGAGCACCGAGTGAAACCGTAATTAAGGCAGTTCCACATCGTTTGACTCCATGCTCTGCAACAGCGTGTTGCAAACACCGATTATTCTCTGCAGTAGGATGTTACTTATTGGAAGATACTTCATATGTATTTGTGTATATACATATATATGTATTTTTAAAATAGATATAATATAGATACTTTTTAATGTATATATAGTGTGTGTGCGTATATATAATTTGATCTCTTCTGCTCTGTAAGGCCATGAACCAGTGTATAAATGTCTGCCTTGTGGTGTCTGGCCATATAAAGGTTTTGGTAGAAGCTCGTAAGATCTTATCTTTCCCTTTTAAGGCTATGCAGACCATCTCTTTTGTATATACTTTAGCGCTTCCCTGGCCAAAAGTGCATACAGCAATCCTGATGTAAAGGTAAAGCCAAAAGTGGATCTTCTTTGATGGCGCATCCCTGACAAATCAAAAGGAAAGTGCCCCTGGCACTCCCATTCTGGGCATATCTTGCCTCATTTTTCTGTCTGTTTCTAAGAAATACGTGTATTTTTATGTAAAACCCACTTGAGACTAACTGCAGACCCTCCCATGGTCCGGCTGATTGCTCTCCAGGGGCGAGCAGTATTTTGTGTGTCTATATTCACCAGATGAATTGGTTGCTGCCCTCCTTCATTACAGGATCAAACCTACTCTTCTCTGGCATGAGCTTCTTGTTTTCTGAATTTTATTTCTGAATTTTATCTCTCAATTTGTCTTTCATGCGTCCTTTCAGGAGCCAAGACTAATGCTGTTCTAAGGCTTATGAAGCTCTGTCCATCCAGCAAAGCTCTAGCTGAAAGTGCCTGGATTTGCTGTGTGACACGCAGGTGACACCTGCACATGTGCATAAGACCATGACTGTCCGAAATGCACCACTGAAGCTTATTTGTCCATGGAGGCAGAGCTTGGGGTAGGAAATGGAGAAACATCCCATTAAAGCTGCGATATGAATTTGGACAGTAGACTATGTAGCGCTTGCCTGGGTAGGAGTCTGCCCAGCCTGGAACCCAGACTTTTGTCATCCTCTTCAGTGATCACAGAATCACAGAATCGTTTTGGTTGGAAAAGACCTTTGAGATCATCAAGTCCAACTGCTCCCCCAGCACTGCCAGGTCCCCACTGACCCCTGGCCCTCAGCACCACCTCCACACGGCTGGAAAACCCCTCCAGGGGTGGGCACTCCACCACTGCCCTGGGCAGCCTGGGACAGGGCTTCACAACCCTTTTGGGGAATAAATTTTTCCCAATATTCAGCCTAAATGACCCCTGGTGCAACTTGAGGCTGTTTCCCCTTGTCTTGTTGTTTCTAACTTGGGAGCAGAGACTGATCCCCGCCTCACTCCACCCTCCTGTCAGGGAGTTGTGGAGAGCCAGAAGGTCTCCCCTGAGCCTCCTTTGCTCCAGGCTCAACCCCACCAGGGGCTGAGGGGTGACCCACCCCTCAGCCACTCCTTAGCGCATTGCGCTCCAGCCCCTTCACCAGCTCCATTGCCCTTCTCTGGACACACTCCAGCCCCTCAATGTCCTTCTTGGAGTGAGGGGCCCAAAAGTGAACCGAATGCTGTCCATCTGAAGGATGACCATGTAGCAAATGGATGGGACAACCCCTGATATCATCTGGATGCTTGTCCTAGCCTACAGAGTTGAATGTCAGCAGGACCAAGCACCTCTGGCTTCACCTTGCACTAAAGGGATATGGACCATCTCCCACAAGCTGTTGGTCATTGGGGCATGACTATGCTGGGCTGGTATGACCTGCCTTCATGATACAGCTCTTATGATGGTGGAGCCAGAAAGGGTTTTTTTCTGGCCCTTTGCGGAGAGGAGTGCTGGATCTCAGATCTGTCTGCCTCCATCTGTGCCCTTGGAGGCTGAGCACTACCTGAGGAAAGACAATGCAAAGAAAAGAGAGGGGGATGCTTCTTATAATGGAAGGTCTTCTCCCTTCCCCCTGAAAGAGCAGCTCTTTCCAGTAAGTGAGCAGGAAGACTGGCCCCTGCCACCAGAGAGTATTTACAAGTAATTGAATCACTGGATTAGCTAATGCAGCATCCATTAGGAGTCCATGCCATTCCCAGAGGACTCTGCAGACGTAAAGGAGTGCAAGGAAGCCCTGAGTATTTCATGCATGTACATAAACCTCCTGCTTCCAGGCTATAACTTGCTTCCTGGGTAACATCATGAAGGTGCTATTGGCCCTCCTCCGTTTCCCAGAGCACAAGGTCTGAGATTGTTCAGATGGCTCTGAAACGTAAAGAGAAGACAAAGCAGTTGCTCACTCCTGCTACAGCTGATGTGGGGGTAGGGGAAATGACAGCAGAGCTCCCAACTTGGCTCCTTTCTGGGTTGAGAAGAGCAGTTGGAGTGTGCAGAAGCACTTGGACATATCTGGGCTGGGGAGGCTTGCGTGGGGAGAAGCAGCCAGCACCAGACTTGGCCCAGGGCATGGCGCGCCTGGCAGATGGCAGGAAGGAGTGGGTGTGCGATGTGAGGAAAGATTTAAACACAGAAGGCCAAGTCCTCAGCCAGGGGAAATGTGGCTTGCCGAGGATCCACTGACAGCTATTTCCATTCGGTGGCCGAAGATTGTGCTAGCCACAGTGTTATTTCAGCTGGTTTCTGGCACTAAATCTGTGGTGGGGATTTTCTGTGTTTTGAGCTGGTTCTCTCCCGTAAGGAGCAGCACCACCCTCCAGATGCTACAGGCTCCGTCTGTGCTTTGAGTTCTGGCGGAGAAAAAAGGAGGAGCCAGCCTGGGTGATAGGGCAGAGTTTTGAGTGCTGTAGGTGCGTCTGAGGCTTCACCTTCTTCCAGATGAGTCTGCTGGGTTCAGAGTGGGTAAAATTACTTTAAACAGTGTAGACTTCATGCCAAGATACACTTTCAAAAAAAAGCAGTGCAAATCCAGCTACGGGAGAGGCTTAAATCTCAATAAAACAATACATGGGACTGCTAATCCTAATTCACCTATGCAAGCTGCTCTATCCTTTCTTCCACTTTCAAGTGTCCTTATTTAACAAACAAACCAGATAAAAATTTGCATGACTGAGACTTTTCCAAAGTGAGAGGTGGTGAGCCATTTCCCCATCTCTCCCTCTCCCATGGTGACCAGTTCAACGATGGGTTGCCTTGTGTTGCTGTGGGAAGGGGAGCCCCTGTGGCAATCTAAATATAGATGCACACAAGGAAACAAATGCTACCCTTGTAAATTTTGCCATCAGCAGCTGTAGTGGGACATACTATTGCTTAGCAGATTAGTTTTGTAGGCTCTGTGTGTCTAAAGGGAGAATCATCTATTGTTTGCCGTTTAAGATTTATTGCGTCTCTGGTTAGGCTGAATAATTTATCCTGAATAAGCCCTGAAAAGCTTTGCCAGTTAAAGGGAGAAAAACACTCCCCAGAAAAAAAGCTTCACCCTAATAAGAAAAAATCAGCAGGCGACAGACAGAGCGGAGGGGGTAGGTGATGGGTGGCGGCTGGTTGCACTGTTGGAGACCTCAATGGTTATGTATCTTTTGTCATTATTGTATAATGATGAACTCCGTCGTTAGGAGCCATTCATTACCACTTAGCCTGTGTGATCTGATGCTGATTTGATAGGATCCAATTTAGCGTTTCACTCTGGGCTCCATTCCATAGCCATTTGGATTTGGATGTAAAAGGCAGTTTGATGCCGCCTTGATAAGAGTTTTAAACTGCCGTAAAAAACGCTGGTGTGGCAGTTCAGTAGTCATCTGACTGGGGGCAACATCGTGGGCTTGCACGATGAGGCAGATGCTTTTCTTTGTCCTAAAACTCAGGCTTAAAGCTGGTGGGGGGTACTTTGCATGGTGAAGTACTTGGGCAGGCAGCGTGAGGATGAGGGTGACCCTCCGCCAGCTCCTGGGACTCACCCAAGGGGAGGAAACTTCAGAGGCAAAACTGCAGAAGACTGTTTTCCACCACTGAGATGTGTGCGTGGGCCTGGCTTCTAGTTTCATCCCAGTTTAAGACAAGAGAATCAGTCTGAATTTTCCTATGTTTTGAGGCATCTCAATTGTTTACCATTTCTTGGGGACTCTTGCTATCAAGTTGTTTCCACTGCTAATCATTGGGGCTGTGTGTATGGATTTTGAATAGAGCAAGACTTGCTCTAAACCTCATCATCAAACTGGTTTTGTTTGGGTGTAGGTTCCCCCCCGCCCCCCCTCTGATATCTGACTTCAGTGCTGGTTTTGAACTTTCTGGTTCTTGATTCAAACTCAGCAAAGCACTCCTGTTTCCAAGTTGAAGTGAGGGTAGGAAAGATTCTTCTAGGAACTCAGAGTCATCAGACACATGGACCCGAACATCTGAGTGTGGCTTTTCTCTAGATCACCCCTTGAATGTCCTCTGGGTTGCCTTAGTTCAAAGCAATGTCTAGAAATGATTGAGCTTTCTAAATAATGGATCCTGACCAAGACAGTCAGTCAATTTGAACAATTTTCATTTCTTCCAAAGACACTCAATTTCATTAAGCCAGTGTGAAGACAAAGTTTTACGTTAATCAGAGTTAGAATAAGATATTTCAACATATGCCTGCCTGGAAGCTACCTACCCACCGTGTGTGCCATCCCATTGAAGAGATGCAGCCGTGATGGACAGAAGAATGGGTCTTGAATGGGTAAGTTGGGGAATGGATCATTCCATAATTGTCCCGTTCTGTATACTTTCCTTCTAGGTATCTGCAGCTGCCCATCACTGGAAGCAGGCTAGTGGGCTGGAGGGAGGGTCTTTGGACAGACCTACTGCAGACAGGTTTATTTTATTTTGTTATTGAGAAGGGTAATATGAGGAGCTGTGGATAAGGAAGACCAGGTTGGAGCTTTTCACCTCCCTCTTTGTTGTCATAAGCTGATCTTGTGGTTTTATATGGGAGCAGACTGGAATCAGACATGCTCTGCAGAGAGTTATGGGTAGGGATATGCTTTCCCATCTCCTGCCAAATGTACCCACCCTTTGGGGACAGTGGACCATGGTACCTGCCAAGAAATATGTCAGTATAAAGCTCTTTACTTAGTTCCATCCAAGCACATTATCTTCAGAGCTATTCTCAATAGACTTAGTGGCTCCATGGTGTTCAGGGCTGACGACACTTGTGAATGTGCTTTGCTATCCACTAATTTTTTCCTGTAACCATGTCCTGAAAGTTCCTTTGGCTTGACTACGAGTAGTAAGGGAATACCAAAGGTTTTTGTCTCCAGGTCGGTATCTTACAAGTTGATCCAGAAGAGATATCTATCTTGACTTCCTTAGATGTTTTCAGGAGGAGTTCAGTGAAAATATTAATTCGGGCGGAGAAAGGCTGGAAAATAAGAAACATTGGTTCCAACTTACCTCCCTCTGGTGCTTAAAGAGATTTGCTCCATTTTTTTCTAGACTTTCTTGTTAGTCTGCATCTTCCGCTATCCACTGAAAAAAGTTGGTGGTATGTTGTTAAAGATTTATTCCAGGCACAAAGGCTGGGTATGCCATAGGTCCCTGTAGCACTTCGACTAAATAGTGGTACAAGTTTTCCAAAGAATTTGTCTTTTCAGAAGTGCCTGACCCTTGAGAGCTCCCAGCTTTTCAGACCAGCTCAGTACCCAGCCTGTTGAGCTGTCCTGAAAATCTGGCTTCCTTTGAAAGGCCTCTCTGGAAGATCTTGTGAGTCTCTTTCCAGATAGTGCGATGTGCTTTTACGTCAACAGTTTACCTGTGGTAATGTGGTAGCACAAATTTAATCCACAGTCAAGCACCAGAGAACGTGGTGGGAGGAACATGCTCCACGTCACTCTGGAGGAGCTCATGGCCAAGAACTGCCAGCCTCCAGCCATACCCTCTCTTCAAAATGGCACATTATTTTTGTTCCCAAACATAATCTGCTCTATTTACTTTATAGATGTTTTGGGCACGTACAGTACCACGCACTACAGAGTCTGCATCAAAGCTGAAAGGAGTAGGGTCGCTTGCAATACAAAGAAAAACCTGTGTGAAGGGACAGACTGCAGCTGGGGACAACAAAGCTTTGTGCTGGAGATGGGAGTGCTTCAGAGTGGTCACTTCACACCTTTTTGGTGAGGAAACTGAGAGCGTGTTGAAGGGCTGTGTAAGATGGCTATTTGTGGACTGCAATGGCTGTCACCAGTGAAGGCTGCTTTGAAAGCAAAGGTGTTAGGGACCGAAATCAAACCCTACAGGGTTGAGAGAGAGCACTGTAGACTATTTCACATTTTACCTATCAATTTTACTGAGTGTTAGTTCAACCATTTGAGAAAAGCCTTTTCGCTCATCAGCCAAACTATCTTCCAGCTTCTGCAGGCTCTTAGTCGCCGGGAACATCAAGACAGGTGTGAGCCAAAGTGGTGCATCCGCTGCTGGAATTTGTCAAGGAGAGATTTGTTCAGCAAAAGAGTCCTGTTCCAGCCCAAGCATGTAAACGGATAGGCAAAAATGGGGAAGAAAAGATTCTTTTTTGTTTGTTCGGCAGGGGATTTCTGTTTAATCAGCACTTGTTTTCAAAGCCAAACACTGGCTGCCATGAGCCAAGGTCCAGGAACATAAATATCTGGGCCCTCTTCCAGGGCCGTGGCTGAGCTCCAAACTGTTTGTGAGGAGGGAGGAGGTGGGAAAGTGGCTCCCGATGCTCTGCAGTTGGCAGGACTGGTGTTTGCAGCAGTATGTTGACAGTATTCGTCTCCTCTGCCCCATGGTGTAGGATTGGAGCAGGCTACCCAGGGCAGTGGTGGAGTCCCCATCCCTTAAGGGATTTAAAAGATGGGAGGATGTGGCGCTTAGACACGTGGTTTAGTGGTGGACTTGGCAGTGTTAGGTTTATGGTTGGACTCAATGATCTTAAAGATCTTTTCCAACCTAAATGATGCTGTGATTCTTTAATTCTATGATTGGGACTTCTTTGTAAAGAACTATAGTTATTTCTGTGTGATGGAGCCCCTACCCTGGCCACCCAAAATTAGACCACGACATCTTACATCCCAAGGAGTACCAAGAACAAAAAGTCCATAGCGCTTTGATTGATTCCTTACATAAAGCCAGCAATAGTTTCTGATGGCTGTAGTTTTACTGATACAAATGGGGGCTCCTGCAGGCTGGGCACTTCAGGAAAGTTCATCTCCTCACTTGGGTGCTTAGTCAGGAGCCTTAGAGCTTTTTCCACAGGAGGTTTTGGATTTGTTTGAATTTTGTTGTTGTAACTAATTTGGGGGAAAAACAAAAAAAAGAAAAAAGAAAAAAGAGAAAAAAGGAAAAGATAAAAAAGGGAAAAGAAAAGAGTAAAAAGAAGAAAGAAAGAAAAAGAAAAAAAAGGATGTTTCTATGACAGTGCACATTTTTCATGAGAAACCATTTGCAACAAAAAGAAAGCATGAATTTTCCTTGAAAACTGAGAAATATACCATTTCCAAGTGTCTGGTTTTTTTAACAAAACCTCAACATGTTTTACAGGAGCGACAGATAAACAAATAAAATAGTTTGGCAGCCAGCTCAGAGCTGGTTTCTCTGGGAAATCTAGCTTTAAGCAAGTGGTCAGGATAAAAAAACTGGAGTGAAGCCGTGCCTGACATCTATACCTTCTGAGCTGCTGTCGAGTTTTGTAGCCAAAAGACTCCTTCTCTACTCATGGTTTTTCAGCTTCTGTCATGCTCTACATGCTCATGTAACAGCAGAAATGGAGTAACTCCTCTGGAATATCGTAAAGTCTGTGTACCTGGGTATCTTCAGGGACTTACTCCATTCCACATCCAATCCTACCGCCTTTTCTCCTCTCTGTGCTTAGTCCAGGCACCATCTTTCTCCCTCCTTTCCTCCAGGCTTAGCACAAGTGACTTGAACACCCACCAGTTTTGGAGGCCTGGGGTACAGTTTCCTCCTTTTCCAGGTCTTTTCACAGGTAAAAGAACGCTTTCTCCCCGCTGTTCATGCTCTGTTGTTTGTCTTGTCGCTGCTCTCTCATACGATACTTCTGTACCTTTACTCTGTGCTGATGCTGTTGCTCTTCTCTGCATTGTAGTAACTGGAGGACCCAGCTGAAATCAAAGGCCAGTTGAGATAGGAACTGTTGGGCACCCCCTGAGAGACATCTCTACCTGGGAACATCGGAGCATGTGAAGACTGGAGGAGGTTATCGTGAAGTGAGTTCCTTGGGGTTATGCACAAGAGCTGAATGAAGCTGTGAGAGAA
The DNA here is from genome assembly GCA_009769605.1 of Bucorvus abyssinicus. Taxonomy (NCBI): domain Eukaryota; kingdom Metazoa; phylum Chordata; class Aves; order Bucerotiformes; family Bucorvidae; genus Bucorvus; species Bucorvus abyssinicus. The sequence goes on from CM020025.1 coordinate 2,604,350, forward strand.
CTGACCTCCCATAGTACACCTTGAGCTGTGTATACGTTGCTCTGCCTTTATCTCTGGAAAATACACGACACTGCTGGCATGGAAGGTCCTACCTACCTAAACTAGTACCGTATCTTCGTCTTTGCAAAATTCAAGCTGTAAAAAGTCCATCACAGTCAAACTGACGAAACAAAAGCACAAACACTGCAGCACATAGAGCAGGTAGGACCAGAATGAGAGTTACCATCAGCAGCAAGAAGATTCATCGTCCAGGAGGTTGTTGGGGTTTTTTTCTCCTTCTATCCATGGAAAACTTGATATGGCTTCAGCAGCAGATGCTCTAAGTGTGTGTGGCTTGCTGGGCTTTTTCACTGGGGCTTTTTTTTGTTGTTCGTAATTTCTCTGAAAGAGTTGAAAACTGTCAAGTTTCCATCAGTTTACAAAGGAGGAGATTAGATGTGGCGGGTTCAGATTCAGATGCCATTGTCCCAGGAGACTGGGAAATGCGACTGTAAGAGATGTAGGCTGACAAGTACATTTCAAATCTTATTGTATCTTTTCCTTATTAATAAATGAACAAACTGAAATCTTGAAAGTAGCACTGATGAGAGAAGGTAGTTTAAGAATACAGAGATGGAAGTTTTTTCTTTGTGGGATAGAGACAAGGCCACTGGGCAGTGAGTGAGGGCATCTCAAACCTGCCCCAGTCACTGACTTTTTGGGTGACTTTGGGTAAATCTGTCTTCTGCTTCCTTTTTCTGTTCAGACCATTCATTCTTCAAAGCTGGGGGATGCATCTTCATGTCTGGTGTCCACCTCGGTTGCAAACCAGCTTCATGTTGAAAGTCCATATTTCCCCCATTCCTTCTCCAGCACCTCACCCTGGTCCCAGAGGGAACAAGGTCTGGCTACAATGGCCACAAGACAGCAGTAATGAGGCTTGAAAGGTCCTTTGGTATCAATCCTAAAGGTGCAGGACTGGGGTGTCTTTTTATGCCAGCTGCAAAAAGGCAGCTGAAGCATCGGGTGTGTTGGCCTGCCTTTTCCAGCCCAGCTACCCGCAGATTTTAGCATGGCTAAAGGTGATGCAGATGTTATGGGGAAAGAATTTCTAGTGGCTTACCCAAGGGTATTCTCAGAAAATCAGTAGTAGAGGCAGTGATGAAACGAAAGTTCAGATAGGCTCTTTTATGACATCCTCATCTCGTCCAGGCTTTGGAGCTGCGTTTGTTCAGCCAGGCTGGGAGAGCAAACAGGTGAGGGAGAAGGTGAGGAACCGCCGGAGATAGTGCTAATAAGGGGCCAAATGGGCAAACGGCCGTGTTGAAAACTATTTGTGGAGCAAGTGGAGGTGGGAGACAGAGTAGGGAAGTTGCACTTGTGCATTCTGTTTTCCCCACCTTCATTTCTACCTGCAGAAATCTCAGCTAGAAGGAGAGGATCGAAGCCAAAGAAATTTGCTTTGGATCTACCGACAGTTTATTTAAATTAAAATAAGAAGTCTGTCCTGTTTTGTTTTTCCTCCAGACGAATATTAAAAGGTGGCATAACCGACAATCCAGCCCACTACACCTTTGCCTCCTGTTTGGAGCTAAACCAGAACAAATTTAAGTCATTTTCTGACTGTGGGCATAAAAGGGACTGTGGGCCTCTAATCACTGCCTGTGGGTTTGACTCACCATCCATAAACTGCAATATCCACTTGTTTATTCCTTTTCATTCAATTGCCTCCAAATTGCTTCAAACAAGCTCCATGGCTGCTGGGGAAGGCGAAACTCTGCCTGCTTCTCATTAGATTGGACAGGAACGAGGAGGAGAGAAACAGGAGGTCTGTGCCGTCTGCCTGCATCCTTCCTTCCTTTCCTTCACTCTCAGAGCAGGGGTGATCGAGGACACTTCCACCGAGCGTGCAAGGCTGGTGATAACCCACCGTTTGCTGCCCTGCGCCTTGCACAACCCATTAAACACATTGCTGGGCACGTCTGAGCGTTGCGTGAGGTGTAAAGCTGCTTTTTTGGAGGAGGAATAGAGCCGTGCCGGAGAACTGCTGCTCTGGGGCAAAGCTCTGTGGGGTTTATCCGTTGAGTAGCTGCAATGTGAGAGATGGAGGCAAGCTCCTACATCAAGGCAGAAATCCGCGGCAGGGTTTTTACGTTTTACCTAATTCCTTTGCACACACAAAACACAGCAGGGCTGGGTTTCTGCCTGAAGTGGTTGCAACTGCAATCCATTGATTGTTGGTTTTTTTTTTTTTCCCAAGGTTAATCGAGTGTTTTGGGGTTACAACCTCTACCAAAGATAGATGAGTTACTATGGGTAGAGGTGGTGCTGAGGGCCAGGGGTTAGTGGGGACCTGGCAGTGCTGGGGGAACAGTTGGACTCGAGGAGATCAAAGGGCTTTTCCAACCCAAACAATTCTATCGTGTACATTATGAGCTCAGTTCCCTGGGCAGCTCCTACTCCCTGGTCCCCACACTGTTCATGGTGCATGCCTATTACCTCACTGACCATTTCATAGTCATTGTGTGCAAACCCCTTTGAGAACAATTTGGGAGAGGGGTAGCTTTTACATTTCAGGCTTTTTGGAGAATAAAATCCACCAAAATATAATTATTATGTCTTAAGGTCATGGACAAGCCATGGGTCCGGTGCTCTGCGGTGTGGACATGGCCAATCCACCATAAAGGAGCGAGCCCTGAGGTGGTGCACATGGGCCTTTCCCTATTGCTGGCCAGAAAAAAAATCTGAATTTACTGAGCTGTTTTTAATCCATCCTAGATGTGACAAGCTATGCATTACCGGTGTCTTCTCTAATCCCTCTCCACATCAGCTGAGACAAGGAAAAACATCTTGAGATGTTTTCTGAGTTGCAGGCTGGTAGTCTGGACACAGGCTCCCCAGAAGCTGGGGTCCCCCACTGGATACCCTTGCTGGTCCTCCTTTCCCACTCTTCACTTTGCTAAGAGCAGGCAGCAGAACAGGGGCGTGAAAAGTCTCCTTTGCAGTCCTGCTCGATTTCTGGGCTAAGCATGGGCCCGCTGAAGATGGGGACGGTAGCTGCGTGTAGGGAGGCTTTGCAAAGCAACCCCCTCATTTTCTCCAGCACTCGCAGGGCTCCAGTGAGCAAAGCAGCTAGAGCAGAAAATGCTGCATTGCACCAAAGGCATCGAGACAGGGAGGGAGAGAGCAATCCCACAGTCTGACAGGCAGAGGCTGTGACTGTCCCACTCCTGACAGGCTGCTCTGCGAGGCGGTGGAGGAAGGCGGAAAGCTCAGGAAAGCCCTGGCCCCGTGAGTGTTTATTGTGGTGCGTTTCATGATGAGCCGCCCTGAAAGTTTCTGTCTCGGCTCAGGCACCTTTGGCATCTGCAGAGAGGGAAGGAAACCTCTCCAGCTTGCTGCCTGGAAATGAAAACTGCGATATTGGCTCAGCAGAGAGAGAGGGTCAGCGGAGACAATGACAGCCCATTTTCTACAAGCAGTTTCTCTGCTGAGCTTTCCCGTTGCTGTCCCCTTGGCTTCACCACGGCTGTGAGACCCTCTGCCCTTGGCACCCTGCAATGAGCTGGGTCAGTCAGACCCCTCCATCCACCGCCGCAGAAAGTCTCTGTAGATAAGGAGAACAGGAGCTAACCCAAAGTAGGGGCACTGAGGTAGGGGCAAACACCAGCAGCTGAGGCTGCTCGCCATCAGCCTTACCCAGGGTCCTCAGGCTGGGTCTGGTTATACATTCACATCACCCCCACTGAAATCAGAGTGAGCTGCTTCTGGCATAGTGACAACTGAATGCTGGAGGAGGAGGAGAGCAGCCTGCTGCCCATCCTAATGGTCTTGGCCATGAACCCAGTCTCTGGAACTGACCCTAGGAAAGCTGCAAAGCCACATGAGGAGTGCATAGGGCAAAAAAAGCATAATGCACTTACAGTATCAGTGATCAAGCTGCTGACTGAGATCTACAGCTTAACTGTTGTTTCAAAATAAGCCAAGCAGCCTGTGATTCGCTCTCCCAGCCTGGTCTCCTGGCACTGTGTCCCTTATGCTGGTGCAGGAACGTGCACGAGCCTCCCTGTTCTCACAGCAGTCACTTCTTTACGAGGTCCCCAGGAAAGGCTGCTGTGGTCTTGCTCTTTCATAGTCGGCAGAGTGGGGTAAAAAATCTACTTCCATTTTATACATGTGGAAAAACAGCAAAGGCACATTGATGCTCATGGAAATGAAGGTCATGTGTGAAGTCACTGTCACATCTGTCTAGTGTCCAGGGCAGCTGGCTATTCCCTCTCTACTTGAAGACCACCCTGGTCTCATTAAAATCAGTTACCACTGTCATTGGGAGACATGTCAAGTCTCACATCCAGACTGGTGATTCAAATTGCAGATGGTTAAATTTTTGGTTGCGTCTTTTTCTCCTCTTCACCCCATTGGTTACAACAGAGGTGAGTCTCTGATTAGCCCTTGGTGGATGATGCTTCATCATGTGGTACCAAAGCAGGCGATCTGAGCATGACCCCTTGTCTTGCACATGTGCTTAATATCCTTAAACATTAAGGATAAGCAATAAGGCTTGACTCAAAAGTAGTTTGAATATCCAGGTACTCTCCAACTAGGAAATGAGGTAAGAAGGAAGGATGGAGATGGAAAAAGACAAACAAAGAAAAAATAAAATTTCATGAATTTAAGCTGCGAGAGGCAATAATATCTCCTGCAGAGATAGTAAACAGAGAAGAGCTGTTTCCAATGAGTACCTGGTAACAGATCCTTGAATCAGTGAAAGCTCGGAGTGGGAAGGAGGAGGGAGGCAGGAGTACAAAATGTGTCTTATAAACAGAGAAAATCAAGTAAGTCTTTTTCTTCTTATCTTCTTCATTGTCATTGTTCATCAGAAAATCAAAATCACATAATGCTGTGTGTCTCAGACAAGAAAAATCACAGTGCCAGCTGAAAATGGGGTGGGAGGAGCATTCAAAACCGCTTTGTGGATGGATTCTGGAGGTAAGCAGCAAGGGTTCAATCCCGCACACATATGGGATGGCACCAAATCAAAAGTACTAGTGCCTAGAGTACTCTGTAGAACTGCCTAAAGTGCTCTGCGCCCCAAGAGAGGCAGGAGTAGAGAGAGTACAGTGCGATAAGGAGTGGTCACAACATCCCAGGATACGGTATCTTCTGATGACTGCCCACTGACTTCGGAGAAGTGCTGGAGGAGCCCAGACAATGGGCAGGAGAGCTGCCTAGTTAAAGCTGTAAGGCTGGACACCGTTCTTGCTCTGTGTGAGCTCTTTGGAGACGCTCTCAGTCCTGCTTTGCACTTTCCCCCTGCTTTCCCTCTGAAAGCCAGGGAGCTCATTCTAGCCCACTCTGTGCAGGGCTCAGACACGTTTGTCCTGAACCTGCTGCAAAACTTCCTGCTGAAACACAGTGGACAAACCTTGGAAAGGGTCAGGTCTTACAGATGTTGGAGTACAGAGACTGGAAATCAACTTTCGAGGGAATTTGGAGGACTTAATATTTAGGTGGCCTTAATATTTAGGAGGGATTTGATGTCAAGGTTAGGTTTGTGCTTCCTGAAACTTCATCCCCTTTAAGGTACATGAAATGGGCCCTGTGAAAAGGAAGGACCCCAAAATCTTTAATTTCTTTTGATAACGGGAGAGCTCTTTTGTCAAGAAAAGGTGAAAGCCATAACATGGGATGCATTATATTGTCCTGCCTAGCAGAGTATAAATTCCCACTGCTCCACCACCTGGGTGGAGACTTCACAGTGGGTTTCTCTTTCAGCGCTGTTGGTACCTCACTGCTTTACTGATCATCCCATCACCACCTTGCTACCTCTCTTCTACATTACTTATAGAGTGTGATTTTCTGAAATGTCGTGGCTTAGGACTCCCTTTTCATGAGACATGACTCCAGCATCGCTTGTTAGGGTCTTATGATGAGACGATGCAGATATTGCATCAGAACCAATCAGCCTTCTTTTCCTTTCTAGTCAACGAGGAAGGATGTTTCCAGGGTTCAAGTGGACTGATCTGTTTACTATCTGTATTTTAAGATGAGTTGCACTTATTTGTGTTTATTTGTCTTTAGGGAGCACCAGCTGGTCAGTTTGGATGTGGCTGGTGGGGTGGAAACTCATCCTTAGCATCTGCGGATTGATACACAGCAACAAACAATGGACTGTGCCAACGGTGACTTTAAACTTGCTCAGCTGTTGAGGAGGTAGACGCTCTGTGTGGGGAACTCTCAGTTGCTCTTAAGCTTCTCCAAGGCCAGACAATGGTAATGGGTTAATACGGAGATGCTCTTGCCTGCGCATGTTGTTAATTGTGAATGTCTGGCTGGACACTCAAGGTTCAAACCTTGCTGTTAGCAGAAGGAGTGGGTCAGCAGCGCAGTGATGTCCTTGCTTTATCATGCAGTCCCTGGAGACTTGTGCTTCCAGTGTAAAAAGCACCAGGTTCAAATCTCTTCATCAGCTGGACAAGGGACAATTATATTTGAAAGGCAAGTGTCAGGTACCGGTAGATGCCTCACGTTTTCTGCCGCCTTCCTTATGGACCATTAAAATCTGTGCTGATGTTATCCATCTTCCACAAACTTCCCTGGCTGGGAGCTTGCTTGTCTATGTCAGTGCCTCTGGATAAATCAGCCAGAGGTGTCCAACCTTTCCAGCCCGAGGGCTGAGCACACTTCTTCACAAAGGCCACAGGGTCATCATTGATGCTGTAACTAAGCCAAGGCTCTGCCACCTGAGCTCCAGCCCTTCTCTCTCTGAGGTCTGTGAGTCCCGCTGGGAGAGGTGACAGTCAAAGCTGTCCCCCATCTTGTCATGTCACAGCAGGCTACCTGCAGAGGCATGGCTTAGGACTCCTCCCAGGACATATGAGGACAGGCTTCCCTTTCCCCCGTCCCAGTGTGGGATGCTAAGGTTCAAGTCTAGGCTCTGACACCTGCAGTGTCCGTAAGTCAGATCAATGCTGTTAATGGTGTGAGCAGAGATGCCTTGCGTAGCTCACTCTCTGCTTTCAACTCCTCCAAGGCCACCTCTCCTTCTGAGATGTTCAGAGCAGCTGAGCTGGGGGAGAGGGAGGGAGGGAGAAGTTTGGAGTCAGATGTGAGAAGGAAAACACCTGCCAGCATCAGCAGCACTGTGCACTGAAGCTGAGCATGTCTGAGCATCCGTCAGCATCTGAGCAGTGTTATCTGACGCACCCTGCACCGCACGGGTAGACCATGTGCCGCGTATCCCATGGGTTGGTCTGTGCCTACCTGAGGATTGGTGGTTAGAGGTTTCTAGGTGCCAAGGTTTTTTCTCTGTATCTGCTGAACTGCTCTGGACTTGGCATTGCTGTGCTCACCGCTGTTTACAACCGTTCCGTGTGAGTTCACCCTGTTTTCCCTAGGAATTAGTTGCCTTGGTAGTAAGTAAAGGAAACTCAGAACGTTTTAAAGAAAGATGAATGTGAATGTGTGATGCAGTTGCCATAAACCAGTCTTTAACTGACTCCCACTCAAATACATTCATTAAACAGGCACTGCTCTCAGCTCCTTTTTTTTGCACCTTTCTCCCTACCCCCAACTCACCACCGCCCCGTAAATCCCGTGTCTGCGGTTTTCCATGCAGCCAGAGAACAGATGTGTTTATTTGCACAGTGCCAAGCTGTGATTCCTGACTCTCTTGCTGACTTTTTGAAGCACTGGGCAAGTTATTTGCCCGACACCCTGTATGTCAAGTCCTGCTCCTGTAAAACAAGCAGCGGATGATGCTGGGAAAATAAATGGGGCACTGGCTGGCTGTACATAAAAATAGCGGTGATGGTGGGGAAATTTAAGCACCAAGCTGTGTGCTTGTTTTGCTAAGGACTTGCAATGAATTGTGCTTATTTCATTCAGATTATGTGAAGCTTTGTGGGAAATCATCCTGGGGCTATCGTCATCCATCCTGGCTTTTAGAAAGGCGTCAAGTTATGCTGGTTTGTACCAGCTGAGGAAATGCACCCCTCTTAAAACATATTTTCTTTCTTCCACAAGCTACCCAGAGCTAGAACAACACAGGATATCCCCATCCTACGGACAGAGACTAATATTATCTAGAGTCTTTGCACATCATTAATTTGAAAGCTATAATTACAATCACTGGCCCCCTCTGCTCTGCAGAAGAAACTCAGCTGTCATTTTTTCTCTCCCAGCACAGTGAAAAATGAAAGAGGAGGTGGAGGGTGCAGCAAGGATTGGCTTTAGGACCTGAAATAGCCTTGAAAACCAGGCAAGAAAAAAAAAAAGGCCTGCAGGGGAAGGAGGGAGATGGCTACGGCTGCCTTCTGTCACCCCAATGCCTCTTGAAGTTATTTAGGAGGCAACAGAGGTAAAGCCTCAGATGCGTATGAATGTTCTTGCATATATATGTGCTTCCCCAGGCCTTGCTTCTGACCACAACGATAAACAAGATTTTCTCCCCATTTCTCCCTCCCATTCATCTGAAAAGAGCAGTATGAGCCAGACCTAAATCAAGGCTCTCTCTGGGTGCTCAGGGGGATGTGGGTGCTTTCTCAGCAGGATGGGGATGGAGGGGATGCTCTCCTGAGGGCTCCTCCCAGCCTCATCAGCAATACCACAGGCGTTGCTCAGAGGTTTTGGAGGGGGATATTGCATAGTCAGGGCAGATCCCTTTTTCTTGCTGTCACCATTAATTTTTGTAACTTCTCTGGGACTGCAGGGGCTGATCTAGGAGTGAAAGAATAAGGGAGAGTAGCTCTCTTCATCTTAGGAGGAAAGGGCAGCTATTGCTCCATCACAAGCTTGGTTTCTCAAGTAGGGTTGATTTTGAACATCTGCTAAATAACCTCGGTTGAAAATAACCCTTAAGTACCTGCTCCCCTTTCCAGAAAAAACCCATCCACAACCTCCAGAATGTTCTCTTTTGCCCACATGTTTCAGTGACGTGGTTTTTGGCATGGTCCCACAAGCAGCTTTGCTGGCCCACTTTGTGGATGTGGGAAGAAGGAGCTGGACAGTGATGCCAAGGTATCCTAAGCTGACTTGGCAGCAGGAAAAGAGCTTTTGCGGAATTGCCCTGTAAGCAGGATGCACAAACCAAGAGCTATCATAGGGGTGGAAGAGCAGATCCATGGATCTGGGATGATGATACAAGTGCAGGAAAGCTCTGGAAAGCTGTAAACATGAAACCTGTCATTGCAAGGAAATGCTTTGCATGAAATAAAACTTTGCCTTGTGCTTCAAAAGCATCCTCAAGATTTGTGCATGTCACAGAATCACTGAGTCACAGATTGGTGGGGGTGGGAAGTGGCCTCTGGAGATCATCTAGTCCAACCGCCTGCTAGAGCAGGCTCACCCAGAGCAGGTTGCATAGAATCGCATCTAAGTGGGTTTGGAATCTCTCCAGAGAAAAGACTCCAGTATTTTTTCAAGAGAGTAAAAAAAAAAACCGAACCTGATCCCCAAGCAAGGTGCTCCTCCAGGGTGTCCACAGACAATAACACATCTGCTGGGCATCGAAGAGCGAGGAAGAAGTGGCTGGTGCTACTGAAAAGCTGCACTCGTGGGACAGTCCCCTTCGGGGAACTAGGCCCATCTGTGGAGCAGCCATCATTTGGGATGGTGCCATTAGAGATCATAAATAAAACGGGACATGTGGACCTCTAGGGAAATAAGCCCTGGTTCCGAGCACAAAGCAGGAAGACAGCCGCTTTCCTTTTATTTATAACAATGCTGCGTGCCCGTCTGACCCCGGCTCACGCATGCATGCACAAGCTGATGCATGTACACTGTTTCGGGGCAGATTTTCACCTCAAGCAATGGGAAATATACAGCAAGTTCAAAGCAGCAGGAACCTTTATTTCTTTTCTTGAGAAACCACTGACCCCAAACCATTTCAGACCTTATAATATATATGGAGAGGTGTGGATCCACCCCTTTGCTCCAAAACTGGAGGTGTAGGTACTGCATCCAGATATCTTTCATCAGCAAAAGAGAAAAGCCCTCCTGACTTGGGTATTTCCTCCAAGCAATTCCTTCAGAGAAGCCAGGGAATCTGTTTTGCAGACTACCAAAATCATCAGGCAGCACGAGAGCAAATTCATCTCCTTGTATGTTTTCTCACGATGAAATGTAGACTTTCATTCCCAGCGCTGCCAAGAGTTGTTGCAGCAACATCACTGTCTGTCTGTCTTAATCATTGCAATCCCATTATTTCAGTCTCTCTCTGCTCTGCTTTTTTACGTACCTTTAACATTTCAGTATTGATATTTCCTTCCCTCTTTTAGGTGGGATGATACTGTAGCTGGTAACTGCCACCTTAACCAAGCTTACGGTCAATAACAATAGATCCAGCAGGCTCCAGCTGTCAGTCTCTCTGCTGTCTGCTCTGTTTCATTTTCCATTTTTTTCATCCTCCAAGGAAGATTTCATTCCTCCACTCCCTTCATCCCAAGCCCCAGCCCAAGCAGAATGGGCAGCATTTTTTTCTGCACTTCACTAAAGCAGCTGCTAGATGACCAGCAAAGTGCTGGTATAAACCATTCCCCTGTGTCAATGCCCCACCGTTGCATGAGGTGAGGTCCAAAGCGAGATTCATCTCACCACCGTAATGAGCTTCTCCCCCTATGCTCCCTCCAGGCACCACTGAGAGCCTCTCAGACGTGAATCATCTCATCCTAAAGGAGAAGTCTGTGCTTGGGCAGACAAACTTCTGTGGGTGCTTACTTCTGTCCTCTAGATGTCAAGTTAGTCAGGCAGGATTTGATCAGCTGGGAGTGCCTCCATGGCTGATTCCTGAGCATAGTGAGATGGACCCCAGGTTGCTTTCAGTGCCGGGTGGGAGTGCATCTTTACAGCAGGAAACTAACCCTGGTGAGCTACGGGCTGTAACAGCTCCTTGCTGCTGGTGTCTAACTTAGCTGTGAGCCCCAGCTCAATGGCTGTCTCTAAAGCCAAGGTCAGAAAGCTCTGTTTGAGGTGCCAGGTTGGTTAAGGTATCTAAATCAGGCATTTCTATGAAGAGGCTTGAATGCAACCCTCAATTCCTCGTGAGACTGCACTCCCAAGAAAAAGAGTGGTATTGAGAACCACATCTCTTCCCTGCCATTGCCAGGGCAGTTCCCTCTTGGGAGGACAGTATTGAAACAGAAGAGCTGCACAGACCTAGCTGAAGGGTGTCCACCTGGTCACTGCAGGACATACTGGTCTTACTTGTCCCTCGCCTTCATTGGAGGCTCTTCATGAGCACAATTCTCATGATCTCACACACACTGTCAGTGATAGCAGGTACCTGTTTGTAGTCATGGGTGTGCAGTGCCCTGGAGTTTGGAGGTTGCATGGACAGGCACACTGGCTGAACTTTGAGTCTGCCAGACACCACGTATGAAATAAATTTGAGAAGAGACTTTGTAAGATTCGTTTAGTCAAAGCACACACTTAAGGAGCTAAAGAAATACTTTTAGTGCTGCAACCCAAGGAATCAGGAGCATAAACTTCGCCTCTAATCACCAAATAAATAAAGAAATAAATCAATAATCCTTTACCTCTGTGTAGTCTGGAGCTGTTTGTGAGCAAGCAAAAGAGAAACAGAGCACAGGCATGAACATCTCATCAAATGTAGGCCGTCTATAGGTTAGGTGTCCAGGCTGAGCAAAAACCTTAGGTCTCCCTCCAGAAAAGGAGAATTTCATTCCAGCCTAAGATTAACATCCAGGATGAAACATCCTCTGGAGATGTTGCTTTCTTTCCATCCTCTAGCTGAGAAATCAATGGGAGCTTTTATTGAAATAAAACGGGGGGTTTCTGAGTTTAAAATCCTTTCAGTCTTTTTCTGGGACCTCCCTGTGAAGGTTGTCTCAAAGCTGTGGCTGATTCAGAGTCCTGTGATAACTGCCAGTGCCAGGCAACATAAAACAGCTCAGATATCAGCCTAGCCCATGAGAACCTACTCAGAACCCAAGGAGGGCTCCCACGACTCACGTGCCTCAGGCTGTTGAGACACCAAGAGCAGTTAGATTAAAACTTGCAGTTATGCTGGTGGGCAAAAGCATCACAAAGGCAGAAGAAGCAGCATGTGGAAAAGCTTGATGAAAAAAAGTCTCAGGGCTCCTCGCTGAGACAGGGTTTGTGCTCAGAGCAAGGGAACCCTCTCCGGTAGTTTGATTACTTTTGTAATCGGCAAAATAGGTTGAAGGAATTGTATTTCTTTAGCCAAGAAAAGAATTCAAGTGGAGGTAGAGTAATAGTCTTCCAGGAGACTAAAGTTACTTGAAAAAATGATGAGAACAATTCTAGTCCACTGGGAGAAAAATAAGAAGAAATGAGCTTAATTTTCAGCAAAGACAGTTTAGTTTGGATACTACGGAAGACTTGAAGCCGTGTTCACAACAAAACGCTAACATGGCTTGACAAAGGAGGCTGTAAAATCTCACTCGTTCAGAGTTTTCACAAGTAGTTTGGCTAAACTTCTGGTGAGCATGATCTAGATGTCCCTGATACAGCTGTGGTCCAAGGGACTCAACTGTATTTCTGTGGTTCTGTAGCTTGATAAAGATGAAAGATGGTTACCTTAACAAAATACCGATTCCAGTTAATTTCTCTCTTAGTAGGAGCCTCGGCGTTTTTGGCTAGCTCTGGGCACATGGGGTAACAATAAAATGCTTAGTTCTTCCTTAGTGTAGTTTATCATCTCTGCACATCCAGCCTGCAGAGCAGCGAGGCTGACTTTAGGCTGAATGTCCCCAGTCTAGGGCTATACCCCAATTCTGTCTGGATTTCCGTGTTACCTCCTAGAGGCAGACTCAGGGTTATTCTCTGTGCTTCTCTTTACCAGTGCTCTCTGAGTTGCTCTCCAAAGGCACTATCGGTCTCTGCTGTCAGATTTAGAAGCAATTCAGCCCACCTTAATGCACCCTTAAGTGCAAATACTCTTTGAAGGGTAAAACTGGTCTAGTCCCGCATGGGCTGACTTGATGGCAAAGGCTTCTGGAGTCTGCCACCAGCCTTGTGGCTCCCACTTCCATAATCATGTGTCTTTTTGATGACTTGGCTAGAGATGCTGCCTGCAAGGCAGCCCTGGGAATTCTTCCCTCTCTGAAAGGCCAGGTTAGGAAGATAAAGATACTCGATGATCAGTATATGCTAATGCTGAGCTATCATGATGCTGACAATCATCAGGTTACTTCCCTTTAGACTGGTTTTGTCTGGTGTTTCTGCACAGTGTATTATAGGCTAATTAAAGCTGTTAATGATAATGGTTCTCCTGCAAGAAGCCTGCAGTATTATCTCTATCTATCTTCTTGTCACCTTCCTTTTATCAAACCATTAAAGGAAAGCAGGCTATCTAATGGGGCTATCGGCCCCCAGCACACTAATTCACTTACACCCATATGGAAATAGAGAGCACTCTACAGACGCAGGATGGACGCTTCCACTAATGGTGGAGGCTACGCCCCGGTCTTCTGGCTTTCGCTGTACGCCTTTCCCTTGCACTTTGAGCCATGATCCAGCTCTTCTCAAAGTTGGAGGGCAATTTATCATCTGCAGCACACATCTTTGGAGGTTCAGATTTCAATCTGTCATCTTTAATATCAGCTGGAACACATATAATGTACATTCTTCTAAACCACAAATCAGCAAAGCTGCTCCTTCTTATTTCAATCTACCACGAAGCAATTATAGTGGTTGGAGACCATTCGTATTACTGGCACTGCAAAGAAGAGGGTGAGTGATATTTCATTGGGGGAAACTAATATTCGGTTGAGATGTTCTTTCCAGGTCAGTCACTACCCCCAAGTGAGAGAGCAGGAAATTCTCGACATTGGCTTCTTGACAAAAGGAAAAGGGGTCTTTTGTGTTTCTGAGGTGGTGGAAAGAGCCACAGACACCTTTCCCAGGGGAGAAATGATCACAGCATCAGAAATCCATTGGACAGATAAAAGCAAACTATCCTTATGCTCAAAAGAAGCATAAATAGAAGCCGGGGAGGTCTGAGGCACATGCTGCAGAAAGAGCCCCTTTCTGATACGTGCCTCTTCTCTGACAAAACAGCTTAATATTTTTCTCAAATGCAGGGTTGAAAGCTGACTTTGTAAAGGAAATGTTTAAATAGAAGGAGTTTGAAGAAGATGTAGGGATAATCTTCAGGGATCAGACGTTATCGCAGGAAACTTTGGAGAACACAGGTACATTCTAGCCATTAATCTTAGCACTGCCACTGCTAAGTGCAGAAAGAAAACAGTTCAGGGGTTGAAAGCAGTGACACCCAGGGCCCTTCTACAGCCCTCTGGTTTCACACCCTGAAGTCTCACATGTCCTAGCTTTGCTCCTCGGCGACAACCGCACGGCGTTTGCTTTGTGTTGTACAACTCTGGTTCAAGACACCGCTAGACATTGTGAAGCTGGCAGCAAAACCACAAATGCTGGCTAGTGTCTTCCACCAGTTCTCTGCAAACTGTGAGCCTGGTATTTTCTTTCTTTTTTCCCATACTTTTACACCTGGGGAGCTGTGATTCCTGCGGATTTCCTTCTGGCTGCCGTGCAGGCGAGAGACAAGTCTCATCTGTATGCAACACAGAGGGCTCGCTTCATGCGACAGCAGTGAGAGACAGATGCACAACCCCGGTGCTCATCAGCTGAGGACAGGGAGTCAGGAACAGCAAAGTGCTGTGAGACGTGCACCAACAGCATAAAATAAAATCATTTAAAAACTCTAATTAAAGTTAGTCATCGGGAAGACATGCAGTGCACTGAGGCACCCTCTTTGGATGTGGTTTCCCCAGTTACATCCTGAAGATAGTTCCAACCCATCTTGTGGAGAAGCTGTAAAAGTCCCAAAGCTTTCCCATGGCACTGTGCAGGGATTGGGCAGCTACAGCAAATGAAGAAAATGCTTCTCCTTTGGCAGCACGACTCCTTGACTTGCCTCTTCCCTGTATGACCAGATTCAGCAGCACGGTAAATACCTACGCTTTTGCCTCCAGACACGAAATCCACAGGAAATTCATGTTTTTTTCCCCTTATCCAGCCATCACCTTGTACACCATGGAAAAAAAGGGATTTCCCAAAGAATCGCTTAGACCTCATCAAGCAAATAGCACCAAGCCTTGTCTGAATATGAATGGACGAAGGAAAGCGTGCAGACAGTGTGTTCCTGCTCTCTCCAAAATACCCAGCTCCTGTGGTGACCTAAGCTGAATCCTTTCCCTGACACAAATCCCCCCACCACTGATTATTTTTGGAAAATTTTGAGCAGAACATAACTGTGGTGATGCCCATCAGACCCCAAATTAATGCTCCTCTTCAAGTAACAAAGCCCTGTTGAAATGTTGTGTCTTACCTAAAGTCCTGGTACCTGCTGTAACTCAGAGACAGAAGAAAAATATGCTAAAAACCTACAAATGGCTGGAAAAACGGGAATCTCAAGTTTTTCAGAGCTTGGCTATGTTTGGGGATGATTCACGTCTAGTGCAGACAGCCTGGATGACAAAGGGGAGGACACGTCTGGTAGGTGACTGCAGACCCGAAGCTGTGAGTCTGATTCAGACTCTGGTTACTCCATCGGTTACTCTGGATGCGCACAGATGTAAAAGCGCTCGTATCTAGCCCCGTGGTTGAAGAGCTGCGACGCTGGTGTCCTACATACACTGAGGATGTGAGAAATTGTTCTCATTAGTGAGCGGCTGCAAGACTATAGAAATAAAAAATATAAATCTGCACAGATCTTCCTACCCCCGAGGCTGAAAGTGCCAGACAAATGGCTCGGCTCCCTTCTAGATCTAGTTTTGGATGGCTGTAAATTGTCTTGAGTAACGTTTAATCTTCATTTTAGTCAAAACACGCCTGATCTGGCCACGAGTTTTGATGCAATCTGATAGAAGTGTGCCCATGAAATGATATGAAACATAAGCACTAGGGATGGCAGAAGTCATCTGAACACACCTAGTCGTTCAAAACATCCCTGGAGATAATGTCTGGTTTTGTTCCACAAATGAGGAATAATGAGGAAGAGAACATTGGCCAACAGCTGCCATTTTTGCAAACACCATCCTTGGTCTCAACGTTCGTCCCCATTTATTTCACGGAAGTATTTTTGTTTTCAGACCTCACACAGCAGATCCCTCTGTTAACTCTCCTGCTGCTTTTTTTCTTGCTGGCCTTCTTGTTACAGCTCTGGAACGCAACAGATTTTGCCTGTGGGTGAAATGGCCTAGTCCAAAGGCTGTTGAAAACACCCGAAGCCTCTGGTTTGAGATCTCCAGCAGACTCTGAGGTCATGCTGGTAAGAAAGGGATTGATGTCAGTACTCAATATTTAATGAATATGATTTGCAATAATAAACAGTCATAGCGTCAAGTCATAGTGTCAGGTTATTATTACACCTCCTTGCCGGATTATTGCATATACCCAGATGTCCTCCTAGATAATCCAAGCAATCTTCCCTCAATGCCTGCTACCTGCTTGTCACCCTGTTGTCTCCTCCAGCTACCTGCTTCTTCGTTTCCCCAGCTGCATTTTGGGATATACTTGCTTTGCAACATGTGCGGGAATACCAGAGCTGGTCTTACACCAACTTTCACGATGTAGCATCACTGTCCTGGGCATGGATGCAAGGAACGGAGAGGGGCCCTGTGTCCTGCGAACGACGGATGCTCGTGCTCCTTTTTTCCTTCTTTATAACCATTTTATCCATCAGCCCCTTATGTCTCTGCTTTTAATAGCTGTGATGTTGTAAATTGGTGCCAGTTTACTCCTGGACAAGTTAGGAGGTGTCATGATGTCCAAGCAAGTACACAAGGAAACCTTGACAAGTGGCCTGTGGCACAGCCCTTGCTCACAATGTCCTCCAGCAGCAGGACAATGGCTCCCCGTAACAAGGTGAACATGTAGCACATGGATGAGAAATGTGTAGCACAACAATATTGTAAACTTGATGGTGTCTCTACCCACAACCCTGCGCAGAAGCAGTAAAAATTAATAATAATTGTGTATTTGTTCAGTGCCCCACAAATCCATAGAAACATGTTTTCTGTACCAAAGGTCTTCAAATCAACCCCCTGAGGCTTCTCAGAGGAATCCTATAGTCTTTAGGGAACTGGAGAAACGGGTCAAATGCATGATGTAGGACCAGAGGGGAGCAGAGGGCATCGCAAAATTACTCAGTAAAAGAAGAAGGAAGGATTTGAGGAGAGGTGAACTCAGAGGAAGGACAGAAAGGTGGAGGAATCCTCTTCACATATTTTGAAACACGTTTTCACATGAAAGAAAATGAAGAAAGTTTCTTTGATGGGCTTGTTGTGTTGTCTTTATGAACACGCTGGGTCTGAGTCTCATTTGTACAAAGGTCTTATTACATCATTCACCCTGAACAAAATGGTTTTTATGTGTGTTCACCTTCCCTTAAAGTACTCTCAAAAAGTCTTTCATGTAAGAATCAGGTCAATCTCTCCAGTTTCCCCACATTTTCGATTTCTCCTTTCAAAATCCTCTTCAGGTTAATTCATTGTGAAAAAAAAAAAATAGGGAAAAGAACTATTTTAATGGGAAAAAATAAGAAAAAGAACTGTTTTAATGGAACATTAAATTATTATTTAAACCCACAGGAGCCAGAAAATGCAGAGTTAAAGCTCCCAAAGCCCAACATTATATTCTCAAGCAATGAAAGGACCTATGTCCTAGCATAATGATTTGGAGAAGGGGTCAGAATTACAGTGGTCCAGGGAGCTTTAACTCTTCAGCCTCGAATCACAGCCTGATCCTTCTGCTAATGCACTTCTCCCTCGCTTTCCAGCACATTTGAAGCATTGCAAAGAGAAAACGATGCCAATGTCTAATATTCTAAATATGTTTTCTGTGCTAAACACTACTCTGTTTAATCCAGCACACTTTGCTAATATCATACATTAGCTTTAATGGTCCAATTCGTGAAAAAATATCCCAGAAAAACACTTTCAGTGGGTTTTCTCCATTCGTTTGAAACTGATATAAACAGGTGTATGAAGAGAGGGAGAAGGAAACAGACTTTAATGGAGGGGGTGGAAGGTCATTCTTGAACCACGTCTGGCTGCTTCCAGAAGGTTAGAGAAATGAGATTTTAAAAGGAGAAGGAGATGAGTGGGGAGAGACTGGGCATAAACTGGGAGCAGGAAGAACAAACCACAATCTTGTGGGTATTCCAGCTTGTAAGAAGTTTAAGGTGCCTTATAGGTGATATGAGGTCCTTCCTTCTCTCATCTGATGCACCATTTTTCCTTTTTTCTTCTGAGATGAGCCTCCATCAGATGAAACCCTCTTGAGGCTTTTACTTCTGCCATTTCCCAGGGTCCCATCAAACCTCAGAAAGCTCCAGTGATTCTCCGCAGATGCTGTGGGATGCAGTGAATTGGTGCAGGAATGAGGGCACTACGTGAGATGCAGGAGCCAGCAGCACTGGTTGGTCATCAGGGCTGTACAGTATTTAGGTGAAGGATGTTCATGTAAGTCATAGAGGGGTTGTGCTGTTGGGTGAAATCCTTTCTCTGGAGAAGACAGTGGAGGTTCTGCTTATTGCTTTAGTGGGACCTGACCCACCCCTCTATGCACACACATGCTCATACATGCACCATTCTTTTCCTAGATCTATTCCCAAATCTGCAACTGATCCCATGTAGCCTGAGATATGTTATGTCTCTGCTCCCCTCATCTTTTCCTCCATCCACGAAACAGAGCAAATGCTATTCCTCCACCCTCCCTGATGTGCTTTGAGATCCGTCCCAACACCAAACTGCTGGTCCTGCTTGCAGAGAGGTCCTGACTTGTGGTGGCTCTGGAGACTGCTGCTGATGGATCCCATTGAGCTGAGCTCCTGAAGGGCCCCAAATAAGGGACTTCCCTTTAGCCCCAGCATCACCTGTAACTAGGTCCCTGTTCATGTGCATCTCATTGCAAAGACAAATACAGCACGTAAGCAATGGTTTCCAACTGAGGTTCCTGAATTGGTGACCCCATGCCACTTGTGGCATTTCAGTGTTACTTCACACCTTCTGGTGCATAACTGCTGTGATGAGCTGCTTGTGACCCTGATGCTTTAGCTGCTGGACTGACACAAGGGAGGTCTAACTTCTTGGTGGACATAGAGCTTGTCCTCTGTGTCGTACAAGGGGAAGTGCAGGACATACTGGACAGTCCAGGGCTGGAGAAAACAGATGTCTCATGTCTGTCAGATGAAGGCTGAAGGCAATGATGACATTGCTGACTGTGGTGTGTCCTCCCACTGCAGGACCAGTAGAGCAACCCTTGTGAAGATGGAAAAACATAGGTTGGAGTGATGCTGGCTCTGGAGAAACCCACACTGCTTCTTCCACATATCACAGCTGTGCTGTGCCTCAGTTTTCTCAGCAAAGTAAAGGACGATGAAAATATTTATGTTCCTGTCTCTGGGAGTGATGTTACCCTTAAACTGCCCTGCACTGGTGGGGTGAAGTTCTCTGGCTTTCATTTTAATGGCAGGGATTTCACCAGTGCAAGAACAACGATATTAGGGCCATGGTTTAGTGGTGGACTTGGTAGTGTTAGGTTAACAGTTGGACTTGGTGATCTTAAGGGTCTTTTCCAAGCTAAGTGATTTTATGATTCTATGATTTTATGATTCTATATCTGTTTTGGAAAGGTCTTTCTAGGGGAAGCACTGATGTTACCTGTTCAGGGATAAAGGCCTTTGGAGTGGTGTTGGTCAGGGACACCGGACAAACACAGCAACAACCTACAGCTTTCCTAGGGCACGGAGGGAAAAAGCCCTGTACAAATGCAAAGAGCAGAAGGACATGGGGCAGAATCACTGTGTAAGCAGACTGTTGTCTCCCAAATAAAAGCTTTTCCTCTCCATCTTGACCCACAAAGCAGGTGTGATTTATTGATTCAGGCCAGTCCACATCTATCCAGCAAAAAAAAAAAATACAAAAAAAAAAAATCCCAGAATGGACAATATATACATAAAGCCTTTGGAGTTGCTGGAAGCCTTTTGACCTATCAATACCCGTGAAATCAGAATTAACCTATCTGGACTGCTCATTCAAAACCTTTGACCAATGCCATGCAGCACTATAATAGTCGTATTGACCTTCGGCCAAGCACAATCTTACACGCTGCTTCTGCATCCCACTGTGACACTTGTTGCCTGGCCCCATGATGTGAAAATATCCGTGTGCCTGCCTCTCTCCCTGGCAAGAAAAGAGCTGGAATTACAGTACTGAGAAGGCAATGATCTTCATGAATTAATCCACCAACACATCACACAAATTTAGCCGTGTCCATAAAATTGGATTTCCCGATAGCTGGGGGGATTTGCACTGGCTCAGGTATTACAGGCGTTCAGCTGTGCAAACAGCAGCGATGACGGCACGCGGCTGCCTGCAGAAAAAGCTCAAAGAAGCCTTAAGAGCTGCGGGCGTTCGGCACTGGGTAGTGACACCGGCCAGGCTTGCAGCAAGGAAAAGGGCCACAGGCCAACAGCACAGCAAAAAAAAATGTGTTGGAGAGAAGTTTGCATCTTCCCGATTAGTTTTGCTTCACAAAAGAAGAGTAACAGGGTTAACACTCTTCTTCATGATATTAAAAAATAATCTGAGAAGGTTTTTTCAACTGTTTCTTTTGGGATTTTTTTCCCCTGCCTGCTTTTTGCTTTAGAAATAGTAACAACAAGAAGAAGCAGCACTGTGAAGACAGAGGATGGATCTCTGCCGTGCTCTTTGCCCTTCATCAGAGACGTCGGTAAGTCAGTAATAAAACTCCTTCCTCCTACCTTGTTCTTGAGCATTCAAGCCTAAGTGGAGATAAAAATGAAACAAATGCCACCTGGAAGATGAATTACAATTCTCATCCCCTTCTTAGTTATTCACTGTCCATCTCTTTTGACATCCTGCTCCTTGTAGACACAGATTTGTTAGGTGGCTTTCTTTTTTTAAAAAAAAAAAGATAGTGGAGGCACTTCCTGAGAGAGTGTTTCTCTAGTGCCATCCATCTTACCAGCACTTTGCAGCCATTAACTAATTGAGCTTCGGAATAATGCCATGAGATGGGGAAGCTGCCTGTGTTTGTACAGACGGGCAAATGGATGTGTGTGAGAAGGAGGCTGAGTTCTCCACCCCTAACCCCACAGGTGGGTGTCAGCCAGATACGATATAGGTGCCTCTGCAAGAGCTGGTGGCTGAAGTCCCTTGCCAGTCCACAGAAGGATATATGTTGCACCTAGAAACCTGTGTTCAATTTTGGGCCCTCACTCCAAGAAGGGCATTGAGAGGCTGGAGCATGTTGAGAGAAGGACAATGAAGCTAGTGCAGGGTCTGGAGAACAAGTGCACTGAGGAGTGGCCAAGGGACTGGGTGGGTTCATCCTGGAGAAAAGGAGGCTCAGGGCAGACCTTTGGCTCTCCACAACTCCCTGAAAGGAGGTTGGAGTGAGGCGGGGGTCAGTCTCTTCTTCCCGGGAGCAAAAGACAGGACTACAGGAAAAGGCATCAAGTTGTTCCAGAGGAGGTTGAGGTTGGACCTGAGGAACCATTTCTGTCCCGTTGGGGTTGTCCAGGTGTGTCCCAGGCTGCCCAGGGCAGTGGTGGAGTGCCCATCCCTGGAGGGGTTTCCCAGCCGTGTGGAGGTGGTGCTGAGGGCCGGGGGTCAGTGGGGACCTGGCAGTGCTGGAGGAACAGGGGGACTTGAGGAGCTGAAAGGTCTCTTCCAACCCAAACAATTCTGCGATTCTGTGAAAGCAGGTACCTGGCTGAGAGTGGGTGCAGTAGACGTCTGTGAAAACCATAAGCGCAACTGAAGAATGAAGAGACAAATCTTGTTCACCACTTCTTATGATACAAGAACAGGGAGGCGTCAACTCAGGCAGAGCAACACTTTGCAGAAAGCAAGCTGAAAACAAACACAAGGACATCCTTCAGATGGCGAGACGTTCTGCCAGCCGCCTTCTCATGGCAGACATTTACACAGGTTCAAAAAGCTATTGGACAGAAATTCCGAATGTTTCCTAAATACAGAGGTCACTTTCCCAAGCATCTGCAGTGGGACCCTTGCTGGATAGCAGCTTGTCATGGTAATTCTGGGGTTCAGGCAATGGCAAGTGCTGGGTAACCTCTCCATCCGTCCATCCATCCACCCATCCACCCACCCATCCATCCAGGAATTCTGGTGCTTTCAAATCCCATCTGAGGCCGGTGACTGGTTCTCGAACCCTCTATGAGACACTCCAGTGGCACCAGGAGACACCTCTGAGCTGCACACACCCTGCACAAAGACTCTCTGCAGTAGATGCTCTGCTGGCTAACTGGAGGGTGGGGAAAGGACTACTCTTCACACTCCTGTCCCAGCAGGGATGGGTTAACCTCACAGGCAGGCTGTGAGCGTGCACACGTGAGGGAAGGCTGCAAAAACCACTTCCCAAAAATGCACCTGCTATGTGCCTAAATAAAGCTGCAGTGGCCTGGCAGCGTTTGCAGCCACTAAACTTGCTGGTTATTTAGGTTTAATAGCAGAGGCAGAGCTGGGTATCAAACCACAGAGAACAGGTTTGGGCTCAGTCCCATCCGTGAATCACTGAGTGTGACAATCTGCCGGTGAGCCAAGCCCTTATCATAGAATCACAGAATCCCAGAATCATTTGGTTGGCAGAGACCTTTCAGATCATCCAGTCCAGCCGTTCCCCCTGCACTGCCAGGGTCCCTAAACCATGTCCCTCAGCACCACCTCCACACGGCTGGGAAACCCCTCCAGGGATGGGGACTCCACCACCTCCCTGGGCAGCCTGTTCCAAGGCTTCACAATCTTCTCTGCAAAGAAGTTCTTCCTGATATCTAACCTAGATCTCCCCTGGCAAAACTTAAGGCCATTTCCTCTCGTCCTGTCATTTTTCAGACTTCAGTGTGCTAGCTGGAGAGACCTGGAGTGAAAGGAGAGCAGAGAGCGCGGTCTGGGAGCCACCTCTGCCATCCAGACACAGACTAAGCACCCCTTAAAATGCCTCATTGATGCTGCGGCAGGAATACACGGCATTTCTCTCTTGTGGATACACCAGCATTTCTCTCTTTTGCTATTCCAGACTGTACATTAGCAAACACAAATCACACCCTGCCAAACCTCAACCAAACACTGTCTTTATTTCTCAATGCACCTTTTTCTGCAGTGTCAGGCACCAGTTTGCCAAATGGATTAAGGCTACTTCAGCATCTACCCTGCATTAACAGCTTCTCCTCCGTCCCTATTCACACTCCCCCATCATGATGCTGACAGCTCTTGAGCTCCAGGTGCTGCCTTTTGCTGTCACGTCCCTGCAGCTCCTGCAAAGCCACAGAGAGAAGATGGGTAATTACTCTGCATCCTGTTAATACCTGCTGCAGATTCCCTTCGTTCCTTCCTGGGTACCTGGGCATCAGAGAGGACTAGAAGAGTCCAACAACCCCCTAAGGAGATTAAATTGGGCTTTTATGCTTCATTCTCATGGGAGCAAACCTCCAGCTAGTTCATTTATTTCTGAGTTCACATCAGGTGGTGCCTTTTGCAGGTCTGAGTCACACCTCTTCGCCCAATAACCTTTCTTCTGCTGTCATCGGACACATCCTGCGACAGGAGGTGACAGTAGGAGTGATGGGCTGTGATTGCAGCTTGTGATGATACAAGGAGTGTGTCTCAGAGCAGAGCAGGGAGCTGGTTCACTCCAGGCTTCCCTTTAAAGTGATCCCTGGGGTGAAACTGCAGGTTTTGCAAAGCTGAAACTGTCAGAGATATTTTTTACTTTTAATCTTGTCCACATTTCACTTCAGACCATCACGGTAGGCATTGCCAGGGTGAGGGCTGCCACTGTGCGCCAGGAGAGGGCTGCTGAGAGGGAAGGATTCTTCACACCTCCCTTCTCCAAGCTGGGCCCTTGGCTCCATGGCATGTCTGGTGGCACGGTGAGCTCCCCTCTGCCCAAGCTGCTGGAGATGTGGCAGGAGCTGCCTGACTACAAAATGCCACCCCTGGGCAGAGCTGAAACTGGGGCTGCAGAATGTGCTCTTAGCCACGCAGGCCTCCAGCTATTTCAGGCTTTGAAGGAAACGTCCAAGGCTGTGGCCTGACTAAAGAGCTCGAGCACTACATGAAATAAATAATAATAATAGCGGAGTTATTCTTATGTGACGTGCCCTTTTGTGTCTGAGTAGTGCTTACCCAGGACACACAGCCGGGGGGAGCTGCGTGTGAGGTTGCACACCCGTCCCTGCGCTCTTGGAGCAGACGATCCACTCCAGCATCGCTCTCACGGTTACCATGATACTGTTATTGTTGCCTGCTTCTTCCCTCCCTGTCCCCATCGACTTAGGCAGATTAGAGCAGGGAGATGATGGATGGCTGGATTAGATGCCGCACACCTACTTCAGGTTTATAAAGCAGTATTTTTCTGTCCTGTTTGGAGGCATCTCTCCCGTTGTGAGCATAAAAGGGATAAAAGAGAGTAACAGGGAACTATTGTTGCAGGGCAGCGACTCTGGTTTACACATACATGCAGCATGAATCCATTCATGGCATTTTAAAAAAAAATAAGCTGACAAATATAATCAATTACAGCAAGCCAGCTGCAAGGTGAAATGGAATAACCTTGTGCTTCGCTACTCAAGGTTCAGTGAAGGTCCCGGGCAGGGAAAAGGAAAGATTGCTGTTGGCCTTTAAGGAGAGCTACCTCTTCTCTGCTCAAAGGCTGAGTCCTACATAATCCAATTTCACATCCTGCCTTTAAAATGTTATTGGATCTTCCTGGAACTGACAAATTCTGAAGCTCCCAAAGGGGGAACAGCATCAGCTAGCCAGAAGCCCAGGTCTCCAATCTGTATTTACAATGCTGCGGTAACACAGGTGAGCCCTTGCGCAAAGCTTGCAATTACAACTGTCCTCTCCAGGGCTGGATTTGCTATTGAGGGGCTATATTGTGCTGCTGAGTTTCAAACAGAGCTCTTGGTTTCATCATGGAGGTCTTCAGGAATCATTTGCTGTCTCTATGTCCCCTCAATGGCTGGAAGAGCCCATATGGCCACCATGCAGTGTGAGTCTTCTGCCTGCATGGTCTCCTTGTTTGCACACCAGCAGCCTCTATAGGCCAGCCTGGTGGTGACCCATACACCCATGGGAGTGTGATGGGCATTATGGCAGTGTTCGGGTTTGCAGTGTTGTGTGTGGGTTAACTGGGATGCTTTTGCTGCATCTGGAACAGCAGCACTGGCTGAAAGCAGCCAAGCCCTGAGGACTGGTTTGCGTGGTGAGGTGGCCTCAACAGATGTAGTGGTGATGCTCTCACTCCTTAGCACAGTTGTCCCACTGACCTTCTCCTTTGCCTTCCTCCTGTTTCTCCAGTCACTGCTGGAGAAGGCATGTCCTTGGGGTAAAAATAGTGTGGATGCTTAAGGGCACTAGTTGGCGGAGTCCTGACATGGTGCTGACAGTCCGTTCCCAGACCGGGTGGTTCACTCAAGTATCCGAACGGTGCTGAGGTGGCTCTGGGCCTCCCTTTCTTCCACAGGACTTTATCAGACTCATGTGGAAATACTATGTCTTAATGTTGGTAACCGGGGCTATATATTGCATTCAAGGATCCTCCTGCCACACAGCTAAGACCTTTCAGAGGCACAATGCTGCTTCCAAGGCATGTCCTGGGTGATGTGCAGAAAGCTGGAAGATCACATGTACAGTGCACATAATTAAGGGCTGTATGTAACCACAGAGCAGTGATTCCTACCATGCGTGCATGTGCTGAGGACAGCATTGCCGTGGAAGGAGGAGGGTGGTGGGAGACAGCCAGAGTCACTTGCTACTGTCCTCCTGCTCAGCGTGGGAGCTGAGCTGCAGATCACAGTCCACGTTGGAGCTGGGTCTGATGTCATGCTGGGACTTAGAGCCCTAGGGGAAAACACAAAATAGAGAGAAGTCACCATATGGCACGTACGATTCTATGTTCTGGGGGACCAGTTTTGCACAGGGAGCATCGGCTCTGCTGGAGCTTTAGAAAACTCGTGGTCGGGGCTGAAGGTACAGGCAAGCAGCTGTACCTTGCAGCTCACTGCACCGCGACGTGCCCACCTTTGGTCCAGCGCGACTTACGGCCCCCATAAACCGCTTATTTTATTTCTGAGGCTAATGAGCTCTGGGCCCTCTAGGAAGAGCCGTGTAATTACATAGCTTCTTGGGATGCTGATTTAGGAGTCTCTCCTCTCACCAGCCACTGCCTTTGTGCCTTTGCTGACACAGACTGACCAAAGCACCCAGGTGGGCTCTCAGTGCCATCAGAGTTTACCAATCTCTCCCCTCCACCCGAAAATAAAAAGTCACAGGTGACCAGGAAGACCTATGTGAACCATCAGAGATGTGCTGGGAACCTGTTAGGGTGAGTGGTCCTTCCAGCATCGTCGTCACAGCAAAGAGAGGGGAGGGGACGAGTATTTCTGAATTCTCAGCTTTGTAGCAGCAGGATTTTGGTGGGGAACGTTTATTTGGAAATCCTGCAGTGACTTCTTATACAAATATAGGCCCAGGATTTCCAGGGAAGGAGCCGTATGCGGAAAGATCTGGCACACCCTAAAGAATAATCATTATTATTAGTGTAATTATATTAATTACTGTAATTACGAGGAGGGCAAGACACTACAGGAATCACAGATGAGTAGGGTGCTATAGAGAGCTGAGCATTACTGGGTTTTCCCTTCCTCTGTGCAGCCCAAAGGCAGCTGCATCGCTTGCAAAGCAGCTCCAGAAACACACTCACACACTCACGCTTCTCCTGCACGTGTGTGTCAGGACCAGAGTGTCAGGTAGAAAATGCTGCCAGAGCCTGGTAGGCGAAAATTGACAAGGAAATCCTGCGTTATCTAGAACTGCTCTCTCCAGAGAGGCTGGAAATCTTTGATAGGTTCACTCCAGGGGAAACAACTTCGGAGGATAAGAGGCATTGATGTGCGCTGAGCAAAAGGCAACCCGTGTGCGTGCCGGCGCGGCAGCGGCTGGGAGCTGACATGCATTTTTTCTTTCTCTCTCTCTTTTTTCCCTCTGCTCCCCTCCCCTGTTCTTTTTTTCCCTTTTTAAATCTTTTTTCTTTATTATTTTTCAAAGCAGCCCCGGGTCTCTCAGCGATGGTGAACGGTGTAAAGAATGGAGACGCTCCGGTGCCTCCACGGGGTGGGGGAAGCGAAGAGCAGGAGATGGAGGGGAGGAGGGAGGGGAATGTCAATAGGCGAATCTGAAAAGCAAACCTGAGGAGTGACTGTTTATCTAGTGTGTGTCTGTACGTGCTGGTGGAGCCTCCAAGGGAGGAGAGGAAATATTTCCGGATATTTTCCCCTGTGTAGGAAGAAGGAAACGGTGGAAAAGGTGTTTTGTCAGGAAAATCTGCAGCAATATTCTCGTCCTTTTGCAATTCAGTGATCTGCCCTTGCATCTCCAGTAGTCAGATGTCGTTCCTGGCACGGCACAGCCCACACCACCCCGGGAGGGTCTGCAGCCTCTTTTATGCTGTCCAGTTTCTCTGCTGCCACAGAGCCAGGACCCGAGTGAGCACAGCTCCTCCAGCATACCTCAACCCCGAGTTCTGCCCCCGAATTCTGGCACGGGGCATTAAAGCCAGGGTTTGGAGCAGGTCTTTTCCCGGGTCAGATAACTTCACCGCGGTCGGAGGCTTGTGCTGGTTTGAGGGAAGCACGCTGCTGAGACGCGGTTCTCCCCTCGGTGCTTTTATTCCGTTACACCGTAAGAGCTGCTCAGGGAAGCTGGCAGTTGTTTGTGGGTTATTTTGAGTGGGACTTTTCTCAGTTAACTGCAGCTTGCTGAGAGGTAGGCGGTTATGTCTGAGCTGCTTTATTGCCGTGACTTTGCTTTACCGTCGGGAAAGAGGGATAGTTCCTTCTAGAGCACAATTCATCTCTCCCAGCTGGGCTGAGTTGCACCCGGGAAGTTCTTCTTTCTCTCCATCGACTATAAAAGGCGTCTAGACAACTCGCTCAGATTTACGCATCCAAACTGATGACACATAAAGTTAGACGGATGAAACCCCGCCAGGCATCATCCTCTCCCTTTCACAGTGCGAGGGTTTTTTCATCCTGCTCAATTTTTTGCTCCTGCTGAGCAGAAAGAGCTGGAGAAAAACGGTGCTGTGGGGCTGGAAACACCATGGGGAAATAGCAAACCCTTTGGACAGAGAGGTGGGTAGGTGCAGGATGGTCTCTGAATGCTGCTGTAGACACCCAAGGAAGATCTGTGAAATGACTGCAAACCTTCCTTTTTATACGAACCCACACAACCCTGCACCCGCAAACGGACAAACCGATAAAACGTGGGGAAACAAAGCAACCCTTCAATGTTGCCTTTATTTTCAAACTCTTTTGTAACACCATGGTTTAAGCAGCTCCAGGAGGGGGTTATTAATACCTTTTCGTGGTCCTTGATTACAAAAGGCTGAGAAACCGCTTTGTAGGACTCTCTGGCAGCCTGTCATGGGACAGATGCAGGAAAGATGCAATTGCCGCGTTCATCTCTAGATGGGAGCTGCTGCAAAATGCTGGGAACTGGTCTTTGTGGGCTTTTAGGCAATAACAGATCGCCTCAGCAGCCTGAGGCTGGCATGAATGGATGCTGGGCCATGGTGAGCAGCACCAAGCCCCTTTGGGGGTGTTGATACTCCCCTAGTCTAAAGGTGGCATTGCTGCTTGGAGCCTCTGCCCCAGGATGTAGTGATGGCAGCTGTGCTTGTGTTTTTTCAAGCTGACCAGGGTCACACGTGCTCTGGGAGCAGGTAGGAGATGCCAAATGCTTCTTCAGAAAAGAGCCTTCCTTTCTCCGCATCATTTCTGAACCACATCCCCTAATAAAGTGCGCTGAGAGGTATGATGAGGGCAGAGCCTTTTGTGGGGATGCAATGAACTCAAAGCAATGTGGGATCATTACAGCTTCTCCTCACTCTGGCCAACACCTTGATGTCTCTCAGCTCTAGACATTGCACCTCCACTGCCTTCTCTCTCTCATCAGACCTGACCTGAAAGATGAGAGAGTTTGTTTAAAGCCCGGTTTTGAATCCAATTAACATGGTCCATGGATGCCCACATAGGATCTTTTTCTAACATCAAGGTGAGTAACTTTGCCTAGCTGGCATGTATGAGTTCAAGGAGAGAGAATGGCCCTTCTTAGTCAACCTCTTCATTTCTTAAATATATTCAGAGATGAAAGGGAAGAGTTTGTTGTTATCAACATGCACCTAAATGGTTTTGATTATTTCCAGATCTTGGTGAGTCTAAGGAGAATGAATTTTGGTGAAATCCACCCCAAACAATTTCTTTGCTTTTTGTTATTTCAGCCATGGAGCTTAAAAAAGTGTCTTTTTTTTTTTTTCCCCTGGGATCAGTCTTGAGAGTATGTCTGAAAATCCATTTGGGGAGTACTCAAAGCCAGTGGGAATTGCTCCGGTTGAAGAGGACTCTACAGATGCTCACCACCATCTTGAATAGCATGGACAGGCTCAGGAGACCCAACTCCAAGACACAAAGTTTCAGTCAGAGCAGAAACCTATGGCCTGTCTGAAATAATGAATAGGTCATGACTGTCAAAAATCTGAAACAAACTATGGGGGTGGGTGGACATGAGAGGAGATGACATGCAGTAACCTGTACCAAGGGAAAACCTCCTCCTTGGAGGGACTGGGAACAGCACCACCCAAAAGGAGATGGCCCAGGGTTTGGGGTTCTGTTTGTTTGGGTTCTTTTAACTGAATGTGTTTGCATAGTGTCATTAACATATTATCTGGCATTCATGGACATGCATCAGTGAGATGTTAGCTTCCCCACACCACTAGCTTGGCACAGGCAAGCAGCACATGCAGGGAATGGAAAAGAGCATGAGATAGAGGGAATTAGAAACTTTTCTTGAGGACATTTCTCTCAGGTGAGAGACAGCAGGAAGATCCATCCTGGCCATCTTTACTTCCCAGAGGTAGCTGAGAGAGCTTCACCTGAAGAGGAGAAGACCCGAATTTCATGGGCACTCCGGTGTAGTACAAGGCAGGTACTTTGGTTCACGTATGCTAAAATACAAGAAAAGACCACTTCCAGGTCCGAAGGGCTCTGCTTTTTTAGCTCCCTGTTTTCTTGCAGGCACCAATTCCCAGGCAACTAAAGGGCTTTACCTTCATCTCTATCATCTCTATTCCCAAGTCTACGCAGCATCCTCGGCCAGAGCCTGGCTACACCAGTCCCCTGTGCTCTCTGTGTGTAAAACACCAGTCCTGCCGGAGGCTTCCTGGTTTTACCAACCCCAGAAGGCTGGAGAAGGCAAATCGTTGCTATTATTCATCGTATTGCAGTGAATTTTACACGTGCCAAGCAGAACTGCAGTTCCACCCTTATGGGAGGCGTGCAAACGCGACTGCCCTCCCTGCTACCCAGCAGGTCATAGTCCAAATGCACAAACCCGGTAAACAGTGTTTTAACAACAAAGCCATCTATCTTTTCTGTGCCTCTTCCAGTCTCCTAGGATCTGGCACAATTACTGAGAGTCAACGTGGCTGATTCATCTCCGTGAAGCTCTCATAAGGATAATGACCGCTGTATTTAAGGCCAACTGAAAGGCCGCCAAGAACCTCTCCTAAAGGTCTCATCAACATTTTTCTGTCCTGGTTAAGTACAGTAAACATCTTGACTAGCATTATAAAGGGAGTTATGAGTGTTAATAACTGGGATGAGTATCTAAAAGACCTGCCTGTTGTTTGAAATTACCATGTTTTTCAGTTCTAGGGTAGCTTTGACTTTACTGGAGCAGGATCCCTTGTTCCTCCAAGTCACTCTGTTATTGTTCATGACATCTCCACAGGGAAACCTTACAACAAGAATCTTAATTTGGCCAATCTGTCAGCAGCATCTCTGCAGGAATGGTAGTCTTCTTGTGTCAGGAGTCCTGAATTTCCTAATGTCCTAGTTTCCTCAGCATGGCTCTGTTTATGGGATGTGAGTCTGCTGCTCCGGGGTGTGAGGAGCTCAGGCAGACCTGCGGGTTGCAGGTAATGCAGCTTATTTTGGCAAAGCGCCTGCAGCCTCAGAATTTGCAGGGAAGTCATCTGAAAGTGCCTGAAGCATAATTGGTTCAAGAAGCATGATCAGTTCAAGAGTTGTCTTGGAAGTCATGTTGCTGTCCCAGGAGATGTCTTCCAGATTTAGAAAAAAAAAAAAAAGAAAAAGGGAAAAATGCTGCCTTGCCTTTGGAAAACTATCAAAACCTCAAATATCTTTCTGGATTGACTTCTTAAAATAGTGCAAGTTGAGCTATGTGAACCATTTCCTTTCAGCTATCGCAGAAGGAGGCAGGCTGGAGCTGGAAATGCCTTTCCCAGCATCACCCAGCAAACGTGTAGCTTCTGACTTCTTCTGGTACCAAAAGTATTGGATGTCCTGGATTCTAGTTTCGTGTTCAGGAGGCCACAGTTCTTCTCTGGATGAGGGAAGGCAGGCTACCTGCAGGCAAGCTTTTAGCCTGACAGCAGTTTCCACCTGGAAGATGTGGGATTTGCTTCAGAAAAATAGTTACTTAGAAGCAGACAATTCCCAGCGAAGGGTTGCACTGACCTTACAGCAAGGCGAGCGAACTTGTGGGCTCCTTCCCTGCCTTGGTGGAATGAACTCCATGCAAGGCTTTGCCATCCATTTCTTGTGGTC
Source organism: Bucorvus abyssinicus (assembly GCA_009769605.1). Classification (NCBI taxonomy): domain Eukaryota; kingdom Metazoa; phylum Chordata; class Aves; order Bucerotiformes; family Bucorvidae; genus Bucorvus; species Bucorvus abyssinicus. The sequence goes on from CM020025.1 coordinate 2,636,007, forward strand.
TGCATTTATACATATTTTAGTACATAAAACATGCATTTAATGTCGCTTTGAAATAATTCCCTGCCCGTATTTGAAACTCTGCACCATCCTTAGGGCAGCGACTGGATGGGAAACAATTGAAACCATTAAGATCAGCTTCTCTTTCAAAGGGAAGAAAAAAAAGTCATTGCTGGAATGAGTCTTTTTCAAATTACACAGTCCCTGGGATGCCTCTGCCACTGGTGGGTTTTAATGCTGTAACAAAATTACAACCGTTGAGGTTTTCCAGCGAGTCGTAATATTACATTTCTGACCACGCGGGGCCACGGAGACCCGGTGACACCTGACTCGCTGCCTTCAGCTCCACGCAGGGACTTACATCCACAGGCTGCTTTCGGACATCAATTATGCTCCTAGGCTCCCCTTAGAATTGCAGTTGGGTCTGGGACTCTTTCTCTCTGTTTTTCACCTTACTCAAGTGTAGCAATTACAATCTCTTGCTGTTCCTTATTTGACAGGAAGAAGGTGGCTTCAAGTTGGCGCTGGGTAGAGCGAGGGCTGTGTACTGATACTCAGTAAAGTTTGGCTAAGTTGGATGATTTCTCTTCTCTTTTTTAACAATTTTGTGAACCCCCTGCCTGCTCTCGGGCAAGCCTGCATGAGACTGAACACGTTCCTGTTGATATTTTCTATGGGTGGTACCAGCGTGAATAAATACCAGATTAAAAAACTAAATCAATGGTCCCAGTCGATCTCAGTTGTGCACGTTCCCAAACATCGTGTTGTGATTATTAACTATATTCTGCTGTGGGAGGTGAAGTCACCTGTGCTGGTGTAGAATGCATTTCTACTGGGGTAAATACCACATTTTTAGGGAGTGTTAATATGTTCAAGCGTGGCTTTTCTCTCTGTCCTCACCTCACCCCTGAAAAATGGTGGTAAAATAGGACTGCAAAACTCAAGATGCTGAGCTTGGTGCTGGCTAGCAGTGTTAGCTTCCCCAGAGGATACTACAGAAATCCTGGCCATGGCCTCACCAGCAGCTCTGGGACCTCTTCTCCAGACCCATCCCTTGGGCAACACTTTGGAAAGGAGCGTGTGTCCCCATCGGTTTGCACTTCTAAGACTCCTACCAGTGTGGGAGACCTGCTGGTCATTTCCCACCAAATCCCCAACCTCCAGCTGTGCCCAAAATTCCTACACTTGGCCGTGTAAGTGAACTCTTCCCTGCAGCTCACTGCCAGCACTGTGTTGGGTTTAATTACAGATGCTTTGGCTCCTTGTGAGCACGGATCCTAATTAGATGTAAGTGGCAGAGAAAGCAAGCGTTAAGAGCTGATGTGAGCTGCTGCTTGAGAAATATAACCTGGAATAAAAGAAATTGGGGTCATCACCTGACTATGCTTCTTTAAAGCTGGTTGTTGATTAGATTGTGTTTACCTGAGTGGCTACAGCTCCTGCCTCCATGGGAGGTTTGCAGCTCCTCATCAATGACAGGCAGCAACAAGTGCCGGGCAGTGGGCATCTCCTGATGTATTTATCAATTCACAGGTTTTAATTGTCTGGAGGAGCTTCAGGACTCTCAGTATTGGGAGGAATATTGGCGGTTACAACATGCTCCCATATTACTACAACACTATGGGAGAAACTGAGGCACGGCCAAGGTGAAGCGCTAATAAGAGCAGAGCCTTAATCAAGTAAATGTGTGCTCTGGATGTTGTGCATTGTCCCCTGAATGATCGTTTTGATGCTCCTCTCAGTCTAATTCCTTCACAGGACAGGGTAACTCAGAAATATCTTTTACCTTCTGCAGTCACATAACCTGGTGGACATTTCAGAACTGCGTCCTGCCACTTTTTTGCAGAATCTTGCTTCCCCCTGAATATTGCTGCTGCTGCACTAGAGTAAGACACAAGGGTATGTCAAGGGAGGTGGTGGAGTCACCATCCTTGGAGGTATTTAAAAGACGTGTAGATGTGGTGCTGAGGGACATGGCTTCCACATCTCTCCAGTTTCTCTGCAGAAAGGCTGTAGGAAAGCCCATTAAAGACCTTACTAAAGCAAGGAGAACAGCATGCCTTGGTCTTCCCTTGCCCACAGAACCAGTCAAACCATCACACAGAGCAATTGGGCTAGTCAGGAGTGGTTTGCCCTTGGTAAATCTGTGGTAAATATTCCCAGCCCCCTCGTTGTCCTCTGCCTGGAGAAAAGGCTTCCTACTGTAGTCAGCCTGGAGTTGCTCAAGGTCTGGAATTTGTCACTGGCAGCACATGGCCACCAGAAGACATGAGGCTGTGGAAGAAAGAGTTAGTGCAGCTGCAATGGAGACACACCATTCAGGTCTTCTCCCTGGTGTGGGTGTGACTCAGGAGACCCTGCAGCAGAGCTGGAGTCTGACTTCTCCAAGCCTCGATTCAACAGGCACCATTGGGCAGTGACTTCCACCGATCACGACCTTCACTGAAGTCAACAAGCTTCCAGGGAGATGAGAGTCCTCCTGAGAAGAACAGCTTGCAAGAGGAACGCTTTGATGAGAAACAGAGAATGAGCCAAGCTAACAAAGAATTAATTACTAGCACAAAAAAGCCCTCAAACAAACTAAAAAAGTCTGTCGATTCATGTGGCTGAGGTTTGTGTACTGCCACAAACTCAAGAATCACTGTTGCATGCGGGCATGGACGTTGTGTGGGTTTCTATCTGTGCAACAGTCATAAGTTTAAAAAATTTATTGATTTTATAATTAAGGAACTCTGGAATACATAAAGTTAAAAGCCATGCAAACAGATACACAGAGACCACATAAAGATAAACAAACATTTAGATTTAACACAGCGTAAGCGCAGTAATCACCCATAAATGTAGTAATCACCAACTGTTTAATATAGATCAGTAGCAAACAAAAGAATAGATGGAATGGAAATTATTATTTGTACTAGAGGAGCTGCAGAGGCCACAACCAAGATCACATCTCTGTTATGCCAAGCAGCCCCCACATACATAATGAGAGGCAGCCCTTGATGCAAGCAGCTCCAAAACTCACGCCAAACTCGGGAAGAAGTAGTAGAAGTGGAGATACGCTCCTGTCTCAAGGTCACCAGCCTGCTAGGGCAAAGCTGAGCCCTCCTGATGCCCAAATCCATCTCCACCATGCAGCATACTAATGAGATTAAACTGGCAGTTGGTTTTATTTCAGGCATATAATAAAATTTCGAGGAAAAATAATGCAATTACTTCCTGGGCTGTTTTGGCAATGGTAGAAGGACTTTTTCAGCCAGTGACCGTGGGAGACCTGAGTTCACGGACTGCCCAGCTGCAGGGACACTGGTGTGTCAGGTGAGCCTCTCCATCTCTCCTTCAAAGCTCTTCCGCTCTTTAGACATCACAAGATGTTCACTGAGCAGGAACTGTGAACAAGGTGTCCCAGCAAGAGGCTCGCAGGTCGTTTTTCTTCTCCTGTGTCAGTTACAGGGTAGGATTCACCTCATTTAACTGGAGATGCTTATATTTAAGATTCTCACCTCAGAGCCTCCTTTGAAGCTCAGCAGGAAAAAAAAATTAGTCTTTTTAAGCCTTTTGGGGAATATTCAGACATTTTATCCAAGGCATGGCAGCCCCTGAGTGTCACCCGAGGGACATCTGCAGCAAGGTGCTCCCTGAGCTGGGTGCCAGGACTGACCATCTTGTAGATGCCCCAAACCTAAACCGTCTCTCTTCCCAGCTGCAGCAGGGTTCAGGAGAGCGCTCTCCCACCTACCAGGAGAGCATCACAAGGGGCTGCAGGAGGGACGGGGAGTAGGACAGACTTGGCCTCAGTCACCATCTTCTTCATTTGACCCTTCTTTCTGCTGCATGGTACATTCTCTCTGCAAGATGCTGCCTGCTCCATCTTTCGCATGATCCTCCGATGAGTCTTTCATGGTTTCTCAAGCTCCTTGAAAATAATGGGGACTTATTTATCACCTTAAATTACTGCAGGATCTTAAAGCCGTAAGAAAAAGATGCATTTTATTTCTCCTGCTGCCCAGCTTCTCCGCCTCTGCTCTAGAAAGGGCTGTGATCCCAGGACGTGCAGAATATATCGAGTTTCATGTTGTCTAATTCCTCCAAACATAGATAGATCTTTCAGAAATAAGGACAACTCCTGTAGCTTTTTAATTAAATGTTAAAAGACCTTAATTAAAGAGCCATAAATCACAGAAAGGTCTTTAAATTTCTGTACTGTCTCGTGACCTGGCATGTACCATCTACAATCGCACGCTCATTTGGCTGAAGTGGTAAAGAAACAGGGACCGCCGAATATTGGCCATTGGATGCTGATCTCCTACAAGGTAAAGGAGTGAAAGCAACACTTAATTCAGACTAATAAAAACGTACTGGCAGGACATCCCCCAAGGGACCTTCATCTTGGAGGAAATGGTGTTCCTTTAGACGTCCTGGTACATCAAGTGTAGGGTGGGGGAAGCTGCAGACAAATGAAACGGTAATTTTAGCTGTGTGGCTTTTTCCTGGTCTATTCTATGACTCCTGTGGTGGGTGAAGGCAGGGCTGGGGTATCTGCGGGGCTGGTGACACTGCCCACAGTCCTGCATGGTCCAAACCTGCTGTCCTAGAGAAGATCCTCAATGAATTCACTTTGTCGCGATGCAAGTCTGAGCTCCTGTACTTGAAGTGCTTCCAGTCTCAGCAAGCACAGCTGACCCTGGGCTGGAGCAAAGCATCCAAGGTAGGTCCATGCTCAATGAAGAACACCCCTGAGGCTCCCCATGGCTTTGCCACTTTCAGTTAAGGCCCATCTGATGCTCTTTAACTCCTCCTGCTGATTTAGCCTGCCACGAGTCTGCTCCTGATGTTCTGAGGTGTGGATGGGAGGTGGCCGAACGTGCATGCATGGGCGTGAAGACCTACACATCCAGGATGTGGTCCTGCCTTGTGCATGCAGCATATCCAGACAGCGCAAGAACACTGGGTCAGGGTCATGCCAGGAAAAGGCTTGCAAAACATAACCCTGCTCTGGAAACACCCCAAAACCTCGTGCATGGTCTGTCGGAGCACGCAGTCGAACGGACAAAGCACGGCTCACCTCGTCCACTGATTCGCTGCTGCAGGTGAACTTAATGCAGTGTCTCAAAATGTGGCAAGGAATTTAATTATTTGGAAATGATGCGAAGGAAGGGAGGGTCAAACCTACGGGATAATTTATTCATTACTAATATTTCCAGTGGCTGTAATTGAGGTGCTCTTTTAATTGCCCAAGCCATTCCAAAAAGACGCTTTTCTAATAACGGCTTCGAAAGTAGCTGTCATTCAGCTGTACAAACCTCTATCAAAGTTGGCTTTTGACTGGCTGATGGTATCACCCACTGCCTTGACTTTATTTTAGCTTATTAAAATTGATCCTAAATAAACCTGATATGCCCCAAATTATTTTCCTTAAATTAATTTGAATGCAATTTGTTCTCATCTAGATTTGCTGCCATGTTGAATCTCGCAATGCAAACACAAGTTTGTTGGGTCACTCTAATTAATTTGATTTTGTATCTCAGCCCTCCTACCCATCACCAGCACTAAATGGAATTATTTAGAAATAACAGAGATAATGCTGGCAAAAATAAGATGCCGTGACAGGACCAAGCTTTGCTTCTTTAGGAGAGAAAAAAAAATAATACACAACATGTTGAAGTGGTTTATTTTTGATTAAATGTTTCTGCTTTGCTTCAGCATTTATCTTTCAGAGACAGCTCCAGATCAGACAAAATGCATCACTCCATTAACTTTATCTCTCTGTACATATGAGTGGGGCTCCCCAGATAATAAAGGGTTACAACACGCGTGGCCGGCTTACACCTCCAGCCGCTTTTATTTCTTCGGTGTTAGGATGAGGAGAGGGAGGAAGGAGGGATGCTGCTGCCAGGTTCCTTGGGTGAGAAGTCAAATGGCTTCAAAGAGATGGAGTGGAGCTATTTAATTCAAAGGCCCTAACAGACATCGGTGCCAGGAGCAGCACAAAATGGCCCGGATTTAAAGAGATAATGTTGGGTCATTTTATTCAAAAGCCTTGACTGAAGTGCTGAGCAACCTCACAATGCTGAGATAGCCCTTGCAGCCAGAGAGCTTTGAATGGGTGGAAGGAGAAATGGGAAAGAAGTAGGTGTTGCAGATGATCCTAAATATGGGAGGAATCTGGGATGAACAGGCTCCCAAAAGGAGAACCTGGTGTTTTGAGTGGTGGAAGGTGATGGAAATAATCAGGGATGCAAGAAAGATCAGCCGTGCCCCTTTTTACTCTACCTGAATTAAGGAGATCTTCCCATGAGGTTGGGAAGTGGAGAAAGCGGAGAGGTGGAGATCTCAGCATGATTCAGAAACAATATAAATACTGGTGAGGGGAACCGTGTTCCGACATGGATAGTACAAGGGTGTTCCCCGACAGAGGGGAAGCCTCTTGTCCCATATTTTGCTTATGTGAGCATGGGTGGTGGCTCCAAACACTGGCAGTGGCTATGGTCAAAGGCTGTATTTCACTCTTCACAGACCGTTATCCTGATCTGCTTGGCAGTTTGTATACACTCGGAAGTGGAAAGAGGTAAAAAAAAAGGCTGTAGAAGAAAAAAGGTTAGAATTTATACTCCAGAAGTGCTGCACCATCAGCTTACAGCACTGCAAAGGGATCGCAGCTCTTCAAAGCCGCCCTCCAGCGCAGTCCATTTTCACCACAGATGAATCCGCCCAGTACAGGGTAACAAGAAAGCAAATCAGTGCTCTTTGGTATAGGTCCTACCAGCAAACAAAGGCAAGGCGGCAGCTGTCCTGGTTTTATACATGCATATACACATATTTTTTCAAAGCTTTTAGGAAGGGCTGGTTGAATAAGCCCCACTTCAGCGTTACGGAGAGGACGTGCTCTTGTGAATGTGGGAGCATTTTTAAGGGTCCTGCATAAAGGGCCTGGCAGCATCGTTCTGTCTGTAAACCCAGGGTACCAGGGTGACCACGTACCAACTCTTTAACAAGTGATAGCGTTAAGTGATAGCTTCTCCTTCCTGTTTCTCTTTCTTCAGTCACCCTGCTCCTCTCCCCCCTGTTTTCTGTCATTTCTCCTTCTGTTCTTCCTTTCGGATACCATGGTGATGAAGCTGACATAAAAAAAAAATAGCTATTCTTCACTGGGGTTCCCGCAACATCCCTGGATGAGCTTATGCTTCTCCCCCTCTCTGTCTCCCACGTTCACTAAGTGGGTAACTCCGTGTGCTGCCAACCCCACATGTTAAAAAATATGGGCTAGCCTTCCCCCTTCTCCCTCCTCCCCTCCCTCCTCCCTCCCCTTTCCATGCAATTGGCTTAAAAATCCTGAGTTACAGAAAAAAAAAAAAAAATCATGAATGTTGGGCCTGGTTTGCTTCTTTTTCTGGTTTTTCTCTTAGCCTGGTGCTTGAACAAAACAAACCTTTTCCACTGGGTCTCGCCGCTGATTTGGGGCAGTTTCAGCCACATTGGACAGTCAGCGAGAGAACCTGGTTCCTAAAAGTTGTTTTGCAGCAGTGGGTGGCTGGGTGGATGTTCTCTGAGTGAGGAAAATGCCAAAGTTACGGAGGAAAGAGCCTTCATGTCCCTCCTATATCTACCTATAAATACCTCCAGTACGGAAGTAATCGCGATTGACATCCACAATTAGCTGAGAGGATTGGTAGGCTGCATTTTCCCACCATCCGAGGGAGGCTAACTTCCCGAAACGTCCCCCTAGATTTATTACCAATTGCGAGGGTGAGCAGTTCTGGGTCTGCCTGGGAAAGTCCCTGCAGGTCCAGCCTGGTTTCTATCCTCTCTCTTGCCTTCGTGGTACCACTGGAGCATCATCCAGGAGTTGCATCACTGCAGCGAGTCTGATCCAGGCTCTCAAATCCCAAATTAAAGCCCTGATCTCCAGATCAGGCCCTTCCCCTCTTTAGGTTGTTCTATTTTCCTTTGGATTTCTTGTGATTTGAGCACCGCTTGTCGCTGGCTGAGTCCAGCATGCGCTTTTGACACCCCGTGCCTCAAGTGCCGGCATCTAGCCTCCCCCTCTCTCCTTCCAGACAGTCTTCAGCTCCTCCTGCGGGTCCCTGGACCGCTTTGCTCTGCCTCTCTACCCATTTGTCCATCTCACCCCTTCACCTCCAAGACCTCCCTGCTCCTTATCTCCCTCGGTGCTCTCCAGCCCTCCTGAGCAGGGATTGATTGCTCCTCCCACTTGCATTGTCCTCTGAAATGAAAAAACAATGAATTTGTCTGACTTTTTCAGGGTGTATCTTATCGCTCCACCTGCCTGCTTCCATATTATTGCCCTCCGCACGTCTCCTGTGGTTTGAAGTAACCCCTCTCAGGCGTCCCCTCATTTAATTCGACAGCCCCAGCCTGTGTTTTATATTCTCCTTATCATTATGGCCTGACTGCTCCCCTGGCTCTCATTCCACCCTGCCTCCGTCCATCTGCCCCTCTTCTGCAGCCGTCCCCCTTCTGTTTTGTTTGGACAAATGACAGCCTGGGTGTGACCGGCGGCGATAATGGTCGACAAATATTTGAAGGGAGAAAGAGAAAAATTGTTCATTGGGGAGTTTCAAAGAGAAAGGCAGGGGGTGAGTGAAGGGACGGCTCCTGAGCTGGCTGGGGGAGGCTGGAACAGGGAGAGGGCGGATGGGTTGGGAAGATGTGCAGATGATGCTGTCGGCCTGAGTACATCATAAATCCCCTCTGGGAGGACAGGGGATGTGGAATGAGCATCCCGCTCATCCCTGGGTCTGCTTGGAAGGACAGGCTCTACCTGGCAGTGGCACCTTGCTGGTAAGGTAGAGTTGGGGAGGAATGAGCTGGTGCAGGGGAACAGAGAAGAGAGGATGGGAAGGGAGGCAAAGGCATTGAAATTACCACAAAGAGGGGAAATTTGGGCTGAATAACTCTGGAAAACTTCCTGTAATTCAACTGGGGTTGGTGACTTAGTGTTTGAATCCAGATGCTAAATCGGACTGGAGTACCAAAGGTTGGGAAGGAGTCCTGTCGATAAAGCCAAGGGAGGGGACAGTCAGACCTTGCCGGTCTGTGGCTCCTGCCAGTTGCTGGGTTTGCTCCCAGTGACAACGCGGAAGGAAATCTTGCTTCCCTCAAAAACATCCAAACGAGTGGTAAAAAAATGAAGTCAAGCCTCGCCTCTGCATCGTAGCTGCTAAAGGGCCACGAGAAGGGGGAACATGTTAGATAACCGATGCAAAGGTTATTTAATAAATGTCCCACTAAGAAACCCACCCCCCCCCAAAAAAAAAGTACACCTGCAAGGGCAGGCAGGGAAGTTAAGGGAGATACTGGAAGCTGTGCAGCAAATCTGTGGCAGAGGAGAAAGGGCACCTTGCACAGCCCTGCTCCATGCCAGGACACCCCAGGTTTCCCAGATAAACCAATCATCTGCAAACCCCCAAGACATGCTGGACAAAGCCTAAATGGAGGATGGCTTGGACGGATCTCTCAAGGGCTTGTTCTCCACCCGCCATTAGAAATCGGTTGTAAAGAGGCTCCGACCAAAGAGGAAGGTACTGGCTGGTGACCAAGTGACACAGTCCTGCTCTTCTCTGCAAACTTCTCCTCTTGCAAGTTTTTTTTTTTTGTAGCGCTTTAGTCTCATCTTCTCTGAACGCGACCCTTCCTGACGCTGGTAAAACCGCCAAAAAGCTGATACCTGGCAGCCAGCACCCAGACCGCAGACTGAGCTCATCCCGTCCCGCCCCGCAGTGTCAGCAGTGACAACGCAGAGCCCTGGACCAGCAACAAAACAGCTCACGAGGAATTTTTCCACCTTCCAAAAGCATGATGAAGACGTTCTTTGTCGGCAGCGGGGACGGTGACAGCTACCCAGGAGAGGCCAATGTTCTTTCGGGTGGCAGCAGAGCGGGGTGAGTTGTTCAAACCTCCGACACCTGCAAGACTGGGGGGCAGAAGGAGGTGAAAACAAGACCTGGAGGAGCCAGCTCGTAAGCTAGTAGCCCCCTCCCTGGGCTTGTTCTCCAAGGTTTCACCCAGGTTCGGGGTTTGCCGAGCTGTCACCCAGCGCGGCCGCTGCAGGTGGCGCTGCGATGTAGGTTTTTAGCTCCACACAAGCCCGGAGCTGGAACAGGCAGCTCCGGCTTTTAGCAACTTAAAAGACTGCGTTGGTTTAACAAACTTGTAAAATGGCGGGGGAAAAACAATAAAAAGGAAAGCCCACCCAATTTCTCAGATTCCTCCTCTTTTATTGTTTTCTGGGTTGTTTTTTGTTGTTAAATTGGCTCCTCCGCTTTGTTATTTGGAGACTTAAATTGGACAGACGCACACCCTCGGAAAAATAGGTGATTTCAGCCTAAAAATAAAAAAAAATAGGTGTTTTCTGCTCTTTAGGCGCTGTTGGAAGTGATGCCCGGGCGTAGCTCGGGTAACAAGGCACAAACTGAAAGGATGCTGTCCCGCATGCCGGCAGGGAAGGAACCGCAGAGGGCTGCGGCGGTGCTGTCGGCGTCCAGGACTTCACAAGCAACATTTCCAGGGATGGGCTTCCACCGCCTTTGGGGACCACAGGGAACGTGTTGGGGCAGCGGAGGGGAAATCAGCCAGAGGAGGTCGTTTGGATGGAGACAACATGATTTGGCCTCTTCGCGGATGATGCTGAGAGCAGCTTTGGGGCTGTTTGGTGCTGAGCCCCCGTGGGTTTTCCGCTGGGAGTGGGGTGGTGCCCAGTGCCTCTCCAGCTGGACCCATGGCCTCTGCTGTCACTGTGGCCGGGGGTAAAATATCTACTTGATGACAATAGGGTGAGCCTGAACCTTCCTTGTCCTTGGGCCCTTTTACTGCAGCTATTCACAGGTCAGGGGAGGTCATTTGGGTTTTCAAGCCCTAACCCTTTTCTGCCCCCACTGCCTGGTTCATGAAAAGGCCTATAAATAAAGTCTCATTTGTCACTCACTCCGTTATGAAGCCAAACAGTGCAGGGACATATTGACTCATGCCATTGTCTTAAGAAGCAGAAAGAATCCGTATTAATTTCTTCCTCCCCACCAGAGAGCGGGAAGTAATCTCGGCGTATCCAGATTATCCCTTTTTAGCAGAACAGCCTGGTTTTAAATGCAAGACTAAATTTCCCAGAGATTTTCATATGGTTTATTAAATGGAGCTGCAAGCCAGGCTGGACATTAAATAATCCTGCACTGCTCGCGACAGCAGTGATCTTTAGAGGTTACTAACCTGCCATTGTACCTCTCAGATTTCCGTCTCGCTCTTCCGTTGTCATTTTGCTGTGTTATTACTCTTCAGGCTTCACGTAGTATTCATTTCTCTGAATGAAAACAAATGACTCCTCGCAAGAGGCAGGAGATAAAGAATAATAAATACATTTTATGCACCACCTTAAAAAAAGGGCTCTGAATCCCCATCCATCCATCAGGAAATGTAAACCAGAGCTCAGGCAAAACACACACGCGCACACAGGCACGCGCCGGGGAGATAAAACTTGTTTTAAGGAAAACACGATATTGTTTAAAAATAAATATCTTGGAGGATGCAAATAGACAGCCCCCGGCCCCCGTGTTTTGTGGCATAAATTTAAGATAATTAAAAATACAAAGCTTGGATTAAGCCTGATTTTCTGTGAATGGTGGAGGCTGTGGGGAGGAGGGGGAGTCCTGCTGTGCTTGATGCTGTGTGGTGTATCTCCTGAGGGGCAAACCCTGACTCTGATCACGGCTGTTGCTCACCGTGAGCAGTGGGACCTCCGTTACCAGCCACCCCCTGTATCCCTGCCGGGCGCTTTCATCTTGTGTGGGGTAGGGGGAAGCTGCAGCATCACCCCCAGGGTTTTCCCCTCTCTGCCCTGATGTGAGCGTGGCCAACACCCCTGAAAGCAGAAGAGGTCTCCCTAGTTGTTTCCCCATCTCATGCCCTCTTCCTCTTTGAGGTGCCCATCCTCGCGGCGTCACGGCTCCCCTATCTCTACGGGGAGGCAGCTCTGTTGCTACATGCTGCTATAAACACCCCGAGAGCGCCGCTTTCCTTCCCACCATCTGCTGCCTGCTCTGCTTTCCGCTTGAGGAGAGCCCAGATATTATCTGCAGAGAGGAGTTCAGGTCTCTGCATAGGGAGAAGGAACTCAGAGAACGGGGGCTGCTCCGTGGGGCAGCTCGGCCAGCCAGGCCAGCAGCCTGCAGGACACGGAACTCAGGCAGTAAGCACTAATAGCTTTTAAAAAATACTATTATTTCTGCGGCTGCCAGGAATTAAATGAAGACCCGGCGAGCAGAGCAGCTTGCAGCCGCTCTCTAGGATTACTGCTCACCCAAGCTGAGAGATTGATCTTCCTCCGAGGCTCCCTACGCCCACTCTGATCGGTTCGTCCTAGCCAGAGGAGGGCAGCGGGACACACGCTGGAGAGGGAAGGGGGAGGCAGATGCCAGCCGGAGCTGCGATGCCGGGAAGGGCTTTTCTGGGGAGGTCGTGGAGGGAGCCAGCAAGATGGGTTTTATTTTTTGGTTTTTTTTTTTTTTTTTTGGGGGGTGGGGTGTTGGGGTGGGCAGCGATATTTCCCAATTAGCCCAATCAGGCTGGAGAGATCCTAGGTGTCAGTAGTGAGTAGGAGCGAGGGAAGGCACCCGGAGGAGAAATCAAGGCAGCCGGAGTTGCAGCCGTGGGAGAGCGGCGGCGCCGGCGCTCGCAGCCGCGGGCGCGCTGGGAGGCGGCGGCTCCATCCCCATCCCCATCGCCATCCCCTGAAAACTTTAGGACGTCGGGAAGCGGTTTGGGGGGTCCCCCTCCAGAGACAACCTGCGCCCCTCTGCCTTCTGCCCTCTGCCAGAGGTGGGCGGGCTGGGGAAAGGAGGAGCGAGCGGCCACCCTCTGCAAAAAAAAAAAAAAAAAAAAAAAAAAGGAAAGAAAAAGAACAGAAAGGGATTTTTATTATAATTTTTATTTTTACTATTATCATTACCCCTCCCTGGCGTGCCGAGCTCTCGTTGTCACCGCACTTCTACACCTCTCCGGCTTTTTTTTTTTTTTTTTTTTTTTAGGAGGGGAGGGGGTGTGTGTCTGTGCGTGTGTCTTGCGCTTGCAAAAGAGCCTGGGTGTCAAAGCCCGCTCCGCAGCCACCATTGGAGAGGAGGAGGGCTGGGGAGGAAGGGCTGGCGAAACAGCCGCAGTGCGAGCCCTCCCCGGCGGGCAGGCAGCGGCGCGGCGGCCGCGGAGCCGGGTATGGCCCCGTAGCGCATCCCCTCGCCTGCTCCCCGCCTGCCAGCTCGGCTGCCTGTCTCTCCCCCCCCCTCTTGCTGATTTAGAGGCGGGGGGGAGGAAGGGCTGGGGGAGGGAGGGGTGATTTGGGGGGGGAGTGAAAACTGGAGCTGCGTTTCTTCTTCCCCCCCCCCCCACCTCCCCGCTCTGGGCGAGCCAGACACGGTTTGCCCAGTGCAGAGAGAGGGGCTCCGTGTTCCGCCTCCGTGGAGTATTTGGGATTGGAGAGAGACACACACGCACGCACACACACACACGCACACGGAGACCATCTGCAGTGTCAATGCGGCGCCTGCTCTGAAGACTGAAGTGGGGGAAAAGGAGAGGAGGAAATAAAAAATAATTATATATATATATATATATATACCAAAACCCACCCAAAAGCAAGCGAGGAGCCTTCCCAGGTAAGGAGCCCCCCGCCCCGCCCGGGCAGCGGGGGCTGGCGGGAGGATGCCCCGGAGGATTCGCCGGGAGGGTCGGCGGGGCTGCAGCGGTACCTGCCCTCCACACCTGGCAGGAGTGGAGAAGGGGGGGGAAAAGCTCTGGGAGGTGCTCCCCCCCCCCCGCCCCCCCCCGCCGCTTCTCCCCACCCTTGGGTAGTGGGGATGGAGTCAGGGACCCCCGCGGACATCGGGGGTGGCCGGGCACAGCCCCTCCGCCCCTCCGGGGCCGGTTTGGGAGGATGCTGCGAGGGGTTCCGCAGCGGGGACCCCCGGCATCCCCCGCTCTCCCACATCCCCGGCGCAGAAGGAACGCGGTGCCCCCCACCGCTCCCCGGGTCCCCGATGGCTTTTTCCCCATGCACAAGGCTCAACTTTTCTCCCCGGAGGTAGTGGCTCCAGCGTCGCAGCCTGTCCCTAATCACGCCCGACCATCTCCGGCTGCGGATTTTCCTCCCCTCGGGGGGTATTTTTCCTCCCTCGGCGCCCCAGAGCCTTCCCCGGGAGAGGGGCTGGAGGCATTTGCAAACTTTTCCTGCTCCCGATGCGGTTGCAGCTGGACGGGGCTGGAGCCAGAGCCCTTTTCCCGGGGAGGATCAGCGCCTCCCGGGTGAGCGGTGCATGGGGACAGGGGCCACCCCCGGTGGGGAACACCTGGGAGAGACGCGGGGACCCCCTTGTCGTTTCCCTGCCTGCCAGGTGCTGGAGAGTTTGACTGCCCAAATTCCCAGCTGCGATAAACCAGTGCCGATAAACCTCCCTCCCTCCCTCCCTCCGTGTGTTGCTGCAACCGAAACCTGCGTATTGATGCTCTTCGTTTATGAGACATATGCCCTTAAATTATGTAGACAGGGAGAAGTGATCTAAACACCGAGCTGCACATGGTTTTGGTGGAAATATAATACTCCGGCAGCAGATGAGTTCCTCCCAGATAAACAAACCCACTTGCTCAGCCCCAGCAGGGCTAAGTGCTGTTTGGGTTTGTAGCGGCTGCATGTGGCTGCTCCATACCCAGCCCAGAGGAAACCCTCCTCCTGGGGCCCCATCTGCTCCCCGAACCGCGAAGGGATGCGGCATTTGCAGTGTCGGATTCAGGTGTAGGACCTGCAGGACTCGCCTTCATGGAAGGGACCAGGTGGAAAGCGTGTGGCTGCGCTCCTCTCCCCTAAAACTTCCACCCAACGTTTGCTCCGCTTTTCTTCCCAGCCTTGCCATGCCGGGGAGCTCGCTGGAAAGGCACCTGATTTTTCATGGCTTCCCTCCGTCACCGGGATACGATAGCTGGGATGGGAGGTTTTGGGGAAGGCAAAGGCGTTCTGAAGCTTTCCAGGTTGTGGCGGTGAGAGGTTCGGACCGGGAGCTCTGGGACTGCCGGGGGATGCTCTCATTCCAGGGGAACAATGACGGTGTCAGGAGATTTTTACAGCCGATGCAGCCGCTCGCAGCTTTCTAGGGACTTATCTTGAGCGTGCAGCAGCTCTGCACAAATATTTTGGAAGGCATAAAGCATGCTAACTTATTTTCTTTATCTATCCTCTGTTTTACCCGGGTCTTGTTTGTGGAAGCCGGTTAAATCCGTGAGCGGGCAGCACCAGTGGAGCATGGGGTTGCTTTGCCTTCACCGCCTCTGTGATTTTAATTACAGCGTGTGCCTCCCGGTGTGAGATTAGGTGCTTTCTCCCCGTGCCTAAGCCACTGCCTCAAGGTCTCAGGGATGCGAGCGGGGTTTTGGTTGTGGTTTAATTGCCTGGGGAAGCGTGTGTTTGTTTGTTTGTGTGTGGGACCCTTCGCTAGAGCTGGGCTTCAAGCCGTGCAACAGATGTGTGTCTGCCTTGCGTGTGCAGCCAGGTTTAAACACGCAACCCCAGCCCCGGCACGAAAGCCGGGGATTTTCTTCCCTCCTCTGCCCAGACCCATCCTCCATGGGGGTGTCTCCTTTCCGCAAGGACCAGTCCAAGGCTTTTCCTTTCTGTCCCATCCGAAATGCGTGGCGCTCGGCGATATCGATACAATGCAAAACAAATGACAGCTGCACGATCTAAGCGTTGTTTATGGCCAAGACGGGTGTTTTAAAACACCGGCTGATGATCAATCACGGTGCTGTTGGGAAGCTTTCGCTTGATGATCGTAACTGCCTTGTGGGTGCTGAAGACTGGTGTTCAATCCGTCCAGCGCGCGATCCGGCACCTGGCTGGCGGAGGGGTGAGTGCTCTTGCAAATCCTAAGAGAGATGCTGAACTTCTCCACGGGGAGAGGAAATATTCGAGCCGTTCCTCATGCTCTCACCTGCCAGCATCCCTCTCTGCACTCGCCGCGAGCCTGGTGCTAGACAGCCTGGAGACATGGCAAAGCGAAGGGCTCAGCGCAGGCATGAGCGCGGCTGAGATCTGCCTCCGGGAAGGCAGAAACCACCTTGGGCAGCCAGATCCCGGGGGGCAGCGGGTTGCCGGAGCTGGTTTTATGTTGACTTCTCTGTTTTTGCAGAGTGAGGAGGGGAGGATGGATGCTGGAGCTCCTTTTGTGTTGCATCTTTTCCCTTTTACTGAATTGCTTTGTCTCTTGTCTCCCAATTTCCTCGATGTCGAGCGGTTGCAGTACAACCTACCTCCTACCCGGAGCGCCGGGGTTTGATTTGCGCGCTCACACGTCCCAGGGTGAAAAGGCTTGCAAGGTCTTAGGATATTCGGGTGTGCTGAGAATTAATGCTGTGTAGGATTGATTTCTTGTTTGGAAGGGAACTCAGAAAAGCTTCCTGAAAAGCTGCAAATGATGCTGGCTCATGCTCCGCCTGGGGATCCTGCGTAAGGAGGGAGAAGAGGTAGCGCTTTTGAGCTTTGGAGTTAGCGGTGCTGAAGTTTGTGGCTTGGTGTTGCCTACAGGTGTTTTTGAGCAAAACAGGAGTCATTTGGCTCTTCTTGGCTCCTTATGCACAATACTCCCTCAAAGGGAGGTCCCACATAGCTGAGGCTGAGACCCAACATTGCCCATTTGCAGCTGCAGTGCTGGGACTCCAAAGCCTCACGTCCTACTCATTAGTTCCTCTCCCCAGCTAGGGATGCCTTTTGGCTTATGTTTCCTATAGTAAAGCCTCAAACCTCTCGATGCTCAAATAAAAAGCCCTTTCTGGTCCTCACCAGCGTGACAAAAGGCTTCTGAGGGCTCTTTCTTACCCCTACCTTCTTGCTTGCAAGACTCAGTTGATGGACACCAACTGCTTCAGGTGCCCAAGGCAATGAGAATTCCTGTCTGTGCAGAGAGTCTGGGCAAACCACTGACTTACTGCAGGGTATCACTGATGAGCGTGCTTCCCTGCAGGACTGTCTTTGGGTGAAAAGCTCTTTATATCCCTTAGGTTTGAGCTCTCGAGGAGCCTGTGACCAAAAATACAGAAATAAATGCATAGGTCTCCCCAGACGTTTTTCACTCAGACTCTGAAGTATTTGAAAACAGTGAGAAAGTATTCTCATTCCCCTGGTGCCGATTGGGAAACTGAGGCACGGAGAGGCAAAAGGCTCAGTCTGCATTTATTGATGGGAATCCTCACTCTTCGCCATGAAATCCAAACCCCAAGTGGAGTTTGGAGGTGGGAGCAGCGAGCAGTCCCCTGCCCTTGAGCCTGTGCTTCCACAGCCAAGAGCAGTGCTTGGTCAGAGCAGGACACTTTCACGACTGAAATTTTTTTTCAGTTAAAATGGCAGATGGGTGCTTTAAACTGAGGAAATGTCCTCTTGAGTTAGTGCATTGGCTGGGGGACAGTGGTGCTTTCATGAATCTCAGCTCCTGTATCTTTAGGATTGGGTACAAAACGCTTTTAACCACCTTTGGGAATGGAGAGATCATTGCAAAAGTGAGACGTGGTGTGATTCCGACTGTCTGCGTGGCAGTTCTGTGGAGCTGGCATCCCTCTTGGGGATCTTTTTTGATTCATGCCACTGGAACTATCTGTTTTTCTTTGTTCTTTGCTGGTGCATGTGTTCTGCTGTTCCCCTTTTCCTTGCTTGGTTGCATCTCATAAGATGCTGAGCAGCCACCCGGGTAAGAGGTGCCAAGTCTCTGCCCTGCATCCACTGCAACAGAAGCCAGTGGAGTGTGGCATCTGTCCTCTGTCAGGAGGGCCTCAAAAAACCCTCTGTGAGCCCTTAGAGATGCTCTGAAGGCTTTAAATGGGCACTCCTTGGTTTGGACCCCAGCGGTCAGGTCATTTTAGGCACCCCTAGTCCATACAGCTCAGTGCTTCAGCTAATGCGAACCTTGCTGAGGACACGTGTCCTTCAAAGGGGGTTCATGGAGCCGTGGAGGAAGCCAACTCTGCTGAAGGATAATGTTCCAGCTGTTTCCATCTCAAATACTAATGTCTGTAGGAGACACCAAGTTCTCAGGGCTGGAGGAGAGCCTGAAGACCTGAGTTGAAACCTCCATCCTCACTATGCTGCCTGTCAGCAGGTGGCTTTGACCTTACTTGGGGGGGATTTCACCAGAAGGAGAGAGGTCATTTGCAGACCCTGTCACTTCTACTCCAGGCTTTGCTGCCAGGAAGGCTTTCTAGTGCCGTGAAACAGAAATCCAGACCCACAAGTCAAGAGGCTGTGATTCACAGACTTCTTTTGCATAGGAATAAACAAAGCCTGCTGCTGAGCGTGGCTGGATTTGCACTGGTGACCTGGAAGGGAGACCTTGTGTCACCATCACTCTTGGCTTTCATGCCTGATCTCCGAGTTTCCTTCCAGCTCTATTATCCATACACGAGTGCTCTGCCGGGGCTTTCCCATCAAGCCATTGGCAATAAATTTACGGGAGCCGACTGGCACTTGAATGTGCCTTGTCCTCCTGACAGGACGAATGTGTGGATCTAATGCAGATAATATGGGATGGGTTTCCATTACAGGCATTTGCATGATATATACTCGCACACTTCCCCCGCCTCTGAGCTCGTGCAAGGGCCAGAGGAATAAATCTTGATGCTTGGCGAACCCTCGCAGCCAATGCTGCGCTAAGCGCGTGTAAATGTTTGCACAACGAGCCACCCCGACCAGCTTGTGATCTCTCCTTGCGCGTAAAACACGACATGGGGGAGGAAAGATGAGGGTGGTGGAGGGTTTTTTAGTCTCAGTATTGTTTTCCTTTGAAACAGTGGAGTGATGCTGGACTGGGGGACCATGTGTAGGGGGTTAATATTTATACACTTGCTGTTTCTTCCGAAGTGAGGAACGCGCACTTGCCACCAGCAGCCCCCCGACGCTCATTCATGAAGGGTCTTGCTGATGAGAGTCTCAGCGTTAAACTGTTTGGTGACTTGAGTTTAGAGTTACAGGAATCGGAGCGATGAATTAGCAGTAAATCAAAGCCTGGGTGCCTTCGTACTCAACTGCGGCAAGACTTAAATTAAAAATATCTTGCCAAGACGAAGTACTCGTAAGTCAAGCACTGATGTTGTGTCAGTCTGGGCTTCGGCGGCGAGAGCTCAGCTCCTTTGAAACAGAAACCATGAGGAGCCCACATATTGATCCCCAGCTGAACCGGGAAATTGCCACTTCATTTCTGCTATTAAATGTTCTTTCTTTTCTTTCCTTTTCGCCTTCCCTCCCACCCCGAAGGGAAGACGGTCATGCTGGGAAGTTGGGAAAAGGTTTGCAGACTCGCTGCCCGGGCGTGTGGCCCTGTTTGACTTGGTTAGAGCATATTTGATTGTGAAAAGGGATTTATTTGGGGTTTTTTTGTGACAGGGGATTTGTCTATAAGGTAGTGCTGGAAAGAGAACTCATTTAGAGACTAAGGAGGTGTATCCTGTTACAATTGCCTATTGATGGAATAGTAAGTGCTTAGTGCGCAACACGGCTTTATTTTACTTTAGGGAAACTCATACTGGGCTGCTAGAGGGAGGCGTTGATTTGCCAGAGAGCTGCCCCACAGCCCTGAGAAAGTCCCTTGGCTTCTTGTTTCCCCGTCTATCAGATGGGGGTGGTCTTCTAGAAGCAACGGTTCAGCATCTAGGAGTCATTTTGCTCTGATGACCTTTACAAATGATTCGTTTTTTGTAAGTGAGATGACCAAACCAGGGAGATGCTGGTTGGGAACTCCCTCACCACCCTGAGGAACAACATCATGTTCACAGCTGAAAGTCACCAACAGCCACTGTCCCATCCCTGGACAGTGTCACCTTCTTCTGACAGCTGGGAAGAGGCTTTCAGAGGTGGTGAGGGGCAGGAGGCTGTTCTACGTTGGAGGAAAAGGCTCTGTCACCACAGACCTGCCAGGGAGAGGAGGTGAGCGGGAAGGCGACCACACCCGTTGTGGAATTAATCAAAGGTTTTGCTTGGGTTTTTCTTTAATGGGCAATTTAGGTGAAGAAAAAAAACCCACACTCCAATTAGGATGGGCATGTCTGCTTGACTTGCTAGCTTAAAAAAAGTGGGTTTCTGGGCTGCCTTGGGAAACCCAGCAGAGTAACAGGTGGAGTTTCGTAAGCTGTTACCCTGAGATGTGTATGTGTTTGCTGGGGGGTGTATTTGCACCCCTAATTTTGGACATTTCCTCTTTTTGGTTGTGCCTCACCCTTTGTACTCAACCCTTCGGGGTGTCTCCTGGGTGGATGGGGGTGCTGTCCCCTGTCACCATCCCCTTTCCTTCCAGCCACCCTGAAACCCCAGGACTCATTTGGAGGGTTGCAACGACCTCAGTGCCTGGTGCTTTTGAGGCTGCATACCCCCATCACCCCTCGGACCCCAGGCTCCTCCTCTCCAGAGCATCCACTCCCCTCCCAGACAGCTACCCTGGGGAGGGCAATGCTCAGGGGCAAGCTGGAGGGTGACTTGTTAGTTTAAGCCTCAGCTCTGTTACCACTGAAGCCACCTCCAGGAGGGCAATTGCCTCCTCACCCTGAAGACGGCAGGACGAGCTCTGAGTTTTCCTCCTGCTCTTAGCTGCTATGGTGATGAGTTGCTATAGAAACACATAGTTAGCATTATTATTTATTATTGAAAGGTGCTTCTTTTCATCTCTTAAACGCAGGGTTGTGCCGAGAAGAGCCCGATGTTGGGTGTGGGGTACTGCCCACCCTGTCCACACAGGTTATGCTTCCTGGAAATCCAGGCTTTAGCCACGCTGGAGGTAAACAACCGTGCTGTGCTGGCCCAGCGGGCTGATCTGGTTAAACAAATCCCCCCAGTATGTTCCCGTCACAGGTTCCTTCCTTCGTCAGATCCATCCGTTGGAGGGGGATTTGAGTGAAGCGTTTCATTATAATGACCTTAGTTATTTCCAAACTAGTAATCGCATGTCACCATTTGGTGCAAAGGGTTTGCATTAAGTTCTGTAATAATATGTCTATTCATCCATCACAAATACTATATTCACAGGACCTTGTAGTGATTGCCTGGTAAATACCTTCTCTTATCTCTTTGCGTGTGCTGCTCCTTGTTGTTTGCTCAAGCCCTCCCATCTCTGCAAACCCATCCCTCTGCGCTGGGAGGCAGGGAAGCTCCTCCGCTGCTCCTGTCCCAGGCTTCTGCTCTGCCTGAGCCCCCCTGGAGCTGGGCACCCGGCCAGGCTGTGCAGGAAAGGCCCCTCCAGGGCTGGCTGCAGCCTGCGAGATGCCAAGCAGAGGAAGCCGTACTAAGGGTATCGCTCTGCCTGCCCCAACTGTCGCTTCCTGGCTGCCATTGGTGGGACAAAGCCTGTTTTGGGGGCTCTTGCTCCCCAGAAATGGGTGTGTGTGGGGGTAGGAGCAGGTATTTTCTGTAGGCTTGGTGCTGAGCAATGCTCTGACTAAGAGTTGCAGCAGCAGGTCCTGCAAGGAGCCCATTTATGTGGCTCTCCAGACACATCCATTGGGTTTGGGAAGGCACAGCTGGGCAGTGCAGCAGGGGTTAGCAAAGGCAGGTGCCTGGGTCCCCTGCCTGCAGCTTCCCCTCGAAGCTGGCAGTGCCGCAGAGGTGGCTTTGCCAGGAAACCTCCCTCCATCCCGCTGTCCTTCACACCCCGGCAGCCCAGAGGATGCTGCAGCCGCTGCAGAGGGGTGGCTCGGTGGGGCTGGGAGGATGGAGGGATGTACAGCAGCACTGGGAGGAATGGGGCTGCTCTCCCTGGCTGGCTGGGGCAGGAGAGGGCTTGGCTTTGCCTGCAGCAGGGGTTAGCTGTGCAGTGCTGCCTTCTTCCCCTCCCAGCTCTAAAGGACTCCCTGGAAAATGCCTAGTGGAAAAAAAAAAAAAGAAAGAAAAAAGAAAAAGGAAAACAAAAAAGAAAACACAGCTTTTCTTGATGCAGAATTAACAGCTCGGAGGTGAAGTTTCAGGACTGGTTGGTGTAGCTGCTGGTGTAGCCCCTCCTGGCAGTTGCTGCAGGTACAGGGCTGAGCTCTCCCTGCCGCCGCTGCGGATGGTGCCCTGGGCGGGGATGAGCCCCTGCGGGTTGTGGAGGACTGCAGGAATGGCTGGACCACTGCAAGGTGCTGGATGTGGAGGAAATCTCTGCTGCTGCTTGCAGAGCCTGGCCCTTGAAGTTCCCTGAATTCCTCGTCTCCACCTTCCCCAGCCTGCCAGGCTGGGACTGGGAAACATCCTTCCCAGCCTTTGAGGAAACAAAAGGAGGCTGTTTAAAGCAACCCCTCGAGCAGGAATAAAACACCTTCCTTTGCAGACCCTGTTTCATCGCTTGAAGTCAATCCCTTTGGGCTTTGTATTTTCCTTCTTGGAAGCTGTGCTCCCTGTGGAGAAGAGAAAAAAAGCACCTGGGGTGCAGGAGCCCTGCTTGGGGTGGAGGCGTGGGGGCTTCCAGGGATGTGTAGGTTGAAGGTGGAGGGGTGGATGAGGGGGAGGGGATGTCCACTGTGGGAGTCTAGAGGGCTGAATGCTCAGCCCTCACTGAGCCAGAAAATCCTGCAACCCATCCCACAAGCGCAGTGTTCAGTCATTAGTGGAGGGTTGCAGCCAGCTTGTCTCTGTTGTAGTGGTGGGAGCATCCTGGTGGGAGATGCTCCTGCATGTCCTGCACGTACCAACCCCTTCCCTACTCCTGGTGCAATGAAGGGTAGCACTTAAATGGGACCGTGAGACCACCAAGTCCCAGGTATCCCTCCAAATCCCTGCTGAGGGCAGAATCATTTTGGCTGCTGGAACCCAGAGCATCTTTGCAGCCTCTGGCTTTCCCTGCCTGGCCTCCATGGTGTCTCCAAGAGATCAGGAGCTGCTCACCTTGGCCAAGCAAGGGGAGGAGGCATGAGGCATCCTTGGAACTGCACCCCTTTGCCTGGGTGAGGGATGGAGGAGGGAGGCCAGAGAGGTGAGCCACGTGCAGCAGGAGCTGGATGCTAAGACCATCGCCTGTCAGAGCCGTTCAGGAGGGGTTTTTTCCTCCCTTATAATGGAGTTGCTGCTCTTGCCTGCCTTAGCAAGACAAACAGCTCAAAGGGATGTCTCTGAATGAAAGTAACAACTTTTAGGACAAATTTCTCTCTGCATATTATCTCAGAGAAAGCAGGGAAAGGAAATGGCAAGCGGGCATAATTAGGTAAGTATCACCCATTAGGAAGGGGAAGGAGCTATCAAGCCGATTTCCATTTCCTTCTTATTTTACATGCCTGATTTTTTCCGCCTCTCCGGGAGGCGGTGTGTGAAGTAGGTCTCTCCTTAGCTTGGAGAAGTAAACAATCAGAACATGATGTGCTCCGAAGCTCTTCCCAAAGCTTTCTGTTTCTGGACTAGGCTGAGGATTTTTGGCACCTTCACAAGGGTGAGTTTTCCAGCATCTGTGAGACCTGGTGGGGCCTTATTTCCACCATCACACTGGGGAACCAAGGCACAGAGGGGCAGCAGGGCTTGCATATTCTTGGTGTGCTTGTCTGTGCATATTTCTCTCTGTTCCTCCTATTCTGCATGGAAGTCGAGAGAACTCCTTGACTCCTGGTTCCTTCCCAGTGTAAACCTGGGTGTTTGCAGTGAGAACCCATGGAGGTACCTCGTGCTGTGCTGGGAAATGCAGTAGGGGTGAGTCCCCCCAAAGCCACCACCTGGTCCACCCCTGCCTGACCCCAGCATGTCCTCCTGGCCATGGGAACCCCCCTTTACTACCATGAACCCAAGGTTGCTCTCCCAGCTGCGCCCTCTGTTACCTCCTAGAATAACCCATCGCAGCGTGGGCTGCAATTACGGAGCCATCAGCGGGTGCCTATAACACATTTTGGCAAGGACATGGGACAGTTTGTGCACCAGCCTCCAAAAGAAGCGGTAGCCGCCTCCTCCTCCCTTGCCTGCCCGCCTGCTCCAGAGTCTGTAAGTGGTGTTATTAAAGGCTGTGTCGGAAACTGCTGTCATTGGCACAGTCAATGGCTGACACAAGGCGGCCCTCAGACTTTGACTCATCTGCAGCACACACACATGATATGTTATGCATGAGCCGGAGAAAAGGCAGTTGCTTTCATGCATCACCCTTTTTCCAGCTGTTTGGGCCCTTTTTCGCATTGATTTCAGAGAAGAAGTCTTGATTGTCCTGCAGTGTAAGAAGAATTTGCGTTGCCTTGTACTACCAGCACGTGACCAGCTCACTCATTCCTTTGTAGTTGTAGTTGTGGTCTCTTTTTTCTTAAATAAAACTGCATACATGCATCTATATATATGTGTGTGTGTGTATGTTTTATACATATGCATAAAAATGCACATTTACATGCATATTTCTATACACAAATGCAAAACACGTGTGATTAGAAAAATCATGGTATCACAGACTGCTTTGGCTTGGAAGGGACCTTAAAGACCATCTAGTTCCAACCCCCTGCCATGGGCAGGGACACCTTCCACTAGACCAGGTTGCTCAAAGCCCCGTCCAACCTGGCCTTGAACACTGCCAGGGATGGGGCATCCCCAGCTTCTCTGGGCAACCTGTTCACCCTGCACCTTTCCCAGATTGTTGCCAATTTTGCCCACAGTTCATGAAAAGCCTTGCAGGCCCAGGGTGAGATTTCTGGAGCGGGAAGAGCAGCCTTGCTGCACAGCCAGAATTAGGAGGCATTTAGGGCAAGCCCAGTTCTCTATTTTCCTCCAACATCCTTTGATCAGGCACTGGTAGGAAAGGAATATTTTCTAGCTTGTAGGGTGGAGAGGGAAGGGAGGAAGAAGTTTGAGGTTTTGCTTCACCGCAGGACTGGGAATAAATGGTGTAATTTTGGACAAACCTTTGTGTCTGGGATTGCAGTTTCCTGTGAGGTCAGTTGCTTTAATGCTTTCCAGGAGGTGCTGATCCAGGCTCTGCTGATTGCCAAGAGGTCACCAAGGGACTGTCAGGGGCAGAGGATGAAGGTCATGCACCACTTCTCATCCCTCCAAGTATGACTCCATGGCTGGAGCTTGGTCATGAGCACTCAAGTGGGACGGCACAAAGTGCTACAAGCCCGGAGGAGTTCCCAAGCAGATTGCGGCTTGGTGACAATCTGCTTTCCTAGTCCTTGGTCGTTTGTACACTTGTACTCGTGCAGATGTCTCCGAGGCTCCCACTGGTTGATGCATGGGATACGTTGAGCCACATTTCCTCCCAGTAACAGCCTTACGTGGCTGCACGGGCTGCTCCCCTGCTCTGCCTCCCTTCCTTCTGCGTGTGTGTAGGATATTTTTGAGGCTTTCCATACCTGCACGAGGATAGGCAGAAGTTACAGTGCGATGCCTGAAGATTGTGCTCTTCAGACAAGCAATAGTGAGTTGGAAGAGAAAACACGGCCGCTTCCACGCAGCGGTTTCACTCGGTGTTTTTCCTTTCTCCTGTCTTGCTTCTTCCCTGGTAACACAGGCAGCAGAATCAGCTTTATTTTATAATAAGCAAAAAGGTCTCCAGGTGCAGGTTTGTGCTCGCTTGTCTCTTCTCCACTGCTCTCTGCCAGTGGGTGACTTACTTTGCCACCCATAATTAGCCTCTTCCAAGGTCTTGTTGTCGCTGGGCTGAGGCAGAAGGTTTTACAGCCACTGCCTGTTCTCAAACTCAGTAAAAAATAATCCCTTCCTCAGCTCAGTGTTAAGAGGGAGTGGATTTTAAACCGGTTTATGTTGCTGCTGAAGCAGGGCAGTCGGCAGAAGGGACCTAAACTGGCCCATGGTGGGGAAGGTGGACGAAGGGGTGGAGGATGAGCGTGTCAGCCTTCCCACGCAGAGGAAGGAATCAAATATCTGCCCTATATCAAATACCATGCTCAGTTCCCGTGGGACTGAGTTATTGGTGAGCAGGGAGCTGACCTTCTCCTGTATTTATGAACTGAATCACTAGTTTGCTTCGGGTTTGATTCCCCCCCCCACGCCCCCCTCCTGTTACAGAGTGCAATACTTCATTTCACAGGAAATAACATTTTCTTCATTTTCTCCTTTGGTGCGATTTTTTAAAACGCTGCTCGAGATGAACAGGCTGTCTTCGCCTTAGCTTTTCTTTCTTTATAGTTGGCTTAGCATGCTCCAAGTGGATGCTGCTGCTCATGTCTGTGTGGGACCATTAGCTGTGCTGGAGCCTGGGGATATTCCCCAGTTATGGCTGCTGAGGGTGAAAGAATTCTCCTGGAGCTGGACAAGCACATTATTATTTTAGTAGTCATACCCCAGCAAGTTTAAGCATTAAAAGCAGTCAGCATTTCCGGTACTGGCACACGAATCTATCCTTCTTCCTCCTGGCTGCCTTATCTCCAGCCTTCCCTGACACATCTTTCTCTGCAAATCCTTTCCTGCAAGAGCTGGTCTTGAGCATCTTCAAGAGCAGCCAGTCCTTTGGAGCCCCTCATTTCCTTTTCCTTCCTCTTTTGCCTGCAGAGAGCAGATTTTTGGAAGCTCAAGAGCTCTGTGTTTCCTGTGCATAGGTCCCTTGGAGATATCTGAAGCTACTTTGCTGAAGTTCACAGGCGACTTTTGAAAACCTTGGCCATTGCATTCCTGTATATATATATATATATGTATGTATAATCTGTTCTCTCTTCCCTCCTGTTTTCTTTCTCTGTCAGGAACCCAGCTGTGCAACATGTGGCACTTGTAGGACTTGGAAGGCAGGAAGATCAAGCAAACACAGAGCTTTCAGCAAGAAGAGATAAATTTCCAGAATAAATTCAAGCCACGTAGGCCCAGTCTGTTTTAGTTTTAAAGCCCCGCTGGTAGTGATGTGTGGGAGCTGTAGATATAAGGCCAGGGAGAGAAGAAGAGTTTATTTGTATTATTTCTGGCATCTTGGTACAAAACCCTCAGTTCTGAGTTCATGGTGCTTGGCACAACGTTAGGCTGCGTGGACCATACCAGAAAAACCGCCTGTTGAGCGCTACCTTCGTGCATGATTTGAAGGCAAAGAAAAAAAGAGAATTATCTGCCCTGAATAAGAGAGAGAGTGTAGCTGGAAGAGGAAAGTGCCGGATTTGTGGGGGTGTAGGGGATGCAGATGGTCATGGAGGAGAAATATCTTGTTATTAATAACCCATTGAATTGTGATAGCGTTTTTACACCTCTGTACGCCGCTACGATTTTTATCCCGGCACTCTGGCGTCTGGCAGCTGTGAGCTGTGGGCTCCCTTCTGCAGCTGGTGGGGTTTCCTATTTACTGCAGAGGCAGGGGACAAGTTGGTGTTTGATGTGCCCACGGTGTTGAGCCATGACCATGGGCGTGCTGGTGTGGTTGGGTCCACACGACAAGTCCCGTGTTTCCTGAGTGTATTTGTGACCTAGCAAGGGTCAGTCTGGCTGAGGGACCTGCTAGATGGGCTCACTTTGGAGAAGTCTGTGTCTCTACTTAAGCACTGTACTTTTGTTTTATTAAGTTAAAAATAATAGGACAAAAGAGAATGGCCTCAAGTTGGGCCAGGGGAGGTTTAGCTTGGATATTTGGAAAAGTTTCTTCCCTGTTGGGGTTGTCCAGGCCTGGCCCAGGCTGCCCAGGGCAGTGGTGGAGTCCCCATCCCTGGAGGGATTTAACAGCTGTGTCGAGGTGGCGCTGAGGGACATGGTTTACTGGGGACCTGGCAGTGCTGGGGGAATGGTTGGACTCGATGAACTTTAAGGTCTTTTTCAACCTAAATGATTCTGTGATTCTAAATACGTCCAGAAGTGGCACCTGGATGCACTCCCCAGGTCTGTCGCGATGTGCTCAGCAGCACCCAGTACAAACCAATGCTGCGTTCAGCCAAACACCACCAACAACCCAAACTTCATTTCCCTTCCTTTCCCCTCTTGCTTTCTTCCTCCAATCAAAGCAGAAGATTTACAGGCTTCTAACTTTTGAGTTCACGCCTCATGTCGTTAAAATCCATCTGCAGCCACCCAAAGCCTTCCCAGCTGGCCCCAAGCTGTGTGTCCCAGCCACACAGGAGCCAGGGCAAGGCACCGTGTGCTCCAGCCCCTTGCCCAAGGCCCCCGCGGGCTGGAGCACAGATGACTGTAGAACCATAGAATGGTTTGGGTTGGAAGGAACCTTAAAGATCATCTAGTTCCAACCTCCCCTGCCATGGGTAGGGACATCTTCTACTAGATCATGATGCTTTCCGTGAACAGGAGGGATGCTCCTACTTCATGTCAAACTGCTTCCCCAGTGGGTGGGATGCATGGGCAGAGGCTTACATGTTTTTACAGTATTTGAGACTTGTGCAGCACTTAAAGTGCAGCTGTGGGATCCTGTGAGGCGAGGGAAGAGAGCAACAAGTCCTGTTTTGGAGAGAGGGATGAGTGGAGAGGTGGAGGCAGTGGGAAAACGAGGGCAGGTTTGTCCTCTGCAATGCAGCTTGGGGGGCTGCAAAAAAGTCCTCTGTGGGTCTTACTCTTTCAGCATCTATGCATCTGTTTTGTAGCATTTCTTCAGGTCTTACAACCTGTGTTATCAAGGCCTCCATTTCTAATGAGCAGGATTTTATGATGACCTTCCCATGCCCCCACATTAAAAATGCCCCTTGTCTCAGACACAGGTGCCCTTCGACTGCCTGAGCAGAGATGAACAAAGCAGATGGTCTTTGGATCCGGATTGAATTAGTTTGGGGTGACATTTTGCTTGCAGCTGACTAAGCAAACAGGGAACTTTCCTCTGGGTAGTGCGACCCAGTTCTGAAACCACTGGTTATTGCAAACCCCTAAACTATCTTTCACAGGCTGAACATGCTCGCATGCCTGTTTGTGGTGCTGGCTTTTCTCTGTAACACCTAACCTAACACAGCTAATGCTTTGTGATGATGGAGCTGCAATTACGAGGCTGTGCAAATGGCTCAAACAATTGCATCTCCCTCTTTGTAGCTGCTTTAGGGTGATTTGTTGATTCGCTGATAGCACTAGGCAGGTGTTCATGCAAATGAAGGGTCAGATCCTGCAAAGTGCAGAGCACCTGCAGCTTCCATCCCTGTCTGAGTGTCTGACCCAGGGAAGGTATTTATGGAAGCAGAGAGAGATTTTGCCTTTTACAGGAGTGCTTTGCAGCAGCAGCAAGTTGTCTACAGAGTGCGAGCGCTGATGGCAGCCTGACAGTGTCTTCTCTTGAGTTTGTCAGTGCGGGGAAGCGCACGTAGAAGTTGCAGAAAGCTGTAGCAGCAGAGTAGCCGGAGCAGATGCCTCCTCCCTCCCTCCCTCCCCTCAGCTCCACTGGCTGGGTGCCAGCAGCAGGACTCTGTGGTGTATCATTTCAGGACACCCTGGACTCATCCATTCAGACTCACAGCTGAACATGGTGACCACTGAACTATTTAAAGCAGCTTCAACAATGACACTCGAGTGTGTAATGCACCTATTCTGCTGATGCTGGCAAAGTGCTGGCGGAGTGGATGGGTTGAAGATTGCTTGGAATTTGCCGCTCTGGAGCCATTAGGGTGTGTGTATTCCTAAAACATGCACCAAAGGAGACGATAATAGAGAAAATCAGCTATAAAGGAGGTTTCCTTGGTGCTGCACATGTGGCTCTGCAGACTACTTATCTCTGTGGCACTGAGCTTGGGATTAAACCCATGGGCTGTATCTCTGTCTCAGCCATGCTGACACTGGGTGACCTTGGCCAAGACTTCACCTTCCTGTCCCTCTGTCTCCCTGAGGTGTTTCTAGCCTGAAACTTCCAGAGGTGGAGACGTGCTTTTAGAAGGAACATCTTCATTAGAGCTGCTGGTTGCCCTTGCAAGCAGCAATGTGCTATTTTACTGGGGGGGAGTTGGAAGGACTCTTCAGGACAAGGTGAGACGTGCTGGGGTGAGCTATGGTGGGATGGCAAAATAACAGCAGCCTCGTGTCGTCAGGCACTGTGCCACTCCGTCGTCCCATGTCATTCATGTGGTTTTAACATGTGTAGGAATAGTCTGTAACTAAGGGCTCCTGGTTCTGTTAAGTCTCATAATTTGGTAACTCACTCCAGGTTTGACATTAAATGTTGGTGTTGAGAAGGAATTGGATGGGGATAGTCTTGTCCTTTGCTCAGGAAGACCTTCTTCAACCTCATCCCAATGCACATGGAAGGGTTAGGGAAGATGCCGGGTAAATCTGCAGTATTTCAGCTACTACTTGCTCTTTTTCCCCCTTCTTTTCCTTTCTGCAGTGGCATTTTTTATTTTGATATGCATTTTCTAAGCTCTCGAGCAAGGCAAAAGTGGAAAAGTCTCCCCAGAACTTTAACCTCATGTAACTGATTTAACCTCCAGATTTGTTAGCGGCTGGAGGAAACCCGTCTTATGGGAACTGAGGAACTCGAGAGCAGTGGGATCAATGCCCCATTCATGAGGAGGGGATGTTTCAGTGGTTACAGAACTTGCAAATATGCAATCTGCCCACATCACCCCATCCCTGCTCCTATATCCCTTTGCCGAAATAGCCTCTGCCCGGTTTTCTCCCTCTCCTCCACTTTCCAGCCTTCCCTTCCCTGGGTTTTCCAATTGGGTTCACTTACCTGAGGTGCAGCGTTGAGGCCATCGGGGAGCACAGACGAGTTTTCCTCAGCAGTAGTGCTTAGCACCACAACAGCCTGCAGCTGACACAGCGAACAAGCGTGGGGAAAACCTGCTTAGTCTCTTCATCCCTGATGCTGAGCGTGTTTTACTCTTTCTGTGATGGCAGCCCAAGTGCCGTCCGACCCATCCCGGGAGCAGCAGAAAAGGCAAAATCTTTGCAGCGTAGGTGTTATGCTGAAACTTCCTTAGATTTAGACAGACTTTAAGGTATGGCCAGAAGATCCCCGTGACGGCAGGGTAGGATCCTCCCAATTTTTACTGCCTGCTCCAAAGCATGGAAGCTTTTCGGTGAGAGAGTGGCACAAATATAACGAAGGTCAAGCGTGAAAAAAAAGGTTAAAATCAGTAACTTGCAAAAACTTTTCTCCTAATTTAGTGCTCAGAATTGCCCAAGCCATTCTGGATGCAACTTTCCACAGCGCTGTTAGCCTGAGGCAGACACCGAGCTGAGGAAATGGTCCCCTGCGTGGTTCAGGTCTGTCAGAGTAATGAGGACCTTAAAACCGAGTCGTGGCAAGAACATGTCAGCCAGCCTGAGCTCTAGATGTTGCTGCTAAAGCTCGGTGTAATTCTGCATGCACGCGCTGCCCTGCACCGGGAGTACAGGAATCGCATAATTTTGTGCAAAAATAATGCGTCTGTATGCTGTACAGGATGGGTTTGTGTATCTCCTCGCAAACGCAGCCTCTGCGTGTGTATACAACATCAGCTCTCTTCTAATCTTCCTGTTACCAAACAGAGCATGTGATTATCTTTTTTACCCGTATTAGCACAACTCCGTCTCTTGTCTGGATCTGATCCTGGCCGTAGGTGTCCTGTCTAGCTCAGCAGTATCTTGAGACTGTCAGGCATGATTTGGAGCTAGTTACCCTGCAGCAACAGCAGGGCAGGGCTCTAAGAATAACTTCCCATTGGCCTTTGGATGTGTTGGCAGCAGTTAGGTTTGTCCTCGGTGACAAAGTCACTGGAAGACAAAATTAATAGCAAATTAGTAATAGTTTGTCCAAGTATTTTTTTTTTGGAAGGGGGGTTGAGTTTTGCTGCTGATTCTCTGCTGAAAGTACCTGTTGTGGCCTTCCTGCGTTGTCTGTAAGATGGAGCATCATGGGACTGTGGAGGGATAGATGTCAGACTGGTTTGTTTCCTTTTTCCTCCCTGAAACGCTTGCAAAGCTGCTGCTTATCAGGGCTGTGCCCATGCTGCCTCATTACAGCTATCGGCAGAATGAGTCGAGTCAATCCCCCTTGCTGCTGCTGGGCTTGAAATTGTGTCTCAGCTGGATGTCTCTGCCAGTGCAAGCATGGGGCTCTCCATCAGAGTCCTGTTTCTTCCTTTGCCTTTTGGATTGGGTGGCATCTCAGAATCACAGAGTCTTTTTGGTTGGAAGAGACCTCTAAGATCATGGAGTCCAATCTCAGCTGCCCTTCAGCCTGTTAAAAACCACCCAGGTCAAGTTGGGACAGAAGGTTTCAGCCTAAGCACTCTGAGGAGGAGTCCTCTGAAGAAGCCATCTCTTTTTTGGTCTCATCTTGGGTAGTTTTTCTCAGAGAGACTCTTGCTCTGAACAGAGCAGCTGCGCTGAGTCCTGCTTCATTTGGAACTTGGCAATAAGTACTTTTATGCCAGAATGTTTAAAAGTTATAAACACTTCTAATGCATTTTTTATTATATTTGTAAGGGAAAGCCAAGTAAAACACGCAGATTAGCAACATTCAGAAACTGTGTTGTTTTATTCATAGAGAAGAGATCAGATCGTGCTCTGTAGCAATCCATATCTGCAGAAGATGCCTGGAATTTGGGGCTGGTGAACTTTGGGGCAGAAGTATGGACTTGTCAGCCTTCTGACATCTCTGAAAGATCCTGTTGCAAGCCCATGGAGTTGGCAGAAATAGATTACTTCAGCTAACACATGCGAGTTATGAACTAACCAGCTTGGGACCTAATTGTCCTGGGTGCTCCAGAAACATGGGAAAAGACTGTCACTCATCTGACCTGCTCAAGGGCTGAAAGATAGAGGCCAGTTGCTGGAAGAGCTGTCACGTAAAAGGCAGATTCTTGAAATAAATGGCATGTGCCTGCCCAGGAGGTTCGCAGGTGCATAAAGACCGACCCAGAAGCATTGAGGAATTTGGTCAGAATTAGTAAGTGCAGAGAAAATGAAACAAGGAGATGTCTAATATCTTTTCCATGATCTCCAGTGCAGATGTCCCTATAAAACTATGTCTAATGCTAGCAGTGAACTGAAGCTTTCCTCTAGGTTTGGGAGAACAAACGCCAGTCAGCACTGCTCGTTCCCGCTTGTGGTAATGTGTGTGTTGGGCTCAAGATCTGGCTACAATTTGAGATGCTTCAGCCATTCCTACTTTATGGGACTGTACTTGCTCGTCTGCTCTCTTTAGCCACTCATGTGGGAAGCTGAAGATGAAGGATTTGCTGTGTCCGAACTTTTCTCTGGCCCCATCCATGGCTAGTTGCTGCTCCAGAATGGGCTGGATCCCTGCCATAAATGAAAGGAGGAAATTTTCTACTGAGTAAAGCATAAAGGGAGACTCTGTTCACGCCTCTGCTGCAAACTGCATCACTGAAAAGAAATCATCACACCTCTGCCTGTCTCTTTCCTCCCAGTAATATAATATTGTTAACAGCATTTTCTTTACGTTCCTACTCCTGCCGTGTGTTCAGCCTATTTCTGACTTGGTGTAGGTTTGGTGTAGCTGCAGGATTGATTGATGGTCCTTCCTCAGAGGATCCCAGATCCCTGCGAGTACACAGCCATGCTCTGCATTAATCACGTTGGGCTGGCCAGTGGTACACTCTTCATTTGTGGGAACATCCCACACTCTCTGAACCATCAAGTGCTGGTCACTGGTAACTGAAGTTCAGCTGGTTTGCAGATAGCCTGATCCTGTGCAGCAAATCCACCAGCTCTATGTCCCTCTGGAGCTTTATTTCCAAACCTTATTCCCCATCCTGGCATCATCTCTGATTTTCCCCATCCTGTTACTTTTACCCGGTGTGTCTCGGGCCGCTCTGCTCCAGATGCCTTTTGAATATGTAGTGAAATCACAGACTTTGAAGACTGAGGATTCTCTCCTGGCTTCTTTGCAAGTGGTTTCTCCACCTCAAAATACACATCTCAGTGCTCTAACAACCAGTAGATCAAGGTCTAAGGGTTTTGGCTTTTCCTTTAAGAAGTCCTATGTTTTATCATTACTGACACCTCTTGTAGATCTTGAGAGTGAAATAGCCAGTGATGACAAAGCCACTGCGAACACAGAGTTACTCTCTCCGCCAGGCTTTCGGGAGACAGCGGAAGTCTGGTCTCTGTCTTATGAGATTTGGCTCTTCGTGGATTTATACAGTGTTAATTACAAGACTTCAGCCTGAGAGAGAGGACTTGTGTCTTGCGTATCTTCCCAAGACTGCAAAGCGGGGGGAAACATCCACCCACTGGCATTCAACGCAACACAAACTGTGCTGTACAGCCTCAGTCAACAATAGCTGCCTTCTGACTCATGGAGAAAGCTGGGGTCAGAGCCCCCTCCTTGCTGTTTGAGGATCAAAGTGGTGTTTTAGGGCTCCCATCTGAACCAGGTCCAGAAAATTTAAAGACTTCATTTGGGTACTCTTCAGAGCTCCTGAAGCCTTGAAGGGAATTTGCGACTTCTGAGGAAGGAAACTCCATTTTCCTCAAGGCTGTCCTAAAATGCTGTAATTGATGTACAAGCTGGAGAAACTGCTGGGACGAAGCCCACTTTGTTTTCTTTTCAATATTCATCATTTCTTTAGAAGCAGAGGCTGAGTTTATTCCTCTTCATGTCTAGAGCTGATCAGAGTCTCCTGATCTATGAAGTGCCTTTTAATTTCTTGTCCAACTTGTCACTGCCAACCCCATGAGAGCTGCAATTCAGTGACATACAGTAGAGAAACTTGTTGAGGGGAGGTTGAAGTTGTCTCTGAGGACCCATTTCTGTCCCATTGGGGTTGTGCAGGCATGTCGCAGGCTGCCCAGGGCAGTGGTGGAGTGCCCATCCCTGGAGGGGTTTCCCAGCTGTGGGGAGGTGGTGCTGAGGGCCAGGGGTCAGTGGGGACCTGGCAGTGCTGGGGGAATGCTTAGACTCAATGACCTTTAAGGTCTTTTCCTACCAAAATGATTCTACAAAACACTTTGTAGTGGGGAGAACAGAGTCCCAGGAATATATGATGGCTTTACTGGGGACAAGAATTAGATTTTTAAACAGAAGTCAACCTGACACTGGCTTTTGGTAATTCTTCACTCTTCCCAGTGCTTTGGACCTATATGGTCTCATACATGTTTCTCGAGGTAGAATCGACAAAGTTAGGCACTGTTGTGACATGGTTTGCTTAATATCGATGACCTTGTGTGCTCTTACTATAACAGCTTGTTTGTCTGGGGATTTACATTTCCCCAGTTACTGTGATAGTGAGTAATTTAAATAGATTTATCCTCAGAATACTTCCAGTCACCTTCCAGTCGTGGAGGGTGGCACTCAGCCATGGAGACTCACAGGCAAGTCTGCTCCAGAAAAGAGTTTAACCCTGGTGTCTGGATTTGTAGGTTATTTCTATGACCTCAAAACTCCATTCTTTTTCCTGTAACACTGAATATTTGTGTTCTTTCCTTTGAGTCTCTGTGTAGTAAATTCCTGGAGGAACAGAGAAACCATGACAAACCTCTCTGCTCTCTCTCCTAAGCACAAAGGAGCACAGCTCTGACCTGCTTTTGCTGATAGGAAACCAAGTCTGAAATGCAGGCATCCACATGCAGATTTATCACACGGGGGAATCAGGAAAAAAGGAAGAAAGTCCTGCTCACGGCAAGTGTTAATCCCATCACTTAATACGCTTCTGGCAGATGCACAGGTAACAAGGTGATGGGCACCATCTGAGTGCCTGAATAGAAAAATCTGCATGATGAGGGAAGGCCATGCTGACCTGCCTCTGCTTAAGAGCCTCGCAAACAAACCACTCCTGAAATTAATCTCTTTATTTGGGCCAAGCTGCAGCTTGCTCTGAGATCTGTTCATTGCAGCGAGCTCCAGAGAAAAGATGGTCTGGCATGGAATGCCCTCAAAGAGAGACTTGCATTCAGTTTCCATCAGGGGTTGGACATGTTGTAAGTTCAGGGAGGAAGGATTTAGCTGAAGTTAGAAGCCGGTCTTTGTTGGGGGAGCTGTCGACAATGTCTCTGTATGAGCTTTCTTGCCATGTCGGCTCCCAAAGAAAAGCTTCTATCCATGGTAATCAGGGTTTATTAAAGGAAGCCAGGAAAAAAAATCTTTAGCTGAGATTAAAGGGATTGTGTAGCTGCACTTGGTGCTGAATCGCTGTGTGCTGGCTCTGTCGCCGGGCGTCTGCCTTGTCAGCATCTGTGCGCAGCCTCCCGCATCCCAGGAAATGAATAGCTGTGCCTGAGAGGAGCAAAAGTAAACAGAGGAGCGTGCCGCCTGATTTACGCTGGGCTTCATTAACCACCCAGCCCGTGCCATTGGCATTGTCCAGGTGCCCTGGGTGCCGTTGGCTTCCTCCTAGCCTGGTGCTGGCCTGGTGGAGGATTCACTGAGCCTGTCCCACTAGCCACCAGGACCCCAAGGTGGTATCAGGCCCACACTGCAGGAGGAGATGGTGGGCTTTCTTCTCCTCCCAGTGCTGTTTTTTAGCACATTTTGGTCCTGTTCTAGATTTTAATACATACTTTTGCTCTGAGCCCCTGGCTGGAGCTGGACCCATGATGGATTTTCTTCCATGGCTTTTACAGCCATATTCTCATGTGTGACTCCTTTTGCTGCTGACCTTACAGCGTCCCTACTGCCAACATGTGGCTGTGGCAGAAGACCTGGTGATGTGAATCTGTCTACCATGTTTGAGAGCAGGAGGGTTACATGTTCCTTTCAGGAGCTGTCATCGCAGTGGGGTCATTTTGTGCCAGTCTCTAGTACAGGGACGTGAGCATGGCTTTTGTGAGATGGTCAACCAAGACCAAATGCCCCAGCTCTCTCTTTCCTCTCTCCCTGTACAATTTCTCTCAAGTCCTTTCCTCGCTCTCAATTAACACACCAGTCCTTTGTGTCCTCTTTATTCCTGATTTATTCCTACTTCCTCAGCCATAACACATTCTTCTTGACTTTGTCCCCTTGAAATCCGCTGCTTTGATTTCATGTCCAGACTAGGTTCAAATATGGTGTAGCTCCAGTTCTGAAAAAAAGAATGGTATCTTGCTTTGGGCTTGCTGCACATCAGGAAGGTTGTGTAGCACCACAGCCTAACCATGGTCAAAGAAGAAGGTAGGTAGTGTCTTGGCTTTTTTATGTCATGGGGTGATGAAGAGACTCATTCAGGAGATCCAGTCTCGCGGGGATCTTTGTACTGTTATGACCTGTGGCATCCCCTCAGTACCACCCCTGAATGTGAAGGGTGCAGTAGGGTGGGGAGTGGGGGCTGTTGTTCCTGACAGAGGGAGAAAAAGCACGGCTGCTTTCTACCAAAAGGTCTTTTCCTACAGACCTTTGGGGCTGTAGGGTTTGTGTCACCTTCTCAGAGCCCCTGAATGTGCTGATGAAGAAGCTGTTGTGGCAGAAGCCACGTAGATGGACAGTCTGGTCTCACACACGAGCCCTACGTGGTGGGTCACAGCATTGCTGCTGGCCACGTCTCTGGAGGGGGGAAAGGCAAGTGAGCCTGGTCATTGTGGGAAGGCAGTTTGGGCTATTTTGGAAACACTCAGCTCAGAGCCTAAGCTCAGACCTCACTGCCTGCTCCCTGTGGCCTTTTGTTTATTTGCTTTTTTCCTACAGTATAATTCCTCTCTTGTAGATGGAGCAGCCTCAGAGACCGGGTATTTCCATGGCACTGCATTAGTTGTCTTCCCAGCTGCCATGGTTTCTGCTATCCAGACGTGGGTAATAAAAAGACATGCATAGCCCCCTTCTCCTTGGTTCATCATCTAAGGGGTGGTACAAACTCTGCTTGATTCTGCAAGATGAACAACCAGTCCTCCTTGCCTCTGCCCTCTGCTGTTATTTACTAATTAAGTCAAATTATAAATTATAGCCCTTAGAGGCTCAAGTACTGATTGGGACTCCATGACAGAGGGTGCAGGGCAAACAATGTGAGCAAATGGGAGAGAAGGAGTCTGTGCCAGCAGTGTACAGAGACAAAATCCTGCTCCTGGGGTCACTCAGATGGCTGATGGAAGACAGCAAGATACCCCAGGCTCCTGCTCTCCTCCTGTGCTTGCTTTGTGGCTATCAGTGCTGGCAGACTTGAGGCTCTGTCCTCTGCAGGTGAGCGTCTTCCCCCACAAGGTTCACTATTTTGAAGCACCCTTGTCTGTGGTCAAAGGGCCTCCTCATCCAGCCTTCCTGGAGTTTCTGACTGGGGTCTCACTGGTTTCCAGAAATGTGCCATCTTTGCCTGGAGGAAGGGTTCTTTCTCCATCCCCACTTCCTCTGTAAGTGACAGTCTGACCGCAAAGTCAGTCATGATTCTTATCTGCTTGGGCCTCAAAGATGTCACACCTGGAGCATATCTCATCTTATGTTGTGTTGGCCACTTATTTTAATGGGCAGATTTCCTCCTGTTGTTGCAACTCTCCTCTTGGGTGTTGTGATGACCTTTGGGCAGGGGGAAGAGGGGCAGTTATTTACCTCTTCAGTCTCTGGGTCACGGCAGTTCCTATTTCCCTGTCCTGCAGCTGTGCTGACTCTGCAGGGCTAAGAGGAGCAAAATACAGTGAAATATAGGGGTGAAATAGATACCTTCTTAGTACTGGAAATGAACAATTTCTTCCTAGATCCATCCAGTGGCCGATCAAACCAATGTCTGTTAGAAATATGGATCATAACACGTAAGTGATGGGAACCAGTGTTCAGGGTCGCCACGTGATGTTTCTGAGCACAGGACTCAAAGAGGGACAGCTTCCCTCTTCTGCTGCACTCTCAAGCATGGCCTCTTTTGAAAGAGGAATGGTTGCGCTGGGAGAGCTCATCCCATCGCCGCTCTATCTATCATAATAAAGGTTATTAAAAGCCTACGTGACCAGCCTGAATATCCCTGCAGAGCAAATCCTCTCCTGCTCGTAAGAGTCTTGCAAACTCTGCAGTATAAGCTTGGTTTTATTAAATATTTGCTTGACCAGAAAGGCAAAGCAGAACAGGGTAAACATGCCTAAAGTAAATGTGAAATGACCTTTGTCCGTCATCCATCCAATGCCTGCGGCTGCTCTGGTAGGGAGAGTGGTGGGAGGTGGAGGTGACCATACAACAGCTTTGAAATTCTGGCTACTGTTGAGAATTTTGAAATATTTGGGTGGCATAAAAGTGGGGAATGCTCTACAAGCCCAGACTTCTCCTTTCCGCTATCAGATCTAATCAGTCTGCAGGTTAAAAGAAGACAGGATTTATTGTTATTATTTCTTGAAGTAAATTTTTCAGTTCCACTGGCGTTAGCAGAGTTACACAGATATGAAAAAGTTGCAAATCCAGACCTGTGTCATGTCCACATCTTCCTCCCTCCTGGGATCTGCAAACACTGATTTTTTCCCTTGCCTCCTACTTTCACAGTGCTGGCTGTCATCACCTTTGCTCAGCTAATTGCACCCCTGACTTGAGCAAAGACACTCTGTAAGAGAGGTGATAGAGCACTGGCCTCCAGGAGCAGAGCTGGGGTTTGGATTCTGTCTTTTTTAAAATCAAGAAGAATTTTGTGAAATTCTGATCTGGATGTTAAAGAGGGATAGAGGGAGGAAAACCTTGTGTGCCTCAGCCTGGCCACCAGTAGCAGGAGTTGTGCAGTCAGCACTCATCAAGGAGCTTGGCTTGTGAGACCTGAGCTGGTGGGACTCCATCTCCCACGTGCTCTGTGGGGCCATAAACAGGCAAAGCTGTCTTGGTACAGAAGCAGCCATGAAAAAGGAAAGGAATAGGTAGCTGATGGTTGTGTTGAGTAGGAAGGTGCATTTCCATGGCATGAGGATGGGCCTTGGTGATGTGCTCACCAAATCACAGAAGTTGTTAAAACCTGGACAATTTTAAGAGGCTGAGTGGTACAAGCAAGCCCTCTTCATTCTCTTTGGAAAGTCACCAGGCCGGTCCCTGGGTAGTTAGTTTTCCTATTTCATGACCCTTTAGACTTTATTACTGCTAATATTTAGCCAGCCTGTTTCTCCTCAGTCATCTGAGATGCCCAGGGGAACTGTATCTCTTTTAGACAATGTTTTCTTGGCTGTGCAGTGGGTGGAGAGTGGTCTCCTGGTGAGAGCCCAGGGGAGGGAGAAAACCCGGTGCTCAGTTTGCTCCAGCTTGGCTGCCTGTCCTTTGTTGATGTGGCTCTGAAGGCTGGCAGACCACAACTCCTACGCCTGTACTCCAAGCTGGACTGGCATGAGGCAGCTTTGATCTGGAAGCCACAGAAAGTCTGTTCAAACAGGCCCATTCTGGACCAAGGTCTCCCTGAAAGGATGTTCCAAGTCAGACCAGAGCTGGCTTCTTCCTGGCAAACTTCAAGGGTTGCAGAAGAGCTCAGCATCCATCTGGTCCTGTCCCTGTAGGCAGGTCCTTGACCTTCTCTAGGCTTCGGTCCCTCATCTGGAAGAGCAGGATAATAATCCTTCTCCAGTCCTGTTTTCTTAGATAGCAAATACACAGCTGGGTCAGAGTTGGCAGTGCAAACAGCAATACTGCTTGGTGTTCCTACCATTGGCCTTCTGCACTGCTCTGGCTTCCAGGGAATTTTCGTGCTGCACCATGGGGCGCGTGTGTGTGTAATGGAGAGTGAAAGGGTGCTGATTTATTATTCTGCTGCCTGATTTCTGCTCTTTCTACCAGCATCTTTTCTTTCAGGAGGGCTCCCTTTGTGCTGGTTTTAAGTAGAGAGCTCAGAGACGAGGAAGGGAGGATTAGCAATTAAATACGCTCTGATGATGGCATGGTTGTGAAGGAGGGAGGAGGAAGGAATACTCCATAGTAATGTACTTTTGTTTTTTTTTTTCCTCTTTGCTTGTAGGACAAAATCTGCAAGGGAATTGGTGTTTTGAAGACTCTTACAGCTTTTAATCCTCGTTCCCTTGGGAATATAAACCTTTCTAATCATGTCACCGGCCATGTGGAAATGGACTTGCCTGGTTTCTCACCTCCTGCTATCCACCACAGTGTCGCCTCTTGGCAGGCAGCAGCCGGTCCATCCAAAGAGGCCCTTCATCACTTTCACTGGAGACCAAGCGGAGGGGAACTTCAACCACTTGGTGGTTGATGAAAGAACTGGGCATATTTACTTGGGAGCTGTCAACAGGATCTACAAACTCTCCAGTGACCTGAAGGTACTGGTGACCCACCAGACTGGTCCTGATGAAGATAATCCCAAGTGTTATCCACCCAGGGTAGTTCAAACCTGCAACGAACCCTTGACACCCACTAACAACATAAACAAAATGCTCCTCATAGACTACAAGGAGAATCGATTGATAGCCTGTGGGAGTCTTTACCAGGGCATCTGCAAGCTTTTGAGGCTGGATGACCTCTTCAAGCTGGGAGAGCCCTACCACAAGAAGGAGCATTATCTCTCTGGTGTGAATGAGAGTGGCTCTGTTTTTGGAGTCATTGTTTCTTACAGTAACATGGATGACAAGTTGTTCATTGCCACTGCTGTGGATGGCAAACCTGAGTATTTCCCCACTATTTCCAGCAGAAAGCTCACCAAGAACTCCGAGGCAGATGGGATGTTTGCATATGTCTTTCATGATGAGTTTGTGGCCTCTATGATCAAGATCCCCTCAGATACCTTTACCATCATCCCCGACTTCGATATCTACTACATTTATGGCTTCAGCAGTGGTAACTTTGTCTATTTCCTGACTCTGCAGCCTGAGATGATCTCACCACCTGGCTCCACCACGAAGGAGCAGGTTTATACCTCCAAGCTTGTCCGGCTTTGTAAGGAGGACACAGCCTTTAACTCCTATGTTGAGGTGCCCATTGGCTGTGAGAAGAATGGGGTGGAGTACCGTTTGCTCCAGGCAGCCTACTTGTCTAAGGCTGGAGCCATCTTAGCGAGGTCTTTGGGTGTTGGCCCTGAGGATGATATCCTCTTCACGGTCTTCTCCAAGGGGCAGAAAAGAAAGATGAAGTCCTTGGATGAATCTGCTCTTTGTATCTTTGTCCTGAAAAAGATCAACGATCGCATCAAGGACAGGCTGCAGTCCTGCTACAGGGGGGAGGGGACGTTAGATCTGGCCTGGCTCAAAGTCAAGGACATTCCCTGTAGCAGTGCGGTAAGTGAAGCCCCTAAGCACCCAACCTTAACCTCCTCGTGTGCTCACAGATCTTAGAGCATGATCCAACGGTTAACGCAGGGACCAAGGAATTGAGGCTGTCTCGTCCCAGTCCTGGTTCTGCCTCTAGCTCACCACAGCACATGAGTTAACTAGTTTGAGCCTCAGTTTGCTCATGGATGAGCTGAGTGAGGTTTCTGACCTCCCCAGGCATGCTGTGTTTGCTGATGAACTAAGCCAAGGGGCCTTGAAATCTTTAGGAGGAATTTGCCTGTTGTAGTTACTTCACTGTGCAATTCATTAGGGGTGAAATCACACTTCCTTGTGCAATCTTGGCTCAAACCTCAACCAAAACAGGACTTAGATAACGTCAACGGCTTGTGCGGGTTTCGGTGTCTGCTGGTATAATTTTATTTTCCTGACCAGGTTGGTGCAGGATTTGTTCAGGGAGTTTAGTGAAGCCAGGGCTTCATTTCTTCTAGGGCTGAGAAGCACTGATCATTAACCATCAAAGTCCCTTGTCTTCCAGTTCCCAGCCAGCTCTGTGTTGCCTCTGCACTGAAAAATTAAGGCCTGGCTGCAGATCAAGGATTAAATGCTGCAAGATTTAAGGGCAGGATTGGGGAAGAGGCTGGTCTACCTGACCTACAAATGGTCTTAAGAAAGTGTCTTAGTTTATTCCGTCGGTTCACTAAAGTGTCATTGGAGAAATCTGCATCAGCCCCGCCAGCATACGGCTGCCTTTGATACCATGGGCAGAAATCAGCCTTAGAGCCGGCGCCGCACCCAGGCTGCTGTAATAGCCGCTTCCCTGAGCTTTGATTTCCTTCCTTAATTAGCTCTTTCAAGTGAGAGGCAAGTTCAAGTCTGAGCAAAGGGAATATGGAGAAACACCAGAGCACTTTCCTGCCCCATAATCTCAAGGCAGTCAGGGTTTGGAATATGGGATTGCTCCGGCTTTTCTTTGTGCTCAAACCTCTGTTGCTGGGGGATCCTTGCTGTTCCTTTGCAGGACAAGGACGGACCAAGAGAAACACAGAAGACATTTCATTGCAGGGAGACTGATCCTGCCTTACTCTGCCCTAATTCCCCTTTACACCAGTGCCCTCAGCATTGTTGCTTGACCTTGAGCTGCTCTCATACTTCCACACCCAATGTGCGGAGGTACAAGTCCTTCATTTTAGTTGGGATCTCTTCTGCCTAGACCTGCAAAGCTCCCTGTGGAGCTCCCTAGACCTTCTGCCTAGACCTGCAAAGCTCCCTATTGCACTGGGAGAAAGGCTGTGCCCAAATCTGGCTTTGATTTTTTTTGTTTAGCCTCAAGGCCTCTGCACATTCAAAGAGCTGCCTTTAGATTTAAGCTGTGAGCTTCCCACTGGAGTTTCTTTCCTGGGCTGTTAAGCCTCTCCCTGCATTTGCAAATCTGCTCTGCTTGTGCTCCATACTAACGTCTGCAATACTGGACCTCTCGATCACCTGGCTTCTGAGGCTTTAGACAGGAGCAAAAAGGCCAACAGCTTTCTTGTGTCCCTTGGGGCGAGTTCCAGACCAAAAAGACTGATATATCAGACTGAATTTGGAGGGACAGGACTGCAGAGGTTGGGGAGGGGCCAGGGACCGGGTGACATGGTGGTAAAAACTGTCAGAGCATATTTGTGGCTGCATTTCTTTGCTGTGAATCAGAGATGCTAATGGTTTCTAGCTGGAGAAAGAGCCTGGAACAAGAGTCTGAAAAGTGTAACTAAGTGGGCTGTCCTCTCCTTAAATGAGTCTACTCAGAGCTGCTGGCAAGCCCTGTCTGAGATCAGCTGTGCTGCCCGAGGGAAGAGGTATTAGTGACTTGGCTGCTGTCAGGGTTGCAGAGTCCAGCCGCTAAGCTTGGAAAATATTTGATGCTTGGTGAAGTATTCTGGAGCCTGGATGTATGTCTGTGAGAGCCTCGTCTTATTTGCTGATGTCCTCCTTGCCAGCCATCCACCAGCACTACTGCTTAGCACGTGTATCTGAAGCAGCTCTAAAACCAATTACAAACCCATCAGTGAGACTTTCCCTGGTTTTCTGCGGATGTCAAATATTCCTCTGCTGGTGCAAATAGAGGCTTAACCCGCCTGTGATCAAGGCTGGACCTGAAGTTCAGTTCTGCTG
The DNA here is from genome assembly GCA_009769605.1 of Bucorvus abyssinicus. Classification (NCBI taxonomy): domain Eukaryota; kingdom Metazoa; phylum Chordata; class Aves; order Bucerotiformes; family Bucorvidae; genus Bucorvus; species Bucorvus abyssinicus. The sequence goes on from CM020025.1 coordinate 2,680,036, forward strand.
CCCTGCCTGCAGCAGCTGAAATCCTGCATGTGAACAGACAGCTGAGGTACCTGGTGTTGAGCAGATGGGTAGAGATGAGCTGTGGGAAACCCTCAGTGGGCATTTGCAAAGAAGACATATTCCAGCCCTTCTTTGTGGCATGAACTCTTGGATCACGGAACTGGGCTAGCTGCACTGTCCTTGCATCTTGGTGCATGACCAGGTCTGGCTTTCGATGACAAATATTTTTCTAATAGGGCAATAATTGACTCAAAGGGGATCCACAGGAGATCTCTGCTCAGGGAGCTTTGTTGGTGCAGCTGGAGCTGAGAAAGCTGAGGTCAGGTAGGACCTGGCAGCAAGCTGGGCTGGACACCTTGTGTGCGTGGTCAAAGTGCAGTGGGAGGCATTGGGTCTCCAGATGTCCTACAGGGATGGATGTCCTGAAGACTTGAAAACCCTGGTCTGGTTTGCGAACTCAGTGTGAGGGCAAAGGATGGAGACACAACTGTGCAATGAGCTTGTGCTTCTCTTGTGCCAACCACGTGTGCGTGTTGCAGATGTTGGCAGTGTGATAGAAGAATTCCCAGAGTGGGAAATATAGAAGTCCAGAGATGAACGGAGGACCCTCGGTGTTCATTCCTCCCTTGTCCCAGTGTTATAACTGTCCCCCTATTAATCTTCAACATAAATCAGGAAAAAGAGATGAATTTTTATGGCAGGGCAGTTGATTTGCAAATTGGTGATGTTCACTCAGGTGATGAACAGTTCCAGATAATACCTTCCTGGTTCTCCTCTCTGCGAATACAGAATATTAGCTTACATTTAAACAGTACACTTGACCCCAGATGCTTAGAAATTCATATAACCAGAGAAAAATGAGGCTGGGGAAAAAAAAAAGTCTTATGAGGTCATCTGATTTGCCCTTCTGCCCTACTTAGAACATTTCTGACAGATGTTTGTCTCACCTGTTCTTAACCTCCAGCGATGGAGATTCCTCTCTCTCCCTACATGATCTGTCTTTGCTGTTAGGAAGCTTTCCCTCATGTCTAATCTAAATCTCCTTTGCTGATACTGAAGCCATTCCTACTTGTATATCCATGGAGAGCACATTCATCCCCTTTGGCTACCTAGCAAGAGCATTGTGGGTCACCAGAACGTGTCCACTTCTGTGGTGTGGTGTACGGAGCAGACGGAGTGAGGCTGGAGGGACATGCAGGGTGTTGGCAGAGGGAAGGGCTGTTTTGAAGGGAAAAAACAGGCTTCTTAAAACAGTAAAAAAATCTTCGTATTGGTTAAAAAGGCCGTGGTTTAAATATGCTTCATGAAAATTGTAATTAACTGTTGATATAGTTGGGAAATGCTGGATTTCTTGGGGGGAAAAAAAAAGTTTGGGAGAAGGATGGAGATGTAAACGGGTCATTTCAGTACAGGACTTGATCATTGGGGACTTGTTGATTTTTATTACTATAGAATAAGATTACCGATAGATGCAGTTTGAAGCCCAGTGACAATAGCACTACCGGGTTGGTCACTCGTGGAGGCAGACTCTGCCTTGGGGAGCAAGCAGTGAGCAGCTATGTGGGATATACAAACATGGATGAAGAAGAGGAGGGTACTGGACACTGGCCCCAAAGCAGCATGAGGGAGCCAGGGCCTGCGGGGGAGATGCAAGAGGAATGGGAATCCTCACTGGAGCTTTGGCTTGCAATGAAGGTCCAAACATGGTGTGTTGTTGGCTTGTGATCCCATCTGTCAGCTTAGGAGCTGGTCGCAACCCCGGGCTGCTATCCTGGGAGATCCTGGTCTCCTCATGGGCCTGACCTGTCTCCCAGCATCACCAGGCAGCCTAACAGACTCCAGCCTCTGAAATTAAAAGGTGTCACCTCCATCGCTGTAGCTTTTAACGGACACAGAGTGTGAGTATCTGTCCAAGATAATCAAAGTGTCTCTGCCTCAGCTACTGCCTGGCTTCTGCCTTTTGCTGGTGTTTTCTTTTCCTTTTGGCAGGAAATGGAGTTTGACTGCTTAAATTACTGTATTCAATCTCTTCCTGTTTTTCATGGCAGCCCTGTCACCTGGGGAAGAAAAGAAATGTTTGGAAGCTGACCAGCCAACAAAAGGCCTTGTATAAAGAGCTGGGCAATATTTTCCCAACACTTTGCTAAGAGAAGACAGGCAAGGTGGACGTTTGGGACCCGAGTCATTGTCTGACAAGTGACTTGGCTGTAAAGGCTTCCTGTGCTTCTGATGCTTCAAGGCAAACCTAAGTCAGTAACTTTCCAAAACATCTGTGTATATAGCAGTGCCTAGAACCCTGAGAGTCCTGCATCTCCTCCAGATATCTGCTCTTCAAGTGAACTCTGCTCTACTGCTCCCTCCTACTTTCCCTGCAGCTCCCCAGCCCATCCTAACTCTGTGATGCTCACGAAGCAAGCCCTGCTATTCTGATGGGGTTTAGCTGAATGCAGGAGGAGGCTGTGGAGGGCATATTGCTGATTAGTCCTCCCAACGGATGGCTCTTGGGCATGCCTGGATGCCAGTTGGGTGCACAGGCATTTTGCTTTGGCAGCATGAGCGCCTTACCCCAGGATGACTGCTGCTTGGTGCTTGGGCTGATCCACAGGCTCTCTTCTGCTCCTTGCCACCAGGTTAGGAAAGGCCTTTTCTAGCTTAGGTGGTAGAAAGGTTTTTTTGTATGGTTTGGGACAGTCAATTCAACTCCTGGAAAGGCGCTGTTGGTGATGGACTGGCCACGATTTTCCTATAACCAGCCTACTTCATGATTTTCCTCTTCCTTCCAGGGCTTGCGTTTGTCACCACTGGTGTTAACAGGACACAGGTCTGACAGAGCACCTCTGAGACACCTGGATGGGGAGTAGCATCACCCCCTGTTTTACAAGAGGGTTGGCCAAGGCACAGTCAAACATAACCTGCAGTGCAGTTGCGGCTCAGGGACATCTGGATCTTTGTGCTTTGCCCAACGTTCCCAACTATTGCTGGAAGAGGGAGTATCATCCTTGCTATTGTGTTCCTCTCTAGCGTGGGGAACAGAAAACAGGGTCATTTAGAAAGGAGGACATGGGCTGGAGCTGTTGGAAAGAAAGGGCGTTTCAAGGGAAAACTCACTTTACAAACTAAAGAGCAGGAATTGTCATCTCTATCTGTCATTTCCCTCATGATTTTCCCTTAAAAGGCAAAGGCTGGAGGGAAAGGGACTGTTAACTTTTGCTTAGCCCTTGAGAAGAGGAGTGCGTGGAAGGAGGCCCATGCGATACTGCTGCTTCGACATTTTACACGCACAGCCCCTGCCCATTTCTCTGGGCTGGGTTGGGCGATCACATGAACCTGCCACTTTCCCAGGGGAATGACTGAGTCACAGGAACGAGCTACCGGTTTTGCTAGACCTCATCGTGTCATTGCTTGCCAGCTGGGCTATCCTAAGTACATCTCTGCGGGGGTCAATGCCACTCGTGCTCGCATAGAAGGTCTTTTTGTTTGTCTCTACTGGATAGACCATGCACAAGAGTTTTGCGTACATGTCCTCACTCCAAATTATACAGGCTCGAGTTTCTGCTCCAAAGGGTTTGTGGTCAGTTGGGGTCAGTTCCTGGTCAACTTTTAACAGTGCTTTCTTCTTCTTCCTCTGGAGATGCAAATACGAGCAGGAACCAAAGAGCAGCTTGTGCAAAGGCAGTAGCCTCGGAAATACGGTAATGTCTCTCTGGGAATGCTCGCTGGAGACTCAGAGACGGAGCAAACAGGCTTATTCCTGCCAGATCTGTATTTGTATAATTGGTCACATCAGTTTGTGTTGGATGGGAGTGTGTGTGCATGTGTGCGGAGCGTGTTGGTGGAGGGAATTGCTGAGCCCAGCAACTTTGATAAGAGGTGACGAGTGTCCGCTTGCTGTCACTGGGAGCTGGAGTGGATGTGGGGCTTAACTGGGGAGGCAATATGGACAAAGGGTAGAGTTTCTACAGCTGAGCTCTGTGATTTGCAAATCTCCTCCATGCACCTTCCTACTCCTTGTTCCTCCATCGCCACCAGGCCTGACCATGATCTCCCCTGCAAAGCTGGCTGTGCTCCAGGATGAAAGATGCTTCCTCAGAGAGAAATATCACGTGTCTTGCTACATGAGGCAGCTCAGGCAGAAGCGGAACAGGGAGCTCTCTGCAGCGATGTGGCTTGTACTTCTCATGACTATTGTCAGTGGTGGAAGTGACCAGAGATGTCTGGGGCCGTGCTCCCCAGGCTGATGGAAAGCAGCTGAGTTCAGATCTCCACCATGCCGAGCAAGGTCCTGGCCTCTCTGTAACTGGAATAAGGAAAGTCTCCCCACCTCTTCCTCTGTGAGATGACCATCAGGTTCATTAAATAATTAGCACTAAATCATTGATTAGCATGCCTAGTGTTCAGGCTAGGGACACGTTGGACAGTTGGGGTCTAATGGAGTTGCAAGAACGAGACCCTCCTGGCTTTTCCTTTGACGTACATGCCTATGGCTGAGCAGTGCCAGGTGAGCACTACAGGACTTCTGCAGCATCTGCATGAGCTCTTAGTTCAGGCACGGTATAGCTGCAGGCAGCATTCCAGTCCTTGGGACATCCTCCAAAGCCCACCACTTATTCAGGTGGGTATGCGTACACTAACCTGGTGAGAGCTCATTTCCAGGGGCTTCTCAGGCACCAAGAGGGTTCTTCTTCGCTTTTCCCTTGGTGGTGGTCCTTGCTCCTATATGCCACCTCTCTGCTTTTAGCCAACAGGAATAAGGATGCTTCCCTGCCTCTCTAAAGTGCTCTTCACTCCAGGCAGGAAAAAAAGTGGCTTTGAAACCCCTGGGGAAGAAAAGGACAAAAACTCTTTAAGCGCCTACATCAGTTGAAGCTTGCGCTTAAGGGCTGTAAACCAGGGCCTAACTGCATGGAGAGGATGATTCCATTTGAGGTATTCAGTATGTTCCTCAGTGTTAAGTACTGTCCTTGAAAGGATACCTCCAGATCTGTGTGCATGCTGAAATAACTCTGGCAGTAATTAATTATCATACCCCCACACTAAAACCTCTCCCTCTAAATCCTCATTTTTTGTCCTGTGGTGGGGCAGGTGGGGAAAACCCCATGCTTTGGAAACAACCTCCTTCTCCATACCATTTATTTACCTCCCAAGCATAAAGCAAGAGGAAATCCTATGCCTTTAAGTGGCTGGGTGCCAAAACTCTGCATAACGCTCTTCTCTCCCGGCTCGTTGTGTCTGGTTGACCCCGCTCACATAAAATGTTCATTGAGGACGGATCACGGCCCAAGGCTGCTGAGTCGCTGTTGTGTCTGAGATATTCCTGGCGCAGCTCCCTCCCCCATCAGTCTTGTCTCTGGACCACATTGGCTTTGCCCGAGCAGCTCAGCATCTCTCAGCATCAGCCCCAGGGGCTGGTGGTCCCCCAGTAGCTGCTTCTTCAGGCGAGCGAGGTGCCAGTTTCTCCATCTCTGCACTTCTTGCCACGTGGACAATTAGATTTGTTTCTGGGAACTGGTCTTTGCTGCTTCGCCTGCCAGCAACCCAGGCTATTTTCTTCTGTGGTTGAGCCCTGCGGTCACTCGTGGCTCAGCCTTGCATTTTTGGAGGCCTCCATGTGATCTCCTCTCATTCTCTTCCATGCTGAAAGATCAGCTACTTCTCAAACCTGACCTCGTATCACCTCTCCAGGAGGTTGTCTTGCAGGCCAATGGCAACTCTTGTGCAACAGTTAGGTTTTTTTAAAGCAGAATAAAATTCAGCTGTCCTGGAAGAGCCAGAAGCAAAGTGACTCCGGCTCCCTTCGTGAGGCCGATGCTATTTAAAGCGCCTCCAGACTGGGGGCAGCCAAGCGCGGGAGTTTTTACAATAACCATTCTGTTGAGGAGGGGGTCGAGGGAATGCTGGGTTCAGCATGGCTCTCTGGGCCAAATCCTGCACGGAGCCTTTCTCGCTTGCTGATGCAAGTGTAGCTGTCAGGGTGAAAACAGTGCAGCGTCTGTCTTAGGACTTGGAGTATTGGTGAAGATGTTCAGCCTCTGGGAACAATCTGATGCATGTGTCTATTGTCGATTCCAGCACACACATAGCATAAGACTTCAGGGTTTTTTTCCCTGAAATAAGCATGTTTCTCTCTATTTATCCAAATTGCATGGAAACATGGGTCCCCATTATACCAGGTAGGATAATACAGATGTTGGGACCGTCCATCCTGAAGACTGGCTGGTGTGAAGATAGAGATGAGAAAGGCTATTGTACTTGCAGAGATGTCTAAATCTCATCTGGCTATATTTCTCCTCCAGAAACAGTCCCAGCCTGGCATCTGCATGACTGTGCTTCTGTGGGATATGGTTTTGCTCTAAGTTTGCTTGAGAGGCATTTTATTAGCACTGTCCCAGTCTTTGGTAACATGACAACAGCTCTGGGACAAACCACAGTGTTTGCAGAGCCAGCGTGGACCTGGCTGGGTAGATATGTCTAAGTTCAGGATGGAGCTAGGTACCTGGGTGTCTTGCACACATCTATCTCCAAACCATCCTTTTCTTCAGCTCTACTTTATTGTGCAGATAAATGTCAGTAAGTGGAGGAATGTGGCTTGCTGAAATGCAAAGCTTTGTTGCATCTTTCTCCTACAGACAACTACAGACTACTTAGGAACTAACATCTCCCTGTGCCACCAGCACCCTGTTGCTGCCGTTTAGGAGCTAGTAAACATTGCGGCCCCAGTGTTTTCTGCTTTATGGTGCAAATTCTAGCAATATTTAAAAGATATAAAGAAACAGAGGAAAGGCAAAACACCCAGATACACTTGTAACTAAATGGTCACACCACAGAAGGACAGAAGACCTCTGCTTCCTCCATGCAATATTGGAGCAGGCGTAGCTGATAGAGCATGTGGGTGACATTAGATCAGTGGGAACAGCATCGTATTGTCCCTGTTTCAATGTCATTACCCCGTCGTTGTCAGTGCTCCAAAATATATAATAGGATTTGTTCAGCCGATTTATCCTGTAAACAAGCGATATTAACCAGGCGCGTATGGAGACATGCAGAGGGAGTGGGAGAGGCAGAGTGGGGGAGCGTGCGGAAGGGGCTAATAAAAATGTACTCCTCCTGATGAGGGAATGACCCAGCACTCACCAAAGGGTTGGGGCTATTGGTCAGGATCCTGCGCCAAGAGGCACCAGGCTGTAATTGTAGTGGTGTCCCGGCTTCTGGGGGCCGGCTGCAGCCTTCTACTTGCACACTGCTGCTTTCAGATGCAGGAGGAGTTGGAGCTTAATGGCTTGAGTGAATTTATACTCGGCTGACATAAGTGCTTTGAATTCCTCAAGTACCAAGATCTGCACAGATAGAGGCAGCAAGTGGGAGATTTTTCTTTTCAGGGCTCGAGTGCTTCGGTTTGTTGTTCCAACTGATAACCAGGCTGCTTTAAATTCGTTTGCTGTGAGATGATACAGGACCAGACACAACTCGCTTCTCCCTGATACAGATGCGCAGCCCTGGGGCTCAGCACGACTCTCCATTATTTGGCGAGCAAGACGGGGCCTCTCGTACCCAGCCACGCTCTGTCCATTCCCTGCGCTGAGGAGCAGCAGCACATACATGTCATTCATTACAGGTTACCTTCGCAGGGCTGCGGTGAGGCTTAATTAATGCTTTTAAGCAGCCCTGAGGTCTCCGGGCAAAGGTGTTGCTTACATGCAAAGCAGCATTGTTGTTCAATTTATAGAGCGCTGTTGGTGCGCGTGGCACTTTGCAGCACAAATGATAATTTTGTCTGGGTAACAAAATAATAATTATAGTAATTGTGATTCAGCAGAGAATCTCTGGTGGTGCTGGCGTAGGGGAGGCAGCTGGACTCTATCCGGCAAGGTGCTGGGGCGCGACACTGGAGTAGGAATGAGGGGTCCCTGGCAGCTGCCAGAAATGCTCTGGAGATGCTGGTTTAACCATTCTGCTGCCAGCGAGTACTGGGAGATAATGGGCCAGGCATGTTGTCTGTGAAAGGGAGGAAAGGTCAGAGAGAGGAGGCTTCTACTCCCTTCAACGCTGCATGCCACAGACAACAATGATAGATGTTGTTGTGGAGACCTTAGAAGAGCCCTGCAGCACGGCTGTCGTGTCCACATGGTGAAAATGGAAATAAGAGTTTGTGACTTGGGGAAGGGAATGTCTCTTTCTCAGGTGTCTCTATTGGATGGAGGTGCCTGCAAGAGAGCCATGTTATGGCAAGGATGCTCAGGACTACGGGGCACAGCTGACGGAGGATGGTGCTTATCTCTTCTTACACCTCTTTCATCACTGCAGTTGATGTTCCCAGGAATTTGTTACGCAGATAACTTTTGGAAATGTGACAACCTTTAGGATAAAGCGCAGCAGCTGGCGAGCACTTCTTCTCTCGAAGGTGTCTTTTTGCCTGCATAGAAAACCTTTTCACCTAAGATCTCTCTCTCTGGGACTCTCACTCCCCATCTCAGTTAGAGCAGCAGCAGGGGAAGTCAGTGCTACTGTGTTTCAGGTGTATAACACAGCTTTGCTGCTGGAATATGTCCTTACAGAAGAGCTCTAGCGGCTTATTCGATCAATATTTCACTTCTGAAAAATCCCTAAATGCTTATTTACCCAATAGACCATGGTGGTTTCAAAGGCAGAGTCTCCACACTCCATAATCTCTCTTTTTTGGGGGTGTGAAAAAATTTAAGTGAATTTTTTAAAGCTTATGGAAAGCACTGAGCTGAGAGCCACAGGGATCATATTCCTCTGTTTATCCTTCAGTGCCTCATCCACAGGATCCTCCAGCCTCTGAGCCAGCAAGAAGTTGATGTGACTGCAGAAGAAGTCAGCTTCCTTTTGCAGTCACACTTGCGGCTCTTCAGGTCCCATCCATCTTTCTTGTTTGTGGGTACCGTTGCCACCTGTGAGGGGATGAGCTTCAATGTCCACAACTCGAGGATCTGATTTTCACCCCAGCTGCATGTGCTAATGCTGAGATTTGGAATCATAATGGCAGCAAGTTTTTTGAGGGGTGCAAATGATGTATGCAAAATGGAGATGGGGCTGACAGAGCCAAACACCACAGGTGTTTGGGACGTGGGATGTGAAGACCTCCATAAATGGGAGTGGTTGTACTATCTCAGACTGGCACAGCATCGCTGCTGGAGGTACTGACCCTCTTTCCTCCCTCTATCAGACTCTTGGGGTCTTGAAATATCACTGAAGTTACAATATGCGAACATAGAGAGTGTAAATATCCCACTGAAAAAAAAATTGCCAGCCTGTTCTGCACCTTGCCTTGTTTATCTTGACTTAGTGTGACTGTTTCTCCTGGCAGACGCTTAGAGGTGAAGTTGACGCAGGAGCTGAGGGATATAGTGAAGCTGGTATCAGTGCACCATCTGCCAGGAACATAATTCATCAACCTGCTGATCTTTCAGGCTGGATCCTTCATTGCATCGTCACTTGTAATGGTAGGAGTGTCTTCTGTGCAAGTGACCAAGGAGCAAGTGTGTTGTTTTGATGAGGATGTTACTGGGCACTTGATACCAATGACCTGCTTCTCTGGATAGTCAGTCTTGGACTTTGCTTCATGGGGGCATGAAGTATTTCCTTGACAGCCCAGTGCTGCTTCCAGAGCAGAAATGCTGCTGCTGACCAGTCCCATGCCAGCAGTAAGCAACATGCATAGCAAAAGTGGGGACAAGGGTTTGAGGACAAGCCATGGGCTGAAAACTATGTGCAGTTGCTGCTCACTAGCTCTGTGGTTGTGACACCGAGTCAGCAGACTCTGGAAACTGTGCTCTGCATCTCTAGGGTCTGCAGCAGGAAATAAGAAAAGCAAACTTAATGCCAGTATGGCTGAAACTTTGCAATATTGGGGGTCTAGAAAATTTTTAGGGGTTCATTAACCGAGGTACATTGTATACATCTTTTGGCACCTTAATCATTCAGAAAGTCGAGGCTTAGAGGATGCTAGATTTATAGCAACAATTACTTCTTACTAACAATCACCCAGCTCTGCTGAGCACAAGACCTGAAGACTAAAGAAACCTGTTGGTCTCTGTAAAAAAGGCAGCCTCTTCTTCAGGAAATTGCAAATTTTACGACGTGGAGGTACATGGTATAAACTGTTGGGACTCCTTATGCTCGCGGTCCAGCAGGAACATAAATGCAGGCGTATAAAGTCTGTACTACATTAAGATTCTGCAGCACTCTGGAAACTTGACACCAGACCTTGAACCGATACTTAAACTACAGGGTAAAAACCAAACGTCTGTACCAGTTCTAGTCCATTTGAGTAACTTCCCCCCCTGTTCTTGCGTTCCTGAATTATGTTTGAATGAAAACCTCTTAGCATAGTGGGTGCAATTTCCCCGTAATTGGTCAAGTTACTGTAACTGCACTGTCATTTGTATATGGTGACACGTAATTGCGTGGTAACCATGGCTGTGGTTGCACAAGCGAAAGGCAGTGTGCAATTAGAATGTATTTCCAAATGCTGGCTCTTTATCCAGCTTCCATTATATCACAAAGCACCTCGGGGAAGCGGTACTGGATATTTTCGTATGTTGTTAGACTGCAGGCTAACCACTGAAGAGTGGGTGGGTTGGTGATCTATGCTATCTTTGGTTGGTGGCCCAAGTTTCCCATCTTTTTGTCCACAAATTCTCCCCATGCTTTGCATTGAAGATGACAAAGCTCTACAGCCATTGACGCTCCCTGGGCGAGCCCGCAGCCTTTTCCTGACCCTCTGTCAGGAATGCATGTGATGGGGAGGGCAGTAACAGGCATCAAATTATGTGAATGATGTGGCATGAGGTGAAAGTCAGCAGGGCCGTCTCCATCCTGCACCAGGACCTCATAGCTAGACACAGCCAACAGGCTGAAATGTGGTGGTTCTGCTGAGGTTCACAGCGCAGATCATGGGGAGAAGGTCAGATGAACTGAAGTCCACTGGTCTCAGAGGAGTCAAAGGACAGACTTGAGGCAGCATGGCTAGAAGCAGAGAAAACTACAGGAGGTCAGAGGCAGAGCCAATCCAACTTAAGGAAGGCAAAGTTCTAATGCCAGGGGTAGGGCAAACCAGCATCTACCCAGAAGTTCACCAAGCTTTGAAGCCCATGCTGATACTGTCAAGAGAACATGCACAGGTGAACAGGAGCAGCACAAGCCTTGGGTACCGTTCTGCTGCTGTTGGAGTGTAAAGACCTGCGGTTGGCAGGTAGATGGTTTCCATCATCTGCAGCTCCCCTGGGCAGGGATTTATGGTTCACCCCTGCACCAGGTGATACAGACCTTAAATTTCTTAGCTTGTATCTCTTCAGGTACCATGAAGTTCCTGGTGACAGGTTTTTCTAGGGCTTCTATCTCTCTAGATTTTAAGCATGTTATTGAGTAGGATACAGGCCCACCCTCACCCTCACCCAGTCCTTGCAGTTGGGAAGGAAAGAAGATTGTGCAGTCAGGTGATGGAAAAGACCTTGGATATCTCCTTCCAAAGTCTCAAATGCACATTACCATTGATTTCTTATTGCTGTTGGCTCCCTGGCCCTGCTGGCAGCACAGACAGCCGTGATGTACGCGTTCCCTCCATCGTCTGGGGTAGCCAAGCCTGAGATAACAAGAGAGAGAAGCCAAGTACCTGCCACCGTATGAAGACAGGGCTGTTAGGTATTAGCTGTAAATCAAAGGCGAGGCTTGGCCGTTGGGACAGCCTTTATCCCCAGTGAGTCTGTGGAATTGCTTCGGAGCCTGCTGAGATATCTGGAAAAAAGCCCTGGTGCTTTGATTGAAGAGGAAGATTTCACTGCAGTGAAAGCAAGGAGGAGTGAGGGATGGCTAATCCTTTATCGAAGCTTTTCCCCAAATATGGATTAGGCTGTATTTGATTGTCCAGGGCTGTTTCAGAGGCAAATAGCTAAAGCAGATGTTTAAGGGACAATTGTGGTTTATTATGAGCACTGTTTGTGCTGTTTCCCTAATACCCGGTGCTTCAGCCATTCACGCAATGCCGAAGCTCTCGCTTCTGCTGGGGAATGAGGTGCTGCAACCAGAGCTCAAACCCTTCTGCTGAGTTAGGGGGGTTCTGGGGCTCAGCGAATCCCTGGGGTCTGAGCCAGCACCAGCCTTGTAAAACCATCCTCTCAGGAGCGCTTGGATGTGTTAATTGTTTATCTGATAGGCTTAATCCTGGAGAATGCAAACGCCTGCCAGAATCCTCCTGTAAATCAGGCTCATTCTTTTGCACATCCTTCTTATTTTACTGGTGAGCGTGACACCTGGCCACGGTGTCACGGCTGCAGATGAACCCTCTGGTTGCCGATGCAGGGAGTGGCAGCAGGAGCAGACCGCAGCCTCTCACCAGCTAGCTTCCCCCTCCACATCAGCCCAAGAAGGAGAGGCAGCTGGTGGGACTCGGGAGGGCATTTACACCCTGGGAGCTGCCAATCTTTCTCACATGAAGATATTTCGGATATGTGGAGCACCTGATAAACCTGTGTCGAGCAGCTTTCCTGGGGCACAGGGGTGGTGAGTTATATTCCCTCTTTTGCAGGTGGGAACCTGGTTTGGGATGATAAACTGATTGACTCCAGCCCAGCATCTCAACCTCAAGGTCCCCCTTCCCTTTCGAGGTACCTACAGACTACCACGAATTTCTGGGTTAGATTTTAACTGCTCAGAATTCAAGAATTGCTGATCCTACTCCTGCCTCTTCAGATCTTCCCTTCACCCATCGCTGATATCCCAGCTGGTACGGCAGCAGCGTTGCAAGCAGAGTGAATTCATGTCCTCACCTCTGCTTTCATTCTGGAAAGTTGTTAACGTGAAATTGCCAAGCAGAGAAGCTCCAGAAAGTTTAACGTAGCTACTTTATATTGCTGCTAGGAGAGTCTGGAATTGAAAATAAACCTGTGCTTGCAACTCCTGACCCTTTCATCATAAATCCAGGCTTCCTTATGTGTTTCGCTTTGCTGAAGGAGATGACTGGATTTCTGTCTTTACAAAGGCATGTGTGCAGCTGAGAGCCACAGCTGCACAGAAGCCGGGTGGTGTTTATTTGTAGGGTTTTGCTTGTTGGCGGGGTTTTTTTTGCAGATGATCCCCAGAGGAAATAACCCAAATATATTAAATGAAAATAGTTTTCATGTGGTGCGTGGCTTGCTGGCCTTGCCTCTACTCTTGGGGGATGGTTGTCCACATTGCAAGCCACAGCTCTGTGATTGCTTCCCCGGCACCCATGTAACAGCATGTGAGTGAACATCACGGCTTTGTCTGTCCACTCACACCACTTTGCATATCTGAGAGCACTGTGATGGTCCTAGATCTCACCTGTACTGTGCCACATAAGAAAAAGTGCTGATTTCATTCTTCAACCTTACCCTGGTACTTGGATCACAAACTGGTTTGGGTTGGAATGGACCTTTAAAGGTCAACCAGTCCAACTCCCCTGCAGTGAGCAGGGACATCTGCAACAGGAGCAGGGTGCTCAGAGCCCCAAGGGCCAACCTGACCTGCCATGGTGCCAGGGATGGGGCTTCTCCCATCTCTCTGGGCATCCTGGGCCAGGGTATCCCCACCCTCAGCGTAAAACACTTCTCCCTTCTCTCTAGTCTGAATCTCCCTCTTTTAGTTTAAGCCCATCACCTCTTGTCCTGTCACAACAGGCCCTGCTAAAATGTCTGTCGCCACCTTTCTTAGAAGCCTTTCTTATAAGGATGTGTCCTTCTGTAAATAATCTCAGAGAAATAAGATAAAGTAAATGGGCTTAAATTTAGTTTTGTGTCTGTATGGAGGAAAATCATCTTATCAGCCCCATTAGAGGCAGGTCTGAGCTCAGCTGGAGCTAGGCTGAGTCTGATGGAGGAGAAACTTACCCATGGCAAATGGATTAATTAAGTCTCAACAGGTGGGAGACATGTTGCAGATCAGCCACAGGTGCTTGTGCTTGATGCTGGGATTTCTGGGTCTATATCTTAGGGTCTTGCAGGAGGGTAAGAGCTTACTCTGGCTCTGTGAGCCCTGATACATCTCTACAGTAATTCCATCCTCTAGCTCACTTATCCTGGCTGTTGATAGAGGGGGTTACAGAGGGCTTGGTGCTGTATCCTTACAGCCATGAAAACCAGATGATTGAATAGGTCCTTTCTGGTCTCCCAGAGCTTCAGCTGGAGCAGCTGGTTTTGGCTGTGCTGCAGCGAGGGGAGGGTGTTGGAGGCTGTGCTACACCAAGGAGGGTGCCTTGGGCTGTGCCAGCTCTACTGGACTGCTGCTGTTCCACTGCTTGTTGGTGTAATTTCCTGTTGTTTGAGAAGGAGCGTCATATGCTGCACCCTAGGTAAGATGTCTGCTGGTACTATTGAGCTTTTCATCCTTTGGTGGTGAAGAAAGCTATTTCTTATTTCTGGTTTTCCTTTAAAACCATGACTTTCTTCCTCTGCCTCCCTTTCTGCATTTTGTAGAAGGTTTGGGAATTTCTTGCTTTCTGTCTGAAATGAGTCTCCTCTCAGTCTGTCAGGCCATCAGTTTGAGTGAGACACACAGTTTTATTATAGCCTTGGAACACAGATCGTGTTAATTTGAGAGCTTAAGAGTTTCTGGTCAAACTGGGCCTGACTCCAAGACCTGGATTCTTCTCAGATTCTACGTCCACAGGATGATTCAGGTTGGAAGGGACCTCAGGAGGTCACGCAGTCTGGCCTCCTGTTGAAAGCATGATACATCTCAATGTTAGATGCTTAGGCTGAGTGAATCATCTGGAGTCCTTTCCCAATCAGCTGGCTGTGCCAGAAGGTGATCCAGTGCATTACATTTTGGTGGGATGACTCGTTCTTGGACATACTTCCTTTCCTCTGTTGATTATGGAGGTGGTTTAGATGACCTCTGTAGGCTTACTTACACAGGGCTAAAGCTAGGTGAGATGGATTGCACAGCAGGTGATGTGTTAGGTGGTGAATGGAAGGCTTGTCACACTGCACCAGACCAACGCACCACTTCTCTTGTTAGCTCATCTCTGACAGCCAGTGTTTCATGTCTGACAGAAAGATCTGGGCAATGTCGCTGCTTCAAACACATTTGTACTTCCCGAATAATCAAGCTGCAGTTTTTTCATCCTGACCTGTGTAATAAAGCTGTGTGTGTTCTCAATGTCCACAGAAACACTCAGCTTTTGCCAGCCATGCTGTCAGCAGGGCTGTCCTGCTTCTCTGAAGTGTGGTCATCAGCTTTGTGGCACTAGACCTCAGATGAATTTGGCCTTTGGATTTGGGATGCAGATTTATCGCAGACTTTGTGCTGCCGTTTAGCAACATCCCGTCTGCTGCTTGTGGAGGCTGTTGATGTGATCTGTAATTGCTCTTCGAGCTGTGGTTTTAGCTCCAAAAGGGCAGTCCACAATCGCTAATGACTCTTGCAAGCCAGAGCTCAGGCTAGCTGTTCCTTCCTAATGGCTGTTTGAATCCCTCATAGGTTTTATGTGTTTATAAATATGTTTAGGAGCTATTATTCCTCTATTCAGTGAAACCATCTGTAATTATTCCCTGTAATTGCTGGGGGAGGATCAAATGAATCTACTATCAGGCTTTTACTGCTCATGAACTCAAGAAGCAGCACGTATTCTAGCCATGCTTCCAGGAAGATGTGAGCTCAGACAAAGAAAATGGTCATGCTCCTTTATTACTGATATCTGAAAACTAGGTAACCTTCCTGCACAGTTAATTATGGCCTTTCTAGGCCTGAGTCCAGCAAACCATTTTAAGCGGATGCTTAACTTCAAATCTGTAAGTGGTCCCGGTGAGGTTAATACAGTCTAACTGCTTTGGCAGTTGTGTGCTGTGATATTTGGAGCTTCATCTTTATTTGACTTACTCTGTGGAGATCTTCATACTGGCAACCCCTATTAGCCTGTGTTAGAGCTTAGGCAGCAGCATTAATGAATGGAGCCTTTTCTCTGCTTGTTAGGAGTTTGTGGGTATCTCCAACAAACACCAGAAAGCTCCCATAACACCTGTGAAACCTTCCCTCCTCTCCAAAGGACTTCCATGAGTTACAGTATCCCAGAAAGATGGATCAATGTGGATAATCTCCATTTCATGGGGAAGAAATGGAGACCCAAGAGGATGAAATGACCAGGCCAAACAGTGTGAGAGAAGGTCCCAGGGCTACATGATTAAACCAACATGAGGAATGGGAAATCTGTGCAGTCACAGTCTATACTGTTTAATCCTTAACGTGGTCCCCACTGCAGATTTGGCCAGGGCTGACCAGTTTTCAGACAATGCTTGAACATGCCTTGGGGGACTGTAACTTCTGAGATGTGAGTGATGCTACAGGGTTTGGAGGTGGGAAAGGAGTGGTTATTTAGGTGTTCTAGATGTGAGCCTTACTACTGGGCCTCGGGGCCAGAGGGCAGGTCAGGGTCTATTTTATTTGCCAGTGCAGATTTGGCTCAGCTGTTCTGACTCTGGATCCCACGGGAATGGTGTGCGTACTTATTTTTTTGACAGAACTAGATGCCTTTAAGCCATTTTCAGCAGACTTTGTCTTTGGTTGCTAGGTCTTGACTGGTTAAACTGGTAAAGCGTTAGGAAAAAGGCTTAACATAATGTACCTTGCTGGGCTCCTGTTCAAGAGAAGTAAGTTTCCAGTTCTTCTTCTGTCTGCAACTCTTTATGCAACTATGGACAAATTTTTTCCGCCTCTGTATTTCTCCAGTCCTGCCTTTGTCATTGATTTATCAGCCTGCATAAGTTATAGCCATGTTATGCAATGGTGTCCCTGCTTGGATGGATAGGACCCGAACGGCTAAAGAATCAGGGGCTTCATTTTTATACACTCTTTCTTTCTTCGTTCACAGCTGTTGACAATTGATGACAATTTCTGTGGCCTGGATATGAATGCCCCCTTGGGAGTATCATCCATGGTGCGAGGGCTCCCCATTTTCACTGAGGATGGAGACAGAATGACATCAGTGATTGCTTACGTCTACAAGAACCACTCCCTGGCTTTTGTGGGCACCAAGAGTGGGAAGCTCAAGAAGGTAAGACCTAACACAGTCCTTTAACTCAGATTTTCATGTTCTTACGGAGATTTGCGGTGTTGCATTGAGTGTGAGCACAGTCCTTTATCCTAAGGTGCATCGCCTATTTTGAGGATAGGGTTTCCATTGGTAAAAAACTGTGTTTTGCCCTTGAGGGATAGAGCTGATGTAAGAAAGGATAAAATCCTTCTTCCACACTGTTATTCATCAGTAGATGAATGTTTCTGAAGTCAAACCACGGACCCAGCCACAGGCGGACTTGATGCAGTTTACACACCACAGATTTTTTTTTTTTTTTTGTGTGTTCAGACCATCTCTAAGTAGTTGATCACAGGGTGTCTATGTATGCTGGAGAAAAACGGACTGTGGCTGAAGTTTGTTAAGAATCAGGATTCATACTCTGGAGGTCTTTCTTTAGAGCAATGTGACTGTTCTGTGATTTCATCATGAGCCCAGCATGGGATCAGTGGTTGCTCTGTTTAGGTCAGGCTGGGTGCTTGTGCTGAAGAGGGGTGTTTTCATCAAATGAAAGCTATGTCTTGAATGATAACGAGTGTTATGTTTATGGTTGATGCCACATAAACCCCAGTAGGATAAAGAGTGCATTTATGTTCCTCAGCATGCATTCTCACTAAAAATATGCCGGTTGCGTGGCTGGAGTGCTGTAGTTTGCCATGTAAGGTGACAGTAGAGAGGCTTGAGAGGTGGAACCTGTGGTTTTAAGGCAAGAAGAGGTACTAGAAATGACCTTCTCATGCCAATGATGAGCACCACATCCATTTCAACCCGTGTGCCAGTCTGACAATGTTTGTCTGAACACTCAGCCCAGGAGCGTGGTAAAATATTGGATATGAAAAGAGGTGGTGACTTTGACATAATAATGGAGATGGATGAGAAACTGGGAAGGGAGCTTGGGCAGAGCCTTGGGGGTGGGCTGGGTGTGAGTCCCCTTCAAATTTTTGCGGGTAAAACCTTCCAAGTTGGGGAGAGGAAGGTGTTACTAAAAGGTGACCCACCATGGCTTGTGTATAGGACAGGACAGGGGAAAGAGTCACTTGTTCATGGATTCTTAAGGAGGGTCTGAAATCTCTGGTTTTGTTCCTCTACTTGTTTCTTCACTTAAAGTAAATCAGGGTTGTAAATTCAGATGACATTGCCCCTGTGCTGAGGGGCGGCCTGCAAAGAGACCAGGATTCTGCCCACTGGCAAATGTCTCTGGCTTTGTTCAACAGCAGAAATGCTGCTGATGCTTTTGAAACCAATTTTTTTTTTTACCAGTCTATTCAGGCATGTGGAAAAGGAGCCAAATTGTATTTTAAATAGTGGTAATAAAAATAATCTTCTCCTCTGACTAATTAGGTTTTGCTTCCCTGTCATCTGTGATATTAAACAGTTAAGTTCTCCAGTCAGTCTCTTGCGGGGGGGAATGGGGTAGCAGAGGTCTGAATGGTAAATATCTAAAATACATAAACAATTAAGAGTGGCTGTGGCTTCCCTGCACTCACAAGCTTTGGGTGGATCTTTAGGCTTCAGCAAACTCAGACACAGCTCTGTCTTTGCCTTTGCAGGTCACGTTGCAGAATCCAAGATCTGATTCCTTTTAATAAGGGAAAATAGGAGAGAAAGCTTTTAGTGCTTTACAAAGTGTGGTAGAGAGCAGGGACAGCCTTATAGGGTAAAGAATGAGAGGAGGGGAGCCCAATGGGCTGATGTAATTTGAGAAAGCTTCATTTTATTCCCTTTTTCCTAATGTGCTGAATATTCTGCTTGTGGTACTTCCTGCCTTGGGTCCCTGTGTCAGAGCAGAGCTGGAATCTCAGGCCGAGATCTTCCGTGGCTGAATAAATGACCAGAGAGGCGGAATGCAAAGCAAAACTTGTCTCTCCTGAACACGTGTGGTCGTTTTGGACCACTTCATCCAGGCTCCTGGAAACCTTCAGTTGCTGCAGGTTCAGCCCCTTCCTTGCTATGACTTGTGCACTCATTGACTCTCCTCCAGGGATCCTGAGGGTATCTGAGCTCAGGACACCAGCCTGCTTTTCCCTCTGGGTGCCACGCAAGGCTAGTCTGGCACTCGGGATTTTCACTTGACGCCCGTTGGCCCATGCTAAAAATTCGTGGGTCTCTGAAGCTTTGTCTTCCATCTTGGCTTATCAATCAGGTTCTTTTAAATAGGAAACACTGCACTGGTATTGCAACTCCAGCATAATCCATTATGTTAGCAGGAAGGGGTTTTTTATGTTTAAAAAAAATGCCTGTGGGCAAATTGGAATAAGCTTAGTAGGATCAGATGAAAATCCATGTAGCAGTGGACAATGCCCAATAGCTGTCTTTTTTTTTTTCTGCTTGTTGGGTCCTACCATGTATGGTTTGTACAGGTGTGGCACAGCTGCTTGGTGAAACCTCAGTGAAATATTTTGGATAGTGTGAAGAGAGCGGTTATGCGATTAACTTTGAGATAGCAGGAACTACCCGGCTGTTGGAAGAGTCACTGCAAGGAATTGCAAGAGAATTTTGGAGAAGCTTCGCTTATTTTTCCTGCAGTTTCAGTCTTTTTCTCTGTGCGTGTATTTTTATACAGAAGTGGCAGACTGTGTATCAGATTTTGATGGATGCAAGCCGTGAATACTCTGCAGAATACCCCAAGTCATAAAGCAGTATCAGTTAGTTGATATACAAATGTCACGTATGTCAAAGGAATTTATCCAGTGGCACACACAACTGAAGTAAAATATTGTGCTTTACAGGAACATATCATTAAAATGAAAACTAGCAGCATATCAGGAATCTGACCATGTAACCAAGACAACAAAGAGAAAGAAAAGAAAAAAACAAGATAGAGATAGGGAAGGGAATGACTGAGCGAAACAGAATGACAAGGTTGGCCCCAGCTATTTCACTGCCTCAGGCAAAATACATTTTGCAACCCTCCCTCATTCACATAGCTGCATGTGCAGACCAACAGGAAGGCACTGAATAATGTGCTGTAGAAATATGCACTCCAATTCTGCTGGCTTGTCCACAGCCCAGCCTGGCAGGATGAAGATATAAATAGGATCACAATGCAGAGCTACGGGAAAGAAATTCCTACTGTCCATGTCTACGTATAGAAACCAGTGGCCTAGGATTAAAGACCTGATGGGTGCTGGTGGTGTCTTGGATGCAAAAGGGTGGCCCAGGGATGAGTGGGTTGGGAGACAGCTGGATTCAGTTCTTTGCTCTACCAGAAAATGTTGTGCCTCCGTACCTCATTTTCTCTCCTGCGAAGCGTAGGAAATACTTTGCTTGCTCAAAGAAGCATTGGAGAAAATTACTGCATTGTTGTGAGGTCTGTGATCGTTAGATTGGGCATTATGAAAAATTTCTTCACTGAAATGGCTGTCAAGTCCTGGAACAGGTTGCCCAGGGCAGTGATGGCGTCCCCATTCCTGGAGAGGTTTCCCAGCTGTGTGGAGGTGGTGCTGAGGGCCAGGGGTTAATGGTGATCTGTCAGTGCTGGGTTAACAGTCGGACTTGATTTTAAAGGTCTTTTCCAACCTAAATGATTCTATGATCATACCAAACAGCTGAACTAGAAAAATTGGATGGGATGGAAAACTAGCTCCTGACTGCTTGTGGGCATTAAAGATCTTGTGGTACTTTTAATGAGGAATATTTCACCTTGCAGTGCTTTGGTCAGATCCCAGCAGCTGTAATCACCTCCTGTGCTGACCAGCCCATGGTGTTTCCTGTGTTTCCGTACCGTGTTGGTAAGCGTTGCCACAGCTTTAGGCTCCAGGGTGCCCGGTGGGCTTTGCTGATGGAATAAGCTCCTATGTAGGATGGGAAGTGCTTCGAACAAATCCTGTGGCTGAAAGTCAATCCGCACCCCTGTGAATTTTTAGTGATTATTCTCAGGACATATGAAAGCCTCACCTGAGTTTAATGAATATCTGGTTTGTCTCTCTGCAAACAGTGCAGTAAACCATCAGGAACAAGAGTTATACCAGGGCACGTGCGTCCTACAAACCACTTTGCTGTAGAACAGCCAGGTGCTGAAATCCACTGGCTGTTTTTTTTTCCTTTGCACTCTCTCATTTCGTGTGTAGCTCTTCACTCTGGTGGCAGGAGAAAGCTAGAGATGCCCATGGAGATGCTCTGCACGGTTCTGTATGATTGTTTTGGATTTTTTTTCTGGCCAAATTATGTGCCACTAATACCTGAAATGACTAAAAGAGCATAGCAGCATTCAGTATTCCTTGTGTTCCTTCCCTAGGCATCTAATTTATGGGTCATTGCTTTTGTGCAGATAGTTTCCAGTCAAAGAAATACAACTATTATTCTGTGTGTAGATGCAGGTGTAAAGGGCAATTTGAGTTTACAAATGTCAGCCTGGGAACAGCCCTAGGAACTGTGCTTTTAAGAAAACAAAGCTCTTTGTCCATTTTGAAGTGTTTATTTGAAAATGGAGTAGGAGTAATTTACATTTGAAATTTCCCCATAAGAAATAATTTTTATTCCATCAAAATATTTTGCTCAAAGCCTTTTCTATGCTGAATTCCTTGCAGAGAAAAAATTTGGCTTAAAAACCAATTCTTTCGCTCTGTGGCCTGTATTTCATTTTTTTGTTAAAAATCCATCAGTTTGAGGTCTTTGAAGGGCTTTTTAGATCTGGACTGCCATTCGGGGCGAAGGGTTTTGTTGAGATCAGATTGCTCTGAAATCTGGCCAGTGCTTCCCACCAGGTATCACCTCTATTTAGTAGAAAATTCTCAGTGTCGACTGGTTTCATGAGCCACCCTCTGGATTACCCTGCACCCCCGAGACCTTGCTTTCTTTGGATCCAGAGACAAAACACCACAGGACAATTTTTAGATCTGAGAGCTCAGATCTGCAATTCCCATTTTGGCCCATCTCATAGTTGCATTGAGGAAGGCTGGCTTTCTCCTGTACTTGGCACTGGTGAGGCCTCAACTTGAGTACTGTGTCCAGTTTGGGATCCTCACTGCCAGAAGGACATGGAGGGGCTGGAGCATGTCCCGAGAAGGGCAATGAAGCTGGAGCAAGGTCTGGAGCAGAATGTGCTGAGGAGCGGCTGAGGGACCTGGGGGCGTTGAGCCTGGAGCAAAGGAGGCTCAGGGGAGACCTCATCACTCTCTTCAACTATGTGACAGGAAGCTGTAGAGAGGTGGGGGTTGGTCTCTTCTGCCTTGTAACAACTGACAGGATGAGAGGAACTGGCCTCAAGTTGCACCAGGGGAGGTTTAGGTTGGACATTAGGAAAAAATCTCTTTTCAGAGAGTGTTGTCAGGCATTGGAACAGGCTGCCCAGGGCAGTGGTGGAGTCCCCATCCTTGAAGAGGTTTAAGAGTCATGTTGATATGGTGCTGAAGGACAGTGGTTAGTGGGGACCTGGCGGTGCAGGGGGAATAGTTGGACTCAATGATCTTAAAGGTCTTTTCTAACTGACATAATTCTGTGATAATTCTGTTGGAAAGTACAGGCAAGTCTGATGGTTCCTGGCTGTGTTGCTGTGGCTACCCTGTCCCATTAGCTGGCTGACAGCTCTCCTGATTGGCTCTTTACAACCCAGTTATCATCGCTGATCGCTATGCTGGGTACTCTTGCCACAGTCATTTCCTCCTTGCAAGTGGGGTGAGATCCCTTCAGAGCAGGGTGCATCCTTGTTTAGCAGGAGGGAGCAGCCGAATCCTGCTGGGACTGGCAGCGTTGTCAGGTCCTTTCACAAAGCTGGATTGCTCTCAAGTGCCATGGGTGGGCAACAGAGGGATGAAAGGGAGTTTTTCATGCAAAAATTTTGAACAAGGGAAAAGGGTGCAAGAGATAGACAGAGACACACAGGTGATAAAGCTCTTGGTGGGTTGGTACATCTTGTGGGTACCATGATGTATCCATATGGAGAGGAGTATCTTCCTTTTCCCCTCCTTTAGCTCCAGGTCCTTGGATGGGAGGTGAGGTATCGGGAGAGCCCTGGGTTTGCCATGCACAGGTTTGCAGTCTCATGATACCTGCAGGCAAAGACAGATATTCACTGTTTCTCAGGCAAGGGGGTTTCTGAATACTCACAAGATGAGAAAACCAGCTTGGTTTTGATATTCCTTGGAGGATACGCTGCTGCTGACAGCTCTGTGCGAATGTCAGCAGGGAAACTCAGCTTCCTTTTCCTTCCCTCTTTTGCTTTGAAAGAGTCAAGGGTTTTTTTAATTTTTTTTTTTTCCCTCCAACTGTTTGGCAACTGGACTTGACTGCTCTGAAAATATGCTGCAGAGGCTCTGGCTCCTGCTGGGAAGCTGGTTGCTGCAAGAGGGGCTTATTCACCCTGGCATCTCCTCACAGCTTCCTAAATCAGCGGGAGTCTGAGTGCTTCACTCACTCGTGATGGAGTGATACTGCTTCCCATCTGTATCTGACGTCTGTGGAGGCTGCGGTTGTCCATGTCCTACACTGATATTCTGTACCACTTTGAGAAGTTGATGTCAGCTTAGATGCCCAAAGAATAGTTAGATTTTTCTGGCCATGGCATTTGGAAAGCTGTGATTTCTGGGAGCTGTGGTGTGTGTGGCACTTGATGCTCATGTTGGGTGTAAAGGCGTGGTGATGGGAATCTCTGTGGACATTGGGTGGTGACACTGACTTCTACTGAGACATGTAAAACTCATTGGCTGGTGATACTGGAGTCCAACATGACCTAAAATTGCTGGGTGATCAGATACGATCTCCATGGGTGAAATCAAAGATGCAGAACTTGTGCATCCTGGTCATAGGCTTCTGTGCTGTCTAACTTCCCCTGATGTTCTGAAGCCTTGAGGGTGGGTGGCACTTCTGTGGCACTTCACCTTTCACCAGCTAGAGGTCAAATTAGGTGGGAAGCAGGTTCCACTGTGCATCTGTTCATTGCAGAGCTGCAGTCTGTTGGGAGGATCTGATTGAACTACAGGGCTGTCATCCAGTGGGACCTAGAGAGGATGGAGCAATGGGATTGAAAGGAAGTCATTTAAGTAGTGTGAAGTCCTGCACCTGATAAAGAGGGACCTCTTGCAATGATACAGGCTGAGGTCTGCCTGGCTGGAGAGCTGCTCTCTGGAAAAGGACCTGAGGATCCTGGTAGACAGCAAGTTAGACGTGAACCATCAGTGTGCCTGTGCAGCAAAAGAGCTCAACAACATTGTCAGATATGCAAATAGGGGCATCGGTAGCAGATTGAGGGGAAGGTGATCATTCTGAACTCAAATTGCTAGACCATATCTAGATACTGTGCCTAGTTTTAAGCCCCTCAGTACAAAACTATGCTGATCAACTCAAGCAAGTTCTGTAGAGGGTGAAGAGATTGGCCAGGAGCTGGAGAACCTGCCCTGAGGGGAGAGGATGAGAGAAATGAACTTATTCAGGCTGGGGAAGAGAAAACTTTGAAGGACCTAACAGCAGCATTCCCATGCCTACATGGAGGTTGATGAGTAGATGGAGATAGGCTCTGCACATTGAGTGGTGAGAGGATGTGAGACAGCAGGCATAAGCTGACATGAGAATACTTCCAACTAGATATAGGGAAATTCCCACACACACACCATGAGGCCAAACAAGCATTGAAGCCGTTTACCCATGGAGGTTGTGCAGTTTCCATCCTTGGAGATTCCTGAATGGACAAAACATCCTGGTCTGGTCTCACAGCTGACCCTGCTTTGAACAGGATGTTGGACTACAGACCTCCTGATGATGTCTCTTCCAGCCTTGGTTACCCTGTGATCCATCCTTTGCTACAAAGCCCCATGCCTTACATCACCTCTGGGGGCCTGAATCCAGACTCTGCTGCTGAACTGGTGTGGCCGACGCTTGTTTTAAATATGAATTGCTCCGTCACTGCAGGTAGGTGCTTCAGCTCTGGCAGCCATCATTTCCATAGCTTTGGGACTTCCAGCTACAACTCCTTAGTGTAGCTGTTAGCTCGTTGCTCATTGCAGTATCTAACTGCAGTAGGAAAACTCCTTTTTTTTTTTTTTTTTTTTTCCCCTGCTAGGAAGGTGGTTGTTCCCAGCAAGAGTCAGAGCCTGCTTTTCGGTAGAAAGCAATTAATTTTCTGTGTCTCTCCCTCAAGTACCCCTCTCTGCTTTGACTACTCAGCAGTCTCCATGCTGGCATGCAGGGTTTGGCTGAGCTGTGCTTTTGCGGGGTACATGCTCTTTTTTTTTGAGGGTCGGGTTTAACAGTGCCTCAGTCTTGTCAGAGATGGGAATTTGTGACCGTGCAATGAGATTTGCAAATGACTGTCTAATCCCTCCGGATGCAATCTGTACTTCAAAGTCCAAAGGCACTTGCTGGCTGCTGCCATGCGTTCTCTGTTGTTGGTGCTGTACCATGCTGGGCTGGGTTTGGCCAGGACAGAGTTAATTTTCTCCATAGTAGCTGGTACGGGGCTGTGGGTTTGGTTTGTGCTGGAAGCGGGGCTGATATCACAGGGGTGTTTTAGCTGTTGCTGAGCAGAGCTTACACAGAGCCAAGCCCTTTTCTGCTGCTCACAGCACCCCACAGCGAGCAGGCTGGGGGTGCACAAGCTGGGAGGGGACACAGCCGGGACAGCTGACCGCAGCTGACCAAAAGGATGCTCCAGACCATATGACACCATGCTCAGCATGTAGAGCTGGGGGGAAAGGAAGGGGTGGACTTTCTGAGTGATGGTGTTTGTCTTCCCAAGTCACTATTATGTGTGATGGAGTCCAGTTTCCCTGAAGCTGGCTGAACACCTGCCTGCCAAAGGGAATTGGTGAATGAATTCCTCTGTCTGCTGTATTTGCACACGCAGATTTTGCTTGACTTATTAAACTGTCTTTATTTCAACCCATGAGTTTTCTCACTTTTACCCTTCCGATTCTCTTCCTCATCCCATTAGAGTGGCTAGGTGGGGCTTAGTTTCTGGCTGGGGTTAAACCATAACAGGTACATTTTTATTTCCAACTCCAGGAGGAATAGCTGGCTCCAGTGGACCCAGCGCAGCAGGGGAGGCAGCAGGTTGTACCGTCATCTCTTCAAACTCTTCCTCTAAGAAGCTGCAGCTTGAATTTGACAGGTTTCCAGTCCCAAGACAGCTGAGCTGGATATCCCTACTGTGAGCTGAGGATGTGTGCTGTGCAGGCAGGGGGATGTTAGTGACAAAAGCAGACACAGCAGGACAGATAACAATGTCCTGCTGCATGTTACCTTGCTGGACTCTGTGGGCCCTGTGGCCTCTAGGGGACTGTTAGCAATGGTGCTGGTTGTCACTTGCCTTGTCACAGGCGGTGATTATCTGCGTGGTGTCTGTAGCGCCGTTCAAGATGTGGAGTGTTCAGGCTGCAGTACCTGGTGTGGCTGTGCTGTTGTGGAAACCATGCGGGGTGGGGTATGAGGAAAAGCAGATACATCCCTGTGTCCCCCTGGTCTACCCACTTCTCTTTGTCTTCATTCTTCTCTCCTCTGAGAAGCAGTGTGGATGGGACGTTATATGATCAGTTTTGGTCTTCATCTGCTACTTCTGCTCTGCGGGATGACAAAGAGAGGCTATTTAACTCCCTATACGCTCCATCTAATGCCTGGATGGATGTCCAGCCAAAATGGTTCTTGTCATCCCTTCCTCCTCTCGATTGCCTTCCCTTTTACTGGGATAATGACTTTTCAGGGAGCCCTTGAAGTGCCTCTTGCATCTGCCTTTGATTCAAATGCCTCTTGCCTGCTGACCCTTCTTACGGGAAGTCGGCTTAAGTGCGGTTCTCATAATTAGTTTTGCTTTAATTTAATCTTTTGAAATAAATTTATCAAAAAGAGGAAACCTCCTACCCACTCCTTCATTTTATCGGCTTGTTTTCATGCATGGTCTCTGGGTTTATTTCTCTATTTCCTTTTCTCTAGATAGGACATCATTTGCATATTTGATTAAGCTCCATATGTTATCAGGGAGACAGTTGAAAGAACAGCAAGTCCCTGATAAGGCACTGTGCATCCATCTCTTCCTTTCACCATCCTCCACCCTACCCTCCTCACCATCCTGCAGCCATATTTGTGCCCCAAATCACCACTATCTTCTCCCTTTGGTCAGATGACTGAGCTCTGCTTCAGCTGCAGATAGGCATTGATGTAGACACTGTAGTTTGACAGCTTCTGACTTTAGGAAGGAAGCAGAAAGGGTGCAGAGGATGGGAACGGAGCACTGGTGAAGATGTAAACCATGACAATGAGGTCCAGATTCAGTTCCCTGCTCTCTGAGGGCCTTCAGAGGATCCCATTTTGTCCATGGGGTATGTGTGGCGTGAAAGCTCCCTGTTCCCACTGTTCGCTCATTATGTTGTCCAAGGCTTTGTTGAGAGTCTTGGCTGAACTATTTGCTGCAGTAGCCTGGACTGAAGCCTTTAGCTCCTCTCCCAGGTGCTAGAAGTGACTGTTGGGCAGAGTCAACGGCGCAGGGTCGGAGTGGCTGAAAACATAATAGCCGTGGATGAAGAATTTTGAAATGTATTTTAAAATGTTTGCATATACCTGCATACACATTGGAAGTTTAAACTCATGCCTTTCAGGCTTTGTTCTCTGGCTATTGCTTTGTGAAAACAATTTGCCTGAAATAGTTTACCCAGCCCACCTCTAAGAATCCTTTAATTTGAAATAAATTGTGGATATCTCTGAGGAAAAGCAAGGAAATGACTAGTCTGTGTAATTTTCTCCTCCACACTGCTGATGTTTAAGCTGGGGGATGCTTTGCTCAGCGTATGACCCATAACTGGGCATTTCTGGAGGTGATCAGAGGCCCAATTCCTGGCCTGGCAAAGGCAGGGTGGGTTCATAACTGCGAACAGTAGTGTAATTAATTGTGTACTGGAGTTGTACATAAGGGGACCTTGGTTATTCAAAAAGAGCCTTTCCCTCATCTGACATCTAAAGAGTACAAAGAGGAGCTTTGATTTATGAGCCACCTCTTAATCAAAAGGCAAAAAAGGAATGTGCATCTCTTTATTGGGATAAGTGACTTTGGGCTTGAGCTAGTCTGAAGAGCCTCTCTCCATCTCTTCCCTGCGCACATCCAGACTCCCCAGTGTGTGGTAGCCCTTTGGCATCAGTGTGGTGGTTGCAAACCCCTGTTAGGAGGCTTTAATGTCATCTGCATCTCCACCACTTGTGAATGCTGCTGGGGGTGATTGTGAAGCCAAAGGAGAAATAAAATCCTCCCGTTCTTCTCCAGTTTGATCTCTTCCCTTTGTGCTTCTTTAATTTTAGTTGAATGACTTTGGCATCATCATGTCTCTCATTTTGTCTTGGTGGCAGCCTGGCTTGAGGAACAATCAAGCTGTGATGGATGCTTGTTGTTGGACTCATGTGCAAAGCCTGGGGGGAAGCATGAGAGTTGTGTTGGTTTTTGTAGACCCCAACCCATATGGTGTTTACGGGAGCGAAGACGTGTGCTGCTATGTAGGATGCAGGGATCTGTTCCCACTTGGTATGACACTTGTCTCTTTGTTGTTTTGTTTTTTTTTCCTCCAAAACTCTGTCAGTAGCCTTTCACCTCTCCTAAATGGAACTGTACAGAAGAGCTGCAAGTTCCTGGCCCTTTCTGAAGTTAGGAAAGCTACCATTGCTGGGTGAGAGTTAGAAATATGGACTGAAGGCTGAGACCAGAATACTTAAAGCTCTGGCTCCAGCAAAGTCCCCCTGGGAGGCTGTGCTCAGGGTGACCAGAAAGCATCTTGCTGTCTGTGATGGTAGCATCTAACCTTATAGATTTGTCACGTGCCATGGAAGATGGCTCCTGCTGAGTCGTTATATACGAGCAGCACTGTGTCCAGTATGCCCCTGTGTCTCTAAGCTGAGATCCCCCTCGGTGCAGTGAGCCTGGAGGTGTGTGGTGCAGGCAAGTTGAGCACTCCCAGGCTCTAAAGGGAGATTGGTTGGGACCCTGGTGGTGCCAAGAGAAGCAAAGTCTAGAGAGGAATGTTGGGAGCCAGTCATCTCTGGGTTTCAGCTCTGGTTTCACTCTGTAGTGCTGAACGTGTTCTGCTGATGATTCACAGGGCTGGGTCCCTTTGGATAACAAAACCTGAACTCCTGAGGGACTTTGGGTTTTGGAATCTTTGCTGATGGTTGTTTTTCTAGCTGATGTGGTACGCTGGCACAGGACCCCAGCTCACTGTTGTATCGATGGCATCCTGGAAATGCAAACCGCTGCTTCTACTGCCAGCCGAGCTGGTATCCCACTGTGCTGGGATGTCTGGAATCATCTTTCCTTTTGACTTCTTGTAAGTGGGTTTTTTTTTTTTTTAAATGAGGCTGGCAATAAATTCCAGTGATGTCAGGGAAAAGGTTATCACTGAGACTGGCAGAGACCTTGTCATTAATTTTTCAGAACTGTTCTGGTGAGATCTAATTAAACATAGTGGCCGGCACTGTGCATGTCTCCCCATGTTTGCCTCATTTGTCTTATGGCTGATTAAGGCTGGGTTATCGGTGGGGAGTTTATGGCTTGTGATATCTGCTCGGGTGGATGTGGTTTCACACACTATGGGCACTTTGATCTTTTTGCTGTTGCTTACAAGTTTCTGTGGGTTTCTCGTGGATTTCTTATGCAATCAATGTATCTCCTTGGGGTCTAAGGGGACATATTGATGATAGAGCTGGCCTGAGCGATAAGGACATGTCAGGCATGCTAATGCATTTCTCCTGCCCTTCAGACAACATCTCTGTGTTGGTAAGTGGTGGGACCTTGGCATCCCGTTGGATTTGAGTATTTGTTTCTTACAAGAAGAATAACTAATTTTGTTGTTTTCTTACAAAATGGAGAAAATTTTGCAAAAAAAATTTCTAAAACCCCAGACCTGTGCCAAATCAAAACTGATTGATTCTCCCTCTTCTTCATCAAAACAAACCTCCAAAGCTCTGAAAGTTTTATGGTCTATGGAACAACCATTTATGGCTACTTGACCTCCTCACTTCCCCTTTTCTCCCCTTTTTTATGTTTAATTAGCTCTCTTCTTACAGGTATTTCTACTGTGAGATGGAAAAGTCAAAATCTTTTGATGCTTTCAAGCCCTTCCTCCCCCTTGCAATGATGTAAGTTAATTCCCAAAGTCCCACCTAAATTCTGAATTTTTAGCTAATTTACTATTCATGGAGAAAAAGGAAAAATGTTTCCAAATTTGTATCTCTGTTGTGCTTGCACATCTATCTTAGCATGCGATATACGGGGAGGTGTGAGATCTTAGGAGACTGCTGCATTTTGTTAAACTTCTTCTGCCGGGTTAGCGGTTTTGTCTGCTTGGAAGCTGGAGGAATGAACTCACCTGGGAGCCCCAGAAGTACAATAAATTATCATAATAGACTGGGAAAAGAAAAGATTTTTAGAATGGTGAGTAGCACAGGGCTACCCTGGTGTATTACGGCTGTTCGCTTAGAGATGTAAGATGGCTTTGGGCTGCATGACTGAGATATTCCTATTCTGAGGGGGCTGCTTGGGCTGGGGGAGTGCAGGCCAAGGTAATACCTAAATGCTGAAAGTCCCAGATGCATCCTGACATTAATTGTTAGCAACTATAACAAGAAGCTAAAGCTGAGCCTTGATTGTTAATTCAGAATTTAAGCCAGTCTCTCATTTTTAGGGGAATCTGACTTTTTTTTAGGGGACTGGTGGTGCTGTGAAGCAGTGGTGGGGGCAAGAAATTAAAAGACCTGTTGCAATTAGTATTCCCCTGTCTGTGTTAAAAAAAAAAATTGTTGGTACGTGCAGATGCAGGACTGTCTGCCAAGGTGTTATGTGCCCTACTGTGCTAAAAAGGATTTGTCTTCAGGGGAACCTTCCAATGGGGGTGTGGGCTCTACCCATCCTGTGAAACTCTGAGCAGTCCCCAGTTATGACGGGGCAATGGTCAACAGGACCCAAATAACCCCAAACTCATTACTCTGCCAGTGCTTAAAATATCAGCATAGATATTGTGGGTTTTTTTCCCTGCTGGATTTTCATCTTGATCGTGATTTGCAGCGTCTGCCTGTCTCCTGCTCTGTGATGTAGCCCAGGCTACCGCTGTGCTGCTTTCTTCCCTGTTAAGGAAATCTCAAGCGCTTTCCTCTTAAAGCTCACGCTGACATTGCCATGGAAGTGCTGCCCTTCTCCTTGCTACAGAAGGCGAGACCTGCTCGGAAAGATGATCTCACTGGCACTAAATATACACCAGCCTTCAGGCCCCTTGTCCGTGCCAGGGATGCTCTGGCAGACTCTGATGTGACTTATTTTCTATGTTTTGTCGATTCTGTTGCTGGCAGGTGATTTCATTAACTGCTCTTTAATTGCTTGCAAAGAGCCTTGCTGCCATTTGTTTGTTTTCCCTCTCCTGACGGAAGCGCACGCTGGTGGCCTCCTTGCAGTTCCCTCCTTCAGGATGCACAGATCAGCCTTGTCACCTGGTTTCCAAAACTACTACTGTGGGGTTTTTCTTCTGGTTTTGTTTCGATAGAGCTGCAAAGTTCAGAATTAAAGTTGAATTACCAGCAAGTTCAGTTTCAGGGTTTGTCTAGTGTACTGTGGTGGGATTTGGGGGCTCTTTGTTACGTTCACTCTGTACCACCAGCTCTCTGGGTGAGCTTAGACTCATCTGTCCACACTCTTACTTCTGCTGTAAAAGGAGGAGTGGGGAGTGGGGAAAAGATGTTTGGGAAAGGACTGAGTTCCTCTTTTGAACACTGTCTGGACTGGGGATGGGGTCTCAGCAAGGTTTGCCCCATGTATGTTCACTGGGAGAATCAGTGTGTGTTGCTCATGGATCTTCCTCATATTTGCTACACCTTGTGGACACTGTCTGAGCCCATTCCTTCTGTGCTGTCATCTGGTTCCCTTCTTCCAATAGCTACCTTGCCTGACTGTCCTATGACTTTGCCCATCAGGGTATTTCAGGTTTCCCTCTTCCATCTTCTTTGTTCCTTACTCTTCAGTAGCTTCCTTCAAACCTCTGCAGTTTTCCTACTGCTGGCTGGCCCTTTGACCTTGTTCGTCTCGGAGATCCATCTACGGTTTGGTCTGAGCATGAGACTAAAACATAAGAAACCTGAGTTCAGTTTCCTACTCTGCTACTGACTTTTAGGGACCCACGTTTTGGAGGGTGGGGATTCATCTCGTCAAGTGTAGATCCTCTCCGGGAGGTATTGTCAACTCCCTTTTGAGTTCTGTGAGAAATGACCTTTTAGGAGACCTCTCATCCTGCAGGAGACTGAAGTTGCCTATTTTAGATCAGATGAATTGTGTCCTAAAAACATCTTTCTCTCCATTTACAACACGGGGAGCTGAGGGCAACTTGTACAGATGTAAACACCCCTTCTGTCTCTGGTCCCTGTCTGTAAGTGACAGTAATGGTGTTTCTCTGCTTTGTCAGGGGTCTTGTGAACAACTAGTGGTTGTGAGGTGCTCCAACATTATGGTAATAGAAGAGCTCAGCACAGGGTTATCTTAAACATGATTTTTCTGCTGGAATTTGATTAACATGCTCGGATGGGGCTATTTATTTTGATCCTTGTTTCTGTCCTGTACTTTCTTTATCCAACACCTTCTGTGAAGCTCAGATGCTCTTCACAAGCCAGGCAGTGACCTGTACACCTAAAGTTTGCAAAGAATATAGAGAAGATGGCTTGAGAGTAGGGACACTGGGCTGCAACACCAACTTGTATGGTTTAGGAGACAAGTGGGGCTGCTAAGAGACCCAGCATGCGTACACCCCTGATTGATGCTTTTTGGTGTTACAGATGCTCCTTAAACTGCTAAAAGCTTAAGAAAAGAACTTCAGGCTTTATGAAAAGGGAAATGGAGCCTGCAGAATTTATGGCATCTGCATTGACTGTGGCACTGCCAGCGAATTCAGAGTTATGAGTGGATGAGCAGTGATCAAGGAGATCTTTCTTTGGGATCACACATCTGACAGTTGCAGAGATTCTGAGGCTGGCTCTGATGTTCTCCTAGTTAATTCTGCTGCTGCCCATGGGCAGGACATCGCATCACGTGATTCTCTGGGTGACAAGGCACACTTCAACAATATATTTTGGAATGCCCAACATACTTCCATGTGATTTGGAGACTCAAGTTATAGGATGGGTTGGATTAAAGAGAGGAAGTATTTAGGCATGCACAGATGCAATCAAAATACTTTTGAAAGTGCTTAAGTGTATGATTCCGTTGCAGGAGGCCCTTACACCAAGGAACTTGCAATCAAAGTAACTGGAGAGGGCAAACATTGAAAGGGAAAATTGTGGAGTGGAGCAAGTTCCTTAGAAGGATCTGAATGAAGTGGAGGGAAAGGCCAGGTCAGACTGGGGGTGATATAGAGGACATAAGGGCATGAAGGGGAGTCAGGTATGACATAATGGCTGAGCAGGAACCCTTGATCTATTCCTGGCTCTGTTGCAGATTGCAGCAAGACCTCAGGCAAAACATTTTCCTCTCTACGTGCCTCCTACTCTCTTTTCTGCATAGCCCATGAGTTCTTCAGGGAATGGACTGTCGCTTGTGATGAGCATGTCCTGCACTGAGCACCGTGGCTCTTTGGTTTCATTTTGAGGCTTCACAGGCAGCTGAATCCTTAGTTCAAAGTTGGATGTTGGTGGGGTTCAGCTGCTTTCAGACACAGAACTTCCACGAGCAAGACTTCCCTGGTGATGCGAGTGCTGGCTCCTTCCACGACACGCGCTTGTGTGTTTGTGCGAGGGCTTTGGCTGAGCTCTTTCGACATGTGACTCTTCTTAGACCCCCGTGCATCTGATTGCCCTGCTGTGCGGTCTGCAGGAATGCTGGGCTTTGGCCTCCCTGCCCCCTCCTAACAGGTTGATCATAAATTAGGTTCTGATGTGGGTATCGAATTTCACTCCAGCTGCTGGAGCTGTGGCACATCTGTGGTCCTCCTGTGGTTAATGGCTTCACAAAAATGAAGCAATAAAGGTTATGATGGCTGTGTTTTAACCTCATGGCCCTCGTTCAGTTCAACAGGAGTGTTTCTCGGGAACAGTTAAAAACCCACTGCCTGCATTTTAAATATCTCCCAGTGATGTGGGAGATATTTGAGCGGTTTTAATGAAGTGATTTTATTTTTGAAATTTAACAAAGCTGAAGCATTTTCCCCTTTCTTTTGTTTTTTCAGGAAAGATGAATAGACTCTAAGATAAACAAACCCCTCTCTAAATTATGCTGTGGTTTAACATTTACATATGACAGAAGTTGGTGTAAAGCAAAAAGGGAAAGGAAAAAGCACCCCATTTAGCTTGAAATCTTCCAGAGTACGTCTGTAATGCTTTTCTGAGGGGTGCGGGCATGCACATGATGGGGACTGTGAAGAACAGTTCACAGCTCTGGTCACCAGTGAATGCTTCCACTTGCCTGCAAATCTATTGTCTGTTGTGAAAAGCCATGACCGTGAAAATGGAGATGTGACTTTGGACACTGAGCTTTTACTGCATCAAATTCTGGCATCTTAGCATGTGTGCAAGCCCTTTTCAGGTGTCCTTTTCCAGTCTTCCTCTCCTGAGGAATACCAGTTCCTTAAACCTTGGCTGTTTCATAAAGGGGAGTCTTGGTGCTCCAACCAAGACTGTGGTTGTCTCTGCTGGGTGTTGTGGATGCTGCTTGATGTGCCACTCAGATACTCCAGCTGTAGGATTTGGCTGCCCAGCAGATCAAATCAATAATGTATTTATCCTCCCAGCTCTGCTGACAGGTATGGGAGCGCTACTGACCCTGAGATGCAGAGAGAGCGAAACTATTCAGGCTATGAACTCAAATGGATTTACTTGGAAAAGAGGGAGATATTTAATTTTAAGAACGTGGCCCAGATCACCTCCTAGCCAGGATGTCCTTGTGTATACAGACAGAGGAGTTCAAAGCATCACTTATAGCACCCCCTGGAGAGAGCTACCCATCTATTTTCTATACAGTTCACTCAGGTGCTTAAAGGGAGAGTCACGAAATGCCCTGCCAGCACAGACATGCTGTGGGCACATGTTGGCTTCGTGTGAGACATTGCAGCAGAAAGCCTGAACTTGCACAAGACAAGGAGTTGTGGCACAGGACAGGGGTAAAGATTGCTGGGATGATAGCAAAATTATTCCATTAATGAGTTGTCCTGCCGCACTTTGGAAAGAAGGGCTTTTCTCTGACCCCACTCCCAGCCTGAATTGTGTTTTACCCCTGGTAAGGTTGTACACAGATCCCACCATCCTCAAAGCTGATAGTGCTTGATGTGCCAAGTTCTTGCAGAAGGGCAAGGAAGACATACCAGCCACCCCCTCAGAAGAGATAAACAATCTCTCATTTACTTAACTTTCTTGCTATTAATTGCAAAGGATGACCCTTTGCTCATCTGTTATGAAGCATGTGGACTTCCTCTCTACAGGTCTTCCAAGGGACTTGCTGCTTAAGCATGCTCGGCATAAATCCTGAGAGGGGCCTTGGGACAGTTTGTGAGGAGCATGGGGTCTGATGTTAGAGCTAATGAGCTTGTTATGAGACATATACTGGTATCTCTAGCGGCTCCATCCTTTGCCACTGTGTCCAGCCTGTCTGCAATTAGGAACAAGGTCTGTGACATTGTGCTTTATACTAAATCTGCAATGAGACAAAAATGTCTGATTTTTCACTGAACATAGCAGAAACTCATGATCTGGAGTAAGAACAAATTTTCCTTCTTTATGACTTGAGTTCTTTAGAAGTCCCCAAGGATTTATTTTTTAAAACTGGAAGTTTTTTCTTTTTTCTGTTCTTTTTTTTTTTTTATCCTTAAACAGAGCTGCTGCCCATTTTTCTAGGGATTTAGAAACTAGAATGCTTTTAGCCCAGGTAGCTGAAGCCATAACCCTGGACAGAGTGCTTATGAGGGTGTGTTAGATAATGTATGTAATGACAGGGTAGAAGGTAAAAGAAAAGTATCGGGATGGCTCTGATAGATGAGGATGCACAGATCTGGTCCCATGTTGCCTCCTTGTCCAAGATAAGTTTTTATAAGGTGCCGGTAGCGATGCAGAGTGCAAATCCAAGACCACCCCTGCAAATGATTCCCTCTTCTTTGCTCACGATCACTTAAACCAGAGAATACAGATACAGAAGTGACCTCACATCTTTTGATCTTCTCTACCCCAAAGGAAAGTCACTGTAGCTAAACCATTCATCTGGGATGCTCAGCTGAACTTGGCCATCGTAGCATCTCAAGGAAGATCCCTGGAGCCCAGTGGTCTCTGCCTGACTTGGACTATTTCTGACTATTGGGTTTGCAGGTTTTACCCTTATTTTCTTTTAATGAGTGTCATAGGTCTGCCAGCTCTATCCTGTATCCGGGGACATGTCCTTCTGGGCGATTGTCCAGCCATTGTCAGATAATTCATCTGAATTACCCCATTCATTTCAGTTCTACTCGCTCCCTTCGATCCATTATTGTCACCTTTCTTCCCTACCATTAACATCACCCAAGCTGCTCTTTTTGCACTGGAAACTTTAAATGGATTGATATGTTAATTGGTATCATTACAACAAACGGTCCTAGTTACGCTCAATTCAGGCGAACTTTTCATGTTGCAGTTTAAATAATGAGATTTTTTTCCTTTTTTAATGCCACTGACAGCTACTTGTGTTTAATTCATTTTGATTTTGTTAGGAGGGGGAAGTTATCAGGATTACATCATTAAAAATGCATACTTGGGTTATTCATGCATGTTTCATATATCCCCCTGTACGATCCATCATAATTCAACATTAGCCAATGGGGATACCCAGTGGAAAGGGTCTGCTGAGCATACATGTAATTCAATTACACCCATGACGTCACATTGATTGGATTCTTAATGACACCTCCAAGCTGTGCCATGAATAGGACTGGGCAAAAGGAAGGTTTCCACTGAGGCTGACTGTGCCTGGGAACAGAAGGTTTGTGGTACTGCTCCAGATTTGCAGAAGTTTGGATGTGATATGAACTGGGCAGCTGCTTCAGAGCTGCTCAGAAGCTGGAGCTGAAGGCCAGATATGAGCCAGCTCAGCATGGCATGAACCTTGACTGCTACAGGAGTTGTGCTGCTTGGGCTGTAATGAAGAAATAAGATGTTCTCCCTGATGTTCACTGGTGTTATTAAAACGCTTTTACCAGTACTGCAGTTCCCGTGGCAGAGGGACAATGTGTCATGCTGCAGTAAGTCCTCCTAATCTGGTATAGCTGCTCACAGTGGAGCCCTGGTTTGATTAAAACCTGCTTCTTGTCGATGGAGCTATTCCCTGCGGCTGAGAAGGGAGAGAAGAGATGCTACTTGTGGCATGCTTATCCTTTCCTCTTGTTGCAGATCCTGACTTAGGATAAATTGGTAGTTCCACCTTCCTCCCCCCCGACCTTCACTGTGGTCTCTTACCCCTTTAGTGAAATGAATCTCTCCTTTCCAGAACCTGACCACAACATACATAATGAGAAAGTGCCATTCCTGGGGGCCCAGGCGACACAGGGCAGAGGTCGGATAATGTAGCAAGGTCCATTATTTTGACAGCAGAGGTGGGCTCCCTCCTAATGGATGTTCCTGATGCTCTGAGCACTGTGGGATGTGCCTCTGACAGCAGCCCATGCTGCTCCTCCCTTTCTGCACCTTCAAGGTCATGGAGCAATGAGAAACAAGCAGGAAAATGGTGAAGGGAGTGAGCTGTGAGGTTCCAATGTGCATGTTGTGAGAAGACCTGTGTTGGCTGGGGGAACTGGAGAGGCTGGGGTATGTGGTGGACAGGGGAGAGTGCACAGCCCCTTGCTGTTGTCAGCAGCATCTCCTTGCGAGCCAGCCTTATCCCTGCAGGAATGATAAAGACTTTGTTGTCTACTTGGGCCTTCTGTCTTGCACAGCACCTCGTACACTCGGATACTGACCTCAGTTTGGGTGTCCTGGCACTGCTGCTTCTTGGTAGTAGTTGAGTGGAGCAAGAGTTGCTGATGTCGAGGTTTCCTTGATGCTCCTTAGAAAAAAACCTAAAACAAACAAAGTCTGTGCATTGCTGTCTGCCTCTTACCTCAATATATTTAATAGTAACTTGTTCTCTGTGAGTGTGTCCCGTGCACCCATGTGCCTCAGCACTTCTTAAGCTCTAGTGAATTCCAGCCCAACATTGGATTATCTCAATTTTATTGGTACTGGATCACAAGCCCGGAGAACTCAAAAGATCTCTATTTCAGATCAAGGCCAGGAAAAGAAATCACTCCTGCTTCTGACTCCTAGACCTCTGCTGGAGGTACATGAGCATTCAAACTACCAATGGCATTGATTTTCAATTATGGCTCCAATGGAAGTGGTTGTAGCTTTGTGATAGCCCTCGGGAGATTTTGCCCTGTCGTCTCTAGTGAGGAGTGGGAGGAGAAATCCTGCGTTGCCCGTGCTGACGTGGATCTGTGGTTGTGTGGCTGGAAGTCATTCCTGGGCAGAAATGGGTTTCACTGCAGCTTGTTTAAAAAAAAAAATACCCAATCCCTTTTTTCTGGGTATAGGTGTTCTTGGATCTGCTGCTGGGGTCAATACAATGGTGTGTGGCATGAAGAAGTCATAGCTATAAATACAGAGTTGTTACGGCGTGGTAGAAAGTTATTGTTGGCATGAATAGGGGGTATTTTTAAATTGTGTGAGGAGACTTATTTTAAATGGCAGCTGTGCTGAACCTTGCTGGCAGAGCTGGGTTAGCAGGCAGACGGCAGAGGAGAAGTTTGAAGCTGCAAAATTCCCACCCTTCCTTCCCTGACTCTTACGTTGGTCAGTGTTTGCTGACCGTTATCGTGGGCAGATGGCTATGAGTGTGCCCTTGTCCAGAGTGTGTGTGATCTGAAGGAGTTAAATAACTTGTAGAGTCAGGTTAAGATCGTGGTGCATTTCCTGCAAATGAAAAAAAAAAAATTCAAGCGTTATAATTCCCAGCAGCCTGGCCAAGAGCTAGAACGAGTTTCATGAGATTTAGATTCATTTTGGACTTGATCTGCCCTGAACCACATCTCAGTCCATGTATCCATCCCCTGCTTCCAGATCAATGTACATGTTTGTCCCACCAGCTTCATGTGAGAGCCACTGATGGCGTTATTTATAACAGCCTGCTGCTCGCCTGCTCACGGCTGGGTCAGCTGGAGCCGGTGTTGGGTTACCAGCACCTGCTGCCTTCCCAGTGCCCCTTTGCTGCATCGAAGGGTGCCGCAGGGCTGGGTTTCAGGCTGGAGCAGGGTGGTGACCCTGAATCATCGCTGGCACTGTCCTCATCCTCACCTTCCCCTCAGGGAATGGAATACAGCAAGGCCCTGAAGTATATCCCGTAGGATGCTCTCTGTGAGGACTGAAGGCAATACTCTCCAAGGCAATTTTGTACCTCTACTCCTTTTGTGTTTACCAAAAACATTCATTGTTAATAATATTAAAAAATATGCATTATGTC
The DNA here is from genome assembly GCA_009769605.1 of Bucorvus abyssinicus. Lineage (NCBI taxonomy): Eukaryota > Metazoa > Chordata > Aves > Bucerotiformes > Bucorvidae > Bucorvus > Bucorvus abyssinicus. The sequence continues at coordinate 2,719,467 of CM020025.1, forward strand.
TGGGCAGGAGCAGGGCCTTTTTGGGTTGGGGTATGTGTTGCCCTCTTGAAGATCAGCAGATCTTTTGGGGTGCTGCAAATAAGTGCTGAGCATCCCCGGATGGCAGAGGAGAGGATATCAGCTAAATGGAAACAAGGTCCTCGTGGTGAAGGTAGCGGGCTGCTCTGAGCTGGCAATTTTATCTCGCTTATTCTCCCTGGGGGGAGCGAGCAGCCCTACCTGCTGCTTTTCCACCCCTTATCAGCAGCATCTGGCACTATCACATTTGTTATATCTCCTCCTTACAGTGCTGACACGAGAGGACATCTCTCAGGGTTGTTGACAGGGTAAAAAGTAGGAAATTAGCAAAGCTCCGATGCACGAGTCTCTGGGACTCTTTCCTTCCCAGTCCGAACACCAGCCCCGCTGTGTCCTGGGGCAGCAAGAACGGCGAAGGTGACCACACACCTCCCTGTATCACATCTGCTCATCTGGAGGATGCAAACTCTGATCGTGCATTAGCGCTGCTGGCAATAACCAGAGGCCAGCGGCCAGATTAGTATGGAAAAATAGATGAGCTGGTTTTGCAAGGGAGGCTGCCGAGAGCACGTCTCTTTCTGGCCTGAGTGTGCATGTGAGGAGGGACGTGCAGGGTAACAGAGGCAGAAGGGCTGCAGCTTGATTACACAATCCCTTTCTGTGCTTATTGAGTATCAATTGGAAACAGCTCCCCGCAGTGGCTCTGCTTCAAACCCTTCTGCTTGGAGCTGACTCTGCATCCCGGGGGGAGGCCTTGACTTCCCAGAAGAGGCAGCTACAAGCTGGCCTGAGTTCCTAACCTTCCCTTGCAGCTCCTGGAGCTGTATGACTCCCTGGAAGAGCAGTGGTACTGCTGTGAACTCCCTCCTCCCTCCACCACGTGGGTGAAATGCCCTTTGTAATGCTCCAAGCTTTTGTTTTTTTGCATTAGCCGAGTTGGGGTGAACTTGGTGAGACTGCCAGAACATCATGAATAAGTTAGGAGGAAAGCTGCGCTCAGCTCAGAGCATATGCAGGCAGAGGAAGCAGGCTTGCTGCTCAAACAGCCCGTCGAGTGCCTGTCTAGGGGCGCTTTACACCCTCTTTACATACCACGTGGATTGAAAATTGGAATTTTCACATCTTTGAGTCTTCACCAGTCCTGTGTTTTTTTTTTTTTTTTTATAGTCATAGCTGCCTTCAGACAAGGTGTCTGCAAATCTCTCTGGCATCACCTCTGATCATTTTGGTGGCTACCCTGACAGTCTAATGTCTAAGATCTCTTGCCCCAAACACAAACATCCTCAACCCAGAGAGTTTGTGATGCAGTTTTGTGTTGCCTCAACACTTCTGCCATCACGGCATCCCTTTGCCCAAGGTTCCTCCTGGAGTCTCTTGTTCTCGCCCTACAAGACAGATAAATCTTTAAAGGCCAGAGTGGGCAGTGTGGTCACCTCATCACATGAACCACCCAATGCACCTCGCCCTGTGATTATTTCGGTTTCCTAAGAGCAGTGATTTTTCCCAGGAGATGCAAGATTGAGATGAAATTTCCCTCTTCGCTCTTCCTAAAATCAGCTTTGCAGAAGAATCGGTCAAATGAGGAGCCACCTGTGTCTTTCTGGGAACATCTTTGTTCTCTTCCTGCTCACATGCGTGTGCTTTTTGATTTCTGAAGACCACAATTTCTCAGTCTCAGAACTGTCTCTGTGCTGATGGACAGCGACACTTTGCTCTGCCTTCAGCCACTGGTGTGTCAGTGGGGTCTTTTTCATCCTTTTTGCTGTTTATCACTTTTCATGATGCCCCTCCTCCCCCATCCTCTTCTTCCTGTATGGCTTTCAGAGTCCCTTGTCACCATGATTTCATTCATGCTGTCCCCGGAGGGTCATTGCCAGTCACCTCTCTGCAGTTATTTCTGCACAGTTGGGGCTTTGTAATGAAAAACAAAACTCACTATCTGCTTCATTTCCAGAACTGCTGGATTAGCTCCTGATTTCTTTCCTGGCTTCATTTCAGATCAGAGCAGGTCGGGGGAAGAAGATATATTGCTGTCCTATCCAAAATGTGCTCTGCTCCACATCAGAATGACTTTTCTGACCCCACACTGCTACATTAGAACTTGTTGAAGGGCTGGAGAGCAGAGCTCTGTCAAGCTGAAAAGATGTGTGGGGCTGGAAGGGACATCTCGGGTCAAATCTGGGCCCCTCCGTTGCTGGCATCACATTGTGTGATTCTGTTTGCAAGCTCTGTCCTCACCTTCATCTGTTTCTTCTACTTGCCCAGCCCAAGGGTTTCTCACTGCTGGTGGGTTGGTCAGGATGGTGGTCCCATAGAGCTATAACTGGTGCATGGGAGAGACTGGGGCTGAGCTGGATGCTAAACTTGAAGACACGGTTATCCCAGCAACACCCTAACTGAGCTATGGACTGGCCTGTGGTAGACCCAGAAATGTGCCTTCTTCAGCAGCTTCCATCCTCTCTCGAGTGCAGAGGCGACATCCTGGAAGTCGGGCCAAAGGAACTTTTCTACTCAGACCAGGATCACCCAAAGCTGCCTTTAGCAGGGTGTTTGGGTGACACAGCTCAGGAGCACAACCTCAGAGGGGACTGCAAATAACAACCCCAAAGCCCCTAGTTTTGCTGCAATGGGAGGTGACCCCCGCCTTGGGGTGATGTGTGACAACCAGCCCTCACGAAGCAGCACGCCGCTAACGGTGCTGAAAAACTGCCTCTCCTGTTGGCCGCTTCATAAAGAGCAGCAGAAACTGGGCATTGAGCATGTCTGGGCTGTAAGTGCCTCTGCCAGAAATACTTGATAGAGACATATGCTCACCTCACACACGCACACAAACCAGACAAATTTGATGAAGGGGTTTGTTAGCCGAGATGCTACGTTCGTGCTCCTGCTGCTGCTGCCTCTGATTTTGTTCGGCAGGCGAGGGTTGTTTTTTTGTTTTTACTTTGTTTTGGTTTTTATGTGTTTTCCTGATGGATGCTTTACAGTTTGCTCTGCATTCTGGAGGAGCTGACTCAGCAGTTCAGAGGAATCTGCGCTGGTTTTGTTTGTTATTTTGATCACCACCAGTTCTGCTTCGCCGTTAATTGACAAGCAGGAAATGTGTCTTGGATTTTTTCGAGCTGAGTCCGTTGCTTGGACCCTGGTGTCGAGGAGGGGAAGCTCAGAGCAAACTTGCATTTGAGTGATTAGCAAACAAAATATGATTTCAGTGCAAAAGTGTCTCTTGATACTTGAGGTGTCGAATCCTTTGAGTAATGATTGTGTTTTTAAATAGTTTATAACTTCCTTCTTGTGCATATACCGCCTACTCTATCTGCATCGTGGGATATACATACAGTGTGGCTCTGTATAAACGATGTAGCTACATAATTACACCTACAGAGGAAGAGATCTGCCTGTGTTTATTTTTAAATATTATGTATATCTGCATATTTAAGGAAAGGGGATTACACAGATGGGATCTCTTTTAGGTCACATTTCAATAATAATTATAGTTTAATTATGTTGTGGCGATTTTATTTTGTTTTCTTTTAGCCGCCTCTAATAACTGCTAATTTTCCAACTAGAAAGGTCATGGCACGGATGTGAATAAACACGTCGTAAATGGGATGTAGTAAATAAATCCACTCTTCGATAGCAGTGGTATGGGCACAGTCAGGGTGCAAGGACTGGGAAAAATAGCCTCGTCACTGATGTTCCGATTACATGAATTAACAGCAGTTGTGTAACGCAAGATCCGACTGTAGAAGCTGTATCAAAGTGTCTTTGATGTGGGGTTAAACTCCTTGTAAGTACAGTATAACTACAGGACCCTTTTCTACAAGGCGTGACCCACCGTTGTTCACTGATTCCACCTCGACCAGCTCTGCCAGTGCCTGTAGCTTTGATTTGTAAGGCTGTATCATCTATTTCCATCCTCATTACTGTTGTGTTTGGGTGTTATGTGTCTGCTGAGATTTTCCCAAGCTCATTGCCTGGACCTGGGCTGTACTGGAGCTAAAAATCAATCAGCACTTACCCTGTTTCTTGTGCCATAAACATCCAGCTCTGATTGCTTTTGGAGACAGGAGACAAGCCTTGGATGGGCTTAATATCACCAAAATCTTGCCCTAAAACCTGTGACTGAGAGAGTTGCTTCAGTTTTATTTATTTAGACTCTTGTTTGAAGAAAATTTGATAGGCCACAGAGGGCTGGAGCTGAGCAGCTGCTCGGTGTAAGGAAATTCAAGAGAAGTCTTAGGCAAATCCTGCCAGGAATGGAGGTGTGCGTGGGTAGGGGGATGAGCCCGTGGAGGAGCTGACGGCTGTGCCAAGGATTAGCTGGAGAAGGAAGGTAATCCCAAGGCAACAGGTGGGATAGCCTGAGTTTGTGGGACAGAGGACCCGTCCCAAAGCGAGGGATTTAGCTGCCGAGGTGCCAGTATCTTCACACAGAGCAGTTTATTTTGGATGTGTGTCTGGGCTGCATGCAGCAGTTGTGTTTGTTTTCACTGAACAGGTAAATCCTGGTCCTGCTGAAAGTGGTGTCTGAGTGAAGAGCACTGGGGATGTCTGCATGTGCTGGGAGAGAGGTAGTTTGCAGATTGTGGTGGGGGATTAAAGCATTTTTTTGGGAGAGTGTTTGTGGGAGGAGGGGTATGGGTCTGTCGTTCTCACCTGCTTCCATCGTGCTTTCTGCACCACTGCTCACATCTTGGTTATCTCCACTATAGTCCTGTGGGTTTTTTTTTTTCCCCTTCAAACTCCTCCCCACCAACTGTGCTGGCTCCTGAGGAAATAAAGCATGGCCTGACACGTTTCTGTCTGCAGCTCCTCTCCTGCATGGCTGGGCTTCTCACACCTATCTACTGGGAAGAGCAAACGTGGGAACAGCTTTGCTTGCTACTTGGCTCTGTGCTCGTGCAATGTGATCCCACACCGAGCCCTCCAAGGTGTCATGTGGATGTGAGACAGGGAGGGTCCTTTGTGTTGAGACAAGGTGATGGGACAGGAGGAGACTTGACTTAGTGTTGCAGGGGCTGATAGTTGAACCAGCTGTTTGGACACTGTTTTCAGCTGCTGGTCCATCAAGGGTTTGTGTTTCTGCAGGTCACGGGGAAGCTCTGAGCTTGTGCTGCCCCGCATCTCTGTGATCAAACTCTTGGCCACGCTTGGTCTTTTATCTCATCACCTGGTTGGGGTCATGGGATGTGTTGGGGTGGTTCAATGTCTCTTTAGACAACAGCAGCATCTTTCTGACTCGCATATGGCTGATCTTATTTCAACCATATACAAGTGATATCTTAACACACAGTCTTAAGGGATTTTGTGCATTCAGAGAACCTACCAGACCTGTCCTGGATGTTGTTGGGGGCTTTGAGCAGGTGAGAGTCAGAGTAGCAGGAGCTCCTGAGGATCCCATCAGGGAAACCCTTGGGTCCTGGCCTTTCTAGTGCTTGTGGTGTCTCCTGGCCCATGGTGGGAACTTGGGCATCTCCTGGGATGGGTACTTGGGCATCTCCTGGGATGGGTAGGCCATCAGATTGAGGTGTTTGTTTAGTGGCAACGTCAGCAGAGGAGCCCAAGCAAACACTGAGCTGTACTTTTAGCATGAGACGTGGTGTTTCTGGATTGAAGATGAATCATGTTGTTAGGGCAATGCAGTGCAGGGGTCCCTCACTGGTATATTAGTCTCTGGAATCACCAGTTCAGCCCCTCTCTTGCATATACACTTGAGTGACAGCCTCAAATATTCCTTGTCTTTCCAGCTAGCTATGGGACCAAATAAATGCTTTTCCTTGGTTTTGCAGGACCTTAGGGATTTTAGATTTCTATTCCCGTTCCCACCTGCTTCTTGCCCTTCAGCCTTTCTCATATGGACTCTTCCTGGTGGAGGAATTTGCCTTGACTTAAACAGCACTGCTGTGCTGACCACAGCTTCGGTTAGGGGTGCTGATCTTGCTGGGGTTAGGATGTCCCTAATTGCTCTATTTAGGTGGAAAGGGCATGCTTAGGACACACAGCAAGTGAAGAAAGGGATCTGATCATACTCTTCACCCAAAGCAGAGAAACACACTGATCACCAGAGGAAGAGTTGTCTTCCTCTTTGTCTTCTGTGTCCACACTGAGTCTGTAGCAGTCTTATCTGTTCCCATCATCAGAAAGAGCTTTTTCCATATTAGGGTTTGTCTCATTGGTTTGACCAGCTGGAAGGTGGATCTTTAGTTTTCCACATGTATAATGAGGCTTCTGGCTCATAATCTTTCTCTTGGGGTGAGCTGGGTAGGGAGGGAACTGCTCTAGTTTTGTATTTAGGTAAGGTTGAATTTTCTGGGCCTTGGAAAACTTGCTTGGAGGTGCAAAGGTGATGCCCTCAGGAGATGGGTAAATGTACTTGCTAAGTCAAAGTCCAGCAAACATCAACAGATGGATCGTCTTGCCTCATGGGAAAAGCTAACTATGAGAATGATTTCTGGATGATTTTGCCACAAATGCCCTTCCTTCTTCTTTTGTGGCTAGCTGAGGTTCCCCGTTGACCTTTCTAGCTCCATGCCACCTCCAGGATAACGGGTATGAAGCACCTTGCTGAGCCCAGCTCATGGTGGCAACTGCTGGCATTCCACATTTCCTAGTACTGACTTGACAGGGAGCTGCTCCTGGGCTCTGTACATTTCCTTCCTTATATCTGAGCAGAAACATATTTTGACAGGCCAGTGATGCAGAAAATAACTTGCTGCTCTCCAACTGTTGCATCCCTTGACCCCAATTAGAATGTGGTGCATGTAGAAGTGTTAACTTCTTGCTTTCTCTCCACTCTCCATCCACCTGACCAAAATTCCCATTATAAAGATGACACCTCAGTGCTTCATGGGGTGGAAATCATTGCTGACCAAATAGAGAATCAGAGCAGATCTGAAGTCCGGCTCATCTGATGTTTTTCTGGCCTTTGCTTCAGAAGAAAGTGCAGGAAAGCTGTCAGAAAGGAGTTATGACATATTCCAACCTGTGGGAATATTTCCCCTTGACCCATCGATGCAGGGTTGGACCATGCCTTGAATCATGAAGCTGCATGCCCCTTGCAGGCCTTCAGCTTGGTATTAGAGGATTTCTTCTTAACAGTTGATGTCCTTGCAGCTGAAGCTATGGAGGATGAGTAAGGGGAGTTCAAGGGCTGGGAGGGAGGCAGTCCATAGAATGTTTCTGTGGGCTTCAGGACCATCCAAAACTGAACATGTTCCACCATTACCCCATGTTCCTGCCCTTCATATAGAGGACCCATTGGTAGCTCCCCTCACTGGGAATGGCCGGATTGCAGTGTCTTTCTGTTATCTTATAAGTGTGGCATAACAACTCATGAAGTCACTTAGGACAAAGTATGGAAAGCAGGGCTAGACTTGTGCCTGAGATGTATCTGAATTTTCCTCCTACTGCTTTGAATGCTGAGTTGTTTGGTACTGGACATTAGGCATGTTTCAAATCACAGCTGCCTTGTGCTCTCTGATGCATAACTTCTCATCAGGTTTTCTGTGTGCGATTCAATGGGATGAGAGGAGGACACAGCTCCAGACTGTGACTCATTCAGTCTTTTCCCACTGCTGCTGTAATGCAAGTGGAAATCTCAGAGGATGGTAAAACCTTTAGGCATGTTAAAGATGCCAGGATTTGAGTGCAAATGAATGAGTCCAGAGCTCATTTTGAACTTGGAGAAACAGGGTGGGCTTATTGCCTCTGCATGTTGCACAGTATTGGTCTCCTTGGAAAAAAAAGTGGCTGCACAGCAGTGGTGGTATCCATGTGCATGTCTAAATCCCAGATGCTGGGGGGACTACTGCACAGACAGCAGTGAGAAAAGCTTCAGGCCTTCCTCCAAAGGTAACCTTCCATCCAGCAATTAATTAGCCCGAGGAAGAGTGTTTGAAGAATTTACCAGGATGTTTCTATCTTCATTTGGTGCCCTGGGACTCTGTTAGCTGAACTGTTTTATCATGGTTAAGCTCAGGGTCACCACAGGGAAAGAGAGCTGTGCATACAGAGCACAACACATTGTAGATGCACCTGCCCTCGATGGAGGGTTTCCCTCCCCACCAGGTGCTGGGAGACTTCATGTAATCACTGAGGATGACCCTGGTCGTGACTTTCCCTCCCTATCAGGCCATTAGGATTCATCAGCATGCTCTGCACTCTCTGGACACTAACGCTGGATTCCTTTGTGCTCCCTCTGACATCCCCTCTGGTCTTATTAAGCAGATGTAGGGTTGAAGGTGGAATATCATCTTGCCATCAGATGATGGAGCCCACTGTGAGGTTCCAGCACTGCAGTGACTATCCTTGATCCTCCCAAAGTTGAGTTTCTAATGAGGCTGGTCATCTTGACCTTCTCTTCGGTGTAAGGTGCAGGGATTGCCCTTCATCCAAGCCTGGAGGCTGGCTCTCCTGTACTTGGAAGGAAGGCTAGAGTTTCAGAAACCCTCCAGTGCTTCAGAAGAGAAGATCCTGCTGGAAACTCAGTGGAGGAAATCTAAGCTGTGATCAGAAAGCTGTTAGATCAGTATTTTGAGTTTAAATAACTGGAGATATAACTCATGCAGAAAAAAAAAAAACCCACTCTCTTTTTTTTTTTTGTGTCCTGTGACAGTGACAAATCTTTAGTACTCTAAACACTAGCAGCCACCACTGCTGTCAAACGCAGCTTCCAAAACAACCAAATGAAACCCAGCCCTCTCTTTCTTTTGTTATTTTTGTGTGAGAAGTGTATAATGCCGAGGTGTTCTACAGTCTCAGATCTGAGCAGGTCTTAAATATGAACAAATTAGGTAATGCATGAGTGACAGGGGGTGGCATGACACTGATTGAGCTGTGGTGGCTTCACGCAGACGAGACTTGTCTCTGCAGTTGGAATGAGTGGCAGCTAAAGATCTGCTTTAATTTGTGCCGTGAGAGAGGAAGAAATAGTATGGTAGGACAGAATGGAGCCTTCTGAACAGATCTGTCTCTTCCTTTGTTTTCTTCAGCGCTCTATATTGGGCTGCTAAAGATTATTCCTCCTGGAGGGACCATGAACGGCCATCTGAGGAAGGGTGCTGGTATGAAGAAGGTTCAGTAACTCCTTCTTTTTCATACCATCTTCCCCAGAGATGATAACCTGAAACAGAGGGAGGAAAACTGTTCTTGCAAACAGTGCTCTCCACAAAACCCTGTCTTTGCTCCCTGGCTGGAGGGCTTGGAACAGGGTGAAAAATTGCAGCAATATTTATCTTACGGAAGATAAACTTTAAGCTGAATTTTTTATATTTTTGGCTGACAGTAATCAGGGAATTATTTTTCCTTAAATAAGAAAATAACTGTCCAATATCCAGCTTTGTTTTTAAGTTGAAAAATGTTGGTTGCTTGACAATTGTTTGAAAAAAGGATTTCTGGCTGAAAACTTAATGAATGGCTCCAAAGTTGATTAAGAAGGAGGGGAGATGCTAAGTCAAAGTTTTCTAGCTGGAAATAGTGATTTATTATCCAACTATCTTTGCAAATGACAAAATAATTAATTAGATACAATTCATCATCAGAACTTCAAGCTTCCACTGGACTAAGTTAGATTTTACGAACAATTTAGTCTCAGATTCTGGCCTAAATGTAGCATAGGGTGTATCAAGAGTTAGTCAAATGCATTGAGATGCTGGGAAAGGCTTAATAAGATTCTGAAATTCTGCCCCTCTGTAGAATTTTTTTTTTTTTCTAATGAAGGATTTGAAAAGGGCATTTTAGAATGATGTTTTATACGGTAGCAGTCTTTTCCCATAAAACATCAGCTACAATAATTATTTTTATGCAGATCCTGAGGCACAGAGAGATTAAATGACTTTCTCAAGGTCAGACAGTGAGTCAGAGGCAGAACCAGTGAATGAATGTGAGTCTTGATTCAGGGGATATGGTGCACACAAGTAGCCCTCGCTTCCTTAATCTCTAAGGCTACATGTGCTCAATCTTTCTGGGTCTGATGTCCCAGCATTTCATAACCTGGTTGTTTCTTTGGGAGGGGTGCAGTCCTGGGAGTGGATAATGTGTTCCCAACCTTCTCTGGTTAATCCTTGGGATCAGCATGCACTGCATGAGGCTACTGATGGGTACATTGTCCTTGGTGGGTCAACTCCCAGGGTATAGTTGTGGTGATGAAGGGCTATCTTGTCACTTGATATCCTAGGTGAAAGTTGTGGGAAGGGGTCAGGCAGAGGCTTTCCACTGATGAAGACACCACTCAATTTGAAATACCCACTGGATGATACTCTTTACCTGTCTGGTTCACCTGGATATTAGGAGCCCTGCAGCCTTAAGTACTGCAACATTTCTACCTGTAAGAACTTGTGGAGTAGTGAATCTTGCATTGCTGCTGCTTCTGGCCAGTACTGGGTAGGGATTTGCATTTTAGCCATTTCGCAAATCTTTCTGATCAGCCTAGTTCAGCTGCACCAGGACTCAAGGGACATATAAACTGTAGCAGTAGTGTGCTCCTTTGGTGAAGTTGGGTGAGTCAACTGCATTCCTCTCTGGACATTGTTTGTGCCTCTTGGTATCTCCTCATGAATAATTAGCTATGGAAAAGACTTATTGCTAAGATATGGTGGCTCGTTTAGTCTCCCTGGTCACTGTAGGTTTGCTTCCAAATATGTTTTGTTCTGGTTTAAGTGGCTTGAATGCTGGTCCTCCTGACACTTCCCCTGGGCCTCTCTCCTGCAGTCTGATAGATCTTGCTGTCAGGAAGCTATTCCTCATACTCGGGCTACTTCTTATCAGTCTGTCACTTTTTCAACTCATTGGGCTAATAGTTTTCCCATTACAAGAGCACTCTCTCTGTGTTCTTTCTCTCTGGTCTCCCCAAGGGAACCTCTTCCTTTTTGCGCTAAAAAGAGGGTCAGAGTGAATGAATTTACAAGCCTTTTTCTCCCCTCCTGCTCTAACTTCTCGGAGTCTGAGAGATTCTGGATCTGACCTACGATGAACTCTGGCAGGGTGTATAAAATAATAGATTTGACAAAATAAGCAGTAAAGACATCAATGTTCATAAATCCCACAGGTTTAGACTTTCTCTTAAAATTGAGAATTGTCTCCAAGAAAGGATGAAACAGGGTCTTTTCTGTCCTGGATGTACATGTCTTTAGGGGGCGTAGGGAAAGGCTGAGTTATTCTGGTGCTGAGAGTTTCTTGTATTTGTAGTAGGGTTTTCTAAGGATGCAAAGAGACAGGAAAGAGAAGGCAGGAAAAACAAACCAAGATCGATCGCTTCTGATGCTCATCTGAGGAACCAAGAAAATGCTGAAGACCCTTTCTCCACACAGATTTGGTTCGAGGCTGCAACACCACTGAAATCTTCCAGATACCCTATCCATCTAAGGCTTTTCTAGGCTCCAGATGTGCACAGATGTTGTGTGGAGTTGTGCCCCACAGTGCACCAGCATTTGGCATCATTAGCATTGTCCTTCATTCCCAGACTGCTCTCTGGAGGACACCTCACCAACCAAGCAGCTGGACTGGAGAGAAGAACAGTAGTGCTCACTGCTGATTAAGCAGTAACGCAATTAATAGGCTCTTAACATTCTTACATTAAAAACATCAGTGTGTCAGTAAGTATTTACAATATAAGTTACACAAATGTCATTTTGAGACACCGAGCACTTCATATTTGCAATTCTCTGCCACAGCAATGAAATCAATCAGCCAGTTGGAAGAGAAACACACCCAGGAGATAGCATTATTAATGGCACCGGGCCAGGCTTTCAAAAATCTGCGTGAGAGGCAGATAAGCAGAGAGGAGCTTCCATTCCTGCACTGAGATGCCCTCAGGTCTCTGCACAAGGCCACTTGAAGTCTAGCTGAATGAAGGCTCAGTTCTCCATTCAGCAAAAAAGGAACGTTTGGAAGAGTTTGTCAATCATCTGATCAAGACCTTGTAGTAAGCACCAAACCTCTATGTTTTCCAGGGCTTTGCACAATCTGGTTTTGAAGGTCCTAAATCATTTCACTTGTCTTGGAGAGATTGCTTCCTCCACTACAAGATCTTTCCGTGTGCTTCCTGCCTAACATCGTGAATCTTGAACATCCAAAGGCCCTTTTCCCCACCAGATGTCTTTGATTCTGCACTGGCAGTGAGAGCAGGTGGCCTTGATGCTCTGGTGCTTTGTACGAAGTCTTGGATTAGTAGCTGGATTGGACCTTGGCATCCCTAATGGGTCATTTGCAAGGAGAGTTGATATCTGATATTATAGTCTAGGTTCATAGGGGTGTAAAGGCATGTTCTGAAGGTGCCAAAACCTCAATCTTTAAAGGCAGAGTATGCTGAAATGTCCTGAGAACCTTACAAAAGGATGCAGATCCCACCAAAGACAGTGCAAAAATTCCTGTTGATTTCCATGGGAGCTGTACAGATGCTGAATGGGCTTTTAATCCTTTTTTCTTCTCTAATGAGAAGATAGTTAGACTTTTGAAAACCCCACGTTGGCTGGATTGCTTTGTTGGCATTGAGCTCTGCAATCAGAGACCCTACTATGCAACAGGGTGAGCAAATTATTTACTGTTGTGGTCCCTGTGTTTTTCCTCTGCAAGATCCTAAACCTCACTATGCAGTCAGAACTGTCAGGATCTGTGAATATTTAAGGTGCGTGAGACCCGTTAATATGGGTCTCTCTGCAAGTAAAGAATACAGCAGCATTTTAAAGTATTTTGTTGTGGTTTCAGATATAACAGCAGCCATGGAAAATTCACATTGTCTATTAAAAAGAAAAAGAAAACATAGGAAAAAGAATCTCAGTGCTTGAAAGATTGAATAGTGTATTGACTGCCTAGAGCATCAAGGACGCTTTGAAGGTCTGGATGTGATAACAATGCACATGCCCATCCGACAAACAGCAAACATTGCAACTGGTGGAATTACACCAGGGGTAGATTTGGATTTGGCCCCTTGCTCCCCATTTTCCTCTGTGACATTTTGATTTCAAAGCATTATAAATCATATATAGAATAGGGAAATGTGGGGCCTGTGTAAACTAATCCAGGTGCCTGAGCTCCCGCAAGCTCTTGAGTCCTAGCAGAAGAACTGACGAGCAGGAGTGGTTTCAGCGAGAAATCTTAAAGGGTTCAAATCAACCAGAAGTGTCAGTCAAGTAGCCCGACAATGCCGGGAAATCAAAGCTGAATTCTCAAAGAAGAGCGAGCAGGGAAAATGATACCATTTGTTTGCAATTCTAATACAATGAATCAACAGATCGCTTGCAAAATGCTCCTAATGAAAATGCGCATAATGGATGTGCAGAACCAAGAGGGAGAGACAAGGCGTCTGTGCTAGTGAGGAGAGGCAGGATCTGAATCTGGGGTTTGCTGCTGAAATTTGAAAGTATTCTGGTATAGCTGGGATGGATCTGTCATCCATAAAGTCCTGGGAGAGCCTGGCAGTGAGTGATGTAAATTTTTGCCAGGAGAGAAGAGGTTTCAATAAAGAAGCAGTTGACGTTATGGAGGGGTCAACTGTTTTGTGAAAATAGCAAGTGTGGAAACACGGTATGAAACCTGAATGGATTAAAGACGATCTAAAAATCTGAGACAGGTCTCCTAATAGGCAACCCCAGCATTATTCCTCTCTTTTCTTTTTCCTGGCGAGAAATACAACTTCTTGCATTGTTCAATGGTTTTGGTGATTTCTTTTGGGGGTGGGTAGAGTCATTTCCATGGAAAGTGGATAGAGATCAATTGTTCTTACATTGGAAATGACAACGAACTAGGGACTTTCTCAGGAAACTAGCAGATGTCATGTTCGAAACAAATGGAAACTTATTCTGGGGGAAAAAAACCCCATCTTTCTGGTCACAAAACCTAATTGACTGGTAGAGCTTTCTGCTGCAGGACATATTCTGGGTTAAAAAACCAGCCAGACAAATCTGGTGCAAAGTAATGCACAGAGATCCATTAACTGTAAAATTTCTACATTTGGCTTGGGACATACTCAACCTAAAACTCTAGGAAAGAGCATTTTGGGCACATTGCTGCATATTTACCCTTTTCCTCTGTTCTTCCCTTGGTATCTGCTGTTGGCCTTTGCCGGAGGTACCTACTTTCTAGCTGGATCTTTGACTAGACCCAGTAAGATCCCTTTTATTGTCTAAAAATCCAGGGTTGTCTTCTTGCAGGGTTGTCTTGTGTAAGTAAACAGCTTGGAACTTGTACTCAAATGGCATGGGACTCTCCAGGTTGTGTGACTGTAAGGTGTCTTGTTCGGGTTCAGGATGTATCTGGGTATGCTTTCAAGAGCAATGAGAGAGGGGGTGCTTGTTCCTACAAAATTAGTCACTCTTTTTCTATAAAGTTATGATCTGAGACAAAGCTGATGGGAAGTTACTGGATTTGTCAGTCATTGGGTAGGGCTGAATCTCAAGATTTTCAGTCCCAAAAGATGAGTGTGGGCAGCTCGCCTCAGGCTGTTGGCTGGAAAGGAGACGGATTGTCACCTTTGGATGAAGAAAGCAGAATGGCAGCTTTTAATTATTTTCAAATGACTAATTTCTCAGTAACACCAAGGAGAAGCAAAGCTTAGATCCTTCTCCAAGTCAGAACAAAGCAATTAGGGTGCCATAGGAGAGCAGGTGATGTAGGATGACCTGTTGGGATCTGAATAAAACTTATGAGTGGGGTTACCCCAACGATTACCTGTGATTTACTTATTCTGGGAAAAATTATGTGGGTTGGGGAACAAGCTTGTTTAAAGCACTAAGGCTGTTGCTCACCTGGCTTCTGCCTCTTCTGGAGTCTCATCTGTCCAGGCCTTGATGGAAGTTGCTCAAAAATTGCTGCAATATGATATGCATCCTCAAGGAATGATACAACAGTTGTATTCCTTGGGAATTGGAAGGGTGCTCACATCCACAGTGATAGTCACACTGGAAGTAACAACATAATAAGACAGAATTCCTGCTGTGCAGTCTATTTATCCAAAAACTGGTGCATAAACAGCACCAGAACACAGGTCTGAAGCGTTGGAATGACGTACTGTTACGTGTCTACTCATTTTTGACTCCACCCTCAAAAAGATGTTCATGACTTTCTTTCTAAAAAGCCCATTTGATAGCAGAATAACAAACTCCTTATAGAATTGGCCCAGAATATCTGTAGATTTCTTTCCTCTGACGTGTGAGTATGTGTATTCTGTTTAAATACAGGTAGGATGATGGAACAACTCTGTGGATAACTTCTTATTCAGTGTCAGAGAAGGTGGCTCTCTCCCCTTTCCGTACAAGAGCCAGCTGCATTTTCTCTCAAAGCAAGTTTCATGGATTCCCAAAGTTCTCCCAAGACTTTCATGTCTGGCTCAGAAAGAGAGAAAGAAAAGCGGTGCCAGTTGCGCTAAGCAGCTTTTTCCCAGGACTATCTCTATCTTTCCCAGGCAATGATGAATATGGAAAGCCGTACTCAGTGTTCAGGGGTGTGTGGGCACTGTGCATCTCCTCAACTGAACTTATGCTCTGCTCCCTTGGCACTGGGATGTTCCATCGAGGAGGGGTAGGAAATTGGGTTCCCTGACCTCTCCCTGGGAAGCTGCCTGAAAGAGCAAGACTAATTTGAGTCAGGGTAGGTTTATGCTAATTATATTGGGGTTTTTTTGCCCCACAGCTGCAATTTTTTTCCCCCCTCTTTATTCATCTTCCTTCCCATCTTCTTTCCCCAGTGCTTTCAGCTTCTTCCATTTTCTCTTTCCCCTGTTGTCTCCCTAAAGGCACAGAACAAAATATGTATTTCTAGCCTAGATGTATTGGATATTAGATTCAAGAAGAAAATAGAGACAGACTCCTTGACAAATAATATGTATGGAAAAAAACACAGGGG
The DNA here is from genome assembly GCA_009769605.1 of Bucorvus abyssinicus. Taxonomy (NCBI): domain Eukaryota; kingdom Metazoa; phylum Chordata; class Aves; order Bucerotiformes; family Bucorvidae; genus Bucorvus; species Bucorvus abyssinicus. Next base: position 2,735,322 of record CM020025.1, read on the forward strand.
AAAAAAAAAAAAGGCAGGTTAGGAAGACAATCTCTTGGATATCAAGGGAATCCTGATATCCCCTTTCACCAGATACTTCAGCTACATGTGCTGTCCTGGGGGTTTCCTCTGCTTCTGCTCACTGGAACCAAAAAGCTTGTGGAACAAGCTCCGATTTCTGCCTAAAGCTGAAGGTATGGTAAGACACAACTTTTCTTGTCTATGATGGAAATTGTGCTATTCCACATGTTTGGTGCTCCTCACTGTCTGGACTGAGACAGGTTCAATAACAGCTAGCGTTTCCTCTCGTCTCCACACATCTGCCGTAAGTGCTGTCCACCCAGGTCTACTGTAAGACCAGTCTAACCCACTGTGCATCCAAACAGTGAGCAGAAGCCTGGGCAAGGGTCAGAATACGGTCCAGCTTCCAGCAGTGTGTGGTGTAGGGAAAAGTTTTGCTCTTCATGTTGGAGATCGGTCTTAAATCATTAATTTCCACAGTGAAGTTTTTATGTGGTCCACAGGGAAGGTTTTGTTCTCTTTTCTGAAATGCCTGGTATGGTTTGGGGTGGGTAGCACATCATGGGACTGGTTGTTGTCATTTTAGTGCAATGGGGATGAAGCTCTTCCTTGTGCAAAGCACAGTGACAACTCTACTTTTGGCAAAACATCTTCTAAGTCCCAATATCTTTGTTCTGGTTCTCACTCAGTGCAATCTTTGGGTTTTGCCTTAATTTTTTTGCGAGATGTGACTGTGGTCTCTTAGCGTCCTCAGATGCATGGAAATGGCTGCTATCTCCTGGGAACTGCCCTCTTCCTTTCTTTTCTCCATGCTTCCTTGCGTCATCCCATGGACCAAAAAGGAGACCTGCTAGCCCAAAGAGGAGGAGGAAAACAGGGTGAAGAGAGGAGCTCGTGTAGGGCTGTCTGGAGGGAAAATGGGAAGGTAGGATTTTGCTGATGGCAATGAAGTGTTTCCATCACTCATGTTTTGGGTAACACCAGCAAAACAGATAAGCTGAAGCTGAATTCATTGCTGATACTTTTAAAGATTAAAAAAGTCCTTGACTATTTCATGGGTTTATATGAAGGGTAAGTGCTACACTAAGCTATTTGACAGCAGGACATGGGTGTTGTTATCACCTCTTGTCCTCCTTCTACTTTAAATTTCGGCTTTTATTTAAAGCTATTTTCTCTCCTCCCAGTAGATGAGAACCCTAGAGTTATCTCCAAGGTTATCACTGTCTCTTTCCAAGGTCTGTAACACAGGTAATTGGGGGCAAGGCAAGTAGCGGGGAGAATGTGAAGGAAGCTCAGAGCAGGCAACAAAGGGCCTCGGAGCTAAATGGGAGGAGAGTTACGAGGTCTCTAGTAGCTGTGAGGTAAAGCCTTGTCTTTGGAGAGTTACGTGCAGGAGAAAAATAAACAAGGCTCCCTCTCAAGTCAAATCTCTCTTTTGCTCTTCCAGAAAAAGCAAAAACTTATCAGCTGTAGGAGAAAGGGACAGCACAGGTTGTAGTTAATACTCAGGATGTGAGGACAGGAAGAGAAGGAAGAGCTGAAGATACCTTCTTTCCTATCAGCACTTGGTGAAAATTCATTACTGATGTCTCTGAGTCTAGACTTGGAGGGGTAAAGGCTGGCCTATCACAAACCCGCTGTGAGTCGTCGGCTCCCTCCTGTCTAGGTTACGTGGCAGGTGCATAATCTCTTTCAAACATCTGCTTTTATTCACGGGGATTGAAGCTTCCTTTTGAAACATCAAATCTGATGATGGAATTATGGGTGGTGTGCACAGGAGAAATCACCCTTTCTGTCGCTGCTGAAAGGCTCAGAAGGGAAAAAAAAAACCAGCTCCGAGGAGCAGTTCTACTTTTGTGGAGGCTTGATAAAACCCTCCCTGCTTCTTGTTGGTTTTCATTTTCTCTCAACGCTATTTAGCTCCATCTGTAATAAAAGGAAAGGATTTCCATGGGCTGTTGCCAGCTAGAGTTCTGCTGGGAATGGCTTTGTGCTCCGTGTGCCATCTCCTCCTCTCCTCTAGCGTGCCACGTGGCTCTTGCCTTCAAGCTTTTGGGGTTTTTTTTCCTTAAGACTTTTTTCTTCTACAGACATAAGCATGATGACTCTTCCATGAGCTTGGAAAAGCCAGTAACTCGGAAGTACTTCCAAGGCTCAGCTCGTACTTGATAGTCCTTTGCACAAACAAGGGACAGTTAATAACGGTCCATGCGGGAGATACTTGATTCCATGTAGCAGCCTTGCAGGGAGTTGGGGTGGGTGGGAGGTGTTTTTCTGAATTTTTTTTTTAAACTGGATATAAGGGAGAACTACTTCGTTCTCCCAGATCTTTTATCATATTGAACTTGTCATCCACAGGTGTAACTGTTTTCTGATTCAGTTGATGATCTCTCCTCTTTTAGTGCAATTATTATCTGCTGCCATCGTACAAATTACATGTCAGACTCTTTCTAGGCAGTTTCAGGCTGGTTAGTTCAGAGACAGCACTGCAAAAAGAAAGCCAATTGGGTTTTATTGGGGATAACTTTCTTTCGCTTCCAGAGGTGGCCGATGTGTATCATAATTTCCTATGCGGAGTCAAGCTGATGTGGTTTGACAGGCCCAGACAAATGTAATATCCCACCAGGATCCAAGGCAGCTTTTCTGTAGTGGTGCTTGCTCTTATTTACTTATTTATTCTATTTTGAAGTGAAGGTGGCTCTTAATAAAAAAACCATACCGAGATCCCAGTGCTGTGTAATAGTAGAGGATTCATTCCTTTTGCTCGTGGAAAGGAACATCGGTGGATAGCAACGTACCAGTCATTCACGTGCTGCAATATGCATTTTCAGAGACCCTTGCCCCTTTCACTCTTTTCAGTTATTTTTGCTTTGAGTGGGATTGGAAACAACACCAGGCAGAGGGTTTACTCTGAATCTGACTGTGCTCCCTTCTTGCACATGAAGACAAAAGCTGCTTGCTCCTGGGAGCGGATGAGATGACATGAGGATGGCTTTGAATCTCAGACCTCCATGTGGAAAACATAGCTAATGGGATCAGGAGCTGGTCTTGGTTGTCTTGAGGTGGGAAGGGCAGAGGATGCTGAGAGGATAGGGAGTAGCAGAGCTGAACTTGTCCATCCCTTGCCAGTAGAGAGTCAAGGCTGAGAGAGCAGAAAGGGGCTCATGTTTGTCATGAATGAATCATGCTGTAACAGCTCTTGGGAACAAAACAGCTTCTGCATGGACTGGTCTGTAAGAGGTGGGTCTTAAAACAGTTAACTGAATAAAGACATTCAGAGCACGCCCTCTTGAGCTTTTGGACTAGTTCTGGGTGGGGGGCATGGTCTCTGCTCCTGTGCAGGACTTTGTAGGAGGGTTGTGAGCTGTCTCTGGGGTGGATAAATGGATTCAGAGGGAGCACATTCCTCTGCCTCTTTTCACCAGGCTGTTTCCTTAAAGCGGAAAGCAGAACTAGTCCTAACACTTACCTGCCACTTCCTCAGGTATGCAGGTCTCTTTCTGCCCAATCTAGGTCTAGCTAAGAGCGTGTCTGGTTGGTAGTCTGGTTTTGTGTCTAATTTTAACATCTCCCAGTGCTGGCAGCTCAGATGTCCATGAAGACTTAAAGTCCATCAGTTCTGCAGTGTTGCTAAAAAGTGGGATACGGGCAAAAGTCTTGATACAAGGGTTCAGATTTCAGCCCCTGGACACAGACCTGACCAAAGCCTGCAAATCAAATACTTTGGGGTGATGAGGAGCTTATGGCTTGCAGGGAACTGCATCATTTAAAAAGTAATTTGTGCCTTTGTTTCTGCTCCTGTATTTTTCATCCTTTTCAGTGCTGTTTCTCCACTTCTATACAGCGATGTCTTACTGAGAATGGAATGATACCCAAATTCAAAGACATGCAAATAGGTGGAGACAGTGCATTACACAGTCCTGTGGCGCAACTGGATGTGTTTGGGAATTCATCTGTGTGGCTGTAGGACACATGTTTTCTCTACTCTCACCGAGCATCTGAACCTCCCATTTCTCACTAGCCGACAAAAGTCGAGCAGGACCAGTAATGTCCACCTTGGAGGCCAACAGACTTCCAGTAGGTCCATGTGGGAGCTGAGGGATGTTGCATCTTCCAGAGCTCAGTGTGGGATTTAGGTGACAATACATTGGACAAGCTGTTACGACTTCAGGGTCATATTATTATTTGTGCCCTTGTCACCAAATTACTCCAAAACCTTGGTCAAATCACTTGACCTGTTGTTTAGGTTCATCTTTTTAGAGCATAAAGTGGTTTGTTCTGTTAACATGTATGTCACAAATTGGAAAGGTTGAGCTCTTCAGGATGGGGTAGGAAGTGTCTATACTGAAGACTTGGCTTTCTAACACTAACAAAATCCTGGGCTTTTATTGCTTGTTTTGGGGTGGTTTTTTGTTTTGTCAGAATGTTCTAGTCTAACCTTGCAGATGTTATTTAACCACTGACCAAAACCCTTGTACCCATGCATGTGTGATAGTAGAATGATTCTGCATGAAAGTTCATCCTCAGCTGGTGGACACTGTGATCTAGCGAGTTGGGGGACAGACTTAATCTCTTCTACTCCTTATCTTGTGTATGATACTGTATAAAAAAAACCCACAGCACTTAGATTTTTGGACATTTTTCCCTTCATTCCCAGAAATGCCTACGTAGATGGAGGCTTTCTCAGTCAGGGACCACTTCCAACAGTGTACAGTGCCTAGCACAATAGGATCCTGCTCGTGGTTATGACCTCTAAATGTTGCCATAATAATAATAATAGTATGTGGCTTTTGGCACATCACCTATTAATCACAGTAGCTGTCAGGCAAAGCATTAAAAGGGAATAGCTCCCTGCAAGAAAAAACAAATACAACAACACCCCATGGCTTGTGGAGCGTGAATCTGCACTCTGGAGGGTGCCGGAGAAGGAAGGAAGGGCTAAGCTGTGACATTTCACTCAAATTTGTTAACCTTGGCTTGTATTCAGAGGCACAGTGTTCAGCCGAGGCGGCGCTGGGGAGGAGGGGTCTCCGGAGAGAACAAGCTTTGTTAAATATTTACAGTGAGCAGAAGCTGATGTGAAGGTGCATGGAGGCATCGGGGCCAGCATTTGTCAGTGGGGAAGAGGCATTCCTGAGGTTTATATGCTGCTACTGTATTTAATGCCTGCTGTGGATTTTTCTTCCCCAAACCTGCCTGTGTGCTTTTTGAAGCCGTGCAGACCTTGAACATCCAGGATGCCCTGAGGCAGGGAGCTTCATGGTTTGAAAGCATGTCGTGCACAGAAATAGCCCACATCATTCTAAGCCCAAACTACCCAGCAGCTCCATTGGGTGATGGAACAAGCCATGAGTTCCATCAGGCACTTCATTGCAAGCCCACGAAGTTTGGGCTGTGGTGGTCTGAAGTGACAGATCACTTCTTTATGCAGTATGTCATAGATATTTCCTAGAAGCAGCGTGGGTAAATGTGTTCAAAATTCACCTTCCCAAGACAGTCTCTGGAAATCGCTGAGTGTTTATGCTTATAAAATTCCCTGGTGCTAAACTGGTCCACCTGCAGAAAGCAAACTGGTCCATTAGAACCTCTGCAGAAAGCAAACCCAAAGTGATATTACTGTCCATTTGGGTTTATTTGAATTACTAGAAAAGTCCTGGTCATAGATCAGAGCTAAGCGTGTACAAGTAATTGGTTTTTAGGTTCATTGGCTGGAAGGAAAAACACACTGAAACATCTTTTGGTTGACCTAAAACATTTTCTTCCCGTTTTCTGGTGGAATAAATGCATTTTTAAAAAGCAAGAGAAGAATGTACTGCTTTAATGCAGAGATCAGTTAAATATCTGAAGCTTAATGAAATATCTTTTTCCTCACTTTGATATTTAAAATTACAAAAATCAGAAAATATCAATTAATGGCTTCAGAAAGTCAGCATATTTAATTTGGAAATTTTAGAAAGAAATGTCTCAAACTTCTCATAACTGAAGTTGTTTTTGCTGTGGGTAACGCTTACCCTGTGGTGATTGATGACAATTGTATACAAGTCAAAATCTCTGTCCAATTTTAATCCAGACCCCAATGTGACAGATGCTGTATAAAATGTGAGCATGAAGATTTTTAACAAAGATTTGTGACACATTCTGCTTGAGGAATTTTTTTTTTTTTTTTTTTTTTTGCAGAGCTGCTTCAGATTCGAGGCCAAGGGCATTAGGCAGTTTCGCTCGCTTGGGTTACGCTATTTAAATTTGCACTGCAAAATCCCAGGGGAGTTGAGGTGAACTTGAACTGGGAGCTGATTTAAGCCATTTCAACTGGACCTGCTGGTCTGGAGTTGAACCAGGACTGAATTTTCTTCTTGGGCTCCTTAGAAACAACAATGTGAAAGCTGCCATGAGGGGTCATCTTGGAATTTAGCACCTTGCAGGCTCCAGGTAGCAAAGAACAAAGTGCCCTAGAACTAGACCAGTGGAAATATTTTTTTTTTTAAAAAAAGAAGTTCCCTTGCATCTGCTGTTGATGATTGAGCTATTAGCCACGTCTGTGTGTCACTGCTGTGCAGCCCTCTTGACACACCGTATAGTACTGACCACAACAGCTCCGACCTCTGCCATGGTTTGATGTCTGCAGGCAGCATGTGGGTTTGGAGGCCGCTTGCTGATGGCAGGTCGAGGAGGCTGTGGAGCTGCTTGGATTGAGATTTTTCTAGGAGGGTAAGTGAGTATAAGGATGGTTGCAGAAGTGTGCGTGCTCAGAGCACTGCCCTGCACCCCCCTCCATGGCATGGAGTAGGTATCACGGCACCTTAGCTCCAGCTTCCAAAGCCCTGTGGAAAAAATAATCACCATCATTTCCCAAAGGTGTCACCTGCCTCAGGGGATGCATGGCCACATCCATCCCAGTGCAGATACACAGGAAGTGCAGACCCCAGCAGAGTTTATTGGCAAAAGCTGCCACTGATTAAAGCAGGATTGAGCTGCTGTAGGAAAGAGAGGTTGCCATGGAAACAGTTTCTTGATGTGTCCATGTTTTGAAACCATTTTTCCCTCTCCCTCCCTCAACCTTTCTTTTTTTGCTGTTGTTTTGCTGGAGATTTGCTCTCCTTGGGTGGTGTGGGGCAGATGGGCCCTTGGGACCAGGAAGGCATCAAAATGAACTGCTCAGCTTGGGGAGGGCTGTTCACGTGGGATCCACTCCACAACGGTCCAGCAATAAGACAGAGCTTGTAGAGATCCCAGCATAGTGGGTTCTGGATGGACCCTGGAGGGATAAAATGTTGGCAGGGTGCTGGTCACAAAAAAGGAGCAGTGGAGAATATCCCAGGGAAGTCCTTCTTCCAAAATCACCTGACTAGGATTCTCTCAGCACCTGAAGGGCTCTCTACCAGGGTGGTCCCTCCCTGGGGTGTTCATCTAATCTAGTGACTCTGTCTCCATCATCTCCCTGAGTTTTGGAACGGTGGCAACGATAGGAAGCCATCTTTTGATTGCTGCTTTTCCCCATCTAACAGGAAATCAAATGAGTGCTATAAGGAGTGTTTCTGAGAGACAAAAATAAACCTCCTCCTCCTCCTTTCCCCACCCCTCCATGGCCTCCCTACCTTGGGAAATGGGCTTTCATTTTGCTCAAGTGCATGCCAAAACCTGTGACAGTTGTTACTGTGCAGCTGTATTGGGGAGCTGTTGGCTACTGGTGCAAAGCTTTGAGGAGCATTTTCCTTATAGATCATCCAGCTCACGGTTCATACATTGGTTTTTTGAATTTTTTTTTTTTACTGTTCTTCTCTGTGTTTTCAATCACAGAGGCGTATTCATAAATAGACTCTTCCTTGTGTGAGTATTCCATCCACTTTTTCTTTTGTGCCCTTCCTGGCACGTCCCCTGGCTCTTTCCCAGACTCATCCCAAGTTCTTCAAATTCTGCATGTGAAACCCCTCCCTGCAAGAGCTTGAGTATGTTGCAGCATTTGGAGTGGGCCTGGGGAACACTAAACATGAGGTGTTTGTTCAGTCTTGTTCTAAAGCTCTTCCTATCAGCATCTCCAAACTTGTGTGAGTACTCAGGCTTTGTTTCTGGATGGGGACATAGCAGAAGAGGCTGGTTAATGTCACCATTCCAACGCAGAGTGTCTCTACTGAGTTATAGTTTTAGACCTTCTCTGAAATCCATGTTAGCCTTCCACTGACTATCTAAAAAACCACAGAGACTGATAATTTTACTTGCTGAGTAATGCATCTTGTGTGCCAGTCCAGACTTCCTCAGCAGGACTGGTCCCCTCCCAGTTAAGCATGCTGCAATCCCTTTATATTATTGATCATTGCAACAATTGAGACCTTCAAGAAACATAGTCCCACCTACTTCAGATACTTAAGTGAGCTGCCTGACCACCCTTGGGCTTCCACTGACAATGCAGAGCCATTACTATGTCCAGAGATGGTTTGTCTCTGTTAGATCTGAATTTTTCTCCGAAGGTGCTGTCTTAATCTCATTGCCTGGTGCAGCAACGTCAGGTGACTAGTTTCCTAAGTTACCTTAAATTTATGAATCCAGGTCTGAATACTCACTGCGATGATGAATCTCAGATGAGTTAATTTAGAAATGTCTGCATGGCTTATCTGTGTAATTCCCCAAGCTTGGGTTGCACTGTCTGATTTACTGTAAATGATAGAATGGGTGTTTTTGTGCAAGGATCTCGTAAGGCTTCACCTGCCCAGCAAGACCCAGGAGGTGGGGAGCACAGGAGGCCATCAGCCTTGGAGGAACCTCCAAGAAGCTGCTGCTCCAGTCCTTTGGCTCCTCTTCTGAGGTCATAGGATGCCTGACTTTCAAATTTCAAGCTCTTCTGCAAAGCTTGGACAGTTTCTCACTTTTATTGCATCTTAAAAGGGAACGGAGAAGCCCTAGAGTCCTTCTACAGGAACGTCTCAATCAAAGGTGTCATGAAAGGGGTTTAATTTCAAAAGCTCTGAATTACACCTAGATCAGGAAGGACGTGGTAATGGTGGATTTGCTGAGCTCAGGAAGTTACAGAATGAAGGGGAATTCGCAGTTAACATCTGTGACACACTGAGTCAGGATGAGAGAACATTCGTAGTCAGAGCAAATATCAAAGGCATTTCCCAGATCTCATGCTTTTGGGAGATTTTTAATTACTCTGATGTTTGTTAAGAGTCGCTTATGGCCAAATAAGTGGATTCTTGAATTTGAAGACGCTTCTCTGCTCCCAGAAATACCGGCTGAGCAGCAAATCAACCCTGGCATGTATGGCAAGGAAGATGCAGTGAACTTAGAGCTTCTCTGAAGCCAGATCAAATATCAGTTCACAGAGCGGTCCCTGCCTCCAGCCACACGAGGACGATGACAGGAGAATTGCTTTGAAATCCTCTGAAGAAAAGCATGCAAGACAGTGCTCTCCTGGGTAAATGCCTCCTTTTCTGGCATTATATTCTCTGGTAGCTTTAATGCAGGAGGTGGCAGGTGGTGAACCTGTCGTATAGGGAGGGATGAGGGAATCGGATAGGTGAAATTAGGCAGGTGTTTAGCAACGCAAACAGCAGCCATTCAGCGTTGGGTTACCTGGTTTCACCTCCCAGCACCTGGAGAAACCCAGACTCCGGTGTCGCAGCAGCGCTGTGCGAGTAGTTTGGGAAAATAATGAAATAATGGGTAGCCTGGGCCACGGAGGTGAAATATCAAGCAGGACTTTGATGGGAGGGGTAGAGGAGAGCTCAGCCTGTGTTAGCTATAGATGTGCGCGCACAGCCAGAACGGCAGCTCCTTGCAGCAAGGAGGTCTGGTCGGAGGGACAAAGGTTATTAGTAGGCGAGGGCAAGGTCTGTGGGCACAGATTTGTTGCAGTGTGCAGAGCTGCTCTCGGTGTCTTCTCTTGCCTGCAGTTTCATGATATCCTTCTGCTGGCACATCGGAGCCTCGCTTAGCAGAGGACTATTGCATAAGACTCACTGGGGACCTCCAGAACAGATTAATTCCTTGAGCATCTTCCTTCTTGCCGCTGGTGAAGTCTGCTGCTCAGACGTAACCCAGGGAGACAGCTGGGCAGGGCTGAGTCTGCAACCTCCCCCAGATAGATAAGGCATGGGCAAAAAAAAGATTATTCTTCTCTCCCAAGCCCAGGACAACTAACTTTTTGGGTAAAACCCTTTCTTGTGGCAGCTTGCAGAGTCTAGCTGCAGAAGGGACCTCTCTCCAGGTATCTCATGATGGTGATGGTAAGACAGTCAAGTTAAGGCAGAGACAGAGTGTGATTAAGTCTCTCTCCCTCCCCAAAATGCTTTGGATGAGGTGGCCTGTAATTATGTAATTCTTCCTCGTTATCTTTTCTAATTGTTCTCAGCGCTGTTTCCTAAACTGATTGGAAACAATGGCAGACGGGCATGAAGTGGGAGGCAGACGTGAGCCTGGCAGGCTGCCAGCGTAGTACAACTCTTTCCAGAAAGGGAGAGAGAGAAGGGAAGGAAAAAAAAAAAAATCCATGGTGGAGCCTTGGATGCCAGGACCTGAATCGAGGGGACACCTGAACCACTGCCAGGCTGGCAGGCGCTGGCAGAGGATGTCCCATTCAGACTCATGCATATGTGATCTGTATTGCATTCAAGAAATTTCAAGCCTTCCCCTGTCCCAGGCACACCTCTCCTCCCCGAGAGCTTTGCTGTTTTCCTCTTTTCCAGTACTCGACTGACGCAGGTTGAACCCTCACGGGCGAGCTTTGCCCATCACCAGGAGACACTGTGATCTTCTCCCCCTGGCATTGAGCTGTTTATTTGCTTGCGGGGGGGGATAAATAAAAGGGGGGAAATTTAGCTTGTTGCATTTGGTGGTGACTGCGCAGGGCAGAAGGAGGGGCCTGGGCTGAGATATTGCAATGAGATTTCTTCGTATTTGGCAGCTGGTTTCAGGTGAACTGCAAGGTGCAGCTCCACAGAAGCCAGTTGTTATGTTGACTCTCATTTTCTCTGTAAATGTCTGCTGCTCTTCACCCACTGCACCCTCACCATGTGGGTGAGGGTTTTTTGCCATGATGTGCATCACAGAGGTATTTGGGGATCCAGCAGAGACCTGGTCTGACAACCCTCTGCTCTTCTGACACTGACAGTCCTCTTTTGCCAGCACAGTGGGAAGGGGGTAACGTGGGATTGCTACTAAAATTTTTGTCTCGAAAGCCAAAACAAGCACTGTTCTTCCAGGCATAAAGCCTGAGCATTGGTTTCTCATGGCAGGGGGACAGAACAGATGTCTGCGCAGTGACGTGGCGTCCCACAGAGTGGGACGTCCAGACAGCGGCATCAAGACCTCTGTGTAAAGCAGGGCTATCTTAAGGGATGGGAGGCACCTCTACAGAAAGCAGACCCCGTTCATCCATGTGGGCTCAGTGCCAGGCACTGGAGGAGGCTTTGGGTCACTCCTGGATGCTGGCACTGATCTGCCCTCCTCATCCCAGTCTCAGGGTGCCTAATCTCCATCTGGGGCCCTGTGTCCTGACAGTGCTGTCAGCTGGGAGCTCAGGGGGTCACTGACTGAGCAGGGGCAGTTGATGGGGGAGGAGGAATTTTTCAGACCTGTTCCCTCCTCCTCCAAACCCAGTGCAGTTCTGCTGTTTTTCCATCACTGCTGACTCCTCTGCATGCCTGCAGGCTGCTGCTGCCAGCACTGTCCCAGCTGGCCAGCCTCTCTGGCTTCTGTGCGCGGCTCTCCAGGATGGAGAGGAGAAATGCTGCCTGAGGCTTGCCCTCAGTATCGGATCAGAGGTTTCCTTACTGCTTTGGGCTGAGTGGGGTCGGGGAGATGGGGCTGTAAGGACCAGGAGCTGGAGGCTGCAGGCAGGGTGGCTCATCTTTCACTTGGGTAGGGATTTGAGGGTTTTGAGCTGTGGTGATCTCCAGCCACCTCTGGGCAGGAGTGGTTAAGAAATAGTGAGAAGAAATTTCTGGAAAGCAGTGGAAATTTAGAGATGAAAGACAGAAGGGTGGCCACCCTTTGCTGCCCTTGGTTCCTCCTGGTTCCTGAGAGAGATCATCCAGTCCATGCCTGGAGGTAAATAGGGGCTGAGGACTAGGAGGGTAGGCAAAGTGTGAACTCTCATGGTGACACGTTACAGGAGGAACAGGTCACTGAAGGGATCTGTTTCCAAATGGGCAAAGCAATTTGCCTGGATAGAGCTAGAAGAAAATATCTTGGTGTGGTGGTTTGGAGGCCAGGTGTTTCAGACCTGTCTGCCACTGTCCTTTTCTACTGGAGGAGGCTGTACCCAGTAAAACTAAGGGGAGGGGGGGAAAATAAAAACAAAAAACCCCAGCTGTCATTGTATTAGCCAAAGAAGAGAGGTACATGGCAGCCGACTCTTCTCTTGAGTGCACTCCAGTCTCCACTCAAGGTTGCAGAACTTACCCTATTGCAACCCCGCTTCCTTTGCAGCACCACACAATTCGTTATGTGCTTTTGGCACATAGTGCCAGCAGTCACTCTCCCCACTGGTCACAGAAGAAGATGGGCTCTTCTGCGCTGGGAAAACACCAAGAGGCAGGAGAAAGTTCAGGAAATACGATGCCATATACACACTGTGATTCGGTCCCGTCTGAGAGCTATACCATGTTAGGGAATGGTTTGATGGGTGGTTTGCAGCTGGATGTGGCTCCTGGCACAGTCCTCTCGAGCCTTATCTTTTATAACCTCTGCAGCTCTGGTAGTACCATAGGTGAGGGAATGGCAAAGAGATGAATCACAGCTCCTAGCAGATGCCCCTCTGGGTGCTGCTCTACCAGATGAGCCACCACCCTGAGCTGCTGCTGTGGGTCTGGACAAGGGATTTACTTTTGCATGAACCTGAAGAGTGCAACTCTGTGTTGTCAAAGGCTGAAGAAACACCCTTTCCCATCTCCTGAACGTATCCTGTGTTTGTTCAGTGCTGACAGCCACACAACTGAATGCCTGGTAGATGCTTTCGTGTAGGTGTCCTATTGGCTATTCCCCTAGCAGTGGCTGTTGTTGTAGGCTGCATAAATACATCAACTTCCCTCTTTGGCTCAGTAGGCTCTTTGCCCCAGAAGTTCCCATGATAATACAGCGCAGGGGAAATGCTTGTATCAGCTTTATATTTCCCCATTTTCAATTCCATTTTTCTTGTGAAATTGTCCTTTTTCTTGTGTTATGAGGCAGAAAGAACACAAGATTCCTCTGTCATTTTCTAATATACCTTTATCATCCCTTCACACTCATCTCTGCTCTGAAATGTACAGTCTTGGAGCCCTCTAATCCCTCTTCATGAGCAGATTTTTGTCATAACTTTGATCAGTCTTGTCACGGTCCTCTGAAATATCTTCAGGCAGACTGTTGCCTTTTGGGGTGGGTGGCAATTTCATATATGGGGGCATGTCTGTGGTACCTCAGACATTGTCAGAAGGTCCCATCTCTCAGCCAGAGAAGACCACGTAACACTGTAGCGCAGAAGACCATCCTCAAAGAAGTCATTGATGGATGTTGTACTAGAAAATGGGATGCGAAGGGCGTTGGTTTTGCCTCCACCAACCACTAACTCAGGACCTCAGTGATGCTGGGAGGCAGAGGCTGGTGTCAATATGAGGATGCTGGAAGAATCCTCACCTGCCACAGCAGTGGAGGGAACTGGTGCGAATGGGGAGCTGCAAACACTACCTCCAGGCACAAATTATTCTCCCTCCATTGCCATGAATTATTTATTTATTCATTTATTTGAGGGGGGGAGGTGAGGTACATATTTGCTTTGCTTTCACTGCATATTTGCATGATGTTCTTCTCTCTTCTGCAGAGCACAATCCAAGAACTAGCTGCTGGGAAATACAACCAGAGCAACTCATGTTATTTCAGCGTGTTTCACACAGTTGTTTTTCTTATGTTATTAGTCTTTTTTTTTCCCCCCCCTTTCTCCTCCTTTCTTTCTCAGAGTAGAACAAATACAGTATGACTGGCAGAAAATTGGCAGGCTTCAACGATCCAGAGGCAGTGATTTTTCTTCTAAGTAGCTTAATGGAGTCTATATTTTTTATTGTTTTCTCAGCCTCCAGGTTGATTGAGTATTAAAAAAGAGAGAGAATTCAACAAGCTCTCTCCCTTTCTCCTCTTACCAGCCCTTTTCAGAAATTGCACAGACCTACAAGAACTATTCTGGATGATCCATGTTTCAAAAGTGTGATGAAATGGTCACAGATGTTCACAAAGGAGGTTGAAGTACACTCCAGGCTCAGCCTTGAATAAAAAATTTTGAAGAGAAACCACCTTGCCTGCATCAGCACCCGTGTTTAGGCCCCCTTGCACCACTCTACTGGTCTGCTGTCCCTCCCATGGGACAGCAGGTCCAGATGGGATGGAGTCCCCATTCCTGGAGGGATTTAACAGACATGTTGAGGTAGTGCTGAGGGACAGGGGTTAGTGGTGACCTGGCAGTGCTGGGGGAATGGTTGGACTTGATGGTCTTCAAGGTCTCTTCCAACCTAAACGATTCTGTGATGCTGTGACTGCTAACAGATACACCATTTCTAGTCTGCGGCTGGAGCACTCTAAATGACGTCCCCAAATGCTTGTTTGGAGATGATGGCTGGGCTGTTGGTCAGAATGCTTGGGGACAGCCTGAACCCCATCCTGCAGCTCCCCTGGTTCTGCTGGGGAGCTTGAAGGAGAGAAAGCAGGGTGAGCAGCCATGGTCTTGTAGAGCATTGACCTGTTCTCTCTTCTGTCCCAGGTGATCTAAGCGATGGCTACTCAAAGGCTTTTTGTGCTTTGCTTTGGAAGTCTTCTCTGGGGTTGGCTCTGGGTTTGTTTTGCTGCTCCCAGACACAGCCTCGTTCTTCATTCTGTCTCAATTCTCTTGCATGTGAGGGAGTACTGTTCTTGCTTTGCTGCTCAGGTGATGAAGTTGTCTGTGACCTGCAGCCATGCCCTCTCAGTCAGGATCTCCTCAGGCTTCCTGAGCTAGGCAATCAAATGGGAAATCCCCACGAACTCATGGGTGCTGTAAAGAGAAGGTTTGGGTGAGCTGATACTTGTTCCTTCTCTGCTACAACACAGCAAACAGGCTGTGGAGGATATGGGGAGAATCAGACCTTGTTTGTGAGACAGGTCAGTGTTTTGACTTCTTCAGAGCTGGGACATTCCAGCTCCTCTCTTCCAGCCAGGTTCCTAAGTAGGACCTCGCTTTTGTTCTGTTTACCTGAATTCCCCAGCTCTTTGGGGATTTGCAACTCATTTTACACTGTACTAATCCTAAGGTTTTTTTTCAGGAGCAATGTTTTTATTCATTTGCTTGTTTTAATGCCTTTCTCTTTGGGGAGTCAAAGTCAATATGCTACTTATTCTTGATGAATAAGCTTTGCTGGCTCAGTTTGTCCTTGTGAAAGATTCTAACAACCTGCCAAATCCTCTGTGTTTTTTTTCTGCAGCTCCAGCCTCATAGGTTGCTCTCAACTCTATCCTGCAAATCCATATGGGGATTCCTTAGCTAGTGGTGATTCTCTTCTGCATCTCTCCTAACCATGTCGTTGAAACTGCTGGCAAATAGGTTGCAGTCTTTATAATGAGAATTTGGAACTGTCTGTAGGTGTAAGCTAATGAGTCAATACTTTCACCAGTTTGTCCTGTAGCCCTGGTCCTCATTCAGATGGGGCAGAGTTAATTTTTGCATGCGCCGATAAGGAACCTTGAGCCAACCCTATGCTAGTTCAGTGATGCTATTCTCTGTGTCTGAAGGATATCAGAATTTCGAGGAGGTCTTCTAACTCCAGGGGTGCCCAGATGGGGATGTTCCTTTCGGCTTTGGAGAAAGAAGATTTCCGCTGACATCATTTGATCCTTGGGGTGCACAGCCTTTTGGCTCCTGATGAGCCAAAGCCCACGGCAGTGGAAGAGGCTTTTCTGCAAACCATGGCCTGAAATTCCTGATGCTCAGCTGTTGTCTCTCAGAATTGCCTTGAGCAGAAAAGTATGGACTTTTACAAACAACAGAGAGCTCAAAAGGGAGATCCCTTACGTGAAGATATATTGAATGACTAATTTGATCTAAAATGAAGGCTCAGAAGCATCTTCCAAGAGTCTCTGTGCGAATATTTTCAAGGAGCTTGGATTTTGCTGGCTTTAACTAGTCTGCACGGGTCAATACTACCACAAGCACTACATGAGAGAGTCTGAGCTGTATCCGTGCTCTCAGATGCTAAGTGCTAGCACAAAATGATAGATTGTTCAAGATAGTTGTCAAGCTGTCTGTGGCTAAGTGCTGCCTGCCAGAGCAGGGGTGCAGGGTATCCACCTTCTTGGATCTTTCTGGGACAACGCTGACCCCTGAATTAAACCACTCGGTTGAGCATTGCCTGTATCGCAGGAACACAGCTCAAACGGGTGGAGCTGATAGTCACATCTCCAGCAGACACTGCTGGTGCTAGTGCTGCCAAGGTCAATCACAATGCCTGTTCTTCCATCTGCCCTTCCAGACCCACGTTAAACCCTGACACAAAGATGAGTAACCCTTATCACCTTCATCACTTTGCCATTTAAAATCGTCTGATTTGGGTGTAGCTTGTTGGGAAGGTCACTCACCTCTCATCCCTTAGGAACCATTTGCAAGGCAGAGTTGATGCACTAAGAATCCCAATGTGAGGTTAAATCCTAGGGTTTATTTTCAAAGTTTGAAAGTGGCAACTTGTTGGCCTTGAAGATTTTTCACCAGTGCTAGAATAATCCGGAGGGAGAGATTTTCTTCTTCTTACTGAAACTGTGGGATAATTAGCTTTCTCAAGCAGTCATTAAAATCTGCTATCTAATTAGCTATTAAAAACACCCCTCACCCCCTCCTCCTTAGCCAGTCCCTAAATGAAAGCCACAAAATAGCCAGTCATCTCTCTGACTGGATGCGTCTTAGAGAGATTTTTATTCTCAAGCTAATTGTGTGTATATCTGGTGTTTGCTGGGGAAAACTCTGATTGGCAGTGCAGTAGAATGAAAAATTATCTATTCCTCTTCTGCATGAGTCTAACTGTTAACCTTACACCGTTACTAACTTGTTCGTGAGCAATCTGTGGCTGTCCTGGCCAATGTCACAGGGAGCCACCTTGGTTGAAGCCTCAAGGTGTCCTGTGAGTCTGGTCCTTGCAGCGTGGATGCTGGTATCATGTTGTGATTGCACCTTAGAGCCAGGAGGGTTTGCTGCCATGACCACTGATTTTTAGAGCCGTATCCATACTTGGTTTAGTGACAGCTTGTCAGCCAAGCTTCTCTGTCCAAACTGTCCGTCCTTGGGGTGTCCTCTTTCTGTCTGTGTTCAGTTTTAAGGTGAAGGGGGGACCTAGCCAGCATAGTCTGTGCTTCCTGCATGTGTCCATCCTGCGTGACTGTGGACAAGTCAGGAAATAGCCCTTGGCACTTCCCATCTCTTTGCTCGTGGAGCCAGTGACAGCTGTTTCTGCTCACTCCAGTGGAGGTGGACAATTTTTCAGAATAAAACAGTTCCTGTCCCTCCAGCTATAAACTCTGATGCTTCTTGTTTCAGCCCTTGGCATGTTCTCCTCTGTTCGTTAATGCCTCTTCTAGGGACTGATGATTGCTCTTGCCAGTATCTCTTCTCCCCCAGTGGTAATATAAAGTGGTTTCAAAGCCTTGAATAGAAAGGGACAAAATTACAGTGGGAGAGAACTGAGGCAGCTTCTGCTTTGCAAGGTGACTCCCTCTCCTGTCACTTACCATTGCCTTAGAGAAAATTGATGCTCTACAACCTGTTGAGCTGGGATGGACACTCCTGCTCGCACCGCAAATCCTGCCTTGCCACTCCATAGAAAGAGGCTTTCTGGGGAGGTGCTGACCTGTTTCTCCTTTTACATAAAGATGGAGGACTTCATTGTGACGCAAATCAAAGCTTTTTTTATTTTGTTTAGTGCACGCAGAAAGGGCTTGATAAACAGAATGACGTATACGAAGGCTGCTATCTCCTCATTTAGGCCTGTCATCAGCTGCAGAAAGGCTGCATGTTGTCCCACTCCTTCCTCAGGTGTTCGTGGGCATGAGCTGGAGATTCAATTGGCATGTATTGGTGTTGCTCCAGTGACATTTCATGGGGTAGTTTAGCTGTTGCTTCTCCTGAGAAGTCCCATCCATGACACAGGAGACAGAGAGGTTAAGACATTTACCTACCTGGTTTCCTTTTCCAACCCATCATCTGCAGTTCTCTGATCTCATGGTATTTTGTTATGGAAATAATACACTTAAGGTCATTATGAATAAAGAGTAAATACAGTCTGACTACGTGACTAATGTTGCTGTCCTCGAAGAGGCAGACGTCACCAGTATTCAGGCCATGTTGCTGAAAACGCAGCTGCGTTGGGCAGGGCACGTCTCCAGGATGGCGGATCACCGCCTCCCTAAGATCGTGTTCTATGGTGAACTTGCCACCGGCTGCCGCAAGAGAAGAGCTCCAAAGAGGAGATATAAGGACTCCCTGAAACAACACCTCAGCCTAGGCCATATTGACCACCATCAGTGGTCCACCCTGGCCTCCAATCGGGAGATTTGGAGACACACCATACATAACGCTGCTGTCTCCTTTGAGAGCACGCGTAGAATCAGTCTCGAGGAGAAAAGACAGTGCAGAAAGAACCGTGCCTCGACTATACCACCCAAGGAGACCCTCCGGTGTGCTCTTTGCAACCGGTCTTGCCTATCCCGCATTGGCCTTTTCAGCCATCAACGCGCTTGCAATAAGCGTGGGTAAAGCCCTTCCCAAATCTTCGTTTGCGAAGCCAAGCCATGATGACAGTCTGTCAGAGGGAAGAAAAGGAGACCTGTTTTCTTTAGTATTTGGTGAGAGGAAGAGGGAGGCAGACAAGTGCTATAGGGCAGAACTGTGTTGGTTTCCAGCTGTATCCTCCCTTTCCCCAAAGCATTAATACCAGTTTTTGGTCTTCTGTAAACAACGATCAAACCTTGGTCAATGTACTCAGTGGTGCTCTCTGCTTGGCTAATTAATACTCTTTAATGAAGCCAGCAGAAGTGGACAGCTTTTCAAAACAAACCAGGTCCCCAGCCTACAGCTGTGAGCTCTGATGCTCTTTTTTTACTTTGGCTCATGACATTTCTTTTCTTTATTAGTGCTCCATTGACCTTCAGGGGGCTGCTGATATCTCCTGCCAGCATCCTTCCCTTCCACACCATTGTTTCCATGAGCTGTTCTCATGGAGACCTGTTCCTAATTTGGCTCATGTCATGCAGTTTCTAACTATTCACTCTTGCAAACTTCTGAAGTTTCTTCTCTTTTGGACCAGGAGACCAAACATGGTCATGTGATGAGGCTATGCCTGAGATCCAGAGGTGAGGGGTATTGATCGAAAGAACATACAGAGCCCAAATACTACTTTATCTTAGGAGGGTAGCATGAACTGATGTTCATGCTAGAGCCCCATGTACTGGTCTAATCAGCAGCAGGTCAAAGATCTGGCCAGCTAGGTGGATCCATCTCTTTGGCCAGACGGGATCCATGGGATCCCAGAGCAAAGGGAGTCTGTGGTTGATGCTGCAAGTGTAGGACATGCCAGTGCCACAGAGTAGCAACAATTCATATTTGTACAGGCAGGGCATAGCTTCAACCCACCACATGTAGACAGGGAAGACAGAGGCATGTGGACAGTTGTCGGTCACTGTGGTGAATGTGAGATTTGCATCCTTGCTTTTAGCTGAGTTTTTTTGCCTTTCCTCTTTAAGGATGATTGTAAAGAATATGTGAGACATGGGATTTGGAGCCATTGACCTTGCCAATGTCAACACATCAAACGTTTAGCATGATGGCACCTTTATAAGACAGTGTAAATAGAGACGTGTGGAACAATGAGGGATGAGGCAGAGAGTAGGAGATGGGGTTTCTGTTTGTGTTGCTTACCAAGTCCGTGGGGTTTAGGGGAACATCTTTTTATTTTCTGTGCCTTGGTTCAAACCATCTTCAAACAGAGAAGATGACATTTTTATATTAGGGACAGGGAGCATTGCTATCTCCAGAAGCGTCTGACTTGGAGTAATCACTGATTTCTCTGAAGATGAAAATGTTCTTTTCTTTAAGCTATTTGTTGTCAAGCAAAGACTTGAGTGCCTTTGGTCACTCAACCCTTGGGCAGTGACCCATTCCTGAGGCCGGTTTGCAAATGACTGAACTGTTTGATCTGACAGCATTCATTCCTTCTTCTCCTTCCACCCAAAAGATGCTTCAGGGAGAGAAAGACACGGGGAAACAGAGTGCTCTGAAAGGGTTGTCTCAGTTCCCAGCAGTCACATTGTACTCATCAAAGCCAGCCAAGTGGAACTGGTGACACTCACCAGAAAAGCCTACTCTAAATTACGCAAAACTGCAGAAAGTTTGAAAACTAACACTGACTGCTCCAGGCCTTGGGAGGGAGAGGTAACAGGTCTGGGTTGTGCTGTGGAGGAAACCAGTGTGGAGCACAGCCTTCTAAGATGGCTTTGCTAAGATCTGCTTTCATGCAGGCACACCATTTGCCTCCCAGTCCATCATTCCGTCTTGGAAAGGCAGATGTCCTTTGGGTCAATGTGAAGACTGGGGGCCTCACTGGGTTAGTTGAACAAGAAGCTGACAAGATGTATAGGCACAAAAAAAGAGAAAAAGAGGAAGAGAGTTTTACTCAGGATATTATTCTTGGTTTTGAGTGCCTTATGTCAACATATCCTTTATTGCGCTGATGCTGCCTTACTCCATTCTGGTTAACAGGTCAAAGATTGACTGGGATGGATGTGCATCATATTTACATCATCTTTATACCTATTTTAGAGCACTGGGCAGAATATGGAGGCTTTTTAACGTGAATCAGAGTCACTGTTTCCCCTGTCTTGTTTCATAGCTGACCAAAGCCAGGTGTGTTTGGTACCTGTCTCTCTCTCTTCTGAAAAACCTCCAGAGGTATCAAGAAGTTAAATTTGCCAGTTGGGGTACATCGCCCTGTGGATGAGGTATGTTGTATCTACTTGCAGTGGTTTCTCTTTATGCATTTGCTCAAGATACTGCGGTACTGGGAGCTGGGAAGGATAAGCCTGCATGTCCCAGCCCAGCTGCAGTCTCTACTTGTTCTGTTTCCTGCTTCTTCTCTTTCCAGCTAGAAAATCTGTCTTATGTGTGAGGTTTATCATGCATTCACTACATCCCATCCCGGAGAAAACCACATGCCACTTGTGACTTGGGTATCTTTCAAGATAAAAGAGCCCTGTAAGAAAATGCTTTTACTGTGTAATATTTCATTATAATTACAATTTTTTTAATTGGGTGCTATACCAAGAATTTAATCTAATTTTGATTATCCAGAGGTTTTAAACCTCTTCAGCTCTTGTTTCAGCTTGCATAAATAACACTCCTATCTCCCTTCACTCACTCCCAGCAAACCATTCTGGCAGACAACAGCTTCTTCGTTGTATCTTATTTCTAGAGCTATTGGCAGTAGGGTGTTAGACAGAGCGTGACAGACCAAACATAGAAGTATGGCTGACTTTTTCTGCAGAGAAAAAGCCTCCTGTGGCTTTTTTTTTTTTTTGAGGGGATGGGGAGAAGCTTGGTGGTCTTGCAGATGTACTGCATTATTCAAAGTGCCACCTTTAATCGCCACAGATTGCTATGTCTGTTCCCCTCTTAAGGAGCTCTTGCCAAGTTCAGTAGAGTCTGAAATACAGAGAAGTGGGATGGGAAAAGAGAGTCAGGAAGGGTCTCGGCCGGTTGCTGGTTCCCTTATTAACAATTAAAACTTGAGCCAACATCGAAGAGGGCTGTAGTTGTCTCTGAGTAAGAAAACTCCTAGCTTCTGGTGGAGGTACATACTGCATCCAGACACTGAATGGGGAGGTGAGGGGTGAAGCTCTTAACTGGTCTGCTCAGGTACATGACTGCCTTGACCTTCAGGATCTGACTGTTTCACCAACAACTCCTCTGCCACAAGTGTTTGTGTTCAGTGTATTGGCAAATAACCTTAATTTACTGCTTCTACTGAAGAAATCCCCTTCAGTGTCTATTAGTAAAACACTGAATGTCATAATGACAATTATGTGTCTAATCTATTATTTAGTCATGTCCGCTCTCACCGTATATACAAAGACAGAGGTGGTGGGAACAATCACAATATATATATGATCTTCTAAATGACTACTGTGGATACTGCTGTGATGATGGAAGGATATGATTGTGTTGGGTCTGTAAGAGGTAAAATATCTTCTATTGAATCAACGGAGAGAATTGGAAAGAAATGGGCAACCGGTTTTGTATAGAAACCTCTTCATGAGATCACAAAAGAAACAGGAAAACCCCAGTTAAATCCTAGTTAGACACAATTATTGTTCTTCATTTAATCTAATTAAGCCTTCAATTTAGTGAGAAAAGCAATTAGCATCTGAAAAGCCAAGAAAGGTGGTAGAAACAGTAGAGGAGGCAGGTCCTGTAGCCATAGTGGAAGAGAAAAAGTGTTTTTAGTACCAGTGCAGAAGGCAATGCCATCTGCATAGCTGTAGATGACCATAAAACCAATGGGTCTATGTAGTCCATGGTCTTCAATTTCAGTGGAACCAGAGGTTTTATTTCCCCAATTGATTTTGAAGATCTTTCATAAATTCACGGTCAGAGTCAGGAATGGAAAAAAACATCAGAGAAGTGTTATTTTCTGTGGAAAAATGTTCCTCCCATCAGTTCAGTTTGTGATCTGTTTTAGCTCATTCTGTGGTAGAGTTGTGGTTTTGTGCTAGCTGTGTAGTTTCCATGAGGACACTTGGTTCTCTGGATGAAATGCACTGGGTTTTGGAATGATCATGCATAGGATCCGGGGGTTTGTATGCACATCTTGTAGAGCACTTACAGCAGATTTTGAGTTTCTTCCCAGAGAAACAAGGCAAAAGAGAGAGTGCCAAGGTCTGGTTTCATTTGTCGTTTCTTGGTGTGCAGAAAGTTTGATGGAAGAAGTGATCACTTTGGCTAGACTACTGGGCTGCTTGGAAGCTGGGGGCACAGATTGTGGGAACATTGCTTTCAAGGCAAAGTCTTCGTTCAACACAGAGTTTAATTTAATACTCTCTGTATAAATTCCAGCATGGGATAACATTTGGTAGCAAGAAGTGTAGAGGTTCTAGGAGACTTCTTTTAGTGCTGTAGGGTGGTTGTTCAAAGAAAATGCAACTGCGGTCTGAAACTAGTAAAAAGAATAAGTAGTAAACTCTGGGAAAGAGAAAATATTGGAGGGCCTAAGAGGCAGAATAATCACATCTGGGAATATTGTAAAGGTCCTATATCAAGGATATGAATGCAGTGATCCTAAAGGCATTTAGAGAAAATGTCACTGCTTGGGGATGCTTTTGAGATATCTGATCCGAATCTATATTAGTTGCATCTGCAGGGAGATCTGGAGTTACTCTAGCAATAAGCACGTCCATGGGATGGCTCTAAGGGATGTGTTGACCAAGCAGTGAAGAGCTGCTTTAGAAACTGCAGAGCTGCCAGCCCAGCTCAGCAATAAGAGGATACCAGTGTGGAAAGTGCTGGGATGGGATTATATCAAGTAGTTTCCACACACAAATATATTTCGAGGAGTGTCACAGAAGTAATTGAGAAACATCAATAACCATTGATAAAAACACGTAACTGGACACGCCTGGCAGAACCTCTGTCTGCAGGAAGCAATGAATGAAGATCCATAAAGAATTGAAATGAATTGTTAATCTCTTGCTACTTAAATGAGATTTGCAAGAAAGTTGCTGATTTTTGCATGAAAAGATGACCTTGTCCTGAAACCAGATAAATCTCTAAAGTCTTTCTGCCTATTGGAATTGCTTTACTGGAGCTGTGCAAGGGATTTACTTGGTCCTCAGTCAAGCAGTTTTGCTGGAAGCAGTGTACTAAGCCAAGTTAGGGGTCCCAAAGCATTAATTTTGCAGACTGAGGTTATGAACCTCAGCATCCTGGCCAAATCCAGCTTAGGCTTTCAAAACAATTTGGGTGGTATTAACTGGTCTGTAGGGAAGTTCCAAGTTCTTGGGAGTTATGAACCCTCACCATCTTCTCATTAGGAATGTCATACCCAAAGTTTTCTCTGTAGTATCTATGTATGAATTTACTTTTCTTTGTCACCTTTTTTGTGATGCTATAGAAGTTGCCTGTGGACCAGAGACTAAAAGACACTGATAATATTCCTTAGTGCTTCAACTGTTGTGTGTGGAAGAGTAGTAAGTGGAGCATATAGAGATGATGTGAAGGGTTTTAAGACCAGCAGTGGAAAACTTTGGGAGAACTTGGGTTTGTCCTCATGTGAACTGAGGCTGAGATTCAGAACACTTTTAGAAGATTTAGACTAAGATCCTCATTAAATGACCCCCTTTCTCTGTTCCTGCACTTTAATATTCATGCCTGAGAAGGGAAGAAGCTGTGGAGAGGGAAAGGAGAGGTGGAAACAGCAGAGGCAAAAGCAACATGTGCATAGTTGAACATAGTTGAGGTGCTCACTGTTTCCCAATGTCAAATCTTCTGAATCTTAGTCCGTGGAGACTGGTATGGACTTCCACAAGGTCTAGATCATTGTGGTGATGAAGCTGGAGGTAACGATCCCACGTAGTAATGAATGGACCTTGCCCTGTGCGGAAAGCGGTTGGCAGATGGATTACCGGCAGAGTTTTGCAATGGCTGCACGCAAAAAGCAAAAGATCTGTTTGTGTGTAAAACTTGTCGTAATGCGATAGGTGCTCTCAGAGTCAGTTAGCTGTTTTGGAGTTGGATTCCATGAGTGCTTTTGGACTTTCAGCTGGTGAAGCAACACCTCTTTAAAAATCTCCAGTGCCTGGATTATTAGAAATCAGCTTCTTCCCTGGGAGCTGGCAGGAGGAATCTAAACTCCAGCGTGCTAGGGAGTTTGGAGAGCCTTCCTCTGACCTTTACATACCTCAGAGCTTCCTCAAGGGACTGAGTTGCAGGATAGCCGAAGGCCTCTATCATCTGGTGGCAGACAGATGACTTCAGTCGTGACACTTTCCGGAGGACTAGTTTAATGGGTGGCATTTCCAAATACAGCAGAAAATCCTAGACTGTATGAGCTAGGATAGCCAGACATGGGCCTGAAGAGGAAAACCAGGTCCCTATTCATCCCATTTTAAGGAAATCTGGATATGGATGCAAGTGCAAATTCCCCACTTAGCTCAGTTTGTGTTGTGGGTGTCCTCAGAAAATGCAAGTGGAATGGGAACTGGATCCCTGTAGTTTGTGAAAGCAATAGCTTTGGAATGAAAAGGCAGCACAGATGTGTAAATCCTCAGTAATACTGATGTGGGTATCGCCAAAGACAACCCTGTCCATCCCTGACCACTGTACTGTGAGCTAAACTCAGCGCAATATAATGAGATGAGACTTTGCCATTACCTGGTGCTTGAGACCACGCAGTTTATTTCAAGTCTGCCAAAGCTGTTGCATCGTCGCTTCAGCTCCCTGATGGCAGATTCCTGCTGGTGCCATACGGAGGAGTTTTGCAGAATTAAACAGCAAAATTTTCATTTCAACCATCTTCTGGCCTGAGGAGGGTCATACCCACAGTAGAGGTCTCAGAGGATATTAAATAAGTAAACAGAGCAACTCTTGTGCAGAGGGGCTCATCCTCAGCTATGTCATCTCAGTGACACTTGGATGCTCACACCCACCTGATATTGTCTCTGCTAAAGTCTATAGGATGTTTCTGTATTGAGCGCTCTCATTGCTGCTTCAAAATCTGCTTTTTATCCTCTGAACTTCCAGTTTGTCAAGTTGGCTTTTTTTTTTCTTTACATTGCAAAGCAATTCCAGAGAGCTACAGGGATAAGGGAGCTAAAGCTGGTGGCTTGGGACTTGATAAATATTTTCCCTCTGGAAGATTTAGTATTTGCAGAAGGTATGTGATTGATTTTGCTGGTCACTTAATTGAAGTAAAATGAAAAGTGAATTTCCAATAAACTAAACCATTATTCATCCGAGATCACAAACCTGTACCCAGGGAGCCCTTGGCAAATCTCTCTCCCCATGTGCATTGTCAGTGCAAGGGATGAGAGGATTTCTGGTTTTCATTCATATGTATTGGAGGTGACTGTGGGTGCTGGCGGTGCATCATAGCATGTAAGCGCCGTGGAGGGTTTTCATTCAGCTCTGGCGTGAATGGTGGTGTGCTGTAAACACTCGGATGTTGTAGTGACAGGAGGGTAAATAAATATCTAGGTAGATGAATGGCTGGAAGGGAAAGTGGAGTTGGAGTCTACTCATTCCTTCCTCTGTTCCATGACAGCTTGGGGGAAATTTTGCTTGAACCTGGTCAGAGTTTCACCATTGACTTCAGGGGGATGGAGTTTAACTGCTGGGTTTCCAGCTCAGTGAAATGAGATGGAAAACAAAGAGAAGCACATCACCCACTTGCAATTCCTACTGGGACCAAAGGTGTCAACCTCTGAACAGTGACCTGAAACTGTACAACGCAACACTTTATGCAGATGTAGCTGTGACGGGTGTTACATGCAGGCAGAAGCTGGATTCTTTTTTTATTTCCATTTGTAGAGAGGCTGGAGTCGAAAGGCAGCAGGCAGTGCAGCCAGCATCTCTGCCAGGCACCGAGTGCCAAGTCTACCTGGCCAGGACCCAGCGCTGCTCCTCCTGAATTAAATCATCAGAGAGGAGCTGATTGTGAGAGGGTGACAAGGGCTTGCCAGAACTGTGGCAGGAGGTTTATGCAGCCAGGTAAAATGTCGCTGAAGGGTTAGTGTTAATAAGAGGGGTAATCTCTGTGGGGAAATCCTGGACAGCAAAGGATGGGCTCTCCGTCTGCTTGTTGTGCTGCTGCGGTTTTGTGTCAGAGCCCGGTATATCCCTTTCAGAAGTCCTGCTGCATTGCATGAGTGCAAGGTGGTAACTTGTTAGGAAAATGATAGGGGTTTGGGGACCAAAGTTGAATGTATAACTCCTACAAAATTGATGTTGCCTCCAGATGTGCGAGCCAACCCCCACACATGGTTTGAATTAGTGCTGAGGGAAATGACCATATTGGAGGAGCAGAGCTCCTTCAGCACTAGAGTCACATCTGAGCTAAAGATGTGATCCCAGCAACCTTAAAAAATGGAATATTTTTCTTGATGCAGAGCCAAGCTCAAGTAAGAGATGTAATCCTAAATCCTGATGCAGAGATCACTGGTGCAAAATGGAAATCTTTGCTTTGAATCAGGATCACACAGTTAAAAAACCAACCTGACTGCGGTGTGTTAGTGATGGTCTTTCTTATTGCAGCAAATGGAGTGATAAAGAAATCAAAGCAAGTGTAGAGCTCAAGTTACTTGCTCACCGAATTAAGGTTAGTCTTCAACATAGGACCAGATTTCTGAGATTGGCTTTTGTCATGCTTCTTTTGGCAACAACCCCTGTTCCCCTTTCACTCTTTCCCTGTGGTACTTCAGGAGAGACTGCCAGGACATCCTATCCTAGGAGAGCAGACTGCCATGCCCAGACCTGCACCTTGCCAGGACCTTCTAACCAGAAGTTAGAGGAGTCCAGGAAGCCAAAATGAGGCAGCTCAGGGATGAGCACTTCTGCTGCTAGAAGTCAGCTGTAACTTGGGGCTGCACAGCACCAGCAATGAACAATTCTGGCTAATCTGATTAACTTCACTCTTTGGTCATCGTGCTCATCAACTCCCTCTATTATTAATGTAAAAACACACAATGGCTGGAGAACTTCTTTTGAGAAGGGATGGGGATGTGTTTCATTAAAATAACACTGTTTGCAGTGCAAACATTTTTGCTCCGAGTTAATTCTGGTTCCACAAGTTCATCTTGGCAGTTCCCAAGACAGGTCACCTGCTTGAATACTTTGCCATCCATGACACTGGAGGGTCTGTTTAGGGAACAGCACAGGTTTCTCACCTTGCTCAGAGAGATGCTCTTTTTTAGGGGGTTAGAAACTCAAGGAAGGAGTGTGCACCCCGTGTGAGTATATGTGAAAGTGCACACACAGGCTGAGCATCTCTGCTTGGTGCAATCAGATGGTTCAGGCTGCACTGTTGTTGGTGTGTCTATGTGAACGTTTTGCAACATCTATGATGTTTGTGTGGTGACTTGGAGGTGGTTGGTTGAAACAAGCTGGGCTTTGAGGGCTTACCTCCTTGCTGATGTTGTGGCTTGGAGTATCGGTGTCTTTGGCAGCGTGTGCACTTGGTGGGTATACCCTCAGGTGAAGAGCAGACTAAGTCCTCCAGCCCAAACCTAGGCTGCCCTAGCAGCCCTGTCTCTTAGAGCCTGGCCACTCACCTGGCTCTGCACAGTCCTCCAGCAAGCCCACAGTCTGCTGAGGAAGGGCAGGAGTGAGTGATGGGAAAGTTAGTTATATTTTCCAGTAGCTTTCCCTCAGCACCACTACCATCGACCTTGGCTGAACCTGCTGCACTCACAAAAATGAGAACCATTCCTCATCGCAAGCCTGGGCCCCAGGGCCTGTCATTTTTTTCAAGAGCAATGGTTAAACACCTACCAGTCTTCACGTGCCAAGAGGGGCTGGAGAGCAGGTCCAGCGAGATCCAGCTGAGCTCCTGAGAACTTTCAGATGAAGGAAAGGAGCTGCTGTATGGAGAGCTGCTACCCTCAGCAAGGCCAAACACCTTGTCTTTGCCTCCGAAGTTTGATCTACTAACTCGTTGGATTTTTCTGCCTTGCCCCAGCCAGCTCTAGGTTATAGATAAGGAAATAAAAAGCATATGCATTTTTAACCAGAGCTGCCCAAGGCAGGGACTCTGTGTGCAAGCAAAGACCCAGAGATTAAAAAGTACCGGCCTCATGCCACACCATGTGGTGATGCTGCTGCTCAGCTACTGTGGCTGGGCAGGAGCATCAGTGTCAACCAGGGTCTCCTGCAGCAACATCAGCTGCAAAGCCAGCAGCTTTCCTTCTTCTAGCCATTTTGGGTCTGACAGTGTGGCCCATGTCCTCCAAAATGCATCCAAACAAGTGGAGATACTCCCTATTGAAACAACTTCCTTCTGCTCCTGGCATGGCTTGTGTCATGGCTGTATAGAGAGGTTATAAAACCTGGAAGTGGTGGAGCAGCCTCTGGTTGTTGTGACAGTGCAGGCTGGTATTAGGAGGGCATAAAAATCATATCAAAGCCAACTTTGCCTCTCTCCCACATCCCAGCCTCTCAGTGCGGCAGCAATCTGTGAACTCCACTCAGTTCCCTGTAGTACTATCACAGCCAGGCTGGGCTTGTAGGGAACAGTAAAGGAAGTCAATGCCAGGTTATTTCTTCACTGCAAGGTTATTTTGTCCAACTTGACTGTTCCTGCTGAGGGTAATGGAGTTTCTCTTCTTTCCTTCATCTGGAGAGTGGTTCAGAGTGTAATAGATGCTATTCTCAGTATATTTTCTGTAGCTACCACGCGGGTTTCTTCTAGACATGCTACATGATAATCAGTCAATATCCTTTTTTAGAGTAATTTCATTTTCCTGTTTTCCACCTTGGCTGCTTATCTGAGCTGAGCTTGGTAGCTGAGCCTTATTGAACTCCACACACTCTTTTTCCAGTCTGCAGAAAGCTGGATTAGCTTTTCTGAAGCCTGGGTCATCTTGGGAGAAAAAAGGTATGTTAGAGGGCAACCAATTTATTTGCTTATTATTCTGAGAGCAGCAGCCTTTTGGTTCCCCAGTTGCATGTGCGTGTGTATAATAACTCTTCTGGGAAGCAGGGGTGGATAGATCGGGAAGTATCTTTAAAACAAGCATGCACTCTACGTGGTGGATAGAGTCATTTGATTTGCTCTACGTACAGGCTGCAGCAGAGTGCACAGAAAATTGCTCTTGCAGATCAAAAGGTCTGAGTTGTTTGGCAGCAAGAGCTGCAGAGGGCAGAAAGTTGCCCTGCTCCCAGTGCTGCAGGTGGGAGGAAGCCTTGAAGGACATGCAGCTCATAATATTCAGCTGGAATCGTAATGGCATCAGCGTTTGCTGCACAGCTTGGTATCACATCTCGGTCTCTTGAGACTCAGGCTGGGACCCGGACACCTGGAGCATCCTTTGTCTTCAGTTAACAGGTTGAGTTTGGCCTTTCCCTGATTGGCATGACAGCGTGTGATCCATGGTGCTCTGTAGACACCTTTTCCCCAGGCTTGTTTTTAGCCCAGCAGTTACCAGTGTCTGTAAAGTATACTACGAGCTCTGTAGCTTAATGCCCCAAAGGATGCAGCCACACACCCCTCCAGTGGCGCTAATAACATAATCAAAACTGAAATTAATCCGTCTGCTAAACCTCAACATGTCATCAGATAATTATCAGCAACATACAATCTCCTCCAAGGAAGACCTGATTCTATTAAAGAGAAATTGGCCTGCACTTGAGCTGCAGGAATGACAACGTGCTCTTTATATGAGATTTCAAGTGTGGGAGTTAAAGCAAACGGTGATTTCTGATAAGCAGCTTTTCGGCTAGAAAACTCCACTGTTTATTTTTAAATAATATGATTGTAATTGTTTTCAGTAATGATTGTTTTGCGAATTTGTACCTACGTTTTAGATGCTCTTTGGTCTTGGTAGGAAGGACACCACTGCCTACCCAATGAACACGTCCCCTGGCAATCCCCTGACTTACCTGGTGATGTTGGAAGGATCCTCCTTCTCTCACTTTCCCTGCTTTTGGTGACGAGTTTCATTTCACTGTCCCTTTCTCCCAAGCACCTCTAGGCCCTTCAGTTGATGACATCAGTTGCATGATATCGAGTTTACTGTTTTTGTTGGTGTGATGGTTACCACCCCACTGCTCTGTTGATTGCTGGTACTATCATGTTCTGTTTGCCATGGGGGTCAACTTCAGTTCAGTCTCATTAAGAACCTTTAAACGAATTCAGCAGCCCTTTTTTCCTTTTTACCAGACTCTGTACTGTTGTCATGTGAGAGCCTTGGAACAGGCTGCCCAGGGCGGTGGTGGAGTCCCCATCCCTGGAGGGGTTTAACAGACGTGTGGAGGTGGTGTTGAGGGACATGGTTTAGGGACCCTGGCAGTGCAGGATTAACGGTTGGACTTGGTGATCTTAAAGTTCTCTTCAAACCAGATGATTCTGTGATCCAGTGGAGGAATGAAGCTTTTCACACCCCTCTTCCATCCCTCACCTGCCTCTGTTAAATACTATCTGTGCCCTTTGTGATTTCATGCTGCGGGAAGCAGATCTGGATCCATGTGTTGCAGTGCCTGGGGTACAGGGTGTAAGAAGCACAAGAGACCTTTCTGGAGTTATCTCACAGGGTGCTGTAACCGAACTGAGGATTTGATCCCACCTGATTTGGTTTCTGCTCTGATACAATCAATGTAATCTTGTTCCGTGTAGATAGTTGACGTTAAAGGTGTCCCTTTTCCCACTGTGGTTGAGGGTGAGCCAGTTCTACCACTAGCAGAAGCTGCTTTTCATGCATCACACTAAGACCTGACTCGGGACCCTCATGTTCTGTCTTCTCCTTGAATGACAAGTCTTACCAACCTCAGCTGACCATCTGAAAGGCAGCTGAAATTTCACCCTTTCCTATGTCCCTGCAAAGCACAGATCAACTGTTCAGGTGTGGTATGTTTTGTTTCTCCTAAAGCATCACCATGAAGCCCTGCCAGAGGTACGATGCCTGGCTGGAGGGATTCTTGGTCCACCCTGGCTCCCAGCATCTCCCACCCCTCTGCCAGCAATTTCTAGTGATTGCAGTTACTGTACCAGTGGCTGCTTTTTGCGTGAAAAGTCACGAGGAAATCATCTCTCTTTCAACCAGGTCTGACAAGAAGGAAGGAGCTCCAAGACAGAATTCACAGAATTTTATGGAAGCTGGTGGCTGAGTACAGGAGAGAGAGTCAAATCGGTGCTGTTGCTTAGGGCAAAGCTCAGCGTGAATGCAACCACGTTACAGGACACCAGAGAGACTGTGCAAGGTGGGGCTGGCAGGAAAATGTGTGCTGAGTGACCAGCACAAGAAAGGAAGCTCTATGAGCAAAGGTGTGCACCAAGGCATTTGTTTTAATGTGTGTGTGGCCAGATGTTCATGCTCAGGAAGGTAGGGACTGAGAAATTCCCCTTGCACGTGCAGCAGGGGGAGATGAGGTGTGCAAAGCCTTTGAATTACTGTGAGAGTCTATGAATCTGTCTCCAGAGACTTAGGAGAACCCATTCAAAATAGTTTTTTTCTAAAAAAAAAAAAAAAAAAAAAAAGGAAAAAAGAGAAGCTTTGTGTGTGGAGACCCCTGGTCTGGCCAGCCAGGGGAGCGAAGCATGGACATCAACAGCAACTTGAATCTCTCTTCAAGGATGGGATGGGACGGGATGTTGTTTTTTCCTTTATGCTGACTGGTGGGGTGATTTCTCCCAGATGCCTGCAGCTCTCCTGTCCTGCTGGGAACATGACAATGCCCCTTCCAGTTTGGGCTGATTTTACAGTAGGGGGACTTGGAGGATGGGGTTTGGGGTGGGGACTCACAGTTTAATGGGATGTGCCAAGCAATGGGAAGGAGAGCGAAGTGTGAACTGTAATGCAAATCTCTTGAACTGTGCCTCAGTTTCCCTGTGCTGCATTTGGTAGTTGTTGCCTGCGATACATGGAGGGGCTCCATCCAATCATGATTCTGCTCCACTTTGGGATCGTTTGAGCAGACCGATACAGGGTGTTGATTTCTGGTCTCTGCAGACAGCAGAAGCAGAGCCTTTACTTTAAAGCTGTAGCTCATAAGCAGCCAAAGCCCTCCAGCCATGGAGAGGAGCTCTGCCTGAGCTTTCCTTTCCACCCCGGCAATGCGCATCTCTCTTGCCATGGCTACTATGCTCCCAGCATCCCAGTGCAGCCTTACAAGGGTTTTTGGGAGGCTGAGGCTGAGGTCAGCTCTGATTACCTGGAAGGGGTGGTTGGGAAGGGACTCATAATGGGTGGGATGTTTATGGAAAACCCATCTTCCCCCTGCCCAGCTTCTATCACTTTCCATATGGTTTCCACAAAACACCTATGGGAACCCACCAAACCTCTGGAAACCCCTTGAAATCTCTGGGCCTCGTGACTCCGTTCCTGCAGGGCTTGATGTCTGTGACAAATGCATTAACCTTGCACTTACAGCTCACCCTGCTAGGAAGCTTCCCCTGCTCTCCTTCTGAAAAGGGGATCCTTTATGGCTGGCAGAAACATCATCCAGAGCGCGTGACGTGGGACTGGGGGTGCAGGCAGGGTGGGTTGAGGAGGAAGCCTGTCCTTTTCTCTTCAAGGCAGGCAGAGCAGGAGCACCAAATTGATTTGCGAAGGTCGCGGTGTGGCTGATCAGGCTCGGGCAGGCTTTCCGCCCTCCTCAGCAGGCCATGCACCACGGCTAATCCCTTTCCGCACAGCTCACCCTCCCTGCTCTCCTGTTTTCCTCTATTTTCTGTTGAGCAACTGATTTCCTCTCCTACTTTCCTTTCCCCTCTGCAAATTTCACATTTTCTTTTAAGTTTGCTTGGTAACTTCTTCTGCAGTGGCAAATCAGTCCTGTAATTCTCCACACGTGCAGATGACCCGTGTTGGGGGGGACAAATCCTGCTCAGTTGCTTGTATTATACAACTGCGAGTTGCACAAACGATGATTGGTAACCACAGCTCCTGGATGGCAGCGTGGGTGGGGGTAGACACCCCCTTCCCAGTCCCTGCAGCGTGCTGATGAGCACTGAGATGCTGTGAACTTTTTGGAGGAAGGGGCTTTATATTCGTATACCGGGACCTCCACAAATCACAGAAAAAAATGAGGTTTGAGGGGTCCCTGTGGACCTCCAGATCCAATCCCACTGTGTTTCACATCTGAAGGAGTGGGGTTTTTTTGTTTTTTCTTTTTTTTCAGTGTAAGGAAAGCAACAACAGCCAACAGAAAGAAGCATCCCACTTTCTCCTCCTCTTCTCCAAGTAAAAGCATCATCTAAGGAGAGGGAGACCTAAGTCTGCTGTATGTTTCCAACGGGATGCAGATCCTGGAGCAGAGAGTGGTTGCTCCATAGCGTTTTTAAAACTTCCTTTTAGCCTCGGGCAAACGCTGCCACTTTGTTTTTGAGTGGATCCATAACCTTCCAGTGAATTATTTTTTTAAACAAGGCAACATGTTTCCATGTAAAATCTTTCTGCGAGGGGTTATTGATTTTGATGTGGGGCTTTTGTGCTGAAGAGAAAGTTAGGGACTGCTTTGTCTCCAATTAGCATTGTCTAGTTGGACTTTTTAAATGAATTTTTGCTTTGCAAGGAGTGTTTTTTCTGCCATGCTCATTTAAAAGACAACCAAAGCGAAGCTTCCCTGCTGATACTAAACAAGCCTCCCAGTCTCACTCGCAGGAAATTTCCAAACGTGGCATTTTGCTGCTAATCAAAGCTGAGCAAACACAAGCAGAAGCCCAGGTTTGTGGGATTTGCTGTGATTCAGAAGTCAGGGTCCCACATAACTCTGATTTCCAGCTGCAGAGCACAGCAGCTCAGCATTTCAGACCTAAACTTTCCTGCAACTGTGGTGGGAACTGGGATTTCAGATTGGGTCTGTTCTTGACAGGAGGATCCTGAGTTCTCGGGCAGCATCAAATCCAGTCCTGCAGGAGTTAATTTTCCTTGAAACCTCAACCTTTGTCAGTGATATTTCTTTTCTTGGATTTTTCAGCCTCTCTGCTCCTTTTAGGCTGGGGCCAGGCTCAGAGGCACACTGTGAGGAAGGATGTAGGTGTCTAAAACTCACTAATATATGAATGTGTCACTTGGAGTCAGGTCTGAAATATCTCCTCGAGTTGACAGAAATCTTCCCGTTGCCTTCAGTGTGCTTCTGCTCACATGTCTGATGAGGGTTCTGCTAATTATTCTCCCTTATTAACTGCTTGGTAACATTGCTGTGTGTTATGTGTGTGTATTTGTTAGTCCAACTGCTGTGTCCTCCTGCCCTCCGTGTTTCTCGCTGGCCCTGCTCTCCCAGGCAAAGCACAGGCTATAAAAGGACATGGCAATCTGCTTAATGGAAGCAACACTGCTGTCTCCAGGCCTTCTG
Organism: Bucorvus abyssinicus; assembly: GCA_009769605.1. Classification (NCBI taxonomy): domain Eukaryota; kingdom Metazoa; phylum Chordata; class Aves; order Bucerotiformes; family Bucorvidae; genus Bucorvus; species Bucorvus abyssinicus. The sequence continues at coordinate 2,770,354 of CM020025.1, forward strand.
GTCACCTCTGCAATTAAACCATAACGAAGGCCAACTCTGGCTGGGCAGAAGATCAAGGCAGATGCAGTAGCTGGACTCATTTTAGGTGGCTGCTTAAGTGTACTGACCTCTGCATTTGAGGTTGCTGATGGTTTGCTGAGGTCTCCCACTCATGCTGATGGATGGATAGATGTCCCAGCCACCAGCCTGGCTCAGTTCTCCAGGCTATGTCAGGGACAGAAACTCCACCAGGCACAAGCTCTGTCCCATGGCTGACCCCCAGAGTTTAATTCCTAGTTCTTAGCTGATGCCCAGACAAGGTTTGGAGTAGCTTGGGCTGGAGTCCATCCCTAGTCAGCTCTTCAGATGCAGTCCCCATGCTGGTAGGAGCGTGGATATGAACTGGTATAGGGAGCAAAGGAATATGCTCTGATCTGGTTTATTTGCTTCTCTACAGATGTAGCCACCCAGTCCTCATGAAAACGCAGTGGCAGAAGGGTCTAGTCCTGCCCTTCTCCCTGCCAGCAACTGCTATTCAAAAACCTCCTGGGATCAGATGTAAAGAACACAGGGTTTGGCCATTCTTGTGTAGTTTCTCCATCATCTGGATGTCCCTCTCATTAGTGAATGAAGTGTCTTCTCCCTACATTCTTGTCTGAGGCTTAACTCAGACTTGGCCAGAGGTCTGTTGCATGAACATGTAAAATAAAGCTGGCTCTGCTGAACCAATAAAAGAGCAATAAAAGAAACCTCAGAAGCCTTATGAAATCTGGGAGGTCATGGATTTATCCCGAAAACAGTAAATGTTTCCCATGGAAAATTTTGTCCTTTTATCCAAAGACTTAAGATGGTTTTGGGGTTTCTTTGTTTGCTTGTTTTACTGTCAAAAATCAGATATATGAGAGAAATAGGGCTTTTTGCAAATGGCTCATTCAGAATCCCTGTTCCCCATCCTAATAATGCTTGATGGGAAATTTTCAATTAGCCTCGATCATTATCAACGTTTTGCAAATTAGGGAAACTCAGGCACGGAAGCGTAATCATTTGTTTATGGGCCTTCTGCATGTCAGAAAGCAGATTATGGCTGTCCCCTGGGCAATTCCTGATAGCCTGGCCGGTTGCACTGGGGCCTCTGGGTTTGCTGGAGCTACTGAGCTCCACGCAGACTTACTCTAAATGTGAAGAGGCTCTTTATTCAAGACTAGTTTTAATTTTTTGTCTTTAAAGTGGCAACCCTACAATAAATGCGTGATCCAAGCTGTCCTTGTGTGAGCATCCTCTGGGCATTGAAGGCCTAGAGGTTCTTCCAGGTCTGTCTAGTCTGGTCTCAAATCCAGGTAAGGTAGGAATTGTAGGGTGTTCAGCTTCATCCTCCCAATCGGACCTTCCTGCTGTGGTCTAGGATCTGAATATAGCTTGGTCTCCTAAATTAAGCTTTGAAGTTAGAAGAGAATGTGTAGTTAGTCCTGCTAGGTGACTTGGTCAGACTAGGCACAGCAGGTCTTTCGCTACATTGCTGTGTGCGGTCCTCTCCAGTTTGAGTGGCAGTAGTATTTTGTCTGCATAGTCACAGCTGACAAACCTCTTCTCTGTCCTCAAATCATGCTCTCTTGCAGTTGATGCCCTTCCATCCCTCAAGCTGTGCTTTGCTTTGAGTTTTGGCATTGAAGGTATCACCCTTATTGATGCTGATATGTTTTTGGAGGTATGTGGGTGGAAGGGGAGGTTGCCATTCTCGTGGGTGAAGTGGTTCTTCCTTGGGATCTCAAGGCTGCTGTTGTTCCCCTTCTCCTTTTTGGGGGGATCCTTTTGCCATAGGTGCCTCTCTTGGCCCTGCAATCCTGTAGTTTGGTTGGTAAGGAAGACATCCCGGCACTGTTTCCTTGCATTTCAGTTGCTGTTCCAGCTTTTGTGTGGGATGCAATGATGGGACTCCTCCCGTTTACACATCCACAACCAGCAGCTGATACTGGTGAACATCAGTGACTCAGACAGCAGGGGAAAAAACCCAAACCCTGTGTTTCCTTTGTGGCTCGTGCAGAACTCTGGAGCAGCTTTGATTTCAACTATAACATTTGGCAGGCGATCAGTCCGTAAAATATCCTAATCGCTGATAGAGTTTCAAATTAAACATGTAATGAGGTCTTTTTTTCTTTCTTCATCTTTTTTTTTTTTTTTTGAGTACAGTTGCAGAAGGGATTTTTTTCAGTGAATCAGGTGGGAAAGGGAAAATAAAGTACAAACAACTGGGTTGCAGTTAGAGCTGGATTCAGCATTGTTTAGTGCCCGCTCATCCTTTATTAATTGTGATAGCACCGCTACCCCTCGTAGGTGTCGAGCTGGCTCCGAGTCCCTGGGGAACCTCATCTGTTTGTGTTTGCAAGGAGAGGCATGGCAGGGCTGTTTGGACAGATCCTGAGATGCGCTAATTAGAAGTTAAAGATCCACTTTCTGGCACAAGACGAGAATGCATTAGAGCGGGGAGCGCTCTCTAATGCTTTGACTTTTTAAAAGCACACGCCGCATTAAAGCCCATGGTGTTTCTTTGATCCACGCCACCAAAATAAGTCCAGGGACAAACACAAATGAGGGATAATAACTAATTTAACTGGAATTATTGGAGAGCTACACTGCAGAAGATTAGGATTTCCGGAGCAGACTGTAATTGCTGGGTGATTGGGGTCTGGTGCCTGTTTATCTATTCTATTCATCTCTCGCTGCATCTGTCCTGCTCCTCCATCAGCTGTCCATTAGCCATCATTTAGTTACTGCTCCTGTCTTTTCTGCCTTCCGTGTCTCACCCTTTCTATCTGCTTGATGGCTAGGACAGATGTAAGAAAACTGCATTCTGCGCAGAAGGTAAATGTGAGCTCTAATGGGCCTGATTTTGATTATGTATGTTCTGGTGTGACTTTGCAGAAGGAATAGAATTCTTCTGGGTTTAGAGTAGCACCGTGGCAGCAAAACTGGGGCCCCACTACCGATAACACTGTTCACTACCTGTTTAAACCTTCTCTACAGAAAGTTGGTCCGTGAGCGAGATCCCAGGGCTAGGTTTTGAGACATCAGAACAGTGTTTGGGATGGTGTCCGTTTCTGGAGAAGCACCTTCACTCCTCTAGCTGTTTCTTTCTGTTTTTCCCAGCCTCTTTTGAGTCTGATCTGGTATTTAAATGCCCTTTGTAGGGGAGTGCCAAGTGATTAAGAACCAGGACAGTTCTGTGTCTTGGTGCAATGGCTATCAGTGTCCATTTTCCATGTGATGACCCACCCATCGCTCACCCACCTGTTGTGCCAAGCCACTGTACACCTTTTTCTATTACTACATTTCTGGGTGATCTCCCATCCCTCTACCTGGTATCTGCTCTTCTCATCTACCGTGGTCTGTTCATTTAGACTTCATTTACCTATTCACTGTTGGTTTTGCATATTAAAATCTCTGCCCATCTTTGCTTAGCTAATGAGGATATTCATTTAGTAATAGGATGTTAATTAGACTTTTATAATAGGATCCCTTTGGAATCACATGATGTATCCGCAAAAGGCCTTAGTATTTACCTGTTATTTCTGTGGAAACTAAAGGAATTAGACGTGTTTTTGCTCTGGTCTTGAAGACTGACCATCAAGCTCACAAAACAGGAGGTACACCTGATGAGTGGGGCGCTGTATGTTCCTACCTGTCATTAAAAAAAGCTTCCTCAAGTCAATCTAGGGGGAACACACGTAGTATACAGGAGAAATAATTGAAATTAAGGAGATATATTGATGTGTCTGTGTAAACTGAAGAAAACAGGGGCCCCAGGGACCTCTGGGAATCTTGCGCTTGAGTATTCTTCAAGCTTCCATGGATTTTTGCCTGTGTGTTGAAAGTATTGTTAACCCCCGAGGAAATTTAGTGCCCAGGATCAATGAACATAACACACAGATGCCTAATAATAGAAAATGGGATTGACGCGTTGCTGTGGTAAAATCACCCCAGCAGTTAATTCTGCTGCCTCAACAAGAGTGTCGATAAGGTTCCCTGCTGATTCATGGCAGGATTTGGGGATAGAGTGTGGCATCTGGGAAGACTGAAGAGCTGGGTTTACCTCAGCTGTGCAGTCCCAGGCGTGTTGGAAAAAGGTGGAAATTTAACTTTAGCAAGGAGTATGTGTTCTTCAGAATAGGTCTGGGCACTGAATCAGGGACAGCATGTGGAAGGGCACTGGCATCCCACTTCCAAATGGCTGCAAGACCTTCCTCAAAGGCCACCCAACCTCTTGCCTCCCTCCCAGATATTCCTGGTTGCTTTGGGGCACATTGATGGACTTTAGTGATCTTTTCTAGGTTGGAAGACACAAAGGAAGTTTTTTTGCTGGGTTTCAGTTCCCACTGGATCTGACCTTCCACTGATTTTTGGAGTATAAGCAAAGAAATACAGGATTTCTTGTTTTTCAGGAGCGACGGGCTCTGAGAAAGAATAAAAGGTGTTTTTCTTTGCCTGGCCCTTGTATGGTAGCACTGAGACAATGTCTGAAAGGAAGAGAGAATAATTTTGTGGGAGACACCATTTGAGAGGCTCTCTGTTCTGCACTAAAACACCCCAAATGATGGGACCTTTGGAAGGGTTGAGCTAGTGCCTCATCCAGTCTCAGCGTATCATGGTTCCTGCTTAGAGCTGATCAAGTTGCCTGTGGGTTTCTTTTCAGGTGATGAAGTATCTCATGCAGGTACATGCTGCAGCACTTCAGATCTCCCCTTCTTCCCTGCCAGGCCATAACTGGTCAGTCTGAGCTGGCATTTGCCTCCTGGATGTGTTTAGCACACCGAGTCATGAAACAGGAAGAGAGCAGGATTGCACCAGGCTGGTGAAGCCCATTTTGGGTCCTGTGCTCCAGGGTTCCTCTTTCTCTATGCTACATGAGCAGGCAGTGGGGTTGGGATTGTGTTTGGAGGAAAAATGTTTGGCAATCTTGACTTAAAGCTGCTGGTCCTGTTTGTGGTGACAGCTCCATCAGTGACATGTCCTTCCAGTTGTCTTAGTGAACTCTATCCAGTTGGGCAGCATCGTGTCTGATGACACTGTAGCATCTGGTGCAGGCAATCCCATTGCCCATGTGCTTGTGTAAAGCCATGTAGTTAACTCCTTGCTATTCACTGGGAAACTTCTCTGAACGCCGAATGCTTGCAATGATTTAATTTTCTCTGGGCTGTGCTCTGCATTTACTCACAGAGAAAAGCTTGGCACCCCAATGCAGGTCCAGATCAGGAAGCTTTACCTTTAACTTTGAGTTACCAACCTGTGCAGAAGCCTCAGGGTTGGTAACTCAAAGCCAGAGAAGGGAGAACTGCTGGAGTTTTCCAGGCACTGCTTCCCTGACCAGGGAGATTTTTTGTTGCTACATTTCATAGAATCGCAGAGTGGTTTGGGCTGGAAGGGACCTTTAAAGCTTATCGAGTCCAACCCCCTGCAGGGAGCAGGGACATCTGCAACTAGAGCAGGTTACTCAGAGCCCCAAACAACCTGACCTGGGATGGTGCCAGGGATGGGGCTTCTCCCACCATTCTGGACATCCTGTGCCAGTGTTTCACTAACATCAGCGTAAAAAATTTCTTCCTTATATCTAGGTTTCACATGACTGAACTCTTTGGTGTTTGTTTGGTGGTTGTCCTTGTTTTGAAGTTGATCCTCTTTTTTCTTCCTTAAGCTTTGAGCTCATCGAGGCTGTCAGCTGTTGGTTGCTAGGTTGCAGCAAGCCCATTGTACGGGCACACAACGTGCTGATGGAGCCGGGCTGCATCTGAAAAATTTGGGTCTGGGTCCAAATTTCAGATGCTCACAGATTTCAGGGCAGTTTGGATCTGACTCTTCAGTTCTTCCCCTTTGTGGGAGGTGAATCTCTAATCTCCTCTCTTCCTCAGCCCTTTCCAGACATGGGGATTTTGGGGTTGTGGATCAGACCCTTCTCTGTGTCTCTAAATAACAATAAGGGGATTATCCTGCTTTGGGGGCTCTGCAGGAGACTCTCTGGGACCCATATGTTGGGTAGATGGTTAATTTTTGCATTCGGGTGAGGACCAGCAATCTGCCTTGTGCCGAGACTGCTAGGATGCCTCTTACTCGGTGCCCCAGATCCCATCCTGCCCTTGGTTTATTAAAGATCAGGAAAGAAATTGCTGATGGTGCCTGCTGCACTGAGATGGGGGGGGAGATGGGGGGTTTCTGTGCAAGTCTATTACATCTGGGCTTCTTTCCAGCATGAATAAAAATGTTCTGTATGTCTGGAGTTATCAACGTATTCTTTTTTATTCCTGTCAATTAATCTAATCTGAATGAGATGCTGCTCTTTCCAGAATAATAGCCTTGAACGTAAGGTCTTATTTCTCATCTGCTTTGTGGGCTAGACTCCGATGTCACTGGCCGGGGGATCATGCTGTTGATTCACTCCGAGCTGAATCAAACCCTCTTTGCCCAGAGCACTGGCAGCCTCGGTGAAGTAGCACACTTGTGAGAGCAAGATGTTGTTATGGGACCAGGAGAGCATCACAGCCCCATCCTGCTTCAGATGCCGGCTCTGCTGCCTGTGCCCCTGCCTCTAACCCCATCCTGCCTCTTGGTACCTCTTGTCCTTCTCCCTGTAGTGTTTATTTTTCCTTCCCACAGATGAAAGGCACAGAAGCAAACAGTACGAACGCTATATTGTTCATGGCTTATTGAACAATTAGTTTCAGCTCAGGGCCTAATCTTCCGGCATTTCTTTTCTTTCCTTTGTACACCATTGCGTGTCTTGGGAACTTGTTGGCTGCAGGACTTGTGTGGCATTGATGGGCGGGCTCAGAACTTGGCTCAGAGGGATGCTGTGCCCAGAGCAAAGCAGGTGGGAACTGCTCTGGCTGCTCAGAGAGGAGGATAACTGGGGACTTTAAACAAAACTGAAGAAAAAAGGCTACAAAAGTGATTGCATAGTAACGCCTTCTGCTCAGGGTTGGATATGTCCCTCTGGCATTCCTCTTCCCGAGGTCTCTCCATCAGCTGGCTGAGGTTTTAAATCTTTTAAACCCTTTTTTTGAGGCTCTCGGTGTTTCCTTCAGCTATTGGGCTGTGTCAGGAGCGCAGGCGATCCTCTGGTGCACGGCTCCCTGCAGAGCCAGGAGGGTGGGGGGAGTTCAGTGGGCACCAGACTTGGCTTTTGCAGAGCGGGATGGTGCCAACGCTCGCCTCCTGGCACCAGCACGGGGCTGCATGTGCTCATTGCTGTCTGCTGAAAGAGGTTTGCTGCTGCATGCCAGGACCTGGTGTGTTTGTGCGTCAGGGAGAGGAAGTGGTCATGCCTTGACTCTGCACTGCATGCCAGCACCATCGCAGGGTTTGGGGTTGGAGGAGCAGCCTGGCTTTGCATGGGGCGACCCACAGCCATGAGGTCCATCACAGGGGCAGGAAAGGAGAGCTGTGCCTCTTCTCTTACCCATTAGCTTGCTCGTTTGGGCTCTGCTCCCATCTAACTCCAACCTGCCATGTTTCCCATCCTCAGGGCTTGCAACACTGGTGTGTGTTTGGGATTTTTCCAAGGGTTGTAGCAATTTCTGACTTCTCCCTACACAGGCTTGAGCATGGCTGTATCAGACCTTCTAACACCCGTTCATTCAGAGGTTCCACACCCCTGTCAATTCACAGCAGAGCATTTTGCCTGTGTTTTTTCTCCCATATTTGGGCTCCTCCTGCCCTCCCTACTTGAGTTCAGCCTTCTTGATACTGTTCACTACTCCATACGGAGGGCTCAGTTCACGTGACTGCCCCATTAGCTGCTCTAACTAAAGCCTCGGGCAAATAGTCATTGAGGATTTATTTTTATTAAAAAAAAAGTCGGATTAAATATTCTGATGAACAAGAATAACATTAGCAGCTGTGCCTGATCAGCCAACATGATCCTATGCCTCATATCATAAGCTGATTGCCTGTATGGGTCAGTAAGTTGTTCCAGCAGCCCCTCTTGGATAACGCTTTGTGCGTTGTTTTCACAGTGCATGAGGTGTCTGGGGAGGGCTGCAATTCCTGGAGAGGCTTCGCGGGTGCAGAGATCCCTTTGAATGTCAAGCTGAACACACCTTAGGGCTGTGATGCAAGAGACCACCTTGCCAAGGTCCCATGTGCAGCCAGTTCCTTGTTCCTGCAGCACAGCAGCATCTCTAGCCCTGCTGATTGAAGTCCATGGAGGGGGTGAGGGAGAGGCTGGGGAAACCTCAGCTTAGGCTTAACTCAGTGGGAGGAGATGACCTGGGGCTTCCTGTTTGTAGAACATGAAGCTCTTACCTGGGCAGGAGCTGGACTGCACCCTCTGATGGATGAAAGGGAGGCACAGGGGGTCAGGGAAGGGGAATGGGGGGCAACAAGGGTTCTGTCACACACTGGGAAGCAGGGGACAGGCCATGCTCTGCCACCATCTGACATGAAGTTGAGCAGTTTGGATGGCTGTTGTTACAAGGTGCTTGGTTGTTATTTAAAGTGGTGCCAGCCTGGGGAGCAAGTCCCTTCCTCTGCCTTCAAAGCACCCAGAGTTAGGGCTGTTCCTTGCACGGGTTTCTTTCCCCTGGTGAGCAGTCCCCGGGCCCACGCTCTCCCTGACGGCTGGCAGCCGGCGTTTGTGTTCTAACGTTCGTATTAATGATATCAACAGTCACCTTAAATCCTGCTCATGCTAAACCCTGAGCTGGCATCGGGCTGCTGACTAGCTTCTGCTTCACAGGGGCTTGCCAAAAGCTGCAGGATGCCCTTTGAAGACGGGGAAGCAAGTGCCATAAAATTATGCTGCCTTATTAGTGGTATTATTTGTTCTTTACAAACATCTGAGACTCTTCGTCAACCCCCCTTCCCAACTCCCATACTGGAAAACGGTGGCAGCTTTCAGAAACTCACAATCAGAGGCACCATTCAGCAGCCTCAAACCACAGGTGAGAGTCCCAGGGGATACATCCTTGTCCCTTTCCAAGGTGCATCTCTCCAGGAGGGTAATGTGTGCTCCAGAAGCTGCTGTGCCACATAGCTCGGCTGCCAAGAAATAAATCACAGTGTGGGCATGCAGGTTGCTGGAGGGGAGCATCCCCCTGGGATGCCAGTCCTTGGGAGCTGGTTGCTAGAGACAGAGGAGAAAGTCCAATTTTCCAGGCCAAATGGAAAGCGATCTGTACCCTGCAGGTCGTGCCCTGGAGCGTAGATAGGTGGATGAGGTCTTGGTGGCTTGCTGTGGTCCTTCACTCTTATTTCAGTTATTTAAGGGCTGGGTTTACTGAGGAGGACACCTACCCTCTGGAAGCGGGGGCCGTGCCCCAGAGCAGTGCAGCAGAGGCACTGCTCAACCACGCTTTCCTGAGATGGGCTGGTGTAACTTCTCTTTCCAAAAGACAGAACCCACGTCAGCATCCATAGCTTCTAGCTGAAAAATCTGGAGGTTTTGGCTTTTGCAGGATTTTGTTAGTAATCTTTTGCTGTGTATAAAGACGTGACTCTGACTTCCGTCCATCTGTCCATCCTGGCTTTTCTCTGCGGCTTACCCTCAGGATATCTTGCATTATTTTAAGACCTCTGTTTCAGTGCTGCAGACTAGAAAAATTGTATTTTTTCTCTCTGAAATCTTCTAACCGTATCTGGTGGATGCAGGATTTTCAACTGTTTTCTCTCTATGGGGAACATACTCTCACAGGGACAAAGAGAAGAACGGATGTGCCTTCATATGGTGATGGATGCAGCAGAAAATGCTCTGTCAAGATGTTGCTCCCAGTCTTCTGCAGTGAGAACCCCTTTCTTCTGAGTGGAGAGGAGCAGCTGCTCTGTCTCAACAAAGCAGCCCTTCTCTGGTGCTTCAGGGAGTTGTTTCATGGACATCTCTTGGCCCGTGATCTATAAGCGTAGAGTTGACTTTAACAGAGTATAAAGAGGCTCTTCCAGCTTGGGGGAATTATCCCCTATTCAGCTGGGTCAGTAGGAGATGCTTACGGGAATGGGATAAGAGCAGAGAGTGAACCTGGTGCCTAGACCCTCAGGTTCCATCAAGAAGATGAGGAATTCAGGCAAGAAGTTATGTGGGGCTGTCATGTTGAATTGCTGTGCATGATCTTCACACCCATGTGTAAGTTTAACGCCTTTCTGAACCCCTCCATCAGCCCCTCCAGGTCTGTGTCCTCTGCTCGTAAGCTGCGCCGGTGCGATACCTGTGCCATATTCTAGTGCGGAAATAAAAAACAGGGCAGAAAAAGGAGCAAAAGTCCCACTTCTGACATGGGAGATTAAATAATTAGCAAATGTGGCAGGAAAGATGATGAAAAACAAGTGCAATGATTCATGTTTTATGTCTCCTACTGCACAGAACACTTTAAAGTGTCAGGCAGCACGACAGTCACTCTTTAAAGCCAATTAAAGTTTTATAATAAATAGAAGCTTTTTTTTTTTAATCCTTCTCTCCATGTGGTGGTGATGTAGTTCACTGTAGAGAGCCTGGCACTGCGTTTGCTGGAAATCCACGAACAAACGGGTACAGCGGACTGCTATTCCAAAGCCTCTTTTATGCCAATTATTTACCTTCCTTAAATTCAGCTCCAGTGGGGAAAGTAGCTGTAATAATATCGTATTTTTTCATAGTGCTTTTCATTCAAGGAGATTACAGCCCTGTGACCTGGAGAGGGTAGGGAGAGGTGCTCTCTTTTAATGGCTGGACAAGGTGATTTGGGACCTTGGAGATCAGCAGAGCAATACGTGAGCTGGGAGCAGATTTTGGGACCCCCGTTGCCAGGGAATTCATTTGGAGATTGCAGGTTGCTCTAAGCTCTGCAGGTGAAGGTGGGCTTGGAGGTCAGATGGGGGTCCAATTAAATGAGGCAGGGTCATTTTGGGGGCCAGGAGAGCAAAGTCTGCAGGATGCAAGAGAGAATGAGCTGGAATCTATTTTCTTTGTGTACCGTCTCCCAGGGCAGACTGATGGTTATTGACCTCTTGGGCTGGTGATACTGGAAGATGTTGTAAATTGGGAGCAGCTCTGGTGGAGGCCATGCTGAGGGGGCAATGAGGACTATGGTTATTGTAGCCCTTTTTCCTTCACCTCTAAGCATGAGCATGAGAAATGGAGCTGCTTGCAAAGGATTCATTTCACCAAATTCCTCGCTGGCTGCTTCACAGCTCATTGCTGTTTTGTCTTTGAATTAACGGTGCTTCCTGACAAAGGAAAGGTCTTTCTCACCACTCCAGACCCTGGGGTAAGATGAGGTTCACAGCTCTGAACAAGGAGATCTTTCTTTCCCCAAACCCAAGGAAGATGCCATGCATGTGACTGTTCTTTCAGCCACTGTAACCTCTTTATCCTCCTCTTCTTCCATTCACTCTTCCATCAACGGTACTCGCGTTTATGCATTTTTCTCTCACATGCAAAAATACATCTCTGACCAATTTTAATCCAATAAACTTTAGAAGAAAATTAAAGGATGGCAAAATTGGAGGTTCCCCTTGCCATAGCCACCAGTCCTCCTTAGCTGAAATATCTCCAGGAACCTCATCAGACTGGAACCTATGCTTTCTTTAGCAGCATCACTTTTACATCTTGGAGTGAGCACCTCAGATGCAGAAAAACAGCTTCTTTGTCAGATATATCCTCAGCTTTATTCGTGAGGGTGATAAAATTATTCCACAGCCTTCCTGCCAGAGGGGAGTCGGAGGAGCCGTGTTCCCACTATTAGGCAATGATCCCTTTAATTGGACAGGGTGAATATTCACTCTTTAATAGCAACGGGGCTCTAATCCTTCCTTATGTGGCTGCAGTCCCCCTCCCGAATGGTTTTTAATGACCCGTTGTCTAGATCATTAATATCACAAGTGCTGACACTGGTAGGAAATACAACAATCAAAGGGAGACCCTGAGAGGTCCGGGAGCAACAACAGTTTCTATCTCCCCTTTGTTGTGGAAAACGCTGGCAAGGGTGCCCTGCAAAACCAAACCATCAGCAATGTCTTGGCCTCCTGCGGTGGGCAAGGGGAGGGTTAACTCCGGCAAATTGCAGAAGCTCAATTAGTTCAATTAGGAGCTTGAAAACTAAAGCAGCTCTTCCTGAACCCCTGTCTAGGACTGTAGGCTCTGCCTGCAGGCTCAGAAGTACTCCCACACTGCCCAGTTCCCTGGGGCTTGCAGCTTTTGAGGGCAGCCTACGTTAAAGAGGGGAGGTTGGATTCCCACCGTCTTTAATCCAACCTGGGCTGGAGGCACTCTGTAGAAACCCATGGCGTTACTCCAATATATTCTTGGAGGAAGAATCTGGTCCAGTGAGTCCCAACTGGGAGAGATTTCATAAATGGATCAGAAGGAAGATGGTAAAATCCTTTTTTTTTCTTAATTTTTCAGTGTTCTTCTGAGTGCCTTCCCAATAGTGCATGAGCAATAAGCACCAGTCACACCCATCCATCCCCAACTGCAATATTTTTTTGCTGTGTGACAGCACCTGCCTTTTGATAATCTCAGGAGGAGATGGAGGTACTAACATAACAAATCTGTGGCTGTCTAGAGAGCGCCGTGTTGCTGGCACGTCACAGAACGTGTATGTTGAGTGCTGCGAAGTTCCCGTTGCTCTAAACCCACCCTATGTTTTAAGAACTAATGAATTACCACCTGACAAATTAACTGGCTGTTGCAAGGAGCTGGTGTTGGCAATGCCCTCCTCTCCCTCCTCTTGTGGTATGCTGCGTTTTGCAGCTTTTAGCCTCATACTGCAGATCCTAGGAAACACTTTCTGGTGACCGTGTATCTTGGTGTGGGTAGGAGATCCCCTGCATTAAAGGTGCCTTTGGTGACAGGGAGCTGGATGTGACCATGTGATCTTTTCTGCTCATTTTAAGACTAAAATGTAAGTTTTTGATCATGATGGGGTGGTCTCCGGCTCTGCAACATCCTTGCACCGCTGCCCTCTGATTTTGTGTGTGGTCCAAGCAACATGAACAATTACAGAAAAAATTGACCCCAACCTGCCAGCCATTTATTCTCGTATCTTTGCATCCCCTTTTGCTGCTTCTGCAGCCAGGTCACGGACACGTATGAAAAAATAATGTAGGGACTGAAATACACGTATTTTTCTCTTATTCAGTTTCTGGCTGGATCAACTTTGCTGCATGACACTGTGGGCACAAATCTGTGCTGACACAAGGGGCTGGGGGCAACCAAACAAGGCTGGGAAAGGGCACAAGAGAGGGCTCTGGTCTATCTTACATTGCTACACCCAGGAGAAGAAACTCATCTCTCTGGGTTACGTTAGATGAGTGGAAAGTGTTTGCCTAGGATAGGATTAATGATAAAATAGGGGTTAATAATCTCTGAGTCCTGGCTATTCTGAGAATATTAGCTTCAATTTTTCAGTCCCTTCCCATCCAATTGATACTGTGAGGGTGGGCACTGCTCACCGAGGTGCCCCAGCTGCATCCTCTCCAGGATGCAGCACAGGATTGGGTCAGAGCTGTCATCTTAGTCCAGCAAGATACGTTGCTAAGGGGAAAAAAAAAAATGTTTACTCCCAAGCTTTCTTTTTCTTTCTAAGCTTCCCCCACCAAATGATTAACTTCCTAGTCTCCTTCACTGCGGACAGTGTTTGTGCAGTTTTTATTACCTGAGCTGCTCTGGGAGAGGAAGTTCTGTACCATTGGTGAACCACATGTCTCTCCACAACATCTCAAGCATCTGCCTGTCTCTCCTTTTGCTCTCATCCAGGCTGCCTTCTCAAGCCACTGCAGGAAGAGAGGCAGACTCCACTTGCAAACCACAGAAAGATGCCTTTCTCTCCCACCACTATCAGTCTTTTTCAGCTTCACACGGCTGGCACCACCGTGGTGCATGTTGACGTAAGCCCTTTTGTTGGCCTGGTGTCCCGCACTGCTGGATTAGATGCCATCTGGAGGCAGCCTGCCTCAGCCTGACAGCGTGATGGATGGTGTCGTAGGTGATGCGGTGTTGACACCTGCTTATCTTTCTACACCCGGTTTCCCCAACCTCCTCACATTCATTAGATCAGCATCTGTCTGCAATAACTTCTCGACGTCTGCTCTTGGTTACCATGGCATGAGCTGAGGTGTGTAGACTGGCAGGGGTGGAGAAGCTGGGATGCTGGAGTTTAAGCTTATAAGGTCTAAGCATGATGCTGGATTGATTTATGATCACACCAGCCTCCTCCCACAGGCCCCTCTAGCCTTGAAGGTACTACTCATATTAACACATTGATTTTGCTGGAAGGTGTGAACCTCTACCCTGGGGTTTTCTTGTGCTTTTTTAAAGCAGGGACACTTCAAGGTGGAATATGGTCCAGATCGTGGGGCTGTGACACTGCCCAGAGATAACTCAGTGCTCAGGCGTGTTTCCGTTCTAAGCTGCAGTAAACAGGCTGTGCTGATTGGGTTATCATCTGTTTTCAGCCTGCGTTTGTCCTTGCACGCTTTGTATGAACATTATTTTCTTGAAAACAAACACATGGCAATTCACACGAACCTTATTGTGGAGCCCCAAATAGCACAAGAGACCTTCTCTGTGCAGAGTTCAGTGGGCTGTCGAGCTGCAGCCTCTAGCTACCAACTATTTCTCAGGGCAGAAATATGTGAAGACATCTGCATACCACTTTCCTATAGAGGGAGGATATGAAGGCATGATCTTTCCTACGTGGAGCTGGAGGCAGTCCTGCGTTTAGCTGTGGCTCCTGGATTCTGGCAGGCTTCTCCACGATGAAAGGCTCTGACTGCGTCTACTTTGCAGGTGCCATACACTAACTGTCTGCAAGCACAGACTTCCCACCAAGGGCTGTTGGATGGCCAAGAAACGCAGATGGCCGCAGCGTATGCGCGTGTTGCCTGCCCATGGCAGGCACAGTCAGTCAGACCCGTGTGTGTGCACAGGTTGCATGCAGAGTTTATAGCCATGTTGAGCATTGTGGGATGCTAAGGGGTGGCCTGGGTTGGCCTAGAAAATGTATGTGCAACTTGGAGTCAAAATGGGAATCTGGAAGTCCTACTGGATTGACACGTGTTAATACTGGCATGAGAGTTGGAAATCGTGAGACGTGCCTTTATGGCTCACTATAAGGTCGCAACCCTTTTTGACCTTTGCTATCCAGAAGACCTCCTGCCTGTGTAGCTGTGCGGAAATACTCCCTCTCCCTGCCAGCCCACAGATACATGATGGAGAACGCACTCAAGTCCATAAACTCACCATCACGGTCCCTTTGGGACCCTGCTCCCCCCAACCATGCGCGGTGGGGTTGTCTTGGTAAAGGTGTCTCTCGCAAACGGTGCCTCCCTGGTGATAAGATGAAAGAAGAGAATGGGCCGTGCCCTCTAAAAGCCTTTAGCAGATAGTCTGGTCTTTGGGAGTAGTTATTGTAACTTTTTACAATACATCAAGACTAATAAAACACCCAACCCCGTGAACAGGTGCAGCTTTATGGGCTAGCAGAGACTATCCCTTGACTTATTTGCCTGATCTTCTGTAAGCCAGCCTCTCTTTTCTGCCTTTGATGGCACTTTAATCCTCTCACCTTTTTTGACAGGCCATGTTTAATCATAACCCATCAGTGAGAGCGTTTGAAAAGCTTGTCCTCAGTCAGTGATTCAGTGCCGAGCATTGTGGGTACTGGCAGCAGTGTTCAAATGAAGTAGATGAAAGGGGTTCTGGGTGGTCCCCACTGGGCAAAGGTTGAACTGTACTGATGGGAGGGCGTTAACAGACGATCAAGGCCATGTCCTGTATCCAGAGCTGAGTACCTGGCCTGAAATGTCTCCTTTGAGATACCAGTGCTGTTGCTGTATAGATGAGACTGACGAAGCCCTGAGCACTGGCCCTAATAATTACTACAAACTAAATTTCACTTCCCACTCTTAATGCACTGGCTTTCCCCCTCTCAATGTATGTGCTTTCTCCCAGTTCCTCCTGATTAACCCATTTGATTATTACTTTCTTGTCCTTCCCTTCCCTACATACTCTGTCCCATCTTCCCCCACCTCCACCATCCTTACCCTTTCCTTCCTTTCCCTTTACATTCTGACTCTGTAATGTGTGACCATCCCTTCCCTGATGTTGATCACTCTTTGTGTTCATTCATTCTTGTCTATTCTATGATTCTTCCCTTCCTCCCACATCCTTTCCCCAATCTGTTCAAGGCTCCATTCCTATTGCAGACACTATCTCAGCTCTGGAACAGCACATGACGCTCCTGGCAGTCGTTTTGAGCTTGGCTGCTGTCCCCAAGTTGTCTAAGACACTTCTGAGAATGATGAGAAGCTGCTGTGTGCCTTCAAAGTCACGGCTAATTGCATTAGCTCCAGATCATGTAACTCCTGTGGATGACAGCTGCCAGAATTAGGAGGCCTTTTAGAAGATGATGGGGATGATGTGTTGGATTCAGCATAAAGGAAATCCTGGGTGCTGTCAAAGGCATTAGTGGTGGGTTCTACTATTTTTTCAAGGTGGTTATTCCTTCCTATTCTGTCCCAGGGCAGGGGTGTGGGCCGTCTATATTACCACCCTGTTCTTGAGCCCAGCATTGCCTATCATCCACTCCTAGAAGGGTTTCCTGATGGCTGTTACAAGGAGTTGTGGAGTACCTGACGTACCTGTGCATAAATATGGCACCCTTGAACTAAAAACACCAGAGCAGTGCGGCAGCATGCGAGCTGCACAGTTTGCATTGCTTCATGCTGTTCTTAAACCTGTTTCATCTCGCAGTGCAGACGTATCTCATTGATTCTGTTCTTCTCCCTGTTTTTCTCTTTGAAAACAAATTGCAGCTTCCAAACTATGAAAACTTGCATCAAAGGCATCTCGGTGTTAAATGCTGACTCCGAGAGCCTATTTCACTCATCTCTGTCCCAGTTCACTTAAATTCCTGAATTTGCAGAACTTAGGAGAAACAGCATGGAATTTATGCACCTCCACCAAAAACCTCAATGGTTTGGACTAATATAACTTCCTTCTCCCTGTTCCCTTGACACTGAAGACACAGCTGGGAGCTTTTGTTCTGTAGACAAGTCTCACAAGATCAGCTGCTCTGTTTTCCTCCATTTATGGAGGATATTAACAATATCTGAACTTGAGAACGTAGCATTTTCTGGGGAGGTCACATAGTAAGGTTCATGTAAGGTGATACACTTTTTCTTCAAGATCATTAATGATTCTTCTGTCTGGAGCATTCCTCTAACATGAGAACAAAAATAAGCACCCGCCATGCAACAGGAGATCTAAACTCAGTTCTTGCAGTGCTGAAATAAAGCCTGTGATCACCCAGGCCCTGTAGCTGGAGGGCAAAAATGTCACAGTTGGAGTGATCAGGAATAAGACAGGATTTTATCTTGTAAGATCTCTCACAGCCCTGTTTCAGTTTATCTCCACGCTAGATATGAATTCACACCCAAGTATCGCAAAATCCTGTGGTTTAATTTGGGCACAGAAGAGATGTGAATATTAAGAGACAAGAATTAAATATAGCTCTTGGCCATCTGACTGCATGGCTTCTATCTTCCTTGCACTTATATTGCTCCCTTTGGAGGAGGCCAGAAGAGATCTTACAGCTTAGTTTAGCTCTGGCCCCATGGGAGGACCCAGGAGATCCGGTAAATCTTGTTCACTTCCAGGTTACCTGAGGTCTCTTGGTCCTGCAAAGCAGGATGATAGCTGTGAATGCCTGTGAAGGGATGTGCTGCTTGGGTGTTCACACCTCATTTCTCTTTGCCCTGTTTGGGTACTATCACAAAAGATTTTGTTCTGCAGGACGCAGCACTCCTACAGATGATTTTTTTTCCAGATACCACAGTTCATGCTCAGTTCTACCACGAGACTGGACTCTGAAAGGTCAGTTAATCTGGTCTGACAGAGAAATTATAAGATAGGAACCATGTACTCAGTCAAAAGCTTGGAGTTCATTAATTATTGCTGCATGTATAGCATCTGCTGGATGGTTGCATCTACAACCCGGAGAGATTATGGTTGAGATATTCAAAGCCACTTAACAGATTTATGAGAAACAGGGAGGGGGAAAAAACAAAACAAAACACATAAGCAAACCCTTCCTGCTAGTTTGAAGGAAAATTATTTTAAATCCCCTAATTGGCTCCCAGATGAACCTCTAAGCAACATGTTCAAGGTCACAAGGGGAACGCTAACCTAGATCTGTGGGACTCCAACTATACAGCATCCTCTATTCACCTGGCTTAGGGAACAGGTAATCCCTCCAAGTGGTTCTCTCCCCATCTGGGGAGGGACCATAACCACTCTCCTCCTAGCAGTCTGCAGGGCCACCCCCACCAGGAAATCACTATCCACTTGTGGTCCAGCTGCCAAGTAAAAAAAAAAAAAAAAAAAAAAACCGCAACTCAAAAACCTAAATCTGAAGAAGGTACATATAAGAAATCTGCTGAGCTTTCCATGTAGAAGGTGGGAAGAAAGGCAGCGACTGTCCCGTCTGGTCTGAGCTGTTCGTTGCTGTGAATACCCCTGTCATGCCTCCCATGTTTTCCAGCCAGGCGGCTCGAGTCCATGTTAATCTCCCTTCCATGCATAAGCCTCTCCAAATCCCTCGGTTCACAATCCCCAGGTGGTGAGCGATCACCCTTGGACGGAAGAACCGAGGTGCAGCTCTTTGCAGGGCGTGGTTGTTGAACCCTCGATGGTTTTTGCCGCTGAGAACTCGCACGCAGAGCTCTCCGATCAATAATCGTAGGCACAGTTGCTGCTGCAAGGTGCAAGGAACCGATTTTGTTGCTGCAGCGAGGTGTCCAGGGATATAAATAGCCCAGTGGATACAGTTGTGGAAACCAAGCTCTGGCCATGGACAGCGTTTACATTCAGGGCAGGGCATGGGCATGCTTGGAGGGAGGCGTTTCGAAGGTGACTCCCAGTTCTCCTGATGACTAATAGCTGCAAACTGATACAGCAGGTTCTTTCCAGCATGAAGCAGACTGAGGGATGTCAGCGGTGCTCGGGGGTGATGTGAGGGCATTTCATGCCGGGGGGTTTTCAGTCAGCGCCTACTGTACTGTCACATGGAGACAGAGCTGTTTAGCATCTATATCAGGCGCTGGGAGGTGAAGCTTGTGCGCTAGATGCTGCCACGGTCTCTTGGTATGCGGGAGAGGTCAGTTAGCGTAGTTTACTCTGCATTAATTCTCCGGAGATACAAGGGCCTGTGTTTACTGTATCCCTTTTTCTCAAGGGTACTCATGAATGTTTCAAAAGTGCCATGAGATCCTTTTGTGTGGACTGAATCCTCCCAAGCTGGCACTGCCAGATGAATTGTAAACAAGGGGAACAGAAAATGTAGTTTATAAGGGAGAGAATTTTAACACAGATTTAAGGAGGGGAGCTGTGATGTGGTTTTGAGCCATGATGGGCGAATCTCAGAGGGTTCATTAAGTGTTCGAGACTCAGCTCTTCTCTGGCGACACAGAAACCTTTGGGATATTTGCTGGTGAACTGAGTGTGCCCAGTTTGCCTGTGAGATTTTTAGGTCTCCCACTGAGCCAGATTGCACATCTGAAAAGTCTTTCTCATGTGCTCAGATGGCTCAACTTCTGGCTGAGATGGAGCTGTGAAGAAACTGTGAGAGGAAAAGCAGAGTAATGGGTTGTTTAGGAAGCATCTCGTGAAGCAGAGGCAACACTGTGAGGAAGGAAAGCTCCGTTTGCTTTTTGGGTCAGCTCTGATTTTCTTTGTCATCATCCAAGCTTGGGTAGCCTCTGTAAAGACATCGCTGTCTTAGCCTGGATATGACTGGTTGACGTCTCATGCCTTCTAGTGCCATCTGGACTATGTTTAGCTGAATACCTCCAAGGGTTTACAGCAAGCTAGAGATTGGTTGGGAAAAGCTTCAGAGAAATCACATGTTGATCTTTGACGAGCTGTGCTCAGAAAGGAAATCCCACAGCTTGCAAAACCCCAATACCTTTTGAGAGTGTCACAGTCATGTCACGCGGAGAAGCTGGCAGAGCTGACTAGTATGCCTTGAATGTGCCCAGCCAACCTCTTTGGGTATGTGGAGCATCTCACATTGACAGAGGAGGACGGACTCTTAAAAAGGGATAGACCAAACAAATCTGAGTGCTGCTGAGTGGGAGGTATGAAGACTGGACCAGGAACGGATCAGGATTATGTGTCTTCTGTTGTGAGCTGAACTCAGTTTTAAACTCATGAACTTAGAAGTCATAGCAAAATGTTGAGCCTTGCCCAAACTTAAAGCCTGCCCTTTCTGTCTGTAGGAAGCTTATCTATGCTGGAAGAGATCTAATATTTACCTGAATTAGCCCTGAAGTCAAGTGTAGGGTTGACTCGATCATCAAATCAAGACTACACATAAAGATGTAATGCAGATACAGGTTTATGTTTCCCATCTCCAATTCCTCAGTGTAGGAAAGACCCAAGCTTTCGAGAGGCAACAGGCCTGAATCCTGGTTTCACCATCTGCCCTCTGTCCTTGTTCTGAATCTTTGCTTCTTTTTCAATCTGGTTCCCCTTTCTGCTTCACTCCAGGCAGAGACGTGGAGGTTTCACTGGGCACAGTGACTGTTTCACAGTTTAAAAAACACAAATAAACATCTCTCTCGCTTCACTGCTGCTGCAGAACTAAAGCTCAGGAGAGGCTTGGTTAGACTGGGCTCACTTCTGAAATAGGAGCCAGGCTGGAGGGAATGCCATCCTATTCTTGGTCTTTTATGTTTCCTTGCTGACCTGGACCTGACTCTTTCCTCCCTCCGGGTGTTTTTCCAGTTGCCCTCCTCTCTCTTACTAAGAGATATTTAAGGACAGATCTTTAACATGCAGCATCACTGCCTGTTGGCTTCCTTATGACCTGGGAAGGTGATTAAGACAGTGATTCTTCCCTAATTTATTGTGTGCCTCTCTTGCACAGACTGGCTGTCTGTTCCTGCAGGACCAGCCATGTCTGCAGTCCTTGTCTTTGGCTTGCAGTCCTCATTGGCTGTTGTCCAAAGACTCGCACCAGGTCCAGTATCGCTGGGACAAACTGCCAGAAACAATCCTCAGATCTCTCTGGTCTTAAGTTAATTCAGTGCTCTCAATGGATTAATTTCAGAGCTAAAGACAGATACAGAGAACAGTAATTACCTCTCTCCCACACGTATCTGTTCTCCGAGACTGCACAAGATTTTTGCATTGCAGAAAGTTTCTCAGTGTCTAAACTCCTGCTGTGCTGTCTAATGAATTTAAAAAAAAGAAGAAAAAAAAAGAAAAAAAATCTTTAAAAAGGGAAAAAAACAAAAAAAGGAAGAAAAGAAATGGAAAAATGAAAGAAAGGTTCAAGGCATCACAAGGGATGAATCAAAACGGGGAAAGAATCAGAACCAAGACAGTCACCTCCAGCTAGAAATCCCACCACAAAACCCCATTCCAGTTTGCTTATTTGTGTTCCTGGGCCTTCTGTAACAAGCAGTTTAGAAGTTAATTTGGAGCTTCCAGGCACAGTCTGGGCACCCCAGCATGAGATTTGAAGCATGGAGAGAAACTCAAGAAGACTTGATAGTCTGAGCTGTTCCCAGGGTGGAGAGACAAGGAGGCTGACAGCTCAGCTGCCTGCCCTTCAGCTTGCCCTTGGGAAAACACCTTGCTTTGCTGTGCCGAGTGCCTCCTGGTCTGAATTCCTCTGCTTGGGTTGGGGTACCAACCTCCCTGCTTGCTATAAAATCACGGCACATCCCCTGGTGAGCGGCCAGGTGGCCCTGACGGCCTGACTCCAGGCTGCTTGGAGAGTGAGGTGCTGTTGCAAGCGACTCTCCTTCCAGGCACACATGCAGGCGGCTGTTTTTAGAAGCAAGCAGATGATGTGCTAATTAGAAACAGGGCACGAGCCATCCGGGTTGGTTTCAAGCATCGCTCCTTTCATCGGGACTCATACGGTAAGGGAGCTCCTTGGCTGGGGAACAGAGCATCTCCCTTTGTTGGGAGGAACAGAACTCCCACAGACAGAGCTGGGAAAAGAGCACTGGGTCTGGAGGCAAATAAAGGCCACATCAGTTTTATCAACTCTGGGAGGAGGAGAAAGACGGAACTCAAACTTTGGGTTTGGTGGTGTAACCCTGTGGGTAGTGAGAGTACCGGGTCTTGGTCCTTTACCTCAGGGCAGGAAACCTGCCCTTGGACCAGAGAATTGGATGTTTTCATTTCATAGGAAGTGGTTTAGTGGTGGTCTTGGTGGTGTTAGATGAATGGTTAGACTTGATGATCTGAAGGGTCTTTTCCAAACTAGATTATTCTATGAATCTATTCTACTATTTATAAGACCCGTCATGGCTCACATCAGCATCTACCATTAGTGGATGGTGCTGGGATGTACGTGAATACGAGGTTTGCCAAAGCTGTTATTCCACCCTCAGGAGGGGAAAGGCTTCCTGTCACTGTTTTACATCTCAGTTTTGGCTGTTGAGTTTGATGCTACCCAAAGGCAAGCTTGAAATAAGTCAGGGGAGGGAGGGGGTCCAAACTTAACCCAAATCTTTAGGCTGGATCCTCTTAGTGGCTCCAGAGTCACCTCTACTTTGCCTTACATGTTCTGTGGATAAACTGCAAGTTTTATTTCAAACCCGTTCTCCTGGTGCCTCTCCTAAGGACTAAACTGTGTCACGTAGGAGCAGCCCATCTGGGGAACCTCTGCATATCACAAAAGGGGGAGAAAAGATTTGCTTCAATTCCTGTGAGTTTCAGTCATCTGTCAGCACAGGGAAGTAAAAAACTCTTTGTGGACCTTGTCTACAGCCCTTTGAAGTCAGTGGGCAACTCCTGTTACTTCGGGAGGCTCCAGGCAATATGCAGAGTCATTTTCTTGCAGCCACATTGGGTGAGTTCTAGTTCAGTTCTGCAAACCATCCCCTCCTCCTGTGAAGGCCAGCATCCACCCATCGCTCCCTCCTCCTGCAGAGCCTTTCACTCTCTCTTTCATATTGGCCGTGTGAGTCCTATTAGAGTCTCAGATTTCCCCCAGTGGTACCTGCAGGGGGGTTCCCAAACACAGATTTAAGCCTTGTGGTGGATAAGAAACTTGTTGGCAGACCTCACAGAGCAAAATGGTGAGAAAGAAATTCAGCCCTTATACCCAAGTCTTCTCAGTGAAGGGTTCAGCACCTGGATGAGGAGAGGATGGCGGTTCCCACAGGCAGCTCTGGCAAAAAAGGAAGAGATCAGAAAGTCACTGGGGATTGAACAGGGTTGTGCTCTTTTATAATGCAAATTCATGCGGAGAGCCTTGACTTATCGTGTTCTTGATTAAAAAGTCAATTACATTTTCATGATGGGCTCAGGTAGATGAATGGCAGGTAGGTAAAGCAGCTTTCCCCTTGCAGCCCAGACCATTGAGCTGGTACCTTTCACAAGACCTCAGTTCTCTTTGCCCTGAACCATGGAGTGGCACAAACTCCATCTTGCCCCCTTCAGACAGGTCACTTACTCCATCCTTGCCCTCTCCCCAGTTTGCTGCACAAACCCTTTTGCCTCCTTTGCTTTAAATAGGTCTCCGTTGCTCTTTGGGTTAATTATATTTCACTCACTCTGGCAGCTGTGAGGTTTCTTGATGGAGAGGATAATAAGTATGTCTGCACTTTCAAAAAATAACCAACCCAAAACCAACCCAGCCAAAACTGAAAGCACCCAAAGGAGATAAAAAAGAAATCTGCATTGGAGCAAAGTGAGCTGAAGTTTCCCATGCAGCGCAGCGAGCGTCTCTGCAGCCTTCTCTCTGCCAGCGTAATCAGAAAGGCATTTCTTTTTCTGTAAGAGAGTGCATATCAGCACTTAAAAAGGGAAAATAAATTATGAGGAGTGGAGCTGGAGGCAGGAATCATCTTCTAGCAAAAGGGAAAATGAAGCCTGTGGCTCCATTTAGTTAATATGTTTTCATGAAGCGGGTGTGCTTGAGCGGTTTATATGAGCTCCTAAGCCGGCTGACACTGTTTGCAGGGAGTTTCTAGAGGTGGTACCACAGACAGTAAGTCACTTGGAGAGCAGGTGTTATTTCTAAAACAAAGATTATTGTTTATGGAGTCGCAATTACAGAGCTCTTTCCAGCAATGTTATTGCTACTGCTGTTGGCTTCTGCATTCAGGCAATGTTTGGGTTTCATTTTGAAGGAGAAATGCATGATGCAGCTATTATCCCTTTGATGAAATCCCGCTCTCGTATAAAGGATGCATAAAGTCGTGTTCCCTGAATAAATCTGGCGATGAAACAACGGGAGTAATCTTGCTTGAGGTTCCTTTTTCTAGTTAGCACTTTGCCTAAACCCTTCCACCCTTCCAGCTCTCTGTGGGGACCCCAGCCTGATTTCTTTATGTTCCTCTCTGGTGCTTCATCAAATCCCCAGTGTTTGTATCCGTGTGCCTTGCAATAGGGCTGTGCCCCTGGGGCTCCTATTCCTGATTGACTCTTCACATGGACTTAGTTTTGGGCATTGCCTTCTCTTTCTTCTCTATTGCAACTCTGCCTGAGTCCTGGGCAAAGAGCAAGCCTCAAGCTTGCAAAATTTAATGAGGTTTCATTTAACTCTCAGTGCGTTGTTATTTATAGAGGTTTCCAGGAGGGGAACTCATAACTGAGGTTCGCCAGAGCAGTTGTTCTTTAGAACGTTGAACATTGTATGCAGAAAGTCTCTAAAAGATCTGTTACTTTGAGGGAGATTTGAAGGCAGATGTTGCTTTTTATGGGCCCAGTCCTGTTGTCTCCACTTTTGTTGGAGTAGCTCCATGCCTGGTTAGCTTGTAGTCTGGGGAGGGCAGGGCCATGCAGACAAGCTTTGGTGTTTCCAAACTGCAGCCATTTGGAGAAATCAGATCTGATTCTTGAGTTTTTAGCTCACATCCAAGCAATTGCATCCCACTGCGAATTGGCAATGCATGGCCCAGGGAGAAGGGGAGTGGAAGGACAGGAGACGTAGGTAATAGCTCTGACACTGCTGCTTGCTGAGAGCTTTGAGGAAAGAGCGTTTAGTTGGGTCTCCATCTAGTTCGCTTGAAAAATCAAGTTTCTAAAACTGAAGATTGAAGCGTACTGGAAATACTCAAGGAAGGATTGTTCTAGCCTCGCTGTGCCGGCACTGCAGGAACTCTGTTCCTAGCAGTCTAATCCCCACAGCTTCCAGGAGTTTTGCCAGTTGTAGTCTGCTCTTGCTTAATAGAGACCTGAAGGAGCCTAAGAAATCATAAGCAAAGCCCAGTTCCTAATGATTGATCATATTAGAAACACAGTTCCAGCTCAGCGGCACCGAACCTTTTATGACTGATAATGGAGCTTCCCGATGCATTCAACTGGAAAAGTAGAAAACAGATTGAAATGAAGATGCTACTTGCCTCTGCCAGGCTTGGTGAGTTGATGGGCTGCATTGTGCCCAGGGGCACGCAGCCGATCTTGAATGCATCTGGACTCTGCTGCTGTTGTTACTTCATCGGAACATGTCTGGCCCCCAGTTAAATAGCTGGATACTGGGCTAATGCATTGTGCTGGCTCCAACCTCCTATAGCTGCTGGTCTGAGTCTTAAGCAGGTCAAAGGAAAGAAAAGTTCCTTTTTTATGTGTGTTCTTTACCCATGGATGAAGTGCATCCACATCGTGTAACCAATCTGACTGCTTGGTTTGACCTCAGTGGAATCAAGTGTGCAAGAGAAAGACAAGACTGTCCATGTATGTGAACGCAGAACCAGACTCTGGGTCCTTCCTCTAGATTTTTATAAGAGCCAGTCAAGCACAATCTGTCCAAAATACCTTAATTCCTGATTATTACCATTTTTTTTCAGCACAAAGCTTGCTTTTTTACTGGATGGTTTTCATTTTCAAAAGAATGTGGACTATGCAGGAATTTTTGGTATTTCTATCAAAAGTAGAAAAAGAAAGGAAGAAATAAAAGGAGGAGAAGAATCCTGAAAAATATGCAAGCTGAGAATTGTGATTGCTGTGGTTTGTTTCTGTGTCCTCCTTTACTTCAGGAACAATAACCCCCCCAAAAACTCCTTCTCCGCTTGCCAGAGAATGACAGGATGCAGTATTTGCTGCATCCGCTCACTGTGATGTATCGTGAGGGACAGTGTTCTTCTGGAGACAATAGGCTGCACAGGGCCATGGAAATTCAGGATATCTAAAACTGCAGCTTTAAATGAGCCACCTCAGTAACATACCTGGGTGATAGAGAAGCATTTGCCTCTCTACCTTGTCTTGAGCATCTTTCAGCTTACCACAACTCAAATCAGCTCTTACTGTGTGTTTTTTAGCAAATCCTTTTGTCTCCTTCTGCTTTCTGTAACCCACCTGTAAAATTGCAATGCCCCAGGAGAGGTGCCATGAAACCTAGATTGTCTCTACAAGCCTTGTGGTCTCTCCACAGGGTGCAGCCATCCCACAGCTTTGTAGTCCGTGGCGAGGAATGGGAATTTCTGAACAGCAAACCGTCTCATCGTAGTGTTGGCATCTAAAAGAGCTCACAAGATAGTGCCCAGATATTGCCCATTTCTCTGTTGCCTGTTGAGGGAGCTGAGTGACTGTCTTAGAGGAAGAAATGCATAGCGGAGTCTGTGTTTACTGTTGTTGCTAGATATAGCAAGGAGGTCTGATGGGGTCACTGAGGGCTTTGGGACCAGCATACCTACTTTAACACCCCCTTGCTCATAACCAAACCACCAGCAAGAACTGAGAGTAAACCAGCTTCACACTATCCAGCTGGTGACTCATGGCCAGGGGACCATTTCCATTGACTCACCTGGTGCGCAGCTCCACTTCCTTATCCTCTTCTGGTTCCATGGTCCCAATCTGAGCTGTTATCCCGGATTTCAGAGCCCCTGAGTCACACACAGGCTTTGCACACAGAAACAAGGCAGACCCTGACATTGTCAAGTCTTTAGTGCTGGGTTGAGACTCTTTTCTCTGATTGCCTGCGGTCTGCATTCAGCCCTTCTGCCAGCCTAAAAAGACTTATATCCTCCGTGCCCCGGTGACCTGGCCTCAGCACCTCAGCATTCCAAGTATTGATCGGGAACATGATGAGGACACTCCCCTGCCTGCCCGTTGGTGCGCACGACACGTACGCTCGCACACATTGACATGCAAGATCTCCATTTCTGGTCTTAACCCAGGCATTTACAATTCCTCTCGCGCTCCTTGTGCCTTCTTCTTAAAGAAGGCAAATAAAAGTGTGAATAATCAATTTCCTAACTGGAATTAAAAACAGCTCCAGTTAAAATAAGGGAAAGCATGAACCAGCATGTAAAGTAGGATAGAGAGGTTATCTGAGCTCCGATTAGTATCCTGCTCATGTAGGAGAACAATTAACGTGTGCATGAGAACGATTAAACAGAAGGTAAATTGCATGAAATGCACCCATTCGACAAAGCAGGATGGCTCGTGGACAGGGCTGGTGTGATAGTTTTTATGGCTCGGTGGAAACAGGGCAATGACTGCCAGAAAGGATGTGGTTTCTCAGTTTGCTCAGAGTTGCAGGCCAAAATAAGGTGATTAAAGATCCAGTATCATCTCGGTCTGTTATCCAAGGTTGAGCTTTTCAGTCTGAATAAAGGAAAAATAGGGAATGGGTTTTGTGAGCTCTTTAAAGGGAGACTGTAAGTCCTCTTGCTTCACAGGAGCTCGTGTGGAGCGTGATGTGGCTACTAGACCAGGAGCTGGGAATGGCACTTTGTGGCTCCTGTGACTCACTGATGGGTATTTCCTGGGGCAAATCTTTCCCTTTGATTCCTCTTCTGGGCAGTGCAATGAGAATAATGGCTCCTTGTTGGCTCCAGACAGTCTTTGAAATATTCCTGTAAAAACTACAAGACAAATGGGAAATATTATGGCAGCTCTGGCCAACCAGCTTGTCTTGGGAAACTGAGGAATGCAGGAGGCTGGGTGTCCCCAAAGCCTGTGCACAGCTGCTGCTGTGGTGGGCAGCAAGCCCTGGGCTGGTCATGAGAGCTGTGGGCTGCAAAGTGGCCAGTTTGAGGAAGGATAAGTCCGAAGGTGAAAGAGAAAGCAGTGCAACAGGAGGTGTCTGGCTGCTTCTCCATGTGGAAGATTTCCAAGGTCTCTCTAGTGAGACTAGGTAATGGATTTTGAAGGTGATCTCAAATATGAGAACGACTCTGCTCATTAAAGTCTCCACAGTGAGTGTAGCAAATCACAGCAGACACCTTCCAGGAGTTTTGACAACAGACATCAACTATCAACAAGGATAAAATAAGGACAAGTCAAAGGCTAGCATTGATTCTAGGAGCCTTCAATTTAAATCCTTGTTGGCCCACTCAGCATGTGGAGCTCAGGCCAGTTTCAAAATGCCTGTTCTTTGTGTCCATAAAGCCCAGTGATAAATATCCATTAAAAAAAAAAAAGAAAAAAAAAGAAAAAAGAATAGACTGACTCTTGCTGTGAGCAATAAACAGAGAAAGGGCAATAGAAACAAAGGGGTGATGGGAGAAATGTGTGGGTAGGAGGAGCCACTCCACTGGTACTTGTCATGAAAGAGCGTAATAAAGAAAGAATAAAGAGATCGTTTTAGTAAAGAAACATTAAGATGTAATAATAAGCAAGAGCTTAATTCTTAAGTCTAAAAGTTCTCCTAATGAGGGCTTTGTGTGCAGTAAAATATTATCTCAGTGCTGACAGATAGCTTTAAGGTAAAAACCTACTTTGGCATGATTTAAAGAAAAATCATGATTTTATAAAGTCTCCCAAGTCTTCCCCATGTGGTTTGTTTTTTTTTTTTTTTTTCTTATTTGGAGTTAAAGTGTTCCTCTGCAGGTCTGGAAAGCTCTCACAACAGTAGAGCTCCGATCTGTCTTTGCAGAACAAAGAGCAGAAGGTAACTCAATTTCAGCACTGCAGATGGGGTAAATTCAGATGCAAAACTCTCAGTTTCTCAGCCTGATTGTCTGTGACTTCCTTGCCATTTGTGGCTCAGAGCGTGATTCAAAGAGCGCCTTGTC
Organism: Bucorvus abyssinicus; assembly: GCA_009769605.1. Classification (NCBI taxonomy): domain Eukaryota; kingdom Metazoa; phylum Chordata; class Aves; order Bucerotiformes; family Bucorvidae; genus Bucorvus; species Bucorvus abyssinicus. The sequence continues at coordinate 2,799,271 of CM020025.1, forward strand.
CAGGTGATGTCCTCACCCATGGGTTTAACATGAGCTCTGCGTTCCTAGTTCCTCGTCTCTGGGAGTGAAATGTGCCCTTTTCTTCTTCCCAGGGATTGGTGTATCTCCTTTTCTTCGCTGCATTTGAGGTCTGTATGCAGACTCTGCTCGTATTCTGTCGAGGGGGGTTGCTAGATGATTGGTCTCACATGGAACGCTTTTATAATAATTTTTTTAACAGGTCAAATGGCAACAAGGAAGGCTGTGGACCATCAAACACACAGGCCTTATGTAGTGACCTCTGTAATAAAACCCCACCATTTCCCTTCTGAGAATCCCGGGGGAAGAAGAGGAAGAAATGAAGAAAGAAAGAAAAAAAATAGAAACCAGAAAGACTTCTTTCAAAATTCATGAAGGAGGAAAGTGAGGTTTTGTTGCTATTCATGTTTGATGAAGAGCAAGCATGCAGGCAGGACGAGTTCCTCCGTAAGCAAACACTGCTCTAGGCTGTATTCCACTCTTCCTGCTCAAATCAAGTGATATAATTATCTCCTGGAAACTTCAAAGTTTGGGGTGCAATAGCAGGGGAACGAGAGGTGAGGTTCCTATTTACCAGGTGGGCAGCATTAGGCTTTGGGGAGAAATCTTAGATGGCAGTGGAAGAATAGTGTCTTGGGGTAGCACGTCGCTTTGTGGGTGGGAGAGGAGGGGGTGATGTAAGGTCTGCATGACCTGCTGCAGAATCAGGGAGCGGAAAGGAGTTGATTTCATCCTTTGCTATTCCCACATGAAGAATGAAAGGGCAGTTGATGTTAAGTAGAGTCCATTGAATTAGATTAAGGGAGATTAGCTCTCACGCTGCTGCTAGACTGGGAGATCGGTTGACCAGTTTTAACTAATTTTCCCTCTTGGGGTTCAGTGTTATCTGAGATTGATCAAAACCCTTGGAGCATTGTATCTGGAAGGCAACTGCCTCCCAGGCCTCAGATCTAACCAATGCAATTCTGAGTCTTGATGAGTTGTATCTTGTTCGACGCCCCTTCGGTTACAAAGCCCATGTTCACTTGACACGACTTGAAAGGTTCTCATTCAAAAAGACTTTCTTCCTTCCAGATATGTTTTGAAACCAGAGCAAAGTCTGAATGAGTTGTTTCAGCAGGTTGATGGGTGATGCTGTGGGCTCGGGATACCCCATTGTGTCTATTGATCTAGGAAAATGGAAAAAGGGGGTTTGAGTTTGTCTTTGTCTGATAAGATATTTTTTCTTTTCTATTTTTTTTTTTTTTTAAAATCAGGGGACTAGAACAGAGCTATCTTTAATCCTTTTGCTTAGCTGTTGACACATGAAAGTCCTCCCAGAGTCTAACAGGCTGTGAATTTAAAGGGAGTGAGTTCTTCCAGAAGACAAGTCCTTAGGGAGGCAAAGTTTCCCCTGTTTTAACATAGGAGGATGAGCGCCCGGTTAATGTTTTGGGCTGCCATTTAGGAGACCAAGGTGCCGTTCCCAGCTCGGATGTAAAATATCCATAACTTCTGATACGTCCCCAAAGGTCCTATCTGTTGCTGACCACGACCATGTACAGAAGAACAACGTGGGTATAAACTTGCTCAAACCAGAAAGTTTCTGTTTAGCAAGAATTATTGCAACTCCACAAGGAGCAGGATGAATGCATTGGGCTTTCACTCTCGAGACCTTTCTCCCCTGTCTGTGACATGAGATAGTCCTTCCTTCTTTGCACACTCAGTATCTTCAAAACACTAAGAGATAGGGCAGCCACAGTTGCTTGTTAAGGTTGTGGTTCTGCTTTTGAAAATTACTGAAGAGTGTTTAAGGCTGTTTTTTATTGCACCATCGGGGTTCCCCTTCCTGCAGTTGCATGGCGCAGCACACTGATGGAGGTGGTGGTTTTCTGCAGGACAGGAGGGAGGCTCAGGAGCAAGGAAGCGCAGGTAGGGAGCTTTCAAGTTGGCTTTGCTACTGAAGGAGACACCATGGAAAACTCACCTTGCGTTTCCAGGGGAGACCTGCTCCCTCCCCAAGCCTCCAAACCGTATTGCAAAGACCTTCTGAGTTCTCTGCCAAAGACCCTGGCACTTAACTCTTCTCTGTCTCAACTTCCCTACCTTCACAGGCAGGACAGAGTCTTGGTGGCTTTATGGAGGATCTTGAACTTCCCTCAAGTTTTTCAGGTGATTTGTAGTTAGAGTAGTTGGGGCTCAGGGTTTCTCACCTGCCTCTGCAGCTCAAACCAACGTGCTTGAGTATTTCCTTTGTGCCTATGTTCATCAACCTGATCTGAATGATCACACAGTAACCTCCCCCAGCGCACAGGCTGGGCTCTGGCTGGGCTCATTTTCCAGGTAGCAATGGTCTTGGTCTGTAAGCAGCGAAGAGAACTGTTTTGACATTGACTGGGATGACTGGTCAGTACAGCTCTAGGAAGTCCTGCCAGTTAACCCTGGTCATCTCTGACTGTGAGATCCTATATTTGGAAGCCTGCACCCATGGACAGAAATTGCTAAATCAATGCCCGGCGGGGCACCACAGATCCATTATGTTTGGTTTATCTTCCCTCTGTGTTCTCCCTTCTGCAGCAACAACCTGACTACGCCTTCTGGAAGCGCATGGAGAAATAGCACAGGGCAGGAAATGTTGCAGATAAAATAAAAAGTTGGCTGGACTAAGCTTTACAACCAGAACAAAGAATTTGCCTCAGTGCTGCATCAGCTCTGGAAATGCCTCACAATGATCTGCTTTTAGGAACATGCAATTTAATGGTGCACCTCTTTAATTAAAAAACAAACAAACAAACAAAAAGCTAAACAAAAAGCCAACCAAACCCCAAAAAAGCCCCAGTGCTCTTGAGTGGAGCCATTGCAGAGAACATTTCTCTATACTGAAATACATCCCATTTCAGGAATATTTATTTCTTGGAGATCTGGTGACTGATGCCGTGTGACAGAGGATCACCCTTGGAACTATAAGTGAAGTCCACTTATGGAATTGCATGTGACAACAAAAATGAATCCATCAGGAGCAGTGATCCTAATGAACGTGATATCCCTATCCTAATGAAAACCTTAAGGAGTTCTGCAGGGAATAGAGCTGGAGCCGTTTACAAAAATAAATACCCTTGCAAAATCAAAAAGCATTCTAAAAAAAAAGACAACCAAACCACCCAAAACCCACAAATAAATAACTTGCAAAACCTTGAAATATTTTTTTATTTTATCTTGAATTTCTTTGTGGCTTCCAACAAAGAAAAGTGAGTGTTGCTTATATTCCCTCATTCACCCCCTGCCCCTTCATGGCTGCATGCATGTCTCTTTGATTTGGGCTGGCTGGCTGGATTATTAATTGAATATAGTCAGGTCTTTTCACATCTTGGAAAAGGAAAAAAAAGAAAAAAAAAAAAGGAAGCATTTTCTATTGCTGTTTATATTCCCTCATTCAGGGCTTGACAATCCACCCCGTCTGTTCCAGAGGGCCCAGACCACCTGAGTCTAAGTTTAGATCATATCCTGCTGCATTAAACTCCACACATAATACGTTGGCCACATGGGAAAATTTAAGGAAAATGAGATTTTATTAAAACCAGGAGACCGCCTGACTGCAGAGGGATATAATAACAGTGTTATGAGGTTCTTATCTCACATGAAAGTTTCACATTTCCCTGGTTTCCTTTCCCTTATGCTACTGTGGCTTCCCCCTCCCCCAGTTCCATATGGGTGTCTCGTTATTTAACGCGACGGCTAAAAAGGCAACACAATTAATAACAAAATCATCCAAAATATTTTGTTGTTTAATGAAGGCCCCGTAGACTTTTTAAATTAGCACAATGTCATCAGGGATTCCCATCGGCATCCCAAGTACCCAATGGGTCATGCAATCCACCGTCCAAGAGGGAAGAAGATGCCATGTGGGAGAGCAAAGTGGGTTTGTAGAATGGTAGAATATCTGGTCTTGTGTGTTGTGCCCGAATTCCTTCCGCTTTCATGATTTCATATCTTTGAAGATGTTGCTCAACAGGTTTTGAAGGAGCCAGTGGGCACCTGGGCTTCATGGCCGACAAGGCACACTGTGCCTCTCAGCCCGTTTGCTGTGAAAGCACAACAGGTATCTTGGTGGTGGACTAAGCAAGCTCCATTGTACAAGCCCGTTGGAGCTGACGAGGGCATCCTCTTCATGGTGAGGGCTTTAGGGTTCCACTCTTTCATAGCTCCATACATGTTCACAGCTAGTGTCCGTTCTGCCCTGGCCAAACCACCTGTGCACATCTTGAGATGCTTGTTGCAGAGGGTTGTTGGGAGGTCGAGGTGCCTCTGACAGCCTTGGCTCTTCTCAAAAAGTTGCTGTCATTGGACTCCAGGAGATTTTCTTCAGCTGATAGTGTGTGGAACATACCAGAAAGGTGGCAAATCCAGTCTGTCACTGGTGAACTTTCTTCTCTGAAGCATGAGAGTTTTTCTGTCTTCTATTTTTCTTCCCCCTACTTTTATCTCATTCACTCAGAAGTCACCAAAATTCACTGAAAACCGTGTACTTGATCACACAAGTCTTTGGAGACCCTCCTCACCTGTCCCCAGAGAACATCCCTCTAGCACTTTCCATAGGTGCTCTGATGCATGCGTCATTCTGCCCTGAGTCTGTTGCTTTAATTATACTCCTGGGATCTGCGTGTTAGCGAGGAGCTGTGTGAAGACTCTCTGGAGACAGACATGGGGAACCCTCTGGCATTCCCAGACAGAATTCCAGATAGGTGAAGGCTGTAAGAGGATTTGCTAATAAATATTGTGCTTTATTTCTTTTAGTGAGAAAGAAATAACAGTACTGGGCTACATCTGTGCTGCTTCTTAGACCATTCCCAGGGCTTTGTCATGAAGAGATTAGATATTAGATTTGTCATTCTGAAGAAGTTGTATGAAAACCAAATGCTTTTGATGAGCCTCGTGTTCAAAGCGACACATTCAGGGCAGGGAACATGCGTTGGCTCTACACTTTGCACAGTTATTACTTTTTATCAGTCCAAGACACTTATCGCTTAAATGATTTCTTTTACACTTCTCTGGGTTACTCCACTACTGGCATTTTGCATGGCCTGTTGAGATAAAGTCTCAGGGACAGAAATGCAACTCCTAGGGCTTTGCTAGTCTCGCACTGAAGTTGGGGAGACATTTTCTGGGGAGCCCATCTGGGGAGTCATGGGTTGCCTTCTCCGGGGATGGCCTGTTTATGGAGTAAGCAAGGTATTTAATTATGTTTCTTGCACCCTGGTGTGTTGCTGGGAATTGTAATCAAAGAGGAGGCTTAGTGAAAAGCTTAATAGAGCCTGTGCAACTGATTCTTGCCTGAGGGGAAGAGGAGAGTTGAAAGGAGCAGCAGTGGTCAGAAAAACAAACATACAACTGAAACTAATGAGACCGTTACCTCTTCCTGTGCTAGGGCTCCTGTAGAGACCTCGGTGCTTCCCTTGCAAGGTCCCTCAGACCATATTTGGTTGTGAGGTCATTTCCTTTTCCTTTCTAATGAACTTTCTGTAGAACCAGAGGTGAAAAGGTGGGGACGATATATTGTCATGCTTTTAAGGGTTGTGTGCTGTTCTGAGCACGTGCCCTGGTTCTGTATCAGTCTCATGGGCTGTCATCCCATGACCCTTCTGTCCCTAAGAAAACAAGTGGATGGTGATGAACTCTGCTTTTAGACATGGATGTTGTGTTCTGTTTTTTTTTTTTTTTTGTCCACATCCATTTCCCTGTGTAGCTTGGATGGGTCTTCAAAATATGACCACCTGAAAATGGGTTGGAAGAACCTGGTTTGCTCCAAGATGTCCAGGGATGAGACAGCAGACCATTCCTGTGCACATCAGCAGGAGCTGCGTGGAGGAAGGGAGTCATCTCATGCTTGTGGGTTGGATGGGTGTACTGTTCTCTGTGTAAAAAACTGACTGCATGGCCAAGCCCAAAAAGTGGTGGTGAATGGAGTTCAATCTGATTGGCAGCTGGTCAAAAGTGGTGTTCCCTAGGGCTCGGCGTTGGGGCCTGTTCTGTTTGATATCTTTATTAGTGATCTGGATGAAGAGGGATCGAGCGCACCCTCAGTAAATTTGTGGATAACATCAAGTTCAGCGAGAGTTTTGATATGCCTGAAGGTTGAGAGGCTCCACAGAGGGATCTGGACAGGCTGGATCGATGGGCCAAAGCCAATGGCATGAGGTTAAGCAAGGCCGATTGCCAGGTCCTGCACTTGGGCCACAACAACCCTCTGCAGGGCTCCAGGCTGGGGGAAGAGTGGCTGGAAGCTGCCCAACAGAAAGAGACCCGGGGGTGTTGGTCAACAGCAGCTGAACATGAGCCGGCAGTGTGTCCAGGTGGACAAGAAAGCCACCAGCATCATGGCTTGTTTGAGCCCTAGTGTGGCCAGCAGGAGCAGGGCAGGGATTGTCCGCCTGGACTGGGCACTGGGGAGGCCACACTTTGAATCCTGGGTTCAGTTTTGGGTCCCTCACTCCAAGAAGAACACTGAGGTGCTGGAGATATCCAGAGAAGGGCAACGGAGCTGGTGAAAGGCCCAGCGAACAAATCATCTGAGGAGCGGCTGAGGGACCTGGGGGTGTTTAGCCTGGAGAAAAGGAGGCTCAGGGGAGACCTTCTGGCTCTCCACATCTCCCTGACAGGAGGTTGTAGAGAGGTGGGGGTCAGCCTCTTCTTCCATGTAATAAATGTCAGGACAAGGGGAAATGGCCTCAAGTTGTGCCAGGGGATGTTTAGGTTGGATGAGGAACCATTTCTTGCCTGTTGGCGTTGTGCAGGTGTGTCCCAGGCTGCCCAGGGCAGTGGTGGAGTGCCCATCCCTGGAGGGGTTTCCCAGCCGTGTGGAGGTGATGCTGAGGGACAGGAGTCAGTGGGGACCTGGCAGTGCTGGGGAAATGGTTGGCTTCGATGATCTTAAAGGTCTTTTCCAGTCTGAGCACTTACACAATTCTATGATGACCTCTCTATGCTGGCTTTGGGTGGGATGAGAAATCAGAGAATCAAATTGCAGCAAAGGTGTACTTCAAGCAATGGGAAAAACACCTGGGGCGGTAGCAGCGAATGTGTGATGAGCTGTGGAACGGGTCATGGAAAGGCAGGTGAAGAGTTTCTCGCTATTTGTCTTGGTTTGTCCTGAGCAATGGGAGTTTGGCTGGTTTTGCCCACCAGCATGCTGAACAGCTGCGAGTGTCAGAGGGCTTTTTGCAAAGCAGGGCTCCCCGATGTGTCCTCCCTTTGTTCCACGTGTTTCGGAACATAAATATGCAACAACCAAAATGCTAATTAATTCCTCCCACTGATGTCCCTCCCTCCACATACGCACGTACAAACAATTCTCAACCCACACACAGACGTACTGCCCAGGCTTCATGCAAACCCAGAGCCGTCTAGGAGGAAAAACTCACTGCATCGTAATTCAGCTTTTAATCGCTCTGATCCTCCCAGTTCCAAACCTGACATGTTCATGAGCCCAAATGACACACAGTGCAAGCTTTGGGTCTGCTGTGACATAAGTTTGGGGTAGGGTCATCTACGTGCTCTATCACAAGCAGAAGTAAAAACCCAAGGACATCCCCTCACCTTTTCTGTTGAACTGGTGGCTTCTATTTCAGACCTTGGATCACGTGAAGACAGAGGTGTCAGAAGCTTGTAGCTCTGCTGCTGAGCATTGATGAGTCATGAAGGGGTTGTGTCACTGTATGGTGCTATGAAGGGTCATGAATAGTCTTCTGCACTGGGCCACTCTGTTTACTCTGTGGTCTGCAAGTGCAGCGGTCGTTCGTGGAAGACACAAGTGCTTGAGGAAATTCAGACTCTTGTTCTGCCGTTGTGGTGTTTAGCTTCGTGTTTATGGTGACTCCTCTTCCTGAAGCAGGAAACCCAGACTCAGGAAGCCCTTAGCTCACAGTGCATGTTCACAGAGCCCTCTGAAGAGGGAGATACTTGGGTGTTTAAGAAGGTCCTCCCCTTTGGGTTTTATCATTCAATTTGTCATACAAAGTATAGACTAAAGGCAGACACAGTTACGGGCCATGTAGCTCTAGAATTAGGATTGCTGGATGGCTGGGAGATCCAAGATAGCTACCACATGTCTTGGGAGGGCAGATCAGGAAACAGGAGAGAGGAGAGATGACAGCAGCCATGGGAGGATGTGGTTGGGGTGAAGGATTACCCTCATCCTCCTGTGCGTCATCAGCGACTCTTGCCCCAGCACAGCCTTGTTACCAGGGCAGGGAGCCCTTATCAAATGGCAGATGGGTTGTTGCAACGAGCTCATGTGGTATTAGTTGGACACCTTGGTGTTGAGAAGCTAATCACACATGGGGTACTACCATGCCACCCATCACTGGGTGCTATGGAGAACAAAGAGAGGGCTTTTGAAAGCAGCAAGGTTTTTATTAAGGTTTAGGGCTAAACCCTTTATAAATACCCACTCTTACGCAGCACGCGTGTTGGTTTCTGAAGGTTTAATAAAGCAGTGTGGATGTCACGGTCCCTGTTTTGCGATGTGGAGAAAGGTGCTGTGACTTGACCAGCACATGTGGTAGAATGCTGGGAATGCAGGTGGACTTGTGAACCCATACTTCTTCCATACAGGCCAGGCGGTCTTTGTATTCTACATAAACTGCTTTGGTCTCCCACAGTAGGCGCTGGTCTCTCGCCAATAAAGGCAGCTCCAGGGCTGCTTAGAGGCAGAGCATCCCCGTAACCCTCTGTAAGCAGATAAAGTCCACACTGATTGCCACAACAGCCTGGCTGCGATGTGTTGGGGGAAGGGAGGGGAGTCAGCCCAGTAATTTCACGTTATTGGAAATATTGCTTTTGCAATCCAGCATTTGGTTTTCATTTGGTGGCTGAGCTCAGTTCATTTCTGCTGGCGCTTCACTTCTGATCCAATTGAGTTATCGATGCAGGCGAGGAGAAGGAAGCAAACAAGATTGGTGTCAATTTTTCTTTGTGGCTTTTTTTTTTTCCTCCTACCTCCCAGTTGCCTCTTTACTTTCAGAGATCAAAAGAGGACAAAATAAAACTTTATGTATAATGAAACACAGACAGAGGGAAAAATGGCAGCACACAAAATTGTTTTCAGTCTTCTTTTAAGGTTGGTATCTTTGATTTAGGCTCCACAGCTTTAATCAGGGTGTTGGAGGCGACACAAAAATTATTCATCTAACCAAGTTCCCCTCTCACTCTCTTTCTCTCTGTTTTTCTGTCTCTCTTGTATTTATTAATGTGGGTATAAAAAATGATTCTCAGAACACAGTGCTGGCTCAATTTTGTTTTCCCAGCTAATAACCCAAAGCAGGATCAGCTATTTTGCAGCTGACAGATCTGCCTCTAAAACTAAATTGTCTTACTTGCCGAATTCATCCATCACACATGGTTAAAAAGAAACCCCAAAACACCAAAAAAACCCAAAACACCAAAAAACCAAACAAATGAATTAAAAAATACCTGTTTTCTACGGATTCGTCATTGCCTACAGTAGCAATGACCTGGTCTCATCCAGGCCATGAGAAACCTACACCCAGCACGGCACAACCGGGACACTGCTGCAGTTTCTGGGGTTTTTTTCATGCTTGGTGCTGCACCCAGAGCAGAGCGAGGGCTCAGTGGGACAGTCTGTTTGCAGGATATTTTATGAGACGTCTCCATGGAGCAACCAGGCTTGCTTACTCCTCTGAGTGAGAACTGGAGTGACCTCGGGCAGCAGGCGCGGTGTGCTCTCTCCGAGTGCCTTGAGCTATTGCTCTGCACCTTCCTTAGCAATTGCACTTGTTCTGAAGAAGCCAAAACACGTTGCTGTTGAGCAGCTGATGCGCATCAACTGCACCACAGTCCCTGGAGCCGGGCGCCGGCTGGACCTGGAGCTGCACATGGAAAACAGCTTGTGCTGAATAATCCTGGCTCTGAATATCCTCCAAACTTCCAGCAGATAGCGGTGTAGGGACTTCCTGAGGTGAAAGTTGTATCCTGAATAGTGTTCAAGTAAGCCCTTAATGGACCCATCCTCCTGCAGGTCATCTGATTTTTGAATTTTTATTTTTTACTTCAATCATATTTTTTGGCCTTCCTGACATCCTGCCCCGATGAGTTCTCTCATTTAATTATACACTGCATGAAAAAGTACTTCCCTTCTTTTGCCTTCAACCTGCTGCCTGCTGATGTCACTGCCCGATCGCTCGCTCCTGTGTGCTGGGGAGGGAACAGCTGTTTGCTCACCGCCTTCTCCAGCCTATGATCTTATAGACACCTCGTCATTGTCTCTTCTCCAGGCTAAAAGCCACTGGTCCACTTAGTACCCCCTTTTCTGTTTTGTACTTCCGATTATTTTATGTCCCCCTTTTGCATAAACATAGGACACGTACCTGTGTGTATTAGACCTTCCCTCATGCTGAACGTAGCACATCAGTTGTGCGTGGTAACAACCCGGAGCTTTCCGACGTGTGTTTTCTCCTGTAAGGGACAGGCTTTATCCAGATGGTTATGAGCCAAAGGAAGAGGACAATGTTAACAAAAAGGATTTTGAGGAATCGTATCAAATATCCAGGCACTGGAGTCTGTTAGAGGGGAGAACATCCTTTCTTGTGGGGTGGTAGGAGTCTGGCCACAGACTTTAACCCAAGTTTGTCAGCTGTGCAAACTGACACCGAGCAAGCAGAGGTAGGTTGATTTCTTCTTCCCTCTTAGAACCTACTTTTTATCTTGGTTCATTTCTTAGGTAACTTTTTTTCCCCTCTGTAATCTCTGCCTCTTGTCTTCCTCAAAGCCAGTCTGGGCAGGACAAAAGAAAACAATTTTTGGAAAATCAATGAGAAATTTCATAAGGGAGAGGAAACTCTCATAATTTGGCAGTAGATGTGAATCATGAGGGGAAACCAGGACATGGTATCTTTAACTGCAGGCCCCCAAAGGGAATATATTTGTTAAACATTATAATTACCCTTCAGTGCTGAACTCTATACCAATTGAATCCACGGTGATGCACATTATCATTTCTGAAATGATGCTTTCATTTAGATAAGGCATGCAATTATACATCTTGATTAGGTCACTGTTCCCAGGAGCTTTGGGTTATTTATGATGAGTTGCCCCTTCTTGTAAATTATGTGGTGAGGCTGTAGATAGAGACATATTTCCTCCTCCTTCTTCCTTACCCCTTCATCTTTCTCCACAGACCTTCTTGCTCCTCCTGTTCTTCCCTCATTACACACCTTTGTGTAGGCAAAATCGAAAGTCCGGTAATCAGAGAGAAAAAAATGTCAGGTATATTGTGGAGGCATTGCCATGAGAAGTCAGACCTGGGAAGTCTGCTCATCCCTTGGTTTCCTTGTAGGACCTGCTGACTTTCATAGTGGTGATGTTAAGGCTGGGATTCCCACCCCTGTATTTGAGACCTCTAAAACCTGTCATCTTTTGCACAGCAGTAAGCTCAGTTTTCTCTGTGATCAGTAGCGCTTTCTGAGGGTGATGTACAATACCTGAAGTCATGGTTTCCAGCTAGGCCTGTAAGCTGTTGGTTCCCCATAATGACTGCATTGGCAACAGACCTCACATAGGAATCTCCTTCCCTCCTCACTCCTCCTGGGAGACAATTGCATTGAACCATTGTTGAAGTACTCTGTTTCCATAAAACAGGTGGAAAAGAGGTCTGCTCCTGTAGCTTAACTGGGTAGCATGTGAAGAGTTGATCAAGGCAAGAAGAAAGGACATGAAAGTCCTGGGGATGAGAAGTGATGGGAAAAGGACCAAAGTGACAGGAGAAAGATGATATTTTGGGCTGCTTCTGGTGTGAGTCTGAAGAGTACCTCCATGCTGGAAACTGAAGTTGCCTTTTGATTTTGTAGGCAGTACTTGTAAATCCAAGCTGAGAGAACCGAACAAGCATAGTCAGGATGCAGCAAATCTGCTTCTACTATATAATTTTGAAGAATAAGCATCTTATAGAATCAGAGTAGTTTAGGTTGGAAAAGACCTTTAAGGTCATCGAACCCAACCGTTAGTCTAGCACTATCAAGCCACCACTAAACCATGTCACTAACCACAACATCTACGCATCTTTTAAATACCTTCAGGGATGGGGACAGCCTGTTCCAATGCCTGATAATAATTTTGGTGAAGAAATTCTTCTTAATATCCAACCTAAATCTCCTCTGGGGCAACTTGAGGCCATTTCCTCTTATCTTTTCTCTTCTTACTTGAGAGAAGAGACCAACTTCCATTTTGTTCCAACCTCCTGTCAGGGAGTTGTTGAGAGAGAGAAGGTCTCCCCTGAGCCTCCTTTTCTCCAGGCTAAACACCCCCAGGTCCCTCTCCCGCTGCTCATAGGGCTTGTTTTCTGGGTATTTCACCAGCTTCATTACCCTTCTCTGGATATCTCCAGCACCTCAGTGTTCTTCTTGGAGTGAGGGACCCAAAACTGAACCCAGGATTCAAGGTGTGGCCTCCCCAGTGCCCAGTCCAGGCGGACAATCCCTGCCCTGGTCCTGCTGGCCACACTAGGGCTCAAACAAGCCATGATGCTGATGGCTTTCTTGTCCACCTGGGCACACTGCTGGCTCATGTTCAGCTGCTGTTGACCAATACCCCCAGGTCCCTTTCTGTTGGGCAGTTCCCAGCCACTCTTCCCCCAGCCTGGAGCCCTGCAGAGGGTTGTTGTGGCCCAAGTGCAGGATCCGGCACTTGATCTTGTTGAATTTCATGCCATTGGCTTTGGCCCATCGATCCAGCCTGTCCAGATCCCTCTGTGGAGCCTCTCAACCTTCAGGCAGATCAGAACTCCCACTGCACTTGATGTCATCTGCTAATTTACTGAAGGTGCACTTGATCCCCTCATCCAGATCATTGATAAAGTTATTAAGATATTAAAGAGAGATATTCTTCTGGAGATTTTAGTTTTGATCATTGCCAACACCCAAATGAAGGCAATCCAGAGTGTGTCGGTGAGCTAGGCATAGGAATGAGAAGTGTGATAAATAGACCAGGCTCAGAAAATACCGAGCAGGACCTGTGCAGTCCTGAGAGCCAAAGATAATCCTACATGGTAGGGGAGAGATGTGGCTGCGTTAGCGATAGGATTTTAAACAGCTCTCACTTGTCTTAACTGTTTCCATCTGCCACCTTCAAAAGATGCCTTGGGGCCAAAGTGGAAGTCTTATGAAAGACCCATCCCAGCTGACCCAAAGGGTCTTTCCTAAGTCTGCCTCCTTTGCATCTACAGTTCCTTAAACAATACAGCACATCATAAGCAGATCAATGTATCCTTGACCATCATCTTTTTGCAGATCTCTGACTCTCTCTCTTCCTCTGTGTGTCACAACAGCTTATAATCTGTTGTCTAGGGCATCAAACAGCCATTTTTCACTTGGTGTGATAGGGCAACCCACTCTACCATTTCAATGTGTAGAAGCAAAAGCGAGGAGAGGAGAGGTGCTGATACGTCAAATGGGACAGTGTTTCCCATCTGCAAATATTTATATGCAATAATTATCCCGTTTTGAGATTAAAAGAGCTATCCACATGCGAAAAGCAAACTGTCTTATCTCTCTTTTTAAATAATATGTTTAGAAAGTTTGACCAAGCATGAAAGTTCATCTTTCAATATTGCTACTTGTAATCCAATAAGAAATATTTACTGTGTTATAATTGGTATCATTAAGCTTAGGTGACATTATTAATATTACTAATTAAACTGCTATAAACCTAGTTTACAGTTACATAAACACATCATCTCCTGAATTGCCTGCCTACATGTTTTGGCATCGGGGGGTGGATAAAAGCAAATTCAAATGCAAATGATATGAATATACTTTAATCAGATGATCAGAGAAATCAGACACAGCAAAGGCTTATTAGGTCTGTTCCGTTCTCCAGAGGCGAGGGCGAGATTGTCTCCCCATAGAGACTCCCAGGAGCTTTGGCCAGTCTAACTCTAAATGCCTCAAGCAATGGGACTTCTCCTATGTCTCAGGAGAGACCTCCTCACAGACTAGCAGAAACGTGTCTCGATATTCAGCCTCTATTTTCTTACTAAGGCAGAGATCAGGTGCTGCAAGATAGTGTTGAGAAAGGTCTTGAGATGATGTCCAAGGGCAGAAAAGGAGATAAACACATTTGTAAGGCATCTCTAAAGCTGTCTGTAATGCAGCAGCTATGGAAAAACATGTCCCTCCTCTTGGTTTAACTTTCTGGCAGGACTGGGCCGGTCCTGGCATGGCTGGCAATAACTACCCATAGCAGCAGAGCACTGGAGGAAGTTTAGTGCGGCTAAGCATCCAAAAGTTCAAATGTTTGACCTAGTTTCTATACAGCTGGAAAATCCATCTTCTGTCTAGAATTTCCCTGACTTCGGCTACTTCAGAAATATCATGAGGGCAGCATTTTCCCTGATCCGTCAGTATTTGGGTCCCATCTGGAGCCAGAAAGTGCAGAATCTCGTACAGTGTTTAAAATAGGAATATCCTGAGGAGGCAGCTCCTGCTTGCTTCAAGTTTTTTTCCCTCTCTTCTTATTTCAATCACCTGTTTCTCACTGGATCAAAAGTGTGGGACCATCTGGGGCAGCCCTTTCATGATGGTGTGTTGTCAAAAGGGCCCGTGTCAGGGTGCACTTACTGCAGAAAGTGCTTTAGAGCATTCCAGGTCCATTCGTTGGGCATTCGTTGGTCCCTTCTCATCTGGAGAGCTACACTTGTTGCTGGAAATTCCTAAACCTCACGAAGAGGCTTTTCTTAGTCCAAAATGAAGGAAAAAGAGATACCTACAACTACTGAGAAAAAACTCCCCCAAACAAAGTCACATTTTCCTTGATATCTATATTGCAAAGATTGCTTCGTTTGTTGCAGGCAAGATAAAGGAATATGGGAGATTTGCTCAGAGGGAACTTTAGGGCTCAGTTCACAATTGTGACTCTCAACCTGCAAAGCCATCTTTACTCTCGACATTCGGCAGCATTTGGGTTCCCAGCTTTGTTTTCCTTTCCCCTGGCTACGCTCCCTTGGGAGCTGCACCGTGAAGTCATCTGGGCTTTTCTAATGGATATGGTTAAAGCCAAGCACAAAGATTGAGATTTCAGGATAATCAAAGTCTTTGTCCAGCTCCAGCTACTCTCATGTAGCTTTTGCTGGCCACTGAATCACCCCTGCATGGCAGGTTGGTCCCACACACTTCAAATTGGGCTGAGCATTGTGGATACACCATCTCCACTGAGGTCACTTGCAAGGGACGTGGCAGCAGAGCAATGGCAAAAGGTTTCTGGCTGTTTGGAAGCCACGGAACATTGCTGAGGTATGTTGCCGCCCTGAATCCATTTGTCCTGTCTGAGATATATCTTCCTAGATGTACCCTTGGCCTTCCTAGATATATTTTGAAGTAATCCCCAAACTATCAGGAAAGGAATAACGTTTGTTTCATGCAACAAAATATATCACCATCTTGGGCAGCTAAATGTTTGTGCTAATGGGATGCAGCTGCAGAGCTGTGAGATACCAAATCTCAACACACACTCACATAACACACAGGCACCCCATACATGGACACATACACACTCATGTGGAAAGTGCCATACTAAAATTTCTGCTAAAATCTACTTGTTGAAAATGCTAGTCCCCACCTGGGAGCATTCTTTGAAATTTCTTTGAAGAGTAGCACCAAACTCTTTCCTTTTCATAATCCACTAATGATGACCATGCGTATCTGGTGACTACGGGACTGGGCAAGTTCAGAAGGGAAGGTTTCATAGCATCCCCCAAAACTTCAGAAGCTGTGGGTTGGGAGAGAAAAGACTCTGGAGCTTATTTAGGAGATCTGTGACCTTGGAAGAATGGGCCATGAAGCGTCTTCTCAGGAAATTTACTCAACTTAGACTTAAACTGCTTTCCATTTGCAGGAGTTAGATAATGAGACTCTCATCCCTGACACAGCCAGACGTGAAGTTGTTGGTGTTGTAAGAAAAGAGTTGTATTTGTTCGACAAAGTTGTCTCAAGATATTACAGGATGTGAACAAGCTCATAACATCAAGTACCAATGTACAAAGAAGTTAGTTTTTTGCATGATGGAAGGTTTCTCTGTGTCTCTGAGGGTTCAGAAGAGCTCAGATGCCTTTTGGTAGAGCTTTGTTACTGGAAATCAGTCATGGCCCCTTAGGTACCAAATTAGGGACATCTTTTAAGGTGCAAGATGAATGATCACTCAGTCTCCACCTTTATTAAACCCAAGATGCAGCACGTCCCACTCAGTATTTAAGGGGGTTTTATTTTCTCCTTCCCAAGTTTTTGTATCGCACATGGTGTGGGCAGTGTTGGAGAAACACATGCACCAAAAAGAAAAATTACCAGTTCTTGTAATATCTCTGATTCTTCCATGGAGAGTGACTTGAGGACTGGTGAGCATACAACCCATCATGTTTCACAGCATCTCATGAGTGCAAGAACTGTCTGTGCACATCTCAGGGCTGGTCTCATCTTCTTGGGGCAAGGAGGGATTGCACACGGCCATGCCACGGAGAGAGATGAGAGAGCCCCTGACCTCCAAGCTCCTGAGAGCTTCCTGTGTCTAATCAGGGGACACATGAAAAAAAACCCTGGTCACAGGAGTGCCTCCTGACTCACATTTCCAGCACAGGAGGACCAGCGGGGTTATGTTTTCATTATTGTTTGTGGCTCTGATGCTCTCAGCTCTTTGGAGGTTAAGTCAAGGTCTTGGCTTTGAGGTTTTGTTATTTTAACCTTTCACGGGCAAATACTTCATATGAAGTCGAGCAGGCAGACTGTGTCCAAGAAAATGCCGTTTTTGCCTGAGCTGCAAGTGAACCAGAGCTCTGGCCACGGCAACGAGGTTTTGGCTAACAAGCAGTGGTGAGCGCGTTGTGTTTTGGCAGCCAGCTTGCTTATCAAATTGATATAGGGAGCTATAAGCAATTGCATCTGGGTTTGAATGGGTTACCCAGCCTGCTCAGCTGATTGGGATTCACGCCAAGGGAGAGCAGAGGAGTTGTGAGGAGAATACCCAATTTCCCTCTGCAAGGACTGATTTTAGTTTAATGCAGCCTCCTCGCCCTTAAATCCAATTAAAGGCCTATATTATGTCAGTGGAAATTTATGCCAATCCTAATATAGTCTAATAAGCCTTAAAATAGCACTTTGCTAGCGAAAAGCCCTGTGGTTTAATTTGATTCTGAGCCTAATAACAGGCTTAATACGAGGGAATTGGCCCCTTTTTAATTTCTAACGGGGCTCCACATGCTTGCTCCCTTTTTAGGAACGAACAGGTTTTCTCCAAAGCTCGAACAGGAGACGGTTCACCCCAGCAGGTTGCCTCTTTTCCACTTGCTTCATTCGCTGTCTGTGGGAAGTCTCTCTAAAGACATCTCAGGTTGGGATCTGTAATGCAAAGCAGTGAGCACCAGCCTGCACAGAGTCTGGTTTCTCTTTCAGGTTTCAAGCATCACCTTGACCATCACTCAGTCCCAGTGCAGGATACGACCTTCTCCTACGGTCAAAGATACAAGCCAGCTTTTCACAGATGCTTTCCGCTGACGGTTTCAGAGACGCAGCCCTTCCTATCTATCCACACACCTAAAACTTGATTTCCCTGCTCTCATTCCCTGTGTCTCAATTATTCCAACATCCTCTTCATGGTCCCTGAAAGCTGCAATCTCATCTTGCTCATGCTTGGCTGCCCCACAGCTGTCACCTCTCTGTCCATGCCTCTAGCTTTGTGCTTCCCCTGGTCTCATCCTCTTTCAGGGTTTCCGTTGGTGAACCACACTGTCTCCCCCCTTGATTCCAGTATTGCAATGCCAGTGAGCAGCCCGTGGTGCTCTCTTCCATTGCTTGCATGGAAGATTTTCGTTCTTTTCCATAAATCTAGGATGTTTCAAAAAGCGTCTCTCAAACAACTGCATTATTGTCCCACAAATTGTTCTCTGAACTTCCTCTGCTGGTATAACTGTAAATCTCTATGTCCCTTAGGCTTGCTAGACCACAGTCTCTTGCTCCTCCAGCATTAACACATCATAGAAAACCTCAAGTTGGAAGGGACCATAAGGATCATTGAGTCCAACACCCTGCAAGAAGCAGGACTACCTGAAACTAAACAATATGACTTAGAGCATTGTCCAGATGCACCTTGAACTCCGACAGGCTTGATGAGACCTCCCTTCCTTGCATGGTGTTGTCAGGATATAAAGACCACGATGCTTAGTCAATGGTCAGCCTGGGGATGCTTTGAAGGGGCTTGTTTGGGCAGGAATCTGATCTTCTTCATGACATGAGTTGTGCAGACAGAACACGACCACGTAGGAAGGATGTTCTGCTGCTAGTGACCATGAGCAAGGCTTGTGGTGGGCAGCAGCTGGGGTCTTCAGGACCAGCTGAGTAGAGGCATCCCCTCAAGGCCCAGGAGAAGAGCACAGGCTCAGTTTGTAGTTGCAGGGACATTTTTTCCAAGATGCTAAATGCTTGGGCATGCTTCTTGCTGCTAAACTATTTGCTCAACCCATCTGCTATGAGGTAGCGTCCTGAGTTGAAGGGAGGCTGTCAGCTTCAGCCTCTCTCCTTCACTCACTGTCCTGAACTCCTGCTCAGCTTTATTGCACACTGTTAAACAGCTGCTGCTTTGCAGTCCAGAGATGACTGGATTTCGTGGTGGGCGGAGTGATTTTGATATCACACTTACTAAAATGCGTTGAGATAAAAGCCTCGGCAGGAACATAAAAGGCCCTTTGTACTTGCAAGTTGTTACTGTTGTTTTGTGATTAAGAACAGTAGTAAACAGAGGTCCTCAGAGCTGTCTTCAGGAAAAAAAAAAAAAATGCTGATTTGACCTTAAAATCAGAGAGAGCACGTTTTTTTGGAGTACCTAAATTTAGGTGCTTAAGTCCTTTTGAGTCATGCAGTCTGACACCCCAGCTGGCACAGGTCCTCTCTCTTGCCTGAACTGAAGGCAATAAACCCTCCCCACGGGGTCCAATTCATCCTTGGGTTACTCTCTTGGCATCAAACGGGTTTACGCTGGCAGGAAATTTGGCCCAGAGCCCTGACGAGCTACACCGCGGCTCTATGGTCCCAGGCGGCAATTTGTGTCTCCAGGACTTCTTATTCGTGCCGCTTTTTTTGTAAGGGAGGGGAAGGCGACTTCATGCTGCCGCTTCTTTATTCCCTTCGCCCCCCCAGCCCAGTCCAGTCCCCCATCTACCTAGGGGCAGGCTGATCGGTTAAGGGAGCTTTGTTAATGCCGTAATCCTCACGTGTGCCGGGCTTCACAAAGCGGCCACTTTCTCGCCCCGGCCGCGCTGGTAGATCTGTAATGTCCCGTGTCCAATCGATTGCTGTGCTTGCTCTGGCTGCCGGCTTTGAGCGGTTTCTCCAGCAAGGGCCAGATTGCTCTGGCAAGCTCATCCATCCTTCGGGGATGGGGGCAGAAGGCGAAGGGGTGGGGGATGGATGCCTGAGATCGAGCATTTGGGATTGAGGGGGGAGGAGGAGCTGGCAGGCACCAAGGAAAAGAAAGCCTGTGGTAGCGCAAGAGTGGTTGTGAGCTAGTGAAGGGCACAGAGTTGGCGTCTGCTTCACCCCAAAGACAAATGCTCTTCCCTGTTGATGGTAACACCAAGCTAGGTCTCAAGGAGCACATGGTATTTCATTGCACTGCTGCTCATGTCTGTTGAATGCTCAGCTGACCCTTACGTACTCATCCATCCCACTGAATTCATTCTGACACCCCAAAATCTTGTGCATCCTCAGTGGCCAAGTGCATGGAAAAATGAAATTTATCTGCCAAAGGTAGTACTTCCCCGGTCTGCCCCCAAGTTTGCAGTTTCAATCCTCATGCTAATCCTTCCCATAGCTCAGGGCAGACAGGTTTCCAAATTTTCTTGGGCCTATGAATGTCTTTACATCCAGGGACACAAGGAGATGGGAAACTAGGAGTTCTCTGATCCAAGGGCTTGGGTCTGCTTTAGGACATACCATATTTATTTCTAGTCTTGGAAGCAACTAAATGCTAGATATTTTTTTAATACATAGTGAAGCTGTTCAGGGTTCATAGAATCATAGAATCCCAGAATGGTTTGAGTTGAAAGGGACCTTCAAAGCTCATCCAGTCCAACCCCCTGCAGGGAGCAGGGACATCTGCAACTAGAGCAGGTTGCTCAGAGCCCCAAAGAACCTGACCTGGAATGGTTCCAGGGGTGGGGCTTCTATCGCCTCTGCCTTAGCAGAGTTTCTAGGAAAATCTGTCCCATGCAAGATTTAGAGGATCTATTCTTTTCAAGGTTTTTATGGCTTCTTCTGTGCTCTGTGCATTTAAGCTCAGGGTGACATAGTCATCTGCTTTCACAGAGGACAAGAATGCTACTTCAAATAAATTGCTTTATGAACTTCCAGAAAGGTTTCTAAAGTTTTTTAAATGTCTCTGGCTCATAGCGGTAAGATAGAGGTATGAGAGAAGCAAGGGGGAAATGAATTTATTTCTGAAGCAGTGCACTAAGAGCCTCTCTCATGTTGTTAAAGCTTTCTGTGGCACCACAACTCATGCAGATGTGTGCATATTTGTGCACTTTCCCTGCACTGCTGGGTTCCAGGTATGGGCTTTAGGGTGCTCTTCCTTGGAGAAACGTGATATGAACCCGTATGTCATTTGGGCTTTCCCTTCCACTTTACCTTGCCTTTCCCCAATTCTGATGCTGGGTATCTCCACTGTCCCTCCTTTACCTGACTGCCCCCAAGGATTGTGAATGCAGCCCAGGAGCAAAAGGCTAAGCTGCCCGTGAAACTCGCGGCGGTGTGAGCACCATGATCAGGCTAATAAACAGAGCGTCGCCTGCTATAGCCAAACCTTTAGCTGATATAAATCAGAAAAAACCCACTTTGAAGTCAGTGCCTTGATTTATACCACCAAGGGTGGTTATGGTCTTCTGATTTGGAGAGAATAATCTCGTGAGGAATCATCTCATGAGATGCCTGTGGATAGCAATTCTTTCCAGAAATGGGTGTTCGAGTTGAATCCACCCTGGTTAGTTGAACTCTGAGCCTTGTCTCAACTGGTGTATGGCAGCATCACCTTCCCCCTGAGATTCCCGTGTTCCTACAGCATTCATTGCATACCACCGCTCTCCTTTAAATCCAGTCCTTCCATTAGAGGGTTTTGAAAGGGAAAGCATTTTTCCTCTGTTTTTTGCTACCCTGTGGAGCCAGGGCGACCCTTTCTAGACTGAGGGAAGCTTGTCAGGAATGCTTCCCATGCATTGCCCGTGGCCAGTGGACACCTGAGGAGTTACTCAATGGCCTCTGGAAATTGCATTTAAAGATAAACACTGCTTCATCATCTTCTCCTGGGGCATTTTATAACAGACACTGGCTGGTAAAGCAGAGTTGGGGCTAAGGCTGAGGCTTAGGAGAGATGTCGTCACCTTAAGCAGCCTGGAAACGTTGCCTGGACCACCTGCTTTTGTGCATTGTTGCTATTTGGGGCTGTGGATATTTAATTGTAATCTAAACATAGAAAAACTTGTGTATTTAGGGCGGACTTTGGATTTAATTAAGTGAATAACAAGTTCCTAATTACATATATATAGTGTGTCCCTTAAACCCCAGCAAGATTTTAAGTGTGATAAAGATGGGTTTCCCTGTAAACTTTGCATTAACTGACCTGTAGCATTTATAAAATGAGGGGAATCAGGTAATTAACAAATTGTACTTGCTGGTAGATTCATCTCACAGGCAGAAGATGATTTGCTTTAAAGAAAAGATGCTTTTGTCCTGATCACAAAGAAAAAAAGTTGTGGGTCGTTTTTTCTTTTCTTTAGCAACTTAGAGGCAATTTTCTGGTTAATAGGGAGGAAGATATATGAAGTGATGGTTGCCTCTATAAACCTTTCACAGAATGATAAATCAGCACTGAAAGATGGTGGCTATCTGGGGTTATCTGCTGGGAAACCTCTCAGGTCCTGAAATCGTGAATCAGGCATCAGAAATCAGCAGATTTAAAAATTATTAATAAATTTGAACTTTTTTGATTGTCTTATGGTTTCCCCTGTGTTTGTGCCTGATTTCCAACCTCTCTCCTTTACCTTGGTTTCTTCTTGTATTCTGAAACCTCCAAGCCATTGTTTTCTATGTTTGATAGCATATATAGTAGGGGTGGCTCTTTCAAGACTAGCCCTCCTGATTTTGAAGCATGTGAGGTCATATTTTCAGGCTTTCCTTCACCCAACCGAGGACTCAGAACTTTCTTTTACAAGAATAAATGAACACTGAGATTCCAAGTGAATCACTTGAATCCAGGAGCTGGAGATTTCTGAATAAACACTAAGCTACTGTGAAAATCTCCTTGAAATCGGGAAGGTGGACAGGCAATAGTGCATGTCACTCAGTGCCTTGGACAAAGCCAAACTTGCTTGAAGCCTCCAGGTCGATCCTTGCTCTGGTGATGGTTTGGTTACCATAGAGACAACCAGGTCTCGCTTCATCCTCCAGCCTATTCACCGGCGACCCCTCCGGATTAAAGTTTGAGGGTTTTGGATCATTCTCTTCATTTTTATCAGTGGTGTAGCACACCGTCTAATCCTAGTTGTACCTCTCAGGAAGGAAAAAGAAGACAAAAAAGCCAACCTCCTTCCCCCACATTCGTCGTGTAGGCCAATTATCCGAAGTGGTGACAAGTAGAAAAATGAATTAACCATAGCTTTGTAATGTCAGCGTTATTTATCTTGTATAAGCTTTGCCCAGCTCAGCTGTGGATCAGCAAAGGAGTGCTTTTATTCTCCCCTCCTCTCTTTGATGCTGTTTTTTTTCTTTCTTGCCTTCCTTCTCTTGATAAGGGTCCTTTCGCCTCCACGCCATCATTACAAAATCTTCTTCTTCTGCTCTACACCAGGAGGGTTTTCCAGATCAGCTGAGGGGCTGGTGAGGAGATGCCCTGCAGGAGGTGAAGGAGGGGGTCTCCCAACTCTCATTTTCCCCATCCTTACCCTCTACCCTTGTGATAATGAAACCGCTCTGTCGGATTTGTTTTCTCTGATCTCTAAATCACACAAAAAGTAGATGCTGAGACTGGAAGCAGCCTCTTACTTTTGGTTTCCCTTGCCTTTTCTCGTGCGTGGTTTGCTGAGTCTCTACCCTCCTTCACCTGCTGCACTAGAGACTTTCAAAAGGAAAAATGGCTCTTGCTGGCAGGGGGCAGGAAAGCAAGGGACATTAAACTAGGATCCAGCCTGAAAGCCACGCACTGGCGAGAAGCCCAAAAACACTTCAGATCTGAAGCACCAAGTCGCAGAGCGAAATGGCAAAAAACCGCATCCTTGTGAAGAAATAGCAAAGCAGCACCTGCTCAGAACTACGGTGGCCAGTACACTGTGACACTTCAAAGCTGCCAGGGAATCAGATACTGGAATAAGATATCACTCTCATGGTGTAAAACCAGCCAGCTCTTGCTCTGAGGTGGCTGGAGCGCTTACTGATGGGGGGAGCAAGCCTGAAGGATAGTATGTGTGTATTCCAACGACAGACGATGGGAAAGAAATAAATTACCTTGCAGTGTTTTTGTCCTTGTATGAGTGTTGCTGGCTTCCCTGCCTGGATTTTGAGACCATCCTCAGTGTGTGAATTTATCCTTCTGACCACCTCAGCCTATGGAGATATAAGGTCCTACAAATGCATTGATAAATAAACCAGGCTCTTGGTTCCAAAGGTGATAGCTGTGTTTGATGGGCTAGTTTTCTCTGTTGTAAATACAGTTGTTTTACCTCTCTGAAGGTGTCTCGGTGGTGTAGGCTAGCCCAGCTCAGCTGGCATGTCAGGAGTTCTCCTGGAGAGGTGGGAAGCTGCACCAGAGTGGCATGCAGACTCTCAACCAGCAGTAAATCTGTTTCACGCTCTTGTGTTTTTCCAAGCAAGTGCTGAAAAAACTTCTCTGAACTACTTCCAGTCAACATCTCATATATGAAAAGCTCACAGAAAGCTTACTGTGTTCAAAATTCAGAAGATATGGATTCTCACTTGCTAAACATCCATTAGCAGCTACATAAAGGCAACTCTCAGGATCAGGTTTCTATAGGGGTACCTCTTTTGTGGACATGCAGGTGAAGTTTGCTTTGTGTGAATTGATTCTGACGCATCCTTAAAATAAAAGGAGCAGCTGAGGGACCTGGGAGTGTGTAGCCTGGAGAAAAGGAGGCTCAGGGGTGACCTCATCCCTCCTTACAACTCCCTGACAGGAGGTTGTAGTGAGGTGGAGGTCAGTTTCTTCTCCCACGTAACAAGTGACAGGATGAGAGGAAATGGATTCAAGTTGTGCCGGGGGAGGTTGAGGTTGGACATTAGGAAAAATTTCTTTCCAGAGAGGGTTGTGAAGCATTGGAACAGGCTGCCCAGGGAGGTGGTGGAGTCCCCATCCCTGGAGGGGTTTAAAAGATGTGTCGATGTGATGCTGAAGGACATGATTTAGTGGTGACCTGGCAGTGCAGGATGAACAGTTGGACTCGATGATCTTAAAGGTCCCTTCCGACCAAAATGATTCTGTGATTCTGTGAGATGGGCTTAACTGCAGACAAAGCCCAAACACTATCAAGGCTGTTAAATAATTTGGAACAGGAGGGAAATATTCATAGTTTGTAGGTGATTTTTAGCTCCGCACTTAGAGGGTTAATTTTGGAGAGGTCAGATCTTTGAATGGTGAGAAGAATAATTCTGTGCTCCCCGCCTTGACATGCTCTCAGTGCACTCCTTGCCACGAGGTTGCTGAGTGGGCATTTCAGTGGATTTTTGTTTTAAATGTGATGGTATTGTTCATACGCGAGGTAAAATGTCGCAGCAGCACTTTCAAAGGTGGCTCACACAGGGCTGCCACTGTATAATTAGTGATACTGGGATAATGGGGAAGTCTGCATAGATGACCCCTCTAAGTCTACTTACAACACGACCCGTTCAAAAGCAGCATCGAAAGCTGCCCGCAAAGAGTTTCTCACTTTAGAAGAAACAAGAGACTATACAGCTGGATCCCATGAAGGCGAAATTATTCACCTTTGTCCGGCTGCTAGAAATGCTTTAAAATAACCAGTTAAGTCAATGCACCGGTTACTCTGTGGTTACAGCCTCCAGAAGGTAATTCAGATCTGAATTGCTCTGGGAAGGTGCCTGTCTTTTTTCTGTTGACTAGCTGGGAAGCCTAAGATGACTTAATCCCTAACTCAGCACCAGAGTAACAGTTTAAAGATCAGTGGAGTGAAAGCAAACCAATAACAACTCTGGTTTTTACCCCAAGATAAAAATATGACTTCGTTTTCTCTGTATTAGGATCATTTCTTGTTAAAGGGGTGGTCAAATCTCAGAAAGGGAAAAAGTGCAGTGTGGAAAATTGTAGACAAGTAAAACTTCGTAATTTATACAGTCTTTCATGGACTCCTATCAGAACCAGCTTGTGTTTGAACCAAAGGTCTGTGTTGATTTTGATATTAACTATGATGGATTCAAACCAGAGGCCAAAAATCTCCAATCCTTCAGTTCTGAGGAGCTTTCAACCACAAATTAGACTATATTTCTAGCCACTGCAGAGATGATGCCCTGCACCCAAAATCAATCATGCAAACTGCCACCAATCTGCTGTGATTTGATCTTCCAAGCTTTGGTCCTAATATTATTGTTTTCTTTTGAGTAGCCAGCCCTTGAGATGGCTTCAGGCATATTCACATTTGAAGATGTGATTGCTGCTGTGAAAATTTGAATTTAGCTGCAGTGAAGAGGCGTAGCAGCAGAGACCTCTGCCTGGACTGGTGGCTGGCATAGGTGTGCAAGCACTCCACAGGGTCTGTGCCCTGGAGGTCCACCCAAGCTGGTTGACCTGTTGCAGCTAGATGAAGGTTGCATTTTTGCCATCTTTTGCAGACACCTCTGGTCTCTGTTCATGCTCCAGGTCAACTGACATCAACAAACTGGAAGCCGTAGAGTGGTGGTGGTTTCATTTTCATCACAGGGCCATCCATTCCACTGGAAGCCCAAAGCATGGATGGCGAAGGCGGACACCAAGTGCTCAGTGGTAGCTGAGAGGGGATTTCACCCTTCCATTTGAGGAGGCTGATGTGATATCCTGAATCAACTGGCAGGCTCTGTGTGCGTTTACATGCCCGTGTGTTAATTCATCTGAGGAGGCAAGCTTAACTGAACTTACATTAACCCCTTGACCAGCTGTCATCGATAACATCTGGGTAGGATGCACCTACGTTACTGCTGGCCATAACCTTGTGTGCTATCGAGTTGGCAGAGAGTTGGCAGTGGGAGGAGAAGTGCAAGAACCAGCAGGAAAAGAAATGACTGGTGATTCTGGCCAGTAACATTTGGTATCACCCAGGCTCTTTGTCAGTGGGCATTTACTTGCAGCTGATCTTACCTCTGCACTCAGCTAGCAAACTGTCCAAAATCTCAGCATCGCTTCCTACATCTCCCCTGTCTCCTCTCCTTTCATCCTCCTCGGTGCTGGCAGAAGCGGTTGTGCAGACTGCCATGCGGGCAGCAATCTCATGTCCGGGGGAATAAAAGGGATCTTGGAATATGGGATGTTCCCCGGTGCTTGTAGCCTTGACTCCCCACTGTTCTGAGCCGGACGGTACCATACCTTGCAGGCAAAGGATCAAAAAACATTGTTGCCCTTGTCAGCGAGCTGTCACCAGGGTCCCGGGTGCAGCTGGGCATATGGGTAGGATGCTATTTATTTACTCGTTGCAGAGGGTTCATTATCTCCAGACCTCATTCAGATGGTAGTTTCCAGGTCCCAGGGGAAGCCAGTTCAGCACAGCAGATGACACGATGCCCTGGGCAGGAGGTGGATGGCAGCATCCCCGACGGCACACCGCACGCAGAGAGGGAGAGCGAAGCGACAGGGTTTGGGCCTGTGCGTTGATGAAGGAGCCAACAGTACCAGTGGTGGTAGGGCTGGGAGAGCAAATCGCTCCAGTTTCCACAGCAAACGTGGCGGTGAGGGTTGGAGTTCCTTGCCCAAAGTAAATGCCTGTATTTATCTTTGTCGGGATGATTTATTGTCCAGCCAGGTTCTTTTGAGAGAGGGAGGCTGTCCCATCCCTGCTTTTCAATTGCCACCAACCCCAGAGAGCAGGGCTGCCCGAGCCCTACGGGAAGGACCATGCTTCAGCGCTTATCAAACAGCAGCTCCCCCATTTCATCTGCTGCATGTGCGTGCCTCTGATGTCCCTAAAAATGCCCTCGGCCAAGCCTTGCCCGTTTGCGTCCTCAAGCTGGAGAAGGACCAAGCATTTGGGACCTGCTCTAGTTCAGGAGAAAGGGATCTCACATCCGTTATCTGGATCTTCCCTTCCCTGGGCAAGCGGGAGCATGTTTAACACGTTATTTCCTTGTTGCCTGTTTAAGTAGACCTGTTCTTCTTGACCCCAACATACCTTTGATGGTGTTTCTGTGGTTGTAGTAGTCTCGGTATGAAGATGCAACTTTGGTTTCATACTTTCCCTGTGTTCACTGCTCATTGAGGCACCCTGGGAACATCTGTGAGAATATGAGGTGCTGAATAAACTTTCAAATGCTGTCGTGTCTCACCCCAGAATTAGGTGCATTTCTTCAGTGGATGAAGTGATTTTCTATCATTTCTAATTTCTAGCAATCTCGATATTCTCAGATATGTTGTTGGTTTTCACTTAGCACTGCTATAAAATGGGTGTGAGCTTGGTATGCAAGAGAAATTGTCCCTGTATCTGGTGAACTTTCCCCTCTCCCTGTCTCTATACAGTGCTCCGACCAGGGGAAACCATTCTGATTATGCTGTTTAAAATTATATCTGAATTATAAACCTGGCACATGGGTGCGTACTGGTTGATTTCTTGAATTGTACGTATGTTAGCTGTAAATCCACTGGAAACACTTGGGACTAAAGTTACAGTTACTTTTAAAAAGAATCTTGTGCTACGTTAAGTTTTGTCTGTAAACAGGTGCGAAACGATTGGCTTTCCAGAAATAAACTTGGAGCGACAGCGATTTTGAGTGTGTTGTATATTAGGTCAGCATGGTGCAAAGGAAATGTAAGACTAGAGCCTCAAGGAGTTAAAGGAATACTTTGGAGCTCAAGAACCTCCTGAGGCTTCACAGGAAAATGGGAAAATATTCTATTTAGAGACCGTACTGCTCACACATCAGATGTTTTCCCCAGTTCTCTCTCTGTGTAATTTATTTTTTTTTTTAAATTATCATCGGGGGCAATTTGCATGAAAGGGATCTTTGTATCTGAAGTGCCCATCTGCTGTGCAGCTTACCTCCCCCCTGACGACATAGCCATCTGCTTTTGACATCACAACCGTCTTTGCCACAACGCCACGTGGGGCTGCGGGCGAACGAGCCAGTGACACTTTATTAACACCTTGCCTTGATGTTGTCCTGCTATTTGAAAGGGTTCCCAGGCGTTTTCCCGCTGCGAGCGATGAGCTTGCACGCTCTAGATGAGGATGAGCTGGCTTGGGGCGGCAACGTGGCCACGTCAGGGGCGGTGTGTGGGAGGTGGTGGTGACACTACATGGCATGAAGCAGACTAACAGAGCCGTAAGCGGTTTTAAACAGGGACTGTGATTTTTGGTTTGCCTTTGTATGACACCTTATGTGAAGGAGGAGCCCTGTTGTCTTTGCCGTCTGGGAATCAAATAATAATCATTATGAGGCTGATGATAACGCTTAGGAAGCAGTGTTTGATGAGCTTCACTTGCATCTGCTCAAGAAGCTTCTAATTATGTAACAGTGTCCTGGTGTCATTCATTCTCCAAACGAAGCATGATTTGCCCTTCATAGCTCATCCTACCCCAAGCAGATAGCAACGCTCAAAACAAACCTCAGGAAGAAGAAGGTCCACTAGAGACCTTGCTCTTTGCATCTCATTGATTTACCTGGTCAGGGCTTAGATACTACATGGGTAAGCACGACAGATCCAAAAAAGCGTTTCCAACAGCCCAGATGGTGATGGCTGAGGGAAAATAGTGCCTCCTTCTGAAACGCCAGCCCTCCTCCACCGTGTGTCAGCCAGTGGGGAACAGCACGAGCTGTCACAATTGCTGCTCTCATGAATTTGCTGTCATGAATTAAGAGACATACCTTCAGGTTAGGGCTACTGTGCATCTGTGTTTCTGGGCATATATTTTCATTCTCCTACCTGGAAGCATTGTCCAGGTGGTTTGGGAGGTTTGGGGGTTTTCATATGTGGTTTCTTTTTTTTTTTTTTTTTTACCACCATATAAATCTACCGTGGGTTTCTCTCCTTTGGGAGTGAGCAGAACCACTGCAAGGCATCTTTGGTCTGGCTGCCATCCACCCAGAAACCCTGAGCCCCTCCCAGGCACGTGTACAGATCAGCTGTGCAGCAATGCACTGTAAATCCAAGTCATCCAGGGAGGGCTGTGCTCCACACGACCCTCTGCAGAGCCAGTCGGGAGATCCCACTTCATTCCACAGAGCGTGGATGTGCTGCTGCAAGCTCTTTTGCCTCCTTATTTTAGTCACCAAAAAATACAAGATGATCCGAACTGAAACACTTGTACCAAAGTCAGGGCACTTTTTTTCAATGAAAGGGTAGGAATTTAGATAATGTTTTGGTTTTGGGATTTTGCAATGAGACTTCTGAATTATTCCTCTTAAAACCAAGCTTATCTTCAAAATTCACTGAAATACAGCAATCAAGGTTAATATTGCTGAATAACATCGACCTGGCAGTGGCATTGGGTTTGATGATAATAATAAAAGTGCAATGCAAAGAGGGGTGGGGGAAAGATGTTTTCTTTCAGGTCAAGCAAAGTGTTTTGTTTTACTTGACCCATTTTCCTTCACAAATCTGTCATTTCAGTAAGAAAAGTACAGGAAACAAGTGGCGTGGATTAACCCTGACCGAAATTAAGAGCAACAAGAGAGGTTTTGCTTGGCTTGTGACCAGGACAGTTGAGCCTGGGAACGACCACGGCATTCATGTACACGCATGTGCACAGACACACTCCTCGCTGCCCTCAGTCAAAGGAGGGAAGTTAAATAGTGGAGTTAAACTCTTCTGAGCAGTTTCCCAGCCTTTCCATCTTCTCCTGCTTTGCATGGGAAATACCGATGCACGGTCCTAAATTCCTCTTGAATTAAGACCTATTCTTCCACTCCTTCCCCACCCCCTCCATAGCAGGGGGAATTGAAAGAAGCAGCAGGGCAAATTGTTCCCCAAAGTTTTCCTTGCCAGTCAGCAGGTTCATTAATCTCATTGCAGAGCTGCTGCTGCACCAGGTGCACAGATTATTATAATATTCCTGCCATCCCCGCCAGGAGAGATGGCAGAGGGAGGCTCGTGTTGGATGATAACCCTCAGATAATCCACTTACTGGAGGTAGATTTTCAGTTTGGTTCGAATACATTTTCTTCCTCTGATGGTCTTTGCGAGCATCTGTCAAATTGTTTCCTCATCTGGGACCCCTCTTCTCATGAGCTGGGAAGCCTGCATTGAATTCAGGGGGAGATGACAGCAAGCGGCACCTTGTGGGATCAAAGACGTGTTTATGAACTGGGTAGGAGGTACGCGGATGCTTTGAAGGGTGTGGTGCTCGCACCTCTTCTTAGTCCAGCGGGGAGCAGAAAGCAAGTCTTTTTCTTCCGAAATCTAGCTTGGAGGGCGTCACAATGAGGAAACAAATCCATGAGCAGTACCCCCTCACCCCGCCCTCTTTGGGCAAGCAGGACCCCAGCAGCGACAAAGCAAACTGGAGTGCTGGGCATGCCGATACTGGTGGGAGCTGGCAGGATGCCGAGGGCTGCCCGTGAGGCTGGGGGGACTGGTGCCATCTGGGAGCTGGGCAGATTGGGAGCAGCTGTTGGAAAGTCAGAGGGGGTGGATTTGTTTGCAAAGCAGGGCATGGAGGTGGGAGGCTGGGGAGACCACGTGGGAAAGCAGCCAGCCTCCCACCTCCCCTCCACCCCAGGATGATGTTGTGTGGGGCTTTTCTTCTTGGCCTAAGAGCTTTTTCCTCCGCCCTGTGAAATAGGCAATCGCTGAAGTTATTCAAGTCTATTGAAAGCAGCGCACAAAAGCTTCTCCGGGCTGCAGACAAGAAATGCAGCCTCACTTAGTGGTGCAGGACACTCCCCAATGGGCTGCGGGGTTTGGGGGCATCTCTAGCTTTATGCTGGGATTTTTCTCTAGCCACCCTTGTTAGTGACCAGTCCTTTTCCATACAAGGGTGGCCCTAGCATCATTTCTTTAGCTGACCATATTAAATTGATTCTGGTTTATAGCTCTCTTTAAAAAATGGTTATTAAAGGCTTTCGGTTGGCCTCTTGATCTATTACTGGGCTCACATTGTTTGAAATAGAAACCATTTCAGTTATCCCTTTTTTGTCTTTGGGAAGTCCAAAGAAGTGAAGCTTCCCAGCTTGTGGATGTCACGAAACATCATACATTTGTTTCCCCCTTTTCTAGCAATTTAGCATGTTTTACTTTAGCAGAGGTTCAAGAGTTCGCTCAGCAACAGTTGGTTTTCTGAGCTTGTGGCAGAGGCCTGTGGGTAAACTAAAAAAAATAAAAGATGACAAACACCACCATTATATGGCTGCAGGACGTAACAGTTAACAAGCCACATTTAATGCCCTTAATATTACTAAAATCTTGCAAGCATGCAAACACAAAACTCCAGCATGTTTTCTGTTCCTTTACCATATGTCAGTATGTTCTGTGAGTAGTTAGAAGTAGAGCCTGACCTTTACGTCGGCTGCTTTCTGGATTTCTTTTAATTTGACCCAGCAGCTGGGATCAAAGCACTGGTACATACAGAAATGGTAAAAATGTAAAAAATCCTGTCCGTCCTTCAACACACTTTATTATGCAGTTGGAAGAGTGCTTTGGAGAACGACTGGGTGAAGGGCTGGATTAGCAGATGTTGCCCACATCACTTTGACAGCCTCGCATTTATGATCAGTGCCACTTTCAGATCTGAAAGCCAAATGTTGCGCACCGCTCTCTTAAATGCTTACAGACGTTTTTAAACAGTGGCCTGACATATGGAAGCTAAAACTGTGGAACGCACTGAAACAGCAAAGTCACTGAGCAGAGCCTCCTGCTGAGGACAGATACAGTCTGATGGATCATGTAGGTAGTTTACAAGTCAACTGGAGACTGTAGAGAAAGGAGGGGGCCCCTCTTCAAAAAGAGGTGGACAGCGTCATGAAACCACCTCTGCTGCTATGGGAGGCTTAACTCATTGCAAAACTTCAGCTGTTTAGTGGCTATGTTAGTTGTGAAGGACAGTGAACCAAGAGCATCAAGAGATGCTTCAAGGAAATCATGGACGTATTGGGTTTCACCTTGTTCTAAGTCAGGGGTGGGCAGCAGTGCAGTGCCTAGCAGGAGAGCAGGGCTGAGCTGGGCAATCCTGGGGAGAGGTTCTGCCTTCTAGTTTGATGTTGGGACAGCACCCAGCACAGTGAGGCCCAGGCTCTTCTAGCAACTCTTAACAGCCCTGAGATCATTGACATCACCAAGAGCAGAGTTTAACTTTGATACCAGCGTGTCCATGCATTTATCCACGGTCCGTTACATGCAGCAGTCCCTGGGTGCAGTCTTCTATCATCACTTGTCCCAGTATCGGTGGCGTATGCCCCATGGGTCCCCTCTGCAGCTGCAGAGATGGTCTCCAGAGCATCCTGGCCAGGATGCTGACACAGGAGCCAAGCTGCTCACTCAATACGGAGTTCATGCTGTGTATCACCAGACCTGTCAGCAGCCCGCAGGAGCATTTTGTGCATAATGAAGGAAGGTGGCAGACTGTCAAAGTTTCATCTGTGATTTACCGAATCCTCAGCTAGCTTTCAGAAAGGGTCTGAAGTGTCTTCTGGGCTGTCGGCCATACGAGAGAGCTGGAGGACTGGAGTAGGTTTCTTGGCATTGCCTCTGGCTGCTGTGTCTCCTCTATCTCTTTCCCTGGAGCCAGGATGCTGTGTGCTGCTGCAGGCACTTTTCATGTTATCCCTATTGCAGGATGATAAATGTAATATCTGGCCCTCAGGTGACCACGTTGTTTAATTTACAACATATTTGCCAGTGTGGGTTCAGCCTAAGCCAATTTGTGGTGCCTCAAGGTTAAGCCCAGACCTACTTCAAGGGTTAACATTGACCAAGAACCATTCTCAGTAAGCAGAGATGCGGCAGTCACCCTGGTTTGTTAGCAAGAGAGTATATAAGCATAAAACCAAGCTATGCCCTGTCATTCGGTGACAGCAGAAGTGTCTGTGGCTTATTTTATTCCCTAGCTGAGAGGTAACAGAGGAGCTGGGATTTGCAGGTCCCAGTTTGACCTATTGCTCGACAGCGTGGCAGTGCTTCTGTGCTCCCATGCCTCCATACAGCACAGATCCTACCGAGCTTCTGCCCTCAAACAAGAAAACCTGCAACAACCCCCTGAGGAGATTTATGAGGTGGGAGGGCTGACATCAGAGTGCTGGGTCCCACCAGGCACAAGCATGGCCCTAGACCTTATTTCTTTCTCTGTGGAGAGTCCCCTGAATGGCGATAAATGCTGTGTGGCATCGAACTTCAAAGACGCTCAGAGCAGACTTCTCCAGTCTGGGGCAACATGGTGTGTGAGACGTGCGTCTGAGGCCACATGGCGAGGAGGGACTGGGGCTTGCGTGACAGATGCAGGCACAGATGCACGGTCAGGGACAGATATACCCCTCGGCAAAGGACAGGGTAGCAGGAAAGGAGATGCAGACCCCAACTGTTGTCTTTCTTCCCCTGCACCTGCCTATAGGTCCACCCTGTATTTTGCAGGAATTTTACTGTGGCTGCAATCTAGTGGCCCTGGGTGAAGGATGACCTGATGCCTGCTGTTGGTTGGAGCCTATTCAGGGTGTTCCTATCCTCTGGTTGCGTTTTGCCTAACAGGGATTCAGCTCATGTGCACCATGGTGTGACCTGATACATAGCACATGGGGACAACTGGAGGGTGCTAGTGTAGAGATACACCTTGAGATCCCAGCCTCAGTCCTCAGGATGGCACAGAAACAAAAGGATTAAGACGGTGTGACATAAATGCCATGAATTTCCTCTTAAATGGAGATTTCATTTGCTGCCTGAGCCCTCTCACAGCTCTTTCTCTGCAGAGAGGCACAGGTTCACATGCTTATGTGCCACCCCCCCACCCCTCCCTGTGCTCCCTCCTGGGTTGTACCATGACCTGCTAATACCACCTTGGAGGTGTGAAACTGCATCTTCACTAGGTGCTAAAAGGTGTTCCATCATGTTAACTGCACAGAATGAAAGAAAACATCCAAACAAAAAGCATTTATTTCTCCCATCTAGCTCGAGGTCTGTGCACTCTGCGTGGCTGGGCCATCTCCCTTGTTGCTCTTGGTGTTTTCAAGTCTTGTCATACTGGAGAACATTGGAGCAGTTTAATGATGTTTACTATAAACTTATATGGAATACGTAGTTGTAAGATTTATAATACCCCAGCTGTAGCTGCATTTAGGTTTAACTGTCATTTCAGGCAATGCAGTCTCATCTGAGAACTTACCAGTAAATTTACATTTTGTCAATTGGTCTGGCTCCTCTCGATTAGATCTGTATGTCAATCATCACCTTGACTCACCCCATCTGATCCCTGTGTTCGGGCCTTGCTAGTGGTGAGAAAACTTTCTTACTGTAAAACTTATTTACTGTAAGGCTGATTGAACACTGGAACAGGTTGACCAGAGTGTGGATTCTCCATAGTTCGAGATATCAAAACCTGACTGTACAATGTTCTGAGCAACCTGATCTCATTGACCCTACTGTGGACAAGGGGTTGGACTAGATGACCTGCAGAGGTGCCTCCAACCTCTGTGGTACAGAGAGATCTCTACCCATATAACATGTAGGATCTGGATGGTGACTCCCAGGGAACGAATACTCACTGACTTGCTTTATTTGTGTTGTGAACCCCACCAGACCACAACTCTGGATCAGATGAGGATGGCTTGAAACCAAACGACATGTGAAAGGCTCTTTTGCACTGGTGCACACAACGAACATGTTGCACTTAGCATGTGCTACTGTAGCATCAAGGGGAGGTGGAGGGAAAGGCATCACCCCTTAGAGAAGCAGCTCATTTCATGCTGTACCAGCATAGCAGAGGGGAAACCACTGTGGGTGCAAAGGCCTGGAGACTCGCGTGTGAAATCAAGTACCTTTAGATATAGTTAGGGCTGTTTTCGTTCATGTATCCAAATGTGGACAGGCTGAAGTAGACATGGTCTGTGCTTTACCTGTGTAGGCAGTTCTACCTTGGGTTACACCGGGCAAGGCAAGTAATACCACTATGTGGTGGACAAGAATGGCTGGAGAGAGATAAAACTTGAGATGTTTATATACCTATGTATCTGAAACTCTAACTGGACGTAATTAGATGTGTTAGTGCTTGTAGGGAGTCTGTGAAAACACATTGTGTGTGTGCACGTACGTGTGTAGTGCACACTATGTCCACTTCCCTGTCTGCACAGCAGCTTACTGCCTTCCTGACTTGTCCTTGGACTGAGGGACCTGCTGCCTTTGCTCCTTGACCAGAGACCAGGCTGCAGGGAGCAAATCCTAGGAGCGCTCCCAGGCAGAGCTGCTTCGGTCTTAGCAAATCTAAACAGGTCCTGCTGCCATACCCCAACCTCCAAACACCCAAGGAGGCAAATAACTATCATTCACAACAGAACAAAGCCATTAACATTCTCCTTTGTACTGCTGATGAATCTAATTAAGCTGCATGCTAAGAAATAGAGGTTGAACTGGTAGGAAGGCATGGAGAGCAGAAGATAATTTCGCCAGAACATGAATTTCCTGGTTTCCTTCATTAGCCATGGCCTTTGAACCTTAAACAGGCTTCAGGGAAGGGGCTGGTAGGGGAGAGCAGAGGTCACCCAGGGTTCTGCAGGAGGTACTACAGCTGCAACAGGTTGGGGAAAGGGCTTTTAGGGGAGGGTGTGCACAGAGCTGTTCCTCCTCCCTGGGAGTTTTGCTCAGTATCAGAGAAGCTGAGTTTTTCTTAACTGTTGGCAGTCTCCTCCTGTGCTGACCCTGCTGGGAGGGAAATCTTACCCATTGTTCCACTGGCACACCAGCTTGCAGTTCCCACCATCACTGGCTCTGCATCTGGAAGGCCAGAGAGAACATGGTGTCCTGTCTGGGTTTCATCCTGACCGTCACTCTCCAGTCCCACTCAGGGTTTCCTTAAGCCTGGGATGATGTTGGAGCCCTGGGAGGAAAGGCTGGAGTCTCCAAGCCCAGTTTTACTGGAATGTCAACCACATGACACAGGAACCAATATTCCCTTCCAATACCTTTCTAGTGCCACAGGATGCTATAGGATCCTGTATCCCAAGGAGGTGTCTTGGGCTATGCTGTGGTCTGATGTTTAACGTGTACACGGACACAGGAGAAGTGGAGGTACCTTTGCAGATTGGCACTGTTATGAGCCAAAATCCCAACCCCTCTGTCCATCCACCTTGAACGGTGTGTTGCACACTTGGAAGGGGGTTTTTGCACTTCTGTCACACTTGGTGGGTAAACCACCCTTTGGCTGGCCTTCAGGTTTGCTCTGCCTGATGGACAGTGGCAATCCTCTGGCCTCTTTGCAACTGTGCAGGAAAAGAGAGATGTGACTTATTTACAGCAGTGCAATCTCTCCTTCCCTCCAAGAAGATAGAACAAAAAACCCCAAACCAACAGCCAACCAGCCAACAAATAAATCAGCCTCCCACTGCGATGGTGGCTGAGGGTGATGACTTCCACGCTGTGCCTCTCCTTCTGTGCAGGCAGAGGATGCTCAGAAATTCCCTTCTTGAGCAGTGCTTCCCCTCCCACAGAGTCCTCAAAAGCTCCTCCAGCAGTTGTGGGAGGAAGAGGAGGAGGAGGAGGAGGAGGAGGAAGCAAGATGTGCCAGTAGATCCTGGTTAGCAGAGGTGTCTGGCGCCTGAGAGCGACGTCTATGAATGAACCAAATTGGTAAAGCTGCTGTCACAAGCTCCAGATGAGGCGACTGCACATCTCACCCAAACCTGAGGATTTCTGTCCCGAGTATGCAGGGGTGTGAAAGCAGAGCCGCTGCACCATGTGGCTGCTGCGGTCTCACCTCATTGTGGATTCCCGGGGAGTGCAGGGCTGGGAGGGGGGAGCAGGTGCAGCTTTGGAGGAGGTGGGACCCGCCAGTATCAGCCTGATCATTAATTGTCAAATTAACATCACACTGTGCAACGTAAGAGTCGGCAGTTTGGGTTTCTTGCAGAAACCTCCTATTCCAAGGGCTTTGTGTCTGTTCTGATCTCTCTTCCACCTCATGCTGCAGAGCCTGGCAGCAGTGGCTAGTGTTGTCTAAAATAGCAAGGGTGGGTCTTCCTTCTCTTGCTTCTGCCATACAAGCAGGAAGCAACGTGGGATGAACATGCAGAGCTGGTCCGGACAAAGTTTCTACAAAAGTGCTTATATTAACCCAGTGCGTTATCCTGGCTGCAGGTTGGGTGGGTTGGATCTCCATCTTTTTGGCAATTTCTGTGGGTTTTCTGCCAGTCAAAGTTACCAGAAGCTGTTAAAAATCTGCTATACATTCCAAGCTAAGAGGCAGCTGCATTTCAGGAGTGAAGTGATACTTAGAGCTGAACCACCCTTTTCTCCAGGCATCTTCATCTATGAAGCACTGCAGGTCCTTTGGGATGATTAGAAGGTATTTATAGTTGAAGAGATGGATGACTTAGTCCTGAACGTATGAATGATATCGCAGCAACGGCCGCCTTAAACACAGACAGCTAGAGGTCACATTTGATTACATAAAGACTGGATTTCAGCCGAAGCAGCTGGGAGAGATGTTCCTCCCTCCTTGAGAAATGACAAGTGCAAAGACATCCTTCCTGAACTTGCGTTGCTGAGGCAGCCAAGAGCAGAGTTCATCTGGAAGGGGGTAGGGTGCCAGTGGCTCTCTTATCCTTGGCAGGGAGAAGCAACTTGTTAGTGGTGGCAGCACAGCCCAGCTGGCAGGGTTGAGAGGCCGCAGCAAGCGGAGTGTCCTCAACATTTGTTTTCCCATCCCCTTCCAGCGAGCGCGTTAGGATGTGTCTCATTATGCGCTGATTGCTCTCCTGCGCTATTAATTTGTGGCCATATAAACTCCCGCTATTTTATCGTTAGGTGATGCAGAACAAAGCTGCTTATTAACACGTGGAGGAGAGCTGGATGCTCGTGGGGTAGCTCCTATTGCCACGTGTGGGAAGGGACTCAACTCCTGCCACTGGGCAAGGACATGGCCGGTCCCTCCAGAGGGAAGTTCCAATGCAGAGGCATCTCCCTTGTCTGGGGATGGTGGGGTGAGCATCTGTACAGGAGATCTGTACAGGAGTTCCCTTGACAGGCGACTTCCACTTTGCCCCTCACACCCCAGAATGAAAATGATGTGCATCAGGTCTCTCGCCCTAAATGAACACGTGGATATCTCCTCCATTGTCAACCCTTCTATCAACCTGCCAAAAGGCACAGCATCCATATGGCTGGATCAAGCTGGAGAGGACCTTCCCATGGTGGTGAGGGGCAGCAACGAAACAGAAGAAGGGAAAGGAGAGTGTTAAGTGGGAAGAGAGACCAAGAGCTGAAAGACCGGCAAACCCTGTTGATCAGGAGCAAGGCACATAGGTGTGAGGGGAACAGAGCAGAACAGGCGAGCGCAAGATGTGAAGCTCACCTCTGGGAGTAGCTCTGAGCTGTCGAGTTTTGCTAGCTTGGTTTCCTTATTGCAGAGACTGATGCATCAGTCTTTTAGCCTGATGCTGCTCAGATGTACAGCCATCAGAACTGGCTGACAAATCAGTGACCAACCCCCAACCAAGTAGAAGCCAAGATTGGAGCTGGGAGGGACCAGCTTCTGGTGGGACATGAGACCAGGAGCCACATGGACTGCAGTTACTGTGATCCTCTGGCTTTGCTATATGGTTGGAGATGGGCAACCAATGAGCAGCAAAGGAGGTGGGGCTGCATCCAGGTGGAGAGAAGGAGTGGAGATGCTTCCAGCCAGCAGGACAAAGGCAGGTGTGACAGTCTCTTGCTTACCACTTTGTGGTTCCTTTTCTTTTTGGAGTCTTATTCTCAGCACCTAACTCCTGCAGCCCCAGCCACATCTTAGCCTCTCCCTCTCTGTGATCAACCTGCCACTGGTGTGATGGTTGGCCAAGCTTGGCTTTTCAAGGCAGCATGACAAAGCTGCCTTTCCAGACCGCTTTGAGGTGAGCTGCAGCAGGATTTCCTGCAGCCTTAGTGCCCATAAGCAAACCTGAGATAAAAAGGGAAGGATCTAAGTCCTGCTGTCATGCCAGAACTGGATGACAGGGGGGAAGGGATGTCAGACCTGGCTGTGCAGGCGGAGCAAAGTCACTGCTGTCTGCTGCCTGGTCGGTGGGCAGGAGGGACCACATCAGCAGCAGCTCTTTTATGTCTTACTGCCCTCGAGCTGGAGGGGCAATGGCAGGCATGAAATTCCACTGCCATTCCTGTCAGGCTGACAGAGTAGACCCTTGCCCTCTCCTGAGGGCGTGGGGAGGCCAAGTAGAATAGAAACAAGTTGTACCCAGAGGGGAGAATCAGCTTTGTGTCTGGGGTCCCTTCTGCAGCTGGTGCTGGTTTTATCTTACAAAGTTATATCACTGGTGTTGGACACAACCTCAGTTCTTTGGGCTACAATTTCATCGAATATGAGTGTTTGCATTTCATAAATGCCCTGTGGATAAGCAACCTAGAGCACAACCCCTTCAGGTTCACCATTGCCTTTCTAACAGTCACCATTGGTTTGTGAAGGCTGTACCTCTTTTTCTACATCATCAGTGAATCTGTCTTGAGTTCCTGCAATGAGCACAACCAAAGCCTCAGATTTGGAAGAAACAAACAAAACCCACTTAGAATGAGACCGGATGTGGTATGGTGGTCATCTGCTGCACGTTTATGCAAATTTTGCTGTCACCTGTTATAATACTTGATACTGTGAAGCCTGAGGTTTTAATCATAGTGATGTGAGTGACCTGGGGCTTACCATCTGTACAGTTCTGCAGCCCTCCAGCAGCAGCATTTGACCCATCAGAGACAGGGAGACATGTAGATATTGCAGCCAGGGTACAATGCATCTGTAATTTCCCAGCTATCATTCCGTTTAGGGTTATGTCACAGAATTGATCCTCCACATGTGGAAAAGTGTGTATCATGTATCTTGATGGAGGCCCAGGTGGTCCTGAGTTGATTGTCTCCCATTTCATGTATTAAAACAGAAACTGGTGCATGGTCTGAGGGATGTGATCCCTCCAGAGGGATATGGACGAGCTGGAGAAATGTGCCCGTGTGAACCTCATGAGGTTCAACAAGGCCAAATGCAAGGTCCTGCACCTGGGTGGGGGCAAAGCCTGGTATCAGCACAGGCTGGGGATGAGGGGATGGAGAGCAGCCCTGCGGAGAAAGACTTGGGGATGCTGGGGGGTGAAAAGCTGGACAGGAGCCGGCAACGTGCACTTGCAGTCCAGAAGCCACCCGTGTGCTGGGCTCATCCCCAGCAGCATGGGCAGCAGGTCAAGGGAGGGGGATCCTGCCCCTCTGCCCCGCTCTGCTCTGGGGAGACCCCCCTGCAGGGCTGGGTCCAGCTCGGGGCTCCTCAGCCCAGCAGAGACAGGGAGCTGCTGGAGCGGGGCCAGAGGAGGCCACAGCAATGAGCCGAGGGTGGAACCCCTCTGCTGGGAGGAGAGGGCAGAGAGCTGGGGGGGTTCAGCCTGGAGCAGAGAAGGCTGCGGGGAGACCTTAGTGCAGCCTTTGAGTGCTTCAAGGGGCCTGTCCCAAAGCTGGGGAGGGGCTTTTGAGCAGGGGCTGTTGGGACAGGACAAGGGCTAATGGTCTCTGTGAGTGCAAGCTAAGAGTAATTGATGTCATTGGTGGCATCACATTGTGCTTGAAGCATTGCAGCCTATGCCTAAATTTTCAGCGTCGTGGCAGCCAGAGCTGTGTCCCGTTGGCACTGCTTAGCTGGGTAGGTCCGTCTTCTCCTTCTGCTGATGGGACCCATCCAACACATGGAGCAGCTGAGCCAGAAGCTCCTTCCACTAATGTTCTTGCCTTGCAAGTCTCCAGGTTCATGCCAGTCAGGATGCTTTTTAGGCTTCCTGTAGATATAAGCACTGTGTATCTCAGCAACTGGTGTCTTGTCACTGACTGAGGCTCTTTGGATGCTGAAAGCATCCCAGACTGACTGAGTCAGCCAGGTAATCTGTATGGGAGACCACCATGTACTAGCAGATACCTGCGCCAAAGAGAGCCCCATTTCAGTCTAGCTTATTCCCCTGACATTCTTGGGTCTTTGGATGGGGTTTAGGATCCTGCAGCAGGGATCATCTTCTGGGATCAGGTAGGGCACAGTCACTATGTTCCATCCCTCCACTGCCCTGAGGAGGGGAATGGTGCCTTCCTGCTCTCAAGGTTTCCAGCAGCCTGTTGTTCTGCTCTGATGTCAGGGACGTGGTTTTGCCAGGGAAATGACAAAGGCAGGCACAAGCGGGGCTTAAAATAGACCTCTACGCAAGGCAGGAGGAGGAGGGAGGTGGTGGGGAGAGGACTCTTCCTGCCACATTGACAACTTTTCAAGGGAGGTTGAACTCTCATCTCTCAGTACTCTGCCTCTTTCCCAGCTGAAAATTCCGGAGGGGAAGAGGGATCTGGTGCCCCTTGAATGCTGCAAGTCTTCCTGTCTAGTGGGAGATTTCCTGTTGGCTGGGAGAAGGGAGCAAAATCAAAGTGGCATCTTAGGGGAGGAATTGAGGCCAGCCCCTCCTGGCAGGTGGCTGGGCTCATGCTGGAGCCAAGCCCCCTTCCCACATTCCATTTCCTCCTGCAGCATTGCCTGAGATGGCACAGACACCAGCTCCATGGTGTTTGGCTGGCCCAGTCAAGTTCTTGCAGATGCCAAGGTTGGAGGCTACAGGAATGTACGAGGTGGCTGTTTAAGCAGGGAAAGTGGCCACCACATGAAGGGCTCTGTGACCATGCAGCTGGGAGGCTTCATGCTTCCATGTGCTAAGAATTATGTGGAGGATTCATGGGCTGTGACTGGTTTCCTTGGGAAAGGTTGGGCAAAGGAGTGTGAACTTACTACAGCTATGCAAGCCACATCCCACCCCAAATGAGTTGTAGGTAGGGTTTGAAGCTGTACTTTACCTCAGGGGATGTCCCTAGTCACCTGCAAATCGGAGGAAATCACAGCTGGTTTCCTAGCAGAAAGCAGCACTTCTCCAAGGAGCTCTGTGGGGCAATTTTCTAACTCAACATGTCACACCAGAGCTCTCCCACTCTGTCATCTCTACCAGGGTGCTTCATATCCAGCCTGTTTTTCCCTTCTACAGCAAGTATCAGTGGTGATGAAAAGCTCTGGGTTGGGGCTGAGTTGGTTGGCTGGACTTTTTTATTATTCAGCAGGTGG
This sequence comes from Bucorvus abyssinicus, assembly GCA_009769605.1. Classification (NCBI taxonomy): domain Eukaryota; kingdom Metazoa; phylum Chordata; class Aves; order Bucerotiformes; family Bucorvidae; genus Bucorvus; species Bucorvus abyssinicus. Next base: position 2,841,758 of record CM020025.1, read on the forward strand.
TCCATCATGTTGAAAAGTAGATGCATAGAGCTGATGGGACAAAACACCTTCAAGAGCTGCCTATCTCCATTGCACCGTATGGGAGCCTAGAGAAGGCGCTTTGTTAACACTAATTTTGAGATGTGTGAAGTTAAACGCCAACACATCTCCCTTGTGTCTGAGTTGAGGAGACATCCTTTGGAGGGTCGCCAGCCTGAGGCCCCTCCTAACACGCACAGCTGCGGTAGCAGGAGCAGTTTATGGCTTATACGTTTACCACTAACTCATGCCTTTCTGGGAACAACCAGCAGATAAACGGCCTTGCAGCTCCCTGGGTCTGATTGTCGCCTGCTCTCTGCAGACTGGCAAATCCAGTACTGATATTTCATCCCGTCTCCAACCTCTTTTCTTTTTTTCTAATTTCTTTTCCTTTCCTTTTGCCAAGTTGCAGACCTGTGTCTTGTAGGTGTGCTGATCCTTGTCTTACACTCATAAATATTCAGTGTCTGTTGTAGGAGCTTTTGGGCTGAAGCATGTCACATAGCAAAAATCCTGACTTTGCTGTGCACAGAGCGTTACAGGAGCTTCCTTGACCCCCCCCTCTCAGGGGGATGATCCGCCAATACTGCACGCTTGTGTCCTTAAAATCGAACGCTTCAGCCAGACAAACCTTTGACGGATCGTGGCTGAGGTGGTTGGCATTTGTGTCTGGCTGCATGGGGAGGGCAGGCTTTGAAAAAACCTTCTGGTACAGAGACATGATGAAGCACCTTCTTTATCTGCTCTGAGATATGGCATCTACCCCCTATGTAACTCTATTAATGCACCTTTTCCTTCCCTACCCCACTGCTACCCTAGACCCAAAGATGGCCCCAGTCTGCACCATCTGGTTCATGACTCTTGTGCTCCCAGCGATGCCAAACTTGTCCTGGCTCTGCTAACCTGTTCCAGGATGTTCCTCTTTGGCAAAGTGGTTGAACACATGAATGTTTCTCATTGCCGTGGGACTTGTGTACATGTTTAACTCAAACATGATGTTCCAGTCTTTTGCCTGTTTGGGGCCCTAATTTGGAGATTCCACGTGCATGTGTTATTACCCCAGATCTCTAAGCTCAAGCTACGCTGCAGCCAACTTTCTGCTTTGGATTAAGTTTACCAGGGATTAAATACGATCACTGCTCTCCTCCATCCCGTGATCCAACCTGGAATTTGGACATACAGATCAGTACGACTTTTAGACTGCCTTGTCCTACCCATTCAGCCTCCCTGACCTCTAGTCTAGGGACTATCTTGCCTGAATCATCCTCATTCAAATTCCCCTCTGAGTTTCCCATAGAATAGTGCACTTTGGGGAAAGAGTTGGGAAAGAGCTTTTGTAATGAGTGTCTATACACGTGTGTGCTCGGATCTCACTCTAGGAGGGTGGCAGGTATTGCTACAAATGCCTCTTGGCTCTTGTTCCACCTCTGGGTAGCTACAGTCTCTTGCCAATTTATCATGAATTAAGTATCCCCGCCCCTGCGCTCTCCTTCACCCTCCACTTGCCTTTCAGAGGAATGCACTGGCCTTGTGCCTCCGGGCTGCAATTTAACTGCAACTCATGCTGCATCTGCAGATAGAGACTCAGCGCTGTGAAATACAGCATTGTTTTTCCTTCTCTGAATGGCCCTGGGCAGAGCAGCTCTGGTGTAACTCATCGCCTCCCTGCGAGGTGCACGTCCTCCAGCTCTGTGTTGGAGCAATGGATGGGGCTGACCCCTCAACGTCCAGCTGTACAGGGCTTGTGGGATACAGAAGAGTGGGGATTGCTGCTGCTGCAAAGGCAAGTCATCGATATGAGATAGCTTGTGTGCAGGGTTTCATGAGGAATAATGGGCTCAGCATTCAGGAACTGTTTTGCTCCTGGTGCTGCCGCAGTCTGCCGTGACTCAGCCTGGGCAAGAGCCGATTAGATTCTTAAGCATCTCTTGCAAAGTGCCCATGTGCCCTCAAGTATTGGCAGGACCAGACTGCATCCACATTCATGCTGTTAATGTTCAAGGTTACTAATATAATCTCCATTTCTCAGTCAGGATTGCCAGTGACCAAGGAAGATTGGTCCTAATTTCCTATGATGCCCTCATTACTTTTTCCTTGCCTGTGCCAGGAGCATGTGGAACAGCAGTTCTAGTGCCAGCCTGCAGAAAGAAACCATTTCCCACTGCCAGAATTGCAAATCCCCTTGCAGACAGGAACTCAGGAACAGCCATAGTGGTTAAGCATAAGGTCTCTTGTGTACGCTTATGTCTTGTCTCTTCTTGTGTCGCATAAGGAAAATCTTCTTTACTTTGAGGTTGATAGAGCTCTGGCCCAGGCTGCCCAGAGAGATTGTGGAGTATCCTTTTCTGGAGAAATTCCAAACCCACCTGGACACCATCCTGGGCAACCTGATCTAGGCAAACCTGCTGTAGCAGGGGGGTTGGTCTCCAGAGTTCCTTCCGACACCTGACATTCTATGATTCTCTCTCTAAGAGCCGCCTTCAGTTGTGGGTAGAGTATATGAACAGAGCAAGCACAGAGACATCCTCACTCACATCACTCATCCAGCTACAGGAATCTGTGTCTTCCTGAGCTAGTGAAACCAGTTGACACTCCAGCATGTCCTGGATGTATTTATTTATACTTACCGAAATAATTTATTTTCCATGTTCTTTGTTTATCTTTTGCATGTCCAGTGAGACTCATGATGCGCTGAATGCATCGATTTTGTACATACTCTGGTGTGTGGCTCATTCATCTGAAGATATTCACCTTTACGTGCTGAGGGACAGAAAATGCACAGGGATGGGTATCGTTGTAGTCCTTGTAGACCAGAAGGAAACGTCCATAAGGAGGAAGATAGTTATCAAAGACAACCATTGCAAATGATGCAGAGGTGGTGGGTTTCAGGACTGATCTGTTCAGGGTGGTTGCAGGCAGGCACGGGTTTGGATATTCAGCATGTCTTGTATCACAGGAAGAATAGCTTGTTTGTTGCTAGTTTTGGACAAACCCATTGTGCTTGTTACATGCCAGATATTCCTCATACCCACCTAGAGTCCGGCCGGCTGGGTCCTACACCCAGGCATCGAGGATCAAAACCCATTTTTCCTGTGCTGCTCCTTGGTTCTTTCAACTGCAGAAGATACTGAGATTCCTTCAAGTGGAAGCTGCCACCACGATGCAAATCTTTCTTCCTTTCTCCCAGCCAAGAGAGAAGGGCCTGTGCAGGGAGATGCTCTGAGGATCAGGGCACATTTCCTTCTTGCTCTGGTGTCTCACTTGTGTTGTTATTGAGGTGTTTGGTGACAACATGGTATGTGGAACAGCCTATGTCCTCCAAGTCCATGCAGAGCTTGTGACCTAGAGAGGTAGGACATATCTGACATAGACTTGTTGCACAGCAAGGTGACTGTCATGCTTAAGAATACTATCTTCACTTGTTTGAAGTCTTGGAGCTCAGACCTGCTTCCTCCAGGACTGGATTTCAATGTAAACTCGTTTCTGATATTCTGACTCTCCAAAGAAGATAGGGTGAGAAGATCTGCTCATTTCTGACATGTATAGTCTGTGTCTGTAGTATTTAAAATGGTTAGTGTTCATCACCTCTTCCGTGCCCTTTCAGGTTACCTGGGGGAGAGATTTATTCTGGCTGGTTTATCATCTGTAAATCTCCTTGGTTGATCCATTTTGCATTTTAACAAGAAACAAGCACTTTGTAATAACTGCAGAGATTAAACTCTGATGGACTCTCAAACCATTAACCAGAAGGTAATATAACAATAAATTAAACATATTAATGAAGCTGTACTACAAGCTCTGAATTTGTTAGGTAAATTGTACAGTTATTAACAATGAACCCAACTCAACGTGATTCATCACCGGCGGGGGGGGGGGGGCGGGGTTGGGAGGTGCAGAGTGTGGATCGATGTCAGCAGTCCTTCTCCATCAGTGTGTCAGGGTGGAGGTATGTTGAGGTTCTCATGTGGCTAATCAGAGCAGTCATCCTTAGATCAAGCATCTGGAGTGAAATTTCACCCAGATAGATTCACTCTGTCTTCAGACTGAACTAGGAGTAGGACTTTTGTGTGGCCGCCAAGTGTTGTTTAGAGAGCAGGAGATGTTGTACCATTTGCAGAGTGTTGTGGCACAGTCCCTGTAAAAGAAGCATGTGGTGGCAGGGCAGACATCTCCACAAAGATGTTTTTGCAGGCGGTGTTACCCCTTCCATGGATTGTGCTGTCCTTGTCCTTGCTGGGAAAAAGGCCTGGTGGTGGTGTTTGTGATGAACTCTAGGAACTGATCTCTGTTGCGTCACGTCCTTCTCCTCATTCACATTCCCTGACACATACAAAGATCCTTTGGTGTGCTGGTGCTATTTAATCATGTCGGGTAGGCTGGAAAGGCTGAAGCAGAAACTTGTGCCACCAAGCCCAATCCTGTGACAACTCCACTTTATCCCCCCAAAAACTTGAGATATTTTGCCCTCACATGCACAAGAAACCGCAGCCGTTATTTCCATGGTGTCCAAGAAAAGAGGCAGTTAGCACATGCTGCGTTTCACTGCGGCACTAAAGAGCAACAGGGTACGTGCCTGGAGCAACGGGATGTAGCATCGTGTACGAGGGAGAGCAGCACGTGGGTAAATCACTCATGAGCGCTGTGTCTCCCTGTCAGCGCAGGTGGCTGCTAATTTGAACAGTACCCGCTATTTGAATGAAGCCAGCAGGGGTGAGGAACAGGGATTTGTCATTTCTGGGAGGCAGCTTTGGGTCCCTGCCAGCTCAGTGGGGTTGGGAGCATCTCCTCTCATCCAAAGCAGCAGCTGCAAGAGCCAGTTCCAGCCAGAAACTCCCCTGTACATGGGGAAGCTCAAAACAACCAGTTGAAAACAGGGTTGGGAGAAGCCTGAGAACTTCTCTAGCCCATCCCCCTGACGGTAGGATCAACTCTACCTGTATCCCTGCCTTACTGAACCTTCTGCAGCCTGTTCATTAACCTGCCAGGCTCCCCAAGCAATGTCACATGGCTCCTTTAACCATGTGGCTAGAAAGTTTCTTAGCCATCTAAAGCCAGCCTGGCTACTGTTATCCACAGATCGCCCACACCAGACGTAGTAAAAGGTTTATTCTCTTCCTTTTCCCTCCTCCACATTTGGAGATGATTATGCTGTTTCCCCTCCATCTTCTCTAAACGGCTCCCGTTCCTCCTGTCTTGCCATGTAAGTGCAGGCTCTCCAGGTCCCCCACGAGTCTTGTCCTCTGCAGCTGGCCTCCCGGAGTGCCCACTCATGGCCTTGCAGTAACATCAAGGCAGCTGGACTGTGCCACTTGCTCACGTGAAGCACCATACAAAAGCTCAGGCTGCCTTAGGTTGCTCTGGAGAACCTCTGGACCTAGTGCTCTGAAAATTAGACATTGGATTCCCAGATGGGTGATATCTCTTGGAGATCGCTCACCTACATATGCCTTTCCCTGTGTCTCTTTATGGGAAGGACTCCTCTCGTCATCAGCATCCTGTGGAATCCAGTACTCTGTCCTGAGCAGAGTGAGTCCCCCATGCCCAGGATCTGCCAGGCAGTGGACAAGTGTGGCAGGATGGTTTCGAGGCAGACAAGTGTATCTGGGTCAGGGAATTCTCCTGTACTCTTGGTCCTGCAAAGCAACAGAGAGTTTTCCTCCGCAAGGTGCCAAACACCCTTTGAAGTGTCAATCGCATCATTTGGCATTGATTTTTCTTGTAAGGTCTCCCCGCCGCACCCCTCCCAAGAGCCGGGCTTTCCGCTGACAGGCAGCTTTGCGTGGGAATTTCGAGGTTGTGCAATGCAAAGCACTGCAGAGACCTGCGCTGGACTTGGGTTCCTGCAAACGGGGCCATCCCTGCCCCCCATATAAGCATGTTGCCATACACTGCTGCTGCTGCACTGGCTGTGAACTGTGCATCACACCAGAATAGGCTTGGGCGCGTGGTCCCGGGGGCGTTTCTTGGCAGGGGATGGAGTTTAGCAGATGATTTCTCCACCAATGCTGAAGGATGGGCCGAGCACAACAGTGGGATTTTCTCCACGTCCTTGGATGATTTTGGTTTCAATATTTTTTCTTTTTATGCCTAAGGTTTTGCTGGACTTACCAGCAAGCATTGATACCACTGTCTTCTCCGAGATATATTCAAACTGCTCTTTTCACGTCTTGTAGCAGGGATTCTACTTTTACTTAAGTAGTAGATGTCTCTGCATTTAAATCACGATTTTTTTTCCTGGGACTGACAGCTGGGAAGTGCGAGGTGGCTTCAGCTTTGTAATTACCTCTGTCTGTCTTGTCTCTGTGTTCACACACACACACACACACACACACACACACACACACACACGTGCAGTTGTGCGCCGAGCTGAAGAGGAAGCAGTGAGTGCAAGCAACAGCTGGACCCAGTATGTGACAAGTCAGGAGGAATTGTTTTTCTTTAAACATCTTTTTTGTTCATCTCAGTGCTGCTTTTCCTGGCTGCAGCATCACAAGAATTAATAACCCTGGAATTTTCCCGGCCTATTTGGGAAAAATGGAGGTTTGATAAACATTGATTCTGAGTGGATGAACTCGCCTTCTACCTGGGGATCATGTATCACGGTGGAGTTCCCCAGGAGTTGGGCTGATGGGACTCTTAGGAGAAGGATGCCTTCAAGATGGGGGTGTTCAGCCTCGAGAAGAGAAGGCTCTGGAGAGACCTTAGTGCAGCTTTTCAGTGCTTAAAGGGGCCTCTAAGAAAGATGGGGATAGATTTTTCAGCAGCGGCTATTGGGACAGGACAAGGGGTGTGATGGGTTTACGCTAAAAGAAGATTCAGACTAGAGAGAAGGAAGAAATTTTTCATGCTGATGTTAGCAAAACACTGGTCCAGGTTGCCCAGAGAGGTGGGAGAAGCCCCATTCCTGGAAATATTCCAGGTCAGGTTGGACCTCGGGGCTCTGAGCAACCTGCTCCAGTTTGAGATGTCCCTGCTCACTGCAGCGGGGTTGGACTGGATGAGCTTTGAAGGTTCCTTCCAACCCAAAACATTGTGTGATTTGATGATTCTATGAAGTTAAACCTTCTGGCAGGCAAGGCAGAACAGCACTGGAGATGGCTGGGACTCAAGGCTGAGCTAGAAATGTGTTTGTTGCAGCAATCCTCTGCTTGCCACTGTCCCTTGCACTCCCTTCTCCACCCAGCTGTATTTCCAGATTTTGAACCAAAAATATCCAAGGAACCTTCCGTCACAAAGACACTTTTCCATCTTTGGGCACATGTCCAGCATAGAGAGGTCTGCTGGCCAGAGAGACCTGATCCCTGTGGCTGTCTGGGCAGGCATGAGCTGGGGATAAGCAGGATGAGGTTTTGTGAATGAGGGCTTTGGCCATCAACCTGCGATTCCAGGGAAGAGCTGTGGTGGTGCGAGGTTCGGAGAGGCGTCAGCTTGTAGTCTGTTTCCTTTTCCTTTTAATGTGTTTGCTCTCCAGTGCATGTTGACACAGTAAATACACATGTTTGTACAAACATCCCAGCAGAGGGTTGCTCTGAAAGCCCCTTGCAGGGGATGGGAAATGTGCACGGCAGATGTCGGGAGGCAATGCCCTGCCTGGTATGCGCTGCTTTTGCCAGTGATGTTGGAAATGGTCCGCATCAGAGGAACTCAGTGAGACAGCATGAGGCTGAGGATGCTTTGCTTGGAATTTTAAGACTGCTGCAAAGTGACAGGGGAGCTCAGTGCTGGTAAGGTGCAGAAGGGAGTCCCTTACCCCTTGCTGAGTGTTACATTGTGGATCCAAACCCTTACTGAGTATGTGCTGATGGTGAGAAAAGCATTGACGAGTGTGGGGAGAGAGATTCCCAAGAGGAACCGGACAGAGCTCCCTTGAGTAAGGCACTTGAATGTAGATGAAGCAGAGACTTGTGGGAAATGATGGACAGACCTAATGATTTTTAAGAAGTGCTGCCAAAGCTCCCTTCTAACTAAGCAAAGTACAGTACTTGGTGTTGAACGGGGTTGAAAGGAGTTTGGCCGTAACCAGGTTCTCCCACGTTCCTTCATAGCCGATCCATGTGCTTTTACACCTAAAGCTATGCTTACCGTTCCCTCTGGCATCTTATTTCCAAACATAAAGTACAGGAACCACAGTTATGGGGGCCTGCAAATGGTTTAAGTATGTTAAAACTGACCCCATCGCTATTCAAAGCCCTGTGAACTACAGATGAGCCCATATGGTTTCACAGACAAAATTCCAACACCATGGAGCTGGGGACACCCTTCATCATATATGAATAAGATGCCTCAGTACTGGCCACAAGCTGCTCATGGTTGAAGCTCAACATAACCAACGTGGAGGAGATTTTAGAGAGTCTATAATCTATGACATAACTTCTCTGGTTAAAGGCATACACTCAACATGGGTTTGTCTGAGTAGTCTACGAGCACTCTTACCACTCCCAGTTGAATCACAGCCTCTTTTTACTCTTGATATACTGCAAAATGGCCACCTAGCTATACTGGGAAACTTGCTATAACTGGGAAACTATGCATTCATGGGAAGTTCCAGCTCGGATAAGGCATATATGCATGGAACAAGGGTGGTGGTTCCAAATCCTTTGCTTCCTGCTGCCAGTTCTGCACTAACGGCAAGCTCTGTCAGCTCTTACCTGCAAGCTGACCAGTGGCCCATTTTCTGCTCATCTAAAAGAAGAGGCAGCTCCATGTCTGCAGCTCTTCCAGCTCTGTGAGAGTTGGTTCATAATTTTGTAATAGCATAACATGTCAAGATCGACAGAAATCAAAGTGCAGTTCTTCAACACTCTTCTTCTAATATGACATGTCGAGCAAGCAAACGTTGCCCTCAAAATTAAGCATTTCTGTAATAAACCATCCCCACACCTTTTCCCACATGGGCAGCAAGGAAAGGGTGGGTGGCTCCTCTGTGAGAGATGCCAGTCACTCAGGCTGAAATTTGTCTCACCTAATGCCAGTTATCAGCATTGAATCGAAATGAGTTGCCGTTTACAGATAATGGAGAGAGACTGGCATCTCCAGAAAGTAATTCGCTCCATCTGCCTGAGACACCTATTTAGGATGGCACGAATCGCCCCGTGGTGAAACCTGTCTCTTTCCATTGACTAGAGGGGAAACCTTCCTGACTCATTAGGCAAGATGTCTAATTTCCAGGAAGACCATGTTAAACAAGATGAATCTCACGTTTAGTGCATGCCTGGAAGGCATGCAGGTAACCAGTGACAGCAAGACGCCTCTGGGGCCAGACAGGGTGGATCTGCTCAGTCCTCATCCGTTTGTTTTCAGGTTGGTTTAATTTGCCCCTCCCCAGTCTTTGCATCTGAAATATCCTGCTTTGAGCTGGGTTACTAGAAGCGGCACCTTGTTTTGTCATGGTCTAGGGAGTAGGTGGGAGCACTGTTGTGAGACACATGGGATCTGAAGGGTTTCTGCCACATTGCTCCATCCTCAGTGCAACACCTTCCCCACGCTGCTCAAACTTTGCAAAGGAGGGAGATTCCGCTGTTCCCATTTTACAGATAGAACACTCGAGGTATAAAATGGGATGAGAAACAACAAAGGGAACTTGTGGGACTGGCACAAGACTCATCCCGCTGTCTCCTGATGTTCCTCTCAGATTATGGGATGACGGCTGGCTGTGCCCATGGACCTCGGGGCTTTTCACTCCTGCTTCCCTCCCCGGGTGAAGCTGGAAAGACAAAGGGCGGTTTTTACTTTACGGATAGGACACGGCAAAGCTCTTTGTTGCTGGTTAGGAACACCCAGCTAATGCACTAATAAGGCCATAAAGGTGGTGTTTTGGGTCTGAATTGGCTGTCTCCTTGCTAATATTTCCTAGGAGTTGGCTTCAGACCTTCGGAAACACAGGAATTAGGAAAGTTAGCCCATCTTGTTGCCATCCTTGTCATCTCTGGGGGTTTTTTCCTCTTCCAGACTCTCAAATGCCCTTCAAAGCCCTCCTGGGCCAGGACATGTCACCAGCTCATGGATCACTTTCCCACTGGGGGAGACCTGCCATCGCCCACCCTAAAATCCCCGAAGTCCCGTGCCGGTGTGCTGGGAGCTTGGGGCTAATCCTGGGCAGCAGCTTGTAGGACAAGTCTCTCCTTTACTCACTGGAAGCTCTGCTGGGGAGACGAGGCAGGATGAGACCCACTCCAAAGCATTGCTCCAGCGCTGGGACATCTCCGGGAGTTGGGATTCCTATAGTGGACCCACTCCATATAGCTGCTGACACCCTGTGGCTGCCGGGAAGAAATGCAGTAACTTTCGTGGAAGGGTCGGGCAAATTTGGGTTTGAAAAATGCGCTTCCAGGAAAAAGAAAAAAGCGTCTATTCTTGGAAAGGGAAAAAAAAAGAAATAAAGAAAAGGAAACAAATCCCCCAGCCGCTTCCCAGCTGTGCTTTTCAGTGCTACCACAGGGACAAAGGTGGCAGCTGGCTGGCTGGCAGCCTGCTTGTGGCTGTCTCTGCTCCGCTCCCAAGGCCATGGGCAGAGGGCAAGAAGCTTTGAAGAGCTCCCAGTTCGGGAGACGGGTGGGGGAAGGCAACTGCAAACAAAGATGTAAAACACGGCCGCTTCCTCGCCAAAAAAACACCCTTCTTTAACTCTTTCTCCTTCCTACTCCGTGTTGCTCCTCTCATAGTTTTTTTGCCACCAGCTGCCAAGATGCTTCCACAGAGAAGTATATTTTCCCCTCTGTATTTTCTTTCCTGGCTGCCAAGAGATCTGTGTACAAACACAAATTTCTCCCTTTTATAAGCAACCGTCTAGTCCTCCTCCAAGAGAACATAACAAAAGCAGAGAACGAAGAAAAATAAGGAAAAGCAGAGGAATGATCATGCTCTGCTTCTCAACACAAAGCGGTGGGGGGGAGTTGCTGGCCCAGGACAAAATTGGAAGTGTAATAAGTTTTAGCCTTTGAAGATGAGAGAAGAAGCAGTCGATTGTCATAAAGGGAGCAGGCATGTCCCTTTAAACCACAAAGCCTGCAAAGATAGCCTGGAGTCCCAAAAATAAAGGCTTCACACTGCCTTCCTCTGTCACTCCCGGACAGAAATAGTAGTCCAGTGGGAACCATTGCAGCCATGATGAGAAGCACCAGTCTTCTCTGATGAATGCAGCCAGGCTCAGAAGGGTGCAGGCGGTGGGAGGAGGTTGGCTTGTGGCTCCTGGGGCAGCTGGTCAGGCTCTGGTCTCCATCACCCAGACTGGCATTGCCTGTGGAGGCAAGCCCGGCACCAGGGACGTGGCTATTCCCTCCTGGTATGGAAATGAAGCACCTGAGCCAAATCAGAATTGCTCCCCAAAGCCCATTTTGTAGACTGTCCTTTGTCTTGCCCTATTTTAAACGTCCCAGGGAGGGTTGGAGGGCTCAGGCTGAGTTCAGGGTTGTGAATTATGCCAGTGTCCCAGGAGGTACCAATGAGGAGTTTTATGGCACATCCATCTCTGCATGATGGAGCTATGCCTCCTGCATCCCTTGCAGATGTGTCCCCCCTCTTTGGGACAGCTGGTGGCCCACCTTCATCACTGTAAACTGCTCTGAGAGTGCTAAAACCCAGGGTTGGGGGCTGCACTGGGCAGGACCCAGCCAAAAAAAAAAAAGGGCAGGATGAGCCCACCAGCTAGTGAGGGATGCCCTTTCATATGGCCCTGGGACTCGCATAAGGAGAGAGGGTGGCAGTGGGGACAGTGGGTGGCAGTGGGGACAGCTACTCCAGCTGCGCCATCTGCTGCACACGCAGGGAAGCTTCAGCCAAAAAGGAGCAATTTGGGCTGGAAGTGACCAAAAATAATTGACAGCCCATCCCCAATCTCTTTTCCTTCCCCTTCCTTTCACGCTTGATTTGTAGGCATAGCCGCTCACCTCCTCCACTTTTTTTGTCAGGTCCCATGGGCCAAGAAATCTTTAGATGCAATTTGATAAGGGTTGGTTAAGTAACTATTAAAAAGCCATTTTTTTTCTCCCCTTCTGTCTTATGAGGGAGATCTGTAGAGAGAGAATCAAACAAATGAGGTCCAGAAACTTGTAAATCTGTTTTCCTGAGGGCTCTGTGAAGCACTTTCAAAGGAGTGTGAAGATCGCCAAACCTGAGGTTACCGTATTTTGTTTTGGTTTCATGAAACTGATCTATTTTCACCACAACAAAACCTTGGAAACATGGAAATCTGTCGTCAAAAGGAGACCAGGCTTTGGGAAAGAGTGAGCAAATGGTAATTGCAGTAAGGGGTCTGTTTTCAAGCAAATCCTCAATATTGCAGATGTTTCAAACTGTTTGTTGGATGAAGATCAGTATGTACCTCAAAATCCACGGGGCTTTACATATTCTATCTCCCTGACTTGTAACTTTACTAAATAACACCCCAAACTTTGGCAATATCAAACACCAGCCCTAACCCACTCTGGCAGGACTTCAAGGAAAAGGAGTTTCTGTTTCTTTGGAGCTTTGAGGTCCTGTTTCTTTTCTTGTAGTTGCCAGTCCACATCAGTTCCTCTGGAGTCCCTGCTGCTACTGGTGTGTGAATCTGGGGTAACCTTACTGCTTTACTCCAGCACCTTGTTGCCCACACAGAAGCAGCTCTGCAGCGCTTAACATCCTGCTTTGCAGAGGCGGCTGAGCTTTTTGGGCTGGAAGTCAGCTTGAAGAAGACAGTAGTTCTCTACCAACCAGCACCACAAGATGATTACCATCATCCCCACATCACCATTGGCGAGTCAGAGCTTCAGTCAGTCCAGCAGTTCAGCTATCTGGGTAGCATCATCTCCTCAGATGCCACGATCGACAAAGAGGTAGACAACAGAATAGCAAAGGCAAACAGAGCTTTCGGAAAACTCCATAAAAGAGTCTGGTGCAATAAACACCTGAAGAAAAGTACAAAGATCAGTGTCTACAGAGCCGTGGTACTGTCTACTCTTCTGTACGGGTCTGAATCATGGGTCATCTACCGCCACCATCTGCGACTCCTCGAACGCTTCCATCAGCGCTGCCTCCGCACAATCCTAAACATCCACTGGACTGACTACGTGACTAACGTTGCTGTCCTTGAACAGGCAGACGTCACCAGTATTGAGGCCATGTTGCTGAAAACGCAGCTGCGTTGGGCAGGGCACGTCTCCAGGATGGCGGATCACCGCCTCCCTAAGATCATGTTCTATGGTGAACTTGCCACCGGCTGCCGCAAGAGAAGAGCTCCAAAGAGGAGATATAAGGACTCCCTGAAACAACACCTCAGCCTAGGCCATATTGACCACCATCAGTGGTCCACCCTGGCCTCCAATCGGGAGATTTGGAGACACACCATACATAACGCTGCTGTCTCCTTTGAGAGCACGCGTAGAATCAGTCTCGAGGAGAAAAGACAGCGTAGAAAGAACCGTGCCTCGACTATACCACCCAAGGAGACCCTCCGGTGTGCTCTTTGCAACCGGTCTTGCCTATCCCGCATTGGCCTTTTCAGCCATCAACGCGCTTGCAATAAGCGTGGGCAAAGCCCTTCCCAAATCTTCGTCCGCGAAGCCAAGACATGATGACTCCAGCACAAAGCTGGAGGTGATCATAGAAATAGCTGGCTGCTCTTAGGAGCGATTCTGTTGAAGCCTGGCTGCAGTGAAAGTGGGGGTTAAGCTCTTAGATCCCTCATCATTCAATTACTGTACCACCACTTATGCTGTGTGGCTATGGAGGGATGTCTCAGCTAGGACCCTGCTCGGAGGCAACTTGTTCAAGGACAAAGCCAGGAGAGCTGTGTGAAGCAGGGGGTGAAGAGGGACACAGATGAAAGGGGGACTAATTATGCATCTCAATACCCTTCCTTCCAAGCAGAGCTTGGCAGGTATATCTGATCCCTGAGTCTTTTGTATCATGACTGGCACTTACTGTATTGATGCTGAACTCCTGACCTTGCTTTGTCTCGCACCGCGACCTCATGTCAAAAATGGCTTTGTGTAGAGTTTCATTGCCCGGGTTACCCTGAGGTCCCAGAGGAAAGTGATCCCTTGTCTCTCATGAGTGACACGCTCTTGCTTTCTTTCCCCAGCCCATGGGAGATAGGTGAGGTTTATGGAGACACAAGAAGATCATGCCCAGGTTATTCTTACATCAGCTTCCCATCACCAAAGGTTCAGCTGGGTTTGTCCATGATCCCTGCCTTGCTTGGCACGTTCAGGATACCAGATAGTGGGGAAAGATCCTGTTTGGACACCCCAGGGACATAAAATCCTCCTTTAGAGGATGGAGGACTCCTGTAACTACTTGTGGGGTGCTACTTTTAGAGGTCAGACATCTCAGCCTCTTAGAAGAAAGGTAACTAGCTGTCTTGCCTCAAGCAGGACATTGCTCTGGTACTTACAAAAGTAAATAGTCTGGGGGAAGATGTAGGGTACCAAGCGAGTTGCAGACCTGCAAGTTGGGCATGTTGGAAGGACAATGCCTCTTCCTAGCTCTTCTCTGACTTCCCTGCTGGGTTGTGGTTCTTGTGCATCTCTTGACCCAGCCAAAGCATCCCGAGAGATGATCCATCAGTGCCTCCTTTGTGCTCAGCTTTTCCATGCTCTCTGCTCTCTGAATGTCCCTCCAGTTTACATTTCACCTGTGGTTCTGTTGAGCAAGAGGTTTTTGGGCCAGTTCACTGATACAGGTTTGTGTCAGACTCATGAAAGATGTTCTAACAGCTTCAATGGGGCAACTTAAAAACCCCAACAGCTTGACCTAGGATGTGATTCCCAGCTCAGCAGCCAGACACCAACCTGAATGGATCAGGCAGCCTTTCTTCTCTCCCAGGAGTCCCCTGACTCCATCTGAGTGGAATAATATGTCAGCACTCACCTGTTAAATCCCTCTGGTTCTCTTAATTCTCTCCTGATCGTGCCTCATGCCTTGCCCTCTGTGCCATACAGCTCCTTAGGACAGTTCCCAACAGACCTCCTAATCCTTTTAAGTGTTCACAGACAGCTCTGTTTCCTCTGTGGGGTGGTCAGCTTCACTCCCATAGATGTAGGTTGATGCTCCGCAGACTCTGGGGTGTGCTTGGCTGGGAGAAAATCACTCCCTGCCATCCTCAATAACTGCATTTCCACCTTTTGCCTCTTTGTACTTTACACTGATGGTCTGCCTGGTGATTTACTGGTGTTAAAAAGTGCCTACTATGCTGTTATTTTTAAATTCATTTGAATTACTTTCAGATAATTCAATCAAGGGCTTTGAATACACATTTGGTTAATTTTGATTGATGTACAAGGAACTCCTGTGATTAAGGGTCTGGAGATACGTGCTATTCATACACTATTGCAGGTAATAATTACTTCCACAATACTTTTCACTTGAAGATTTCCAACACCAATCAATTTTTACTCTCCGCAGCCCTCTCTAGAGGTGCCCCTAATAATGATCTGAGAGCCATGGGTGTGTGATCGTACAATATTCTGTTTTCCCCCCACGTCACTCTCTGAGATGAGGGATGCACAATGATGGATGCTACTTCAGCAGTGTTTTTAGTCCATAATTCACATCTCAAGAACCTCCATTCAACCTTTGCACAGAAGCTCTCCCTTAAAAAAACCTCTAATCCACAAATGATTCATTGAAAAATGTGGAAATTAAAGCACTGACAAGGTAGGTGACATCTCTAAAGTCATATGACCAGTTCATAGGTCAGTTAAGGTTTCAGGTTCTCATTTTTCTAAGTCCCTTGCTTTAACCTTGGAGCCAAATAAAAGGATGAAGGAGAATAGAGAGCAGTCATTGTTACCAGCACTGGCTGGAGTAAGAGGCAGTGCAAAGGAGGCTGCTGGGAAGGAGGACTGTTGATATTTACTGTTCCACTGCTCCATATCCAGTGGTCTCTGACTTAATCCATTGTGCTGGACTTGGGCCCACGTTTTTGCCGTGGGGAAGCACAGTTTTGCTCTCTGGACTTGGGACCCTTTTTCTTCTCTCTCATTGCACGTCCCCTCTATATACTAGTGTCCTTCAACCTCCTGCCTCAGAGCTGAGATCCCCCCTTGTCTCTACTCTCCTAGCCGAGATGGAGCGAGGGCCATGGCTGCTAATGCTTTCCTCCCCACATTCACATTCACTCATGTGGCATCCTCAAAAGTGGCTGCATTCTTGTGAGGACACAGCAGCAGCTCTCAGCACAGGTGGCTGGATGTTTTGGGGATCCTAAGGGCACAGACTTGATGAAACCAAGTGGCTGCATAGGGGACATAGGGCCATTTGGAAGCGGCCACAAGCTGAGGTTGTTGTTGGTCCTTTCTGGAAGGACTGAGATGGAGAGGGAGGGACTGAGCAGGGATGTGTTTGGTGTGGTCTTTTCTGCAGGAGCTGGTGGGGTGGCTGTCTCTCCATTCATGGTGACTAGGAATATCTTGTAGCTTAGTGCTGGAGACTGCAGATGAATCCAGCCAAGTGATTTTAGAGACGACAAACAAATTGTCTGGTGGTCTTGGAAGGAAAAAAGCGTGAGAGATGGCTTTGGGACACTAAGGAGATGAGAGAAAGCCTTGGGAAGGTGAAGGCCTTGGTGAGACACAGCTGAGCAGGGATGTCTGCTGAGGGATTCGGTCTTGATGGAGTTTGGCTGATGGAACAGGTAGCACTTGCTGGCACCACTGCTACTCATTTGGGACTGGCTGGTGAGGAAGGTGGTCTGTGCCGAGACTGGGCTGCAGAGAGACATGTCCATTGGTCAGACATCAGAGACAAAAGCAGAGGACCCATTGGTGGATCAGTAGATGAGAGCAGCCTCCAGTGGAGGATCAATCTATGGGAGGTGAATGGAAGAGGTCTCATCCACCGTTTCAACACTGGATCAGTTTTCTGGCTTATTGCATGAAAGGGGAGAAAGGACAAATGCAGAGCTTTGTCCCCAGATGGTACTTTCCTTTTATCTGAGGCAATATTGGAAGATAAGCATTCACTCTTTCTCTTCTTTTCTCCTCTTTTTTTTTTTTTTTTTTTTTTTTTGGTGGATAAACATAGATTGTGAAGGTTAGAAAGGCTTCAAGGGATGGTTTTTATCTGATATTGACTTCTTAATAGGTCACCTTGGCATTGAGAAGCCCAGGAGCTGAAAGAGGCAGCAATTGAATTACAATAACCTTTGCAGAGCACAACCCTATCCGTGGGTCTGAGGCCCAGAGATATGTGGGACCTCATTATCTCACCCTTAGCCTCAGGGATGTCAACTGACAAAAAGGACTGGACAGAGAGTCTGTGCTGCCTGATTTCCTTGGAGAGCTTCTCTTTCATGTTCACCTTTCTCCTGGCCTTGGAGATAACCTGTCCCCACATTGCTGACAGGAATTGTTCCCAAGTCACTGCTCCATCCACCCACCCGAGCCCATAGCTCCTAGCAAGGGAGTGAGGAAAGAGCTCCGGCCCCTGGATCTCTCTGTTTTCAGTTATGCCCTCACAGACCTTCACTCTGCATCTCTCTGTGGTCCTTTAGCACCAGCACCCAACACAAGAATCAGTGCAAAAACAGAGAATCATACTTGACCAGTGATATAATCTCTGGGATATGATTTTTTATTTGTTTTTATTTAGAGAAAGTGGTGAAAATACCCAAATCCTCAGGTGCTTTGATCCACCTCTGATTCGCTGTAAAGGGAAATTGCAAATGCATCTGTGTATCTCCTGAGATTGAATGTGACAGGCTGTGGTTGAGCCTGTTGCCCTTGTTGATGCCTGGAGCTGCACAGGGCACTGCGCCACCCAAGATGTGTGTAAATGCCCGTATTCTCATCAGATTCCCTGCGTTGCCTGCTACGGGGAGCTGGTCCTTTTGCAGGGATGCCTAGGCTGTCCATGTGTGCTCCCACCCCAGACTCTGCTGGGTGTGAATATACAGTTGGTGCACGTGTGTGCTCGTCTTTACATCACCCCACAGCCCCTTGCTCTTGATCAAAACCCTGTGGTCTGTTGGTGAGCACATCCTTGGTCCAGGCAGATGAGCCTTGATGGGCAGAGTGTCTGCAGACATAGATGCACGTGTTGGCAAATGTCTCCACCCCTGCGTGCTGCTATGTGGATGTGTGCTCTGCTGCCCATGCCCATCCGTCTGCCACTGCGTGCTCTCCTGCCCATGTGTCCATGCGGGTGCCCGGGTCTCCTCATACATGCAATGCCTCTCAGTGCCAAAGAGCAGCTGGCTTCCTCTCAAGAGACACAGTGTTGTGAGGAGCCGTGGGTGTCTCAAAGCACACCCCGTCTGGCTGCAGTCAAAGGGCCCTTTGTAGTGCTGCTCTGCACCCCGCACCGCAGGGCACCCAGCCCTCTGGGTCACAGCGTTCCCGGCATGACAGGATGAGCTCATCGCTAGGAGGAATCTGGTCCCTCAACCCCATGAACAAACACTTATAAAGGACTTGTATTCACAATCCAGCCCATGTTGTAATCCATCTGTCCTCTTACCATCCCATATTACTATCTGCCTCAATTTCTGAGCAATCCCATGTAAGGATTTGTACTCCAGGCCAACTGTGCTGATATCTTTGTCTTTGGTCAGTCCCACTCACACACATGCTGCACTGTTGGGTATTTCTGGACCAAAAGCATGCAGGACTTTGAGCCTTTCTGGTAATGCTACATGTCTGAGTTGTTTTGCTCTACAGTTTGACCTCTGCTTAAAAGCTGACCAGCTTTAGGCAAGCATTTTGGGTTGTGCAACTCATGAGCTGCCACTCATGCTCTTGTATCTAAAAGTTTAATTTTTTGCTTTGCTGTCCCCTTAGTCTTGATGAAAACCCACCCTGGCTGGAAGCATCTCTTTACATACTTTTTATGATGAACCAGGACTGGTGGCAGCAACAGGGCAAATGTTTAAAAAATAGCTGTCCCCTCCCCAAACTGTTGACCATATAAATGAAATGCCAGCAGTTTGAGAGAAACGGAAGTGTCTAGAGATCTGTACCCTTCCTGCCATGCCCGGGGCTTTAGGCACATCTGAACTCCTGCACCCTGGAAAACTGGGACAACTCTATGATGTATCAGAAGAGTTACAGAGCTAATAGGTCCAGGAGATTCCCTTTCAGTTCATGCAATATGGTGCTGTGAGAAACAGGAGGTGGCTTTACTGCTGTAAAGGAGCCATAGGTGTGCTGCAGAGAAGCAGCTGCAGGATCCAGAAGCCCGATTGTAGTGCAGATGAACGGAGTGTCACTGGGATGACCTTTCAGATTATCCACTGGGATCATAAATATGAGCATTCAGCAACAGGACCCTCTCTGTGAGCACTGAACATTACCTCTGGGAATGTCAAACAGGGAACCCTTATTCTCCATGGATGATCTGGAGGTGCTCTATAAAGCACCTATTGTAGGATATGTGCCTGATAAAGCAACCCATGGATGAAAAGACTCTGCTCTGTTGCCAGCAGGATTGAAATCCTGCAGATCTGGGGAAGCAGACAGAGGCTGTACAGGCTTCCTTGGGGAAGGAGCAGAGTCATCCCATGCTCCTGCCCTCCCTTTGCTCTGGCAGAAAGGTGAACAGTGGCAGGTCTTTCCCTGCTGTAGTTTCATTCTCCCAAATCTCTCCTCAGCTGGGCAATGCTTGTAAAAGACTGAAGTCAAAAGTTTGGATGTAAAATCTGGTGGCTAGAGTGTTCAAATGACTTCTCTGTTTGGCCAGACATGTACCTGATGCACACATCAGCTCTTAGAGGCGCCACTGCTGTCAGCACGAAGTTTCCTAGGACATGTCTGCAGGTCAATGCTTTGAGTTCCTGCTTTGTTTGCCACTGATAGAGGGCAAAGCACAGTTTTTCAGTCTCAAATGACTTTTATTTTAGGGTGAAGGGTTGGGATAAGTGGAAAACAAGTGTTCAGGGGCAGCGAGAGCACGTGCACCCTAGATGTCTGGGACCAAGTTGGTCACTGCCAGCAGAGCCGGGCTAAGGGCAAAGAGCTGTGGTGCCTCGTGAAGAGGAAGGAGGAGGAATCGCAGCTTCAAGGCTCTGGCTCTTGCACCAAGCAGCAAAGCCCAGTCCTTGGTGTGGACTGGACAGGAAAGGCCTCAGCCCCGTGCCATAGGTGAGTGCCAGCACTCTGCTAATAGATCTCCTGGCAGGGTTTGTTGCTGAACACTGATCGCTTGGCAGGCCATTACCTTGAAAAATGAGCTCTGCCGAGCTTGCCTTGTGTTGTTACAAACTAATGATTTGCATTGATTAGCACGTGGCTCATGAGTGTCTAATTTATCAATCAGGGAGCGCCAGGGGAGTGTGTGTAAACCGTGCTTTCAAAAATGATGTAATCTGTCAATTGGCTCAGGAACGTGAAAGCACCTGACATGCTCTCCCTGGTGAGGAAGGGGAAGGACCTGGTCACCTCCTTCTCTTTCCCTCTGTTTCCAGCTCTTAGCTGTTTCATTTACGGGTGAGCTCTGTGGTCCAGGTACAGCCTGGCTGGCCACACTTCAAGCTGTAATTATTATTTTTATGGTGCTGGAAGCAGTGGTCATAAACCCACTGTGTTAGGTGTTGTCCAAGCCCAGAATGAAAGGTTGGTCTTTTATTTGTGTTTAATTTAGATCATAAATCCATTGCAGCCAGGAGTACCTCTTGTTGTAAATGTTGGTGGGGAGTCACAGTGGTATGACACAGTAGTTCATGTGCTGTGAACTATGAAAAAAGGGGGACCTCTGTCACCTAGGAGAGTGTCTCCTTGCAGGATCCTCTGGCCCAAAGCAGAATGTTCATTGCAGCATATCCCAGATGATGGAATGAGACACTAACCCACTATGAGATTGAAGCACCTATGCCATGAACCGAAATCAAGGCCATCAACATCTTGCTTCATCTTTCTCCTGACCCTGCTGAGGCAAGAGGAATCCTCCTCTGCCCCAGTGTGCTGCGCTTGCCCTGCAAGGGAGATCTCCCATCCAGCAGTCAGGCATGTCTCTGTTTGACCTAATTTTGCAGCCTGGCTGGATTACACGAGAGGTCAGTGGGTGAGTCCTCTGCAGGGATTAGACCCCGTGCTGCTGCCCAGTGCAGCCACCCATGCTTCCTGCCAGAGCCTGGCCGAGGGCGGCGTGCGGAGAGAGGATTACAGTGCAATGCCTGCAGATGACAGGGATTAGCCAGCGGTGTTCTAGGGAAGCGGTTTTCTTGAAAACCCTGTGTCTACTGCTTGAAAAAAAAAGGCCCTGGGAAAGGCGTGGATGGAGAAGGAAGGAAGAACCATTCTTCCTGGCTGCTGCAATGCTGTAGCAAAGAAGTCTTGCTTACTTGCTAACCACAAGATTTGGATCTCCTGGAAAAAGGAAATGGAAACCAGGAACCTGAAGGGACTGCAAGACCAACCTGCCTTGCTGTCCCTTCTGTTGCATGGAGCAGATGTGCTCACTCAGGTGTATCTGTATATTCTATGGAGTGAGCATGCTGTGCCCGTGGGTGCCTTCTGCAGGAGTATTTTTGTGCGTACAACTTCGGGTCTGTGGATATATTTGTATGAGTGATCACCCAGACAGTGATGAGCTTGGGGTAGAGTTTTAGAACTGAGCCTTACCAGGGTAAAAAGCAGATTTAGGGTGTGGGTATCTCTTGGAAGCAAAAGGCTGGGGTTGAGTCTTCTCTGCAGATCAGGTAGCATCACCTCTGGTGACACTGGCTGCTGTCATGACACATTGGGGTCCAGGTAACATTGAAAGCAGGAGTATTGAGAAGTCTAAACACCTGGTTTTCCAGGATCCTGCTCTCCATATGGCTGAAGGTGCTCTAAGATCTGTATTTGGGTGGGCTGGCACCATCCATGGTAGCAGCATCTTAAAACATCTGTACAAGAGAAGAGGTCTCTCTTCTGCTGGCAGCTGGCTGCTGACAATTAGACACGAGAGAGATACCTCACCCCTTGCTTTTTCAATTAGTGTTTCTAAAGGCTTTTTGGATCAGTAGATAGACAGAGCTATTGAAATGCCATGCTTTATTAGAAATTGATCTCCTGTTAATAGGCTTTAGGCAAATTAGAACGGATTATACAACTGGAAGACACACACCAAAATGAAGGGAAATGGGAGGAGTGTGGAGTGTCACCAGCTCCTTCCCCATCTTTGCTGAGATCGATAGAGCTACATCATGTAACCCAAATCAACGGAAAAGCAGAAACAAGTGATCATCAGAATGGCCTGATATTAGATCATACACTGTCTGCTGTGTTTTTGCTCCCTCGCCATGCCAGGAACAGCAGGCAGCAGTCCCAGCGTCTGCTGGGGAACATTAGGTTCATAAAACAGGGAAGCACTGATATTGGAAAAGCAATGAAGTATTAGAGGCCCCTGTGCAGTCGTAAGGCTGTGGCTGGGCACTGCTCAGAGCAGCCTGGATTGATGCGCTGGGCTCAAGGGCTGCTTGGATCTCCTAGAAATGAAGTTTGCTGATCCTTAATCCAATAGTGAGAAATGATGATGGTGATTTCAGTAAGAAGCCCTGGAAGAAGAATAGGCAAGGAGGACAAAAGAGGGATGCCTCAGGGTATGAGAAGACAGAGATTGTCCTGCCAGGTCTGGTTTTCCCTGCCCAAAAATATCTCCTCTTCTTTCAGAGCAGTGCCACAACCATGTTCGCTCCCTTGCACCCAGAAGGAGGAGGTAGGGATGGGTTCTGAGACCTGAAGGGCTTTCTTCACCTTTGAAATCCCCCCTTGCAATCTTCCTGGCAGCCAGTTAATCGCCTGCCTTGGGAACTGGGGCAATTTCATGACCAAAATAAGCTACCAGCTGCTGGAGTGCCGGCTCGAAGTGTTGGGGCTGTTGATGATGAATTCCCTTTAACTTCATCAGCCAGGGAAATGCTATTGCTGTACAAATGCAGAGTGTCGGGGAGGGGCGGGTTGACTGAGTGAGCCATGGTTCATCAGTTCCTCTTCCACTTCGTTATTAATTTAATTATTTGTAATGACTATCATCCAACCAGTGTCTGCCTGGCTGGCTATCATGGTCATGCTCCTGACCGCACTCTCAGGAGTCCTGGAAGGGTTTCAAATGCTTTATACAAAGAAGTTAATGGAGAGGGTCTAATTTTGACTCTGGTGGGCCAGGAATGATGCTCTGGGCAAGAGGTCATGGTTTTAGAAGAGTAGGAAACAGCTGAGCTCAACTGGCGCATTGGAAATGATCCATTCTTTTGCTGCCAGCGACGAGTCCAAGCTGCAGGGAGCATGAAACAGAGGTGAGAGGGTAAAAGGAGTCCTTGCTCAGAAATGTGCTTCTGAAGCGAGTCGGAACACAATTTTGAAGACAATTAGTTGCCTGTGCTTAATTTGCAGTGATTCATACAGCAGAGCAGTCTTAAATTGTCTGAACTCTAATTTTCTTGGATGAAACAAACCTGGATGGTGTTAATGTGCTCCAAACACAGATTCAGTCTACGGGATCAGGCTTTAGTGGGTCTAAAGTAAAGCTCCTGAAGCACAACTAGTGTGCATGCTGGATTTTAGCAGAAACAGCATCCCTTTATGCATAACTCCTTTTACACTACGCTATTTGCTGATGTAGACGTTCAGTTTGGGAGAGGGTTTCCCAGCTCTGCTGCTGTCGCGCTTGGTCATTTCACCTCTTTCTCACCCAGCTTCTCCATCTGCACAACAAGGCTTTCCAAAAGAGACCATCCCCAAACAGCTCAGTGGAGCAATAACATGCTAACAGAGCACATAGTCCTTTCGGACCATGGGACTGGATCAGTGCTCCAGTCTGGAAGGCAGGTGTTTCTGTTGCTCTGGTGAGCTTAAAGATGTTTGCTTTTATCCATGAGCATAGTTTAACTTCCAGCAATGGGACTAAGTTCTTGCTAGCACCAATTCCTTTGTCTTCCAGCCTCGCTGGTTTTTTTTTTTTTTTTGGTTGGTTGGGTTTTTTTGACTGTTTTGAGCCCGTACCCATGATTTGGAGGCATTTATTGTGTCCCTCTCTCCGATAACTGTGTGATCCTAACATCTAAAACTCATCTCCCTCTTAGAAATGCGATTGAGGCGTCTGCTACCAGCTTGCCTGGGAAACTGTACTCAAGCACCACCCTCCCTTGGACTCCACAGCAGCTGGGGAGACCCAGATAATGCTGAAAAATACCAGTCGAGTGACGGATGTTATCGTTTACCTTTTTTCATCTAGCCCAGATCCATGGGCTACTTGCCAGGATGCCTGTAGGGATAGCCATGTCCAGGGTGGGAGCTCAGGGAAGGCCAGAGCCTGTGTCTTTAAAGATTAATAGTGTTGTTTGCTCATTAAGGAGATAATTTTGAAGTCAACGCTAGCCAGAACATTCAAGTGCAAGCATCTGTTTGCTACTGGGAGAGGATATTTATTGTCTGATACTTCAATGGATGTAAATAAACAGCCAGACCTAGATAATGTTCAGACAAACAAACAAACAGCTGCCAGAATAGGTCCCCTGGTAGTTGACCTTCGGGAAGCATCATGCTGATGTTTTAATAGCAACTGGCTTTGCAGAACAAAGCCTGGTGACTACAGTCTTCCAGGAAGCAGGATTAATATGCAGCCAGACCATGCTGGTCCCCAGGAGCTCTGCACATGTGTGTTGGGATAAAAGAGGGCAGGGGAGCTTGGGGTGCTGAGTGGAGCATTTTGTGGTCCAGGACAGATATGTGGGCAGTGGGAACATGTGTTCCTGCAGTGGAGGTGATGACAGTGTTTGTGGAGGAGTGTGTACATGTCTGGTGGTGGTGGTTGTAGTGAACTGAGCATTTTGAGACTTATGTACGGTCCTGGAGCCCTCTCCATCACTTCTTGCTCCCCTCCGTCTTGCCTTGAAGAGGTGCTCATGGTTCACAGGCAGTTTCAAGGAGAAATCCCAACTGGACTGTCAGTCAGGGTCTAATCCCACAGCCTAATAAGAACATCTTGAATATAAGAATAGCCATACTTCAGTCAGAAGAAACTCTATCTGTCCTGGCACCCCAGCTCCACATGGGTCTTGTGGCTGATGCCGGCAAAGAAGATCAAGAACAGAGCAAACTGCTGGTGCATGCTTCAAATTCCCTGAAATTGGCAACTTGGGGAGCTTTCCAAGCAAAGATTGTGTCTGTCTTCCTGGCTTTAGCGGTGATCACTTGCGGGCTTTGATGAGAATATTCTCATTTCCCGTTCACAGGCTCTTCCTTTGATTTTTTTCAGTAACCCAAATTCCCTGGTTCTAGTGGGTGCCTGGGAGCCAGGAATAAATCTCTCTGTAGGAGAAATTGCTGTTGTGCTGTTTGATACTCAGGACTGAGAAGAATGTGCAGGGAAGGTGGAGATCCTCTGGGCTTGAACATAAGAAATCCAGAGTTTAAGACAGGTAAAGGAATGGCTTGAGTTAAGGGCCAGACTTCTGGCTGCAAGCTACAATAATCGCCTCTTTGCTGGAGCGGGGCTAACACTGTCTGTGCAGAATGAGTGAATATCTGCCAGACTTTCTGACCTTCTTCTCAATTTTCTTTTTATTTATCTACTGGCTTTAATGAGAGAAAGACGTTTCTGCACGGATATTTGTTGGGCTGTGTGTGCATCAGTGCACGTGTGTCTGTTTGCACGTTTGGTGGAATGAGCCCTGTTCCTCCTTCTCTCCCTCCCTCCCTCGCTCCCTCCCCTTCTGCAAAATAATGATTTTGCAGGCAATTAGGCTAGCAATAGCTGTTAAATCACTTCCGAATATCTCTGTTCTCCTGGTGTGAAACCTCTGCAATCTTTTACCTGCACCAAATGCAGAGGGGAGATCCCTGGGGGCTGTGCCTCCTGTCTGCATGGTTTGTTAACTCCAGTCGGCTATTTCTCCAGCCTGCCTCTGCCATCGCTGAGCTTTTTCTCCCCTAATGGGGCCTGGCAAAGGCTGAGGACAGTGACTGAGCCCCGGGGTGGTAATTGGCTGCTTACATATCTAGTGGCTTACAGATCTGACCCTGACAATGCTGAAAAAATCAAGGTCAAAGCAGCCAAGACAGAAGGTTTTTTTAGCGCCGTGATCAGCAGAGAGAGCAAGGATCTCCTGCATCCCTCTGACAGGGGTGAGCAGCCACGGGGGACTGGGGAGGGAGTCAGCTGGAACAGCAGTCAAAGCTCGGTGACTGCTCCCTGAGAGTGAGAACTTGGCGCAGGAAAGTATCTGTGGGAAACAGGAAAGGCTCCTGCCGGGGGGCATTCAAGCTGCCCTGGGCAAAGCCCTTGCAGGGAGGCTTGTGTTTTTCTCAACCTGCAGCTCTTTCTGTGTCCCCTTTCTTTCTCCTGACTGTCCTTAGGGGAATGACTCATGCCGAGCCTTGACCTCATGGGTGAATCACATCAGTGTCCACTTTCAAGAATAGAATCTCTGAGAAGCTGAATTCACCCATTAGGGACCTTGGACACAAGCGAGCCCTTTCCTCCTAGGCAGTCAGAGCCAGCAGGAGGCATGGAGGCATAGATGTTTGGTGCTGGGCTTCAGACCCTGACCTCTTTGTGTGTTGACGTTGTGACGTGTGTTGCTGTCATCGCCAGATCCATCAAGATGACAAACTAACTGCAGATCCTCCAGTGTCATTTGACCAGCCCAATAGCCAAAGCCAACACGTGCACCCACTTCTGTGGAGGTTGATGGGTAGCATGTCAGATCTGAGCATCTCTGAGCATCCCTCCACAGCCTTTGATGTCACAGGGAGCCCCTCTAACCCCTCTTGGCCTTATTTTCCCCCAGCTTTCCTGGGTGAATAAGATTTTTTTGTTGTTATTCAGCAGTTGGGGAGATTGAGGAAGGAGAAAGATAAGAATTTGTTTATCCTTGCTGCCCTCTGCTCATACAGGCTTTCCAGACCCTTTGTCATTCCCTCTCTTCCTTTCTTTCTGCCTTACCAATATAGAAGATGACTCAGGCTCAGTTTCTTGGCTGAGTTTGCTATTTCCGTTGGGTGAAAAGGGTGCTTTTAGCTCAGCTATCAAACTGCACAAGTGCAAACCAGGGCCTGGGACCCTTTGGTCAGGAAGATATGGAGGTCATGATGTGGAGCACAAAGCAGATCTACTACAGCTTGGTTTCTTCTGAGGAAGGGTGCTGTCATATTTGTGTTGCTGCAGGATAGAAGATTTTCTGAAATTGAAAGACAATACACTGAAAACATAGCAAGGGAGATAAGGAATGTGGATGCATCTCTGAAACACATGGCCATGGGGTTTGTTGAAGATCCAGAAGGACCTGACACTCCCGTGGATAGCTAGATTATCTTGAATTGTGTTTATAGTATTGAAAGGGATTACAAACCTTCTCCAGCTGCTTTTGAGTCCAATCTCTAGAAATTGGTTTTAGGCAGATAAACTCTGGTGTTTTGAGCATTTTCGTCTGTATTGCTGGGTCATTGTCAAGGATAGACTGGGACTGTGCGTCTGGTTCCTTCTCATAATTCCAGTTATTGATGTTCCTAAGTGACACCCTGTTATGAGATGTGTCTGGAATCATAAAGTGCCATATTTGCGCAGAACTGATTTCAATATCCGATATATGTAACCAACAAGAGAAATAGTCTGTGTTGTATTCTGCACTCTGCAATAATACATTGCCCCATGGAATATTAGCAATAAAAACAATAATATCATCTGACTTGTTTTTGAGTGAGTCAGTCCTGCAGACTCCTGTGTGTTTAGTTATCTTTTGCTCAACATCACCACAAATTCTGCCCTTTGTGCCATCATTTTCAGCTCAGTAGTTTTGTCCAGACAATGACAGTAACACAGTGACAGTAGCAGATAAAAGCGAGGGGCACTGGGATTGTTCTTCTTGTATTGATGGGACCAGCAGAAGTAGTTTAACTGAGGAAGCAAGGGAAAAGTTCACTTTGTGATGACAGTGGTTGTTGTCCAAAAGACCTAGACCACAATGCATTTCTCCAATGATTATTCTGCAGTCTCCATGGAAGGAGGAAAAATACTAACGTTTTCTCCCTGATTTTGTTTTTGCTCTGCAGATCCGTGTGGATGGCACCGCCAAGAACACACTGGAGTATGAGATTGTGCAGGTGGTGGATACGGGTCCCATATTACGGGATATGGCCTTCTCAGTGGATCATGAACACCTCTACATCATGTCTGAGAAGCAGGTAAGAAATTTTGTCAGTCCATGGTGCTTTGAAAGCTTTTAGCTTGGTCATGCTATGGACATCAGATTTGCAGATAAAGTCCTGATAGTGAACAGAGTTACAACAAAGATGTGCTCCATTGTTGATCTCATGAGTTTTTGTGGTTAGAAATCATTACATTTATACACTGATGCAATTGTCGAGGGGCCGAGGACAAAGACCTTAGGGGGCAGAAACCACCCCCAGCATTGCTTTATGCAGTACACGTCCTACTGGCTACATGACAAGGAGATGCTATTGCATCTGCTGTACACCACATTGCTCTCCACCCCCACACAAACTGTGGCTACATCTGCCACAAATACCGCTGAGCGTAATGGTGAGTCATTTGGCTTCAACTGGAGTATTTGGAGAAGCTGGAGCTTCTTTGAGATGAAGCAATCTAGAGTGTAGGATGCTGCCTGCCAGGGTGCAGGCCAAGTTTCGTGTGATGTTCCTCTTGTGTTATTAGTAGTATTATTGAAAATACTAACAGCCAGATTCCAGGGAAGGACCAATCTGGATGTTCAATGTAGAAGCCTGGCAGATTTCAGCAGAGAGCTTGACCTTAGGAATTTTGATTTTTCAGGTGGGAGAAGGAGGAACTAGTTTTGCATGAAGAAATCCATTGCATGCCGTTAGTCTTGTGGACATGTTGGGTTACATGAGTTATTGGAAGTGGTTGATTCATGTGCGTTCATGAGGAGTTTTAGATCTGCAGATAAAAGGAAGTAATAGGGGATTGTGGTAGGGTGATGGCAGGTGCCCTGAAGCTCGACTTCAGTGGAGGCCACCAGTCCAAGAGTGACATGTTCATCTATACATTATTGTTCAATGATTCTCTGAGTAAGTATTACTCACCTGACATTGGATCATGTAAGTGGCACCAAACATAAAACACCCACTTTATATACTTACCGCCTTCATGAATTGCCTGGAGGATGCCTACATGTTCCAGTAACACTTTCAGAGCAGTGTGATTTCCTCCCAATTTTTCTAACACCAAGATCTGCCCTAGACATTGTGTGCTCCAACACTCTGACAGCACTATGCTGCAGTGGTTGAGTCAGCAGTCTTGAGTCTTGAGTCTTGAGTATGGAGATGGACCACCGTGTTCCCTCCTCTCATCCATCCTCATGGCAGTTTTACCACCCACAAATTCCTGCCTTAAAAGTGCAACAGTGAATAATTGTTTCCTCTTCACCTGCCATGACTTTATAGACCCTCCTCATATCCTCTTCAGGTGGCTGTTTTCCAGGACGTGGCTAACACTGAAATCATGAGCCCTTACCTAAGCCAAGGGGAGTTTTCTTCTGGTCCATGTGGCAGGTTTTGGAGGGAGGCGTTTAACAGGGTTGCTGTGGTCCAGGAGCTCAGATGTGGCAGACTGGTTGTCCTTGTCCCCATGCAAAGGAACGGAGTTATAGTTTCCAGTCTGTGACTGTCATTCCTTCTGCTTGAACCATTTTATTTCCAATGTTTTGTGCCTCTGCAACACCTCCAACCCTCTCCCTAAGTTATGGATATTTGTACCTAAAATACGGAGCGGGGAGGAGAGCAACTCTGTACAGTGGTCTTTATTAAAGAGGCTGCGAGTTGACGATAACTCAGGAGAAAGGATGTGATTATAGACCTGGGGTTGCTTTCTCCTCTGCTCCATTCTGGGGAAGGATGGCGTGTCACCCCCAGTGCTGAAGTGAAAACAGTCCCAGTCACCTGTTGGGATGGAGTGGGAAGCTGGAGGCAGGCGATGCCTGTGAGCTCCTGTGAGACTTTGGTCAAGACACTGTTCCTTTTTCTCATCCTTTTACTCTGTAGGTCCTTTCTTCTTAATTTGAGTAGAGTGGGGCCCCTTGTATCATCCAAGCCCTTGAGCATGATGATATGCCAATAATCAGCAATTTCAGATTTGCTCAGAGTGTCCTTTTTGTGCAGGCCCATTGGCAAAAGGTCACCTCAGATGCCACCGCTGGCTTTGAGCAGCCCTTCAGATTTACAGAGACAAGACATTTGGCTCCCTTGGGCTGGTTGGAATCGTAACACCCAAGAGCTGTCTTGATACTCTCTAGGAAAGGGCAATATGACAGCACTGTTCATTCACTTATTTCCTTAAAAAATGAAATCTGGAACAAGAGGAGCAAATTTCTTTTTCTTCAGAAACTTCTAAGAACATATTCTTGCTGGTACATTTACCTGCATATTCCTGACCATTGAAACATGAGCAGATTAATTTTGTGGTTGGTTATTCTGAAGCACGAGCTTCAGCGGGCTTTTTTATGATCACAAGTTGTTGACGGAGCCCTATAGAAAGTCAGGAGCCCTGAGTCCCCTGTGATTTATTCAATCATCTCCTCCCACCCATCTTTGAAGCCCAAAGGTGTCTGTATGAGAGAGGTTAGTGAAAAGGGCATAGACTGTTATTATTTAAAAAGCGATCCAATTTTGTGAAACACTCAATGGTACAGAAACCTTTGCCCATCTCTGATTTTATCTCCGACGTAGCAAGTGGTGTGAATGACAGCGCTGCCGTCACGGCAATACAGTCACTATCTGTGTGCTCATGATATAACGCACTTCAAGGGCTCGAATAAATTAACATTTATAGGGCTTTGGTGGCTGAGAGTGGGCTCAGGGGTTTGCCTTTGCTGGAGGAAGGACTGTGAACAGGGTGGAGAAGTGCAGCCTGGCCTTGGGGAGCATAGATCCCATCCGCTGTACAAGCTGTGTCGTAGAGTTCTTTTCATAAATGGAGGAAGCTCTGACTTATCAGAGGTTTTCACTGCCCATAGTAATCTCCCGGTATTGTGAGGTCTGTGGAGATGAGGGACAGGAGGGTGATGGCTTGACCCGACCTTTTCAAAAGCAGGCAGGCACCAGGGCTGGTCCTATCCCTTAGGGAAGGAGAAGGTTTCTCCTCCCTCCCTCTGCTGGGCTCAACACTGACAGTGCCCCGGAGATAACGGTGACTATGTTGGGTGTGTAGCTGCTCTGTTAAAAGCAGTTTTGCCACTCCTGGCACCCCTGTTCCTTTGCTCTCTCCTCTTCCAGCTTTCACCACGCTGCTGGATGACCGTGCCTTCTTGCTTTCTTGATGCTTAACTGTTGACATGTACATGCAGCCCAGCTTTACTTGTCAGGAGGTGCAGGATGCTCATTTCCGTGTTGTAGCTTTGGACTAGTGTTTGGAAGGTCACCTCTATCACCCCCTAAATATCTCTGTTTCAGCACGTTGGACTCCTGGGTCTCTCCCAGTGCTAGGTGTGTATTGCAAAGCTGACGCGGCACCTGGAAGCAACTCCAAGACACAAGAATCTCAGCTTGTCCCTTTGATATAAAGGGATCAAAGGGAAGAGCTAGAGAAAATGAACGTAAGGGCTCAAAAACCAGCAGGCAAACAGCAAGAGGCCCCAACTTCATATTATTAAAATCCCAAGGCTTTGAGCTGCCTCCTACTCCTGGTTTACTAATAGCTAGGGAAGACTGTTCTGCAAACAGTTTGTGACTAACCCTAGGTTTGACTCAAGGAAGGAGATTCGCTGTCCTTCTCTGTGCGGGCAGGTTTGTTTCATGCAAGTGAGTCGGCTTCATGCTCCAGCGGAAAGTTGTGCTTTTCCCCTGTAAACTAGGAAGTCTTCCATAATCAGAGAATAAATCACATCTGCGCAGCGCTATCATTCCCCAAAACCATTACAGTGTGTTGAAGGTGAGACCGGTAGGGTCACGCGTAGCAAAAGCAGATAGATATTTTGGGGGCTCTTTTAAACTTTGCCAATGAAATATCAAATAAATACGTACTTCAAATAAAGCATGG
The DNA here is from genome assembly GCA_009769605.1 of Bucorvus abyssinicus. Taxonomy (NCBI): domain Eukaryota; kingdom Metazoa; phylum Chordata; class Aves; order Bucerotiformes; family Bucorvidae; genus Bucorvus; species Bucorvus abyssinicus. The sequence continues at coordinate 2,873,681 of CM020025.1, forward strand.
CGGAAACCACATTTGGTAAAAATTAAGTAACAGTATTGCAAATCATGTTGACAGGGTCTTTTTGGCCTTTCGGTGTCTGTTTCTCATTAAAATGGGGAAGGCTTATACCTATTTGTCTCCTGAGATTTATTCTCCTTCCCTTGGCTGCTCAGTCACTATCTGCAACAGAATTATTGTGTGCAAATCAGCTGCAAAAGAGGGGGTGTATGGCTAGTTTACTTCAGAATTCATGACCACTGATTAAAATCTTGTCTGCTGCTTATGTTATCATATCAATTAGTTAAAGCAAGCATTAATAACTTTACTTAATTATAGCTTAATTTCTTCAAATGTGGTCTTTGCACAAGATTTCAATTAGCATTAACTCCTGTGTTTGGAGTGGCTGTTTCCAGGGGATTGTCGATTTGAGGCTGTCCTCAGAAGCACTGGCTCAAGATCACAAGTTTTCAAAATAACTCACAGGTTTTTCCTTTTAATTTGCATTCGTTTTTTTGTGAGCCACCAGACTGGGTGCGGGCTATGTTTTTTCATCATTGATCCAGAACAAGAAAAGACAGAAATGGTCTTGTTTGTAAATGGAAAGCTGAGATTGTCTAATAAGTGTGACTTTCTGTCCTGGGGATTTAAAAGCAGCAGATGCACTCGTAAACTGTAAATTTTTGCCCTGCTGTTGATGATTTCTTATCATTCAGCTCTACTGTCTTTTAGGCTCTTGTAGTATTTACTGTCGTCTTGTAGAAGGAGCTATTTTTTATGGTGTGAGAGGACCAGTCTGAGCACAGCCGCTGTTTGGAGATGGTCAGGTCTTCTGCAGGATCCACTATTTAACTTCTGAAAGTGAGGAAGGAAGGAAGAGTGTTGACAGTACAGTCTCTTCGTTGGAGTAATTGGCTGCTTCTAGACCAGACTGACATCTTAGCTAAGATCAGGGTCATGACAGCTTCTCAGGGACTCAAGTCAAGGGTTGAAATGCACCCTCTCTTTGCAAAGATGTGTCATGTTAGGCTCTCTCTAAATCCTCAAAAGAAGAGGACTCCAAACCGCCCATTTCATTGCCCAGCTGCCCTGCTCTTGGGCAGCCCTGGACAAACCAGCTAGGGAAGAACAATTCCTAGAGTTCAGGCGATCTCTATCAAGTAATGAGTGTAATCCCAGTCGGCAGCAAAAGAAACTTTTGTTCTCTTTGACTGTTCTTTCCTGCCCCTAAAATACCACTCATTACCCTCAGCAATATCAGAGGCTGAACTCCACTCTCCCTCGCATTCGCTTTCACCTAATTAAGGGCCTGTTAAATAAGGTCAGATGCCCTCTGAGAAATGACTGCGTAGCTGGAAAATCCTGCATGGATGCTCAGCTAAGGACGGAAAAGACGCTGTGTGAGTGCCTGTGTTTCTCAGCCAAAAATGATAAAAATGATTTCACCCATCTTTGAAATGATTCTTTATCAGCAAAAGGCATATTATTGCAAAAAGTCATAATTTAGCTTGATTTTAACTCGTTTGCTGCTTAGCACGTGGGTAGCCTAGGAGGAAGCAGCCGTGGGATAATTAAGGGAGTAGGGAGTCCCTTAACCTCCTGCTGGGTTGTGTGTTCCAGTGGAGATGTAAATAGCTCAGAAAGCTGCAGTGAGCAGGTGAGGAACCAATTCAAGCTCTTGGAGGTGTCCCAAATGAGGCCTTTATGGCAAGGGCAGAAATTCCACTGCAGGCTGTTTCCATGTCATGAGATGCACAGGCATCTGGAATTTCATCTCCCACTGTCCCTCAGCCTTGGGCTTTTCACACTTGAATTAAGCTCTTTTTATGCTTTCGAAATGCTTTTGTAATCCAGTTGGATGCTGTATTCGAGTGCCCCACTTTGCCCTAAAACAGTACTATGCTAAGTGTAAGGAGAACAGGTTTGCAGCTGAGAGACAGTCCAGGATTTGGGAGACCTAGACTCATACCCTGCCTTGCTCACTGAGTCCTCGTACAGATGTGGGCAAACCACTATAACTCCATGTGTCCTGAAGACACAGAAGTTACTTCCAAGATCAGGACCTCTTTTGGAGTTCTCAACTCCTGCCGCTGGCTGTTGAAAACTCAGGTCTCCTCCTGACTCCTGAGGCTGGTGTACACGCCCTGATGAGAAATGGAAAGCTTTGCTGGATCGCAAAGTTCAGGGGGACTTTTGCCATGTTACCATCAGGTCTAGCCTGAGCTCTGCTGCCTGTAATGGAGAGCGAAATGCTTCTTGAGAGAATAATTGTTCTCCTCTTTGTAACCATCCTGTAGATGACACTAAATTTTAGCTTTCTTGATACCATCCAGAGGAGCGCTGACAAGCCCAAGCTGCGTAGAAAGGACTAGCTGGGAGCAGTTTGATAGTCTTTTACTGGAGGGAAGGATTTAATACAGAACGCAGGTCAGTATCTCTTGGCTTCATGCTTGGCCTTGCTTATCTGTGCCAGAACACTGTCTCTTCCAGTCCTCTCCATCCCAGAGAAATGACTTCTCTGCAAGCTCATGGCATTGATCACTGGGCTCCAGCAACTGTTCAAGTACTTTGACTACACGTATCTTAGCCACGGACAGAGTCTAAACCCTGCTTGCTGGCAAGATGTGAATTCGTGTATCTGCCCTCTAGGTTGGAGCACTGCCAGTGAAATTTTACAGCTGATGAGCAAAGAGGGCTGAGTGACACATCCTTGGTCATGCCACATGCCCGTGACAGAGCAGTGCATCCAATCTGAGTCTCCCAGTCACCCCTGGGCCAGCGTTTGGGGTGCACTTATATCCATACAGACATAGTGACAGAATTTAGTGCCTGAAACAGTCTTTCTCATTAAAAGACCTACATTCAGTCACAGTGGTGACATATTTGTGCCTGATGTCTACAGTTACGCCCTTTTCTATGTGTCTAATGTTCGAGGGTAGAACTACAGCTTTCACATTGCCATCTGTGGATCTTCATTCGGCTTGAACTTCAGCAATGCCAAATGTCATCATTCGTCTCTTAGCTTGCCAGAGTCATCCCCATGCCAGGATGCTTCCTCCACAGGCTGCTCGAAGAAGCAGCTCAGGAGTTGGAGGATCCATGGAGGCTTTCAAAGGTGCTGTGTTCCTGTAGAGGATGGTTTAATTAATCTTTGGTACTCCTTCCCTTAAAGTATGCATGTGTTGGACACAATCGTACTGGGTTGCCTGGAGTGATATGAGGAGATGGGTCATTCAGTCTAACCAGATCTCCCTCTTCCTGTCCCCTGCTTTTTTGAGTGGGAATATTTGTTCTTCTCATTCATAGGCTTCTGCTTTCACAAAGTACTAGCTACCTTCTGCCTTGCACAGAAGACAAAAAATGAGTAAGACTGGAGGAAAAAGTGAGCAATACCCGTAAATGCAAAAAACATTTGTAGAGTCATTCCCTGGGTGAGAAGCGTCAGGGACTATCGATCCTCAGAAGCGGGTAACTGGTGGGAAGCCGTGCAGACGTGTCCCCTGGGGCACAGTGCTGCCCGGTACATGGCGTGAGGGTCATGTGGCACTATTGATTGCAGTGCTGTTCCGCTGCTGTGTGGCCTGAGTCAAACTGCTCAGTAGAGCTACTGTGCTGTTTGGGAACAAGGAGGTGGATCCGTGGAGTTAAAAGCATCCCTTGTACTGCTTTATACAAAAAAAAAATCCACTCCCGTCTCTCTGAATCCCACCAGACTGATAGGTTGCAGTTTCAGCTGGGAATAGGTCAGAGTATTAAGGGCAGCTCAAGGAATTTAGCTGGAAATCTGAAAATCTCCATCCCCCCCCAGCCCCTGACCCTGTAATAGATCCAGAAGAAGGGGAGAAGAAAGAGGAAACCTAAGAAGCTGGTGATTACATGTGATGCCTGGCAGATCTGTAATCCTGGACTCCATTAAACATCTGTCTCCTCCAATCTCACTGACAGCCAGGCCTCTTCCTCCTCGCTGCCTTGCACAAGACCTTACATTTGCAGCTCACTTGAAAGCACCGGTTGTTAATCATCGCCCTGCTTTGGTATTCCACTCCAGCCCAGCCTGGGCAACAGTGCTCCTAGGGAGGGAGGATTTGGGCAAGACAGAGACCCTGCCTCAGAGGTAGAGGCACTTCCACGCCTCTGGGTTTGAGCTTTTAAATCTAACACATGCTTGAGTGCTTTTCCTGATCGGTGCCCAGTCACTGTCAGAGACCATTCTCTTAATTATTGCATCTTAAATATGCTTCAAAAGTTGTTTCCATTGCAGGCTCATGTGTCTTATTACTTTCTTTGAAGCAAGTATTCGCCCTCTTGGGGTTTTTCCTTACACCATAAGTGCGCAGGGTTATCATTTTCTAATGGCTTTTCTATTTCTCATGTGATAACCCTGAACTCCTAAACACGCCCCTTGTTAGTGGGGGTTAATAGGTATTTCATTGTCAGACTCAGGGAGAACTTTTTTAAGTGCTCCAGAATTTGCCCTGTCTTCCGCACTCGCAGCCTTTGAGCCTTTCTTGCTTTTGGCCCCTGATAAATATCTTTCATCACTTTTTATTACTTGATATAGTCTTTATCATCATAGATGTGTGTGGTAGGAACAGGAAAATGAAATCCATTCCAGAACCTGCCCTTGGAAGGCAAACTGACTTTTATGTCTTTCTTATTAAAAAGGAATTTTGAAGTCATACTGTGACATTAAAGACTCTTCCGTCTTTTTTTCAGGGTTTGTTCGGGTTTTTTTACCCAGTTTTTGTGACTTCCCAGTTTGTGATTGGAGACATGTATACTCATCTACACTGAAAATTATTCTCTTGTTTTCTTTCCTAACTGGATGAGGAAGTAATGGGAATCCTTGAGACCAAATTTAGTTTGTCTTGCTTTGTTTTTTTCCTTTAAAAAGATGTTTTGAACCAGCAGACTGAACATTTTGTCAATACTCTGTTGTATAGGGTATATCGGTATTTTTGTTTGTAGTGGTCTGCTTGGCCTGCTGAGTTGCTTGTGTAGATGGACAGTGCAGCCCAGGAAGACGCCCCATGCTGTAATGACATTCCGTAGAGTCTGTGCAAATGCCTGTAGTTGTGTCTGTATGATAAACATAGCAAGTCCGAGGCTTTTGGGTGGTTGGGAAGAGCTGAGAGGGCAGAAAAAAAATCAATGTAGAGAGTTGTGTGGGTATGTCAGTGGGTGTTTGCCTGCCCACTCCATGGATGTTGTACAGGGACAGTACAATTTCTCTGCCAAATGCCCCATGTGTCATTGCCTCAATAAGAGTCAGGTGAAGGTTGGGACTTTTTGAAATAATGGTCCTTAAACTCTTAGTTCTGCTGTCTCATCCCAATCCCAGCACTTCTCACACCATTCTGACTCACTAGAAACCCTTTCTCATAATTCACCTGATGAATTCACTTCTTTTCCTCTAGTCCTGAACTCCTACATAAATAACCTGCTCTTGTGTCCCTCCTCGAAGAGTCTGGATCCATGGATACATTTGGATGTATTTCTGAACTTGTAAAGCTCTTTGGATTTCTTGAGGATGAAGGACAGTGTTTGTACAAGATCCCTGCTCCCATGACATTATTTGGGAAGCTTTCTCTGGAGGAACCTTCCAAGCACTTTTAAAGTTCACGTGTTCATGTGTCAGTAGTTTCTGCCCCGAAGACCAAAGGTAACCCATGAGTTTCCTCCAAGCATCACAACAGGAATGCATTCTGATGGAGTGTCAACTCCAGGATGATTCACACAATTAATGTTGGATTCACAGAGCACTGGCACAAAGGAGACAGGCAGATGTTTGCGCTGACCTAGACTCCACCAGGAAAAATTCCTCTTTTTTGCCAGCAGCAGCTATACTAATAAATGCAGTAAACCAGGGAACAGTCTCCGGCACTGAGACCAAATGCTGCAGTGTGGCCTGTGACTGTAGATCTCAGCTCTCTTACTCTCCCAAAAGAGGGCAGCTCCATCCAGACTGTGTAGGGAATAAACCTAAACCATTCCTGGTCGTTGCCTGAGAGACTGCCAAACCCATGCAAGAGACCACGCAGAATTTGACAGTGTGGACTGTCAGGTCTCTGCAGCATCTGTCCAGCTGTAGGAGAATCCACGGGAGTCTATTTTCCTCCACACCACTGGTCACCCTGAAGCCTTTAACCCTGGCAAGGGAAGCCTGTGTACTGTTATCTTTTATAGAGTGTTTTCAGGGCCAACAGTTAGAGGGATCCTCTTTTGGCTTCCTCATGATATAAACTCATCTGCCAGCTGCTGGATGGGGAAGAGATACGTAACTCCCCCACTGCTATTTTTGCATTCCCTATAATCGTTTCTGGAATCACAGTCAATGTTTAGGCAAAGCTCTTCAGGCAGCTGCTACTGCAGACACTGAGCACTTTGAGCCTCCCCGTGTGCTGTCTGGGCTGAAGTGTTTCATGCTCTGCTACAACCATCTCCGAGTGAAATGCTGGTAAGGGACAGGACATCTTTCACCCACAGGATGCAGCACTGGAATGAGCCAAGAGAGATTTGAAAACCCTTTTGTCTCCAAAACAGATGGGGAGATGTTTTTCTTTTCCCTCTGAAGGGAGCTGTGTGCTCTGTTTTTCAAGAACAGCCCTCCCGGGCTCTCCTTGGCTTGCAAACCTCTTAGAATTGCCCCATCTATTGCTAGACAAGGAGGGGTGAAGAAGCAGGTAGCAGAGCTCGTGGCACACTTTTGAGCAACTTGTGGACTATGGTCTATCAGTCCTTACCCCTGAGCACCTTCGCTTTCGTTGTGGCCTCAGATGACACCACTGAAACCAAAGGGAGTTTGGCAACTGGGTCAGACCCAGAGACTAGTGCTAAGGAAGGCTCTTCTTGCTCTCTGTGAGCTGCTTGGTGTGTAAAGGAGACCTTGAACACTAAGACACCAAGAAAGGGTTGTGGGTTCATGTGTCTGCTCTATAATCGCCTCTGAAATAGCCTTTTTCTTTGCTGCTTCCCTTTTTTTCCCCCTCTCTCTCCAAGAGCATTATCTATTCCCGAGACTTTCACCTAAGGCCATTAACTGGCAGATTGGTCATTACAAACCACTTGGCAGTGACTGATTGTGGGGGTCTCTTTTGCTATGGAAAATGTGGAACTGATTGTCTGGGTGACCCCATTTGACCTCGGGAATTCGGCGTTTAACCTGGCTTTAGACATAATAAACTCCGGTAATTAGCAGAGAAATTCAGCGGTGACATGTCTAATTGATTGGAAATGCCAATCCCCAATGAGTCGCGGAGCTGCGCTGAGCGGAGCTCCCTGACAGGCATCGGCGTGGGCTGCAAGGAGGTCATGGGGATGCTGTCAGGAGACAGGAAAACGGAGGGAAGGAATGTGAAGCATGTTGTAGGTTTGCTTTTCTTTCCAGCTGAGAACGCTGCAGGTTTGCTTTTCTTTCCAGCTAATGGACTTGGTGAACATGCTATCCATCACTAATTACTTACCCCTGTACTCAGCACTTTCCCAAGGTTGAGCTCGCACCTTTGGGAAAATCCACCTAATCTCTGCACAGTCCATCTTAACCGTGTGCTTGCAAAGAGAAAAACGCCTTCTGTGATCCGCATCAACAAATCCAGCAGTGTGTACCCCACCAGTGAGGCAAGTGTGGTCCCTGTTTGGGAGAACACCATCTTTCCAGTTTATGGGTTGGTGATACCTTATCTCCCGTGTCAGTACAGGTCTGTGATATCCCTTCTCAGGTCTTGTGTTTGTGCTTCTAGACTGATGACAGTTGACAAAAGAAAACATTTAAAATCAATTTCTTGGTTTGGTTTGTACTTAAAGCTGGCCAGTTTACTGCCCTGGTTCATGGCAGGAGCTCAGGACCTCTTGTGCAGTCCACCTTGGAGGATGGTACTCTGTGACATGGGGCCTGGGAGTGGAGGAGGGATTAGTGACATGTGCTCCTGCTGCTTTTTTAATCGTGGCTTTCCTCACTCCTGGAAGCAGTGAACTGGTAGCAACACGGACTTGAGGTTACATCTGTACCAGTACTGGGAAGCATGACCAGGCACTGGAGGCGGATTGTCTCATTCACTAAATTGGTGTGATGGCCCTTGGCACATCCTCACCATGGAGCCAGCAAGCCGTGTCCCAGACAGTCTTGGACACGCTCCAGAGATGGCCATGGCCAGCGACTGTTTCTGAGAGGCAGTTTGGTTGCAGCTGCTCCATTTGCAGGCTGAGAGGGTTTAATGATGTGTACATCTGCTGTTCTATACTCATTGGCCTTGGGACCAGAGAGTGATGCAGGGTGCGTTAAATTTACCAGTGTAGATACAACTTTACAGAGCGGTACAAACCCAGCGTTCCATGATTTGTGTAGGTAGGTTCAAAGTCTCCATACTGCTCTGTGGGACAGGAGCTACAGCAAGCTGACACCTTGAGCAGTTAGAGTTTTTAGCTTGTACTCCTAACTAAACATTTGAAATATTAATGCTGAACTGATGACTATCTTATAAAGAGGGGAGGCAGAGGAGAAGAGTGGATACATGTTTGGGGAGAGCCCACACTGGAGCAGAACTGCTGTGTGTGGTGGGGTTACTGAGCTGGTACCATCCTCTGGTTAAGGATGCACAGGCATCCTTGGAGATAGCTGTCATCTGCTTATTAGTCACCTTGAGCACATGTCTGACCACAAGGACCTCATACCTGCATGATGCAAGACAAATCTCTGTGTGGAAAGAGGTCTGGGAGGGGCTGGGAAGGTCAGCTCTGATGTTCTCATGACCTGTCAGTGGTGCTGCCCAACCATTGACCAGACACGGGAGGAGGATGTCCTTCGCTCACCCCCATGTGCTGATCTCCTGGGCTATGCCAAAATCACCAGGTACACAGGGTCAAACACTGAATACCACTAGCAGCACCGCGTAATTATTAGCACAGTTCCTGCCATGGGCTTGCCCTGTGCCCTCCTCCAGGCAGTGCCAAGACAAGGCTTGGGGAAATAGATACCATGGACATGACTAGTCCTACTGGGGCAGTAGGGACACATCAACCACATCTTCAGGAAAAAAGAGAAGAAAAGAAAATTTAGGATGTAGACACTCTGCTATTTGCCAGCAAGGCTTTAGAAGCTGTTTTATAAGATAACGTGGACACAACCTCGGAGGGTAACAACCTGTTGCAGATATATCACACCACGAAGTCTCTCTGCAGTGGAAATGTGGGATCCTGGGCTTTCAAAACCCGCTGGTATCTTCAGATGCTCTTTAAGTACCAGAAGTTCATCCACCTCTGCTCACCTCAGGACTGGTTTTCTTGAGGTGCACCACCTCGTCCCAGCAAAGGGAACCTCCAAAAACCAACCCAGAGCTTCAAGGACACTTTTATATCCTGGAATAATAAATTGAAAAGGAAAAAAGAAATACAGTGACAACACCACACACACAGAAGCACCCCGCAGGGATTGTGGAGTCTCAAAACAAACATCAGATGTGTAAACAGAGTATCAGCATTCCTTCATGAGGAGAGCTGCAGATACATTTGTTGCCTTCTGATCATTTATTTTCATTAATTTTCATAGCTAAACAGATAAAAGTGCTCGTAGCAAAGATCGTAGCTTCTCTATGCTCCCACACAAGCACAACAGCCCCCCCTGTTCTTTTCTAGACTTTTCTTTTGATCTGACAGTCAATCCACCTCCTACTAATTGTGGCACAAAGTTTACACAACCAGCAATTTGCTCTGACTCCTTGCCCCTGTCTTCAGCTCTCAGACAGCTTTGAGGTGTTACTCTTCCTACTTAGAGGAACAGCACAACCGGTTGTGGTGCTAAAAGGTCTTTTAAATCCTGAAGTATTTGTATTTGATGTATGGGTTTGAGTTTGTGTGGGGCTTTGTCTGCTTCCTCATGCAACTGTTTAGGAGATGGAAGGAGAATTCACAAGTGATAAACAACTGCAGTTTTGAATCATTTTTTCTTAAAGCAGAGGGACTATTTGTAGGTTTTAACGGCGACAGTTTTGCCCTGGGGTCCTAGAAAAATAGCAAGAATCTTTACTTGGCAGATGAAATTTTCTTGCTCAGCTGGGTCAAGTCCTTGGAAATATCCTGTGCATTTCAATGGGACAATTTTATTCTTTTTTTTTTTTTTGCTTGCGTTTTTTCTTTTCTTTTCTGCTATCCTGCCTTTCCAAGATATTAACTTTATTATTTTTTTATTTTGCCAAGTGAAAAGTCATCCTGAATTTAGTGCTCCATTTGTGGGAAAAAAATATTTGTTCTGCCTCTGTGATTTGCTCTTAACCTGGGATGCTGCTTTTTCCTTTGCTGGCCACAAGAATGGTCATGTGCAACACAGACCTGGTGTAGTTATTTATTGGCTCCTTACTGATTTCTTAAAAGATTTCATAAAAGGCTACAACGTTTTCCTAACTACTTGCCCCCTCTTTTCGGTCGGACTGGGAGCAGGCTGTGGGTGAATGAGTTGCTCCAGTGGCAGGAGCTCCGTTGCATCTCTCCCCCATCACGCAACAGGTTTGTTGTGAGATGGTGTGGGTGGCTGGAAGGATGATGCATGAGTTCGTCATATATAGGACACCCAGAAAACCCGGACCCGCTGCATATATGGGGATCTGCTGTAATGTTCATGTCAGGACATAGGGCAAGAGGAAAGCCATGTCACTCCTCCCAGTTACACCCCTCCTTCCTCAGCTTGAAAAAAGAGGCAGCACTGTGCTAACAGAAGAAGATCACCACTTGCATGGGTTAGACAGACACCTACAAACCTCAAAGTACAGAAAGCAGAAAGCAGGGAGTCAGGTTTATTTTTGTCTAGCTGTAGACATTCCCAAACGATAAAGCATGTAGCGTAACTGTTATACGATGAACCAACACGCAGCATTTTGTGAATATATACCCATGATTATGTAGGACCTCAAAGGGTCTTTGTTCTCTAACCCCACTGTGTGCTCAAAATCTTCTAAAGTTGCTGACACCCAGTGTATAGTTTTATACAAATATATATACACAAAAACATGAGAATCACCTTATCTGCCTGGGGAGTGCATCTGGGCTGGAAGGCAGCGTGTGTTTGACCATTACACTAATGCATCTGCGAAGGCACCGGGAGGCTGGCGAGGGGCTATTTGGATAATGGAGTGGCTGGGCTAATAAAATTAGCTCCACATTCACAGCCTGAGTGGGGAGGAGGGGAACTGTCCCTTTCAGTCTTCCCAAGCATCTCCTGACATCTTATTCCCCCATGACAGCCCAGGAAAGGAAGCAGGAAAGGGGGAGTCCTAAAGTGGAGTGGAAAATGTGCTTTTTGCATTAGCACAGTGGTGAGGCTTTCTGTCCCAGTGAACAAGAGGGAGGAAATCAAATCACTGGGTTGTGATGCCTTCACCTGCATTAGACGTGTGAGCTCAGACTCCAGGAGTCCTGAGCCAGCGTCACGCTTCACAAGCCACCCTTCCCTCAAAAGGGACAAGGCTCGAAATGCATTTGTCACTTGAGCTCCAGACAGCAAACGACGGTGATTTAATTAACCCAGTGAGCCCTGCTGGCCTTGTCTGTGAGAGCTCAGGACGTCAAGATGTGCGGATGAGTGGAGGCAGGGTGCAGAGTGAGAGAGGGAGAGGGCGAAGACACGTGGCCATTGGACTGTCAGAAGCCATCTCAAAGCACTTTGCTTCTCACAACCAAGACCCCTTTACAATTAGTCTTGATGTGATTTACATTTACTTAAAGGCATCTGCATAATGGGATGTAATGCACGGGAAATGCAGTCACGAGCTTCTGAAAGCTTCTGGGGACTCACAATTCCCACAGAGCATGAAATTTCCCTTTTACTGCAGCTGGAAGTGAATCCAGACTTCACAGAGCGCATGTTCATGGGCTAAAATGCCAGCACTCTACCTGCCCTCTCAGCTGTATTTATGAAGTGCCCATCCTCACGGTGTCTGGACGTGCCCTTTCTTTTCCACCTTTGCTATGCATTTATTGGGACCTTGGACTTGTTACTTAGACAACTCCCCCAGGCAGGAGGATTTTCATCTCTAGTAGAGCAAAAGACAGATGAATGTTGCTTTGCTGTCAGTCAGGGCAAGACCAGGGGTTGCTGAAACCTGCCCAGGCTTGGTGGGCAGGTTTACCCTGAGAGAGATCAGTCCTACTTGTAGAAAGTCACCTTGGCCAAGAGCCTGTGAAATTTTAATGCTCCCCACCAAATATTGACTCTCCGAGGGCGTCTGAGTAAGGCTTTTGTGGAGAAGTCAATATGTGTCTGCAGTTTCAGTGGATAGTGTTGCTTTTCTCTGAATTTCCATTGGACTCCGATGGCCTCTCCCAAACTCACCGCACAGTATCAGAAGCACGACAAAACCATGCGATTAGAAGGAAGCGTTCTCTTTGGAGGGTCATTACCTGTTGTCTACATCCCCCTCAACTCAGCAGCACATCTGAGCCCTGTACCTGAGCCTGGGTGGAATCACTTTCAGCCCAGAGCAATCCTTTTCCATTTGGCTTTCCATGACTCTGCTACAGAATATGTACAGCCCAAACTTCTGTGTTGAGATACCATCAGTGACGAAGCAGAAACATCGCAATAAATGCAAACATAGCAGCAATTTTGCATGATGAGGGTTGTTCTCCTTCCCACTGGAGATTATGGCAGAACCATCTTGTCACTCTATCACAAGCTGCCGTGAGTGGGTCTGGTCCGTCCCGTTAGGTAAAGAAGCTCCCAGGTAGATTTTAGATAGAGCTGTAGCCATATATTGTTAATAGACGACACACTAGTAGATGCTTTGCTGTATTTAAGTTAAATCCCGCAGCGAAGACTCCGTTCTGCCCCTGTGGTATGATAATTCTGCCATCTCGGGTAATTTAGCATCTGTCCTACACAAGTCTGAGATGCAGAAGAATCCCGGTGGGGTGAAAGTAAATACATCACCATTCAGGTAGCAAAAACACTGCTGCAGGTTAGATTTTGCCAGTTTACCATCCATTTGGGACTCAGTCTAAGTTGGCTGTGCCTCCTAAAAAAGAATAATCCTGTAAACAACGTAGCACTAATATACTGAACAATTAAAGCATTTGCTTCTAATTGAAGTCGAAATTCATTTGCAAGGCAAGCTGGGCAGTTTTCAAAATAAGTGATTGAAAGAGCTGATTTATATTTCTGTGTGTGCTTGTAGGAGTTAGAAAATAAATCCAGGTGCACAAGAAGCTTTTAATTTAAATGGCAGCTTGAGCGTCTGATAACTGTGGGAGTCTGGACTTGAAATAAAAGCAAAGGAATTGTCAGGAGTAAAAGGCACAGGACTTGTGGGTACGTCTGCACTGTTGGTTTAAATTTATTCAGATCAGGAGCAAAGTTTGTAACAGATCTCCCAGTTGTCCCTACTTACTGGCTTTTGTTTTCAACTCACAGTGGCTCAGACTGTATGACCCAAACTCCTTTAGAACAGATTAAACAAGGACCATCACCAATGCTCATCCACGTTCAGTCCAGGGGACAAAGCTGGGTATAGCTTGAAGTAACTCTCCTGAAACGTACACAATGGGCGCATTGAGAACGTATGCAGTGTGCGTGCTGGGACCCCAGCTCCTTTGTATCTACAGATCTGCTCCAGCTCCACCTTGGTACTTGCATGTGTGCATGTGGTCTTACACTCCTCACCTTTCGTTCTTAGTCTAATGCTAATAGACAGTTGATCCACGTTTGAGTTATCTCTTTGGACACGTTTGGTGGGTCTCCTGTGGATCTTCACTCCCCAGTGCTGATCGTGTCCTATCCAGATGCTTAGATTGCTGGTTGATGCCTGCACGTATCTGTGGCACGCCTGAAACACATCCCTATCTGGGATTCAGATTTTTTGTGGTGGTCACCTCAGCAGTGGATACCCACCACTGAAGCAGAGCAGAATAGGACAGCCTGGTCTAGCAGCAGGTCGGTTCAAGATTTATCTGGCCAAGAAAGAGAGTGAATGATGCTTGTATGAGCTGTGTCGTATATAAAAGGTGTCTCCACTTAACTGGAGGTCATAGTGTATACTCTCCTTGAGTGGTGGCATCATTTCATAAAAAAGCTTTTTCATTAATTAAAATCACTTAACCTTGCATCGTGCTCAGGGTTTGGTATAGAAGCTTCATTTTTCTGATCAATATGTATTACCATATTTCCTAGAAAGAAGCTTTCACCCCCTCAATTAGCAGATAAAAATACCTGTGTGCATTTGAAAGCATTTTGTGCCTCCAATATCCATTAGCTAGATCAGAGTCACAATTTTCCTATTCTTATGGACTTTTGTCCGTATCAGTTACCCAAAGGAACATAAAGCATTGTTTGGTCTCATTTAAATGACATTTCAATAAATGCCGGGGTGAATGATGATTCTGTACTGCTTTTATTTTTTTTTTTTTTTTTTTAAGGTTGAGAGAAAGGGGATAAACTAATGAAAATGCTCTAGCCATGAACCAGGAGTTTCAGGGTTGAGATTTCTCCATGGTCTCTGTGTGATCCTGCACAAGAATCTGACAGACACGTACAGCTCCTTGCAGCAGGGTCTGGCATTTATTTTTATGTAGCACCCTGAGCCACTGATTTTGATGAGGTTTCCAGGCAGGAACACGGTTATTAATTTATCCACAATATTAATGGAATTGGGCAGGAGGGGGGAACTGTTTTATCTCAAAAACCTTCCCTTCCTTCCAACTGTCAACATTCTGGAAGGCCTTTAGGCATCGCGGGCATTCAGCGTTCCGAGGGCAGAGCCCTGCAGCTGGACTCACACACCAGCAAAACTTCCTTCTTTCCTCCCGCTGGGCTGGAATTAATATTCTTGTTTCAATCCCTTTGTACTGACAACCTAAAAATTAATTGCCTGTGCACATGAGAGGTGAATGACCAGATGCCCGGGAAAGCACAACAGAATTATTGAGAGATTCTGCTTTAATTAAGTGCATCGGAGAGCTGGGATTGGTGGGGCCTTGTGCTGGATGCCAGTAACATCATTGAGAGGATGCAAAGGGACGACTGCTGCCAAGGGATGATGGAAGGTACTCAAGGAATATAGATAGCTATTTTAATGCTGCCTGCCTTTGAGAAAGCTGGAGCAATAGTCAATAACCATAAAATTACCGGGGCAAAGCTGCAAACACACCAGGGGCATCCCTCAAGCACTCAACTCTCTGAGAAGGTCTCTGAGAAGGGAGATCTTTTATCAATGAGAGAGAACAGACCAACAGCTGTGAGTTCCCTGCCAAGAGGGCAGCAGGCAGCATTTTCAGCCTCTGCCAGACTGTCACCATCCAAACCACCCAAGAGAGAGGAAGTTGGGGAGGTTCACTCTTCTGAGTCTGACTCCCTGCTGAGCCACTCATGTTCTAAGTTGGGTAAAACAGTTACTCCTGCATGCCTTGGCTCCCATCATGTGAAAGGTGGGCAGAATTAACCCCTTGCTATAACCACCAGTGTTAAACAACTTCCCTTAGCTCATGGACTGAAGCAGTGACTTCTGAAGGTTTCTTGCTCAGTCTTCTGCAAACCATGTCATGGTGGTTCCTGTTCTCACTCAGCAGAGCACAAGACGCCAGGGTCGAGCTCACCAAATTCAGCTCTGTGTGTTTTATGTATATTACAAGGGATCTGTTCACTGTAAAATGCTCATGCAACACCCAGATTTCTTTTGTTCTCACCTTATCTCCCTTGGAAGAAAGGAAGCTCCATGGCCCAAGAAGTTTAGGATCCTAAAATTTTTGTTTGTAAAGAGCTCCAAGATGCATTAATGGAAGATGCTATCCAAGAGGAAAGATTTCCTCTTTGTCCTTGCTTGTCCTTCCCACCACTGTCTGAAAAGAGGCTGAGTGTAGTGCAGCCATCACTGCTCATTTAGGCAGAAGTGGTGGTATGCATCTTAACTTAATGTAGCATATTTGTTTGCACCTAAGCAAAGCACCCAGACACCTGCTCTTTCAGGGTGAAATACGCTTGGCTTCCTTTAGGTTCAACTTTAGGATAGCATGAACTACCCTGAGCAGCAGCTGCACCACTGCAGTGCTTATAAAGGGAGTCCAAGCAGCTCATGCATAGGGAGGTATTTGCATTGTCTGTAAACAAAGATGATTCTTACTTTAGGTGTCCTCTATACCACAACTTGGCTCGTGTCCAGTGTCCATGCTCTTTTTAGCTCAGGATGTCCCTGTGATCCTTACAGAGATGCTTGGGACTCGGGCTGCTCTACCACCAAGGAGCATCCTCAGATGTTTGTCCAAGACTCCCACACAAAGCAGAGACCAGGTGGTTGTCAACTGTTCAGTCAGTCTGGCACTGCCTCTGCTGGGCAATAAATACGTTTTCCCCCAAGGAAGTAGTTCTTATCCCCTTGGGAGGGGGCAGCTGTTTCCACTGCCCTTCATTTCTCCTTGTTCCCAGTATTCTTACCTTGGCCGTTCCTCTGTGCATCTGGGGTGGGCTGAATAGAGATCATTTTGGGGACTGCTCTCTGAAGAATGACCAAAATATGGATTCTAAGAAGTCACCTAACATTATCACATCTTCAGCTTTAAGTCTTAGGGCTTGGACTGAACACTCTTCACAAATCCATGCTGTACTTTGCTTACAGCTAGTGAAGTTTTCTTGTCACCTGTTCTATTCCGGCTCCCAGACACTCTGTAAAGGAGGTGAACAAGAGACCACACAGCTTCCAGGGACACAGATACCAGACTATGAGATGACCCACCTGAGTGAGTAGCATGGCTCAGACACCAAGGAGCGTCAGGATGACTACTGCTAATCCTCCAGCAATTAAAGCTAGCTACACTATTTTAGCCCTTTGAAGCCTTCAAAAAACCAAACCCACATCACTGCTATAGAAAATGTGACTGGGGACCCCAGAGGCAAAAGTGCTGACAAAGAACTCTAGAGGAATTAGAAAATTCAGTGATCCATGGCAAAGTCCTTCAAGGGCACTTGTGGGGCTATTTCTCAGAGCATAAAGAGATACAATGAATTTGTGGAAATGCCTCCCTGGATGAGCCAAAGTGTGGAAGCTCCTTGTTTTCCTTCTTACGGACAAATTGCAGAAGATATTGGGACACTCCTCCTTCTTCTCTACCCTACATTCTCCTCTAACCTTCTGGGCAGTGTGACTGCACATGGTTCAGCAGCTGTTGTTCACCTGAGACAGGTCTGTGCTCTCCACCATAGATAAGTCTGTGTTACCATAATAGAAAATAAGTGGTATAATATATCTAAATGCCCAGTGACTATTTTTGTGCTGAATTTCAGGACAGCCAGAAAAAAGTCTGGTATTAGGAAAGGGTTTGCAAAGAACGGACTGTGCTACGAGAGAACCTCCACTGACCCTTAGCTGTCGGAGGATGATCTGTTGAACTCTGGATTTGTACTTCAGTGTATAAAGTTCTATGTAGCATGAAGATAAACTTAATACAGAGCTCGACACACAGTGCTAAGGATTTAGAAAAAGTGGGGGATGGAATTCAATTATTGGCTGAGGAACAAGAAAATGCAAGTTATCGATCGTCATGTATCATCACGACTGAAACCTCAAAGATGCTGTCAGGTCATGGTAGAGGTACAATGGAAAGGTTGGAAGTAACCTATGAATGGAATAACAAAGAACTGCAAGAGAGCAGTAAAAATGAAAAATAACTTCAAAACAGTGGAGATTTGAGCATATCCAGCATGGTGTTGCTACCGATCAGCATGGAAGCACTGGAAGCCTTTGGGCAGTATTAGGGTTGTGGCCAGATGGGAAACTGCAGTAAAAAATTAAGAGCATCTAGGGATCTTCACTGAAGCTGAGTGCATAGAGACCTTGCAGGACAGCCCTAATCACGATGTCTGTGCATTTGCAGTGGCAGACCAGAGCAGCAGCCCAAGCCCAGCACAGTAGCTCAGTGCCTGAAGGTATAGAAGTGATCATCTGGCAAAGATCAGCTCCAGCCTACTTAAGCAGAAAGTGAACAGCCATCTATAGTAGCTAAAGCAAACTATACCTCTGTCTTTTTATGTCTCCACAAAGATACAGAGTTTCTGCGCTGCTCCTTTAATTTTTACAGCGTTGTGCTTATTTCTGTGGTGCTCATAAACTTGCAGTCTGTTCGTAAAAATATAAGATCACAGCGTGGTCGGCTTTCTATCTGTAGAGATATGCAGACACACAATGTTTCTCCCAGCATGCAGAATGAATAAATTCTGGAGTAATTTTTCATTGTTGCCCTTATAAGCTTCAAGGGAAAAAAACCCTCAAAAACTAATAAATAATTTATTCCAATGAAATTGCTGTTTACTGCGCTGGGTGCTGGATCTTAGCTGAATCCCAGTCAGCACATGGGATCCTGGACAACTACATTGTTTCTCATTTTTTCTGTATTTTATTCAGGGAATCCACGACATCTGTGTGTATGAGTGTTCATACATGTGAGAATATGTGTATGGGAAGGCAAGACACAGGATAAAAGAGACACGATTTCCTTCTGCATATGTGTATAAATGAGATCTCACTCTGTTTTAGGTGTGCAGGCTCCCTTTATAATGCATCACGATTGATGGCTTCATGACACCTCTCTTCAGAACAGGACTGGTCATTGGTGGTCAGTAGAGCCAGTAGAGTCAGTTTTCCTCCTGAAAAGCCGTTTAAAATATGCCAGATGAACGGTGTCCTCTTTGATTAGACATATGCATACAGTGTAAACATGGGTTTTACGTAGTTAACCATAATAATACTTTTTTTGTGCTTGTATAATTAACACACTAGTTTTGCTTACTGTGCACATATAAGTGAGTATATGGGCTGGGGGATGCTGATGTACACATATGTGTCTAACCACAAGATACATGACTAAACTGAAGTTATGTCACACAGGGAATAAGGCACTAGGGAAAAAAAAAAAGAGAAGGAAAGGAAAAAAGAATGAATCTGTGTCTTGGTGTATCTTAGAAATAACAAAAAACTGACATTCAGGGTTATTTTCCCAGCTTGTCGCAACAGTTGAGGAGCTGAAGTTGGTGGTTTGAAACCACCTAAAGGTAGTTTCTTGCTGACCTCATGAAGCCTGACCCACGTCAGTGCTGATAAGGCTGTTGCAATACCGGTGTTTGCACCCTGCTGAAGTTCTTCTGTGATGTTGGGGCTTGGTCATGGAAACGGTCCCATGGTCCTCAGTGGGATGACTCAAAGCTGCATGGTTTATACAGAGGAGCAGGAGATGCAGCTCAAGTACAAATGCATTAGCAACCAGGGTGCTGGCCTGGGCATTAAGAAACGGGGCTTTGCTGCTGACCCCCAAGGTAATTATTTTCTATTTTTTCTGTTTGTTATTCTGATCTCCAGGAGATCAGTGAATTACAGCTCCAGTGCCTTGAAGCTCCTTTCTCCCTGTATTTTCTGCCACTCTCTCTTTCTTGTCCTTTTAGACTTGGACCAAAATATCTTCGACTACTCATCTGCAGCAGGGCACAGCACAGTGGGATTCTTCTCTCAGCAGGGGAATCTTGCCATATAAATAAAATAGTACACATAAATGATTGCTTTGCCACTGGGCTTGTTCAATGGCTGATGCTTAAATTAACCCACAAATTCACGCGAAGAAAAAAGCGAGTTGGGAAGAGCAATGCCTGAGCTCTTGCTAGTTCCAGCAGCTGGTTTACATTGGTAAAGACAGGCTAAAACCTGAGAAAGGAGCCTGGGATGTGACATCCCTGCAAGATCAGGTCTTAGGGAGAAGAGACTACAGCTGGGGAAACAAAGAAGAGGGGAACAAACAGGGCTCTGGGTTGCTGTTGCTCTAGATTATTGCTGCCAGTTGCTCAGGCACGCTCTGTATGATTACCGTGTCCACGTGAGCCCGGATCTCTATTTCCCTTAATGTGCCACGGCTGCTTCTCCTGACCTCTTTCACGCTGCCTATTACCTCAGCTCTGTTTCCTCTCCTTTCTGATCGAATTACTAAAGCACACAGTGGAGTCTCTTGGCTCAACAAAATTTAATGACAGTGACAACAGAGGAGGATAATAAAGATAAATCAGCTGCTTCCAGGAAGGAAAGATGAAGTAACAACACAGTGAGTTAGAAGGCTATACCATGAAGTGACCCTGGCAAGTGCATGGTCCTCGTCATTCCTTTCCTCTCAACATCTGCATTTCTTTTGCTTTTTGGGGAACTTGGCAGGGAAGACTTGAGAGGAGAGGGGACCGAGGCACAAGAGATTTCTGCCTTAGGAAAACACTTGCTGGGATCTTGGGCACGACTCCACCTCTTCAGTGTTTCCTCTGCGAGGGTGTGTGTTGAGAACAGACCAAGAGAAGTCTTTCATCCAGCAGACTGTAAAGAGCATCTCAGCTGTGGGGTTTTCATCTCATCTGTAGCCCTCTCTGCTAATGTGATGCACACAGCAAAGGGAAGTCATGTTTGTAAAATCACCTTTTTGGTTAATGCCTGTAAATCCCTGGGTGCACCAAATCATGTTAATCCAACCTTTTTCTGATAAGATGTTCTCAAGGAAGCCAATGGAAGCAGGCTCATGTCTTTGCTTATCAAGGAAACCGTACCTGGCAGTAGCGCTGTGGGAAGTTGGGACTCGTGTCCAGCCTTGCCCACCATCTAAGATCAAATGAGGGATTTAGGGCTTCAGTGAATGGCATTCAGAGTAGGCACAAAGGTCATCTTACCTCCCAGGTATAGTGGGAGAGAACTGGATCTGAGCTTCACGCCTCAACCTAGACCTCCTGAAATGTGAAACCAGCTCCTGGGACTGCAGTAACTGTACCTTCCCCCTCCACCTCCCTCCTAAAGACAAGCAGGGACAGAGCCTGGAATTGACTGTGCCTGTTGCAATTGCTTTTCTGACATTCACCATGTTTCCAGCTGCAGAGCATTTGCTGTTTACTGATAACTCCAAAAAAAAAAACCCCACCCTTCTGATTGCAATCACATTCCTCGCCTTTCCCCTCCCACCAGGTTGTTAAATCGTTAAATGTTTGCTGCATTGATCTAAACAGCGGAGCATGAAACAGTGAGCTGTAGTTGAGACCTCCTGCAAGCCCAATAAACTTAATAGACATCCTCAAGAACTTTAATGGGGAAGATTTAGTTCCCAAAGAAGAAGGAAACAAACAGCCGGAGCAGCTTCGTCTGCCTGTTGTCCTTCATTTTGTCAGAAACAGCTGTTCATGCTGGGATTAGCTCAGAGATTTGTACCGAGCAGAGGCTGACTTGCAAGAACGAAATCAGGAGATCATTACATCTCAGTGCAGGCTCCGACTGCTTCAGGCTGCACAGAGAGAGGGAGAATGAACTGGAGTAGGATCCCAGTCTGCAGAAGTGCTGCACAACTTCTGTGCGTGACAGATAAGCAAGAGGAGGGAGCACCTCTGCTCCGCAGACCGAGTGCTGGAGGTCTCAGGATGGAGCTCCAACCTGGGGGATGGAGGAGAGGGCTGCTGAGAAGGCAGAGGTGGCTTGTTATACTGATTGGCTTGCTCTTGTGCCTTCCCTTAGTGGAGCCTGTTTGTTCAGGATTCATGTAATGCTCAGAACAAGGAGGAATGAAACTGATTATTTTACAAAGACCCCAATTGACCGGAAAACCCACATCCCTCCAGACACTGAGTGCAACATTTCTGGTGTGGGGAACTACCTATCAACCCATCTTATTGAGGGAGATGGCAGAGTCTTCGGCCTCGCATGCCTTTCCCTTCTAAGGGTAATCTCTGGGTTAGGATAGGGACTTTGGCTTGGCTCGTAAAATGGGTAGTCTGGGTTGGGAAGTTGTGTTGGACTAGTTATAAAAGCTGGTGAAACCTGGAAATGGAGAGGATGTGCAGAAACACAAGATAGCATCAGCTGATCGCTCTCCATCCTCATCTGATAGTTGCCATAAATAAAGAAGGAACATCACTGTACCAAACAGGAGAAAAGGAGGCTCAGGGGTGACCTCATCACTCTCTACAATTACCCAAAAGGAGGTGGTAATGAGGTTGGAGTTGGTCTCTTCTGCCATGAAACAAGTGACAGGATGAGAGGAAATGGCCACACGTTGTGCCAGGAGAGGTTTAGTTTGGGCCTGAGGAACAATTTCTTCCCCATTGGGGTTGTCTGGGGCTGGCCCAGGCTGCCCAGGGCAGTGGTGGAGTCCCCATCCCTGGAGGGGTTTCCCAGCTGTGTCAAGATGGTGCTGAGGGACATGGTTTAGGGACTCTGGCAGTGCTGGTGGAACAGTTGGACTCGATGATCTTAAAGGTCTCTTCCAACCAGATGATTCTTTGATTCTGTGACAATTTCATATGATGTCGATTATCAAAGGCATTACAGCAAGAGAGCAGCTACTGTTCTAGCAACAATCTGTGGTGTTGTAACGACTTATTTTCTAACAATGCAGAAAGCTCTGGAGGGAAGGAGAGGAGAGAGGAAGGTTAAAAGGTTGCTTGGACAGTCTTTCACGGTAAAGCTGTGTTTGTATCTCAGGAGTTCCTCTCTACTCATCCTGGTCAGAGGATAGCTCGTGGTTGGAAACAGCTCTGCAGACTGTTCTTATAAGACCTGAGTAGCCCACAGGGCTTCACCAGACAGACTCTCACCCCCAGTTTAATGCTGATGTGAACTCAGGGTCACCTTTCTCTGTGTTTCTGTCTTTCAGGCTAGGACTTCCTCCCCCCTTCAGCCCTCTAACATAATAAACAATGACCCGAAATGATCAGTAAGCCCATTCCTCCATGGGTAAGTCATCATTGCCTGAAACAGAGCAGTTCGCACTTTCATCATCTACTGATGGCTGCTGCTAAGTCTTTTTATTTTGTTCTTTTTTTTTTTTTTTCACTACTCATAAAATAACTCACTAGTGTCATATCCCAGTAACAAAACCGCAGACCACCAAAGACCACAGGAAATTCCCAGTGACAACAAGACCCAGGTTTGCTGCATCAGGATTTAGTAACTCTGTCTGAAGATGGTGTTTATAAGACATCCAGTGACCTGGAATTGTGTTTAACTACTCATCCTCACCAGTTCTGCCTTGCAAGAATGGTATGTATATACCGATAGATAGATGCTGGCACCAGGTTTTCCTTCTCCAGTGGGGAAACAGAAGAAAGTTTGCGTTTCCCCTGTGTTAGGTCACAAAATGTTATTCTGGGCACCTTCCAGAACTAACTCATTGCTTGTCATCTTGCAGAGTGAGGACAATGTAAGGCTCTGCCGCATGCCATATTGATCCCTCGAGTTGATTAGCCAGGGTATCGAGTACCCCTGCTTTTCTAATCTAATTAATGCAAGATAAATACTCCATGTTGCAGCCTGAAGTCACGTTCTGAGAGTAATCAGGAGGTGGGACTGATTAAAACCAGAGGGCTTCAGGGGTAATTTATGGACTACTTGACACTGCTGGCAGGTTGGGGTATTTTGGAGGGCTCCATGTGGTCTCTGACTCAAAATTGCCTCCTTAGTGGGCTCCACATCCAAATTCCTCCTCATCCCTCAGTATGATAGCTTTAGGTTTGATAGGGTCTAATCTCTGGGGTGAGACACAACCGTGGGGGTCAGGACATCTGATTTCACATCCCACCAGCAGTGGAACACTGTGCCAGAAAGGCAGATGAGGCAATTCATTTATGACCTTAAGAAAAGCACTGAATGACATGGTTTGATAGAACTACAGGATGCCAGGTAGGTGAGGACTTTGCTCTTGGTTAGAAATCTGTAGACAAATAGAAATGATTGAGATGTAGCTTAACTCCAGTTCATCCTGGTTTCAGTCGAGTTCCTGGAGTTTCAAGAGAAGGAGATGCTCTGGATTGATAGGTACAACTGGACTAGGGAAGTAGTAATATTAATTCATGTCACATGCATGAATTAATTAACTCATCCTCACTATGAGGTGAGTAATACAACTACCGTTGTGATGAAGAGGGAAAAGAGGCAGGGAAAGTTTCTATGGCCATCTAAGAGGAGTGTGTGCTGCAGACATGAGCTCCTGGAGATGAGCTTAGTCCCAGTCACCTCCTAAGGTAGATACTTTCTCTTATGGGAGGAAGCCTGGTTTGGTAAATTGTCATAAGGGATTCACCTTGCCCCTGCTTTGTGTTGTCCTGCAGCAGTAGGGGTTCTTACGACACCCTGGCTAGGTGATGTTCATCCCCCCACATCTTGATCAACATCTGGGTGCACGATCACCTCCTGCAGCCCTTCTCTGAGCCTGGAAACATACTGCAATAAAGAGAAAATAGGCTGTGAAGGAGGAGTGGAAGCGTGGAAATCCAGTGCAGATGATGGAGAAACCAGTCTTGAATGTCTCTAAGGTCCACCAAGGGGACCCTTTTGTGAGATGAGAAGTGTGGTGGGCAGTGAGAGTTGGGCCAAAGTCTGTCTCTCCTGATTGCAATCACACGGTGCTTGGCACACACGTGGGATGGCATGGAAATTTTTTGAGGGAATAGGGAGCAAGGGCACAGGGTCACTGATGACAATGGCAGCAACATTTATTCTAATTTCTTTCTTTTGCATACGAGTTTTCCCAGGAGAGAGCACAGCATACACAGCCGGGGAAGGCAAGGGCAAGTTCAGCAGCCAGATGTAATTGCATTTTCCTCCACAATTGCCCCCAGGGCTGAGCCAAGGCCCTTCTGCACCCGTCTCTTTCCTCACAATACATCATAGAGAATTGGTGTAAAATCCAGTTAAAAGGCCACTCTCGGGTCTCAGCTGCTGCAGCATAAATTGCGGATGAATTTTTTCCTCTCCTGTATGCGCCTGATGGGTTTTGTCATCCAGCCCCATATGGCTGGGCTGCATTTCTTCTCTCAGCTTGGTCATTGGTCTCTCACCCCAGCCCTGCTAGCTGCTTGTGAGCTCTTTCTGAACAAGGCTGTACTTCAGGCTCCGTGTTTTACAGCGGTGTCGTTACAGAAAGATATCTCTTCCTACATGTGTAAAAGGGAGCCCAAGATTGATGGGGTGTTGGAGTGGGTAATCACAAATCCAGCTGCCCTGAGGTAGCTGAGAACAGAGATGGTGCAAGGCAGGGGGGAAAGGGTAGTGGGGCCTGAGGGAGCTTTGCTGGGTGCATTTATCATGCTTTTGGCAGAGAGGTGCAATTTATAGGGACGGAGCATAAATTCTCTTAGAGCTGCACAAGACCCCGTATGGGCAGCTGAGCACCTGGTTCTGCTGCAATGCTGGAAGCTGGGGCCTGAGAAGGTGTTGCCATTCATGGTCATGCTGCCAGCTCTCTGGCTCTTCCCTTTGCCTTTTTTGCACCTCTTCTTCCCTTTCACCTTTTGGTAATCCCCATCCTCTGGCCAACTAAGAGCCGGCCCCTCTCCCAGGCTTGTGCAGCAGTGCCGGCTCTGTTGAGGTGGGTGCAGGTGAGCAGGAAGGGCATTTCCCTGTGCTCTGCTCACCAGGAGACACCTCTACAGGAGTTACTGAATCCAGTGGAAAACTGCTGCTTTTTTCTCACCAAGATATTTACCTGGAGCAGCTTTTGCTCTAGGGATTACTCTTGAAAGACTTCATGGTTGCCACGATGTCTTGATGGGCAATGTCGATAACGTGCTCCAGCAGACACCTTGGAAAATGATCTAATTTTGCCTATGCCCAGACCGTGGAGGGCAGCTCTTATCTCCTTGGCTGTCCCAGTGACAGCCCCTCCATGCAATGCACCATGGCGATGGGTGCACATGTGCACCCTCCTTCTGCTTCATCAGGGCTGGCCACAGGTTCACCTGCACTCAGTGTTCCATGCAGGGAGGATGTAATTCCATTTTCCGAGCCCAGGAAGCACATAGGGTCCCATGGGTTGGTGGTTGCACATGCACCTGCACAGGTCTCCACCCTACCCTAACTCATACATCCCCATGTGGGTGTATCACCGTCATCATGCCGGTATTTTGGGGGCTCAATGATTGCTTTCAGGGATGTCTGGGCCCTTTTGGATTAGGGTACTGCCTGTCCAGGGATGGATTTACCAGGATTTGCAAGGATGCTGTCATACTGGTTCTTGCTGGGTTGCATTCTGTACCTGCACACCCTGTCAATCTACAGTTCATATCCCCCTTAAATCTTTTATTTTTCCTTCTAACATCTGATGGGGAGTCTTGTCTGCTTCTCATAATCCTGAAAAAACTCTTTTCCTTTTGGTATTATGTTTTGGAACATGGAATAGTTATTTCTTTGTTATTTTGTCCCTGTGCAGTCACTTTTCTCTGGAATTAGTCCATCCTTTGTGCACCCCAGTTTCCACTTCCAATTTACAACTGATGATTTTCTGTTTGGCAAAAGCCTGAAGACACACACGCACACACAGAGGGGTCTTAAGAGCTTGGAATAAGCCTTGGAAATTAAATAATAAATAAAGACATTCCTCCCTTCCCCACACACGCTACGTGTTGCTTCAGCAAACATTGAATAAATCACCGAGCTATGCGGTAATAAATCTTTCATGAGATTAGGACCATCTGAACTTCAGCGATTGTGTGGGGAATGTATAAATTTCACATGCAGATATAGTGTAAAAAAAAAAAAAAACTTTAGATTAGTTATTAACTTTGGAAACACTTGATGAGTTTTGATTCATTAAGTGTTTCACAGTCTTGTTAATTTAATAAGTACCGATGAGGCTGTAATGTAAGACAACAATCAGTAATTTGGAGGGGGGAAATAATAAAGTAGTCATTACACAGCAGAATGTTTAATCAAAGAATGTGGAAACTTATGGTTTCACATTAATTTGGAAAGGTTGGAGATTTGAAATTAATATTAGCCCTGACACAGGGAGGCTTTCTTTACAAGCAGATAGGGCTTATATAATTGCTGAGAACAGAATTAAAATGCCTGTAATTTTAATGGCTTCACCTCTTTAACCGGATACCCAGGCTCCTTAGGTAGAATAGAAATAGAGCTGAAACAGTTGTGGTCCTTCAAATCTCTGAGTAAATCTCACCTGTGGAATGTTGGCAGTGCTCAGCAAATCTCAGGCTTTGGTTGGTCTTCTGGTGTCTTGTGCTTGAGTGGAAAGAGCTCCCAGGAAGTTGAGACATACCAAGCACGACTCAGCTAACCTATATCTACCATGGAGACATCTCCATCTCACTTGTCACTTGAAACTCCATTGACAGTCGATGGAAAGATACAGTTATTTTTACTCTGTGACCCATCTCACTTACTTAGGTGTCTGTGCTGGGATTAGACTAAACCTTTTCTGGAAGTTCCTGTGTCTCTCTGCTCTCCAAGGAGGGATCCTAGACAGCTTGCTTACTTGCTTACTCTTCCCCGAAAGCGTTGTCAAGCCCTGGCCCAGGCTGCCCAGGGCAGTGGTGGAATCCCCATCCCTGGAGGGACTTAAAAGACATGTAGATGTGGTGCTGAGGGACAGGGGTTAGTGGTGACTTGGCAGTGCTGCATTAATGGTTGGCCTTGACGATCTTAAAGGTCTCTTCCAACCAAAACAATTCTGTGATTCAATGTAGCCATTGGCATTTCGCCCACTGAATTCTATCCACAACTGCATGTCCATGTTTGTGTCTGTGTGTGTGCGTGCTTTTAGCATGGAGAAGAGAAGGGTCAGGTGGACATTGCTGCTGAGAGTCCTGCTCTAAGACAACAAAACCAAGTCATTGCATAATTATTTCTGAAGCAAGGGCAGCTGGTTGCATTCTTCTTAGAGCTGCTGATGCCCCATAATTCTGTGACTGATTATTTTCACATTTCTCCTTATCCCGATGAGGTACGGTCTACCCACTCATGATTCTTCATTTGGTGTGATTATATGGAGAACAGGGTTACACTCTCCAGCTCGGGCGAGTGGGAATGAAGGTCTGACAAGCAGCAGGAACAGATAAATGTGATCTAATTTGCACTCTGTCTGGACTCAACTTAGGTAACCAAGACAAATCTGTCCCCCAACAGTTTGTCACTTCTTTAAGTGGGCTGTCCAGACTTCCTCCCAACCAAGGACAGCGAGAGCAGTCTCCTCGGAAAGCCTAGTGACTGAGAAAGCCAACTTGTGAGTCAGCTTGGAGAGCACCGTTAGCAGGCTGAAAACATGGGTTAATTAGCTGGATTTCA
Source organism: Bucorvus abyssinicus (assembly GCA_009769605.1). NCBI lineage: Eukaryota > Metazoa > Chordata > Aves > Bucerotiformes > Bucorvidae > Bucorvus > Bucorvus abyssinicus. The sequence goes on from CM020025.1 coordinate 2,901,706, forward strand.
GGACTGCGTGGGCTCAGCGATTGCTTTGCTGCTGCTGCACGTGTCCCTTGGGACTCCCAAATATGGAAAAGAGCTAACTTGGACAAATCAAGAGCAGAAAGCCTGTCCAGTTTGCAACACTCTCATTCTGCTTCCAGCATGCAAATCATCAGCTCTAGGCTCTGGGGGAAGAGGGATTTTTCCCTCTGAGGAAATTCTACCTTTTTCTGCTCTCCCTGGAAAGCAGTGAAGAAGATCTTCCTTGTGTCCCAGAAAGAGAAAATCCCAGACAAAACAAAGCTGTTCTATTTGAAGGAGTCTGTTAGTCAGTTTGGAAAGGAAGAGTATATGTTTTTGTGGATTTCAACCACTTTGGAGAACAAACACCCTCTGAACACATTTTCTTGCATCTTGGATGCATGTTTTATCTTGCAGACTATTGGTTAACGGGGTGCTGTCTTTTCCCTCACTGTTCTTTTCTTTCCTTTCCTTGCAGGAGACTAAAATGAAATTATTTTTTTCTTTACTGATACCTTGAACCATGCTCATTGTTTGTTTTAATATTATTTTGATAAAAGGAGGGGAAAAAGCAGCAGAAACACCTGAATTTCAGCTTGATCCCAGTCTATAGATTTATTACTTTATTGAGAACTGTCAGACATCATATCAGAAAAATTGTCTACTCTCAGCATTTCTCCTTGGTTCTACTCTTGCAGAGCTGCAACCTTCTCTCAATTTTTGGCATTATTTCCTGTGCTCACTGAACACTATTTCTTTGTATTTTTGATCCAGCTTTTATTGGTTGCACCCTTGGATTGACAGGTCATATTTTCAAATAATCTTTGTTCTTCCGAATAAAGATTCTTTTATGGTTATTTTTATTAGGTACTTTCATGGCACCAGGAGATGAATAATGACAAGGAAGCAAAGGAGCCTAATATTTATAAGATTATTGCAAACTATCGTGTGTCCTCAGGTGGTTACATGTTCAGCAAAGAGACTTACTTGGGCGTGAATAGCAGTTTCCTAATATATCTATATGGATGGATCATTTGTAAGTTCTACGGACTTTCCCACAAAAAAGAAAAGCAGATTTTCCAACGAGAACGGAATGTTTGATTTTTGCCGTGTTCCCTTGATGTACTTTGTTCTTCCTGTGACAACTGTATTAACTTCACGCAATGTTCAGGTAAACTGGAGGGCAGGCAGTGTTCAGTGCTGACCTGCAGCATCACATAATGCTCTGGTCCTGCCAGCTCTTCCAGATTATGTATCAGTGGATAGGGAGGAAAAAGGAGGTTGCTTTGGAGAGGGATGAGCTGAATTGCAGTAAAATTGGCCCCTTTTCTTTGTCAAAAGTCATGAGATCTTCTATGACAATGGCATGAGAATGAAAGGACTGGCTTTGAAGAGGAAACTAGAGGTAGTGAAAAGGTACAAAAGCCTGTAATGATCCTGTAATGATTGTGGAAACAGGGACAAGGGTTGATATGAATGGGGAAAGATGAAACTGGTGATGGCTGAAGCGTGTTTGATCACAAGACTGGCGCAGAAAGAGTCCTGGAGGGGATAGGAGTGTGAGTATCTGTGTGCATGTACATGTTTGGGTGTGGGCGTGTGTGTACGGGCATCTGGTTAAGCAGCAAATTGTTACAACTGTTATTGTGAGGTCGGAATTGAAAATTTAATTTTGTATGCTTTTTTATTTTATTTTAAAAGAAAAAAAAAAAAAGAAAGCAGCATATCCTGTATCCTGCAACCGAAACTCTAACCAGAGAGCTCTCTCTGATCTCGGACTGAATTACCAGAGACAAATATTCAGATCTAGGCAGGGAAAGCCCCAGATTTGAGAAACTGAGGCTACTTAAAGAAGGGAAGAAGGCTCTTTTAGTATTAAGCAATGTTACACTGGCCATCTACAGGCTTGGAGCACTATTTTTATTTTTTCTTTGAACCTTTTCAAAAAAATTATGAAAGTTCCTATTTAAAAAGATGAGAATAGCTTAAAAAAGTATTACAGTAATGCAAAACACTTTTCCCTTTTACCCCTCTCCATAATTCATCAGTGCAAATCTGTTAGTAAAAATGAAAGATGCACGGGCAGGTGTTTTCAGTAGCAGATATCAGATCATATCAGAGGGTGAGGCTAAGACTTTCTGGTTGTTTTGGAAAGCTAAAGTGACCCATTCAGGGCATATTTTAACCTAACCTCTTTGTCTTGTCCATTTGTGATGTGGGGTGACTACTGTGCCCTGAGACTATTTCAGGATAAAATCTCATTCCTCTAGACAAAATGTTTGTTTGACTAACAAACTAATTTTTGTCATCATTCTGAAAGTCCAATCTCCAGCTAACAGACTGCCTTACTCTGTTCAGAGAGGGATGGGCAATGGTGACGTTTTCTAGAGCTGTATCTTATGCCTGTAGGAAACACTTCAGAAAAGAGGAGAAGCTTTGATCTTCTCAGCAAAATGGTGGAGGAAGGAGTTCTCAGGTAAAAGATGGTAACTTTCAGTGATGGGGAGTTTCCCAGAGCATGTCTTCACTGTCTAGAGTGGTTGCTTAGTCCATGTCATGGTTCAGGGAGTCCTCACATAGTGGTGAAACAAAGTGGTGCAAGCGTGGAAGGAGAGAGCTGGAAGCACTTGCTTATAGCTGGGTGATAGACCTACAAGGAAGTCTTGTATCTTGTCTAGAGGAAGGGTGCTCCAGCCTCAGAGTGCTGAGGAATTCATATAGCACATGAAGTACTGGGCATAGCCAAGAGCTCTAAACAGCCAAGGGTTTTCAAATCCAACATTTCCCTACCACCTTCCCAGGAATGGTGGCCCCTTTCTGGTGTCAGGCAGTGTGAGTGCAGGACAGGGACTGTTTTTCTCTCACACGTCACGCAGACTGGTCTCTTAGACACTTATTGAAGCAGCCATGCCAGTGGGGATGGTGGACAAGGACATTCTTGGTGCACTGTGCTTGGCCACGCCATGGAGTAATCGGATGCAGTGAGGCGTCAGTGCGTAGCAGCAGCGCTACTGATCAGGGCTGCTGTTCCTGAGAGTATTTGCAAAGCAGACGCTGGCCTGGAATTAGCTCCATCTGTTTGGGAAGCGGGGAGTGTGCTGCCTTGTGTTGTACGATGCCAGAGATTTCACACTGAGCTGAGCAGTCCTGGTTCACTTTCCAACAAACTCTGCCTTCCACAACTCGTTGCAGGACAGCTGTCCCAGAGAGAGCAGTCTGCTCTGCGCTGGACTGACACATGGACCTGTCCAGGCTGGCAGGCAGTTTTCTTGAACAGTCCCTGCAGGGATTTCTCAAATCCCTCTGTAGCCTCAAACCATATTCAACATACCAACTGTGATAACTTTAAGGGGACAGTAAACAATCCAGGCTGCTGCTCTTCGGCACAGCCAGACCCTGGCTGTCTCTACAACCAGCAGAGAAATGTAAGACTTGTCTTCAAACCACCTACTATATACATATGCTGAATACATGTTTCATGACTGTTTCTCTCCATTCACCATACAGAGAGCCAAAGTCTGGTGTTCATGGGTAACGGGCCATCTGAATGGGTCATCACTCTCATTGAGCGGGATGTTAGGTGTCTAAATGTGGCTTAGGCACCACAGTTGTTGGGCTGATGCCCTTCACCACCCTCTAAGATGGTTCAGAGATGCCATAGACCAAAAGATGGACTTAGATCATGGATCGTAAGATGCCAAAAGACCACAAGATGATCTTATTTTAGTGAGTGAAACACCATCTGTGACATACCTGGTGATATCCATGACTTAACTTCCCTGGCTGCATGTTGCCGTTTACCAAACAAGGTGTATGAAACAATCCTCAATTCTTGGTCATCATTCTCCACCTCTCTCTATTTTTTCCCTCCCTTGGGAATCCTGCTGGAACCCAGGGCTGTGCAGTGCCAGACGCTACAGAAGAAACTCCTGCTCTTGCCCAGTAGCCTTTAAAGAGTCCAGACATCATCTGCTAACAAGCTTCAGCATTTTCCTAGGGATCACCACAGCCCTCCATGACGTGACTTTCAAGCAGAGAGGGGCTACATTCTTGTGGGGCAGCTGTGGGTCATCTTGCACAGGTTCAGAGCCATAGGTTCAGAGCTATAGCTCTATACTAGCCCAAAACGCATCATCTACAGACATTATAACCAGTGTGTTCCCATACAGGCTATTTCATTTATGATTCATTTCTGGATATTCACATCTGACCCAAAACTGTGCCTGGTTTATTCAATTTTGAGTTCATCTAATAAAAAGTGGCAATTTAATCCATGCTGCTCTCTTCTGTCAACATTTTGTACTCAAAGACACAGATATAGAGGAGCAAGAAATGGGTTGGACCTGGTTCGTGAGCTTGTCATTGAGATGGGAGCTGGACCTACATAGTCTGAGTCTGTGCTAAAAATTTAGTACCTGTTTCTAACAGTAAAGCATCGATCCTTCAGTCACTCTAGGAAAAGATGACATCCAGGAGGTGAGAGGTGAGATGGAAGTGAGGCAACCTCCATTACCAGGGTAGGGTGACCATCCAGCTGCTCTGATCATGTTCACAGCTGTATCTTTTCTTAAAAGGAGGCTCATAATTTATTTTTTGGGGCTATTTTTCTTTTATTCATATTCATAACTTCCTCTTTTACCCATGTCTTCCTTTTCCCTGTCTTCTTCCCTCTCACATTGCTCATAACATTTTTTGGAAGGAGTGAGACAGTGAGTGAATGTTCAGTGCGTTTCATGCATGCAGAGCTTTCCAGACTGCTGCTTTTGCCATCCACATCCTGGAGATTAGATGTAAGATGGATCTTCCATTCTCTGACTTGTTTGACAAACTTAATGTGCAGCCACAGAAATTATTTTCCCTCCAGGGAGTGGAAATGTTGCACTGTGTCTCTGCTGGTGACATGGACCTATTTACGCACAGTACTTCTTGTCAGATGACATTTGAGGGGACTCTTTCCTATTGAGTATCCCTGTGTCCTCCTGCGTTGGACACTGCACAAACGTGTATGGCACAGTGTGCAAAACAGCGGTACCTGTAGTGTGAGTAATGAACATTATTATTACAAAATTCAGGTGATCTGGAATGCAGAATCACAGAATCACAGGATCGTTTTGATTGGAAAAGGTCTTTTAGCTCATCAAGTCCAACAGTTCCCCCAGCATTGCCAGATCACCACTGACCCCTGTCCCTCAGCACCACATTGACACGGCTGGGAAACACCTTCAGGGATGGGGACTCCACCACTGCCCTGGGCAGCCTGTTCCAATGCTTGACAACCCTCTCTGTAAAGAATTTTTTCCTAATATCCAGCCTAAGCCTCCCCTGGCACAACTTGAGATTGTTTCGTCTTGTCCTATTGCTTGTTCCTTGGGAGAAGAGACTGACACCCACCTCACTACAACCTCATTTCAGGGAGTTATAGAGAGTAATGAAGTCTCCCTTCAGCCTCCTTTTCTCCAGACCAAACCCTCTCAGATCCCTCAGCTGCTCCTCATAAGACTTGTTCTCTAAACCCTGCTCCAGTTTCGTTGCCTATCTCTGGACACGTTCCAGTACCTCAAAGTCTCCCATGTAGTGAGGGGCCCAACACAACTCAAGCACATCTCGATCTAGATTACAAATAGAGGGTGAGTGCAGGACACAGGGCACAGCCTCAGAAAATACACAGTACATAAGCTCCGCAAAAAATGCAGCGCACCCAGGATGGCACATCACAGGAGATGCAATACAAGCATAGTGTTGATAGAGCCATGTCTCACCAGACGTTGCAAGGATGATGTGCACCTCGCTTTTGCGTCTCACGATCGGCGTGTGAATGCCTGTTTACATGGTCCACGGATGCACACCAACATCCTGTCTTCAAACACATCCCATGTGACCAAACAGAAACATGACTTGTCATAAATACACTTGTTTGTGTACACATAAATGTACCATGTGCTTTTTTACGTGATGGGAGAGACACATCACACGTGTACATCCAATGCCCGTAGTGTGTGTCTCACGCACTCGTACAGCGTGTACGTTTAGAAAGCTACATCCATAACATATTTTTACGGCAAGCTCACGAACAGATGCCCGGTACATATGGCTCTATATAACAAGCACAACACACATACAGAATAAGCACGTGAGGCTGGGCATAAGGCTCTCTTCTCCCATCTGCAGAGGAAGTGTCTTCTCGGCGTCAGCTCGGTTCTCTTTTATTAGTTTTCTGGGCAAGGCCATGCATTACAGATGTCAGCTCATGTTACGTGGCACTTTCCTTGCCTTTCCTTAAATAATTGCCCCGAAAAAAATAATTTGTCTTGGAGGTGTTTTTATGCAGAACCGGAGATTATAAGCCTGAAGGGGAACACATAAAAATAAATCACAGGGCAAATGGTGAATCATGCATTAAAATATGCTGGAAGTTGGGGGTTTCACTTTAATAGTATGGGACAACATGCACAGGCCAGTGCTTCCAGTATGGCCAGAAATGCCTGTCTTGTCCAAAGAATCATGTTGGTTTGCTTGTCTCTTTTGATACCCGATCCTTCCCTTTAAGCATATGAGAACTGGCTTCCTCTGCTGACCCATTTGAAAATAAGACTGTTTCCACAATCACATACCATAGTGGTGGACTTGGGCTCCCAGCCCCTTCTCGCCATTGATTACACAAGGAACCAGTGTCAGACAGCTCTGGCTAAGAGTTGACTTGAGTCTTCCATCATTTTCTCAAGAGAAAGTAGAGTAAGAGGTGTTCAAATCGCTTCTAGGTGCCACACTAAAATCTAGACGACCCCAGACACTTACGCTGATTTATTCCAGGGGGAATTTTTAAAATGATGTGTTTAGATCTGCTCAGTATTTTATGTGGATGCTGTTTTATCTATTTAATCACAGCTTCTCTATCTGTTTAATTACTGTTGGATGATCTAGACTACTGGTTTGGCTTAAAATATCTAGAAGTTTGAAACTGAAATAAGAGTCAACAAATGAAATGCTCTGGTTTAACTATGTTAGTTTAATTCAAATTCATACAGCTCTTGTGTGTAGGCAAATCCAAGGTATTAAACTGAGATGCTTCTGTGGATACATAAGGTGGGTTTTTGCATGAGCGTTGCACCACTGAACTCAAATAACCGAACTTTTGTCCCATACCGTGTAAACTCTGCTGATGAAAGTCACATTTCTACCATGTCATAAGAGGACAAACAGATGAACATTGAGGTGTGAGTTTTAATGCACAGAAAAACACAGTTTTCCTTTGGTTTTACTGGTTCATTACAACTCTGGCACATAGTCCAGGGCTGGGGTTTTAACTATAGTCCACTCGCTATCAGCTCTGTGTGTCCTTCTGTGGCACAGATGTGTTGAGAAAAGTCCTCTGCAGCCTCTCACCACTGTGGATCTGCAGTTGTCCCACTCCAGGACCTGACTACACTTGACTAATTACTTGCTGATGTAGGTCTGGCCGCTTCTCCACATTTGATCTCCATTCTAGCTTTGTGGTCAGCTTAGGTTCAGGTCAAACCAATCATATTAGAAACTGGATCCCATGAGCATGATTGGATTTGTTTCTCCTAGAGATCATTAAGGAATAGTTTGTTAGGGCAAAAGGGCTGTTTAATAATCAGTGAGCTCTGGAAATCAGCAATAAGTAGAGGACAGTCAAAAATCTCTCCTTCTCCCATGGAAGAAGGAAGTCTACATCTTTACTTAGAAAAAATACACCACAGACTCAAAACTACAAAGAACCCACTACTGTCAATGGAACAGACATGGCCCAATTTCCCAATGTGCTAAGCGACCTTGGAGGAAATGCAGAAAATCAGGTCAATAGCTAATTTGCATGCTTGGACCTCACTACCTGCAACTTCCACATTGACCTCCTGGTCTTCAGGCCTGCTTTTACTATCTTGAGCTGTTTACCCTCATCTGGTGCTCATCTTTCTCCTTTCCCCTCTGCCTGCTGTGCTCTGTCTTCCCTTCCTCATTGTGCCACTGTCCCTGGCTTTGGTTCTAAAGGTTACCTGTAGAACCCACATATGGCTCAGCACGAGCAATCCACTAAGCTTGGTCCTCTTGAGTTCTGGGATGGGATCAGCTGCACAGAAATGGATCCAGGAGAAGCTGGTTTCCAGGTGTCTGTCGTAAGGGCCCATTCCCTGTCTTTCCAGCTGGCTTTGAGTCCTTCCTTTCATTTGTGCACTCTTTTCTAAGTTAAGCTCTTTCTTGCTGGCCTGGTGGTAGATAGTTCCTCCTGATCTCTGTGGCTTCAGGTTTTCTCTTTCTCAAGCAGCTGAGGCATTTTCTGGCTAAATGCTGGAGTGCTCATTGCTTGGAATTTAGGGTAATTGCCTTTATAACCTCAGCAGTTACTCATTACGGTATTAGCAAACCATAAAAATAATCAATGCAACCGATATGCAGCTAACAGGGAGTCAGATAATCATGTAATAAATTGACTAATGCCTCAGACTCTTGGAGCTCTTGCTGAGTTTGCCTCTGTGTTGAGACAGACCAATTCATGCCACCCATGGGATGCCCACCTGGCATGAAACTGTGTAATACAGCAGAGGCAGGACTATGAACCATAAGGTACTCTCTGTTTCACCAACTTTCTCTGCTGCTGTAGGAGCAGTTCCTTGGTCCACCCATATTTGTCTTCCAGACTGTTATATGGATCAAGTGGGTTAAGATCTGGGTTTCAAAATGAACAAATCCATATCAATTAATTAAAATACAACCTAGGGCTTCCTCTGGCAAACAGTTCTCCTTCACTTAACTGAATTTGGACTCAAATACCCGTCAGCTTATTTATGCAAAGTTGTGTGAATATCTGGGCAGCACTTGGACTCCTTGGAAAATTACTTGTGTTAGTATTTGCTGTGCTTTTCCAGAAGTCCTCTGAAGGTTTGTTTGGGAATATGAGTTGGGTCAGAGAATCATAGAATCACCTGGTTGGAAGAGACCTTTAAGATCATCCAGTCCAACCCTTCACCCTGCACTGCCAGGGTCCCTAAACCATGTCCCTCAGCCCCACAACTACACGTTTGTTAAACACTTCTAGAGATGAGGACACCACCATCTCCCTGGGCAGCCTGTTCCAACGCTTAATGACCCTCTCTGTAAAGAAGTTATTTCTGATATCTAACCTAGATCTCCCCTTAAGGCCATTTCCTCTCATCCTGTCACTTGTCACATGGGAGAAGAGACCGACATCCACCTTTCCACAACCTCCTTTTGGGTAGTTGTAGAGAACAATATGGTCTCCCCTCAGCCTCCTTTTCTCCAGGCTAAACAACAGAAGTTCCTTCAACTGCTCCTCATCAGACTTGCTCTCCAGACCCTTCACCATCTTCGTTGCCCTTCTCTGGACACACTCCAGCACCCCAATGTCCTTCTTGAAGTGAGGGCCCAAAACTGGACACAGTATTCAAGGTGTGGCCTCACCAGTGCCGAGTACAGGGGACAATAACTTCCCTGCTCCTGCTGGACACAGATGAACATTCTGAATTGATAAGATTATACCAGGCAGCTGGATTCCAGGAGTGTTACTCATTGTCCTCTGCTGCTGACCCCACTGTCACCACCTAGTTCATGGAAAATGTGGTTATTTTCCATGCAGAGGCAAGTGGGAGAGTGTTCAGGAGGGTATTAATCTACAAAACATACAGGCTCTGTGTTATGCTGCCTGCCTACGGTTGCCATTCTCCATCTGCTGCACAGCCTCCCATTATGCAAATGAGGGAAGCTTGCTTAAAGTTTATTTCTTAATTTAATAAATGTAATTTAATAAATCTTAATGTAATACATTTCTAGTGAATGAAAGGATAGCTTACTGCATAAAATAGCATCAGCTGTCAGACAGCCCGCTTGTTCACGAGGATCTCAGACTGCTTAAGGGGTTGTTTTTTTTAAGAAGACAGGCGCTGCTTTGCCAAATCGGATCTGTAGCCCAGCTATGCCTGTGTCTGGCTTTTGATCATGGCCAGAAGTGAAAATTAACTGACCTGTCGCTAAAATGGAGCCAGGATAAGGATGACATGGCCGTAGCACTGTGCAAGAGAGAGGGAGTTAATGTGCAATGCGATGCCAGATGTGGTTTTCTGGATTTGGGACCGCAGTGTAACACCTTGATCTCCCTTCTCTGTCCCGTCGTAACAGATTTCATTCCAGTTGTTTTCCCCGATTGTCAGTAAAAGCAGAAATGAGTGGGCATTACATTTATCCACTTCCACAGAGTTAATTTCCTAGTCCATCCCACCAAGATCCCACCGGAGAAAGGTGTTTGAAAGGACCTTCATTTTGGACACGAGTTGAGACAGCTTAGCCTGGTGACGCCTATTTCTCAGGACGAGTGACAGTATCTGATAATACTTCAGCACAGCGAGGTGAGAGCAGACTGTGGCAACCACCTAACTGTTTTGTTTGATCTCTTGCAAAAACCCCATGAATTAAACCAGGGACTTCCCTGAATTAACTACTTTTTGAAACAGAACAAAGGGCATGAGACACTCAGATCTTCCTCATGACAGCAAAGTGTGTCTCCACCAAGGTGACAGGTTAAGATGTCCAGTCTGGGCTAGAAAAAACTTAACTGAGCACTGAAGGCCAGCACAGTTCTTGCCTTGACGGCCAGCTCTTGGAGTGAGGTTTAAACTCTGAATTCAAAGCCATCCTGCAGAGGATTGTGGGCATTTAAAAGATCGTGATGTCTTGCATCAGGGAGCGCTGAAGGTTTCTGCAGAGCGGTCTTTACTGACACTGCCGTACAACGTGGCTGCTCAGGCATGGGTTTGGCTTTGGATGGTAAAACTTTCCCCATGCTGATAATTAGAAAAAGGTCTAAATCCAGTAAAATATAACATCTATACTTAAAGTTTCCCTGGCAAATAACCAGGATATATCCTTTAACTGAAGCAGGAAATCAGAATGGAAACTGAACTATTGAAACTTTGGCAAAAGCAAAGAGGAAAGTAGTAAATAGTTGGGCTCTCGTTATTTGGGCTCCATTCCTGCAGCGATGACTGTTCTGACCTGCCTGCAGCAGCGATGATAATAACCTCACTCAGAAGGATGGAAGAGGTGACTTTCGAGTCAAACATTTTTTTTTCTTTTTTTTTTTTTGTTTCTTTTTCTTCTTCCTTTTTGCATCGTTATCATTTGAAAAAAACCAAGAAAACCAAAAAACAAACCAACAACCACCCACCCTGCTCTCATAACGAATCTTGGGGTCAAATGTTCAGCCACTTAAAAAAACTGTGTACAGGAAAGCACGTGTCTGTGCTGAGAAGGCAGTTGCTGGGTGATGAGTTACATATGCAAAAGGAGACTTCCAAGGCAGCCTCTGTGAGGCACCAACAAAAGCATGTATTTCTGGTCACAGACACAACTGTACTTTATTTACATCACTCAAACTTTTTTCTTGAATACATTCATCTTCCTGTTAACAACAACATTTCATTTATACATAAAATTAACTGTCATTGCTTGTAGGAGACCAGAAGTCCAACTTTATGTCAGTTTTTACCCTTTTTCTCTACTTTTCCGGAAAGAAAGTGGTTCTGTTTGTAGATTTGTTAAAGAAAAAAGGAAATGAGATTTTTTTCTATCTACCAAAAGAAACAAATCCCATGTTTTTCTTTTTAAAAGCCAAACAAAGTTGCATTTCTTCTAAATAAAATCCACCCTCTGTGTGGAAAACACTGGTTTTCCACTTAAAACCATGGCAAAATTATCATCATTTGTCCCTGGCACTTACGCACGAGCATCATTATTCATCTGGCTGGAGCAAAAGGTTTGCTTCTGAGAGCCAAGAGTAAAAGTTAATCGTTGTTACCAGTGATGTAACCACAGGTAGGATGTATGAAACACACACTTGTCCTACACCCCAGGGGGTACCACCTTGAGTCCATACTGTCAAGGAGACGTTCAAGACACCGTCTTGGTACACAACCACCGCCTTGTATCTGCTGCAAAGGAAACTCTTTGATGAAATGGGTGTGTATAAATGTCCACTATTTAGTATCAAGTGTGGGTATGTGTTTTCACCTACCCCTGCTCTGCTGTGGGCCCTGCGTCGCTAATGCCTCTGAAACCCCCACTTTAACCATAACTGGGAGTTTCTGAACATGTTTTATTGGTGCAGTGATAGTTAGACGTGCCTTCCTTGGTCATATCTGAAAGATAATTTTATTTCCCCCCCTCTCATTCACTGGGGTGAGAGATGGGCATTCAAAGCAACCGAGGGAAAAGACTTCACATCCCACCTGTCCACCCAGGTGAGTGCTCTTCCTTTCCCCAAACACAGGCAGGATGGGATATTAAAAAGATAAAAGAGAAAATTGCTCTCACTCCTGAGTTTGAGTGTGTGGGAGGAGTGTTTGAGAGCTCAAATTTCTGGTCCAAAGCTCTTTTCAGCAATCTAACCAACCCTTCACCTCTTTCCTGTAGATGCCTACAGTAAAACTTTGAAGGCAAGCATGGGAAAGAAGTGTCCAGCTAATATTAACATCTTGGAAGGTCACTGCACACAGAAACCCACTCTGCTCCTCTGGAAGCCAGACCATGGCAGTAGGGAACATCTGTGAAAGAGCAGCATTATCCTCCCTTGCAATCACTCAAATGCTGCAAATTCTCAGGAAAATCCTCCTTGTGTATCAGGCTAAAGTGTTGTAAGAGGACACGGCAGGGCTGTGGGTGGGTGTAAAGAGCAGAGACTTCCAACAGCTATTAGTCCTGCTCCAACCCGCAACAAAAAAAGGGCAGCGTTTGAAAAAACACCCGTCCTACCAGAGACTGCATCACACTAAGGCTGCACCTTGGTCCTGTGGTTCGGCTTGTCTCCAGTGGGCGCTTACTGACTCAGGATTGGGTCTTCCCTGTCCTCCTGGGTCCTGATTCACTCTGGGAGTGTACGCACAGATTCCTGCTCCAAATGGAGACACAGCTGGTCAAACACCTTGGGCTTTGTAGCAGCAGAGAACTCATTTGGCCTTCTGAGGTTACAGTTAAAGTGATACAGGTTCTGGAAACTGTGTCCACCAAGGGATCAGCTGTGTGTCATAGCTGCAGAATGAATAGGGGGAGACACAGCATGAATAGATGGACTGTGAGGGGAAAGTTATCACCTCTAATAACTCCTGAGGATTTAGCACTGGAAGAAACTGCCAGAGCTCCAGCAAGGAGCTGTTATCACCTCCAGCAGGAGGGTCTGGCTCGTCCCTTGCTGACCCTGTATCTCTGGCAGCATCTCCTTGTATTCATCTGGGTGCTCATAATGTATCTGGGCAACAAAAGAAGTATCTTTGCAAGAAATATCTCTGTTGACTGCCAAGGAAGCTCTTTTTTCTTCACTGGCAATGGACAGATCTTTGTTTTCTCCATCTGAGTCTGATTTTGTCTGATTCCCTCAGGTCTGGATGCAGCTACTGGGTCTAGGAGAGAGGAGGGTAGATGGATGTCTCTGGGCTGTATCCTTTTCCCAAAGTCAGCATCTCTCACCTCTCTCTTTTTGAACTGCTCTACACATTTCTTCTGGATTTTTCCCCTGATGGGTAGTAAAAGGTGGGGGTTACCATTTACTTGCAAAGGCTGCTCATTGGTACCCTGCCTGACATATTAAACAGGGAGGAATAAGAGAACGAAGAACTACTTTGATGTATAAGGCTGTGTGTGTCTGTCCTAGGTGCTTTCGGACAGATCACTGAAGACAATTTTTTACCTGACTCTCACACTTGGCCTTGCGGGGCTTGGTCTATGTTTGCAAGGGAAGATGCAGAAGGTCGCCAGCACAATACCTTGGCAGTTATGCTTCAGAAGAAGTCAACCCCCAGGCTTTTATTTGAAATAGACTTTTCTCAGGAGAGGCAGGTCTAAATAAATCCCCAGGATTTGGCTCAGTAATAACATAGGGGTAGACCTCCAAGGGCTCAGCCCTATGTCCTATGTGGCGTAGAACAGTGACCAGGGAAGGGGTCTGGGGCTGTCAAGAGAAGCATGTAATGCTTGTTTCTATCTCAGATAGTCTATGTGATCATGGCTTTTTGCTGTGGGCTGGATCTCCAATCATTTAAGCTTTTCCTTTCCCTCTGATGTCAGTGGTAAAAATTCTCTATGTCCCTTTGCGGATGTTGTGGTTTAATTCCATCCAGCAACTGAGCCCCACGCAGCCGCTCGCTCACTCCCCCGCTGGGTGGGATGGAGGAGAGAATCAGAAGAGTAAAAGTGAGAAAACTCGTGGGCTGAGATAGAAACAGTTTAATAAGTAAAGCAAAAGCTGCGCATATAAGCGAAGCAAAACAAGGGATTCATTCACCACTTCCCATGGCAGGCAGGTGTTCAGCCATCTCCAGGACAGCCGGGCTCCATCACAGGTAACGGTATCCACCCCTTCCTTTTCCCACAGATTTACATGCTGAGCATGATGTCATATGGTCTGGAGTATCCCTTTGGTCTGTTGGGGTCAGCTGTCCTAGCTGTGTCCCCTCTCAGCTTCTTGTGCACTCCCAGTCTGCTCACTGGTGGAGTGGTGTGAGGAGCAGAAAAGGCCTTGACATTGTGCAAGATCTGCTCAGCAACAGCTAAAACATCCCTGTGTTATCAACACCATTTCCAGCACAAATCCAACCCACAGCCCTGTACCAGCTACTATGGAGAAAATTAACCCTGTCCCAGCCCAAACCAGCCCAGTGGATCAGGATGTGAAGACCCCTAAATAGCTGTCAGCTTGGGCTTGATTTGACTATGGTGGCCTCTCCAAGAGTGGCTGAAGTTTGGCATTAGTCAGGGCTTGGATTCCTTCTGGAAAAAGGTTTATCCATCATGGTACAGAAGCCAAGTACCTTTTGGATCTGGCACCTGTGCTCAGTGGTGACCATCAGTATGATGAATAATCGTATATTTAGGTGGGTTTGTTGCAGTAGGAGAAATGATGTTCTGCATAGTCTCCTTTCAATCCAGTTGTGAAGCATCAGTTAGCTTCCAGGATGCAGTTTGATCAATCATTCACCCTGACGGAGGGGACACTGTGAAAGGTTTTCCAGTCACTTTCCTCACCACTCTTCTACATATAAAAAATAAGCGCTGTTGTCAAGAGGTCACTGCTAAATCAAGTTTCAACTAATGCTATTTGTTTAAAACTGACTCCAGATCCATTAATCTCCCTTTTGTGCCCTCAATAATACAAAAGATAATGACGTTGATGAATATTTTCCAGTGAATGCAGGGAGGTGCCCAATGGGAAAATGAGTCATTATCTTTCCCTCCCTCCAATTCCAGGTGCAACCTTCTGCCTGTGTCTCTGAGGGGTCCCCAGTGGTTTATTGATACAGCAATCTGATTTTGGTAATTAAAATTGATTTTCAGCTTAAGCTTTGTAAATACACTGATCTGCAAAAAATTTGGGTCATGATGGGGGGCGAGTGTGTGAAAAGGGGGATCAAGAGAACGGGGGTGCCAGGAGGAGTGGTGTAGATGACAGCCACAGCGCTGGTGGAGGAGAGAGGCAGGATGAGATAGATTATGGGGGCGGGTAGCTGGCAGTCTGCGAGCTGGAGCGGGGTCTGCAGGGCATCCAACAAAAGCCTTGCACGATGCCTGGGAATGGTGCTGATCCTCGACCCAGTCACCGTTGTTGTTGGACAGCAGCAGGGCCACATGGAACCTGGATTCCAGTGTTATCGGCTCTGGTGGCTCCAAGGGCAGCCAAGAAAAGCAGCTGTTGCTGGGAGCAGAATGTTTCTTGCTGCTGAGACAAGATATGGAAAAGAAACAGGAGGAGGAACTGGCTTCTTGGGAGAGCTTTGGGGACTGTGGCATGAATCCGACTGCGCAGGTCTTCTCCTTAGCCTGCTTTTGATGTAAATCCTCAGAAATTAGTCGGTTGGCTGCAGATGGGGGCAGAAAGCACAGCATCTGCCTACTGCCAGCACTCCATCTGCCCCCTCCTCTATGCACACATCTCTCCCAAAATCACTCCTCTTTCCCTTGGAGAGTGAGGTTTCCTCCCCTTGGCACCCTGCACATGCACAAGAAGTCCTCTGTTTTGAACATGCTCCATGGCAGCACGAGCCAGAGGCTAAAGCCTGGCCCTGGGAGATCTGTGCTCCTGTTGGCACTGATTTGGGTGAGATAAGCATATCTTCCTTCCTGCTTGTGGCTCAGTTTCTTCACTTGTTCGGTGGAGGCAAAGTGTGTTTTTCCTTCTGTGAGCAGCCTTGAGGATGGCAGATCACACAACCGGGCTGCCTTTGAATTGCATCTCTTCCTGGAGGAGGAATGATCTCCTTGGGCTGTTCTCATCCTCGGGGCTAACAAACTGAGCTCTTGTGGACGATTAGCACATTGTGAAAGGCTGGGAGCTCTCTGAAATCGGTGCAGAAGAGATCTCCAAGCCTGAACCCCTCCATCTCCTTCTTCCCCAGGCCAAGCACTTAAATAACTCACTTTTGAGGTTGAGAATGAACACGGCAAGCCAGCCCACGCACTGGCTGTTTTCTGCTTCTGAGCCATTTTTCTAAGCCAGCCTGCTTTTATAGCACGACTTCTTCCATTAGCCGATAATCTCACTGTACAACCTCACCAATTGCTTTTGGGAAATCTAAGTGCATAACATCTATTACATTTCCCTTGCCTACCTTGGCAGTAACACTGTAGCTTCAAAGAACTCCAACAAGTTAGTTAAGCAAAAGACCTCCTGCTTGTAAATCCATGCTGGCTGTCTCCTCTAATCCAATTACGCTTTACAAGGTGCTCCCTCACTAAATCCTGAAAAATTGTTTCTGATATTTTTACCCACAATTTATGTTAAGCTACTCGGTATATAATTGCTTGTCTAATCACATGCTCCTCTTTTTGAATAATGGTGTTAGGTTTGACATTTTTGCAGCGCTCCTGTGTCATCTGAGAGCTGCTCAAATATTATTACTTAAGACTTCACTCAGTTGCTCTCTCGTTGCCTCTGAAGCTGGTGGAGTTCAGCTAACTGCAACAAGGCTGCATCGATGCTGTGGAAAGGTTTTGTTGCCATTAATGTCCAGTTGTCAGCTGAACCCTCTTTTTGGTTGAGAATGGGCAAGAAATGAAGTAGTACAAGTCCTACCCACAGTAGTAGTTCTGCTTCTACTGTATGAGAACAGGGAGAGGTGGGAATGAATTAAGGTGTGGAGAACCTTGAACAAAGGTTGTGCAGCTTTGTGCTAAGGATCTCACTGTTGATGAGGAGGTGGAAGGAACGAAGAAGTGGGTCTCTCACACCCCCGAAGGAAGGGTCTTGCCAGCAAAGACAGATTTTTTTCAGATTCAGCATGTCCAAGACATAACAGACCTGACCTGGGAAGGTGGGCACAAATTGAGAGAACATGAGCAGGTAATAGGCACTATCCAAGGAGGGAGAAGAGCTAGTGGAGGTTTATTTGCTCACCCTTTTTCTGTTTTCAAAGAAAGTAGCAATTCCACATGTGAATGACTCTGTCTCTGACGGTGGGATCAGCTGAGAGTATTTTCACACAGCACTGGCAGGGAGCTCCATTGAGATGTCACATCATCACATAACCAAGATTTAGTGAATAATCCGTGATGTACAATCTAGCAACACGAGGGTTTTGAGCCAGAGAAAGAAAAGTGGCATCCTTTTGCTTGCAACCAGGCAACAAAGGGATGGGATTTAAGGGAGGAGCAACATATGCTTTTGAACCTTAAATAGACTGGTCTTTTAAAACGAAGGGGAAGAGTGGTGATTCCTCATGCTGGAATCCTCCCTAGCCAAATATCACATTTGCAATCTTCAGCCTTTCCTTAAAGTTTAACTGAAAAGAGAAAAAACAAAACAAACCAAAAAGAAGAAAAGAGCAGAAGAGCTTCTCTAGCAAATATCTCCTCTTGAGGCCCAGGATTTCAACCTCTCGAAAGGATTAAACAACACCTCCCCAAACCAGCCGTCATGTTTGAGAAGCAAGTTTAAGATAGGTGGAGCCGTCAGTGTGAGGTTTTAGTGGTTTGGGGTTTTTTGTGGGGTTTTGTGGTGGTTTGGAGTTTTTTGGTGTGTTTTTCGGTGTTTTGTTTGTCTTTTTTTGTGGGTTTGGGTTTTCTTTTTTTGTTTGGGGTTGGGGGTTTTGTTGTTTTTTTTTTTTTTTTTATGTCTTTCCCAGCTACATGCAGTGTAAAATATGTGAATTACGGCCTCCTGAAAATTCGGTTCATGACAGAAACCAAGTGACCCTTAACTATGACACAGAGAAGCTCATCTGTACTGTTACTGGGGAAAAGGCTGCTGACAGAAGCCTGTCCTTGATGAGTCCCCAGGCACATACCTTCCACAGACACATTTCCCCATGCCATTTCTTCCCCTTACCATGTAACAGAGGATTTTCCCACTGAGATGGGCTATCTCTGATGGAGGTGTCTGTTTCTGCATTCATTTCCCCAATGACGTGATTCTACATTGCAAAGTTGCCTGGCAAATGAACAGTTTTCTCTAAAACTTGTAATACATCTTCAGTGATGACTTTGTCTTCCCTTTCCTCATCTCCCATCCCTTATTGTATCATTCTCTAGGTTTACATCTCCAGGAACGGATCCTGCTCTTGGTCTGTTCCTTCTTCAGTAGCACAGATATGGACTGGGTACAGCGTGCCTGGTCCGGTGACACTGGTCACACCGAGATGTGTAGCAGGTCCGGAGGAGGGCACAGAAATGACCCGAGAGTGGAACTCCTCTGCTGTGCGGACAGGGGAGAGTTGGGGTTGTTCAGCCTGGAGAAGAGGAGGCTCCAGGGAGACCTTCGTGCAGCCTTTGAGTGCTTCAAGGGGCCTGTCCGAAAGCTGGGGAGGGGCTGTTCAGCAGGGGCTGTTGGGACAGGACAAGGGCTGATGGGTTCAACTGGGAGAGGTAGATTCAGACCAGAGAGAAGGGAGAGATTGTTGATGCTGAGGATGGTGAGACCCTGGCCCAGGTTGCCCAGAGAGGTGGGAGAAGCCCCATCCCTGGAAACATTCCAGGTCAGGTTGTTTGGGGCTCTGAGCACCCTACTCTGGGTGCAGATGTCCCTGCTCCCTGCAGGGGGTTGGACTGGATGAGCTTTGAAGGTCCCTTCAACCCAAACCATTCTGTGATTCTATGATTCTGTGTCTCCACCCTAGAAAATTTTTTCCAATAAAGATCAGTGACGGACATGTAGCAGAGAGCTTCAAAGGTGAGAAAACAGTGATATACTCGCCATTTCCAATAACCTGTGGCTCAGGACTTTGGAAAGAAGATATGGACTTCTTGTATTTCATATAAGCTACCCACCTCTGCTGCTTCATTTTCCTTGCCAGTGTCTCTCTTCCTTTGACCAACCACCCATGCAGAAATGGTTTTCTTCTCTTCCTGATGTGCCTATACACTTGGAAACCCCCGGGGGAGCTGGGGAGTGGTGAACATAGAGATTTTCTGTAGCCTCTCAAAATTGTCAGTAAATGTAATCAGAGCTATTAGGCTGCACAGTGCTTCCAGAGCACCGTTTGATAGACCCACCTCTTTCATATGATCACTCCTGTCCTTCCCAGCTCCTTCCTTCAGACAAGCTGTTAAATTCTGCCCCGAAAAAGCCAGATATTTTTAATGGCAACAAATACGTCACTTGCCACAGTGGCAACTGTGCCTTATTAGCTTTGTGTTTTCTGCTTCACTGTGTCCCTGGAAGAGGACATTGTCCTCACTTTAGAGCAATAGGATATGCCAGAGTTGTGCTTTACAAGCAGGGCTGGTTTTCAGAGTAAATGTGGTTGGTGTGTCCCCAACCTGCGCTCCCACAGCTGAGGTGAGCTCCCACAACACAAGCACTGCTGCGGAGTTTCGAGTTTCCAGTCCAGACAAAGAAATATGATGGCAGGGACCTGGGGAAAGCAAAGAAAGGGGAAAAATTAAAAACGGTTTATTAAAGGTGGAATTGCACTGCGACCCTGTTCCTTTCTCAGTAGATTGTCTGTGGGTTTTGTCCTGCACTTATCAACAGCTGCAGCTAGAGGAGTTAAAGGATGCTCTGGGAATTCAGCTTTGTTTACCAAGCTTGGGACTGCTTGTCTAACTACCGGTAGATGTTATTTTAATTTCCTTCCCTTTGGTGGACAGTTTGAAGAGCATCTCTCAATCTCACCTTTTCTTCTCCTTGCCTCCTGAATTCATGAAAGGTGAAAATTAATTGTCCTCACTCACCGTTTTTGCCACTGAAAATGTGGAGCTGTCTCAGCTTTCAGTTATCTCTGTCATAAGAGAGGCAATGGTTTCCCAAGCAGGAACAGATTAGGTGGTGCTGGAGATAGATCTCCCAGACTTCTGCTCGCTAATGGGTTATTAATGCTTGTCAACAATTTGTGCTTATCCAAATGATGATCCTCTCAAGATTATTCTGTCTCAGCCCCTTCATCTTCAGTGCTTTGGGTCTGAGCTCCTCCTTCACCTCCTACTGCTGCCACTCTCCCAGATAAACTGATCCTTGAATTCCTTTCTGAGGAAAGATTTATTTGGAAAAGATGATTGTTTTTTGCTTCAAAACCAGCTCAGCATTTCTAAGTTCAGGTGCACAACTTGCAAATTACGGGAAGTTTTCTACTCCCTCTCTGATGTGTTAAGCCTAATAACAGCTCATTGCAATCTGTCAGTGGTTGACGAATTGAGCTCAGTGAACCAGCCTCTATCTCCCCGTGGAATTTTCTTCTGCTGGAGCTTTCCCAGCCAGCTCCAACCACAACCTGTCCTGCAATTGCAGTGGGCACTGGCAGTGGCTCTGTGGATTTATTGTGGGAGAGAATTGCCCCAGGACAATGAACGAGGTGGTTATTTTTTCTCCCCAAGCTTTCATCCTAAACAGCATCCACGGAGATGCATTTGCAAGCAAAGGTAGAGAAGAAAAAACAACTACAAAAGGTTTTGGAGTTTAATGTGATTTTTAATTAAAAAATAAATTAATCTAGACATTTTGGAGAAGTCTTAACTGCAGTTCTTCAGGCTATACCAGATTAATCTTCAGATTAAACCAGTCTCAAGGTATTAGAGACTACAGAGATACCCAATACAAGGCACAGCCTTTTGTAGGTTGCTTTCACCTTGACAGCAGAAATAGGAGATGGAGAGGGGTGGACATTAGCTTTTATTAAGTCTGTCAATTCCTAAGTAATTAAGGAAGCATTTTATACAAACTGAACTTCAAACCTCTGCTTTAATCTCAGTTTATTTTGCCAAAATGGTTTCTTAGTGAGTCTTTATTCTTTAAAGCACCCCTGGGCATTTGATACCCATCTGTGTGGTAGCTGGTGGCATTTAGCTCTGCTTTTTGCTGTATCAATCTCATCATTCAAAGAATAAGCCTTCTGATAAATGGCAATGTCAACAAAAAGGTTAATATTTTTAAAAGCTAGATAGATCTTTATTTAGCTGCCATTTTGTGGCAATCATGCAGTCATATTAGGAGGAGTTTGCCAGTTTCTAGGTTGACTAATTGGTCTCCGCGCTATCCTTTTCAAGAAGAGCCATGCATCAACTTCTGCTTGACAAACTGTACGAAAGATAAAAAAAAAATCACAAAGCCAAAGAAATGGAGAAGCTACTACTAAACTATGACTAAATACTCTGCTGAAATGGAATTTTACTGAGATCAGACCAGTATATCAGTCCTATTACAAATCATAGGAAAATTAATTCTTTAGATTATTTTATGAAAGAATTAAGATTTCTGCTGAAAGCAGACATGCTTTTGGGGGGGAACTGTTGAGTCAGTCTAATTTCTCACTCAAAAAACCCCAATTTTGCTGAATTTTGATGGAATACTCTGAATCAGAATTTAAGAATTCAGGTCAAGTAGCAAGAACAACCAGTGATAGTCTCACTGATACTGCAGGGTGTTTACATACAGAACCCTTTTCCATAATAGCATATATAAGAATGTTTATGGTTCCTGTTATTTGAGGACTGAGTAAGGGAAAATTGCAAAATTTGCAATAGTGCCAAAAAACCCCCCAAAACCAAAAAAAAACCAAACCAAACCCCAAACCAAAAAAGCAATAGAAAAAAAATGAAAGAGAACAACATTTAAAATGATGAGGAGATCATCATTTCAGAATCACAGAATCATTCAATTGGAAGAGACTTTTAATTTCATCGAGTCCAATTGTTCCCCTGGCCCTGCCATGCCACCATTAACCCATGTCCCTCAGTGCCACTTGGACATATCTGTTAAACCCCTCCAGGGATGGGCACTCCACCACTGCCCTGGGCAGCCTTTTCCAATGCCTGACAACCCTCTCTGTAAAGAGATTTTTCCTAATGTCCAACCTAAATCTCCTCTGGTGCAACTTGAGGAGGTTTCCTCTTGTCCTGTCGTTTATTACATGGAAGAAGAGACTGACCCCCACCTCACTCCATCCTCCTTTCAAGTAGTTGCAGAGAGTGATGAGGTCACCCCTGAGTCTCCCTCTCTCCAGTCTAAACCCCCCAAGTTCCCTCAGCCGCTCCTCATAAGACTTGTACTCTAGACCCTTCACCAGCTTTGTTGCCCTTCTCTGGACATGCTCCAGCACCCCAATGTCCTTCTTGAAGTGAGGGGCCAAAACTGGACACAGTATTCAAGGTGTGGCCTCACCAGTGCTCAGTACAGGGGTACTCTTCCAGACCTCTTAGTGTGGTAGCTGGAAGCATGGGTGAGAATCTCTCTTGTGCCGTTCTCATTAACACACTGCGCTTGTGGCAGAGCAGGCAGTGGAGGACGTGACTCAGTGATGTGTTCCTTTTTGCATCCCCCTTGGTTTCTTTTCTTTATAAATGTCACTTCTTTTCCACGACATCTCTCCAATACCTTGGAGTAAATCAGTAGGAGAGGATCAGGGGCTTTTCTGAATCTCTGCCACCTAGTCTAATCAGAAGGGAATTCAGTTAATCTCAACTTGGTAAATACCTCTTACACCACCAATCAACATCCTCCTCTTACCTGGCGCTGCCAGTATCATGGATGCTCTAAATCTGTAACACACTGCGAAACAGCAGAAAATTTCAATTCATGCACTAATGTTTGAGGGTTATGGTCATCAGAATGGTCATTTCACTGTAAATTGTTTTAAAAGCTTATGCTGTCGATAGTTCATGAAACCTCAGGAAAAACATGTGGAAAAGGGGACTCTAACTAATTGCTGGAACATTCATGCATCAGCAGAAAACAAAACACATGATGGGTGATGCTAAACTTCCTCTCCGCTGTCTGTGTGGCTAATCCAGAGGTAGCAATTCATACTTATCTTGCAAATCTGGCAATTAACTGCAGCAGCCCCATTATAGGCCTGGTCCCTGGGTCAGGCAACTTGTCTTCTGAAATCTGTGTCCTGATAGAGAAAATGTAGTTTAAAGCTGAGCAAGACAAAACCCATCTGCAATAATAATAGTAATAAAATGTTTTCACTTCACATAAGGTCCGTGTGCCTGTCTCAGCTCTTTTCAGCACCCGCTGACAATTATCATTGAAAACTATTTGGCGACTACTTATAAATTCATAGAATTGAAAGCCAAAAGAGACCGTCATGATTGTCTAATGTGATCTGCATAACTCAGGTCACAGAACTCCTCGGGGATATGTCTGCTCGCAGCACCAGCTCAGCAATACTCCCTATCTTTTAGGAAAACAAACCATCTGAGCTAAATGTTTCCAGGGATTCAGGACATACCTTGCTAAACATCTACCATTAGCGCCAGGCAATCCCCCCAGTCCCAGAGCTTCACAACATCTGTGTGAGCTGCAGACATGCTCTAACCCTTGCCGTACGTGCAGAAAAAAGGTGAGCTACAGATTCATCCCACCTCCCATGTAGGATCTCTTCACAAACAGTGGAGATAAATAGTCCTCGATGGTGTTCAGGTGCCTTTCAGAGGCACAGGGTCTAGAAGAAGTGGAGATTAAATAACTTGTGGTTTCTGGCCAAGGAGGGACTTGAGCTCTGCTTCTGCCTGGTTGGGTTTCCCTCCTTCACTATTTCTGTCTCTAAAGATATAAGTAAGATCTCCAAACATGGAAGGATGTTTGGGGATGCTGATTCAGGAGCAACGGCTGAAACAAGAAATAGAACAAGTACAAGACATCACTTTTCCTTCACACCCCTTGGGACAGATACTTATAAAATCTGTGTGTCCTTTGGAGAAGATAAAGAAACAGGGACATGACCTCTTGTGTTTTTCTAAAACACGAGCCAAAAAGGTGATATTGTAAGTCACGAAGTTAAAGCAGGAGATCTACAGCTCTCCTCAGCTAAAATCCCAGGCAACCAGAAGGGAACTCTCGTCCTTGTCTATTATTTTGGTGAGATTTGAAACTGACCCTCAGCTGTCCTCTCGTTTTATTATACCTTCCTAATTTTCTTCTCTCCATAAATGCTGAGATAAACCACTCTCCTGTTTGTGCTGGGTGAGGGTTTGTCTCAACGCCTGCTGTTCAGTTAATAAACCAGGGGCAGGGAGTGCTGTTTCTGGAAGAGGCAGGCTGCAATCCATGGGAAGCAAGGTGATATTGTTCCTTCAGGACATCCCTTATTGCCACCACACTGTATGTGGGCGGATAGGTAAGAGACAGACAGACAGGTATCACAGATCGGTAAAGACTGAGAAAAGCCGTAGTTACAATTTTACGGTTCACTGCTGTGAAATGGAATCCGGTAAATAAAAAAAATATTCCCTACAAGCCCTTTCTGTATGGTATAAATCTGCCAGCACTTGCACATGCCGTTAGCTGGCTGCCAGGTTTGCGTGTGTGCACGCACAGGAGCGTGCAGGCACGTGTCAGCACGCGTGAGAAGGAGTGTGATGCCGGGTGCTCACCACCTCTGGTCCTCTCTGGTGGTCCTATGGGTGCTGCAAGCCTGCTGTGGCTGGAAGGAGGCCAGATCCAGTGCACAGACCTCAGGAGAGGGGATTTCAGCTGCCTCAGCTTCCCTCCACTTTGACCAGTCTGTGCATCAAAGGCTTTTTAAACCAAGATATGCATGGCGTCAGCATTCTTTAGATAGTGGCTAGGCTGCTTTAATAAAACTGGTGTCAATTCTTACGCCAGTAAAAGCCTAAGTGTGTTTAACCTTTGGACAGCCGCTTCAGTGCTATGTCTGACTTTCTTCTAATCCCTGATGCTTTTTGTTCCCCATCCCATTCCTAAATGACTGTGAGGACTGCAGGTGAAGAGTGCTGGTCCTTTTGTGCATGTGTTTGCATGAGCTGGAGAAAAGGAAGAGTAAAGAGGAACAATGGGGAGGTCACTGCTGCTGCTACCGAGACAGGGAAGTCAGATGTCCTGAGCTTTGCAAAAAGATTCCAAACTCTTTGAAGCCATTGGCTTCTTTTTGGGATGCGAGTGAGACCTCGATAAAAGGGTCCAGGAGGGTCAGCAGGGTCCTGCCAAGAGGCACAAGTGTCACTTGCAGTGGTGTGCGTGTGAGCCAGCCCTGCCTGGGAGATGCTGGAGCTACCCCAGGAGCAAGAAAACGCTGTCGTGGCTGCTGGAGGTGGACAGGAGAAGCGAATCCTGAGCTGCACAACATGGCTTGTGTTTCAGAGGGGCCTGGCCCTGCTCCTTGCTCTGATGTCTTTTCCCTTGCATTATGTGCCAAACGTGCCTCCCTTCTTCTTTGTGGCCAGGGACAAAAGGGCATTTTGGGTTTTGTTTTGTTTTGTTTTGTTTTTTTTTGGATGAAGCGGTATGTGCTGTGAAATGCACCCGAGCAAATCCCCCAGTCCCAATCAGACTGTGGGCTTTTGTAAGGGATGCCCACAAGGGAGGCAGGTGTAATAAGAGACATGGAGCCAGTGTGTCTTTGATCTTAGAGATGGAGGGCTCCTTTAAGATGCTTCGGTAGCTTAATCCTGCTCTCTTTCAAGATGCCAGTTTGGGAACCACCTGCATGGAGTTGGCAAAGGCTTTGTGGGTTCCCTTGGGTCTCTGTGCTTTATGCACAGGTCAGCTGGCAGTGTTCACCTTGCAGTCATCCAACACTGTCACCCCCCCACCCCGGTCCTTGGCCCCTCTCAGGTACCGCTCCTGCTCAGCAGCGGCTTTTGTGAGCTCAATGCCTGGCAGCAAGGAGCTGAAATGGGATCTCTGTTTCACTCAGTACCAAAGCAGTACTGAGGGGTGTTGAAGGTCTTAAATCAGATTTGAATCAGTTATCTATAGGGACAAAAGTTCTGTTTTTCTACAGATCCTCATGCCAGCTGTTTTTTCCCCCAAGAAATCTGGGCACCGTGTATGTCTTTCCATAAAAAGAAAGGTGCAGCAGGAGTCTCAGCTTTCTGCTTTGGCTGGAGAAAAATGTGAAAAAATTACGGGAGCACGAGGGAAAAAGAAACTGTATGGAGAGATGAAGAACCTTGTGTGCTCCTGCACAAGCTTAGGGATTCATGCAAAGGCCCAAATTCAGAGCTGTCGCCAGAAATCAGGAGAAAGGATGACCCACACATAATTTTGGAAGGCAGCAAAACCAGCAGTATCAACGCTGCTTCACTTCTGTGGTGTCTGTAGTCACAGGGCAACCACAATTTTGGGGGTCACCACAGCCTCAAGAATCATAGGATCAATCACAGAATTATAGAATGGTTTAGGTTAGACAGGACCTTTCAAGGTCATCTAGTCCAATCACCCTGCAGGGAGCAGGGACATCTGCAACCAGAGCAGGGTGCTCAGAGCCCCAAGGTCCAACCCGACCTGCCATGGTGCCAGGGATGGGGCTTCTCCCACCTTTGTGGGCAACCTGGGCTGGCGCCTCACCACCCTCAGCATGAAAAATTTCTTCCTTCTCTTTAATCTAAGTCTCCCTCTTTTAGTTTAACCCATCACCCCTTGTCCTGTCACAACAGGTGCTGCTAAAAAGTCTCTCCCCATCTTTCTTAGAGACCTCTTTAAGTACTGAAAGGACAATTTCTTTCCCTCCCTATTTTTTTAAATATAAAAATGGAAACTGAAGTAGAAGAAGAGTTGTATAGAGGCACCTGATAGTGGAAACATGAACAAAGTCAACATCCTAAGTCAGTTAATGTGCCCTCAGCTTCTTACTCTGTCTCTTGCACTCTAATTTTTCTTCTTCCTGTCTTAATTCTTCTAAGTCTTCCTGAACACTGAGTCTCAAGCTCCCAGCTTCTTCCTTCTGTTGCTCTCTCCAGCTGCTCTCCATATAATATATGTGGTTCCATATAAGAACCACGTCTCCTAAGAGCCCCACACATTTCCGATGCCCTGATTGATCCTACCTAACTTGGGGCTGCAAGCTACAATATATGGGCACTGAAGAGTGCAGGGTCCCTCTGAAGGTGACTTCACACACTTGAGAACTGATACGCCCCATATAAAATATTCTAGGGAATATTTTAAAAATTCAGGTGCATCAGTGAGACCCCTGCTTTAGTGATTCGTGGTGGTTAGAAGAGGTAATATTAAGCAGCAATGTCCCTGGTTAAGTCTGAAGCTTCTGATGCTTCCTCATGAACTGGGCCAAATGGCAGCTGAATAGCATATATTTATGGAAAATACGACATTTTTCATTCTTTGAGGAAATAAGTGATTCATTATTTAAGGAAATAATGAAGTTTCATCATGTGGATGCCCTACCTCTACCTTTCCATACAGTACTCAGTCAACAGCACAGCCTGTTTCCATTAAAAAAAATAAAGCTAAAAATAACATGAAGATATTTCTGAAATGGCTTAATACTTGTCAGGTCTCAAAAGGCCTCAGGGTTTTCCTAGCAGTATTCTCCAGGGATCAATATTGGGCCCAAAGATATTGAAAATCTTCATGAACGAGCAGGAAGTTGGTATTAAATCCTGTGGATAAAATAGTCAGTGGTACAATGATTAGCTCAGCATTAATGATGATGAGGACAGAGTGGTTGGGTGACTTTGGCTCCCTCAAACAGAACAAACGCAAACTTCTCTGTCTTGTAAGAAGAAATATAGGTCAGGCTGGAAAGTGGGAGATGTGTCCTAGAAAGCAACGACTGAAATGGATAGGAAATAGGAACACTAAAGACCCACAAAAATTATTTGTAGGGAGTAGGAAGGTATGATTTCCTCGAAGGGATTGAAAGACTCTCAGTCTGTTAATTTATCAGAAGAAAGATTGAGGAATGGCTCGATTTGCATGTCTGAGCATTTTCAAGGGGAGAAAACAGAAGGCTTAAAGGGCTCTTCAATATCAAGAAAAATAGAATAAGAATCAGTGGCTGGAAACCAAAGCCCATTGAATTCAGATGTAAAGTAAGGCATGTACAAACTTAATGGTGTGAGTGATTAACCACGGGAACAAACTACCCATGAAATGAAAAATTCTCCGTTTCTTGGTGTTTTCACATCAAAATGGGAGGTCTTTCTAGACAAGATGCTTTAGCTAAAACCAGATTATTTGGCTCAGTATAAAGGTAGGTGGGAGAAACTTAGTGGGCTGTGATGTACAGGAGGTGAGAACAGATGATCTAATGGTCCCTTCTGACCTTAAATGCTATGCATTTATATGGTCCCTGAATTAAATGTCCTTGAACTTCCACTTTACGGCAAGATGAATGTCTGAGAAAGCTGGAAAAACATGTGTAGTGGTTGCTGCACTAGGTTATGCACTTAATCCGTTGAAATACGGGCACTGGGGACTGTGATGGAGCAACCCTCATTGCGCTCAGTAGGAATCCTGAATTTCAAGCCCTCCATGAATTAAAATGCTGCAGAAAGGGAGCTGGGCTTTTCTAGGAACTTATTCTCACTTACTTAACACTGAAACAAACATCTGAAAGATCTAAAAGCAAATAGATATGCCCTAAAATCGTTGCTTGCATATCTGCCTGGTCGTCGTCTTTTTGGCAGCACTAATTACCACCCAAACCTTGAGAGCGCTCTGAGCTCTCACAGGCATCACCTGATCAGGAAGCTCTGGCTGGGTTTCTCTCATTTAATAAACTGAGACATATATTTAAAGGCTTGGGGAAAGCCTGCTTCACATTTTCTCCCTGGGTCTTGGTTAACTCTTGACTGAAACACTCAGTAACGCTGTTGGTGGTGAGTGCTCTGGAGAGGCAGAGGTGTTGTAATAACCCCTGGAGAGTCCCAATTTTGTGTTGCTAGGTTGGGTTACTCTATGCTTGCCGTGGCTGGGGATCAACTACAAGCAATTTTTATCATGGCTCTGCTTGCCTCAGATCTTAAGTTTTTGGTTTGCAGATTAACCAGCATGACCTCATAACCCTTCAGCTGATGCTATTGTTCCAACCTGTGTCAGCCGAGGTCTGATGGCACTGCCTGGAGAATGACTTGTAAAAGGAGAGGATGAGAGGAGGGAAGTTAAAGTGGGGGTATGAGTGAGGGTATCTGAAAACTTTTGTCCTTTTTGTGGTTTGTTTTTTTTTTTTTTCCTATTTCTTTCACAATTGGGAGGAGCTTGAAGTGTATGCACGGTCATGTGCCTTAAGCTGAGGTGGCATGCTGTTAAAGGCAGTAGCTTAATAGTTTGTGATGACGTGATCAGTGCCTGAGAGGAGACAAGCTGGAGGAGGCTATACAGAGATGACCTAGGCCCCCAGGTAGCCTCTCCTTTTACCCAACATAAATAAATGGTAAATAAACGGTCTAAAGAGAAAGGGAACCAGAGGTGTGGAGGGGTTTCCGTGTGGGAGGTGACTGAAGAATCAGGAACTTCCCAGCCTGGGAATTGGTGAGCTGGGGTGCATGGTAGAGATTGGTGACATTATGAATGGCAGAAGAGGATGGATAGGAAGTGACTGTTCACCACCTCTGCAAATACAAGAATTACAGGGCATGAAATTAAACTGTTGAAAATCAAGCCCTGAACAAATGAAAGAAGGTGATTCCTTCAAGCGATGGGCTCTGGACCTGTGAAACTCCCTGCCAGAGATGCTGTGGATGAAAAAAGTCAATGTATTTTCAGGGGTAAACTGGAAAATTAAAGAAAGACCTGTTCAGGTTCTGGGATAGAGACGCATAAGACTCAGAAGCAATCCTGGATGACAACAGCCAGAGACTAGGCTGCTACTGAGGACGTATCATATATGCTTCCCCTGTTCTTATGCTTTCCTTTGGGAAAGACTGAAGACAAGCAACTGGGATATGTGAAGCATGGATCCCAACCAGTACAGCGAGTTTTGAGTGTTGTTATGGGGAATTTTAAATCTGATCATAACTGAAGAAAAGGGCATATTTCAAACTGTCTGCCACGATTTCTGTAGCTTGAGAGTGCTTGTAGGGATCATATAATCCTGGCCAAGGATTATACCAACATGATCAGTTCTTCATGAACCACATGGATCATCAAGTAGTGGAGCTAGAAATCCAGGAGGGAGTGGGGATGAGTGGGGTCAGAGATGAGGCAAAGGTCCTCCAGACATTGAGACGGAAACATCTTAACCCAGGGAGATGATAAGGGCATGATTTGGAGTGGTGATAGAATTAGATCAATGGCAGTCAACAATGAGAGACATGAAAGGCTACCTGGGGGAATGCTGAGGTGAATGAATATGCAGGAAGATGCTCCTTGATAACTGTGAGGTTAGAAACATCTGGAAATACGGTGGAACAAGGTGGCCTAGAAAGTAGCCATCACCATTATACACAACTATTAACTTCTCCTTGTGTGTTTTCACTGTTCACACCTCCACCAGGAGCCTTCAAGTGAAGCTGGACTTTGAGGAAGCCCATTACAGTGACATAAATTTCATTACAGGTCCCAATTAAATCAATATATAGTCTTTATAGAGCCCAGGTAACAATCTATCCCTTGCTTCACTAACCACACAGGCACTGGCTCTCGTTAAACCTGGTCTGGCCTCGTGTTAATTGTGACATGAGGGTTTCTATTTTGAAGGCTTTTGAATACAAACATTAAGCCAAACCTTGTTTGTTTTACAGTTTACAGACTGAAACACTTGACCGTGGGAGAAAGATTTAGTGCTAAACAAGGCAGGGGGGATCTGAAGCTAGACCTGGCAGGGAGAAACACAGATTGAATGCTACAAGCAGAGAAAGCTGGTCAGAGCTGATGGTTTGCGGGGTGGATAAGATGGTGACTGGTTTCGGGTAAAGTCACTTGACACTCCCTCCACACCTCTGAGCTGGTGAACTGTGATTTTTACAAGGGACAAGGATTCCCGAGAAATTATCTGCCATCTGCAGAGAGCATGTCATCGTGCCAATGGGATGCACTAATACTATCCCAGCTGAGGAAGCGTTTGGCTTTCATGGTACGGAAAAAACAAGAGTGAATTAGGAGGAAAGCTGAATGAGATTCAACACTGACACCTCTGGACAGATGTTCTTCTGTCTCCAGGTTGCCGGCTGTTATCACAGCAGGATGGTGTGTCCCTATCTTCTCCGGTATTGATGCTTTGGGGAGAAGAGCCGTTACGGTGTGGTTTACTTCTTTAAAGAAGGGACAGCACGGGGTGTAGGCAGAGCAGTTGTGAAAGAGGAACCTGGGAAGCCACCAAGCCTTCAAGTAAAGGTCTGAGATAATCTTTGTTGTCTGAGCGCCAGTTTCTTTGTAAATAAAGGCAGAACAGAGAGCAGGAGCGAGCTTGGATGCAGCAAAGCACGAGGGCTGTATTTACAGAGCAGATGGTGAAAGGCACTTGTTCAAACACAGTCCGTGTCATCACACACGGACTTTTGAGTTCCTGGAAAGCTTTTCTAGCTGTGTAACAGAGTGGATTTCCGCTACCACTCCCCCAGTGATGAAAGAAAACACCTTTTGTATTCTATCTGGTTATTCTGGTGCTACGAGTAGGAAGAGGGGAAACCTTAGCATGTTTGGGGATTGTTTGCAGTGTCAAGATTAGAGGAATAGGAGAAAATTAAGTGTGGCATTGATTGTGACATCCACCTCACCCAGTATTCAACGTACACAT
This sequence comes from Bucorvus abyssinicus, assembly GCA_009769605.1. Classification (NCBI taxonomy): domain Eukaryota; kingdom Metazoa; phylum Chordata; class Aves; order Bucerotiformes; family Bucorvidae; genus Bucorvus; species Bucorvus abyssinicus. The sequence continues at coordinate 2,933,592 of CM020025.1, forward strand.
GGTAAATATCTCCATCTGACCTGGCTGTCTAGAGTCCTTTACATTCAGTGGATAGACACGGGAACATCCAGGCTGTCATTTTTCTCATCCCTGGGTTGACATTTAAACCAGAGAGCAGACAAATCCAGCCCTGCTGAAGATCTCTTCTTCAGCAGAGCCTGGATTTCTAGCTTAGACTTGGACTCTGATGTTGCAGACACACTTTGATGAGAGGGGAAACCCCTTACTTTGAGTACCTCCTATGACAGAACTGTTCCCCACAAGCTGCAAGACTTACAGTCTTGATGGATCAGAAATGAAGCCTTCTCAAAGTCCCCAACTTGACTTTTCTGGGACAGCTGGAGGCATGGAGAAGAGAATTGCACTGCAAGGGGTGCAAAGAAAATTGTGCTGCTGTGGAAGCACCAACAGCAATCTCATTGTGTGAGCATCTGATGGGAGCTGACATCTCTCAGCCTTACCCCAAAGGCTGATGGGGCTATGGCCGCAGAGGCTGTGGGCCTTCAATCTTTCTATATCTCTCACTGCTTTACTTCTGTTGGTGTGAGCGGCATGTGATTGTGGCTGGGATTTTGCTCTGGCAAGGCCAAAGCAAAAACGTCTTTCACCAAAGACATGCAGGACAGCTCAGGGCAACCGAGAGGAGAGGAGGAGGAGGAGCACAGAGGGTGTGGAAGTCCTTTGTGAACGAGCAGATTTGGACAGGTAATTTACCCTGCCACATAGCGGGATATTGACCCCCAGTTTAATTATTGTGTCATTTGTCCTTGACAGCTACTGCTACTTCTAATTAACTCTCCATAATTAAAGCCTCCAGTTTTCCAAGTACGTAAGCATGGATTTACTGGGAAAAGTGCTACAATGAAGAGGAAGAGCTTGGGGGTGTCTGAGGAGAAATGGCATGTCCTGTCCCAGTGGGGACAGTTATTTACTTATCCTGCCAGAGTGGCAGGCAGCAATCAAACCCAGATCCTCACCTCTATCCACGCAGGAGCATCTCCGCTCCCACCGGTTTTACAGCCATCTACATGCGTGTGAGTCCTGTTTCTTACAAGTGTAACTAAGATGTGCTTCAGCTTTCCGGGGTTTTCTTTCCCGTGTTCCTGCTTTTTGCTGAGTAGGTCAGGTGGATGACAGAGGAATTCAAGGTCCTTTTGTCCATAATTAGGGCCAAATTACAATTGGCATCCTGGGACACCGTGCAGGTGACTGAACATCCTCACTGACTCCGTTAAGGATCCAGGATCTGGTTCCACCAGAGGTCTCGTAGGTGCTTTTTTCCTTGCTCTATTTAATAAACTGTATCATCATGAACACTCTATTCAAGGCTTTGAAATCAAATAAGCTCCTCTCTTAATCTTTCTGCAGTTTTTTCAGGGCTGGCTGAGTCTCGAAAGATAGCAGCATTCACAGAACCCACATGGCTTGACAGAGTCACTGTTCAGTGTTTTGGAAATGTATCTTTTGACTGTTAGGAAGGAAATTGGTTACTTAAGATGCCTTTTTGTACATTTAAATTAACTTATTCCAGCAGACTGAACAAATCCCGCCGCTGTATTAACATCCAATTATAACAGCAGAGATTGAGCAATGATTCTTGTTTTGACCAGAATGTTGGCAGTTTAAGGAGGAAAAACGTAATGTATATTGAAATAAAAAAGTCAAGAATGGGAGCCAGAAAATTATGACTGAGCACATAGCAGGAGCTTTTGTGAATATATCATGGCAGAAACAGGAGCCAAAATTCTAACAGGATTAGCTGTTACTGTCTACCAGATCCAAAACCCTCAATCGTTTTGTTTTAAATGGCTTTCTGTAACTCGTTCATACTAGAAACAGAGGGCGGAAGTGAGGAAGCTGGAGAAGCTGCAGGTTGGGATTTAGGCTGGACCAGAGATGAGGACAGCCTCGGTGTTGTGTGAAAAGCCCTGAGGTTGTGTGTAGCAGGTGAGCTCTGAAACGTACAGCAGTTTGCAGGTTTTGCCAGATTTTTCAAGATGTCCTTGTGAGCCAGAAACTCATGAATGATTTCTCTGGGGACTGGTGAATGAATGCGTTGATGAAGTGAAATGTCTTTTCAAATCCTGCTGCAGCTACGGCAGCTGGACCTGCTCATCATTCTCTTGCTGCCCCTGAGAATGGCACCAGATTCACTCACTACTTGTCCGACCCTGGCTCTGGAGTTGTGAGTAGGGGACAGTCTAGATGGTGAAGATATCTGAGGGATACTGGTCCTGACCCTTTGGTCTCCCCTGTTCAAGCAAAGGTGAGGATCCTGGGTCTTTCACACCCACCACTGCACTGGAGCGATCTTGGAAATTCTGTGGTGGGCTGACTGCTCTGGAATGCTGCCTACCTTGGGGATGATCAGAGATCATCTGTCCCTCTGGTCTGCTATGGACAGAGTCTTGGAAGCGCAGCGGCACCATGAGGTGTGTGTGGACGGGGATCTATAGGAAGATTACCTTCAATTCTTCAGTATTTCAGTGAACCAAAAGTCTAAATAAATTACACTTAATAACTTGGTGTTCAATTATAGAATATTCTGGGTTGGAAGCCACCTTTAAACATTATCTAGTCCAACCCCCTGCAGGGAGCAGGGACATCTGCAACTAGAGCAGGTTGCTCAGAGCCCCAAGGGCCAACCTGACCTGCCATGGTGCCAGGGATGGGGCTTCTCCCACCTCTCTGGGCAACCTGGGCCAGGCTCTCACCACCCTCAGCATAAAAAATGTCTTCCTTCTCTGTGGTCTGAAACTCCCTCTTTTAGTTTAAACCCATCACTCCTCGTCCTGTCACAACAGCCCCTGCTCAAAAGTCTGTCCTCATCCTTCTTACAGGCCCATTTAAGCACTCAAAGGACACACTAAAGTCTCCCCAGAGCCTTCTCTTCTCCAGGCTGAACACCCCCAACTCTCTCAGCCTGTCCTCACAGCAGAGGGATTCCAGCCCTGGCATCACGTTTGTGGCCTCCTCTGGCCCCATTCTACAGGTCCATGTCCTTCTTGTGCTGAGGACTCCAGAGCTGGACGCAGTACTCCAGGTACTCCAACAAGCAGGTGTTCCCTGGACTTCTTGCATGAACTTGCTCAGCGGCCTTAAGCCCATATCTTCTACAGATGCTACATTAGGTAGCATCTACTTCAGCTGCATGAAACCTCACCCTCTCATTGATGAAATGAGGATATGCGCTTCAGCGCGTATGGAAAAGCCCTTAAAAAACGAGCAGTCTCTTCTTACATCCATATATTGTTCCAGCACCATGAGGCCAAACTATCAGTTAAGTCGTGACCACGGCAGGAACATAAATGACTCTAACCTGGCTCATAGTGCCCCAAAATGAAGGACACCTTGCTTTCGTTAATTCTCTGTCTGCTGAAACCCTGGTTATATCTGCTGCGAAATGTAGAATTCAGTTCCACCCAGATGAAAGACCAGGGGTAGGGTGACCTCACCAAGTTCAGGAATTGACCTGAAAAGTTTGTTGGAATTTCCAAGGACAGAGAAGGGTTGGAAGGAGTAATCACAGTCTAGTTTGCAATGGAGATTTCAACCTTCAGCGCTGTCTAGGCCCTTCATCGCAGTGAATAATGGCAAGGCTCTGTGATTGGGAGGCTGCGTGGACTTTTCTTTTTCAGATCTTTTCGGGGCAGCATAAAAAGCTGACTGCTCCCAGGGGGCACGGTCACTTCTCAAAACTTTCAGCTTGGAAAGCTGAGCTGAATTAATTACAGTTTATGCTCCAAAAGGAAAATAAGACCTCTGATGTGCCTTATTTGCTTGATGGTCTTTTCTTTTCTGCTGACGACCCGTAGGTGGCTTTCCTTTCAGTCACAGCTCCTTGGTTTTTTGTAGTTTCTTTCTTTATTAATTGGAAGGTCTGACACTTATAGCCCAAGACATTTATCAGCGTGGTACAATTTTAATTAATCTCACAATAAAGCTGCTTGAGGTGAACTCGTAAAAGGTCTCCTATAGCAGGAATAACAGGCAGCAATGCAAATGGTGACACAGCACACCTACTATTCTGGTGTTCTTGAGAGGGTGTGGGATAGAGCTTGGTGCAAGCTCGTACCCCATATCTGTGCTCTCTGGGACAGCGACACAAGCAAGGTGTGCTCCTACACAACACACAAAGTATGTCCTACAGAGATCAAGTACCCTTGGTCATTTCTGCAGAGAGGAAGGTCTGGCTTCCCAGTAGGTTCCTCCTGCCTCTGAAAGGAGCTTGGATGTCCTTTGATGGCTAATTAAAGAATAATAATTAAAAAAACCTACAGATACCACTTTTTATATATTCTTTTTGTAGCAATTTGCAAAGTAGCAAATTTCAGTCCTCCAGGGCTTCTTTCTTTTACATATATCATAGTCACAAGTGGATCTTGACTCAGACCCTTTAAACCCAACATCATTAGAAGCTGGAAAAGTGCATGTTCTGGTTTAAACTTCTTAACCAAGGCTCACTTCTACGAGACGGATGTAAATTAGCTCAGACACTGAGGTTCAGAAAAACTTTCTACAGCTAATGAGGATAAACTGAGCAGCACCATATGTTAAACTGAGGGTGGTTTGGATAGGAACTGTATAACCGATCCCAACTGCATTCACAAATTCCTAATTACAAGGTGGGGATTACACAATCAATTGCAACTGGATTGAGGAATGGCTGATTTACAGTCCTTTAAAACTGAAATACCTGCCTCTTCTGCAAGCACTCTGATGTTCACAGCACAGACATGGTCAAGCTAGATGCGATCAAGGAAAAATAATTCTCAATATACTGTTCTCATGTGGAAATAACAGGTGTGAATGGCTGACATAAGAAGTTATAAAGTCTCCACCCCTTGACGTTGTCTTGTAAAAAACTGTGTCTTTTTGGATGCTGTGTGCAACACAGACTATTAGTTCAACTAAGTCTAATTGGGTGAAATCCTGGAGCACACAGTTTGTATTTGATAAACAGCTGATACTTTCTTGACCTGAAGCTCAAGGAAGGTGGAACAATTGCATTCATGGCCCGGCCATCTCATCTTTGAAACTTCTTGATACTTACAGAAGTTTGAATGACTCACTCCCATTTTCCCTGCTCTGTGGTCTTTCCTGATTATGTTCTCATGCTCATGGCAATAGATTCAATTTGAGAAAAGTGTTTTTGTTCTTGGGTTTGGGTTTTTTTTTTTACATTCTCCCTTTTTCATTAAAAGCTTACAGTAGCTGCAGTTGGTTTCCTTGGGTGACTTGACACAGGCAATGGTGCATGTTAAATAAATCCCATCATAATTCCGTCTGAAGTTTTCTAAAGATGCTGCCACCTGCCAGAGGTAAAAATACAGATTTTCAGCTTTTGCTCAGAGACTATCAACTGCCATGTGGGGTGTCTGTGTAGGGGTGAGGAAGACAATTTCTGATATAAATAGAAAAGGACTTCATAAATAGCTGGAATTTTGCCTGATACGTATTTATATATAAAAGCTAGTTCTTGGTTCATTTACGGATGCACTCAGAATGAATCTTAATCTGTCACTTCACAGCTCAAACTCTCTTGAATATTGAACCAAGTGAAAAATTGTCACTAGGTTCCAGGTGTATTGCCTTGTCATTTGTCACAAGTAACAGTTCTGCAGTTTATCGTTGGCAGTGCTCAGTGGTGGTTCTTCAGGATAATACCACACTATGTCATCTGAAGGAAAAAAATCTCCCTGCTGACATGAGCTGGGGTGAAGGCACTAGCAATTGACTGCATGTTATAGAAGCTCTCTGAAGCTTATTCACTGGAAAAGAGACTATCAGGTTGTTGGGCCCACTGTACGTTTGGCTTCAAAAGAAGGAAGGGACTTACAAAATCTAACATGAATCAAAAGGCTCTGGTCTGTTAGACGGGAGGTCAGGCTAGGCAGTCCCTTCTGCCTTTGAAATCCCTGACTGAAACATTTTAATTAAAAAGGAAGAAAGGAAAAAAGAAGATAATAAAATGCAGTATTTTGGCAGTAGATGGGTGTTTCAGGTCCACCTCTATTGCCTTCTGAGCTGCAAAGTCAGGCTGACAATAAGCTCGTTCAACACCCAGGAGGGTAACCTTTGTCCTTTTCTTGCTGGGAGCATCCTTTTTGCTGGGGATGGGACAACAAATGGTTGGAAAGATGCGTAGACAACAGGGAGTGGAGCTAATGCTCTCCTAACCAGTAGTGGTGTGGGAGGTCAGGGGAGGGAGATAAAGACATCACAAGACCTCAGTTCTCACAGGAAGACTGAAAGGAACAGGGTCCACAACCAGAGTGTAAGAGAGTGTTGAGATCCAGTGAGTTAAACTTGTTGCAGAGGATCGCACATAGTTTAGTTGTCTCGAGGTACCAGGTCACCACAGTCTGCACACAGCCTGCCTGATTTGCTGATTCCCTCTGAAACTGTGCAAGTGAGGTCACCTGGTAAGGAAGTGTGAAAGGCCTTGGGAAGAGCAAAGGCCACAGGGGAGTTGCTAATCCGGACAGGGATTGCACCAAATTGAGTGGTGATCTGGACAGGGGTTGGCACCAGGTTGAATTCTGGAGCAATCTGCAGCCACACCCTCTGCCTACCCCAGGCCTGGCAAGCTCCTCAGGGATGTCCATCTGGGAGGATGGGCAAGAGGACAGGGAGGGTGGTACCTCCATCAAGTCATTATGGGCATTGCAAAGCCTTGTGAAAAGACTGACAGGTTGTCCCCTTTCCTCCTGCAGCTCACTCGGGTGCCTGTGGAGTCATGCAGCCAGTATGAGACCTGCAGCGAGTGCTTGGGCTCAGGCGACCCTCACTGTGGATGGTGTGTTCTTCACAACACGTAAGTACCTGCTGGTGTTTGTCACCCTCCCAGCCCTGCTTTTCCCCCAACTGTCCTCTCGCAATGGCTGTAATAACTCATGGCAGTAATGCAAAATACTGGCTCAGTCCCTGGTTGAACCAGATGAGCCAATGAGGCACCCACATACCTCCAGCAAGGTCTCTGGGACTTACTGGGGGAGACTTTGTTTAACTGAGAAGTGTTGTTTTGGAAGACAAGGAAAGAGAAGGGTGGTAGAGACTAGTCAGATCTCAACTGCCTGACCCACAGTCTGCTGACTGTACCAGGAAAATACCTGTCCACCTTTGAATCAGACTCTCCAGCAGCTCTTCCCTGGGTGACAATTACCTTCTTGTTTCCATTGCTGAAGGCACTTTGGCTCTGACTAGCAGCCCAGCTTAGACACTTGTCTCTTGAACCTTTCCTCTTTCAGACTTGTCATTATTTACCGTTAGAGAGGAATCAGGTCCCCGTAAGCATCATGGGGTCGGCTTCAAGTTAGATTTCAAGGGGACCTTATGGTTTGTATGACGACTGTGGGAGAATGCTGACCCTAAAGTTGAGCATTTGTCCTGTGTGGGTCACCTCAACTGTGCTACATGAGCCAAACTGCTCATTTGGCTTCTCTGTCCGGATGCTGAGCCGATTTGTCTATAACCACATTACCACATTCTTGGGCTGTTGTATAACAGGCCAAGAGGAGACCTCATTTCACCATTTCTTTATTCTACAGGACTGGCTTATCCAGTGCCTCACAAGGAACACTGGATCCAGGTGTTCTTAGGACTGATAGATCAACTCATTGGCTTTGTTTTCCGTAGGCTTTTTAATGATGCTATTGATCTTGAAGTTTCCTCTCTGCAGCCTTCACTACTGGTGACCTCCTCCTGCAGAGAGCCCTCTGCCAAAGCTGTGGAGAGGGAGGTATCAGGTTGGCTGAGGTCCTGGCTATGAGTGACAGGGTGGTCTCATTTGCCAGGAACCTCTCATGAGAGACAGTTGCAGGAAAGTGCATCGGATCTGTTTAACCAAATATCTCCAGCTGAGTGTGGCTCTGCAGGGTGCTGTCACTCCAAGTCTCACAGTGTCCTTGGCAGCGATGGAAGGTTTTTCTCATGGACCCTACTATTGTAGCGTATCCGTCTTCTCCCACTGAGTTAACCTCTGAATTCTTCCTATTGCATTGCAAACTCTCCTGGTGGAGACAGTGATCTAGTTGAAGCAGTCCTCTTTGCTACCTCTCCTTTCTGGAATAGAAGAAAAGGGAACAAACCTGTACCATACTTCAACCTTCTGTGGATGCTGTTTATCTTGTGTGACCCTCATCCAAAGCCATGACACTCTGTTTAATTTCACATCAGATCTAAGTGATCCATCCCAAAATGTGTCCAAAAACTTGACTCAGGCACTGGAATTGTTCAAGGGATCCTTGGAAAACCAGTCTTGAGTTGTCATCTGGCAGGCATGACCCATGAAACTTCTACCCTGCTGACCTGAGGATGTTTCCAACTGATATACAGCTCTATAGCATGTTTCCAACTCATCTTATCCTGCATCCATCCTGCAGAGCACTATGTGTTTCACTGTCGGTGAAGGGACAGCACAGACCATGTGCAAGCGGTATAGGAAAGCATGAATCTGACTGTTGCTTGTACCACAGCAATGCTGTCCAGCGTCAGTGGCAACAAGTAAACAATACCTCCAACAGTAAACCCTCAAAAGGAGAGAAAAGGGGCAGAGTCAACTGCAGGTTGCCCAGCAGCTCATTATGAAGGAGTGTCAGGAATGTGATGGCTGGTGACGAGTGAGGGTGGCAGCATTGACTCAGTTAGAACAAGAAATCCGTGTGCAGACTTGGTCCTTCAAGGAGAAGTTTGGCCTCGCCACCTGGACCTGGTTGACAGGAGGATCCCCATGCCCTTCTCCCTCTGGTCCCTTAACTGAGAGAGGTGCCTCTTGTTTATGTACCTTGCAGCAGGGTCACTGAGATTACTTCCCTGTGGATTTTTTTTAAGCAGTTGGAAGTCAAAAGTTATCAAATCCCACTCCAGTCTGTTCCTTCCCCCTAATTTCCATTGCAGTCAAGAAATCTAATTTCCAGTCCTAGTTTGGAAAGGGTTTTCAGTGCAGCCTCAGATGTTCCTTTCTGGGTCTCAGTTTCCCTATCCTTTTAGGTAGCCCTGAGAGTGGAGGAGCCAATTACATCCCACTCAACAAGGTTTGGCTGTGCAGGATATTCGGGATAAGAGTGATGTAATACTAAGTCTCTTCTTAGAACTTCTTGCACCTCAGAACCCCTTAAGATTCATTAACGGACTTGTCCTCAAGTGAGATGCATCGTCAATGACTCCTGCACAAGGATCTCTGGGGAAATGTGCGTAAGCATTTCCCCCCATGAGTGCTCACCCTTCCCTCTGCCCTCCCAGTCAGGAATCCCAGGGGCTTCCAGTGCACAGCTGAATCCAGCTGTGACAATGTGGGAGCTGTTTTGTGGGAGGGATAGAGGAGACAGTTGGGCTGTGCAAGAGCTGGTGTAGAGTGGCACTGGAAACCAGATTGCCTGTGGGCAAAGCCATGCCTTTCAGACATCGTCCTGCTCCATCAAGAGGAGCAGTGGCAGACTGGGACACAGTTGAAAACCTCCTGATGGGATACAGCCTCTATGGTTTTGTCTCTCCCATGCAGGTCCCTCTTGTTTAGGGATTTGGACTTCAAGGGCTGATGCAGACCTTATTCCCCAGGCCTCCATTTTCCAGCCAGCCTCAGCCCCCACCACATGAGAGGTCTGGGGACACCTCGGGACAGCTCACGGCGGAGCTGGGCTGTCTGCACAGAGGGCAGTGTGCCAGGGCTCAGGAATCGATTTCCACGGCTCTGCTGTCCTAACCTTACACTGAGAAACTTGAGTCCGTTGAGAGAGAGGGAGACAGACAGATCCACAGACGGCTGCAGGAGAGGGGCGAGGAGGGAGGATTGATTGGCTTCTGCCCCAAGAAGAGGAGAGCCGATATAGAGCAGGTCACCGGAGCTTTTCATCTCCATATCTGTAGCCCCGATCTTTTCCCCCCCTCCTTTCCCTGCCATAGCTCAGCTCCCCTCCTGAGCTCTGCTCGGGCCTCTTTAGGTGGCGATGAATCATTTAGTTGGTGTAAATTGAAAATGTGGCGCTCGGTTGCTGCCGGGGTCTCCAGGGGACGGCGAGGGGCTGAGGTGGGAGCGGCTGGGAGGAACCAGCTAATAGCTGGCACAGAGGCACTCAGTGCCTGGTCACAAGGTCACAGAAATGTCACCAGCCTGAAAGGGGACTGCAGAGAGGGATGAGAGCAGAGCAAAGTTTTCACCAAGCCTGAAATGATTTGCAGCTTCCTCCTATGTCAGATGCAGCAGTGTCCAAAGATGTCATCCAATATCTGACCACCCCTCTAAACCCTCCAGCAAGTTTCTTCTGTCTCCATCTATACCCAAGCTATTACCCTCCTCTACCTCCTTTCCAGTTCACATGCAGAGGGGCAGAGATTGCTCACAGAGGAGGGATAAACTCTTCTGCAGCTGAATAAGCCCTTGCAAACCCTACCTGGTCCAGCACCAGCTCCAGAGCGGACACCCAGAAGCATTGCCCTGTGTTCTCATGGTGACCACCCAAGTTTTCAGCCCTGCACAGTGTCTCTGGGCTGTGTTTAACACCCCAGCTGCCAGTAGAACGGGTATTTGGGGCAGAAAAGCAGCAGCATCCCTATAGGGAGAGGCAACAATTTATAAAGGGGAAATATGCTGCCGTTGCTGGGTGCGGAAGGGACCCATCCCAGGCTCTGTTACGTTGGTGGCCACTCCTAGATTCCAGCTGTGCTGCCTCATTTCATCCTCGTGCAGTCTTTGGCTAATGCTGGGATGAAGAGTCAAACACACACAAGCCGTCCTTGAGGGAGGATGCAACACCTAGGCACGAGCCACCTTCTGCTTCTGGGATCTGCTCTTGCTGTTGAGGGGATACCTTGGATGGAAGGTCCTAAGTTGCAATCACAGAAGCAAATAGTCCCATTTTCTGGGAGGGCTTGTGATATTTCAAAACTTTTTTTTTTCCCAGCTTGTAGTGGGCCAATTAATTTTTTTTAATAAGGAATGTCCTTGAAAACCATTTTAGAAGGCGCTAATACCATTTAGTAATTGGAGAATGATTCATTTAGACCTCAGAAGTTCTTATTTTGGGATTTTATTTTAGGTTTTAGTAAATGGCTTAAAATTTCAAAGTAAAAAGTCATTCTGAAGTGAAGCATTACTTTTTTTTTTCCTATCATTAAAATGAAACATTTGGGCATCTGTGATTTTTGTCTTTCTCAGAAATTTTTACCAGCTCTAGAGACTGAGCAAGGCAGGTGGTCAACAAACGCTGTTGGTTTGGAGGAACTAACATTTGCCATGGAAGGAAAAGGGTTTGTTTAAACATCACCTCTACTGTGGAGGTAGCAGACCCAGGAGTTGGCTCTGCTCTCTGCACTCCTGCTCATCTGTGAAGAGCTGCACATGTCCTCTGTGTGTCCTTCTGGCACCCAAGAGCCTCACTTAGGGCCCCAAGCTGGATCTGTTGGCTTTGCACTCTGGATTGCACCCCAGTTGCAGAGCATGTGCTGGGAGACCCCCACTGCTCCTGAACTATAGGGAATAGGATGCAGTGGCCTCCTGTAGATATCTCCACCCCATGAATGAAGCAAGGACAGAAGACTTTTGTATATGGGCCACACCAGCCACATTCCTGGATCCTTTTGGCACTGGGTTAGTCAAGGAATGACCAAAATCTGGGATGCACAATTACTCAGGCTGAGCTGTTCATGGATTAACTGGGTAGCTGTCGCAGCAGAGATCGTGTTTATGAAACTCTTGAGAAGCCACATTAGAGTATCTTTTTGATTTCCCCACAAAAGGACAGCCCTGTTCAGAAAGGTTTTGTGCTGTCCTCTGGCAGCAGACACCTACCCCAGTACCTGGGAAGCTGTCCTCCACGTCCTGCTCTCTAGCTCTTCCCATCTGCCTTGTAGCTGCAGAATACTTTTGTACCCAGAAATAAGAATTCTCATTTCTAACATGATATGGAGGAAAAAAAGATACTTAAACAAGTTGTTTTTCTAGGGAATGAGGGATTAGTGTGGAGAGGGAGGGAGGTTTGTTATCCATGCTCAGACTCCTGGCCAGACCAGGAAAAAAAAAAGACTAAGTGCAGCTCCCACTGTCTCATCTCAGCAGGTAACCCGATGCGAAGCTGCCTGTAGAGGCTCATTGATCGTCCCTGGCTTTAACTTTCTTGGTCAAAGTCTTCTGAATCACTAGAGAGTCTCGGGTAACTTAAGCTGCCTACAGACGCTGCAATAAGACCTTTTCTGAAGGGTCTTTTCCTTGCTTGACTTTTTGCCATCTAAAAGACTGTGAATGTCTTTCAGGCTGAGGTTTTTCCTTTCTTTCCCCCTTCACCTCCTCTCTTTTCCTTCCCAGTCTTTTCCTCCACTTGCACAGGGGAGGGAGGATATCTCAAGTGCTGCATGGGGAATGGACTATATGGCTCAGGCTTCAGGGACCCAGCAGGGCAGGAGGGTAGACTATCACACTCAGTCCTGTGCCACTCTGAGCTCTAACTGATATTGAGAAAAGAGTGATTTACTGATTCTTGGAGGGGCTTGTGATTCTGTAGACCCTCAGCTTCCACTAAAAGAAACCAAGGCCTCAGCTGTCCCCACTTTGTACTCCCCATGCTGTTATGTCCCAAGGTGCAAACCAGAGTTGCAAGTAAGGTAGTAGTTTGCAGGTATTTTGCATGATGAGTAAGTCTTCACAATCATGGTTGGTACCTTTTTTTAATAGTAAAATACTTCTGTATCCTTTCCTGAGTCATCGTTGTCTTGCCATGGGGCAGCTCTTGGTGCCTTCAAACACCTGGGAGACCCTCTACATTTCAAAGGTATATGACAATTGTCCTAATTTTCCTAAAGGTGGATCAGCCACATGAAGAACAAATGGCTTCCAGCTCAAATCCTGCTTTGGCTTTGAAAGTCGTTACCAGCTGGGCTGTTCTTCCCCATCAGAGGGGAAGCTCGGAGATACTTTAGTTGCTACGTTCAATTCCCCTGTGTGTCTGAGGTATCGGGGGGCATTTCTTATTGCGACATTTCTCATTCCAGACACATCCTGTGGGTACACAACAGGGAGAAAAATATGAATGCTGGGAGGGAAAGTAATTGCAGGAAATGTGAACTCTTCTATTTTGTTTGAAAGTCTCCCGTCAGTTGTTTGGCAATGTTAGTGCTGCCAGTTGATGGTGGCAAAGGTAGGAGTGGACTAGCTGCCGAGACGTCCTCTCTCCAAACAGTGTTTGGTTTGACTCCTCCCCAGTCACAGCTGGCGCTCAGACAGCCTCACACATGGCCTGTGAACCTCTTCCATCTGATAGCAAGGGAAAGTGGAGTCATCTTCCCACAATTGCCCTTGGCACAGAGTGATTCCCACTTCTTCTCAGGTAGTTATCGAAACTGGAGACAGCATTTCAGCCTTCGCAGGGAGGGAAATGCACAGCAGGGGGGCTCTGTGGAGTGACATTGGCCCATTAAGCATTCTGCATTGAGCCCAGATAATCTTTACTCTGTCTGGTGAGGTATAGCTAAAGTACCCATCAGTTCACACCTAGGCATGGCCTCTCCTTTCGAGCAGAGGAAATAGCCCCAAATGTGACAGCTTTCCAATGGCCTTTTGAAATGAGATAGGGGCCCTTAGTCCGGAGAGCAGGAGGAAATTCTTGGGACAGGGAGCATGTCTATTGATGGTGATAAAGACCCAAGTGAAACAGAGGCTCCTGGGAATCCCATTTCACTACAGATGGATGATGACATTGAATAAACTACTCTGAACCAGCCCTTTACCTTTGAGCAGAACAGCTGTCACTAGTCCTGGAGAGCTGACCCATTGCTGTAACTGCATGTTGTGTGTCCAGCCCCACTGATGTCCTTCCATCCCCTAGATGCCATCATGTCCCTTTTGGGAGCTCCAGTCTACCTAACAGTGCAGGGCAGAGCTGTGCCCTTCACAGGTTGATTATGTCAGTGGCCCTACCTGACCGAGGCAACTCGGGGACAGCACTGGGCACTGTGGACCATAAGACGCAGGCGTGTGGTAAATGTGTTTTGATAACAGCCTTCTTCCTTGATTAGCTTATTTTGCTAGAGGGCAGTGGGGAGGGGCAGGAAAATAATAAGTTTGTGTAGTGGGTTCCAGCAGAAGCTTTCTCCTGCTGCAGCCCTGTGAGTTAGGTGTCCTACTTGGGATTTGTCTCCATCACAGAAACATTAGCAGCTCAGGTTTAACGTTGCAGAAAGTTCAGTCTTTGCAGAGAAAGATCTCTGGGGTTTCTTCTTTGATGTGAAACGCGGCACACAGTCTGCCATGGGCTAGGACATGCAATGAGAAAGGGATAACAGTGCTCAGTGATACCTGGGGACCTTCTAGAGGACCTGCCTGTCAGGGGAAAGCTGTATGACCACCCTGATCAGCTTAGAAAGCTTGTCAGATGTGCACTGGAGCTGAGATGCAAAGTTACGGGGGCTGCCACAGAGAAGGAGTGCATCCTAGCCTACGTTGTAAAGTGGAGGTTGACAGAACCAGCAAGGAGACCTAGATATGGAGTAGCAACATAAGGACTTAATTTAGGTGCTTAAACACAGATGTGTGGAGAACATAAGGGGACTTCGAAACATAAGGGGTCTTATTTAGACAAGGAACACAATTCACTTGCCCATCCATGCTGTCTGCTGCAACTGCAGTGCCTGGGGTATCTGAGGTGTTCAACTGGGGCTGGCAAATATGACACAGAGTCTACTGGGGATCCATTTCCTCTGCAGGATAAGATGGGAAACAGCTGGGATCTATCTCAAGTGACTTTAGACCCCTGTGTGTGGGCAAGAAAACAGAGCCCAACCGCAGCTTGGGATGTCCTCTCCCCACATGTTCTCAGGGTGGCCAAAACCTAGGTCTGGGTTTTGCAACTTCATCAGTCTCACTCCTCCCATGAATTTTAAAGTCATCCAAGGTCCTAATTTGCAATAAAGCAGGGCTAAGGTTTCCTGCAAAGTTGTGCCACTCAGTGAGTGTCATGATATATGGATTGTTCGGGAAAGTGTCTCAGTTGCTGGGCTGTTTGTAGGGAATTGCTCTCTTGTCTGGCTGTCAGATGCTCCCTGGTGCCTCTGCAGCCAATGAACTGCCAATGAGGGAAAATGACACGTCAAAGGAGCTCTCCCCAGGGTGGAAGTACATCTGCCTTCCACTTCCACTGTTTCTTCTGTGACATTTAATCATCCTCGACATGTGACAGGTCTCAGAAGGGAATGGCAGGGGTGGTGATGGGCTATCAGGAAGCTCTTCTTCTAAAGAAAAGCACAGCAAACCTTTAAGGTATGTCTTTACCCCTACTCGTCCTCCCCATGGATCCGCCTACACACTCCTACCCATCAATACGCTCCATCACCTTCTGTTGCATACCCACATTCAGAGACCTCCAACCAAATATCCCCGTGTTCCACCAGCACGTGCGTGTCCAGCCCCTAATTCTCCCTATTGCTCCCACATCCCCCTGCACTCATTCCCCCAAGCAGAGGTGCAGAGGTAGATGCTCTCCCAGTTGGATTCTGTACCAGGGAGATATTATCTCCCTTCCTGTAGTACTGTGGTCCTGGAGGCAGGATGTGTGAGTTCACAGGAGCTTCTGAGGTTGAAGCTAATTATCTCGTCCTGGTGGTTTGGTTTTGGGTTTTTTTTGGGTTTTTTTTTTTTTGGTTGTTTTTTTTGAGGAGGGGGGATCCTCTTGCTTTGCTATAAGCATAGTCTCTTCTTCCTATCCCCAGCAATATATGTATTTATTTTGTTTGGGGAGTGGATCTGAGCAACCCATTGTTCTGTTTTCTTGATCATTTTGTCTTCCATCATTTTCCACTTCAGCTATGTCCTACAGCAGCTGAATAGCGTGACATCAATAGCAGGAACCATCTACCAAGGCATAAGCAGATATTTAGCGCCATGAATTACAGGAGCCAGGCAACAGCCTGATCTCTGGCCTCGTGGGGAGATACAGAAGTCCCTCCCTTGCATACAACTCACCATTCAAGTAAAACATCTTGCAAATGAACCCTGCAAACTGCCCCAGTAGTGAAGAGCAAGCCCTGGGTGTCCGCAGGCTGCAGCTTTCCGCTGGGCTCACCAATGCAGGTCAGCATGGGAGGAGAGCAGGGAAAACCAGCACATTGCCAGGGCCACGGTTATACAAGAGATGAGTGGCAGATCTGGACATGGAACAACATTTCGTGCCTCCTGTTCCAATGCCAAATAAATTGGACCAAATTAATTGCTGCTGGGGTAACAGTTGCATTTTTAATCATCTCATCCCTGGAGCGAGGACTAGACTGTAGTGTCTAATAGCTGGATGTGAGAAACCGGTATAGTCACAAAAACAACGTTTTCTTTCCATCCCCCTGCAGCAGAGGCCAAACCCACAGTAGAGAACAGATGTGTTGGCTGTGAATTCCTTCTGCCACTGGCCGTGGGCTTCTTTATGTGCTGCAAGGACATGGGGCAGACACAAGCAGGCGTGGCGGTATCTTGTCATTCAGCCTGCACCAGCTACTGCTAATGGAAGGAAGGGCTATTTGCTTCCCTGCCTGGGAAGTTGCACCAGCAATTAGCATATCTAAGGAGAAAATTGAGGGCAGAGAAATACATTGAGGAGAAGCAGAAATGATGAAGGGTCTGCTGGGACAGATTGGAGGAACTGGATGATTCTGCCTAACCTGGCTAAAGGGATTTGAGGGCTTGTGAATAACATGAGAGGTGGGAATTGGTGTGGCCTGAAGGTCTGAGACACTGCTGTAAGAAAAGATCTGGGACAGTTTCTGACCAGGAAAAACAAGTTCTGGACCCCTTGGTACATTTAGAAAGGGATGCCAGCATGGTCCACTGGTCACAGAATTTTCCTTAGGCAAGCGGGAACAGTATTATTTTCCCTGTTCTGCTAGAGATACCTTGCATGATTTTGGACAAGTTTTTAGGATAGGATTTATCTCATCTCTCTTACGTTTCCTGTCTCAGGCAGCCAGTAAAGAGAGGGACTTTTTCTGAACACATTCATTGCAACCCTGAGGTGTTCAAGGCAGTGGGGTGAATTGCCCTCTGGAAGTGCCTGTTTCTTTTGGTAGCTATTGGGGAAACCTGAATGACTATATCAAACACAGCCAAATTTACAGTGACTCCAATCCTTAATTTCCCTCTGTTTTAACCCCTTGTTTGTAGGAGAGGGGTAACAGTCCCTCACCTCACAGACAGCTGTGAGGTCCAAAGCCTTAAAGCACTTTGGACAACGAGTGGTTTGCAGAAGTCCTATAGGGAGCTGGACTTGATGATTGCAGCCTCCCAGCTTACTGGCTATAAAGCATGATGATAGTAATTTCATCTTACCAGTGGCTGAGTAGGTTTGGGTTTGTTCAGTTATAGCAGACATGGCAACATGCAATCACACGTGTAGTTCCTTGCTTAACCCAAGAAATATACCCTGTACCCTTGTCTGGCCGTTAGAGCAGAGGTGGCACCAGAAGGGTTAAGGCAGGCAGGACAGGAAGGAAAGAAGCAAACACCCCTGTGTTTTGCTTCTCATTCTCATATCTCATTCCCAATGCCTCCTGTCCCTCTTGCCCCAGGCAGTGGAGGAGATCTACATTTTAATTGAGACATGTTAAGAAAATAATCTCGGTCTAGCTCACCCATGCCTGGAAGGCTTCTCCCTTGTTAGCTTGGTGCAGACACTAAGTGCACATTTTGGCGGGGTGGGTGGGGTGTTTTTCTTATATGTCCGTTTCTCACCTTTTTCCGTCCTTGCTTGACTCCTAGGTCTGGGGAGGAGGGCAGAAGGCTGGAGCTGTCTCGAAAAAGTAGAGCAGAAAACGGCAGGACCTCATTTAGATCTTCTCCCTCCCTTGCAAACAAGAGGGGCATGAAAAACCCCACCACCAAGGCATGCAGAGGTACTGTGGTGCCTGACAGTGCTGGGCACTGGCCATTGAGGACCTGGGAACTGAGTCTTTGCAAGAGGCTCTCCTCTGTTTGCAGATTCATCCTCTTTCCCCTCCCTCCCGTTATCAGTAGCAGGAGGAGAAAGCAGGCCAAGATGCTTCAGCTGTTTGAAACATGGGTTTGCCTGATGTTAGATGGAGAAGGAAAGGGGGAGAATTGAGGCCTCTTTAGTCTCTCACTTTTACTAACAGGGTCCCACTCTCATGGCTCGGGGCCAAAGTGGGGAGATGACCAGAAGAAAACTGGACTCATTTTGTTTTGTTGCATACTCAAATCTTCACCACAAAGAGGTGCATGTTTTGTCTGCAGGCTTTCTCAGCTGCAGCAGAGCGATGGGAGCCCCCATGAGCTGTCCTTTCCCTTGGCTAGAGAAAGGAACTTCCCCGGAGCTGGGAACAAGTGGCCAGATATATCCTGCCTCCAACATCCACTTGGAAGGGACGCATTTGCCAGCCAGCCCTGCCAAATGAGCACTGGATTATTTGTGCAGGGCAAGGGGGAAGGATTTCAATTCAGATAACACTTTCCTATTTGGTCTGTTCCTTGTCTCTTAGAGCTTGCCTGGCCCGATAACGTGTTATCAGAGTGGAGCATCTCTGTCAGAGTACCACTGAGATGTGGCTGGGCCAGAGGTGGCTTTGCTTCTTGCAGACTTCCCTGGCCCTCTTCCACCCAGCCGCTCTAAGGAGCCAGTCACTTAATAACGGTAGGATGATGACGTTGGGATGCTTGCCAAGAGCTTTAGCTCTGTGCTATTCTCAGGGAGAAGAGAAACTGCAAACGTAGATGAGAGTGAATCAATCTGATCTCTTCCTTGTTTTCACCCACTCCCAATCCTGCAAACAAGCTTGCAAGTAACTTTGAGAGTATGAGTAACCCAGAATGTAGAATGATTTTTCCATCTTAAGCCTATTGTCTTATAAAACATATTTTCAGGTATGGAACTTAATTCTACAATCTCTCTGGGTAGGGTCTCAGTAAACCTGGATATGAATGTGATTTTCTGCGTGGTAGTGTCTTAACTCTTACTAGGTCTGTTAGGGCAACAGTGAGTCCCTACTCTCTGTTCCCCTCTCTGCTCTCAAGGACCAAAGGCAAAAACTGACCTTAAGGATTCCCTCCCGGCTTTAACTGATGGAGGATCTGGAGGGGTTGGTGGGAAAGGAAGGAAAGCAGACACATAGCATAAGCTCATCTGGCCAATTGACAAAATATCATTCGGCTGCCTCTTGAGTGGCTCAGGAACATATCAGTCCAGTTATTGAGTGTTATACTTAATCTGCTATTGATTGGGGTGAGTCAAAGAAGACAGTCTTTCCTACTACCCCTGTTCCTAAATTAAAAACAAAGAGAAGTAAATGCTTTGACTTTTCACTTTGCCTGGATGTTTAGGGAATTTGCAGTTAATTAAAAAAGAAAAAAGAAAACAACAACAAAAAGGATTCTTAAGGGTGAAAACATGCACGGAATGAGTTATAGTGAAATAAATTAATACTAACAGTTTCTATTAAACGTTGCACTCTGGAGCTTTACAGGAGTAGACTGCTGCTCTGATATGATCATGACATCATTAACATAACATAAAGAATGAAAAAATCAATAGCTTGCTGAAGCCCAAAATTAAGGCCAAGTAGTGTTACACTCTATCTTCAAATATCTGAAATAGCAACTTCTCTCTGTCATGTCAGAGCTATTTGCAGATGAAGCATCTATTGGACAGTAGATGGAAATTGCAGGGCCTCCTGTCACTCCTGCAACTAAACCCTTGGGATTCTTGGCATGAGGGTTTGTTCACTTTTTCCAACAGTGTGGACACAAACGGAGCAGAAAATCAGATCAGGGTTACGTTGGCATAACCCTGGAGGGACTCCAGAGCAGGCACAGGGTCATTGCATTGGGAGACTGTGGGGTAGTGATGTGGATGAGGTGTCTTCCCTCATTGACTTGATTCACATTTTACAGTGTAAATGTCATGGAGTTCCTGCTGATTAAGGTACCAGGCCAGGGCACTGCAATTCTTCTACCTGCACTGAAAAAAAAAACCTAAAAAACAAAACCGAAAGAAATGGAGCCAAGACAGGCTTTCAGCAGGGCTAGAAGAGCTGCTTGGGCAAGAATAGTCTGACATGAGTCCCATTAAGTGTAGAAAACAAAGCTGGTCAGAGGTAGGACTGTTGCTTGTGTGGATTTAGGGATTAAATGCCTATGAAAGAGAAAAGGTGTTAAAGATGTGGATAGTCTTGGCCCGAGAGGGATTGGATATAAACTGGGCATTTATTGTGTAAGTTAGAAGAAGCTTTCTGGCTGGGAGGATAATGAATATCTGATGTAATCTTCCACTGGGATTAGTGCTAAAAATATAGCTGGTTTTATGATAAATCTTGATGATATTTCTGCATAAGCTGCTATGTAGGAGTTGCCTGTACAAGCACTGAGTGAATCAGGTGGTCCTTTCCACTTCTGTGCTTTGTGAGTGGAAGAGCTGGAGTCCTTTAGTCCTTTTTCAGCTCTCCTTATAACACTGTGACCTGCCAAGTCTGCTTGTACGCATGTGTCTCCCTTTGTATGAGCTGGGCTGAGACCCCGTGACAGCCCAAGATGATCCTGCTCCCCATCAGTGAAGTCAAGGGAGTCTAAAGAGAGACACAGCTCACCCTAAAGTAGATATGAGGCTCCGTTCAGATACCAAAACATAGGCGTTTGGTGGCCTTTTCTTGCTTTCACCTAATCCTTCATAGGTCCTGTGTTGCAGTTGCCAACCCCAGGTGTTTGTCTTGGATACTCTATTTGTGGTCAACAGAACGAAGCCCTTGTGTTAGAGCTGCTGAATCAGTTCTCTGAGCTCTGCCAACTTGTCTAGGGAGCTCAGATGTCAGCTCACACACTTAAAGATTGACACATAAATTTAAGAGCCTCAGTCTGCCATCTTAATCCCACCCCTGCTACCTCTGGACCTCAGATTGTCCAGCTAATATCATGAACCTAATACTCCTTTGGTTTGCCAAGCCTCCAGAAAGAGAGTGGGGCTTTGGGTCATGGCACAGAACATCAGCTTTCGCCCCATAGGAAGATGTTATGTAGGTGCAAATGGTATTGGCAGATCATAGTCCTTACGGAGAAATGTTGGGACTTCAGATCAAAGCAGACAGATTGAAGGGACTTGAGGTGACAGGGAATTCATTGATGAAACTTATAGCAACATGATAGAGCAATCCCTCCACCACGTTAGAGGGAGGGGTGCTCCCTTATGGCAAATTTAAGAGGAAGAAATGCCTTGTAACATGTAGTTAA
The DNA here is from genome assembly GCA_009769605.1 of Bucorvus abyssinicus. Classification (NCBI taxonomy): domain Eukaryota; kingdom Metazoa; phylum Chordata; class Aves; order Bucerotiformes; family Bucorvidae; genus Bucorvus; species Bucorvus abyssinicus. The sequence continues at coordinate 2,954,794 of CM020025.1, forward strand.
CAGTTGGAGAAAGGATGAAGAACCACGTAGATAAAATCTCCCCCTAGACAGCATCCATGTGGCCCTTCACAGCAAGGTCATGTCTTCAGGGGCAGAGACAGCAGGTGACAGAAAGAAACAAGCCAATGATAGTTTTGATCAGCAGGTAGACCTGTAGATGTTTCTGAGGACAACAAGGAATGATGGGACACTTTTCTGCAGGGTAGAGACGTGACAGATCCCATGGGACATCCAGATGTTTGTCCTCCAGACTACTCCTCCTACGGGAGGAATCCTGGGATCCTGGTGGTGTATTTGTGGTAGTAAATAAAATTACTCCAGGGGATGTAATTAGGCACTGGAAGACAATTACCTGTGCTGCAAAGTTATTAGAATGTAGTTTGCCTTGGGGCAGCTATCGCTCCTTCAAACAATTCCTGGACATATTTGGGAATTAAATGGATCAGGGAGGATTTCCATTAGGTGTTTTGGAAGTTCAATAGCGTAAGTGTGATCAAACTGTGTCATTTGGCCCCAGGATCAGAGAATGCTTCCTAGTATTGTTTAATATATTCATGGGATGTTGCCACAGCTCCCAATTGCAAGGAGACAGGAGGGAAATCCTGGAGGAAAGAGAGAAGCTGTTCAGATAACAGGCTAAAAATCAAGACTTTTATAGGAGCATTTTCTCAAATGCAAAGCCAGGCACGGAGACAGTGTTTCAATGTATAGTCAAGAAAAAAGAGTAGGAGAAGTTTATAAGGTATAAAGAAACCTTTTCAAAGAACATGAGCCAACACAGGAAGGCTGTTGCCAGTTAAATTACAATATCAGGTGAAAAAACGGTTTTAAAGGTTGAAACTCATTGTCTAACGGTGAAGTCATAATACACCTTCATCCCTGAGAAGTGTTTGGATTGGAACTTGGTAAAATTCAGGGAAGAAACAGCACAAATCGATCCCAACAAATGCCCCTTTTAATCAGAGCACATGAATACGTGCAATCAGACAAAATTAAATATATACTTGATCCTTTGCACGTGCTTGTAGTCTGCTTTAAATGAAGATGTTAATAGGATACACAGCCCAAAACCTTGATAGAAGGATGCTCATCTGTGGCATAAATCACACATGAACTATAGAGGAGACCAAAATGGTAAAGAAAGGGCTTTTATGTTAAGGAAAATGTAAAATCAAAGAAAGAAAATAAGGTCAATCTGTGCATGAGTGACAAGACGTCCCTAGGGAAGGGAATGGTGTAAAGGCTGGTTTATTGACTGAAGATGGTGAGAGTGACTGTGACATGCTGAGAGAAATTCAAAAGGTTGGAAGGGCAGAAAATGCAGTAATGAGAGACTTCAGGTGGCCCCGTGTGCACCGAGCAAATGTGACAACACTCGGAGCTCATATCAGTAAACCCCCAAAAAAGAGACAAGTCTGGATTTACTCTTAGGATTTGCCTGAAGGACGTGCTGCAGGACACAGCCGTCAGCGCATTGCTCTGTCAGAGTGACCACATGGTCCTCAAATTCAGTGCCCCGTAAAACAAAATAAATAAACATATAAATAAAAATTACAGTGAAGATCAACTTCAAAGCGGAAACAACATAAAAATGAGGAAGCTTGGGTAAAGTGCTCCATGGTATCCTGGAGACAGCATAAAGATTTTGTAGAAAAGACTTGTTGTGAATTTGTAGAACCCATGAAAAGAGATCTGAAAGATGGTAAAAGTGAATGAAAAATAAATTTACAACCGCCTGCTTAAACAGCAATGTAAGGAGACACTATTCAAATGTGGAAGTTGTACTCAAAGGGAAAAATAATGAATAAATAAAAAATAATAATTATTAAATTTTAACAAGGTTCCCCTGGAAGTTTAATATCTAAAGGGCACAAGAGATCCCAAGTGTCTGACACTTCAAGGTTTAGTAAAAAATGCTTTTAGAGCATAAAAGTGATATTCACTGAAAGATCTTAAGAAACTCTGATATGAAAGTGCCACATTATTGTATCTGTTGTACCCCTCATTACTTCTACTGGCCTTGATACTGGAGGAGGTGGAAAATGTATATTTCTTTTTTTTTTAAGTTGGACTCATGAAAGGTCCAAGGACTAGAATCCAGAAATCTGACTTTTTTTACCTGTCAGTTTGGTTGAACCACAATTAAGAATAGACTGAAAAAAACCCCAAAGAGCGTATGACATGCTGGAGGAGGGGGGTGGGTGTCACAAGTCAATTATGGTTCTTTAAATATATCAAAGTCCATGTGATATGGATGACGTGGCTAATACAGAGGAATTAGAACTTTCCCATAGCGAAGATTTTAATCTATGCTGTCATGGGGCAGGAGAAGTCTTCTGATGGATTAGTAACCAGTTCAAAGGTGGGAAATAAGGATCAGGGATAAAGGGTTGTGATCGGGGGGGTGTGTGTGTGTATGTGAGGGAATAACCACAAGGGATCCCATGGGACCACTTTTGGTTGGTGTATTTATAAATGAGCTAAAAATGGGTGAAGGGTGAAGCAGAGAAGGTAATTGGTGAGAGAGGAGTTTTCAGGGTTGCCACAAGTGAAAAAGCCTGCAAAGAGATGGAGAAGGAATATACAAAAGTGAGAGTCAGGGTAATAAGGTGCAGCTCAGGGCTGATGCGTGCAGGGTTACCCAGCAGAGGTAGCAGATGGCTGCACCTCGAGGTGTGCAGGCAAGGAGGTGGTGAAGCCAGCCTGGGTGATTCTCTGCAAACCTCAAGCAACATGTATAGTCCGAGGGATGTTTTGGAAGTCAATGGAAAGCGCAGCAGAGTGTCATTACGTGGCGATCTGAGGTGCTCTCCCACGCTCCTTACACTGGGTTCTTTTGATCATGTAGAGTTAAAAACAAACATAGTCGACCCAGGAGGGCTGTGGGTAGTGTGGGAGGCGGGAACACGGGTTTCTAGCGATCATTTTACAAGGAGAGATTGTATGACTTGGCAATTTTCATCTTAAAAGAGATGACTGAGAGGGCTGTAATACATCCAGATAATCATGAGTGTAATGAAGGAAGCAAATAGGGGATGATTACTCACCATTTCTCACAACACAAGATCGAGGGAACTTTATATGAGATTATCAAGTGGAATATTAAAACAAACAGAAGAAAGGACATTTTGATATAATGCATCATTCATCTGTGCAACATTATGAAGCACATTATGGAGGCCAGAAATACAACTGTCTGGAAAGCAATTAGACAAATTAATGAAAGAAAGATATGTTGAGAGCTTTTCAATATGACGATGTCACTGCAGGCTCCAGGTCAGGCAGTCCCCATGTCATTGCTTGCTGGAAGCTGGGAGTTTAAATCAGGAGAAGTTTCACTCTGTAATCTCAAGTTTATTATTTTTTTCCAGCCAAGTATCTGCTGTTGGAGTCAGACAGAACGAATGAATGGATATTTGGGCTGAGCTGTTGCAGCCATTTCTATGCTTCTGCATTTTCAAGTGCCTCTCAAGTATCAGTGTGCACATCTCTCGAATAAAGGCCTCCTGATCTGTGGCTTTACTGGCACAAGGCTGAGTAATCAGAGTGAAGTTGATGTAGAGTGTGATGAGTATCTTTGCAATGCCCATCCAGCCAGGATGTGTCTGGAAGCCCTTTTCAGACATGCAGTCACTAAACGGCTCTTCATCCAAGCATGCCTTGCAGTTGGCTTTGTCTCTGATGTTGGCATGGTTGGCTAGTTTGGCTCTTTGGCGTAGTGTTGGAGCAAGACAATGTTTGGCAATTGCCCCACTGCCTGGAGCGGAGGCTTCTCTTCCATTCAGCCACCCTGTGGTTCTCCTCAGAAACTTCATCTCACTCTGACCAGCTGTGGCTTTTGTTGGACAGCAGTCCAGTGCCAGGCTGAATGGTGTCTGATTAGCTCAGTAACTGCATGAAGGGGAAGCCAAGTTCATTGCAGAAGCCTTTCAGCAGCGACAGCGGGGAGTCCAAATACCCATTAAAATGTGTGCTCAGCTCATCTCAAGTTAGACAATTTTGCTGTCTCTCTCCGTCTTGTCCTTTGTTTTCTTGCCTTTGATTGCAGTTGATGAAGGTTGTATCAGTGTTGTCATGGTGAGTCTCTCATGAAGTGGTCTTTTCCCTGGGGACCAGGCATCAGGATTGCTGGTTTCCATTTAAAACTCTGCCACTGAGGCACGATGGGCATGTGATGTTTGTCCTGTACCCCACAGGTTCTACAATATGATAAACGGTGACTCAAAAGTTTTAATTCCTCCAGGCGTACAGGGAGGACATGTGTTGGATTTATGGATTTCCTCGGGATGGGTGACAGGTGATGTTTTAAGGATGGATTTTGAATGACAACTTTATCTTCTCATCTAAACAATTCCAGCAATAGATGTGTCAATGTCACAGCCGCAAGCTGGAATAAAATCCAATCTGCCAGTCAATGTGACAAGGTCGTGAGAGATAGGAGGGTGGAGAAGTCCCTGAGCTACATACAGTCTTCAGGGATTTACTGAATGGATTCTCCTGGACCTGAGAGTTATCTCCTCCTAGATTTGAGAAATAACTGGATGTTAGTGCATCTCACCTTGTCGTGTGAGAGCTGCGCCCGTTATATGCTCTGGGGTGGATAGACTGGTTGAGTTGGTGGGCATCCCTTCTGGTCAGACAGGGAATAGAAGAGTTGTTTTAATAAGATTAAGTTTCTTGTGTCAAAGAGGGATCTGACTTGCTGCTGGCTCCTGTTTCACAGCTACCTCCAGACATCGACTTCTTGGTACAGAAGATCCCCTTTCTTTGCATGTGATAATTGCTAATGATTTGAGTGTGAAAGTAAGGAAAGAAATCTATGAAGTAAACACAAACTGAGATTGAGCTGTGTCTGATGGAATGGAGGAAAGCTGGAAGAGGAAAAAACTCACAACCTGGTAACGGGATAGAAATAGTCACTGGCTGTGGGCATCACCCAGCACCCTACAGTCCCTGAAACTGGTAGCACAGATTTTATCTTATATTACAGGAAAAGCTCCTTAGCTGGAGCATGTTTCTCAAGATTCACCACAATCACTGCTCCGAAGGAGTTAAGTTTTTAAATACCTTTGAAGATTTCTGACTCCCTCCCCTACCTCAACCCAGGTATATGTCATTGCAAACAGACACCATCACCTGTGATGTACCGATTTCTACTGCGAATTTTGCAGAGTATGCGCCTTGTGCCTAGGGAAGGATCTAGGGCTGCCTGTGTCTGGCTCATCTTCCGAGTTCATCCATTTCCTCCTTTGCAAGGCCGTAGACACAAATCCCTGATTCACAGAATTACAGAATCATTTTGGTTGGAAAAGACCTTTAATTTCATTTCATTCCCCCAGCACTGCCAGGTCCCTCAGCACCACCTCGACATGGCTGTGAAACGCCTCCAGGGATGAGGACTCCACCACTGCCCTGGGCAGCCTGGGCCAGGGCTTCACAACCCCAACGGGCAAGAAATGGTTCCCTCCTTTCACGGAGTTGTAAGGAGTGATGAGGTCACCCCTGAGTCTCCTTTTCTCCAGGCTTAAACACCCCCAGTTTCCTCAGCCACTCCTCGTAAGACTTGTTCTCTAAGCCCTGCACCAGCTTCGTTGCCCTTCTCTGGACGCGCTCCAGCACCTCAATGCTCTTCTTGGAGAGAGGGGCCGGAACTGGACACAGTATTTGAGCTGCAGCCTCATCAGTGCTGAGTGCAGGGGGACAATCCCTGCCTTGGTCCTGCTGGCCACATTATTTTCTTTCTTTTAAACATCAGTATACCCATGAAATCAGAGGGAACAGTTCAAAGTTTTTACAGAAACACATGAAATAAAATCTGTGTTTCAGGGACTGTTTGCAGACCAGAGAGTAGGAGATTGCTGGGTGGGAACAGAGATTTGCTTTCTCACAAAGTGCTGGTCCAACTGATGCTTCTTTAGATCATCAGCAACAAATCACTACATGGGTGCTGCACATAGTTTAATTAGATATCGAATCATTGACTAGAAATGAGGTTTCCACATATATCTGAGGTCAGCATCCCCTACCGGGCATGCCTGAGCTGGCTGCTTCAGTGAAGGCAGAAGGTCTGTACCTGCTCGTGACCTTCCTCTAATTATTTGGAATCCATATTATGGACCTTGCTGCATGATACAGCCAATGCCAGGTGTTCAAATTAATAAGCTGAACCAGGTTTTCCGATCCATGCTCTGGGCTGTTTGCCATTCCTTCTTCTCCTCGGCATCTGATAAAATAACCCAGGACTTTAGTCAAAGGTATTTTTCAAGTTTGCTCTTGGTAGCACTTTGGAAGTGTGGGGTTTTTCCTACTGGGAAAGAAAGAAAAAAATGGAGAAAAGTGATCAAGTCAGGGGAAAAAAGTAATCAGGTTGATGTTGGGGAAAGAGAGTCTCTAAAGATGATTGCAAGCGTTCACTGGAGATCAAGGTCTAGTTTACAGTAGTGCTGGTAATTTGTAGTTCTGGTGAACTGAAAACACAAGATGTAGCGTTAGCAAGATTTTAATCTATACTGGCACCCCTTCAGCCATGGGATGAGCAGGAACCACTCCCCAGCTACCAGCCATTTGCCCATGAGTCTGAATAAAGTCCTATTTAATAGCAGGCTGTGCATGCAGGAACATGTCATCGTTATGGCCAAAGTAGTTAAGTCCACATACTGCAGGTGAAGCAGCTAACAGGTTAGTGGAGGGAGGATCAGTGCGGGTCAGGGATTCTGCAGTGTGGCTCACTGGAAGTGAACTGGCAATGATGTGTCACCTGACACTGCCATCAGGGAAATCCCTGACATGGAGATTCGTTTGCTTGAGGAGTAAACTTCGTAACAGAAGAGGCAGAAACACATCCATAAGGCAAGTACGAGAGGACTGGAAAACAGCCCTTAGGAGGTGCTTGAAAAACATACCCAGAGTGGAGGGAGTAATGTGGAACATCGGTCCCAATTTCCAGTTTTCTGGCTGAATAAGTAAGAGGTGCCCATGGTGGTGGAGCTGTGCCTTAGAGCCCAAACTTCTGGGCTGGACCTATTGTGTCACTAAGTTGCTGCTTTCACGGGGTGAGATAGCAGCTGTGTTCGTTGGGGTTGGAAGGGCTCTAGTGTCTTCAGCAGTAGTTAATTTCTTCTCCGTACTGATCTCTCTTGCCTTCATGCTCTCGTGGTGTATCTGGGGTCACAGCCTCTTATAGCTGTTCCTAGCTCATTTGTTCTCGCTGCTTCTGGGTCATGAGCATCCTCCTCGTGCACCCTTATTCTCTGCTGCACAGTGACTTTTTGGATCAGTGCAGGGGCCAGAGGCAAAAATAATTCTCTTCCCTGTTTTGCGAAGGTAACAGTTGGTTAATGTCTAAACATTAACGTTTCTTACGTTCAACAACCTCCTTTCATGATCACTGCACCTACTGCAAACATGTTAAAAAGAGCTACCACAAAGATGACAGGCTTTCTGCTAGAGCTGAGAGGGGGGAAAAAGTTCCCAGTCCCAGCTAGAAGGCAGGCAGGGAGTGAACCAGATCTTCTATCTGTCTGTCTGTCTGTCTATCTATCCATCCATCCATCCATCCATCCATCCATCCATCCTAGTAGTATCATACATAATAATCCTGGTTGTAAAAGACATATATCTGAAGGTATCTCTTCAGCCCTTTCCATCAGATTCGAAATTTATTTGGAACACAGGGAGAGTTATTGGTGAGCTTGCTGTTGTGTGGATGCTCTAATAGATTTTTTATTGCACTTTCCACACAGAGATTGCAAACCCCCAGTCGTCCTAACGCCGCATTTACTTCATCAATTCTTGTGACTGCTAATGCTGACGCGACACTGTTTGGCAGCCTCCATTAAGAATGGTTTGCCCCATGATATGAACAGGCAGTGAAGCTTTGTGCTGATGGATAAAGCGCGGTGTAAAACCTGATTGGAATCAATCAGAGTAATTGTCTGGATGTGTGGTGGTTAATAGGAAATGTCCTGCATATTATTGGCTGTTTTATATAGCAAATGGATTAGCTTTCTGCTGCCTTTTGAGGCTCGCATCCTCTCCTGAGCCGCGGGGGGAGGTGATGGATCTGCTGGGAGGCTTAGGAGACACCATGCTGGCGTTGCACCCTGCATCAGTCTATAAGACACTGCACTTGGAGAGAAGCCCTGTGTTTCTTATTTGCCCGGTTGTTTGCGATGGACATAAAAGCAGAATAGAGCAACTGTCAGCCTGTTTTGTGGCTGATGCTAAGTCCAGGTCGGGGCTTTGGGAGGCAGAGTGCCACAGAGACCAGAAGCAAGACTGAAGCAGAAGGCCTCTGAGTCTTTTGTGTGCTGCAGATTCACACACTGGCAACTAAACACCATCTCGAATTCGCTCAGGTCATCCTGATGTCCCCACAGCGGACCTGCCAGTCTGTGTTTGGAAGACTCTGAAGAGAGACCTACCAAGAGCCTATCATCCCTCAGCATCTGAGTGTTGGACCCAGTTCACAGGCTGAGGCAGCCTGGGAGGGCTGAATGGGAGCAAACACGATCTGATTCAGGCAGGGACCAGAACAACCCATCCTGACACAGGCTTCACAGTCAATAGCAAGACACTGTGAGATGCCACTCACATCCCAGGAGGACCTAGACAGTGTCTGGCTGATCAGACACTCTCTGATCAGGCAGTTAAAAGTTGAGCTAAAGCCACTGTGGTTGCAGAAAGCAGGTGGATCATAGTACCTGGCAAATTTACACATAAACCAGGAGCAGCTTTGTTTTCCAGCATCCTCTTCTTCTGGGAGAGGCTTAAAGCACGTAAGGGTCACAGCTTCCTCGTTGATGCATCTTGCCAGTCACCAACTGCCTGGCAGCTATGGGTGCATCCTCTGCTCTGCAGCAGGAGGGCACTGTACTCCCAAATGCTACTGAGGGTGTGCTTGGAGAGGGTCAGAAACTCAGCGAGGAGTGAGCTTGCTCAGGACAGTCCTTCCTGGGCAGGCTCTGACTGATGAGGACTCTCAACTTTTCTCCCAGGGTGTTTTTTCCTCTGTTCTGCTGCCTTTGTTGTTAGTAAGGATGATAAATCCCCACAAAACATGGGGAAATACCACTTGCATTTCATGAGTAAGGGACTCGCTCTTGCCCAAGGCCATGGGTAGTGCCTTTAATTTAAATTCAGTGCTGGAAACTTCTGAATCCCTGGGAAGAGATCGTTCTTGCGAACAGAGCTGCTGATGCTGGCTGTGCAGACGGGAGGAGAGGGAGAGCAGACTTTGCCTGGCAGAGGCCAGCTCCCCTTGGTGGTCAGAGCCCTGGGTACCATCTGAAGTGCAGCAGGCTGGGATCCTAATGAAAGAGCTTTCCAAGCTCTCGTTTCTTCCCTTGGTGAGTAGAATACTATTAACCTTTAAGGCAAAATTATATTTCGTGCCTCTGGGAAGCAGTAACATTTTACCGAGCTGCACTGGGGAATTGGGTAAACAGTTGTTAACTCTCTCCAGCCCCATCTCGAGACCATTTTGGGGCCGCTGCTTGTGCATGTGTGTGCAGACCCTGCCAAACAGAGCTCTGTGCTCAGGAACCCCTCGCTGACAGAGATGCTCTGTCCCCTGCTGCAATTCAGCCTGCATGCCCCAACCTCTTTGTTCATTAGCTGGTATTCTGTTGGACCCATGGTCCTGGCACCGGGGGACAAAACGCTCTGTAATGCTGTTTTGCCATTTCCCAGGTCCACACAGTTGTTGGGCAACAGGTCTGGCTTTTGATGGCTGAGGACATGGTTTGTTAAGAGTCAGGCCATAACAGGACACCGTCTATGAGCCTGCTCTGTGATACCTCTCACAACTGAAGATAAAGGCACTGTATGTGGCACTGCTATCAAATAGTGCCATGGAGGCAGGCCTTGCTCCCTCTAAACTGAATATCCAACTGTGTTTAGAAGCTGCTTGACCCAGCAAAGCAGCTTTGACAGTCTAGAGGCTTTGACCAAGTCCTGTCTTGCTCTTGGATGGTGTGAGGGATCACAATACACCAGAGACATGCACATTTTGTTGTGAAACAGGCTGGTATTGGCTGTGAACTGAGCATGCACGTGTGCTTTGCACAAGAGCTTCTAAACCTGTTGAGTGCTGGGATCTATTCCTGCGAAAAAACAACTGAAGAGGACTAAAAATTGAGGTTCTTCCTTCCTTTCCTTCATGCTTTCCCCTTCCTTTCTTCCTGTCTCTCCCCCAGTGCATTACTCCAGCTCTACCCTCCCTTCCAGCCAGTGCTCTCCACTGGACCTGTCCAACACCAGGAATTGAAGGTTGGGTGGTCAGGGATAGCGAGGGGGCTCTGAACTGCTCAAGCTTTGGCAGAGAGAAAGCAGGAGCCACTATCCGAGGACAAAGTCAACACTTTGGGTGGAAAATTAAATCAGTGAAGCAGCGTGAGCCAGTAAGCAAAAGATGCAACAGCAGCAAAGCTGGCTTCCAAATTGAAATGTGTTTGCTGGGGATTGTCCATCAGCTTGGGGAGTTATTATTTCCATTTCTCTAGTTATGAATTAATTTTTAGAGAACTTAATCATCTCCTCCCTTCTCCCCTCCACAGCCCCCTCTTCCCTTCTTCTTCTAATTTTCCACTTGACTGGGGATTCTCTGACAGTGAAAATTCAGGCTTAGAGGAGGTCCATGCACACTGCTCCATTAGACTGGATAATCTCATTGGAACCAGTGGCTTGAGTAATAACACCTTCTCCTCATGCGCTGCACCACATTCAAATGACACTTAACACCCCAGGCTTCAGGGATGGCTACAGCAGGGGAAGGGGTGGGTCAGAGGCCCTCAAAGCATAAAATCTAGACTTTTCTGTGCCACATCTCCCTGCCTGTGGAACATCGACCTGGCTCTATCTCCAGCCAGGCTGTCTCAAAGAGTCCTCCCTCTAATTTATAACCTTCCTGAAAGCACAAGTGCACCATGGGCTCTGTTTCTGCCGCCTAGTCTTTTCCTCAGTGCACGGTGCCAGATTATTGTCTCTCTTCCAGAGAGTCCTAGACAAAACCTGAGGCCTAGACAAAACCTGAGGTCTGATCCAAATCCATAGGATGGATGGTTTGAGTCCAGGATTCTGGACTGGATGTTATAGGGTTGATCCTCAAGGACTTCAAGTCCAGCAGTACTGTCTTTCTCTTTGAGGGCATAGCCGGGCTCTTGTCCATCAGAGATTATCATGTTGGAAGAAGATATCTCATATGGCTGAATTGTGCATGAGCGTCAACATCATGAAACTGCACTTGTATTCCCACCTCCTTCGGCACTCCCAGCCCTTTCCCACCACCTACCCACACTGGATCCACACTATCTCTTCTCAGCCTGTTGTAGCATTGCCGTGTGCTGTCATAGACAAAAGAAATAACATCGTACCACAGAGACTCCCATTACATCCACCAGCAACACCTGGCTATCCTGCTCACCCACTAGACTGAGAATTGCCCAGAGAGGAGCACCGTGCAAATTTTCTCCTGGAACTACTTAATTTTAAAGGGAGGGGAACTAGGAAAATGTGTGTGGGAGACGGACACCTGGAAAGTATAATAAATGGCTCTATTGCTGTGCATCTGACAACCCAGCCTGTGGGGGTCATTCACAGCACCAGAGCAATTTTTCAGCATTTAACCCATCCCTTCCAGCCGTGCACGGATGAGGGGAAATTCATACATCACATGCCGACAGCCTTTTCCTTGCAGATGGAGTATTAGCTGAGATCCCCAGCAAAGCCTCAGGTCAGGAGTGCTTTCCTGAGCCTTGCGGTGTGAGGGGCAGGCTCAGTGGGGTGTGCCAGGCTAGGCTGGGAGCTACTCGTGTTTTAGGAGAAAAATGACTGAGGACCTCCTTTTGGCTCAGGGATGAAACAAGGATCATTTCTACAGTGGTGTGAAGTCCTGGTCCTTTCGTTTCTTATGTGTTGGCTTTGGGTGGACACTTTGCATAGGTATCTCCTTGATGGACAGGCAACCACTGTAGAGAGAGCTCGGGCTGCCTGATGTGCCCCTTAGTGTTCAGCACAGAGGAGAGGCTTTGAAAGAGAGGAACTGAACTTGTTCTCTGACTTTTTGGCTGGAGCAGGCTTGGGCAGAGAAGGGCAGTGAGACTAAGATTAAAGTCCTTCCTGCTCTATTTTTCCTCTTCCTCTGTCCCCCCAATTCTGTTCCCTAGTGCACAGTTTGAAGGAGCTGAGCTGTGAAGGCCAGGATGAGACATACTTTGAGTAGGGTTTTTATTGTTATTTGTGTCGGAGTTGGAGAGAAATGCTGACTTAGGTAGTTGGGAAGCTCTAGTTCTGACCAAAGGCTTGCGCATCGGTCATGTGAGGGTCTGAAAGCTACCATGTAAACACATTGTCTCCTTTATTTATGACAGTTCGCCTGTTGAAGGCTGTGCATCCAGCTCAGACCAAGCATTTTCCTTGCTCTGAAGAGCTGAATAGCTTGTAGACAAATCTGGAACCTCAGACACAGTCTGGGTGGGGTTGGTGAAACTGCATGGATGCCTGTCTTCTTCAGGCAGCAAATCTCATCACGGTGATTTTACATCTCACAGAGAAAGCCAAGCCTGGGCTAAAAGGTTCCTTGGCTTTTTTTTTCCCCAGTGAGGCTTAACTCTCTGTACTGAGTGCCTCTCCTCTCCAACTGGAACCATGGGGCAGCCAGCGACCTCCCTTCCCAGGTCTGCATGTCCACGGGGATTCAAAATAATTCTCTCTGTGCTATCCTGTGGTTTTTCAGGCTTCTAATTGTGCTGCTGCAAAGCATGGGGAAAGTTTGGGCCCAGAGCAAAGAATTGTCTCTGCCAGCAGCAGATACCGGAGCTACAGCACACGTCACTGTCTGTTGTCTGTGCTGCCGGGGGACATGGGCAGATGGATGGAAGCACGTGGGCAGGAGGAGGAGGAAAGGGAAGGAGCTGAAGAGTGACATGATAAAGGAGATATTGTTGAAGGTCAAAAGGAGCAGTGGGGAGGGAGAACCTTGTTTGAGAAACTCTGTGGGGTCCCCTATGCCCTACACTTTTCTGTGTAAAACAGGTTGGGGGAAGGGGGTTCCAGAGATGGGGGATTTCAAAAAACAGTGTTCAAGCCCTATCAGTCCATCCTGTGGAAATGTTTTCTCTCCTCTTGCTGTGCTTCCCCAAGTCAGGACAGCAGATGCTAACAGCAGAAAAGCAATTAAATTACATGCTGGCTGAGTCTGGCAGTGATTCAGTATCCATATAAGTGGAGGACCCCTTACAGCGTATTTCCCATGGCTCCCCAAACCTCCTGCAAACCTCCTTGAGCACAGATGCTGCGCTCCTCGCTTGCAGTTTTGCTGCCCTGTTTGTCCTTTAAGAGATGAGGCTGAAGAAGCATCAAACCCTCCCACTCATTTTGTAGGACTTCTGGGTCTCACTGCCGACTTGGCAGTAATTCATGAGGAAGCCTCAGGATCACTGGTTTGGATTAACCCTGATCTCTGAGCAGCACACTCCAAATTTTACCTTTTTGAAGGCCTAGGATCCTCCTATCATCTTCATCAACAAGTATTTGTCATTTTGGCCACAGTGATAGGGAAAAGACCAAATACATTTATCCAGAGTTACTCGAGACAAGCTCCCATGAAGAATTCAGGAATGATGTTCTGAAGCATCTGAATCAGGCCATGAACAAAGAACTTCAGCCCCTTTGAACAAATTATTTGCATCCGCCCTGGCAGAGGAGAGCATGTAGGAGCACAGGAGAGAGTAGGTGTTATCTACCCAGGTTCTGGGGAAGACACTCACAAATATTATTAGCATGAATAGGAAGCACCATGATAGGATGCTCTCTGGGAAAAGTAATTTTGTTCATTAATTACTTGCCTTATCTAGCAACCTTATTCCCTTTCTCTCGCTTTCTTCTTTTTTAATTTTCTTTAAAATGACGGTAAGTGAATTCAGGGCTGGGGAAGTTATTTTACTGTCTCCTCAGAGACAGAAGCTTGTATTACTCAGGTAGCCTTCAGCTGAATCTTCAGGGGGTTTTCCATCTTCATTCGAAGCTCCGACTTTTATGGGCAGATGGCAAAAGACGGTTTCAGGCAGAAATCCTGTGATTTCTTCCTTGTGGACCATCTCAGTGCTCTGGACAGACTGCAGCTCACAACGCGTGCCTTTGGCTTGAGTTCTGCCTGCTGCTTGTAATTTTGTGCTCTGAGAGTCTCATCCTGCCTTTAGCTTCCAGGCTTGTGCCGTGCCTGGTTAGCTCAGCAGCAAAAGGAGTCAGAGGGCTGTGATTTAAGGGACAGCATAGCAGAGACCCTGCAGCTTCAGAGATATCTTTTCCTTGTGTCTTTGACCCTTGCAGGAGGTTGGAAAGGGTCAGTGGATGAAGGCAGGTGATACCCATCCTTCCAGATGTCAAACACACATGATGGCTTTTTTGACTGCTTCTGTAGTGGGGAATAATTTTCTTCCAGGGACCTGTGCATTTCCAGCAAGATTGCGGCGAGCCACTGCATCAAGTGAGTTTCCAGTGTTAGGTGGGAAACCACAAAAGCCAGGGCTCACCGGTGCAGCCTAGCTTCATGGCATGGGTCTCATGGAAACTGAAGATGATAAAAGTAGAGTTGCCCAGGATGAAATGCCACTGTTACCTGCAAGCTGAGGCTGGGACCTACCTGGATACAAGTCCCCACCCCAAAGTTGTTCAATGCTGGCTGTTGACTGATGCTGCAGGGATAGTTGGGGCTTTTTTGGGGCCTCTCTGAACAGAATGGCTGTCACGGGAGGAACAGAGCCTTTCTGTACTGCTGAGCAGTACCAGCTGAGGAGTACATTTCAACATCACCTTCCACAGAGCCGCTCCCTCATTTCCACACTCTCCTCCCCCTGTGCCAGCAAACAATTTCCAATTCTTCATTGGACAAAGACTCCAAATTTCCAGGGATTTGCATGTGAAATGCTCCAGTTCATCTTAGGCTTGAATGAGCCATCAAAATGCTCATCAGGGATCTGCCTACAGAGGCCCACGCATGTGTAGACACAAATCGCTTGTCCCTGGCTGCATCCCAGTCATGTGTGAGCTAGTGTGGTCCTTGGGCCACCTCTGAACCTTTGTTCACAGGCTGGAGCTGAGGAGCAGGTTGCATTTGATGGACCAACCCAAGCTCCCCCAGGCAAGATTAGCACAGACAAGATAATCTGCAGCTCTGGAAACTTGGGGAGGGGGGTGAGGGGAAGGAGAAAGGACATGAAATCCTCCAAAGCAGGGGGTGGGGATGCTGTTTATGGAGTGCTCAGCTTTGTAGGGCGGGAGATGGAAGAATAAATTCCTTGCACCCACGCCCCGAGGGTCTCCGGGGGTGGGCTTATTCAATTGCTGCCATAGAGGGAGGAGCCCACCTGGGGACAGAGATAAGGGGCTGGGCGGTGGGATTGCCGTTCTGCTGCATAAGCCGGGAGAGTTATCAGGGCAGAAACTCGGCTTCTATTACCATGTATTAGAATAGATTAGCAGGCAGAGCAATTAGCATCCTCACTCTATTTGGCGAAGTGACAGGGTCGGTGGTGGCAGGCAGGCGGCATGCGGGGAAGAGGCAGCTTTGGCAGGGCGAACTGCAGCCCAAGGACGAAGGGGACTTCTGGTCTTTCATCCCAGGGCTATCCCAGCTGGGGCACTGAGAGAAGCACGGGTGGAGATGAGCTTTTGTTAGTGATCTGAAACTTTTTGTGGCTCCTGCAAATGCAAAGCTCCAAAGAGTGAATTTCAACTTTCTTGAATTACTTTTCCCATGTCTCCTTGAGAGAATCTACAGACTTCTGGGTCCCCAAATACCACCAGTTAAAAAAAAACAACCCACGGCTTTGGCTTCCATAGGCCACCCCAATGGCTTTTTCCTATCTTTGCTTATACTCATCTTTGATGCCCGAAGAGCAGGTTTCTCGGGGACATGAGCCTGTTTGTGGTTAGAGACAAAGATGAAAATGAGGGTCCAACCCCTTCCTTGGATGCATATGAATTTTCTGGGAAATATTCCCTCTTCTCACTGCCAGGACTGGTTTCCCAGGAATGATCCTGTGCATTATCTCAGCTGATTTGTCCTTCTTTCCCTGTAGCATCTTTCTGTCCTGAATGGAGTATCCCAAGCAGTGGATAAAACTGACTCCTTAATGCCAGGGAGAGCTAAATTCCAGCTATCCTCTGGCAGAGATGGAGGGCAACCTAGAGGCCAGAAAGAGTAGACAGGGAGAGATGGCTATTTGCCACATCATCACGTGCAGTTTAAGGTAAATTATGGCTGTGTCTCGACATTTATGGCACTCCTATTCTTAGGACCCCAAGGGAACCTGGAAATGTCAAAACATTGCTAAAAATGACCTTAAACTTTACATGCAAGTGGGACTGAACCTCATTCCTTTTCCTGACTCCAGCCAGAAAATTGCTTTGGCTCCAGCAGAGGGAAAGGCAAATTTCAGCTGCTCCCTCCTTCCCCAGCCTTGCTCTCCCCTTGTGATAAAGCCGTCTCAGGAGATGCAAAGCCGGCTCTACACGCTGGTCAGACTTGGACTAAAGCAAACCTTTTATTACATCCCCAGATTCCTTTAATTGCTCTGTTCCTATCTCATCCTTCTTTCCAACCGGGAAATCAAAAACTTTTCCTCAACAAAAAAAGGAAGCTGTCATGTTACATCTCATCCTGAAAGAGGGACCAGTCTAATGAGACTGATTCAGGCCATCACAGCCAGATAGTTTGAATCTCCAGAGCCTCCTGGAAATGAATGTCTCTCTCTGTGTTCTGCAGTCCCTTTCCCAAACTCCTGTCCTCAGCCCCGGCTGAAAATGTCATCGGGAGTGTTTGCACTTGGCTTCCACGGAGCTCCCTCTGCTGACCACCTTGCAAAAAGCATCGCCGACCTGACTGGCTGGGCGTTGAGTAGACATCACCTCTGGCCTCTGAGAAAGGACTTCGGGCAGAGCAGGGACAGGGAGTCTTGGCCAATCCTGTTTGTGCTGGGAAGGCAGGCTGGGGAGTCAGGTAGGACATCAAGTTATCCTCTTCCAGAATCTGCCTGGCTTTGTGTAGAGAGGAAAACCCAAGTGATGTAGTGATGCCAGAAGTCTCCTTGTCACCTTCTGGGCTCTGTCTCTGCTCGAGCTTTGCCTAGGACACAAATGCTGGTGTGGTACAAAACAAAAGACTTTGAGGAACAGACATTCTTTCTGTTAGTCATTTTGGAGGAAGTTCCCCTTCTCGTCAGATGCAAGGAGAGCTGCTACGGGGCCATGCCTGTGTTCCCCAGAAGACTTCAGATTCCCAATTCTTTGGTCTGTGCTGAGCTGGGAATGAGGAAGCCTCTTCAGTCTGACCATTGCCAGCCACCTGCAAGCACAGTCTGCCTTACCATGGACTCATGCTGGGCTTGGAAATCTCAGATTTTCCTTTGGAGACAGAGAAATGGAAGAAATGGAAAACCATTGTCTCTTGCCCTGACTTGCTCCAGCACAGCTGGGACCATCTGGGCTTCTCAAGGTCCTGAAATTGAGTCCTAAATAAAAATTTCCTAGAGGTTTCCCTTCATCCTCCTTACGCTCCTCCTGAACTTTCTCCTTGGATGTATCTATCCAGCAGTCCTGAGCAAGGAGACTACAGGAGGTGGTGGAAAGGTCAGATCATGAATCTTGGGAAGAGATGCTCGTAGCTCGGACCATGTGGGTGTTCACACCAACCCTGAACAGCTCTGTCCTCAGAGGGTTTGGGAAGTGCAAGTAGTCTTCTCGTCCCTTTGTCCCCTCCCTCCTCCTTTTTTACTGCGTCCCCATCCCCTTCCACCCATGTCCATGTTTTCTTTCCCCATACCCTATTTTCTCTTGGTTGGGCACAAGGAGATTAGGAGACACATAATAACCCTGGTGGTAAGAGTCAAGGAGACAGACAGAAAACATGCAAAGGAGAGAAGGTGGCAGGACCAAAAGACAAGGTGAGTTTAAGTGGAAGAGCTGAAGAGACATGACAAAAGCATGGAAAACTGTGTGCAAGAAAAAAACACCACAGAACTGGGAAGGGGTAAGGAAAGGGATGGGCCAACATCTCCAACTTGCCCAAGCTGAGGACCTTGGTGTGAGTGACAGCACTCCACAACAAAATGTCTAGCAATGAACAGGTTGGGGGTGCACACTGAGTTTGTGTCCCGTCAAAATGTCCCATCCGGCCCTGGAAGCCTGTCCTGTCTGGTATGAACAGGTTCCCACCTCGACTTCCATGTAAGGAAAGGGAGGCTGTGATTATCCTGTCAAAGAGTGAGTGAATTTGTCCCCTGCGGGAAATGTCACCGTTTGGAATCAGAAAGGGAAGCTGAAATGTCAAAACCTTTTCCAAAACAGCAATGCTCACAAATAACCCGCCTGTAGGTGGTGGAAGGACGTCACTTCGGTTTGCCGAGCTGACCCAAACCATTGTTTTGCTGTCTCTCATGCCACCTCCCCGCACTTTTGGCATCAAATACAGATGCTTCACGTCCCTCTTCTTCCCTTCAAGCCCACCTCACTGGCCAGGTTATGAGTCCTGCAACGCAAAAACAGTCAAAAGAAAACCGCTGTGCGTCAAATAGTGAGACTTCTCCAGAAAGAAATAATTTGTTTGGATTTTCTTTCTGGGAATTCATTTTTTTTTAATGGTAAGATTTTTTTTTTTTCCCCTGAATGAAAAAAACTGTATAATGTGTTAATTGCCATTTGTAAAAAAAAAAAAAAAAAGTCCCTCTGTTCTGGGTAGCAATGTCTGATCAGATCCAATCACCACTCTTTTGTCTTGAAAATTGTTTTTAATTGACAAAATTGCAGATAAGACCTTTTCTACCGCCAGAAATCTGCCTTTTCTTTTTTTTTTTGTCTTGTATCAGAGAATTTGGATATTTTAGTTCGCTTCTGGGAAAATGAAGGGGGGAAAAAACCAACAAACCCAGAGAACCAAAACCTTTTCCTTATTCAACAGCTATGGATCTAAACCAAAAAGACTCACTCAGTACTATATGCTGGTTTTTTGACTGCACTATTTCCACCTCCCCCCAAAAGATAAAGCAAAAAACCTTCTCCTTGGCTTTCTCTTCCCAGGACTATTTGCCGCTGTCTGTTTAGTCCACTCAGGGTGCCAGTTAGGTTTCCAGCAGGGACCACCAGCTCTGGCTAACGGTGTGAGTGAGGAGAACAGCTTTCCACCTCTCTCCAAAGACTCGGGGCCTCAGGCCACCCTATGCGTCTGTGGAGCAGCTGAGCACCTCCCACGCTGCAAGTCCAAACAATAAGAGAAACTCACTGTGTGATCTTACCAGGGTTTTGCACGTCTTAGAAAATAGCTACGCTAGAAAGGCCACGCACAGAGGCCACTGTGCAGTTTAAATGCATTTAATTTGTTATTACCAGCGGTACTAGGGGCTGGCTGGTAGGTATGACTAAGAGAAAAGCGCATAGCTCATGGGACTGTGGAGTAGTTTGTTCCTAATGGATGGCCAGAGAGAACGGTGGAGATCTTGGTCTGTAGAGCTCTCTGTGCAGCATGTGCCTCCATCCTGGTGCAAGAAATGGGAGCTGCAGAGATGCAGGGATGCTCTGGCTCAGGTCCTAAGAGCATCTGCAGCTGTGTCAACCTCTGAGCACCCTGCTTGGGAGGGGAGAGCACCTCAGCACCTTCCTCTCATTTCCCTCTTCTAAGAAATCAGGAGCCACCCACAGCAAATTCAGGCATTTCAGCAGTGGTGGGATGGAGAGATGGACAAGTGGAAGGGGCAGAGAAATATCCCCTTTGGAGGCGCTTGTCCCACCCCACTGCTTTCATGAGGGGTAGCCTCTGTCACCCCTTACTTCTTGGCATTGCACCTCCCCTGCTCCCTTCCCTCTGCAAACATCTTTTCCCCAGTTTTCTCCCCATCCCTAGTCTCTACATGGTCAGAAGAGATCTTCCTTCCACCTTCAGCCTCCAGAACCAAGTTCCATACCCTGTAGATGAGATCACAACCCATTTATCACCATTAGTCCAGATTCCATGAGGTCTGGTGGCAAAGACACAACCCCAAGGTGGGAGGAAGAGGAAGTGTAATGCTCCAGAGCAGTATGAGAGTGACTCTTCAGGGTAAACAGAGAGGATGGAGACGAGGATCTGCAGGTCTGAGTGGTGAGGCTGCAGCAAGGTTCAGGACCCCACTATGTTTGGCATGGGGGAAAGAAAGATGCATCTAAGAAGAGGCCAGGATGAAAAATAAAAGTCATGGGTTTGTTTTTTATTTGGGGGGTGGGAGTTTGCATATGTTTAGGGGGTTATTTGTTTTTTTTTTTTCATACAACAGGATGGTGGAGATGTGTCTTCACTGAGATGCAAAGGCAGGTAAGGGCATGCACGAGGCACTCAAGTCTTCTATTAGTCTGGCAACCCAGCAGTAGCGGGATCTGTTTTCCGTGCTGTGCACAGGGAAAATCCAGAGCTTGCAGGTGCAGGAGTACACCACTTGACCCTTCTTGTACCTGGTCTAGAGCATGGATCTCTTGGGTCTCTGCTCAGCCTCTTCAAAGATTCCGGGCTTCAGATTAACCCTCCTAACCTTGGACATTTAGGGACAAACCCTGGAGGTGGTGGAGTGAGTCTGGAGTGGTCAAAAAAGCCCCAACAAGGCAGAAGAGCCCTTAGCATCTCCTTGAAGAGGTGGAATAGCACCTTACCCCTTTGCAGATGGTATTTGGAGAATGCGGCCCCAGCAGGTTGCTTTAGGGCCCAGATGGCCAACCTGGGATTTAACCATGATCTCTTGGGTCCCAAATCAGGGCCTTCACTTCATCCTCAGGAGACCTGGGCTTTCCTCTCCTCTCTGACACGCATGTGTCTATACCATGCTCTCCTATCTCTGTGTGATAATGTTTCAACCTCACAGAGGTGTCGTGAAGTTTAATTAGCTCCAGGCAAAGCCCTTGGAGATCCTCAGATGAGAGATTCCATAGAAGCGCTAAGTATTAATTTAACATTATTAAAATAATTGGCTATTGGATGGAGAACAGAGGGTTAGTGTTATTTATTCTTAATGGGAGATGAGGAGGAAATAACATTCCTCATGGTTCAGCAGTAGGACCAGTTTCCTGGTGTTTGTACTAATGGTTTGGACAGAAGCAGGACACTCGCAATTGTTAAAGATGCTGATAACGAAATAGCAGGTGCTATTAAGATGTACAGAGAAGTGCCGTGTCTACACCATAATCTTATGCAAATAAGCTCAGGAGTGGAATATGCTCTTTTAGGCGTCTTAAGTGTAATGTGATGCCACTGGGTGGGAGTTACGCACCAGTTAATTATAGCATGAATAGCACTGAATTAGGTTATACGGCAGTGGAAAGTGATCTCGGCGTATTGACAGACCCAGCGTGTTAGAGTTACTGATATTTTATTAAAGTGAAACAGTTATTGGCAGCACGAGGTGTCTTTTCTGCCTAAGCTGTAATAGGCACAGCAGATGAGAGCGCGGCAGAGTCACAGCAATCTCCCAGGGCCCAGAGTGCATGTTGACTCTCAACAGAGACAACAGAAATGATTAGTTGGGGTTGGGATATTTCATTATCCCTTTCACAGTCCAGCTGCCGCGTGCAGGCAGCTGCCTTCCAGGTGACCACTTTTCTAAGGCAGGCACTTGTGTCTGGAAGTACTTATTTATTAAAAGTCCCATTTGCCTTTATTTACAATTTGCTGAACTTACTTTTTTGGGCTGCAACGTCCCCTCTGGGCAGCTGCCTTCAGCGGCTGGGTGCTCTGTCACGATTGTTTCTGCGTTTCAGCCAACACCATTCAGGGATTTGAGAGACTGATGCTGGAGGGCAATACTTTGCTCTGCACATGCTGGAACAATTTTCTCTGCTGTTTCCCCCCACTCTGAGGGGAGGGCAGAACATTTTTGGCATTGCAGAGGAAGACTGGAGGGAAAATTTATGACAGGTATATACATTTTTTCTGCTCTCCTGAAAATTCACCACCTTTTGCCTGTGAAAAACCTGTTTCAAATGCTGGGCAGACATCTGGGAGAGAGAGGTGTGGAGTCGGGATACTCCACATGCTCCAGCTCAGGACTGATATGGTGGTCAAGGATGATGTGGGGTAAACCACGGGCAAAAGGCTCTGGAGAAGAGCCCCCATCACTCCTTTCTGTGTGAACAAACCTGCAAAACCCACTAGCAGGCGGCTCCATCCCTTTAGTCTTGATTTATGCAGCAGCTGGGATCAGCTGGGATGAATTACGCTGCCAGCTCAAGGAAGGGGTCTGTGATGTTGCCTCGAGAGCCTGAACCCTGCTGGTGACCAGAGCCCAGCTCAGTTTGGTTCTGCCTGGCACAGCTCCCCCATCATCACACTCCAGCACCAGCCACAGTCAAGTGTATTGTTTTCTCTCCCCACCCCTTTTGTTTTAAATTGAGAAATTGCATTGAAAAAGTCAGACAGCAAAATCAAAAGTTAGGAAGTCGCAGAACTGAGGTTGCTCATGCAAAAAAAAAGGAATGATCTTGTAATTAAAGTCTGGCTCGCAATGTGCCAGTGCAGGGAGCAGCTTTAGGAGTGCAGAAGCTACTTTCAGTCTGGCAGTACCTAATTCCTGAGAGCCTGACACTTCAACCACAACATTTTATTAAAACCAGGCTTAGTTTGGTTTGCTCTTGCATCATTTCATTATTTGGATGGCAACACACCTTTCGACAGATACCAAGGCTGCGAGACACACCCATCCAATATAGAGTTACGTGACTTGAATGTGTATGACCAGTAAACAGCAAGATAAGATGCTGATTATTGCATTCCTGCTCAGTGGTGGGGCTGGGAACACAAACCTCGTTCCTAGATGCTCTAACCTCTACCTGTGTGTTGTCCCGCTGTGCAAATGTGCTGGACGTGTTTGCAACCTGCTGTACTATTGCAATTGAACTGAGCCTGGGTACCTGCCCGTTTAATTTTAGAAAATCCATACATTTGCTGTTGTGGAGTAAATAAATGGGGGGTAGCAGGATTTCTTGAAGAATTCGGGTGCTTGTGTTTTGACACTGAGCCCAAAAGGGTTTCCTTCCAAGCTGCTCTCAGGAGAGGAGTTCCCACGCCCTGCAGAGCTTTGATGGGATTGCTGTGTCTGTTTGTTTTATAGAAGTGCTTAGCAAAATCTCAGGTCAGCATTTTGCCAGGGCTTTCGTTCCGCGACAGGGGACTTACAGTGTTGGGAGTAGTTAATCGGCCGTTGGTCCAACCCTCTGGAGACTCCACGTTTAAAATTCCTGATGCAGCATGCAACAACGCTAAACGAGACTTAATGGGATAGAGGCTCCTGGGGAACAGAGTGGGAGCTGCAGTGCTGCTCTTACTCTCTCAAAGCTGCTGAGAATGCCAAAGATCTCCCTTTATGATTCCTGCCACTGGAAATACAAAACTTTCCTCTCCCAGAAAGATGGAGCGATTTGAGTTTGAAATTAGGTATTTGTTTTATCTAGCACCAGCCACTAGAGAGAAGCCAAGCCCTGAAGTTTTAAGCCAGCCCCCAAGCTTTGTAACATTCAGGCTCAGCCACATCTTGGGTTGCTCTTGCATGCGTTGCCATAGACCCCGATTCACAAATCCCTGTGCATATAGGAGCAACCTCTGCTCCCGGGAGTAAAGGTTTGGAGAGCAAGTCTTACAAGGAGCGACTGAAGGAACTGGGGTTGTTCAGCCTGGAGAAAAGGAGGCTCAGGGGAGACCTTCTGGATCTCTACAACTACCTGAAAGGAGGTTGGAGTGAGGTGGGGGTTGGTCTCTTCTCCCATGTGACAAGTGACTGGATGAGAGGAAATGGCCTTAAGTTGCGCCAGGGGAGATCTAGGTTAGATATCAGGAAAAACTTCTTTACAAAGAGGGTTGTGAAGCCTTGGAACAGGCTGCCTAGGGAGGTGGTGGAGTCTCCATCCCTGGAGGGGTTTCCCAGCCGTGTGGAGGTGGTGTTGAGGGACATGGTTTAGGGACCCTGGCAGTGCTGGGGGAATGGCTGGACTTGATGATCTTAAAGGTCTCTTCCAACCAAATGATTCTGTGATTCTGTGTGATTCTGTGACATTGCAGGGTGATCTCGGAGCTCACCCACTCGCAGCCCCCACGTGCTCTCACAACTAAGACTCTGGAGTCTGGGAGTGGGTGAATAATTTAACATCTACACTTAGTCTTTATAGCTGATTTTAATGGGGGGTAATAGCACTGCTAATAACAAAATCCATTGAAGACACCCTGTGCGAGTCCATAACATTAGCTTAATGGAGAAAGGTAATTGGCATGCAGTTGAAGCTGTCCTTTTGTATTAACCCTGTGGATTTCCAGGCAGACATCTTCCTTGAAGCGATGGCCTTGCTACAGCATGTGGAGTAAAATACAGATGTGTTTTACACTGAGCGGATGTAACCTGGATCGAAACAGGGTGCACCGCTACCAATTCACATTACTAGCTTGAGTTTACACCGGGTGGATGAGAAGACAGTGACAGTGCTGAAAGCACTAACAATGAGCGTGTGGTATAAGCTTTGTGCAGACCAGGGGCTGAGCACCCACTGTTTTCACTGAACTGTCACTAATTGGGAACACCAGAATTTTTCAGATTCAACCTGGGACACCTCTAGTCAGGCACTTTCAACCCAGATGCCAAAACCCCCTTAACCTGCCAGGGACTGCTTAGCAGCTGCTGGGCAATGGATTAGAGGGCTATGCTTCCCAGCAGAGAGGTACCAGCAGCCCAGAAGTACCACAGATTTACAGTCTTCTCATCAGGGCTAAAGAGCATGGGCTATGCACAGCTACTCTAGAAGGACATCCCCAACTGAGGTGTTTCACTGCCCTTGGACAAGACAGCTCTCAGGGCTGTGGGTTTGCCCAGAGGAAGGTTATGTGGGTAGAGAGACAGAGAATCCCTACAGCTGTGCATTCTACCCAAGGGATGAGGCTTTCACCCATCACCCTTCCACCTCTCGTGGTGTCCTTGCAACTCCCCAGCCTGCTGAGCGATCCTGCAGCTGCCAGCTCTGAGTCAGAGCGCTCCAGGGCAGGAGTGTGTTTTCCTGGCTAGTGCAGCCCCAAAGGGTGCAGTGTTGATTTTCCATCCAAAATGATTGCTCCTCCCACATCCCAAGGTTGTCCTCATCCTTCCAGCCTGGCTTTGTGTTAACTCTGTCCCTCTCTGTTCCCCTTTGCTCAGGTGCACGAGGAAGGAGAGGTGTGAGCGCTCCAGCGAGCCTCGGAGATTCGCCTCGGAGATGAAGCAGTGTGTCCGGCTTACCGTGCATCCCAACAACATCTCTGTCTCCCAGTACAACGTATTGGTGAGGAACGTTAATCCTTGCCCCTCTCAGGTTTAATCTGCCCATGCAGCCTGACAGATCCAGGTATGTGCAACCTGGATTTAGCATGAGTGGGAAGGACTGGCAGCTTGATGCAAGAGGTCCTCAAGAGTCCTTTAACTTCCCCAAAAGACTTGTCATGGGAGGACATTTTGGCTCTGGTTTTCCCTTGTCTAGAATTGTGGAAGAAGTTTTCCCTGTTTGCTGTGAGTAGCTGAGGGCAGTTCTGAAGTGACTCGGTGCCCTTCAAGTGCTGCGTGTGTCCGGTGTAGTTGTTTACTTCTGTTGGAGAAGGATTTGTTCATGGCTGGGCATGAACTTCAGGCAAGGGACAGCGTCATGGTCAGAAATTACCTTCTAGAGCAACAAGTGAGGGATACCATGAGTTATTTCAGTAATCTCCAGGTTCCCATCATCTTGAATGGAAATGTCTCCTTCGTAAACCTCCAAAAAGTCCATCCTGCTCCAGCTCCAGCACTATCTATACAGAGCAGAGAGGCAGGATGCTATGCAGAGGAACCTAAGGCTGATGAGGTTCATGCTATCTCTTGTGACCTTCCTCAACACAAGGTTTAACGTTTATGGCCTCATGCTACTCAAGTCAGCAGCCAGTGAAGCCACACAGTGAGTGCTGGCAGGGCAGTGGATGAAGCTGATAATTTTCTGGGCTTGAAGCAAGAAATCCCTGTTGAAGCTCTAACCAGCTTAAGGTTTCTCTCCTGATTCATGACAGCAGTACCTTATGAGGCAAGATCCCAACATGCTCTAAGAAGGAGGCAGAGACCCATTTCATTCAGGGTAGCGGGGCTCTGTCATTTTGGCCATACTAGTTTGGGCTGGAGTAGACCCAGGCCCCAAAAGCTCCATCTCTGGATGAGCTGGTCACTAGCCCCACACCCTAAAAAGTGTAAATGGAATTGCTCAGGGTGCAGCTGCCAGATGTCTTCCAGGAGACAGGTTTTGGAGTGGTGGGGTTTCTTCAGTAATAATGAAATCAACCTTTCAAAGCCTGCATGTCCAATCATTGCTGCTTTGTTTCAGCCTCTTAACTTTGCTGTGACTTGACTTTCCTAGGCTTCAAACAAAACTGATATGAGACATCTTAAGTCCTTTGTTCTGGGAGTTCAAGGTTTCTTTTCTTATTCTCTCAGTAGTCATTGAATTCTTTCATGTTGGAATAAATCCTGGGGGACTAGCTGGCTCAGGGCGATTGAAAAGGATAACAGAATAAAAGACCTTTACCTCTAGGTTACTTCCAGGGCGAGTCAACCCACAGCTGCTGGGATCAGAAGTTGCCATCATCTGACTGTTGCTCAGTAGCTGCATGAACATTTCGATGGGAGTCTCAGCCCAGTCCCAGATAGCCTGATGACCCAGCTCATCCACAGTCACCACAGATAGTCTTGTGGAAAACCGGGAGGGGAACACCAACGAACAAATGGCTGGTAGTGTCCTCACTGAGTCTCACTTGGGCTCTAGCAAAAGGTCAACAATAATGAGGTTATGCCCACAGAGGCAGAGAAAGTCTCTGTGTGACCAGTCAATCTTTTAGATTTTGGATGCTAACAGGGACTTGGAAAATCGTATCTGAGTGTTTCAGGCCAGGGCTGCTGCTCTGCGATCTCTGAGAAGAGATACTTGCTGGGGTAAGGGTCCATTCTTTCCTCACTGCAGCAGCTCCAGAGCAGAAGTGTGGGATGTAGGACTTCTTGTCTGTTCCATGTGTGTACTGGCTCATGGGATTTGTGGCCAAGCACTACTGGTCTACCCATTGATGTCATCTTCCGCATGGCACACCTTCATTATGTGTCATCCATGCTCAGAGAGATTCTTAAGCAGAATAGTGTCCCTTTCTCCATTCCTAGCAGGACAATGGTTTCAGCCTGAGTGCTAAATCCATCCAAATAACCAAAACTTTTTCCTGTTCCCTATCTAAGACAAAAAAAAAAAAAATTAAAAAAATTACCTTTCCCATTGCCATTCCCATTGTCCGAAAATGATCATACTCCCACAAAGGCTTTACGTCAGCCATGGCTAAGGCCTGTCTGCTCAGCCTTTCTCCCTGATGGTGCCTAGTGTGAAGAAATAGCTCCAAGCCTGCTCTAAGTGAGGAAAAAACAGTGAGAGGGGAGCAGTGAGCATTATGTTATGTTATCTCATCTCCTGCTTTGTTCACCTGGACTGACCTCCTCCGTTCTTTGTGCTGGTAGAAACAACATTTTAGCATGCATTTGCGTCTCCTTTCAGTGGCTGTCACATCAGATGGTGCCTCAGCTAGCTCACGGAGGAGGCAAGTGTGGAGACCATCTGCATTTGTGCCTGTGTCAAGTGTTTGGCCCTAGTGTTTGGTCACAAAACATCTAAATTTATATTAACTAAGAGCTCATAAGCAGGTACCCTGGGAAGTACCCTGGGATGCCTCTCTAGGTTCAGACATTGTCTAGTGGGTTGAGCAGGACCCTCAGTGATGGAATGCTGTGGTGCAGGACCTTAGTTGGTCTAGGAATTTAGCAGCATGAGGACCCTTCTCCAGAGAATGAACATGGTGGAATCCAGCCATGGTTTCATTTTTTCATGACCATGAGCTATGACAGCAATGCTACTAGGTGTTGTGAACTCTAAAAACCATGGTCAATTCCTCCTTCACGGCTTTTTTATGTATTGAGCCCCAATAGAGCGTGTCCCCAGAGCCAACTTCTTCTTTGGTGGGATGGGCAGGAGAGGTTTGCTGTGCCTCTAGAGATAGTGGGGTTTTTTGTGGTGGTCTGAAGGCTGTAACTAGACTCTCCTCACACAGGAACTTGGTGACAGTGCTCCCCCATCTGCTGATGCTAGGAGAGCAGGCCGTAGAGAGTTAGACTGGAGCGCTACAGTTTCTCTGTAGTCTGCAGAGTGCCTCTTGTGAGTAGTAGTCACCTTCCTCAGAAACCGCGTGCCTTGGGGCCACCAAAGCCTGGGTGTTCACGGCTGGCTCCAAAGACTCCCCGCCTAACCTTACACTTGCATGATAGATAGTGAGCACTCCCTCCCCTCCACTGACCCAGCAGACACTGGGATGCAGTGCAGTTGTCCCTGCATAACCACGTACCACCTGTGTCGGCATCAGCATCTCATCCCCTTCCCCCTCCGCACACACATCCCTCTCCCGAATCGCTGCTTTCTGTTGAAGGAGGATGCTCTCTCTAGCAAGAGGCTCTTTGACCGACCTCTCCAGTGTAATTCTCTTCCACTCACCCAGCTCTGTTTTTTGGCTTAGTATTCTCTCTTTTCTTTTTTTCTATCTCTTCTTCCCTCCCTCCATCTTTGCGTGCAGCTGGTCTTGGAGACCTACAATGTCCCCGAGCTGTCAGCAGGAGTCAATTGCACCTTCGAGGACCTTTCGGAGATGGATGGCTTGGTGGTGGGCAGTCAGATCCAATGCATCTCACCCGCTGCCAAAGAGGTGCCCCAGATCATCACAGAGAACGGTGAGTATCACACATCTCCTCCATCTGCACCGCTTCTCCCTCCCTTCCTCACCCCACACCCCTGTGTCTCTCCTGCTTTCTCCCAAAGCAGAGTTTGGCTCGCGGCAGCCTGAGGACAGGACATGCAAAGCACAGGGAATAGGTGGGACGCTGTGCTGGTGCTCGCTGTGGAGCTGCAGTCTGAATGTGTGTGTGTGTTTATGTGTGCACACGTGTGCCAGCATCGATCTGCGATACCAGTCCCGGCATTAAGGTGCTTCTGTGTGTGATACTACGTGTTTTCAGACTGCCACCGAGTGGCAGTTGCATATATCTAGCAAAGACAAGAGATGGAAGTGGAATATTCGCTCACCTTTTGCCCAGGCTGGTGTTTTGCAACCCAGGGAATGAGGCTGTACGTGCGCTCAACACAGCAGACAGAAAGTCCTGCAGACCTGAACGATCCGGTCAGTAATTTCATCCTGCTCCTCCCAGATTTAGATCTGAGGGCTCAGTTCCTTGTCTGTCCCCAGCCTTTACTGCCTTCAGCTGTTCCAGGTTTGCTGCTGGCTCCGTCTCCCAGAGTGGTTCAGGACAGAAATACACCTTGTCTCCAAGGATGGTCCACCCACCCATAACCTCTTGCCCTTTTTTGGTTCCCCTTTTCTAACAACTTTTCTAGGTGCTTCCAAGAGCACCTGTGGCTCTTTGTGGGAGTTTTATAGTAACCTTGACCTGGTTGATCACCCCAAGAGACGCAGAGAGGGTGCTGCCATTTTTGTCTTTGGCTGCTTGTGAAAACCTACTGTTAAGTTTGTCTCTGAGGATCCTCAGGCCACAGAAAATGAAGTGACACGATCTGTCACCATCATCTCTGCTCTCCCCGAGTTGCACACAGCAGCATGTGCTCTCTGTTGTGGTCCCAAAACAAGCCCCCAGAGGACTGTTACCATTTTCAGGCCCCACTGACTTATCAGTCGTATTTGCCTGGCAAGATAGATGCCAGAAACTATTTCCTTGGTATGGACATCTGTCCCAGACCAGACCAGGCTGTCATCAACCAGCAAACAAAAATAGCAGTGGAGGCTGGAGGCAGGACAGAAGAGAGAGATTGATGTGCAACATGGGTTTCAGAGAAGCTGGGCACCTGCGGCTTGTATCAACTTCAGCAGCTGGTGCTCCGCAACTCTGCAAAGACAAAGTCCTCCACACGCAGTGCCAGAAGCTGGATTTGAACCAAAGTATGTGTGGCTCTGTAGCACACTGATCCCCAGGGCCATCCAATCCTCACATCCTGTTTTAAAATACAGACAAGATGCTGGCAAAGTTGTTAAATATGAAGCGGTTAACAGAGCTGTCAAAGCTGGCGGCAGCAGATGGGCAGCAGAGTCGAGCACTGGCAGCAAAATGTGTTTAGTGAAGTGTGTGGTCTGTGCGTGCATCTGTGTGCGTGTCTGTAGGTGGGTGAGTGTGCACGCGGGTGCACGCTGCGACGGAATGTCAAGTTTGGTTTGGCCTGATTGATTAATGAATCTTTCAGGTGAGGAGGAAAATAATAGAGGTGAAAGGGCCAGCCAGGTTGAAGTCTTGAATTAAACATGGGTCCATTCCTCACCAAATTACTGCAATTACTGCACCCACTCATCACCTACAGCTGATGGGCTCTGAATAGGGCTTTTGGCATGGTGGGAAGAGGTAACAGTTGACTGCTTAGCACAGGAGACGTGGGAAAGGGAATGAGGAGATGGTGTGTAGGAGCTGAGGTGCAGGCTTTGCTGTAGATGGGTCTGCTATGGAAATGGATGGGTTCTTCTGGAAGGGCAATGGCTTGTGGATCTTTCTCATGTTGAGGTGGGTTCCTTGTAGCCCAAGGCTAGGGTGAATGGACCTTGGGATGAGTGGGGTGAGTAAACCTGGAGGAACTGTTCACAATGGAATCTTCCTGTTCATCAGCATTTCCCAGGCTGCAGGTATGGAACCCCTACCCTATCCTCACTGTTATGGTCTCTATCCTCTTTGCTCATTCCTTCATCCTGCTTTCTCTAGGCATAACCTCTCTTTGGGGCAGGATTTGGAAGTGGCCTTTCTTAGGCACGGTTGTCCTGGGTATTGGGCCCTATTCAGAGGTGTTAAATTAATGAGGGTGAGGAGAAAATAGACCTTTCTTTATCCCATTAGGAAAGCAGGTACTTTTATCCTTCAGATAATGTAAGTTTGGCCACCAACGGCTGGGGCCAGCAGTCCAGTCTTCCACAGGCCACTTCCTTCTAGTAATATCAAATGAACCAGCAGCAAGGAAGAACTTTAAAGACATCATTTTAATGGCCTCCTTATTCCAGACATCTACATCCTCTCTTTGAGCTTAGCTTTCCTACTTGATGACTTCAGTCACCATATTTTTTTAAATTAGTGAGGTGCAATTTTATTACACTTTCTATGTCTGTTAAGGATAGACTTAGCCAAGGTACCGTGAGACAGCTCCAGCTTCAGGCTGGTGGCATGGCCAATAGGGTTTAACTAGGCTAACAAAGCAGTCACACACTGATGTGTCTATTTTTTCCCTAGGAGACCATCACATTGTCCAGCTTCAGCTCAAGTCCAAGGAAACGGGTATGACCTTTGCCAGCACCAGCTTCGTCTTCTACAACTGCAGCGTCCACAACTCGTATGTTCATTTCTTTTGCTACCTGTTTTCCATTCCACCCCTGGGTCTGCCACAGAACCCACTGCTGACTGGGGCATATGTCCCTCAGGAAGCTGATTAGGTGGAGGTGACTAGGGGTCAGGTTCACTTGTGTGATAGTCTGTACAGCAAGGTCCCTCCTGAAAAGACCAAGAGTAATATGGTGACCATTTGTTCTGATGATGAGCCTGCTTTGCAGGAAGGCATTGTCTTCAGGAGTGGTACATCCTCATGTGTCCCTCAGGCAAAGAAGCATCACAGTGGTGGGAGTATGCCACAGAACCGAATCAAAAGCGAGTTCTGACCTCAGCCAATGTCCCCCTGGTCTTCCTATTATGCAGGTTTTTGTGGATGGCTGGATCCTGCCCATACATACGCACCTCCAGCCCTCATCCATGCTGTCAGTCCCACCAGCAGGATCCTGCCATGGGTGGTTAGTATGGGCTTGGACCCTCAGATCTGGAAAGACAGGAGTTTCTAGTAGCTGCATGATGTGAACTGAGCAGGGAACACCCAGTTTATTCCGTCAAGACCATCTTTTCCATCCTGTAAGCTCCTTTCCTGCCCTGCACCCCATTCTTCTGGGGTTTAGCTGGTACTCAGGGCTGTTCAGGACCTGCCCCACCGCAGCAGGTCTGCAGCTTTCCTGCAGAAAGATGCTCTTCCAGCAGGTTGATCCACCCCTGAGCAAGGCTGAGCGGCTTCGTCCCCACCACTGAGCCACCAGAAGTGCCAAAACCAGATAATTACTGAGGCTCAGCAACTCACAAGAAAAGGCAAATCCTATTTCCGTGTTCCTGCTGCTTTGACAAACAGCATCAGAAAGCAAGTGTTGGGGGGGGGAGAGCAGGAGAGATGGTGGTGTTTAATATTTATGGCATGTTTTGGTTTCTTACTTGACAAACTATAATACACTATCCATTTTTAATTTGATGTATCAGAGCAAGCACTCCCTACCAATTTGAAGACTTGCTTGCTGTACCAGAGCTGAAAGCTGGAGAAACAGGGGAGAGGGTGAGCCTGTTGGGCTCAGCCAAGCTCTGCTGGAGGCAATTTTTTCACTCCTGCCCATTAAAAACCCAGTGGCATATAAAGGCCAGGAATAGATCCCCCATCACCACCCTGCCCCACCCCCCCACCCCCACCCCAAAGTCCCTTCCATGTATTTTAGAACCTGCAGCTGCACAAAGATCTCCAACAGTGAGAGTGACCAGGAGTTGCTACCATCCAGTGCTTGTTTTGTGCAGAGAGCTTGTTACGGCTCAGTTTGGTTACTGGCGAGCAGACTTCACATTAAATTTAAAAAAAAAAGAAAAAAGAAGTGTGGTATAGGTATAAGTCAATGTTGTAACACAGCCAGAAGTGATATTTGCAGCTCTTACTCTGCAGGATCTATGGGCCATAGGAGAGCAAAATCTTGTGAGATGAAGGTAATGGCTCTTTCCTACACCCTGAGTTGGTGATGTCTTAAATATACCCTCTGCTTCCTGGGCAGCTGCTGCAACAGTCTTTCCTTCTCTGCTGAGATGAAGAAAAATTAATACATTTGGGATATATTTTCAGGAGCCCCATCACCCTGGGCAGAGCACACACTAATAAACCTGTGGGACACAGGGGGAGAAAATGCCTTGCCTCACCCTTGGCTTTCTGACTTTGGTGCATCCCATCCCCTCATCATTTTTTTTTCTATTGTTACACTCAGGATTTTGTTATGGGCACAAAGGGGAATGCCTCTTACGTATAAAGCCGAGAACTTGTTGATAGTCCGATTAAAAGTTGTAACAGGGCAACCAAAATACAACAAATCTTTGTTATTACTCTATGAATGCATGTGAATAATTAATATGAGACGCTCATGATCAGAGTGACAACCAGCTCAAATCACGTCAAGTTCAGCACCATCCTGTGACCTGATGGTGTTAGGTCAGTTCAGAGCATTTGCTCTTCTGCTAGCGATGGCAAAAGCAATATTTGTCAGGCTGTATTTCCCTCTGAGAAGCACTGTCAGCCTCAAGGTCTGTCCTGTTGGCTCACAAGACCCGGCTAGACAAGTGACCACTCTTTCTCTCTATTTCCAGGTGTCTGTCGTGTGTGGAGAGCCCTTACCGGTGTCACTGGTGCAAGTACCGCCACGTCTGCACTCATGACCCTAGCTCCTGCTCCTTCCAGGAGGGACGAGTCAAGCTGCCCGAGGTAAGCAGGAGCACATGGCATGTGTCACATATGTGGACTGCTCAGGGATGATGTTGCCTTTTGGCCTGGGTCAGACCAACAGTTCAAGAAGCCCTCTCCATGTCCAGTTCCACCCTCTCCCTCTTCTCCTCAACCTCAATGAGACCCTCACCTTTCCCTCTGCAGATAGCTCCTCTCCTCTCTTCTCTACCAGATCCCCAAGGGAGCTGTCCTCTTTTTCCTGTACACTACAGGGACTTTGTCACCTCAGACAGTCATTGCAAGCTCCCAGAACCAAAGGGACTGGGAGGGGTGCAAACACTGGGCTTGCATCTACTTCAAGAGAGAAGGAGTTTGCTTCTAAGCAGATACCCCAGGCTGCTGAGATCTGGGGAGGATTTAGGGCCATGTCCACAGTGTTAGTGGTTTTCAGCCATGCTTCAAACACCTCTCTGGCTTTGTGAGTTTGGTGCCTGATGGCCAGTGCATCAAACTGCCTCTAGATGAGGCTGGGGAATGCCTCATTGCCAGTCACTGAGCTGAACTGGACCTTGGAGCTTAACACAGAGCTGACTGCTGCACTGCAAATGCTGTCGGGCTCGTATTATAACTAACCAGCACTGGCAGACAAGAGGAGCTTGGGAGAATACAGATAGGAAGCCACTTAATTATTTCCTGGTCAGGAATGGTCTGAAAGCATCCTGGCCTGTCTGGCAAATGTCCTGAGATGGCTCGTTAGTTGCCTGGCCCGAGGGACCAATACCCATTAAGAGATCTGATATCTGCTGAAGCACCAGGAGCAGAGGCAGCTGCTGAAGACTCAGGCAACGTGTGTCTCATTCCAAGGATGAAATCCCTCTTGCTCCCTGTGCTGCCTGCTGGATCTGGTGTCTCTGAAGTGTTCCCCCAACTTCCCCCAGCCCACGTCCTCGGCGAGCTAGTTTGCTGGACAAAATGGTACATGTGTAACGTCTTCACGCTTCTATGGCACCCCCTGTTCCCTCCCACCCTTTCCTTTTGTGCTGGTTGAGATGCCCTGGAGCAGACATCCTGAACTGCTATGGCACTGGGACAGGCCATAAATATTCATGAGCAGGGAGGTTGCCAGTTCTTCCTCTACCAAGATGCAGAATTTACTGTAAACCTGCTGGAAAACTTGCTGAGGAGCTGGAGGGCTTGACACCCTCTGTTTGGTGGTGAAGCAAGGCATCCCAGGGTTCAGTCTTTATGGTAGTTTAGCCCAACCTGACAGGCCCTATTCCCTCATGTGAAGCATTGGCAGAGTTTGACCAGCCCTGCTGGCCACAGGTCTCTGTGCCTTCCACTTTAGGAATGAGAGGGACCTCAACCTCTTGGTCAGGTTGCGTTTCCTGGGACACTTTGTCTCAGCTTCCTACTGTGCAATGCCACCACCATTTATCTCCTCTGGCAGACCTCTCTGATGTGTGTCATGTGCCAAGCACGGGACTCACCTTCCCAGTTCCCACCTCCTCTCTCCTCCAGCCCCCTGCACAAAGTGAACTGCCTGCAAATCTCAGTGCATCTCCTCCTTCCTCAACCCCTATCACATGACTTTGACACTTGTTCCCATCAGAAAGGAGACCGTGAGAAACTCTGTGCCATCCCAGTTCATTAGGGAAGGGACTGTGGATGGCACAGCCCCTTGTCTTTACCTTATCCCCTCAAAGGTCTTGCTCTGCAGAACTGGGGAAGGGGCAGTGGACTCATTGTCCTCTGCAGACCACCTTTTCTATCACTGTTTTATCAGCTCTCACTATTTTTGTTTCTGAGAGGTATCCTCTTCAGACCAGGAGACAGCTCCAGTATGAGGAGCTTTGTCTGTCCGTAGATATTGCTCCTTCTCTCCTCTATCTATCCCCTTTAACAGAAGATTTCCCGCTGAGCTTCATATAATCCCTCTCTGATCTTAAAAAGCTGCTCTGTGAGATTTGCATGGCAGCGGGGAGAGGCACAAACCTGACCTTAGAAGATACCTCCTGATCTACAAGGTGATGAT
The DNA here is from genome assembly GCA_009769605.1 of Bucorvus abyssinicus. Classification (NCBI taxonomy): domain Eukaryota; kingdom Metazoa; phylum Chordata; class Aves; order Bucerotiformes; family Bucorvidae; genus Bucorvus; species Bucorvus abyssinicus. Next base: position 2,990,441 of record CM020025.1, read on the forward strand.
AGCGTCATGTGACGCATCCATATGTTACATTGGGCAATGAGCAATGAGGGCTGCAGCTCTGCTGGCTTCTGCAGCAAAACCATCTCTGGGCACAAATTTCTTTCCCATGGGAAACAACATTTGGCAGTCAGATGCTCAGCTCAGGAGCTGGTTTCTGCTGTGCAGAAGAAACACTTCTCAGCACTGGAACGACTGGACAATATCAGCAAGGGTAAAGTTCTTCTAAACCCCAAAACTTTTAGAGATAGCTTTCTGCCTGGCAATGTGAGAATTGCCCTCTAGCTTCAGATCATCTTCGTAGTGCTCAAACTGTATCATCACCTTGTGTGGGTTTCTTTTTACTGGCCTTTCATCTCCATCTGCAATGGTGCTTTTGATCCTTTCCTCTACAAGCTCTTGGAAGACCAAAGGATGAGGAGGGGGAAGTGCTTGCTCCCATCCGGGCATGAGTACCTGCTAAATCAGTAAGCCTCGAGGACGCACTGGTGGGAACTTGTACTAGCAGCATGGGATAGTTGGACCATCCCATTTGCAGCCCTTCCACGAGTCTGCTGAGCAGATTAGCATGGCCAGCTTCCAGGATCGTATGGTCTGATTGCACCAAGAGACTCCTTGCCAAGCAAACAAATATTGGTGTTACTCTGTCACATGGACTGGTGCCATAAACTCCCTCCTTCTGCAGTCATCATTGCTGGCATACCAAACCTGCTCCCCTCCCCCTCATTACGGCCTTCACCTTCTCTTGCTGATACACCCACCTCCAGGCAATTTTTTTCTCTCATGCAGCATCTTCCCACTCTCCAGATGGCCTGAGCTGCAAATGGACCAGTTCGGCTGGTACCCATCACCCCCGGCCCAGCCGGGAGCACTTTGAAGGGAAGATTGTGCCCTTATATACTTCTATCATTTCCTTAGCGCATCTCACAAGTTTTTGGATTCCAGTGGGCTCAGCCTGCCTTTCTTTCAGGTCTTCTTCATGTTCTCTCAGAGGATCTTGGATTTTTTATTTTTTTTTTTCCCCCTGTAATATTAATTGCTGATTAATGCAAAGTGCAGGATGAATTTGAGCCTGATCCAGTGGGACAGCAGAAAGGCTTTGGCCGTGACCCACGCTGTACAGAAGGCAAGCTGTTGTTTCTGTCTGTATAGCCTGTGATCTACCATCCAAGGGGGGGCCTTTGAATTCCATGGTGGGAAGCTGTGATCGGCCAGCCCCAGGCTGGCACAGGGCTGCTGTCCTACCACTACCTGGCAAAAACAAACCAGAGATGGAGAAAGGACAGAAAAGACAAGTCTCTACCTATCAACAAGAAGCCATGACTTTTTTACCTGTCACTTGTCAAGTGCTCCGTGAATCAGCGATGTCCATAATAGAGCTGAGTCAACTAGTCTGGGAGCCTTAGGAAAGCCCATGATTGCTCCTGGTGAAGAACTCCAGCGCGGTCATAAAGCAAGAGTGTGTTTGATTACAGCACCGGACTCAACCAAATAGGGTTGATAAAATCCCTGGATGATTTGTGGTGGAAATACTTCACCTTGGCGTATAATTCCCCTTTACAGCAGGTTTTTGAAAGCCAAGTCCACTAGCTTGAAATTTACTGAGTGACTTCTTGCTTTATGAAAGGGGCTGATACTACTGCTGTTGAGGGCAGGAAGGGAAAGAAGGAGGAAAAAAAAAAAGATACATTTTAATACTGAAGTGGATTGTTGTTGTTTTTCCCAAAGAGAGATGGTGGCAAAAGCGGAGAGAATTAGTCTCAAAGACAGAGTGGAGCAGGCCAAGTTTCTGTTTTTCTTTTGGCCATCCTTCCTCCGCTTTGGACATGCGTTGCTGACCATTGCTCAATTCGTGATGCAGGCTTAGCGCACTGAAATCAACCCCTACTTGCCACAATCACCAAGTAGGAGAGCTCAGTCCTTTTCTTCTGCAAATGGGCAAGACGGTCAACAAGGAGTGGAGGGAAACTGAGGAGTAGGACGATTGATCTGAGGGTCTCTGGAGTGATAGAAGCTGTGGAAACAGCACCTGTCTCTCCTGATATCTATTACCCAATACACCTGATTGCATCCTCTGTCTTGTCTTCATTCAGACCTGCTCTGATCCAGCCTCGTAGTCTTTATGTCAGTGTTTCGCAGATGTCTGTACAAGGACGGGTAAGCTGGGGGAGCCTGCTTGAACTGATGGGATAAAAGCCTTCTTTTCTAAGATAAACACTATCTTATTCCAGGCCTCGCAAGGATTTTAGCTTGGGGGGGGGGAAAGAGGGAAAAAAAACCGGCAAAAGGCAAAAGCATGATAACAGATCTGTTATCCACTGGGTCTAAAAGATACGTAATCATTTAATTACCTTGAAGGAGGTTTTCATCTTTGCATGCTCAGCCGATTTGCATGTGCGTGTGTTTTTCTTCCTCCCCCAAACAGCTTTTTATTAAAAGGATTTTCATCTGCTGCCTAAAAGGAGAACAGAAGAAAAGGTCTTGCACCAGAGTGTTTTATGTCGAGTCGTACGTGCTAACAACAGTAAAGCCCACATAAAAGAAACAACTGCTTCAAATATTAATTTGTCAAAAGTGATAGAAAGCCATGTGAGCCTCATGCTGGCGAGCAGCTGGCGCGGAGCAGAGTGTGGCTTCGCCCCGCGCTTGCTCATGCCTTGTGCCGTACGAAGAGCTATACCAGTGGCCTCTCTAGTGGAGTGCATGGATTTAGCTCTGACTGGCCGCTCGTCCTCCTTGGAGATGGGGTTTTGGGGAACCAGGGAAGAAGGGAGGGGGTAAAAGAACGCAGGGAGTGATAATGACAGCTCAACCTGAACTGTCAGACATCTAAGAGTCATTCGGACAATGCCTTTAATAACTTATTTTAACTTTTGGTCAGCCCTGAAGTGGTCAAGCAGTTGGACTAGATGATCGTTGTAGGTCCCTTCCAACTAAAAATATTCTCTTCTACTCCTCTTCTCTTTTCTCTTCTCTTCTCTTCTCTTCTCTTCTCTTCTCTTCTCTTCTCTTCTCTTCTCTTCTCTTCTCTTCTCTCTTCTCTTCTCTTCTCTCTCTTCTCTTCTCTTCTCTTCTCTTCTCTTCTCTTCTCTTCTCTTCCTCTTCTCTTCTCTTCTCTTCTCTTCTCTTCTCTTCTCTTCTCTTCTCTTCTCTTCTCTTCTCTTCTCTTCTCTTCTCTTCTCTTCTCTTCTCTTCTCTTCTCTTCTCTTCTCTTCTCTTCTCTTCTCTTCTCTTCTCTTCTCTTCTCTTCTCTTCTCTTGATTTTAAGAGATAATGCTTATGTCTCCTCATTGTGGACCTTGTAGTAAACTCAGCAGTGCCCTTTCCACTCTGCTGCTATGTCTCAGTCTGGCTCAGGGAGGACTTTGCCTCAAGGTCTCAAAAAGCAGACAGGTTTTCAGGGCCCCCAAATGTCCTGCTTTTTCCTCATTGGCAGGTGCAGAAGGAAGGCTCGGTGCCCACCTCCTCCCAGAATGCACACCCTTGGAAACACCTGGCTGGCTGCACTGTGGAGGGGGTAGAGGACCTGCCAGGCCATCAGGTCAGAGTGGTCAACTCCTCGCTCCCTTGCACTGACAAACCTTCTGGTGATGCATCTTCAGCTGTTGCTGTGGCAACTTCTCTCTTTCCCTCCTGTTCCCGTTTCCAGCCTCCCTTAACCCGGCCAGAGAGTCGGCTGCTGGAAGCATCAGCACTGGCAGGAGAGAAACCCCATCATTGCTCAAATTAATGTATCTCTCCTTTCTCAGGGACTCTAATGACAGTTGCAGTGAGGCCAACACCAGAGCACCAAATTCCTCCCCGCTTGTCAATTATCCGCTCTCTTATCCTGGCACCTGTTTATCATTAATGGGAGGGTGTGAGGTGTAGTTTCTACGGCAACTGCAGGCAACCTGCTGCCTTCAAGTGCTGTGAGCAGCCAGGGGAAGGGGCTCAGGAGGAGCTCCAGACAGGCAGCAGCAGCCACCCCGTGCAGATGGGATCTGTTGCGGCGATGCACACATTTCATGGCACCTGCTTTTAAGCAGCATGGGGGCTTGGTGTTTATCAGCTATTTAGCTCTTAGAGGTGTTTCCAAGCATGTGTGATGGAGTTCAGTCTTGTTGGCATCCTGTCCAGGGGAAACGGGTAATCTGGGGGCAGGCTGTAGCTGATGGTTTGCATCCAGCCGTGCCTTGAGGCTCCTGATGGTTTGGCATTTCAGCCCTCATCCATCGTTACAGCCCTTTCCCAGAAAGGGAGATGTATCGTGTGGTGGGTACATCCTTTTCAGAGTGGGTGCTTCAGATAATAACAAGAGGAAATTAAACACAGATATTGGAGGCCAGGAAAGCTTTCCCCTTGTCCATGGAGTCCTGTTAGAGCATGAAATCCTGCTTTGAAGCAATATCAGGTAGCGTGTAAGGCCACAGGTTTTATTTTAGGAGATGAGAATTTTGTTCCTGGCTCTGAGCTGGCTTGGACATGTTCACTTCTCTGTGCCCCTCTTCCTCTCTCACCCTGTTCTGATTTGGGTAAGCACTTTGTGTTAATAGGTGCTTGTACAGTGCTTAGTACCTGGAGCTGTGATCTCGCAGTAGGGGCTGTTCATAAGAAGTCTTTGAGCATGTACAAACAAATTAGATAATTTGCTGTTGTTTGCAAGTCATACTGACTTGTGGTGAGGTGAAGAAAAAGATGGAAAGCCCGTGTGTGAAGTGGCTGCTTCTGTTGTGTTTGGGTACCTTTTGTCATCCCCGAGCCCTTCCGCCCTGTGCTCATCCAACTGGCAGGGGAAAATGCTGGTAACTTGTTGAATTTCCGCAGTAGCTTTTAGCAGGATTTCTGATTATTATGGTGGTGGATCTACAGGGAATCTGTCCTGGTGCGGGGCAGCTCCACCACGTCTCTACTTCTTGAAATCTCCAACCAAACCACAAGGGAAACTGAGAACTGATAGAAAAAGGCCTCTCTGTGAGTGGTTCATCCTACCTTAATGCATGTTTTGTTTTCTTGGAGCTTAGCTTCTTCCAGCCACCATGTGAGTGACTAATCAAGGACCTGTTTGTGTAATATCTAGGAGCAACTCAGAGAGATTAGTTTGAATGGAGATGTAAGAAACATCTGACACTCAGTACCGTGTGTCTGCTAAATGTCACTCGTAACAGTTGGGCTGCTCATCTTTGCAATGCAAGATTATTTATCCGGCAGGACAGAGTGATCTCAGAATGCAATAGGATAATAGTCATCTGTCCCCGCCAACACAGCACCTTTGAAATAACATCAGGAACAGCTTATGTTGTTTGGATAGCCTAGCTCAGTGCAATGCCATTGTAATTCCTCAAGTGGCCACAGGATTTTCTGTGTATCTGGACATCTGTTAGGACTTCTAGGATCTGTATGGCACCCTGCTGTGTGAGGGAGGAAGGACAATTCCCCGTTCAGACTTAGTCCAGGGTGATGGTCCGCCCCTGAAACCGGAAGATTTTGTTTTTCTCCATTGTAACGTCAGCTGCATTCACTGCTTTGGGACTGTGAGCTTTCATGACCTAGTCAAGGAGAAACATTCGCAGGATGTTGAAGCTGCAGATAAGAGGTGAGGCTGGAATGTGTCTCCTGCCCTGCTTGGGACATCTCCAGGAGTCTGAGCCCAGACCTTCCTTCTCTGCTTTGTCTTTAAGCATGAGCCCATTTGCTTTTGCTTGGACATTATCTCATACTGTCAAGGATCTCAGTGAGGGGGAGGGTGACAAGGGACATGATATCACAGTCCCGAACTTCCCACTGTGGAAGCCGAAGTATTATGACTGTCTGGGCTTCTGTCCTGGTTTCCGAAGGAAGTGGATTTGCATCACAGCCTGTGTATGTAATCTCCGGTCCATCTGTTACTCTGTCTTCTCTATTGACTTCTGAACTCACTGGCCATTCTTGACGTAGTTGGGCCAAAGTGTGGAGTTCTCAAAGATACCAAGTTCCTACTACCTTAGTAAAAATGATCAGGTTTGGGGGAGAAATAGACTTTCAGTCCTCTCTTAGGGAGAAAGATCTACAGCTTGGGCTCAACCCTCGTGAGACACCAGAAATCCACATGTGAGAATGTTGTCATGAGAGTCCCTGTCACTTCTGAGGGAGTCTTGGTTGGAGAATATCTCTTATGCATGCAAAACACATTTGTTGGCACAAAAGTATAGGAAACTTAGCTTTGTTGAGGAGTGACGTGTCAATGTCATTGGTACCTCCATGGGTGAGCAGTAAGGGTTATTATTGCGATGCTCGAAATTTGCAGCCTCACTGGGTTGCTGTGTTGCCATGCATAGATGTACAGTGCTTTGGTACATAGGAAATGTCCTGTGAACTTGGGATGGAAGTCCTTACAGAAGGGCAGAAGGCTGACTAGGCAGAAGGATGCAGATTTGTATAATAAGAGTGAGAGAAGAAATTCATTACTGCTTTATAAGGTGCCTGTGCTCTGCCCCAAGCTTTCCATGAGTTTGCACAATCCAGTTTTATTTTCTGTGTTGTTCTGAAGGGCTGTCTTACTTAACCAGGGTTTTCCTTTGACAAATGACAGGCTTTGTCCAAGTAGATGAATGATTATCCTATCTCATACACCATGTACATACACCTCCCTCAATGCACACATTCGTATTTCTTACTACTTCAAAACCAGGCAGTTACTCAGGAAACACCAGAACTGAGGCTGCTTGTAAGTCTCTGGTAGCCCCTCTCCTTGGAGCAGATGTACCTAATGGTACAATCATCTACTAATTTTGTCACTAGTCCACTCCCTTCATTCAGTGACCAGAAGGCTCCTGCTCTCCGGATCATTACTTTCCCTTCTGAGAGTGTGACAAAGCAGCAAAGGGCTGAAAGAAAGCTAATGCTGTGTCTGTTTAAAAAGGATAAATGTGGTACTTGGATAATTATGGCAGCCTGACCTTGATCCTTGTGAAATAACGGACCAGCCGAGAAAGACTCTATTAATAAAGAATTAAAGAAGGGTAAAATCATTAATGTTGATGGGCAGAGATGTGACTTCAGAGGCAGAAAATTTCTAGGTTGGGATCAAGCTCTCTACAGACCTGGGTTATTTCCCAGCAACACTGGCGTGGTCTCAGGGGAGTCACTTCGCTCCCGATCAACCAGTTTCAGCAGTGAGCCATGTGAGAGGAGCTTAATTGTCTTCATTTAGCTTCTGCTTTTCGAGTATTCACTCTCTGGTGATCAGCATCGCTCATCACTTTCTATCCTTCACACCACCGAAGCCAGGGACCCAAGAAGCTATGGAAGCTGAGACCTGCTGTTGATCTTTGGTCTTCCTTCTTCCAGCAGCGATGTATGTGCAAGCCACCATTGAAGTACGTAGCGACTAAAGTACACAGAGCTTAAATAGGAATAGATCTTTTCTGTGGGCTGAGCACCAGCCTCCAGGCCAATCATCTCTTCCCAGACACCAGGATCACTTGCAATATCCGACTACAGAGAGCTGATGTGTGCTCCTGAGTGCATGGAAGACTCTTAATTAGAAAGGAGCCTTTAGAAGTGACAGCAATGCAAGGAGTCAGTTATTTCTTTGTTGTCTCTACAGATGTTTGCGCTTCCCATAAATCCTGTTGCTTTCTCCTCATCAACTGCCTTTAAAGTTCTGAGCATTTTCTTCATCTATTATTACTTTTGCTGTGCCAATAAATAAGCACACCATCAATCAAACTAACAACACTGTGGACTTGGGAAGTGCAGATAAAATCTATGGTGCATTAAAAAATTCTTTGACCGGGTGAGCTTTTTTGTAGCTGGTTTGATTGCTGCTGGTGCCAGTGTAAATTTTGGGGGAGTATATTCAGAAATTTATGGAGCTTGGAATCCTGCCTACAAAGCATTGACCGGATTCCACTTTATAACCTAATAACGTTCCTCAACACTGTTCGTGTAAATTTTAAATATAATTTTTATGATGGTAAGGATTAGTGGTGTAATAATGTAAACACAGCATGGACTGTAACTCACCCCTTCCCCTCCCGCTCTGGGAATGCCGAGCTCCTTGCTGCTTCGCTCTCCAGTCTATCCCAGAGCTGGGAAGTTGTGTAAGAGTTTAAAAGCGATTCATCGAAGGAGCCAGCTTGTCAGTCCTGCAGCCTGAAGCCCTCTGTTTGCAGCAGGATGGGGTAGGTGCTAAACAAGCCTCTGACTTTGCTTGGGTGGTGTCACAGCCCTGACCTAGGGTGACCTGCTGAGGTGTGATAGAGAAGTTCAGGCAACATATTCCAGGCAGTCCCTGCTGCTTCTTATCTGCCAACTTGCTGTTTTCCTGCTTTTTATGCAGGTGAAATCTGATTCCCCTGAAATCAATGAAAAAAAAAAAACCTTTTTTTTTTTTTTTGCCCCTGTTTTTCCTCTTCTTTTTCTTCTTCTTTCCATTCCTTTTCTTTCTCTTTCTCAGTTTTGTTTTGGTTTAAATATTTTTTTAATCTCATCTAATTGACAGAACATCCAGATGCTGTGGTCCTGATATCTTTACAAAGATCCAATCCCTGCCTCTCAAATCTTACACTCTTGACTTGATTACAGCACAGAGTGGAAGGGTGGGAAAGCCACAGGGGAAATGGTACATTGCAGCTCAGCAGAGCAGATGAACAAAAGATGTATTGTATCCACATAATATCTCAGTAAATAACAATGTAAGTATCATTTCTTGTGGGGTCCTGAAGGGCTTGAGTGAGTAAATTACAGTTCCCACTTAAATTCACTTTGTGGTCATGTTCCTTCCAGGCAAGATGGCTTGGAGAAGGCACAAAGATGGTTTCTGAATGAGGGCTATGGAAAAGAAAGTCTTAAAAAAAACCCCAAACCCTGAAGTGGAGGATGGAGAAATGGATTTTGATGGCAGGAAAAAAGGAACTGGATACTTTGAGATAAATAGTGGAGGAACTGGTGGTGGTGGCTATGTCTGGTCCTGAATGGAGATGACTCCTACTCTTCTGGGACAGGATGGGTGAAAATCCATTGCCAAGAGTTGAGTTTGTCTTATCTTACCAGAGACGCCTACAGTGCAGGCAGCAACAGGTGAGCTCTAGTTTCCTTCTGTAGAAAGTGCAGATCCATTCAATGCTGCCAGGGATCATGAGGGAGCAGTGTGAAGGACAAGTAGGAAATATTCCCTCACCTGAATGCTCTGGATGGCAAGAGATGCACAGGGGAAGGCATGTGAACTGGGATTCCAGCATAAAACAGAGACTTCTGATAGGTGGATGGGTCACAGAATCACAGAGTCATTTATGTTGGAAGAGACCTTTAAGTTCATCGCATCCAACCATTCTCCCAGCACTGCCAGGACACCACTAAAACATGCCCCTCAGCACCACATCTACATGTCTGTTAAACCCCTCCAGGGATGGGGTCTCCACCACCTCCCTGGGCAGCCTGTTCCAATGCTTTACAACCCTCTCTGCAAAGAAATTTTTCCTAATGTTCAACCTCAACCTCCCCTGGCCCAACTTGAGACCATTTCCTCTTGTCCTGTCACCTGTTACATAGGAGAAGAGACTAACCCCCACCTCGCTCCAACCTCCTGTCAGGGAATTGTAGAGAGTGATAAGGTCTCTCCTGAGCCTCCTTTTCTTCAGACTAAACAACCCCGGGTCCCTCAATTGTATCAATTGGGTCATTGTATTAAACCTCCATGGACATTTTACCTGTTCCCATGTAGGGTGCCTACCATCCAAAATAGATCCAAACCCTTTTTTTTTTTTTTGGAAATTGGAAACACTTTGATGAGAATTGGATTCATGATCCTGGTTGTAAACAGTGAGTGGAACTGCATAAAGTAAGAAGAAACCCCATGCAATATCACAAGGCTGTGAAAGACCCCTACATGCTTCATCCTTAGGAGAAGATGGTAACTCAGAGCATCTGGTCAGTCTCCAGCTTATATGGGAAAGGAGCATAGTCAAATCTCCATGAAGGCATAACTATATATGGATGAAACACCATAAAGGAACCAAACTAATTAGTTCAGGGCTAAGACTGCACAGCCTCAGAGAGGTTTCATCACCCTCTGTAGAAGAATTCTCATGATGACTCTCACTGGGGACTCACTCAGGTATAGCTGTGATGAGGGCCATAACACTTACGTGGGAGAAAAGGCGAAAAAAGGTTCTCATATTTCTGTGACTTCATTATTTCTGCACGCTACAGCAAAACACATTTACAGGTGTTCTATGAGGAGTTATAAATAAAGAAAATTAAACTACCATCAACCCAATGAGTACAGCCCATTTCACGCGGTGTTTTCACTACAAAAGCTCTCTGACTTTATAACTGGCAAAATTTGGTGATTTGAGGTGTGCACCGCTGCTGATACGAGTAATTGGCAAGGCTGGAAGATGTTATTTTAAAGAGGCTGATTCATTTGAAAGCATTTAAGGAATAGAATTAAGCTACACACACAAAATGAATCAACAAGAATCTGCTTTCGACTGTATTGCCCTGGTACAGATTAAACTGGGGTTTAGCTCCTCTGGAATCGGAACGAGCTCGGCTTAGAATCAGAGGGAAGGCTTAATTTGTCATATATCAAAGACAAAAGGGGTGAGATTGTGCCCTGCCTTGGTACAGTTGTTGGTAGTGGATGTTTTTATTTCCCCTACTTCATGTAAAAACCATACTTTTCACACCTAGGTGATGTTTGTTGCAGAGGAAGCGTGAAGAGAAGGTGTCTCTGCTGGAAAACGCCCAAGATAACTCTTTTTAAAGGACCCTTCTGCTTGGGTTCTGCCACGGGCTCTGCTCTGAGCAGGTTGATATTTTACCCTCAAAAATACGCACCCGATCAGGCACCCAAAGCTTGACAAAGGCTACAAAATGAGTTTGAATTCGAACTCCAGAGCCTAGGCCAAGCTCTGAGGATTTACGCAGTACATCACCCAATGAAATTGCCTTTTTCCCCCTCCTGTTTCAATTAGAAAGAACATTAGGTCCATCAGATAAAGCCACATTGGGAGGATTTCCTTTTTATGGCGCTCGCCTCTTCAATTATCTATAATGAACTTCCTCACAGCACTGCAAAGCTTTTTATATGCAAACGAATCCTGTTTTGGGGCTGCCGCAATCACTGCTTGTTAATGAACTTGAAACAAGTGTTATCGGAAAGGTTACAGCACCAGTGGTGGAGGGGGACGGGATAAAGCTAGGCAAGAACGACCAGCCTGGAGAGCTGGGATTGGCCTGCAGGTGACATAGTGGACTATCTCCAACTCCCATCCTCCAGCCCCCTTCAGAGGTTTTTCTATTTGACAGACATCAAGCAAAATACCGACTCTTGGGAAATGGCTGCTCAGAAGCAGATAGGCCTTTTCCATCCTCCTGTCCCACCGATTCTCTCTGCCAATGCATCTCTCTCTCAGCTCCTATTGCTGGGGAGAAGAACAAATGAGATGGTGTTGCCAAGGTCTTTTCTTATGCCACGAGAAAGGGAGGGAGATGATTCAGAGGCCCCAGGACATGTTGGGCAGGTGAAGGGGAGGGGTCAGGGGGTGTTGAAAATGTAGAGTCCCAAATGGTATTTACCTGCGGAGTCTGCTGGCATGATCAGAACTGGAAACTGTCACTCTTAAGATAGCCTAGACCACCTCCTCCCATTGTCCTCTGGGGTTTTATAGGTCTACGTCACCCACGGGTAGATTATGCCTCTCTTTCTCATGCTGAATAGCTACTTAACCCCGCAGCAGGCCTTATCGCTTCTGTGCCTTGGTAGGGTAGGATCATTGGACTTAAGGTTGGAAAGACTTTCTAGACTGTCAAGCCTTGCTCTTTTGTCAAGACAAACACAGCTATGACACTTCAACCATTGTGTTTCAGCATTAGTAGTTCCCTGGGGACATTTCATCATGGGACAGGACACCAGCAAGAGCAAAGAGTGTTATAACAGAGCATAGCTCCTCAAGCGCTCCTGAGGGTAAGACACTGGCTGTGCCTTGTGCATGATGAGGTATAAGGCAACTTCCACTGCTCATATACGCAGTTTCCTGGACCGTCCTCACACACGCCTGCTTGTTGAAGCGCTAGTCAGCACAAGGATCCTCAAGACAGCAGAGAATTACAGTGGTAAAGCTCACCACTGCAATGCAGTGCCACATGGGCTTGCCACCTCCCGTATTTACACCATCCAGCCAGGTTAACGTGATGGCCTCTTAAACCTCAGTCCTTGGTAGCACGTATTAAGCTAAGGCTTGTGTCAGATTAGCCCAGACAAACAGCAACTAGACCCAAGATTGTTTACCTCCACCCAGCTCCACTGACAGTGTGCTTGGCTGTCCTGGTTCTGATGTTAGCCTGGGCAAAGCCAACTGAGGTCCATCAGCAGCTGTCAAGTACTTACACCATCAGCACCACCCTGTAAGTGCAGATAAGAAATCAGGTTGCCCCAAAGGGCTTTTCAGTCTGGCATCCCCACTGGGACAGACAGACCCTCTTTGGGGACTGAGGAAGGCTCTGGACATCACTGCAGTGACGTGCTGGGTGGTTACTGGATTTTCTTCCTGCCCCTGGCCACAGATTGGCTCACACCCACAGTGTGATGATTGATGGCTTTCGTAATTCTATAATGCTGGTTGGTGTAACTGCAGATGTTACACATCTAATCCATTTCTTTATCTTCCCAAGTTATTTGCTTCAGTAAGATGCTTCTACCATCTGCTCTAACAAGCTTCCAGGCTCTCATAAGCCATAAGTTCTACTTTTGAGCCTTTCAATCCCTTTCCCTGCTTTCCAGCCCTGAATCTGTCATTTTCCTCCTACTGTCCCTTGCGCACACCTGCAGATTAAGTTTGCACCTCTTTATTTAAGTTCCCTGCCTTTGCTTGCACCAACTGCACCTGACTTTGACGTTGGGCAGGACAGGCTGAAATGGTGTTGCTCTGTGGACTGGACAGGGTGGCTGCACCATCACAATACCGTGGTGCTCTACAGAGAGCAGGCAGGGTGCCAAATACAGTGCAGAGAAGAAAAAGAGGGGACAGGCTTTCTCTCTGCACCAAGAGGTTGAAAAGACTTAAAAGAGGGGACAGCCAGGCACTCACAAGTGATCAAGACAGCGTGGTCTGTGCATACGGCACACTTGTGGTGGCTTTTTAAAGGATCCTATTTTATGTCAAGCTGCCTCGGATTAGCGAGGCAAACACTGCGGTAATTTCCTGAAGAGCTGATAGCTTCCTAGAATACATGGATTTGACAGCTTGCAGTTGCCTGATTGTGCTGAGAAGCAGCAGCGCATTGCTGCTCTAACTAAAGCCTGCAAATTAATGAGACTTTGAATACAGCCTTCTGCATTGCACCTTTGGGTGCCCAGGCTTCTACCTGTATGAGGGACCCACCAAGAGGCATTGGATTAGCAGCACCTGCTTAGCATTTCTCCTTTTCTGAAATGATGACGAGCCTTTCCAAGGGATCTCCACACGCTGCGTAACTGTGGTTTCTTGGGAGCTGGATCCATCTGTAATAAATACCGTGTCCCTTTCCAAGCCAAAACACACTTTGTTTTAACAGCCCAGACTCTGCAGCTTACAAGGTGTTTTGCTGGAGCTAGCTGGAGCTGTGCCTTTTGTACAATGTGGCAGTGGCTGTTGGGGAGGCAAGGAATTATGCTCAGGTTTTTGCTTTATTCACTTCTCATGTCATGGCACTGCGACCAGGCTAAGTCCCTGGAGGGAACATGATTACTTTCCCACTACCTGATTAACGGAGCGGGTATTAAAAAGCACCGGAGGTAGATTCCTTGGGTCCTCCTGAGGGTTGAAAGTCTGTAGTGCGAACAAGAGAGATTGGGAAGGATGGTCTGCAGAAGAAATCCTTCCTTACCTGTTTATCTGAGCCTTTCTGGTAATGCTCCTTGAATAGCCTTGTAATAGGCTGAGGCCCAGGGAGATGGAAAGGCTTTGTAATCGCTTGAAGCGAAGCGTGAACTGAGAAGGTTGAGAAACGTCAGAGGACTCCACCTGGGGCTGGGAAACACATGTGCTGACTTGGCATGTTGTCTTCACTCTCCCTAGGACTGTCCCCAGCTGCTGCAGGCGGAGAAGATCCTGGTGCCAGTGGAAGTGATCAAGCCGATCACGCTGAAGGCCAAGAACCTGCCCCAGCCACAGTCGGGCCAGCGAGGCTACGAGTGCATCTTGAACATCCAGGGCAATGAGCAGCGGGTGCCTGCCTTGAGGTTCAACAGCTCCAGTGTGCAGTGTCAGAACACTTCGGTGAGCAAGCCCTGCGTGCTCGGGAGAGATACAAGGGCCAAGCAGGACCTGGAGTGCCTACAGCACTGTCCCAACGGGATCTGGGGTCATGTTCCTGCTCTTTTTACCTCATTGCCTACTCAATTCCAGCTAAAGTCAAGGAAAGGCTGTTTGGTAGCTTGCTTCTGCCCTTGGATCCTAGCATTTGGCAGTGATGGAGCACCTTAGTCATGACCCATAGGCATTATTATCAGCTTAACCTGTCCATATCCTCACAGTGCCATGTCCTTGTGTGCATTCAAAAGGGTTTCCAAAGGGACAGGTGTTCATCTCAACACTGAGAGTTAAGGTTACTATGTGGGGGTTTGGTGATGAGACTTATAAAGCACCATATGAACAGTCAGAGATGCCAGCATATAACGGGTCAAAAAGAAGGTGAGTTGCTGAAGACTTGAGTCAATCCATCCTCCAGCCACTGACTCACTGCATGACCTTTGGTTAGTCTCTTTGCTTCTGCCCACCTCCACTCGCCCATCTGCAGTGCAGGATCGGTGTGAGGAGCCTGTGTGAGTCACGACGGTGTTGTCACTACAGAAATGCCAGTTCTGGGGGCAAACATGGGCATCTGCCAGGATCTGCGCACATGTGCCATGGTGGTCTCTGCTTCTCCAGAGGTTTCTCCATGAGACTTATGTCTCCAAGACATGCATTTGAGTCATTCTCGTTGCTGCTACTACTACGACATGATTTATTAGTTGAAGAGCTAATTACAGGCTTTAGTCACTTCACTGCAGCTCTGCCACTCCACGCCGGGCAGTGCTTGTTAAAAGCCGTCACAACGTATTCTGCTGCATTAAGCAGCGTGCTGAAGATTATAGGCAGTTCATACATTTTATGATCTGTTGCAAAGAAGTAACTTCCCAATGACACTCTTGTACTTGTGTCTTGGTTCCCCTCCCTCTCCTTGATCTTCATTACTGGTTTGAAGCCTGTGAGCATCCAGATTTGAGGTTTCACAGAACTGCATCCATTTCTGAATTCTCTGGCACACGTAGGCACCAGCATGAATTATCTCAGGATGGTTTTAAACGTAGTTGGGCTGAGCGGGGGACTGATGGTCTTAGTAGTTCTGGAGGGTCCCTCTCAGCATCCGAGTTTGTTGTATCCAATAAAGCCTTTTTTTGAGAGGTAATGGTTACTATTTCCATACTACCTGCATGCTCCAAGAATTTTCTACTGCCTAGGACCAGAGAATAGGGTTTTGATGAATCCCCTGATGCATTTGCTCACGGGATGCCTGAGTGCTGTGACAGCACCTTGTTGATTTTAATGTTTGTTTTCGTGACGGAGCAGTTGAGGCTACTCCTGAGCTGCATAGGGTGCCAGGGCTGAGTGTCAGGCTGATGCCAAGCCACTCCATGACCTTGCTGTTATGTTGTGTCTATAGGATGCCTGTCCCATGTTTGGCAGTGGCTCAGGTGGACCTCTCTCTTCTCCAGGGAGAGAAGCTTATTTTGGAATGAACTCAACTCTTTTCTATCCTTTTTTTCTGCCTCCTCTCTCCCTCTCCCTCCTTCCTTCTTTTTCCTTCCCTTTTTTTTTTTGAAGGCACTTTGACTCTCTTATTTGAGTTCTTTTTCACACTGAGAGAAAGAGATGTAGAAGGGAGCGCCAGACAAAAGAAAGAAACATTCACAGAGATACAAAAAGGGAACAGAGAAGCCCTGTCTCTGTTAGAGCAGGTGGCAGAGGACACGGACAGTAAGGAAGGAGTGCTGTAGATGTGTCTCCATCATGATTATTTCCTTCCCTGCCAGAATTAGCATTCAGGCTGGAGCCACTGCGATACAATGCGCCTCTGCTTCGAGGGTCACCTGGCTTTAGAAACAGCCGTATGAGCTTGTTTGCAAATTGACAGAGATTTTTACTCAGCAGAGTTGCTGGATGAAACACTGAATGTGGCACCTGCATTGCAGGCTTGGAGGAGTTCCAAAGGAGGGTGGGAGGATGTGTTGTGACGGTGTGTCTCTGAAGGGATGCTATCCTGCCAGCAGATCTTTCTGTTGGTGATGCATGCTAGACTAAGCAATCATTCTCGGCTTGTTTTCCTTCATAACCCTCAAAATCTACCCCCTCCCATCATACGCTAGGCACCGATGAGCTCCAGTTTAACTCTTACAGAATAACTTCTGCAAAATGCACGATTTTTCCTGTATTCACGCAGGATAAGATCAGGAAAAAGCCTTAACTCCTGCTCTCCACTGCCTACTCCCCCAAGACTTACACCAGAGGTCAGAACAAGCAGGCACTTTTCTGAGTGCCTCCAACTTTAGTTAAAGGATGCCGTAAGGACACCCAGGTGGGACCAGCCTATCTGATCCAGTATTGATGGTACCTAGGTGCTTGGTCCGGTCAGTAGCCACCTCTGTCTCTCCCCCTGTCTTTCCTGGAGATATTTTATTCGATAACAGCAATAAGTCACTGCAGGCAGCATGCTTCGGAACAATTATTGTTTTTGTCAAGTGGTTTGAGCGTCTCAGCTCTGGGCTTTGTCCTCTATCATACCACCCAAGGCACGCAATTATCACTCAGAGAGACCCTGCCTGCCATTCCTTATTGCACTTATGATAGCTCTGCCGACAGTCTGGACACAGAGTGATGGGAGGAAATGAAAAGGAGGGGAGCTAAGGAGGCATATAAATAAGTAAGTAAAAATGTCAGCAGGAATGGCTGAAATTGCTAGATCTATTAGGGCAGAGAGCAGTCTCCCCAGTGGGGAACAATGGGAGCCCCAGCACTTGCAATCAGCCCAATATTAGCTGCCTTCAGCATGAGAAACAGGGAAATGGGTGAGAGATGACCCATCTGACCATGCTGTGATCATTGCCACTACCTGCTTCCGTGACTAAGCCCACATTCTTGCTTGGTGCAAGCCTGCCCATCGCCTGGCCTTGGCACACACAGGCAGCACACGGTGACTTGCAGCAGCAAAATCCCTGCTGATAATTTGCCTCAAGTCCTTCACAGGTCTGTGTGCTGTGAGACACGAGATGGTACAGCTGGAAGTGCTGTGGAACTTGGGATAGGAAGAGCAAATATGTGATATTTGTCACATCACTGCACTTGAGCCAAAGATCTCAGCGGCGTTCGACTCTGTGGTGTGACTCACACAGTGGAGGGAGTGATAAAAAAACCACTTAGGGGTGCCCAAAGGAAGACAAGCACAGGGTTGTAAGTTGTATCTCTGCTTCTCAATTATTATGATGCATCATTATTATTAATCTACATTAAAATATCACAGAGTCATCATGTGGGTTCTATCGTCCTGGGTGATACGCAGACATAAAAACTCAGTCCCAGCTCTGGGAAGCAAGGAGACGGGATGACCATGGGCAAAAAGATTTTTGCCTGTGGTTTATGGCTAGAAAATTGATGCAAAGAGGGATTAAATGGACACAGAATCATGCAAGGAGCTTGTGACAGAGCCAGGTACCTGAATCAACCCCCAGGCCCGAGCTTTAATCACTAATGTGGGGGTTTGTGTTGTCAGGGAAAACAGACTAACACTAAAATACAATTAAAATGCTGTATGTCTGCAGATGTTTCCCTGCTATGGGCCATGCTTGAGGTACAAAAGGGAAACATCACGTAACCACTCGTGGTTTATTGTCCTAACTGTGCCCAAGCCAGACTCCCAAAGGTATTTACCCAACGATGCAACATCCCAATAGGATGCAAGAGGAGGTCAAGCATGTCTATGGATTTGCCCAAACTGCAAGGCTCAGAGGTTTGTGGAGTTCTTCTACTGCAGGGTGTCCATAGATACAGGATGCTAAAATCAGCCAAGAACCTGCAGATTTCTGGAATGCAAAATATCTTTCCCTGAAGGCAGCTAATGTTTGTGTAGCTGCTGTAGAACCCATAGCTGTGATTTTGCAGCCATCCTCTCAGTCCAAGGATAATGAAATTCCATGAGACAAGCAGTCAGTGTGTTTACAGGAGCTTCCGTACATTACGTTAACCCGCTAACGACATGGCAGAACAGCCAAGTGATGTGATGGGCTCAGCCTGTGTTGCAGGAGGATCTGATACTAGCAAAGAGTTTAAGAGATGAAGAGCTGGTACCTGGGAGTTCAAAACATGCTGTGTTGTTCCCGTGAATTACAACAGCTCCTTCTAGCAGCTTTTTGGCATTTCCTGATGAAAGCCAGTCTGCCTTTCCAGAAGGGCAGCCTTTCCTTCTCAGTTTGGGCCTCTCTACTCCCCGTAATTTTCTGCTTTCATTTGATTTGCATGGTGGGAATCCAGATTTGGCAGATTTAGGGGCCAGATCTTGGATCTTTTGGGCAGTTTTGCCTGTTCTGGAGAAATTTGTGCAGGGCAACATATACATACAAGCCCTAATGGTATGAAAGCTCTTAGCAGGAGTATCCGGGAAGCTCTGCAGTCCTGGAGATCAATACACCGTTCCTTTTTTCTTCCCTGAAGCATAATTCCATCTTATTGTTACAGCTGAGCAAATGCTTTTCAAAGACTCCTGTTGAGTTCAGTGGGCTTTGAAGAGGGGTCACAATGAGTTAGCAGCTCCTGTAGTCTGGAGGGGACAGAGCATTTACTCACTGTTACAAATTGCTCTGTTTTGCTGCCATGCAGCCCATGAGTTGTCTGAGCAGGCTGGGCATGGCAGCTTGAGCGTCCTCGTTCCAGCTCCCAGCTGCCTTCATCCTTGGAGCTCTTCCATGGGGATCCTGATGTTTATTCCTTCATATCCATTTCCAGTTCTGGATCAAGTCTGCTGAGTTAACAAGTCTAACATGTATTTGCCTCTGGTGCTGCAGACAGATAAGATCTAAAATCCCAGCTGGGCTTCTGCTGCTGGCGCTCGGATCCTCAGTGGGATGAAAGGCTCTGGGGGACTCCAGCTGCCTGTCCCTTGGCAGCCCTATCTAAGCTCTAACTGCTAAATCCCAGCACTCTGCTGAGTCAGAAAGTCATGCATTTTCAGCCACCTGCAGACTCAACTTCTGACTTAAGTGTGACCGGTGTTTCTGTAGGTATGCTCTTGCCCATTCCCAATCAGCGTTTGCAAAGCACTGGGCAAAGCAGGCGTTTGCATAGCTCCTGAGTGGCAGAAGATTAATTATTTTCTACTTTGCAGGCATTTTCCCTCCCACTTCTGTCTCCCCATCCCTGCTCCTAGATCCAAAAGGCTGTGAAAAGCCAGCGTTGCAAGTCCAAGTGACTCTGCATCACCTTACGTCTTGCTGGCAGTGACACCAAGAAGTGCCGTAAAAATGCTAATACTGGGTGAGACTGGCCCTTTTGCAGAGGACCCTGCTAACCTGTGGCTGCTCTTTACTTCTATGGTAACCACAAAGCTCATGCCCATAAATACCCTTCAACTAGATCATAATCACAAGGTCTTGCAGATTAGCGGCTAATGGTGTTTAGATTGTCCAAAGAGAAATCACCGTGCAACTCACACTCACTCTGCTGCAATGGACAGAAATCCCCGTGCATGATTTACCCCGCAATTATATCTCAATTAATGGATACAGGAAAACCTGCCGCTAAAGGCTCAGGGCTTTGGCATCTCTGTGGAAAACCACACTGAGACTTTAAGTGATGGGGAAGTCTTTAGTGGTCTCTAAGATGTACCCAACCAAACCAAACAGCATACAGAATCATAATTAACCTTGTAGTGGGGAAAACATCTTTAAAAGTGGGTGTTTATCTTGTTATAGATCCCCGTGCAGTGGGAGATTCCTGATCTCAGGAGGGTAAATCCTTATGTGTGCTGTGGTCAGTAATAGCAGCAGACATGAAATGTCTCTCCCCTCCTTGCCTTGCTCCCATCCCGTCCTGTAAGCGACCCCCTCCTCGCCCAGTTCAAGGCTTTTTCCCTTCGGTGAAGTGTTGGAAGCTGGTGATGGAGGTGGGCAGTGGGATCTGATGGGCAGCTGAGTGAACCCTGTGTGAACTGGCTTATGATAAACCAAAATCTAGCTGAAAAAATACACTAAGCACCATGTGTCAGAGACGTCTCCGAGCGGAGAGGGCCTCCAGAGATCAGCTTCCATTTCCTTCATTAAGGCCAGCTCTGTGGACCTTGACTGTGCCCGACAAGTGTTTGTTTATGTCGGTCCAGCTCTCTCAGAAGATTTCTGTGGCTTTCTTAAGACATATTTGCTGGAAAATGGATACCCCCTTCTCCAGCTGAAGCCTTTGTGGTTCTGAGTAGGGAAAAAAAATTACCTCCTGGGGCTTATGTATGCAACAAACTCTATCTAGCACATCCCCACACGAGATTTGCTTGGTTTTTTGGCAGCAATGTGGCGTTGTTGATTCACAATCTGTTTATGGTCTTCAGTAGTCTCCAGACCCTTTCCTGCAGCACTGGCCAGTCACTCCAGTTTCATATTTGCTTGCATTGATTCCTGCTACTGAAGAATGCTCAGTACTGTGTGGAACTTCATGTCGTTGATTTTGGCCTGGTTCTACAATTTGTCAAGTTTGTTTTGAATTCTTAACCCTGCAGTTGGATGATCTTGAACCCTCTCCCAGAACTGTGTCATTCATGAAATCTTCAGTCTATCATCCAAGACTACAGTGAAAATACTGATAATCCCAGACCCGGGACAATACTCCATTTGAAACACCCTCCCAGCCTGACATTGAATTATTTGCCTTTTTTTTTTTTTTTTTTGACAGCTTTTACATAGACCTTATGGTGGCTTCTTTTAGATCATACTTCCCTAGTTTGTTTATGGGAATCTCCTGTAGGACAGCAGCAAATACTCTACTGAAATCAAGATAAATCACGTCTGCTGTCTCCCTTTTATCCACAAAGCCATTAAGCCTGTCAAAAAAGGAAATTAGTTTGGCTTGACACAATTTGCTCTTGACAAATCTGTGCTGGCTGATTTTTATCACCTTATCATCTTGCAGGTGCTTATAAATTGATTGTTTAATAATTTGATGTACTTTCTTTCTGGGAAGCCAAGTTAAGCTGACAGGTCTATAATTACGCAGAACCTCCATTTCCCCCTCTTTTAAGGTATTTCCATGATATGCCTGGTCCCTGCTTACTGAAACCTCACTCAGCTTCCAAGAGTTCTTCAAAATATCACTAGTGTAGATGACCTTACTCAACATCTATGGAGTACACAGCAGAGACGTGTTTGGATGGTAGATCCACAATTCATAGTCTATACCTTAGAGGTCCACCCAAAAGCTGGCAAAATATTCTTCAGAGCTGTCAGAAGGTGTTACCCAAGCCCTATCACATGGCAATTTGCTTAAATCATGGAATATTCACCTTATGGGTAAGTAGGCTAATGAGAGGGGCATGGCCTGCTCTATGGAGAACCACAACTTTGAGAGCATCCCATGGCTTTATGGCAGTTAACGGTGATTACGGAAGTAGCTGACAGCTCCATTTCTCTTGTTCACCACTTGCAGCACCACCTCTTGCCTTGTCCCATCCCCTCCCCACCTCTGGGCACCATGTAAGTCTGGGTTTGGGGTTTTTTTGTTTTTCTTCTCCCATTTCTAGTATTCGTACGAAGGGATGGAGATTAACAGCCTGCCGGTGGAGCTGACGGTCGTGTGGAACGGGAATTTCAACATCGACAACCCAGCACAGAACAAAGGTAAAGAGTTATTTCAACTTGTCCTTGGAAGCAGTAACCTTAGCAACGGGCCGCATCGCTCCCTACACTTAACAAAGCCGCCACCGTCTCCCTGTGCTGTCTGGTGCATCCTTGTTCTCTGCACTCTGCAAATTACCAATTTTTTGAGTGCTTTGTGATTTTCCCCGCCACACTTCTCTCTTTGCACCTGGGAAATATGACTCTCCCTCCCACTTGTGTTGCTTTTCCATCATCTTTGCCTCCCGCTTCTCGCCATTTTTGTGTCTTGTTTTTATGCCCCTCCTTCCCCAGCTTTCTCCCCCTCTTTATTTCTCCTGCAGTGTTGCTTTTCAAGTGAACATGCCAGGAGACTGGGTGCTCTCTGCTCAGAGGCAATGTAGTAATGAACAGGGGAAGGGAGAGGGGGAGGAGGAAGGCGGCACCTTACCGTGGGATAAGTCTGAACAAAATAAAATGATAATGGCAACGGACAGAAAGCCACCTCCTGCCCAGACCCTGGCTCTGTTTAACTCCACTGATGGCACAGGACTGATGTGCCCCTCACAGAGGGATATTGCACGTTCAGCCACAACCCTGAGGCAGGCATTTTTACTGGGGATGGACAGTCCGTTCACATCTTCCTCCTTCATTACCCTCAGCCACCCTGGGGTCTTTCCCTCAGGCAACCTCTCCTGTCGTCTGCATTTACAGCTCAGACTGGAAGACTCTCTTCTTCTCACATCACCACCTCAGAAGTTTCCCTCTCCTCCCTCACTTTACCTTCGGTTTTCTTGGACGCTATCCACAGCTTCTTTCACTCCATCTCTCCCCATCAGGTACTCTCATGCTCCTCTCACACCATTTCACACCCACCTTCATGCTCAGGGGTGATACATGAAGTTTCCACCACACACATTGAAGCTGGAGAGCAATACAGAAGGCAACTCTTGTCTCCACAGCATGACCTCTTCCTGTCCTTCTCCCCCTGCACCCACCTTTGATGTCTTTTTCTGCTGGCTCGAATAGCCAGTGGGTTTGAATAGCCAATCTGAATGCAAAAGGTCCCACAATGTCCTTCCCAAAAATGTGGCTCTTGAAGATCAGATCTACTCAGTAAACACAACAGGCTGGAGACCCTTGTCTAGCCCTGGCTCCCAGCAGCGTGGCACAGCCCATGTTCACATTGCCAACCTCTCTCCATGCTGAAGGTCTCTGCCCTCTCTCCTGCTCTCCAGGCCGTGCCAAGGCATTGTCAGGACAGTGGTTATTTTCACAGGTGCCATGGGCTGTGCTAGCCTTCCTCGGTGTGGGCTGAAGGTCAGGGTTTGGGCACTTATCCCAGTCCTGCTTAGTTTTCTGCTACCGTTATAACCTGAGCGTTCCTGATGTAGTATGGTCTACGCCCAGAGTGTGAACCCTTTTTTGAGCAGTACTGAGCTGACCTAGATGATGTAGGAGTAAAATCAATCTCATAATCATGATGACTGTGTCTTTAGGGATGTCTGGACATGTAATGTAAACCAGACCATGCGATGAGCTCAAGAAAGATCTGTGGTGCTTAGTCTTTAGCACACTTCCTTACAAATTCTTGCGTTACCCAAACCTGAAAAGGTTTAAGTAATGACTAAGAAAAATTGGAGAAGTGGCACTGGCTGGTGGCTATCCCGAATGAGTAGTTTGGATGATACCATCATGTTTTGGGTCAGGAGAACTTAGGCACGTTCACACAGGTATACCACGAGGAGACATACCACGTGCTCTTGAGGACATAGAAGAGCTTTATTTACTAGTGTAAAGACAGTGGCTACAAGGAAACACAAAACCCTGGCGGGGGTTTGGACAGTGCTGACAACAAACAGACCTTCTTCATGGGAAAACTGAGAGGAAGGGACAGAGGTAGTGTTAGACCCAGTGCCTTTCTAAGTGCAGTTGCACTGGGATACGCTGCCTTCAGGTGACCAAGATGCCACTGCTTTCACAGCCAGCATCACAGGGGCTAGGCTGGTAGGCTGAAAGACTGATCTGAAGTGCCTGCAGAGATACTCACTGACAGCACTGCAAGCAGAGCAACTCAGCAAATTTGAGGAAATCTAACAGAAAACTAAGGAAAGGGCTGTATCCCAGGAGGCCTGTAGCTGTTTGCAAATTTTCCTGCACCCAGCCTGGAAAAATAAAAAGTTTCTGAGTTTTTCCTTGCATTGGCCAACACTTGCTGACTTTTGGGGTGCAAGTACGAAGTGACAGCCAGAGCTTTTCAGCACACATCCAAAGCCTTTGAGCTTTGGGATTGTGTGTAGTAATAACCATAGACAAGGCTTTAGTCACCTACTGACACAGCAAAACAGAAGCACCAAGGGAAAATCTTCCATCTTATAGAGAAGTCCACCAACACACCCACAAACAGAGGAAAAAAAAAAAAAGCAAGTCTGAAAGGCTCAATTCTGCCATCTTCATCTTCAGGGAGGAGACTTTTCTATCAGTCCCCTGTGCAGCCCAGCCCTCAGTTTACACATGTGTAAAATAAGGATAGATAGCATTATCTTATTTCATAGGAGGACTGCAACATTTTTAGGCTTTATTTGGAGAAAACTTTGACTGCTTCTGATCGCTGAGCAGCCCAAGATGGAGCTAAGCATTGATCATTGCTGTCTGCATTAAAGGAGGATCAGCTGAGTACTTCAAAGTGTAAAGCAGACTGAAATTCTGGAGCAGAAAAAGAGGGAAAGCCTGATTATGAATCCCTGGATTCAGCCTTATAGTGAACCTTTGTGGATTTGCTATTGTCTCTCAGGATTTCTGTTGAGAGGGAACACTGGGTGACATTACCATTGCACCCAGTTCTGGGTGGTTTCACACCAGGCAAATCCCCAAGTTTAAGTTGTGGGTAAACCAAGACTAGAAAATTATTTTAGTATGAAGAGCTGAGGCTGAGACTCGTTAGAGGTGGCACTGTATGACATTCAGACAGTCTCTGAAAACAGAAGGGACTGAGGCCAAGTCAGTGCCCAAGCACCCTTCTCCCCAACCTCCTGCCTACAGCCCATCACCTTACTGAGGACAATGTCCTTCCTTCTGCTCTTAGTTTCCAGAAATATCTTGCACGGGGGATGAACTCTGACAAATGGAGTTTATTTCAGGAAGGATGTAAACATTTTCTCCCCCATTATTTACCCCCCCTGGAGAGGTCACATCCTGCCTCTGGGTCAAGCAGCCCCTCTCTCCCTTCTCATTCTGTCCTCTGACATCCCACCACTCTCCTGTGCTGTCTGCATCTCTCAGGTCCTCTCTGTTTTCCTGTCCCTCCAGTTCACCTGTACAAGTGCGGGGCCATGCGGGACAGCTGCGGACTGTGCCTGAAAGCCGACCCGGACTTCGAGTGTGGCTGGTGTGAGGGGCAGAACCAGTGCACACTGAAGCAGCACTGCCCAGCCCAGGACAGCCAGTGGCTGGAGTTGTCCAGCACCAAAGGCAAATGCACCAACCCCAAGATCACAGATGTAAGTCATGGAGCTGTAAGAAGCTGGCCTATTCCCTCTTGTACCCTTTCCTTGGTTTATTCTCCTGCTTTGTTTTTGGTTTGGTAAGGGGAAGGTCAGGACTGAGCTCTGCTGGGTCAGGCAAAGCCCCAGGCACCCTTCAGGATGGGATGCCATTGTGGCCTTCAAAAGTAGGCACACAACTTCAGATGTCTACAACACAGGAGAGAGAAGGGTATAAGAGTTCCTGCCTTAGTCAATGTGGACATGAATCACTTGCACAAACAGTCTGCTGGTGCAATCTGAGGAACACTGGAGCATCCAACCTGCCCACACGTCGCTGGCAGATGTGACATGAAGCCTTTAGAAGCAGCTGAAGGTGAGACAAGGTGCTCTGGAGCATCTCAAATGGATGATGTGGGAGTAATCGGATGAGCCCAACTGTCTCTTTAAACAACCTCTCAGGCCATCCTGGCTGAGAAGGAGATGTTGAGTGATCCCAAAGTGGTTTGAGTTTTGCTGACAGGAGGTCAAGGAAGCGGGCAGGCTGAAGTTCATGCTTTCTGGCAGCATGACATGGGCAAACTCAATGTCCAGAAAAAAAACACGACTCCACTGACTCCAGCAGAGTAACACTCTTGTTTGCTTGGCTGACTTTGCATGGTGAAAGACATCCCCATAGAGGAAACAAAGCCCTGTACAGTTGTCAGCTTTCCCCCTTTGAAGGCTCAAGGAGAAGCCAAGACCAAGCCTGGACTAAACAAAGTTTGGAACTGTCCTACTACGTGATAAAGAGAGAATGAGAGCAAGGCTGGTGGGATGGATGTGCAGCATAACAGTGTTCTTTAGAAGGTTTCCTATAGATTGCATTGACTGGGCCAAAAGAAGAGCTGGGGGAAGTTACAAAGGGGAAATAAGAGAATAGAAAGACCATAGAGAGAGGGGGCAGAGGAAGAGAGAGCAAGGGAGGCAAATCAGACCTGCAGTCTAAAGTGATTTTTGTCTGCTGTCTTAGGACACCTTTGCCAGAATGATGGACACTGTTTTCTGGGTCACAGGGCAGGCAGCAGGACAGATCTGAGCTCTGAAAATGAGGGCCCCATCCTTACCAGCTGCCTCCTGCCTTAAGCATTTCTCAGTCATCATGCCGTTGTTAACATGAGCACCCTTTCCGGGTAGCTGGGGCCTCATTTTGCAAATGAGAAAAATAAGGAGGAAAATGAGGCTGAAAAGATTATGTGAAACATAATGGAGGACAACCCAACCTCCACGGTGGTGGTTTAATGTGATTAATTGGGTGGGTTATTTTCCTAGAAACCAAGAAAGGCTTTTTCAATTCGTTAAAAAGTATGGGTGCTACGGCCAAGCCCTAAACTGATGTCCATGCATGAGAGTTTTGCAAAGGCAAAGGCTGGGCAGAATCTCTTTTTCCCAGATGCCACTGAAAGGAACCCCTCTTACTGTGTTTTGATCCATCTTCCTGATGTTCATCAGTCCCCAATGTTGGACTGATGGAGTGCCAGACTTATTCTGATGCTTCCAGGGGGACGTCTCCACTGCACTTGGATTTATCTGAGTCTGGAAATTTTGAGCCCTCCTGAACCACCTGAAGCTGACCAAACCCAAAGAGAGCCAGAATGAGCAGCTCCTTCTGAAAGTTCAGCATTCATGCTTTGAAAACTATAGGGGGCTGGGGGAAACCTTTTTTGAATCTTTTCAGATTCTCAAAACTTGAGAAAGATGAGAAATTTCACACAGAGTCTAGAATTTGTTCTTGGGAAGCTGATGAATGACCAACTAAGGCAGAAGTCCAAAACACAAGAACCTGACCATGCAGTAGTATGATGTTCTGAAAGTCCATCTGCATTCCTCTGCCATGCTTTGACCCAGCCCTGCATCTACAGTCTCTTTATGACATGCAAAGCACTCGTTCTCCACCCTACGGCTCCAGAGGGGACACACTTCTAATTCTGCCAGCATTTCCTTCAACAGCTCCCAAAGCTCGAACAGATCATTGCAATATTCGCTCATGAAATATTCCAAGTGCCTGGTGCGATCATAAGTAGCTTTTGGAAAGGCTTTTTCTGAACCATTAGCAGGGAAGTAATCTCAAGTGACTGGATATATATTGCAGTTAATGGTAGGTCTGGAGCAGTTGGTAAGAGCATGGCGAGGAGCCAGGGCAGACGAAGGAGGAGGATCCACACATGTCCTCACACTTGCACAGGCACACACACACACCCAGTACAGAGCTACCCATAACCTGTACTTATTTACTAGCTCTTGCATTTGTATCATCACTCTGTGAAATTAAAGGACTCACAGACTCGCTGAGCCACAAATCTTCGTTTAAGAGTGACAAGCAGAAGCATTAGGCTGCTATGAGCAGAGGGTGTAAATCGTGATGCCATGTCACAGCTCTGGGTCTTCAAGAGGAAGCTGAGGCTCCCTGGCAGTTTTTGGTTCCCTGCCTGTATTTTTCTCTCCAAAACTGACAGGTCTCATTCCACATTTTGCACCTGTGACAGAAACAGGCTCCTCCTCCATCGCTGTGAAAAAGGTGTGGTAGCACCTTCTTCTTGTACACGTCTATGGGAGTGTGATGAGTTGGGGTTAAAAAAATCTCCCACAGGCTCCCGGGAGAATCCCAGGCCCTCCTAATTTAAGGAAATAAGTGGTTTTTGAAGCTGGCCTTTACAAATTAAAAAACACACATGGAGGGTTCGGAGGTGCTGTGCTGGCTTCACTCCCGCAAGTTTCCTGTTGATGTTAATGAAGTCATAGCAAGAATTATTAAAAATCTTGTGCTTTAGACAGAGGCGGAAGGAGGATGAGAAGGAGGATGAAACTCAGAGTTTCCACTGAGTTATTTATGACTTATGGAGTGAAACTTTCGTCTCAAACTCACCACTAGTTTGGAAGAAAAGGACTTTTCTAGCAAGATGTTCTGTTTCACCACTGCACCTTCTCTAATTCTGGGTAATGACATTAACAATACGAGAAAAAAAAAAAAATCCTCTTTTGACCTGTTGTGAGATGTACTGGCCGTGCTAGCAAGTTCTTTCTAGTGAACCCTCATTAACCACAGACCTGTCTTACTTTACTAGAACAAGTGAAAACCATTTGATGGCAAATATAATATCATGAACCAGAACCAAAACTTTCCATGGGGAACTCAGTTCTCTTACACACTAGGCATTACTCACACTCCAAGTGTGTCTAAAACATAAGGAAATAATATAAATTATGGGAATTTTTGTTTACCTTTCTTTTTTCATTCTGAGTACACAGTAGATTGCATTTGGTATGGTGATATATTCCAGCCTTCTGGCATCATTCCTGTAGTGTTTTATCAGGAGAGGATTAACTGACATCAGCAAAATAAGTATTTTAAATAGAAAACTTACTTTGAATAGATACTTAATAATGATTCCGAGTAAAAATATTTTGGAATTGGCAGTTTTGAAAAATAGCTCAAGTTTTCATTATTGAGTCCCCACTGAGACAACCAGTATTAGCTTCTCCTGGAGTAGAAATTTCATTTTCCTTCTCATTTTTTAAGATACTTTCCTAATTTCCTGGAAAATAACCACAAATGTCTTGCTCTTTCTTTCTCTTTTTATCCATTTTCTACTTCTCTATCAATCTCATCATCACAGACTACCCAAAGGTCAAATCTCCAGCCAATACAAATAATCATTTCACCTGTCAGATTCATTCAGATGGATGATGTGCTATTTTCTTTTTAGGATTTAAGTATCTTGTTGACTTTGGGAGTAGGAATAAGCCTGCCATGGTTCTGATTTTTTTGGCTCGAGTTGTGTTTGTTTTTTGGACCAGAGACAGGGCTGTTACAGGGGTCTCATGTTGTAGAGGTTCTGCACAACTCTACAGGTCCAAGCACTTGCCTGGGATCATCTGTGTTATTAATTTGTTAACCTCTGTTCATTCCCTGTATAGTCAGAGCAAAGACACACTCATTCAGGAGGCGGTTCATGGCATCTCAAATATCGTAAAATAAAATATCCTAAAATAAAATATCCCTTAAAGGTGTTGGGGTCTCTCTCCTTTTATTAAAGATGGACCTTCTAAAGATTGGCTTCTAGGTGGAAATTAGGCTAACCCTGGTGCCAGACTCAGTGTTGAGAAGTGGTCAAGAGCAGCCCTGCTCACGCCAGTGCCTCGACTTTCCTTGCCAGTCTGACTGCTACACAAGGATCTCGCTGCCAGCCCTAGATTCGCAGTTGGCAGAGCCATCATCCTGTGGGTACGGACCTCAGACAGGGAATTCCCCCTTCCTCACTGCGGTGAGAGCCTTGCCAGTGCTGGCAGATGGAAGCCATGGCATCCTGGATGGGCAGCAGGGAATACCCTTTGAAAGCAGCCTTTGAAGCCCCTTTCAACTAGCCAGTTGTATGGCAAAGCATCTGGGCGTGGTAAATAATTGGAAGGGCAGAACTGAGATAATTAAGAGCCAGCCCCATGATTTCTGTGTTGTTTCAGCATTGAGGACACAGCTCCAATGCTAATTTCCACTTGGCTCTGAACAAAGGTGATGGATGTGGTGCAGAATGCTTTCCTACATGCACCCCCACTTCACATGGGCCAGAAATAGAGCACAGAGCGAGCTCTGGGTGTAGGGTGAGGCTCTGCAATAGGAGGGAATGTGAGCTTTGAAATTTGGGTGGTGTTTTGGCTCTGCTTCTCATGACAGCTGCTGCTGAACAGAACACGGCAATCCTACCCCTGCCAGGGGCTGGTGAATGTCCAGACTGGGATGCAAACATCACGCCACCAGGATGGTTGGGATAGCCACTCATCTCATTCTGGGGCTAAAGAAACTCTCACCCCACAAATAAGCTTTCCATGCTCCCATGCCTGCCCTTCCCCTGACCCCAGCACTCCCATGAGAGCAACTGGAGCTGTTTCAGTAATACATGTTGGCACACAGCAACTACTGCTGCTGTCTCGCCATCCACCTACTTCGTACCTAATCTGACACGCTGTTTCTATTGTGTCTCAGCTGTTTTTCTCAGGCGGGTGTTTTCAGCTGAGTTTGTGATGCATGACCAATATATACCTGCAGAACAGATCAAAAACTCCACGTGCTTTAGGCTGGGAGTTTAGGATTTAAAGTGACTGGTGAAGCCATCTGTGTCCTTTTCTTGTTCTTTCTCCCTTTTCTTTCCACCGCGCCCCTCTCTGCCTTTCCATGGCTCATGTCTATAAAGTGCAGAGCTCAGCTGCACCACCAGAAAATCCTGCCCCTACCTAGAAAACATGTCCTACTCATCTCTGGATGTTTTGCAAGTAGTTAAAGAGAGTGAATGAGATCTGGAGCAAAATTTTGTATACACTGAGGTTGGGGCATGTGTGATATATATTTCCAGGGGAGCTGGACCGAGTGATGTATCTGGAGTAGGCTTGTTCCCTCAATTGTTCAGCATTCATAGTTATGATTTTCTCTAGTGCTCACAAAGAGACCTGATACTGCCTCTTCTTTCACCTGAGAGGATGCCAATGTCTTCACACAGGTGGTTTGATTAGTCTCCTTTTTCTTGTCTTGTTTCTCCAGATCAATCCAGTGACGGGTCCTCGTGAAGGAGGGACCAAAGTGACCATCCGTGGGGAGAATCTGGGGCTGGAGTTCAGAGATATTGCGTCTCATGTCAAAGTGGCCGGAGTGGAGTGCAAACCACTGGTGGAAGGGTACATCCCAGCAGAGCAGTAAGTTGGGTGTGTGGCAGAGAGTGGGCCACAGCACACCTAAAACCAGTCATTGCTACCTGCAGGGTCTTCTAAAGAGTCCTTTACACCCAAACTTGAAAGCGAGGGATGAAAGATGCCATTCCTCACAGCTCAGGAGCTAATAATCCATTTATTACTGCATTTGGATTGAATATTTAGATAAACCTCATGACATATCTCCTGAAGTTATCCTCGATGGTTTTTTTTACATAACAGCCACCAAAAGGGTGTTCAGTTCTAGTTTGGGGGACAGATGTAGCTTACCACATGTAGGAGTGATCATTAAGCCTTACATCTGCAAAGCTGTCCACCATGGAAGGCTGGAGGACAGAGGGACTCCTGGGATCAGACCTCAGTCCAGCATTCACCTGTATATTATAGTGAAGCTATGCTGATTTACACCAACTAAGCATTTGTCCCACCAAGTGCCACCAGCCAAAAGCCACCAGTCTTTAAAGAATAACTTAGTCTACAGTTTGGATCCTGCATTGGAAAGAAAAGGATGGCTGAAGTCTACAGGCCATTCCTCAGAAGTGTGGGCTGTTTGCTCCTATTCTATCATACCCAGACCAGGAAACCACCTCTCAAACCTTGCTTCTGGTTATTTTCTCCACAGGATAGTATGTGAGATGGGGGAGGCCAAGCCCAGCCAGCACGCTGGATTTGTGGAAATCTGTGTGGCTGAGTGCAAACCGGAGTTCATGGCCAGGTCTTCACAGCTCTACTACTTTATGGTAAGCTCCTGTGAGAAGTTCTCCTTGGCCCTGAAGGTCCTTGGTCCCCAGTCCACTTAGCTGAATCTATCCATCATCTTTGACCACATTCAGCCTCTGATCTCTTCAGTGCCATTCTGAGTGCATTGAGTTGTTCCTTCCATTTCCTTTCAAAATCTTGTTATGACCAAAAATAACCTGCCTAATGAATGTTTTAACAGTCTAATAATAGTCCAAATTATTAGTCCAGTTACAGTTACATTCAACCATGGTCCAAATTAGTACAGAAAATCCTCATTAATAGTTAAAAATGCTATATGGGAAAGAAAAAAGGAACAGGAGGAAAAAAAAGGAAAAAAAACTTCCCTAGTATCGCACTTTCCCCAGTGTGCTGGTCACCCTACCAGCATCCCTCCAGGCCCTACAGTAGAAGGCACCAGTGTCCTCCAGGAGAAACACAGAGGTTGCCACTAGTCATTACCACTCTGAGGTCTTCAGCAAGAGGAGGGTGAAGTTCATGGTGGAGTTTCTTCCTCCTCAGTTTTGCGTGTCCCCAGGTGTATCTTCATCCTGCCTCTCCCCACCACCTGCTCCTTTCTCCCTGGTTCCCAGCACCAGTGGCAGAGCTGCCCAGCACCTTCTGCTAGCAAGGACAAAAATTCCCATTTACTGGGCCACAGGCAGTCACCATGGCAGTGGCAGGTGATTCTGCAAGGTGTTGCATTCAAGGGGTGTTTGTGTTAGGTGGTCTTCTGGGTGTCCAGGAGAAGCAGTGCTGCACCTCAGCAGCACAAATCAGAAGGGATCAGTTCACCAGCCAGGCTACGGGTGAGCCCTTGGAATATGACTGGGGCTCAGTGCGAGTGGGAACTGTTTTGGATGCTCCATGGTGAGACAATAGACACCAGCAAGCTTGAACTTCAATTACCTTTTAAGAGTGGGTGGTTTGAAGAGAGGACTTTCCCATGAGGAACTTGGAGCTGAAGTCAAAAGTCTGTAGGGAAGGTGAGCGGTGGGATCACACGCGCATCTTCCACTCAATGTATGCTGACGGCACTTAAGGAGCAGCCAAGCTCCTCATTTTTGCTGGAGTTGGCAAATTGTCTCCCTACTCCATCTGTCTTGGACATCAGCTTGCAAAGCAGAGGGGCTCTGGGCCTGATTCTGCACTACTACTGGTGCAAGTTCATCCTGAGACTGCTGCTTTGCCTTGGTGAAAGAGAGGAGTAAAGCCAAACACTAGCTGTACACTCAACATGGATTTTTGCTCCTTTCTCGTGGCGATCCTTGTCCAAGAGACCTGCTTCTTCCTCTAAGACCCCTTGTTGGGGACATTCAAGCAGTGCCTGGCCTCGATCTGTGTGGATCTGTGCAGGTTTGAGATGGAAGCGTCTCTTTGTTCCCATCAAAAGCTCTCAAGTCCTGTAAGGGAATGGGTCTTACACGCCTGAGCATTTTTTTTTATGGTAAAGGGAACAGGTAATGAATGCAAATATTTTAGATTTCCCCCTGGAGCTACAGAAACTTCTCTATTCTCTGTATTTTCTGATGTCACTCAGGCGCTACGGTGGTGGGGGCAGAGAAGCATCTTGCAAGACAGCCCCCACTAGGCAGACAGAAGGGCTCTTTCCAGGACATTACACTTCAGCGTGTCATCTTTGCTACTCTCAGAATTACTGTCCGATTTTGATCATCCGTGTCTGCCTGTGACAGCCTTTCCCTCCACTCGCTGGCTTTCCGCCTGCCAGCTATCCCAGCCGCACTTGAGCATGATGTCAACAGGGTTTTCCCTGCTGAGCACCTCGATACCTTTGTGCTAGACAGAAAAAAAAAAATACAGACGCTCTCCAGCCTGCCCATCACATGCCCTCTCCCGTGTCCACCCCTTTCGTAGCGGTTGCTGTGTTTGCTGGCACGGCTTGACTTCCTCTGAGACTTCTGCCAGGAGGGTAAAGATGTTATTGCATGCACCAAAACACGCCTTGGTATCCTGTGACGGTGGGTGGCAGCTTTAAGGGAAGGAAGGTGTTTGAAAACTAAGGAAGGGCATCGCACTGGAGATAGACTTCGCTTTCTGATGCATAGTAAATGCACTGAAAATTGTTTTTCAACAGGTTTGAAGCAAAACAGAGTAAAATTCGGCCAATAAGTCAACCTTCCACTCTCCTGCAAGAACTGGAAGAGAAGATATTTTGAGCTTAACAGAGTATTGAATTCCAGTGGTTTATAAAATGTTTAGAAATGCCAGAACAGTTCTTCTCCACATTTCTAAGCAGGACTTCTAAATTCAAAATGCTGTTAATTTGTTTTAAAATCATTTGTGATCAAAAATGCAAATTACATTAAAGAGTACAATAAGCCAAAAGGGAAACAAAGCATTGGGTTGCAGGCTGAAATTAAATTTATGATGATCTAAATGAAAATAATTTTCTTTTTCTTTTAAGTTATTCATTTTGTTGCTATGATTATTGCCATGGTCTTTCAATCAAAAAAAAATCCCTTTTCCCTTCACTTTTCAATTCGAATGCTGAAGGAAGTTTGCCTTTATTTTGACTTTGGATGAGAGTATTACGGCTTAGTGCAGGTGATGTGGGCCACACTGCATCTCTTCTGCC
This sequence comes from Bucorvus abyssinicus, assembly GCA_009769605.1. Taxonomy (NCBI): domain Eukaryota; kingdom Metazoa; phylum Chordata; class Aves; order Bucerotiformes; family Bucorvidae; genus Bucorvus; species Bucorvus abyssinicus. Next base: position 3,024,825 of record CM020025.1, read on the forward strand.
TCTGCTACTAAAATCCATGTCCCAGGAGAGCATTTGCAACAAGTCTCCCTTCCATCTTTCCTCTCCTGCTGCTACTGTTGAACCCGTAGAAAGGAAACTCAGACGCACAAGCTCTGGTTGAGTCTCATTTTACTTTGCCCTTGACCCCAGGAGGAGTGAAGTGGGAGCCAAGGTCTTGACAGGCACCATGAGTTCAGTGTAGTCACAGCTGTGATGGCAGCTTCTCTGTGGACAGCCTGTGTGGAAGAGGTACCAGAGGAAAATAAAGGGTTGAGGAGCAGAGGACAGTAGACAAGCTCCTTGTCTACTGTCAGGAGGTTTCCTGTCCTCTTTCCCTCATTGTCACTGTCCACTTCAGCCTATTATAGATCTACTAGACCCCCTTGCATTTTCCATCACCTTCCACCAGCAAGGAAATGGTAAATAGTCTGGAGGCTGAGTTTCACCACAAAGATGCTGTGCAATATTTATGAAGGCCACTGTGAATAATTAATCCTTCATCACAACTTTGAAAGCTTAGCCACAAACCCTTTGTCAGGTCGGCATGAGACACAGCAAAGTTTTGCCAAGGAGCTGATGTAGTTCTGGCCTGCGAGGATCCTCAGAAGGGCACATCAAATTCATCTGCCTCTGAGGAGAGGACAGGAAACCCACCCAGGAGCAGGACAAGGGCTTTGGGTCTTTAACTCAAATGTTCCTCTATGGTTTGTAGAGTGGATATTATTGCAGTGCTGTTGTTCAGGCTACGTGCACCAAGGTGGCCATTCTCAACCCATTTTCTCCCAGGTGGGAGGTCACCTCCCAGCATCAGCTGTCACGGCCAGTGGTAATTTGCACTGGTGGGGGTGGCCATCAATAAGGGATTAGAGAGGAGTTGCCATCAGAGCTTGAGGGGTACCTTAAAAATAGACGAGCGCTGCATCACTACATCACGTTCTTTTGCATCTACACACTCTTCCTGCATCTTTTATCCCAATAATGGGATAAATAGAGAATATTCCCAGAAGAGTATAAGATCAGTTTCCAAACCATCATGTCGAAACCAGTAAAGTTCAAACACAAGATGTGTCCAGCCCTGACAACAGATTTTTCTACAGAGCTCTTTGTCTGATTTTCACGTTCATCCCTTTCTCCAAGCGGTCGCTGCATTTTGAACAAAACCAAAGTGAAAACCTTGCTGCTGTTTTTCAACTTGATTAACCAGAGAGGGACAGGGACAGAGAGAGCTCTGTGTGTGTGAAAGTGAAAGTGGGAGCTGTGGGGTGTGTCAGGTGGTTTTATAAACATGGATTGATTGTCTATAAAGCTCAGTAAGGTGGCTGTGTGATGTACCTGCTTGTTCAGAGGAGCTGAAGAGAGCTTCAAGCATTTGTATCATCATTCTTAAAGAGAGGGGGAAAAAAATAATCTTCATTTAAATGCATATAGTAGCTTTTCACTTGGGACTGAATGGAAAGTTTTTCTATTAAAATGCAAATGAAAGAGTAAACTGTAACTCCAAATTTCTCCCGGAAAATGGATGTCTCCTCTCTGCATTGTGGAAAGAGGTGATCTGTGCCTTCACAGTGCAAGTGTTTAATCTTGATCTGGGGAAAAAGGGAGAGCAGGAGGGTAAGAAAAAGAGGTTTGAGATTGGGGGCCCCTGAAGAAATTGTGCCCCTTTTTGTTATATTGACACAGCACTGTGTTGTGTTTGGAAAAGAGGCTCGGAAAATCAGCAGAAAAAGGAAAAAGGTGTTTATCTGGACAGTGCTCCCTTTGTGCCTGTAGTATGTCAGAATACAACGCAACGTGAGCATTGCCGTGCTGTATCAGTGCAGGACACTCATGCAGTACTAGATCATCTCAGCATCTGATAAGAAAAAGAGAAAGATTTGGGGTGGGCATGTGGGAGAGGCAAGACATGAGCTCAGATGCTTTGCTGAACCACGACTCTCCTCCTTCCCGAGGAAAAAGCCCGTGAGCACAGGGGGAGCTTTTAGGCATCTCCCTCGAGCTGTACCAGTTCTGTTCCCTCCTCAGATCAACAGGGTTCAGAGCAATCTTTTCAAGATCAAATCATTTTCACCACTTGTGAGCTCCATAGTTTGGAGGCAGACGGTCCTCATTAAAATCCAATCAGCCAGTTCAAGATAAGGTTTATCTTGCAGAGGGGGTGTTCCATGATGGCAAAAAGACACCTGAGCTGTGTCAAAAAAGCAGTGGAGGTGGGAGGTCATGGGTCCAGATGCTCCAGGCCTGGAATTGCCTTTGCAAGCCCAGAGTATTTCTGAGCAGGTACAAGGGCAGGCCTGATTTTGCAGGGGTGAGGAGAACAGTCTGAACTCATCCCACACAACTTGGTGCTCAAGCGGGTTGTCTATGACAGGACTGGTGTCATCCTAGGCTCTTGTATTGGCCAGAAGATATGGTCAACTTCTGAAGTCCAGTTAACAGGTGATTAACCCCTGGGGATACCTACCTCTCCCCATCACTAAAACGAGAGAGGGGAGGTACCTATGCGCCTCTGTTGTGTTTTCAACAAGACCCTTTGCCTTCACAGACTCTGACACTCTCTGATCTCAAGCCAAAGCGGGGACCAGTGTCGGGTGGCACCCAGGTGACAATTACGGGCAACAACCTCAATGCAGGTAGCAATGTCATCGTGACCTTTGGGCGACAACCCTGCCTCTTCTACAGGTACAGATGATTCCTTCCTACTGTACGCGCCCGAATCTGAAAGACGTGGTCAGTTATAGCCAAGAGACTTCTTCTGCAGCCCAGACACCCTGTCCTGCAAGTGCCTCTTTTGCCTGTGGCCATGTCTAGTCAGCAACGGGACTTTTACATTGCACACCATGTGCAATCTTACTCTGTGTGTTTTGGGGTGGGAGAATAGGATTTATTTCACTGTTCTGATTGGTATTTGATGTGCTTTTTTTCCATGGCCCCTTGTAAAATTTCACTCCAATTCTCCATGGTCCTATGCTTCGCTACTTGCTCTGGGAGCATGTCATTTAAAAGATTCATTTTCATGTCCCTGCTTTAGCAGAGGTGACAAAGAAAATCTGACAACATCAGTTCTAAGTATTAAAACACCTCCCCTTTATCCCAGAATAGTCCTGTAGTGCTGAGAAATGGATGATTTGCAACGTTTTAGCTCTGAGTTGGCTCCTGTTCAATTGCCGTTCAGAGAGGCTTAATGTCAGAGTTACCTGCTGAATGTTCCCTGATCCCTGTGAGAATGAGCTTGAAGCCCATTCCCAGGGGCTCCCGCAGCTCAAAACTACCCAGTGCAACACATTTTGCTGCCAGTATTGGTGGAGGCTGAAGTTGGCACATTTCTCCAAGTATGTCCTAGGCAGAAAAAGGGCTGCCAGGAGACCTGGGACCACTGTCTCGGGGCAATACCCTTCCCTCTCCTGGCTGTGGGCATCCTGTTCAGCTGCCTGTTATGACCGTGGTGTTATGCAGCATCTATAATTCAGGAGGGTGAAGTCACAGCTTGTGATTTAAAAGGCCAAATGGGAACCACAGCTGCTTGGAGTTGCTTACTGAAGAGCCTGGGGAGTTTCAGGGGGGATTGAGCATGGTCTTTTTGGGGAATTTGGAGAGCACCTGGAGGGTGTGGTCTGTGAAGGTGAGTGCCGTGCTGCAAGGGAAGGATGGACCCTGCTTTATGCTTTCTAGGGGTGTAAGATGAGGCTGCATCACAAATCACAGGACGGGGAAGATTGAGGGTGTTTGGAGCCTAGATTTTTGGCTCTGCAGAATTCAGACCTGGAGCTGATTTTGAGCCCTGCACAAAAAGAAATGTTTATGCACTAGATTAGCACCTTCCATGCAAAGGCTCCAGGCATGCTGCAAACTGCACTTAAAACAAGGCTCGCAGTCCCAAAGAAAAGTAAACTTTATTATCCCAGACTGAAAAGCTGAGGTGCAAACACCCCTTTTTATGAGCTGCTGCTACATATGTCTGCAGGCAGGAAGGAAACATCCATCAAGTATTTAATCACACAGAAATACTTCTGGAGAGAGGTCTGGTTTGGGCTTCCCTTGGGGTTCAGTTTTCACTCTGAGACCTGAAAAATGATGCCTTTTGTGGTTTTATTTAAACTAGCAAAAAGGCAATGTCACTTTCTCTGATAAACGTGTCACGCTATTCACAGCATATTTCTGTAGCAGAGAGTGTCACCACTTCCCAGTGCATAGGTTAAGGCCACAGGATGTAGAGTAAGTAGCTGGGCTCTTTTTGGCACCTTTTGTTTTGCTTCTGGTAGCACCTGGTTTATATTTACTTGCTTCTGCTCACAGGAGATCCACCAAGCAAATTGTCTGTAACACCACTGCCTCAGATGAAGGCTTTGAGAAGGTGAAGGTGTCTGTGAGAGTGGACAAGGCCAAGATACATCAGGAATTGCAGTATGAATATGTAGAGGATCCAACCATCCTGAGGATCGAGCCTGAGTGGAGCATCTTCAGGTAAGCATCCCTTGGGCTCCTCATAACACCTCCCATGGTTTTCTAACGCAGCCCTCGTGTGTTCATGTTGGTCCTTGACACAGAAAAGTGCTTTCCAAACATTGTGTTCACTAAGAGATTTGTGCTGAGCTACTTTCCCAGAGCCCAAAGACCATGAGGGCTGGTGGACTTGCTTCCTGGGACGAGTAAAAGACCAGCAGTGCATTGTGCATTCATTGAATGTTCAATGTGTGTCTGTGCTCATGTGTACCTTGGGAAAATTTTTCCACAGTCTAGTGAGGGCTAAGCAGGAGCTGAGTCCTTTCTCCAAAAAAAACTCCACATAGTCCAAACCTAAATGATCCTGCACTCTGCCTTCACTAGTAGAGTAAATCTTCCTGGCTTAATGCAGCAAAATCCAACTGCCAATGTTCACCAGAAACCTGCCTTGGGGGCTTCATGCTTTTGTTGCAAAGGTAGCTGCAGCAGGTCTGCAACCTAGTGTTGAAGCTTTCTCCCTCTTTACTGCAGCCCAGGGCTTATCTCCAGCACCAGGATGCTCCCTGTCTGAGCAATATTACAGACCACCGGGGCTGGATAAACTGCACAGTTGTGCCCCTAAACGCTGCAGTTCCTAGTGCTGCTGGTCATGACAGTGATTCAGGCCCAATTGGGCTGGTCCACAGCTTTGCATGGCAGCAGGTCCTGGCATAAATGTCATAACTGTGCTTAGAGAAGCAAATCTCCCTTGGGTTTGAAAGCAGCAGTTCCTACCTTTCCCACAGCCTTCATGGACTCACTGACTTAGGACTAAGCATTGCTTGTTTGGCCATCGTGCCTGAAAGCCCCAAGGCTGTCTCTTGAGATGAAACACAAAGGGAGCGCTGGTCTCTGCCCTATCAAACAGCCTTCCTCCTCATTAGGCATCTCTTTTACTCTTCACTCCAATGGTGCTGCTTTGGTGAATTCAGAGGGTTCACATGAAGGTGTTTGAAAGGAGCATTTGCCCTGGTTGTGGAAGGCATCAAAGTGACACCCAAATGCTCTCAGAAGCCTGCAGAAATGGAAGAGGGAAACTGGTCATTAAATGCACTGGTATTTCCTTGAAAAGATACAAAATAAGAAATCTTATTCTTCCCTCATTCATCTGCAGCAGCTCTCTGCTTGCCTGTCAAACCGGACTGATTGGAGTAGCTGGGGATTATGAGCAGGGCTTGTAAATCCCCCCAGTTCAGCTCCCATCCAGAAGATGTTTTCACAAATCAATTAGTGCCTTTAATTACCGTGAGGGAATTTACTGATTTAGCCAGATTGAATCTTTGCACACTGGGCTTGAAGCTTTAGTGTCTGGATTTTCCAATTGGGGTTTTTATTTTCAGAGTTCAGGTTATCAGAGAAATAAGAAATCACTTCTTTGCCTATTAAAGTGAGTTCAGGACCGTTTAAAAGGTGCAAGACTGACAGCCTAGGAGAGTGAATTCCCCTGTTATCCCCAGGAAAGCTGCAGCATGGGGACCTTCCTCTGCCTGCCCTCGGGTCTGACTGGCAGGTGAGAGACGTTCTCCAGAGCCAGTTAGCTCCTTGGTTTCTCTCCTGAAGCTGCCAGCAAGAGAAAAAGAAGCAGCCAAGGAGATGCTTCAGGTGTGTTGGCAAAGCTTTGGGAGAGACTCTGCATCTCGCTACTTGCTGCCTCGGATCTCCCATCCCACCTCTCAGCATGAAGGTTCTTGTTCAGTAGGTGCCAGCCTGCTTGCAGGGTGGGTAGCTGCTAGGGAGGATGACTGGGACTCTACCTGTCTCATCATTCAGGTACAACCTCCACCCATTGCCCTCTTCTGTCTCTCTGAAATCAGAAAGCACCCACTTGAGCGTTAACGGGTGCCTCGTTTTAACCAGACCCACTCTCTTCATCCTCTTTCTTGTGCACTTTTGAATCTCTCCAAGGGTGCATGACCTTAGAGTAGGGCGCAGAGAGAGAAGGTGTGATATCCAGGATTACCGCTGTGGTTCAGGGTATTGGGGACAGTTTTAACCACTCTAAGCTGTGGAGCTCTGTCCAGCAAGTCATAATGGAGAGAAGCATCAGAGTAAGGATTCCACACAGAGCTGAATAAAAGCACAGCCAACTCCAGCCCTGAGAATCAAGCAAGAAATAAGTTAGTCAAGACACGTGGATCAAGATACTGAGGAGGCTATTCCTCGGTGTGTTTGCTATGCGGTATGATTCATTGCAACAAATCCACTGCGCTGCTCTGATTCATCACTCCTAGCTGTAGGGCTAAGCTGTGTGGAGGGATAGATTGCTACTAAACCAGCTTTGCAAAATTAGGGAATGAATGCACTGAGCCTGGCTTAAAACCTTCTCAAGTGCCGTTTTCTAAACAATAAAAAAGAGATTATTGCTAATTTACTCCCATAGCAAAAGAAAAGAAAAAAAAAAGTCACACTGGGCTGGTGGGTAACTAGAATTTCATGAGGCTCCATTAATACTTTTGATCTGGGTTTGATTTGAGTTACAACCAGCAATTACCTGAGTCTGCAGACAGAAAATTTATGCTCAGAGCTTTTGGGACAATAAGGAGTTAAAGTAAGAAAGTTTGTAGTCTCGGCACCTCTGTTATTTTGCTGGGCAGCCACTTGTCTCCAGCCTCTGATCCAACCTGGCTGAGAAGCGGTCATGACCAGGCATGATGGACAGACACAAAAGGCAGTTGTTGTTGGTTTAATTTCCTTGATTTTCAAGCCAGAGAGGGTTTGGGGGTGATTTTGTGTCTTCAGTAAACACAGCCGCTTAGGCTTTTGTTTTTCAGAGTAAAGGCCTCTCTCTGATGCTGTGGCTGTGCTTAATAACTGTGGTTTGAGCCTGCAAGCTTGGTTTCCAAACCAAACACAGACTATTTAACACGTGGTTTTAAAACTGTATGCACAGACTTGGTTGGTTAAATAAAAAGATTTATGTGTATATACACACAGTCATGGTCTGTACGCATATGCACGCGCTTGGTATGTCTGGAACATGTAAAACTTTCAGCTGAGTAGAGATACATGGTCCCTTCAAGTTTGAATCAGCAGAGACTCATAATAATAATAAATAATAATAAAAACTATGAAGACTCACAGCCAAAAATCCAGAAGAACCAGGACAGGGGAGAAGGAACAACTTGGTTTTTTTACACTTCTTTTCTGGTTTCTGGTGAGTGACATCTCCCTGGGTGGTATCAGGAATACTTAGTGTGAAGTTGATTTTTGAGGAGAGGGTATTTTTTGTGTAAGACAAGGAGGGGAAGGTCTCTTGAAAGTGGATGTATGACTTCAGAAGAGATTGCCTATGTGTTCAAGAAGGTTCAACCATCCAAGCAGATCTTATAGAAATGGCAAAATGTGGGTTTTGCTCCGTTAAATTTCCCATTAGAAATATCCCATCACAGCTGATGGTTTCAGAGAGCAAGAACTTGAGATACTCTGCAAAACTTAAGGCCAAATGTTGTCCTAACTATGGATCCATCTGTACAGGCATTACTTGAATGAAAGACCATAAGAAATTTCTCAGAGAAGCATTACAGGAGAACTTGCTGAAAGATATGGTTGTGGCAGTACTCTGTGGCAGAGCTCATGTCTCATGACTTCAAATTTACAGTCTTCTTGGTTACACAAGGTGTGTTTAAACTACTGAGTACTTAATCCACATCTATTCTTTGGTCTTCAAGCCAATGAGCATGTCTTGCCCTCATCCATACCCCCAGTGATCTTTCCTCCTTCAATGGCAGTTTAGCTTCATCTATCCTGTTTTTTGGGAGTGCTCCCTGGCCCTTAGTATCCCTTGAACCATGACCAGGCTTTGCCAGGGGTACTACGAAGAGCTTATCTGCATCTATGGCCACCAGTCAGCATTTGAGCTGGTGTGCTGGCTGTTTGGTTTATCAGTGTGGGTGTAACTAGAGGGGCTGCAGCACAGTCCCATCTCGCTGTGGCCAGCTCACTGAAACCTGACAGCTACGCTGCTGAGCAGAGATGTGTATTTGCGTTCATTCCAACCTGACCCATCTGATTAATAATGGAAGATAAATGAAGAAGATGGAAAATAAAGGTCAGAACTAGGGCAGATCTGTTGGCCAGCACAGGCTTCTTCCTTACAGTGTGTTTATTCTTTGGTGTTTTCTCATTTAAAACACTCTTGTTTCACCTTTCATGTACACGTAGGTTTACCTGGAGGCAGGAAAGGAATTCTGAGCTTTCTTTTTCCCAATCCCACCAATTTCTGCATGACCTCCCATTCTCAGCAGAGTGTTCCAGGAAATAAATTGCAGCCTGGACAGTTTCCAAGGGAAGTTACAGAGGCAGGTGCTGAAACTGAGGAGAGCACTTCTCACCCTGGGAAACCCTCAGAGGTGGGGCTGTCTGTTGATGACATTTCCTCATCCTGCTCTGGCTGTGTAAGCCCTGGTAACTGTTGGACGACTCTTCCCCCTTCAGACCTTGCATCCCCTTGCCTTTGCCACAGCCCTGCAAAGGGAGAGCTCACCCTGGTAGGACAATGCTGGTTTGATTTGGGATGGCCAAAGCTGCCTATGGTGAACCCTTCTGTTCAACATGTCACTCAAAGCCAACCCAAGCATCAGCTACTGAAGCCTGGGAATGCTCTTTTGCAGTTTCCTTCCTCCCTCCCTCCCTTCCACTCCCTGAGTCCCGCAAACAGCTGCTGGCTGCAGCTGGAAGAGGCAAGGGGAAGGAAAGAAGGGTGCTCCTGAAAGCTGTTTCCTTCTGGTGACACTGCAGGGAATGAGAAAGGCTCCATCTACGTCTCCCCATCTTAAGGTGGGCTAAGAGAGAAGTTACAAAACTGAGAAAATCTACCAAATGCAGGGCTGTGGCTTGTATGAACCGGCTTTCTCATGAAATCGACTCTTGCCTGAGCACAGGGACACAGCGACTGGAAATCTCTGTTCTGTCATATGGTGAATCTAACACACATGGCAGAGCTTATCTGCCTGGATCACTAAACGGAAACTGAGCAAATACCTTATGAACACCACGTCTGAAGACTTCAGTTCTTGTTTCTTCTAGATGGTGCAGGACCTGGTTCTCTGGCAGCGCTGAAGTGGGTTCACTGAGGTGACGTTATCTTATTTAGGGTGAAGCTTTTATAGCAGGTTTAATATGCAAGATGGGACTACAGCCACCACCCAAGGTAGCACTCAGTCCTCAAGAGCTGCTTGCACAGGACAGTATCTATGAGGGATTTTTTCTTAAGTGATACAGTAGATATGGTCTGTGGACCATTCTGAAGAGCTCCTGTTAGATTTTCTCCTCTTCCCATTACTGAAGCTTGTGGTTGCTAACAATGAAAAACACTCAGATGCTGCTTGATGTGACAGTTTTAGCAAGCACGTGGTTTTACTTCTTTCTCCTCGTATGAAAGAATGGAAAATTTTTTGCCTTATTTTGTTTTTCCTTCCCTTCCCATGGGACTGTAAGATGTGGTCAGACACTTTCCAATCAATATTTAGGAATATAAATCACCCATTGCTGGTGCAATCCGTCCTGGTATCTATTAGCTGGGTTCATGCACTGCTTTCATTTCTTCTTCTCTAGCGGCAACACGCCCATTGCTGTATGGGGAACTCACCTAGACCTGATCCAAAACCCTCAGATCCGGGCAAAGCACGGTGGAAAGGAACACATCAATGTGAGTATGGCTGCTGAGCTTGGGTTCCATCACAGGAGGGCACATGACCAAGGTGGTAATAGAGGCTGGCTAACAGCTCTGGAGGCTTACATCATCTATCACATCCAGAGCATACCCAGGTTTAACCAGCTAGATTTACAGCCTAACTCAACTCTCAGAGACTACTGAGGAATCAGAAGCAGCTCTGTGGAGGTCGGCAAGACTCTGCCAAGGCCTGGGTGGACAATTCACTTGGAAGAAGCCAATTACCAGTAGCTGCTGAGGAGCTTCTGACAGATCTATAAAAGGTGTGATTTTAGCACCTCCAATTAGGAGAAGAACCTGCTGGTGCCTACAGTAGGTTGGAGGACAGGGCCACATAGCAGCATCTGAAAAGGTTTTGGGTGCATATGGGCACTTACTGGGACAAAGCATGAAAGAGCATCCCAGGAGAAGAGGGTCCAAATACACAGAGGGACTAATTGGGGTGGGGGCAGAAAGTTCAGATCCTCTGCATTTCTCAGGATTTGAGATTAACTGACGGGCTTTCCACCAAAGGTTCTCAAAGCACTTTGTGGACATTAAAATAATCTTCTGCCACATGATCAATGGTGAAATGGTGCTAGATCAAAAAAGAGAATGCAGGAATATGGGGTAGATTAATTTGTATTTGCGGTTTGCAGGTTGAGACACCTAAATTTTGGTCTTATCCCAGCTCTGCCGTGAACTAATATCTCCCTTCATAATGCCAAATCCAAAGAGATTTTGCCATCTCTCACACCTAACCAGATTCAGGAAATATCTGTCGAGACTGGTTTCTGGGTCTGATGTGGATCTTGACTGGCAATCTTCAGTCCCTCATGAAGTCTGGGGAAACCCTGATCTGATTCGCGTATTCATGGGTATTTTTGGTAATATGTTGTATTGGCTGGTACAGCACAGCCACTTACCCAGTGTTCCTGCAGAATTAGAAGCCTGTATGACTTCATCTTATACTTCCAGCAGACTCCAGCCCTTGCCTGACGTGGTGGGCTCAAACAATCATGCCACTGTGCAGATGATGAAGCCTATTCATCACCTCAAACATGCTCATGTAGAACTGCCTATCAGTTTTGTGCTGGGAAGGACTCTGGTGCCTTTTCTTCCTTGTAAAAGTTCTTACAGCAAAGAACATCTGATTTATGTTACAATATGAAACTGCCTGGTCCAGGTCACTTATCTCTCTTATTGATTTGAGCCAAAGCAGTATTAACAGTTGAGCTACCCTAGCTGTGACAATGACCGTGCTCTCAATGCTGGACATATCAGACTAGTTTGGAGAAGGAGTACCAAGCACAACTGGGATCCTATGGAGCTGATGTGGTTTCTCCAGAGAGCCTGTTGGTTCCTGGTGAGACCAGTTGTTGTCTTAGCAATGTAGAAAGATGAAGGCTCAGATCCTGAAGGACAACCGGTCATCTAATTCCTAGTTGTTTAAAATGGGAGTCAGGATACAACGCCTTTCACAATCTATTGCTCATTTCTCAAATACACAAAAGAAGTAGATCTTTGGCAGGGCCGGAAGCCAATTTCAGGGTCTCCTGAGACCTACCCCACTGTCTTCACCACTACAGCTTCCTGGCCTTCATTTCAGGTGATGTGGTGTTCAAATAGGAATCCTGGGCACAATGGAGCATGCACTGGATATATATTTTTAAAGTGATCTCCAGGGAGTGAGAGCAAATTGTAGGTACTGAGGCTTTGACTAGCCTCTGCTGTACAAAAAGAGACAAAAGGAAAAAATTCCTATTTCCAGAAGGAAATGAGGTTAAGGGAAGATGCTGACACTGGCAGCCCCAAAGCCTGAGCTTCCTCAGGAATGAGACACAGGATGCTCAATTTCAGTGCAAACAGCTCCACGCACCTGCCCCAGCAAAGTTTTAGTAATCCCTCTCCACACTTGATGGCGTGATAGATTTGGGGGTATGTTTTGAAGCAGTGGAGCACCAGCCTGTCTCATGATAACCGAGGAGGTTGGCTCCTCCCAGTCCTCTGGCAGTAGGTAGGGTAGCATTTCACTGGGAGGTATCTGCCCACCAGAAGTGCTGAGGGAATTTTCCATGAAACTCTCCTTGTGTTTGGTTTCTTTCTCCAGAACTGCGAGGTGCAGAACAGCACAGAGATGACCTGCCAGGCTCCAGCACTAGCTGTTGACCCCAATCACCAGTCTGAGCTCGCTGAGCGTCCAGAGGAGTTTGGCTTCATTCTTGACAATGTACAGTCTCTGTTGATTCTCAACAAAACCAACTTCACCTACTACCCAAACCCAATCTTTGAGGTTTTCAGCCCCTCAGGGATCCTGGAGCTGAAGCCTGGAAGTCCCATCATACTGAAGGTGAGATGGGGAGCAAGGATGAGGAAAGACAAACATGCTGCTTATCACCTCTATGTGTCTGCCAGCACCACACTAATCACAGTGGCATCCCAATTACAACCCAGAAATTTCCTTCGTTCGTTGCACGTACCATACCTTATCATATCAGAGTCACCATCTGCAAACACGAATCACTCAGCATCTACCAATATCCATAACTAAAACATATAAACTCCTGCTGCAGCTGCCTGTGTGCAGCCTAAATTCGTACCACTGCTCTTCACCAGAGAACATCTTCTACAACTGCAACAGGGCTGGCAATTAAATACCAAGTCAACTTGTGTCGCACGAGCAAATTAGAGGTGGAAAGCAAACTTTTTCCTGATGTGCTTTTTTTTTGGGGGGGGTGGTGGTGACATTCCTTTCTATCCAGGGCAAGAACCTGATCCCACCAGTGGCGGGAGGAAATGCCAAGCTGAATTACACCGTTTTGGTTGGTGAGAAGCCCTGTGCAGTGACGGTATCAGATGTGCAACTACTGTGTGAGTCCCCAAACCTCATTGGACGGCATAAGGTCATGGTAAGTGGGGCTTAAAGCTCAGCCTTTCCTCCTTGGGTGGATTGGGAGGGTACAGCAAGACTGAAGAGCTGGCAGAGTTCTCCCGTGAGTTTGTGTCACCATTTGCCATCTGTAGAATCCGTAAACATCAGGGCCCCATCTTCTTATGCCCATGAAGAGTAATTTGGAGAAATAGAAGAGTAACCTGGAGGTCTTTATGGACGATGAGAAACCTTTCATAACCAAAACCCTTCAGGAAGGTTTTTGTATGGTCTGTATGAACTCTAGACACTGATGTGAGTTCGTATGTGTAACATGTTTCCTACACGACATATTTCGTTAAATTCAATGCAGTCCCCAGCCATTACTAACAAGCTGGTGGCTAAAATTTGCCTTTAGGTAAAAGGGAAAAAAACAAAACAAAACAAAGATACGGGTGATACTGTGACTGAACTTTGAGGTTTTGACATTGATACCACTTAGTATTCTCCTGCATATCCTTCCTGGAACTTGTGAAAAATGAACCCAGTGATTACATCAGAGGGAGCTTCTCCTCCTCTCACTGTTGATTTATTCACTCCTCCTTTAGTGTCCTCTCAGTAATTTGCATTCCTCAATGGTGTTGCTTGATAAACAGCACATCAGCAAACTCATCTGGGTCGTACTGAGCTGTGGGTGGAAACAGACCAAAACCCAACAGCTGGCATCAGACATGTGGATGATCAGAGTTTCTCATTCCTTGAGATCAACTTTTTTCCACCTCTCTGCTGCCCTCCCAAAGCTGTATCTGTCACATATTTTTCTATCTCAATGCAGTGAGACTCGTACAGGCAGATGGAGACACACTGCACGGCTCTTTTTAAAAGAGAGTTTTCTGGAGACTTGTAGAAAATAGAGAGCTTATAGGGACCATTTTGGGTCTCATTTGCGACTGCTGCTGGGAGACCTCATACTGGCTACTTAACTTCTCTGTGCCAAAGTTTGTCATCTGGAAAATAGAGGTAATAATCCTTTTCAGCCATGCAAAAATACTATGGCTCTCAATCCATTGTAAAGCACATTAAGACACTCCAAGAGGAACAAGAATGAAGTGAGAGATTTTCTCCATGTGAATAACAAAGGCTTTTGAACTAGGCAATATATGTTTCCTGTCATTTTCATGAATATAATTAAACATATAGTTAGTCAGAGATGGACAGAGCCAATCCTAAAGAGAGAAAGCTCGAAGTCAGGTGAGCAATAATCAACCCCTGGGGATCAGGGAGGATGAACATCTGGTCAGGTCTTACTAATTGGGAAGACCCCCCTGCTCCTGCAGCTTGGGACAGCTTAAGTGAAGCCATGGAGAAAAAGATAATCCGTTTTTGAGGATGCTGATCAAACAAGAGATGCTGCTGGAAACATGGGATGATGATCGCACCGAAGCCTGTTAATGAGCACCAGTATTAGGGGCAAATTACAGATTTCTTGTTCAACTGCCAACACTGAGGTAGTGCTTTGACAGCATCTGGGCTGGGAACCTGCTGGGAAAGTCACCTGCACTGGAGGCCAGTGCTCAAGGAGACTTTGCATCCGGAACTGAACAGGGGGACAGCTGGGCTGGGAAATGCCTACTCTGGCATGGCACAGCATCTCTGTTGCTTGGGTTGGTACAAAATGTATCCCCATGTTTCACATGAATGTCACTTTGATGGTCAGGGTAATTGACAGGTAGCTCTCCCCGGTCCTCCTCCTGTTTCTGCCAACGATTTACTGTGTGACCTTGAGAAAACTGCTGAACAAAGCCTTTCTTGCAAAATGAGGTGGCCTGGATCTGAGAGGGGACCATGGGAGTGAATCAAGCATTACAATACTGAGATTATTTCTAAGGGAAGGAGCAGTGACAATGACACACATTGATGTCAACATGTTTTTGATCTAGTTCAGCTACCTTTTATACAATGACAGAGTTATTTGAACAAATAGAAAAGAAGTAGAAAGCCTGAGTTATGGCTAAAAAAAGATTGACTAAAACTCAGAGGCAAGCTCTTTTCCAAGGAAAAGAAAGAGACTTGAGAAAGATCCATGAGTAACTATGTTGGAGGAGGTCTGCAGTGAAGAAGTGGAGTGCATTTGAAGGGTTGCTGGTATCTAATGCAGGCACTTGCATATGGAAATTCACACTGGACTCTACATAGTGAATGGAGAGATGGTCAAATATAGCAACTGAAGTTCGGGGCACAATTCATCTCATCCTAGGCAGACACATTTGTTCAGGGCAGACTTGCACTAGGAAGGACACTGCCACAGTCAAGTTTTGCACAACAGGAACTCCTGAACGGCTACAGGTGGTCCCTAAGACTTTACTGGAGATAAATGGGTTCTGCTACAGTGTCATTTAGAACCAATTCCTGACTAATAAGCTTGAAAGGCTGCCAGACTGTTTTTGGTGATATGGAGGGCCTTGAGTACTGTGTCTAGTTTTGGGCCTCTCATTACAAGAAGGATGTTGAGGTGCTGGAGCATGTTCAGAGAAGGGCAACAAAGCTGGTGAAGGGTCTGGAGAGCAAGTCTGATGAGGAGTAGCTGAGGGAACTGGGGTTGTTCAGCCTGGAGAAAAGGATGCTGAGGGGAGACCTTATTGCTTTCTACAACTACCTGAAAGGAGGTTGTAGCGAGGTGGAGGTTGGTCTCTTCTCTCATATAACAAGTGACAGGATGAGAGGAAATGGCCTTAGTTGCACCAGGGGAGATCTAGGTTAGGTATCAGGAAGAACTTCTTTACAGAGAGGGTTGTGAAGCATTGGAACAGGCTGCCCGGGGAGGTGGTGGAGTCCCCATCCCTGGAGGGGTTTAACAGCCGTGTGGAGGTGGTGCTGAGGGACATGGTTTAGGGACCCTGGCAATGTAGGGTGAACGGTTGGACTCGGTGATCTTATAAGTGTCTTCCAACCAAATGATTCTGTGATTCTCTGATATTCACTCTTCTGAAAGCTATAAATGGCTTCCTTCAGAAATACTCCCTCACCCAAGAAATAAAATAGGGCTATATCCACGTATTTGTTTTTCTTTTAAAAGCACTCAATAATACTGAACCCTTGCAGGGTTTCTTCTTCAAGAGATAGATTCCCTCAGGTTATGGCAATTTGATTTGTGGACTGGGAGACTTTTCTGGTGTTGAAATCACCTTTAGAGAGAAACACACTGAGGTTGACTTTGTTAGACACCTACCTCTAGGAATCTAGATCCCCTTAGGGTTAATGGAGAGAAATGAGAACTTCCACTGAACAAAACATCTCATCCTAATGTCAAAGCAGGTGTCAAAAGCAGCTCACATGAATCACATTCTAAAAGTGCTTTTTTTCTCTGTAATGACTCTGAAAACATGCTGTAATGTCTGACTAACTGAGATGTGCGTGTCAAATGTCTGGTGAGAGGAATCCCACTCATGGAGACGGGCTGTTCTGTGAGCTTTGAGGATGGACCTGCACTGGAGATTGAGGCACAGTTGTTTGATGCTGGTCTGATACTCCTTGAATGGACTCATCTGACCGCAGGGCTTGGAGGAAAAGGGCTGCTGTCAGAAACAGAAAATGAAACATATTGAATCTATTGATGGATCCACTGTGACATGAAGGAAGTTGTGTGAGGTGGTGAGCAAATTTTGCTGGGAGGATTTGGGACAATGGTCAAGGGCAAAAGGCAACAGCTTTCAGTGCTTGGATTAGCATGTGCATTTGAACATGCCACATACAAAAACCGAACCTCTGCCCTGTGCAGTCTTTATGAATGAGTTGGGCCTTGTATCTTGGGATAGATGGGAAAAGTAGTTCCTGCTGTGTTGCCAATTTACATGGGTGCTAGGTTGTTCCTTGGGCACTGAAGATGTTCTACAAGTCATCAATGTCATGCTACAGAAATGGCCATCTTGAAACTCTTATTATCTGGTCAGATGAACTTAGGTTTGGTTTCGTGTCTCATTGTGGACATTAGCTTCTTTCTAAAGTCCATCCCAAAATGGCATGAGAGGACCTTGGGGATGGAAATTAGATACTTCCAGATATTCACTTTTGTTCTGTCCAAGACATAATGGTTACAGCTAGGTGGCTTTGGCTAGGACCTCCTGAGGGGAAGCCTACAGCTGGTACTAGAGGAAAACAGATGTCTTCTCAGAGGCTGTGACTGGGGTCCAATTAGTTTCTAGGAGATGGTGGGGTCACAGAGAGTCATGTCCCCAGCAAGAATTGGGGTGGTGAGAAGCAAAAGCAGCTGCAAAACTTTTCATTAATTCATGACTCTTCTTTGTAGTTTCTTCTGCTGGGTCCAGCCATTTCTCCTTCGGCCAATTTCTTCCTCCTGCAATCTAGAGAGGAAACTTGAGTAGGTGCTTGAGCTGAGGCATGGGAGGCCTGGGATTAATGGATGTGAAGGCAGTCTGGAGACAGACTGCTGAACTGAGAGCCAGTGGGATGAAGGACAAGGCTAGTCACCAGGCTGGGATAGGGGTGATGTTTTCACTAGCTGATATGGGAGCTGGAAAGGTGAGGGAGAGATCTTCATAAAGGAGGAAGAAAAAGATTCAATTACTTGCTACAATGGTCCCAGCTACAGCGGGAAGTGGAATCACGTAGCTCTGGGGTCTGTATTTCTGCCTGGCAGCAAGTGCTTTCCCCCACCACTCAAACTTAGCCTACTCTACAAACAGCCTTGAACAACCTTGTAGTAGCCTTGAACAAGTCCCATTGTGTGGTTAGGACTCATCAGACCATAACCATGAGCTGTGCATCCTGTGTGCATTTTGGGACTAAGTGACATCAGGGCAGTCCAGCACAGCGTAGCTGCTTGAGACAGGGAATGGAAAACCCTGAATGAAGCCCAAACTGGTATGTAACCAGGGCATTGGCACTGGTGAGATTTGTCTCACCACAAGTCTGTTGTTGGTTGGGTTCATGGTCACTCTGCCAACAGAGGTGCTTCTATATGACATTTCAGGTATTTTTAAGCTGTTTTCTATCCAAGTACTACATGATCCTTTTAGCTTGGGAGACAAAGGGAGTTCATCATTCACCCTCAGTCAGGGAGATGATGGAGTTCCTCTGCGTTCCTGCTTGCTCAACAGTTTCAGTGCAACTCTTTCCTGCCTCCCCTCTAGGCTCGTGTAGGAGGAATGGAGTTCTCCCCGGGGATGGTCTACATCTCTCCAGACAGCCCTCTCAGCTTGCCAGCTATTGTCAGCATTGCAGTGGCCGGTGGCCTGCTCATCATCTTCATTGTGGCTGTGTTGATTGCGTACAAGCGCAAATCCAGAGAAAGTGACCTCACCCTCAAGCGTCTGCAGATGCAAATGGACAACCTGGAGTCCAGGGTGGCACTGGAGTGCAAAGAAGGTAGGATGAGAAAGGAAGGCTGACACTGTGTCAGTGTTGGTAGAAAAGAGGCATCCAGCCACAAATCTTTGAGCCAAAATATCACAAGCAAAAGGAGTTTCAAACTCTGTGAGTATGGCTCAAGGCTGGATCTAATCTGACTTTGCCTATTTTCCCTGAGTCCATCCTTCCTCCACTCTGACCTAGCTGCATTTGCTATCTCACAGTCCAGAGAGAGCCTTGGCCAGCGTGTCTAGGGAAAGGCAGTGTTATAGGAAAGGTGAGACTGCTCTTGTGCACCTTCTTCTTCCTCTCCACATGTTACTTCCCCACTTGTACCCTAGTCTCACACATATGGGTCTGAGAGACTTTCCCATCATGGTGACAGAGATCTGGACTGTCATTGCTACATGTGTCATTCCTTTTTTGTGACAGCCTTTGCAGAGCTACAGACAGATATTCACGAGCTGACAAGTGATCTGGATGGAGCTGGGATCCCTTTCCTTGATTACCGAACCTACACCATGAGGGTGCTTTTCCCTGGCATTGAAGATCATCCAGTCCTGAGGGATCTGGAGGTAAGAAATCAACATCTTCTGCTTCTGGCTCCTCTCATGCCTCCCTGTTCTGTTCTGCATGCAAGAGATGTTGTGTCAATGGTGGGGACGGGATAGCTTACAATGCCGTGTTCTACCAGGGACAAAACAGCATCTCATTAAAAATCTGGGTTGAAAGGGGAAGATGATTGCTGCTGTCTTAGATGTTAAATTCTGTTTGATCACTCATCTTTTTGGAAGAGCCTCACAGATCTGTGTGTATTAGGTGTACCGTATTAATCTTCTCCTTGGTCTTCATCCTGCTGGTGTTTGTTTTTTAGATTGGATTTATTAGTTACCACTGCGCAGGGGTCAGGAAAAAAATTGTATGGCAGAGAAGCATAGTTGCCTGTACCACTCTAACTTTGCATGACATCACACTACCTAGAGGCCGTTTTTTGAGGGAACACCCATAGAGATAACCTGCAGTAACTGCAGGAGGTTCACCTTTGCTGTGCTTTGTGGTTCGCAGTGAGGTCAGAAAACCACAGACTCATCCTGCCCATACCTCCTCTATCCCAACTCTCCAGACCACAGCAGTGGGAGGACAGTGAGACATTGTCCAGCACTGTTGGGTTCTACACACAGCCTGCATTACCTCACTGGTGACAATGAGTCTGATGAGACCCCAGGTGAGGTCTGCCCATGCTGCAAAACTGCTTCAGGCTTTGGCAGATGGACAGGCTCTGCTCTAGGGATTCCTGAGCCAGAGGAGCAGGGGATACACCATGGCCAAGGCCAGGGAGGTCATTGGCTGAGCTTTCTGCAAAGTCTTTGGCAAGCTCTGAGCTTCAGAGAGGCTCTGGCACGGGCTGGTGAGATTGCTGGAGACCAAGACTGGGGTTAGTTGGCAGAAAGGAGGAACAGGAGCTGGCACAGAGAGTACCATGCTTGGCTGGCTGCATAATCAGAGGTGCCTGCTCGTCTTTGCTCCTTCTCTTCAGGAGAGCCAAAATTAATCAAACTCTATGGAGTGAACCATTAAAAAACCTGATCTGTCAACAAAGAGGATTTGTGGGGTTGGGTGGGAGGCTGAGTTACACATTGACAACTGTATATATTTGCCTTCGGGGCACAGATAGAGTGGCCTCAGGCTGCCTTCCCTTAGGAAGAGTAGCTCAGCAGCTTCAACAAAGAGCACAAGAGATGAGGTTTGATGAATCTCTCTCTCACATACACAGACACACAGACAAACACTTTCATTATACCCTCAGCCAATTTCAATCCCGATATGCATTAACCCCAGCCTCTCAGACCACGGAATAGCATCTGACCCCTATAGAGGTTTTAGCATGGATGCTCCCATATGTAGATACATACAGAGAGACAAAGAGCTAATGTTTCAATCTGCTACCTTTGATCTCTTCTTCCTTTCATTTCATTCATCCTTTCCCCCGCCCCCCACCTTAATCCTCTCTAAACCTTCAACAGCTCTTTCAGTGTCAACATCTTTGGCTACCAACATATCAGGGAAGACAGTTCCCATTCTGCTTCTGCCTTTGTAGCACCTAAAAGGAGTTGCTATTCATTGCAGAAGGCCCCAGCATAGATCCTGCAGTGAGAAGACTTCTTTATTTCCAGTTCATTTGCTAATTAACTGCTTCCAGATGCAGTACAAAATACTTTTCTTGTTATTT
Organism: Bucorvus abyssinicus; assembly: GCA_009769605.1. Taxonomy (NCBI): domain Eukaryota; kingdom Metazoa; phylum Chordata; class Aves; order Bucerotiformes; family Bucorvidae; genus Bucorvus; species Bucorvus abyssinicus. The sequence continues at coordinate 3,045,420 of CM020025.1, forward strand.
TTTTAATTTCTCCATAATAACCCAGGGATAGACAATATTAAATGTTCAAGCAAGTGAGTTAAAAATAATCATTGGCGGGATGGGTGGTAATGGTTGGTTGGATGGTTGGTTGTCTCAAGCTATTTACTAAAAGTAATTTATTTGCTGTATGCAAAAAGAGTTAAGAGCTCTAATTTCCAGAATGAAAAAGTAATGACTCTTTAAGAGGCCCCGCATTACTTGGTTGTTTGAGCATGCCAGCTTGTTTTGGATTAAAGTGACGAATCTGGCTGGTTATTAATACATACATGCCTCAGTGACATGTGTTGCTCTGTGTTGAGACCCTTCAGCTTCCAGGGAAGCTTTTTCAAGGGCTGGAACAACTTCAGCAACATGGATGAATAATGAGTTTGGGGTTGTTTATTTAGGCTCCATTTTTGTCTAGAGCCAGAAGGACCGAAAGGGTAAAGCCCACTGTGAAGTCCAGGGTCCACTCTTGAAGTCCTAAATTGTTCTATATAAAAAACAGTTCACCAGCCTCTCACAGCTGAGAAATATATTAAAGGCTTGTCAAACTCTTTGTCTCCAAACCACCTCACTTCCCAAGCCCAGGGGTCCTACTCAGTGGAACCTTCAAGACAGATCCCATCTCGAGGTGTCCTCTCACACCTTCATCTACCTAGTTCTTCAAACCAAGGCCCAGCTGTGTGCTCACCATCTCAGCCACTGCCTCACAGCATCTCTTCATGTCCTCAAAACCTGACCCTGGGGTCACTTCCCCATTCTCTTTCTTCCTGCCTCTCCTATCTTCTCAAAGCTGAACACCAAATCTCTGTAAGCAGGTTTCTTGCAGGGAAAAAAAAGAAGTTTTAGGTGAAGATAGAAAGACTTCAATTTGACTACAATAAAAATAAAACATGGTATGGTACCACATGTAGGCACTAGCAATCTCTTTTTGATGGACTGCTCAGAAATGGAAATCAGATTGGAAAAGAATCATCTGTGGCTGTGGCTAGGAGGTCTCTCAGGCTTCCTAACCATTAGAGGACTTATGGACCCTCTTCCTTTTTACAGGACTATCCCGTAAAAAGGCACAGAAGGAAGGACTCACCTCCCTGCTTGATGCAAGATTTTTTGGAATAAACTCACTTTATTTTTTTGCAGGTCCCTGGCTATAGGCAGGAACGGGTGGAGAAAGGACTGAAGCTCTTTGCCCAGCTCATCAATAACAAGGTTTTCCTGCTGTCCTTCATCCGAACGCTGGAGTCCCAGCGCAGCTTCTCCATGCGGGACCGTGGTAATGTGGCCTCGCTGATCATGACAGTGCTGCAGAGCAAGCTGGAATATGCTACTGATGTCCTCAAACAGCTCTTGGCTGACCTTATAGACAAAAATCTGGAGAGCAAGAACCACCCCAAGCTGCTGCTCCGGAGGTAAGGATGCCTGGGGCTGGAATAAGCTGGGCTGGGCAGCTGGTTCCCCACTGTCTGACATAAGCATTCTAGTGGTCTTTGGAGGAAAGGAGCACATTTGCTTGATTTTTGTTTGTGCAGCAGGGTGTGAGATCAGGATGTACATGGCCACAGTTCACGTGATCCTGCAGGGATGTTTGCAGAGAGGGTTGGATAAGGTAAACAGGGCTGAATGAAGACTGAATCACTCTCCCTTTCTAGTTTCATTTAAAACTTCCTGACAGAGCATACTTTCTCTTAAGAGAACTCTCCTCTTCCCCCCAACAACCTCTCTGCATTTCCTCCCCTTTCTGCAAGTGTGTCTGTAGATCTTGGTCCACCTCCTCCCTAATAGAAAAGTAGTCAAATTATTACCTTTTACTGATTTACTGTGTCCAGTTTGGGATCCCTCAGTTCAGGAGAGACATTGAGGTGCTGGAGCGTGTCCAGAGAAGGGCAACAAAGCTGGTGAAGGGTCTGGAGAGCAAATCTTATGAGGAACAGCTGAGAGAACTGGGGTTGTTTAACCCAGAGAAAATGAGGCTCAGGGGAGACCTTATTGCTCTCTACAACTACCCGAAAGGAGGTTGTAGTGAGGTGGGGATCGGTCTCTTCTCCTGTGTAGCAATTGATAAGTCAAGAGGAAATGGCCTCAAGTTGTGCCAGGGGAGATTTAGATTGGACATTAAGAAAAATTTATTTTACGGAGAGGTTGGTCAGGCATTGGAACAGGCTGCCTAGGGAAGTGGTGGAGTCTTCGTCCCTGGAAGTGTTCAAAAGATGTGTAAATGTGGTACTGAGTGACATGGTTAAGGACCCTGGCAATGCTGGGGGAACTGTTGGACTCGGTGATCTTAAAGGTCTCTTCCAACCAGATGATTCTGTGACTGATTAAAAGTTACAGAACTAAACCACCTTTGGATTTTAATGTGGATCTTCTAGAAAGCTTCATAAGGGTAGCAAGAACCAGTGCTTCCTAATCCTTATTTTGAACTCTGTGTGTGCTTAAGATGTTCATTTAAAGCTTATGTTTCCCTTTAACCTGAAAACTCCGATTGCATTGTGTAGGACCCGTAAGTATGTCACATAGAACAGGCTGTATTATATCCCTGGTGAGCAAGTCAGCTGCTGCTGTCTCCTGCCCAGGACTCAGACTGTCCTGCGTTGTTCCTTGTTCATGACTTAACTATGGACACATGGAGACTCTTCTTCAGCTGCATTGTGGGATATCCTGCCTCTCCTTGAGCAATGGCACTGGGAGATTGTTGAAGCCAGTAGAGGAGCTGAGCAAGACAACAGAACAGATTTCATACAGGGAACAAGTTTGGATTGGTGCTTCTTGGCCAGGCCTAAGGTCTAAACTCCACAGTTCTGTGGGAACACTCAAATTAGAAACCTACTGCTCTGCAATTAATGTGCTTTCCCTGCCTAGGGAAGAGCTGCCTCTTCTCCCCTTAGGACCACATTCATCTCCTTTTCACAGTCTAAACCAACCCTTCTGATTCAAGGACCCCAAGTAAAATCCGGGGGAGTCTTTTGGAGATTAATGGCCTTTGCCATTGCTCAGAGCCCACTTTGAGGAGCCCTCAGTTAATTACCATTGATGGCTTGGGCAGGGAAGGGATCTGTGGTTCCTGCTGGGAGGCTTTTCATCTGGCACACAGCCCACGATGGAGAACCAGCAAGAAAGGTAGCAGAAGGCAGTTCCTGGCATTCAGGGCAGCAATGCCAGGGGCAGAGACTGGACTTTGCTTTGGTGTCTGTTGACTCTCTGATGTGATTCAAGCCCTACAGCCTGGCTGGTGTCCTCCCTCCAGCTATCCCCAGGCTTCCTCGCTGTGCTTCTCCTCTGATGCTGGATGGCACTGTCTCCTTCCAACTGTCTCCTCCCTTCATTTTCTCCTTTTTGTTCCCTTTCCTCCATCTCTTTATCTTCCCTGTTGTTCATTCCTGTCTTGTTCTGAGCCTCCCATATTTCCTCTTTCTCCTTCTTCCAGCTCTTTTCTAACTCTAGTCCTCTTTGTTGGAAGTGAAAAGTGGCCTTTGGAAGGAGAGCCGGTGGACAAAGAAGGCACCTCCACTGTTCCAAGCTCTGACAATACAACAAGTCTGAAATATGGTTAGTGCTCTGAGATGGTCCTGCACTGAACAACACCAGAACAGAATCTACTGTGAATGGCTTGGCGCCTTGGGTCAAATGTTGGTACGAGGTCCTCAGACAATTTTTTGGAGCAGCTGGTTTCAATCTGATGCTTACCCTCCCTCCCTGTGAGTCTGCAGATGGAAGGGAATCTTCCAACACCTTTCTGCAGTGTTGGTTTTGGGTATATTTAATAGGAGGAAGGAGATGGCTGGAATGACTTTCCCTCCTCACCTGTGTCCAATGTTCATTCCACAGGACATCTGCATCCTCAAAGAGATCATAGAATCATAGAATCATCTGGTTGGAAGAGACCTTTAAGATCGTCGAGTCCAACAGTTCACCCTGTATTGCCAGGGTCCCTAAATCATGTCGCTCAGCACCACATCTACACGGCTTTTGAACTCTTCCAGGGATGGGGATCAAAGTCAGAGCAGAGATGGGATTTCAGTTCTTTTTCTCGTGGTAATGCTAAGTTTGCAGCACATGATGGGTCCCAGGTGTCACACAGGGAGCATTGGAAAGAGCATTCTTCTGGGTGACATTCCCTGCGAGGAGCTCAGACCAGCTTGGAATTTGCTGGAACTAAACGTCATACCATGACCAATAGAGGACAGCAGCTAGGTGACGTTGACCAAGGGGAATACCGGGCAAACAGGCTGGTTTGGACAGAGGTAGTCTCCAGGCAGAGACACAGCAATGATCACCGTAGACAAAGGAAAGAGCATTAATCTGGAGGCAAACTGGGACCATATCACCTTATTCTCTGGTTGCAGGCAAGAAAAGAAGAGTGACAGAAAACATCCCTATTATCATTTCTTCTTCCACCATCCCCATCATCTAAGTGAGATCTGCCCACAAGAATAGAGAAATCCTTATAGAAACCACAATAAAGATCAACTGCATTTATTTGTGTAAAGGACAGTCACCTGCTCTGTGTTGGTGTTACAGGGCACTGCTTTCAGGCAAGGTTGTTGACTGGTTTCATGCATATAGCTCCAGTGATGCAAATCCTTCCCCTTGCAAGTCTCATGCTCCAGAGGATGAGGTTTTGGTGATAGCCAGGGCAAAGAAGAACCAGTAATTACAATTCATCCAGGCAGGGAATCTTGCTTTCTTCTTGAACAGCACTGGTACGTGAACAGAAGCCAACAGGTTTTTCCTATGCTTCTGGTGTCCACACCACATTTACAGGTCTGATTTGGTCCTGCTGTAAGAAAAGTTCACCATGAAGACTCCAGATGGATTTTTGTTTGGCTGAGGACAGGGTGTTCAAGGACAAAAGGATGAGCTCTGTGAATGTGCCACAATGACACATTGAGGAGCATCATCACCCCCAAATGCCAGGGAGATACTCAATGCCAGATAACTATTCTCTGGTGCTTTAGATCTGTCTGTTTTAAGTATTTATACAGCCTACTTGTCATGTGGTCTAACTCTGAGCTCCTCATATTTGATGGATTTACCCTCCCTGAACTCCTCTGAGAAGGTTCCCTCAAATGTTGCCATCTCACATTTGTTGGTGGAGAAACTGAGAAACAGACAAGCAGGGACTTCCCTAGTCACAGAAGAATCAACAGGATTTGCTTGCAGGACATACTGATGATGTCATGCCAGACTTTCAAGGGGACTCAGAGATCTGGGCAGTAAGATGGACAAAGCCAATCTTTCGACTAACCCTGTGATATGACCAGCGTGACTAACTCGGTTCCAATTTTTTTTTTTCTCCCTGGCTGATTTTAGGACAGAGTCTGTGGCTGAGAAAATGCTCACCAACTGGTTCACCTTCCTTCTGTACAAGTTCCTCAAGGTAAGAGGAGCAGCATGCCTGGGTGAGAAGCTGCTTTAATATATTTCTTCTTGGTGAGGTTCAGCTGGGGAGCTGGGGTGAAATCTTCCCAGATATACAGGGAATGGCTTTTTTTTGGACACAGCTCACTGCCTAAAGGGAGAAGGACTCTATTCTGATACAGGGAGAACAAAAAGGAACACTTTGTTAGAGAGGCAGCCTGTTGGCCTGACTCCTGTACAGGGTGGGATCTAAGAGTCAGTGCTGAAATGTAAAGGATTTCAGAGCATCATGGAGACCTGTATTGAAAATGATGTGCTTTTACTGGCAGATTCAGATCTTCATCATGTGGTGACCCATATTTTCTCATTATGGTCTCCTCCCACCCCAGTTCAGAGGCGGTACTGAGGCCCACTCTCTCCATCATATGCAGTGCCTCCATCATACTTACCTGCTTTATGCACACCGTAACCAGATCCTTGCTTAGTTTAACTTAGACCTGAGCCCAAGGTCTTCTTGGCATTAGGTTGTCTCAAGCCTGCCCTGGACATGGCCATGCACCTTCTGAGTACAGAGGGCTGGATGCAATACATGATGTAAACCTGACTGCAGCATCCAGAACTCAGCACAGGCTGAGGCTGCTGCTGCTTTGTATCCCAGTGGGAGGGAGCATTGGCTTTGCAGGACACTCATCAGCAAAATAATGAAAGGACTTGAGCCCTCTTTTTCCCCCTGGAGGGTCTCCTTGGGGTGATGGTTAGTAATAAAAAGAGTACATCAGTCTTTGAGACCTGCCACTGACTGCTGGGTGACGGCAGTTCCCTCTTGGGGATCCACACTGAGTCTCAAGCATGCTAATTGCCAAGTCACCAACCTCAGAGCCAGCCTTTTGGGAAGGAGCTGGGCTCTGCAGCTCTCTCCCACTCCCAATGCAGCAGCTAGATATCCTTCCACCTTACAGCCCTGTTTGGACAGAAGAGCTACCCTCTGCCTGGCAGTTCAAGGCTTTACAAATCAATCCCATTCCCCTGAGCCTTCCCCAGGCACAACCAGTGCAAGGATGAACGCATGGGAAAGTTTTGAAGGTCCCTGGAAGGTAATTTCAGTGACTTCAGTATCAGATTCCTGCTTTCAGCTGAAAGGAAAGGATATAAGGAGGTGACTCTCTAAAGAGCTGCTTTTATAATAGGCTTTTTTCACCCCACTCAGCTACTTGTCTTCTTGCCTCAGCCTGAACAGAGGCCTGATAAGGGCAAGAGACAGGCACACAGAAGCAATATGCTGCTGGCAGATAAGCTAATTAAGTGGGAGACAGGTGTAGGAGCTGAGAAAGGGGCCACTTTGCTTCAGATTATTAACTTGTTTTTGCTGGGATTTACACCGGAGGAAAATGACTTTGCTTGTTGAGTTGGGACACACTGCAAGACGAGAGGGAAAGGTGGGGAGGAGGAGTGGAAGGTTGGAGAGATGAAGGGGAAGGGAGGCAATAGAAGGAAGCATGAGGAGGGGCGTGTGGCAGCGAGTGTGCAGAGGGAGGGCAGCAAGGGAAGATGGTAGGAAAAGTATGGGAAGAGGAGTGCAGTGGGTATGAATGGTGGGAAGGAGAAATTACGGAGTGATGTGCTTTGCTGGCCCTGCCTGTGGGCTGCTTGTTGCTGTCCTGTGCTGGGTCCCACATATCTGACATCAACAATGCAACCATACAGATCCAGGGGCACATTGCCCCTGGGTCACAAAACTGCTCCTGCCTGAGCACCCCTATTTGCCACAAGCATGAGAGTGCTCAGGGAGACTGTGGACTCTGCCCAGACACCCAGGACAGGACACCAGCAGTCCAGTTCCCTTTCAGACCTGTCTCCAGGTCCTCTGAAACCCATCCCACCACCTGCTCCAGTGCAAAACTGTGGTCCGGTGGCAATCCCTTGAAGAGATCCTACAAGGCTCTACTGGCTCAAACATTGCCATGAAACACTGACACCTTTTTCCCATGACAGGACACTTGAGGGGGCTGGTTGCACTCTATGGAAGGGTCGTCTATATTCCTGGGCTGTGTGGAATAGACTGATTCCCACTGATGCATCTGTCTTGAGTGGTTGGGATGGCAAGCCATAACAATCACTGAGATGCTACGTAGGTTGGTTCTCACCACTGTTTCTTCTGTTTCACCTCATTGTTGTTTCTCACCCCTGCAGGAGTGTGCTGGAGAACCTCTGTTCTCCCTTTTCTGTGCCATCAAGCAGCAGATGGAAAAGGGTCCCATCGACTCGATCACTGGGGAGGCCCGGTACTCGCTGAGTGAGGACAAGCTTATCCGACAGCAGATTGATTACAAGACATTGGTGAGTGCCCTGAGCACACCTTCCTATAGGCTTGTCCAGCCCCTTCTAGCAAAGGGACATTTAGGGAAAAGAAGCCAGGAGTGGACATGCTGGAACCCTGGGACAATTTATTCTTTTAAGCCAGCAGGTTAACCCTGCTGAAGACTGACTAGTTGCTTCCCCTACCACAATAAGGTTTGTGGCTGAAGCATCTGCCTGCAAAGCATGTTTGCAAAGGTGGCTGCTTCCAAGCTACTTCCATTGTGCCCTGCCCCATGCCCAGGGTATCTCCAGCTCCCCAAATTGCCTGTTCTCTGAAAGCATCTGCACTCATTGCAGGTCAGGCTGACAGAGCCAATCTCTTGTCATTGCTTGGATTAGGTGAGGTCCGGAAGCACTGGAAGGCAAGCGTGAACCTTGTGTCATGAATATGCCTGTGAATGTGAAGACAATAGATATGGGCAATATATTCTGCTAGACAAAATACTTCCTAGCATCTCCCCCTTTTCCCTGGAGTGATGCCCACCCTTCCAACATCCCTCTGAGTTGTAAGTCAAAGGTAACAATCTTCCTGCAGCAGAAAGGTGCAGTTGTCACTACAAGATGTCACCCCCCTGAACTCTTCTCTGGCTGGAGTGTGATACCCACGATGGGGTTTCTTCCTTCTCACTCTTGGGTCACCCCAGCATTATCTTTATCCCTCCTCTCCCCATCACCTGCATCCTTCTCCCTGGTCCCCAGCACCAGTGGCAGAGCTGCCTAGTGCCCAGTACAGACACACAAAGGGCTGGTGTTTGCTGGGCAGTGACTGCCCGGGGCAGCAGCCCTTGGCCATGTGGGGTGTCCCCAGTGCTGGGCTCAGGCAGGTCAGGCACGAGGCCCTTGGCCGTGGGACACCTGTGGTCACAGCGACACCCAGCTCAGGGCACGGCAAACCCGGAGACATCCTGAGACCTTGTGGTGTTTTTTCAGTGCAAGTGACAGCAAATAGTTTTTATGAGGCTGTATTGCAAGGACCTTCACTAGAATAATCCTCACCAGGAAAAGAAAAAACAATCCTCTGTTTCTCCAACAAAGATTTCAGCATCAAGGCATATGTTAGAGGTACATAGTGGAGGGACTTATTAGGTCTTCGCTAGAGCTAATGCAGCCATTCCTCTTGAGCAAGCACAAGTCAGAGAAAAATAGACTTGATTTAAAGATTTCAAGGGAGAGAAAATTAATCCCTGTAACTGAGTCATTTCCTTCAGAACGTAATTGTCTGCGTGGTGAAAGATACACATTGCATATGTCCAGCTTTAGCATCTACTCTGAGATTATACCCTTTTCCCACTTGATTAAAGAGCATCAGTTGAAGAGCATTAGATATCTCTTCTTAGTCTGTTTGTGGGCCTTCACTATTCCTTGATACACTAAATCCACTGAGCTTCTAAGTCTCTGCGGGATGAAGAACGCTTTCCAAATCTTCAATGATCCTTGTAATTTGTTTTTTTTCCTATGTCTTTGTTCTTGGAAAACACCAATCCCAAATTTTAGGATGGTCAGAATATGCTCTGAACTTAACAGATTATTTTATTTGCACCTTTAGTTGAGGGACATTCATCTCACCGAAGTTTAGTTTGCTTTAAGAGCTGCATCCAGTTGATATTAGTTCCTTGATCTGTCTTAGCTCTTAGCTCAGGTGGGTTCGCACTAGAAGTGCCTGCTTTTCTTCAACAGGTACAGTCTAGAGCTGAGCTTTGGTTGGATCCAAAACTCATGAGAGGGTAGAATTTATTCTAAAATAAGACCGCAGTTCTATTTTGCATATTAAAAATGTGACTTTCCTATTAAATCAGCAGTGTCATGCTCTTTTCTATCGGGTGTGGTTGTCTGGCAGTTTGGAGGCCTGATCTCACATGGAGCGAGTGAGCAGAAGGAAGGAAAATGTGGACACAGAGCGATCACTTTCACCAAGGGAAATCCCTCCGATCCTTTTAGACTTGATATAAAGCAGGCAGCAAAGGGTGGTAATTATACATCAGCCTGAACAAAGCTCTCCTCCATTCGCTTTGTGTCGTTTGATGTTAATCAGCTCTCCCTCTTACATCTCAAGAGCAGACAAATATATCCCGATAGGAATCTCAGCAGATTTACAGAGATCAGCTTCTCTGAAGGAGATTAAGAAGAAGCAGAATATGGATAGGATTGTTCTTCCTTTCTGTTTCTCTTTATTTCTGTTTTGTCCTTCCTCTACCTTTCTCAAGCAGTCTGTCATCTTTTATTAAAAATACATAGTATTGAAATAAAGCAAGAACCGATTCAGTATTTGTGGTACAGGCATTCCCTCGATGTTTCCTGCTCTCTACCAAACGCACCTGGTCATTATGGTGACTTTGCAGTGCGCGTGGCTAAAATTCACTGGGTTGTTCATGTTTCATGAGGGCTAGATGACTGCTTGACTGAGTTAAATCGCAGTTCCAGCAGCATGGCACATCGAAACAGGCTGTTTATTGTCGTTATTCCAGGAAGCCAAGGCCACGTCTTCTTTTGGAAGGCTTTTATTTTTTGGCCTTCATTAATCATGTCCAAATATTTTAAGTCATGCTTTCAAATATGGTTTGAGTGAAAGATAGAGCCAAGGAAATCGACTTACCCAGGGAGAAAAAAAGAAGACAGAGCACTTTCAGACATCTGGAATTGCTGATTTTACAATACACTCCTCATTCACTAGGTTTAGATTGTTTTGGTCTGATTTCTTTCCAAGCCAGATAGCTCTGATTTGCTGTCTGCAAGGTCCTACAGTTCCCCAAGGAAGCAGCCTCAAGGTCTTAGGGTCCTTGCAGTCTATAACAATCTCTGTACTTACAAGGGATTTTTCAGTACAGTAGAAACTAAGCTAGTTACAGATGTGATTGCAAAAATAAATGTATTGCAACTAAACAATAGGTCTTCTCCCAAGCTGTCTACCTCAGAGAAACACCCTCTTGTGTTAATGTCTTCGCTAGCAGCCAGTGCTCATCATCTCTGGTCTGCAGTGTTATTAAAAACCAAGCTAGATCATTCCATCTGAGAGACAGGAAGATCTCATCCCTGCTGACTGCCATCTGCCTTTGCCAGAATCCATGACATTTAACCATTCACCAAACCAGAGCCCAGATGCAAAAAACTCACTCCCTACTGCCACTGCTCTACTGTCACTGGGAGATGAGAGACCATCCATCTCCTGCATCAGCTTCATTTCTGTTGATACAAATAACACAGAGCAGAAAAGACCTCAAAGTGTGTCAGAAGCTGTCAAGAGTATTGGCTAATTAGTCCTTGGCGGTGGTAGGCAAGAGCTGCCCTATACGTCTTGAGCGGTGGCATACTCTGTGTGGTCCCTGAACACCTTGGTGGCTCCAGTGCTGAGAGCCTAATCGGATCATCTTTCCTGACAACATATTGCAGATGGATAAAGATACTCTCAGTTGCCTTTGATTAAGGCTTCTCAGGGAATTTTTGCGGCAGGAAGGAAGCCACTACCATGGTATCAGAAAGCTTTTCTATGCTTGGCTTTTTTGGGGTCCTTCTCCTTCTTGTTTGCTGCCAAGCCTCGCTGTATGGTAGTCCTCTTGAATCTTCCTTAGCCCAGTCTAGAAGGGAGAGGAAGATGTCTGTCCCTGGGACAGAAACCATAGCGACATTCTGGTCTCAGGGCAGACCACTCAAACACTACAGAGAACTCAGAGCCAGGGTGACCATATGAGTAATCACAAACTGTGTCTTTATTATTTAAATGCCAGTCATCTGTAGTGGAGATCAGGGCTTAGCTGTGCTAAGAATTGCATGTATATCTACACTTAGAGACAACTCATGGCTGGAAGGGCTGGCAGACAAAAAGAAAAAAAAAAAGCCCAAGGATGTAGAAAAAGGTCAATAACCACAAATCCAGTGAGATGACGTGCCTCAATGTCATATACAGTCAGTGGGAGGGCAAAGCTCAGATACTACCACTCCGCTTGCTCCCAGTCCCATATCTTTTCATGTTGACACCCTCCTGGTGTCCTCTCAGTGGCAAAGCATCCAGCATCTCCTTGAGTGACACTAAAGTCTCCTCCCCACTTCAGCCACCTTGCTAGCTCTTCCCCACAGGGCTCAAAGGCAGCTGGTGGGCTGTGAAGGAGTACCAGTGGATACATTCAGGAGACCAGCATTGCAAAACTTCCCTCAGAGTGACGGATCATACAGGAATGCAACAGAGGCCATCTCAGGGGTCTCTTCCCTGCCAGTTGACAGCAAAACTTATGTTGACATAGCTGAGCAGGAGCAATGGGATTAGTTCTCTGTCTTACATTGGTTGTTATGAGGACAGCTCTGGGTGGAAGCACAGGGCAAACCTTTCTCTTCCAGTGAACTTGGAGCATCTGACCTATGCTAAATCGATGAAGCCAACACTTAGATTCTTTGCTCCTGGTCATCCCTTATCAGGGACAATCTGTAGAAGCCTGGTGTGACAACAGAGAAAAGCCTGGAGAGGATTCCCACAGAAGTGGTAGAAATCTCTCCATTGCAAACACCTCATTATTATTAGGAGCTTCAGTCTGTTGGAAGGGGAGCAGAGATTTTTCAAACTGAGGTGTAAGAATTACTTCAGTAGTGCCCATGACAATCTCCAAAGAACAATTATTTATTGCATGGAATACACAGATGCAAAATCCCTGAAGTCTTTGTACAGAGAAATATTTAGTGTTCCACAAGAGAACAGTTGGAAAACACCGAGAGTTGATGTGAAGCCTGAGGCATATATGTCAAAGCCTCTGTGCTCTGGGAAGGGTGCTGGTTTCTATAAGAAATCCTTGAATTCCCTAAAACGTTGAAAGGAGCCTCTTGACTGTCATTAAAATGAGCACACTGGAGTTCAGATGTTTACAGGTTCTACCAGCAGCCCCCATCTATGCTAGCAACCGCTAAGAGCAAACACCTTTGCACAGCCCTTTGAAATGTTGCCTTCCCAACTCCTCCTTCCAGCTGAGCTAGAAAAGAGGAAAGCAAGGACTACTGTAGTCAGGGGATGAACAATTGTGGCTCACTCAGGTAGACCTGATGCCTTCCAAAATTCGTACTCCATAAAATTCAAGGATAACCAAGTTATAACAGCAAATCACCATTGCCAGCTTCCAGCTGGGTACTGATGTGGTGGACACTAGTCGACACCTGCAGGAGGTGTTGGGTCTCCTGGACCAGATGTTTGCCTGGCAGGGTAGCCCAGATTATTTTAAAGAGCCCTAAGTGCCTTCATTTTGGGAATGGAACCGCAGGAGTTTGCATCAGAGATGAATCACACCACAGAACTAGCTCTGACTGTCAGCTGAGCTCAGATCACTGAAAGAGACCTGCAGAGTCACTTGGTCTCCAGAACCATGCATGGTCCCTGTAGCACTCTCAAAAGAGCTGTCCTAGCCTGCCATCACTTCTTTGTTTCCCTACAGATGTGTAATGGGAGGGGGGCAACTAATAACCTCAACACTGGGTGCATTTCAACAGTGCTTTTTATATATAGTTCTGTGATCCTTTGAGATGAAAGATGCCACAGAACTATAAATCTGTCCCATTGTTATTATTATCTGAATTGATGCTTCTTCAATACTTCTGGAAGTGACATATAAATAATAGCATTATGATCTAATCAATATCTTGTATTTACATCTCGCCTTTCATCCAGGAAGATCACAGAGCTCTTTGTAAGCAATATCTTCACAAGTCCCTCTTAGCTGAGCATAACGGCTCCAAAGGGAGCCTGGTGAGCCAATACGTAATTATCCTGATATGATTTCACCCAATTTCAAGTCACTTTGAGATCCCATTGCATCTTAGTCATTTAACATGGAAAATGAGGGAGAGTCCAGTACCTATTGCATACTACAGTAGGGAATTTACCGTCCAGGTAGAATTTGTCTAAGGCACCAAAAGTAACATGTCTGCACTTGTAAAAGTGGCACAGGAGCATTTAATGATTGTGTATAGCCAGGAGCATCACTGAACACTCCTTGCAAGTGCGGAGGTGTGATAAGTTTGTAAAAGTTTATAGACTTCACAGTCCTGTAACCAGAAAAGAGCAGAATGCTCCACGTAGGCATGGCCAGATTGCTGTAAACACTGTGTGTGTGTGTTTAAGGGATCCCTCTCTCACTACCCCATATGTTTTGCGTTTACTCTTGGACAGAGTCTTTGGAGAAAATTATATTCTCCTTCTGAGAAACGAGAGGCCTCTCTAGTTGGGTCAATTTTCTTGTCCTATTTGTGAAAGCAGAAGTTGTTGTTGGTTTGTGTTTCATGTTTAAGAAGCCCTGCATCTAGAATTAATAACATTCTTCTGAGAAGAGCCTGGATCAGTCCCATGGCTGTGCAGAAGGTGGACAGACTTGAGTCTGAGAGCGCTTTTACCTGATTTGTCAAAGTCAGGTGGCAATGCAGGGAGGCCACTACTATATTAGGTCACCTTGCCAGCTCTCTAGGGATCATGGAATGGGTCAGAGGCCAAGGAAAGCTCTGGACAGCCCTTCGGATATCAGTTCTGCTCCAACCAGGGTCAGGCCTGATGTAATTTTTAACGGTTTATATGAAAAGAGTGCGTTAGTGACCATTGTCTGACCATTCACCTTTGGGTGAAAGCCGTTTTTACTGAAAGCACCAGAACCTGAGCAGGTATTCATGGGCTTTCTGTTATTAAGCACAGTGAAGATGCCAAGGAGATGAGGCTCAAACCTAAGGGGCTGTTCCCACAGGTATGGTAGTTTCACAGAGAAAAGTGGCACAAGGCACAAGTTCAGGAAAACCTTCACGTCAGCCCTAAGGCAGTGACTGCAACATCTGGGAGCTCACAGCACTTAGCTGAGAGCCAAATGCTGAGTTACCTTTAATTCACTGAGCACAGACGGTGGTTGAGAGCAGCAGAGGTGTGGAAGCCCTTTGTGAAACCAGATCTGTGTGTCCTCTTGAAGGAGGGAATACTCTTGGTATGCATTTTCCCCTTATTGCACCCTAGATCCCGCTGGCTTGTAGGACACAGGGACTTGCAAGAAGGGCAGCCACAGGGTGCCCATGCTGCTGTGAAATGTGTGGTGGGTCTCACTGCCTCTTTCTCAGGTCCTGAGCTGTGTGAACCCCGACAACGTGAACAGTCCTGAGATCCCAGTGAAGATCCTGAACTGTGACACCATCACGCAGGTCAAGGAGAAGATCCTCGATGCCATCTTCAAGAACGTGCCTTGCTCCCACCGGCCCAAAGCTGCTGACATGGACTTGGGTATGTGAGTGCACAATGGGCCCTGACTGCCCCTGGACAGGGGCAAGAGGGGAAATGGGAGACAACCAAACTCAATCCAGACACTGTTTGCTAGGGCAGGTACCACCTCCCCAGACTTGGTGCTTGTGCAAGGCAGAGGAGCAGCAATGGTGAGAGGGCAGAAAAGACTGATTAAGTTGATGCCTATGCTCCTGGATTATGAAATCTTTGGCCTTGAGTCTTAAAAAGACCAGTAGCCATTGTGCTTTTCTTCCCACATAATTCAGCTTGGAAAAGGGCATGGAGAAGGCATGACTGGGGCTATTCTTGCTGTCCTGCCAAAGAGCCCTGGAAAAAGAGTACCGAATGCCCAGGGTGATGTTGTCAGCAGCATTCAGGCTGCAGTGATTTATTCCTAGTTCTTCTCTGAACAGTGAGGGTTTGGATTATAACTTTTCTTGTGAAGACAGTCACAGCCCAAGCAGTATTAATTACTCATTGTGCGGGCACAGGAAAGGGGATGAAGCATCCTCCGTTCAGTGGGCTGCCTCCATCTCACCCCTGCCTGCTTCCCTCTCCTGCTAGCACCCGCCACCAACATCAGGGCTGGGAGCTGCTGCTCTGAATTTTCCTTTCTGCAGAGGGCTAGGAGGTCTTAAGGAAAGATTAGTCCTTCTGTTTATGAATTCATGCTTTGCTCCTTCGTGCATTGCTCTGCTTGGTGGGTGCAAAGGGCAGCACCAGCTTCGCTTGCATTTCTAGGCAGTTGTGCCGTTGAGTTCTGGGGCACACTGGGAGCTGTACCAGTGCAGGGGTACCTCTGAGGCCAAAATCCATTACTGCCAAAAATCTGGTGAAAGGATGCCGAGAGGAGCGAGATGTCTGAAGTTGGGGTCCAGAGGTAGATATGATACTACACCTGAAGGCTACTATAAAAGAATGTAGAAAAATCTGCTGAGAACATTGCTGAGGTGGCTGGTGGGGAGCTGGGGACTGCATGGTGGCTGTATCTGCCAAAATTTGCCCTCAGTGACCTTCAGTGAAAGAGACTTCAGAGAAAAATGATGGAGTCTATAAACGCCAGTGAAGTAGAAGAGAAACCAAAGGGAGGAGGAATGGACTGATGCCAAGAAACAATTCACAGCAATAATGGAGGCAGGAATGAGAGGTCAGGGATTAAAGTTAAGTGTCTATATGTGTGTGCACATGTGTAGAGGAGGAGGAGATTCCTGACAGAAATTGCAGCAAGATCCCTGCTCATGAAAGGCGGTTAGAATAACGAAACAAGCTGCCAAAACCAGCAGCAGTGAAGAACAGATCATACAGATCATGAAGAAAGGACCCAAGGTGATTCTGGAGCTTCTGTGACTTATCTGGGGGGTGGTGAGTGCTCAGCTGAGCATGAAGGCAGACAAGGCAGGGTGCCAGCACACAGCAGACCCAAGGATTGGGGTTTACAGCCAGATTTCTTGACCTGTCTGACGCTGGATGGTGGCCACACAGCTCATTATGTTCGGATCTCAAACTGAGTGTGAGTGAAATAATTTTCACTGTTTCACTCTGCTATGGGCATGAATGATGCATCCATAATGGGAGGCAGGAATTCTACCTGCATGTTGCAAATACGAGGGATAAATTGGTGCCAGTAGATTTTACTGTAGCTCTGACAAGTGACAGATGCAGAAGTGTGTGTGGGGTCCCAGCTGAAGCCTGATAATTTTGCATCCAGAATTGTTGCTGTTTTAAGAATTATTGACCAGTTGAGTGGTGTTGAGGACCAGCAAGCTCCAGAAAGTATTTATGAGTGTGTGCATCCCTCAGAGGACAGGCTTGTCCATACTGACAGGAGACTCATTAAAGAGCAGCTCTTTGGCCGATAGCATTGATGATGCAGTCGGGGAAAACAAACCCCACAAAATAAAACACAAAAGAACCCTCATCCAGTAGAATAGTCTTGCCAGCAGCAATATGGTTGCAGGCTCCTTTAGCATAGCAGTTAATAAGGTGGGAGGAGCTGCGCAGGAGCAACAGGATATGCACCTCTAGCCACAGCTCCAGCCCAGCATCTCTGCAGGGAAAGATGTTTGTTGGCACCGGGCATCCTTGGGTGATGGTGAAGGCAGCGAGGGGAGAGCAGAAAGCGCTGCTGGCCTTTAGGAAGGAGCAGAGAGCTCTCTGGATCAACCTGCCCCAGGCTACATGCTCAGAACCGCAAAGGCGCCAGTCCGTGCTAAACCACAGGTCGGAGCAGATGACTGTAATCTGGCCTTGAAATCGAAGGGTTTCTAAACAGCAACAGCATTTTCTGTTACCACTACAATTTTCTGGGCTTTCTGTCCACACTAAGGCCAGATTGCTCACACGGAAGAAAGCAAACAAGCTAATGAGTTGTTTCGAGTTGTTAAATGCAGGGTAGCTGCAGGCAGAGTGACTTGTATGTGTCGCAAATGTCATAATGTTTTGCAGTTACCCAGACAACTCATGGAGGGGGTTGTCAGCTGAAAGCACTTATTTCGGACACCCTGAGGTTACATTTTAGTCCAAAACCTAAATTGCAGCTCTCTGAGTAAAGGCTTCTTTCTGGTTTTGTTTCTATTTTTGCAAGCCTTCCCCATAAATAAAATAACCCCATCTTTGGGGAAGCATTAGGGTGTGAGGATCAAAGAGCAGGAGTTTGGCTTCATGCTGAGGCATTGAATCTTCCCTGTGCTTCGGCTGCTTTTTGAAAGGGATCGCCGAGGTGATGGCAGCTTCATTTTGGACCATGCCAGGTAAGCTTTCACTGCCTCTCCACTGGTGCAGTACTGGGAGGTAGGGTTCAACCTTTAGGAGCTATCTAAACTGGGTCTAACTCCAGTATATATATAGTAGGGCAGACAACTTGCATATTCAATATTAAAAATTTCCCAGGCGTCTTCCATCTATACGTCCTGATACGAACATTTTCCCCTCAACCACGGTGGTGATTTCTCCACCCCAGAAGCAGAGCTGAGTTCCTCCTCTCTTCCTAGAGCTCATCACATACGAGACATTTATCGATTTTTGTTTCCTACCCATCTGTTTCTACTGGTGCCTGCAGTGTACAGACAAAGAGTTTTTTCTCCTGTTTCCTGAGTCAACATGTATCTCACATGGAAGTTATTGGGAAGGGTAAAAATACTCATAAGACTAAAAGCAGCCCCAGAGCTCTTCAGACTGATCCTTCATGGGTACAAATGATCATGAAATAAGCATCAAGACTGGCTAAGCCACATGCATTTGTTCCATGTGCCATCACTGTGCAGAGTCAGGCACAAACCATTCCAGAGCCCTTCATGGGAGAAGTAGAGTCTTTAGGGAAAGGGTGGGAAGCACAGTATGGCATGAACTGTTGGCTGAAATTGTGTGCATCGTGACCTAGAAGAGCCCGTAAAGGCTGGTGTAACTGATGGTGACTAGCTCAAATGAAGGCTCTTAGAGTGAGCTGGTAGGTCTTCCACCCACCTGGGTATTTCAGTTTCTCCTGAAAAATGTTCTCACTGCTACACTTTTCTCCCTTGTTCAATGAGCATCTTCAGGATGACCTGGATCAGAGGGAAGGCATGAGGGAAGGTTAACGTTTTCTATAGGATTTGAGGTGCAGGAGGGCATCTCCCCACAGAGTCATTCCCCAGCCAGGCATTGCCACAGCTCAGAGAAGCACCTCTTTGTCAAAGGCCCCTGGAATTTCCTTCTTCTCAGTCAAGCTGAACAGAAAGGTTGTTTCTTAAAAAAAAAAAAAAAAAGAAAGAAGAAAAAAAGAAGAAAAAACAGAAGTAATTCCTGCGTGCAATAAAAGATACACTATCTGCTGAATGAAATATAAAGGCTTCACAGCAGCTGTCTCCTGAGTTTGCATTTAGCGCTGCTCCTGATTGGAAGGCTTGATAAAGATAATGGGATTTTTTACCTCCCTCCCCCTCTCCCTCCTTCTCTCCGGAAGGTGGAAGCGTAACAAATTGGATTGGAGTACATCTCTCCTTTGTGCTGGCTCACAGAGGAGTTCAGAGATCTGATGAGAGAGGGGACAGGGTGCTGCCAGCGAGGACAAAGCTAACAGTTTTCGCTTAGCACTGTGAATATGGATGTCAGGGTCACCTTTTCCTCCCTTGTGCCCTGTGCCCATTCCCTTGCTCCCAGCCATTGCATTTCCCTGCAGACCAGTGTGTGACCACCTCAGCTGGCAGTCGTGGAGAAAGAGAGCGTGCAGTGCTCCTATGAGCCTTGGAAGAGTTGGGGGACCACAACTGGGGGTCCTTTCCCTGTCATTGCTCAGAGGCACAATCAAGTGGGTTTTATTTGGTTAAGGCGAACGGGCTGCCAAACTGAAGCCAGATGCTCTGAACTTGCTCTGTAGGGTGTTTTCCTCCTTGTCTTGCTTAGGAGTGGGTCTTGTAAGGAGTCAGACTGGTTCTTCCTCTTCCTCTCATGGGCCACTTCCTCAGGAAGGCCAAGAGGAAGGTCTTGGCAATTCCCTATGTCCCTGCAGGGGCACAAAGTGCTCAACAGGATATCCCATGATTTCCTTAGCTCCCCTGGAGCAGAGGGAAAGCTTCTGCTGCTCTGAGGACCTTGTCCAGCCCTGGAATAGAAATGAAGCACAGAATGAAGAGAGCCATGCCTACCCTTTATATCAGAGCCAAGTGCCACTCTGAACCAAAACAGTGCAGGCGCATGTGTGTTTCTCTCCCTAGTGATGAGTCAGGAGAGAGAGGGACCACAGGAACATGCAGAGCCCTGAAGGAAAGAGGTCAAAGAGATGCTATCCCCAAGAGACCATGATGAAGGCACGTAGGAGACAGACTCTGAGACAGTAGAATTAGCTTTGGCACCCAGTGCGGCACTTTGTGAGAGCACCATTTCCCAGCCCAGCCCAAACGTCAGCATTCTGTGCCCTTCCAAGCAATGTCCGGGACCAGCCATCTTCCAGGAATCCAGTTCAAGTGGAAACAAACAGGGAGCAACATCACAAGGATAACGTAGGTGAGGATCTAAGGAGCTGGAATAAACGAAGGGCAGTTCAGGATCAGTGAGTAGCCAAAATAACCTTTGTGTACTCTCAGAGTATCTCCAGCCAAAGTAACACCCAGCAATAAACAGAGCAGCTGACCTCTTCCTGCTAATTTAAATGAATAATAAAAGCAAGGGCGGCTTTCCCAATACGTTTTAATTATGTGATAAGAAAACTGCTGAAACCAAAAGAAATTTGCAACGGTCCCTGCATTTTTATATTAGGAGAAATAAGCAAGGGTGGCAGGTGATGTCTCTGATTCCAAGAGCTCATTTTAATTAACTCCCACAAAAGAATAGACTTTCTACTTTGTCTCTGGCTAAACGGTATGTGGCTGGGTCACTGTGACTGAGACATGACAACTGAAAAAGCAGCTTTGGATGGACCAGGTTTTCTGTGGTTAAGCCAAAGCTTTCCCTGGTGTCCACAGGGATACTACATTTCTCTCCTTTTGGCAATGTTTATGTGTTCCTTGCCTGTAGTGTGAGCCCTCTGTGGGGAGCGTTCTTTAAGATTTGAGCAAAAGTTGTTATCCTGAGAAGTGATGAGGTGCTCCAGTCCTGCAGAAAGAGAGAAGCATTGAACATTTTGGGCCGGAGGCTGGAGAACTGGACGTGGTCAGAAACTGGAACCCTTCTGCCCACAGGCATGCTGCTGAAGGGTGGTAGAGAGTATATGCTCCACGGAGCAGGGTGTTAGTTCTATTTCTGATTCTTCTCCCTGTTGTGCCTCTACTGTGCCCAATGCTAAGGGGTTATTGCTCTCCATCACTTCTGGATTTGCGTAGCAAGTATTGTGCAAGCACTGATGGAGATGAACTGCACCAAGGTAATTTTATTATGGGTAAAGAAAGCAGTGTGGATAAATTAGGACTTGAGTCCACCACATGGCTATGACTTTTGCATACTTTCCTGAACCATCTCCCTGAACCTTTCACTGTTCTTCCGTCCTCTCTTTCCCCTTGGAAAGAGGACTCTGGACATTTGTGCTTTTGTAAGTTATATGTGGATGGAGGCATCTAACAGAGCGCAATGGTAGTGACTGACATGCTGCTACACGAATGCAGCCTGCACGTGTGTGGCCACACGGGTTATGGACACAGGGATGGCCAGAGCTCTGCTCTCTATCTCAGAAGCTCTGCACAGCAGAGTTCAATGTCCCCATTCTCCTTGCAGAGTGGCGGCAAGCAAGCGGGGCAAGGATGATCCTTCAGGATGAAGACATCACAACCAAGATAGAGAATGACTGGAAGAGGCTCAACACGCTGGCACACTATCAGGTAATGGTGGGAGAGGATGGGTGGAAGGTAGACAGCTAAGAAAGTGAGAAGGAGAAGGGCAGTGTTGTTTTCTAAGATGCAGAGATAAACAACATTTGAGTGGGCAATAACCGGACAGAACCCCTATGTTGAGTACATCCATCTTGTTGACATCCATCTCTGCATGACCCTGAGATCTGTAAGAGAGGGCTAACAATGCCCAAAAATATCTTACACAAGTGATAGATTTCATGAGAAATGGAGTTTTGGTCAAAAGCTTCCCCTACTTCTTTCCCTCCTTGCCAAAAAAAAAAACCAAACCACACAAACAAAAACCCACAACGATTTATTAAGTTTAATCCGATGCTGACAATGTTGTCATTTCCTCAGTCACGCCTTAGCAATCTATGTTTCAAAACCAGACTTCGGGTTTTTTTTTCATTTAAGAGCTGACCTGAGGAGGCAGCAAGCAATAATTTGAAAAAGAAACAAAACTTTTCACTTCAGATTGACTGAAGCATTGCTGGCTGACTCCAGAACAATTTTTTTCAGGGGAGCCAGGGATGTTTTCTATTTTATTTCACCAACAAACCAGGCACAATCTCCTTTCCCTTCTGTGGTTTTTCCAGTGGTTTGCTTCAGGCAATGATCTCCCAGCTATATGGATGAGCTGGGACAGAAAAGATCTCAGCTGTGAAGGTTTTGAGCTCTACATCTTTTACCTTGGCTATCCTGAGGGCAGACGCAGAGCATGATGGGTCAGACATTGATATTCTTGTTGCCTCAGTTTCCCTATCTGTAGTTTGGGGCTAAAACTACAAAGAACCAATAATTGCCTTCCTTGGTTGCTAAGGGGCTATTTAATTAGCCTTCGCAGTGCTTTGAAGATGAAAAATTCTATGGAAGTGTTAATTATTGTTGTTACACAGGCAAGAGTTAGACGTTGTTAGAAGTTTGGGGGTTTTTCACCCACCTCCTCTTTATGATGTCTTATTTATCACAGATATTCCTGATAAGGCTTCTCTGAGCCACTGGCTTGTTCACATTTGTGATATGGGACCCACAAGAATCACCCAGCTATAGAAATGGGAAGTCTGGCTCATTTCAGAAAGCTCTGTTGTCTGCTGAAACACTATCCCATGATATCCTGGAGCACAACTGCTTCAAACCTGCTACTTTCCCCTGTCCAAGACACTGACACAGCAAAGAGAGAGAAGTTGTGGTAGTCACTTCAGTCCTGCAGTGCATTTGCCCCATGGAAAGTGGAGGCTGTGCACGGAGATGTTGACAGGATCAAAGTGGAAAATGTAGATATCCATTTCTGATATTCTGATATTCTGATAGATACGACCTGCAACAGAGGTGGCGGGAATAGAAAATTTCATTAAAATTGTAGAAATATTTAGGTTGGAAAAGACCTTTAGATTGATCGAGTCCAACCGTTCCCCCAGCACTGCCAGGTCCCCACTAACCCCTGTCCCTCAGCACCACATCGACATATCTGTTAAACCTCTCCAGGGATGGGGGCTCTACCACTGCCTTGGGCAGCCTAGGCCAGGGCCTTACACCCCTTCTGGGAAAGAAATTTTCCTCATGTCGAACTTAAACCTCCGCTGGCACAACTTGAGGCTGTTTCCTCTTGTCCTGTTGCTTGTTCCTGGGGAGAAGAGACTGACCCCCACCTTGCCCCGACCTCCTTTCAGGGAGCTGTGGAGCGTAATGAAGTCACCCTTGAGCCTTCTTTTCTCCAGGAGAAACGCCTCCAGTTCCCTCAGCCGCTCCTTGTAAGACTTGTTCTCCAGACCCTTCACCAGCTTTGTTTCCCTTCTCTGGATGCACTCCAGCCCCTTGAAGTCCTTCTTGTAGTGAGGGGCTCAAAACTGAACTCGGTATTCACAATGTGGCCTCAGCAGTGCTGAGTACAGGGATACAATCACTTCCCTACTCCTGCTGGCCGCACTAGTGCTGATACAAGCCAGGGTGTTGTTGGCTCATCTTCAGCTGCTGTTGACCAATACTCCCAGGTATCACAGGCATTCACATCAGTTTTATCATTCTTGTGAGACGTCCTACCCTTCAAGTTTGAAATAGCTCAGATAATTTTATTCTCCTCGTGCTCCTGTTCTGCATAAGAGCTTTCTTGTGAAGAACCTACCAGCAGCTTTACGGAGATTAATGCAAAGACTCCCACTGTTGTCACTGGGCTCTGAATCAGGACCTAGATGGAGCAGAGTCTGCTTTGTCTTATTGCCCAAATGCAGGCTTCTAGTGGCATAACAGGAGACTATGTTCCTTTTTTGTTAATAGACACAATGAAGAAAGCATTTGAAGCTTCGGACCAGAACTACTGTCCTGTTTACAGTGACACTGATTTACAGCTCAGTTTCTGCTGCTCAAATTTCTGCTGTCCTTAGCATGCTCCTCAGTCAGTTTTCAGATGCCATTGACAAAGTCCCTTTTGTCTCTACAGGTGCCAGATGGATCTGTGGTAGCTTTAGTCTCCAAGCAAGTCACTGCCTACAATGCGGTCAACAACTCCACAGTCTCCCGGACGTCAGCCAGCAAGTACGGTAAGGATTTCTGTGCTGATATGGATTGAGAGCGCACTGGAGAAAAGAACCCTAACATCATGGTGGTTACAAGACACTGAGCACCACCAGGGAAAATGATACACTAGTTGATAAGATTGTTTGAGGGATGGAAGGAGGAGAGGATTTAGCCATGTAAAACTTCGGCATCTGCTCCAAGCTGTAGATCCAAGTAGTTGGATTGCTCTTGGGAAGTACTTCTCCCCCTTCATTAATGAAAAGATGAGGTTCTATAACTAGCCTCCTACATTTTAGATCACTGAATCTCACTCTTCGAGTTTCCACAGGGAGAGTCAAAGGAGAAACGCCGCGCTCTGTTTGGACTCAGTCATTCTGATGGGCAATGTCCTTGGAGCATGGTTTGTTGTGAAGTAGAATCTTTGGCACAGATGGGCAACACAATCTGCATAGGACATAGACTGTCTACAGTTAAATCTCAGTGTGGGTGTTGTGTGTCCCACTCATCTATCCTATTGCTCAAGGGAATTTGCACCTAGAATAATAATAAAAACATCTTACCGAGGTCTTATATCAGTGTCTGTCAAGGCAGTGGACTGTCGTTCCCACTTTACCCATGAGACAACTGAGAATGAGACAGCTGTGAAATACAGACCAGGTGGAGATTCTTCTGTAGACCCAAACACACCTTGAATTTCACTCACACCAGCACACACCTTTCTCCCCTGCGCTGAAAATGCAGACCAGGATGTGTCTCCCTATGGCAATGCTGGATGGCAAATCAAAACATCTCTAATGTGCAACCAGGGTGCTGCAAAACATCCCTCGAACCCGGATGCAGTTGTCACATCAGTTTATTATTATTCTTTATTTTAGGAAAGCATCTCCAATCCTTCTTAATCCCTTTAGCTTGAGGGAAAATGCAGATACTCAATGTCCAGACGAGCCCCCTGCCTCTTTCTCCAAGGACATAAGAAATCCACTAGACCTTATTAATATTCATCCTCTTTCCCATGTTGTTGCAATTACTGAAAGACACAGTGACCTTTGAAAAGGAAGACTTGAGGGGGGTTAATTTCTGTTGGATTCCTTTAATTCTTTTGCCATTTGATTTTTCAGGAGGAGGGAGTGGGGAAGAATGCAGGGGGAGGAGAAGATGTGGTGGGTCAGAAGTGATTGTTAATTGCAATTAAGAAAACAGCATCCAGAGAGAAAAAGGATATTCCATCCGATAATTAATATGTAGGGATTGGTAATGCATTAATGAAGCTGATTCAGATCTTGCTGCAGAAAGGTGCAACACTTGTCTGTTAATTATAGTTAGAAAATACTCTATCTGCAGCACTGCTGGAAGGTCAGGGAGAGGGGAATGCCTCATGCCGTCACTCACAGGCAATATTTGGAGGCTAAAGATGTCCTTGGAGAGGAAATTTGTGCAGCTTCACCTGTGGTTCTGGTTCACTTTCTGTCAAAACAAGATTTTGGAGTAGAGAGGGAAGAGGATGGCTGGGAAGAAGTTATTGGATTGCTTTGATGCCAAAGGAGGAAGAGGAGGCAGCTACTCCAAAGGCTGGTGATGGGGAGCTAGTCAAGAGATCATGTCAGCTACATCTGTATTACTATGCAAAAAGTCCTTGGCATGTTCTCTCGCCATAATGCCAAGCAGCATGGCATGGTGTGGCTGACATCCATACAGTAAAACAAGTTGTACTTAGCCATACTGGTTACGCTGAGTAGCTGGTACTGTCCCCTGATCCAGTCTTGAGCAGTGTCTGACACTGACAGTACTAGTTGTCCCAGGCCACGACTTTGCCAGGGAATGTGGTAAGAGGGAAAGATCACAGGAAACTGAAAGCCAGTGTCTGAGCCTTGTTTCAGTTACTAGTGTAGACATCAACATCACATCTGGCTTGGCTGACATCCTTTGTCTTTGCTGAGCAAAGTCCAACCTGACCTGGAATGGTGCCAGGGATGGGGCTTCTCCCACCTCTTGGGGCAACCCGGGCCAGGGTCTCACCACCCTCAGTGTGAACAATTTCTTCCTTCTCTCTGGTCTGAATCTCCCTCTTTTAGGTTAACCCATCATCCCTTGTCCTGTTGCAACAGCCCCTGCTGAACAGCCCCTCCCCATCTTTCGGACAGGCCCCTTGAAGCACTCAAAGGCTGCACTAAGGTCTCCCAGGAGCCTTCTCTGCTCCAGGCTGAACACCCCTAACTCTCACAGCCTGTCTTTGAATTGGTTGATTGAAATTCATTTAATACTAATATGGAAATGTGAGCCTTGTGAGAACAGGTACATCACAGTACTGCTACAGCCTTCCCACTTTGGAGACGCATACTAACATCACCCCGGAGTGGACTCAGCAGCTGTGATTTTCCCAGCCCCACACCAGTATCTGTATGAGCATCATCCACTCCATATACCGAATGGGAGAGGTACCTGCTACCAAACTCAGACAGAAGAGGTCTTCTTCTTGCCTGTCTGACAAAAAACTTCTATTAGGTGACACATCATTAGCGTATTTCCTTGGTGAAACCTGTTAATCCCAATGCAAGTGTTACTAGAGCTCAGACACGTGCATCTGTCTTTGCAGAAAACATGATCCGTTACACAGGCAGCCCGGACAGCCTCCGCTCCCGCACACCCATGATCACCCCAGACCTTGAGAGTGGAGTCAAGATGTGGCACTTGGTGAAGAACCATGAGCATGGTGACCAAAAAGAGGGTGACCGGGGCAGCAAGATGGTTTCTGAGATCTACCTGACAAGACTACTTGCCACCAAGGTATGTGGTGGGGGTGGGAAAGAGGGTGAGAAATGTTTTTTTTTGAAGGCTGAAGAGGAACTCCTTGCATACAGGAAATGAGAGACTGATTAAAGGATGCCAAAAGGTGATAAAGATAGAAAAGCAGAAGGAAAATAGAACAAGAGGAGCACTCCAAGCATATAGAAAAGGAGCTTGAATTTAGAAAGCAGAGTCATAAAAGGGACATTAGAGAGCAATGAGGAGTAAATGACTCAGGGCCACGAGAACAGTGGAGAAAGTCAGCACAGGAGTAGGTGCTGGGGTTGCTGATTATACTGGCTTGTAGTTTATACCAAAATTGAGCAAATGAAGAGCCAGGGAGTAAATATGTTCGGATCAGGTTCCGAGGATATCATGCCGCGCAGTCTGAAACGAGCTCCTATGCCACAAAACCCTGAATTTTGTTGTACTTGTCCTTCTTCTTCACCTTTTCCCTGGGCCCATGAAGTCTCTTGTGCTGATGACTTGGCAAGGGGGTTAAGTTGACCATGATGTCATGGCTAATAGGTGGCCAGCTCCAAGGACAGCAAGCAGAGTTAGACGCGCATGGAAAGCTCAGGGTCTCCAAAGAGAAAATACAGATTAAGTCAGGTGAGGGCAAAGCAGGAAGATCCTGAACTGAATCTCCAGACACATCTTTCATGTTGCAGCTGGCCCGTGGCAATCTCTGCAGAGGGCAAAGACTGTGTTGGGAAGTTGGTAAGATCCCTTCTTCTCAATCCACATTCTTCAAAATGCTGGAAACCAGCCTCCTACTTGGCTGTTTGCCAGAGCCTGCAAAACTTCTGTAATACTGGCAGTGTGTGTTCAGCATAACTGGGAATGCAGCACTGTGAAGAGGACACTCGCACAAGTGGAGATCCCTCAAGCTGACAGGTCTAAAACCTACTGCAGTGACCTTTGGCTCTGGGACAGCCACGGAAAGTGGCTTAATTGCCACTGTCTTCACAGAAAGAACTCACTGTCACTCATCACAACTCTGTCCCTTCCCTGCAAAGGGAACGGCCAGTTCTTGCTGCAGTTGGCTTGCTCTGGGGTTGATGAAAGATCTCAGGCCTTTCATCTTCTTTCACCTCTGACCGAGACTGTCCTTCATTCTAAAGGTTCTACAGGAGTGTGGGCAAGAGCAGTTGTCTGAGTTTACATTTATTTGCCCTTCCACGCTGTGGATGGTGATCTCCTTGGAGAAGCCTGCACAAACACAATTTCATATGTTCCTGCAAACGCAACCTGAGTTGGCACATCAGACAGGTCTCCATCACATGCTTAAGTCCTACCATACAGTTTTACCTGCACATTTGTTCCTCAGCTCATGTTCCCTCTGAAGTCTGACTCTCCCTGCAGCCTTACTCAGGCTGTCTACGTTGCAGTGGGATTTGGAGATGAAGTGCCTTTGTCTTTAGCCCCTGGTACATGCCCAGCTCCCTGGCATCAAGATGCTTTTACGGATCACACGACTTACAAAGAAAAAGATGCTCCCCAGGGATTAGGCCCCAGCTAGTGTAAACCAGCAAGCATTGGACCGGTGCTGATTTACGCTGTCTGGGGATACGTCCCATACCCCACCAACGAATCGCTTTTGCTTTCCGTTCTGGATCACGAACTCAACACTCCTGGAGCGGGGAGGAGGGTTTGTGGAGATGGCAGGAAAGCAGCTGTGAAATTTGCACAGCAACAGAGACAGTCGAAAGGCTGCGGGTTTATTGTTTCCTCTCTTGGGCTGAGCAATTTTCTTTCCTCATCATGACCATTTTGGGGAGGGAAAGAGGAGAGAAAGCAATTGCTGGTAATACAATCCTAGGGAATACTTAGTTAAACCGACAATGATTTTGATTCTGGTAAATCCCTGACCTCTGAGGCCTAAAGTCTCTTCCCTAAAAGCCTCAGAGGTTTTCTTTGTGTTCGTGTGGGTGAGCATGTAGAGAACTAATTCCTTCCAGAAACTGAACTTGAGGGCAGCTCTTCCATGTCAGACCAACAAGATCTCCCCTTGGGGGCCCTTTCTGAGTCAGACATGTGCTTCAGGGCTTTATTCACCCTGTAGGAGTTCCCACAAGCAAAAGGTGCCTCTGATTTTTTGCCAGATAATAGATCAAGTGGTGAATCAGCAAGAGACACCAGCTTTCTAATCAGGTATTTGTTAGCACTATGCAAACTTGAGCCACTTTGGTGGAACCTGGTGCTTCGTTTCTAGCAAGGAGGGTGTCTTTTCCAGGTCAGCAGAGAAAGGGAAGGGGTTTATTTATCAGAAGAGGAAATTTTGCATTTCAGGAAGCGTTTACTGGAGATCTGGTTGCTTTTTGGTTATTTTAGAGCTGTATGGTTTGTTCACATTTAGATGCCCATGAAGCTCTGCTGGCAGAGCAGAGATTCAAATGTGGCTAGAGCTCCCCATTCAGCAGGGAAAGTGTGACTTGTCTGTTTTCCCCGCCCTCCCCCGGCCCCCACAAACCCAGCCTGCAGCTCACTTGGTTATTGCAGGTCCTCAACTGCCCCCTTCTCCAAGCCTGGTTGCCCTCTGATATTCCAGCTTTTCACCTACTTGATAAAGGTCAACTGTCCTCACAGTCTTGTCCAGGGTGGTTCTTCAAGCGTGGGATCTGGGTTTCTCCTCCCAGAGGAACATAAGACCTCTGCAGTCCCTGCAGTGGCCATTACTGAGGTCTGCAGAGCAGTACCTGACACATTCATGCATTGCTTCCAGGGTTTGCCTCAGTCCCATGCCAATTGGTAGTAAAAGATGAGGAGGCCCCTTGGGGATTGAGGTGAAGTTTGTGTTATTCATTATACTACTAACACATATAAACCAGCCATCTCTCCCCAGCTACTCTTGCCTCATTTGTCTCAATGATACCTTCTACTCTGCTCCACAGTCATCTGGCTTCCATTCCCAGCTTAAGAATTGGCCCTGAATGAAAGCCAGCATCGAAAATGACCTTATACTTGCACTAAAGCGGTTGAGGATAGGATGAAGAGGAGAGAAATCTTGGTGGAAATAGATCAGGGCCTCTTCATCACCGTATACCTGAGATGGGGCAAGGTATCCCCCCACAGCTCAGCTACCCTCCCTGACAGGAAGTGCTAGTAGCAGAGAGGACAGGTAGCATCTTGATCTACTACATCTGGCTGCTGACCAGATGTAGTGGATATTGTGAAGATGTACACGTCTGCTTAAAGACGTCTGTATTCACATTTCTAACTCATGTCATATTTTACAGATATTAGATGGCTCCCACTTTTCAATCACACTTTGTGGTCCTGATCCATAAACATAATCTGTTTTCAGTGGAGTACCAAAATTCAACATCCTCTTCCCACTTGGTATCTCATGTTCTTCTTTCCTTCCTTCTCGCAACAGGGCACTCTCCAGAAATTCGTAGATGACCTCTTTGAGACCATCTTCAGCACTGCTCACCGTGGCAGTGCGCTTCCCCTGGCTATCAAGTACATGTTCGACTTCCTGGATGAGCAGGCTGACAAGCACAACATCCATGACCCCCACGTGCGGCACACCTGGAAGAGCAATTGGTAAGTGAGACGCCCCAGTACAGACCAGCACCAGGTCCTGGACTAAAAGGAGAGTAGAAGGACATGTGTTTTGGGAGCTGGTTGCTGGGGGAGCTGAGGAGCCTGGTGTGGGGTTCAGAGCACCAGGCTCAGTATTCCTAAGCTGATGGGAAATCAGAAGATCCCAAGGATGGAGTGCTTTGGCCAAACAGCTCCTGGTTTGCCCTGTATTACATGGGAATGGAAATATTTATGAGGGAGCCCATGTGGAAAAATGGTGAAGTGTTTAACTGCGGCAGTGCCCAGGCCCGTAGGAGTATCTAGGGAGGCACAGAAGGGGATTCAGTACCAGTGTCTCCACCTATACTGGGTGTTTGAATTCCCACTATAGTCAGAGGGAGGCTTGAGCTCCATTTGTTTGCCCACACATAAACATCTAGCGCCATCTGAGATATTTTAAGGTATCCCAGACATCTTCAAGGGATCTGCAGCACCCCCAGGAGACTTGTACCCTCCTGGGCTGGCAGCTGGAGGCGAGGATTGCATCTCAAACAGTACTAAGCACTGAAAGGGTCTGAAGCTGGATGTGAGCTCCTTCAGAGTGAGTGACAGAGTCTGACATCAGCCCCCTGCTCTAGCTGCAAGGCAGCAGCCCCTCTTCGTACATGTCATGGGACAGCAGGGAAGAGCCAGGATGGGTGGAGAGAAAAGATCTCTGTGGCTCCCCTCTGCTGAGTGTCCCTGTTGGGAAGAGTCCCCTGGGGAATCGCTCCCTCCCTTTCTCCTGTGCAAATACAGGGACTATAAAAGGAACAGCAGAGGAGAGCCATGGGGCTCCCAGCTCATGCATTTTTTCCCTTTTACAAGCCATGCTGATGGCAGATCGTCACAGAGCACTGACATAAAAAAAGAAACCCCATGCACCAAAGAGGCTTTCAACTAATGAAACATTAGCATATTATTAACATTATCTGAGGCACTAATCTAAGGCTGATTGCAGCCACTCAGACTAAATGAGCAGGAGGTTTATTTAAAGGGGGAGGGGGGAAGGCAGAGTGAGCCTCTATGTGGGAAAAGGGGCAGTATGAAGAAATCTGTTCAATCAGATTGAATTAACTCAAAGTCACATCATGGGCTTCATTATTCCCAACTAGGGACATTGTCCCCCCAGCCCCTCCCCACACCCGTACACACACATCCATGCACTCTCTGTTCCTCCTTACTGTGGCTTGTTTGCCATCCAAATGCTTGCAGAAGTTCTGCATGGTTCACTCATCCACCGTATCTCCCAACAGATAAACCTCCATCCCCAGCCTTAAATATTGCCCCCACCACACAACTCCACCAAGTCTCATTGCCAGCATCTTCCACTTCTCCTGAACTTGGCTGATAGGCTTACCTGTGAGGGGCTTTCCATACCTTTGCTCTGTGATTTGCTGGCTCAGGAGAACACACAGTGGTTTAGGAAAATGTGGTGTCATCCCTCTACCAGGACACGCTAAACTACCTGCTGTTACCTGAATCACTGACTCATAAAATGGTTTGGGTTGGATGGGATCTTCAGACGTCATCTAGTCCAACCCCCATGCAGAGAACAGGGATGTCTGCAACTAGAGCAGGTTGCTCAGAGCCCCAGAGTCCAACCTGACCAGGGACGGAGCTTCTACCACCTCTCTGGGCAACCTGGGCCAGGGTCTCACCACTCTCAGCATAAAAAATTTCTTCCATCTCTCTAGGCTGAATCTCCCTCTTCTAGTTTAAAACCATCACCCCTTGTCCTGTTGCAACAGCCCCTGCTAAAAAGTCCTTCCCCAGTGTTTTTACTATAGGTCCCTTTAAATACCTATTTCTTAGAGGCCCCTTTAAGTACCGCACTAAGGTCTCCCCGGAGCCTTCTCTTCTCCAGGCTAAACAACACCAACTCTCTCAAACTGTCCTCACAGCAGAGGGGTTCCAGCTCTCAGGTCATTTTTATGGCCCTCCTCTGGACCCTTTCCAACAGGTCCATGTCCATCTTGTGCAGAGGACTCCAGAGATGGACACCAGTACTGGAAATGTATTGGCCTTGGAGATGAATTTTTTAAGGTGCTATGAACACATGGGGATAATGAGCAAGTGGAAGGAACTGAGGAACTGAGGAGTATAGCCTGAGCATCAGGTGAATTGGTTAAGCTGAAGAAAAGCCTCCTCTTGGGAAGGTGCAGACTCTGAAGATAGACTTAACTGTCTACCTGACAGAGACAAAGAGTTTGACTCTGTGATCAGTGACACATCTCAGCTTCTAGGCCATGATCATATGACTGCATTTGCCTTGACAAAAAGCTTGAGGCAAAGGCTGGAGGTAGATACCTCAGGGCATCTCGTACAAATGAATCATAGACTACTTTGGTGAGAAGAAGGGGAAGGAAAAAGGGCTTTGAATTGCAATTAAATCATCATTTCCTTGGTTAGGGCAGATATATTTTAATTTCTAAGGTTGCAACACTTGTTTCTCAGTTCCTTTTTTTTTACCTTGAGGCTACAGTGTTTTCCCTGTCATATAACGACAGCTTCATACCCAGTGTGCTGGAATCATAAGTGGGCTTGGGCTAAAGCTGTGGAGCATGACAGTACGTGGCATCCACAGCACACAGTGCATGCCATTAACACTCCTAGTCTCAGCCTGGGACCTCTACCTACCTCTCTGCC
The DNA here is from genome assembly GCA_009769605.1 of Bucorvus abyssinicus. Lineage (NCBI taxonomy): Eukaryota > Metazoa > Chordata > Aves > Bucerotiformes > Bucorvidae > Bucorvus > Bucorvus abyssinicus. Next base: position 3,078,177 of record CM020025.1, read on the forward strand.
CATGGCGTTGCTGTAAGGGCTAAAAGCCGAGTCCCTCAGTGTCAGAAGTTCACCCTAAGTTTTGCAGATGCGATACCTGTCCTTGTCTGATGAAGCAGCCAACAGGTACAACTTTACGATGCAACCTAACGTAGAGAAGATAGGAGTAATTTCCATCACCTTAGTTATACCCCCATTAATTTATGTGCAACTTCAATAAGGTGGCATTGACTTTAAGACTGATAAAATCTGGCTTGTAAGGATAACAGGGACAAAAGCCCCTACTGAGGTGACTCCACTGCCAGCTCTAGAGCTGTAAGAGAGGAATTTATTGTTTCTCAAAGCTTATCCAAAAATCCTTATCTCCACACCACGATCTTTGATTTCCATCCACCATTTACCATTGTAACCTCATGCAATAAAGCCTGTGAACCATGCACCGACTGACTCACCTCTTCCACCCCTCCTACCCCTCTTGCAGCCTTCCGTTACGGTTCTGGGTTAACATGATCAAGAACCCACAGTTTGTTTTCGACATCCACAAGAACAGCATCACAGACGCCTGCCTCTCTGTAGTGGCTCAGACTTTCATGGACTCCTGTTCGACCTCAGAGCACCGACTGGGCAAAGACTCACCCTCCAACAAGCTTCTCTACGCCAAGGACATCCCCAGCTACAAGAACTGGGTGGAAAGGTGAGCTCTAGAAATAGGAATGACATAAGGGAGTGATACAGGGAGGCCCTGCTTCATGGGTGGAGGTAGGAAGCATCATCAACAGTACTTTTGGTAGCTGCTTCTGGGCTTTTTTTCTTTGGTTATTGCCTAAGTAGGAAGCTCCATGTTAGCCTTTCATTCCCATGTGCCATGCAGCAGAGATGGAAATTTAATTAGGGTTGTGAACTGAAGGTGTTTGCAATCACTGTTTCTCTTGAGCAGAAACTGTTGAGAAGTGATAGAGGGAGGAAGGTAAGGAAGGTGATGTGTTTGAGCCCTGTGAAGTACGCGTGCTGCGAAGTCTTTCTACACAGACCAGAAGTGGTTTGCTGTTCCCAGCATTGTTGTGACAGTCCCCATGCTGCCTAGATCCCAAGAGTCATGCAATTATCTCCCCTTATTTCAAGTCCAGTAGCTTTCCTTGGAGACTCTTCTGTGCTTTGAGATATCATGAGATTGACAGACTAGTGACTGAAGCTCTGCAGGTATTTTCTGAAAGGTCAGGGGTCTTTCCAAGCGTTTTATCCACATCTGCAAGACCTGTAGCAGTGCTGTTCAATCTACTGCACTGAAGGTCAGTGTCTGGCACAGCTACTCCACAGGGAATGCAACCAAGATAACTTTTCCTGCAGTACGTAGGGGCTTCAGTTTCTCTAAGATTTTCTGCAGGACAAGCAAAGAGCGTTATCTTGCACTCCATTCAGCAGGAGGAAGCCTTGCAGAAGTCAATCTGTGCTTTGTTTTCCAGTACGCCACACTTGTGTGGCCTTATTGACAGTTTTGGGAACTGCACAGATGGAGAATGATTAGTGTGCTCTGTAAACACAAAGACCGTTCCTATGCAACTGCCATCCAGTTTTAAGCAATAATTTGTCTGGATGACTTCATAGGCACTGTCTAAAATTGATAGGGTGTCATGCAGGTTATACAAGACCTCTGCACTGTAGGCACACTGTGCTGTAAACCATTTGCTGGGGATGGTTTTCTCTCATTCTGTGAAAGGAAAGCACGGCTGATCAAAGAATTCTGTCCCCTAATCGGCATGAGCTGACATTTTTTACAACAACGCTCCCACTGGTCTCTGGTTTGTCTGGACAATTATTTTTAGATGTGGCTAAAGATTTCTGCAAATGTTGTTTCTAGGCAACCTGTAAGGCTCTTACAAGCTACCTTGCTTAATTATGACCTACTTATGGTACTGTGTCCAAGTTTCCTAATATGTATTGCGGTTGATTGCTGGATTGACTTGGAGAGGGGGAAAGAGGTGCTTGAGATTCGTTTCAAAATCAAGTTTGCACCAACAGTGACCCAAAGGTGTCTTTCACTGGTGACGCTTTAGCAACCTTAGTGCAGTGGGTGGTTGGTTTCTGTGGACAAATAGTTGGTTTAACATATGACCCTAGTCGATTTTTTACCTTTGGAGATGGTACATTTGAACGACAAACTGAAGTACGTAGGTGGGTATTTCCTCATGCAACACCCTTTTTTCCCCTGAATAAATGGAAGACTGTGGTTTCCATTTTGTTTTTCCAGTATTGATTTCACTTTACAACTTTTTGGAGCTAAGTCCTGTTGCCCAGTGATCTCCAGCAACAGGTGCTGCATTTCCCTGGAAGTTTTCCCAAACAACTGGGTTTGTAAAAGAGGTATATAAGCCCTCCCGCTGCTAGTAAACAGCACTGGATTTCTGTGCCCAGCATGTGCTGGCTTGTTATCTGCACTGATGTTTGACAACTTGAACTGAAGCCCAAGGGGAGGCTGCGGGTTTTGGAATATGGTTAGAACTTCTGCCCTGCTTATATTTTTGTGTATCTATTCCACTGACTCAAGGCAGTGGCACCTGGATGCTGCGGTAGATCAAAGAAAAAACATATCAAGGATGAATAAAATATAATTTCAATTCTACCCTGAGTTAATGAATTCTTTTTCTCCATTGTGCAACTGTACTTTGAGGGAGTTATTCCAAATCCAAAGGCTTCCAGTACTGGTTGGAGCTATTTCTGTAGTCAGCATCAGCTGGAGATGGCATCCTTCAAGACCACTAGACTTCTTCAAAGAGAGAATCGTAAGATAAAAAGATTTTCATTCGGGAAGTTTAAGAAGTAGTTGAGTAACTCAGAAGAACCTGAAATCAAATGAACTTCTTTGATGAAGAAGAAACTGTAAGAGAGCAATTAGGCAGTGGTAGATTGTAACCCAACTTGAAGGCACTCTGGTGCGAAGACAGGCTCCTGACTTTTAACAGGTCTGTTGAAGCGGTAGCTGAGCTGGGTTACGCCGAGCCATCCCTTTGGAACTACTGGTTTCTCAGTGTGTAGTGTGGTTTTAGGACTCAAAAAAATCAAAGCAGAGAGTGACCTTGGCATAAGAAGAAGGCACAGGTGAAAGTACATTCCTCCAATCCTTCAAAGATCAGTTTTCTGCTTCTTGAACATTGGGAAGGGAATAGCTACAGATTCTGGCCTGACCAATAGACTACCTCCATTGGTCCCAGTACTCCAGTAGTCTACTCCCAGTAGTCGACTGGGAGTTTTGATTTTGACAGTCCTTTTTTTATCACTATTGGAAGCAGAGGTGGCCTCTACCTGCTGAAACAATCCCACCAAGAAATCCTGACTTTTGGGGAAAACCAGGTTCAACATTGAAATGACACATCCAGGGCTCTTTCCCTGAGAAAATGCACGGCTAAAAAGTATTGAGGTGCAGTCCCAGCTCGGGCTTCCTGGGACAGAAGATGAGGCCTGACTGAGGCAGGAGAATTAACCCAGGAAACGGGGACAGGCTATTTGGTTTTTGTTGAAGCTGTAGTTCTAAAACAAGGTGGAGGCTTTTCAATTATCATTATACGAGTCTATTGAAAAAAGAGGAAAAGAATGGGAGCGGTAGACCAGATTCTCATCTGACTTCTGTTAGTAAAACTCCATAGGCTTTGCTGAATTTACATTAGAGCAGCTTCAGATCTGCATCTTTTCAAGTTTACTTCAAATGTCCCCTTTGAGCCCAGAAATCTGGAGAACTTGGGAGCATTTGATGCAAGACCCAAGCAATACAAAAGGGAGCCTGTTCTAATTGGGACTGTCTCATTAGCATTCAACCCCACACTGAAAAGATGACAAAGGGCTGTGGCTGACCTTTCATTTCTCTCCATGCTGCCAAGCTTATGATAACACTTGTTTGAACTTCATTAACACCATTTAATTGCCTGCATCACAATCAACATGATGTTTCCCTACCGAAGCCTGGCATGGAGGCAGGGATGTGGGAGACTGAAAAGGGGCAGAGCACAAAAGGCAGAAGCCAAAGAGATTTCCATTGCATGCTGGTGCCCAAAATACCTGAAGATCTGCAAGGAGAGGAACTGGTGCTTTTTTTCTCATCTTGGCAGGGACTTGGTCTCCTTTTGGCTGCTTATTGTGCATTAAAAATAGCTTCTCAAAGAAAAGCTGGAAGTCAACAGAGACGTCACAAGTTTTCTTAACACCTTGAGACTCTTCCAATGAAGACCGTTCAAATTAGGCTTCCCAGGTTCGGGGCTAAAAGAGCTTTAAAGTGACCTGATCTGTGGGATTCAGAATTATGACATCTGCAGTTTATTACATCAACCTGCGTACAAACACTGCCTGACCTCGCTGTTGGTACCCATGTCCTCGGTGATCCTATTTCCTTTTCCTGAAGCAACTATGATTTGCTTGGCTTTAGCCTTTAGATATCGAGGTCGTAAGCTTGTTAGAAAATGCTGTGGGAGTGTGTTTGGAGTATGCAGGTAATCTGCACCCATCAGGACCTAACCTACCCAACTTGTCAGGCTGTGGTTTCAGGACTCAGTAACCAATAGATAGGCTTTTCCAGTGCACTGCTTTTGATGTCTGTTGGCCACTTTGCAGTTAGCTTGAGAAAGAAAGACAAACTGGACTAGTTGAGTACAATAAAGATTGTAAACTGCATGTGCCCTAACATTGAGGTTTTAAACAGAATCATCGGGGTGACTCCAAGGGCTTTAAAAGACAGCATCAAATGACAGGTGCAAATCCTGGCATTACTCTGAAAAATGCAGCCTTCTGTGTCTCCTCTCCTTGCCAGAAAGAAGGCTCAAGTTATAGCGTACCAAGAGTCGAGGTAGGGTTTTCTTGTCGGTAGAGATAATAAAAACCTGTGCTGGAAGGGGCCTCAGGGGGTCAACCTGACCAGCTCCTGCCTCAGGGCAGGATCAGCTCTGTCTAAAGCCTGACTGACATGCTTGTCTACCCCCTTTCTTAAGTGCCTCCAATGGCAAAGCCTCTTCTCTCCTCGGGCAAACCATTCCTGCATTTCCCTGTCCTTCCCATCAAAGTGTTTTCCCTGATGGCCAGCCAAAATCTCCCTGCCTGTAATTAAAGCCCATGCCATCTCATTGCATCCCTGGGGCGGGGGCACAGCTCATTCCCCGCCTTGCTGCTGCAGCTTTTGGTGTATCTGAAGACTGTTCGTTTGTCTTCACTTTTAGTCTCAAAAAAACTCCTGATGTTTTCTCATTGCAGCAACATGATGGTCTTACACAGTGCAGTTTTCAGCAGGTAGGAGGATAATGTGTCTGTACGCAGAGGGTACAGCTTCAGATCCACACATTGTCTGCACTGAGGTGGTGCTGGACAGTTTCTTCTGCTGGATCGAGTACCTGTGAATTCACAGTAGTGAATTCAATGGCTGAATTCACTCTTCAGTACTGACTCAGTGCTGCCCACCCATCCTCTACTGTTTATTCGGAGATGAAAAGTAGCAGGAAAAGCTGTGGACATGCAAAATAAAATCGTTGTCCTAGCTAGGGGATGCATACACAGACAGAATCATACCCCGAAGCTCCTCAAGGCAAATCTCTGGAAGAATTGACAGGTCTTCAGCTGGCTTTGGGGACAATACCTTTTGCTTAGCTGTCATGTTATTACTGCCAAAGTCCAATCAGTGTCCAACAGCCTGGCCTTGAACCTCTCTCCAAAACAGAATCAGTCTGGGTTAACAAAATCTTTCGGCTGCCTGTAGCTGAATCAGCGCAAACACAAACGTTGCAGCTCAGATGCCTCCCAGGAAAGTAAAAGTGCCACGCCGTGTCAACAGACGAACTGACAGCATGTCCTCACATTGCTTCATTTCATCCCATAAAAGAGCTGGGCGCGAGGTGGTTCCCAAGCTTTCCTTCAGCCCTTCTCTGCTATAGCAGTCCCCCATATCCCTTTCACGCATCTCCTCCTCCTTCAGTGGTATGGATGCAGCCGGCTATTGCATAACCCTAATTATGTTATTGCTGTAATTGCGTCTGCCGTCTGCAGCACATGGATTCGTTACAAGCTTTTCATATGCTAAAATTATTATTAATGAGTGCAGTCCCAACCCAGCGACGGCACAACAACAACCACGACAAAAAGATCTTTTGGAAGGCAATTAGCTCTGTGCCTAAACCACGGCAGTGCTGGAAAATTTCAGACTGGAGAGGAAGCACTGGCAACACAGCTTTTCTCTTCTCTTTTGATGAGTTAATGAGTTTCTGAGTGGCAGCAGGCACAGTCATTCTGGTGAAACAGCTCTGCTAAGGTGCCTTTCCTGGTTGGTACCAAAGGCAAGAGATGGTCTCATGGGCTTTTCTGCTCAAGCCAGGCTGAGGTAAGGTGCTGTGCTAATGATACCTATGAAGTCACGTCTTATGGTCTAGTAGTAATCCTCAAATCCTCCATCTGAGTTGCTGATGTGCCCGAGTGATGGATTTACCCAAATTTCTCAGGAGTTTTATTGTTTCTGAAGTCTAATGAACAAATTTCATGCCACGTTAGAGAATCAACAGCCTTGAGGTAAGAATTCAGGCTCCTCCTGTGATTCAGGGGAAGCTCAAGCACAAAAGGCAGGCTCTTTCGATATGCATCTAAAGATCTTCTGGAAACAGCTCGGAAAGGATCCACTGGAGATAACCAAAACCGGAGTACAGCAGAAGTAGCCAATTTGCAGCACCAGGCCAGCGAGTGGTGCACATCTGACCAAATAGTCACCATCTCCTACTTTGGACTCTCTGTCTTGAACCTTCGGAGACAGGTTAAGATAGAGTTGCTGCTTTGCTACCTTTCTGTCTCATTCAGAGCGAATCTGGCTTAGTCTTGTGTTCCCAACCTCCTGCTGGCTAATGCAGCCTCTGGGTCTGTGGAGTTGTGAGTCAATGACGTGTCCATGTCTCAGGTTGGTATGTGGCGGCCCTCAGCTAGGGGCGCTCAGAGGAGCAGTGTGGTAAAAGAGCATCTCACTCCCCCAGCATTGCCTCACAGTTCAGCTATGGCGTGAGAGTTGTCAGCTGCAGGGGCGATGGGAAGTGGCACGCAGGCAGCCTTGCAAATGCCAGCAGTGAAAATGCAAGGACCTCTGGGTTATGACAGCTTCACAGTGGTTTTGAAGACATTAGGGGTATGCAAATGGTAGAGAGGCCCTAAGTACCTCTGGGGATCTGGGCTCAAATAGAAGGTAAATAAAGACTCAGCAGGGATGTTGTCATCTCCCTGCTAGGATGGTTTAATACACACATTCATCATTCCTTTAGCTAGAGCAGTGATGGCTTCATTAGAAACACTTCTGTATAAATAAGTCATTCGGCCATGGCAGAGTTCTGATGGGATGATATTACATGTCTTCTCCCGGTACTAGCAGCCAGGTTTGATTATTGGCACAAACCTTCTTCCCCCCTTCTTTTTCTTTTATTTTTTCTGTGAAACTCACTGCCACAACGTCTTGGCTTGCAGTCCTAATGGGAAATGACTGCTCACATGTGTGATGGCCAGGGAACTGGGTCCAGGGGAGACAAGGACACTTTGATATGGTGGTGGGTAATGGCCCGTGAACCCAGAACACTGAGATCACAGCTTGAGAGTCTGGCTGGCTGGAGAGGCCTCTTGGAGGCCCTGAAACACAGATTCTTGCATCATGTCCTGTGCTCCAGGGAGCATTGCGTGTTGTTTTTCATTGTTCAGATGAATCATGGGAGCATTATGCTGCTGGGAAAATATCTCTGCAGGGCTGGAAACGGACCGGGGAGCTTTCAGACCCTTGTGAGTCACAGAGTCAGGAGAGCATTTCTACCAGGTGAAAGGGAGTCAGGACAAACTTGGAGGAACAAACCATATGTGTCTGTGTTTCCTGTTTTGGAAACACCCTATCTCTGCCCTCACTATTCTGCCACCATTTGATGACTCGCCGAAGCAGAGAGGAAAAAGAGTGTTTCAACTTGTTGTCAGAGCCAGACTGGCAAATATGACACAGTACCTTTGCTTTCCTGCACTGGCTTCATTCCTCATTTATTTTTTGCTGTGATGTAATCCCCTTCACTTTTCGTTTCACCCAGCAGGAGGGTGCCTATGCAATATTCATGAGGAGCTGGGCTCTTCTCCATGGGCTCTTCTTAGACACCATAAATCAATGCACTTCACTGCATTGCAGGGGTTTTTTTCCCCCTCACAAGTCTATGAACAGTGCGGGTTGCACATGGACGTGGTTTTCATCGCGTTCCAAGGCATACCTTGCTCTTTGGGCAGAAGAGTCCTTGTTTCTCAGCAATGTTCTTTGGCTCTGAGGAGCCTGCCATAGCACTGTCATGGATGTCATCGGTTCCCGACGTTTTCTCCTGTCAAAAGCCTAAGTAACACAGGTCTGATTCTGTCCACCTGCTGATGCTGAGACCTGCTTGAGTTTTTCTATGAGTGGTAAAGGTCTAGAAATATTTATTCATCCTGCTCACCATCTTCTCCTGGAGGTAATTTTGCAGGACAGGTCCTCATGAGATTTCTAGATGCCTGCTTCACTCACTGACGACTGTTCAGGTCCACTTGAGGATTGAGGCTTAGGCAGAGTGTAAAGCAAAATCAAGCCCAGACCACTGACCACTGGGCTTGGGCACTATTTATACCATGGTACTGAGTTAGACTAGGATTTTTGGCTGGTCCTGAGCCCGGAAGACAAGATGCTGGGGCTCCAGGGAGAGTCATGTTGTGTGTACTGGAAATTGCAGTAAAATTAATGAGGTTTGCATGAGTTTTTAGGATAAGTCTAGCTCTTGAAGCAGCCAGGCTAGAAGACTATGCACAGAGCTGGGAGAAGGACCTCTGCCTCCTATTTCTTTCTCTCCCAAAGGTTACATCAACCCCACCCTGCAAAACCAGGATAGCAACTGAGACCAACCCATTGCAATAAATCAGGATCGGAGTGCAGTGAGCAAAACTGGAGCCTTCTGGTGCGGAGGGGTTTCCTCCCAGTGCTCTTGCACTGGGCTGTCTTTCATAGGAGACTTCGACAGCTGCTTGTCATGCTCTGTCATAGAAAGTATTTTCCCACTCATCTGTCTGAAGGATCCTTATCACACAGCACTTCAGTGTCCAATTTCTCTGCAGTGGAAAACAGCCTCCGTCTCAGCAGGTGTCTCAACGCTGTTTACAGGACACCTGTCAGCTCTTTTGGCTCCCCGTTCCCTCTGCCTCCTAATTATAAAATTGTGGATTGCTGCAGCTATGGGCTTTTTCTTTTTCTTCTTCTTCTTCTTCTTTTTTTTTTTTTTTTCCTTGTGCACAAAATGTCAAATTGCAGAAATTAAAAATGTAAATGATGGCGCCTAATTAACCAGTTGACAGCAGAGCACAGCTGCGAGTGACAGTGACTGATTACCTTCCGCAAACCTTGTCCTCCAAGACCTGCCTTACCCGGGGAACGAAGGACATCGAAAATAGCAACTTCCTTAAAGAGACATTGCTCTGCTGATGAAGCCTGATGGGCAGTGGGTCTGCGGGATCTGTACCCTACAGATAAAGCCCCAGTCCTTTTGAACACAAGAGGAATGGTGTTGGCTCCTAAGGAAAGCAGATTTTCCACAGTCAACGTGGGGATAGGAGTGTTGAAGCCCATTGCCACAAACTGATGTCAGGCCGGCTTAAAATCTAGGGCAAAAGGGAGATGCTGAGCAGCAGAGGAGCTGCTGGGATAGGCTGAATTCTGTGGGAGATGTCGATGATGTTAACAGTGGGTGCAGATGTACTAGTGTGAATGGTGCAAGCAAGCATGCAAGGGTTTGGTGGTTTGATTTTTATTTTTTTTTTTTGTCTGTAGGAGCGAAATCCTATGGGCAGCAAGATCAGTGGGACTTCTCTGTGGGACCAGGGGCAGGGCTCAAAGCCTTCAAAGGCCTGACAAAGAAATCCAGCATCAATAGGTGCTGCCTACTTTGGTGGCACAGAAAAAGTTTGCAGGGTGCTTTTTGGGATCATCTCAGAATAGGGTTGAGTGAATACAACACACAGGAACAGCATTGCAGTAATTTCCACTTTGGCTAGGCCACTTCCCTTGCTATAAAAGAAGAGCATGTCCAGGTATATCATTGATACCCCAGTAGAATCCAAGAGTGTCAAGTGTCTTAGACATATTGTTGGTGGCTTTCACCTCTTGTCTCACTCTCCCCTCAAGAAACATCTGTGTTTCTCTCTCTCAGGTACTATTCAGACATCGCCAAAATGCCAGCAATCAGTGACCAGGACATGAACGCGTACCTGGCTGAGCAGTCTCGCATGCATATGAACGAGTTCAACACTATGAGTGCACTCTCAGAGATATACTCCTACGTTGGCAAGTACAGCGAGGAGGTAAGAACCTTGGAGGGGGAAGAGCAGTTCTGCAGGATCATGGGACAGCCCACCCATTCCCAGGGCCCAGCATTTGTCACAGATATCTATCTTCAGCCTGGCTAGGTGGATGATGGATTAAGGAATGAAAAGCAAGGCCTGGGGTCTGGAAAGAGAAGATCTGGGACTATTGGTCCTCCTCCTCTGGTATGGACTCTTCCATCTGGATCCCTGTTATTTCGGTCTTCTATTATTGGTCAATCAGATTTAGCTGGCTTGCTACATGGTCAGATGTTAGCTTGCTACAGAGGAGCTCTACGTGATCTCTGCATCATATGTGGACAAAGGCTGTTAAAGCATATATGCCATTTCAGATACCCTAAAGCACCCAAGAATGGTCTAACAGGGCTTAAAGGTAAACAGCATGGTTCTATGTGTTGAAGAATGGGTGAGACCCCTTAGGGCATCTTAAGTGGCACGGCAAGGTGAAGAATAGAGCTACCAAACAACTGATCTCCAAGATGAGAATCCATTTGATTGGTTGCAATCTAAACATCTGCATTAAGTCAGATCAACCCCAAGCTGCCTGCCTAGTTCCCTGCTGGTTAACTGACCTGCTTTGAATGATCTAAACTAATCCTGGGACCTACCTTAGAGAAAACTAACACTCATTTGTTGCTATAAGGTGCTGGACTCAGTTCTTTTGGGAAAAAAATTATAATACCTATCTGTTCTTTCTCTTTTTCCAGATTCTTGGAGCCCTTGATCAAGATGACCAAGCTGGGAAACAGAAACTTGCCTACAAACTTGAACAAGTCATAACCCTCATGAGCATAGACAGCTGAGAACTGTCCTGCCAGGGACACCCTGGGAGGGATAAACCAAGTCGTGCCTCACTCAAGATCATCATCTTTACCAAGTGCAAGTTTTGATCGGCTGTAAGCAGAGTCACCTGAACAGCGCTCTTCTCTCTCTCTCTCCCTCATTACTTTCTCTTTCAAAATCTATGGACAAAGAGACAAAGCCCCGGGGGTTAAAAGAAAAAACTGCAGAGGAATTTTGGCTCTGGGGATATCAAGACATTTGAGTGGAGCTCTTCTTTTCACAGCTTCCCCTCTGCCTTTGCCCTAGAGGACTATTACATACATAAAACCCCCTCCCCCAACATCACATCATCACTCTGCAGATGGGAAATTGGGAGGTAACTTCTGTCATGCTGCTTTAACTGCCCTCCAAGGGCTGTAGCCTCTGGAGAGGACACGGAAATGAACTCAGTGTTACTAAAAGTCTCCCCAAGGGGAAGGCGGCCTGCCTGCAGGGATCCTGGAGGGCAGGAGCAAATCAAGATCCTCTCCTGCAGAGCCATTGCAACTCTATCTCTTGATAGTGACCCACTGGGAGAGGAACCCCAAGGCTCCCCGAAAAATGCCACGGCTCTGTCCAGAGTGGGACCACTGTGGCTCTTATCTGCCTGGGCAAACAGCGGTGTAGCTGCTCACTTGGGGCAGGAGAAGGGTCAAGAGGGGAGGAGGGGACCGACGCTCCCCTGCCCATGTGTTTCATATGGTTATTCTTATTTTTTCAAAGAGACCTGTGTCCCCCTCCGTCTTTCCCATTGTGTCCTGTTGGTCGTAGCACTGCGGCAAAAGCAAAAACGCTCTCTCTGCTCAGTGGCATCCTGTCAGTGGTGGTTCTGTTCCTTCTGGCAATGGGCAGCACAGCATTTCCTTCGTTCCCACCTCAGCTTGGAAGGCAAGAGCCAGAAGTCTCGTTTTGTTCCTGGCAAGGAGCTCAGCCTCGAAAACCAACCAGAGGGATTTTTTTTAAAGCTGTTAGTTCTCTCTATTTTGTTTCCTCAACTAGAACAAAGCTATTGTTTTCTCATGGTAGAGTATCAGAAGGATTCTGAAGGGCTTGCCATGAAGCAAGGTGGTACATAGGACTGATGGTAAAACCTTCCTTCAAAGCCACTCCTAAGAGGAAATGTCACCGCATATTTTGGAAGGAAATCTTGGAGGAAATCCAAATGAAACACTGCAAAATATTCTTCTACCTAGATACCCCCAGCTGAACTGCATGTCTTCTGGAGGTTTCTGAACCACTGTAAGCTCATTTGCCTTTTGGTGCCAACTCCTGGCCTTTCTTCTTCTCCATTTCTGGAACCAAAAGGCCTTGCTGAAGGCACAGTTGCTGCCTGAAAAGAATTTGTTCTCTGTTTGCACTTCCTATTCCTTCAGAGATCACTATCACCACGGGACAATTGTGGATGATTACCCTCTCCTATCCTATCCTCTGCTCATCTCCTCCAGAACAACATCTCAACCTGTTTCATGGCCAACCAAAGAGGAGTGAGCTCCTGCATCTCTCTGTATTTGGCTGTTTTGTTCACACAGCTGCCAGCCTGGATAACAGCATGGTTCAGCATAGTGGGAGACCCTCAGGGTCTGGGGAACCTTGGATCTTGTACACCATGGAGGCAAGAGCTGGTACAGCATTCATCTCACCAGACATGAACAGAGCTTTCTAGCAGATGGAGGAGTGGCTTGCTGCCATGGAGAATCATCCCACATCCGTCTCACCCCATCCTCAGAGCTACAGCCTGGATCTACTTTGCACCTGGAGGGAGGAAGGGGTAAAGACAGGGTGTGTAAATTGATTACAGAACGAGTGCGTTTGGTTTTATTCATGTCTCTTGCTAGCACACCAGAACCTCTTCAGAATGACGGATCATGAATGCGTCTAAGGGGAGTGGTGGTGCAAGCAGGAGTTAGGCAGCAAGTGGGTTTTGTTCAGCCAAGCAGATACACGTGTAGGCAAGTCTTTCTAAAACCATTGAAAGAACAGCAGTCCCAAACTGGATGTGTCTGTGGGGAGAATATCACAAGATTCATATTGAAACAACAAACTTAGGGACACGTCTTGGTTTTAAAACCCCAGACATTTCTCTCTTGATTATAATTATTATTATTTTGTGCGTGTGTGCGTGTGCGTGTGTGTATCTGTGTGCGCGTGTGTGCGTTATTTCCTTTTTGGTTTTGCTTGCTTTCTGTTTGATTGCTGAGCTGATGGACTCATCACGCACCTTATGGACATCTCAGCGTTTTTAAGAAGCCTGTGCATTGGGGACAATTTGGGTTTGGTTGGTTCTGCCTTGGTTTTGTTGATCCATTTAGTAATGTTGGCGCATGTTCCAGATCCCTTGATTATGGCTGTGAAAGTGGGGTGGAAGTCCCACCAGAGCCAGCGGTAAGAAAATTACACCACCACCACAAACACAATATTTTTTATAAGTACATAAAAAAGGAAAATTAAAAAAAAAAAAAAAAAGGAAGAAACCAAAGGTTTTGACAAACAAAGTGCCACAAAAGATAAATATGGACCCTATTGTCATGCCTTGTATTCACAGCTGGATGGTAGGAGCCTAAGGACAAATAGCTGGCTTGGAGGGAAGTGGTGATGAGTGATGGGCTGTACTGCCTGGACATGCGCACATGAAAGGAAGAAGAAGCTGTTTAAAGAAACCAAAAGGTATCAAAGCGAACTGGTGTAACCCTGCACTGTTCTGAAGTCAGAGGAACAACACAGGGGAAATTTGAGACTTACCCTGTTTCTTTTTGATGTTTTCAGGGCTGTGCTTTTGTTTTATTACGGTTGGTTTCCATTGTTATTATTTTATTTCTTCTTGCTGGTACGAAGTTTTTCATCTGTAATATAGATATTTTTTCAAGAAAAACTTGAACACCTCAGAGACACTGAGAATGAAACACTTAGGGGAAATGGGAAACGCTACGAGATTGGTGTCTCAACACTTCCCAAGTTCCCATTTAGGCATTTCTGTTTTCTCTCCACTCTCTTCTTTCCCCCATCCTCAGGATTTGAAAGAAAAATCTGTATTTTGCTTCTCTTTCATTTCCTCCTGATTTTTCTTCTTGTTTTCCTTTATTTGGTGTTTGAGCTGGCTTTGGGTTTCGCTTGGAAAATGTGCCAGAATCGTGATGTAAATGAGTGGGCTTCCTCCCCTGTCCCCTTCAGTGCCCTTCCCATTTCCAACCACTGTCCCAGCATCCCCCAGTCTATGAGAGGTCTTGGCATCTTTCTTCCCAGCCTCACCTGTGGAGCTATTTTTTAAGTGCATGTAGAATACAAATAAAAACAAAGACACAAGCAGAAGAATGAGCCCTACTAGAACACGGATGCGTTCTTTTCCTCTTCCTTTGATTTGTTTTCCCCCGCTTCCCTTTCCACACTAGGCCAATAATGCCCAGTGGCTTGTGTTCCACACTGGTTTTCAAGCCACATGGAGAGAACTGGAGCCAAAGTCCCTAGAGGTCAATGGGCAGGCTCCTAACATCCACAATATGCCAGATGATAGGCTAATCTTTATGGGTATTTCTGAAACACCGCAATCAAGACAACAGATGCTGACACTTGCAGCACTGTCAGAACTGGGGAAAGTGAACTCATGAAGACTTTCTGTGGTCCTATTGAAGATCTAAGATTATTTCTTCACTGCAGAATTTGCTCTGGGACTTTTTGCACCTGGGTTAGAGGAACAAAAGGTGAACGGTCACTCTGCAAACACATCGTGTCCTCCCTGTGAGTGAGTCACCTATGAATGACATAGAGATCTGAGACATAATCTATCACCTCATGTGCTTTTGCAGGCTGAGCCTGTTGAGAGAAAAGTTGTGTGTTGTCCAGAAGAAGGTGTCAGAGATTGTTAGTGCTTGAACGGACAGCACAAGAGAACTACCAAAATGGAGAAATGCAGCCACCCAAGGGCACCTACCACTCCCAATAGGCTCCAATCCTTCTTTTCCCACTATTCATCCTGTTCTGAACATATCTGAAGGTTTGGTCCAATCCAGCCTAGCTCTGTTAGGTAGGGGAGCTCTGCCAATTTTCTCATCTGCAGTTGTCTTATCAGACTTCTTTGACACTGGAGAACATAAAAAATTGTTACGACATGAAGATTTACTGGCAGAATTTTGGTTGGTATTCGCTTTAACTGAAAAGTTATTACCAAAGTTTCCAGATCTTGTGCATTAGCTCACAAGAAGGTGTTTACCATGAAGGGAAAGAGACCACGGAAATGGCATAATTGTTGTAAATTTTAATACTGCTATTGAAAACTGATAGAGAGAGTTTCAATAGTAAAGTGGCCAGTCTCACTGTTGAGTCAGCCAACACAAAGACTACACATCTCTTCCACATGTCCTGAAGTCCAGGATTTTATGATGTAACAACCCAAGCACAAAAGAGCTAACATTAAGAGGAAAATTGTTTAAAAGTAAGCCAAAACACAAGATGCAGATCTACCCTTCCCCAGGACATTAATGAAGTGCTTTGGAAAGAGACAGAAGACTCTTCCAAAGGAAGACTGGAAACCTGAAAGGACTGAGTCCCAGTGTCCCTTAGTGGGGCATACATTTGTGTGTCCACAAAGGACCATTAAGTCCAAGGACCATCTCACACAAAAAGAAAAGTCTAGGCTGCTGGAGGTGACCAGGACAACTCTCTCACATCACCAAGGCATCAGTAAAACATGGAATGCTTCATCCTCCCCAGCAGCCTGTAGAAGAATTATTCATGAAGCAGATTCATCTGATAGTGTGAAGATAGCGCACAGAATCACAGAATCATTTGGTTGGAAGAGACTCATCAAGTCCAACCGTTCACCCTGCACTGCCAGGGTCCCTAAACCATGTCCCTCAGCATAGTGCTCAGCACTATAAAAAGAATGAGAGAGGAAGAAAACTGGTCCTGCTTCCCAGATGCTTGAGACAGGCTCTATTGTGTCAGAGATTTGCTCCTCCACAGAAATCTGTTGGTTTTGCGATGGCCATTGTTGATGTGGGAAGATGTCGTGACCAGAACAGCACTTTGCCAGAATCCCGTCAGTTCCAACAAGGTAATTGTAGCCCCTTTCTTCTCTCTGGTTCAGCGTTTAGCAACGGAAGTCAGACAGAGGCCACTGTATAGAAATGTGCATTGTGGTCTCACCAAGCTTGTGTTGGTCATGGGTAGCTCACCAAAAATTGCATCCAGGAACACAGTTTTCATATCCTTCACCCTTAAATGAGAAAATCAGTATAAAAATCCAGCTCTCGAATCAGTGTCATTGTTTAAACTCCTCTGAATCTCTGATAACCTCCTCTCCTGGGATGACCAGGGGAGCCCAGGAATGGATCTCTTTCGCCAAACTAGGGAGCTATGATCGTTTACACAATCATAGTAGATTGTGTTTTTCTGTTGGCAAATGCCTCACCAGGACAGCTGTTGGGTAGAGAAGTATTGGCATAGCCTCAATGATGCCAGGACAGTTTGCTCTGTGCATCTGATGAGTAGTAGAGGAGTTTCCTTCAGGGCAGGTGGAAGTCTTGGGATGTCCTAGCTCTTGCCGTCCAAACTTGTAATGCTGTGGAGCAGGCAGCTGATGAAGCAAGTGAACCTTAACATCATGTTGTGAACCTCAGCCTCCAGCTTGAGTTTTCTTGCTTTACACCCAGTGCCATTCCCATTTCAGAGTATTGTTTGGTCCATGGAGTCCTGCAAGTTTTCCTCACCTCCGCCACTGTGTAATGCCCCTGCCTCCAAAAAAGTTGTGTTGTCTTACAGGGGATAACAATTTTGCGGAGAATGCTCCGAAAATGGAGCTTGTCAACCATGTTTTATTTGGGATGGCTCATCTCACTACACTGTTAGAGAAGCACCCAAGGGAACACAGGCTTACAGCAACGAATTAATTTGTAGAAAGATGTCAAAAAAAAGAAAAAAAAAAATTAACACTTGGAAAAAATAAAACCACCAAAAAATCCCCAGTGAGGATATAAAGCTGCTTAGTCTAATCAACATGTCACGTGTGTGATTTCCGTTGTCGTCGTCGTTGTTGTTTGTTCATTGGCTTTTTTTTTTTCCCTCTGTGTTAATCTTCTGTTCTAAAAATGGAGAGTTTACCTCAAGAAATTCTTTCTGCTTGGAAACAGATCACCTCAAAGACACTTGCAGCAAAGAGCAGTGTGCAGGGAAGCTCAGTAAAGCAAACCTGGTTGTGGAAAACAGGGGGGAAACCAGGACATTTAGGCTCTTTCATCATTCCCTTCCCTTGCTGGTGTGGTCTGGCATGGCTCCTTGACCCTGAAGGCAAGAGAGGGTGCTGCTCACTTTCAGATAGACTGAGGCACAAATGCCAGTTGGAGAAACCAAGGCACATGTCCAAGCTTGCTGCCCTTTCTGAAGTATCTTAAGAGAAACTTGGTGTTATTTAAAATTTCTATGCTCCTCTTTCTCCAGTCCTTGGAGAAAACCCACTTTCCAGCCCAGAGTGGAGTAAAGAAGCAGAGAGATTAGGTGCTAGCTAAATGCTCCCAGTGTTTCCCCCGAGGAATCAAGACGAGAGGCAGCTGGATTATTCAATGTCACAAGACAGGCTCTTCCTAGTGTCTGACCCTGTGAGCCAAGAAGTCTCATTCTCTGTTTCGCTAAAGCTTCCACCTTAAATGCAAAATCAATGTAAAGTCATATCCTTTCACTACAGTGTTACTAACAGCCTCAAAGAGATGTCAAGACAGCATTAGAAAGGAGGTTGGGATCCTTTTTCTTAGGTTGTTGTTGTCGTTGGTTTGATTTTCTTTTGAATTGATCCTAGTTAAAAAATAAATAAAATCTATGCTATTTAAATTGGAATCCCGTTGTTACTTGGTAAAGGCAAAGCTTCTGTACCTTTGTTATAATTAATTGTATACCTGTGTATGTAAATATAAGGCATTCCTATTTTGCAGTCCAGAACAAAAAAAAAAAAAAAAGAAAAAAGAAAAAAAATCCTATTTGTAATATAGAATAAAGTTTATTAAAAAAAAAAAAATAAAGAAATAAAAACGCCCCGGGCTGTGATTGCTGCTTCCTGCGGCCAAACGGAGCCAGAGGGAGGAAATTCAAGTGAAGGGGAAGCGTGAGATGGGAGACCATGTAAGTGCTCAAAGGAAGTCCACTTCACATCCGCACTGTAGGATCCCTCTCCCAAGTTCAGGTTCTCCCATCATCCACAGCACACGCTTTAGAGTTTCTTTAGTGCTCTGGAGACTCAGCACGCATTAACAGTTTGGGCTCGGCTTCATACTCATGCCCATGGGCTGTGCTGGTGAAGTGTGGTGAGAAACGAATCGCACCTGGGCAGAGACCAGCTACTCGTACAGAGGGCAAAGGCTTGGGGATCAGCATGATTACAATAACAAGGACTGTGAAAGGCTTTCTTCCACTAATCCACCCACCCTTCCTTCCCTCCTTCCCTCCTTCCTTCCTTCTCACCTGCTTTCTCTCTTTGTTGTCCTCTCTTTCTTCCTTTTCCTTCAAAAACCCCTCAAAACCACATTTATTGGATTCTTTGAAATTTTTTTTAAGAGGTGGGATTGAGGCCGGTTATTCCTTTCTGTCTGCCTTTGAGATGTCATCAGCTGTGCATTTTGACGATGATTGACAAGCTTATGAATTCAGGGATGCTATTAAAGGAATCCTATCCTATGGCTCTTGAAAGGAAAGTTCTCAGTTGGAGCCAGCCTCTGACTCCTTGGCCATTACTTTAGAGAATCATCATATTGGGTTTAAAACCTGAAAGAGTCTTAGGTGGACAAGAAAACACCCCATCCCACTTGTTTCTGTGTCCCCAGGATGCCATGCCAGGCATGAGGCTGCTGCTGGGGCAAGCCCCGCTTGCAGCACTAATGGTTGTCCATACCAATAGGGATAAATCATCTGTCCTCAGCATCTATATCTTTGGATGGAGACAGAAGATGGATGACTCTCCAAGGCAGTTGGAAGGATCGGCTGCCTGTGGGAAGATCTACAGCCCTCTCACTGCCAGGTATGGTCTTTCTTCTCAGCATGTATGTTTAAAGCTGAAGATGTTCCCCAGGTAGTGAGAAATTCATCCTTCCTTCTTCAGCTGTCTCCTACCCCTGCTCTCCTCCCACATGTGGTGAGAAGGAACAGCTGATAGACACCCCAGTTTCTATATAGCTTAGCTTAAAGCAAGAGGGGAGAATCCATTTTCCTTTTCCCATTTCTGATTCCCAGCTACTCTGCTCCTCTTATCTTATGATTATTATCTTATGATACTATCTTTTGAACAGCAGTTGCAAAGAGTAAATCTTTAATGAAAGAGGTCAGATTCCCTGGGACTGATGACGGGCTTGGCCAAGCCCAGGCAGGGTTTATGCTGCCTTGACACAGGTCGGCATGGTTTAACATATCAGCCTCATCACGTACCCCAAAGGACAGGAAACTTGACCTGAAGCACCTCAGATGAAGGCAAACTGGAGATAAAAGATTCATACGCGCTTTTCACTGACCCTGCTCCTGAAAAGCCAAACTGATATAAGCAAAGCCAGGTCCCTTCGGAGGTGGAAAGGGGACGTGGTGGTGGGGACTACTGAAGCTGCCATCTTTTGTAACTCACCACTCTCACAGCAATGAGACATGGCAGAGGAGGTCAGAGCCCCGTACCTGCATTCTCCCTGAATCTCTCGTACCCCAAAAGACTCCCTCATAATCACCAGTCTCCCACACCCCACAAAGCAAAGACAAAGTTTTTACCCTCCCTGTCATCCCAAGAGCTGGGCATGAGGAATCATGATCCTTTGCAGACTC
Organism: Bucorvus abyssinicus; assembly: GCA_009769605.1. NCBI lineage: Eukaryota > Metazoa > Chordata > Aves > Bucerotiformes > Bucorvidae > Bucorvus > Bucorvus abyssinicus. Next base: position 3,098,127 of record CM020025.1, read on the forward strand.
CTCTGCCTGGGTACGCCCCTGACATTTGTCGCTGCTTCCCTTCTCTCAGCCACTCCTGTCCCGCTGCCCTCCATTTCACTCAGAAGAGAGGAAAACAGAGCTGAGGTTACACACACAGAGCTGGTGCAACTCCCACCACGCTCTGAAGGGCTAAGCCTCTGTCACCCACCAAAGAATGAGCCAGCTAGAAGGTTTTGTGGGATTCGCAGACCAGGGTGCCAATGCACCTGCGGAAAGCAAACACTTTTTTTTCTGAACTCAGTTCTGCAAGTCTCAGCTCAATGGAGAGCATGAAAAGGAAGTAAGAAAGTGGGTTTCAAAAAGGGAGGGCAGTCAAAGGAAGCTCTGATGGCTTTTGCAATAGGCTTCAGCCTGATACCGCTTAGCAAGTGTCTGGGCACCTATAGATGAGCAGCACACATATGCCGACAAACTGACCACATCCAGCCATGGAAATGAGACATCTCTGTCCAGCCGCTCCTTAGGACACAGCAGAGGAAAAGACCTTGTCACCCAAAAGGACACACACCACTCTGTCAGCGTGTCCCAGCAGTAGGTCTGTCGATCCCAGCAGCGAGTTGCCTGTACGGGTATCACCAATCAGACCCCTCCGGGCAGCAGGGTGAATGCTAGAAAACTTTGTCTGCAAAGAAGTGCTTCAGATGTCAGCTATTCTGAATTATTAGTGTATTTAGGGGAAAAACCCAAAAACATCTCTAAAGAAAAGAGAGTTACAAAAGCCTCTGTTTTTCGGGGCCTTTTTAAAACCTAAACTAATATGTCTCACAAAAGCTTCCATCCAGACAAAGTGGCTGTACTTAACATTTGCACCAGAGTAGTTTTAGGCTGAGTGTCTGCCAGACGTTGCATAAACAGAGAGAGTGCCCCTGCAGAAATAACAGCTTCCACGTCAGAGAGACCAGACAGGAAAAGGAAGAGGTGGGGAGGAAACCGAGGCACAAAGAGGTGAAATGAGTTGCTCACAATCACACAGCAGCTCAGAGGGTGTCTGCAGCCTATTTTTGCCCAGTCGCTATTTCTGCAGTTGGATACAGCAGCGTATTGCACGTTTGTGAGAATCCATAGGGCAGGGCATGGTTGGAACTGGGACCTGTGCTGCGATCCTGTAGCTAAACCTCATATGTGATAGCTACTGGACCACAGTTCCCTTCTGTCTTCGGTGCCAAGAGTGAGAAACAACACACCACCGACTATTCCCACAAAAACACCCTTCCAAGGATTAAAAGGGGCTGCAGTTACTTAGCACAGCCCAAACAAACAGATTCTGGGCTTGTGGGAACTCCCTGTCGTCAGCCATAAGCTCAAAATATTTGCTTTCAAGCGGATTACATGTGTGGGCTTGCTACTGCTTAGTGGAGAATTTACCTCTTGGTTCAATGAGAGCTGCAAGAGTAGGAGTGAGGAGGAAAACCTCTGACATGGACGTGTCAGCAGCAGGACAGGGTGTCAAGCTAGTGCCTGCTGGGGCACTCTGGAGATCCTAAGAGACCTTGGCTCAGATCCTGTTGGCAAGTGCGTGACAGAGATAGCACAACTGTGCTGGAGGTACCAGCCACTTCTCCCAGTTTCAGCCTCTAAATTGCCTCTGTTCAGCTCCCAAATGGGCTAAGCTGGATATTCAAGGCCAGACAGTTATTTATAAAGCAGGTAGGAACCATCTTCCCATCGCTTCACTAAGACTATTGGTGTTTCTCTGTCCATGCTGGAATGTCCCTCCCCCAAGTTACAGAAAAGATGCATTTTCAAAGCTTTCCTGATCTTACTGTCCACAAGAGGTGATGTCCATTTCCTGCATCTCAATCCATCCCTCCTTCAAGCTCCTGCGCTGAGGAAATAGCTATCTTAGCTCTGTGACATTCCCAATATAAATAATACCCCCCAAGTGCCCCTTGAAAACCTGGCAGGGGATTGGGCAGGGCAAAGCTATGAGCCAGTCTTCAGCTCTAGGGGGGAGGTTAGGAGCTGGACTGCAGCTCAGCTTCCCAAAACAATCCCAGATGTCAGCTGAGAAGGACTATTTCCAGCAACCTGGAGAGCTTTCAATTTGTCTTTATTATTTCCCAGTTCCCTCACCCGCTTTCTGACACTTCACAGGTTCAGCTGCCTGCATCGTATTAAGCTGCTCCCCTCACCAGTCCCCTTCCTGGAGGTTTTTCTGGTTCAGCAGGGTAGAACTCCAGCATCGGCTCTCTCGTGCCCGCTGGGTATCTCTTGAACTGACAGACTGTCCCTTCCTGAGGGTGGTGAGACACTGGCACAGGTTGTCCAGAGAAGTTGTATGTGCCCCATTCCTGGCAGTGTTCAAGGCCAAGTTGGATGAGACTTTGAGCAACCTGCGCTAGCGGGAGGTGTCCCTGCCCACGGCAGGGAGGTGGAACTAGATGATCTTTAAGGTGCCTTCCAACCTAAATCATTCTATGATTCTATGATTCCTTGCGTTCAGCCTCAGGTTTGTTGCCCTCACCAAGGCGGGGAGAGTGATGGGGACCGTAACTCTGAGTCACTTGCCCTGCAGAGACCTGCTAGCTTCAGGATCAATGTGTGCCAGCACACTGCTTGGCAAGAAAAGGATTCTGGGATCAATGAGGTTTTACTCAGAGCCATCCTAGCAGGATCTCTGCAAAACCACCTCTTCTCATGCTGGGGTTATCTGCTTCAGTGCTAGTCATCCTGTCTCCCTCCGCAGTCACCAGTGAAAGATGGGTCCTTTCAGGCTAAGATTCATCTCATTGCAACTTCAATGGCTCAGATAGATAGATCAGTGAATGACAGACACAGATGCTTGCTGACCCCAGGGAGGATGGGGGGAGCTAGCCCAGCTGCAGATGGTTGCACTACACCTTTCTAAAGCCAGGTGGGATGAATCCCACCAGCGGGTCTGCTTTGACTTTTCTTGCTGTAATTGTTTTAGGAAAGGGAAGGTCTCTTGCTTTATGTGCAGCAGAGCCCTGAACTCCTCTGTAGAGTGCTGTATGTTTCCACAACCCAGCAAGCATTTGGGAGGAAAGCAGGAATCAATTAGGGCTTTTGCCTTCAGCTAAGATGTTCAAAGAAGAAAAAAATTGAAAGGGAGATAACTTTATTATTATTATTATTATTATTATTATTATTATTTGCTTCTTTGAATTTCCTGCCTTCTCATAAATTCTAATGGGAAATGTGCTCACTGACCTTAGAACTCCCAACACCAAACAGGATGCCAAGACATCTCCACAGGCCAGCTTTCTTTCAGGATGCCATATGGGATGCAGCCCTTGTTCCTACAGCACAGGTAAGCAGATCACCAGTTAGTCACAATTCATGACATACAAACATGTTATGGGTAGGGACATGACAACCAGATAACACCACTAGGAATTCTGTTTTTCCTGGCTACATCTGTACTGGTAAATAAAAGAAGGCCAAGGTGGAGTATCAAGCACCGTGTTGAAATTGTCTGTGGTTCTCAGCTGTCAGCATGCCCCCCAACACCGTTTTGGATGGTGCCACCTAACTGTCTCCCAGAGAATGCCCAGACACAGTTTGGGAATAGCAGGTACCAGGGATTTTTTTACCTTCACGAATAAAACTGCTTCCAGTCTGGCTTGCTCTGCCCTATATGCTCTTAGACACAGTTTCTTCACTCGGCCAAATACACAGAGCCAGACCAAAGAAAGGCCCCTATTGGATCAGGAGATGTTTGAAATAAATTACTGGATAAGGAGCTGCTTTAAAGGTTCAGTCTGTTACGACCACGGGAGTGTGATGCTTACCTGTTCAGGGCTTGTACATGGGGATAGGAGAATGAGCTCTAAGAAATGCTTCTGTTTGGTTTTGAAGTTAGATTTGAGTTTCAAAACATGACCTTTTGGGGATGATGCCAGAGAGAAATCTATTCACTGGAACAAGAGATACATCTCAGGACATACCAGCTTTATCCCTCAAACACTACTGACCAGCATCAAGTTGGTCCTATAAGTGCTGCCCTGTCCAGTTTGATTAACCCTTTGCTGGAGGAGCACCAGAGTGGCAGAGTACAGACCCCAAGGTACTGTCAGGACCTCTGTTCTTTGTAAAGCTATGGGACAGGTCTACAAGCACAGATATGAGATGGATCTCATGTCCTGAGTTAGGTTAGTTTGGAGAAAAGGAGACTCAGGGGAGACCTCATCATTCTCTACAACTACCTGAAAGGAGGTTGTAGAGAGGTGGGGGTTGGTCTCTTCTCCCATGTAACAAGTGACAGGATGAGAGGAAATGGCCTCAATTTGGGCCAGGGGAGGTTTAGGTTGGACATTAGGAAAAATTTCTTTACAGAGAGGGTTGTCCAGCATTGGAACAGGCTGCCCAGGGAGGTGGTGGAGTCATCATCCCTCAAGTATTTAAAAGAGGTGTCAATGTGCTTCTGAGGAACATGGTTTAGGGACCCTGGCAGCGCTGCGTCAATGGTTGGACTTGATGATCTTAAAGGTCTCTTCCAACCAACAATTCTGTCACTCTTGTCTCGAGGCCCTGAGTTAGGTCTCTCACGCCAGCTGCAGTGCAAGGCAGACCAGCAGGCAGCTTACTGCCCCTCAGTATCACTAGGGAGAGCCAAATGAAAAACCTCCAGGGTTCAAGACACCAAAGTCACCTCGACGGCCATGCCATGGCTCTGGTCCTGTACTCTCTTTCTGATGGGTGACGGTCAAAGAGAGAAGGTTTCAGACACTGATCCAGTCATGTTAAGAGTACCTAAGTGTGCTCTCTGCTTTCACAGTGCCCAGGTCAAACCAGGATGCACTCGCCAGGGAAACTGTCTCATAAACCTGCCCTGCTTTGGATTAGCAAAGGCAATTTGATATTAACTCTGCAGCAGGGGCAAGATACAACACCGAACTCCCTCTCAACTACCACATCAGAGACCTCCGGTGAATTAGATCCAGAAGAGGCAGCTGTGAGTTATGGGGCTGGAATTCCATCAAGGGCTTCTGGGGAGGTCATAAACCACCAAATAGTTCTTGCAACCTCCCCCCTCTTCCCGTCCACCATCCACAAATAGAATTATAGCCCCATAATTCAAGTGGGGTCCGTTTGTCTGCAAAAGGACAAATGCAAAGAGCCATCTGTGGGGGTGTCACGCTGTAAATCCATTCCTTTTCTGCCAATCTTCTGTCTCTTTCTTCGCAGGATGTTGTTTCCAGGCTGCGCCCAGGTCTTCTCACTTTCCCCACCCATCCTATCTTCTGCCTTTCATCTTCTTCCTCCTTTTTTCCTCCTTAATAGAGACATAAAAGCAGTCACTGTCTTACAGAGCAATTCACCAGTCAAACACTGACACCCGAACACCTTCCCTTCATCCTGGAGAGTAAGAGCAACACTCAGTCTGCTTCCTACTTCTTATCCACAAACTATTCCCTAGCACAAGCCATACTGCAAACATCTAACCTACATTAATCCTTCTGAATGAAAGGGCTGTCCTGGTTCTATTCACATGGGACCAAACAAGGCATGTTCCCTTAACTGCATTCTTTGGTTGTTTAGGTGGTAAGTAGTGGTGGAGGGGGACACCACTTTATATTTTTGCTGTCATTTACATGCAGACATTCAGCTTGCAAAACAGAAAACCAGTCTGGAACATTTCAGCATTACCAGTTAGACAAGTCTAAGTGATTCCAACCTCGGTCTGTTTGTGGGCCATTTTGGGCAGCCTGAATTTCAGAGGTGGTCCATCCTTCCCAAATGGTTGCTAAACATCCTTCAGTGGTTGATAAACATCTTTCAGTGGTTGATAAACAGCCAGACTGTAAATCCCTTGTCAGTGAAAGCCTGCAGGCATCATAAAATACCCTTAGCACAATTTCAGAAACAGGAAAGTAAAATCTGAGCCAAAGGCTGGATATTCCAGAAAGGAGGTGATTTGCTAAGGTCAGACACAAAGTTGAGACTAGAACCTGCTTGTCCAAAACTCAGGTGATGTGTTAGATCACACCACCTCTTCTAACAGACCTGTGCACAGGTAAGAAAAAAATGGTGTTGAGCACTTGACATTATATTAATATCCCCTCTTCTCCTTCCATGAGAACTTTTATAACTCACTGCGTTTAGGAATATGAGGTGATAGATCAAGAAGCACAACCTGGAAGTGCTGGACATCCATACATGAGAAATAGCAGGGCACCATTTCTCACTGGCTCAGAGATTTCTGAGCCTTCCCTGTCATTTTGATTACCCTTCGTGTATTCTATGATATAAATGATCAGAAATTCCCTTTATAGTCAGGAGGCAGTTGTACTGATGTCAAGCCACAGCGAAATCAGTAGCACACTTGTCATGTTTATTTAAGCCAAATTGCCTTAATGCTTATGTGAGTTTAAAGCTGAAAGTCCAAAAAGCTCATGCTGTTCTGACTTCAGCAGCAGCATCTCCAGAACCCTTGGAAAGGCTTTTCCTGACAAGCAGTGAAAATTTTGAGGGCATCTTGTGCTACTGACACTGAAAACACAGTCTTAGCACACTGAGAATGTTGTTTCACCAGACAAAAATACTCCAATGCAAATACACATAGGGTCATACATGGGTTTTAAGCCAGTGACATAGTTCTGAGGTTCAGAGATTTCTCATGGAAAAACAGGTTATTGGTCAGTGTACATGAGAATGATACTTCTCCTGGGCTCCATGAGAAAGGAGATTTTCAATGACAGGTAAAGACACATCCAGATTTATTTTTTTTTGTTTTTAAATACCCTCCTACAGATTTTTTTTCTGCTAGATTGGCCAATCAGGATCCAAGGTTTGTCATCTGAACTTCTCCTTTCTTAGTCAGATGGAATCCTTGAGGGTTGGGCTTTGTTGGGTCTTTTTGGTTGTTTTGTTGTTTGTTTTGTGTTTTGTTTTCTGTCTGTCTCTGAAAGTTGCCTTGTGACTAACTCTACTGTCTTCCTGTTCCTCACTTGATGCTTATTCAACATTCTTCCAAGCTGTCTCATGGAGATAACTGCAGTAGTGGTTGACTGTGCAGGGCTCTGTTGCAATCACATTCCAAAAATCACATACTAAAATTTTACAGAGAAAGATGGGGGAAAGCGAGAGACAGAGGAAGAAATTGATTGAGCTAACGAATGACAGCCATATAGTAAAACCTGAAATGTTATAAAGCAAAACATCTGGGGGAAAAAAGTTTGATTAAAATCACTCCAATCTTTTAAAAGAGCCAACTCATAATAAATCAGCAAGTGTCTTGGTGAATCCCAGCAGAAAAAATACTTTGCAAACTGGATTGTGCCCTGTGATCAGCATTGTGGTGTTTCATATATACGTATAAATTCTTTAATTACTAAGATTACCCCATGTAATATTTGATAATTCTGCCCCTTTGGGAAGTTGGTTGTAAGGGAAAGGCACAGAACATTGTTCCAGATTTCTAGCCCGGGGAATTGCCTCAGAGACTTGTTTAGGTTTAGGTTTTTGCCTTGTTATTTCTTACCCCCTTTGGTAATCTTTCTTTTTTCTTCCTTAGGACAGAATTTCAATTAGCAGAAGGATAATGCTATCAGGAGACACTGAATATCCTTGGAGATAAATCTAGCTGGGAGTGTTAATGGAATATCTGAGATACCTGACAGTAGGGGTCCTGTAAAGCTTAGATTACTCTTAAAAAAACCAAAACCAACCAAACAAAATAAACCCAAATACCCCAGCAAAACAAAACAAAAAAATCAGTTTATCTTTCAGAGAGGGAATGAAAGAAGCAAGAAGGAGGTTGTGTATTGAATTGCCATGTTCAACTGCAAAAGAGGATAACAAAAGAAAAGAGACAAGGACACCCAATTTGCTGGATCTGACTGGGCAAGTGTCTAAATAGCCACATTTAAGCCTGGTGGATGTTTTCATCAGATGATGACTGAAAGAGTTTTTGGTTGAACCTTCATGCATGAGAGGGATAAAAGGGTTGAAAGAGACCTGTGAAATCTACAGAAACCCACATGGAGAACTGGACACTGAGATGTGCTCTAGAGCAGCCATGCCCTGAGCGCACAGGAGTGTCCATTTGGTCTTTTCTAGTTCTTAAAATCCAAGAGTTTCAAGGAAAGGCAGCCTTCCCCCTTTTTGCATCTGACCCTGCTGATGCTTCACTTGTGGAGGATGTTAGAAACAACAACACATCCATGGTGACTGGATTATGTAGATGAAGGAGGACAGTTTTCAAAAGTTGTATGGCATTTCAGATTCCGCTTGATGCCTCTGAACTCCCTCATGTGCTGGACATCTCTTCATTTTAGTCTTCAATGAAATTCCCTTCCACTGAAAGGCTAGGCTTTGTCTTGCTAGCTAATCAGAAACCGGTACTACTGTTGATATTAGTGTGTGGGAGGTTGAGGAAAAGACCACCATGTCCCTGAAACTGCTGTGTCCATAGTGTATGGAATTTAAGATGTGTTAGTGTTCTTGAGCATGGATATTTCCTAGGGAAGGGTGTCAGGAATAACAATAAAACTTTGGAGGAGCTAATATGATGGGCCAGTTCTCATGACCTACATTTCTCCTCCCTCACATCCCCACTTGAAGGGACTACATGTTAAGTCCCAACCCACCTGAGCAAGAAGCACCTGGCTCAAGTGTTGGTGTCACCTCTCAGCAGTGAGGTATGAAAACATGGATGAGAGAAGGTCTATTTGGACCTTCTCAGTGCCATCTTGCAATGCCATATCTTTTTCCAGCCCCCATGCTTGATGCAACCACAGTCAAATGAGCATGCAACCACCAAACAAGATGGCTTCTGTGATCCTCATCTCAGGCCCTGGTGCTGCTGTGTCTTGAGTGCTTTGATACCTTCAGAGGAACGAGCAGGAGCAGATATCCCGTGATCAGAAGAATCTGACAGTACACAACTCTGCCTCCACCTTCAAACCGCTGACCTTTCCCATTCACCTGGCACGTTTAGCTGGCTTAGATCACCAGAAATGGTGCCTAATAAACATCCTGGCATGAGGCACTGCAGGCCTGTGACTGCTGTTTGAACTCGGGGCTGGAGAAACTGTTGAAGGCTTTCAGAGATAAGACACATATGGCCCAAATTCCACCGGCCCCTTTATCTGCTCACATCTGGTTATCTTCAACGCAATCTGTTTGCTGCAGCACAATCGCTGGCTAATTGCGTAGTGGCCTTGGCAGTGTTGGGGTTAGGGACATGCTGAGCAGACCCCTGCTAATCTATTCCAGAGGCTCAAAGGGAGCTGTGGATGTTCCTTGGCGATGATTTCAGGTTAACTTGGGCCATGCAAAGTAAAAGATGCCATTGTCAGGCCAAAATAATCTGGCAGAGACAGCAGGAAGCAAATATTCTAGGAGAAAGGGCTGCTAGCACCGCTGAAACCACTGCAGAGCTGACTCCAGTGAAGAAGGGTATAGATGGGCATGCTTTGTGACACACTGTTAGAACCCATCAGGAGGCAGAACTTGAGGTCTGGACTCCAGCTCTGCAGGACATTGTACATAGTCTATTCTCCTTTGATTGCAGTATCACAATCAAAACATGCAGAACAAACAGTCCTCACCTCTCCCAGCAATTCAGACCCTAAAAATCTTGTTCACAGAAGCTCTGGAAATCACGTGACTAACAAATATTCAGTTAGGAATTTGACCTAATTCACAGAAAGAATGCTAAATGCTCAGTCTGTGGGATGAATTACACCTCCAAAATAATCTGCCTGGTCACCAGATTGAAGCCTGTGTGGGGCCAGCAGCAGTTGCTGAAGGATGAACTGTTTCCTGAGACTGTTCTCAGGATGAGATTCTGGGTTCTTTAAGCACAGCAGGTATTTCCTGGTGATGGGGTGAGAATCCCTCTACGCCTTCATCTCTGAAGAGTGAGGGCAAAGTGTAACTAAAAATAGTGGCATCAAAGGAAAGGAAACCACCGTCTTCTAGCACACAGAGAGAATGTACTAATCTGGAGAGATACTGTCAGTAGGAAAAGATTGAAGACAAGGAAGATTTTGGAGTTTACCCATAGGCCTGAGCAGGTTATTGGGATCCATGGGTTGGCTTAAGCCCACCATTAACCCTTCAAGCACTGCAAAGAGAGCCCAGTTCAACCGTCATTGTTCCCTCTTCCTGCTGGCAAATCCCCCTTGTTAAGATAAACTTCTCAGTCTGCCCTTTCTCAGTGACATGAGGGGAGGTGACAAACCCCATAACTCTTTCCAAAACTAGGAGGACTATAAGTGTTAGTGGATCAATATTTCCTCTTCCAGTCACAGCATGATCCCAGGAAATTATTCCTGTTGTCTGCCTTTATCCATCTGTACTAGTATTTCCTAGAGATCACTTCAGAAAAGTCTTATGGAAATCACTGTGAGTCATCTGCAGTGTGAGCCTTGCAGAACAGAAATATCTCAGCTCTGCTCCTCTCCTCTCCTTGCTGCCATGAGCTCAGCAGTGCATGGAAACCCCTTTCAAACTCAGTTCATTCAAGTCCAAGTAACTTTGATGGATCATTTTGCTCCAAGACATCAGAAGATATTTCTGAGCGTCTTAGAAAAAAAGGAGCTGAGACAGGACCTTAAACCTCAGACACCATCTCTACACTGACTTGACCATGAAGTCCAAACTTGCCAACCACCAACATCATAAAGATACTGTGTCCAGTGGCCTCTGGAGTAAAGAAGATGCCTACCTTGCAGAAGGCACTTAGGACCACACCAGTTATGTGGTGGACACACTGTACTTGTCATGGCCAGTCTTCCTAGGCCAACTTCATTGGAGGCAATTTCTCTAGTCCACCATAAAAAAAGCTCAGATCAGAGGTGACCCTATGATGGAAGGCAGATCTAGTCCACAGGTGCCTAAATCAGAAAACTGCCTGCAGGTTGTGTCTTAGGGAAGGAAAGAGAAGGTTTGCATCTGTTCCACTTGCCACAGGGTGAAATTATGCAAGTTTCAGAAGCAGCAAACCAAGATCAAACGGAAAAAATCAGGAAAAGAAAGGAGAATGGAGAAATGGGAATAGTTTGTGCTAGGGTAGTACTCCAGGGCTTACTCTTCCTTGTGTTAAAGCTTTCAAGCCTACAGCACGCTGGGGCATGACACTATTCTCCTCTTCCCTGTCTTATAAACTGATCCATCCACTCTCTTCTGGCCCTTATACATGACATGTTGGAAGAGACTTAAAAATATCCCTTCAGTGGTCTAGGGAAAGGGGTGAGCTGGTCCTAGCTGTACCCAGCACCTTGAAGTCAGGTAGGGCAGCTCATTTGCCTTCTCCTGATTCCTGGATGAACCTGAACCACATCAGTTTCAGACGCAAGGTCAGCAAGAGAGTAAAGGGGGAGTCTTTCTTCTTGTTGCACATCCCATTACTCCACTTTTTTTTTTTTTTTTATCCTTTGCTGGGCTCAGAGGAACCCTCACATCCATATTACAGAGCCTCCATCTGCAGCTGATTTCAATAATCCTCCAAAGTGCCCTGAGATCACAGGAAAACCTATCCTGGTTGTGAGGTCTCTGCGTGCCTGCACTCCCCCAGCTGCCCATAGCACCCAAGTGCAAACTATTTATTCTGGAATGGTGGAAAGTTGTCCTTTTTCTGCCCAGTAACAACATCCAAAGGCCATCTTCACCTTCCCAGAGCCCATCTCAACCCAGCAGAGAAGGAACATGGTGCACACCGGTACCCAGCCTGTCCCACCCTGCACTCTTTGGTGTGCAGACTTCCCCTCCTGTTTTCTGGCTCCTTCTGCCATCTGAGGCCCCATCTCCTCAGCTTTCTGGCCTCCTTACCTCATTATAAAATAAAATGCAGTGTGCCCTTGCTCTTGCAATGGATCCTGAGAGTAGATGGTCTGTTACTGCATGTCACAGGCTGGACAAGGACTTGATATGCTGTGGCAATCCTGAAACTATCTGCTCTTGCCCCACGGTACTAGAGAAGGGTCACTATTGCCAAACCCCTTCCAAATGAACAAGATCTCATATCGCTTCAACACCCCAATCACCTCCACCCAAACTCAAGAAGGGATGATCCATCAGCTGCATTCAGCAGAGGTAAAAATGCCAACAGCCCCACACCAGACTGGTAAAGGTGACCTGGGATACACATGAAGCAGAAACCCCTGGATCTCTGCAACCACAACCTGGAGGCCAGGCAGATAATCCAGAGTGTTAGAAATGGTTTAGCAAGTGAAATCCAAGAATTATCCCGCTTTATCTCTTCCTCTGTCGTGGATGGCTTTACAATGAGAAACACAAAAAAAAAGGAGAAGGCAAATACAGTTCACAATACTCAGCACTATATATCCTGAGAAAGAGACGGGGGACGAACAGCACCCTTTGGAAGTAGAACAAAACCCAAAATATATGGGATCCAGAAGACTATAGAACAAAAAATTGTTTGGTGAAAAGTTCTGCTTCAAACTTTACCAGTTCCTCCCTTTCCTCCTCACACAGCTTTGCTCTCTGCCCAGGGAGTGCGCATTGCAGCAGTGCTCTTCCTTTCACACTGTAGTGTTTTGAATATTGGAAATACTACACGCACTTGTACTAAGAGATCTGTCCTAGCTCAGTGCTCGCAGTCCAGAAAAATTGCCAGGGATGGGTGACAGCTAAGAGAAGTCCCATGAGAACAATGAAGATGACAGCAGTAATACTGGAGAGGATATGTTTGCCTTCCTCATTCAGCCTCAAGAACCAAAGACTGTTTTCCCCTCACAAACAGAAAAACCTGTTTATTCCCCAGAGAGGAAAAGGAGCGGAGGCCATTTGCACCAACACAGAAATGTTTCAGTGTTTGCTAAGAAATTGCCAAAGAAGTTTGCTTGCAGAACGATTATACGCTTTTTAGGTAGATCCACAATAGTAGCAAGGTCACATAACACCCGTGCTGCCTGTGGCGATCAAGGAAGACAATTTCCCCAAGGAGCCTGGGCTCAGCTGTAGCACGAGTGGAAGCAAACAGACTCATACGGACTGACTGCTTGAAACACATTCCTTTGCTCCTGGGAACGTCAGCATACAGAAGCAGAACTTGTGGGCTTTGAGTCCTCCGGTCTAGCAGAGTGAGGCAAGGCTGGGTGGGAGGAAGGTGAAAGCACAGCTCAGGTGATGGGATGACACATGATTTTCACTGGCTGGACAGACGATAGCTTCTTGGGTGCTACAAGCTGGGTCTTTTAAATATTGGTATCAGAATCAAACTCACTGGAAGGCACTTCATGTTCAGCGCACTTCTAGGGGTGGATCCGGAGTGTTTTCCTTTTGCTGGTATTTCACACAGCTTCATTAGGTTTCCTAGTCATCTCTCAGCAAGGATGCTGCAAAGGACTCCATTGGATTCATGGCCATTAACTCGTTCATTGTAGACCACAAACAGCCTACGGAGATTATTCCTTGAAACATCTGATGCTTGGAGATGCTGAATTATACAGTATTTTTAGTAGCCAAGAGGCCTCTGACAGCTGAATTGCACAATTTGATAAACCCACATAGCCTCTGACATTTTTGCAAGGCACCTTCTTCACCTCTGAGAGATGTCTCACCATATATATGCAGAATTATAATGTACACGTAGTTTCTCCACCTACAGTTTTCTTTACTGAGTGCACTTCGTGCAGTTTTCATGAGTTTCCAGTGCAGCAAACTGTTTCGATCCTTTATCATGCTCTTAAATTGGGCACAAACGTTTCATGCGCTTTCAAATTTACAGCCCATCACAGGCATCGCGTTTATAACTCACAGGGCTTAAACTAGAATAAAATTGATAAAATTACACAAATCAAGTGGGTGCTGAATTATTGGGTGGTAATTTATAAAAGTTGACAAAAACACAATTTCTGGTGTCAGAGCAGCATTATCAGTATTTCGAAGGAGTAACAGCTTTTTGGTCTCTAGAGAAATGCACGGCATACAGAAAATTAAGGGCAAATCTCACATATTGTTTGGAAAAGGAAAAAAATCTGCGGAAGTAACAAGAAGCAGCTTTTTTTCTGATGTCAGATTAATTGCACCTTCCTACGGCTTCACAAAAGAACAGGGAGGTATAAGAGGTGTTTTGTGCTGCTTGTGAGGTGTTACAGACAGAAACCATCCTGTGTACGGCATCCAGCGCTGGCTGTGATTAGGACCCGTAAATGCTGTTATTGTCATTAATAACCATCAGGATCGTTGAAATGGAGGCGTAACAAGACCACAGTTGCATTGCAGTTGCTTGCATAGCATGCCTCATAGGAAAGAGAAGGAAAAATGTCTCACAAAGCAAGCACCTCTCACCATGAGTATTTTGTCATTCTCTATTTAATAAGCAGTTGAAGAAGGGCAGGATTTTCCTGGCCAGCTTTAGGCAAGTTACCTTGACATCAGGAAATTTCAGAATTTTGTGTTTCTGTTCGCTAAGATCATTTCCAGGTCCTGGTTCCCTGAACTGTCCCCATTATGTATGTGTTAGATCAGTTCCAGTTGCTTCACAAATGAAGAATCCAAGGGCTGTTCACTTGGGAGAGCTCTTATACCCAGCTCTATTCCCAAAGTTTGGCTCCCTCCACCACACAGTCCTAAACTATCCCCACAGCTCCTCATCCCACAAAAGGCTCACAAAGTTATGTCAGGCACTTTGAACTGGAAAAATCGCACTAAAAATAATAATTCTAAGGGTCACAGAGTGTCATAGCCAAGTGCTGTGCTAGGTGATAGCCTGGGAAGGGCTTCCCCAAACAATGTGAACATGACCTTCCTGCACCATGGCCACCACTCCCTGGGGCAACTGCCTGCAGCACTGCAAATGTACCCTCATTTATTTGGCATTTAGCAAGATACTGGCAACCTGCAGCAATTGGCTTTTATCACCCTGTGATATTAACCTGTCTGCCTCTCCCTCCTGTGAGGCTGAGATAGGGTTAGCCCCATCACTGATATAATATCAATAAGCAATATTGATACCTCAGTATCACTTTTCTTCTTGCCTTGTGTTATCCCTGACGTTCACCTGGCTGCAGCACTTCCCCAGCTCCATTTCATCCCAGCACCTCCAACAGCTTTCCCTCATGCCACCCACATCCCCTGCACCTCTAACAGCTGCTCCTATCTCCAGTCTCTAGCAAGTGGTCTCCTTCTTGGCTACCATCTCTAGCTACCATTTCCCCAGCTCCACAATATGTTGTAGCTGGTGTCCTGGTCAGGAAGGGATGTTACACGTTCATGCAGTGGTGAAGTTTCCTCCTGGAGTTGTCTCCTTGCCCCACGGATGCTTCATGCACTATTTATTCCTCCTCTACCCTCAACCCCCAGGGAAAGTTACCATAAGTCACCGGCTGGGAACAAGCAGAGCTCTGAAACCTGTCACCATCCATCACGGTGGCAGACACACTGCAGAAGGGCTTTGTGGCACAGTGCCAGGGCTAATGGCCTGAGACGCTGCTCGCTTGCACTCTGAGCTGCTTTCAAGAGCGGGCACAGATGCTAATTGCAGTTTGCTCTGCCTCCATGAAGGAAGGAGGGAGGTCGTTCAAGGGAGTGGGGATGCGTTTAATGGTGGAGCTTGGTTGCAAAACTGTCAACAGCGCTTCAGCCAATTCAAAACCAAGATTCAATGGCTTGAAATCCCTCCTGTGTGCCTCATGAGAGCTGTGTTTTGGGGTCATGCTCCTATCCAGAATCTAGGGCTTTTCACCGGATGACCATGTCCCCTTCAGCAGTGGGATGGCCAAGCAGCTGGACAGGGTTTTCTCTGGTTCATCAGAGGAGATGGAGTAAGCATGGCCTATAGGTCTGGAATAAAACCACCTAGATCTTCCTCTAGATCTGGAAATATTTCTCCCTGAGGTCAGACTTCACTAGTCTAGCTTTCATTGAACACCCTGTAATATTTCTCGCTGATTCTGGATGCCTATTCACTTCTGAAGGCCTCTGAAGGCATTAGGAAACACCGACAGGACTAAGTAGAGACTGGCTGGCTGAATGTGGTCTTTGCTGTCTGTAGCTTTGTCTCCACAGAAAGCCAGACAGAAAGTGTTTCTTTTCTTACCTATTTTATTTCCTTCTTCCACAGCCTTCAGATAAATACTGTTATACAGCCTTTATTTCTTAAATGGCCTGTCTTGCAGAGGGAGAAATGATCTTGTCAAAGCTGAATAAAAACCCATTTTCGCTATGGATCTGTGAAGTAACAAAAATGTGAGGGAACTGCCATGGTACCGAAATGTACTGCCTTCGCAGTCTATTCCTACACTCAGCTCGACGGCTGCCCTCCATCATCTCAGCGCCTGGGAATTTATCTAATCATCATTACTGGCACTTACCCTGACGTGTTCACAGATGTATTTGCTGCTCCTCACTTGCACGGACAGATTGGTTATTCCTAACATGGGGTTGGGATTGATCCTTTGCGATTGTGTCTTCTTCAGAGAGCTCGGAAAAGAGAAGTCTTTGAGGGGTGCCAGGAACTGAGTGCATCTTATGTGAGTCAAGTGAAAACATGGAGATTACCTTGACTGTCCAGGCAGCACGTGTCTAGTGAAACACAATTGCTCTGATCCAGTATAAAAGTTATATGAATAGGACTGGGTCTGTAGGAGGTCTTCTGCACCATGCAGCCATCACAGCCAGGGTCCAGCAGCCATTCAATGGAAGGATCCATCAAACAACCATCCATTTCACCTACCACAAGCCACGGAAGACTCCCCAGTACCTTCAGGTGACATTAAAAGGCTGTAATACACCATCCGAAAAAAAAAGGGGTATCAGGAGAGACCTGTGAACCGTAAAGAAAACTTAGCTATAGGCAGAAAATCCATCTATGAAGACAGCTCAACGAAGTGACAGTGTGCATCTACACACTCCCTTCCAACTGGACCTAGTTTCTTCCCCTCCATTTTCCTTTACTGATGTTGAGGCAACAGCTGTGACCTGTAGAGGAGGCAGACACGCAGCAGCCGAGGTTGCTGTGAGCAGAAGCCCTTTGCATCACTGAACACAGAGGCAGCCTCTCATAGAATCATAGAATCACAGAATCATCTGGTTGGAAGAAACTTTTGAGATCATCCAGTCCAACCGTTCTCCCTGCACTGCCAGGGTCCCTAAACCAGGTCCCTCAGCACCACCTCCACATGTCTGTAAAACCCCTCCAGGGATGGGGACTCCACCACCTCCCTGGGCAGCCTGTTCTAAAGCTTCACAACCCTCTCTGCAAAGTTCTTCCTGATATCTAACCTAGATCTCCTCCAGCCCAACTTGAAGCCACTTCCTCTCATGCTGTCGCTTGTTATATAGGAGAAGAGACCAACGCCCACCTCTACAACCTCCTTTCAGGTATGATTCTATATGTGTCAGATCCACACCTGCATCCTTGTTTTCTGTTCCCAAAAGTCACAGGAGCCCCACAGGCCATGAAGATTGCTTTGTTCAGAAGAAGCCAACCTTCACCTCAGCTCCAAATTCTGTTTGCATCCACTCTGAGGCTCAGACCTCCCTCTTGGAGTTGGGATTGATGGGGAAAAGTACAAGGGAGAAGTTAGAAACATTTAAAAGCAATTTAACCAGAAAGTAACTTTTAAATGAAGCCATTTAAGGCCAGAGCCTCCCAGCTGTCTGGGTGTCCCTGCTGAGCCCACTGCAAATCATGGTTCAGGACATCCCTGAACTAGCAGGGAAGATGCATTAGCCAGTAATGTCCAGAGCATGATTAATCTTTTCCTCCTCATTCTGATGCTGCTGCAGTTGCAACAGATGTTCAAGAGCCTTCTGGCAGTGACAGATCCCTGCATGGTCCTGACTCCTTACCAGGCAAGTAATGATAACAGTCACAGATTCCCAGGGCTCTGTCAGCTGGATTCTTTTTTTTTTTTCCCCCTCTGGAAAGTTCTGCATATATTATGGGAAGTATCTTTGTGAGATACGATGCGTTTGAAACACACATTGACTCTGTCAGAGGGTTCACATGAGTGGATCCGAGAGCTGGGAAAAACATCCTCCTTTCTGAGCATTCCAGCCCAGATCTTCTCAGTGGAGGAGCAGAAGGAAGGTTATATCAGAGCAACAGGACCTGTGACTGGTGTATAAAATGAAACAGTGAAGCGTGCTTCACAGGATGTGACAGATGATACACAAGGATGGAAATGAAGGACCTGTGTTCTACCTCTGGCCATAATTTTATTTCACAGCAGAACAGTGAGCTCACAGTCAATCCTGCCACTGACAGGCGAGCAGGGGGCTTTCCTTGCATTGCCCCTGCTGACATCGGAGCACAGTTGAACACCTGCAGTAGGACTGTGACTGTGCCCACTGGGAGGCTGTGGTCTCCATACACCAAGTAAGTGGTTGGAGAAGCCATTCTCTAGAAAGGGACAGTACCCAGTGCTGCAAGATGAGTAAGTTCTCAGTATGCCCCTTACTGCTCCTCTCTCTTGGTTTCTCCATTCATAAACATGGATGCTAATCCTCCTCTGCAAGGCCAGATGCCTTGGCATTAATACCAGATGGACTATTCTGATCCTGTCTGACCTCCAGAGAAATCTGACCACTCCTAGCCCAGGAGCTAGAACACGAGACAGGGCAAAGCTTTTAGATCACTCTACCTATAAAGATCTCAAGGGCAGAAGCTGCCCACCCCTGAGATGATTAATTTTGCTGATGATCCATCCCAGCAAAAAAGCATTGCAAGTTTCTTTCTTATTTTCACTTTAAATCTTTCCACCTTTTCCTTCCTACCATCAGATCTCGTTTTGCCTTTGTCTGCCAGCTGCATTCAGACATATCTGTCAAAAGCCTTCAGTGGAAAATCCTACAGCTCCTCCTTCTCAGACGCACTCTGTTTACAAATCAGCAATGAACTAATTTATGTATCACTACAGAGCTGCAACCCCTCCTCAGTAGACAAAAAGTCACTCAAAATTCTTCCCACTTCTCATATTATATCTAGCAAGGTGTATCCCACTGTCAGAGCTGAAATCTTAGCAGGGATGATGAGAAAAATTACTCCCCATACTGTACTGGGCATGTAAGCTTGAGAGACGTGAGATATGTCGTGTGCGTATAAAGTATTTCTGGGATCCACAGACAGAACAGAGATATGGAGAAGGGCAGCTGTGAAGCATAAGGGCTCCAGCAGCCCCTGTTTGCTGAGACTCTGGAAGGCAGTCGCTTTCTATGGATGTTGCTACCTTTCATTTTACTTTTAACACTCATTCAAAGAGGATAATGACAAGAGGGCTCATCCAACCTGTCTTTAGCCAAATCCAGGGCACTTGATTGCATCCTATCCGCAGCACTCTTTGTAGTCAACAGTAAATAATTCTGGGTCGTGAAACAAGAAGCCTCATTCACCCCACCAACGGTAAAGGCAGCTCAGGGTGACTATCCCGAAGAGAGATGCCCATTCCACAGATGCCCACATCCAGCCAGAGACATCTTAGGTAGGTACTAGGGCTGCACAGAAACCCCACGGTTGTGAAGCAGATGAAAACAGAGAAAGCAGCATCTGCAGAGAGCATGAATACACATCTCTGAGGCACAGCTGTCTTCACTCATCTCAAGGGGTTGTTAACTCTAAGCTGTGTTACATGTCATGATTGCCAGTTGCTTCGATGCTGATTAAAAAACGCATAAAAGGAACTTCCGTGAGCTGAAGTTGTGCTAGCAACGCTTCATTATGGCATGAGAAGCGATGGATCCTGTCTTATGCATGATCTTGGGAATAATATCCAACCTCTCCCATCTGTTTACCGCTCCATATACACCCCAATAACTGCCTTTTCCTCTCTAACTGATGTGAAATTGAGTTTCTTTGCAGGTCAACATAATCTTGTCTCGTGTTGGTAGGGAGGCAAAGGCAATGGGCAATTTGGGACATATATGTTCTAGAAAATAATTTATCCTGGAAAAAGCACAATGAAGGGATGATCAGATGACTGAGAAGCAGCAAAGCCTATTTTAGGAGAGAAGACTCACTACATTTCATTTCCTGAAGCAAATTATCACTCAGAAAAATTTCACTGGACTGCATAAAAACTAGGAAAGTTGGGAAAACATCTCCATCTATCTGACAGGAAGGACAGGACTGCAGAGACCATAAACACATAATGAGAGGTCAGAGAGCTTGTGAATAAACTTAGGCTGAAAATTAGGAAAAAGAAGTCAAACCATCAGAACCAGAAGGTTTAGAGTATGCTCTTAAAGGAGGAGATAGGACAAGAAACCATACTTAGATAGAGCTTGATGCCTTTGTTTAAGAGATTATATGACATAGATCTTAAAACAGCAGTGGACCACAGCATCTCACCTGGTCTTGTGTTCCTAAAACAACCACTCTTCCCTCCGCTCCATCCTCCACGTAAATATGCTCAATAAAGGAGGCAGAAAATCTACAGCAGCACAACACAGCCTGGGAGAAGTCAGCGCAGTGCAGAGGTAAGGTTTAGTACTGAGGCTTGGGAGGAAGAACCGGGTAGAAGCGTCTCACATCCCACACAATTATCAGATTAATGTTTAGAGGGAGTCAAAGGGAGGACTTTATAATTCCTAGGCCACTAATCTCACAATCATTTAACGCCTATGAGAGAAAGAATCCTTCTTTTTCCACGAGGGGGTCTGGCTGAAAATTGCGACAAATCAACCAGCTATCAATTAACTTTATGAGTCAGCTTCTCTCTTGCTGTGCCATTGAATTCATCGTCCAGTCCAGCCCACAGCGCCATTTCTACTGCCCTTTTCTGCTTCAAGAGTAAATGTGCTTTCATACCTCCCTGTCAAGCCTTTTCTTAGCACCCTAACACTTTAGGCATGCTTCTGTCTACCTTCCAATATGACAGAGAGCTTTCCAGCTTATTGCCGGTTATTAGAAGACATTTCTCCTTCTTCTGACCTCTGCGGTACCAGCTCATTCATGCAGAGAAAGTGGATGCATATCCTATTATCTCTTGAAATATTTTATAGCCTGTGTTAAGGCTTTGGGCTCTTCGTAGTTTGCACCCAATTTTTGAATCACAAAACCTCTAAGGAGAAACTGATGGGGTGTTAACTTAAAATTACCCTGACCTCCAGAAGAGAAATAAAAATATTTATTTAGAAAATCTAAACTAGATGATACAGCCAGCAAAAAATGAACAGGGGAAAAAAAACACAAAGAAACAGACAATCCACAAATTTACCTAGAATTAAAATGATATGAAAAGTCTTTTTCGCTGAGCAGCTCAACTAGCAAGAGGACAGACATTTCCCTGGCTTTCCACACCATCCTTACTTCT
Source organism: Bucorvus abyssinicus (assembly GCA_009769605.1). Taxonomy (NCBI): domain Eukaryota; kingdom Metazoa; phylum Chordata; class Aves; order Bucerotiformes; family Bucorvidae; genus Bucorvus; species Bucorvus abyssinicus. The sequence goes on from CM020025.1 coordinate 3,119,336, forward strand.
TGGAGGTGCCTTGACAGAAGACAGTCTAGCACTGGTGCCCATAATCCATCTTTAGGGATATTAAAATTCAAACTTTCCTATGAACTAATACCTCTTGAAACACAAATCCACAGGAGAACCGCTTTGATCAGTAATGCCATTCAAAAAAATACTTGTTGAGATACAACGGGCAGTAGAAAGGGCTAAAACTTTTCTGGGTTCCCAAATGATGAGTTCACATCCTAGCGCAGGTCATTTCAGCATCTGTGGCTGTTTTTATAGTACCTATGTCGATCATTCCTGGCAGAAGATTAGTAGTCAATTCCTTTAACCCACTAGGCAAGAGTAGTTTATCTTCCTGGCCAGGTGGGTCTACACCATAGGTTAGATTTGGGTCTCTCCTGCATAGGGTTGTTTCTCCTGTTCCAGGCTAAGGAAATATTCCTCATTGAGGCAGCTGCTGAGCAGGACAGCTAACTGTCCCAGTGCTAGAGAAATAAAAGCAAGTTGTCCATCCTCCTGGTGCTGCCAACAAGCATTAACCTCAGCTGAGCTTGGCTTGTCAGCTTGCATGCCCATTGGTTAGGCTGCTGGGTTCCAGCTCCTTGGCACGGTTGGCCCTGGGATGCTGGCAGGCTGCCCTGTGTTGTGCTAACATCTAGCACACAGTTAATTCAAGTCATCATCAGTCCTCATCCATCCATGCACTGAACAGCTGACTGCTGGTCACCATTCAGCTTGGTTCCTGTATGTTAATGTGTGTTTCACTCACAAGACACAGTAACACCATCACAGCAGAGGAGAAATGCAGGTGTAGACCCCATTGCACCCATGAAATTATCCTTCTAAATCTATGCTCATAAATAAAAGACAACCGATTACCAATTTGGCAGGGAGTCAGAGAGTGCTGCAGTCAAAATCTTGTTATGGGCAAAAGGGACAGACCATACATCTGGAGCCAAGAACCTATAGTTAGTCTAATCAGAGCTTTAGACTCCATTCAAAAAGAAACAAACAGCTATTATAAGCCCAGGTACCATGGCACTAACACAGTCCAAGGTAATACAGAAAAGTCTCAATAATACCCTTAAAACTATTGCACAAGAAAATTTCTTAGTATCTCCTCTCTCCTCTGACGTGATGTTCACTCTGCCACCATCCCTCAAGGTGCCGGAGAGGTGGTGGTTCTGCTGGGCACCTCCAGCAGACCCTACAGTTATTGCCATCCTGAGGTCTTCTCTGGCAGGAGTGTGAAGTTCATAGTGAGGTCTCTTCCCCCTCACTCTTGGGACCCTCCAGCAGTATCTTTATTCCCCCTCTCCCCACCACATGCTCTCTTCTCCCTGGTCACCAGCACCAGTGGCAGAGCTGCCCACAAAGGGCTGATGTTTGCTGGGCAGTGCCCCCCCTGAGGCAGCAGCCCTGGGCCATGCAGGGTGGACATATGAAGGTCAGACATATGGCCCTTGGCCAAGGGACACGTGTGATCCCAGAGACAACCAGATCAGGGCACGGTGAACCCAGAGCAGGGCTTTCTTTCACACAGAAATTACTCTTTCCATGCTGCATTTAGGATATAACTGAAAAGCATAATTTTCATTAGTTTTACGAACCTGAGAGAACTCAGAACTGTAAATAGCTCCAGGGTAATGTGATTTAAAGGTAGGTTCTCGATTAATGTAATTTTACTTCCCGAAATCAAATTGTGAAGTCAAGCATTAGAGAACTAAAATCCTTTTCCGTATTTTCTACTTTGTCGTGGTTTGTTTTCTGATAGGAGTTACTAGTGTGACCAAAGGATTTACCATTCCTTGGCTTAACTTTACTCTTCAGTGAACCCATTATATCATAAATTTCTTCTCATACAAGATCAGATTGTTTTACGTTTATGACTGTTCCATTAAAGGAAAAAAAAAAAAAAAGACAAAACTCACAAGCCAAGAAACCTTTAAACTTTTTGTGAAAGGAAATAAAAGCACTTGGTTTCCAGCTCCTAAAAGTATCATCCACATCTTCATCATCCTTCAGGAATTGGAAAATTATAACTGAACAATCTTCTTCTGCTCTGATAGTTAATAGCTAGTAACTGGAAAACGTCTGAAGACCCACTCAGGTTATAGAGCCATCCATTCAATGGTGACATTCCTTAGTGTTTTCATATATTCTATGGTGGGAGCTATTAAGTATCTTCTGTCATTCTGAAACCCTTTGCCAGATGAGGAAAAGTGATTTAAAACTTAGTTATATAACCTGCAGAACCAAATGTCAACTTATATATAGCACACTTTGCTGTTCGAAACAGTATATGAACTTAGCAATTAGTCTGAAGCTAGTATTCCTCTTATTTGTCATTAATTTGTAGACAAAATGGTTTCTCCCAAGGTTAGCATTTTCATTATCATCTGGAAGCCATGGTACGTTGCCAAAGTTCAAACCATTTGAATGTAGTGCGCTTTTTACATTTTTAAACATTCCTGATACAGTTTTTATTGCTCTCTTGAAAATAATTAGGCAGAAAATGGATTATTCCCCTTTCAACGAACAGCAATTGGAAACATTTTGAAATTTCATGCTTTCAGGCACCATTGGCCGCAGAGAGAAATATGCCCTTTTCAACCAAGCCCTTAATTATTTTATCAGTTGAAAGAGGAACTAATATATTGTTGGCAATACACAAAGTACTGTCCTCTAAATCTGTATGATTTTTATCTATGGGCTAATCTTGAAAAATAATTAACTGCCCCAATCCAGTTATCTGTACAAAGAGCTATGAATAATGCTGCAATGCACCTCTGCTGCTCCTGCAGAGTAAAAAAGCTCCAAGAATTTTGCTTTTAGATACTGCAACCGAGCTACTTTTATCATCCTTTATATTCCCAGTCCACAACCAGTAACTGGGAAAATATCTGCAAAGTGAAGTTTGCCTTTAGCTTTCTCTATTGACCCATTTCCACTCGTTACAAAGAGCAGAGGATACTGGTGGAGTGTGTTTTCACTTGTTGATTGATGGAGATTAATGCAGTCATGGTCGCGATCCATATGGGGATATAATTCAATTAACTAATGAAAAACATATACGTAGTACTCAGATTCAACACAAGGACATGATTACTTTGCTTGATTCATACCCTGAATGTGTTGGTCCAATGATTTCTAGAGAATAGGCCACATCTGGACAAGATTTAGTGCACGATAAACACGTGAGATAAAGTTTTCTTTGGAGACCAAGGGGTTGGGCGTCTAAGGCTACCCGCACCCTCTTCTTTCAGCAGAGCGGATCTGCTCTGGAAAGCACAGAAATCATGCATGTATAACGTTTGTAGACGAGACTCAGATGCCTGCCTCAGAAAAAAGGTCGGAAACAGCCAATTAGGCTTTATTTAAGAGATGGACAATCACATGCTGAGGACTCCAGTGATCAGCCAGACCAAGTGCACTCCTACGTGTTCAGTTACCATGGAGACAGGAACATTTTATGAACCTCTTCCCCCCAAAATCACCTCAATTAGATCTGCCTTCATGCATCTCATATGCTTGAACTCTTCCCTGAGGTTCCTTAAGTAATTGTGACTGATTCATTCTCCTTACTGACATCTAAAGAAACTACCTTTACTTCCCGCTTCCTGGTCCAAATTTAATTCTAGGATCATCCATAGTTTCGCCACAGCCAAAAATGGGTCACTCGCTGCTGTGCTCTGTAGTGCTCTTAGTTAAAAAGCACCAATTCAAAATTCCCATCAGCGATCTCGCGAGGAGGAAAGTCAGTCAGAAAGCACAGAAAAGAGCAAAGTTTAGAGGCAGGAGTTTGGGAAGGAGGAGCAGGCATCAGGGTGTCCATCTCATGCTGCTTGACAACTACAGAGATCAGTCCTGACAAAAACACTGGTGTTTCACAGCATGACCAAGCTCAGCAGGACAGAAGGAAATCAAGTAGCTTTGTCCAGATCACGGACTGGAACAGGCTAGCTTTTACCTTGCTGTTTTATTCTGAGTTCTTCAGTGCTGCTCAGACAGCATTAAGGTTGCATATCTATCATCAACATGGCATTACTGTGTTGCTCAAAAGTTATATCTTCCTGGATGCCCATCGTGATCACACAAAATCATGCAAAACTAGTAGGTCCTCCCATGATTTCAGACAGAGAAAAATGAAGACAAATGAGGAGAAACCCTTTGAAGATCTGGGTGGGATTCTTTGGCCTGAATGTAGACCTGCTCGATCAGGTCCAGAGGAGGCCACGAGATTGATCAGGGGCTGGAGCACCTCCCCGATGAGGACAGGCTGAGAGATTTGGGGCTGTTAAGCCAGAAGAAGAAAAGGCTCCGGGGAGACCTTAGTGCAGCCTTCCAGTACTTTAAGGGGACTTCCAGTACTTAAAGGAAAGATGGGGAGGGACTCTTGGTAGGATGAGGCGTAACAGTTTTAAACTGAAAGAAGGTCAATTTAGATTACATGGAAGGACAAAGTTTTCACAGTGGGGATGATAAGACAGTGGCACAGGTTGCCCAGAGAAGCCATGGATGCCCCGTCCCTGGCAGTGTTCAAGGACAGGTTGGACAGGGCTGTGAGCAACCTGTTCTAGTTGAAGGTGTCCCTGCCTGTGGTGGAACTAGATGATCTTTAAGATCCTTTCCAATCCAAAGCATCTTATGATTTATGATCTGTACCATGAATAGTCACATGTGAGTTGGTCGTCTAGACTCCTTTTGTAATCTTTAGGGAGACGCTGACACTTCCAGGGCATGATTCCTCTCACTCAAATGCAGAGTTAAGGTTAAGGCAGGTGCTTATTTTGCTCCACTGCCTGTAAGGGGAGAGTTCAGCTCAGCTGAGGTAGTAACATGAAAGGTTTGACTCACGTTCCTCACATGTAAGTGTCCGTGAATTGAGTCCCATGTTGGGACTCAGCTCAAGATTCACCAGTGGGTATTGACCGTTAACGGTAGTGTTTGGGAAGTGGTAGTGACACTGGCTTATTTAATTTTAAATGGAAATGCTACTTTTAGTGATTAATCTTCATTGAATTGTTGCAAAATTCAAAGAGGTGAATAAAATTAACATTTTGGAAGGCAGAAAGTGCATTATGTTAATTAACTGCAGTCATAAAGGAAGGAGAATGCTTTTCCACAAGCTGCACTGTTCTGATTTACAAGGATTTCAGCTGATTTTGCTGAAGCTGATTTTGGACTCGATGATCTTAAAGGTCCTTTTGAACCTAAAGGATTCGAAGTTTCAAGGATGAAATTACTATTAAAAGTTTGCATTAAAGTATAAGGTGATTCCTTAACTGTATTAAAACTGGTTATGAAGAGAAAAATGGGAACTCTTCTGGTGGTTAAGGCATTTTTTACCCTAAGTTTGATGATTTTGGAGGTGAATGCCACAGGATTACAACATTGACCTCCACAAACCCTCACACAAGCAACTTCTTTTGACTCCTCAACTTTAAGAGTCTGCAATCACATTAAGAGTTTCCGAACGCAATACAGAGATTAAAAAAACCTGGATTTTTTTTTTTTTTTTTTTTTTTTAACCTCTCTGTCTGGACTGATATTACTTTTAACGCTTTACCAAACACCAGAACAAATATTCAGACTTTGTAATGGTGATTTGGAAATCAGATGAAATTCTATTCTTCATGGGAAGCTCTTCACAGGGATACATATTCACCTCTTTATTAAGTCAAGGCTAGAGAACATCTTTTGCATTGTTAAAGCCACCCAAGCCGTAAGGAACACTCCTAGCTTTGAATTTACAAACTACATTTATAAGCATCCTCGGAGAAGCGAGAAAACGGCATTGCCGTATAGGGTTCCTGATAAAAATTAATTACCAAAACTTACTGTGTAAATTCAAGAATATGCAAATGAAAGCAAATCTGAAGGCATGTCTGCAGACTGAGTTGATGCTGAATTAATGTTATATTATGCATAAAATATATAAATAGTTTACCTGTTTAATGAAATATTAAAAGATTTGTGAGGTAATTGGGTATAATAATGGCTCCATTAAATATACATACATAGACACAAAATATTTTGTATAATTTACAGCATCTATGAATTCTACATTTAGAGTTTATACATTTCAAATAAAAAATACCTTTCCAATTTTAATTAAGGTCTAACAGGTTGCATGCTGCCGTGGTTCTTAGTATTCTCAATAACGGCCAAGTATATTGCTTGAAAGCGAGTGAATTGGAGGAGGTGAACTTTACTGAACATTGTTTCATGCTGTTGAGCAAGAATTGCCTACACGTGGCTCACAGGCAGTATTTTTCCTGCAGTGTGCTCAAATACAGACACTTTTACATCGCAGCAGCTGTTGATTTGTGGATACCCCAGGGACAGTAGTTACAAGGTGTGTGTATATTTACTCTTGTTAAGCCAAGACATGATTTGTTGCTCACAACATAGACCTCCATTTATGTGCAAATGTGTTACTCTTAGGATAACAACTTTATCTATTGCCAGGAAGAGAGAAAAGAACAGCAAAATTGTTGAGAAGAGTCCTGGACTATTACCACAACCTGTCTGGGCAGCAGCTCCAGTGTTGAGTGTGGCTGAGGCTGGAGGTAGCCCAGAATAGTTATGACAGCTGGAACTCATTTCGTCTAACCTTAGACAACATCTGACCACAAAGTAGAGCTTGTGGCTGAACCAGTCACCCTCAGAACTCTTTCCAGTACGTAAGGCACAATTCATCCTCTCCGCTTGAGGCAGTTGCTGCAGGATGAGGTGAAAGGTGTCTAGAAGTGCTCCTTTCTCCCGCTGCTTATAAGGGTAGTCCCATGAACTGGGCAAGTGTTGGCACTGTTGAGTCGCTTGTTAGTTAAATGGGGACTGATGGGCAAATGGAAGCTCCCCAAGTGGTTCAGCAGTAGATGCATTCAGGGCTTCCTTTCTCCTGGTGCTGAGCTACAGACCCATCGAGTGTCATTGGTGTTCGGGTGCTTAGCACCTTTTCAGGCCGAGTATTTTGGGGAATCTACCCATGGATGGGTTGATTGAGATGGCTAAGGGGTAAATTACAAGGGTTACGAAGAATATGGACAAAGTGGTATCACGGGCTGTGGCTGTTCGTTAGCGCTCAGGTCTGTGCTCTTACCTGCTAGCACACGTGGTTGTCATGCAGCTAGGCTGCAATTCTGTTCACAGAGGTTATTTCTTTCCAGATCATCAAACAAGCCCTAGTTTCAACCCCTATCCAGAGCAGCCTCCTCGCGCTGTGGTGGGAATGGTTATCTGCTATCCAAAGCCATACTGTGAGGGAAATTTTCAATCCTAGTTGTTGTCTGGGTCTCACCGTATGCCAATACCACTTCAACCAATCCTGGATCCGTTTAACTGCCTCTCAGAGATGAGCTCTCTTTCCCCTTCTCGCTCTGGGATTCTGCAGTGTGTCAGGAGGAGACCATCTCCAGATGGCCCGGAGTCATCAAGCTGCAATTCGTCAGGATGTGACGGGGTTCCATACTCATTGCTGTCCCCCATCTGCACTGTCAGCCTCACTCACTGTCTGTCACCCCTTGCTGCTAATGGGAAGCATGTCATCCTGCCCCAATCGTTTCATGTTTTGGCTGTGGATTTTAATTACTCTTTGTAAATCAGATCAAAAGAGAAGAGAAAGGAAGGAACACTGCAGTGATGTAAAGAGACTTTAGCCAAGCAGAACAGCTTCACTCAACATTTTAAGGGGTGTTGAGAGCAAAACGGCACTGAAACCTGCAGTGATGAAGCCCTTAGCTGCTGTAGTGCTTGAAGGCTTTTGAGGTCAGTGCTGGACCATGGTCCTGCCAAGATGCTAACGAACCATCCTGCAGATGAACCATAAATCCAGTGTGACGGTTTTCCATAAACTTGATGCTTTGGTTGTATCACAGCATGAGTTTCATGGTTGCAGCCTGCAAGATCGGCTGTTTTGAACCTCAGTGTGGCTGCTCTCACAAACCTGCCACATTTCACAGAATCACAGAATCATTCGGTTGGAAGAAACCTTTTAAGATCATCAAGACCAACTGTTGACCTTGGAAGTGTTCCTGTGGTTGGACGTGTACGGTTACTTATCCGTTTCTGGCTTTCTGCTGCTCCCATGGCAGACTAGGCATCAGCAAATCCGATTCCGCATGTAGGACCAGGACCTGGAGGTCTTGAAGCAGGCACTCCTCATCAGAGGTGCAGATTAGACACTACGTTATGAGCTACCATAACTTACACCCTGCTCCCAACCCAGCAGCTCACACGCTGGGCACAGATAAAGCCATTGCACTACATCTAGAGGCAGAAGGACAACAAGAGGTCATTGCTTCTTAGCCAGGAAAATGGTCCCAGTGATTTTTCCAGACCTTTATGCTTGTGTTGTGTTCCTGTTATGAGCTGTGCAGCAACTGCTTTGCATAACAGACATGTATTTGAGTTGTGGATACTTTCATTAGACATTTGAAGCAGGGAAAGATAAATTCCACCTCTATTCTACTTGGGCAAGCGGGCTATTAACTATTTTTCCCCCCTTTCAACACTGAGTTACGGATTTACATGGTAAAAGGGGTAGCAAAGAAGAGCTCTAATGTGAATTATTTAGCCCAAAGCATTACCATCTGCCTTTTCATCATTCGACTTACAAAACGTGCCATGTATCAGCCTGCCATCAGGCACCTTCATAGGAGCGATGTGGAGTCTTTTCATGGAGGCTGGGAATGAGAGAGCAAAGTCCAGAGTTACACTGCAGCAGGGGAGATTTAGCCCATGAGGAAAAACTAGTTAAGAACAAGGGCATCAGGATGTTGGAAAAGGGTAGGACACCTTAATCACCAGAGATCCTGGAAGAAGTTGGACAAACAATGGTTAAGAGTATGGCTCAAGACAAAAGGGGTCTAGATGACCTTGTGCATACCTGCTCAGCCCTATTTTCAATGATTCCTTGAATTTTGCGCATGTTGCACATTGGTCTGGCTTTGTTTCATGAACAAAGTGCTCCCTGCTGAAACTCCAGAGCTGTTGACCATCTCTGATCCTCTCTCACCGGCTCAGTTGCAGGGACCAGGACAGATTTTTCCACCTGCCTGTCCATGCTGCAGAGATCAGAACAACCCTTTTCATTTCTCCTTATGCTTTGCAAGTGTCTCCTAATATCAAAGCCGATATCTCTGCTGCAATTTAACCCCATGACCTTCCTTTCCTGCCTCCAACGGCCATGCAGATTCCTACCTCTATAGCATAAAAAGGGACTATAAGGTGGACATCGCTGTCAGAGAAAAGGACCTAAATGTGGTGTTACATCCACCCCAACAGGATGTAACATTGCCATTGCCAGAGCAACAGGTAGAAACCAGCACAGGTACACACGAAGAGCACAGAGAATAAAACAGGCATCTTGTTTATTTTCCTTTCTCAGATGGGAAAAACTGAAACTTATAAAAATTGCATGAGTTGGTTCACATAGGAATTCTGCAACAGAACTAGAAACTGCATCCAAATCTTCAGAGAGCCTAGAGGAGTTGAAATAGCTTAGTTGTAAAAAATTCCTTCCTTCCAGCAGCTGCAAATGACAGCCACACATCCAAATAAATAAAACCTTTGCAAAAAACACAAAACTACAAAAAATTCCCTTCCTTGGTCGCAAAGAACGAACACCTGAAACCTCCACAAACGCCAGAGTCAGCAAGTACAGACATACAGGCAGAAATGTTCAGGAGATGGTTTAGTGGGTCTTGACGGTGTTAGGTCTATGGCCGGATTTGATGATCTTAAAGGTCTTTTCCAACATAAATGATGGCATTATTCTATGTTGGAGGCACGCTAGAGATCTTGCATGGAAGGTGGTCACTTCAGTATAGTTGTGTTCCCTGGGTGCTGCTTCAGATCTGGGGTTGACTTACAATTTCAGAGTTGTCTTACCTGGATGACGGAAAATGAAGGATACAGTGGGTTTCCCTCGCTTGTTGCCCACCTCCAGATCACATGATGCCTGTGCAATCTGATCTTGTCCAAGACCAAGGAGCACTGCTGCATTTTCCACACTCTCAATAATGGGGCTAGGACTTGAGAGAGAGCACAAATCTGGGCCCGGGAGAGCAAAGGCACAAGTTTTACCATGGCAGGGGGACATGTAAAACAGCCAATTTCTCTTCTCCTGAGCCCAAAGAAGAACTGAGCTTTCATTAGAGCATCTTAGCCTGCAACCTCTTGCACCTAGGCACTGTCCTCTAGTCACCCTGCCTGTGTTCAGATCTACCTTCACATCTCTTTATGGGAAAAATTAAAATGGTGGGTCCCCAGGAGTGGAGAACCTGATTCAGATCCTCTAGTTTCAGGCAGAAAGCGAGAGAAAGCACAAGTTAATATTGTCATCCCATGTTATTTTTGCAAAGGAAAGGAGATTAGCAAGTAGGAGATGAAAAGTCTCCACTGCATGAGCCATCTGGCAATTCTAGTTAATGTAGGCATAATCATGAAGCCCTTTCTGATCTGCCAGCCTGTGGGTTAGTGGGCTGGGAGATAAGATCCGCTAGGATGGGTGTTGCGACACTGAGCCCAATGAAGAGCTATTCAAACCCTCAGTGCCTTGTCAACCCCCGCTCTCCAGAATAGAAACTGAGAAAAGAAAATAACCCAACCCAAGCACATCCTGGGAGACTGATTTATTCTAGGACGTCAGGAAAAAGAGGAGACAAAGTCAACCAGAGACAACAAATGCAATTAAAAGGAGAGAGGAGAGAGGCCTCTCTGGTAATCACTGTTTCCGGAAGGCAATATGCTGTGGATTATAACGTCTCAGGCCTGGAGTGGTACCATATGGTGAAACTCTGCTCACTCCACATTAAATCCTGGCATTTTGCAGCTGTCAAGATAAAGCTGTTTATATGAGTAACATTGTAGTTTGTTTATACGGAAATAATATGTCGCTAGTTATGATTAATCAAGGTGTCCAAAACCTGCTGCGGGCTCCTGAAATTGATGGGGTTTCATGGCAGAAGCTTTGTCTCTTAAATTATTGACATATTTTTTTTCTTTTTTTTTTTCTTCTGCCTTTTCTTCTTCTGCGTGTCTGTGCATGCTGATGTTCCCCGCTCCTCTCCAGGGCACACACGGAGTTGGGAAGCGGCAGATCTCATCCCCAGGCAGCTCCCTGCTCCATCCTGCTCAGCAGCCAGGAGGAAGCCAAGACAGAAGGCTGGCACCATCCTTCAGCTGAGGGATGATGCCTTTGCTGCGCTGACCCACGTGGGCACAAAGCTGTTTCTTCCAGAGCAGAACATGCCCCTTTTCCCCCCAGAAACCTGGCCTTTGGTGGTCTGGAGGATTTTCATTGGTATTTTCATTGCTAAAGATGGTGGCCATCCTATAATCAGCATGGTGGCACAGAAGCAAAGTCATGATCTCTTGCCTACACACTTCACAAAGCCAGTTTGAGCTGTTCTGTGGGATCCTGGAATGGGAGCGAAGCCCAAATGCCACGTTGCTGTGAAGTTTCTCCTAATGCTGCTGGTCTACCTCTGCCGTATGACCTGATGATGCACCTTATCATCACAACAGCCCTGCTAACAGCTCTCCCTTGCTCAGTAGCTCCATGTGCAATGCAGGTGAGGGAAGAGTTGGCATGGCAAGAATGGCAGCTAAAGTTGTATTGCAAGAGAGAAAATGCCCTTAAGTTGTGCCAGGGGAGATCTAGGTTGGATATCAGGAAGAACTTCTTTACAGAGAGGGTTGTGAAGCCTTGGAACAGGCTGCCTAGGGAGGTGGTGGAGTCCCCATCCCGGGAAGCGTTTAAAAGACATGTAGATGTGGCGCTGAGGGACCTGATTTAGGGACTCTGGCAGTGCAGGGTGAACAGTTAGACTCGATGACCTTTGAGGTCTCTTTCAAGTAGATGATTCTGTGATTCTGTGATTTCAGTCCCCCTGCTAGCTAGGGTGCACTGATGAGCAAACTCCGGAGTTGTGGATAGCACCACAGAAAGCCAGGTTGTTGGTATTCCCACATGACTGGGACTGTCATAGTCCTTTGGACAGCTGTCTGCGTGCCCTACATGCTGGATTCTCCTTTTAGTTGGATGTTCTTGCCATGTTGGGAACAAGCCTCTGCACGATTCTGTCTAACTCTTCCTCTTCAAAATGTAGGTGACAGGATGCAGGTAGCAGTTATTGGTGGAAAGACAAAGAACAAGCTCTATTCCTGGATATCCCCGCTACAGGGAGGCTATAAAACTCGACTGTTTAAGGGCAGAAAACAGGTGGTTTATAGCAGAATAGCTCCATAGAAATTAATGCAAAGTTAGAATACATGGTGCATATTGTTATGAGATCCCCCCGGGGCACGTTTTACAACCAGCCTGTCCTCCCTCTGCCAGTTTCCTCTGCTTCAGCCTCCTGATGGATATTTTAATGCCTCTGACCATTTCAACAGAGCACCCAAATCTCACTCTGTTACTTGGGACAAGCTTTTTATCAAGCCTTCTACACAGACACACCGGACAATCTTTTGGATCTGGCCTAAGACACACACATACTCGTTATATGCTTTCTCAGTGGTAATGCAACAGCCTTTTAATCTGCAGATTCATCACTGTTATCCCCTCCCCACAAGCTCCTGGGAAGATTTATACCTCCTTCTCTGCCAGTATCAATGCCTGTTGCTGATTAGTCGATATTTTCAGGTTGATCCTTTGGAATAAGATGCCTGGCAATGGCAGCCACCCCATCTTCCTGAATGAGACACTTATAGGAAACAATCCTATTCATAGGAGGCTGTTAATAGGGGCTGCAGAGAGAGTTATAGGTAATCAATCCAGAAGTCACATTTGTAAATGGCCCCCGGAGCTGCTTAATTAAGCACAGCATTCTGCCATCAGACATTAAGGCGCTTTAAGGTCTATTTGTCTTCACAGAAAATATCCCAATAATATATTTGCAGTTCTGTGCTAACCCATCCTGATCTCACCTGCCTTTTGTGGATTAACAGGATAAAGTGATTTAAACGATGGTAAGTAACTTCCGGAGAAGGTGTGGAATCAATGAGAGCGGAGAAGGAATATTTGCCTTTGATGCTCTGCTGAGCAAATTGTTTCTATCTTGCAACTTTCCTCTTGCATCTATCAGGTTGGCTGTGCTCTGCATACCTCCGAGTCACCAGGAATCTTTCCCTTCCTTACAGAGAGCTCAGGATGTGGCAGGGAGCAGAGCATCAGCCAAGTCATTCCTGACAGAGGGACAAGGGACAAAAAGGGTGATTCAGAGCCAGGCAGGAGATGGTAGGAAAGTCGGATTTGCTGCTCCTGTTGTCACTGGGAGGCGGGAGTGGTGGGGATGGTGGTGCCTGCTCTGTGGCCAAGGTCATCAGTACGCCATTCCCCAGCTCAGCCAAGGAGGCAACTGGGTCACAGCTGTTTGGCTGCTCTGGGTAACTGCCACCTTTCTTGGTGCTGAGGGAAGGATTCACAATAGATACCCTCATCCCCATTATTTCATTATTGTTGTTGTTGTTATTATTATTATCTTCTCACACTCCCTCCTAGCAGATGTTCATTCTGGAAATGTCTTTGGTGGTTATTTTTTTTTCTGCCTCCTCATCCAATTTCTCTTGCAATTCCTAATTTTTCAGTTCCTCTACTGCTTCTGTCTCCAGTGAAAATTCAGTCTTGAAGTGTGTGATCAGCTGCTCCTAGGAGACTGTGCTGGGTCTCAGGAGCACCTCAGTCACCTCAATGTCCTTTCCAAAATCCACCTGCTCCCCAGGTGCAAGACATCCAAATTCCTTCTCAGGCTTCCAGACAGCCAACAGCTGGGACAGAGATAATAAATGGCAGATTTCCAAGGGGAAGTCAAACATGCCTCATTTTACCCAAACAAATCCCCAAATGTCAAGGAGGGAAAAACTTCCTTTCTCTCCACTTTTCCACTAAGTCACAATGCAGATTGTTTTTCCTCCGTAAATTTTGTTTGAGTCTAAAAATGCTGTGAAGTGGTACAGGCAATACCACAGGACTGAGGCTCGGGATCCTGAACAAGTGTTGTGACCTCATCCCATATTATTACAGAATCGTAGAATGCTTTGGGTTAGAAGGGACCTTTAAAGGTCCTGCAGTGATCAGGGTCACCTTTAACTAGAACAGGTTGCTCAGAGCCTCATCCAACCTGACCTGGCATATTTCCAGAGGTGAGACTTCTACCACCTCTCTGGGCAACCTGTCCCAGTGTCTCACCGCCCTCAGCGTATATCTATATTGTTGTCTATCTGTGTATCTAGTCTAGTTCTACCCTCTTTTGGTTTATATCGATTTGCATGTCAGTAAGGACCTTAGTTACATGGAATTACTTCTTTCTCCCTGACATTTTTATTTGCCCATTGCCAGAAAGCTCTGAAGAGAGTCATGGTGGTGGCATTCTGTCAGTGAAGAAAGCTGTCATGCCTTTCAAGGGTGACTTCAGATCTCTGTTCTGCTGGGCACTGTAGAATTTGAAGCAATGTTGTGCAAACGAAATGGTGCGAGATCTTCCAGTACAGGGAAGAATTGCTGGGCATGGGAGGAGCCAGGCCTGTGGGTTGTCTACAAATAGGTGCAGGGTTCGATTTAACACATCCTATTCCCTCCCTGGCCCCAGTACAATTTCGGAAGAGTTTGGGTGTCTCAGGCTGTGTCCCATCTGCTAGCCAAGAGCATCTCAAATGGCACAAGATGCCTGTGTGGAAGGAAATGCGTAATACTTGCCTTCCTAGGAATGTAGATATATTTTCTAAGACTATGTCAAAGGGAGCTGCAAAACAAAGACAGACCATGCTAGCCTAAACAATTTAGGTGCGGGAAGCCCAAATAATATCCAGCCTTCTCAGCACCACAACCCATCATGGTGAAAAACCCAGAAGCATGAGTCCGTTTTATGGATACAGACCATGGTAGTCCTTCCTTTAATGAATAGGGTCATTTTTATCACCAGTTCTCACCATTTGTTGTGCATCTTGACAGGGTGAGAGATTGAGCCAGAAATCACCGCTGTGTTGGAGGGGTGGGTGGTAGTGGGATCTGGTCATGGTTCAGCATGCTGTGACCCCCCTCTGCCCTCCCAGCTTTCATTAATCTGCTTGTGACAAGGGGACATAAACCACTCAATCCTGCTCCCCCCAGGGAAAGAGGTGGCAGCCATGCGGGAAGCTGTGCTGGAGGCAGACAGCCCCTGCGGTAGGTACATCCTTGGGTGAGACCATGGCTGGTGTGCCCTGCTGGCTGGCAACAGGTCCTCTGGCAGGGTACGCTTCATGTGACGTGTAACAGGGGTAAGGAAAAGAGGGAATAAGGGATAGAAAAAGACTAAATAAAACATAAAATAATTTAAAAACAATTAGAAAGAAAGGAAGAGGGGAAGAGGGGAAGAAAGGACAAAAGAAAGGAAAAAGAGAGAAAGAAAAGAAAGGAAGAAAGAAACAGGAAATTCTGCCAGTGCCATGTTTTTGGTTTCTCAGAGTTCTGGGTGGTGTAGAAGGAAATGCCTCTATCAGAAAGCTGTCTCCTTATATTAATTGATTTATAGATGCTGGTTGTATGGCAGCAGAGTATAAAAGCCCTTCCAGACTCCCTGGGGCCCCAGACGTTTGCTCCTCATCTGATGGTTATGTCATCCCATGGCCATGTGGGATGCATGCCTCATCCCTGTTCCCTCCCACGCTTGCCTTTGGCAGCCAAACTCCTCAGGGCTGGAGCCATGCACATGGGTGATGCTGCTGCACCAGCTGCTCTCAGCATGATATTGCTGGGGTTAGATAGCCAGCAGGCTGCACACCAGAATGAAACAAATTGGGCTCCCAGGTTGAGTTTCTTGATGATGCTCCAGTGGAGAGTGGAAAGAGATGGGAAATTACCTTAACAGGGTATGCACTGATTTCCGATGCGTAGAGGAGATAGTGTACCCCTCTTCTTACGTAGTGTGGCAAGCCTGTTCTTGAGGATGAGGAATAGATGTGACCTGAGCTGAAGAAACAGAAAAGGGAAGTTTGGCCCCAATGACCAGAAAACAACATGAATTCTCATCACCACCATGCTCCTTAATCTCAATCCTTTCCTCTGCCAGCCCTTTGCTTATACCAGGTCCGGCCTGGAGTACCTGAACTTTGTGCCCTCAGCCAGGATCCATCTACTGTGGGGCACAGCTGGTCCCCAGAGAGATGGGAGCAGATGCGCATCACAGAGGGACATCTCCATCTCACCCTTGTCTCCTTCCCGCTAGGTTCCTTCACTACAGGAGACCCAAGCAGCTTCCAGCACTCCAGGGAAGTCTGGCACAAGAATTGCTGTTCCTCAGGCTGGGGTATCTGTCCCACAGACCCTGTGGGTTTAAGTTTCTCCAAAAAAGAATGAATATTTTCCTTTTCCAGACATTCTTGGAAAGCAAAGTAAGACTGACTTACAAAAGCCCCATTCAATATTCTTTATTTTCTCACCTGGGAATATCTGGACGCCTTCTCTTTTCTCCTCTTCTTCCTTCTTCTCTTCTCTTCCTGGTCCCTATCTCTGTTTTTAATTGTTACCTGCTTCTGAACTTCTCCCTGCAGTAATTATTAAGAACAACTGCTCCTAAAGAGTAAGATAAGATAAATTAAACAACAAATTAACAACAACAATAATAATAGTAGGAAGAAGAAGACCTAAAAAGGAATCTCTCTATATGCAGATGGCTGACTGGAACAAGAGGAGAAAAGAGACAGTTTGCATTTCGAACTGAAAAGCAGTCTCAGATTTTTGGAAGTCCTGTGCTCAAGTGCTTTTATTAGTGAGTGCCTCCCAAGGCTGCAGCAGGGACTGATCCTGCCATAGCCAGGCTTTCTGTGGCCCAGCTCAGTCCAAAGTGTGTCACATCCCTCTCTAGTCCTTGGGCTGTCCAAAATGATAAATGTCACTGTAAAAACATCCTTGGTGCTTCAGTAGAGGAGATCTGAATCCTAGAAGCAGGAGTGAAACTAAGCAAAGAGCTTTTCTTTGCTATGCTGTCTAGTCAGAATCCCTCTCACATCTAGAGCTGTAGCACAGAAGATCCCACCTAGACAGAGCAAAGCCTCTGCAGAGGCTGCTTGTCAGACTGCAGAGGAGGAACCCCAATTAGGTGCAGCTCAGTTATCACAATGGCCCAACACAGGTGGACTCCATTTCATGAGAGATCATGGGCTGATGATATGGCTTCAGAGCTGCACAGGCAAAGCTGATGATGAGGGAAGATGCACTGAAGATGCATGGGGTGCTGGGAAGCAGTTTTGATTTATGAGTGCAGCTTTGGAGAGGACTGCTCCAAAACCATGTGTCCCTGCAAATAAAACGAGGCACTACTACCTGCCTTTTGTCCCTTAGTTCTTCCATGTCCCTGAACCATTCAAGACTAAATGCAGCAAAGCCAAAACCACATTGTTGAGTCTCCTGGCCAGGAGCAGAAACCACTCTATGATCTCAAAGAAGCCACAAAAGCATGGCTCTCCAAGCACTGGCCTAACCAAAGGGTAGAAGATGAGGCTATGCAGCTTCATGCAGTCACATGTAGCCATGGCTTAGTACCAGGGCAGAGATGGTAGTTAATGTTGCTTCTTACCTCTAGACCATCCCAGACATTTAGCCCTCTGAGGCATCATTTGCCATGTCTTGTAGTGAACAACAACATCAGGTGATGTTTAGGGATTTCCTTTGGCTTTTGTGCCAGAGGAAGGAGTCAGTAAAAGTGTGTTGATGGTATTTCTGGGTGATACCTGCAGCCGGTGGTAAGTATGGTGTCTCTTCTACTGCTCCATCTCTCTTACAGCCTCATGGTCTTCCCCACTGGACCCAGAAAAGTTGTCTTACAGTTACTGAACACTGTGGATCACAAAGGGTTCACAGTGAGTAGAGATTCGGTTTCTTCAGTGTATTTTGGGCAACATTTTTCATTCACAAAGCCGTAGATGAACACAGCTGCTTCCTGCTGAGGTCCATTACTGGTCCCTAGCTGCGCTATACCATACCTGAGGACTGCAAATGGAAAACTTTACCACATCCACTGCAGAGGAGCAGGGAGGCTGAGTCACGTGGACAGTCAGTACCCAGATTAATCTCTCAACAACTGCAGAATTCCCCACAGTATCATTGATGGTGAGAGCAGGCCAGTTTTAAATCTCACCTATCTTTTTCTTTTGTTCCTTCAAGATTTAGCACTGCACATGCCAAGGCTCATTTGTTCTGGGAGAGGTTTGCTCCCATTTGGTAAAAACAGCTGCTAAACTTGCAGTCAGGTTCCAATCCAGATGCTAAATATCTTCCCCTGCTAATGCATCTGCTTCCACAAAAACCCCCTCCTTCTTCCCCGGTGCCACGTGGAAGGCTCTGAATAAAGCAGGCAGCTGCTCTTTGCTCTCCCATATTTAAGGTTTTGTCCCCATCACGCACTCTATGACTCTGCTTCTCGAACTACTGATTATTAGTCTACCAGGAGACAGTGGATTCCTAAGGTCATAGTAAGTCTTAAGAGCTTATGGTTGAGATTTTAAAAATTGGCTAAATACCTTGAAAGCACAACTAAGAGACCATCTTTACTCTTAACTATTGAAATATACTTAAAAATAGGACTCAATGATCTTCAAGATCTTTTCCAAGCAAAATGATTGTGTGATTCTGTGAAATTACCTGATGAGCTCTCACCTCCGAGCCTCAGTTGCTCTGGAGAAAGAAGTTCATGTTACTTCTGTTTTCAAAGTCCTATGGGATCTACCATCCCTCTAGGATGGAAAAGGTCCATTTTTCAGTAGTTATGTCAAAGGCTGTCCACTGGTTAGTCATAGGCGTATTGCTTCTTTCAGGCCTAACACTGCAAAGGTCCAAGTTGCAGTTAATCCCAACATTGATTTTCTCCCAAGTTTGCCAACATTCAGCAAAACCCACCCCACAGTTTTTCTGGAGCTACCAGGGGATCAATTAACAGCACAGTTTGATTTTTTTCAGAACACTTTAAAAAAAAAAAATTGAAAAATCAATTTAAACTATTTTGGGATTATAACACAAATCTTTTTGAAACCCTCAGAGTAAGAGCTGTGAGGTCCACAGATCTCATGCGGACTTCCTGCAGAGGTTGTTTTTTGGGGGCAGACATTTATACAGTTCCTTAGCTCAGAGTTCATCAGAACTGTCATTTACTTTAGGGTGTTTAAGACGCCAGGATGTTTATCAGCAGGACACCTGGCATGTTCACATATCTCTGCGAGTAAATCTCCCACACCATCCACCCATCATGTTCCTATGACCAGTGTTTAAACAGCCTGGGGTCTGCAGTTCACTGGACTAATCCTCCACTGGGCTGTGCCTCACACATGGACTCCTGAGTTCATCTCAGATGACTCTTTCCACCTGAAACTTAAGCATCTCCTGTGAGTAGCCTTTTTTTCACTTAACTTTAAGGGTGGGAGTCAGCTTCAGCACAAACATCTAAGCTTTGGTGTCTTTGAAGCATGGGTCTCCACATGATCTGGGTGTCCATTCTCCTGCGAAATCCAACAAAAAACTAACCCCCCTAAAAAGCACTTTATCTCACTCTACAGGAAACTAGCATTTTATGAGCTCTGGGTTTCATTGACTTCAGTGATGAGAACCTTGTGACCATACATGCAGGCCTGTTTGTGTCTCCACCCTTGTCTACAGCTTCTCAAATGCCACTGAACATCTTTGTTTACAGAGCTAATTTCCTCTCCCCTCCTTGGTTATTTTTAATGTACAAGTCTGCACCTGAGCAAGGTGTCCTGGCTCCCTTTGTGGACAATTGAGATTGAGCCAATATCTTCAGTGGAGCTTAAGCTGTCATTCAACCGATGAAAAGTGAATGTCATCTCTGCAAGAGATGAATCACACTACATTTCATTGCCCACACTGACTGTCTCTTCTGATAAAGAGAACTGAGGATGACATGCCCAGAGACAGATTCTGCGTCGTATTTGTTGGATACCATCCCTAGATAATTGCCTAGACTCCTTCCAGAACCTCTGACGAGATTGGCACGTACAGGCCATGAGTCTGTACCACCATCTCAGATGCCTCTCACAATGACGACACTCATCTTCTTTCTACTGACTGCAGAGGGGATGTAGATACTCTGCTCTTGCCCAACTCACATAGACAACCTGTTAATTTACTTCAAGCCATGGGACACCACCATCACCATTGTCAATTAGAGGTCACCCACAAAAACTGGACTTCTACCTATGACTCCTGCAGGTATGTGAGGAGCCGTGGAGATGTCGTATGTGGATTGAGAAGTACCTGACTGTGGCGGCAGATTTCACTTGCTCTGTATGTTTTTTTTCAGATACATCACAGCTCAGTTCCTGCTGCGGTCTACAAAGGTTAATGAATGTGTGAAGATGGGCGTGATCCAGCTGAATTCTCTGCTGTGTATCTCAGCACCCTTCTACCAACAGAACCACCCTCCTGCAGGATGGGAGGTACAGGCTAATGACCAATGACCTTCGACCTCACCATAGGAGAGAAAATCCAGAAGGATGTGTTGAGGGAAAAACTACTTTGATTCATGCCAACTGCAGATTGGTGCCACCCCAGGCCTGCACATGCCCATAGAGGCAGAAGATGAAGTGATGTTGTGAAAGATTCAGCAAAGGAATATAAATGCACATTTGTTTATTAAGACTTCCTCTTGGCTTTGCTATCGAATTCCTCTACAAAAATGCTCCTGTTGATCTCCTCCCTCAGAGGGATTTTTTTTATCCCCTTCTTCACCAAAAATTGAGAAATATGTTGTGCAAAATATCAGGACTAATTAGACCAAATGGTGCTCAGATCTGTTGCTGGTTTTCTGGAGAATTGCTGACAGCTTAGGAGACTTTTTTTTTTCTTTCTTGTTAACTAATTATGAACAATTCTTCACATAGCTGAAAATTCCTATGGAGAACTTAATGAGTGAGGGATGGCTGTGGGAATGGAGAAAGTGCGAGAGCGTGTGTCTGTGTGGTGTGTGGAAGGGTGTGGGTTTGAGACAAGGGCATGTCTTCATGGTAGGCATGCTTTTGAATGCACAGCACGTGTGGGGAGGAAAGTATGCTTTGAAGCAATGAGTCTGCTACCCACAGCTGCAGCAAGGTCTTCCAGGAGGGGAGGAGGGTCTGCTTTGTAAAGGCTGTGCCTATGTTGTATTTGTGGTTTTCTGAAGTGAGCAGTTGTTAGGGCAGTGTTTTTGAGAGTGAGAAGGTTGATATGTTTCTCTTGTGGTGAGAGGGAGCTGCTGAGCTGTGGTTCAGGATGTTGGTGTTGCTACAGATGTGGAGAAGCATGAGGGGTTGGGAGGCAAAGCTGGCTGGCTGCAAGGAGAGGGGCTGTGGCATGGCCAAGGCAGTGCAAGCCTGGAGAGCACAGGCAGAGCTAGTTCACTTGACTGAGGATGGCAACAGAAAAGCCAGGAGTGGCTGCAAAAGGGGCTAAGGCTGAAATCATAGAGATCACAGCTCCTAGGAGGGTTGCTGAGCTGAGTGAGCACCTCAGGTTGGATGATGAATCCTCCCTTTCCATGGTTTGTGTTCTGTGAGTAAATGTCTGTCTTGTATTGAATCTGTAGAAGTGACTTATCCCAGATTGGTGCCCAAAAGAGAAGGCTGTTAGACTGTGTGCCCCATAGTAGCTCAGGTATGGAAGGGTGCTTCAAAAAGTCAACAGGAAATACAAAATGCCAGTGCAGTATCCCCTTTCCATCATGCCAGACCTTGCAGAGCATAAAACCACACCATTTCTCTGACTGGAGGTGGGTTTGTGGGAATCTGTTGTGTGAGATGTGAGAATCTAAACCTTGTCTCCTGTTCATAGAGGTTCCTCAGCAGCAAGATCTGAGCAGCACCCCCAGCCAGCCTGGACTTCACCACCTCCTACTCTCAGATAAGATTTGGTCCAGTCCTGGACCCTCTTTTCTTGTCTACCAGGCTTTCATCTAAGCGTTTCTTCTCCTTTTCTTGTTTGTGGTTTTTTTTTTTTTTTTTTTTTTTTTTTGGCTGATGTTAGTTCCCTGCACACTGAGCTGACAGCTACATCAAGAGACCTGAAAATACCGTAGCAGAACTAAAGCAATTATTGTAATATAGCTTTAACAGAGGCTGTAATGAGATAGAATTAAAAATGTGCCAGTCTCATCACAATTTGGTGTTCCCGGGACCTTCCAGATGTACTGTCAGATGAGGAACCGAGCATCCCCTCTGCTGTTCCCTCTTTCTCTTGTCACAGTAAGGAAGAAGCAGGGGGGAAGGGAAAAATTAACCCAAATCCACCAGTCCTTCCTCCAGGGCTGTCTGTGGTTCACAATTACTCTGGTGCTGAAGGGTAAGGAGGTGTTAGTCAATCAAGGAAGTAAGTCCCTAATCCATTAGCATCAAATCTGCCTAGCAGACCCCACCACTGTTAACGTGAAATCTAGGGTATAAAGAAACCATTGGTGCAGGAAAGAGATGTGGGTCTGGGACAGGCCTCTGAGTGCAGCTTCTGAGAAGAGGGGTTGTGTGACAGAGGCAGCCAGCACCATCAGCAGCAGGATAAGGCAGGGAGAGGTACAGGAGATAAGATCAGAAGCAATATCCTAGAAATGAAAACCAGAAAAGCTTTCTTAAAGTCTTCAAGATGGTATACATTAGGTGTTAAAAGAGGTGCTTTTAGTTCCTAAGCCAACACCTCACCAAGGTGCAGTCAAGTCACTTCTCAGGTCTGAGAGAGGGAGCTGAGATCACACAATTCCCATCCCTCAGCATGTTTGCTCCTAATTTTCACAATACATGCTGCTTATCTTCCCTGCAGCCTCCACTGACCTCCCAGCTGCTGTCCACCAGTGATGAGTGAATCATTCAAGAAAGGTCTCACCAGAGTGTCACAATCCTCCCCGTGTACACCTGTGCCCTTCCCTGTCTGGTGCAGACCAGATGTCCCAACACATCTACACCTGAATTAGAGAAACCAGCAGTGCAGAGGGCCCATCTGCAAATAAGGATCAATGGCACTTTACCTCCACTTCTCTCCTTTTCTCCACTTCTTCCCCATTGTGTTTGCAAGTGTCCTGACCAGTAACACCATCATCTGATATCCTTCTTCCAGTGATGGGCTTTTGGAGGTCTCCAGTACAGATAATTCTCCCTCTCATTACCTCATTACCTTGAGCCCTCGCTGTCCCCATGGGATTATCTCAGGTGGAGCTGTTTCAGTCTGGGCAGTTGGTCTGGGACCTTGCCCACCATGCTCAGGTGTTGGCAATGCCTTGCAAAGGTGCTGGAGATGTGTGCATGTGTTTGTTTCGAGATCCACTGTTCTTGCCCATCAGATCTGCATGTTGCAGTCCAGATCCTGGCACTGGCCTCCACAGCGTTGTCCACTCACTCCAGGCACAAGCATGCTCCTTTCTGGATACTGGTGTCATCCATATAATAAAGCTTCATTCACACAATAATAAAACAATTTAGGTTGGAAGGGTCTTCCAGAGGTCATCTAGTTCCAACCCCCTGCTCAAAGAGAGAGAGGATTTTTCCAGACAAACACATGTTCTTTTTGAGACCCTTCTGTGTTCAATTTTAATGCCATGATTGGTCCAGAGCAGATTCTTGCTTAGTTGTAGGGTAGAAACTCCTCTGTCCTGCTGGCAGAAATGCAGTCAATATTGAGTAGCACTGTGTCCTTAGGACACCAGCAGCTATGGGAGAGTCTCCTTTAATGAAGTCTTCTAATCTGATTTGTTGCACAGTACAACCGAGGTCCTAATCCCACTTCCTCCCAGAAGCCATGCATGACTTGCAGCACATTCAGTATGATTTTCGCCATCACGAGCGGAAGTCTATGGACTATACATTGACCCAACACCACCGGTTCTCAGGACATCTCTGGGCTTGCTGTGCCCTGAGCTGGGTGTCTCTGTGAACACAAGTGTCCCATGGCCAACGGCCTCGTACCCAACTTACCTGAACTCAGCACTGGGGACACCCCACATGGCCACAGGCTGCTACTCCAGGCAGGTACTGCCCAGCAAACACCAGGCTGGGCACTGGGCAGCTCTGCCCCTGGTGCTAGGATCCAGGGAGAAGGGAGCAGGTGGTAGGGAGAGGAGATGAAGATATCCCTGGGGTGACCTGTGAGTGAGGAGAAAGAAACTCCACCATGAACTTTACCCTCTTACCAGAGAACACCTCAGGGGAGTGAAGACTACAGTGACAGTCCTTGAGTTTCTGCTGTAGGACATTGCTGTCTTTGACTGCAGGGCCTGGGGGGATGCTGGTAGGGTGAGCATCACACCAGAGAAAAGGGAAGTTACTATGCGTAATGATTTTCCTTTAGTATTAATGATGTGTTTCTGTGCAACTTTGGACTGTGAGAGTTAGTATCAGTGGAACAGGACTAATGGTAAGTATTATGTTCTGATCCAACCGTTAATACTGTAATTAGGCTAAAAATAAGAGGGTTTTATTCCTACAGATACACCATGTCCTTTATGTTGGTAACAAGATTTTGAGGGTCATGAAATGCAGGGTCATCGAACATGCAGAGCCTCCTTTCTGTGATCAGCCACTCCCTGGTTTTCTAAATGACAAGGAAGCACAAATCACGGGCCCCATCTTGTTGCTAGTTACTCTTTGCTATCCTCTCCAAAACTGGCATATTATTTTCCAGAAGGCTCGAGCAGAGATGGGTAGAATGTTTGCAGGTTTGTGTCCTTTGAAATAAAAATCTTATGATTGGGGGACAAAAATGCAATGAAAAAGATTGGATCAAGATATCCTGCTCATTAAAGTCAGGAAATGGCACTATCTGAAAGGTCTTAACTCTCAATCCAAAAATAAAATGCGCCTTTTTCTCTCCCTTTTATTTCTTCGCAAGGCGTTACATCAGTACTTACTGCGGCAGGAGTGAACTCGGCAAACCTTAAAAATGCTGCAGACACCCTAAATTTATCGAAATTCCCTGCTACAAAAATATCTCAACTGAGGACCAAGTGTGCTGGACGTTGAAACCAGTCAGCTAGATCTCAAACTGACAGCACAGATTTGCTTTCAGGTCTCAGGTCTAAGATGACGAATGGATTGGGGCATCTGGTATATGAAAAGATGAGAGAGATGGGACTGTTCAGCCTAGAGAAGGCTCATCTGAAGAAGGAGGTATTATCAATGTGTATAAATACCTGATGGAAGGGTGTAAAGAAGACAGAGCCAGACTTTTCACTAGTGCCCAGTGAAGAGACAAGAAGCAATGGACACTAATTGAAATGCAAAAAAATCTGTTTAAAATAATATAAAACATTTTTTTCTTGTGAGGGTGGTTGAGCACTGGGGCAGGTTACTCTGAGAGGCTGTGGAGTCTCCAACTTAGGAGATATTCAAAACCAAACCAGTCAAGGGCCTGATTAACTTCCTCCGTTTGACCCTGCTTTGAGTGAAACGGTTGGATGAGACAATTTCCGTAGGTGTCTCCAACCTCATCTGCTCTGCGGTTCAGTCCTCCACTGATGTTGGAAGGCTCGTGTGCCCCAGGATCTGGGATGGAAGGGATACCCCAGGATCTGGGGTAGAATAGACTACTTCTCACACCCCTGAACCCAGAGCCCACAATTACCTGTGCAGTCAGTGCAGTTTATCCGAGACAAACATTAAGAAACATCCAATCAGGAGGGTGTACTTGCTTTCCCAGCAGCCTTGGAGTCAGTGTCACAAAGTCACATTCAGAGTATATACCAAGGATTAGACATAAGCATGGAAATCACCCACGTTTGGAGTTGTATTATCAGCCTTGTAAGGAAGTTCCAGCATCTCCAAATTTATTGGGGAATGGTTGAGTTGAACAACTAGAGCTATATCCCAAACCATAGCTGAAAGGCTGAATCATCCATAGAACCACGTGGGTGAGAGCAGGAAAGTCGCAGTATTTATGAAACTGTTGGCATTGTGATATCCAGAAATAAGATATCGTACAGAATCTAACAAAGCAGTATTTGGAAGAAGGGGAGGTTTTTCTGTGACGGAGTTGATTTGATGCTAACTAGTTCTTTGATGCATTTCCATCTTCCTACCATCTGAGATGTGCACAGCTATACTTCAAACACCAACCCAGCTAGAATTAATCTGGAAACCAGCAGATCTTTCCCATTTATAAAAGTGCTTTTCTAAATACACCTGAGGTAAGCACCAGCAAGGATGAAGAAGTACTTAGGAAAAATAACAGTGCTAACATAGTAAAAATGAGGATAAATAGACCAGGAATGGTTTTAGGGTGGGAATTAGAAGAAAAACTCTCACCATCTCCTGTAGATCAGCCTCCATCCTGGACCAGTATGAACATGAAACAGGACTATTAAGATGTCTCCTAATCACTTGATACGATGGAGTGAATGTGATGGGGAAGAGAAGGTCCTAATGAAGGTCCTAATAATCCGCATTCTATCCTAGTCTGGATTACAGGGATTATTTTTGAGAAGAACTACAGGAATGACCTCATTTCTGCAAGACAAACACTAGCTCTCCAGTTAACAAAAGGTGTGACTTGGCCTCGATGTCCCCTGAAGCTGCAGATAAATTTGTCCTGGGATGAGGTCACTTAGTCTCACAGAAGAAAGGCAGAACCGCTTTCACAGAGGTCACACAGCCAAGTTTCTTCAGACTATTGTCCATGTGGCTGTGAAGGCTGAAATGGTAGTTCAGACTTCATGTTCTTGGAAATACGCTTCGCCTTTTACAAAAATCTATAACATCAGGAATTTAACACCCTCAAGAGCAAACAGATGGGAGGAACCTTCCTTAAATGCCACCTGCAGCAACACTATAATTTCATAACTTTTCCCGTCATGAAAGATCATTCCTTTTCAAGTCAAAAGAAGCCCGATCTGGGGGACAAAAAAGGAAATCTGAGTTTGCATCCCTAGTTTCTCTATATTGACATACAAAGAGGAGCTAAATATTGTAGATCCAATATTAGAACACTGGTGGGTGCCTTAAAACAGGTACAGATATTTATAACGGCACGTAGGAGCGTGATGGCTGGCAAGGTACTTGGGTTCCTTCTTTCATCCCTCCAGTGACGACTTCATACCCTCCAGTGACCATTTCATACTACCTGATTTGCACAGTTAATTCAAGGAGGGGTAATTTTCTTTTCCATTAACTACAGAAAGGCCCTAGAAGACCAACTTAGACCAGATGCCTGTTACCTGGCTAAAGCTGTATGTTGAATCCAAGCCTACGCAACCCACCCAAGACCACACAGAAGTGAAAAACTGACCTGCATCCAAGCTGGCTGCTCCCATCTCAGACCCACCAGCAGCTGGGCTCAGCTTTCTTAATGATGCCCATAGCTTGTCAGTCACCACAAATGAGAACCCATGAGCTCATAGCTTCCTCTTGATGCTAGACTCCGAGATTTTCAGGAAGTAGTTAGCAGGTGAGTGCCCAGGCAGTGCTGTCCTATAGCACAGTGAGAATCCCTTCATCCTGTAGCTTCCTCCTGTGCCTGGCAGCAGCATTATGGCTGAGCTTATTTTGTCCTCCCCTAAGCATGAACTTTAGTAATCTGCTAGGAGACCCCACTGCACCTTTAAGATCCAACTGATTCCCACTCAGTGTGAGAGGTACCAGCCACACTGCTGTTACCACCTCACTGGGGCACACAGCTGGTCTCTGAAATGGCTTGCTATGGAAATGCCAGATCCTAAATAGATCCTGTTGCAGGTGAAGATAGAAAACCTAAGACCCTTCACCACAGGGAAATAAATGCTCATCACCAAAAGCACTGCAATTCATTCTGGCTCACTGGGAAATGCTTGCCAGCAATATTGCCACAACTGGAGATTGCTGGTCCCTGCAGAGCTCACAGTTACAGACTAGACAAAATGTATTTATCTTAGAAGAAAAATGGCAGGAAAGGAAGCTGGGGTGTGTGTGTGTGTGTGTGTGTGTGTGTGTGTGAACCTACATCTAAATTTCAATCTCCATCTAATGCAAAGAAAACAATTTTGAGAGCAAGGTGGAAGGGAGAAGGTGGGGAGGGGGAAGGTGTCAGTAGACCAGTTGCTCAGCAGAGAGTAGGCTTCTCTACTTCTGCTTAATTGATTAATTCCTTCCTAGCAGAGTCATCTGTTTGATGTGCTTTTCCATAAAAGCAGTTCAGAAAGTTCATGGGAGTTAATCCATGAAGATGGCTGGAGCTGCAAAGCCAAGCATCTGATTAAAGGACAAGGCGATCGCTTACAGCTTAACTGCTTTCAAAGTTGTTCCCAAAGTCTTTGCTAACCTTCATATTTCAAAGTTCATTTCTTGGCATTGGGGAATTTAAAGGAGAAGGTTTCTTTTTAACACTAGTAGTATTATTGCGATCAAAAAGCAAGTAAAATAAATTCAGAGGAAGGCCACACACACGGTCACACACACACCGGTAAAAAGAAGCAGATGAAAAGATACCCAGGCACGCGCTCACAGAGAGGCTTCCCTTTCACAGCCTATTCAAAACAGCTTGCTCTGAATTCAGTACATGCACTCAGCACTCACAGATAAAGGCAAAGCCATTACTTGTGTCAGTGCTACCTGCCTGTGCCCAAGAGCTTAGTGAAACAAATAACATCGGTGTGTTTTCTCCGTAGAGGTTTGCATTACTGCTACTTCCAACAGCGACTGGCCATCGAGATGGAAAGGTGGGCAGATACCTCTAAGGGAGACATAACTCAGGTGTGTTGGTGCTGAGTGATGCCACGAGGTGACTTAAATCCTCTGACGATGTTATATAAGGTAGTAATGATGAGGGATGATGTTGAAGAATTGTAGAGGGACGTCACACTGCTGAGTGATTTTATGATAAAATAGCAGCTGAAATTCAGTAGAAATACGTATAGGGTGGTACACATGGGGAAAAAAGCAATCCTGGCTTTACATACAGTGATGAGCTTTGAATGGACTATTACTTAGTCAGGAATGAGTTGGTGTTTATAACAGGCAGCTCTATGAATATGTCACCTCAGTGCTCAATGGTAGTGACAAAAAGCAAATTGAATGTTAAGAATTAATAGGAAAGGAATAGAGATCAAAATAGAAAACATTATTATGTCCCTGGGTAAATACGATGCATGCCTGTTTCTTGAATGCTTTGAGTAGCTCTGATGTCCTCCCTCCCAGAAAGGACACAGCAGAACTGGAGAAGATCTGTAGGAGGTCACTAAACTGATCAAAGGTATAGAACAATGAAGTACTCTGGGAATATTTCATCTGGATAAGGGGTGACAGAAGCAGAGTATGATAATGGTCTATCAGATTATGAGTGGCATGAAGAGGATGAAAGAGAGAAACTAGTTTTTGTTTCTTTGAAAAGACAAAAAATGGTGCTTTAGAAGATAGCAGGTCAGAACAAAGAACCTGTTTCACAAGATGTGTAGTTAATCTGCAGTTAATCCCTCCTTACCAAGGGATACTGCAAGTGCTAAAAGTTCACTTGATCTAAAATTTAAAACAACTTAATGGGAGAAAGATTCACGGAATTCCTAGCATAGACAAAGATACCTTAGGAATATTCATGATTCTGTCCTCTGGAGGCAGTAAAAATACAAGCATTACTCTGTGCTTGATCTTTTACTCATCCCTTTACTGGGCTAGGTAGACCTATGGTGTGATCCACCATGGATGTTACCAGTGCTTGCATTACTAATGACCATTGTGTTAATCTCCTGGCTTCTCCAAAAGATGGAAACTTCATTCTGTCCTGGACACAGTTAACCCCTTTCTCCCAGCCACGCTCGTCTCAGAATCGGCCTCCAGTACGAATTTCTTGGGATGCTCCATCACATCCTGTACCAGGCTGTTACACAGGACGGCTCGCCTAGAGCCCTCGTTTTCATTACTTTATAGCTGTATCCTTTCTGTTCCTGGTGGCACCTCAATGATTGTGTTTAAGGATTTGGGAAGTCATAGTGGTCCTTCAGGAAGGCAGGACCTGGCCATCTTTTCTGGATCAGCTTAAAGCTTCCTGAAGAGGTTTTTGCACACCAAGACTTCATATTTGCTGAGTGATGTTGTACAGGATTTGAACTCCTGGAAATTTTCTCAAGCTCTTGGAGGTATGGCCATGAATCAAACCTCACTGCTTTGCAGTTGTGCTCTACAGTTGACATTGCCTTTCTGTATTACGGTCAGATCAGGAGAGGAAAAGGATTTAGCAGTACAAAAGACCACGCCAGAATTCAACTCTAAAGAGACCATGTAAGGCTCCAGCAGATGTAGGGTCACAGGGGAAAGGGCAGGAGATCTCGTAGCTGCCTTTCCTCTTTGTACTTCAGCTTCTCTCTATATAGCAAAGCTTCCCTATTTATGGTGAAGCTGTCTCTCTTTCAGGAGAATTGAGTTAAAAGATGGCTAAAACTTACAATGTTATTACCATTTTTGCTTGAGTACGGCTCATGTCCACACACATCTAATGTAGTTAATAATGCCCACAAGGACAGTCATTATAGTCTCTCAGTTTCACTCCAGACTACTTTGAAAACATAGCAGCTTGGTCCCACCAGGAGATCAGTGGCGATCAATGTTTTCTGGCAATCCACAGCACCAGCATCTGGTGGATGATCAAGCTGAAAAGGGATTTGTTGGGTCGGGGCAGGGGGCTGGGGGTGGGGTGTGTCGGGGCGGGTAGGGTCACAAAGGGTGGGATCTGGATTACAGAAGGAGAACCCCAGAGACACACAGCAGAGCAGCGTGTATCAACAATGGCACTGGGTAGATGTGTGAAGTCTGGCTATGCAGCAGGAGGAAGCATCTGGTGACAGATCTTCAGTCTCTGGACCAGACATTCATGTGAAAATGAACACTCAGGAGTTGACCTTGTCTATGCCTTGAGGCCTTATTTTTAAAGTCCATATGCTACTGGGTGACATGCCAGAGCTCTGATCTCCAACTCCAGCTGGATGTTCTTAGAGGACTGGAAACAGCTGGAGACTGTTTTGTGTGCTAGCGTGAAGGGCGTGAAGATCCCTTCTGAAATCTGACAGTTGATGAAGCTATCTGTGCACATGCAGACCAGGTTTCTTGAGGATTTGTAACTCCTCCAGAGTAAACACAATACAAGAGAAGAGAGGGTTCAGAAGAAAAAAACCACTTGGTATGGAACTGGTCAAGGAAACTGTAGGTTCTTAATTTATCCCAGATAGCATTTCTCATGTGATTGAAGGATCTAATTAATGAGCACAGTCACCACTCCATCCAACAGCAGCTTACACCTCTACAGGGTGAATGAGTTATTGTAGGAGCAAAAAGGCTCACGTCTGCTGGGACTGGGACATCTCATCAAAGTTTGATCAACTGCAAGGTAGCTACCATGTGAGCTAGTCACCCTGCACACCCCTCATGGTCGGAGAGGACTGAAAGGGCATTGTACATCTGGCCTAAGGCTTCTATTTCAGGAGAAAGAACTCAAAATGAAAGTCCTAAAAGTATTAACATGTCTATACTGGTTTTAAACATGGCCAGGACTGATCACTTCACATGGACAGCTCTCATAAATAGGATAAACAGGGGAAAGCATCTAAAATCAGGAGTGTAGCAGCTGTTGATGATGGAGGCTTACAAAGAAAATGAACTGTGGGAAGTAACTGGGCTTATATGTGCTCCTAACTGGCTTCTCATATGGCCACTGAGGAAGACAGGCTAGCTAGAGCATCAGTCTGACCTCACAGTGCAGTTCTTACGTTCTTGCAGAGAAGACATCTGCATTGCTCAGATGATTCCCATGAAAGATAACCAAGTTTCGGTGGATGACGTTTTATCTACCACTTGTTCCAATTCACTAGAAATGTCTTTAAAATGCCAGTTGAACCAGGAAAGCTGACTAAACCCAGAGTTACCAGACACAACTCCTGGTGCAGAAACATCCTTGCTATGGATTGGTTTAAAAAGGTGCCAGCCCATTTTTTTCCACACCACAGTCTTTATCTTCAGCCCTGCAGTAGTGCTGAGGGGCCACATGCGCTAGAGAGCCTGCACCATTCAGGCTTGTGCCAAAAGC
Organism: Bucorvus abyssinicus; assembly: GCA_009769605.1. Classification (NCBI taxonomy): domain Eukaryota; kingdom Metazoa; phylum Chordata; class Aves; order Bucerotiformes; family Bucorvidae; genus Bucorvus; species Bucorvus abyssinicus. The sequence goes on from CM020025.1 coordinate 3,151,305, forward strand.
AACTTAGAAACATGTGGGTTGAGTGTGAAGGCAGAACAGATGGTTGTCAATGCTGTGTTTAGACACATGGGGCAAGGAGGTGCAGTGTGATCCAGTAACTTGAAGATCACTTGCCCAGCGGAAATTCAGCCCATACGTCCTGCATGACAGTCCATTAGACCTGTCTTTCTTTCTACAACAGCCCCCAGCCCTTGGCTGGAGAGCAGCACAAGCTGGTGTTGGACACAGAAATGCGGAGCCTGTGGTTAATACAGTGGACAGGTGAACTAGTCAAACAGTGTCATCATCTGTGGGGAAAATAACTCTGCCCAAAGGGATCAGGACAGGTCAGACTAATGATACTATAACTCTGAATAAAAATCCCTGTGCTTTCTGGCCATTCAGCTAATCCACATTAACAGTTCAGTCGGATTTACTTTCCTATGACAACAAGTGCTCAGATTCCTGAGATTTTAGGACAAAAAGGCACCAGGTACATTTTTAACAAAAGACAATTTAAGTGAAATTATTTGGTCACCTCTCTCCTTTCTCCACTCAGTCTGACCTTCACTCAGTTCAGCTTTAAAGAAGAGTTTACTCAGGGAGTGAATGTGCAGAAGGTCTCTCTTCTCTGGACTGATACCTGTCTCCAAGCACACAGCATGCAGACTGAGGTCAGCAAAGGTAGCTGAATTTCCATTAGGAACAGGTACTTTTAGCGTTGTTTACAATTCTGGACACAGAATTCAGGAGGGATATCAGGCTGCCTGCTTTTACCTTTATCATGTCTTTCTTTCAGTATGTGACATCATCCTATTGATGAAGGTCAAGCTGATCTTAGCTCCTTTCTGAGTCATTGAATATTAGGAATGGCTGGAGGCAGGAGAAGCCAGTGATTTGATCTGACAGGCCAGGAGGTAGCACACCAGCGGTACAGCAGGACACGGGATGCAGAAATAGGTGATGCCATGATCCATTGTGACAAGAGGAGAGTTTCCGATGGATGGACCAATGGCCTGAAATGACCCAGTGAGGGCGGGATAGATAGTGGTAAAAACCTTTGGTCTGTGTCCATTTACACTTCAATGGGACAAATCCAAAGTCACCTTCTATAGCTAACGATGTGATTGCAGATTAGTTGTGAGAGATCGTGCAAGATGATCAGAAGCTGGAGCACCTCGCCTATGAGGACAGGCTGAGAGAGTTGGGGTTGTTCAGCCCGGAGAAGAGAAGGCTCTGGGGAGACCTTAGTGCAGCCTTTCAGTATATAAAGGGGACCTGCAGGAAAGATGTGGAGGGACTCTTGATCAGGGAGTATAGTGATAGGATGAGGGGTAACGGTTTTACACTGAAAGAGGAGAGATTTAGATTAGATATTAGGAAAATGTACTTCATTGCGAGGGTGGTGAGACACTGGCACAGGTTGCCCAGAGAAGTTGTGGATGCCCCATCCCTGGAAGTGTTTAAGGCCAGGCTGGACAGGACTTGAAGCAACCTGCTCTAGTGGAAGGTGTCCCTGCCCATGGCAGGGGGTTGGAACTAAATCTTTAGTGTCCCTTCCAACCCAAACCATTCAATGATTCTATGACTCTATGAACCAAGACCTTCCCTTTCCCAAGTCCATGGATTCTTTGACCGGAAGTAATGAGCTAATGTCTCTCCTCCCCTTTATTGAAAGTCATAAAACTCTTTCCAGTTACTTCAACCTCTGCTCCAGCAAAGCACATTTGTTACAGTGTGACCCTGTGCCTCATGAATAACCTAGTCCCTGGTGTGGGGCAATGGAGCACAGCTGGTGACATGACTAGGTCCATGGATGAGCCAAGCCTTGAGATGGGAAGGAAACTCCCCAGCAGGCACCATCTGCTCCATGACGCTCTGCTGCACTTCTGTTGCTCCATAATTATCTGTCTGAAGACATAGAGTACTTGTGGACTGCAGACCGTGATGGATCTAGCTAGATCCATACCAAGGATGCATTTGAAGACACCAGGTTTGCTCCCAGGTGATTTTTGCTGGCCCTTCTTCCAAAGGGCTGTTTCACATTCATTCAGCATCTGAATATTTTGAGAAAAAGGGGTCTCTATTCCTCCAAGCTCATGAAGGCAGAGACAGCTGGTAGCTATTTAATTTCAGCCCTCTTGCCTTCTCATCCTGTGAAATTTCATGCCAGCTGTGGTCACCTGTTTGATTTCTCTTTGAGTGGCTGCCTTCCTCCACAAATTAATTTTGATTATTTAAGCTTGTCTTGTCTGGCAGGGAGGGGATCTCTTAGCAGTGTGAGTTTGAAGCACTGGCTCTCTTTTTATCTTTCTCTTTTTCCCCTGCATTGAGTTTAATTTTGTGGTTCTCTGCCTTCCCCAGAAATAACCTTCAGACCCAATTCTGAACTGTCATATTCATTACATCACAGCTGTCTGCAGACGGGGCTTATCGCTTGCAATCCACTCAGTTACACTTGTGATTAAAACTGATTGCAAATGTGATCCTGGCTGCTCAGCCTGGAAATTGGGAACGTCTTTATAATTTCTGACAGCAGATCATGCGCCCTTAGATAAGTCTGGCAGTGCTGCAGAGGCAGGACGAGAACTTTGCAAGCCGGTGGGGGTGGGACAAGAATATGCATCTGTGACAAAAAGGAGCTGGTGGTGTGGTAAAAAAAATATGGGAGAGCCCAGGCTAAAAAACCCCATAAGTTTCCATCTGGGAAAGGCAGGGGGTGAAAACTAAGCTCAGCTCTTGACTGCCAGAACCATACATAGGAATAGGTGAAGGAGGCAGTTGTGTAGTGGAGAAAACCACACTGCTGCCTGCACCACCCAAGCCAGGGCTCTACGAGGTCATGTCCTTCACTCAGTTATGGGCACTGGTAACTCCTGGAACTGGTGTAGCTGTTCCCAGAAAAACAACTGTTGTGCTGCTTCCTGACAGCAGTAGCAGCACAGCTTAGTTTCCAGGACTCTCCTCCACTCCTGCATCTACTACTGCTCTATTCTATTTGGTTTGCATGCCTGGAGCCTTTTGTCCACTGTTTTATCAGAGCAAGGATGCAAAATCAAATTTTGCAAAGTGATGGAGCCTTAAATGTGCTCAGACAGTTTGTATCGTGCCTCAAATCCTGGAAGGGGCTTCACCATCTTCCTGTTGACCTGAGCCTTAGCTTCACTTCACAGATTTACATACTTAAAATTAACTGGGGACTTTAATGTTATTTTATCTGATCTTTATATCATAACCCACTTGTTCTTCCCCACAAGTCGAGGGTCCACCACCTTCTATTGAACTAAAGCCTGATTTCCAGAGTTCGTTCTGAAGAGACTGAAAATCCACTAGTTTCCTTGGGAGCTTGTTCCAGCACGTTAAATCCTCTTCCTGTTTCACCGTAGTCTTTATTTTCTCCAACCTGACTTCAGTTATGTTCTTCTTCACTCCTCCCTCGAAAACTCTCCCATCTCCATATGGACGTAACCTCTCAGACTTCATTCTTACAAACCCATCAGGGTAAGCATTTGAAATATCTCCTGCTCAGAGATTTTCCTCCAGAAATCTGAGTTATTTTTGTTGCTCTTTTCTGATGTCTTTCCAAGCATTGGATGCTCTCTTGCAGGCACAGACGTCAGAAATGGGCCTCCCAATTTCCTCCATACCAAGAGAAAAGGTGACTTGCCTCATCTAACTCAAAATGCCCCAAGCTTACGTGTCTGAGGACTGCATTAGCTCTCCTGGTGATTTTAGGGCATTGCTCCAAGATATTGCTTCAAATCATTGGGCTGGGCTGAGTGTCTCAGGGTTGCTGTTTTCCAATACAGACTCTCCTGCTCCTGTCCATGCTCTAGGCTTGCTTTCTTCAGAAGAGCAAACCTTTGCAGAGAGCTATGTCTATGGTCTGATGTCATCCATCTTACTCAAGGCATGGAGCTGACATGTCTCTGGTAGGATGCCAGTCACTAGGATTGTCCTGTAGTCAGCAGAGAGACCCAAAATAGCCTGATTTTCTGCTGGAGATTCCCTTTTTTCTGCATCGGCAGTCAACTCCCAAGACCTTGGTTAAAAATCAGAGTTTAGCTGAAATCACCCTGTGTCTGCTTCGCCGTTCATCTGTTGTCACTCATTATTCTAATGTTAGGTGTAGAGCTCCCGTCCTTATTACATCTCTCTATTCTTATATTTGAAGTAGATCCTGCTGCCAAGGGAAAGAAATAGCTCCTCCTAGAGTGGTTCATCCTAAATTGTGGTCAGGATTTGCCAAGCTAAGGTTGTGTGTTCACAAAAGAATATATCTTGAGGGAGATATTTCCACTGTTTGGGACAATTCTCCCCATAATAAATTTTTTAAGATTAGAAAAGGAAGACTTTATACCATTCACACCCCTGCCCTTCAGGAAACTAGTTTCCTGCCTTTAATTTTTTTTCTACTTTCATTTCCTCTGCTTTTCAAAGAAGCAGAATTTTTTGTTTGTGCAAGTGAGACCCAGGGTGATAAGTTTTCACTCTCAGAAAAAACCCTCCACCTCTGGGTGAAGTTTGGATCTGTCCAACAGCACAGAAAATTGTTATTATTTGTTCAGAATAGCTCAGAGTCAGCCCCTGCTCCAGAGCAGGCTGCGTTAATTGGGACACTACGCAGAGCGCTGTGTTTATCTGGAATAATAAAGAAACAGAGGGAAGTGTCCCAAATGGGATGTGTCCAGGGCACATTATAGACCCTGCCACAAGATGTCTGGCTTGCAAGGTCCTGGCTTGAAGTATATGGCTGCCAACAAATCATTGCTGTCATCTTGGCAGCGGTACAAATACCGCAGACATCTGATGTTTTCCTTCGGCTCCCGCCCTGGAAGTCCCTCCTCTCATCATGCCACCCTGAGTATAGTCGCTCTGGAGATCATTCTCCACAGACAAAATTTGGATGCACTTGTGGTTGTTGTTGAGGTGACCTCCCCGCTCTGGAGGGTCTAAACTCACCTTGAAGACCTGTGTGGACTTCCTCGATAGGTGGAAAAGGACGGAGGAAAGATGCCTGGTTTTACAGACCTCTAGAAATGGAAATGAACTCTGTTGTGTTCAATCTGTGGGAGACAGATGATTGCTCCCCGCCAAGACAGAGTTTGGAGGAAGAGAACATTCCACATCTGCTGTGGGACCTGCAAACAATCGCTCTGTGGCAGACAGTCATGCCATCCCTTGTACGAGCGGACTGAGGTGGAATAAAAATGAGGGGAGTTTGCATCATCAGGCCCACATGTTCCCTACAGCTTTTTATTATTTAGGCCTGCAAATCCAACCTGGCTACCAAAGCGGACCCCTGCATTTAAGCAGCACAGAAAATGAGAGGCACAGATTCCACTGCAGCATGCCTGGGACGTTCAGTTTCAACATCTAAGTCAAAATTAACATGCGACTTGCAACCAAGAGGCTGCTAGTGACAAGCAGCAGCTTTGAAGGTCACCTTGCCTCCGAGTAAATAAATAAATAGTAAGTAAAGAAGCAGGCGGCAATGAATAAACCAGGCAAAGCAAGAGACATTCCACTGGCTTGCACTGGCTTTTTTTCTTTTATTTCTTCTCCGCTCTCTTCACTTTCATTTCCCCAAACGTCGGTGCTAATAGGAGACCCCTCTTCTTGCTGATGCGGTCTGCAGCACCCTCACCAGCCTGCCTGTTTCAGAGCCCCTGATACCAATTCAGAGCCTAAGCCGAGAGCACAAATAGTGTCATCTCCATGGCTAATTACTTTAATGAGACCTTCTATCAGTACCAAGGCATGACAGGTGGGAGGATCTGTTGCAAACACTGTGTTTGCCTCTAGACCAGAATCTATGCCCCCTTCTTGCTAAAGAGAAACTCTGGTGCCAGGTATTTTTTTTCCACACTCCTCTCTGCCATGCCTAATGAGATCCTGGCTCTGCAGGCTCAGAGTTGACTTTTTCCAACAGTTCTTCCAGCTTGGCCACATGGCCAGAGAAGGCACAGCCTGAAATCATTCAGGGAGCTGTGCCAAAGCTATTTCTGGTTGGTTTTGCACCATGCTGGACCCATCTGCCGGATCTGAAGAGATGCTCACAGGAGGAGGTACAGGAGATGGAGTCCTGCTTCAGCTCTCTCTTCTTGAGCAGAGCATGCACACAGCCAAGCGGGGACTCTGCCTCACTTCTCAAAGTGCCTGGTCTCTTGGGCATCCATCCCACAAATGTGCTTCCAGGGTCCCTTCCAGAGTGAACCTGTGGCTCACTGCAAGCAGAAATCTGGGCAAGCTGACAGGACAATTTCACTGGGATGCTTTCCAGAGAGACATAACGCACATGCTGCTCTAACTGGGTCCAATTCTGTCCCAACAGACCTTGCTCACTCAGACAAGTTTCTGTCACACTTCGGATCATAAAACACATACCCTGGCATCAAACTTTGAAAATAACACACTGCAGGGCATGACATACCTTGCTGCCAAACAGCATAGCTTCACTGGGACCAAATATTTTGTCAATGTCACTGGCTACTTCCATAAATAGTCCAGCTGAAGCCAGAGCTGGACAACTAGGAATTTTCTTTCCTTCTAAAGGAATGAGCCTTCTGAATATGCTCATATCCCCTACTCTTGTCCTCCTCGGTCTGCCTGCTCACTACACTGTCACTGTCACTTTTGATATGAAACCCACCAATCCATCTACAGTAGAAGAGGCTGAGGACACTCACCGTTTCACCCTGCTGCTGCCCACCTCACACATTTGTGCTGGATAGATCTAATATATATATATAAATACATGTATCAATATGGGATTGCATATATTCTGGGACCCCAGAAGACCTAGAAGGTGTTTGCTTCTCTGATGGAGGATAGTGGGATACATCTCAGTGCCATGTTCAAGCCTTCCTAAACACAGAGTGGGTGTTGTATGGTCATGCTACAGCTGGGCTGGAACCAGCAATGTGGAGAGGAGCTCTCACGCAACTCCATGTGTTCCTGCTTGCTTTCAAGTCTGGGGGTCATCTTGCAGTGTAGAGAAAACCAGGATACCTGCATTGGGACACCTGGTGTAACCATGAACCCCATCCTAAGACCCGATATCTTCAAGAAGAAATGATTCTTCTTAACAAAGCATCCCTGAGGTCATAAGGGACAGTGGGGACAGGCAACAGAACTTGTAGGTGCTCTAAGAATAACAAGAACTGGGTCTTGGTATTAAAGAAATAGAATCTGATGGTGTTTTCTCCCTCCTGTTATAGACCAATGCCACAGCTCCTTCATGTCACGACCAGACATAACAAACCCTTACCCCATGACTTAATATGCATGATGTCAAACATTGGAGGAAAGCAAGCTAAAACATCTGTCAACATCTCACCTCATGGACTCGAGACTGATCCATCAACCCAGTTCCTCTCAAACACTGCAGTAGAGATGTTTCAACCAGGACAATTGTCGCTTCCAGTTTTTCACGTAGCCCAGGATGGACAAGGTGGGCCTCAACATAAAGCACAACCCACTGAAGCTCTCCATTCCCTCACCTGAAATTCTGGTGAGGTGGCTCTAGGCCTGATCCTCCCTACAGAGCTGGCACATGGCTCTGTCTTCACAACTATCTAGAGTGATCTCCACAGAAAGTGGAAACAGGCTCTGGCTGGCAAGAGACCACTCTATCTTCTTATTTCCTCACTATTGAATTTTCCCCAATTAACATGATGACAGTTGTCATCCCGTGGGCTAGACAAGATTAATCAGCAATTTTCTTCTTCCTTCCCTTTTTTTTTTTTTTTTTTCTTGGTAAGAACAGCTGGGAAATATCATTGTCTCCTTCAGTAGAGTTTGAAAGCTCCTCCATCTGGACAATCTAATTCCTGATGTAAATACAGAGAAAAGAGGGAAGAGAAGAATGGTGTCCCAAGGGAGCCCCCCATCCTCCACATCCCCCTATCACTGCCTGAGGTGACTTTCTTCCCCTTCCCTCATTGTCCTGGCCTTTAGGAACAGAGCCAGCCACTCCGCTGAAGGGTAACAGAATAGGTGACAGTAAATTGAAATTAACATCTAGCAGCAAGGAATACAAAGCAACGATTAATGGCGTTTTAATGCTCCACTGTTTTACACCCGGAGCACTTTGTTTTAATGGTGTATGTGGGGAATGGAGAATAAAAAGTGTGCGTATGCAGAGATACAGCTCTGTACGCATAGATCTTTCTTACTCTCTCCAATTTTCACCATTAAGCAGAGACAATCTAGCACTCCTTAGCTTAAAATTACGTAGGAAAGCCTCATGTCTAGCTCATCTCATCTAGTGCATTGCAACTAAAAAGGGAACGGAGCAAAGTCATTAAAAGAAATGTCCTCTAACTAACAGTTACCCAGATAATTGTTTTTCTGCTTTTGTTTTAATTATACTGTGGACCCCTTGATTAATTAAATAAGTTTCTACAGCTTCCTCCACCCTTTCCATAAGGAGGGTTCTAGTTAGGCTTACTGGGTGATAATTATTTGTCTTTCAGTAAGAGATATGGCTTCTTCTGGACCATCTCCATGGGTAATAGATTCAGCTCTTCATCATTTCGTGTGTGACATATGCCAATAGTTATTTACAACACATGGCTAGATGAACACTTAGAAGAGCCATGCATTCATCAGTCATTCTTAAACAATGCTGTTTCTCCTTTTTTTTTTTAAATTACAAATATTACCTCCTATAAGCATTCTCAAATTTCTGTCTAACACCATGATCATACCAGGTTTGAGATGAAGTGCATCTAATGTGACTGTAGCCAACATCTAATCAAATGTTGTGATTTGCAACAGAGTTGATCAAGGTCAAATTGGATCACACTGTGATCAAGTGAGAGAGTTATTAATAAGTGAGATTAGTTATTAATGATCCTCTCTGTTCTTGGTTTAACTACTCACTTCACCTGCTGTTGAATGTCTGCAGAGTAGGTCTTTCCTTGTGATCTGGTGGTCTAGAGGACTTTGTAGTCTATGGAGAGAAACAGGTACTTCAAGCATGACCTTGTCTTCTAAAGCAGGTATCTAGAATAAATCAGATGAGTGTTTCCCTTGGAAACAAAAGAGTCCAATTACAAGTTCAAATGGTGATGTCCACCTGTAGATACCTGCAGTTAGCTGAGAAGAACTCCATCCTTCCACTCAGGCTTATCACACAACCTTTTTAAAAATCTTTTCTGCTCAACAGCGTACTGCAAAAGGTCTCTAATGGAGTAGACTCCTACTTTTCCCTGTGAATAAACTTATTCCAGAAGAATCACCTGCATCAAAGAACAGGCTGTTAGAAAGAGAGCAATACACCGGCATCAAACGTGGCAAGTGGCTCCTCCAGGAAACCAAAACATTTTATATTTTATAGCTCAATATCACATTGACCCCACTGAGGTTGCTTTTTTTTATTCTGTAGGAACAAATGCAGGAAGAATTGTACCTGGGAATATCACTTGGCACAAATTGAATAGTGGGTTAATGATGTATAAAAGCTCTCCTGTTACAGAAAAAAACCCCAAGAAACCTTTAATAGTCTGGTTTGTGTGTTAAAAAAGGAAAACAAAGACAGAATACTCCTTAGTCAGATAGAGGAGATGTTTGTTAGTATTGCTATTGATTAGTAACTATGGCAAAGCCCTAAGAGGCACTAATATGAATTTGATACAAGGTGTAACTGAATGATCTCACTGCAGGATGCACGATCTAGAGCAGGATTCATGCTGCTGATGTTAAAGTCTTTGATCCCCTCTGCTGTCCTTAAAAACAGCTACTGGCAAAAACTCTTTCCCAGACCCTTACTGCAGCTGGTAACCTTGAAGTCACAGCTTGGAGCAGTGCAGAGGTCCAGCTGGTCTTTCTGGAAGCGAGGTTCTTCTGGAGTATGCCATGTTGTTCTGGATGGCAGTGTACACGCAACACTGCTTCAATCCCAGCTGGGCAATCTGACAACACTGGGAACTCTACCAAGTATGGGAATAACAAACATGATGCTGTGATGGCTGACAAGTGCAGTGGAAACATCCAAAGGAGGTAAATCAGCAGCCTACATATCCCATAACACCGATGCTACCAGAATTTTTGAGTCAACAGAGCGCCACCACAGACTATTCTGTTTCCATAAAAGCAGAGGATATTTGGGATGTATCTGTGACCTTTTCAGAGGTTGATGCCCTGACAAATATTTTAAGAGATCTTGGGTTTCTCCTTGACAAGACTTTGTGAAAGCACTAAGATGTATTTCATGAGTGACATTATTTTCATGGCTATCAATCAGGTTGATGATACCAAGAAGGGTTTGCAAACAACAGGAAAAGTTGTTGCAGGGTAAGAGACTCATAACTGGTTTGGTGAAGCCTGAAACACATCCCATCTCCCAACACATCATGCTATTGTGGCTGAGTGTGAGCTCAGGCATCGCTGGCAACCACTAAGGTTATCTCTGCCTGTGCTACTACAATGGCTTTGGGTCTTTGGAATAAGTCTGTATCTCCACCTTTCTACCTGGTAGGAGAGACGGGCAAGGCACGTATGTCAACTCACTGGGGCTTTCTCTCTGTCTCATCCCATATTTACAGATACCACTCATTCATATATATAGATGATCCTCACAACTGGGGAATATTTCCCCATGTGAAAATGGAAAGTACTCCAAAGAGACCTGGAGGCACAGGATGGATCTGCCACATCAGATTCCGGTGACTACAAAATGTAGAAGATTCATAAAATTCAGACTTCGCAGCCCTGAACCTTTTTACCTGCTGTGTTGCAGCAGACCTCTGGACGTTTTGGAAAAGGCACCACTTGCCAAGGTGGAATAGTTCAGACTTCCCTGTAAGGTGAATTCATCCTGAATGCTGATCTTCCTCTAATTTTCCTCTAAATGCAGGCTGTACTATCCACATCTTTGATGCACAGAAGTGACCCCCCTGACAGCATATCAGCGTAGTTAGAGAGATGGCGAGTGCTCAGGTACCCACCTGTCCTACCTCTCTGTCTCTGTTTCTCTGTCTCTGTAGGAAGCACACAGTCCAACATGGCATAAACCTTTATTCTGCCGCTTACAGGCTGTTCGTTTATCATCCTTCACTTCAACTTGCCTTTTTATTCAACACCTCCTCTGCTAACACGGTATCTTTGTGGCTGTCACTTGTAAAGGAATCTGCTCTTCCACATATGATATATTACATGCTCAATTTATTATGGCCAATGAGCAGATCTGCAAATTGCATGACCGGATCTGCAAACAGCATGACAAACTGCACTTCAGCACAGTCTCCTTCTCCTCAGTATTAATCTTCTCCTCCTCAGTCCCCCAACTCTACCCATTAGCTCTATCGCTATCACAATACTCACTCCCACTTTCACCTCCCTACTGCTCTCGTTTTATCTCTTCTGTGGCTCCGGTATCAGATTTGCTCAGATGACAATCTGAGAATCATAGCTGACTCCCCTCCCTCTTAGCACAGGGATTCAGGACCTAAGAGCAAGAGGCAAATAGATCACCTCCTAATGAAGGAAAGGCTTCTCTTAGCCTCTCTGGAGCAATAGGTTGAACAGTTCTTTATCTGGACAGCACTGGGCACAGAAACACATCCCGCCACAGATATTCCAGTAAAGGGTTACTTGAACCTAAGTGGTAGCAATGATCAGTCTCTTGTACCAAAAATAATGCTAATATTACTACTACTAACAAAACAAATCTATTCATGTGATTGGCTGGTGAGTGGGCTGAGTTCCCATGGCAACTGCCGGCAGCCAAGCTTGTAGGAAGAAAGTGAGTATTCTGTTGGAAATGGTTCACATTTCTGCCACAAAGTTCACATAGCATAGAAACATACATCAGACTCCTTCATTAGCTACACAAAGTGCTCCTCACTGCCCCAGCAGCAACCCCCTCCAAACTAAATTATCCATTTTTGGTCTGCATTTACCTTTGAGGTCAGAAATTTGTACAAGAGATCATAGTGAAGGAGATTGCAGGTGCTGGGTTCTTTCATGCAAGTTGTCTAACTTCATCCCCCTTTCAGTCCTCATTGCTGTTGGCATTTTGACTCCACCTGATGTTCCAGCAAGAGTTGACCTCAGGATATCTGCTACTCAATTAGAATGTGGCACAGACAGCACCAACTCTGCCCAACCACCCCTGCCCAGCCTGAGGAGTGCTCACCTTTAGTGCTGCACACATCTGGATTTCAGAAGTGGCTTGGACTTAAGCTTGGCCGACAGTTGAGTTGGATGCTTTGAGCATAGTGTCAAACTTCCCTTTCCTCCAGCTCTGCTCCTCCACGAAAAACTCCAGCTACCATGTTGTTGAGCATGACTACAGGCTGTAAAAGGGAAAGGGCACCACAGCATGCACAGTGTACCAACAGCTGAGATGTTGCAGTAGGAAAGCCAGGAGAGCTGTCTGCTTATGTAGCTCAGCAAAAATGCTCCCCGTGGTGTATATTGAACCCCCTATGAAGTCTTTGAGAAAAGTCTGACCCAAATGTGAGGTGGATGGATGTAGTTTTACATCTGAGCTGACAAGTCACCCAGAACGCAGTAAGGGTGCAGTTCATGTCCCAGAACCTGGCTGTGTCCCCTTTCCCTTCCACAGAGTTCCTTCCAGGAGACAGAGGAGTTCTTGGACTGTTGGTATGACCAAGTGAGAAGGAAACTCAAAGCCCTGCAATACAAAGGACTGTGAGACAGTCTCACACAAAAATATATGCACGCAGTAAACACTGTAAGAACAACACAGAAAGGACTCTGCTGTGGACCTTCCAGCTGGAGCTAATGGTGTTTATCCCCAGAAAAAAACTCGAAACTGCAGCCTAAAGATGTACCTGCCTTCATGCAGATCCACCTAAGCTCTTCTGAAGTACTGGGGAGTTCTGGTGATGGCAGCTCACAGGCTGGGACAAAGCCAGTTGCATCCAGCAATTTTGATGGAAAAAAAAAATTATAAAACAACCTTTCTGTAGTTTCTTGTTCCAATGAGTCTTTCTCCAATGCTTCTCCCTCCCTCTCCCCCGTTGATACCATTTTCCACAAGGCTGGTTCTGAAATAATCCTTGATGCTCAGTATAAGCATTCATACATTGGATTATTAAGCGATCTACATATGAATATCAGCACCCACCACAACCCAAGAAACAGCCTCTGAAATGAAGTGTTAATGTGCTTGACTCTGGCAGAAGGGAGGGTGGGAAGATTCCTCTTGCTCTCCACAATATGTAGGGTCAAGGACTTGTGGATGCCATATGTGTCCAAACTGTATGTCCCCAATGTGGTTGGGGGGGACAGGTGGAAAGGAGGCTGACTCATTAGGGGGTGGTGGTGATGAAGAGTGGTCACAGTTCTCCTAGACCTACCAGATAGATCCACCAGGTAAAAGGTGCTAAAGGTCTATTTGGAGAATGCAGGCACCTATAAGTCTGCGCGTAGTATCCACAGGAAGGAGGACATATTCACATGCAAAGTGCATCAGGGGATGGAGGACATGAGGTAGTTTCCTTAGTACCTGGGAGTGTGACTAGATCCCTGTGTCTGTGTATGAAGTTGTCTTGGCATGAAAACGGGTTTGGTTTCACACTTGGCTTGCAGGGTCAAGACAGCTAATATGTCTCTGTGCCATAACTTCTGGTGTTTTGAGAAAAAAAAAGAAATGCCTCATTTCTCTGCTGAGGAACAGAGGCACAGTGACTTGTCCAGGGTAATCAAAGAAAAGGAGGATTCATTCACTTTGTTAAAAGCTGTTGCCTGCAACTATTTCTGTGCTGTACATTCTATACCCTACTGAAAAACAACCACTTCTAGGGAGAGCTTCTCTCTGAAGAGGTCAGATTAATCAGACCCTAACAGTGCCTATCTCTTCCTTTACCATGAACAGAGCCCAGCTCTGAGACAGACAAATAAAGCTAGATCAATCCCAGCCAGGTGTTTAGATCTGGACCTGAACTTGTATCCACCAAACACGTCCTCACTGCTGTATGTTATCTTGCAGCTACCTTCACATGGAAAATCACCGGTGCAGGAATGTTCCCGGGCACAGAAGCAGAGGTGCTTGCAGTGTGGTGGTGTCAGGATGGCTCCTGAGATGGTTTTAGCCCACGCCAGCTTGCACAATCTCATTCGGTTTCCAGGCATGGTTTGAGGATGAGCATTGGCCATGGATATTCTCAACAGTTGGTATGCAGCCATCACAGGCAGCGTCATAGCCAACAGTCCAAAGGACTGGGTTTTGTTTGTTTGCTTTTAGCTAATTTGTGTGGATGTAAACTGTGGAGAAATATGAACTAGACACGGCACAAATATTGAAGAAGCAGTTTGTCTTGAGCCTAAGGACTTCAGAGTCTAAGGAAACAAGCAGCAAGAAAATGGTGAGTGCAAAAAGAGAGGTAACGACTGGGCGGATGGGTCGTTGATGTCTCAGCATACCTGCATTCTAAATCCTGAGTCCTCTGAAGGTGCAACTTTTGTCTGAAACAACAGACAGGCAAGACTCCTGTGAAGGCAACTATCTTCCCTGTGCTGAGAAAGAAAAGTGTCCAGGCAGTGAGGTGGAGAATGAAAGGGGCAGCTGATATCCTGGGCTCCTGCTGTTGACCTTTAAACCCCAGGTAAGGTGATGTCAATCCTCTGCTCTCAAACTGGGAGCCACTCTGACAGATTTCACCTTCCTCCAGCCCACTCCTGGCAGGTGTCAGTGGGGCATTTACAAGTCATATGGAGAGTATCAGATGATCTCTTGTACCACAAACAAGAAGGGTTCAGGCTAATGACTTCAAAATTAGCCTCTGGAGACACCAGGATGGTAGAAGGATGAGGAAAAGAGGCTTCAAAAAGGACTTTTTGGGTTTTTTTTCTTTCCTAAAAACGTGGATGGGGCTTGATTTGTGTCTGAATATGATGTCTCTGACTTCTCCATCTGAAATCCTGATGAAAGGAAAATATGGTGGCTATTGTGTGATGCTGGGAGGAAATCAGGCTAGGGAACGGGCAAGAAAGTGGTCTGAATGTGTCTGGCAGCAAGGGTAACCTGAAGGAGATAGTATGGGTGTCAGCAGAGAGGGACAGGAGTGAGAAACACTTCATCCTGAGGATATAAATGTTCTCACTTAGCTCCTCCAAATTGACTGAGAGGGATTAAAGGCAACATTAATACATACGTAGCAGGACGCTGCTCCTCCATGATCTGCTGGCTCTGACATTTTTGGAAAAGCTGGGTTGCTGAAAAGAAAAATCTGTCTCTCAGGATTTGTCTGCTTGTTGCTATTATTGCCCAATCTTTTAAAATCATGCCAGGATGACAGAGAAGGGACAATGGCAACCATTATGGAGAGAAACAGGAAGGATAAGCACTGATCTCCGTGGGAGCAAGGGTACCTCGTTTTGGCAGTTGTTCTCAGCTTGGCCATTGAGCTGTGTGCTTTTACCTCCTCAGCAGGAGTAAGAGGGCTCGGGGAGGTCTAAGACGGACAAAAGCAGTCTAAAAGCTGTGGAGACCACAGCTGAAAGTGTATGTGATGGGGCTTTTCTTGAAGAAGGGAAGGAGGGTGCCAAGCGGATTAAGTTACTGTCTTCTGACTGACTCAGCCAGCACCGAAGGACTCCAGCCTTGGTCTGCAGACAGGTCAGGCTGAGAGAGAAAAGAGTGTCAGCATTATTTTGGTTCTTAAGTGCTCAGGAGTCTCTCTCACATCTGTTTTGGGGCAAGGAGTAAATTTGGAGGCGTCACCGTTGCTCCAGCCACCACTTATGCATTTTGCATGAGTGAGTCATTGGACAACACCAGAAGCACAGTTTGGAAAAGGAGCTGGGACTGAATCTTGCTTTACTGTTTGTTATAAAGCCAGACTGCTCTAGGTGATTTTGGATCCCATGCCCCTCCTTGTGGAAAGGGGTCCCACACCAGCCTGTTAGGAGAAAGAAGTGATGGGAGCTATAATCACCTCAGGCTAGGGTGAGGTGGGTACCTGTGGGTACCCTGCAAGCCTTCTTTGGCAGAGAGGGCAGGGCACTACAAATCCTGAGCTGAGAGACCTGCGCATGTGTCAGCAGTTAGTCAGCGTCCAGTTTTGAGTTTCATTCCAGCTGCATTTGAGGTTTTGCAGGGCTCCAGGAAGCAATGTAGCTATGCCCAGTAGAGGGAATGAGAAATTAGCAAGTCCTGAATCACCAGGGAGCCTGGAGTGGCCAGAAAGTCACATACAAGAAAACCCTCTTGTCCCTTGCCCAGCTGCTGATACATACTGAATTAAGAGGACACCAGAATGCATGGGAGAGCTGCATGACTTGCAAGGAGAAGACAGAGGCTCTCAGTGAACTTTTGCAAAATCCCTCTAAGACCTTAGCAGGGTCTTTCTAAGTCACCAAATGAAGGTGAACAGCAGATTTCCTTCTCTGTCACACAAATGGATCTCCTCAAGCGAGGCACTAGGTTGAGAGAAGTCTGCAGCTCTCCAAGTATGGCTGAGATGAGAATGCAGCTCCATGAGGCTCACCTCCATGGTCTTCTGCAGAGAAGGTCACTTTTCCTGTCTCTCACTCCAAATGTTTCTCTCTTTCTCCCAACTTTACTTGCTGTTGCACCTGGCTGAGATGGAGTTGATTTTCCTCACAGAGGCCTTCATAATGCTGTCTTCTGTAATGGCAGCTAGAAAGGTGTTGGTTACACACCAATGTTTCAGCTACTGCTGAGCGGTGCTTACACAGCATCAAAGCTGACTCTCAACATTACCCACTTCACCAGTAGGTTGGAAGCGGGAGTGGACACAGCCAGACCCAAACTGACCAAAGGGCTATTCCAGACCATATGACATCTGCTCAGCAATAAAAGGTGAGAGAAAGAAGGAGGAAGAGGGGGCTTTCATTATTTATGATGTGTGTCTTCTGGAGAAGCCGCTACACATACTGACAACCTGCTTCCCGGGAAGTGGCTGGTCATCGCCTGCTGATGGGAAGTAGAGAATAAATCTTTTGTTTTCCTTTGCTTCCACGTACAACATTTTCTTTTGCTTTATTAAACTGCCTTTAGCTTGACCCACATGTATTTTTTTTTTTCCATCTTATTTTCTCCCTCCCTGTCCTGCTGAGCGATAGAGCGGCTTGGTAGGCACCTGGTATCCAGCCAAGATCAACCCACCACAGCTGGAAACACCAACAACTCGCCCAACAGGGATGCTTTGGCTGTGTCTTTGACATCCAAATAAAACACAGATAAGAGTCCGTTATCGGTGTGGAGCCATGCATCTGCTTGCCTTACCCTGGGGAAGTCGTTGGATTTCCTTTGGTCCAATGGAGAACAAAATCTGTTTGCTCTGCTCCACCATCCAGTGTTTCTCTACTTAATAAATTCTCACCAGTGATGTAATCTTCATTTTGAGGAGGCATAATGTGTATTACTCACTTTGATAGGGATCAAACATCAGCTCTGATTTTTGCCTCTCTTTATTCTACTTTATTTTAAGTGTGCTGTAGAAATGTGTCACCCCTTGTGATTATACTGAGGAAAAAAATTACAGAAGTGACACAAATTACTAATTACTTTATTATGCAGTGATTAAAAAAGAAGGAAAAGAAAAGAATGAAAAGCTAGAAGTTGTTTCAGCAAATTCTATTTTTAAAGAAATAATTATTGGGTTTCAAATGTACTAAATTAAGTAATTCTCTGCCAGATTTCTTCCCCCCTTTTAATCTTCATTTTTGGCTGCGTGGCTGGCTTTGCAGCCAATGCTGAGCGAGGGTGATGTGCTTAGCCCCATATTATTACAAATCATTAGCAGTATGGTAGCAGTCCCCGCCAAACGCAGAGCCGTGCTGCCTGTGCTCGGTGCTACACAAGCACTGGGTGAGATGTGAGGCCAGGAGAGCTCCTGGGCTAAATAGACAAGGCAGCCAATGCTCATACATTTTGCAGAGATGCCTCATGGCTTGACTCACCTAATGGATGCTGGAAACCCTACACATGGTCAGGGGACAGCAGAGGAACCTGGGGTCAGATCATGTCATAGAGAAAAATCAGTTTTGCAGCTGGCATGTGTGCTTCTGAAGGGTCTACAGGAAAGGAGGCAGGATGTGCCTTGATGTGCCATGGTGGCCTGGTGATTATCTGCTTTGGCTCTGGGGGCTGTGGCTCTCTGGGCTGCCAGGATTTCCCTGGGAAAGGTCTTTCCCTTCAGCTTCACTGTGGCAGTAGTGGCAAAATGTGATGTTCTCACCCACCCTAAGGAAGCCAGAAGGGATGGCAGAGGTGTTGGTACAACTAAATTGTGCCCATGCAGGAGCTTGTAGGCCACCCCCAGGACTCTTGAGAGGTCTTGGTCATGCTAAGTAACCCATGACATATCTAAATGAAGCCTCCCAAGTGCAGTGGTGAGTCCTGTGCTGGGATGGCATTTGAGGTGAGCACATGGGGGTGGAGGAAGGTGGGAGGAGGTGGCAGGCACAGGGTCTGGGTCCTGCTGAGGAAAATGGACTGCTTAAACATCAATAGGAGGGATCCTCGTTTGTGGTAGAGTGAGAAGGTAGGAATGTAACATCTGTTTGGAGATGTCATTCCCCAGGCCAGGTCCCTCTAGGATGTTGCAGGGAATATAACCCTGAGCCAGGATCCAGGCAGGGTCTGAACCATGGTCTGGAGTGAAAGAGATTCAATAGGTTCTCATGTTCAGGGGGGACTGGCCACTTGGCAGTACCACTGTCTGAAGATAATCACAGTGACTTCGGGCAACACAATGGATGGGAAATCTCTGATTTCTAAGGATCTTCTCGTTGCTTCAAATACTCCTTTCTCTCGAACCCCAGGCTACAAGGAAATATTTCATATCATCCTGGATCACAGAAATGCATGCTGACAGTTTAACAGCCTGCTTCTTTACTCTGTTTAGGCACACTCTGTGCCAGGATAACTATTGTTCAACTTCATGCCAAGTTCAGTACATCCTGTTTCTCTTACTCTTTCCCATCATACATATTTTGGTAAGCCTGTGTACCCCAAACTCTCCCAGGACCTCCCCTCTACCCCTCCTCTGTATTTAAACAAGAACTGTTGATAGCTGTTGTCGAAGCCAATTCCAACTCTGCAGAAATTTTCAGCAAATAGTAAGAGAAGCTTTGAAATAAGAAGTCGGATTAATTCAATAGTGGGGAGGTAAATTCTCAGCAGGTCTAAGGAACTTTAGTTCAGAGAAGCACCACTGACACTGTACAAGAGAAAGGAAAACTATGTCTGGATTTTTTTTTTTTCTTTTTTTTTTTCTGCCTGGTGAGGTACCAGAACCAGCTCACAGAGAAGAGAAGGGTTTTACAAGGCTTTTTTTCCACTTCTTACCTTCTGAGCTGTGTCACTTCCGTTGCACAGAGTGGCTGGGCTGGAGTATCAACTCTAACTCAAGGGATCCATAATGAGAGGGTGCACCCACCATTGCCTTTTCTGGGGCCAGGGCAGAGTCACCAGCGAGAAAAATGGGACTGGCTGAGGTGTGGAAAAGGGTAACATTTGGAGTGAACTTTCTGACATCTTTTTTCTTGCCAAGAGTATGAAACACCATCGCGCGAGAAAGGATTTGCGGTGGACGTTTCTTTAAGCAAGGAATTTGACAGATATTCTTGCTCTGCTGAACTTGCTTTGCTGACTGCTTGGTAAGTCCTTTAAACAATGGTATTACGATAAAAAATGTCACATAACTAAAAACACCGTAATTGCTAAAAACATTCTCATTAACAAAAAAGTTTTCCTTTCAAATTCCCCTATTCAGGCAGCTCTATAAGCTTTTAAGCCTTCAAGCACCAGTAAATGACATCATTGCTAAGAATGGCTAGTTTACATCAGCAAAGAGACTGGAGAGGGAATCTGGGCTTACTGTAGATGGAGGGGGAAGTGCTTGACGTTAGCACAGACTGAGGTTCCAAAAGGAACTCCTCTTTGCTTATTCAAACACATAGGTAAAAGTTGAGAAGCTCAAAAGATCAAAGCCAAGATGTTGTGGTGATGCTAAAAGGAAGTGACCTTCATCAGGAGGATATACTTGTGCGAATGCATGGAGATGTCACATCGCAGGGCTCAGAGTCAATTAGCTGAGTAGGTCAGGAGAAGACATAAAGAATTAAGGGCTTCTGCTTTGGGGGGAGCATTTGTCAATGAGATCCAGCTATGACCTCAACAAAAATGAAACTAATTTTAGCCTTAATTCTCCCAAATCAAGGCCCACTTGGCACACAAGTTCTAGATTGGCCTATGTGTTGTCCACCGTAAGCATTCAGCAGACAGCTTGACATTTGCTTCAAATCCAGAAGGCCACATAACAGCTTTCCTAAAATCCAGGGATGTGTCTGAGACCATCAGCTCAAGGTTAGGTGGAATAGTCAAACCATGGCCACAATACCATATCCCGTCTGTACAGATGTGGTATTAGCAAAGTGCTCTAAGGCCCATCCCAAAAGAGATGAGAAGGAAGTTCTACCATCAATGTGGAGTGATCAGGCAGTTGTTATGACCCTGAACCTTTCCTGCTACTGAGGAATGTTGTTTTGCATCTTAGCATGATGCTCAAGGCTTATTTAATTGCTATCTCTAAAACATCTTTACCTGCAGACTTCAAAATTGGTCCTGCATCCTGATCCAGGACATATCCTGCTGTGCATATCTTCATCCCTCCTCTCCCCATCACTTGCTCCCCTATCCCTGGTCCCCAGCACCAGTGGCAGAGATGCCCAGTGCCCAGCCCAGACACATAATGGGCTGGTGTTTGCTGGGCAGTGACTGCCCATGACAGCAGCTCTTTGACCGTGTGGGGTGTCCTCAGCACTGAGCTCAGGAAGGTCAGGCATGAGGCCCTTGCTCATGGGACACTTGTGGTCACAGAGACACCCAGGGCATGGCAAGTTCAGAAACATTCTGAGATCCTGTGATGTCAGATCTGCACGAAGCCTTCTGCTAGCCACCGCCAAATTCAAATTGTGGGCTTCAGGGCTGAATACACACCAGCACAGGTGATGGGCCAAACCAAATAGAGAAGTGGCTTAGAGCCTGGTGGTGTAGATGGTTTGAAAGAGCAAGTTGATAGCCAGGAAATGAGAAAAATTTGAGACGATAGAGGGAAGTGTCTCATTTGATGACTCCGGAGGTGTGCAAGAAATGTATATACTTTACAATGTTGAAGAAGAGCCTGAAAATGAGAAGGGAGTCTGGTTGCTTTTGACTCAGAATAACTATTTTAAAAGGGAAACAAACAGAAAATATGGAGAAATCATGTTTGTGACTCACTGACCTTAAACTGAGCAGTTTTGTCTGCACTTTGAGTTTTAAAAGCAAAATGTTTCAGTCCACATGCAACAAATAATTTTCTTCCATTTTCATGTTTTCAGTTTTGGTCCTTGACCTTTTAGAAATTTGGGTCATTTTTTGAATGAAAATACTACTTTGAAAAAACCGAAACATTCTTTTTGGAATTGTCCGAGCACAAGCTTTTTATTTTTCTGAAATTTCCCTTTTGTCTCTTCTTTCCTAACCTAAATTATTAAATAGCTTCATTGTGAATTTACAAAGAATTGCAGACTTCTTCCCAAGCCCTTTATTTATTTTTTTAAAGGGTATTTACTACTTTCTCTCTGCTGATACATATATGAATGTGTATAAGTATCTATATAAGGGTTGTGATTAAATTCTCAGTTGTGCAGCAGGATTCATAGGGAGACTGAGGGGGTAGGGTGGGCTCATGGTAACCTATGTCTTTGCAGCTACAGGAACATCTAAGCTCAATCAAGGAGAAGGCTTTTCAGACGTGCCATTGCCAGCTGCTGCCAGATTCTGGCTCCCTGAAAAGATGAGGCAGAGCATCCCGAATAGCAAGTGTCTGAATAAGGCCCTCCATCCTCTCCACAATCACCACATCCCACTTGTCCCAGATGACAAAGGGTAAAAGACGTTTCTTTTCTGACTCAACCAAGCCTACATGAGGTACATATTTCCCACTCCCCTGCTGCTGAAAAGCAAACAATCCATTAGGGCTTCGCTGACTGGATCTGACATCTCCCAGGTGCAGATTAACACCCCCTCGGGGCCTCAACACTGTGAAAATCAACTCATCCTTTGCGCGTCGCTTCCCATCACTGCTCTCAGTAAGGAGTAACTCCAGCACCTGCCAGCCCAGTGCTCAGCACACAGCAGTGTGGTCTTCCAAGGTGTTTGACTTGGCGTGGAAGGGATGAAAGGGGTAACAGTGTCATGTCCTTCATGGCACGAAGTGTTCGGGGACAATATTGGTTTAAGGTATTCCCACCTTCCCCTGGTTATTCCTTTAGGCTGTGGCTTGATGATGCATAGTCTTTGGAGATGGAAACAGCTTTAGATATCCCTTCCTCTTGCTGGTTGTCCTTGCCCGGCCCTATCCTCTTAGGTGGGCTGACTCAAGGGTGTAGGGACCATGCTGTGAAGCAGACGATCGACCCACCTCTAAAATATCTGCCTTTACAGACTTTCTGAGTGCCTCCTTCCAAAACCACCCCCCTTCCTGCCCTTGTCCGTCCTGTGAACGC
Source organism: Bucorvus abyssinicus (assembly GCA_009769605.1). Taxonomy (NCBI): domain Eukaryota; kingdom Metazoa; phylum Chordata; class Aves; order Bucerotiformes; family Bucorvidae; genus Bucorvus; species Bucorvus abyssinicus. Next base: position 3,173,781 of record CM020025.1, read on the forward strand.
TACCAGTTCTGCCAGCATGACTGCAAGATGGGAAACGATGGCAGCAGCAGGGTGTAGAAGCAGGAACATCCTGAGCTCATGTCACTAAATCACACTGCACTGTAGACCAGACTACCTGTGAGCTTGGATGTACTCCAGCTAATTTCACATGCTCTCTGAAGCATTGGGTGAACACTACTCAGGCTGTTTCAGTCCAAAAAAGCTTGGACAGCACAACTGTACTATTCAAATTGTTGGAGCTAATCTTTGAAGGAGGCCGGGGAGAAACTTGGGGAGAGACGAGGGGCGATACCTACGCTGGCACAGATGGATGGAGACAAGGACATGTGTTCGCATCTTGACTAAGCCTCCACGGGGACTTGTTAAACACTGTCCCTTGAGAAGAAACACAGCTATGGCTGGATGTTAATGTCACACTCATCTTGTTCCAGTTTTGTTTCACTCATCCAGATGAAACATGAAGTTGGTGATTCAGGACCATGTCTAAATATAAGATCATTTGCAGCTCTGTCTTACATGCTGGGTGCAAATCCTTTCGTCCTCTCTATACAGAAGGAAAAGTTCTCCCATGGATGGCACAAGGGTTCAAATCCCAGGGGACTGAGTTCTGTCCCCAACCCTAGCACACATGTGCTGCATGAACAGAGGACCATGATTTCACCTGCACTTCCCTTTCCCAAATTCAAATGCTCGATTTTGCAGCCTCACACAGTGCAGAGAAAAAAACAAATTAACACAGGCAATGCCTGAATGAACATCCCCCACGAAGGGTCAAATAAATGCTGCAGCTGCTCTTTAAAATGTGAAACTTCCCCCAGCCTGCAGATTTTATTTCTGTCCTTGGCGAAGTCCTTCGCTCAAAGCAGAAAAGCACACTTGGGCACACACTGAGCCAAGCAGGTTATCTTTGTATCTATGGAGTGCCCATGGTGTTCTTTGGATTCTGGGTTGTCCTAAGTCATTAAAACCTTCCTCACTCTGTAATCCAGCATGTCCATAGCATGGATGAGTTTATACTGGAAAACAATGGGATGCTTATAGGCCTGTAGTCCCCAAAGCTGCACCTCTGCTGCCTGGCACCCTCACCCAGCCCTTCTAGATGCTCCCAGTGGAGTTACTCCCCTCCTTCATGCCCCTTGTCTTGTTCTGAAGGAACAGAGTAAATCTCCGCTTGGCAATCAGGCCATAGGTTATTTTCTTCCACCCCATCCCCTGCTAATGCTGAGCATCGCCATGATGGTTGTGCTCTGGTCTCTGCCGTTCTTGGTTCCTCCAGCATCTGCTTAGCCAGGCATGCACTTCTCCATGCAAGCCTCAGAAATACAGATCCAACCAAAAGCTCTCCTTTTGCTGGCGGAGACTGGTGTGCGTAGAAGGGAATTGTCAGAAGAGTCATTGCTTATATTAATGAGGGAGCAATTACAGAGATGACAGGAGTTAAAGGATAAGGACAGCCATAGCAGGTCAAGCAGAAGATTGCTCCAGCTCAGTGTCCTGTGCCAAGAGTAGCCAGCAGCAGGAGTCAAGAGATTATCAAAAAAAAAAAAAAAAAAAAGGTGATTCCTTCCAAAACAGTCTTTCTGTACCCAGTGAGCTGCAACTCACAGACTTTTTGAGAAAGAGCTTTTATGTTTAACAGCTCTGGATGGATTTTTCTGCCCATAAATTTGCCCGATCATTTAACTATGCAGCCCTTAATGGAAGCACTGACATGGATGCAGGAGTTGTGTGCTCTTTCACGTGCTATGTTGCAGGATGATCTCAGGCAGGGTGTTCTGAGCTCCAACCAGCTTCTGAAACATTGGTGTCTGGTGTTGCTTCAGACAATCAGGTTATCTGGGACATCTGCAAGGGGGTGGTAAAGGTAGCATCAGCTATGTATCTGCATGCAGCTGGGCAGGCATGATGGGATCAGGTCAGAGAGGGGTATGCCTGGTGTCTCAGCCTCCTGCCCCACGCTCCTATGTCTTCCCTTCCAGCTCTGAACCTGTTGTTTGCCACACAAAGTGTCTGCTTCTCGTTTGCAGCCTGATCTCATCCCTCCATCTACATGCAAAACCTGCACTAGGGTCTGTCACACTGAGCAGCTTTAAGCTCCCCACCCTTCACTGGAGCCAAACTGAGGCTGGAACGTGGGGTTGCTGGATCTCACACCATAACTATGGGCTGGCTGACAGTGGTGAAAGCTCTTTGGGGGGCACATTCTTCTGCATTAACACAGATAAAGGTCTAATCCTGCCCTTCTTTCTCCTTGCTCTAGGATGCTGTAGGGATTATCTCACCATTTCCAAACAGGCTGAACTTTTCTGTGAGGCTGACAGGCTCTCAGCACCACTGGAAATTAGCTCCTGCAGTCTGCAGAACATGCATTCATTACCTCACGCCCCTTGAGGCCCTCTGTGCTGGAAGCAAGTGTGAGGCTGGCGTGGCAGCTCCCCGAGCCAACAAAACAGGGCTCTGCACCAGGCTCGATGAAAATCTGGGGGCAGAGGCACATCCAGATCCCCCTCCCCACACGAGGTGTCCTTGCCAAAGTCATCAGGCACTTTGCAACCCAGTTCTCGTCCCCGAAGCAGCTGCTGCCATGCACCCCACAGAGTTAACTCATTCTACCTGAACGCAAACAAGCTCTCCCCTGCACTCCCATTAGTGCTCTTTGAAAGCCATGATTTGCCACCTCGTCTTCCCCGGCATCCCGCTGCTCCTTCTCGTGCAGCACAGGCTTTGCCAGGGTAGCTTCTGTCATTTAAAACAATGGGGAGGCAAGGGCTTAAAAAATCAACAAACTCAAATGCAGGCACTTTGTGATGGACAGCAAGATTTATTCCTTCCCTGCTTGCCTCCAGAAAAGGCTTTCCCCAAATCCTACAGGATTATGAAATACATTTGGTATGTAGATGGTGCTTTCTCTGTTCTGATAAATCTCAGTGAAAAAGTGTTTCATTTGGTTGGTTTTCAGTGTATTTCTAGTCATTATTCTAGCATGATGATCTAGCTAAGGGAATGTCTCTAAACTTCAGAGTATCTGAGTGCCTCTGCAGTGTTTAACAAACCACACAAGCCCTACAAAGAAGGAGGCTGCTGTTAGCCCTTTTTGCAGCTAAGCAAGGGGCAGACTTGTTCAGAGTCGTAAGTCAGTGTCAGAGCCAGGGATCTGAAGTAAGTGACAAGATGACCCCTAACACTCTGTCCTAATAATTCAAGATAATGCAATACCCTTCTGTATCCAAAAATAAAAGGGTTTGGGGGCACCTGGAACCTGCTCTGTCCATGCCTGCATGCAAACGAATGGCTCGCTTTGGTAATGCTCCTTTAAAAAGACCAATGTTTTCCTCACTGCATCCCGTGCACTTGCAAAGGCAGCAGCAGGGGTGAAAGCAAAGGCCCTGAAAGAGGATCCAGAGTGGGATACAAATGAGTGTTCAGTGAAAAGCGTAAGGGGATTGAAATGGTGTGAGCAAAACTGGATTCACTACCTGGCAATTAGCTCTGAATTAATGCACAATCATATGGTACAATTGAGCTTGGAAGGGAGAGGTTTTCTGGCAGCTGGAGACAACAAGGTCTGTGGAAATCAATCCCTGCAGTCTGGGGCAGGTCAGCTCAGCTCATGTTCTTCTTGGACACTTGAGAACAATTATTGACTACAGTACTCTCAGGTGAAGGCTTTGGGTAGGAAGAGCAGGACAGTGCTTTTTTTTTCTCTTGAGTACACACAAACAGAGAGGCAAAACCAAGCTGGACAACCCAGCCACAATTCCAGCCTTTTAATAACTCCTACTCCTGATCATTTCCCATTCACAGCTTCCTCACAGGCCATCCCAGTTGACCTCATGCCTCACCCCACCAGCATCCAACACAGGTCACTACTTTCAAAGTCTAGGTGCCTCCCAGCTCTGGTGGCATCACTGTCAGTGGTGCTGGCCAATGCAGCCTGGACATCAGACTTCCTTCCTCACCACACCTTTCTCTTCTCCAACTCCCATCATGTTGGGTTTCCCTGATCCCTCTCGCCCCGGAGGGGGTCTAAGTGTTTGGCTGCACCTGGCACACTTTGGAGCATCCTGAGGGCAACTTGGTGCAGAGGGAAAGGAGAGGCAGCGTCCTGTTGCCCAGTGATATATCCCCAGCCTGCATCTCCTCCCCATCTTTAAAGGGCCAGAGAGGGGCTTTGTTCTGAGCCAGCGCACTGTTGGAGCACATCAGAGCAATTTCTGATGCCTAGAAACCCATTGCCAGGCAACCTGATGTTTATGCCCTCTTTCTCAGCCTGCAAGGTCCCTCCCATCTGCTGCCAAACGTTCCGCCCAGCAACCCCCTGTTCCTCTCCTATATAGCTGAGAATGAGCACCCAAACCCCTCCTGCTATGTGCCAAAGTCTTGGGCTTCGTCCCACCCAAAGCATCTATTGCTACAGAGCCTAGGTCCTACTCGTTCTCATGTTAGGGACAAACACACCTTGATGACAGCTTGTAAAAAATCTCTGTTCAGCCAGGACATCTCTGGTGTTGTCATGATGCCACAAGCCACCAGTCCAAGTAGTTTTGCAGCAGTTCACAGGGCTAAAGACTTTCTTCCACCTCACAGCCCTGCTCAAAGAGGGTCTTCACCTGCAGTCAAAGTTTCTCCCCTGAGCAATGTTTGAGTACTCTTCCACCAAGAACATTTTACCCCTGGCCATTCCTGTTAGACTGTGTGTTTGCAGCCACCCTGATCTGGAGTCCAATGGAGTTTGCCCGCAAAAAGTTTGCTAGCTGCCACTCCCTGAAGCTGGTCTAAGACATGGGAACAGTCCCCAACGTGTTTTGTTTACTGAATAAAGATAATTACATATTGATGATGTTGTCACAGCAGCTCTGAACTTGATATCCAGTGTAGTTCACCATGTGCTAGTTGTCTCCTGCCTCTCGCAGGCTCCCACACAAGATGTCCTTCAGCCTAAAGCATGGGCCCTGCCTGCACTGTTGGCTAGAGGATAGCAAAGCAAGGCTGGTGAGAGGAGTCACGGTCCCACAACAGAGGCTGTCCCCACCTCCCAACCACTGTGAGGAGCTAAAGGAGGAGAAAATGTAATAAAAGAGAGTGTGTACAAGAAGCGTAGGCAAGAGAGTAGATACCGTGGGAAGAGGAAGGGGAAAAGTTAAGCATGAATATTTTCCTTGTAGGTTACTGAGATACTGATATTGCACATGGACACACCTAGGCTGGAAACCTGTTGAGCATAAGGAGACCATGAGTTGGCGGTTGATGTTGTAGTTATTATTTTGTAGCTCAAGCCAGGGCCATCTGTCACTTAAATCACAGCCACTGCAGATTGAGCACCAGCCACGTCCTCTTTCCAAAGAAAAAGATGGTCTGTGTAACACCTACATGCCAGGTACACTGGAACTTCACAGGCCTGAGGGCAGAGCTCCGCTTGGATCCCATCAGACCCTGACCCTGGAAGACACTCAATCTCTGCTGGGGAAAACTGGGCCAACGATGCTAGGGGCCTGTGTGACCCCCTTAGAATCCCATCCCTAAACGCCAGTCCCACAAGCTGGGCTCACTGCCTCCTGCCTACAGCCAAGATGAATGCTTCTGGTGGTAAATCCATCCCAACATGTCTTTCCTATTGTTTCCATCCCTCTAGGCCGCTGGTGACAGACTTTTGCCATTAGGAATGATGGAGAGGACTGTTGCCCCTACACAGGCACACTTACGTGCGATAGAGGCTCTGGGAGTAATGAAAGCAATGACATAAATCACCAGAAGAGCAAGTGGCTGTGATGAATTAGTAGGTGTTAAACGAACAAAAGCAGGCGAGCTGGCCAGGGCGCTGACGGCCTTTTTCCCTAGCCTAGACACGCAGGTAACGGGCAGCGGGGCTTGCGGTGCCTCTAATTCCCCTTTCATACTTGGCCAGGAGCGCTTTCAGAGTCGCTTTGTCGATTGAATTTGTCAGCCACCATTCTGGAGATAGCAAAGCTGCTTTAGCTGTCTGTATTGTGGTGCTCACACAAGGCAATTCCAGAACATCTGTATTCATTCCAGGCAGCATTAGGTAGTTGATGATTCAGCCAGCTGCCGGCAGAAAGCTGCTTTCTCCTTGAGATGAGTGAGTAATACAGGAATAACTTAGGGATTTTGCTCCCCTTTGGCGTGCCTCTGAGTTTATTTCATTATTTTGGGTGGATCCCATTTATCACCTGCACGCAGGAGCTGAGCTTTAAGTGTGGCTTCCCCTTGGGCATGGAGAGCAGGACAAGTCTGCTTCTCATTTACTTCGGACAGCTTTGCCTTACCAATTTAAGACGAAACCTCACTGTAGCTAGGGACCAGAAGCGGGGGACTGGAAGCTGTGTGTTAAGAAAGCAAAATAGGGGTTTCTGGCGGTGGACATGAGTGGATGTGCAAGAAGGGAAGAAGCTGGAAAAGTTGGATGGGAAGGAGGGGGAGCAAGCTCCGTTCCTTCTTCAGCAGGCTGGTATGGTAGATGTTGAAGGTGCATCTCTACTGGCGTGAAGACTTCTGGAGTCAGGCAAAGGTGAATGGAGGCAGCCAGCAGCAAACCCCACAGCCCTCAGGGGTTCAAAGTGGGGATCTTGCAAGAGCCAGGCTTGCATCTGTGCAGCTGCTTGAAAATCAGTGGGTCACAAAGCAGCGGAGTCTGCTCCAGAGCCTGCAGAAGTCTTGAACAGAGCTCCCAGGGTTGGATGCATTCCTGCTAATTCTTCTTGCCTACAAGTTCAGTTTCTTTTCTAAGCTGTTGGCCTCGCCCCCATCTCCACACTGTGGAAGGAGATAGGGATATTTCAGCCCTCCTGAGTGAGGTGTCTGAGATAAGTGGACTTGAATCACACTAAAGCAGCTCTGATTTCTCTCCGCTGATTACAGCAGCAATTTGTCCCTGCTCTGGACACTCGGTATTTGTCCTGCCTTTTCTCTTGGAGCCATAAACCGATTTCTGAAATTCTGGTTGCCAGTTCCCTGTGCTCCTGCTGTGGCTCCATGCACTGGACACAGACCATCTTTCCACTGGAGGATAGAGATTTTCTGTATTCCCCCTGCTCCCAAAATAAGTGTCTAGTGGCTTTCCCAACATCCCCGTGGTTGCAAGAGTGTGCAGCAGAGAAAGACACCTTTCTTCAGAGCCTCAGCAAGGCCAGCCTTGCACTGACAGTTTTCAGGAGTTAATCAACCTGCCGAGACTTGGACAGGGACACAGAGCAACAAGGAAAGGAACATCCTATCACAATGGCCAGTACATTTTGCCAGAAGAGGTGCAGATACCATATCCCAGCATCTGCTGAGAGTGTTGTTCCTCCCATGCCTGTCCAGGGGTGAAGTCCATTTCCTCCTCTCCACATGATCAGTGTTCATAGCTCACAGATGGGAAGTAGATGCTCAAGACAGAAACCAAAGTTTGCTGATCCAAAAGTAGCTGTTATCGTGTGGAGTGAGGTGATCTCACCTTCTAAAACTCATGTTTGGAGGATACTGCCTGTTGCCTCACTGCCCCACGAGCTATCGCAGCAATTTTTGCTTTGTGGAGCTTTGGGAGAGCAGATTCTTATCTCCATCCCCACTTCAAGACAGGAAAACTTGATCTCCTACCCTAAATCTCCTTTTCCCCTAGAGATACCTCTGCTTGGAGGCCTGGGGTCATTGCTACAGTTTGCAGGGGCAGAGCGCAGGGTAATGAAACTTCCTCCTGCAACAACCTGCAGGTGAGCAGATGAGCACCTCCTTCCATGTCCTTGTCCTTGCGTTGACTCTGCTCCTTGTCTTTCCCCATCAACATATGTTTAATTTCCTTCCAGGTGCATTTCAGAGGGGAGAAGTCCTCCAGGATCAGGCAGGGATGCTGAGCTACCCTTGGAGAGGGGTCACAGCACAGCTCTTCTCTCCACCTCTGGCTTTGCTGGGAGGAAAGCTCCTTCTCTCTGCAAGGCAAGGAACAGAAGGAAGAAGATGAAAGGGGGAGAGAGAGGAAGCATTTCAGGCTTGTAATTCAGTTACAGCACAGCGAATCGATTTGCTGCGGCTGAGAGGCCTGTTTGTTTTCACAGAAACAGAGCAATGAGTCCAATGATGGTGGTGTGACGGGGCTCAAGCCTTCTATCCAATGCCAAATGCAGCATGGGGCTGGGAGAGGAGGATGCCACGCAAGCACTTTCTTGGGTGCTGGCTCAAATCCAGACTGTTGCATCCTGCACACAGGTGAGGTTGGGGTAAGGGGGGTGAGCACAGCAGCTGGTCCCTCCCATGCAGCCTGTCACATCACTGGAAAAAAAAAATTCTGATTTCACCGAAGTGTTTTCTGGCTGCAAAGGTGGGAACTGCTTCTTGGGGATGCAGCCCAGAACCTGGGCACCTGAAACAGCCTTTCTGATGGCCCAGAGGAGGGAGAAGCTAATTGCAATGGCTGGTATCTAAGCTGAAGGGAAGCGGCAAGCAGAGCTAGAGGCTGATTGCTTTGGGCCACCTGAGAAAACAAGCGTACCCAGGCAGAAAATTTACCCACAAGTGTTAGAATAAGAGAAGGAAGAAAGAGAAATGGAGGAGAAATGTGGAGTAGAGAGTGGATTGTGCCCTCCAACAGCCCCTGTCCTTCAAAGAAGTAGATGGGAACCCATCAGCTCTCTTGTGTGTGATAATAACCCTGGCCACCAGGCTCCATCAGAAACAAATGTAGTGGTCAAGACTGAGGACCCAGAATGGCATCCCACCCAATCTCCATCAACTTTCAAAATCTGTCCGAAACCCTCCTAAGAGGTCTCCATCTGAAATTGGTGATACACCTGGCATCAGGCAGACAACCTTACATATGTCTGGGTTGTGGTTCTGGAGTCATCTGTGTGCTGTGTTCACTGCTCTTGGCAGTGGCCTCAAGACTGATAAAGCCCCACCAGGATGGACAAGGAATGAAAGTAATACCAGAGCTGAGGCTCTGACTGCTAAAAGATACCAGCTGGTTGGAGCTGGCTGAAAAGCTCTGCCTCCACTCAATGCTGTTGCCTTTCCAAATGAAGCATGAAACCCAACTTTTTTCCTAGCTCTTCTTTAAGACATATAGGAGATCCATCCTAGCATCCTGATGGTCTTCAGCAGGGCATCACCTGGCTGGTGACCCCATGGGGTAACACAGAGGACAGGGAGAAGATGTGCTGGGAGAGTTGCTTAAGAGCTCCAAGATGGCTGAGGACTGCAGAGCTCTGGAGGAACAGGGGTAACAGCTACCTACCTGTGAGGAACTTCAACATGTCCAAGACCTGGGGCTACCTGGCATTGCTGGTCAATAAAGAGTGAGCAGCACAGAGGATCAAGGCAAAACACTGGAAGAATGTGGGTGCAGCTGCTCCAGGTGGGGATTCACCAGAAGGCAAAGCTGAGTTTCCCTCTCTGAGTCATGGGAAGGAGGAGGAAGACCTTGAGGAGCTTGGTCCAACGTCCCACTGCTCTATCTACAACACGAAATCTTCATTTTGAACATGCTTTTGAAAACAAGATAGTCGTGAAACCAGAAGAATACTAGAAGAGGAAGCAGAAGTGAGCTGCCTTCAGCTGGGCATTAATTTTTCTTTTGGAGCCTTTACTATATTTCCAACACTGCAGTTAATAATGGAAGCCTTTGCTTTGCAGGGGCATGCTGCTGACCACCCTGCTGTTTTCAGTTTAATCTTGTCGTGTATTTAACACAGCCCTGAGGGTACTGGAGTGACTCGCTAACACAGAGTGTTCAAGATGGAAAAATGCAGAGATACCCTGTGGAGCTCTTAGAAACCAACGATACCAGAGAGCAAGCTGTGTTTGCTGCCCATCAGATTCAGCCTGTAGCATGGTATCACCTGCACCCAGGCAAAAAAAGAGCTGTCTCCTGGGAGGCATTACACAGAGCCTCTCTGACACAGGGTCAGTGGAGCTAAAGCAACCTCCAGCTCCAGGGCTGTCCATTTATTGTCTCAGATGACCACCACAGAGCAGATCCTCTGGGACTTTGGAGAGGTTTCCCGGAACAGGGCACTTGGGGAGGCTGAAGGTGAAAAGCAAAGCTCTTCCAAGATCTTTCACGGATGTCTCCTTCCCCTGAGAGTAACTGGTGGCCTTCGCACATGTAACAGTCTTGATGAGGAACTTCTGAAACCTTCTTGTAGTGTTGCCTGTCCAAATTCTGTCCTGTGCCTCAGACAAAGGACACAGGGCTGGAGAAATGCACAGTGAAGGGGGAAAGGGTAATGCCCACACCAGCCTCTTGGAAAGAATCTGACGTGATCATGCTGGATGTCACCTGTGGAATGCTCCTTTCCCTGCAGAGGGACATGAGTCTCTGCCATTTACTCCCAGGAAGAGTCATTGCATTAGACTTCCTCAGCCAGAGGCTCACAAGTGAGGAAAGGGCTTTGGCTGCCTGGTTTTTGCTGCTGATGCCCTCTGGGATGGTCCCTACCGGTCTCTGACCCATAGCTTCCCTCCAGTGCAGGGGGGCTGTCAGTCCTCCTGCTGATGAGGCAAGAGTTGACCGCTGCACCTCCACTCTCTATTATTACCAAAGGGGAGCTGATGTCTACAAAATCATTTAAGAGGTCTGCAAAGCTGCTTGCATTTACCGGGTAGGATTGCTTCCATTTGGCATTTACAGTCTGGAGAGAAAGAGGAGGCTCAACCACTTTGCTCTGCCCTCCCGCAGGCAGGGAGCTGGCTGCAAGCCCCCCCAGTGCCCCCCAGCCCCGCTGTCCCCCTCTCGCTGCAGCGGTGGGCTTTAGGATAACTGCGGTGGAGGGTTCCCTCTACTGGCCTGAAAACCCACAGAGAGGATTTCAGGGCAGAGCAATGTCTATTTATGAGACTGAAAGGGGAGGGCTGGATTTTGGAGGGGCCTCATCCTCCCCCTGCATCAGCACCCCAACCCCTGCCCTGTGTTGCTTCTTATTCCACCAGCACTAAAGCTCCCTGTCCCCTTTCCCTGCTCTCCAGAGCTGCCCATTCCCGGTAATCCATGCCCACTTCTCTCTGATTTAGGGATGCCACTCTCCTCCCCACACAGGACAAATCCCACACGGGCAAGAAGGATCCAGATAACTAGTGACAAAGCTAATGACATCTCCCTCTCTGTGTGGCCACAATTCAGCTTTGGACCACATCCCTGGGAGCAGTTACGGACCCTGCATGTTGGCCAGGAGAGCCACAGGCAGCGGCTATCCAGGACCTGAGCCTTGCAGGAGGGCACCTCCCTGCAGCCCTTCGTGCTGTGATTGCTGGGTGGTTGTTTCAGGACAGGAGAAAATTATGAAAAGGGGACCCATCTCTGTCTCCAGGAGAGCAAAGGGTGAAAGAGAGATAAAAATGGGTGTTTAACTTTACTGAAAGGCATTTAACCAGCCCAAGCGGAAGCACCAGGTTTTAGGGGTCAGAGCATGCCGTGACCAAGAGAAACACAGGGAAACTCCTCCCCTGTGATTGCTCCCCACTGTCTCCGCTCCATTTTTCTTCCCCTACATGAGCACCTATCTCTTTCTTTCTCTCCTTCTCTCTTCCCACCTCTGTCTCTATTCCTATCAAAGTGAAATTTATGAAAGGCTCGAGGCATTGGCGATTTCCCGGATTTCAATATAACTTCTTGCAATCTTAAGTGAGCAGCTTGGTTGCTTCTGCCTGTCAGAGAATTTAAATTGCAAATTGAACAGTGAAATGCAGCAGCCAAGGGTCTGTATCAGTGACTTTGGAGAGGAGAGATATCGCTTAGCAACTGGAGGGAGGGATGGAGGCTGCAGCAAACACAGCGGAGAAGTATCTGGGGTTTGGGACACACCTTGTCCCTGCATGATGGAGGAATGGTCCACTCTGAGACTCTGGGAAGGGTGCCTGCATGGAGGCTGATGTTGGTGTTTTAGTGGCACCTACAGAAGATGCAAGAGCAGGTACTATCACCTCCCATCTCTAGGTGGTGGCATATCGCATCTCCTTCTTGACCCCAGTTGAAACCCAGCCTGGTAAAGCCTGAGGACAAGATGCTGCAGCTTTAGGTCACTTCCCAAGGGAAACTAGCAGCTTTGCTCTTACTGGGTCTCATCTTGGCACTCAGGAAGGTAAGCGCTACCCCAGCACAGTTCAGGGTGAGTCCTGGGAGAGCCGGATGGAACTCCCTGCCCCCTTTATTAGAGGTGCCAGATTAAATAATCCATGAGTGAGCTGGAGGATGTGGCTTCTCAAGGAAACAGAGGGCACTGCGTTTGCTCAGCCTGGGGAAGGCTGGCAGCTCACAAGGGGGTCTATTTTCTTTTTAACCACCACCTACAGCAGGTGACAGAAAAGGCAGAGCTGAACTGTCCCTGCAGATGCAGAGCAGAATGGCAAGAGGTGACAGTCACAGGTTGTAATGAGGGAAGTTCTAGCTGGAAATAAGGACAAAATCTTCACAATTTGGCTTTGGGGCCCACACAGGTGGTGCAAAGTCCACACAGGAAACCTTTAAAACTCACGTGGACAAGGTCTTGAGCTGCCTAGTCCAGCATTGAACTTGGCCCTGCTTTGAGCTGGAGGTTGATCTAGACACCTCTAGAGGTCCCTTTCAACCTATGTTATTCTACAGTCCCATCCAGTGGCTTCTTTTTCTTAAAGATGCTGAAAACTGACTTCAACACTGCCAGAAATTAGAACAGAGAAGGGTCCTGAGCAACTAGTTAAGGCTCCGTCTGCCCCTGGCAGGTTGAGGGACACCCAAACCAGTGCTGTCACCTGTTTGCTGGAGCTTTTCTTGCAGTCCTTCAGGGAGGGAGACTCCACATCCCCCATGGACAGACTGTTCCAGCACTTTTTCTCTTTGATATTAGGAAAGGTTTTCTAATGTTAGTCCTGCCTAAATGAGCTTCGGTAAACTTTAAACCCCCAATAGGAACAGTTGGCTCGCACTTGCTGCTTAATAACACAAACCTTCATTGCAACTGCCATTTAAAGGCAAACTCTAACATCCACCAGTCTGTTATGCTCTGCTGAATAATAATAATAGCTCTTAATGAGGAATCAAAAAGACCAAGAGGGAAGAAATTCTCCTTGTGTGCTCTTCTTGATTACAACCCCCAAAACTTGCATGGAGAAGACATTACTCAAGTCCATCTCATAATAAGTATCTGCAATATGCAGAAACAGAGCTCTGTGACTCAGTAAACCTTGCTCAGTGCCCTGTGATCATGTACATCTTTCCTGTATAGATGGTAGGGTGCTACAAGTGAGATTATCTGAGCTATTTACCTGCAGGACCTGTTAAAGGATGGAAATAGGCATTGTCCAGGAGCTGTTCATTTCATCTTTTTCATGTATCTATATCCAGATGAGATGGATTGTTCCATAGTCAAGTCTTTTCCTCCCTAAAAAGGGACAAAGGATGCTGTCTTGGAGGAAGGTGTCTGCAGCATTGCTCTCCAAGCTTTAGCAAAATGAGCCCCAGCACACATATTCCACATAGGCAGCAAATAGGTGCTCATGGGGAAGTGACCACAGCATTGTGGGCGGTGGGCCTGGAAGCTCTGGGATCTCACAAGAAAAAGCCTGATAATGTACTGGGAGCCAATGGAAAACACTATCTTTTGAGATATTCTGCATGCAATAGGGAGGATTTGTTTCCATCGAGTTGTGCTGAAGCAAATCTTTGGTGTGATATTGAGGGGACTACTCTTAGTGCCAGTACATTGCGTTCCTGAGCAGAACTCCCCAAGGAAACATTTGCAAGGAATTTTTGGGTGGGGGTCTAAGGCCAGCAGACACCAAATCACCATCCAAGGCTATTCAGGGAGTCTGTGACAATCAGAATAATAAATATATTTTCTCCAGTGTTCCAGAATAGTGTTTTAAGCCCAAATCATCTCCCCCATTATTAAACACCCTCCTAGGCTGTGACTTAGAAGGAACAGGGTTGTTTATATGTCCACCCCTTATCTCCCCGGGTACAGTAGTATCTGCTGCCTGGCCTAAAATGCTGGCATTAGCTCAGCTTTTAGGAACCAGTGAGTCTCACCCAAGAATCAGCTGCAATCTTTTAGTCAGTGCACTACTCACTTAAATCCCACACTTCCTTTAGGAGGGTGTTGACATTTACTCAGCTGCTTGTCAAATGTCTGGAGATGTTAACATCTCAAACAAGAGCTGTTGTCATTAAAGGAACACAGACTATTGCAAAGACAGGTACTTAGCGTGGCTTTGGGAGAGGTGTCTGATGGTGTTGGTGTCAGATATTTTATGTGTGCCCGCATTTCCCACCAGCTCACAAGGAAACAGTGCCAGGGCAACACATTGCACATCAGATGGCAGAGGAGTTTTGTGGGCTAAGCACTCAGATGGAGAAGACCAGAAAAGATGTGGAAAAGCCCCGTCTCTGTCATTCAAGAGACATGTTCTTCTGATATATATCCATTGGTACTTCTTTCAAATACCAATGATGCTCAGATTTGGCTCACCTAGTCAGCATTCAGGCGCCTAGTCAGAGTTCTAAAGAGGGAGAGAAAACAGATGTTTCCAGGAGCAAAGCACCTTTGCTACTTCAGTATGAGCTGAGTTGCCCTCTCATGGTATAACCCGTAGGACCTAATTAGTCTTTGTGCTCTTCAGTTCCCATCATGAGAATACTGTTGCTGTGATTTCTCCACTGAGCCTGGGCCTTGGGCTAGTTTTCATCATCTATGAGCATCTCCAGTTGAGAGAGATCTTAACACCATACTCCATGAACGACCTCCACATAAATCACATCCCTATTCACAGGAAGTCCAGTCCCTAAGCCTGACCCTTCAAGCCCCACAGCAGCCTGAGGGCAGTAGAGCAACATCTGGGGGAGCTACAGAGACCCTGGCATGGACCCCACCACCACAAGGGTTTTGACAGCCAAAGCAGATGCTTAGCATATGGCCCCATCTCCACAGCTGTGGCACCACTGTGGAGGTCTGCGTAGGCATGGGCAATTCTATATGCTTGGGCTGGAGATACAGAGCCTTGTGATTTTAAATCCCCTATGTCTCATTTTCCAAGACCCAGCTGCTAACAGGGGGGCTCTTTCCCTGCAGGCTGAGGTTAATTGGCTTGTGCTTTTAAGAGGATAAAGCTGCGGAGACTCCGAGTCAGGGCTGTCCTCCAGATTTTCATTATAATCTACATTGCAGGAAAATAGCTTTCCTGATCAAATCATCTGTCCTCTCAGTACAGAGGATAAAGAGCTGGTGATGTGGGAATTCTGCAGTGTCTGTGCACGACCTTGCTGGACAAAGGAGGAAGAAGAGGCAACAACTTTTCTTTGCTCTAAGGAAACATGAGTGAGGTGCACAAAGACACCCTGTCTTTGTCTGGTGCCCTGGGAGGGGAAGGATGACATGCTTGGGGTTGCTGATCCACAGCAGTGCTAGGGCTATTTCTGCTCCTAGGGTTGTGCATCTCTTGACAATCAAACAGGGAAACAAGATGGTACAGGAGACTGGGAACTTGCAGGGAAATGGCGTGTTCTGAAACCAAGCCCGTAAAACAGGGAAGACTTGTTGCGCTCCTGGACCTTGAAAACTGGCTGAACCTTGTCCAAATCAAAGACAGGTCTCAAACACTGGTGGGAGGGAGGGAGAGAAGGAGAGAGGAGATGCTCCAGCAGAAAGAGGTGGTGGTGGTACCTTCCCACAGCCAGAACTTCTTGTCTCAAGATTGTAGCTCATTCTCCAGAAAGCCTGGAGGATCACTATTGCTTTGGGGACTGATGACTACTTCAAAAAAGAATCAGCTACCTGAAGACAAACCATGAGTGAGGACAAGGCCTGGGAAGAAGCTAGCTTGGGACACAGAGAGTGTTTCACCTCTTCATTCCCCACCTGTGAAAAGGGAACGGTGAGATTTATTTTCCAGATTTGTCTGTTTCAAACTCTTTATTTTGCTCCTGGTCAGCACCGAGTTCACCAGGCAACCTTCCTCTCAGCAGAAACTGCAAGCAGAGATTTTTCCCAACCACACACAACGCTCCTGGTCCTTTCAGCTCCCATTTCTGGAAATGCTGACTAATGTACTTGGCCTTGCACACTTGACACCTGATCATCCATGTGGACTCCCGTCCCAGAGCCATCTCGCACAAGCACACAGCTGCTCAGCTCTACCTTCCATACAACAAGCTCTTATGGCACGGAAAGAAAGTGTGGGTAACACTCATAGGAGTTCACTTAATAATTTCAGCTGTCCTAAAACTTCAGCTGCCCATTTTTCTAATGTTCTAAAAATGATACAAAAAAAAAAATTCTTCAAAAGCAGACAGAACCAAGCCACCCTGAAACTCAAAGCCAGAAAAACATGAGCAAGTTGCAATCTTCAAGCCCGTAGCAACAGAACTCCATGAGCCCATCACCTGTGCTGGGATGGCCTCAGAAAACAGGAGGAGTCCTTGTATTCATTATGCTGAGGCCAGGAGTAGGGAGAAGCTGACTTTCAACTGCAAGGCTGAGAGTCAAGTTTGCCTGGAGCATCTTCCCCTGAACTTTCTTCTCTGGAGCGACTGAGTCAGACTCACTAGAAAAGGGGCTCAGCTTTTCCGTTCTCCTCCAGCTGTTACCCAGCACACCTCAAACAATGGTGCAAATCAGCACCAAGACTGACACACCTTGTACGGTGTACCACAGGTATGCAGAACGCACAGAAGATCCTCCCCTCCTGAGCATCCCACTACCCCCTGTGACACTCAAACCAGCAGCTTACCTCACCTCTGCAGCTCAGCACTTCAACTTCAGCAAACTGAAATCCAAAGACCGGCTCTACCCTCTACCCCATCCATCCTATAACCAGTGTTTAGGATCGGGAGGAAAAACAATTGTCGAGATTTCTCCCTCTCGCACACTTGTGTATTCTCACTGCTGGCTTCTACTCATAAAGACTATGAGATGTGTGTCACAGGGGTGATTTGTAAGAGAAGAGAGGATGTTTACCTATGGTAAATTAGTCTGTTTCTTTGTGTTGTTCCAAAATTCCAATTACTGAATATTCTATTACTTCTAGCTTTTCTATAAGTTTGTCTCATTTAGTTAATGAGCACCACAGTTCAAGTTTGTTCCTGAGTATCTTAAGGTTTTATACTACCCTCATTTTACCCATGCTTTATCCTCTGCATGTGAGTGTTTCTCTCTCTATATTCACATTTTCTGCTCTAACCTGTTATATAACATCTTGCTCTTAAGTTGCTACTGCGGCTACAGGGTAGGCTGTTTGGTTTCAGGAACAGGACTGCAAGGCATTGCCGCTCTTCCTCTCCTTGATGCATCACTTTGTGACCTGAACTGCCAACACCCTCACCGGGAAAAGTGATCAGTGGCTGGAACATAAGTTTAAGTCTGGTGCCTGTTGCACAGGCAAGGAGGAACGGTGTAACAGTCTTGGTTACACTGTGGGGACTTGGCTGCAGAGACTGACAGGGTAGAGGACTGACACAGACTGAGTTCCCAACAGGGAAATCTCTTTGTTCACTAGGACTAAGGCAGAATCTACAGCAGACAGGTCAGTTCTTTTGTTTTGTTTTTTGTTTTGGTTTGGTTTGGTTTGGTTTGGTTTTTTCCCCAGTTTCCCAGCCTGTAAAATTACCTCCTTCTGGCTGAGCAAGTTTGACAATCATCTCTGGACCCTTGGTCAACTATAAGATCAGGAAAGTCTAACATGCCTGACATGTCCAAGGCCAGCCTGACAGGTATTTAAGTGCTAATTTTCTCTTCCTTAGCCTCTCTACCATTTCAAAAGGGGTTACGTCACCAGGGCTCTCCACAGTCATACCCAGTTTTGCATGGTTTCCATGCAGATTTTGCAAAAAAAGATGAATAATTTTGGCCAGGAAATGGTCTTGTTCTGATTATTGTGGTGATAAACAATCTTTACTCCGTGTTTGAACATCACTCTGACCATACCATATCTTGGCCAGTTTCCTACTAATACTAATTTTTGAGATAATGTTTATGATGGAGTTCAGTGAGTTGTTCATTTCCTTATCTCCTCACACATCTATGAATGTCGATATTTGGAGTCAATCCATCAGAACTCCAGGATGATTTGTCAGAGACAGGCCAACAGGAGAATATGAAATGGGAAAAAGGTGATGGCAATGGCAACAACATGTAATTTCTTCCATGGGGCATCCAGCTCAGATGCACTGTGTTCAGTAACTCCCAGGCACTGCAAGCTCTGAAATGTGGAGTCTAGAAAAAACTAAACAGGTGACATTAAAAAATGGCCTGTGTACACTGGATCATGGTGGGAAATCTCTTTACCCTGCTGTGTTCCTCTTCACAGGACCTGTAGAATTACAGAAAACAAAGAAAGTGCTCAGCAAAAGATACTTAATATTCATGATACAAATTCTATTACTACAGTTGGATTTCTCATTAACTATAGAGAAGTGAAGTAATTCTGGAGGCGGGAAACCCAGTGCTGAAATGCGAACACAGCTGGGACCTTCTTCATGATAGTCTGTTACCAGGAGTGGAGACCTGGTCTTCAACCACAGCAAGATCAGCATTTCGGTAGCTTGCAGTGCAGTCGTGATGGAAAGACTGGACAGCAGGCAAGAGTACAGGGATCTCTGAACTGTTACACAAACTTCAGGATACTGGTAAATGATGTTCTACCTATCAGCAAAGTGGGAATTGCAGTACAGACCAATTAGAAATATTCGTACTTACCACACGCAAAGTGATTTGAGATCCTGGGGTGAAAGAACTGGGAGATGAGCAAAGCATCTTCCTCACTAAACTCCTTAGCCATGGTAATTCTACACGGTCATCATTCACAGGAAGAATGTTTTATTTAGGAGGGAATAATCACATCTTGCTGCCAAAACATGAAATCCAATTATGCTGTGAACTAAAGGCTGTTTTAGAAGGCTTATCATTTCTTAGCTTTATCCTCATCAGCTGCAAAAGCGGGTTTTCTTCCCTTCTTTCCTTCACTTTTGAAAGGGCTTAGTCTCTTTTCCCCTTTCCATCTTTCCAAAGTGACGAATTTCCCTTCTGCAACAGAGTTATCAGACTTTGCTTTGGATTTTGCCCCACAGCTTTAGTATTTCCTCACAAAAATCAAGGCAACCTTGTTAGCCTTGCTCTGGTTTTATTGTTTTCCATTGACTATGAAATGCAAAACCGTGGGAGTGTTGAAAATGGGGTTTTCTGGCTGCTTCCTCCTCTTGAACAGGCTTTGTGGCTAGACTTTGGGTCTAGTCCTTGTAAAATATCCATCCATGGGGAAATACTTTCTTAAAACAGTCATTTAAAGAGCTGGTGTTTCCTTTTCTTTCCCCTACTTCCTTTCTCCTTTCTCTTCCCCTTTATTTCCTTCTCTCTTGAACAATAAATAGCGTAGCGACTGAAATAGGGAAATAGGAAGAAGAGTGTTTATGGTGTCTCAAGCTCCTCTCTTGCCATGACATTAACGCAGACGGACAAAACTAGAGGCTCAGCAAAATTGAGAATTTAAAGGCAGAAGAATTGGGATTCTTCCTGTTTCTGCCACAGATACTTAATAGGAGCAGAGGTTTGGGAAGCGTCATTGAGGAGAGGCACCCCTAGAAATGACACAAGAAGGGAGATGGGGTGAGGGTGGGATTTGGTAAAAGTCCACTGCTCCAGAGAAGGCTGTTTCAGATTTGATGGGGCAAAGTCTCTCTCCTGTGTCAGTAGTGGCTAAGGCAAGAAAGAGTTGTTTCACAGAACAGCAAGGATGGTTCAGAATAAGAAACTGTTTATAGAGGTTGGCTAGAAGGTGATGGCAGTGGGTAGAGCTGTCACCTTTAAAAGACTGAAGACATGCATCTGTCAGGAGCTAATTAGGTGGCAGTGACCTTGCTATCTCTCAATCTCTTCGCAGCCTTCATTTTCAATGACTGAGGAAGCCCCTTGCTGAGTTAAGTCTCTGTACTAGCCCTTGTCTATGCAGATTGTAAATCTTCCTATACAAGTCCTACCCAGCCTCCCCTTGCACAATGCCTGTCCTGGAATTGTAGGGTCTTTTTTACTGGTTGGAGACCACATCATTGCCAAATCCTTAATGGTTGAGTCTGTGTGGAATCAGCCATCCCTCTTCTTTCTCATCATGACTTCATCAACAGTGACACTCTCGACGAGGCTGAGACTCAGGTCAGGAATGCAAATGAATGACATAACGTCATCCAGTTACAGGCAGTGGTAGGAGATCCTGAGAAACAGCCGTATCAGTATTATAGATGTGCACTAGAATGGACATTTGACAGCTTTCCCATGAACGCTGCACCTTGTGGAGTGGGTCTTTCTTTTCCCATCGAATAAAATGGGAAACAAACACATCTGGATTCAGAACACAGTGTTCAAAGTTCTCAGGACTGTTGAAAAGTCTTCAGCAATACATCAGCAATAGACACCTCCGGCTTCTGTTACTCCTGTAGTTGCAGTAGCCCTAGTCTGAATCCCATGACAGTTGGAAAGCTCAAGATGGATGAGCTCCAAGCCTTTCCTCCCTGACTCTTTGATTCATTAGTTAATGTCTGAAAAACACTTTGGAGCTCAAGAGTGCTAACTGCTATTATTATTAGAGACCTTTCATATGAATGTTGATTGAAAAAGATAACTGTTACCTTTCATTCTTTTCTTTTTTTTTTTTCTTTTATTAAAGAGCCTGGAAACTGGCTTCCCCCAGAAGTAGAAAGGAAGAGTCGGATGTGGTGCTGACGCAGAAAGATGGTGGTGTAGTCCTGATGTATCCACACTAAGAATGGAAAGAAAAGGAAAAACAGGACGGGGGCCTCCATCTGCCAATGTGACACACGACAGAATTCATGGAGCAGGGCTTCCTCCAGGCCATTTCAGTTCTTCTTATAGGAAAGAGAAAAAATTATTTGCTCATGTTTTGGCAATCTATTCCGCCTCCCTCTTGCAGGTGTTTTGACCCAGGGTCACTGGGTTATCCTGTCTGACACTCAGAAGGGCATGGATGTTTCGTATGTCTTGGTCCCTACCAGACAGCCCTGCATGGATGTCTCTCATGCTCTGGGTCACCTGACATGGCACTGGATGTCTTAAGTGCAGACAACTCTATCAATCCCAGGATGCTTAAACAGCAGGGATGGGATTCAGCTGGGTAAATGTAGGGATCTTTTGCCATTTTAGGTACTGAGGCATATCACCCCTGGCCTCTAGTTGCCACTGCAGAAAGAGAAACACCTTAAAGTCCTGCTTCATATCTGCCAACTCTATCCGAGTGTGTTGAAGATCTTTGGGAGCATCAAATCGTGAGAGGAGTTCAAGGAACTATTCATCTTTCTCTAGAGTAGATGCCTATTTTGGACAGTGAACCTGCAACATCTTGTGTGGGCTAAACCTCCACTGGCTACGAGGATAACTCAGACAGCTCACATGGGGACATCTGAACTGCGGACACTTGGTATCTGAATCTGAACTGAATCCCATCTTCATAGCACAGACATCTCCATTAAATCAAGTCACCAAAGGCTGGTGTTACAACTACTTCAAAGACAAAGTCAGCATTAAACACAGTTCATTTTATCTTAGCTGACAGCTAAAATCAGAGCAGGTGCCCAAAGCCTCTGCAGGCTCTACATCCATGGATGTATTCTGAACTTGGCTGGGTGAGACCTTAGAGAACCAGATCTAATTGGCACAGCATTTGGGAGAGTGGATGGTTGTGGTCTAGAGACCTCTCAGGGTCTTTTACATTCTTGATTATTCTGTGATTCTTAGATTGGGAAGACAAATTGGACCTCCGGGTGGCCATTCCTTTCCACTGACAATAAAGGGAGACAAGTGAGAGGCCAATTCAGACAGAAGTGTCTACACCAGAGACATAGGAAGTTAAGTAGGTTCATTACCATGCCACTAGCTTGAATGTCCTTCACAGCCGTACATCAAGGCAGGCTCATAACTGAGAGGAAGGCAGTGCTTGCTGCTAGTGATGGGTGAATCACCCTCAGGAGATCTTTCTCTCTCTCCACCAAGAGTAGATAGAGTGGTGGGTAGAATGGATATCTAGAACAACCTCATATTTTTGCATGAAGAAAGGGAGGGGAAAGAATACATCCACCATCTTTTGCCTCTAGGAAGTTTTGTCATGATAGATTTGGAGGATTTTCAGATGTCAGCTGGGAGTCAGCTGTCCAGGGATTGCCACCCTAGGGCACCATCCAATTCCCATTTAGCCCACGGGGGAACAAGTCTGCCTGCTCAGGCTTAGTTGTGTCCAGGACTTGTCTGACTCCACATTGTGGTCTTCTCCACCCCATGCAGGATTTCCATGGAAAGGAAGCAAAAGAAAGCAACCCAAACAGGAGCCACGATGCTCTTTGCACTGATTCTCATTCAGTGGGGACCAAGACTCTTGGCAATCCAGTCTTCTGCAAGGTACATGTAGCTTGTCCTGGGTCCAGGGAAAAAACCATGCCTAAGCTGGCCCTAAGACACAGTGCACAAAAAAGCCAAACAAAATGCAAAATGAATGTTCAAATACAGAGGGAAAGAGCAGGGCTCTTCCCTGGAGCTCTATAGTTGCCCCTGCTCTGTATCCCCAACAGTAGCATTGCCCTCCCTCTCTCCAACTTCATTTCCCCTCTGATGCTCTCACCAGGTTGGCACTCACCTTTCAGTCTTCCACACAGAAGGGAAAAAAAAAAAGTCAAAAACCTTCTTCATGTCCCATTGATCACCCCTGCCCAGATCTTTTCACTTTGGGTTAATGAGTCCTGGAGATGCTCATTTTGCACAGCTGTCCTCTCAGAACGAATATCATCTACACAGACCAAAGATATTACTCTCACAAAATAAATTTGCTAAACTGCTATTGCCCTATCTTCCCATTTTTATCGAGCTGGGGTTGCATTAACATTAATGAGATGTTAAAGGAGAAGGAAGGAAAAAAAAGGAAGAAAAAAGTCTTCCTAAGCAAATAATAACTATTCAGTCACATTTCAGAGGAAAATTATGGCTCTTTTACATGTTTGAATCTTTCCACTGTATTTCACTCTTGGTTTTGTTAAATTATGTGCAAATGATGGAAGTCCATACATATATATGAATGTGCATTGCAAAGTTGAAATGTTTTCTTAGCCTGAAAATGATTTCCTCTTTCAGTGAGCCTGTATCTTGGTTCTTTCCCTTGTTCCCTTTCTCTCTGTGCAATGTTGGTAAGGAGAAATTCCTCTTTCTTCCAAGGACTAACCCTGGTTGCATGGGACAAAGAAGACATTTCATGACTCATTGGACTGTCTGCAGGGACAGCACAGAGATTCCTGGTCTGTAGAAGAATGCCCTCCAAAATCCAGATCCCATCGCACTGGCATTTTTATTGAGATTGGGAAACGGTAACACCAGCCGAGATCTACTTTTTCAGACTGTGTACCAATAACCTAGTTTCAAGCTTCAAGATTTAAATAAAAGGCAAATTAGGGAAGCCAAAGGTGAGGAGGAAAAGGAAACCAGACAAGAGTTAATGAGTCAACGAGTTAATGAGTCCTACAGGGTGCTGTGGCTCATGGGTATTTACCGCACTCTCCTTCCAGGAAGACTTAAGACACTGGTAGCAGAAGAGTCCCCAGCCCTATCACACATTCACAGCCCTGCAGCTTGCAAGTGAGATCCCACTCCTCAACAACCTCATCTCCCTCTGCCACTGTTGATGCAGTGAGTGGCCCCACTGAGACAGCAGGAGTACTTCCAGCTCCCAGAGTCCCTCATTGCCCTCCTGTGATGTCGCTGATATTGCACAGCATTCCTGTGAAATCAGAGAAAACATTGCAGGCAAAGTGCGAGGCTGGGCATGCAAGTCAGGAGGCCTGTTCCTGAGGCTGATCCCCTTGTGTGGTCCTGGCTCCTTGGGGATAACATTTCACAGGGGAGCTCTTCCACCATTCAGTTGAATCCCATCAGTCTTTGTAATCCTCATCGAAGGGGTTGCACAGGGCAACTGCCTAGCAGTGCCCATGCCAGCTCCTGGCCCTGCTTCGGCAGTCAGTGTGCAGGTTGTCATCCTGGTCTAGAAAAGCTTTGGTTTGTTTTCGGTCTATATGCCTATTTCCCTGCTGTCTTCCTCTCCTGTTCCTCCAGGTTTGCAATCAACTGCAAAATACACAGCTCGTGTGAAGCGGCAAAAAGACCAGGTGTAAAGAGAAAATAATAAGCTGCTTGGACTTTCTTGATAAACAATCTTAAGGGGAGTTATTCCTAGTTTGGATGGGCTCAGTTTGTGCGTATCACACTGGGGACCTTGACAAGGCGTTGTAAGAGTGGGCAGCCAAAGCTCTAATGCTCAGCCTTCCCACTTCAGAAAAACAGGCTGATAGCACTTGATGTAAAGGGAACCTCTGCTGAGACAGACACCTCCATGATGTGTCTGTGCTTGTTTCTGTAAAACACTTGTATGTGCTGGGTTGCTCAAACATAAACAACATTTTGTAAGAAAGTTCAGGCGGGGATTTCCCCTTCTCCTAGGAAAACAAACCAAACCAAACCAAAACAAACACAAACTCACAAAATCTCATGGCAAAGGTTGTCCTAGGGAAATCAGCTTGCTCTTCTTCTCTTGGAACAAGAATTTCCCTCAGGCATCATGCAAGATGACAACAGATCCAGTCCTTCTCCCCCCTGGGAGAACGGATGGGCACACAACATCTCCCTTGACTTTGGCATGTTACCTTTGCTTACCTTTTTCTACCATGGTTCCCATGTGTATTTAGAGGCCAGATGATGTGGCAGTACATGTTGGTTGCTCATAGAGAACAGAATAGTCCAGCAAGGTAGATGTGCACTGAAGTTATCACCCAGAACTGAAGAAACTCTGTCTCTTCTTTCCAGTCTCACCTTCAGCCCACATGGTCTTCCAAAGGGCCCCTTACTACCCCCCCTCACCACAGAGGCACAGACCCAGCTTTGTTTGGGAAAATTCCACAGTAATAGCTCCCTTATTTAGTCTTCTGCAAAATACAGGACCCATCTTTTAACATGAATAACCATGTGGGACATGTGATGCTCTAGACCTGTTTGAAACCCTGTCCAAGGCTCGAGAAAGCGATCTTGGTTTCCCTATAAATCTTGTGCTGCTTTGAGCTTTAACTCATAATGTCATCCTGGATCATGACCAGAGATTTGCACTAGACTGAGCCTTTGGACTCCACAGGAAGTCTCAAATTTTGCCCCATCGCTGCTGCAAGTGAGGTCTACCGAAAACATTGTCTTATTCTACCTAGGTATTCTTTCCAAATATCCCAAGCCTCTAATTGAAATCCTTGTCGGCTCTAGATCAGAGGCCACAGGTTCATTCCCAACTTCATCATTTTTTAACAAACTTCTCAGTGAAGCTCACCTCCACTTCAAAGCTTGCTACGACATCCCTGTACCCTGGAGCTTTGCACAGCTTTGGGTTTCCAAATGAAAGCCTAGTGCTGGTTCATTGTTTTACAACTCGGTTAGAGTCTGACCTAAGCCCCAAGGCCTAGGATGGAAGGCAGTGTC
This sequence comes from Bucorvus abyssinicus, assembly GCA_009769605.1. Taxonomy (NCBI): domain Eukaryota; kingdom Metazoa; phylum Chordata; class Aves; order Bucerotiformes; family Bucorvidae; genus Bucorvus; species Bucorvus abyssinicus. The sequence goes on from CM020025.1 coordinate 3,199,238, forward strand.
AGGATTACTTCTGCATTTGGCAGGAAAAATACATCTGAAAAGAGCAATTAACACTTTGTTAATGTGCCAAAGAACAGACTGATCTGTACTTTGGCCGAAGGCAACTAGCTATTGCTGTGTACCTTGATGTGCATGTGCTAATGTGGGGCAGTTCTGATAGCAGACCTTATTCTTAAGCCTTAAAGTTCAGTGACAAATGAGAGGTCCTCTAATTTCCCATCCTTTCCATTAGCAGGAAAAGCAGATAAAGCCAGCAGCAGAACCCTGCAGTCCGACTCCTGTCTGGCAGATAATAATGCATATTACAGCAACAAAATGGTAAAAATTCACAGAATCGTAGAATCATCTGGTTGGAAGAGACCTTTAAGATCATCGAGTCCAACCATTCACCTTGCACTACCAGGATCCCTAAATCATGTCCCTCAGCGCCGCACCTACATGTCTATTAAACACTTCCAAGGATGGGAACTCCTCCACCTCCCTGGGCAGCCTGTTCCAGCTGGATGATTCTGTGCTTCTGTGATCTTAAATGTCTTTCCCAACCTAAATGATTCTTTGGTTCTGTGATATTCAGCTCAGATCAGCCCAGTTCCCCTGATGCCCGTCTCTTACCCCAGGGCAGGTTGTTGCTTCCCTCCTGATTTGTGATTGTTCTCTCCAAGGGATGTATCCACCATGCCTCTGGCTAGTTGAGCGATGCATACAGAAAGAGCAGACAATCATCTCTTAAGTACTCCATGATGGGTTTGTACTGTCCACAGCAGAAGGTGCTGGCCCGCCTCATCTATCTTTTCAGTTAGTCTCAGGCCTCCCTGTAAAACATCAAGAGTTGAAGAAAGGCAGTAAGCTAGGAAGCAAGATTTCACCAGTGAAGATGCAGCTCTGCAACATCCATTCAAGATGGAATTGAAGTCCCTACAATAATAAAGATGGAGAGGTTGATAGACAGACAGACAGATATGTAGATAGCCAGATAGACAGATGATGGTCTGTATCCCATACTAAAGCTCTAGACAATCTATCATCCAGTCTTCCTCCCCCGTTTTATCCCTCCCCTTTTTAAACTTACACCTTTTGCTCCAGTGAAATTTATTACAATGTAAGAAATAATGACTTTTAAAAGATATTTTTTACTTTTTAAGCAGAGGTGTGAGGGCTCCCTGAAAACAAATGGATGAAGAAGTGAAAGCTTATTGGATTGTCACGTCGGATACATTATCCCCAGGGCTCTGAATGAAGAATTAGACCATGGAGATCTTATTTGACATTAGATGTTTCAATTTCTCCAAGAACATTAGGCGTGTTGGATTTAGAACTGAATTCAATAATAAACAACAGCGCTGACCCTCCCCCCTTCCCCTTTTATCCCTTAGCATTTTAAGTCAGAGACATGTTATTAAGATTTATTTTGCGTTTTTATTATTGCACTCACAAGAAAAGAGCGATAATATTTGCATAATTCATTTTTATACAAACCTTTGTGTATTACTTACAGCTGCAGATTCTCTCCCCTTTAATATATGTGTTTATACGGCAGTAAAACAACAACATTCGAACAATACACAGAAAGTGATTTACTTCGACACCGCAGGTACTGCTGTATATTTATTAACGCCTGGGTATTATTTTGATCGAAATCCCTTTGGATAATGCTCATCAAGAGTCTGAGGCTAGGTGTTCACTAGAAGCTTTCCAGATAGAAGGCAAGTCTTCAGCATCAGACCCTCTTGGGGTGATCAGTGAACAGCCATTTGGTCACGGTGGTAGTTGGAGCATTTTTATTGCTAAATGCATCTAGTCAGGACCGCAGTGTGGGGTGCAGGATGAATACACGCTCCCTGGGATGGTGAGCATCTGGACCACACAGCGTGACGCACACTGAGAACATCTCCACATCTCCATCACCGGGCCAGACCAATGCAGCCACATGCACAGCTTCTCACTGCCCTGCTGAGCCCCATGGACACATACCCCATGCCTCACCAGACCCAAGTCCGCCTTCTCCACCTCACCTCACCTCACCTGCCAAGAGCTGCTCAGAGCTGGCTGCGGCAGGCTACTTTGGAAGGTCTCCTGGTTCTTTTCCTAAGTAGACACCCTCTCCCCAGAGGCACACAGGGCTGTGTACTCCAAACTACTCTCTTCCTCTGTGTTTTCACATGCTGCAGTCAGTGGTGGTGGTGAAGGTGGTTGTCATGGCAACTCCTTTTCCCCCTTCTGCTCTTACTGCAGGATTTCTTTCTACGGAATAGATTGTGAATGTGCTTCCTTTTCTTGCACACCCTTTAAAATAACAGCTATCAGGAATATGTCAGGAATGTAAAATTTGCCAGACTAAGGGCTTCTCTGAGTGGTTGATACTGAAACAATAACTACTTCTGATAGCTGCACCCTCCAGGTGCTTTCAAAGGCAGCATGAGATGTCTCAGGGCAGAAATTCCCAAACAAAAAGTTCCTCCCTCATTCCCAACTAAAGTAGTGACAAGGTTCCATCTTGTACACTTGTCCAACCTAAAGAAACTCCCACCCTTCTTCCCCCTCACAGTCTGGTCTTCTTTCAAGACCTAAATTCATGGTCTTCTTGACATACTGGGGCAGTGTGTCCCAGCATTTAGTTATTGTCCTGGATGCAGCTGAGATAGATAGAGCTGATTTTCCTTCTTTGTAGCTGGAGTAGGGCTGTGTTTTGGCTTCAGTATGAGAAGAATGTTGATAATCTACCGAGTTTTTTAGTTGTTGCTAAGGAATTGAGGACTTCTCAGGTTCCCATATTTTGCTAGTGTGCAGGAGCACAAGAAGCTGGGAGGGAGCATGGCCAGGACAGCTGACCCAGACTGGCCAAAGGGATATTCCATACCACAGGACATCTTTCCCAGTATATAAACTGGGGGGAGTCGGCTGCAAGAGGCAGATCATTGCTTGGGCATCGGTCAGCAGATGGTGAGCGATTGCATTTACATTGTGAATTCCTCCTCTCCCCATCACCTGCTCCCCTGTCCCTGGTCCCCTGCACCAGTGGCAGAGCTGCCCAGCTCTCAGCCCAGGCACACAAAGGGCTGGTGGTTTCTGGGCAGGGACTGCCCAGGGCAGCAGCACTTGACCATGTGGGGTGTCTCCAGTGCTGAGCTCAGGCAGGTTGGGCATGAGGCTCTTGTCCACAGGACTCTTGTGATCACAGGGACACCCAGATTGGAGCACAGCAAGCCCAGAGACATCCTGATAATCCCCAGCATCATGTCAGCTCAAAGCCTGTGGTCTTGCACTACCAATAGCTAAAATCATATTACTTGAGCTGCAAATGCCAGCTCAGAGAGGTGTGCCCAGGCTGTAAATCTAATGTTTTTCCCAGTGACATTTACCACAGGGCACTGACCTCTTCTTCACCCTCCCAAACCCAGGGATGGCTACTGTTCCATTCTCTCCATGGCATACTCTGATCTCCAGCCTAAAAGGTGCCCCAGCCATTCCGTCTCTCTTTTTTTTTTTTCCCCCCTCACTAACTCATGAAATAATTCAGATTGCAAGTGATCTATGGTACTTTTTGCTCCAATACACCATTAGGGTCAATAGAGAAAGTTCTTATGTCAAAGTAAGATGAAGTTGCTCTGGAAGACAAATATTTTCCTTGAAAATCTGCAGTTGAAACTAATGCTGAAATAAGAGAATATCTACTCTGTTTCTTAAGTTGTTTCTCACTCCTCTTAGCTCAGCATCTCTTACAAGCAGAAATTTCAGATGACGTGAGCATTTTCTCTTGACAGAAAAGGGAGGTCAGAATCCAGTGTTAGCTTCACTTAATTGTCTTGAAAGTTGATGGGGAGCCTCCTATTCCCCCAGCACACAGTATTGTATTTCATGGACAAGGTATTTTAGAAAATATTATGCTAGAGTTTGATCCTACCTTGTTTCAGACCATGTAGAGATGTGACTTCAGCTTTGAAGGAAAAAGGAGAAGGCACTTAATCAATAGCCATGTGGGTGATAAGCACATAAAAGAGATGAGGATGGCCAGCTTGTATAATCATTAGTAAGACCATGTGAGTAATGTATTATTCAGGAAGAAAGATGACCATGGTGGGGATAGTTTTTATGAGGGTCAAGACTGCTTAAGGAGTATCTCCTTGCAGTTAGTTAATTCATGTAGCCTCTTACCTGGAGCTTTCACAGTAAGTTATTAGGATGAGGGGACAAATAGCAGTGAACATTTCTGGCTGTGTCTTGAAGAGGTCAGAAACAGGATATTTTGAGATCTAAAATGGAGTTGTGGCGTCTTCTTCTCTGGAGAGATTCCAAACCTGCCTGGACACCATCCTGGGCAACCTGCTCTGTGTGAACCTGCTTTAGCAGGGGGTTGGACTAGACGATCTCCAGAGGCCCCTTCTAACCCCTGATGTTCTCTGTGATTCTCTGTGTGAAAATCTCCTGTTCAGAGAATATACACGTGCAAGGTGCTTAAAGATTATGCAGTAAGAAATTTTTCTTTTCCCTTTCTTCCCCCCCCGCCCCACCCCGCCACCCAACTCCCCCAATGAATATTTTTAGACTGAAGCAGAATTGTTGCTGTAGAACTGGAATCAAACAGGCTGTAATCTACAGCCAGAACCTACTTTCGAACAACTTCTACTTCATCCAACACCAACCCCAACAGATCCTCATCAGGTTTAAGCCCGCTTGATTTTAGCTTTGTTATTACAGCTGCGCAATGCTGAATGGAGATGAATGCTCAGGATAAGCTTCGAGCTCCAGCTGTGCTTCTTGAAGTGGTTACTGCTCCCAAATGCACCTGCAACCGTTTATCACCTTTCTCAGGCTTCCCCCTTCCATCGATCAGCTGAAGTGCTCCTGCAACTGCTTCCTAACCCACTGCACTTCATGTGAACAGGATTAGCAAAACGTACTTTTGAAACAGTTCAGAGCAACCCAGCTCGCTTTGGCTGTAACACGTTAGGGAGCAAGCTCATGAGCAGCTCGATGCAGCTAGCATACGTAAGAGGTGATGACAATCTCCAGCTGAGACCATGGCAGAGGCAGTGCTCTCTTCAGACCACTCATGTTTGTTTCATACAGAGAGGATTAAATGCTGCAGATCTATTTAACCAGCTCCCTTCTGTAGCAAATCCACATTCTTTTTTGTAACTGGTGCTTAAAAAAATTAAAAGTACATGCTCATCCCAGTAACACAGCAGAAAAGGACCTGGGGGTGCTGGTTGACAGACGACTATGAGCCAGCAGAGTGCCCAGGTGGCCAAGAAGGCCAATGGCATCCTGGCTTGTATCAGAAAGTGTGGCCAGCAGGAGCAGGGAAGGGATTGTCCCCCTGTAGTCAGCACTGGTGAGGCCGCACCTTGAGTGCTGTGTCCAGTTTTGGGCCCCTCATTGCAAGAAGGACATTGAGGTGCTGGAGCAGGTTCAGAGAAGGGCAATGAAGCTGGTGAAAGGGCTGGAGAGCAAGTCTTATGAGCCATGTGGCTGATGGAACTGGAGGTGTTTAGCCTGGAGAAAAGGAGGCTCAGGGGAGACCATACTGCTCTTTACAACTACCTGAAAGGAGGTTGTAGAGAGGTGGGGGTTGGTCTCTTCTCCCATGTGACAAGTGACAGGACAAGAGGAAATGGCCTTAAGTTGCACCAGGGGAGATTTAGGTTGGACATTAGGAAAAATTTCTTTACAGAGAGGTTTGCGCAGCCTTGTAACAGGCTGCCCAGGGAGGTGGTGGAGTCCCCATCCCTGGAGGGGTTTAACGGATGTGTGGAGGTGGTGCTGAGGGACATGGTTTAGGGATCCTGGCAGTGCAGGGTGAATGGTTGGACTTGATGATCTTAAAGGTCTCTTCCAACTGGATGATTCTGGGATTAACCATAGGAAGAGGCAAGGATACTCATTTTCCTTTGGCATTTATTGAATGTGATGACTCCACTCTTACGAGTCAACAGCTCTCTTCTGGCACATGCATCACAGCTGGTGCATCACAAGAAAAGAATGTTCAGGAACTTAATCTGGAACAGACTGAGCAAATTGGCCTATTTCAGACCACAGGCTTTACATCCTGGAACAAAGGCCCTAAAGCCACCAAAGTGTCCTCTCAAATCTAGGATGTTGCATACCAGATGCCATTCAAGGCCCAGAAAAGCCAAACAGAAGCTGCCCCTTGAATTGCCATTCTCGGGGTTACTCTCTCCCCATGCTGGAGTTTGTGGTGACAGAATTGATGTGGTTCTAAAGGTAATTTGAAAGCATCAAGAGAGACGAAATATCACATGAAAATGCAAATGATGCCTTATCTGGGCTGTTCCACAGCCTCTATGATTCATCATAATTTCTTCATCTGTTTTGGTTTGGTTTTTTTTTTTCCCCAGGTGAGATCTCAATAAAAAAAGGAAGGTGGGGGCGAGTGGTAGAACAGAGCTTCATTTGCCAGAAGAGATTTATGGCTCCTTTTATCTGAATGTAAAACGCCCTTCAACAGGGAAGGAATATTAAACATTTAAAACCACCATCTATCACTCAGCCCTTATCTGATGGTGACTGCAAATTCCTCACACATATAGCACAGGTAACTCTGCCTTTTCTCCCACATTATCCGCTGGGTCAGGGGACCAGCATCCTCCAACCAGCTCTCCACAGCCATCCTTTCTTACCAGACATGCATGATGCTCAGGGACAACTCTGGTGGTGTAAAGCAGTATTACACTTCCAGCTTTAGAGGAGGTCATCTCAGCAGAAGAGCTACAATGCTGTTCTCCACATTTCTCCTATATAAGCTCCTTCATCAATGGAAGTCATAGCTTGTTGGGTTTACACCATTCCGGCAAACATCTTTCCTGTCTGGTGGAGTGTGTGATCTACAGACCCGTTCACCTTTATTTTGGTTGCATGGTTGATGGTGAGTGTGAGGTCCTGGGAAAAGGAAGCAGAGTCTGATTGCTCACACTTACAAAAGAAGGAAGCATCAGCTGAGTGTAGCAGATGGTAGATTCAGAATAATTAGATGGAGGAACTTCTTCACACAATGAAGTTCATCTTAGGATACTGTGGTTGCTGAACATTTATATGGTTCAAAACTGAGCTTACAAATCTAATGAACTAAAAACCTAGCAGGTGCTATTAAACATGAAAATACCATTTCTGGCTCAGTGAGTCCCAAGTCTCTTAATCCCAGAAGGCCAGAAGCTGTAGAAATGCCACTACCTGTCAGCCTTATTTTTGTTCCATTGGCCATCAGCTGTTTTTAGAGACAGGACACATCTCCATGGATTTCTGCTCTGCTTGATAACATCCTATCTTCTATCTACATTCTTGGATACTCTCCAGTAACCTCCCAATCCTGCATGTCTGTGAATGGGAATCAAGGCTACATCGTTTCTAAATGATGTTCTGCTGGAACAATGGGAAAATGCAGAAGCAGGTTCCACTGCTTGGGAGGTACACAAAGCACGAACTTTATGACCTTGTGGAGAACGCAGTACTCACATAAAGGTAATCTGAGCCCTAAGATGTGCCTCTGTACCAGATGGAGGGTATTACTTGATGGGAGAGTGAAGATGGTAACCACAGAGGGGTGGAGTCCACCAGGTGAGAAGATGATGGGGCTCCTGTCTGCACAAAATCAACAGTAATTGCACGCGCTGGGAATCACTTGATATTGAAAAAAATCAAGGAATGTGTCTAGAGTTAATCACTAGCAGCAGGAATGGCGGCCTGTTTCATACCTTGAGCCAAGCTGGCCAAAAATCCTCACTCCAGCTATCCCTTACCCCAGGAGCCCAGACCAGGCATTGTCCAGGCAGGAAATAAACCCTGTGGATATTGTGACATTTTCCTCCAAGTAATTTTGACACATTTTCACATACACTTGCTAAGAGACACAGGCAGCACATCAGACTCCAGTGCTCCCCTCTTCCCCTTTGATCAGACACAGCAGTGATCCAGGAGCAAACAATCTGGGGAACAACCTCCCAGGCACCACATCTCAGGGAGTCTTGAAAATGTGAATGGTCAGCAGACTGAACAGTAGATTTCACCTCAAGTAGACAACACTTTGGATTTATTCCCTGCCTGCTCTAGAATTGTGAATGTGGGTTGTGCAAGTACAGTACTGAACGAATTTTCGAGTGTGCCGTTTACTCCCCTCCAGAGATTATCCGCTAAGCTAATGAGAACATCAATACTTTGGAGTCTGAAGTTTGACTGTGGGCAGCAGCCTCCACGCTGGTTCTTCCCCAAACACGAACAAGCCACTCCTTACAGCATCCCACCTGCCCCACACGGTGTCAAATTTTACTTTGCTTCACTTTTTAGTCAAACCAGGGAGTCTGGGATAAAAGAAAAAGAACAAGTCCCTCATAGGCTTCTGATTAATTGTCACTTAATATCACTGAGAAGCATATGAGGATTGGAAGACACCATGCAGCATAGTGCTTTCAGCTTTCATCTGGAAGGACATGGTGTAACACAGACCGTTTGGAGAAATCACTTGCCGAGGATAATGCTCGGATAGGTATAGCCCCCAAATGCAAGGTCTACTGCTTTTAAGAAACAAAATAACTGTTCCATGCAGAGTATGTGAAGAAAAAACCCTATAATTATAAAAAAGGTACATCATACCACTATAGATTCATCTTGCGTATTTCTGTGGGCATGTGTTTTTTCTTTAATGGCTTTTTAATATCAACTACCAAAAAAAAATGCAGATAAACTACATTATCTCTTAGAGGTGCATAGTGTCAGTAAATATATCATTTATAGGCAGTTTATCTGTATTTTCCCTTGACAGTTGACATTACATATCATCTGTGATATGCACAGATAAATGGCAATTAAGCATCAATATCTTCATATCGCAGAGCTGGCCGGCTCCGGCACTGGGTACCCTTCCAGCAGCAGCGGTGAGCATGACCAGAAAGGAAAGCTTTGCCATTATCTCTGTCCTGCACTGTGTGCGTATCCATATCCAGCACCACTTAGGAACCACTCCAACAAGTGATCATCTTAACAGGGGCAGCACCTTTCCTCCCCAGGACCCTGTAACAAACTTAGCATCAGCTCCTAATTGAACTGGAGCATGATCAAGAGTCTAATTGAAGACTATCTCACATACATTTCAAGATCATATTATTTCCAAATTTGCTTTCTGAGCTTCTGTTCATAGATTTAGGACAAAGGCAAAGAATGAAAAAAAAAAGGAAAAAAAAAAAACAGAGGGGGAAAAAGCGGCTTTACTTAACAGTTGCTATTTTGGTATCAAAAGGAGTCTGCATTGTTGATTAGAGCAAGAGATCATTATCCCTCTTAGGAGCCCAATGAAGGTCGTTGTGTTAACCTTCAGATCACTGTAACTGGAGGCTGCTTTTTTTCTCCTGCTGAGCCACACTGGGAAGGAAAAAAAAAAAACCAAAACCAAAAACAAAGGAATCAAGTCCAGCTCAGATTCTGCAGGCTGGAAAAGCAGAGGAGTGGCTGGGTTGGATTGTTGTTGTGTGTTGTTAATGTGTCACAAAGGATAGAGGGAGGATGGAGGGAGATGGAAGTAAACAAATTTAAATGTTTCACGCACCAAATGCCCTACGGTGACTGGACAGCCACAGGCAGGCACCCTGAGTAACTCCACAGACAGCTCAAAGCCGGCGTGTCAGATAGCAACAGCTCGCTAATGTATGGGGAGACATTTGTATATTTACTCAAATAAGAAGACAGTTGGTTTATGCCCAACAAACTACCCATGACAAGACAATTCAGGTCAATATAGAGGGATATTCCTGTCTGCTTCCCACTGGATGATAATGCTGCTCCTTCTTTTTTGTTGTTCTGGTACAGAGGATCCCAGGTCTGTGTGTAAAAAGTGGATCCCCAGAAAGGGATCCCAGTGTTCAAGGTGCTCAGGCAGTTGGTTAAGAGTTAGACAAAGCTGGCTCTCCAGACACAAAGTACACATTCATTTTCCAATTGATGTGTTTCTTTGACCCACAAACCTTGATCCTGATGATCACAGGGTCCCAGGAAGAGACATTACAGACCAGAAGGGCCTTTTGGTTATGGAAGAAGCTAGACGTAATACCTCTTCCTTGGCCCCTATGGTCAGCAGAGGTGGAACACACCATAGAAGAGAGGTTCTGGCTTCCACACTGCTCATTTTGGCCTAGAAAACTCATCAAAGCAGCCAACCTTGGCAATGAGGATTAAAATTCAGGAAGAATAGGAGGAGAAACCCATGTCCCAGTGCTCTGCAAATGACCTCTCCATCTGTAACTTCAACCCACAGCTCCTGGCTTTTTTGGCTTCTTGATTTTTATCATGGGGACAGAGATTCAGACCTTACATTTGTCTTGCATCTTAGACACACACCAACCCTCTCTCTTCCCTGACCCCTTGTCACTTATGACCCATGCAGATTCCCTTATGCAAACCTCCAGCGCATGCCTGTGATCCATCCTGTCCCCATGCTGGCGCTGGCTCACTTATTAGCTGTTAGAAACAGCCTGTTTCTAGGCAAGGCTGAAGCTCCTCTGCAAGACACTGGATCTACTTGTTGCTATTTAGATTCCTTCCCTGTGGTGCTGGTGCCCTTGCATTGCTAATCCTCCCTGCACAACTTCTATTCTAAGCCAACCCTGTGTCAATTTAGCATTCACCTTTTGTTGCATCTTAAATCCTCATAATCCCTGTCCTTGCTTCTACACGTTAAATAAATACAGTTCTCTTTTTCTCCTGTCTCTGCCTGCTCCCTTTGCCTGATGAGGAGCAAGCTCTGAGGTGACATCTCCCAGGCAAGACATACAGATGCAAATCACGGAGACAGGTCATGTGTACAGGGGAGTCACCTCAGCCTGAAGACAAGGTGAAAAAATCCCTGTAAACAAGGAGCAGAGGCTGTCCCTGTCTCTACCCTCACCTCCTATGGCCACCCTGGCTAAAAGCTGAAAGACTGCAGTGAGAGAGAGTTTCTTCAGGGACAACACTGCTCTTGCTGCTGTTTCAGGTAAAGGCATTTGGAAAAGTCTGAAATGAGAGAAGCAAGTTCAAGTACATCCTGCTAGGTTTTAATAAAAGAAGGTCTATATGCAGTTTCATCTGAGTCGCACTTTTCTCTGCAGACAATTTCTCTCTCTGTGGTACTCCTAATCTGCAGGCTGTGAGGAGGCTACACCAACAAGGAGTTCATCCAGGTTTTGGTTTTTGGTGGTTTTTTTTAAGACATCCTAATACAAGACATCTTCCCCAGGCAGAGGCACAGACAAGGATAAATGCAGGGAATTACCCTTGCTCACCTCTGGTGTGGGCAAGAAAAAGTTCATCCACAGGTGGATGAGAAAAGTACTTGTCTATTTGCTGCATGACTGAGGCTTTCTTGGCAATAGCAGCTAAAGACATGCCTCAATAATTTGTGGTTTTGCCACCATAACCCTACATGAGGAAAATTTCCTCTTTCTGGTGTTGTTAGGGATTGGGTGTGACTGGGGGAGGAGGTGTACAGCTTGTTTTACACCTCTAGCTGTATCTTCTAGGACCATTATGAAAATATCTGCCACATTAGAGAGATGGGGCTTGGAGAAGTTGACAGCTCAGCATACTGGGGTGACAGTTGGGCCTGTGTCACTTCACTGTTGGTCTTTTCTTTCTACACATTGTAGGTTTCTCATGTGTAGGAGCTTGATGCTCCCTGAATGGTGTCTGGCCCCCACCAAATATCCCGTGGGGAAACTGTTTCCCTCAGCTGCCCATGGCTATGTCTACACTGGACAGTGTCACTGCCAGAACTTCTGCCCCCAACTCTGTGTCCCAGCCACACAAAGCACTGCCGGTCTATTGTTAGCCAAGACCTTCACTTAAGTTCTTCGAGTTGGTGCTCTATAACACTCAGAGGTTTTTGGAAGAGCCCTGAAATGAAAAGGTTTAGATGAGAAAAATAATATCAAGTGGACCAAAGGAAATGAATGGACACTTTCACCACAGATGCCCGAGATTCATTCCATCCATGTGGGAATACAACACACATCTCCACTGGCTCTTGACTCTTGAAATTACAAGAGTATGGCTCTGTCTCCAGCCAGGGGTTGGTATTTGTGAATATACATCCTGGTCATTCATCAAAGGGTGCCAGGGCTTGAGGATTACACTAGAATACAGCAGAACGCTCTCACCCAATAGAGAAACATTGAAATAAAAAAAATAAAACAAAATAATGACAAAAGACTTTTCTAGACAATTGAAAACAGCTCCACAGAAAGAATCAGCTCTTCCATCAGATGCTGCACGTTCATGGGGATTATCTTATTTAGACAGAGCACCTAGCACCATGGGTGCAGGAAGCACCTGCTTTCTGACTCCACCTCTTCAGTGTTACTGAGGCACAGATTACAACTGGAACAATTGAGTTACATACCTGTAACTTCACCCCTTAAAGCACCTTAGTCTGCTCCTCTGTGACTGAGAACCATGCTCTCAGCGCTGCAGTGTCTGCAGAGATATCCAGAGAGCGGATCTATCCCATATGCTTCCAGCTCCTGTCCCAAAAGTGGTAAGAGTTCCCCCGACCACTCTGCATCCTCTGTTTCCTATCGAACTCCCGGAATGTGGGCCTTAATGCCATTTCAGCCAATGTCAAAAATGATACAAAACTTGACCTAACAGCTAAATAGCAGAGAAGGAGGATTTATTTTCCTTAGCTGTGGGGAACAGGTCTTCCCAATACTGCAGACAGGGAATAAAAGAACTTCACCCTCCCTCTGGAAAGGAGATTTAGAAGTGCTGAGATCTAAAACTGGTTTTGGGCTGGGCTGCCACCCTCCTCCTGACACTGCCCAACATCCATCCCTCACCCCAGACATCTCAAGCAGCCATGCTTCTCACACTGACTAGGGAACATGGGCTTTTCCAATTAACCTGTCAGGAAGAGCAATGTGCTCTTTTCCAGCACTCAAGTCATTTAAAAATCAGCAGATTTCAGTGACCTGCTTGGCATGTTAAACTCTAAGTCAGTATCAAGGAGGTACATGATGCTGGCTTCACCACAGCCTGCAGAGCAGATGCGGTAGAAGAGGGACACAAAGTTGGAAAAAGATATTGCATCTGTGAAAGAGGAGGAGAAACTCACACAGCTAAGATGCTAAAGCCTCATTTGGGAACTTTGCTCTATTATTATAAATCCATATCAATTCTGTCACTGGCAGAGACCCTGTTCGGACAGACATGCCTTAATTCGCATGGTCAAGAGAATGCCAAATACTGAATGGTGCTAACTGTGGTAGGGACTGTACATCTTTGATAACTCAGAGAAATCCATCTCTTGACTAAAGCTGATGAACCAAAGGGACGCTCTCCTGTATGGTCCTGATTCCTTTTGACCATGTCTCAGCACACTGGATGCATCCAAGGTGCTCATCACCTGCACTGCTGCTGGTCTAACACCTTGATCATCTTGATGGAGATGAGTCCCCCATTTCAACGCATCAGTGTTTTTCTCTCCACAACCCTGGTCAGCGTATCATGTCCCAGCTAAGTATTTCTAGACAGAAAACTTACACCTGAGGTCTGCTCTTTAAAGCACACGTGAATGCCTGGGGACCTGAGGAGGGGTAAATGGGTTTCTTTGCAGGCCCCTCCTGTGCTCCTGGGGAGATGATGTGGTTTTTTGCCTGTCTTCAATCACAGAACAAGAGCTAAGTGTTATTGATCTGAGACCTAGAGGGAATATTTCTGAGCAGTTCACCCTGGCATTAGTCCATCACTTAGCTAGTATTTATTATTCAAGGCTGGCAAGGGATTCCTGGCAGCAAGCCCTGGCCAGACAGCAAACTGGTGACGGAGGAGCTGAGCGAGTCAAGGGCAAATGAAGAGGGGAATGGAGGGGAGAAGGGGAAGAAATTGCAAAGTAGATTTTCCCTTCTCAGATTAACTTAGGTGGCTCCCACAGTCTCTCTCTGCAAATTGCCCCTGTGTGCATTAAAAACCCAAATCAGGATGTACACACAGAGCTTGGCAGATGGTCAGCCTGAGCTGATTTTTAACTAAGAGTTAAGGTAAAAACGCAGAAAAACAGGGCAAGAACAGGACAAGGCTTCACCCACTGAGAAATCATGAAGGATGCATGCAATGGATCAACGTGGCAGCTGTGTGGACACTTGCAGGGTAGCAAGGGGCTGCTCTTCAAAAGTGGGAGACTCTAAGAGACTCTAAGAGGGAGAGTCATGACATTATCTGTCCCACATGTTGAATAGTGTCATTTGTGTTATTCCCATCACTCCAGATAGGTTTGTCTTGCCTTAGCACTAATAGAAAGATGTATGGCCGTGTTGGTAGATCTATCCAGTCCCTTCTGAAGGCTTCTGTCAAAACCACCATTTATTTCTTGCTAGGCAGGGCCAGGCTGATTTGACATGACCTGATCCTGCAACTTCTCTTGAAAGCTCATCAGAACAACAGCACAGCAGATGCAAAGCAGGCATCTCTATTTGCATAAAGGGCTAGGAAGTAACAGAGGCTGAAGCAGGACAGGAAGCTTTAGTGATCATCGCGGGTGGCCTTACCAAAGGAAAAAAATAAGGAAAACACAGCCTGAACAGCTCAGTTCTGCGGCAATTCCCTGTTCCTCTCTAATGGCCATCCAAGAGAGCATGGTGGTGATTCAGCACAGTATCAGGGCTGATTCCCTGGTGATTTGAGGATAGAGGCTGCAAATTTTCAAGGACAGATTAGACGGTCTACAGTGCTGGCTCCCGATCTGCTTTCCCCACGCCAGTTTTACAAAGCACTTTCCACAGCCCCTGGCTTTGAGGAGTCAATGTAAACCACCAGCACACCGTGAAACACGGAGCAGGCTGAATGATGGTATCCAAGGGGTTTATAAGAAGGATCAGAAGATCTCCTGTGAGGAAGGAGTTAAGTCTCTGCTTAGCTGAGCACCAAACATTGCATCAGGGTTATGGCAAAGCGAGGACAGATCAAACTCTCTGTGGGTTTGCCGGAAATTGCATAAAAAATCAACTTCTGGAGTGACAGCAGGCTGGGCAGAGCCTTTGAGAAGTTGAGCACATGGCACCTCATTTTCCTAGGCTGTAAACTCGTCTGTGTCTTTCCAGGCAGTAATTCTGCCAGTTTAAAAGCTCTTGTAACCTTTGCACTAAGATAAGGTTGGTAGAATGGGGCAAAAAGAATCCCGCAGGCTTGGTCGGATCAAAGAGCTCTGTTTGCAAGGGTGCAATGAATTCTGTTATCGATCTCTGGGTTCATCGTTGGACTAATGAACCAGCACGTTTGCTTGCTTTTCTTCTAGCTAAAATTTACTTTAAGATCAAGTGGGACATTAATAATAATAACAATAATAATAATTAGTACACCATTGCAGCCCTCTCAGACAAACAGCTACAGGGGTAGTCCAGCTCTCACTGATTTTCCAAGAACTGAGGCTCTGAGTTTTTTCATCTTGAATCGTTGTGTTCCCTCCTTCTGAATGTTTCTGTCCTCCCTCAAATGTCCACAGTAAGAGCTAGGCAAAAAATTTCCCTGTGTGGCTTCCACCTTCTTCAGCTTGCTGGTCGGATATCTCAAGTCTGAAAATGGGCTCGTTACAAACGTTGGTCTGAAAATGCCGCATAAGAAGCTCTCCAGTTGTGCTAGACAAGGACAAAACCAAGTAAACAGGCAAAAAAATGACAACAAAAGCTCTATCCAGGCTCCTAAGCTGTTAGTCCTTTAGATAAAGGTTACACCATCAGAAAATCTGGCTGCTCTTCTTTTTGTGGTAGAGCAAAGGGCTCCCTGATCTCTTACATCGGTTATTCTTTGGGTACAAGGTGTAGAGAACATGGCTGGGAACATCAGAGACAAAACCCAAGCAGTGATGGATGCCTGATCCCATGAGCTGCAAAGGCATCTTTTCCCATGAATTGTACGTTGCCACGTCTCAGAGCCTCACTGCTGCCTTTCACAAAGCAAGGACCATGGAAATGAAGCGATCAGCGTGGCCTGATAATTAAGATGGCAGCTAATGTGAGCTCAGTAGGCTTGAGCTGAAAGAAGGTATGTTTTAATTATTAGTGTCCAATTAAATATTGAATAAGTTCCATTATTGTAGGGGGATTTTGTGTCACTCTGGGACCCTCAAAAGAGTTAATTAGAGAGCCTGCATGCTTGTAGACATGATGTATATGTGCTTCCACCCCCTTCAGTGCTGCTACAGATCCCAATGCAAGAATGTAGGTATTTTTCACCCCATGAGCCTGAAACAGGATTTTTCTGTGTTCTTTACATTATAAAGTGTGAGTCTGTGTTCAACCACATCAATCTTGGCATAAACTACAAAACAGAAAGCTGATGCCATGCTGCTGTGGCTGGTTAATTTAAATCAAGCATGTGCATGTCCCTGCCAGCCTGTAGCCAGAGCAGCGACCACAGTATGGACACAACCTCATGTTGGTAAGATCATGTCCAACAGTGCTCTTCCCCGGCTGGTTGTCCACAGAGTTTAATTGTTGCCTTCATCCCAGATTTTTGGCTCATGCCAAATTGCCCACTCCTAGACATCGAGTTGTGGGTGTTCAAGGGATAGGACAGTTGGGGAACATTCTCAGTAGGTTGTTTTGATGCAGCGTAGCCTTATTATTAGGCATAAGGGACCTCAATCCTGTCACTGCAACCCGTGTCATACCCGTAGCAAAGGTACAGGAGGACAGTGCCTGGACATTGTATCTGCTAAACCAGATGTAGCCTGTGATTGTAAGTCAGGTTTTGACAGCATGATGCAGAGGAGCAGAATGAGCCAGGTACTGGCCACACAGGACCCAGCACACCAGTCCAGACCATGTCAATGACATGTAAAGGTCACCTAAATGTCCAACATCAGAAAGAAGACAATCAAAGCAGCGTGTCATCTGGAAAACCGTGCAATCCTCTGATTTGGTGGGGAAGAGGATGACGTGATCCTGGCTGACAATCAATTCGCACGTGGCATCCATCAGGCTGATGTGAAAGCGAGATACAAATGGAGTGCTTGTCATTAAGAGAAGATACATGGAAGAGACAGAGATGGGGAAATAGTCCATGGGGGGCTATTCCTGAGGCGGCTCCATCTAGCAAATAGGATTATTGGTAATGATGAGATAATTCACTGAGAAGTCATGTCAGATTTAAATGAGGGTCACTTAAATGCTGGGGAAGAGTGGGGTGAGAGGTCCCAGCTGGTTCTTGGCCTTCATTCACTGCTCAGCACAGTCTCTGCAATGGGAAACTGGGTGGGTTGAGGGTGGTGATTGCAATCTTTTGGAGTGAAATTATTTATTTTCTCTTGAGAGAATCCCTAAGTTTTACAAACAACATTTCAGACTGAAACTGAATTTACTTCCAATAGATAGTTTGTCTGTATTTTTAAGCCTTCTGTCATGCCACAGCCCATCTGTAACACATTCATCCTCAGAGAAAAAGCCATCCCAAGAGAACCAGCACAAAACACAGCCAAGTCCCACAGACAGCACTGGTAGGAAAAGGATCTAAATCCAAATCTCCAAGTACCTCAGTCACTACGTGACTAGCCAACCTTTCCAATGTTCAGGAACCCTCACACACAGATGAGCCAGTAAAATCTGTCCTGTTCAAATCCCCATCAGCAAAGCTGTGCTCACAGCTAGGCTGGCCAAAACTTCGAGTCACTGCAGTTTTTCCAGTCGTGTGAAAAGAACTTGTATTTCAAGTCCTTTTAAAACTCCTACAACATGGGTAAATTTATTTCCAACCTCTCCCATAAATGTATTGGCAAATAAAAAGGGTCCTTTGACCTTGGTGCTTTAAAAAGGAAATTAATCTTTGTTTTAGTAAGAAGCAAAGCTAAAACCAGTCTGACCAGTGAAGTTATTACTGTAGTTCCCAATATTTAGGGCTGTTTCTCATCACATGGGTATACAACTAGAAATGACAAAGCAGTCATCTCTCGATCCACACCAGCAGAAACCAAAACTCGGTTTTGGTGGTAGCTTTTCAAATGTTTTGAGACATCTGAAAGAGAGATGATAATGATTAATAACACTAATAATTAATGATGGCTATTGCAGCGCAGTTTCTCTCAAACAGAGAAATGAAGTGATGTAAAAGCCTGCTGCAATGCAGCATGGTCCTGTTCTCTGCCCTGTGTTAGGGGAATCCACCACAGATAAAATGGTGATGGGCCAGACACAGCTGATGTGCATCAGACCAACACAACCTTGTAAAGAATTAAGCCATTTCACCATTTTCCCTGTACCGTGTAGATGAAGCCATTTCTTGTCCCTCCATTATACTAGGGTCTGTACAGGCCTAATGAAAAGGATGGTCCATGCCCCGTAATAAAATAAAAAGATTCAAAACCATGCGCCTGTCACCAAATTCCCAAGCCTATCTCTTCCTCAGTATCTTATTCGTAGGGAGAATTCTCAGGCTGAGTTTATTTTTCTGCTCCATCAGAGACGTTGTTCTAGGAACAGAGACTGTCTTTCAGAGGAAGACAACAAATTGATCTCATTTAAATTCTTCTTCATCCATGACCAACCCAATTTAAAGTGGTATCAATCTGAGTGGTGGCTTCCCCCCTGGAAAAGGTACAAACCAAAGATTTGGCTTTTTAATTTTTTGTTTGTGTTGGATTTCTTCACTGATGTTGTTTGTATTTTCTTTTGGTTTGTTTTTAATAATACACAGACATAACTGCTTCATCTGGGTGACGGCAGCTCACCAGCTGCCACCGTTTATTGATTTGTTTATCTTCATTTACATTTTCAGAAAAAAAACCAGGGAGAGCAGTTTGTGTCCTTCCTGTGACCAGAGTCAAGCAGCAGGGATTCAAGGCATGTGCATCTTGATGGAGAAAAAGAACTTGAAGAACATGAGAGGGACAGCTTTTGAACACCTGGTGACCATATTATTTCAGTTGCAAAACTGCAACCAGAATAGAATTGCCAAGAGGCATCAGTGGTACAACCACCAGAGAAGTGGAAGAAGGCAACATATTGTCATCACATAGTGTGTTGGGTTGGACCTTCACCCTGATCCTACAGAGGGGTGATGGCACTGCCTCTGCAATGCACGTTCCAGTACAGAGTGGATAAAAGACGCGACGCATATACTTTTCAAGACCCTGTGGGAAAAAAAAAAAGGCTGTTGTTACCCTTTAGTGCAAAACATGAGAGCAATGACTGTAAGGAGGACAAGTAAATTTATTTAGGCTTATGAAGCTATAATGGGATATTGGCTCATAAACCCCTTCAGATGAGGGGGTAAACTTGGAGAATGGACATTCTAATGTGCCCTCTTCTTATATTTACCTCTGCTGGTCATGACTGGAGACACGATACTGGAGTGAACAGTTTGCCAGTTTGAGCCAATGTGGCCATTCTTGTGTTATTCTGGA
Organism: Bucorvus abyssinicus; assembly: GCA_009769605.1. Lineage (NCBI taxonomy): Eukaryota > Metazoa > Chordata > Aves > Bucerotiformes > Bucorvidae > Bucorvus > Bucorvus abyssinicus. The sequence continues at coordinate 3,218,607 of CM020025.1, forward strand.
GACAGTTCATATTACTTGGTAGCAGCCACCTCTGAATGGTGGTGGCTATTCCCATGTCTAAAGAGGGGGTAGGATGCACCTCACTGATCAAGGCACCTGAATTTAGGTGTATACTTACACGGGTTTCCCTGTAAGTCAAATGCCTTTGTCATCTGAGACTCCCAGAAATATGCCACTTGCCTTCAGCCTTTGTTTCGGAAGGGCTCAGATCACCGGTGGCTCCAATGTCATAACTGCCAGTCCCATGGGGATGAACTGTGTGCTGCAGGGGGTCTCAAATGGCATTAATTGCTTATGCTTAGGCACACTCAACATAGCCAGTGGAGTCTGTAAAGTCTCCCTGTGCTAAAGCAGGTAGCACTCCAACATGAGGTGGTGTCAGGGACCCACAAGACCTTTCTGTCTTCAAGCATGAGTAGGGCTGTTCAGCAAGAACCTTCCTAAGGCTGGTATCACCTGCCCTGGTCTGGGAGGTGAGCTTCTCACCTGCTACGCACTTGCTGAGGAGGCTACAAACCCATATAGCACTCCCTTCCCCAGGAATTTCCCTCTCCCCTTTTCATAGTGAGCCAGAAGTTTCCTGTTTGTTGTCCCTGGGACCTTCACACATGTCTACTCCAACATGCTTTCTCTAGCCTTGTGGCCTGCTGGTGCAGTAAGGCTCAGATTTGTTTAATTAAATGCCATTACCCCAAAGAAAGGTTGGGCACATCTCCAGGGACAGCCCTTGACCCATGCTCACCCCATAACCTGGCTTGGGTGCTCTCTGGGAAGGATAGCTGGCACACTGTAAAAAGGTGCCAAGACATGGTTTGTTCTCCTAGTGAGGACCTAACTGAGACTACATCACTGCCCTGTTCTCATGTATATCCCTGTCTCCAGACACAAATCCAAAATCACGTAGAATTCTCTGACGCTTTGCAATACTGGGGAAGCAGGCTGTAGACAGAGGAAATCCTGCTCAAAACTGAGCAGCACATTAGAGGTCCATAGTTAGACTCTCAGATGAGCTGTCGAAGGGAAATGATCTCAAATTGTGCTAGGAAAACAAGAGCCAGCATGTTTACAAGACTTATGAAACCCCTCTGTGTATTTATGTATATGTCTACTTGTATGCCCTCCCCTAACTCTTCATATCACTCACATGTGATGCGGAGTTCTGACAAGTTTAGAAGCAACTGGCAGCCAAGTAAAGGACACAAATTTACCTTTGCTCTGAGGGAGAGCTTCCAAATTGGAATCTGCATGGGATTGAGCACATCCCAGTGGTCCCACCACTGGCAAAGGTTTTGGCTGGAGTTTTCACCTTCGGAGATGCTGGCATTGCTCAAACTGAGGATGCCAGTCCATGGGGAAATGAGGCTTCCTGAGCACAGCAGTGTGCTGGAATGATTTGCTTCATTAAAAACAAGCAGATTTTCCCTCTGTCCCCTGGATTCTGTTGTCTGTCTGTATGGTTTCCTGCCCTCTTCAGAAAGACATACTCCTGATGCAGTGACAGGGGTAAACGATCTCTCAGCAGCATCAAGCAGCTGCTGTGCAGGGGGAATGGTCTGTCTTCCTTCTCCTGTTTTAAGGTTTCTCATTTCTGCTGTAATGCCACACAAAGCAGTGCTGATATCTAACCTTTTCCAGATAGTCTGTGGTCTGTCTGCAGTTTCATGCTGTTCATATAGACCAGAAGAACAAGCTGGAACAGTCGACTGCCTCCCTGGGCTGGCTTTCTCATGCCTCCCTGCCCTGCAGACTGAGTGCCGTGAGTGCCTTAATGCAACCCTTGAAGACTGAAAACCTGAGGGCTGAAGTGCCTAATCCCAGCAAACACTTCTGCTGGCTTCAACCATGAGTTTCTGTTGAAACTGCAGCAAGAGGTCCCTGCTAGAGTGAGAAATCCCCTGGAAGTCAAGAGGAAACCTGTCAATATCAGGAAACCGCAGCCATTTAGCATGAATCATAATGATTGATACTGCCAGGGAAGAGGGGGAGGGAGCAGCCAGCAGTGGCTTGAGGACCTGGAACAAATCAGCGTGTCACTGGGACAGTGGTTGTTCCTGCACTTTAACACCAGCTGGAACAAAGCTAGGAGCCATTAATTGACTTTCAGCTCTAACTGTAATCCTGATGTCTTTTAGATGTCAATTAACCACCAGTAATAGGTGGCTAATTGTGTAAGGCGGCTTTTCAAATGAGATGTAAGACAGAGACCCAACCACTCTGTGGTCATTAAGGGTCCTTCTGCATTTTGCGCAGGGGCAGGTAATGCAGAAGGCAGTTTTCTCTGGCCCTTTTCCAATACCCTTCATTACGTTACACCCTATGTCTGCGTTGGATAATTTTTTTACTGTAGCTATACCTTCATTAGAGCTTTTATCTTGTGCTTTTATCTGTCCAGGGGTGTACAGAGTTGTTTTATTATAATTACATTTAAAGGTCGAGGCAGAAATATCTCACAGGTGCACATTAATATAGGTCGTGCCACTGCCTTTCCATTAGGAAGACACTGAAAGGTGTATCTGCCCCTACCTGGCTGTTTCACGCCATTAAATTTGTCAGAATATTATATTCCCATAATCCAAGGGGAAATTATTAGTGACCTGCTACACCACATAGACACACACAAGTCTACGGGGCCGGATGGGATCCACCCAAGGGTACTGAGGGAGCTGATGGAAGTGCTCACCAAGTCACTTTCAGTCATTTACCAGCAGTCCTGGTTGACTGGGGAAGTCCAGGTTGACTAGAGGTTAGCAAATATGACACCCATCAAGAAGAAGGGCTGGAAGGGGGATCCAGAGAACCACAGGCCTGTCAGTCTGATCTTGGTGCCGGGGAAGGTTATGGAGCAGATTATCTTGAGTGACATCACGAGGCATGTACAGGACAATCAGGTGATCAGGCCCAGACAGCATGGGGTTACGAAAGACGGGTCCTGCTTGACCAACCTGATCTCCTTCTATGACAAGGTGACCTGCTTAGTGGAGAAGGGAAGGGCTGTGGACGTTATATACCTACACTTTAGTAAAGCCTTTGATGCTGTCTCCCACATCATTCTCCTGGAGGTAAGAAACTGGCTGGATGACCAGGCCCAAAGAGTGACCCTGAATGGAGTCCAATCCAGTTGGTGACCAGTCACAAGTGGTGTTCCCCAGGGCTCAGTGTTGGCATCTGTACAATTTAATACCTTTATCAATGATCTGGATGAGGGGATCGAGTGCACCCTCAGTAGCTTGCAGACCAAGTTAGGCGGGTGTGTTGGTCTGCTTGAAAGTCGAGAGGCTCTACAGAGGGACCTGGGCAGGCAGGATGTGACAAGGCCAATGGTATGAGGTTCAACAAGGCCACGTGCTGGGTTCTGCACTTGCGTCATCCTGCAACGCGCCAGGCTGGAGGAAGAGTGGTTGGAAATGGCGTGGGGAAAAGGACCTGGGGGTGCTGGTCAACAGTGGCTGAAGATGAGCCAGCAGTGTGCCCAGGTGGCCAAGAAGACCAAATGGCATCCTGGTTCTTATCAGCTGTAGTGTGGCCAGCAGGAGTAGGGAAGTGATTGTATGCCTGTACTAGGCACTAGTGAGGCTGCATCTCAAATACTGTGTCCAGTTTTGAGCCTCTCACTCCAAGAAGGACATTGAGGTGCTGAAGCATGTCCAGAGAAGGGCAACAAAGCTGGTGCAGGGTCTAGAGAACAAGTGCACTGAGGAGCAGCTGAGGGACCTGGGGGTGTTTAGTCTGGAGAAAAGGAGGCTCAGGGGAGACCTTGCTTTCTACAGATTCCTGAAAGGAGGTTGCAGCAAGGTGGGGGTCTATCTCTGTTCCCAAATAACAAGTGATAGGACAAGAGGAAATGGCCTCAAGTTGCACCAGGGGAGATTTAGGTTGGATATTGGGAGAAATTTCTTCACCGGAAGGATTGTGAAGCCTTGGAACAGGCTGCCCAGGGCAGTGGTGGAGTCCCCATCTCTGGAAGTGTTTAAAAGACATGTAGACGTGCAGAGACAGTTAATGGTGGACTTGGCGGTGGTGGGTTAACAGTTGGACTTGGTGATTTTAAATGTCTTTTCCAACTTAAATGATACTATGATTCTAAAACCTCCAGACACTGCATCTGCTTCAAGGTAGACAGACTGAAAAATCCAGTATTGCCACGTTTAATGTATTTTATTAGTGCAAGAAGATAACCGCAAGGTAAGGCTACAGCCATGATTGAGGTTTTTGATTGCATGGCATCCAACTCAGTTCACCTATCAATTACAGCAACCCAGAGTGTTGCACCTTCTGCTTCAGTGCCTCCTTATGTGTTGATAGCAGATTGGAGCCAGAAGATCCCAGATCAGGGCAAGTGACACCATCATTCAAGTGCTCAACTGATCAGAAGATCACTCTTGATGTCACTACAGGAAAAATTACTTCTATGTTTAAGAAGCACTTCCCAAGTGTGGAGAGTGTATTGCTCTGCGGAAGGAGAAAGGAGAAAGTGGGAACTGCTTGCTGAGTGGAGATCATTGTCTCAGAACTTCCATTCTTCACAGTTACTCAAAACTTTGCACCTGTAGCATGCTGGTCCCAGCAGTCTTGAACACGTGTGATTTTCTCCTAAAACCTGCTTTGAGGTCATGCAGGCGGCTTGTTTTACCATGCTCAAAGGTAGAGGTGAAGCAGCAGAAGGCTACAGAGCTCTGTTTTCATCTGGTCTTTGACAGGGCCTTACTGCGATGCCTTAAGCAAAGCTCACATTTGCACAGTGCCTCAATTTCCTTTCTGCAGAACAAAAAAGAGACATGGGATTGGCATTTGCAGGATAATGCAATAACCACTGAAAATGACTTCCCTTCTTTTACAACTTTCAGCTCAGCAGTCTAAATATACAACCTGCTGCTTCAGACGTCACAGCACCACTTCCTCTCTTTTTATCTAGGAGGCTGGATTCAGGATCATCTTTTAGTCCAGCCTGCAGGTTCCACCCAGAGGCACTATCTGAATGAAGGAACCACTGTTGTGAAACTTCTGCTTGAGTACAGTCTTGTAATGCAAGTTTTGGCTCGACTGTTTACAAAAAGATCTATGTAGAAAAAGGGAGTTTGAAAAAGCAGGTAGACATGATAAACCAATCACAGCCCTCACTGCAGCTGATGGAAGACCAGCCTGAGGTGGTCAGACTGCAAAGCCGACCTTGTGGGTGCTGGTCCCTGGTGCTCCAACATACATGACCGTCCAGAAGGTGATACCTCGTTGAAATTGGTATGATCGTGTCTCCCTCTAGAGACTGCCTCAACAACCTCCAGCAGTTAGGATTTGCATTTTCCTGGTGCTCAAACAGTTCAAAGAGCAGGGACCGGGCTTTGCATCCAGCAGGCTGGAGCTCCTGTCCAAGCGGGTGTGAACCATGATAGCACTGCTCTGCCCAGTGCTGCAGCAGTGATAGACACCATTGGAGGTGTATCACAAGCACATAAACAGCATGTGCATCCTGCTGACAGGCAGAAGACTAGCAATTTGGAGCTCTTCAGAGGAAGGAGAAGCAATCATTGTCAGGAGAGTAAGTAGGAGGCTGAATTGCATGGCTAGTTCACCCAGCTCCACTTGCTAGACTGGCTTCAATGTGAAATAGAGAAATATGTATCCGTACTTAAAATCACAGCGGATCTGGAGCTGGATCTAGCTTGCAGGATTTAGCCTCTGTCTGTTCAAGTGACTGAACACTCTGTTGGAAAGTATCCATCTCTGGGGGAAGCTCAGAGCCTGAGCACGTGAGGCAGACAAAGGAGGAAAGCTGGAAGCACAGAGATTCATTGAGAGTAAACAGATGTACCAGCAGGAACTGAGTCCGCAAAGCTTTATGAGATCTTATGCCACCTGAGTGCCCTGAGATAAATCTATGGAACTCATCTACAACACTAGACCTGTGGGAAATCCATGCTTTTCCAGAGAGGCATCTGTGGATGCTCTAGGACAACTCAAATAGGTGTCTGTGTTTGGCCAGGTGAACCGTGCCCTTTCCCTCTGCTCATTTACAGGAGACTGGGTAGAAGCAGCCAGACTGATCGGGGTAAAAGGTGGTTTGGTTTAGCTTGTCCCTTATATATTGAAAGGAGATGCTATACAATTATCTGATGCCTACATCCACACCCAGAAGCAACTCGTCTTACCTAACTTTAGACATGTAAAATCTGTAACCATTCTGTATTCAACAACGAGAGAGATTTTAGCCTCATTCCATTCACTGTCTCAGAGAAGTCATCCTTTAGATGGTTTCTACTAGTCAAAGGAAACCCTCTGAGGCTGATGGAGGAGCACCAATATGCTCACAGCTTATGAACGCTTAATCAAAGATAAAGGTGATGTACTATCAGAGGTTGTCAATGTGTTTCCCCACAATGTGGTTTTCCATCAGCAAACATCAATTCACAGGAGCCAAAAGTTCACCTGACACCAGAGGGCTTCTAATGAATATGACATTAAAGTGGTTTCTCAGGTCCTGTCTGGGTCAGAGGGGCACAAGACATGAGAGTAATTAGTTGATTAAGACATTTACATTTAGGTGTTGATATCCACAGATACTAGAGGATGATTCACTTGCCTAAACATGTGTCTGATGCCGTCTGAGATGCCCTGAGATAGTTGATGTGGACCCAGCAGAAATGTCAAGGCCTTGGAAAGATGTTTCCTTCTTTAGCAGCATTTGGAGACCCATTGAGGCCCTTAGGCACCTCCAATATTGCTGGATATTTATTTTTAGCCAAGCGGATTCTCTCTAAGACATCTGCATCTGGACTTGAGTCCATCCAGGATGTCAGGATAACTGATTCCACTGTGGGTTCCCACTTATACTCCTACGGTTGTGACAGGTCTGAGTTCAAGGCTGGAACCTGACAGTGAACCTGCTCCTGCTCCAAGGATGCTGACCTGAGTCCTCTGAGTGAGTATCCACTTGTTTGCACAAAACAAGACTTCTCCACAACCAAAAGGAGATGACAACCGGAGGCAGGAGGCTGCTCTGATGCTGTGAGTGATCCACATTCAGGTCCTTCTGAGGCCAAGGCAGCCTTGACTGCAGCTATCTCTCATCCCAGGTGAGTTCTTTGAGTTCTAGGGCAGAAAACATTTCCTTTCTCTTGCATACCTCTCAGAGGAGCATTTCAAAGGCTTTGCTTTCATCCTGATGCAGAATAAATATTTATTTTATGTTTTAATTATTTTCTTGCACAGATGAACTCCTGGTTTCTGTCCTGCTTGACATTCAAGATCTTTCCTAATACCTGTGTTTTTAGGAACGGGATTAATCTTCCAAGGACCAACAGGACTAAAGGAGGAGAACAAGCTGTGTCAGAGCATTTGGAAACTGAGAAGAAAACTGGAAGACATCTCCACTTTTAAAAGGGGCGAGTGAGATCCCAGGCTGGGGAGATATGTTACAAGGTAAGGGTCTGTTTGAGATCCTCCGAGCGGCACATAGTCCCTTAAACCCAGCAGCAGGGTAACGATCTCCCCGTGTCCTGCCCAACACACTTCTGCAAATGATCACAGGGACAATAAACCAGGCACTTTGCTCCTTTCCTCTCTTTGCTGAGGCCAGCAGGGCTGGATACATGAACCTGCGGTTATGGCAAATCTCTGCCATTGACTCCATGAAAGATCTCAGGCCAGCCGTTTCCCCATCCCAGATCTCATCTAACTGCCTGCAAAGCGTCCTTGCCGTTAAGGGCTGGCTACACTGTTAGGCACTTGGAGACGAAGTCACTTCCAGCATTCAAAATGACATTCCTAGCATGATCCAGACAGAGAGGGAGACAGTGAGGGCAGCGCAGGTCAGAAAGGGCGTCCTACCTTGAACCTCAGAGACCTCTAAATCATCACTACCCAAAGAATGGGGCCAGCTGCGGCTGCAGATGAAACCGGAGAGGGAGGTTTCACAGAGGTTTTGTTCCTCCTTTAAACACTTCTGAAGTTTCTCCCCAAACAAGGATTAAACCAAGAGAAATAACAATGCAGAAAGAAAGTTTTGGGGGTGGGTGGGTGGGAAGGAATTACAGCAAGAAGCACAAAAAATACACTACAAAGAAGCAGACAGCAGCATCGCCCAGGTCTAGCTGTCTGAGCTGGCGTTAGTGCTTTGGGGCGCTTGGAATATCTTCCTCGCACACCACACGCCAGCACGCCCATGTATAAACACGCATCCCTATAAGCAGTGATAGTGTTTTGTAATTAAAGGTGCCCCACAGCAAGTCTGTGCTCAACTGAATAATACTATAATCTTTACAAATCCCTTTGCTTCCTTGAAAAGATGCAGCTAAGTCAAAGGCAGAGGCAGAGGAAAAAAATAATAGCACCAAAGGCACTCAGGATGCAATAAAACAGAGGATTAGATCTACATTACTTTCATTACATTATATTATATTTTTATTATTAGGTCCACAGTTATCATTTAATCTTATAGCTGCTGTGTCTGATAGAGTGGAACAAAAACAAATGGAATTCATCCCCCCCACACACACCAAGGAATTGGAGATTAAGGAAAGATTAACATCACGTGTAAATGAATGAAAAATGTAAATTGCAAGAAAAAGGGAAAGAAAAGGAGGTGTGGTGGGGCTGGGGAACACTGGGAAAGCCTCCCTGGTGTGAGGTTCTCTCTTTTATCTCTGCCCACTTTCATATGGTAGGAAGGGAGAACCAGGCACCTTGTCCTCATCTTGCCCCATGTATTTAGAGCCGATGCTCTGAGCTGAAGGTCTGGATCTTGCTTGCGCTGAAGATCCGTTTGTGATGGAAACAGCTGAATGTGTTGAGCAGTTTCCCAGGATGTACAGAACAGGACTCAAAGTGCCACACAGCTTTCAACGCTGGGGAAGATGCTGAAACTGGTGGTGTGGAGAAATAGTGCTTCATCTCTCTTCTCCCTTGTCCACCCTACAGTGAACGAATCAAACCCCCTTTTTTATGCTGGAAGACTTAAGTCTCTTATTTCCTACCTTGCCCTTGCCTTGGTCTAAGAGCAGCCATCAAGGGCAAGAGCAATGACCAGGCAACAGTTCAGCTGGTCCATTGTCCTGCTCTGAGAGCGCGCACTGCACAAGAGTGGGCACACACAGACCAGCCAATATTCTTGCCTTTACAGGTTTAATTTCTGGTGGAGAGAAACGGCTGACACAAGCCAGGTATTTCTTGGCTGCAATCCTATTTACCGAGAGCATTCACGAAGGATTTACAAACCTAAATGGGGATTTATAGGGAATTTAGGCACCTAACTCTAAAACAGCGATCCTGAAAATCTCCGCTCATCCATCACCTAATCCCAGAGGTTCCTGAGCTACACAGGTACCATTTTTTTCCCCCTAAAGCTCTGTCTATAGTCATGTTCGGAAGATCCTTGATCGTGGCAAAGCTGAGCAGCTCCTAACCAGAAATCTCCATGCATTTTAGATTACAGACCCTGAGCATCCCTTTATCCATCAGCAGTCCCGAGAGACCCAGAGGCACTTGGCATTTACAGAGACAGAGCTGCTGCTGTTTATTTTAAAATACAGCAGCACCTTCTTCCCTCCATCTATACAATAGCTCGGGATAGTCTTTTGGGAGGAGGAGAATATCCTCCTTCATCTGAATCAAACTCTTGTCTCCTGGCGCACATAGAGGGTATAAATGAGGATGACATGCTGGAGTGCGGGATTTTTTTTTTTTTTGCATTAGCTCCACAGCAATGAGAGGCAGCCACCTCCCTCAGTCCGAGTACCCTCAAGCTGGTGTTTGTGACAGTTTGAGGTGTCATTTAGGACATCACGGAGGTGGACATGTACATTTTCAGGCAAAAGTAAACATGAACCCTGTCTTTGCGTGTCACAGGGAAATTACCTCAGTACTGAAGGAAAGAGGGCGGAGTCCTGCAGCCCATCCCAGGCTCTATGCTGGGCAGCTCTGCCACTGGTGATGGGGACCAGATAGAAGGGAGCAGGTGGCGGGGAGAGAGGGGATGAAGTTACCCCTGGGGGGATCCATGAGTGAGGAGGAAGAAACCTCACCGTGGACATCACATTCCTGCCAGGGAAGAACTCAGGGTCGTGGTGACTTGTAATCCTCTCCCTGATTGCGCCCAAAAAGACCAAAGCTGCCAACCCTGGTGTGCAGGACACTGGTAGTGTGAGCAACGCAACAGAGAGAGTGGGACCTATCGGGTATATTGTGTTATTAATTACACTTTTCTATGCAAATTAGATAATCTGGAAGATTGGAGTGTTCATGTATTAATTAGGATAACAATAAACACTATTTTTTTTCCTCCATATATGTGGTTTGCTCCCTTCAGCCCATCACAAGATTATTATTGTAATTGTGCTTCTGCTGAAGTTATGACCTCTGTTCAAGAATTTCACGCTCAGGAGGAAGATCTGTTCTGCAGTCACCCAGGGCATCTGAGGTCCAGATGGATGGGTTTTTAGGGGGACCTCTGTCCTCAGCACTTCCTTTTGATAAGTACCTGAGGATGGTATTGGAAGTTGACCTTCCTATCTGTCCAAGAGCTATGGCTGGGGTTCACCTAAGTCAATACATACATTTGGAAAGGAGACATCTCCATCTCAACCAGTCACTCTCAGATGCCTTCATGGTCTTTTAAAAAAAAAAAAAAAAAAAAAAAAAAAAAAAAAAAGAGTTTTCAGGGCATAGTTTGCCTGTCTCAGTGGTAGATATACCGAAATAGACAAGTCTTTCTCTCCTCGTGCTATAGGAGAACCAAGGGTGACTCACTCAGAGGCAGACCTGCAGTGCAAATATCCAAACTAGTACTTCCTCTGCCTTCTCTATTCCATTCCTGCATCCTATCAGCAAGGTCCTGCAAGAGGCAGCACCTCTGGCTCTAGAGCCCCTTTTGCATGTGACCCTGTGTACAGAAGAAGGTAAAAGTAGGAAGAAGGAACTTTTTGCTCAAAGACAATTTTCCATCCTGCACTTGCTACATGTCTGGTGGCCACTGATCTTTGCTCCCCTGTTCAACCCCAGGTCAGGATCCTGTCTGCTTCACCTGCTTGCTGCTAGATTTTTGCCTGCTCTCACTGGCTTGTGCCACATGGGCCTCTGAAGACAGGACTTTTCTCGCCTTTCACTGTCCAAAAGTGAATATAAACTAACCTTACAGAACAAAGTTGATGGAGAACAAAACTCCCAGATTCGTGTCACTTTAAGGTGCGAGGAGTAAACCACTTTATGTGTCTGCTTTGACCACAGAAGGAGCTGAGAAAAATAGGTATTTAATTGCTAGATAGCTAAATTGAGGAGATGGCATGTGTTCTCTGCCTGGGTCTCAGTCCACACAGCCTACCTGCTGGCTGGGCCATTGCTTTGGGTAGTGGATTCTGCTGCCTCCAGTCACCGCACTATAAAATGGTTTAATTGTTCTTTTCGCCTCACTTGAAATTGAGGTGATGATCGTTCCTTGTACGTGCCTACAAATGCCTCTCTCACAGATCTGCTTGGTGTTGGCCACTGACTCTTCCTGGAGCATCAGTGGTGTAGCAGACTCCGGCTGTTCATGCCTGGAAGCACAACCTGATTGAGTTTTCTAATTTTATAGAGGTTTCTCTGTACATGGTTTCTCCATGGCCAAGGGGTCCCCCTCCACTCTTCTCACCTTAGGCTGCCTTTCAGCACGTTGAAATCTGTGTTTCCCAGAGCAATACACTCGCTGCACGCTTCTGCTTTCTCTCTAGTTAATGCATCTGAACTACATCTGGAGTCACCTTGACAGCAAGATCCCGATTTATCTTTAAATGGCACCTTTTCTCTTCGCCTTCCATGAGTTGTGCAATGCTTTATGTTTCTCACACACATGTGGCGACTGACCTGTGTACGGTGTTACAATCAGCAAGGACAGAGTGAGGAAAATGAATTTGCAAAGAAATAGGGGGTTAATGCCACTGCTATTCCTGCAGCTGAATTATTCTGGCAGGTCGTAGGATTATCACAGGGTATGGGGGAGAGTGTCAGAAGATCCTAAATGTTCATACCAGGCACGGGTCTGCTCCTTCCTTGTGATCTATCATTTTTCTATTAAATAGAAAAACCGCAACTCTCAATCCTTCAGACACCTAGTGAGGAAGCTAAAACCAATTTCAACCAGTTTGTATGGCCAGCCACATTTCATGCATAGGAGGAAGCTTTAAGTGACCAGACAGAGAGCAGCTTACAACTGGAAAATCAGTCATGTGTCCCATTTTGTGCTGTGGTTATTTATTATCTGTCTTTCAGCAGTGCCCAAGGTTGCATGCAGGATCAGAATCCCATCGGACTCACTGGAGCACACACAAACACTAAGATGTACTCACTAACATGGCAATTATTGTCATCTAACTCACAAAATAACTAGCAGGGAACTAAAAGCGTGAGAGAAGGACAATATTCAGTCAGGCAAGGTGACATAGTTTCTTCAGTTCTTCAGCAAGCTGAGAACTAGAAAACTTTGGAGCAGTCAGCTACTGCACGGGGTAAAGAAGAATGTGTGAAGTTTTAGCTCACTTAAAGTCATTTAAAAGTTCACTGAGGGTCTGGTTAAAACCCACTGAAATCAGCAAGAGCCTTTTGACTGGTTTCTTTCCCCTGAAGAATAGTGCTGCAAAGAAGAGACTGCAAGTTCCAACTACAGAGAGTTGCAAATCACGGGGCATCAAAGTTTGAAAACCCTCTGAACATACCTCCCTCCAGCAATTACTTATCTGCTCACTTTTGTACTGGAGGGACGTGTTAGTTACCTGAAGTTCTGTTTGCAAACACATTTCTCTGTGTAACATTACAGAGACATGCATTAATTAAACCCAGCAGCCCAGAACTGCACCAGTGGGCATTGCTTACTGGTGAATACAAATGCCTGCAGAGCAGGAGGGCATCTGCAGTGCTTCCCTGAGGTTGGAAAGAGCTGTGAGCTGCTAAGGGTGTGGTGGGATGGGGCATTGATGTTACTGAAGCAGGCAGCCACCACCCAGCTTCTCCAGCTTCCCTCTCCACCTCATCTTCCCAGCCTTTGCTTTTGCCCAGGCTGAGCTGGTAACAGCTCACTAAGCCAGAGAGAAGTAATTCATATATATGAACCTCTGTGGGTCTTGGTTAGACTTTTGCCATTGTGAGTAACTACACCAGCATGGCAGTAGTCAGTTGAGGTCAAGATTCATCAGCAGTGTTTCTCATCCAGCTGCACTCTCCAGAAGCCCAATAAATAAGATTTGCTGCTGCCAGTAGCAGAAGGCCCCCCAAACTTGCACTGATCCAACACCGCAGGCTCTCAGGATGAGGATATATCTGGGTTTGCCGTGCCCTGAGCTGGGTGTCCCTGTGATCACTGGTGTCCCATGGCCAAGTGCCTCATGCCTGATCTGCCTGAGTCCAGCACTGGAGACACCCCACGTGGCCAAGGGCTGCAGCCCCGGGCAGTCACTGCCCAGCAAACACCAGCCCTTTGTGTGACCAGTCTGGGCACTGGGCAGCTCTGCCACTGGTGCTGGGGACCAGGGAGAAGGGAACAGGCAGTGAGTAGAGGGGATGAAGATATCCTTGGGGATACGCAGGAGTGAGGAGGAAGAAATCCCACCATGAACCACATAATCCTGCCAGGGAAGAGCTCAGGGTGGTGAGAGCTCATCGTAACCCTCTCTCTGATTGTGCTCAAGGGAGACTGAATCTGTCAGCCCTGGGATGCAGAGGGACGACGGCAGGGTGAGCATCGCACCAGAGAAAACGGGGGGATGCCTGTAAGTTTTCTTGTATAACAATTCTAATGTTCCTGTTGTTATTGAGTCTCATCTGTATCAGTCTGGATTGTGAGTGTTAGTTAATTAACTTTCATATTATAGTTAGATTGGCTAATAATTATTTATTATTTCCTTTGCACACGAACTGCTCCATTTTGCACACAACAATGTTCTGAGTATAACACGAGGACCGTTTCAGACCATTTTTGAAGAGTATGGTGGCAAGTGAGCTAAAAAATAACAGCAGCCGCATCCCACAGTGCAATTGTAGAGTAGGGGAAAGCAGGAGCCGCGCTCCTCGGGCAGCTGAAGGAGACATCCAGAGAACAAAACCAAGTAAGACCCAGGGGATTCGAATGGCTTGAATATTTACTGGAGAAGGAATGCAGCAGCATGTGACCTAGTGACAGCTGAAATTTTCAGGCATTTTTTATTTCAGGAGGGGAAAAGCAATAGGGGAAAAAATGCTGAAAATCTAAAGGTGAAAGGTAACTTCTTCCAGCGGCAGTTAACTGTCACTTTTTAAAAGAAGTGAAGGAGTAAGAACAGCAAAGTAGAAACAGACTTGACAAAGCGGGCAACAAATGTGAAATAATACTGCTTCCTTGGTCGACAGTCTCTGTAGCAATGAAATAAATATTGGCTCTTGCTGAAAAAGTCTATCAAATACGTATCAGCAAACCCCAGTGTTAGAGGAAAGAAACCAAGGGAAGGGACCAAGATGGTTGTACCAGGAATGGTTTAAGAGTCTGAATATTTGGTCAGGAAAATAAAATAGATACAAAGTGGAAAGAAGGCTGCAAGTTTAACACAAAAATAATGGAAACGCCTACTTCAGAGAAATAAAATCAAGAAAAGTAATATATGGAATGAATGAAAATTAGATAACAGCAACAACAAAGAAAGGTCTGGAAATCACTCAAAATAACAGGAAGACAAAGGGAAGAACAAGCCCGTTGTTTCATCAGGGAGGAAAACAGCCTGTGATTCAGAGACAGTGAAAAGTGAACTATATTTTCAGAAAGATAGTAGGAAATCTCTATTTTCTTGTTAAAAAAGGTTAATTGTGATCAGATAGATAGTATGATGAATATAAAATTGATGTAGAAGAAAGAGATGTGCGAGAGAAGACCAGATTAAGCAGTGTGGAGGTAACAGGAATGCACCTGACCCATCAGGAACCTCGCAGGATCAGCTCGAATGCTTAAGGAAGTGGCTCTGAGCAGCCAAGTCATTACATTCAATAATTCAGGGATGGTAGGTGAGGTCCCAGAGGACAAGAGAGCAGTGAGCGTGACAACAGACTTAGAAAGAAGGAAGAAAAACAGAAGACCAGCCAGCCTGATTTCAATGCCCAGGAAGATCTTGGAGGAAATTTCTAAATGATTGTTACAGGTTACATAGAAACTATGCCCCGTGCATCCATGTGATTTATACTGTGATGTACATCACATTTACCATGTAACCACGTGGATGTGCCACGAAGAATGCACTTTTCCACCTTATAGCATAGTTCTCTGATTCAGAAAAAGAGGGAGATGTGATAGACAGCACTGAAGCCCATCTTGTAGGACTCTCTGGTACCTTCGCTAGAAAAAAATCTAGATGAAATCATGGTACAATAGGTAACCAATGTGAGTCCAAATATCAAGCTCGGTGAAGCATGATGAGAATCACCAAAATGGTCCTGTGATCCTGTTTTTTTAGATCATCTTGCCAAGTGGATAGATTTGTCTTGCTCTAAGGCCTGTTGGAAGGGTTAGAGAAGGCACAGAATACCTCCCTCTTGTTTCAGCAGAGATATAGACCACCTCCTCCTTTCCCTTTCCCCCCTTACACCCAGAGCTCCCAGCAGCAGGAACTGATTTCAACAGATCAAGGCAATGTATCCTGTAATAGATCAAGTTCTGGAAGCCACCTTTACTTTGTTGATTTAACATATTCCTGTTACAGCTTTGGCTCTGGGGATCATCGCAGCATAAAGAATGACAACGTGGTTGTCCACTGCAGCATCACACCAAAGAAAGCACCTTGCCTCTCTCTGTGACCACTTCCGAGAGGTACAGCAGCTTTATGATGTGGCTGCTTGCAGGATTTTGGGATGGATCTGGCGACCCATCAGGTCTCTTCTGGTTTTTGTCCTCTCTTCCCTTGTCATGAGTCCAGAAATGAGGAGGATGGATTTGCCATCCAATAGTTACATACATGGACATAGAACAGCTTTGATTCAGAGGCTAGGAGGAAGCAAAAATAATCCAGGGCTTTTGTTTTCTTGACCCTGTTTGCTGGATTTTTTCTCTTAAATATTCCAAGTACATTTAAAAAAAAAAAAGGATAAATAACAACTAAGCAACATTCTTGACTTAATCCAACCCACCACTGGTTTACAGGACAAAACCAGGCAATTTTTGAGCTGGAGATCTATCTGTCTCACAGAGACAACAGTGGCCAGCAGAGAACAAGTTCATCCAGCCCACAAACCCCATCTACCCATGCAGCAATGTAAAGCAGCAACCCTTCAAGGAACAGCAGACCCTCTTGCAATCCCACCACAAGACCAGATGGCACCTGCTAGGCCAGACATAGGCTTCTACGGGAAACCTAAATGTGGGAAGCACACCGGGTTCCCAAGCAGATCACCCTGGGGTGACTCCAACATGTAAAACATGTCAACCAGGAGCAAAACCAGCTTTATATCCAGTCTTGAGCATCTCCTGTACAGCCGTATCAACACAGCCAGTGAGGACAGGAGTGATTTCTCTTGGCTTGAGATGCCCCCAGCAAAGCTAAACACCCATGCTTAGTCATCAGAAAGACAGTCCTGTTGTCCTAAAGCACACACTTGCCCAAAAGAACCAAGATTTACGGTAGTCTCCACTGTCTATAAAAGCATCCAAGGGCAACCAGCTCAGCTATCCCTTGGTACACTTAATCACCCAAATCTCATCTGCAGTGACAGTCTGGTTTTGCTTCCTTCACAGTTTAAAAGGTCCATGTAATCTCGGAGAACACTAGCAATAGTTGTTACCGTTTGCTGATAACCCAGACACGTATTATTTCTCCCCGAACACCAATAAGGTTTGCTTGTTTTTCCTTGTATAGGACTCTTTTTAATCTTTGTTTTGACCTTAAAAGACCAGCCAGCGTTAGCTGGTGAAATCAGCTTAACCACTTTCCCATCCTTTCAATGCTGGTTTATGAAAATAATTTCTCCATTGGTTCCACTTTCCTTCTTCATCCCCGCAATTTCGCCTTTGGTTTGTTGCTATTTGTTATTTCTGCCTCTCACCCTGGTTCCGAGAAGTTCCGGTTCCCTGCAGAGAAATTACAGATTGCGGTAATAATTAGTTTGTAGTGTTATCTGCTTCTGTCCCTCTAATAACTCTCAGAATAAAGCTGTCACCCAGCACCGGCGGTCTCGTGGTATCGGTAGAATACAAAAATAACCTTCCCCAGCACTGGCAGTGTTTTTCTTGGTTTGTTTCCTTAATTGTGTTTGTTAATCAGAAAACACAATTAATTTTCCTGCTTCCGCTTCTGCAGCTTCATTTTTTTCCCCCTGTAAAATGAGTTTGTGTTCCTATTTATTTGGTTATTTCCTACCACCCTCCCACTAAAGAAACCTGCATCTATCCTGGAGGCAGGAAATTCCATATTTTTGTTTGAGTGTCGTTGTCAGTTTGTTTTTATTGGTTATCCTGGTTTCATTCTGACTGTGATTTCAACTGAGTTTGGAAACTGCATGGGATGGCACTGTTTCTATAATCATCCCAAGTCAGTATAAGAGAACCTGGGACCCTGGAGCCTGTTCTCACTCCATCACTCACTTCCTCACACGTCATCTGGCATACGACGCTCGGTGCCTTCGTTTCCTCAGCTGCATCACTGACACTGACTGCTTGCAGGGTGATATCTCGAGTTCTTCAAACCAAGCTCCTGCTATGACAACTTTGGAGCCTTGATCAAGATTTTCAAGAACACGCTGATTTCAGTAGGAAGTAATTTGAGGAAACTCTGGGTCTTTTGAGGGTAAAATGTGTTCCTGTGAGGACAAACTGTTTCCTGTGGATGCTGGGTAATACAAGGTTTTGTGATGATCCATCCTCCCAGGAGAGATTTCCTGAAAGGCCCCACAAAATGGCTCACGTGCATACAGTGCTAGTGCCTGCAGGAGAAGTGCTGTATTCCCTTAGAGGTGGTTGAGTTGTCTCTAGTTCCTTGAGGATGAGCCTAGCCATGATTTCAGGCACAACACATGGGATACACGAATGTGAAGCACGGGGCTTTCTCAGCTAGCCGAAGTGTAGGCAGCGTCTCTGCAAGGCAACACTGCCCCAACCAAAGCAACGCTCAGATTTGAACCTGCTTGGATGGACACAAGATCAGGTGTTGGAAACACAAGACGAAAACACCTTCTGCAAAATACATCCATAAGCCAAGGAATCTCCCCGTTCAGGACTTCAGAAGAGCCGTGGAGATGGTCTGCAGACGCTCCAGCAATAAAGGAGCCAGATGTCCTTTGCTGCAAGACCACTGCAGAGGGAACAACTCAGAGGAACTGAGGAGTAGTTCCTCATCACCGCACATTCCAGGACTGCCCACAAAGTCCTTGCTTAAACTTTATTCAAGCAGAGATTGATGCTTGGAAAACACTTGAGTCCAGGCCATTCTGGGAACAGGACCATGGGTACTTCGCACTTCAAAATAGCTAGATTGCACAGCTCAGCTGTCAAATAGGAGGTGTATTTCAGGAAACCACTTATGAGCAATCCACGGAGTGAAGCATCAGGAGGGATTGCTTCAAATTCGAAGTAGTTACAATCAACTGATAGGTAAATTATTATTCTACGCCACAATTATCCACTTGGTTGCTGTTACACCCCCACCAGCTTTAAAAGTCAACATCACTCTGTCCTGGTGCTAAACCTGATAGCAAAGAGGAAGGCAAGGGGGCAGAGGAAATGAACTGAAAAAAGAAAGTAGGAACAATTTCAACAGGGCCAGGACATCTGTTGGGGCAGTATGTTGTGCGTACGCAGGGCAGGGCACAAGCGCTCAAGAAGGATGCTTAAAAGCTGTTGAAGATGGCAGGATATATATGTCTTCAAGATATGGGAAGAAATCTTCATTGTGAAGTTGTTCCTCTCCAGTCAGTGTGAGGAAGGCTCCTCCCAAAATAGACGGGGTAATTGGAAAGCCTGGAAAAGGACCACAAAGGCCCAGAAAATAGATACTGCTGGGAAAGTCAGTGCCGCTCAGCATGAAGGAGGCGAGACTGAGAGGTGATTTGGTAATGGTCTTCAAACAGGCAGAAAGGCCCTTCATAACCAAAGGCAACAGACTGCTCCCTGTGCCTACTGTTCATAGGGGATCTCCATGAAAGGCACAATAATGAGCTGAAACGGCAAAGAGAGAAGTGCAGGGCATCTATAAGGAGAATATCTAATGCTCAAGAAAATGCCTTTGACAGGTGTGGAGATCTCCTCATCAAAGGTTAATGAAAGCAGGCTACAGGTGCATCTATGAGAAAACCTCATATAGGATGGACCCTGTCCTGGGTCAGAGGAATAGACAAAATTAAAAACCTCTTAGGCACAAAGAAGGTGTGTGAAACATTCTGGTAGAGAAAGTAAGTTGCCGGAGAGCCAGAAGTGGACTCTTTCAGTGCTGACTCCCATGTTGGTGCTTTCATGCCAAACCATCCTGACCAGGAGGCTGCAAATGGAAGCTTCTTCCTTTCCTTCTGCAGTGCCCCATTTTTCACAAATAGGACAAGGGTCTGTCTAGAGAAGCAGAAGGCGGCAATGCAGCCTGAGAAACCCACCTTTCACGTGAAGCTGTCTTCCTATGTGCTTTTCCTGTCGGCCAGCTGAGTGTAGCCACCCAGTTTCTCTTGGAAGTTATCCTAACTCACCTTCTCTGCTCATTATTTTCCAGCATCGCAGTCTCGGGGCCAAGATAACATCCCGGAAATAAGCTTCAGGTTGTAATTACAATATATATTGGTTTATAAATTCGATTGTTTAGCAGGGCAGTCTGCAGTCAACATTCATGGAAAGAGGAGGAAAGGAATGAGATTAGAAATCAGCTGGAACAAAGGAGGCCTGGAATGAAAACACAAAGGGAGAAAAGATGATCAAGACAGAATTAGAAAGATAACACGCATGGTCATTTTAATACTATGGTCAAATTCGGTCTGGATTATATTTTTCTGATTGTGAAAACTTCATGTTTTTTAAAAGCTGGTTTAGTATTAACACAAAATCAAAAAGTTCACAGTATTTAGAGACATAGTTCCCCCCATAAAATTAGGAGACAAGGCTTTTTTTTCCATCAGCTTTAATCTGGAGACCACAGCAGCCTGGGGTATCAGTGAAAGGAGATGGTCCAACACTACAGAAAAGCAGCCTGGCTTTTGGGGATTTTTTTGTTGTTGTTGTTGTTCGATTGATTGATTCTGAGGGTTTTTTGAGAACAGTGATGAGATCATCTAAGCTGAATGGACATCTATCTTTTCTTCTTGGCTGGGAAGTCAATAACTCAGTGGGACGAGTCAAGATGAGATAGATGCCATGGCTGGTTGACCAGCCTTAGTTCCCTGATGAGGAAGCACAGGGTAACATGAACACACTTGTAGTCTGTATCTGTGATAGCCGGATCTTGGCAATCAGCTTGACAAGTTGCTTCAAATGTGCCGGGAATAGTGCTAGTGAGTAGCTGTGTCCACCAGAAGATGCTGTGTAAACCTGCAGGAAGCATCAGAAAACAGCTAAAACACTCAAAATTTTCCATTCAGTGTCTGTTTGGTGGATGAGGTGGTTTGTACTAGTTCTGTCCTTCATCTCGTCAGTCAGTTTGACAGACAGAGAAAACGACATCTCTGAGGTTATCAATTCCATTATCCTCTTGCACTGTGGCTTTCACAGCTGTTCTGTGCCACAGAACAGTCTTGAGAACTGGGGTGCCAATGCTCATCTTGCATCTGCACACCCAGCAAACATGAAAGGCTTCTCCATTTCGGGACCTATGGAAGAAACTTTGGTCAGAATAGTTAAACCTGGCTATTTGCAAACTGGTAGAAGTTGGAGGCACCTCTGGAGCTACTCTAGTCAGATCCCACTGTTCCAGCAGTGTCAGCTAGACCATGATGCTCAAGGCTGTGTCCAACTGGATTTTGAATATCTCCATGGATGGAAACTGCACGACCTCTCTGGACAACTTGTACTAGTGTTTGATCACCCTCTCAGTAAAAAGGGGTTTGTGTTTTTTATATGTTTAAATGGAATTTTCTGTGTTTCAGTTTTTTGCACACTGCCTTTTGTCCTGTCACTGAGCACCACTGAGAATTGGCTGTTCCTCTCTCCTTTGCTGCTTCCCAGCAGGGATTTAGACATGTGGAGATGATCCCCCTCAACCTTCTCTTCCTCAGCCTGCACAGTCCCAGCTCTCTCAGCCTTTTCTCTTATGAGAGGTGCTCCGAGCCCTTATTTGTCATCTTGGATCCACACTGGACTAGCTCCAGTATGCCTCTGTCTGTCTCATACTGGGGAGTTCAGAACCAGACCCAGCACTCCAGATATGTCCCATCAGTGCTGAGAAGAGGGGAAAGATCTAAAAAAAACCCAAAACCCTAACCAAACCAAACGAACCAACCAACCAGGCAAACAAACAACCCTCTTAATTTGCTTTTAACAGCAACAACATATGATCTCCAGCTATCCACCAAAACAGTCACGAGGGAAACTGCCACTCGAGCTCACTGGAAAGCGGGTTTATATTTCTCCATCTCTGTACCATGTGAAGAGCACAGGTGTGGTGGGGCTGCCATAGACATCACGACCCATGCAGTAAACAGACCCCCCAGCCTTACAGGAGTGGTGGCTTGCAAACCCCGTCCTGACACCCATGTGCCCTCTCAGGAAAGAGACTGTAAAACATCTGAGGCTGAGCTGCAGAAACTTTTCTGATTTCAGCTCAGAAGGACCAGAGTGCAGGTGAAGATTGCAGCTCCCGTACTGACATGAAACTTTTCCTTCCTGCCCCAAAAGTCAAATTTGCCACTAAAGTTAAACTTTTTTGTCCAAGGACATTGCAAAAAATCTAGATAATAGGCTGCAACCATGGAGGTTTCCAACCGCTTCAAGCATTTTAGGAGACACTATTGCTGCAGGTCCCGCTATGTTGCCTTAAATACTGCATTCAAGTCTCACTCATAAATGACCTTTGTCAAGGGAAAGTCTAAATGGCACGGAATTGATTTTAAATTTTCTCTTCAATGTTTAGAACCCAAAAATAGCAACAGTAGGAGGCACATGAAAATGCCTCTGAATTTTGATCTGCCAGTCTCGGGAAAAGCCTCATGCTTATGCTAAAAACACTAATCCTGTGCTAATTTGCATGCAAGCCCTCTCCCAGTCGTTCTGTGAATCTTGTGCATGCACAGTTGCATAGTGGTGACCCAGCCAGCAGGCATGAACACCTCTGCTCTTTGGCAGATGGCACTGAAACTTCCCACTCCCATGGCAGAAGCCAGGATCTTGGAGTCAACAGCAGGTCTTTCCTGAGGGACTGCAGAATCATACTTCTTTCTCAAATCTCACAGTTCTAAAACCAAAGCAAAGCAATTCCCACTTCTAATCTGCTCCCTCAGACATCAGCAAACCATTGGATTTTACCAAGACACTTTGACTTGGAAACCTTCAAGTGACCCAGATAAAAGGTGCTTTACAACCCTGTGCGATGGCTGAGAGAATATTCTCACTCAGTGCATCCACAGCACAAAGGAAGGGAGAAATCATGTAACACCAACTCATGCATCTGGAAGAAATGGACAAGCTGCAGGGCACAAAACCCCTCGATCAGAGATGTCTATCAGGGAGATGGATGACTCTTCTTCCAGGCTTTTTGCATGGGTTTTAACCTGTGTTAAAATCACTTTAAATTACGCTACAGCTGAGTCCTGCAACAGGTGAAGACAGTTCAGCTCCCCAGAAGGCAAAAGCTTTGAGCTTTAGTCGTAGCCTCTTAACAACCACAGTATGGGGAGAAAGAGCTTGTTTCATGACCTCTGTATAATCATGTTACTCAGAGTGCCCAATGAAGAGTGAGTTGCTCTGTGTCTCAGTTTCCCCATCTCTTAAATGAAGCTGATGTTGTTTCTTTTCTCCAAACCAAAGTCTGCAAGGCTTAATTGTTGTCTAAGATGCTCAGTCCCAGGTCCGCTATGGAGTAAAGAGCCAGCAGAACTCTCAGTCTTGCCTGAAGCAGGGTAAAGTGGAGTCATATCCTCTTATAATCTTCTCTGGATTTTCCCTCTCCTTATCAAAAACAATGTCCTACTTTACCTCAGTACATCTCCCAAACGAGTGAGCCACACACAGCTCGCAAGGTCCACACCTCTCCCAGACTGGTAGGCAGCATCTGCCCATGACACAGCCCTTCAGAAAGTGTATTCCTCTCCTGGCTCTTCCCAGTCTCCAAGACGACACTAATATGTGCTCTGGGTTTGATCTCTTGCATATTTGCAGAGCCAGGCCAGAGCAATGGGTTGTGTATTGCTTCTGCTCAAACATGCTGGTTTTCTCACAGCTCCAAGATGCCACCTGACGTACACACCTTTTCTCCATCACCCCCAAAAAACCAAACACTGAATCATATTTAATTGACAGTAAATTGAGTTTGAAAAAGAAGGAAGACATCTGCGTATAATTTTTTTATTATTATTACAATTAGGCAAATGAGATTTTTGCGCAGACTTGAAATAAAATTGGGAGAATTTATGCCAGCATTAGGACAATCATAATGAAAAGCCATTAGCAGGTTTATTGCAACGCAGCAAATCCATTTAGTTCTTTACTGGGATAGGAATGGTAGAATGAGGCGTTGTCTTCAGGCACTCAAAGGGCTAAAAGCTCCTTTACAAAGCTGGTTTTGCGGAAGATGATGAGGTTTTTGCTGTGTTCATGGTTCTTTTGGAAAGAAAAACCAGATGATGCAGGCAGCTTAAATTTCCAGCCTGAATTCCCCGTTTGTTAGACTAGGTGATGGCGAGCTCAGCCACTCAGCTTAAGGAAAGTGCTGCAGAGGGAGCCATCGAGAGCCAGCCCGTAAGGAGCTGGGTGGAAGAAGTTGGGAAACAAGTCAGGCTGAATGAGAGCTTTGGAAGTTTACAAGAAACTCATGTTATTCTGTGAAATTTGCCCCGAAGGGCTGGAAACTTGCAAAGACTGGTAAGATTTTAAAGCCACAGCATCTCCCGGCCAAAACTTGTGCCTGCACATGTACACAAGATCACGGTGCACAAAAAGAAACTCCAAATTAAACCCAGAGGTGAACTCCAGATATTTGACAGATCTCTGTAAATGACTGCAAAACCCCCTTATATTTCATTATATATGATCACCCTGCAGTAATGTTTGTATTTTCACTTTTTTTTTTTTTTTTGAGACCATCCTGCATTACAGCCAACCTGGAGCTCCAGGGTGGCTCCAAAGACCCCGGAGAGCTTCTGAGAGCTTCATCTGGGACAGATCAGGGCTCTTCTCCATGTACAAGCCACCAGGGCCACTCAACAGGCATGTGTCAGGGGTTAACATGAGCCAAGCACCCTGCCCCTGTTTGCTTGATGTCAGCAAAGACACCTTTTCTTTGTCAGAGCCTGGATCTTTATTTGTGTTGATATCTGGAATGAGCTTATGCACTGAGGGACTTGGTGGAGGAGGGGAAATAATGGGAGCATCTATATCCCACTCGGTCTGACAACACAGCACAGCTCTGCATTGCCAATGCTGAGCTCAACCTTGTTTCATCAGGCCGTATTCAGACCATCTAGAACTAGAGGCAGCAGGTAGAGACGGTGGGCTGAGGAGACCAGTGCAAGATAGAAACTTAGAATCACAGAATAATTTTGGTTGGAAAAGACCTTTAAGATCATCGAGTTCAACCATTAACCCAGCACTGTCAGGTCACAATTAAACCATGGCCCTCAGAACCACATCAATAGGTCTTTTAAATCCCTCCAAGGATGGCAGCCTGTTCCAATGTGTGACAATCCCTTTCAGTGAAGAAATTCTTCCTAATGTCCCATCTAAACCTCCCATGGCACAACCTGAGGCTGTTTCCTCATGTCCTATCACTGTTCTACCTGGGAGAAGAGACCAACCCTCACCTTGCTCCAACATCCATTCGGGGAGTTGTTGAGAGCCAGAAGGTCTCCCCTGAGCCTCCCTTTCTGGTGGCTAAACACCTCCAGTTCCCTCAGATGCTCTTCTTAAGATGAAACCCTAAGTGCCCATCCACCTCTTCCTTCACAGACAGTGCAGAGTCACTGGCAGCACACTGACTCGCACCTCCCCACTTCACCTTGCGTGCCAAATAATCTGACTTCTGCAGCTCTTTTTACCTCCATACTATAAAAGATTTCTAAATGGAGACAATATTTTGGATAGATTTACACGATAAACTCTAGCCTGGAATCATTCACAGTTCATTTTTTTCTTGTATAACATCGAGTATTGTGAGACTGAAGTTTTTCTTTACGCTAGTTCCACAACACTAAACCTGTAAGCCCTGCACTATTTACCTCATTTGTATCATTGCATGTAGCATGTCCTCAGCCTCCACCACAAATGGTACTGGCAGAGACTCTCCTGTGGCTCTGGAGGAAGCTGGTGGAAAGTTCATGCTGTGTAGGAAGATGGATCTGCATGGAAATTCTGACAGGATCCAGGCTTACATTTGTTGCTAAATTTGGATGGACTTTGACATTAACAAAGCCTACAGTGTAGATCCAGACCAGCATTCCTCCTTTCAGGGACTGCTTTGTGTTCAGGAAGTGGAAGCCATGTGAGGAAGAAAGTCAAACATCCTCACAAAAATGTTTAAAAATTAAAGAAACATGGAAACATTATAAAAATAAACAGTCTGACTGCTAGTGTCTACAGCTGCACTTACCAGAATGCCTTTTTCCAGCTCGCTGACGCCTTTCAGCTATGATTTACAGGCCAAGCAGTCTAATGGCACAGAGCAGACAGTACCTTTCAGGATGCTCTGCCTGAGCTGTCTCTACCAACACCTGTGTTTTTTGAAGTGGTCACAGATATTTGCCAGGCTGGGTTTCATGCCACCTGACATAGTTTACTTGATCCGTTTGAGATGTCGACTTGGACTGAATCACGCCCTGGCTGTGCCTGTTTCCCTCCAGTGACAGTAAAAGGGTTGAGGCTTTGATGTGTGCAGGTAAAGATGTCTCTTCCAGGCCAGAGGGATCCAAATGGAAAAGCTGAGGTACCCACAGGGCAGGACACTGGCCTGAAGCCCATGCCTTGCTCTCCCTGTCACTCGTTGAGTGAACTTCAAGTGTTCACTTTATTTCTGCTGCTTTCTCCTCCAACTCCTAGGAGTATTTCTTCCTCAGCAGAAGTTCCCCAGGGTTGACTAGAAAAAGTGCGTGAATACCCAAGCAGAAAGGAAGAGGGCACAAAGAGGGACAGAAAGGGTTTGCGAAGAAGAAAGAAGGCATGTTTGGTCGTGGTAGAAGAAAAGAAGATAGTCAGAAGGGCACTGCAGAGAAAAAGCATCAAAGGAAGCGAGGTTTAAGCTTAGCTCAGCTGCAGTTGTGAAACCTCGAGCCATGCTGGAAGGAAGGTGTTTGAGCAGCTCATGAACAGCAAGTTCTGGGGTTTTCCATCAGTTATTTCAATTAAGATTTGCCCTGTACCTTGTCTGTGTCTCTGAGTGTGTAAGACATTTATTTTGTAACTGAGGCGTGATGCTCATCATTAACATTATCCCTGCCATCACAGTGCAGAAGTAGACAGGAACAGTTTTACATCTAAGACAGACTTCATAGTTAAACTGTTGCTGGCCTAACTAAGTTCTCTCTATACCAGTAGCCCAACAAGAGCCATGGCACAGGGCCAAGCTGTGACCACTTGGCGTGTGTCTTGCAATGACTTTGGCTATGTTCAGACAACACTTCTCTGAACCGCACTTGAGCACAGCTTGGGCGTATCCCAGGCCAGGACCGTTCCCAATAAAAAGCACAGACCAAGTCACTGATCTGGGGACAAGAGAGCTCAGCAGTGTGGATGCACACTGCTATGCGCCAGCTGGCCTCAGGATCAGAGAACTGGCCCAGGCTTGGTTTTTTCCTAGCTCAGTCTAGCAGCGTGCTTGACAGACCCAGAGCTGCTCATTAGCCACCTTCGTTTAGAGCACCATGTTGCCCTTCTTAGAAAAGTGCTCACAGGAGGCTGCAGCTCCTCCGTTTGCACTGCAGCCTGGTATTTACAGAGGTTTTCTGAGAGGCAGATGTAATCTCTCCTCCAGCTTCCCAGGAGAGCTCCCAGCTAGCAGATCTACGGCGAGGCCACAACACAGACCTTTTTCTACCTCTTTCTACCCAAACAGAATTTGTGAGCAAAGAGGAAGGCAGAGATTGCCTTGTTCTTTAGCCTAAGGATACAGGAGTCCTAGTTTCCTGCAGCTTGGTCATACGAGAGTGAATCTGTGGCCTGAGGAACAGCAGCAGCTTCACAGCTAACAGTGTTTTGCTGCAACCTTACAGAAGAATAGGGGGGGGAAAAGCTGGTTTGTTTATTGTTTCGGGGGGAAAAAAAGAGCAACTTTCTGTCATTTTGACAAGGTCACATAACAGAGGCCCCTGAAAAATATTTGTAAATTTGCAGCTAGCAAACCTTCCGAGTGACGAAGCCGCAGCAACCCATGTCAGAGACCAAAGGGTATGATCAGTGTTTGCAATTAAAATCTCCTTTGTTTTGTGCTATTCATATACAGCGACCCTTGCATTTTGGTCAGCGGAGCATACTCCATGAAATGTTCAGCTCAGGCTTTGTTCTGTGCCATGTTCATTCTGTTCAGGCAGGAAACAAGAGCCATCCCAGCCAGCATATTGCCTGAACCCAGCTTGCCATTGTTTGCAGCAACAGCAGTGAAAATAAGGTGCCTCTGCCTTTATTTTTTAATTCCCCACGATACACTCTTCAAGATGAAATTAGCAATGTATACTCTAATTGTGTTTTCAGAGTCGTAACAATGCGAGCACATGGGGAGAGCAATGCAGAGACTCATTATTACAGAAAAAAATAATTAAAACCTCAACAGAAATGGTACTCGGGTTGGGAAAAAAAAAAAAAAAAGAAGAGAGTTTGCGTTCATTTTTATTTCCCTGCTAGCCTTTTGTTACAACTTTTCCTAATAACAGGTTGGTTTGATTAAAACACAAACAAGTAGTATGTTTTCCAGTACTCTATCCGTGAAAGCCACAGGGAAACTCTACCAAGCAGATCTCCGCAGCTTGTGGCAGACTCGCCCCAGTTAGCTTTACAACATGGGAACCATAATCACTATATATTTATATGATGATCTGCCCTCCCTCCCTCCCCTTTATTTGATGATCTGCCCTTCCCCATGGGGAAAGAAGGACCTTCAGCACTGTGGAGAAACCCTCTGTCATTTGAACCGTACGATGTAGTAAAAATGCAAAGCTATTATCACCTAGAAATAGATCATCCTCCTGAAAAAAGAGTAAAAAGAAAGGGGAGTCTGGGGAATTAGGGACAAATCAGCTTGACTTCCATGCTCAGAAATATCATGGAACGAACAGTCGAGCAATCTGTCTCTTAGCACCTAGAAAATGGCAAGGGGATAAGTAACATCCGGCCTCAATTTCTCAGGAACAAATCACTTCGAACCAACCTAATTTCCTCTTCTGACAGTGTAATGATCCTTGCGGGTCAGGGGAGTGGTGGCAGATGTAAGACAGCTTAACCTCAGTAAAGCTCTTGACATGCTCACGCAACATTCTCTCCATCAATAAATACCTCAGCTACTTGATCACCCTAAGCTGGCAACCGATCTGACCAAAAATGAGCCAAATAATTGTGTTTAGTTGATGAAGATCCATTTGGGGGTCCCTCTCTACCACATTTCATCTTGCTGTGTCAAATACTTCAGGGAGCTGCCAAAGGAGAACAGAAAGTCAAGGAGAGTGAGATAGAGCCAATGAAGGAGTTGGAGACCTGGCTGGACTCTGGAGCAGAGTCAGTGCTAGGAAGGGCATGAGGGGCACTGTAGCGTTGCCCTTTATATTCCGTGCGCGCTGTCTCATGCCGGCTGCGGAAGCAGACTCAGACGCCAATATGGTGTGCAGACTGCTACATTTACTAAGTGCGACACAGTTACATTTATAGGCATAGAGTTCCGTACATGCACTGATATATCACTATGATTGGTTACAAGAGTCCCATGCGCCTAGTTCTAACTTATGGTTGGTTATCACGCGTTGTGCACGCGCTCCTCATGATTGGCTGCAGTTATCTTGCTTGGCTCAGGTTTCTTCTTTTGTTATGTTTCAATCTTGTTCTGTCGGCCAAGTTCTCAAGCGTGTCCTTTCTACAATCTTTGTACTTTGTCATAGTTTTAGCTCAGCCAGAAAGATCCCCACAGGGCACCACCTCAAACCAGCGGTCAGAAGCATTGACCATGCACAGCTCATTTCCCCAGAGTGCTGGTGTTGGGATGCAGATGCTTAGGGAAGTCTCGGAAGAATCAAAAATGCCCCCCAAACCATGTTAATGTCTGTTCTGACATCTGTAGGTCTTCCTCTGGAAGCTACGGGATGAAGCTGCAGGCACTGATTAGTTCAAGGATGACAGGTAACAGCCTCAGGAGCCTGAAGCTGCATCCTGCTGGATATAGTACCTTGGTGGAAAGCAGAAGTGATCCTGGCTTTCCGCTTCAAGGGAAAAATCAGGAAGGCTCAAATTATTGACTGAAAATGCACTGCAGACTTGTGCAAGTTTCTCCAACCCCACACATCAACCTTAGGACTGATGGAGAAAAATCACTGCTAGTTTGGAAAATAAATTTTTAAAAAAGGAAAAATAATACCTTCCACATCTGTCTTCAAGAAACATTTAAAAATAAAATTTGAAACCCCAGACAATGAGATTGAAGTAAAATAGCAACTCTCTTCCCTCATGCACTCAAATCGGGAGCTATTGATGGCTTAAAGACCTTGTCTTAATTTTCTCCATGACTAATCTATTCAGTTTTCACTTAAGGAACCCTCAACGGTATAATGAGACAGCTGTTGCCTCCTCTCCCTCCCCCAACTCCCCCAGCTAGGAAATTAAATTTAAAACCACTGCTTTAAATAGGCCTGGCACTGTCTCATCTCCTCTTGAGTTGCTCTGGGAGCATCTTACCCATAAGTGCAGGTGTCAGGTCAATCAGAACTCACCCAGCTCGTCGGGTCTGCCTGAGTTGGTACTTTGTAAGGAAATAGAGAAGTAAAACTTGTAGATCTTACCCTATGCTAGGTAAATGGGTTTGTGTTGGGTTTTTAAAATAGAGTATGGGATACGAGACTAGATAATCTCAGACTAGATCTAAGGAAGGAATATTTTACAATGAGGGTGGTGAGACACTGGCATAGGTTGCCCAGAGGGGTGGTAGATGCCCCATCCTTGGAAAACTTGCTCTAGTTGCAGACGTCCCTGCTCACTGCCAGCAGTGTTGGACTAGATGACCTTTAAGGTCTCTTCCAATTCTGTGATTTTATACTGCAGCGTGAATCTGCTGTAGGCTTCTTGAGGGCAGGCTATTTAGGTCCTGGCATGTTAAATGGGATTTGAAGAGTAAACACCACATACCATCCTGGAGAAAACTGAATGCTGGACACAGGTTTTATCTCAGTGGGAACCAGGGACAGATCCTGCCTCAGTGCTCCGAGCTTTAACTTCCTTCTGCATTACACCCAAAGACTGGTCTTAATTTAGTGCTGGGAGAGGCTTTTCTAAGCCGACATGACAGCATCCACAGTCCTGCATGGTCAAACTCCTTGCGCTCCACATTCTCCTTACATAAAGCACGGACGTAAGCATTGTCATCCTTGGTGGGGTGATGTGAGTCAAAAAGTTCATGGGTTTTGAGTGCTGTCCAATCATGGCTTGGCTTCGCGGACGAAGATTTGGGAAGGGCTTTGCCCACGCTTATTGCAAACGCGTTGATGGCTGAAAAGGCCAATGCGGGATAGGCAAGACCGGTTGCAAAGAGCACACCGGAGGGTCTCCTTGGGTGGTATAGTCGAGGCACGGTTCTTTCTGCGCTGTCTTTTCTCCTCGAGACTGATTCTACGTGTGCTCTCAAAGGAGACAGCAGCGTTATGTATGGTGTGTCTCCAAATCTCCCGATTGGAGGCCAGGGTGGACCACTGATGGTGGTCAATATGGCCTAGGCTGAGGTGTTGTTTCAGGGAGTCCTTATATCTCCTCTTTGGAGCTCTTCTCTTGCGGCAGCCGGTGGCAAGTTCACCATAGAACACGATCTTAGGGAGGCGGTGATCCGCCATCCTGGAGACGTGCCCTGCCCAACGCAGCTGCGTTTTCAGCAACATGGCCTCAGTACTGGTGATGTCTGCCTGTTCAAGGACAGCAACGTTAGTCACGTAGTCAGTCCAGTGGATGTTTAGGATTGTGTGGAGGCAGCGCTGATGGAAGCGTTCGAGGAGTCGCAGATGGTGGCGGTAGATGACCCATGATTCAGACCCGTACAGAAGAGTAGACAGTCCAATAAATCCTGGAGAAGTACATAAGAAAGAAAAGCTTTGCTTTGTGAGAGACACAGCTGACCCTGTCACCTGTATGGCCCTGCATAGGATGTTTCCCTGCTCCTGACCTCTTACTCTCCTTTGCTGGACGTGGAGACATGCCAACAAAACCATGGTAATACCTACTAGAGGGAGATGAGGCTCATCAGTAACCCAAGGGTGAAGGAGTAAGCCCTGAAAGTAAGGTGAAAATGCAAGGCATTAACTGGGAGTCATGAAATTGCTTCCGCTTAGTTACTCCAAGCTGCTGTGGACTCAAGGCCTGTGCTTTGCTGTTAGCCTCCACGGTGGGTTCTGCTGGCTGAGAGTGGAGATTTGCTTTCCCATGGCCATCAGAGAAGATGCAAAAGCTTCCTCACCCCGTAGTTTTTGAGAGCTGGCCTCGAAAAAGCAATTCAGTCAAATGTGCCTTGGCAATTGCTCCCCTAATGATTCTGAAATTAGTAGCTTCAGACAGAAAATGATAGACATTTTAATGCAACATGGAGAAAACACTCCTCTGCTTCTTGCTTCTACGCTCTGATTAGGAGAAAATCACATGAACAATAACAGAGTTTCTGGAGACTTCACCTTTTACGTGAGCAATGTGGTTTAGACTCTCACCCTAGCCCCCCTTTCGTGCCGCTCCCCTCTCTTCCCCATGCATTTCTCTTCTTCCACTTATTTTTAACTCCCTTTGATCTCTCTGCACAGTGACTTGTAGCCTGTTTAACTCACTTTTCAGCTTAAGCCAAATCAGCTCCATTAAAAGAAATCTTGCTTAAAGGAAAGAAACACAGAGCAAGGGGAGTCACATCATCACAGTCTGTCCCCAGCTTTCTGAGGGGCTGACTGGGGCTCTTCTGGGTCAGACTGCCAGGGAAAGGAGCAGTCATGACTAATTGCCATGTCCTGGTTTGTTGAGGGAGTGAAACCGAGCATTGAGTGAGCCCCATGATCATTAAGGATCATTGACTTTGAGTGAGGAACAAGGGAGCTTCCCTTCATGGTTAAGCCAACTGAAGCATCCCTGAGCTGTCTTACTCATTCATCTCTTTTCTGTACATATTTCACACCCATTCACATCCTGTATTTACCTATCCTTACCCTAAGAAGTTCAGAGTATCTCCTGTAGAGGAAGCCAACAAGTATTTATTACCACCTTCTCTTGAGGAGCTTATTCCCCTTCATTCTCATGCCTGCATGATCCTTTAGGCAAAGCAAATCCTCACCCTTATTCCTTTGTGGTCTATCTCCAGTGCAATCACATCCCACTCGGTAACTCAAGCTTTTCCTAGATCCTCCCAATAGCACCACCAACAAGAGGGGGTGCTTCAGAGACCCCAGGCAGTTCAATAGTCCCAGAATAAGACATCATAAAAAAAAAAATAGACTTCTTACTGACTTTATTATATCAAGAAAGGACCCAGAGAGTCAGCTCAGCAGAGGCTCCAGCTCCATGGACAGCTGTATTCCACAGGTGAAAAAGACATTGTGTTGCATATCTTACAGCATGTCCTTACAGACCAACACCTTCCTTGTGTCTTGTCTTTATGGCATATCCTTGTGGTATGTAGAAGGAGTTGGTCCACGCTACAGAATATCTTACACTGCAGTCATCTATTTCACTGGAGCCACAATTCACCTGGAAGGTCACAACATCTACTGTCAGACACAGGAGAGGTTTCAGGGAAGAGTAAGAAGGATTAACTTTCTGAGAAATATCTCCTGTAAATAAAGCCTATGAAATTATACTTTGGCATTTAGAAAGGAGAGGAAAGGGCACAGACAAGAGGACGATACATAAAATGAGGGAGGTTGGCTGAGAGTGGCTCTCCTCTGTCCCACACAACAAGACAGAGATATTCGATGCGAAGGAAATCTCTTGTCATCCAAAGTGTAATTAGACTGAGGGACTAATTTCCATAAAATGTCAATGAAACCAGGAACTCAGCCAGACCCAAAGACGGCCTGGACATATTTAAGGATAACCCGAACATCTAAAGTTGTAACGGCTAATGTTAAAAAAACTCCCAAGAGGGATCTAACATCCTATGTTTCGGACTTTAAATTAATCCCTTAGGTATTAGGAGGATACCTCATTATAGGGGAACAAATTATTTTCCCTCTCTGTCTTGGAGTGTCCTGACACTTTCCTTTGAAATTTCTGCCAATGACCACAGCCAGAAATAGGGTCCTGCTTAGACAGTCCAGACCACTGCGTAGCAGGAGAATCCCTGTGTCACAGGGCAGAAGATATCCCTAGATTATGAACTTTTGGTGGTCGGAGATAAAAAAGAGGGAGCAGGAGGCAAACTCTGTACAGCAAGGTAAAATGCACCTCACAACTCATGGTTTTTTTTATCGCAAGGGTTGTTCTCACCTGATTTCCCCATGTGATGAACCCTTAGATCTTGGCCAGGAGAGGGAGGATGTACCTGTGCACCTCAACCCACAAGGAACACACCAGTTCACCTTAGTGATCCTGTGGTTTACCCCACTTTTGGTGCCCAGGAGCCCTCACTAACCCAGTCCTTCCAGCCAGGGGGAAACATCAACCATCTTTGCCTCTATCCGGCTTTTTCACTACCAGCCCCAATGGTCTTGTTCCAATTTTAAAGGTTTATGGCTTGAGACGGAGCATTACCTGGTGTGGGCTCTATGGATAAATCACCCAGCGTGTCATTACACTAAACAGAGGGATTTTACAGCTCAGGAATTTGAAGGCCAACTGCTCTCATTGCGAAAATCTACACCATTGTTTGGAGATCAGCTTCATCATTTTGACACATTAATAAGTGACCTCCTTCAAGCCTAGTGCAGCTCTTTTACCCTGTGATTAAGGTGACCACTCAGGCTCCCAAAATAACAACATGCGTTTGTCTATGGCATCCTTCCTTGGCAGGAAGTGTGGGAATGGTCGTGGGCTGAGGTTTGCTATTGTTCCTCAGGTGATTTCGAACAGTAAAATATTCCCTGAGAGGAGAGCAGTCCATGGTGAGACTGCTTTGGGATCAAACGTCTCTCTCTCCAGGTATCTCCATCCAGCAAGCCTTAGGATTTCATCCCCCACGTTACCTCCTGGCAGTCCGCTGTCCAATGACCATCTCTTCATGATGCCTGAAGAGTTCCTGAGAACGTTACAGCACCAAGAAGCAGATTTTAATGGATTGCTCATTTCCCAGTGGAAATGGCCAGAAGCCCACAGCTTTGGTTAGATGATGGGAATCTTTAGATATATTCCAGTTACAGAAAAATAAAAATATCTTTTATATCAGGGGAACTAATCCTGCTTAGGCTGTAAAGCTCTGGACAAACATTCGATTCCACTTTCTTGTCCGATCCTAATCTGACATGCTGATAATGAAGAAAGGGAGGAGAAATCACAGGGAGGAAATCAGGAAGAAAGCTGTGTCATTGGGGGGTGGGGGGGATTTGCAGGGGAGGGGGAGAAAGGGGAGGAGGGAAGAAGGAGGGAGCACAGACAGGCTTTAAAAAGAAATTGAATATTAGGAGGCAGAAAATAAAATGGAGACAGGCTGCATTGAAAGTGATACAGGGTGGAGATGGAGAGAGACAAAGAATGACAGCGGATCAGTTTAAGCATGAAAGAATAGAAAGGAAAAGAATAATAATGTTGGCTTGTAAAGCTGAAATCAGATTATAGTTTCCTCCAGTGAATTAACTCTCTTATAATGTAGTGCAGGGGGCTTTAAAGAGCTGGTGTGATTTCCCCATTGGGTGGCACAGCGACATTAAACTGAGATGTATGTGTGAGTGTGTGTTTCATTATAACCCCGCATATGTGTATGTTAAATCTGCCAGAGAGCACCCGTGCATAAGACGTGCTCTGTATGCTTCCGTGTGGAGCGAGTTGTTAAACGTGTTTGGGGTTTGGAGGGAGTTACACAGTGAAACGGGTGCTTTTGTGAGGGTGCAACATCAAATTTCACTGTATATTTATGTTAGGCAGTAAATCACAGCATGTAGAACACCCCCCCAAAACCCCAGGGTTTTTCCTCAGGATGGGGATCTGGAGCTCCCAAGGACTCAAGAGGCTGCTGGCTCATTCCCCAGAAGGTGGAATGTCTGAGCACTAGGATGGAGGAGTCCACTGATGATCAGGTAGATGGAGTAGGTTCCAACAACCTCTTTTGTGTTCCTTACCCAATGGACTGAGCAGAGTTGGAGATGCAGTGGATCATTGAGGAATCCAGCTTACAGCCACAGTATCCTCTCTCTTGTGGAGGTTTGGCTGAGGAAGAGGAGCCTGGGAGGCAGGCAAAATCCTTTTATTCTCAACCATACCCACGAGTCCCAAAGCCAACCAAGTCTGGTATTTTGGTTCTGTTTTCTCCTGCTCTTTGGGATCCCAGAGCAGCCTGAGAGTGGTATGAAGCCCAGCTCAACAGGCAGCCATGAGATCTGCTTCCCCTACCTCCTTCCTGCCAAATCTTCTCACTTGCTACCTCATGGCCAAAGACATAACCTATTAATCCAAGCAGGTTGCAGGTGCCTCCTTTGAGATGATCAATGCAAATACCTAAGTTCTCTGAGTGTTTATCTGTTTCAAGGAGACATGTAGAAGCTTTCATCTTCATGAGACCTGCTAGATTCCCTCTCCTTAAGGTTCCCAGACTATCAGGTGTGAATGGAATGCTGTATAAATCCAAGAGGAAAAGAGGAGAGCGAGTCTTGGGACTAAATGCTAAATAGCTGGAATGAAGGAGTAAGAGTACCACCTAGGATGCTAGAGAGATGCCTTGGAAGACATGCAGTGGAGTACATAACAACATGAATATCAAAGGAGAGGATGAGTGAATAATGATCGTTCATGGTCTTTTCCAGCACAAGAAATTGGTGGTCCCGGAAAAGGTGTAACTGAGCTGTGGAATTACTTCCCATGGATATATTGTTGGTGCTTAAAGTTAACAAGGGCTCAGGGAAGAGCAGAGAAGTTCAAAGAAAAACCCAGTCAGCATTACTAAATCCATAGAGTACATATCTAGACCTTGAAGTCCCTGAGTTTCAAACGGTTGGAGGCAGAAAGAGTACCAGTACCACAAGCCCTTGCCTCGTCCTTATGCATAATACATATGCCTATAGACACTTCTGGAAGACAAAGTTCAGAGGAGTGACCTATGGAGCTGTTCTGTGGATGGCAAAGAATTGATTCTTGCAGCATTTTCTGGTGTGCCTTTTGCAGGGTTCCCATCTTTTCTGTATTCAGGACACAAAGCAATCCCCAGTGTCCTTTAGGTAAGGGCAGGCCCATCCATACCTTTATGACTCTTTATTGAGATGGAGTGACATGCCCAATCCAACTTTATTCAGCAGCTCTGCAGGACAGAGTGCCTAAGAAGTGTAGTGTTCTCTGCAACAGCCCTGGGATACTTAACTGTCAATTGTGGTTATGTGGAGTGCTTTCTTCCACCAGCCTGAGGCTCTGGGCTTTTGTTTGGTATTTTTCGCTTGTTTGTTCATTTGGAAGTGGTAAATGGGTTTGTGTTAGACTTTTAAAATAATTATGGGATACCAGACTAGGTTATATCAGACTAGATATAAGGAAGAAATTGTTTACGCTGAGCATGGTGAGACCCTGGCCCAGGTTGCCCAGAGAGATGGTAGAAGCCCCATCCCTGGAAACTTTCCGGGTCAGGTTGTTTGGGGCTCTGAGCAACCTGCTCTAGTTGAAGATATCTCTGCCCATGGCAGGGGGCTTGGACTAGATGACCTTTGAAGGTCCCTCCCAACCCCAATGCGTTCCATGATTCTATGTGATAAATAACTCTCTTCTAACCACTCTCTGCATTTCTGCAGCACCTTGGAAAAAAGTTATCACTAGAGGAGCTGCAGATGAGGCTGAACTTCAATTAGGCCTCAAATTAGTTGTGCAGGGTGACATTTTCCAATCATGCAACATTAGCATCCTCCCTAATTATGAAAATGTAAAGCTAACTTCTGTTTCATAATAAATTAGGCTTGTTCTCTTGGTATCTAAAACACACAAGCATGCACCCAGTGCAATTTCAGCTGGGGCTTCTCTTCCTGTTTTGCTGATGCTCAGGAACCGTCACAGTAACCCCCGTAACCTCTTTTTCCTCTAAAGGGCAGGCATGGTGTGAGTGTGTCTGATAGCACTAGGCAGGGGAAGGGAAATCAGCAAGAAAATGCAAAGAGACACAGAAGGAATCAAGCTTTATGAGCCCGATTTGGGCTGGTGGACACAGCCTTAGACATTCTCACACCAACGAGCTTCTCCAAGGAGGAGGGAGAAGGAGGAGGTAAAATTCCCTCTTCTGATTTCTCCATTGAGCTTTTCCACCTCTAGTTTATTCAGCCCACTTGTGCAACCCTGAGAGAGGTATTGGAGCCTCCCTTCCATCACAGCGTGGGCAGACCCATAGCAAAGTAAGATTACAGGTTATACTGCAACACACCTGACCGTATCTACTCCAAACTTATCCAGACCGCAGAGCGTACAGGTAGAAGGATGTAAGCAAAAAAGAGGAGACAAAACGAACAGGATTTCCTATCACAGAACATTTTCTGTAAACATCACAATTATTCAAGAAAAGAAAAGATAGTCAGATATTTTTTGTACAGTGGGAAAAATAAGAAGAAAGGTCCTTCCTGGAGCCTTTCCACAATGCTTGGAGGATATCTCTTTCTAAGAGATGCCTCATTATAGTTCACTGCTGGAAGAGGGATCAGAAACTACTTGGCTCTTGCCAAATAAGTTTTGTGACTCTGTTGTGCATTTCATGGAGTTCTGCAGACATTGTATGTTGAAGGCAAGTGTCATGTCTCCTTTGAGCCTGTCTTAAAGCACGATCTGAGCCACAGATCCACCCCTTCAACCCTCCATGGCTTCCAAGATAGATTTTCATCCTGGCTGAGTTTGTGTTATTGAATTATTACGTTCAAGCAATGTTAAAGATGCCTGAAAGACAAGGCATCTAATTATTGCATCTGCATCAGAAGTAACACGGAGCTGCAGAGAGTAGCTGACAAACAGCTAAATAATAGACTAACAAGCAGGATGGCTGGAATCTGTCACGGCGCTAATGAAGGTCAAGATAAGACACCGCATATTTTAAGGAATGAGATGTGCGCATCTGAAAATGCCCAGATGTGACATTGAAAGACAGAGATCATCAACAGAGCGCAATCACAGCTAAGAGCTGGAGCCTGGGAGTGCACAGGATAAGAGAATTAAAAGCAAATAAAGAACCGAAAGAAGAGAATGTTTGGGTTCATGGAGAAACTGGAGAACCAGTAGCCTCCGGCGTGCCAAAAGTAATCCAAGAGAAGGGCAATCCTGCGGTGTAATAGCCCCCACAGTGTGGTTGGCATTTCCAACAACTGGAGAAATGGAGCTGGCACTCAGCTTGCCATCGAGGGAAAGGGGGAACAGCTGGAGAAAGGGAAGGGGATTTGCAGTATTCTTTTCTGTAGAGTAACCTAATTCACCACGAGCACGCTGCAGAGGAGCTTAAATAGGGCAGGGGAAAGCACGGTGTAAGGAAGCTCTCTGCAAAGCTCAGGGAACAAAACGGTGGAAAGCACAGGCAGGGCTACACAGAGAGCAGGCTGCAAAGAGCAGCTCCCCTGCTGTCAGCTGCAGTTTTCATCTGAAGGCTCATTTATTGCTGCAAAAGAAAAAAAAAAAAAAATCAAACCAGTTTGGTTCAGTAATCAATTGAAAGCTAAGCCTTCCCTTCAGGAGCCTGTGATGTTAGGAGGGTAATGTCCTCCCCCAAACTAGCTGCGTAAGCACTAGAAAGGGTATAGGGCAAACCCCGTGGTCCTTCAGGTTTTGCTGGGCAGTGAAAGCCCAAGCCGTGGGCTGGTCCCAGCACAGCTGTCTCTGTTTAAGAGACACCACTTAGAGATGCCTCAGTGCTCCTTCTCAATCCCACGTGCTGTGTATAGGCGAAAACCTTCCAATAACACAATAATCAGTAATAAAGCAAAAAATCATAGCGGGGGGTGTGGGGAGAAAGATTTGTTCCCCTCAGACAGCAGGACGTTTCCTCTGCCTGTTCTTTTCCCATGCTCTGAAATAATCAGATTTTTATCTGCCACAGTTCTTTTCTTTCTTTTTTTCTTTTTTTTTAGCCAATCAATTCAATTGCAGCAGGAAGCCGACAAGCGTTTTGAATAATGAGTTTGTTTTCGGGGTCGAAGGGTTTTGCTTGCTCATCCTGGCTTTGGAAAGAGCTGCCTTTGTGTTAGCAATGCCAAAAGGGAGCCAGGGCTGCAAAGCACACTAGGAAGGATCAATACTTTAAATGCATTAACACTGGTGAGTTGCAAATGAAGTTAGCGGCTGCTGAGCATCACTGATTTCACAGTAAGTCTCAGTTCAGTTGGTTAATTCCTCTGAAGGATCAATGCCACAGCTGATGGTTACTGAAGTTTCTTCCTTCACCAAGCACAAGGGGGTTTTGAAACGAACTCTACAGGGGATCACAAACCAACTCGTCCGTGTAAATAAGAGAAGCATGAGTGTGTAATTCTCTTAATCTGTCAAGACTAGCACAGCAAAGACATGAATCATAAAAGCTGAACTAAACCAGCTTCAAATTTTGGATCCAAATTTCACAGTTCCTCTCATTATACGGGGTCAATCAAAACCACCAGATCCAACCTCACCCTTGCTTTCAAGGAAATTGGACTTGAAAGCCATGACTTCTACCCAAGCTGAATGCAAATTTTGTACAAAGAGGGGACAAGTCTTGCAATATTGGCTCTTAAAGGATGTAAAACTCTTCAGGCAATCCTACAGAGATCCTGTAAACTGCTGTCTTTATACACACTGGCCTTTTTTAGTCACTGGGGTTGAAGTCAAGTCACCCTTACAGAAGCAAGCTGCCTGTAGGCAGAGC
The DNA here is from genome assembly GCA_009769605.1 of Bucorvus abyssinicus. Classification (NCBI taxonomy): domain Eukaryota; kingdom Metazoa; phylum Chordata; class Aves; order Bucerotiformes; family Bucorvidae; genus Bucorvus; species Bucorvus abyssinicus. The sequence continues at coordinate 3,258,836 of CM020025.1, forward strand.
GTATGACTCCCACTCCAAGCAGGGTAGAAAGGGGATAGGTACATGGATGGGAGAATGCAGGCAGTGATCTAAGAGGAGATGTATGTTGGGAGAAGGAGAGAGACCCAAGGACTGCAGGGAAGGGAGAGAAAATGATGAAACCACTTTGGTTGTGTCTTTGGCTGGAAAGACAGCTACTTGGGGAAGCATAGAATCACAGAGTCATCTGGTTGGAAGAGGTCTTTAAGATCATCAAGTCCAGCCGTTCACCCTGCACTGCCAGGGTCCCTAAACCATGTCCCTCAGCACCATAGCACCTCAGCATCAGTATGGAAAATGGAGAACTTAAGAATTCAGCCCATGTTAAGGATATTTAGGGATATTAGCAAAATAAACTCACTGGTTGAGGTTCAAACCCAAGAACTCAGTGTCATGAACTGCATTTTGAGCTATGTGATAATTCAGCTGGTCTCAACTTTCTGAAGGAAGGTCTAACTTCTGTACTCCCAGTTTAGCCCTGAGAGCCTCATCGTAGCTCCTTATTTACCATGGTTTTGGGCCCCAGTCATTTAAAGGACAGGAATGCTTAGCACAGGACTCCAGTTGAATTTAGGGTCCTAAAAACACAAATCTGCAGTCATCTTACCTCCCCTATAAGTACCTGAAGATTTTTTTAGTTTTAGCATTAAACAAAACATAAACAGAAGCACATAGAGTCATAGATTCATAGAATCACAGAATGGTTTGGGTGGGAAGGGACCTTCAAAGATCATCTAGTCCAACCCCTGCAGTGAGTAGGGACATCTTCACCTAGAGCAGGTTGCTCAGTGCTCTGTTGAACCTGAGGCAGGGACAAAGCATCTACTGCCTCTCTGGACAACTTGTTCCAACATTCAACACCTACCATGGAACAGAGCAATAGAAATGTTCATCTAAAGCAGACATAGACAGGAGGCCTTGCCATTACTCTGATTTTATTTTTTGATTTTTTTGCTAGTTGTCCCAACTACAAACAGACAAAATTCCTCACTTTACCTGGAGGCAATTACTGTCTTGCAGCCACCTTTATACCGCTGTCCCAAGAAACACCTTTGTTTCTTGTTGGTTATTTCCAACTCCAATGGTAACAAAAGTTATAGGGCACACTCCTTCTGAGAAACCTCAGATTGAAATAGTAACTGAGCTTTCCAAGTTCTGGCCTGCTGGAAATGGATTTCAAAGCCTTTTCTTTCCCACCTCATGAAGGCTTGAAACATACTTGCTTCCTTTTTCAAACAAGACGAGAATCACGAGTAACCTTGTGACCCCTGTAAAGGTGGTGGATCTTTAAATAGAGTTGCTCGGTGTACTTGAAATTTCTTGACTAAAACAAAAACGGAAAAAAAGTAGACACTTTTTCATGCTTATTTTCACCCCCCAAAATCCCATCTTGTATTTTGGGATAGGTGGCCTTAGCTTAAAAAAAAAATATAATGAGACTTGTGATAAAACTGGAGAGCTGTCAACACTGTGCGTTCTTGGTATACGTTAAAAATCGCTTAGAAAGGAGAAGGGACTAAGGCTGTTTTCGTGTATGAACAGAACAGGTGGGAAATTTGCAAATTGCTGACAACATTCTCAAAAAAAAAAAAAAAGAAAAAGCAACAGAAAAACTTTTGGCCCCAAAATTTTTCATTTGCCCTCCCCTTCTTTTTGTCTCCAACAGCAAGAGACGACATGCTAAGTTATTGTTCTCTCACACTGATATTAGAAGGTTTTCAGTCTAGATGCATTGTAATTACCATCAGCGCTGGCAGTACTAAAAGTTCACCTCGAATTTTACTCAGCCATCAGCGTAAGGAGCTGTATTCACCCCATATAAGAACACCCATGGCTCAGAGACATCTCGGAGTGTAGAGGAGAACAGGGAGGGAAGCCCTCAGGAAAGGAAGTTTCCTTTGAGGGAACATGGCCCAGAATTTTTAGAATAATAAAAAAGAAGAACACTTCCTGGTCAAGAGCAGTAGAGGGATTTGATGATAGAAGAGCTGTAAGAACTGCCAAGCCCTTGGTCCATCCATTACACTGGGTTTTTCGCCTGTCTTGTCTCCCTGAGAGACTGGACGTTGGCTGGACATCTCCATCTACATGACAGAAAGACTTTGTAGTTGACACTCATGAAACAGTTCTCTCAGAGAATAAAATTCTTCCTAAAGCTCATTAGCTGGAAGTTGGCTGGCACTCTGAGGACAGAGACCATGTCAGAGTGGCTAATCTTTTTTCTGGATGGCCTCGTTCCCCACAGAGATGCACAAGGCTTTGGAGAAACCTACAGAGGATCAGGTCTCGATGCTGATACCTCCCAGAAAAACCAGCCACAGATTAGTTGTGTGGGGACATGTTTCCTTTCATCTGTTTGGAGTTGAGCACCTGGACACCTCACTGAGTATCTCCCTTTCACTTTCATATTCTTTCTGCAATTGATGCAGAGAAATGAAAAGAAGCAGGTTTGCACTACCAACAGTTGCAGGAAGAAAGCACGCAGCTGGTTAGAAGAGAAGCACTGCAGGGTTTGAAGGGCTTTTAGGTAGCTTAACGCTTGCTTAACCAGCTGTTAATTAAACAAAGCATGCAAATTTTTTTACAAAAGTACTTCCAGTGCCCCCTAATGCTGTTCCTAACTACTGGTACAAGGCTGAATTAGGGAACAGGGTGTTTTCAAAGTCTCCAGCGTCAACGGCTTGATCCTCTGAGGTGTACCAGCCAAGTTCTCATCCTCGTCTGACCCCTCTTAATTAACGGCATCCAACTATATCATTGGGAAAGGAGGTTGGGGGATTTTTCTTCAAAGAAAAGATCCATCAGTTATTTTTTGAGAGGAAAGCAGGTAGTCCTAATTTCTCTAGGGTAATTATTGCAGCAGGCTGAGGCAAAGAAGCTGAAGTACATTTATTTCATCAGAGGAACAATGCTAATTCAAAAGCCTATTAAAAATGACAGAGACAGGAGTAGTTCAGCCTCCTTCATCTTTCACAGCTTTACACTTTCTTAAATTCTTTCACGTGGGCGTTGTATCTTCTCGCTGAACTAGGTAGCATTTTATATCAACCCAGTCTGACCAATGCTGAAAAGTCATCCCTCACCCCTTGTTTCCCAGGCCATCAGCAAGGGAACATATGACCATCTATTTTCTGTTAAGTGACACCTCCCACGCCCCCACCAGAGCCTCCCTCTAACTTCGTTTAAAGTAAACATTTGCTGAAATGAAGTAGGGCCACACAGTTAAGAGGTCTAACTACCACGGATTTTAATTTCTTGGATGTACAGCACATATTGGCCGGCCCTTTCTCAACTTCCCTGTCAAGAACATCACTGCTTCTGGGTAAGGAGTCTGCAAAATGCAATGTGTTAATGCTTGTAAGTAAACCCAACTGATTCTACCGAGGATCAGCGCCTAACAGAAACTAAACGAACCTCTTTAGCAACTGGGTGGCCTTATATTTCAGTGGTATTGATCTTAGTGAAGCTGAAGTGTTATTTCGGCTATATTTCTGCTTGCAAAAATCTTTGATGCCGTGCAAAACTACTCAGCAGACAGGCTCTGAATTACAGTCTAGAGCCATTAGCAGACTCCAGTGTTAAAAAGATTTGTTTTACCCCTCTAAAAATGGCATATATAGTCTCGATTCTATTCATATTAATCTAAATCAGGAGAAATTATGATCTTTGTAGAATTTACTTCTAAATGACTAGAATCAGGCCTCCACCAATAACTGCATGTCATCCAGGATGGGCTTACAAATATCAGTTCAGTGTACTGACAGAAGGAGCCCATGTTATCATAAAATCAAAGTTGGGATAGGTGTTAAATCACCGTTCAAAGCCAAGTTCTTTGACTTCTCCAACCCTACATCACGTTGATTAATATGGAGCTTCCTAAACTCACTGCCACCCTTCGTATCTTTGTAAGAACCACTAATATTCATAGTAGCTCGCATCCCTGTGATGGTGTCCTCATATTCAGACCACCTTCAGAAAACGTGTTGCATTCAAAAGGTTGTTTATGGGTAAAGAGGAACAACACCTTGTACATATAGATAAAGCCAAGAATTTATTCTTAGTTTAACTGAAATATTTAGAGTATAATCACTGTTAGCCCAGAGCTAATTGTTACAGATTAAAAGAAATATTAATGCAGTTTAAATTGTTGTTCAACCATTTCTGGGTCAAACACCATTTTCTGAGAAAGCCTTTCTGATGGTGGAATCCTGAGCCACCTCCTTGCCAGAGTCTCTACTCTGTATTTCCCCACGCTACTGTCCATCTAAACATTTATCCACCTCCCTCCCTCCCACAGCTGACAGGGGGCTCTGGTGTGGGAAGCTCCTGCCTGGCTGAGAGGGGAAAAGCCAGTTCAATGCTTTGATGCGTAGAGGGCCGCATACTCCAGAGGCTGGGAACTGGGGAAGAGGAGTAGTTACAGTTTAGAAATGAAAGGGTTTGAGATGATGTGGATGGATGGCAACCTGCTAGTATCTGCCAGATAGCAACCTGGCAGAAAGGAAGGAATTAATCTGAGGCACGAGCAGGTTTAGTACCTGTAACCTGGAGTGATGGATAAACAGATACTGCAGAGGAAGAGGAAGTCGGGATAGAGTAGGGATAGACAGAGATGTAGGATGAACCTAGCACCTCCAGAAGAAACAAGGGAGCCCTTTGGGGAGGGGACAGCCCAGGATGGCATATAGGAAGATGATGGGTTTGGTCCCATTATCTGGTTATCGCTTGGACTCACAGGCTGCCAGGAAAGAGATGAGCTGGTTTGGTTAGATGCAATTTCAAAAATGTGCTGAGTTGGAGGAAAATCTTAATTTCATGAAACCTCAACTGCATTTACTCTTTGCTCCATTCTCACTGTAGCAAAGTGCTGCAGGAGTTCGGCTGGATGAAGAAGTGGAGAAACACAGCAAATGTCAGGCAAGTCTGGCTTCTGGGATGCGGTAACACCACACTGCTCTTTTTAAAGGAGGGAGGACAAGAAGAAGACACAAAGGTGGTAAGTCCCGCAGAAACCTTCAGGACTGGTTCAATCCCTGAAAAAAAGAGGATGTCCAGTGGTGTCGTTAAACAGGGCCATGATGTGGGGGTGGCAAAACCTTTGTAAAAAGCAGCAGCTCCTTTCCCACACTTGTGAACGGGGGCAATAGCATTGACCTTCCTTTGGAAAAGCACACGGGGATTTAAGGACAGAAAGTGCTGCTTCAGCACTCTTATTTTTATTCAGTGGGAGTGCTTCAGAGGAAGAAAGGTTTTAGTATTTTTTTAATTTTTTTTTTTTTTTTTTTATGTCTGTTCAAGTCCACTCAGGGAATTTGACTTTCATCCTTTCTGAGCTGTGTAAAACAGCACATCACACGTGTGCCTCTGCGTCTCACCTGACAGCGCTTTTGATTTGTGTGAGAACCTACCTAAGAAGGAGGGTAGTAAATTAGAAAAGGTCCAGCAGACATGGCATAGGCTTTCAGGGTAGTGCAAGGTTGCTTTCCTCGCTTTGAAGGGAGGCGTTGTTCTTTAAAACTGGGTAGAGAAACGAGCTGCTCAGGTGGCCCTCGGCAAGGTCTTCCCCGAGTCCTGGCCACTTTTCATTTGGAGATTTCTCAGTTCTGCCCTTCTGCCAGGGGACAGGGACCAAAACCGAGGGGATGAGACATCACAGGAGAGGCTGCTCCCTTCATGTTTCCAGCCCCGTTTTCCTCATCCAGGGATGAATATTTGGCTTGTATAATTAGCTGCAGCTTTTATCTGAACTGAGCCTCAGGCACTCCAGTATTTTTCCTGTTGCTGGCTCCTATGCTCCTACTGTGGAGTCGTGGGATTTATTTCTCCTGTGGTCTGTTACAAATTCAGATCAGATGGCTGGGCTTTTTCCTGACCTGACTTGAGTTCAGCGTGATTTGGCCTCCTCCCTAGAGCCAGGTGGATCAGGAAAACATCACAGGTAGACACTGCTCAGGCTAAATATGCAAGACCCATTCCGCAGAGACCAGGAAAGTAATCCACCCCTTTAGCCTACAACTGCTTTCTCCTCCCCACCTTAGGTGATACCCAAAGCCTGGATTGCTCTTTAAAACATTTAACGGGAGGAAACCATTTGTTTCCTTCATTCTGTTTACACACAGAAGAGAATATTTTTTAAGACTAGAGAAAGCAGCATATTTTGCCCTGCAGCAGCTGAGGCGTGCTTTACTCTAGAGATTGATAACTTCATAACGCAGCACTCCCAGCCCACCTCTGAAACACTAAACACCCACTCACTCCAGAGCCAGTCCCTCTGCACGCTCCCTGCACAGCAAGGGAAGATTTACAAGTCTGGGGATGGCAAAGCAATACTTCTGGCTAGAGCCAGTGCAGAGTTCACCTGCTCTCACTTGTAGGAGAGTGGAAGAGATGGGTTGTCAAATCACAGCATGTTTTGGGTTGGAAGGGACCTTCAAAGGTCATCTAGTCCAAGCTCCCTGCAGGGAGCAGGGACACCTTCCACTGGATCAGGTTGCTCAGATTCCCAAACAACCTAACCTGGAAGGTTTCCAGGGATGGAGTTTCCACCACCTCTCTGGGCAACCTGGTCCAGGGTCTCATCACCCTTAGCATCAAAAATTTCTTCCTTAGATCTAGTTTAAATCTACCTTCTTTTGGTTTCAAACCATCACCCCTTGTCCTGTCACAACAGCCCCTGCTCCAAAGCCCCTCCCCAGCTTTCTGACAGGCCCTTTTAAGCACTCAAAGGCCGCACTAAGGTCTCCCCGGAGCCTCCTCTGCTCCAGGCTGAACACCCCCAACTCTCTCAGCCTGTCCTCACAGCGGAGGGGTTCCAGCCCTCAGATCATGTTTGTGGCCTCCTATGAACCTCCTCCAACAGGATCATGTCTTAAGCCAGGTCATGGAGGTTGGCTGGGGGATGCATAAAAGATCATCAAGTTTTAGTGAGGTTCTAGTAATGGTGAGGATGACCTTTGGGAGTATTCCTTTATGCATTCAAACAGTCTCCGATCTTATCTGAGCACATGGTCCTTTCTATGTAGAATCAAGAACGCTCCTCCAGTTTCACCCCAATGCAAGAAGAAGCATGCCCAGCCCTTGGGCCAGACTGGGAGCAGCTTGGGGCAGGATTTGCGCTGCCAGGCAATTCTACTCTTCTTTTGCAGTAGGGTGTTGGTTTGTCAACCAACTCAAGCACGTTATGGAAGTTGCTGGGAGTATGAATCCGGGAGGAAGGGGAGGACAGGGTGAACTGACGACTGTTGAACTCCTTTTGGTCTGAGCAGGAACTACAATGCTCTGCAAAACACACAGATTTGGGGAATCTCTGAAAAAAGGGAGAGGACGCAATCCTAGGCTGGAAGCTTCTCAATGTGGGAATGGGACTGTCTGCGTGCTTTAAGAGAATAAATGGGTGGCCAAGGAGAAAGCTGGAGGGATCTTTGTGAGCAGAGCTGATAATTCCATCTCATTCTGTGGCCTATGGATGCAGACCATCTCCACACTGGGGTTTCAGTACCACACCTCCAATGTGTGGTATGTTACCAAGGGGTGGGGAGGAGGGGGAAGAGAGAAAATGGAGAGAGAAACACTGTTCCCAGAGCTGGCATTTTAATACTGAAAGGTTGTGAAATCTAATAAGAGCTACAAGGGAGGTTGATATATTTTTTCCTCATGCCACGATGAAATTGGGATTCAATAAGTAAATGTGACAGAATATGCAATTTCCCATAGATTTCGTGCAGCAGGGTGCTTTCTGCATAATAACCTTAAACCAGTATTTTTTTTCCTTACCCCAGCTAAGATCTCTTGCCTCCATCTTATCTGAATAATATTTCATCCCCATAAAGTGCAGCCTGCCACTTTAGCTGCACCTTATCACTGCCTGTTGGTACATGGCAAACAAAAGTAGATTTTTTCCCCCCTTTTTTTCCCCCATAAATGAATCTTCCTGCTTCTTCCTGTAAGAAATAAGCCTGAGCTGTGAACGTGTGGGGGAAGAGTAATTCTTAGTTGGCTTAGGCCTCTTTTATCGTGCTCAGGTGTGAAGGGCCTTTGAAATGTGTTTCATTAAGACCTCTTGGAGATGACTTTTGATCTTTGAGAAGACTTTTTGATCATTGTAAAGATGATGCGAAAACTGCTACCATCTCCTGGGAAGAAACCCTCACCCAGATGTATTATGCTAAGCAGCATCACGTGTTGGACCTAGGCTCATAACCTTCATCCACACGATCTAACTTTGGAGGTGGATCCAGTTTTGAGGTTGGACTTGCTTTGAATGGAGGAGTGGGACTAGATGACCTTCAGAGTTCTCTTACCACCTCAATTATTTTATGGCTTTGTGCATAGTTATGCTCTAAAGCCCCTGGTGTGAAGGGTGGACTGGAGGTGTGGGCAAATAAAGGGCACAGGGACATAACCACAAGTGCTTGGCTGCCTGCACTTTCACCTGTTATTGCCTGTCAGCAGTAATGGCCTGTCCCTGTAACCCTCCCCTTTCCCAGGTTTGCAGAGTGAGCTTCTCCCACGAGCTGTTCGCGTGCCCTTAACTCCCCCTTTGCTGCAAAAACAAATGTTCTCGCTTAACCTACTAACTGAGCTTTATTTCTACACGTGCCCCCCGCCAGGACCTGAACCATGTGAGCTCAGATTGTTGCCCATTCCTAATCATCTGAAGCAGTGAAGTTAAAAAGGAGCATTAATCAATAAACAGTCTTGCTTTAAGCAAACAGGTTTCTTTGCAGCTGAGGGGAGGTAGGAGAGCACAGTCAGGCAGTCCCGGCATTCCAGGTGAACTTCCTGAGCTGCCCAACACTTTGGTCACTTGGCGTAGTGTCAGCGCCCGTCCTTCTGTCAAACCCAGGGAGCTCCAGCTGTCAACTTAGGCAGCACATCCAGCATCAAGGGATACCTGGGATAGCTAAAAACTTTCTCCTTCCCTCTCTGCTCCAGATACAGCTCCAGTGCAGCAGAGAATTAAATTCCCATCACTACCAGGTTTGAAAACTGCAGTAATAAAATGTGCATAATGATGCCCTCCCTCCTTCCTCACCATCAAAAGACTCGGTCTCTGTTATTGCAGGCAGTTTGATTTTGTCTTATCGCTTTCAAGCTGAGTATATGATGATTTTATTGGTGCGCAGTGTTATTCTGCCTGCCCTTGGGAGGCAGAGGTGTAGATGACGGCGCTGGTGAGACAGGTGAAGAGTGTTTTTCAGCTGTCCTCCAGCCACGCTCAACTAAAAAAGAAAACCCATAAAACAAATGCGCTAATATGCAGCACAAAAGGAAACCCGGCGTAATTAAAACAACTGGCAACACCGTCCCACATGAGAAGGGTCAGACTTGAATCTGGCACCGCAAGCAACGGCGTCTCTCTCCTGCTAACCCTTGGCTTGAATTTCAGCTCGGGGTTTGAGTGTCTGAATTTAATGGCCATCTGATTCAATGGAACTTATTGTCAGTGCCGGTTAACTTGAGTTAACATCAAGATAACAGCTTATGAGCAGTTTCTGTGTGGTCCTGATCACTAGTATTGATTTCAATAAGGTATGGGCTGGATCCTTGACACTCTAATTTGGAAATCAATGGAGCTGGGACGATTCACTCTGCCTGAACGGCAGGAAAATCAGGTACATGCCTTTAACAATAAACCAGTCATTTAAATTATGTGTGCAGTTCTTTAAGGAGCCTGGTAGGCAAAGCAGAGATCCTGTAGATATAGCTCATGTGCTAGTCAAGTGAAAATTCAAATGTCTTGAGCAGAGGGATGGAAGGAAAGGAATTTGCTGATTCTCAAAGCACTGTCCAGCGTGTTTATTGAAGGGTAGTGAAAGGGAATCCCATCCTGGGGGATGTGAGCAGGTAGGAGAGCACTCACATTCATTTGGGATGGAGGTATTCGGTGTAGGGGCAAAGTGGTTTGAGTTGTGAGTCCTGCATTATTAGCATAACTGATAATGGATCTAACATTGATAACGGCTCCTGTTCCTGACATCTCATCCCCAGGCCCAACTTCCCCCACAGTGCAGCAAATAAAGCAAAATAGAGCAGAAGATATCAAGGAACGGGGAGAACAGATGAGGAAGGAACTGGTGATCCATCTGCCAATCTTGGTGGAGTACTACAGAGTGGTCCATGCTGCAGCTGTGATGAAAATGCATGACTCTGGATCAAAGCAGAGCCCTCAATGAGTGACACTAAGGAAGGGTTGTTTTCATAACAAGAAAAAATGCACTTTTCCCCTTCATTTGACTCAGGAGAGAGCATGATACCTCCAAGTGTGAGGCTGAAAGCTTGCTCCACAGACAGGATGAGAGTAAACCTCGTTGTGTCATGGCTGGCTTAGGGCTTGCATTTGGTACCAGAACAATAGCCATTCTGAAGGACACCTGGACAGCACTCCCCAGAAAATTACCCCTTGGTGAGGGCTGCAGCACAATCAAGAAAAAAACCTCCTGCACTGAAGCCTCCGAGATGTTTCTTTTCTGACACCTCAGCAGACAGTGAAGATTACACACTGAGAAAATGCCCTGCTACGATCAAAACCACTGTCTTGTACCTTCTAAAGAGGCAAGAGTTAGCTCGGAGGTCACTCTAATGCTTTCTTCCACGTTTTTAAGAGGATGGACAGAAGACACATACACTGATTGCTGCAAGTCTCAGATGCACTAAAGAAACTCAAAGTCCAGCAAGCCCAATGGCCTCAACAAACACCACCAACCTCATTCCTCCTTGCATTTAAGCATTGGCCATTTCTTGCAAGCAGGGAAGCCCCACACAGATCCTGTAAGCAGTGATGCTCCTTGACCTTGCCTGATTCCTTCCAGACTTGCTGAGTACCAGACATGAGCCATCCCCGTGCACTGTTCCTCAAAGGGGATGCTCTAAGTCTTATCACCTACTGGTACCCCACCACAACTCTCCTTATCATAAAACTCGTTGTAATCTGACCCTCTTCTTCAATGTCAAGACTTTTATTAGATTAATTAGGGAGCTGAATTCCAAAAATAAAGGGCACCAGACTTTTCACAGGTCAGGCTGGTACTCTGGTACTCACAAGGCTTCCTCAAAGTTTGGTCCATCACTCTGAGCTCTGGACATGGTTTTCCTCAGATGATGGTCTCAGCACTGTGCCTGTGACAAACCTGCAGCTTAATAAATAAAGCTGGATTTCCCCACAGTTTGTTTCTTTCCTCCCTCTCTCTAGAAAACCTGAAATAACTCAGATGACATGGCCCCCGCTGGTACTGAGGCTGGTGTTGAATTATGCAGATGGGAGATAATTATTGTTTTAAAGGTAATGGCAATAGTCCAACAATGATGAACATATAGAAATGACAGATGATCATGCTCCATATTTATTCTCTGCCAGTGGCTTCCAGATCACCTCAGCCCCATTTGGAAAGCGAAAGAAGGGATTGCTTTTCCCTTATTCTCCATGCTGGGAATGGCACCTGGTACATGAATAATCCATCTGTCCATCATTCAGCATCCACCAAAGGAAAAGATTCTGCAGCAGGGACTTCAACGGCAGTTTGGAGGATAATGCAGAGGCGGTATCGTGGGTTATAGTTCTCTCCTGCCTTCCCAGCTGCACAGAGTACTTAGGAATGTAAGTGAAGGAGAGGGCTTGGAGGGCGGAGGAAGAATAGATTCGTGATCACTTGAGTGTGCCCAGATTGCTGGATCATCTTTCCCTTGAGCCTGCACTGCAGAAAAGTTCACTAAGCTGGAGATAAGCATAGCACTGCAATTTCTGTCTTTCTCCCAGTGACTCAATGTGGCTCGTTTATAAACTCCCAGTTTGTTTCTCTGTGCCTGTCCTTGCTCTGATAAATGTTCTCCTTTACTGAGGAACCTAAAATACCCATTCATTCTATTTCTACCCCCCTTGAAGGTTCACATATTGTTTGCAAACAGAATTTCCCCTGACACTGCCCAAGTGGTGTCTTTTTCCTGAAGCATCCGGCAAGGTGATGCCACAGGGAGAGTTGGAGCAGCACAGCTAACCACCTCGCCTAGCTCTGTCTCTTCCCTGTGGATCCAGGAAGTGGTGCATTTCCACTAGGTAATTACATGTTGTCATTTCACTGTGCACCATGCGATGCTTTGTGGGAAACTCTGAAGTCCCTTGAAATATATTTGAGAGAACTAAGCTGAGGTGACAGCTGTGAAGGCAGATTATTCCCCTGGAACCTAGGGGTAGCCTTCAGAAGTGTTACTCAGACAATCCATGGAGTTTTCTTCAAGGTCCCTCAAAAGATGCAATTTAGGAAAGCAGAGCTAGGAGCAAAAGCTCTTTGCATTTAGAATTAAACCTGATGCAACAGTTAGACCCTAAACTCTTTATTTCATGGAACACAATACAAATCCAGATGTTGGCCATGATTCCCAAGTGGTACAGGCCATACCTGGGCTGAACCTTGTCTCCAGATGTTCATCCTCACATTCATGGCTGAGATTTGTTACCAGATCCCCACAACACCCTCCAAATTCCCCAGTGAGAGGAAACAGAGTGGAGGTGAGTGGCTGCTTTTTAGAGGAGGAACGGGAGATGAATATCAGGAAAGCTGAAGCATTTGCGATGAGACTTTTTATTTCCACACATGCTCCTCTGGATCCCATGCAGATGTTCTGGGTGAGAGTGTCCGTGCCTGCTGTCATTTGCTATTTGGAAACATTCCCACAAAAAGATGCTCGTTCCCACTAACGTTCAAGGAATGCTCATTTTTCCAGGAAACATCCACAGATGCATAAGAACAAGGGTAACAGTGTGCAAAAAAAAAATTAATTCCCTGTTTCCCCTTTGCTTTCCATCTTTCATCTTCCCTCTCTCAGCTTTCAGCCATCCATTTGGTAGCAAAAGCACTTGCCACCACCAGCCCTGTGGTTGGGAACAGCAAGGAACAATTTGGAGACTGCCCGCTGTTTTGACGCTGTTTATCCAAACTAGCTGGAGAGGAGTTGTGAATAACAATAAGCATTCAGGGAGATCAGAATCCGATCAGGGACAGATGAAAAGAGCTACATTCTTCCCTCTGCAATGAATAATTCAGCCCTCCTGAACTTGGAAAACAGGCTCTTTAGTGTGTTTTATGGAGGAGGAAGAGGATGGAGATGAGAGGGACTGAGGGGTTCGTAGATGTCACTAGGATGGTTTAGGCAGATAAGATAAAGACAATTGAGAGACGGTTTGTAGGGGTATGAAATTAACCTTAAATTAACATAAACACCTCAGTGTTCTCAGGACGCAGTTGGCTCATTCTAGAAAGAACAGGTATAACAACTCAGAAAGCCCCAACTGAAGTAACCTGAACCAGTTTACACACGGCGAGTCAGAGGGAAGAGGTTTTAGAGCTGCAGCTATTGCACCACAATCAGTCCAACAACGATTGTGCCAGAGAAGACAAGGGGAATTTTTTCTGGCTTTTAAGTTAAGGGGAAAACACAGCTCTACAGAAGACAGGTAAGATAGGTTTTTTTAAGACAGAAAGCAGTGTGCTTTCAGTAGCTCTGTTGCTCTATGTCTTTAAGCACAGGATTTCAGCATTAAATGGGTGAGCATTACTTCCAGTGGTGACAGCTTCGGATTCCCTCATTTTCTTTTGGACCTGGAATTCCCTTCTCTGCCCGAGCTCAATACTGTTTTGCAATGCCAGACTCATCACCTCAATTCTCCTGAGCTTCGACAGATGGAATTAGGATGTAGTAGTACTGCAGCAAGACTGCAGATGGTGAGTTTCAAACCACTGACTTCAGCACCAAAATGCTTGTAATTCCCATTTTAAATGGAGCTGGCTTCCCTGGGGAATGCGCCAGGCTCTCCTAGGTGTTGCAATGAGCTGTTTGAGGGGCGCACACTCTAACAGCCCAGTGCAATGCTAATACAAGGCATTAGCGGCAAATTGCCCTTTCTGTTGGAGAAACGCCACAATGGGGGAGAAAAAGGGATGAGGTTTCTTCATCTGCAAATTTCACTGAACTGCACTCAAACCGCTGGCTTTTTCCAGAGGCAGAAGTATCCTTATACGTGTTTTTGCAGAAAATAGAACTGTCATAAATTTCCTCACTGAAAACCAGGTAGGAATAGTAGCTACAGTCACACTAATAGCAAAATAAAAGCAGCGATTGTAGCAGCAATAATGTGGCCTCAAACTACTGTCTTTGTTCAGGGAACTGATCCAGATTGCAGGGGGAAAGGATGGGAATTTTTTTTAAGCTGGATTTGTTGTTGATCGAAAGTTTAGGCTGATGCAAGAAAGGGGACAGGGCAGTAGTGGGAGGATTCTGGGAAGAAGGTGAGAACTGTCTCCTTGAGCAGCAGAGTACTGTAAACTGAACTGAAACCTTTGCTTTGTTTAAAAAGATATAAAGAAACACAAATAAAACATAATAAGGAAACAAGGACAATAAGCAAAATCCCTAAAAATTCCTCCTCTCCCCGCCCCACCCTCCCCACCCTCCCACTCCCCAACTCCCAAAAAACAAAAAAAAAAGACAGCACAAACCATAAAACCAGCCAATGGGTTCAGGGATCCAAATGGGTCCATCAGCATCCTGACAGGAGGTTGTACAGAGGTGGGGATGGGTCTCTTCTCCCATGTAACAAGCAACAGGATGAGAGGAAATGGCCTCAGGGTGTGCCAGGGGAGGTTCAGGTTAGACAACAGGAAGAACGTCTTTACAGAGAGGGTTGTGAAGCCTTGGAACAGGCTGCCCAGGGAGGTGGTGGAGTCCTCATCCCTGAGGGGTTTAACAGCCATGTGGATGTGGTGCTGAGGGACATGGTTTAGGGACCCTGGCAGTGCAGGGGGAACGGTTGGACTCCATGCCCTTAAAGGTCTCTGCCAACCAGATGATTCTGTGACTGTGAATCAGAAAAGGTATTATTTTGAGAACTTTTTATTTTTGTGATTCTGTGATCCTGTCACAAGTTTCACACACAGTTAAGGAGGGAGGTGAGGATTTCCCTTTTCTTGTGGCTGTGGGGATCTTCCAGCTGCCTTTAGGACCGTGTTGGGGTACAGACTGGGGCTGTTTGTGTTTCCTTATAATTAGGTTCAATGTCCTTGTAGAAAGTTGCTGCCTGCTGTGACATGGGCATGGCATCACCAGGGCTCGTGCATTCCTGTAACACAGTTCTTCTCTTCCACGATTCAAGCAAGAAGAAACAATTAAATAGTAATAATAATAATACAACAACTGATAATGTTGGGGAGGGAAATTTAAGTAGCTGTAGCAGCAATTTAAAGAGAAGCAGCTCAGCAAAGATTAAAAGAGAATTAGAAGCAGCAGGTCCTACTCACTGCCCAATTTTAAGGATGCGTGGTGCTGCTTGCTGGTGAGATTTATGGGCTTCAAGGCTAAATTCTGAAAGAAAAATGCTTGCCAAATTGCCCCGAGGTAATATTTCACACCTTTGGAATTAAAGACTTGTCCAGTGTCAAACCCTGCATCCACAAACAGCGGACAGTGCTGAGGATGTTTCAGCACGAACTGCCAGACTTGCGTCTTTCTTCCCCTGAAATGGTACAGGTCACCCAGAGAGGCTGCGGAGTCGCCATCCCTGGAGATGATCAACAGCTGTCTGGACATGGTCCTGGGCAACCCGCTCTGGGTGGCCCTGTATGAACAGCGGGGCTGGACCAGATGACTTCCAGAGGTCCCTGCTGACCCCAACAAGTCTGTGATTTGTTAAAGCTGGCTGGGAAATGATTTTACATCCTGCAAGAATTCAAAAGAATTTCTAACGTACGTGGAGATTAATCCAACCTCTTTTAATTTTTGTTCCTGAAATGAATGTGAGAAAAAGAGAAAAACTTTCTGTTCAGGTGTTCTCCTGGCATTTGCAATGCCAAATGTCCTGTCCCTGCTGTGTCAGATATAGACCAGGGAAATTTTCCCATTCCAGGCATCTGTCCAGCTACAGCCATTCGCTTTTGTAGGAATTAGCCAAGATATCTGCTGGTTCATACTCTGAATCGCCCTCCTTGCAGGTAAGTGGGTTTATGAGACTGTTGTTTCTCCTGGCACATTGGGGACACACCCTCTCTGTGAGCAGAACCTTCCTGTTGGTGCAATTGTGGGTCCTTCACTGCAGAAGAGAGCTCAGATAAACTGGCTGGTTTTAAAGCAAAGTGTTTCCCTGAAAAACCCTTGTGCAGCTGCTGTGTTCTGTGGAGGCTGTGGTGGAGAAGGAGGAGGTGCCTGGGTGGGAACGGCTTCTGGGAAAAGCCGTGCTTCCTTGGGCGATAAATCAAGAAAAATGAGCAGAGGGAAGACTTACAGAAAATTACCCCTATGCTCAAGGGCGTCATCCTGATGATTCCTTATGCATCCTGATGATGCCAGCCCACCACCTTTCACTGCTCCCTCTGCTCCTTCCCACACCTCCAAAGCCACAGCTGGCTCTATGCTTCCTGCTGATACCAGGATTCTTATTTATTTATAAGTAGAATCTCCACGGGCACCTCTCCCTAGGACGCGAGATGTCTACCAGTGATGAACGGTGCTGCACTGACAGCAAATAACTTGGGCAGAGTGAGGCTGGGGAATAACCCTCAGACTGAAGACCCCTCTTGACTTCTTCTGGAGGCTGAGGAGATCTGACTTGCTGCAGCAGCTTGAAATAGTGTAAAACTCTAGAGTCCAGAGCAGATGCTGTGCAGAGATACCGAAGTTATTGAGGCCACGAGACAGAGCAATAAATCACAGTGCGTTACGGGGATGATTTTGTTATCTTTATGACGTCAAATCCCTCCCCCCCATCCCCCTCCTGTCCTCATGACACGCGGCAGATGCAGTCCACTGCATTTTTGCAAATGAAATCATCAGGGACAGCAGCAATTCAGATCTCAAGGCAGGTGGAGGGAGGAATAGGGTATCTAGAGCATACGGGGATACTCCCAGTTTGCTTTTGCAGGCACAAGATGTTGCAATGTGCCCGTTCCTCCCTCTTCTGGCATTCATTCCATGAAAAAAACAAAACAACAAAAAAAACCACAAACAAACAAACAAAAAAAACATTGGTTATGATTCAAGTTAGCCCTTTTTCCTGCCAAGATGTCTCCCACAGGTGTTTGAAATGGATGTGAGCAATGCTTGCAAGGGGCAGGTGCTCCCCAAAACAACTTCTGTCCTGCAAACTTCTTCCTAGAGCACTTGGAAGAGTCCGTACATGCTCTTAAAGTGCATTAAGACCCACAGAAATCTTCCCATCATTTCCAGTGAGTTTTAGATCAGAGCTGAAAATAAATAATCACCGTGGAAGAAGTTTACGGGGAGAAAGGCAAGTCACCATGGTGGGTAGCTTGGCAGAGCAGGTGCTACAGACGGGACCACAGGCGAGTGGGTGAGGGAAAGGGCAAACACAGGAATTGCATTTGCTAGAGCTGAATGGAATTTGAGCAATAAAACTAAATATTCTTGAAATGTGAAGTACACATTTATTTTTTTCCACAGTGTGTGGTGAAACTGCCTTCTGTTTGCAAATATTCTGCAGAGGAAAGAGGCCATTTTCGGTAGGGTAGGAGGGATTCGACAACAACATAGCAAAATTTTAATGAGAGTAAAGACAAGAACAGGAGCACCAGCAGACTCCTTCCCACTTATTTACACACTTGCAGCAGGAACAGGTGAAAATATAAACACATTTCCCAAGCAAAATCATTGCTTTTCGCAAATTTCATTATCGCATCACAAGCCACTAGTTCTCCAAAACCAAAGTTCTCATAAATGCATCTGTTACCCCACAAAAATATGGTCAAGTTGTTCAAGAGGATCCTCCTCTTCACTTCTTCCACAGTGAGCAAGAACAATGCTGGCTTCTGGTGACAGCTGGAGTTGATGTTATTTAAACATTTCAGTATCACATTTCCGCTTTCATTTTTTCATCACCTTTTGGGTTGTAATTCTCCAGGGCTGGCCAGCTCAAAGTAAATAGTCTGAGGAAATGAGAACCGAAAACCAATCCCAACCTACTAATTTTTTTAGAATTATATGATTACAAAATTAAATAAAAGCCTACATTTCCTCTTCCAAATAAATGATAATGATTTAAACAAACAGACAGGGCGGGGGAGACCTGCAGTTTTGAAAAGAGCTTAGATGGAGAATTACATTTTGCTGAGGAAAACGAGACTCACCTGGCCAATATTTCTAGTGAAAATGTCATCCCACAAGGGCACAACTCTTGTGCCCGTTTCCCAAGCGTGATGAGGGGTGATAATAAAGATATACTAAAAGATAACGAAGATAAAGCTTTAGTCTCAATGTAACACGGCTGAATAATTAATCAGAAATGAGGAAGAGAAATATGTAAAGAGACCCACATCCCTTTTTCTCTGACTTATTATAGGAGTCTACCTCATACTGGAGGTAAAGACGTCAGATATGGCTACAGCTCATGGAAACACGGTCAGCAGGTCATGTTACAGATGGGCTGAGAAAGATATCAGTAAATCCTACCCTTCCCTTCATGAGCATTTAGGATGCTCATCCACACTCTAAGCTTATTTACCAGCTAGTGCTCATAGCTTGTGAGTTCAGCCCTGGAAGTTCAAAGGTCTGACTCCAGTCTGAGCTACTTCCACTCAGGTTCTGCCGATGGCTGTCTACAGCCTCTTGACCTCACTGTTAATTACGGAATTACATCCTATAAAAAACAAGTAGTACCTGGAAGGAGCAAACCGCACTCTGCAAATTGCTCAAAATGGCACTAAAAGTCAGTGGAGATGTTCAGCCTGTGTAGATGTGCCATTAAATGAGTTTAGCAATTACCTAACTCTTCCCTGAAACCCACCTGAAGCACTCATCTTTCCTAGCAATCAACTACTCCCATTTTATTAGTATGGTAAACGGTCGCAGAGTGAAATGTTGAATGAAAATGATCTCTGCTGGAGGAGTCAAGGCAAAGGATACCATGAAGAAGGTAACTTGTGCATGCCCTAGTTTTTGAGGTGTGTCACTCACAAGGCTCAGGAGTTGACATCTTGCAGGTACATAAGTATCACTGTGCTGCATTTCGTCCTTTAAGTCTTTGGCACTAGCAAGCAGGACAGCACAGATGAGCGAGATTTGTAGTGGTGAACCTCTCCAGCTGCCACAACCACCATTGTCTGCTTCTGCTTCTTCCAAGAAGAGCCATCGCTCTGTGGAGAGATATGTTCCAGCTCCTTCAGGCCCCAGCTGTAGGCACAGATGGAACAAAGTAATACAAGATACTAAATATGCCTCTACAGCCCACGTGAGATCACTGTGCTCAGGGCTGTGCTAGCTCTTAGTCCTCAAGCCTTCACCAGCAGATCCCGCCCTGCCTACCAGAGCAGAGCATCAGCATTGCAAGGTAGGAACCAGAGATGCCAGGAGGGGAAGTGGCTTTGCCAAAGCAGCCTGGCAAAACAGTGGCAGCTCTGGGAACGAATTCTGGTTTCATATCTTGGCTTTTGAGATAGGACAGACCCTTGAAAATGTGGTATCCCCTACCCTCACCAACAGATTTGTCTCCCAAAATAGAGGTGCAACATTAAGACTTTCACAGGCAAAACTGGCTCAAGAAGGCAATGATTTAGCTCTCAGCTGAACCAGAGGCTTTGCAGAACATGCAACAGCAGGAAAGCAGCAAAAGCCCTGCTGTTGCAAACATCCTTTGTGGGGAGAAATCAACGTATGGGCCAAGAAGCAGGTATTGCGGCATGGACAGGACTGTCAGAAGGAAGTCATTTTCCTTGCAAATCCCCTGAAGAGGGTTTCAAGTTTGCTTCAGGGCAAGGGCTCTGGTGAAATGGACTTTTCACAGCTACCGAAGTGTTTTTACTGTGCCCCTAATTTAGTTCCCCCCCAAAAAAAGAGTTGTGGAGGTGTCCTGGAGAAATGTGTGTTTTGTGTGTGTGCTTTGTCCAAATAAACCCCAAAGAGTCCAGTTAACCTTGGAGCTACCACTGCAAGAGAAGAAATCTGTCAACTGTGCCTACTGCACCCTTACCCCCCCTGCACATGCGCGCGCACACACACGCTCCCACAGCACTTGATGGATGAGATGATTTGAAATTTTTGACAACAGCATTTTGTTGTGGGGGAAAAAAATGGTTTTTTAGCAAGTTGCAGATAAATGAGCAGAGTTTACTGGAGTGCAGGGAATGCGGAAGGCGATGGCAAGACAGTGATTTGTGAGGTGAATGGCAAATGGAAGTCGTTTTTAAAATTTAGCTGCGGAGCCGTGGAGGTTATATGATCTTCATCTGCTTTAGCATTAGTCAGAAGGGATGTGGTGGGATGAGACAGGATAGGATAGGATAGGATAGGATAGGATAGGATAGGATAGGATAGGATAGGATAGGATAGGATAGGATAGGATAGGATAGGATAGGATAGGATAGGATAGGATAGGATAGGATAGGATGGCAAGGCAAGGCAAGGCAAGGCAAGAGGATTGAGGAAAGAGTGAGCTTGTTGGCATGAGAAGTCCTCAAAAACTATTGGTTCTATCCCCAGCCCCAACATCTCCTGCAGGAGCTTTTCTCCCAGCTGTTTGGCTTCGTACGCTCCTTCTTGCTGTCTCCCATTGGCAGAGATGGTTTCTGGCTTATGGACATGCTGATCAGGGCAGTAGGTGACCATGTAGAAGAGGGCTGAGCTGGAGGCGGGACCCCATGGCAGGGGTGACAGAAGACCACCACTTGACCTCTTTCATTTGGGGCGTTGTGTCCAAACCGGAACTGGAAGGGACTCAGCTGCCTTTTGTCCAGAGATGACGGCTGTGAGGTACTCACATCTGCAGGCCGTTGTACAGCACTGCACCGATTTTATTGTTATTAGCTACATTCGCAAACATTGGAGTCCTATGGATGTGTCCTATGGATGCAGAGCAAATCCATCTAAGCTAGGCCTTATGAGCCATCAGAAGAGGCTAAAAACATCCCTTTCCTGACAGATGAGGAGCAGACACACAGGTTCTGTCTGCGCTAGCAAATAAAACAGATCTTGGTCTCCCTGCTAACCCTGAGGCAAGCAGCACAGCTCAGCTGTGGTGGTTTCATCCATGACACCTATTGGGCATGGTCCTCAGCCTGGGGTAGTCCCTGAAGGATGAACAGGTGCTACTGAAGGAGCACTAGCTGGACTGGACCAAAGCAGTTTTATAGTCCATGCCAACAGTTCAACAACACGGATCCTGCTTGCTGATAGCTCAGAAGGAAGACCCTGGGATGCTTCCTTAAGACAAATGGGCTTCACAGAGATGTGGAGATGAATTACATGGTCATCATAAAGCTCTCTGCAGAGGGGCTTGTGTAGGGGTGTGGACACATTGTACTCTTCCTCTGAGCCCTAGATTGAGGAGGACTACAGTGATTGTAGCATTGCCCACACTTACAGCTGCCAGAGAGTCCCGCAGCAGCATGTGTTCCCTGAGCAGGATTCCCCTGCTCCCCTTGTCACCATGATGCTGCTCATGGGTCCTGAGGGTGGCATCATACTGCCTGCTCCACCAGTACTGGGGCAGAACATGATCCTACCAGCACAATATCCTGCCAAGTGAAGCTTCACCCGCTCATTCAGATGGACTTCAGCTACCTTCAGCACTGAAATCAAGCTGTTCTCAAGTGAAATGCGAAGGACCACAGAAGGCAGCGTGGGTCCTGGCTGGCAGACGGTCGGCACTGCTGTCAGGCCAGGAAAATCAGCAAGAGAAACCTAAATCTTTATGCAGGGTGAGGTGAAGGCAGGAGTTTCTCTCGGAGGCAGTCAGGTTTATCTTCCAGAGCTGTGACCTCCAGAGTATGCCCAAGGGTTGCATTTAAGGTAGAGGAAGCCTATCACTGGGACCTCTAGTACAGGAATTGTTATGCACAACAGGAGGAAGATGAAGAAAGAACTCAAAGGATAGCTGAAAAAGAAATGGCAAGAATAATAATATAGTGGCTTCAGATAGTGCAAGGAAGGTATTAATGTCATCGTAATATTGACACTAGGTTGAAAATCTGAAAATCAATGTAAGACTTTTCATGGTCTGTTAAATCACATGATGAAAAATGATTTTATATGAACGATCATTGTTCCCCAAGAAAACAGACCAATACCAAATGGAATTAACACACCAGAATGGGAAATAGCTAATAATAATAATAATAATAAATCCTGCAGTTAGATTTCCACAGCCTAATTATTCAGAGTGTTCATCACTAATGGCCTGAGACATCCCCATTACAGATAATGCAAGTAGTCAGTAGAAATGTGAGTGGAGATAAGTGGCTTGAATTACTCAAAAGTAGGGATAATGATAAATAAAAAATATATTTGAGTGTTCTTTCATACTCCCAATCTGTGACTCTCAAAGAACTTAATGAATCTATGTAACCCTTTGGTGGCAGAAGATTTTGGTAACCTTGAAATGCTGTGTTTGTGAGTGAATGAGACAGCATGTCCAATGATCCCTCAATTTCTCTCTATTAAGCACTTTGCTCTCCATAATCTCCAGATGAAAATGCCACTATTCCTTGACCTTGAACTTGAAACTGCTTGAAGGACCTGACAAATCTTCAGGTTCTAACAGGTTTTCACAGCAATTGTTCAAACATTTTCATAATGTTGACTGTGATTCAGCAAACCGACCCATGGTTTCCATCCTTCCAATTCCTATGTACACAAAGACATCTCTTGATCTGTCTGTGAACCTCTCTTTAGCTGTTCACATCAAGGAGACCATCTCCCTGGTAATTTGCATTGCTTTCCTCTTGCTGTTTCCTCTTTGATTACACAATGCCTTTCGCATTCCTGTGTGGTTCCTACAAAGGAGTAGAAACCACACAGCACTGTGTGGTCACATCACTTATTTTAACCAATGACAGAGGATAAAGTTAAATGAGCTTAATTAAGAAGTTAGCCCAAGTTCTTACTAGCATCAACTGGGAGACATAAGCTTCTCCAGAGAGTGATTAACAGTACTTAAGTCATTTAAGAGTATGGATGTCTCCTTCACTATCTCCTACATAATTCTTACCTTTTTTGACTGCTAGCAAGCAACAGGGAGAAAGAAGAGGACCCTGCTCCATGCAGCCAGCCACTGCTCCAGGAGTGCTGCAGCTGGTGCTGCCCAGAGTAGGACTTGAGGACATTCTCTGTTGTATATTCACAGCAATGGGATTCCCTACATGTGGATAGAGTGGTAACATGTGGCTCAGCAGTGAAGTCCAGTGTTGGACCTATTGCACTCTGACTCAGGAGCTCTTCCTAGGCTGGGACACAACTCCATCTCTCACTTCTCCTCCTTCAGCAGCAATCTTTCCAGGGTGCTTGTGTAGAAAACCCACACAAGCACATGTGGTCTCTGGGATGTTTGAGGGGTTTTATCCCTTCTTGTTAGTTGTGTTGGTACGAAATCAAGTATGTCAGAGTCCATCAAAGTGATTATCCCTTTCTTCCTGTGCAAAGGAACACTGATGTCCCCATGGAGCACAGCCTTTGCGCTAGGTGTTCCCATGCAAGCAGCCCCCTAAAAGCTCCCTAAACCTGTGTGAGTCTGTGAAGTTGTTTACTACGTAAGTACTCAGACTGGTAGGGGGTCTTCTGCTTTCATAGAGTCACAGAATATTTTGCGTTGGAAGAGACCTTTAAAGGTCATCTAGTCCAACCCCCTGCAGTGAGAAGGGACATCTGCAACTAGAGCAGGTTGCTCACAGCCCTGAACAACATGACCTGGAATGTTTCCAGGGATGGGACATCTTCCACCTCTCTGAGCAGCCTGAGTCAGGATCTCACCACCCTCAGAGTAAAAAATTTCTTCCTTCTATCTAGTCTAAATCTCCCTCTTTCAGTTTAAAATCATCACCCCTTGTTCTGTCAAAACAGCCCCTGATAAAATGATTGTCCACATCTTTCTTGTAGACAGCCTTTAAGTACGGGAAGGCCACACAAAGGTGTCCTTGGAGCCTTCTCTTCTACAGGCTGAACAACACCAACTCTTTCAGCCTGTCCTCACAGCAAAGGTGCTCCATCCCTCTGATGATCTTTCTGACCCTTCTCTGGACCCACTCCAACAGGTCCATGTCTTTTTTGTGCTGAGGACTCCAGAGGACCAGCAGACACAGTGCTCCAGGTGGAGCCTCACCAGAGCAGAGTAGAGGGTCTCTCACAGAAGAAGAGAATGAGATGTTTGTCACCATCCTGAAGGGTTCAGGTTCAGATCCCTAGACCTGAGTCAAGCCTAGACACTTACTCTGTACTTTCCTTTTTGGACTCTGGACAACTACTGTCATTACTATTCCACACTGTGCAGTATGTTTTCTTCTCTTGTGGAAAGTCTCAAAAACAGCTGAAGCTAAACATCGAAATGTTGATGGATTCGAGTTATTAATTTCCTTGATAACCCAGGCATTTGCCATGGGAAGGTAAAAAATGATCTCTGACCTACAGTAATAAGCTAATAGAGTTGGTGTTCCAACTTTAGAGAAAGAGCAAGGGGAAAAGAGATGAGAAATTCATAAATATATTCATGCCTTCAATCCACTCCAAATGATTAAACTCCCCCAGGTTTGTAAAAGAGAGTGCAAAGGAATTCTTGGATTTCCTGGTAAGCAAATGATTCATTAATAAAGAACACTTCATTGTGGTTAGAAACACCTTCTGTTTGATTCTTTACAACACAGAAGCATCATCAACTGCCTACCATGGAACTTTTGAAAGGTCAAGATTAGCATTAATCATATTTTGGAAGGGTGATAAAGGGTATTTTTTCTGCTAGCCAAAGAAACAAAAACAACCAAACAAAAAAACCTCCAAAAACCAAACCACCCACACAAAAAAACCTTAAAAAAAAAAAGAAAATCAAGACTTTATTTTACATATTCCCAGTACATCATTCAAAGCAAGAGAAAACCAATTTCCAGCTGATTTAGAAAAAGAAAACCTGATTCTCTGCTGATTGGCAACCGGTTATTTTTGGTCTTTATTATTTGTATGCCAGTAGCCTGAGGATGCACCGACGTGATAAACACTGTGTGCACATACTGAAATGGAAAGTTTCTAGTTTCTTGCCTAAATAATCAAAGCAAATGCTGGGAGGAGAGAGAGGAGGACTGGAGTGGTGGAGTGATCTGCTCAAGGTTACTCCACAGGTCAGCAGTAGATGTGACAGCACAGTCCCAATCTGCAAAATATATATCCAATGGTCAGGCTCTTGGACTGTAGGTGGAGGTATTGACCCCTACCTCTGGAGCCCATCACTTCATTTGATACTACATTATATTATTTGTATATTCATTTCTATACTATATTGTCCTGCTTTGTCCCTGACAGAGAGACCATGTAAGACCAGCAGAAGGAGCAGCTTGAGCTTTGCAAGACAGGTGTTAATGAAGACAGCACCATTTTGAGACCTGAAAACTTAGCCTTCTGCAGAGCTCGAGTTCCAGGCTTCTGTGGAACTTGTCTTGCTCAGAACAGTTTCCTGTCTAGACTGAGTCAGTCACAGTGGCTCTGCAGTACACTGTGATAGTGAAGTTTTAACCTGGAACTTCATTCACAGGAAGAACGCAAGATTTCTGGTCAGATGAGTGATATCAGGAAAAGTATGAGAGATTTCAAGGGAGAGGAGAAAAGCAGAGTGTAAGAGAACAGAGAATCAGGAATCACAGGAGCACAGAGAAAGCTTAGGAGATGGTTGGGAGTGGTCCCAGGAGTCCTATCATCCATATATCCATTCCCAGCACAGCAACAGTCAAATCTAGGAGTGCCCTGGAGGTCTGTAACAAACATTCAGCCATAGTATCACCCATGTGTGTCATCACTGAATCTCTGCCTTTCCTCATGGCTGCCTGGTTGGGATGGCTGCTGTATCCATAACAAATGCCATTCCTGGGCAACCCAAGCATTTTTGTAGCTACTGCACCATTAACAACAATGATAGGACAGCAGGTTTGAAACAAGGCTCATGGCCTCTGGCTCACTGATAAATAAGGCAGCATAGAAAATATCTGATGGCAAGAGATCTTATTGAGACGTGACTAGAGGGAAAATGCATAGACTGCACTGCAGTGACTAATGGTAAGTCATACACTCACCAGAGCTCCTCTCATTCCTCTGTGCAGTCTCCCAAGTCATGGCTTTTCCACTACCTCTTCCAGGAGAGGCTATTCGGCAAGAGCGACAACGGTTGTGCAAAGGCACAGAAACACTAGTTCATCACCTGTAAAGGAAGATGGGTGCCAAAGCAACTGCTGTCACTGGAAACTGGTGTTTCCTCCTGTCCCACCTGACTAAGGCTGGAAAATCCTCAGGAGGGGACAGTGGGGTTGTGTTGGCTTGTTTCATGTCTGGGTTTCTGACAAAAGGGGAGAAACAGGATTTGAGGAGACCTGGACAAGGGGCTTAACTGTAAAATCCACCCCTCATCAGCATCTTGGCATTATGCAAGACCACCTTCTCCAGGTACTCTGTCCATGCAGCTGCATTACAGAAATAAAGCCTGTGGGTAGACAGAGAGATATGTTGGAGGATTCATAGCACAGACATCGTTCTTTCTGTGCACCGGGACTCCAGAGTAGAGGAGACTTCTGTACACCCCTGTATTATCAGTCTATAATGCTGAACTAAAGAGAAGCAAGGCATGAGATAAAATCAGCACTTTTCCCTTCCACCTTTAGCCCCAGCGAGCTGCGTGCGTCTCCTGCCTCCGCTTCAAAAGCCCGGCTGCTCTGCACAGCCCACGCTGCTGGCTGTCGGGGAGAGCTTTCACCTTGTGACTGCGTGGAGCCGTGGGGCATGCTCCCCCTCTCGCATGATGGAGACAGCCAGGCAGTATGTTTTCTTTTTATTTTAATGCTAACTTACCCTGGCAGCACGATAACCAGATGTTTTAATTCTGGATAAATTACTCCTTCCTGCAAGAACTGCTGTAAAAAAAGCCTGGAGGGGGAAAAACACAGCACAGCTTGTTCAGTGCTACTTCAAGGAAAACAGGCATTCTGGGTAATGACTTTCAGAGGAGGAGTGCAGGCATGGGGGGGCTGGCGGGGGACCCTAAACAACCTCTCCGCTCTGTTGAACAGAAGGAGAATCAGAGAAAGCAGCAACCAAGATGCCAAAGAGCTGATGATAATATATACAACTGCTCTGCAAGGGGAGAAGGCTGAGGCTCGTGTAGTGTCAAGGCAAACACAGAAGTTACTCTGTGTACACACGTGCTGCCCGTGGGGCTCTTTTACAAAGGAAATTAGACAGCTCTGTGGCTGAAAGCACGATCATGGTGGGAGGGTGTCCAGTTCTGATGCACTGACAGGTCGTTTGGGAGGATGCAAAGGTTGCTCAGTTTTGCTCTCCATTTCCATTTTTCAGAGAGGGCAGCGTTACCTGGGTTATCACAGTCAGACTTGGCCAGGCAGCAAGACAATCCCTGCGCCTGGACCACACCACATAGGTGACAACCGTGGAGAGGCTCTGGTTGTCACTCCGTGGAATTGTTAATTAACGTCCTGCTGTG
Source organism: Bucorvus abyssinicus (assembly GCA_009769605.1). Taxonomy (NCBI): domain Eukaryota; kingdom Metazoa; phylum Chordata; class Aves; order Bucerotiformes; family Bucorvidae; genus Bucorvus; species Bucorvus abyssinicus. The sequence continues at coordinate 3,286,311 of CM020025.1, forward strand.
CCTGACCTATGCAGGATGAGGGGTTTGCTATTGATCTCAAGAAGAGTACTGAGCCGTTTAGTTTCGAACCACAGGAGCTAATGCTCCTGCTCCTGAAAGTCTGGGGTTCACTCCCCAGCAGAGGGAAGGATGGTGATGTTTGCAAAATGAAAAATATCCCCATGACTCAAACTATGGGAGACATCAGCCCTTGGGCAAAGCCCTAACTTTGGCACGTGACTGAAGTGCCTGAATTAGGAACACTGATGTCCTGTTACACTTAATGTTCAATGAAGACAGGGGGAACTTTCAAGGATGGGATGAAACATCTTCTCATAGCGGTTTGCTCTCTTCAATGCCACCTGAAGCATCCCAGGGCAGGGTTTCTGCTAATGTCAGTCTGAAGAACTGGGCTGTAGAGCAGTTCAGAATATGTTTCATGACCCTCATCCTGGATCCCCGGGAAACAAGGCTGTTAGGCTGTCCATACCGGCATCGCTCTTTGGGAAGAAGGTAATTTGCTGCAGAGCAGTAATGGGAAACAGATGAGCTATACAACCCCATAGGCCATTTATGCTACATTTCTGCAGATGCAGGCTTGAACATACGGTTGTATTTATGGTTTGGGTGTGCAGAAGGAATAAAAAAACCTCAAACCTAAACCCCTGCTCTTTATCATTTGATTGGCCTGGACACTTGGAGTATAAACATTATACTGCGGAGAGAAAAGGGCAAAATTTCTTAATGTCCGGTAGTGTCTAGACCAAAAGCAATAAACACTCGTGCTGTCCTGTGCACCTCGTCGTAATGACGTTAGTCGGGGGAACCTGTCAGATGGGTTGAAAAATGGGAGTTCCACCTTTTTAAAACTAATTTGATAACTTCATTATCCCATGAGACCGGGAAGTGATTGGAGTCAAGGCATACACTAATGTCTTGTTGAATGCCCTTTGATTTTTTTTTTTTTACAGCCACCGGAATCAGCCAGGATTTCTGTATTATCTCATTATAGTTGTCCCCGGAGAGGTACTTCAATAATTTTTATTACTACGGGGAATGAAAACGTATGTTTTATTTGGTAATTTCATAGTAACGGCTCCAACTATGTAACAAACTCTCAGTGAGCTGAACGGTGGCCTGTCATTACGCACTCTCTTTGAAAACATAGGATGCACAGCAGGCAGGAATCCATCAGCAAATGCACTTGTGCTGGGAACAGGAGCTAGCAAGTTCCTTGTAATGCGTTTTGAACAGCAGCAGGGGCAAAAAAGGTTGAGAGGAATAACCACGGCAGTGGCCTGTTATTCAGCGACGTCAGGTCCAGCTGCCAAGACCTCTTCCAGTCTGGCATTCCCTCATTTATTCTCCATAGGTGATGTTATCTGAGCCACAGAAGGGCTGATGTCAGACCAAATTTTAGCACCTTTTGACAGTTCACTTTCACTTCTTCCTTATTTGACTTGCAATTTATCTCAGCCCCCAGGCTGTGTCATAGCTAGAAATGGTGTTGAGATGACCTTCTAGCCTTCTGGCTGTGCTCACAAGCAAACCTCAGATGAACCTTCATGAACCTGTCTGCCCTTTCTATTCCTGCATCTGTGATAGCTTCTCATAGCATCACATAGATCCCTGTCTTCTGACCAGCACAACAGCCAAACACGTTTGCCTCTGAGTATTGTTTCCAACTGTCCCTTGAGGCAACACCAGCACTGGTTAGATACGAACACCAGAGAGCACAGAAACCAAAGATAACAAAAAGAAAGAAAAAGAAGTGGTAATACTTCTTAGGGAGGAAACAGTAACTTCAAATCAAGCACTGGAGCAAACCCAGTCTGGTCAGTGCCACAATATTTAAATTGAGGAAAAAATGATATAAATCTCCGAGATGTCTGTAAGAACCACCAAAGGAGGTTGGTTCTTACCTGAAGAGTTGTAGACAGAGCAGAAGAATAAACACAGGACAAAACTGATCACCAGAAAGCAGGAACATGGAACAGCCATTCCACCAGAGATAACACAGTACTCAAGAAGGAGCTAATACAGGGCACGGATGTGTTAGGGATAAGTTTTGAAGTGTCCTGTATTCATCCGTTGGTCCCAGAATGCTTTGGCTATTTATATCTACCTTTTGGTTATATATGTCCAGTTTAGTACTGGTGCTGGGATCAAACTCCAGTCAATACAATCTCCTGAGTATTGCTGGACCAGCATGAAGACGATGAAGAGAAGGCAATGGTTCTTGAGCTCTCATAATACCAAAACCAGGGGAATTCCTGTGATACTATCAGTCTGACCAGAAGCAAAGGGCATCCACAAACCATGTAGCTAAGCTGGGGTACTCATTGGAACTGCAAAAAGCAATTCACAGAGGATAAGTCGATCAAGGGCTTCTAAACACAAAGCTAACAGCTATTGCTCATCCCCTTTATCACCCCACTGGAGGCTGGGAGAACATATTGGAGAAGTATCACTGTACGCTGTCACATGCTTACACTATTCCCTAGGCATCTGCTGTTAGCCACTTTTGGAGGCAGAAAGCTTTGTCTGACCCTCTACAGCCCATCTTATGCTCGTATCATTCATGGAGCAACACAGTTTTAAACATGATAGCTAAATGTCTGTCTGCCTCTTCTGCAATGGCAGGCTGCTGCAAGCTTTGAGACCTTGCTTAAAGCCTGGGAGCCATGTACTCAAAATGTCCCTGCCTTCAGTCACTGTCTTTATTACCATTCTGTGTATTGTCTATGGCAGAAATTATATGGCATGGTTGTCCCCAAAGCAATTTTTATGCTATGACTCAAAAAAGAGCCCCAGGCAATAGCTGCCCTGATTTAAGAAAGTGAGAAAAAATTAAATATCTGAGTCTGTTGAGAATAGTCATCTTCTAGCTGCAGAGATCTCTTCCCTCAGATTTTTTTTTTATTCACACTCTGCTAGAGGTTACCACCTCTCAAGAAAGAATCCATTTTTTTAAATTTCTTGACTTGTTGCAGTCAAAAATACACTTTTCTAGAAAAGACCTACTGGTTAGAGCATAAGAACTAAGTCCCTTCAGTTTCACTGGTGCGGGTTAGGATAACCTCACTAGAGAACTCCATCAGCTGATAAAAGTCTGTCCTCATCAGAGCACACTCAGTTTTATAGAATAATAGAACATAGTAACAGGTTGGAGAAGAGCCCATGGTCAAGCAGGGCCAAATAGATCAGGTTGCTCAGAGCTCATCTACCCCTGTTTTGAATATCTCCAAGGACACAGAGTCCTCTCTGGGCAGCCCTTTCCAGTGTTTGAACAGTTGCATGGTGATTTTGATTTGTTGTTACGTCTAATAAGAACTTCCCATGTTCCAACACCTGTGCTTTGCCCCAATCCTTCCACTGCGCACCTCTGAGAAGATCGTCTCCTGCTTCTCTGCATGTTCCCGCTAGATATTTGCAGATGGCGAAAAGATGCCTCCAAGCCTTCTGTAGGCTGAACAGAGCCAGCTCTCAGCTTCTCCTCCTATGTCATATGCTCCAGGATCTTGAACATCTTGGTGACTCCCTTCAGTATGCTCATGTCTTGTTCTGGGAAGCCCAGAACTGGACACAGTACTCCAGAAGTTGTCTCACAAGTGCTGTTCAGAGGACAAGAGTCATTTCCCTTGACTTACTGGCTAATACTACCCTGCATGCAATTTGCCACAAGTACGTACTGCTGACTCATGTGCAACCTGCTGTCTGCCAAAACCCCCAGCTCCTCTTCTGTAAAGCCACTTCCCAGCCAGTTGGCACCAACCCACATCATTTCACGGGGTTATTGAGTCCTGGACGCAGGATTTTAATCACGGCTTGTACAAGAGCCAGAGCTTGAGGTAAAAGCAGTTAAGAGCCCTTACATTTCTTTAAGTTCTCTTAATTAAGATCTGATTTATATTTCAATGCTTTGCATCATCTCTTGAGATTACCTAGAGAGTAGTGGGTCTTAAAGCACAGTGGTGCCACCAGACCCTGCTTTAGACCCACAGTGTTCACATTAAATGAGCTCACTTAAAGCCTCCTCACTTAGCCTCACTAAAGCCTCCTCGCTGGGAGGCTTCCCACTGAACTGCAAGAGGGCTCATGAAGGCATACGAGGTCCCTGAGACAGAACATAGTTTTCCTTCAGCACAATAACTCCCATTCCAACTCATTAAGAGGTGCAGACATTGTCCTGTATTATTTTTCAACACGCAGCAATTTTTCACACAGATCCTATCAAGCAGACTGGTTTCTATCACACAGATATATTGCTTGCTCCGACAGCCATAAGCGTCAGGACTAGAGTTAATTGCAAATTGATTGAATGGGGGTCACATTAAAATAGATGCCAGAAGTTACAAATTCATTAGCTGGGTTGAGAAAATGTTTTGTAGGACTTATTCAGCCCCTCCCATCCAAGCGCTCTATAAATATTCACGAACCAACAGCTGACACTGTCTGGGTGTGTGTTGCCCCTATTTACCATGGGAAAAAGCTAAGCCATGGGAAAACATAAAACCATAATGTTTCCCAAAAAATGTTAAGATCTAGAACGCTGTTCCATCTTGAGTGCCAGGTACTCACCTACCTGCATAAAGCTGTCCTCTGGCATAACTCACAGAGCTGCCTTTCTTCAATGGTATTTAATGCAACAATGTAAAGAATCAAGACCAGTCTTTGTGGATTTTGCTGCATAACTAGAAAATCTAGAGAATTGTTATCCTTAGTATGTGCAAGCTCTTGAATTGACTAGTAACTCACTGCTTACATCTTCTTCACTTTGCCGGATGTGGCACATCTCCCAGGTAATCTCAGGTTTAAATTATGTCCTGAGTTTATTAACCATGACATCAGAGCAAAACCCATTCACTATAATCTTTTGCCTTCCTAAGGCTGAAGAGTTCTGTCAAGTCATCTCAAACTCTCTTCTATTAAGAATAAACTCAACTGAATTAACTCTACTCCATTAAGCTTTCCTCTTGGTTAGAGGTTTCTAAACCCCTCCAGGGCTGCTGTTTCCTCTTGTTTCATCCTACATTTACTGTGGAATGGGAAACTGAAACAAGAGCACAGGACAGGGACTGACAGGTTTTTCAAACTTTATCACAAAATGCAAAATTTCATGACCTCTCATGCCAGTTCTCAGAGCCAGACCATGAGTTTTTCCTTATCAGGAGAAGGAGCTGAACCTGTGCTAGAAGAAGGCAATAGATGGAAATAAAGGTAGGCAGCCATCAGCTGGAGCATCACTGCACTGCATATCAACAAGGGTCACGCTCAGATGTCCCCTGTGGGCTGAGGGTCAGCTCTATCATGTGATGCTCATGCCAGTCTCATACAACTCCTATAACTCCATAAGGCTTTTCTCAGTTGAAGGGCAAGAGCTGGCCATTGCTCCTTGTGTGCAATGGAGCTTTAATGCTGTGTCTTGTCTTTAGGGTTGGGTTTAGTGTGTGGTGTAGATAAAGCATCTCTTTTCCCCCGCATGATTTCAATGTCTTACGGAGACATTAATTACAGAACATGCTGTTTCCAGCCCCAATCTGGCCTGAACGGTGTACCTGGAAAATGACCAGATGCTGAGGGATTCTTGTAATTTATAGGTCTGCAATAGGCTGATGGCTTTAATGATGTTAAATTAGCAACCCAGATCCCTGTGTGCAGTTCTGACACTACTTGCTGGTGACAGTGGGATAGATCGTGGCAATCTCCTTTGGTTAATGGACAGACGTACAGAAGTAAAAGGATTCACAAGATCTGATGCTGTACAAATATCAGTGTCCTTGAACATATCACCTCAAGGAGAATTTTACAAATAACTCCATATTTATGACAGACAAGGCTTGATTCAAAGTATGGTGTGGATTGAGCTGCTTTGAGAGTCCAACCTCAGGTTTCACTAAGGGCTTAGAAAGCTCTCCAGCTTTCCATCAGTAAAAAGAAGAAAGCGATATCCCCTTCCTCTTCATCCACAAACTTTTTCTGCCTGACCCATTTAACTCAGTCTTAGAGGTGTGATCCTCTTTTGCTGTGTGTCTGAAGAGCAGCTATCACAGCCTCAGCCTGGTCCAGCAGGCTCTTACACACCCGTGTGACACATGGGAACTTGTCAGAGCATCTCATATATGCAGCATCTGAGACATCTCCCATGATTTCACAGCGGGATATCCCCTTCTCAGTTTTGACTGCTGAACATGAAAGAAATTAATTTCACCTCCCTTTGCACAAAGCAGAAAGAGAAAAGGTTAATTTCTTATCCGCTGTGCAAGATTTCTGACAAAGAAGCGCTGCCACACAAATACTTAGCATTGCTTTATAGCGTGGAAGCAGAGCTCAAAGTAATTACCATGCGATGTCTTCCTGCATCACTAATAGGTGCTTACTGTGAGACCGCCTGTACCAACCCAGGAGACAAATATCCCCACGCTGCCCTGCGCCTGGTGGCTCTTCGAATCTCTTCTTGGTGATTAAGTCATTCCCCAGCTCTCTACAGCTGCAGCCCTGCTGACAGAGCTCTGTGATGAAAACTCATTTTGGAAACATTACTGAGGTTTAAGATCAAGACCCAGCAGTTTGCTGTCCAAAGCCATTGAGAAACTTCATTTGATTTAATGGTAATTTGTTATATTCATTTCAACAGCACAGGCTCCCTAAAGCGATGGCCTCTGTTTTGCCAACAAAAATGAAGACATCAATAGACATTTGGGTTAAAAGCTGTCCTTAGACTCAAAGAAAGTTCAGCTGGAAAGTTCATCTTATTTTCAGTTCTCTGGAAAATAAAAGTAACATGTGTTGACTTGCAGTGTGATTGATTTTTATTTTTTTCCTCATTAGTTCCTGATCTGTTCGTTAACTGCTGGCATTCTTCTGTGATAACTCTTGTAGAAATCAATGGCTTGCGGGTTTGGGTTATGGAGTCCTTTCTTGCTTTTGAGTTTGTGGCTTGAGAGCATCTCTCCCTGGTAATGACTGGAAGACATCTTTAGTTTCAGAGATCCTCTAGAAAATGAAACAGCAACTAGGACAACATAGAGGTAATGGTTTTAAACTGAAAGAGGGTAAATTTAGGTTAGATATTAGGAAGAAATTAATTTCTGAGAGGGTGGTGAGACACTGGAACATGTTACCTAGAAAAGTTGTGCATGCTCCATCCCTGGAAGTGTTCAAGATCAGGTTGGATGGGTCTTTGAGCAACCTAGTCTAGCTGAAGATCTCCCTGCCCATGGCAAGGGGTTGGACTAGATGATCTTTAAGGTCCCTTCCAACTCAAACAATATGATGATTCTATGATTCTGACTAGGACGGGTGGGAATTTGTCGGATTAAAAGGCATCAGCATAGGTAACTCTTTAACTGACACAGAAGAGAGGCCCATGGCTCATGGTCCATGATGGTTAAAATTTCTTCTCTCCATTTTGAATTGGGATTCACAGCAGGAGGAAAGGTGCAGTGCTTGGGAAGCATCTTCTATTCCCTTAAGTTCTTGGGTGAAATATTTTGGCTCTGTCAGATCCAGTGACTAAATGCCTCCCAGCTAGCCTGAAAGAATGCATTATTTCACCTCTTCATTCAGTGCTCTTTGCTGGTGTTACCTTTTCCATTAAAGAAATTAGTGGCTGGGAAACAAAAAGTCCTTTTGATTTATTAACAGAAGACTGACCCAAATATGCATATGAGTATAGAGCAATGCATCCTCATGTAAGAGCTCCTCAGAAAGTAGACCCTGTGGTCGGGACATAGGAAAGCAAACAGAACATGCAACATCTTCACTTCACTTGGAAAAGTGTCACCTACAGATACTTCCTTTCATTACTGTTGAAAACCATCAGTCCATGCCAAGACATTTACGTTATTGCCAATGATTAACTAAAGTTGTAAGATCCACAGCAAGGTATCCACTTTTAAGGTCATCTGCTGTGAAGATGAATCGTGCCTCTAGTAGAAGCATTAAGGATAGTGCTCTCAGACAAGACTTGTAAAGCTCATTTGCCCGTGTTTGGTTTCCAGTCCATCACTCTCCGGAATGGCATCTCTTAGCTCAGTGTGAAAAGTCAATGATCCTACAAATTTAGATGGCTAAATTTTATACAATTTCCAGGTAGCATTAAAGCAACTCAATTACCTGGAAATATGATTGATGGTGGTGGTGTGCCCTGGTCGCAAACTGCTTCCCACACTGTTTGAAGGGTGGAGATCTAAAGCTGTGGGGACTAAGCTGGTTTTCTATTCAGAAAATAGGCAGATCAAAGGTTGACTGTTTTGTCCTGGGCTTTCCAAGCACACGTGCATACTGAGCCAACTGCATGTTCTCCCACGTAGGGGTCATCTGCTGCTGGAGATGTTGTACACTCCCTACCGCTGAACCTGACTTGCTTCTTGTCACAAACGGCTTCACCACTAAAGGAGGCAAAGGTTTGCATCTTGAGATTGAATGTGCAAGTAAAAAGTTGGAAACTTTTGTTGCCTTTTGGAAATAAAAGATTTCAAGTATATTCTCAAACAGTCTGACATACGCTGAGGGACAACTTGCTCACAGCTATAGAGCGGTGGTGATCTATATTTCATGCTTCTGGTACCCTCTTCAAACAGCTGACATGCTCATTTTCTGTCTCCTACCAATTTTAGATTCAGCCATTTTCTCTCCTGGCTTACAACAACGTTTCTAGGATCATGTCAAGTTCACAAAATGCTGTAAATTATAAATGCCAGTGTGGTAACAGTACAATGTCCATCAACGCCAGTGGAAACCTTTTTTTAGTTTTACTTTCTTAGCTTTTCTTAGAGATTACTCACCACCTTTGCAGACACATTCACGGGGAGACTGGGAAGTATAAGGACAAAGTTCTTACCCAGGTGAAATTAAGCAGCTGCCACGCTCACCATCAGTCTGCAGTATCTGGATCACAGACTTTCTCTTAAATACTTTTTTCCCTCTCTTTTCTTAAAGCTTGTGAAAAAGCAAGAGAAAGAACAGACACCGCATGGCTAACTATCACAGTCCCTCCAGATGTAAATCCAGAAGGTTTTGGTGAATTTGGACTTGCTTGAGTATCACATTTCCCATTATAGACCAGTTACTGGCAGGAGGTCCCAGGATATTTATTTATTGTAGATGGGACTGTAATTATCAGGAAAAAAGTTCAGATGTATTTCCATTGTTTTCAGAGTTGACAGTGGGAAACATTTTATTTTCAAGCATACTTCAAACACTTCAAGAATCTCATTTGTTTGCTTTAATTTTTCTTCAAGCTCTCTCTTTTTACATTTTGCAACACCTTCTAAAATTTTTAATCATCTCCATCTTTAGAAAAGTTCTAGATTAGCAGACTTAAAATTTCACTTTCTCGTTTGTTTGTTTGTTTAGCTATTTCCAACATGGGAAACAATTCGGGGAAAAAAATACGGCAAAGAAAAACCTAACACAACAAAAATTTCTAAAAAGGATGTGGAAAGTCAAGGCGACATTACTTTTTGCGCTAAGCAGGAAGCAGAAGATTGAAGAAGGAAAGAAGTCTTTATTACGAAGCTGAAATAATTTTGATATATGAAGGTATTCTGTAATAGGCTTCAGAAGTGTTTGATTTGAAAGGTCATTTTTGCTTCACCAAAACCAGTGGAAAGAAAAAAAAAAAGCTGCTAATAAGATAGATAGATAGACAGACAGAAAGAGTTGGTTTGGACCTTATATATAGAGTATCATACTAATTATGCTGAAGCGAGTCATTCTCTGCCCTTGGGAGAAGCAGATTTTGCATTATAAGGCAGGAGAAAAACAGGGAATCACGATCAGCCAGACTCTCCTGTTGGGTTTCCTTACTGATTTATTTTGCAATTAGCTTCCTTCTCACTCCAGTATTTTATTAGACAAAACAACAGGTTAGCTCCACCTTTCTTGAGCCTGAAATCCCAGATTGTATCAGACAAATATGTTGGTGTGTCACTTTAGCCAATGCTGTACAATCCCCAGGAGACTCAGCCTTTCTTTCCAAAGTACAGCCTCACAAGGCCAAGTAAGAGGCAACCAAGAGACCCTCTTACTGCTGCAAACACTCTTCTGGGCTTGAGGGCTCCAGGAGGCTGAATAAAGAAGCCATTCTTGTTCTCCATTCTGCAACGTCTCTGAAAATTACACCATATAGACAGCACACAGTCTCCGGACCAGGTCCTAATCTCCCACACAGGACGATGCTAGAGCTCCAGGGGAAACAGGGAGATACCTAATGCCTTAATGTGAGGTACCTGGGTTTAAAGATATTGCCTGATTTCATTCTTCCTGGAAGGCAACCAGTGTTCCTGGGTACAGGGCAACAGGCAGAGGATCATACAAGAGCACAACAGTAGGCATGTGGAGTCAAACCGAAGGCTCATCTTGCATATTGCCTTCTCTCTGATGCTGATAAACAATGTATGCCTCAGAGAGCATGTTAAAGACACAATCCCATAATAGACTTAAAAGCAGAGCTCCATTGCTATATTTGTGGAAAAAAAGTTGTGTGTTTTGTGGTGTGGTTTGTGCCTAGGAGGTCAGGGGGAAAAAAGAGGAGGGGGAAAAAGAGGCAGCCTTGATTCTCCGGTTTCTTGGGGAAGAAGAGCTCAGTTTTCTCTGCATCTTCCTTTCAAAAAGCTATGAAACTCCCTGGTTGATTTTAACCAAATATCACTAAGACGCAAAGCAGCTTAAAGACGGGTTTTAAGGAGAAGGAGCAACCAGAGAGAGGAGAGATTGACAAAAAGGTTTTGGTTCGCCTCAGGTGAAGTCAGGAGGTTCTGCTAGAAACCAAACTCCTTCAGCTCTGGTGTCATGGGACTACTTGTTTGTGATGAGAAAAGCGTGATTCATCCACACGGTACTGCTCACACTTTTGTATTAGCCAATGCCCACCCCTCCTCCCACCTCACTTTTGTTTTGCAAGCTCTTCTCTTCAGTCTAAGTACCATGGTAGATCTCTGGGTGAATATTACTGCAATGCACTGCTGCTGCCTCTTATCTATTCATTATCCCTTTGCTGAGACTTATCTGGGGATTTAAAGTCTCCTTGATTGTAATGATCTTCAGGAATTAAGGGTATAAAGGAGATCTTAAAGTCCCCTATGCCTTCTAGGCATTTTTGTATCTCAAACTAAAAAAGGAGTAAACATTAATTATGCCAAAGAAAAATATGCCATTAACTATTCAAATGTCCACCCAGACTTTGTTAATGTGGAGTAGAAATAATTTATAATACTGGGAGCTTGGAGGAAATTTTGGTGGCATGTGATTCAGATAATTAAGGATAAAAAGGGGACAGATTGAACCTTTTCTGAAGGCCTTACTTTGAGATAAACCCCAGCCAAAACCATGAACTGACTTGAAGATGTTCAACCACACGTCTGTGGGAGGTGTGTTCTAGAAGGAAGTACACAGACGTGAATGCTGGCTGAGCCTTTCTGTGCCAATAATCATGAGTGCAGCTCTGCACACCCCCCTTGCAGCCGCAACGAGCCCTGATTTCTAAATTTCAGACACTGCTTTTACCATCATCATCCAAGCATTGTGCTGGAAGAGGCAGAGCATGTCCTACGCTCACTGTTCTGACAAAAAGTCATTGGGGAACAGTGATCTGCTTGATCTGGTTCAACCTGCTGGTTTATGGTGAACCAGATGGGGATCGCAGCCAAGGAGCAAGGATTGCGTCAGGGGTCCTGTAGGAAAGATGGGGACAGAGTTTTTAGCAGAGCCTGTTGTGATAGGACAAGGGGTGATGGTTTTAAACTAAAAGGGGAAGATTCAGACTAGAGAGAAGGAAGAAATTTTTGATGCTGAGGGTGGTGAGACCCTGGCCCAGGTTGCCCAGAAAGGTGGGAGAAGCCCCATCCCTGGAAACATTCCAGGTCAGGTTGTTTGGGGCTCTGAGCAACCTGCTCTAGTTGCAGATGTCCCTGCTCACTGCAGGAGGTTGGACTGGATGAGCTTTGAAGGTCCCTTCCAACCCAAACCACTCTGTGATTCTATTATTCTATGATTTTATGACTGAAGCACCTCTGTGATGAGGAAAGGCTGAGAGCCCTGGGGCTGTTCAGCTGAAGAAGAGCAGCCTGAGAGGGAACCTCATCAATGTGATCAACAGCTAAGGGGCGGGTGTCAGGAGGACGGGACCAGACTTCTCAGTGGTGCCCAAGGATAGGACAAGGAGCAACAGGCACAAAATAAAACACAGGGAGTTCCACCTAAACATGAGGGAAAACTTCTTTGAGCATGATGGAGCCCTGGCCCAGACTGCCCAGAGAGGTTGTGGAATCTCGTTCTCTGGGGAAATTTCAAATCTGCCTGGACACCATCCTGGGCAGCCTGCTCTGTGTGAATCTGCTTTAGCAGCAGGGTTAGACTAGATGATCCCCAGAGGTCCCTTCCAACCCCCACCAGTCGGTGATTCTGTGATTCTATGATCAGTGATCATTCACATTCCTCCCCTACTTTTCGGCTGCCCCAAACGTGGTTTCACCCACCTTTTCAGAGGTTACTGTTCCATCCCTGAGTGGGATTTGGTAAAACAGAAACTGTGAGTGATTCTTGCTCCTCTGAGTACTTCAGACTCTAACTCAGACCCACAATGGTGCCCCTTGCCCCTCATATAGGATCTCAGTGTCCAAGATGATCGAATAACATCAGCATTTTTCCTCTCTCACTCCAGCACAGATCTTCTGCCTCTGTGTGCAGGGCAAGGGCACATCTGAGATACACTTGCAGAAAAGGAAGCCAGCAGACACACAACTACACCAAGCTAGTTTTGGGGATGGAGGTGGACGTTCCATCTGAGGAAAGCCTGAGCTGAAATGGAAATGCCAAACATCTGTTTCTTGCTTCTTTTCGACATATCCTTGCTCTTTCCTCCCCCTAGGGCAAAACAAATAATAACAAAACCAAAACAACAAATAACCTCAGGTTTAACACAAGAAGATAGAGAGTTCATAATTCCTGCCAGACGCTTCCGTGACAGGGTCAGAGATGAGCAGGCTTGCTCTCAGCCTAGACAGTGTGGAAAGATTTGCTTTCTGAGTTGACAGGGCCTGGAGTCCCATAAAAGACCATATGCTCAGACAGTCAGAGTACAAGGCACACAACTGTTGTCTGGGGGTGTCTCGACTTCCTCTCACTTTTTTTCCTATTGCTTAATCCAGAAAAATAACATCACCAAACATTTTTTTTCCCTATTAGCAGACTGAGCCATGGCATGGTGAGTCAGCCAGTTTGCATTAAATTAATAATTACTGAACACTCTGCATCAGTAATGCATGTCAAGGTGTGCTAGGAAGTTCTTCTCTTGAAGAACTCTCAAAAAATACTGGGTACACAAACACTTTAATGCAAAGGAGAGGTCTCTTGACAGACCCACATGCATAAGGATGGTTTTATGGCAGAGTACTGGTTGATGGCTCTCCAAAGAGGAGGGCTCACAGGGATGTTAGTTATTCCGTCCGTGTTAGGGCTGAGTTAGAGCCACGGGCAGGTTTGGCATGTACTGAGGTGACGGGCCGCCACAGAGGAGCCCAGCTCCCAGTCTTAAATCGAGGAGAGGTGCCAGTCTGGGAGCTCAATGTTTGGGAGGTAAAGCTACGTCCTCTCCTGCTTTCCAGTCCTTACAAGATCACATCTGGAAGGACATGAGCCACAGTGCGTCATTCTCAGAAATAAACCGTCAAAAAGTAAACAAGCATTTTCACATGCCTTCCCTGCCAGGCCCCCAGAACTGTGAAGAAGCCCGCAACTCCCCCAAAAGCCTGAAGACCTGGTCTATTAGTTTGAACTCCAGGTTATGAAGGACCAGACCTCCACCAGGAAAGTATCCTCATCCCTCAGTCCTGAACACTCATAAAATGCAATGTCCAGCAATGAATTGAACTGTGAAGGTGCGGGCGATCTGTGGTAACTTCCCTGCATGGCCCCAATTTCTCCGTGTAAGCTTACCCAGGCTGGAAAAAACCAGATAGAAGTCCTCCTATACCTCACTTATTTAGACAATTCCCTGCAGCTATCTCTTCCTCAGGCACAAACAACACGTATCACACCACACACCCAGACCCAAGGTCTCAATCCACCACTGTAACACCAGGGTAAACAGGAGTGAATGATGAAGCCAGTGCCAGAGTGGACTGTGATACTCCAGCTCATCACACCTAATACTTAACACTCCTTAATAAAGCTTCCAGGTTTCCCTTTAGGCTGGATTTTTCTTCCTCCTCAGCGGCACCTCCTTCTTCCTTCCCACACTGCAAGGGTTTCTTTGCAATACGGCCAGGAGGGAAGAGAATTTCTAGCTATTGCTTACTTTACAGGCCATTTCTTATTCTTCCTAGTGCTCCCGGTAATACTTACTGAGAGACAAAGCCATTCATCTTAGCACATTCCCAGCCAAGTGTGGTTTGAAGCAGTTCACTAGCACTGTCAGAAGAGATATTACTCGCTATAAAAAGCTGCCTTATTCCCTCAAGTTGCCATACTCAACCCGTGACCCTTTTTTTTTTTTTTTTTTGCTGAAAGATTGGCACGATGATTGCTTACTTCTAGTCACCTGGAACTTCTCTGGCTTGAAGACATTTTATTGAAAATCCCATTGTACCAGTCAATCACCCTCCCACCACCATATGTTGTTATAGCAGGAGGGAGCCCAGTGAGTCTGCTCATAGTCGTTGTTAAACTGCAAACTGTGTGATGTTATGAGAAACACCACCACGCTCTGCAGATTGCTGGTGGGATCAGATGGGACAACTTGCAAACTTCAGGCTTGTTCCTCTTTGTCCTGTCCCCAGGTGGATCCCTTTTGGATCACGATCTTTATCTGACAGCGAGCAAAGCTTTTGTGGTCATTTCCACTGAGGTGGCACTTGGGAGACAGTGGACAGCAGAGAAAACAGCCTGGAGGTATTGGTCCAGAACCTAGGTGAGCACTCACTTTGGAGCCAGCAAACAGAAATGATGAAGCAGGGGAAGATCAGCTTAGTGATCAGTTCAACGCACTTTGGAGCAGCAAAGAGAAATGCAGAAGGTGAGATGTTCACAAGCTGCCAGCTGAACACCTTCCACCCAGCGAGGATAAGGCTCTTGCTGGAGCACTTGGAAGACCTGTGGCAGCCTTAAGGTCTTGGAGAAAAGAGATGCCACAACAAGTTATGTGTGCCTGTTCTTCAGAGAGGAGAGACACTTTCTGCAATTCTGTCAGCCAGGAGCTTTATAATAAACCCACTTGGTTTATCTCCAAGACATCTTGAATGTGACAGCAATTTTCCTTGCCCTGATGAGGATTGCAAAGGCATCGTTGGGGCCTTCCTGCTTCAGATAAGTAGTCTCCAGCCTAGAAACCAAGACAGCTTCCCCACGCACACCCTGCAGGGACGGGGATCCTGCAGGGCTGTCTGTAGTCAAGGCCCTTGGTCTGCAGTAGTTACTATCTGTAAAATCCACCATGGTCTTTACAACAAGAGTAGGAGTCTTACTCTTTCACGGGCACCCCCTTGCCGTGGGGAAAGAGCTTGCGTGCCCTTGTGAAGTTGAGAGCTATGCTGGTGGTGGCATATGCCTCCGGTAGGGTCTCCCAAGCCTGACAGGTCTCAACTGAAGGGTCAGACAAAGTGTGTCCACGGGCAGGATGGGCTCACTAGCCTTCGGGCAACCATCCTAGGAGAAGGACAACTCTAACTCCAAACCCGGGCAGATGGAGCTCGTTTAGCCCTGTAAGGCCATCCATCTAAGAGAAGGATACTCTAACCAAACCTACGACCTGAGGACTTCGCTGTCACCGTCCAAGCTCGCTCGGCCCTGGCAGATGAACCTCAGGTGTAAAGGGTGGGGCCAGTCTCGCGCACGCTGCGCCTCACCTAAAAAATCCACCGCGCAGGCTTGAAGGGTGTACTCACGTTTGCAAAGCCCTGTAGCGACAGGCAAGGGACGAAACGGCAACACCACCCAAGGAGACCCTCCGGTGTGCTCTTTGCAACCGGTCTTGCCTATCCCGCATTGGCCTTTTCAGCCATCAGCGCGCTTGCAATAAGCGTGGGCAAAGCCCTTCTCAAATCTTCGTCCGCGAAACCAAGCCATGAGGAGTCTTAATTTTTTGTGTATGGAAACATCTCAGCACGTAGTTTGGGTAAATCCACAGAACTTTATTTATTTCCATTTAGTCTAGTTTAGGCCTAAGGAAGATTCAGGGAAGAAACTGAAATTGTCCACTAACGGGGTCCTAGATATGGCTATACATGAGAATCCTGCTACAGCCTCCGCTGAACGAGTCTTGTTGTTCCCCGTGCTTCACACCTATCTTTTTCTGCCCTGTCTCTCATCCCCTCTATCCTTTAAGTTTCCCCCTCCCACTTTAGTTCCTGCAGATGTTTTTACCTGTTGACTGGGGATCACCAGCTCAGTCCTACCCTCCTGCATGCATCACCTTTTGCCCTGAGGCTGTTCCTGAGCCTTGAGAGAGGAGCTACCTCTGGAGAAGTAGGAAACCAGCCTGGGGGCAGCCACAGTCAGTGCTTCCTTGCTGGTTTTATGTGCACAGTCACAGAGAAAACTGACAGCCTTTGCTACATGCAAATCACATCTGCACACATATGTACAAGGAGTCTGAGCAGGCAAGTAATTACCTGCAGAACGGAATGGGGATTTATTTCTGTGCCTGTAGGAGATGGGTCTGAGCACCCATGGGCTTTGGAAGGATTTAATAACTCCTCCTAGGTATAGGAATACACTCCCTGTAATGCCAGCAGTCATTTGAGCTGAGCAGTCACTCAGGCAGTGTAACTCGATTACTGTATGCCCTGACTTCCCGAGGCCAGGGCACAGACATTATTAGACTATGTCTGTGCTACGAAATAAAGCAGCCCTAAGATCACCTCCTGGTCCAGAGGCACAGCTCTCTTCCATACAACTAAACTCTTTTCCCTACACAAGAACCATCCTAACTGTTGGGATGCCCTTGGCCTGTGTGATCCCTTGAACTATGCTTGGACATTGTGACAGTGCTTAGTTGATCTTGGTCAAAACTGGCGCCAAGGAGCGCACTAGTAAAGCCTGTGGATGGCTGTAAACAGCACTAAACAGTGCTCTGCCGCTGTTTAGTTGGCTGGTATAGTTTCCTGTTACACTACCTGCCTTGTCCTCCTGCCCTTGCCCATCTGGCTGCCCCCAGCCTTACTACACCAGCTTTAGGTTCTCCTCAGCTACAGAGCTCCAGTTGTGACACCAGACGTTCCTTGGCATCCACCTGCACCTCTCAGTACAGCACCACTCTCTATGGGGAAGTGAGTGCTCCTGGAGGGACTAGCCCTGGATCTGAGCAACTCTTATATTTTCTTCGTCTCCAGCCAGGACAGACCTCTAAAAGGTCCTCAGACAACAGGGAGTCAGCAGCCATCGGGTCCTATTATATTGCAGTCAAAAGACATGTCCCTTTCCTGCCTTGACAGAGCAACAAGCTTCCAGAAAACCTTTCCACAGGTTGATTTGGGATGTAGTAACACAGCATCTTTACCAGGGGGAGAGAGCCATGGCCTCCCCTTTGAAATCCACTGAACCTGTTACTTGGAAGATCCAAAGAGCTGAGTCACCTGCCACCATTCCCTCCTGCTCCCCAGGAGATGAGTCTTGCACACTGCTGCCAGCAGGAAGCACTGTTCCCATCTCAGTTCTGCTACTGACTTTCTGAGAAAGCTTGGGAAAACAAATCCTTTCCCCAGGTTTGCCTAGATTAATTGCAAACCCTTTCCAAAGTCTTTGGTTACTCTTCACATAGCACCTAGCACCCAGCTTTGGTGCCTAGAGACTCCCCCACTAGGTTTTCTGCCTAAAGTTCCTCTACCTTTCTGCTATCAGAACAGATCGTTTTCTCCTGATTGACACTCTTTGGGAATTGGTTAGTTTCCATTTGTCCTTGTTTTTTCATATCTTTGTAGTGAATTTTATTTCCCAGTTCTAAACCCATAAGGCACTTCCAATTCTTATTCTCCAGTACCTTGTCGGTGTATTCCTCTCATTTTTGTTTTGTTCATATTTCCAGACTTTCCAAAAGTGACTGAAATAAGAGAAGCATTTTCCTGCTACTAAAAGCAACTGAATCATCCTCACGTTTGTTGATGGGAAAGCGCAAACAGACCCAAGCAGCAATGCTCAGAGGCAGGTGTGGGTCTGGAGTCCCTCAAGGACAGGAGAAGCTGTCTCAGGTGTCCTCACTCACATCTGCTACAAGCAAATTGAGCCAAGACATGAGCCTGACCATCAGCTTCATTAACTGCTTGAATGCTGGGTAAATGCACAAAGAGGCTCATCATGTGGGTTTTGTACTTGGATCCTGAGTCTGTGCTATTTGGGAGGGTCCCTTTAATGAGTTATGGGTCACCTTTGGGGCTGGGCCAAGGAAGGTCAGTGAAGGGAGAGAATGACATTATGTGAACATAGCAGCTCAAAGTGCCTTGAAACAACGGGCATGAATCCAGCCCAGCCCCTTGACCTTCTTGCCCGAGAGAGGCAGGGAGCTTGGCCCCGAGCAAAGCAGGAACTGTGGAGGCACGTTTATTATTTTATTGCTTTCACAAGAAATGAAAATATTATTAATGAGTGTAATTTATAAGCAGGGGAGCAGACAAAACCATGCTTTTCATGAGCTGTTGTGCGCTGCCTCGGGAGGGCAAGGGAGGAAGCGATGGGTAGATACCGGCTATTGTGTCTGGTTTGCAAGGTTACTTGTTCTGATAGAGCTTCATTTCACATCTATCTTGGAAAACAAATTCCCTTTCAGGCCTTTTCATAATGAAGAATAAAGAGGCTATTGTTACAGAAAGCTAATTGTGCTTTTAAGCCGCTTTCTGCAGCCAAGCTCCGTGTCACTTTGGAGAAGCCGGTGAGCTCAGGCTGCTGCAGGAGAGTCAGGGCAAGCCTCCTATATACACCCGCAACTACCAAAGGCGAGATCTATTTGCCCAGGGCTCAGAAATCACCGTCTGTAACAACTCCTAATTCTGTTTCAGGAAACCGCCTTGATGTTTTACACGGGAGTGTGGGTGGAGTTTCTGTTCACAGTGCAGAGTTCACTATGGAGACACAGTCTGCAAGGAAACCACGTGCTGCTGTAGAGAGGTGAACTTCCAATCCAGCTAACACACCACTTTTGTCTCCCTTGTTTACCCAAATTCATGAACCATTTGGCCTGCTCTGAACGACGCGTAACTGTTAAAAAACTGACTGTGCTTGATTTTCTTTCCCAAAATTCCATTATATTCTTTAATGTTAGTTAAGCTGAATTATATTTAGAAATGTTTCAGCCGTGTTAGAGTGGTTTTAAAACAATTTAGAGTCAGGAAATGTTACCCACAGGGAATACAGGAAGAGCAATCATTAAGGATGCTAGTCATTAGACTTTTAACCTTTGTGCTTTCCCGTCTCTCCCTGCCAGGCAGCTCCAGCGAGGATCATTCTTTCTACCGCTTGTTCATTTATCTCTATCTTTCTGGTCTGACTTAAGTCAAACACCAATTAATGCTATTAAAGAAGAGTTGTGTGGCAGGTGTCTTCTACAGAAGCATCTTCTCCCTGCTGCCTTTACTCCTTTTCTCTGTCTCTTAAAATCCCACCGGTGCTATCCAGACAAACTGTGTTTTCTCAGACCTCATCAGGCAGCCTGACCGTGTTTTGCTCTTCCTGGTGACCCAGTGTGACAGGTCAGTCTGCTGCCAACGGAGCAAATGGGCCAACTGCCAACTCCTCCACCTTTAGGAGTCTGGCCACCATCCTAAAATAAGGGTCAGATTCCTCAACATCAAAAGAGTGACTTAAAGTTGACTAAATAAAGATTCAAAGCGATAACATGGGCTTGTTTTATTTGTATCCTGATTTTTCACCATTAGGCTACGCTAGGATAAATATTTTCTGGCTTCTAGAAACTGGGCTGGGCAGGCTGTGAATCATGAAGATATCCTGAAAATCTCTGTTGATTTGAGTACTTTTGTGGGGTGGGTTTTTTTTTTTCCATCTTATGCAAGGATTATCCCTGAACCACAGGAAACTTCAGAATAAAAGAACAAGTCTTGCAATACTCACAATAAAGTCAGTGACAGCAAGAAACATGTATCGATAGATACATGAGCTCAATTATTCTCCTTGCTTCAGTTTCCTACACTATTGCCATCAGCAAGCTCTTCCGTAGATATGAGTACTCTCCACATCATCTCCCAGCAGCACTGTGTGAGACTTGTCTCCCTGGAGAGCAGGACCAGCATCTCGGGTGCTCCATGCACCCCTATGAACCAGGAACAGCCCCGCTGTCCTCCTCACTAGGCATTTGCACACCCTCCATGGGAGAAGAGCAGCTCTCCATTAGAATCAGCATCCATTTACAAGATACAGACGGGATTGGTAGCACTGCCCGGGGAATTTCTCCAAGGATTTCCACTGCAGCGTGATCCCTATTCTTCTTCATGCACGATCCAAAAGACACTTTGGCTGCCAAGACTTGTATTTCAGGACTGGCTGGTCAGGTCAAATGAGTGCCAAACCATCTGGTGACAAAGCTGGAGAGTTTTGGAAAAGTCCATCTGACTCAGGCTTTTTCAACCACTGCTGGTCTCTTTCAGTGGTGACCAAGCCAATAAACATGACTCTGCTGGAGCCATCTCTATCTCACCTCAAAACTGGACTCTTACAAATATCCAGGGTTTATCCCTGTACTTCGGACAACATCATTTGGCCAAGATTTGTGCTAGCACTGAAGGTGTTACTTAGTATCTGGCTCAGGGCTGGATCCAGTCTGGACTCAGGCTCAGCATCCTGCTGCAATTGCACTGCTGCCAGAAGCAGGTCCTGATTTCCCAGGTTGACTGAGGCTGTAGAAGGATGCCTGTTCCACTTCAAGGTAAGCATTCCATAAAAACCTTGTTAGTCACAGTGTTATCTCCCTCTGCTAAGGGTCTGTACGGCACAGCGACAGTCAAAGGGCTTTAACCATAAAAGATGTCTAAAAGAGGTCTCAAAGAAAGCGCATGCTACAAGTTACAGCGGCAATAATCGCTTTAGGGAGAAATCCAATTATTCTCACATCACAATCCAACTCCATAATCCATTTACTGCTCAAAGGTATTTTTCCTGTACTCTGGTTCCTCCCTCACGTCCCAACAACATCAAGTCTCAGAATTATTTTGACATCGCTGCAGTCTAGTGTTGTCTCACATCTAGTCCAGCCTGCAGTCAGTCATGTCTTCCAGCTGGGGATATGTCTCAGAGGAGCTGCAAAACATAGCAGTGGAGAAAACCATGGCTGTCTCTGACAGCCTCTGCACTCAGGGGGAGGAGGTGAAGGAGCCTTTCGGGAAGGAGGACTAACCAGATCAGAGAAGTTGAGACCTTTGTGGAGAATGGTGCTAACATTGCTGGAAGAGGAGGCACACCAGCAATGAAAGGGTTTTCTTCAGGGGATCATACCTCCAGTCCAAGCCTCCAGGCCAAAGGGAGACTTGACATCAATTGTAGCGGGACAAATTTTATATTTCAAAACCTAATGTGACTGTGCTTGCTTCCAGCTTAGTTTGTTTCCTGCTGCAGGGAACCTTCATAAGCAACCAAGCTGAGTTCATTGAAGAAACGAGTGTGGCTCAGATTAATGTACTTCAATGAGACACAGGTGCTTCTCCACAACATGGCTTTAACCACCATCGGAAGTGAATCAGGATTCTCCAGGGGCTGTGGTGTTTTATTTCTAATTGCCACAGACTGAGGTCAACTTCATGGCTTCATCTCACCTGGGAGGCATCTACTTCCAACAGCAGGTGCTCTGTCTTCTTAAACTACTCTAGCTTGTTTGTCTGTGGTCAGATCTACTCTGTCCAAGGCTCATGAAAGCCAAAAGAATTGTCTTCCCTTTGCTGAAGATCAGCCATTCTGCATGAGCCACCTCTCAGGCACAAGAGGCAGTGACACAGGAATTAGGGGAAGCCAGAAACTTCCTTGCTCCAGGTAATATAGTCACCAAGCACAACCCATAAGCCATAAATCCCAGGACATCTTTGTGCTAGGCTGTTCATCCCAACAGACATTTAGCGCAGCCAAGCCCTTGCCCCAGCAGCTTTCCATTCCTCTTCCCAAATCCCATTTGCAGAGAGGTGAAGAGCAAGTCTGCTTTTCTTATGCTTTTCAGAGCAAGACTGCTCTGATATATGAAAGGCACGTTTCTTCAAGTTTTTTGTTTAATTTGGGAGCTGCAGCAGCTGCCACAGGAAGAGAAACAGGAACTGGTAAATTTGGTTTGAGATTTAAACAGCTCTGCTAGAGGGAAGTCTCTATTATATGAGAGGATGGATCTGTCTCCAGATGAGAGAGAAACATGGCTACAAATTATGTTTATCACCTGCCATTCTGCAGATGGATGATTTGGGGGGCAAAGCATGGGCCTTGTGCTATTTTCATCTCTTCTGTCAGTACTGATAAATCCTTTACAGCTTTTCCCAGCTCCCACTAACAGCAACACAGAGATTTGTGGGGATTTCAAGGGTCATCAGAAACACTGCTGCACCTCCTTGGGACTTCATTTCTTCATCAATACCTCTAACCTCACAGAGGATCGTCATTCCTTATTCCAGGCAAGCAATATTATATCATCAGAGAGATGGCATGAGCAAAGGCCAAAGTCATCATGCTCGTATAGGTGCCATTAACAAGCACAGACACAAAAATCAATGCAGTGCACTCCATGTCTTTAAGCGCCACATCCACACTGACCCCCGTTATCTGACATACCCTTTACAACCCGCCCTGCTCCCTGCAAATAATGACAGACACCTCCCAGTAAACTGGATACCCTTTCCCATAGCCCTGCTGGGTGCAATAGACAGCTCTGAAAGAAGAGAAATCAAGTTTGTAAACACCAATACGTCTGGAAGATGAGAAGAAAGGAGATGGAGGCTTATTTAATATTAACGTCAGCCCCAAAGGATGGTTCTCCTGTCTCTGTAGTTCAGACTTACTGCAGCGATGCCATGGTTCCTGTGGCCTCTTGGAGTCAAAGGGGACAGAACTACCAGCAGGACTGTATTATCTTCTCGTAGCTGAACATAGGGGGTGTAATTAGAGCAGCTACTGATGTTAATCTGACTGCAAAGGGTGTCAGAGGTGCCAGCTGATCACGAGTGCTGCCACAGCTTGGTACTTGAGATTTACAGCTGAGCTGGAAGGTGGCAAATACGTAGGACGTGGCCAATACCTAGGATGCAGCCAATAAGAAGATTTCAGTATTTCCTTCGGCCTCATTGTGGATGAGCAGGTTTTCCTTTGTGGTGATAGCCTAGTTCCAGTCACTGGACCACTGCAAGTCCACCCGTGGCCTGAGTGCCCTCTCGGGAATGACAGCCCACAGGAATTGGATGAATTCCAGGTTGAATGTGTTGCCAACACCACTGTTGGTCACAGACACCAGCAGGTATAAAAGGACATAATCCCACTGGCATTAGTGGCTGAAGCAGCTTATTACCTGCAAGAAAGTGATGACTTCTGGGCTTGCCAAACCTTATGAGCAAAGGGGACTGGAGATGATCACCAACGATCCTTCCAAACATGCATGTACCTTTCTCAGGCATTCCACTACCTGTTCTCACAGGCACAACTGCTTGTACAAAACTAGGGGTCTGTTGACTCTGGAACTGTTCGAGTATGATTCTGATGGCCTGCTTCATGCTGTCTGGTCTCAGAGGCACTTAAACCAATGAATATCTCCATTTTGGCCCATGAAAATCCCTTTTGTTCAGTGAATTCTGGCTGCATTGTCAGGGGTGATTCTGAATCTTTCAAGAGACTCTTCCTCAGGGTCTTTTTAGTCCCCAATCCCTGTGCAATATACGTCTATTGTGTAATTGACATCCTCCCAAAATCAGCTGTTCACCTTAAGAGCAAATCACTGTCTTTCCCCCGTTTTCCTCTTCTTCTTTGTACATTCTCATGACAGGAAAAAGAGACTGTGCTTCATCTTTCCCTCCTAGGTTTCATTTTTTGCACAGAGTGAAGTGCTCTTCAGATTTCTCAAAGGTTTATCATTAGCCTCTTCTGCCTGAGCTAACTGAAAACCATTAAAAGTGTCAATTGATTCACAACCAGCAATTGACAGAAATAAAGCCTCCTCCCAACTGCCTTTCATTTTCTGCTGGTACCCATGGCTTGCAGGTGCAGGCAAAGTACTAGTTAACATCCCTCACTTTCTCTCTCTCCCATATTTTCCAAGAGTTTTGATTCTGGTTGGTCTCCCAAACATCCCACTCTTCACCTACGAAGTGTTTGTTTCTTTGGCTTTGCTCTAAGTACCATGAGCTGCTCAGAAATCTCTCAGATGTGAATGGTTTCACGTTTTCCCTTGGTGTCTAAACTCTCAGTGCTACGAAGCAAAAGGGACAATGTGATTTAACAAACCCACCCCAGATGTGTGTGAGGGTGCGTGTCCCCACAGCTGGTGAGGCAGCAGGCATAAAGAGAGCAAAGTCTTCTGGGAAAGGAGTCATGAGTGTTTGTTTTGGGAAGTCAAGTTTTGGTTCAGCAGGGATAGGAAAGCAGATGATCCTGCACTCCTCATTTAAGGAGTACTTCTAAAAGGAGATACTGTCCTGAAAAGCCACAGCTTCTTTCTTGGTCCAGGACCCTGTGAACCAGGTTTGGCTGGCCAGTGTATCCCTCTGATATGCTGGTCCTGGAATGAGTAAGCTGCAGGTAAATGCAGCTTCCCTGGGCACAGGCATTTCAGAGATAGACCCTCACTCAGAGCAGGAGATATGACAGATTCTATTGATATGGCATTGAGACTCTCCTTGGAGATGTTCCTCAATGCTGGCTGAGAAGAAATACAGATGCATTAGAGAAATAGGCAGAGGGAGGCTCTGGCTCAACCAAACTCATGGTGAGGCAACAGCTCATTATCTCACCTCTGTGTTTTGCAAGCCACTGTCTGTCATGATCAGATCACAAGTCTGGGAAGGTCCTGGGGCCACCAGCCATCACTTCTAGCCTAAAACCCTGAATGGGGATTTTCTCTGAACTTCGACATTGGAAGAACCACACGGTTTACTGTAAGCTATAGCCCTTCATCCAGACACTCCCTCTGGCTCCTCCAGAAGCCAAAGCAATGAGTGCTGGTAAGAGAAGGGAACAGATTCAGTGGTAAAGGAAGAAGTTCTTACTAAGAGGGAGAGAGGAATGTCAGAGAGGAAGACTAAGAAGCAAATCTGGAAGAAATGAATGGGGGTTTGGAGGACTTATGTATGGAGACTAGACAAAAAAAATTCATTGATGGCATTTGGTGGGATAAGACAGGTCAACGGACATGCAAAGTATGGTGAGAGGGAGTATAGTGAGCAACCTCTCCTCACCCTTTATGCTCCAAATGGGGGTTCGACATATCCCTGTTGTCTCTTTCATGACTCTTTCTGTTGACTCTTTCATGGGAGTGGAAATAGGAAGCTGTTGTAGAGCCTAAAACAACTCCAGATCCTCCAGCACAACTATGGAGACAGGCTAAGACACCCTCCTCACCAGGCTGAGACACCCTTCAGCCTGCTACTCTACTAACTAAACTACCATTGGTTGCCACCAAGCCCCAGAAAGGGTGTTGATTCAGAAATTCCCCAGCCATTTTCAAACTTTTCTCATTTCTGCTCCTCCCCACTGGACCCTCATGATGGGTGAGGCAGAGCATAGTGTAGCTTTTTAGTGATGACTTCAGACAAGCCACTGGGATCAGTATTATACCACTAGGACCTTGGTAGCTAAAAGGCTGCAGGCCGCAAGTGGTCACTGCCCACCCACGCTCACAAAACCTCCTCCAGTAAGTCCCCCAGGTCAAAGCCATGAGCAGTCAAAACTATGAGCATCACACTGGACATACAGACCAGCTTCACACCAACATCTAGCAACTTCTTGGGGAAACTAAGTCAAATTACAGCTCTACCCAAATAGAAATAAAGTAGAAATCTCCCTCCATCTCACCTCAACATGAAGGTGTGAATAAGCACGTGATGGTCAGCAAGTCTAGGACAGGAGTATCGGAGAATGACACAGCAGGACATCTGCTGTCATTCCCTGCATAAAGTCCCCAGCCCTCCCCTCAGCCTGCTGCCTCCATGCTTCTGTGCTTCCCAAACCCACCTTTTGTAATGTAAAATAACAACAGTCCTTGTTCACTGCCTTGCCTACTTTTCATCTCAATGAAAAGGCAGCTAATCTCATTAACGAGCTCACCCTCATGCCACCGTGTTCTTTGGGTGCCCCTTAACATCATTAGGACCTTATCCAGAGAAACAAAAGGGTATTACTCCACGAAGGGAACGAAGAATTAGCGCAGGCGTGGGGTGTGCTTTGCAATTGTCCCCATAATCATAATCACTTGTTTGTGTGCAATTAGTGGCTTTAATCGCCATCTCACTGCCACCGTAGCAGTGTGCCCTGGTGAGTACGAGTGTCTGCAGAGATGTCCAGGAGACAGTAGTATGCTGGTCAGAAGTGCACCAAAGGAGGGGAAATGGGTTCAAATGACCTGAGAGTGGAGTGAAGAGGTCTCAGAGTGGCTACAAAACAATAGATTTAGGTGTATCATCAGTTGAGATGTCAACCAGTGACAGAGCAGAGCTGACAAGGAGGTTGGTGGTGTAGAAAGACACCAAACATGTTCCTTGGAAGGGACAACTGAGCTTCAGACCACCCTCCTTAAGGACACATCTGGGTACAGGTGTGCAGGGCCATGTGGAATTGAACGACAGGAGATGGGACTTATTTGGGGTCCTGACCTCTTAACACAAAAGTAAGGGGACATCAGATACCGAGGGAAAGGGGGACAAACAGAGCTAAACAAGGAAAAGGCTTTTGTTTTACCAGTTTTCCAAATTCAGCTGGGTAGGTCACTGGGTAACACACAAATCATTCCACTCTTAATACAGTTTGACAAGCACTTTTGTGAGCAGAAGTCATGAAGTTTGGTTTCCTACAAAGCTTAGTCCCATGGCTGGATTATCTCATGTCTAACAGTGTCTGAATGACACTTTTCCTGTACCCACCAGTACCAATGTATACATCACTACCAGCTTTCATTCCTTTCCAGCTACCAGTTTTGCCAGGAGGAAAATCTCTATGTGAAGCTGCCTTATAGTCCCCCATTGCAATGTCCAGCATCTTCAAGATTATCACTGGAGATAATGGTTGGCCCCACCAGGGATGGACTGTGGAGCTGTCCTACAGGAATGGGAGAGTGCTGAAATATGAGTGGGCAAGAAGACAGCACCTCTGAGGGACTGGGAGAGATGTTTAGGGTGAGGGACACTGTGTGATGCCCAGAACACCTATCACGGAAAGAGGCGACATAATTCAATCAACCCAATGGCCAAAAAGGAAAGTTTGTCCAAAGTCATATAATCAAACACTGGTGTCCAGGTGCCCGCCCACCCAACCCTACCTTTCCCGTCTAATTCTGTGACAGAGCTTCCAGTCTTGAATCCAGCTACTTCTATTACTGACAGCTCTGAAAAAATCTGTTCTTTTTCTCCTCTCTTTTATCTGGAGATTATTTGTACCTTTTCATTCTTTCAGATAATTTGAGAAAGGAGCTTTCTTCATATCTCACCAGATTTGGAACAATGCAGAGGAAAATATTTTTCTCTTTCGGGCCCTTCTCCTGAGAGTCAGACCAACAGAGTCATTCATTTCTGAGCTTCTGGTTGTGTGTCCTTGGGGCGAAGACGAGGAAAGAGGTCATGTTTTTTTGCTGTTGAGATAAAGCCTGCAGAAGTGAAGTATCTGAGCTCTGATCCATTACAACCCAAATTCTTGTTTCGAACCTGATCTTCCCAGCACCCCGCATATTGGATTTTTATTATTATTTTTAGGGCCTGCTCCCAGGACGCAAGTGTATTTGTTGCTCAGTGGGGCTGCCAGCATCAAGCACTTCAGTATCAACGTTGCTTCATCTCAGAAGTGCAGCTACGCAGGAGTGGAGCGTGTTTTTTATTGAATTTCTGGTTTTGATCTCGCAGGCCTTTGTGATGAGGGGAGCATATGTTGCTTTGACTGAGATCAGACCCGCAGCAGCACTTTGTATATTGATTAGCTGAGGGAATTGCTCTGTCTTGGCTTTGTAGCCCATTGTGGATGAGTTTCTACACAGCGGCCACAAGCAAGTTGGCAGTTTGGGGGGCAGAGATAGAGGTAAGCTCAGCTTAGCCAGAATTTTAAATAGGAGATCCCCAAAACCTCTCTCATTAAAATAAAACTTACGGTTTTATCATTGGGGGATATTTTAATCACTGGGACTAATTTCACTGGAGTTCTGGATGGCATAAGAAAACTTCAGAGTTTTTAAATGCAGTCATTTGCATATGCGCATCTTGCAGTAGTTTGTTAGTCAATGTTCAACTCTTCGGTTGGCTTCATTTCTTTTCTAAAACAACATGAAGATGTAAACTTGTCATGAATTCAGTAGTAAAATGTTATCTTGAGAGTTTTTTTCTGAGAGTTCATGATTTTGATAACTTCCAAACTAGTCTGTGTGGCTCCTCTGGCATAGTAAAAGTTTTAATTGAAGATTGGTGTTCTGTGACTGTGGTCTTTGAGGAACAGTAAGGATGCTCCAGGGCTCAGGAGTAACCAAACTGCATCACTGAACTGAAACCATCTTGGTCAAGTCATGTGAGACATGAACTGGAGGAAACAACATCCATTTCTGTGTAAGGGCCTGATGATAGAAAACGGAGGCTGAAATCATCTAGGTCATCTCTGAGACAAGGGAAAGAAGCATGGCTGTGTAGGGCAGCTGCGTTGCCCTGTGTGTGTGTGCTTAGGTATGTGCTGTACATGTGCTTGTGCAAAGCCGTCACCATGAACATCTGGGTGCAGAGATACAGAAACATACATATACATGGAGACAGAAAAAAAGGTGCATTTCAAGCACTGCTGCTTCGTATACATATGGAGAGAGAGGAATCAAGAGAGGACTGAGCATGCGTCTTTGTTGGTCAAGAGAGATTTACAGGGGGAGTTAATGCTGCCTTGTGAACCCAACTGAGAACAGATTGGAAAAAAAATTACAGAACCCCTGCAATCACCACCATCTTTCTCAGTTTTCCACCAGGCAGCTTCAAAACCAATCCAGAATTTGGTACAAAAGAGTTGATAGAAACTTTGGAGGGGAAAAGGCAGGAGGGAAGAGAGGAGGGGAAGGTCTGTCTGCAGTGGGGCAGGTCGGGCTCAAGCAGCATTTGAGTAAACAGTGACTAGCTGAGCTGTTGAAGCAAGGTTGGAAGGTGAAGGAAAGCCTATCATTGTCAAACCTCCTCCATGTGTACAGGCGTGATGAGTACCTGGGAGTGTTCGAAATCCAAGGGACCACTTTAGGGTGTGTTGACAAGGCTGGGGGTCGGTGGAGTGTGTGCACATCCATGGGTGCATGAGTGGGGCTCAGACACTGTGTACATGGACAAGTTAAAGAATACGCTATTTGGAGGGTTTTTTGCAAGCTACAGTTATGCTGCCCCTTTCCAGTTCCTCTCCAAGTGCTCCCTCTTCTCTGAGACAATACGTTAAAGTATGGGAAAAGTGATACTTAACATCGAATTTCATCATTAATTCCTCTGTCTTTTAATGTCGTAACATTAGCCATAATGAACTCTCCTTGCGCTGATGTCGATTTGGTGTGTCACTTTCCCTAGAAGTGCTTCATAACTCAGCATTAATTAATGGTGACTTATTGCAAATTGCGTTACAGAGCTGATACCACTTCTGGGTAACTAAGTGTCACCAACTGCAGCCATCAAAGTGGCTGCGGTAGCCAGGCGTCGAACAGGATTAATTGCTGTATCACACGAAGATGTTCGCCTTTGGATCTGCAGAGGAAAGGAAGGAAAGTCCATGGCTTGGGATTTTAACGTGGTTCAATTCTCAGCTCTGCAATCAATGTCCAACACAGCCCTGGGCAAATCAGTTGAGGCTTTTATACCTTTCCATGACACAACTGGGGCTTAATGAGGACCGGGGCAGGTTGAAGCTCCGGGTGTTATGTGATTTGGCCCTGTTCAAGAGCCATCCTGCTCCACCCCCGAGCTGGCTGCACTTCCATGATGTCTGCAAGGTTCATCCCAGTTTGAAAGGTGCTGTAGGCATGAAAGTGTCTCCAGCTCATGGAGTTTTGGCTTCGCCTACCTTTGCTCAACCAGACTTTGGTGTATCACCGCCTACTCTGAAATCCAGCGAGGTGCAAACCCTCCACTGGCAACTCAGTCCACACGGACATTGGGCCAGAAGTTACTCATCTGTACAGCTCCCGAGGGACAGACTGCAGGTGAATTGGTGCTGACCACGCTCTTAACAGTAGTGGTTAGCTCTGATCTGCCCTCCCATGTCTCTGTGACTACCGTGGTGACAAACGAATAGCTTCGTGCTAACTGAACACTTGTGGGTTTATGGTCATACTGCTACTCTCCTAGCTTCCAAAACAAGGTGTCCTCATCCAAACTGACCATCACAAATGGTGTTTGGGCTATGCCAACAGTTTAAATTTCCTAGTGCTAAGACCCATGGCCCCGAACTGTTAAGTTTACAAGAATAGACGTACTGTGTGTCACAGCTGTCCATCTATAACATACAGACAGTAGCTTTTACCTACTTGAAAGAACTAGAGAGGTTAAACACTTTGGGAGATGCTCAGGTTCAGCAGCACCAGGACCACTGAAACAGCTGGGCAAAACCAGAGATGTGGGAAGACAGCAAGGCACTAAATAAAGCAAAAGGAGACAGGAGGGACCAGGAGATGGTCACAGAAAGGTAGAAAAAACAGATGAATGGACAGATATCCACCAAACAGCTGTCAAATATTCTCTGCCTTGGCAGCTTGGGGATGGGATGAATCACAGAGAATTTAACACAAATTATGTCCAAGAGAAAATTACCACCAAGATACTGCGCACAGTCCTGCAAGACCAGACCAAACACTTGGTCTGGAGTGAAGTATTTCAGCGGCTGGCTGGCTAGTCTTTGAGTGTATCACTCTTCTCCAGGAGCTAAAAGCGTGCAGCAAAACAGCAGCACTGTCACAAGCAACCCAGCTTTCTGCATACACCTTCAAACCCTACCCACGTCAGGTCTTGGTGCTTTTCTGACCTGTCTGCACCACTGACAAGGGAAGCACAAGAGACTATCTTCACAGATCTGCTTCCTTCAGATGTCTTTATCATCAGCAGGGTTCACATCACCCAAAAAAATAATAGGAATTTACTACATAATCAGAAAGTCAAATCTGACTGGTTATTGGAGGAGCCTGAGGGAGAAAGCTCATTTGTAAGCCTCTGCAGTTTTGATATCTAGGGCTAAGACTTGGCTCACAGATGGAGACGTTCACATTTAGGTGTCTGTAGGTGTTTCTGTGTGAGCCACATCTTTGAGCTCTTGGGGTAGCCACTGGAGATCTTGTTGACACAGTCAGTGGAGTCTGACTGTGATGTGATTCATTGTAGTAGGAGCTCTGACACCACCTCCCAAGGAAAGATCTCTCTGTAGACTTTCAGATGCCTTCACCTGAATGCTGAATTGCATGCCCACAATTGCTCAGATGGCTTGTCCTGCCCTATGGATTCAGTAATTTTAGAAAACAGCCTGAGATTCAGTAACTCCTCACATACAATCACTTGCCTGAGACTGAAAAATAGAGTAAGAGAGACCAACTTTCATCAGCGATAGGAAAGACCCTAAGAGAAAGGAGCGGTCATTGTAAGTCACAGCATTGTTTATCAAATCGAGCTGTGCCTTTGGCTTAACAGGACTAGGGATCCAGCCCTGATTTTAGCATTGCTGTGTGCTTTAAATACAACACTAAACAGATCTGGTCTCCTCAAAGAAGAGACTCAATCATCCTCTTTGCAGATACTAAAAATGAAGGCAAAGGCTGGTGTTTAATGAGTTGACTTGCAAGGTTCTAAAGCCGGCTACCAGCTGTCACTGTCTTCAGATGCGTTTCTAGGCCTTAATCAAGAGTTATCCTTTGTTTCATATCATTCCTTCTCTCCCCAGCTCCACTTACCTCCTTCCTCCCTTTTTTGGTCTGGGTTGTTTCAGAAGACAGAAGTCAGCTCCAGGGAGATACCTTCCAAAGTCAATCAGAAATTAATTTCAGGAGGGAACCCCATCACAACTTCTCATTTATTTATCAACAGTGACTTCTACACTAATCATAGAATTGTTCAGCTTGGAAAGACTTTTAAGACCATTGAGTCCATCTGTTAACCCTTCTAAGACCACCACTAAACTATGTCCCTCAGCACCATATCCTCACATCTTTTAAATACTGCCAGGGATGTTTATTCATACTCAACCACTTCCCTGGGCAGCCTGTTCCAATGCTTGACAACCCTCTCTTGCCTATCTCCTTCCTTGCCCATCCCTTCTGAAGAGTTTAGAGTCATCCATTGCAGCACTCCAGTTGTGCAATCATCCCACCATGTCTCTATGATGGCAACTCTGCAATAGTTTTCCTGCTGAATGATGGCTTCCAGCTCCTCCTGTTTGTTGCCCATCGGTGGGACAAAAGCAGCCAGACAAGCATGCAAATCAGATTGACAATTTGCACCTTTGTGAAAGGGATTAGCTGCTCTGCCTGGTGCGGATGCTCTAAGAAATCAATCTGCATCTGTCAAAAACTGTAACCTTACTTGAGTCCCTGACTCCACACTTGGGTTGGTTAAGATAATAATAATTAATTAACAGCCTGCTTTAGATTGCATCTTCTCCCGTATGGGATTAGTCTTGTATTTCCTTAGGGAGCTGATTTGCTGGGCCAGCTGTGAATTTATTCTTTGCTGCTGTAATACATGATGGTGTTTGCATGCTTTCAGGGTCACAGCTACAGCAGGGGAAGCATGGTGGTTAAAGCAGTGGAGCCGGTTTAGGATTGTGTCCAAATCCCATAAATGCCACATGTAACTTCAGATAAGTCACTTAATCACCCATTCTCACACCCTATATTTACCAGATCAGTCAAGGCAGGCGGATTTACAAGGATGATTCATCCCAAAAAGGGCCAAGGGACATTGCTTCTATTTCTGACTCCACTCTGAATCTTGGGTAAAGTCACTGTACTTGCACAACCCGGTTTCCCAGCTGCAGAGGGAGGGCAGTATCTGCTCATCACTAAAACCTGAGTGGGAGCCCTTGACCAAGGCACTCTCTCAGAGGCATCATCTTGCAGCCTTCATTGTCCTTTGGAGAGAAGGCGAGCTTTGTGGATGGTGGTTTTTCAGTAGGGTGTCATGCTTCTGGTTTCAAATGAGGAGGTGTCACCTGAAGGTGACAGCTGTAAATTATTAGTTCACCAGAGCAACATTTAGGCAGTGGCCAGGTATGAGTTAATAAGACCTTAGTACTAAAAGCAAGGATAAGCCTGAACTTCTCCTACAAAAACTCTTCTCTGAGAAATTGTCTCCAGTATGGAGTAAGAAGGGGTGAAGATACCTGGTAAAATTCACCCGTAACACTTGCAATGCACTGTCTGGTGATACTGCAGAAAGTCACCTCCCCAAGCCCCATTTCCAAATAAAGCAAGACAACGACCTCATTAACTGAAGTATTTGGGCAAGGCAACCAACTTTGCAGTACCAACAAGCTCTTCCCGTTTTTGCTTCACTGTTGTCTTTCACAGACCAGCCCCTCAGAAAAGAGACCTTTCAAGCTGCTGAGGAGAGCAGCCCTGTTTGGAAGGTGCTATCTCCTTTCTCCCTGTTGATATGACAACATATTTAAGGCCAGCAAATGTCATCTTCCACAGCACGGCATCCCATAACTTGCAAAGCTTTTCCCCATGGAAAGAAGGAGGAAGGGTAGAGCAGGAGGAGAAGCAGAGGAAGCAGCTGTCAGAATTGTGTGGTGCCCAGTGTCCCTTCAGGTCTGAAAGGGAACATCTCCACTCTCCTCCTCCACCCATCTCCAGCGTGCAGCCAGGCAGAACCAGGCAGCTGCTGTGTGTTACCGGCATAGAGACCTGTCAGAAGCACTCAAGTCCCGGACCACGTCTTAATAGAGGAGATGCTGAAGAGACTTGCTTCTTCTGCCAGAGTAGCTCAGTGGCTACATCTAAGGCTGTAGTGGGACAGTAGCATTTGGATGGCTTGCTTGAAAGTGGCACATCCTAGATTCTGTAGGAAAAAAAGCCTAATATCCCTGTCTCTTCCCATTTTTCCTTCTCTTTCTTTTCCATCTCCCCTAACGCGGTTCACTTCTCTTCTCAGTACGGCTAATCCCAGTAACACCTGGGATTTGGATTATGGCTCTTCCATACCAGAGCCAGGAGACATCTCAAAGGCCTTGGTTGTTGTTCTACTAAAGACCCTCAGTGTCTGATTCTTGTTTAGCAGAAATCTCTTACAGTACTGCAATAACAGTCTGTGTGCGCAGAGGCTTCATAGAAAGCTCCGGTGTTTCAAACCTTTTCCCTGCAATGGTTGACTATGGCTTTTGCGAACTCAGCATAGTCCCTAGACCTTCAGTTTTCATTTTCCTCTGACATGCTCAGACATCCTTCCCTTTGCACAGTGCCTGGGTTAAAGATCAGGCAGTGTCTGTGCAGCATGTTGACTGGACTTCTGACCGGAGTGCTCACAAGCTCTGGAGGCAACAATTTTTTGAGTCCCTTCTGCATGTTGCTGTGCAGTTCAGATGTTGCAGATCAGGGCTGGGCAGATACTTCTCACCTGGCCATAAACCTCATATCTCTCCTGAGCTATCTCTGGTTCTGTAGCCACTCAGTTCAAAACCTCCAAGATCTCCTGCACTCACCATGGTGGTCCAAATATAGCAGCACATGGTGATGAGCTACACCAGCCTTTGAGATTTCTACACCAGTACTTCTATGTTACATACCCCATGGGTTTCCAGGTAAGGCTTTCTGCATTGCCATTCCACCTGGTGCAGAGTGGGGTGGCAGAGCCATTCTGAGCAGCCTACTTGGAGATACTTCCATTAGAAATTAATTTTCTGTATATTTAACCTTTCACCCTCTCCAGGCAAGGTCTTATCTGCAGTGCTGAACTCCTAAAATTACTTGAATGCTCTCAAATCCTCAGTTTCCTCCTTTTCCATGACTGCTTCTCCCAGAAGAGTTGTTTCCAGCATCCCTCACACCAGGGAGGGTAGAAAGGGAAGTTCAAATCCATAGTGCTGCTTTGCCACGCAGACAACACCCACCTCCTCCTGTCTCAGTCAGACTGTTAGTGCTTTTTTGACCTTGATTTCCTCTCAGCGGAAGAATCCAGGCCATGCTGCAGTTTAAGCAATACCCCTTCATCGCATCACTGACTTGTCTAGCCCTGGACCTGTCTACATAACAAGGACAACAACATCTCCTTGCTTGTACTGCACGCTGGTCATGTCAGCCTGGGATCAGCAAGCATCTGCTTCTTGGCACATGCACATAGCACCTAGCATTTGTATTCACCTTCATGTCTGGATATGGAGTGACCCTGCAAGAAGCAGCAGCAAGACAGGGTTGGGATGGGCTGGAAATCTTGGAGGAAAAGGAGCAGAGCAAGATTTGCGATGGGCATGTCAGACAAAATTGTCACTTGGGTCAGACGTCAGGAAAGAGCAGGTGAAGCCCTGAGGGAACTCCTGGGCATGCCTGAACATCAGCCCCTGTGACTAAGAATTCGTCAAGCTCCCTTTGAGCCAAAGTCTTCCTCTCTCCGGAGCTTCAGTGACGGCCCATTGGTGTACATCTATTAAGCAGTTTGTTGTTCTGACAGCTGACATGGTGATTGCTCAGTATGAATTGCAAGTACAATGCATTTAAACTTATCAAATAGGCAGCTTTAACTAACCAACAATTCTGCTCAGAGGGCTGGGCTTCCTCCTGGGATAAAGGCTCCTGAGAAGCTGATGGCTCCTCTTTCAAAAAGACGTATGCCCAGAAAACAGCAGGGCTGGGCTTTTGTAGGGAAGGATGCTCAGGTGTTAAACAGAGAGGATATTTTTACTTGTCCCTTTGCCAAGCTCTGGGAGTGCTCCTGGACCAGAACCATCCCACTCAATAACCCCACAGACTCACAGGGAAGGTCTCCCCCATACCCTTTCCCCACACTGAGAGAAACAGATGCTGAAATCTGCTGGGAGCTAGAAGGAATTTGGATGAAAAAATTAAAAAAAAAGAAAAAAAGCTGTGTGAAATCTCTGGTTTTGGTGGTACATGTTTTGGGTTTTAATCCTATGAGTTATCCTGTCTTAAATACACACAAGGGTCACCCCTCAGCCCCCTTCCTGTGAGCTTTCACTGCAGGCCATAGGATGGAGAGAATTGCAATCCTCTGAAGCCAAGGATGTGCCCCAGAGACACCCCAGAAGGTTTCCATATGGTCAAATAAGCTGCTGGAGATGATTTCCTGGCAGCAGCCATGGTATGCAGTTGGAACAAACCTGGCACAAAACATCTTGCCTCCCTCCTGCATGACAAGTGCAGCTGAGCCATGGTTCTGCTGCAGAGCTGCCCAGGAGGAGCAGATGACGGTGCCGGAGCTCATTGGTAGACCTGGAGGTGAACTGTGAACTGTGAACTGGTTTGGTTGCACAGAGGTCAATTCTCCAGCAAATAGGAGGCGTTCTCATGTGGAGAAGACTCAGGAGCACAGGGAGAGTATGGACATTGTAAGGCCTTCTGGTAGCTCCCCTTCCTCCAGCAAAGCTGTGAAAATGAAATGCATCTAAGATGCCAAATGAGCTCAGTCCTATGCACTTGCAGAGACAACCAGCATGGACAGTACTTTTTGCTGTCCCAGACCTCAAGGCCTGAGTTTGCATTCCTAGGAGGAGTGGTGAGTCTGCTCATTAAACAGGACAAGAATGGTAGGTCATCGTCACTCCTTTCTTGCATCCTGGTATAGCCCCATATCGTGCATAGGCTGGTATTGAAGGACAACAGAAGCACTGAACATGGAGTAACAGGCTGGAATTGAAACCCTTGAATAGATTCATCCTGCTTACTCCTCACTGTCCCTTGCCAGGCTACTGCCCTTAGTCTATATGTGTCTTCTCAAAGGGCCATCTGCAGTTCAGCCCCTATCCTTGTACACCTTTGATGGTCATGGTGGAGATGGAAAGTGCCTGATCTCTGCACAGCCTCCAACATGGCTGACTCTGCTTCACTCTCTTTCTCAGTTTTCCTTCCTTCTTTGCTGAAAATACAATTCCTGGGACAATAATTGCCAGACAATGTGTACTCAAGAAGATTTTGTTCTTTGGTCTGATACTACAGCTCTAAATTTGCCTCCCTCAACAACTTTTTTCAGTGACTTTGACTGGCCAGACAATTTTAACCTCTTTCTTGTAGCATACAAAGTCCAGTGCTGTGATTTGTCTCATGGGATGGGATTCATGCTCCCTAATGTTAGATGTCTACCACGTTGTTTGTCTGCAGCTAAGCTAGTCACCTTCGGCTCCCTTTATAGTCTGCAGAGGGGAATAAGCGCTGCCAGGACATGAGTCATCTGACCTATTTGAGATGTCTACTCTCGAATGAGATTAATCACGCTCTGGAAGCACCTGTTTTGCTGCAACTAAAGCAGAAGTCTAGACAACCAGCTCAGATGAATTCAACCTCAATGTCTTTTTAGGTGCTCTTCTCCCCAGGATCATTGGCTTTAATGAACCCTCCAGCAAATTTCTCAGGCCTCCTTTAGCCAATCTGGACTTTGGTCCATGCTGTGTTTCAGACAGCTAATCATGATAAGTATGACCTAATGAGAGCAAGGTCTGCCATTGTCTCCTGAAAAAGTAAATCTGTTTTCTGCCCTTCAGAGGAGGTGGGAGAAGGACCATGAAGGTACCAGGCGAGGCAGCTACACTGGGGTACTGGACATGGGTAGCTTTGGGGGTATTTTTATACTGCCCAGATGGCGAGGATCCTGCTCAAACAGCACAGAAGAGACGCACAGGTAACTCCAGGGTATGTCTGAACTGCAAAATGTTGAAGATCCTGCTTGTGCTGGCTTTCAGTCTTGCCAAAGCCAGGGCTCAAAACGAGAGGCAGGAGGTAATCCCAAGTCCCAGAGCTGCGTGAGTGCTGGGTAACATCTCCTTAGAGCATGCAGTGTCCCAGCCATGCAGCTTCGTGATGACCATAAACACCTGTGCAGGAGCTCCAGGTATGGAAGGAGGGGCTCAAGTGTTGGAAGCAAACTGCCATGTGCTCTGTTCAGGTCCCCAGTCTGGATGGTACAGAGAACGGGACACCACAGCGTGCATCTACTGGGCTTTCCAGAACTGCAGCCAACATATGTGCAGGTGAACTGGACTGAGAGCTCCCCACCATGTCCACACCTAATACATCCAGGGCACAAGATGAAGATCTTGAACCCACACAAGTGCTTGCATACTTATGTGTGCACACAGTTCTTCATGAGTTTCAAGAGCTCGGGCTGTATTCTAAACGCCCACTAGTCCATAACAACACCGAGCCGGAGCTTGCAAAAGGGCTCTGACCTGACCTCAATTAATAGAAAAGATATACCTTTAACATATTACTTGCTGTTAGCATCCCTGGTTTGATACAAATTAATTTAAAAGGAGACTGAACTACAGCACTATCTGTGCTGCAAGCAGGATCATGGGATTTATCTTTGGGGATAATTCCAGGTTTCATTATGCCATTGGTTAACAACTACCCCAGGCTTCCCCAGTCTAAACCACAGGGAAAGTCTGAGCCCAGCTGAGTCTGTACTTGGTGGCTCTCACAGTCAGAAACTTGCAGCCCTTCACATCTCTGCAGCCCTCTGTCTGTCACACTCCCGCACTTCCATTTCCAGGTGTCCTTGTCACAAAGATGAGGTCCTTATCCTATCAGTGGAGAACAGGATTGGCAGAGAATCACAGAATCATTTAGATTGGAAAACACCTTTAAGATCATCAAGTCCAACCATTAACCCAGCACTGCCAGGTGACCACTAAACCACGTCCCTCAGCACCACCTCAACACATCTGTTAAACCCTTCCAGGGATGGGAACTCCACCGCTGCCCTGGGCAGCCTGGGCCAGGCCTGGAAAACCCCAGCAGGGAAGGAATTGTTCCTCAGGGCCAACCTAAACCCCCCTGGCCCAACTTGAGGCTGTTTCCTCTTGTCCTGTCACTTGTTCCTTGGGAGAAGAGATTGAGCCCCACCTCACTCCAACCTCCTTTCAAGTATTAAGTCTATCTTTTCCCCATCTCCAGAAGCTAATTGGTAGCACTCAATTCCTTCTTGCTTCTGCTCAGAGATGCACTTGTCAAATGTCCGTGAGCTATGCAAAATATTCTTTATTTATTGATCTTGCAACCAGCCATGAATAAGACAATGCAGGAAACGTGGCTGAAACGTACACACACGCACACAGAGGTGCACTGCTCCTCGCCTGGCATTCAAGGCTGTTGCTTCCTGGAGAGGAAAGGAATTTCCCTGAAGTGCCTCACAGAGGCTTGTTCTCCTCTTGCAAAAGCAAAGCAGCATTTAACATCAGATGAAATCAGTGAACAGGAGCATAGAAGTGGGGCCGAGGGTGAGATGATGTTTTGTGATACGGTTAAAGCTTGCAGCAATCTCAGTGCTCTGGAAGAGACAGCATGAGGAAGGAGGTCCTCAGAACACCTTTATTTTTTTAAGCATTGCTGTTCTTATAGGAGTCATTCATATATTCGGACAAAAAAATTGTTTACACAGCAAGAGCTGAAGAAGGTCTCAAATCCCTTTGTCCTAGAACTTGGCTGAAGTTTCGGGACAGCCCTCAGTAAAAGCAAACCAACACTGGCGACTGTTTGACTCTTTCTCAGGTGCAATAAAATCCAATGCAAATCAGCCAGCTTGCAGCTATGCTAGTCCCCTATTTTATTTTGCATCTCTTGTTTCAGGCAGAAGGGAGGACACGAATGAGAAATGGCAGGGAAAATATGGAAGAAAAGGAAAAAGAGGATTCAGGTTAGCGGAGAGCCGGGAAATACCATGGCCATGAGCAGGAAGATCTGTACTGGACAGGAGGGACCACACTGTCCATCTGAGAGTTGCAATGATTTCACCCAGTCCTGAGGAAGCTGCTACCCAGAGGGGAGGAAGAAGGGAAGGATATTTACTTTCTCTATCACAAGAACATAATCCAGGACAGACCATCAAGTATTTCTGAGAGACTTTCCCTTTATTTACCCCAGCAAGGCCTGCAGTATGTCTGCTCTATGCTCTATTTTCCCCCTTCTATCAGAGGAACTCCAAGCAACGTATCCTGGGGTCTGTAATAGAGCAGAGGGGTGTGAAGGAGGAAGCATTGGAAGCTATTTTTCCACGGGAAATATCTCTTAAATTTAAAAATATTCATTGTCCACCACCCCATCCTCTTGGGACTCCCTCATCCACACCTACAATTGCACATGAAAATGCAGATTCCCTCCGTTTGTGCTGACATGGTTAACGTTGGTTAACACCAGCTTATGTAGGTTGTTGACCTTCAAGCCCATTAAAATTACTTACCCGAACCCTAGTGAAATTGGGCAGTGAGTCATTTCACCTCTGCCAGCACCCTTGGATTGACCCCTATGTTTCTGTACTCATCATGCGGCCAGTTGAGGTGTTGCCCCTGCGTCAGGCATTTCTAGGAAGTTTGTTTGACCTCCCTCTAGGTCAGACTGCAGATGCTGTTTACCAGCTCTGAGCCTTCGCAGGACAAAAGCTGTGAATCACTGGCTGAGGCCAGAGCATCCAGGTGCATGAAAATCTGCCTTCCAGCGCCATCCTCCCCTTCAACAGCCACCGTAGGCAGTAACTTTAACTGCATTAATTAGTCACTGTTTACTCTCTCCAGGTCCCCCATTATCGCTGGAATACTCAACTAAATCTAGTGGCCAAACAAATTAAAACTAATGAGGCCATTAGGGTCATATTAACATACAAGCAAAATGGGAGAGCTTCCGGAGGAAGCTTTATTGCCAGACTGGGCACGTGCTGTGCGGTGTGCTGTGGACAAAGCCAAACAGTATTGGAGAGAGCAGGAACAGATGAACTAGAGGTAGGGATGATACTGTACCAAATCTGGGATGTGGCGGGACAAGATTCCCCGCTGCCTCCTGGGGCATTTAATAATGGCAAACATGGCGGAAGCAGCAGGCTTGGACGAAGGACCGGTGGCAGAGATTTGAGCAGAAAGATAGGATTTGGCGTGCAACGTCAAGGATTCTTGTCTCAGCTTCCTACAAAAATCACTTGACTTCTGCAGGTAAACAGGTCTGGTGCTTCAACAGAGGCTCTAGACAGAAGGTCATCTGATTAATTCCATGGCAGTTACCCAGCCATGAAGCCAAGGATGCAGAGGGAATGGGATGAGAAGTCAGCCTCATCCTCTCTCTCCCATGCCTTTGGCTATAGACATGCTTGCATAGCATTTCTGCCGGCCCAGGAGCCCACCCAGGTGGAGAAGAGATCTTACAGGCAAGGAGGAAGGTGTCTTTGTTTTCATGGATGGTGGATGGGCTGTTGGGAGGGCAAATGCAATGGGAGGAAAACAGTTATAGAAGAAATACGACTGATGCAGAAATGAGGATATGTCCTCTAGGGGATAACAGGCCAGCAGAGGAAGTTCATCCACTCTGAGATCAACCCTGTCCTGCAGGCACTGGTCTGTGGGGAGTGCCAGTCCCTATGTCTGCTGCGAAATGGGGGAGAAAATCCCATGCTACCCCTCCAAAGCAAGAACCAGAGCCTTCCTGCCTCGCTTGTGCCTTTGGAACACAGGTAATGCGTAATGATCCATAACAGCCCTGCCTCCCCACCCACCTACCTCATCTACTGGGATGCATGATGGTGTCATGCAGAAGACTTAAAACTGCAGCCAGGGAAAGCACTTTGTAACTGGGTTTGCAGGACACCTCGGCTCTGTCACTGGGACTGTGCAGACTCTCACCTACCCCGTGCTCCTGGGCATTTGGCATTCAGCTCTTATGCATCAGGAACTGCTCAGAGGGCCTGCAGCAGCAGAAGGGGAGGGAAAGCACTTGCTGCCCTCCATGGGTCGATGCCTCTTACCACAGCATCAACAGCCACAGTTTACCAGTTAATCCCCTGTGCTGCAAGAACAGCCCCTCCACAAACAGGGCATCCTCTTGGGAAGCAGTCTGAGGGCTTTCCATGCCATGCTCACCCCATCCCAAAGAACCGTGTTGTCTTCTTTCCCCATCACCTTAGGGTGATGCAATTCCTTCAGGAGAGGTGGGAAGAGTGGGTGAGCTAAGTAACCAGCCCTCTCCTCCACCCTTTCTTCACACATATATTTAAAAGAAAAAGAAAAATTAAGGGGACAAAAAAGGCCAGTAGGTTGGTTTGGCAAAAATAATTTTATTCCAGCTTGCTATCAGCCAGATCTGAAAGCCTGCCAGCTCTGTAGGAGCACAGCCCAGGCTAGATGGGCAAAAGTTGAGCCCAGTGACTGACACAGAGAAACGGAAGAGTTTTGCTTAGAACAAATTGTTAAAAGTGAGAACTGCAGAGGGTTTATGGGCACATACAGCTGTCAGCTCCTGATGTCCCTGCTCCCTCCAGCTCAACCCTCATGGCTTTTTCTGGCTGCTTCCGACTACTACTTAGTCCCAGCCAAGGCAGCAGCAAGAGGACATAGGAGGTGGTGGGGAGCTGAGAGCCACAAGGGTTAGCTGTCCCCTTCAGTTCATTTGCCTTGCAGCCTCCTCCAGCTGTTG
This sequence comes from Bucorvus abyssinicus, assembly GCA_009769605.1. Classification (NCBI taxonomy): domain Eukaryota; kingdom Metazoa; phylum Chordata; class Aves; order Bucerotiformes; family Bucorvidae; genus Bucorvus; species Bucorvus abyssinicus. The sequence continues at coordinate 3,328,999 of CM020025.1, forward strand.
CTGCTGGGGATGGTGAATTGAAGCAGAGGAGGACGCTGCAAGGGGGAGGACTTAACAGGGAATGAACAGTGCTGTCTCCAGACCATCTCCCCACATCTTACATCCTCTCTCTGCTCCGCTTGCAGCTCATGCAAGGAAAGCAGAAGCAGCCCTACATGCTGCTAAAGGGCTGGGGCGGTGCTTTCTGCTACTCCTCCCCCCTTCAGCTTTCTCAGCCTCCACCAACCACCAAGGGTGTTGTCTGCTGCCTGCATTACCTGGTCAGCAGCAACACCCAGAGGAGGTTGTAGGAAGAAGGAAGAGACAGAGGGCATCCAGGGATATGTTTTGGTGTCAAACTGCTCATGGACACCACCACTATCACGATCATACAGCCATGACACCATGTGTCAGGTGCCAGGCACAGAAGTATGGACCTCACATTAAGAGCAAGTGGGAAAGGCAAAGTTTTTCTTTGGACAAGAGATCAACCCGGATGGCTAAGAAAAACACAAAGAAATCTTAGGTAGAAGGGGATTTATCCTGTCCTCACTCATTAATACAATAAAACACTTCCAGGACAAGCACAGTCTGCTTGTTTGTGCTAAAAACCAGTCTGTCAGGGAATGGGTCCCGATATGGGCAAACACACCAGCAGAGATAGTAGTTGCATGGTGACGGTTTCACCTGGACAGATACAGTTAAGGAAAGAAGGATTGTTCACCAGGTTTTGTGGAAGCAGATAAAGGGAAATTTTGCTAAGGATCATGAAAAAGACTGTAGGAATAATGCCATGAAAGATGAGGCTTTAGGACCCTAAATACAGGACTTCCACCTTGTACAGGGGATGTGATGTTTGCTGTTGGCAGATGCACAAAGTAGGCTTTATTAATTGCTTGTCACTCTGTTTCTGGAGGAAGGAGAGAGGCTGGCTATTTCCTGAGGCTCTGTAGGCTCCATACACCAGCACCAACCCATCCCCAAATAACACATATGCAGGCTGCTGGCAGCACCTGGAATATAAATTCAAGATGAAGAATATAGGGCACCAACCTGGAGAGCATTGCAGACAGCATTTCTGGCCTTGAAGTAAGTGCTGAGATAACAAACTGGTGCCCAATCTAATCCATGATGGGGCCAGGCTGCAAATGCTCAGCACTGTTCCATCCAGCTGATCAGTAACATGACTTGATAGAGATAATGCCAGCCACACTGAGTACTTTGAGGTTCCCTGAGGGAGATATAAGAGATTTAGAGGGGGAGAAGCTGGAGGAAGAAGCTCTAAGAAGAGCGATTTTTGCTTAAGCAGAAAAGGGTGGTCTATCAGTGGAAGAGGCATGAGGGATGATGGTACTTCAAGGGATCATAAACTAAGATTATCTGAGTAGAAGGGGCACCTCAGGACCCATTCAAGTGTTTCAGCACCTTGATAAGAACTTGTAGTCCTCTCATCAGGTAGGTACTCTGTCCTTCTCTGCTCCTCCTGCTTCAGGCACCAAAGGAGCAACTGCTCGCGAGAGGCAGAATGAAGACTTTTAGAAGTTAGGCTCTTCAGCTAGGCTCAGAGGACAAGAGAAATGTTTTGGTTAATAAGAGTAAATTTGGCACCCAGTACAGACATGCTGATGATCCCTGACAGCCACATGCCTGGAAGTGGCTGGGATCTGGGTGCTCAGTCCAGCGGCTTGTGTCTTGCTTACAAGCAGCAATTTGGTGTTAGGTGGCTTGTTTACTCCAGAACAACTTATGTATTGGATGCCACCATATTTCCATCTTGTGGGACTATCCGGCAGGAGACCGTTGTTTTCTGAGATTTATTTATTATATAATTTTATTTTGCAAAGAATTTCTTTCCTGCTGTGGAGGTAACTGGTGATATACCAAACAACTTCTATGGTCTCATTTCTGGTTTTTTTGATGGATGAGGGTCACTTTTAGGACCTGTTTTTTGTAAGAACGAACTCTTAAATAAGAAGTTTTAAACTGTATTTCCCACAAGCATTTATGCTGATGAAGATTGCATTTACAGAAATCTCAAAAAAATAAAAGAGCGCTGAATCATCACTACTTGTCTTGTTTCCTGGAGATCATCCAAGACTGAGCTAATGTTTATGTTCCTTTGCAGTGCTAGAAGGTCTTAGAAGCACATCCAGAGGTTCTTATGTTTTCATGGCAACACTTGAAATCTATGTATCAATCAAGAAATAGCATTGGTATTTTTGATAATAAAATCACACGTAACCTAAGTGCCTCAATGGCTCAGGTGATTGTATCAAGGTCACCAAGCTTTTCACCTACATGCTACCAGCCCAAACTTCGGCTCAGGTGACATCAACAGGAAGCCACTGCCACCTCATGAAACAAGAGAGACATTTTATGGGACACTAACCAGCATTTAGGGTTTTCAGTGGAGAAATTAATGATACAATATAGGCAACTGGGAATGAAGTTGCACTACCTCTGGTAGTTTGTGGCTTTAAGTCAGCATTAAGGCTTGAAGATGAGCCAGCACTATGGGAAGAATTTGCAATGGTGACAATCTTTTCAGAGATGTGGAAGGGAATATGGGACCTACACATAAAGAATATGGGTCCTTGAGAGGAGCAAAGTCAGCTTCACCCTGTTATCAGCACGAAGCACCTTCCCAGGGCAATAACTGGTAGAAAGCAATACAGAGTTTAGACAATCTGTGAGTGACACCAAACCCTCCCTCTGCCCATCCATTGCACTGCTGCAGAAGAATCTCCAGATGCCCTCATCTTGGTAGAGCTGAGGAGGGTCTCATATCTGTCTATTCATCTTGCCTCAGCTCCCTAGGAACTTTAAGCAAAAAGGAGGAAGACAGAAGCAATGCCGTGATGGGAGAGAGAGTTAACTTTTAGGGCTGCGTAAGGAATAACCGAGCTGGATGTCATCATGCTGCAGAAGTGACCTACTTTCACTTTATCTGGCTTATCTCTGTTTGCATTGGTTTATTGATGGCAGGAGATACTGCTAAGTGAGTGGTGCTTCTGGAATAAAAATGAAGGCTGAACACAGCCCTTCTGCCTGGGCAAACTCTGGCAGAGACCAGGAGCAGCGCACTCAGGTCCCGTCAATTAGCAGGCAGAGCTAAGGAGGTGATGGGCTCTGCAGCAGTGACCACGGAGACATTACTGCTGTGCTTTCTAATGAGCAGGTAGAAATCAGGCAACAAGCCCTGTAGGCAGATCATCATGAAAGGGAGGAATGCTGGTTTAGTCCCACAGAAAGCCCGTCCCGGCTGGGGTAGACTTTTCCTCAGTCGTTCCTTGAACTTCATCAGGCTGGGAGAGCAGCAGGGTGTTAGGGGTTGAGTTTCCGAGTAAAACTCAAGGTCCCTAACACTCCTTAAATCCCTTATTGATATGGGGAAAGGGAAACAAAACTCAAATCTCGGAATATATGGATGGGAAAATGAAACAAACTCTTAATAAAAATTCTAAAGTACTATCAGATCACACAACTATATATTAAATGCAAAACAAGAAAACAATACAGTAAGAGTTAAAACACTGCAAAGGGAGGAAAAGGGAGAAACTACAATTATGGCCGGTTGGCCACAGGCCAGGAGATGACGTCACGCGAGGATGGCGGCTCAGAAGATGGCGTCTGTCCAAAATGGCGGCGGGCCAAGTGATTAAAAGTTTTTAACAGCTTAGAGAAGTATTTTAACGAGTTCGTAGGGAGACCTTTTTCAGTCGGCGGCTTCAGATGCGAAGAAAGAAGAAGCTCTCGCGGCCGGAACGCGAAGGGGGGTGAGCTTCCCCTGTGCCCGAATCCAGCGGTAGATTCTCGCCGAGTGAGAAATATCTCCTCTCTTACCCGATACAAGAGAGATGCTGACTGAGTCTCACAACAATTCACAGCAGAGCTGGGCGCCGATAGACAGAACCAGTTCTGAGTTAGGCCCCGGGTCGGGGGGCAGGCCGCAGGCTTTCGGCCTGGACGGCAGCCAGCCCTCTCGCTGCGGCTCTTTCTCCGAAGCTGTCCGGTGTCCAAAGAGGAGGAGACTCCTCCTGGCTGCAGGTTTTAAGGAGTATCTGCCGGAAGGAATCTTTTGACCTGCACTTTTAGCCAATGGGATGCTGGGTTTATGGAGCTTGTATGAAATAATCCCGATACTCTATTGGGCACATTTCCAAAACAAGGAAGTCTTGGCTCAAACCGTGACACAGGGGAAAGGTATCTGCTGGAAAACAGCAGCTCCAAGTGAAAGACGGTGTTCTCCTCGCTAAGATAGACAGTGAGCCAGAGAGCACGCGTGTGTTTCTGTCTCCCATTTTCTGGCTACAGGTATGTGTTAGCTCACTGTTGACATGGTTCTCCATGTGAGCAGGAGGCTGTGCTTCTGGTATGCTCTTCATCCCTCTGCAAAAACATTCACCTCAGGTTAAGCTTGTAAAAGCACGTGAACCAGGGCCAATGAAAAGGTAGTGCAGTCCCTGGCAGAGCTTCGGCCAATGCCACCAGTACCCTAACAGGCAATGCCCTGACAGGGTTGGGGAGCTAACACGTATGCTGCCTGAGCCCATTAGATGGAGAAAAGGAAAGGGAGGTATATGGACATAAATAACAGCTAATTGCCCTCACCCTCACAGCACGTGCTCTTTTGTTTCATTACACACATAGATGTGCCTATGAAAACTTTCTTTAGCCCACGTGGAATGTACATTGACTGCAACACACTTGGTGTCACGACTCCCATATTGATGTTCAGAAACCTTTTGCCTTTCCTCAGGGACTGAATCCCTCCTCTAAGCCAAATCATACCTGCTGGCAATCACTAAGGCCAGGGGGTCAGCCCCATGCTCCTGCCCTCTCTACACCCTTCCCTCATCTCTAATGAGCACCAAAGAAACACCAGGCTGTCTTCACAACTTGTCCACAGGTTCCTGCTTCCCACCTGCGCAGGGCTGGTGCCAGGCTTGGCAATAAGCTCCTCACCCTCTCTTTTGCTCCTCCCTTTTCCCTTGCAGGAGAGAGCTCCTGCCTCACCTGTATTTTGCTAATCAGCTCACATCATGCTCGGTAATTGCCCATGAGAAAACCTGGGTGCAGATGTGGTGGAGAAACGGGGCACACGTACAAAATGAGATTCTTGTTTTCCAAACAGAAACGAAGATTTAATTACAGCCTCAATGAACAGTTATTAAAACTCTCTTTGCATTCTTGTTTTTCTTCCCCCCATTGTCTCCCAGCCCTGCACATTATTCAATCATCATCTCCTGTTGTCTTGTTTGGATGTTTTCATAAAAAGAGATTATGCAGAAAACTGCAAATACAATTTGGACCCAAATAGCGTCTTCCCCCTCTCTCCTCCTTTTCCTTTTACTGTGCATTTTTCCTCTCCTGATAAAATGAGGTAGCAGAGAGTCATCACCCATCTTTTCTGTGTGTTTTAATTCCCAGCCAGGCAGGAAGTCCAAACCCTCTGCACAGGGAGCAGAGAGAAGGAAGAAAAAAGGGAATTTGCTGCTGCCTGTAGGGCAAGGAGACCCTGTGAGGTGTGCTGGAGCCTGGCAAGGGGCGTTACCTGCTGTAGCTCTCCACAATCACTTGACCTCTTCAGGCAAGTTGCTGAATTCATCCGCTGCCAAGACTGCTCCTGGAACTGCTGGACAACAGACCAGCTGCATAGACATCCCTGCCACCAAATATCTGCCAGATGCTCTCCTTACCATCACAGAACAAGGGATAATGGACACAAGAATGGGAGCTTTCCTTCCTCCATCCTCCTGCAACACTCCTGCCCCAGCAAGAGCACCCCTCCTTCCAGCCTTCGCTCCAAAGGGTCCGAAGCTGAACCTAAAATTTAGGAGTTAAACAGTGTCCATGTCTAGCTTTACTGAGAGTACGTCCAGGGCAGAGGGCACTAAGAAAGTTTTGCTACTATGCCAGTATTCATTAGCATACCACGTTAGCCCTGGGCACACATCAAAAATGATAATCAGATGTTTCCCCCCTTCCCCTTGCCTCAGTTTTAATCCCTTGATCAGGATCACCATGGGTTTGACATATGCACCCCAAGCCTGCTCACATATCTTGGTACTATCTCTGCCTCCATTGGAGGAACCAGCTGGTGCCTAAGCTGCCCTGCTGTCTGCTAGGTATTCATAGTTGATTCCATCTTCTTCCTGCATAATCCCTGCTTGTAATTACAAATATCAGGCTTGGGGGTGGGGGGGGGCATGGGGGCCATCTGTGGAGATATCAGCTGCCCTGTTTACTGACCAGAGCAACCAGAGATAGCTCCAGCTATTTGCTAGCTCCATTGCATAAATCCAAACAGCGTAAAATCATGTAATTACATGATACCTGATCTCCCTTCTTGTCAAGGGCAGTCTCCCTGCCCCAGCCTGAAATAAAAAGGTGTTTCTTTGCACGAGCCTGGAAGCCTGGTTTGCGAGTCCCATGGGTGGCAGCTTTGTCTACATCCTGTGCATCCCATGGAGCCAAAGAAAAATACATGCATTGACTGGGAGTTGAGAGGAATCCTGAAGGTGGGCATGTAGACCTGAATTCAGGTACACTCTCCAAAGAGAAGTTTCCCATATAAAAATATACATAGGCATTACTGGAGATGATTTAGTCCGACTGGGTAAAACCGGGTGAAATAACTGATTGAGAGGGAGGGAAAGGACTTGGCACGATAACAGAATGGCCCCTGAAATCATAGATGTGAAGTGTAACAGGATCATCTAATGGGATGCTCCAACTGCTCAAAGCCTTGGATTGAATTCACTTCTGGGAAGAGGTGTTTTCTCCTCTCAGTGGCCATTTAAGACCATGGCAGAGTATTGGCCCCACAGGGCCTGTCAGTTACAAACCCACCAGTCAGTTGGTTTCTGTCAAGGGTTAGGACTGGGCTGGCTACTAGATGAATGACAGATGCTCTCTATGAATCCTCCTCCCTTCCTAAAAGGGAAGAGAAAGGGAATAAGGGAGAGAGACTTATGGATTAGGAAAGAATAATAATAAAATTATATATGCAATACCAATATTGAACCCAACCCCCCTGAGGGCAATCGCATCACCATCAACACTGATGCTGCTGGCAGGCACTGGGGAAGACCCAGACTAGATTCAGCAGCAAACAGGAACTGGATGCAGGATCTTGATTCCAGAACTGGATTCAGGAATTCACAGATTGGGATCAAAGGCAGAACGGACAGAGTCCTCCTTGGACACAGCCATCGAAGAAGAGAGATTGGCTCTTGTGACCCCTCAGCTTTATACCGAATATGACATCTACGGGATGGAACACCTGGCTGGTCGGTGTAGGGCCACCTGCCCTGTCTGCTCCTCCCTGCAGATGCAGCCTCTCCCTTACTGCACCCCAATGTGGGACACAGGGTTTAGCAGTGACCTTGGTCTCCACAGGAGCAAGTATCAGCCAGAGCCTTCCTGCATCCCAATCCCTGGTAGTAACTGTGAACTCCAAGCGCTATCACTTCTAGAAGCAGACGCTGTCTGCAAAATGTGCCGTTAACTTCAGAAAGTGCCATCAGAAGAGACTGAGCTGAAAAGTGGGATCACTGAACAGGATGAGTTCCGTCCTACTCAAACCAGGACATTCCACTCCTTATTCCATACCATTTATGCCACACCATCACTAGTTCAATGTTTCTTTCTACAGAAAAGTTCATTAAGTTAATTTAGTTCCTGACTGTGGATCTCCATCTATCAAAGCAATCTTCTCAGTGCGGGAAAGATGTTATGAAATTTGTCACAATTCGTTCCCATCCATGAACTGCAGGTTCACCTCAGGAGGTTACTACACGCCACTCGATGAAGATGGCTCCTGTCATCACCACTGTTATCCTGAAAGACACTTATTGAATACTGTTGGTATTATGTAGCAACTTACATCATACAGCTCTAGAGTCAGAGTTAAATTCCCTTGAGGCACACATTGTACTTCACCACCTTTCATCATCACCTACCAAGTACTTCCAGGTCCTCAAGCAAAAGCAATCTCACGAATGGGTTTGCCTTTGCCTGAAGCAGGTAACACCCACACAGTGTTTGAATTGGATTGGCTCGGAGTTGTCCCGTCTATGATTCTAATTCATTTTTAAGCATCCTGACATAGATGAAGGAAGCTGATAGCACTCTCTCAGAAAACACCAAGGGTGAATCAGACCGGTCCGTTTGCCCTGAAGAACAATCTCTGGCCCACTCTATTTACCAGCACAAATATAGCCTTTGGTCCCCTATAGTCACTGGAGACCTCTCCTGTGCAGCAGGCAGAATTTACAGTGCCAGTTATCTCATCCTGAAATAAACACCTACGTGTGGCCCAATGACTCACCCTAAACCCTGCTGACGGTATTAATTAGATCTACAGGGGAACATAGACACCAATATACAAGACTCCCACACAGTAGACACTTGAAGAGATGAATTCCACCTTAGCTCCCAGGTCAAAGGGGTAGCACAAAAGCAGGGTCTCCTTGATGTTTTGCACATCACAGCTGGGCCCTGGCTCTTGTTCCTGAGGGCAGAAGGAAGCATTGAACGGACACTGCAATAAAGAACCCACAACCTCCAGCAGTTGTGGAGGCAGCGAGTGAGCTGTTCACAACACCTCTGCATGGCTTTCAGAGAGGAGCCTGCATCAGAGTTTCTCCTCTTTGCAAGGACCTTTAGCTCCTGACCTTCTTCACGTCCTTCCCACCCCACTGTCATCCTTAACCTCGCAAATCTTTACTCCTGCCTATGCTGAAGGAAAATCTCTCTTGTTTTTAGATCCTTCACTGTGTGAGCAGCAGAGAAAGATGACAGCAGCACTCTGAGCAGTCACCAGAGATGTTTCACAAGCATTCACATGCCATTTCCCCCTCCCTTGCTCCGGAAGTTCCAGTGCGTTATCACACTCATTTCCCTCCAACTATTTATTGTGCAATAACTCATTACCATTCCTCCTAGGACACCTTTAATAAAGGCCTATGCTTGCATATTAAATATTAAATTTATAAGATGCGTAATCCTTCTAATTAAGTTGAATTTAATCTAGAGCTCTAAATTGGAAGAAAAAGAGTGGAAAAAAATAAGAAGGCAAAGAAAAATATTAGAAATGCCAAGCATGGCACAGCATATCTGTGTGCACCAACCACCCTGCTGTTCATTGTCAGCGAGCAAAGGCTGAGGGGCTGGCCACCATGGGGATGAGAGAGGGCAGGGGAGCTGCACAGCCCTTTGAAGATTCACTGCATGCCACTCACAGGCAGCACAGCCAGAGGCCAGCTGTCTCGTCATCACAGACCCGTCCTGGAGTCTGACAGACCTGGTTTCCTCTCCTGCCCTACCAGGGATTTCCTGCACAAGCCTGGTCATGGCAGAAAGGTCCCGATGCACAAAGGGACTTAGGAGCTGTGTCTTATTTGAGACAGAGTTTAGCTGCCAACACAATGATTCAGAAAGATTCTGACTTTGGGGAGTTTACACCCACGTGACTTTCCAGCCTTCAGATTTCATATAAAGTTCAGCTTCCTCATAATAATCAGAAAACTCAATTCCAAAGAACTTGTGTTGTGCCTTGTGCCTGCACACAGGGGCAATTCCTCCTGCAACCCTTTCTTAGTGATGCCACGAAAGCATCCAAGTCCCATGGTGCTGGGTGATGGCCAAATGAATGGTGGAGGGCTACACTGCCTCTCCTAATGTTCATGGGGAGTAGCAGAGATCAGCTGCTCAAATCAGCAGGCTGCAGAAGTCCTGTGTATCTGCTAAGGACCTACAGCTTGTAAAGGGGATTGTGCCTGGATTCTTCAGGGATGGAAACTCCAACTTTTGCTGCTTGGTCCAACATATGCTCTTCTTATGCCCAGAGGAGACAGCAGGTCTGTGGGGACTGCCACTACTGATTGATCATTTTACTTGCAAAGGATCTTATTTTGTTCTTAAAACAGCTGGATTTCCTACCTTACCCAGTCCAACAGCCTTTGCGAAACATACTCATGGGTTCCCAGTCCCCAGCCTTTTTCCATAAAGAAACCCAGGGCATATTAAAAGCAAAAATAGCGTAACCATCATTCCTGGCCGGAAGCTAGAGAGTGGGGGGAACTGTGTTGTTGTAAGCAGACTGTGGAAGTGCCAGTGCATCGCTGCCCAAGTAATCACAGTTTTTGAAAAGTGGTGACTGGGTGAGGTCAAGAGAAGGAAAATAATCTGACAAATTGAGCACTGCAGTAGGTTTACTGGATTGTTGATGTCCTCCAGCACAGTTGGATGAATGGTCTCCTGACCTTTCTCCACATCACCTGGAAGAAAACTCCACAGGGATGTTCCCAGCACAGCTGGAAGAGAAATCCCTCAGTGCATCTCCAGCACATCTGGAAAGTGGTTTCCAAGGGATGCCCCCACATCAACTGGAGGTCACTAGAATGCTTTCAGTCAGAAAGAAAAGGCAATCATGATGTTCCCAGCATCATCTAGCAGCATTTACAGAAAATCCCACAAGGACACAACGGCACATCTGGAGACATATTCTATTATAATGTTCTGAGACCTTTTGGCAGCACTAGAGGAGTCAAAAAGCACAATAACTTTAACTCCACAATAACTGGAGTGCTGAGGAAGGGGGAAATTAATTATCTCTCCTAATAGCTTAATGTTCCTCCCTCCCCACTGGGTGAACAAAGCCTGCAAGGGGTCAGAGAAACCTCCCTTCATGTTTACTCTTCAAGTTGTCCACACAGGTTGTGCTCTTGCCTTTTTTTCCATTGGTAGCAGGCCCTTGTAGGGCCAAAAAGAAAATAACACACTTGTTGGCATTTTCTTCAAAGTCCATATTGCATGCATTGCTTTTCACAGGGAATTGGATTTTCAAACTCACAGGCTCTAAAGGTCAAGGATAACAGGCTATCAGCATTTAATATGCATTCCAGGGAAAAGAAAAAACTATAACACTGAAAATAAAGGCTGCATGAAAATTCATTTCCAAAAACCCAGATCAAAACATCTCTCTTCCCTCCCTATGAATTGGCAACTGTTCTTTGTTGTTGTATCTGAAATGTATTAAAAGTCTCCTGCTAGCATCGTGGCTAAGTCAACATCAGCAGCATTGATTCCTGACACACAAACCTGAAGGTGATACGGCAAGGAGAGGGGTGGGAGCCGGGCTTTTGTTCAGCATCAAAACAACAGCAATGGCAACAAAGATCATTGTAGCCCTTTGTGGTGGGTGTCCACGTGCCTGTTAGAGCTGCTAGGGTGGGTTGAGGTGCTGGAAGAGAAAGGAGTCTTTCAACATGGATTTCAAACAACTCACTGCTGCAAGACAGACTGGGAGGAACAGAGGAAAAGAAGAATATGAAGCCTTAAAGCTGACTGTGTTCTCATTTCAATCACATCACCCATTCTCAGGAAGGGCAACTGGCTACCTTGAGTTTTGCTGTATACTGGGAAATGAATAAGATTGGAAAGGAAAGAGGAAGGAACTTTGCTCGGAATCTCATATTCTGACCAGTTCTGACTGCCTTCTCCCTTAGTAGGTTCCAGAGTTAACACACAGAAAATTTCCCCATTGTCTCTCAGGTCCCCAGCACTGAAGTGATCCTTGTCCTCGCTGGAGGAATGCGCATCCTTCTAAGATCCAGTAGTGTCACCTAATGTCAGTGTTTAACCAGGTAGGTGTCCAGGCTGACCAGTCACCTGGGTTCTCTTGACAGCAGATGGATAGAGATAGACACATCCAGAACACTACTAGCCCAGATGGAGAGAGGTGGGACGAAAACCTCCCCTGAAAATGCATTGGTCTCCCCACTACCTTCCCCAGGGAGCCTTGACAACTTGCTCAAACTACAATTTTTGCTTTTCAACAGCTGAGAAGGGCCCCTCTCTTTGAGAACTGCCCAAATCCTGCACTCACATACTGTCTTACTTTCGTCGGAAAAATCAGTCTCTGCCTTTCCATTAAAACCCACCTGTTAGACCTTTCAGCACCCGTTTCCACCCAGATTACCTCACCCCCCGAACAAGGCAACGGGGACACAGGGACTCACACACCCATACATAGATTCTGATACAAGAATGAGGCAGGGCCAGATCCCAAGCCCTCATCACAGCTGTCATGACTATGGGGGTGCCACAAGTGTTAACTCATCTTGAGTGAAGGAAGAAGCAGAGGCACAAACAAAAGTAACCCAAAGTCTCCTAACTCCCCGTTCAAAGCCTTATCCATTGTGCCACATGTCCCATAAAGCATTCAGCTTGAGGAAAACCCATTGAAAATGTGCTGAATGACTTAAATACCACCGCTACCCATGCTGCTAAATGACTCATGATGACTCAATACTTGGTGGAGAGAAGGAGAGGGAGGAAAACTTGATTGAAAAGATTTTGCAGTCACTCTTCACAGTCAGCTGCAGGGTGGGGTCACTCTGCCCATGCTCCCTTTGTCTGAGCAAAGATGTGCATGGGTATCTTGCGCTCTGCTCCAGCACAGGAACTGCAGGTATAGCTGTCTTTGGATCCTAGAAGAGATACATCATATTCCTCAGTGGGTTTATTTTTAGGTCCCTCAGGATTTCCTCTCCATTAGGTTTCATCAAGGCTCCCAGTACTGTGACAGCATGAGTCCTGATGTCTGCCCATCTGATGGGCTGGGGCTCTAAAGAAGAGCTGTGCAGGGCATGAGGACAAGCTCTCCTGACATCCACAACACTTGCCTGCAGGAGTTTCCTTAGGGTCCTCTCTGGGGACATCCGGCTTCCAAGGGGTGACAACTGGGTCTAACTTTTACAGGAATAGCGAATCTGTGGAGCCTCACTTGGTCCCCTCCATTTGAGGCTTGGCAGAGAACCCCCCTCCAACCTGCGCTGCAGTGATATATGGTCTATAGAGAAGATAACCCCAGATCCTTTTAAGGAGATCCCAGAGGGTGTTTGCATAAGAAATAGTGGGATCAGAAGCTGTCTGAGTCCATCTTGCTTCCTGGGGTACACCAATATCAGGAGTTGCCCCAAGGAATCCGTCATTCAGGTCCAGGCTGGATGCAGCCAGTGTGCATAAGCATCTCCTGGTGTGCATCCAGGGTAGCTGGTTGTCACTCACCATAGCACAGGACATCACGGCTGGCTTGAGCACAACATGCACCTTGGGCTTCATTTTCCCTCCTGTCCATATGGATCCTCAGGAAGAGGGCAAGGAAATCCTCAGTGTTATTATCGAGGTTATCTTTGCCAACCCATCATCTCCAGCAGTCTGTACCTCCTTCCAGTGGAGGACAGACCTTCTCCCTTCCAATGCCTCCCATGAGAACTCATGTCAGAGTGCTCTGAGGTCTCCATGGTGAAGGGGTTAACCTGCCCCTCTTTGAGACAGAGCCAGACACAAAATCAATCTCTCAGCAGCTGATATGAGCTGCTCCAGCTGGGAGAAGTTGGTTGCTGTTAAGGGAGCATTTATGAGAGTGTTTTGGAGGAGTTATTAATGGGAAAGGCTTCCACTTTCTCAAGATCAAGAACTTCAGTGGACGGCAAGCCTACAGCCCAAAGCACTACCTTATTGTGAGGGAAGGAGGCTGAGATCAAACTGCTGGAGACAGGTTAGAAATGAGCCACAGTCCCACAGAGGGAAGGTCTGAGGAGTGAATTGAGTTGGCTTCTGTAGCACAGAACTCTCCAGTGACAGAAAGAGACATCTGGAAGTTTTAAACACCTGTCTGGTGGGGTGGACTGAAATAAAATTTGACCCCACCATGCAAGAACTGAGAGCTTCCTAGGGATATAGTCAGACCATCAGCGTAACTCAAGCCACGGGAGTCCTTTTTCACCAAGTCTCAGATTCAGTAGAGGAACATTTTGTTTCAGAATATCAGGGAATACTAAGTTTGCAAAAGAGCCAGCTGTTTTCATCGTCCATCTGTAATTCTGAAACACACATAATCCACTTCTCCATCTCCAGTGAGGCAAATCTGGCTGGACTCAGAGTCGAGATTTCCAGACACTTGGGAATGTTGGGTTCAGGAAAATACAGTTTATTCAGGAAAAGGCATTTCCTTCCCTCACTCCTCCCACTTGCTTTGAATTCTGCCTAGTGAGATAATTACTGATTGCTTCAGCGGCTGAAGTCAAGAGGCACAAAAACCCAGCAGTGAAGGAATGGTGCTGAGCACCAATAGTATCCAAAACACCACTGCTGTGAGCAGTGCCAGGTCAGCCCAGAGGCAGCGACCTCTTGTGTTACGATTCAGCCATTGCCAACTGGAAACGTGCCTTACAAAGTGGAGGAGATCTCTTCAATGCTGAAGGAAGTCTTTTAATTGATGTCTTGACCACTCGTCTCTCTGATGAACTCTCACCTCCCTTCTGCATATACAAATTTTGTAGGAAACTTTCTCTAAAGGCAAGGTCTGGTTATTCTAGACTAACACCATCTCTGTTGCCTTAATACACTTTGTAAATTCTTACCTGGAATGACAAGATAGGAAATCCTTTACAGCTCCATTTCTGTATCTCCAAACTTTCTCTAGCCTTTCACCTGAAGGTGGGTCTGCCTGGGTTCCTTACATGCATTTTCTCTGTTTAGATCCTCACCCTTCTCTGTGCTTTGCTTACATACACTGTCATGAAATCATGGAATGATTTGGATTGGAAGGGACCTTAAAGATCATCTAGTTCCAATCTCCTGCCATGGACAGGGACACTGTGGGAAAACGATGGATAATGGAGAAATGAGGGAAACCCTATTTCCCAGATTTTAGCTTACACCTTGACACGAAAAGTAGCCATGAAGCGGCTAAGAAGCAGTTTGCTGATCCCAAGAATGGAATGCGGTTGCCATGGATAAGGCCCACCCTGACTGGGCAGAATGTACTGTATCTCTGAAATGGAGAACGGGGCAACATGGAGGTGGTGCAGCCCTTCTCTGTTATCAGGATAACGATGGGCTGCTACAAGAAACCGCATAGCTGCTATCAAGAAAGATGGATCGCTACTGCCGTGCCAGCAAAAATGGTGAAATCGTGTCCTCTGGGTGAACTTTGCTCATTATAATGTCATTATAATACCAAAACACACCTCCATCCCAAAGGCTACCCGCCTCCAAGGTGCGACCACTCCCCACTGGGCATGCGCTCTATATTTTGACACCTGTACCTTTAAACGCGAAGCGAGAGGTTTTTAATCCAATCAGAATAAAAAGAATGTATGACTAAAGTCACTCAAGCTCCACCTAAAAGTATAGAAACAATATAAAAAGTGGCGATTAAAAGGGGGATTTGGGGGAACAGAAGACCACCATCGAAACTTTGGGATCGGTCGACGGGCTGAACCTATCTTCTCCCCCCCAATAGGGACGCCTATTGGGTAAGAATTTTGTATTTAGCGCGCTTTAATATTAACATCAGGCTAGCTATTAATAATCATTAGTGTTTAGGTTTATTTGTGTGTTTAGGTGTGTGTGTGTGTTTAGTGTTTGCTCTAAATCCATTTCGCAGTCAATACCCTCTCACCGGTATCATTCGAACCTGCATTTAGTCACGAATCTGCACAATAAACTATTTTGATTTTAATACTGAAGGGATTTGGTTTTGTGTAACTGCTAGTGAGGGTCCCTGAACAGGTTCGGTGAATATCCTCCAATCCTGTGGGCTGCCAAAAGGGACTTTGGTTTCGGTGACGCTGCCAGCGTGCCTGGCAGGCTGGCCAAGTTGTAAAGAACCCGAGGAGGTTCCCCTTCTCCCTGACGGGAGTGTGGTGGGCAGGTTGGGTGACAGGAGTTTGTCTTTCTTGGGGAACTAGTGGACTGGACAAACTGTAAAGGGTTTGGGAAACCCCCCTTCTGGGCCAGGAATTTTCTTTGTCTATTCTCCTGGCCCCCCTGTTTTCGTGACAGACACCTTTCACAAGACCAGGTTGTTCGAAGCCCCATCTGTCCTCCAAGCAGACTCATACTCTCTCGGGTATCACAGTGTGTCCTTCCCCCGTCCAGGCCAATAACTCACTAATTTTTTTGCCAGATATCTGAAAATGGGAAATGACATGATAGGCAGAAAATCAGAAAAGAGAATTAGGGGCATGAAGGGAGAGCACTCCGAGGTTGAAGCTCAGTAACGTAAAAGCAATTTTGGTTTGGGAGGTACAAAGAAGAACATCTCAGTACTTCTCAACGAGGGTACTTGGTGCAGCTAGAAGGAGAACAATTCTTTTCATTTGTCCCTGAAGCTGTCCAAGAAAGTTAAATTGCTTAGTTAGTTTAATTTCCAGCAGGGGGTGCTGACATTAGGGAAACTGTCCTCACATCCAGGCTGTGAAACAGTGGAGGAGGCATTTCGGAAAATAGTCGCGTGGCAGGTTAGCATATTTGCTAACCTCTGCACTGCCACCAATGTTAAATCAGTGGACCCTATCTCACGTGCACAGGCAAACACATGGAGTCACTGCGACATTCATTGAGATTTCGGCTGCATTCTGCTCTGCCTGGGCTGGTGGATGGCCAGAAAACTGGAGAGCTACCCAAAATGGCAAAGCATCCCGAGAGACGGTAGGTCATCTGGGGAGAGCTTCAGTGGGTGCATAGTACGAGGCAGTGGCATAAGGTCTTTTCCTGGCCTGTGTTATCCACATCCTCTGGTTTCTTGAGGAAACTCTTTCCTGGCCCTGGTGTGTAACCAGCTCTGCCACAGCCTGCTTACGGGCCACATCACTGACCCCCTCTGTGCCTCAACTCCCTCCCTGTGAAACAGGAAGAACGATGTCCCTTTCTTCATCCCCTTCTCTGGCCCTAGCAGCCCGTGGTGTTTTGAGGTGGGGAATGCTTCCTGCTGCCTTTGTGTGCCAGGTCCTGTGTCAGAGTCTTGCCTAAGACTCTGGAGTGCTGCTGTAATCTCTGCTGTTACTGTTATTGCCTTGTGCATGTAGTTTACATGAAGGAAAATATTTACCCCTTCCACCCCCACCTGACAAGCAGCCACCTTTGGTGGAAAGTTCAAGGGTTTTTGTTGGAGTATCTGATGGGATCAGAGGAAGACTATGGGCATTGCAAACTGAAGGTGGGTGGTAGGTAAGTAAGCAGGTGGTCATTGCCCTGTTGGCCAAGGCTCGCGTCTCTGTTCACTGCCTAAACAAGGGCATCCACACAGCTACCAGCTTTGTACTTACCATCTGCTGTGGAAATGCTCCCCAGGAGCAGCCTCTCCTGCTCTTCTCTCCCATCTCATCATGGAAGCATGGAGTAGAGTGAACCAGAGACAACTTTCCTTGATATTTCCTGAAGAGGAATGAGACAACAGGCAGCAGGTGCTCCCTTATGCACCCCTGGTACAGTGTCTGGATCCTGTTTCAGTCCTTCCTCTCACGCCAGGGATATCAGAGCTGGTTCCTATAACATGTAGGATGGAGAACACCAAGAGGGCATCGTATCTGCTTCGGACAGCTGGCCTTAGAACATCTCAGCTCCAGCAGACCTCAAGGGAGCACAGAACCTGCCACCCTGCTAAACTGCATCTCTGCAGTCTCCTCCATTGCAGAAGACAAGGGGTAGAACCTTCCTCTGTGCAGCCATCAGCAGACAGCACTGCCATATTGTGGGACCAAACAATGCCTGGCAACCCCTCCACAGCCAGCTCTCCCCCATGGCATCGAGGAGAAGTGCCTCTGTGCAGAGGTTTGATTTTCCTGGGGAAGCTGAGAATCAAGCGGTAAAAAGTGTTTTTTCTTGCTTGGACAAATGGGCTTTTTTTCAGTTGCTTTTTTATCCCTTTTCCTTTTTTCCCTGAACACTAGCACAGCCACCACCTGCATACTAAGCACCCTGCAGCACTCTAATTATCCCAGCAGCACACACAGCCCCTGCTTTTGCTGATGACTGGAGGGACCCACTGGGAAGGCAGACAGAGATTAGAGAGAGACTGTGGGCAATGGGAACAGAATGCAGCAGCCAGCCCACCAGGTCAATCCTGAAATCCTCGGCAGCGTTGGGTGGAGAGCTGGGAGTGAAGAGTCATGCTGGGAACAGGAGGATCTTGCCCTGGGTCTACCCCAATCTACATGAAGGTCTTGATTGCTCACTGAGGGGTTGTGACTTCCTCCCACCATGTGGTGGGTGTGGCTGTGATACGGGCAGCAGGCAGTGGGGTCTCCCCTGCAGGGTTATGGGTCAGTCCCATATCCCACCAGTCATACACCAGTAAATGGAGGCTCTTGAATACTGCAAGCTGGGATATGAGGAGCCAGGAGGACTGAGGTGAGCCATTGACCACCTCATTTTGATGGTGTCCTCTGTGAAATTTCTTATGGAGATGTGTCTGTTTTAGGGGACAACATGGTCTTCCAAAACACCCAAGGGAACAAGTATTGTGGAGCTCTGGGAGAAACAGCAAGGAACCACAAATAGCGCGTTGTCTTCTCAGGTTGACAGGTGGAAAACAAGTAAAATAGGGCCATTCTCTTTCCTCTTACCTGTTAGCAAAGGCCAACTGGATTTCTGCAGTGACTGTTCCTCATTTAATCTGTCCTAGTTCCTAAAGCTTTAATTAAGGCCCTACTGGAGTCTCACAGGATGTTCACAGAAAGTCACTTCAGGAGAGGCCTAATGCATTTCCAGCCTCAGACAAAAAAAAGAAAACAAACAAAACAAAAAATGCTGAAATGAGGGAACTCAGAGCTGCAATCGCATCAGGTTTCAGCCAAAGGACTAGACAAGGGAATCCTTCTTCATTACCGACTCTGACTGTTACGGGTGTCTGCCAGAGGAAGACAAGTCCTTTCTGCAAAGGGCACATGGCCAGAGTCCAGTTGTGTGATAGATGTCTTCAAAGTGAAGAGAACCCCTGGCTGAGGCCGACTCAGACACAAGAGATGATGGGCTCAGTGGAACGGGAGAATAATTCAAGGCTAGAAAGGACCTTTCAGATCACTCTGAGCTCCTGTGTTGCTCGTAGCAGGAAATCATAGTCAGTGCTACTGACATAAACTACAATGATCTCTCCAGAAATTCCTTCTACATTCTTTTATCACTAGGGAGCAATCCACTGTACCTTTTGGGTGAGGAATTCAGTGACTCCTTTTGCAGGTTATTCCAATATTTAGTCTCAACATGAGTCTTTAAAATTATTTCCCTTTATTTATCATTTGTATTTGTCTATGTCCACTTTCCAGGAAGCAGCAGCTTTGCTTCAGTGACCGGCTGTAATAGGGGCATGAGCAGGATACACTGCAGTGTTGTATCCTATTCATTTGTCCTTTTAAAAAAATCTGCAAATTTTATGCCATCTACAGCTTTTATTATGATAATTAAGTCTTGGGGGAACCTTGAGATGTGTTACCATGCAGTGCCAAGCCTCAATCCTACCCGGACAATCCCAGATTGATGTGCATCTCATCTGCTGTGAGATTCCTCCAGTCCCTCCCAGACCACCTAACCCCGTGTCAGATTAGGAGATGTCTCCAAGTTCTTCATTTGAACCTCCCTTGGTTTTATTGTAGAGCTTCCTGTCTTACCCCATGGGAAAAGCATATTCATTTCCCATCAGTGCTGGCCTTCTACGGATTGAAAGGTGTCATGCCCCCCTCCTCAATGGACAAAACACTCCTACTCTTCCACCTTTCCTCATGGAGAGGGAGCTCTGGGATCACTCTCCTCTCAGTTCTTTCTAATGAGTCCATTTAAATGTCATGACTAAATTGAAGGCCTCCCATTGATCCATCGAGTAGAAGGATTGCATTAAGTAACCACAAACAAGGCTACTGTAGTCAATCTTTCCTCCATGGAGGCATCAGAAGGTTGTGCTGTCGTCTAAAATGCCTCTAACCATTTTAAAACCCAAAGAGATACATATTTTCACCTTCATAACCAGCCTTGCATGATGCATCCAAGCTACTGTTTATTACCCTGGCAAGAGCAATCAACTGCAGTCCCAACAAATGTAAAACAGTCTTTTCTTTTCTTGCTTTTTTGTTCTCACTTTTTTCCTTTCCTTTTTTTTTTCTTTTCATAAAAGCAATAAGCCCTGAATAATCTCAACATCACCATTGGCTTTATTGGTTAATCAAAAGCCTTTTTTTTCCCTTCTGAACCTAAGCCAAGCTCTTAACTTCATATTTAATGGGCAGATATTTTCTCCAAATGCTCCTTTTTCACTCGCATAAGCTAACTGTGCTATGGATAATGGTTTCATTTTCCTGTTGAAGTGGGCTCTTTATCTACCTATAGGTTCCAGCTGATTTAAATCCCTCTTTTTCAAGATGCAATATCCCTAAGTGGGAGATGGCCTGCATCTGTCCTCAAGACCTCTCCCCTGGTTCTCACTGCATTGGTTTTTTTTACCCCAGCACATACAAGTATCTAGGCATTCTTGCCTGTATATATATATATATATATATATATATATATACACATATATATGTTCAGATTTTCTGCTTAAGTTCCAGTGAATATCCATCACTACCTCTGAAAAGCCCTCACATTACGAAGCTCTGTCCTTCTTGGTAAGGAGTGGACACCTAAAAGGACCCATCCGTCACTTCAGCACGGGCACCAGCACCACAGTGGGTGGGTTCCCAGTGGGTGCCAACACCACAGGGTGGGTTCCCACCACAGCATTTTGGAACAGAGCAGGATAAAACAGAAATGTCAGGGATCAACTCTTCTAGACAGACCTTCCCAGAAGACAAGCTCTTACCCCAGTCTGTGCTGGGCATGGAGTTATCAAGAGGAAGGGGCTGGCTAAGGGGCCTTCATGCAGCTCAAATTTCTTGGTCCTTATTCAGCTACTTGCACCAGTTCCTTTTACCCTCTTCTCCTACTGTCCAGCCTAAGCCTTCAATCAAGACATGCATCTGTCAATGCATGCAACAAAATTCACCAGGAACTTCTTAGCAACAGAATCACAATGATAGGTCCACCAGTCTGGAGACCAGTGTCACTGCTCAGCTGTCCAGATAGAGGATATCAGCCCTCAAAACTTCTTCCAGCTTGATCTGGCCGAAGCACATCTTGGGAAGTCCAGGCTCCAAACCGTTTGTCTGACTCAGGCTTTCACAGGCAAGCAAGCAACAAGAACATCGGCTCTTTAGGTGGCTTCAGAAGCACCCGTCTTCTGCAGAAAAACACTTCATAAATGAATGTTTTTCACTCCAAGATTAATTTTTTCATCTCCTGTGCTTGTGTTTTTCTGAGCTCATTACTGACTTGGCTGTTAATCCCTTCCATGACTCTATCCCTCATCTTCAGGGACAGTTTAGCAGTCCCTCTGCCTGTGAAAGGGCCTTCAGATCTGGGATCACAAAGCATTAATTATGGATCTGCAGTATCAACTCCGCCACTCGCCACATTCTCAAGCAGCAAGAAATCAATGGGCAGTTTGTGAAAACTGCTGGCTGTGATTTAAGGCTCCTCACAAGAAGGATTGGGGAAACCTTTGCATGTCTTTTGGGAGAGAGGTCTGATGCATGAGAGGTCACCAATGGCTTGTGACACCATTATTGGGAGGGGAAGGGCTGGCTTTCCACTAACCATCTCATCTCATGTCTGATGCAGTTGTGGGGTTGTCTTTGCACTTGAGCATTCAGGGACAAGCAAACCCTTGGAGCTGACCCCAGGCAGCAGCATTTTGGCCCCTTGAAATCGTGGTTTCATAAAACTGGCAGAACAAATTTAAAAACATTTTGACCTTGTCCCTTCCTCACTCAGACCACGTCCTCGGTGTCAGTCTGGCTCTTGCGTAATACCTCAATGTGCCAGTTCAGCTCTCTAAAGAGTAATAAAATAAACCCAACCAAGAAAAAACTGACTTTCTAGCAGGTTAATGTCTTGAACTGGTTCAGCACAGAGCCAGACAAATACCCACACCAGATCAGAGGGAAGTAAATCAATAGTCATATTTTTTTTTAGTTTAATGTAGATCTGTTCCAGTGCTGCCTGGGGTCCCACTACAGCCACTCCTGCCTTGTGCTAGATTCTGCCCACACCCTTCCCAAACTCCAACCCCAGCTCTCCAAGGGAGCTCACGGTCTTCACAGATAATACTGGGAAAGGTTTTACAGCATGTGCACAGCCAGGTAAAAAGCTGATGGTAAAGGCAGGGCCAGAAAACAAATCTCCCATGTCCCCAGCATCCGTGTCCTCCTCCCAGGCAGGCTGACATCAGGTCCCACTGCTGTGCTACCCAACAGGTGTGTGCAGTAGGACAGTGGAAGAAGATGCTCTATGGGGTCTGTCCCAATGCTGCTATCCAAAAGAGAGCTGCTACCCATGGACACTGCAGAGCATAAATCTTCCAGAAACTGTGTTCAACTGTGAGTTCATATTGAAGTTAGATCAAAGATAGAGGGTGTTGCTTCCATCTCCTACTGCAAGCAAGCACCCACCTTTCTCCTAGCCAAAGCAAAGGTGGAGGTGGAGCAGGGTCTTGGTCCCAGACATCCACCCACCTTATTTGTGGAGCTTCCAGATGTGATGTTCTTCCATGGCCTGCTCCAGACAAAACCACCCACTGCCTTACGCTTAGCAGCTGGCAAAAGGCAGAGGCCAAATGACAGGAACCCTTTGGGTACATATTGAAAAAGGGGGGAAGCTCCCTATGAAAAACTCCGTTTGATGGAGTCTTTGCGTGAAGCAAGGAAGCAAGGTCCCGTCTTCTGCCCAGTGCTGGCTTTCTCCTCACCTCAGCTTTGTAGTGCAGTTCCTGGGACAGGTTCAGTTGCCTCCTGAGCGTTACCAGTCGATGTGCCCCAGGGAAGGGTCAGGATCTTTCAGGAAGAGACTGAATTTCTCGGAGGGGGAAGCCACCACCTTGTGCCTGGCTGTGCTCTGCTGCAGCACGTTGCTGCCATCGTGAGTTCAGAGACAGAAGCTGTGTGCAGGGAACAGAGACACCAAGACACCTGTGCAAAGGTGCTAAATGATTCCGCAGAACATGGGCAGAGTCTATACTTCATTCATGGGGTCTTGCTGAAGCAGGTGAGGGGCTGCAAGAAGACACTCGCTCTAAATCCAAAGGAGTGCAGAGAGGAAGGTCTGCCAGTCAGTTTTGCTGATGTTCTCCTTAAGGCAGGCTCTGAGCCACACTGACTTGTTTAAAATGTCCCAAGAAGCAATGGAGGCTCTCCCATGGTCTGGTAGATACCTGGTAGACACTCCTCTGGTATCCAATTCTTTCTCCAAACAGTCTTTCCCTGTCCTTGGAGAGAGGGAAATCCCTGTGAGGAACAGACTTCCCAGACCTTCCTCTGTTTTTGCTCTGCCCTGATTAGCACTCTCTGATCTCAGCTCATAAACCAGTTTCTCTAGGCCACTCGCACACATGGCGTTCTCTTCTCCACGGTCCTCTCCTGTTCATCATAGAACGCTTAGGTTGGAAAAGACCTTTAAGATCATCGAGCCCAACCATTCACCCAGCACTGCCAACTCACCACAAAAACATGTCCCTCAGCACCACGTCTACATGTCTTTTAAAGACCTTCACAGATGGGGACTCCACCACTGTCCTAGGCAGCTTGTTCCAGTGCTTGACAACCTTTTCAGTGAAGAAATCATTATTCCTCCCTCTGAGGATAGTCTCTGTGGTGGAGCACAATGGTCCAGCTACCTGATGGAATCCAGAGTCTCTGAAAGAGCGATACATTGTGAAGTCCTGGGATTTAAAAGTCCTTTGGACCAGGTACAGCAGTGCTATGCCTGCAACAGTGAGCTGGGAAGGAAATCAGAAAAGCCTAGGGTACTTGTTTCTCCTTCTAACAGCATTATTTTCATATCTGTGATTTTTTTTTTTCCTTGCTTTTTTAGTCCTGAGGAAGAGCAGAATGGCATGAAGCTCTTCCCTTCTTGGAGGAATGTCCCTCTGGAAGGCCAAAGGCAGAAGCTCTTTATGGCTGCATGGCCCTTAACTTAGAGAATCATCTGGTTGGAAGAGATCTTTAAGATCATCAAGTCCAACTGTACACCCTGCACTGCCAGTGTCCCTAAACCATGTGCCTCAGTGCCACATCTACATGTCTTTAAAACACTTCCAGTGTGCTGGGTTGTAGCAAAAGTGCTTTTCCTCCCAACCATTCAAAGGCATTTCAGTTTCATGCAGGTAGATGAACAGTGCAAATTAAACCAGGGCTAAGAAAAAATGTCTCCATCCCTAAATATTAGTCCCCTCACACTTCTCTGTGTTCAGTATTGCATCCCCATTAGTTTTCCAGTCACCTGTGGTATCTTCCAGGAGTCTGAGACACATACAAACAGGACAGGAGAGATTAAAATTATTTCTAATGCAAAAGGCAAATGGGGAGAAAATTATAACCATTCACATTGGTCTCAGACATCATAAGAAAGCTTCAAAAATTATTTAATTCAGTTCTGCTTTTCCTTCATAAACAGCCCTTAAACACAAGCACTTACCTGTGCTGATATACCTGGGAACATCAATTAAGGATGCTGATTTGCTGTTTACTTATTAATCCAATTACCTCATTAGACAGAAGGGGTTTAGTGAGGGAGCCTTGGGAGGTTCAATACAGATAAGTCTGGAAAAGCTCAAATACATTAATGACATGCAATCTACATTCAGGAGATAGCTGTTGAACAAAAGCCTCTAACCAAAGGGCAGATCCTGACACCAGCACAGAAGTGGGTCTGGGACCATCCCATGGCTTTGCAGGGAAGTCAAGCACTTCTGGCTGAACTGCAAATGGTTTTATGGGGTCTTCCTTTCACCTCCTCACTTGAATATTCACTATTTCCCTATGGAGAGCTCCAAGCAAAACTCTGCTCCTGTTCCCACCAGGGCATAATCTCTGGGGCCACATTTCCTGAGACACTTGAGCTTAAAGGCAATGCTACCAGTTCGTAAGGCTGATGACCCTTGTCGCTTTCTGAAAGTCTCTTCTGGAGTCCTGTGAATGTTTTCAGACTTTCTGTATTTCCTTCGAAGTTCTTGGCTCTTGTGGTTATGATGAAAGGCTGGAAATGTCAACATTGGTGTATTAAATGTCAGTTATTAACCACTGATAGTATGTTGGGTTCTGGAGGAGAGGACGCTGAGCACTTTCTCTCCTTTAGCCATAAATCCTGCAGAGCGGCATCTCTCACTAAAATCACAGTGTTTCACTTGCTTCCTTCCCTCCCACACATGAGACTACATGTCCACTCCCATGAAGGTGTTCCAGGCCAAGGCACTGGTCAGACAATCCTGGATCAGCTCCCTCAGGCCCTATGACAAGGATATTTCCTGCCTGGAAGCCTGAGGGCTTCTCTGATCACAGCAGCCCAGCATCCTTCTCCCACCCTAGACAGAATACCTGGCAAAATGTTAGTGCTAGTACAACGTGGATCTGGACCCTCAGTTGTGTCCAACATGAGGTCCCACAGCAGGAAAGGGGGTCTAAATGAGGTGGGAAGCTAGGGCACAGGGGTGGGTTTGTGTGTGTGAGTCTCATTCGGCTCATGAGACTTGACTGTCTTTGAAAGTTAACCTGAGCTGTTGTTTAGCTTAAGCAGCCAATTTTTCACTGTTACTTGCACTTTCATAGAGTGTTTGGTCTGTCTCGGCAGAGAGCTTTTATTGCTGAGATGGTTACTTCAGCCTTGTCTCAATTTGCTTTTAGACTACCAAGCAATGTAGCTGCAAATTAAAAAGATGGGAAACAACAATAACCAAAGCTCTGCCCTCCTCCCCCAAAGAGGATGCTGAAAGATTGAAAAGTGAGTCATTTAAAGACCATTCTAGGTCACGAAGACCTTCTCCTAACACACTGTGAATAAAGGAAGGAAAGCTTCAAGACCGCAGCACTGGGCTGGGACCTGGGTCCAGATCCCCACTCCAGGCTCCAGGCTCACAGCGTATTTTCATCTATAAATTACAGAACTCAAAGGGATTGATTTTTACAAAATAGGTAAATTATTCTCCTCTTTCCTGATTGGCTGCTCTATTTGGATGGTCATTTCTTTGAGATTGCCTTTCTGGGGAAAGTACAACACCAAGTACCCATGTTACACCCATCAGCAGGCTGTAAATCACAGCCACAATGAATAGAGTCAGCTGAACTACAAGAGCACAACACACCATTCCCTGGCCCTCAACCACCATCCTTTATAATTTCAGCCAAAAGAAATTTTCCCTTTTGGCATTAGCCATTTGCAACTGCGATCACACTGTTTGTGACTGGGGTAGTTGAACTACTTGTAGGAAGGGCTCTTTCCTGAAGGAGCACAGTCTAAAGGAGTCACCCCTGGAAATGTTCAAGGTCAGGTTGGACAGGGTTCTGAGGATCTAGTTGCAGATGTCCCTGCTCCCTGCAGGGGGGTTGGATTAGCTGACCCTCAAAGGTCTCTTCCAACCCAAAGCATTCTGTGGTTCTAAAGGAGAAATATACATCGAGCATAGAACTGCTCTTCAGTTTGGAAACAGGAATTATGAGCTCAAGCAGATTCTGTTGGAATCAATTTGAGTAGAAAAGGGCGAGAATTTGAAGCTACAAGTCCTGAATTTAAGCCAGCTTCCATCCCTGCAGAACCAAGTTATCTGCTTTGGCCAAATGGTGATGACCAAGGGAACAACATGATGGCAGTTGAGCATGAGATGGGTGTGAGCTGGATGGAAGAAGTGGGACTACTCAGGAAAATATGAAAGGGGTTAACAGGTTAATGGGCAATGGTGTGGAGTAAAAATATTAGGTGGCTGCGAAAAGGTCCCTAAACTGTCCCTTGGGTACATGAGTGTTTTCGAAAGGAAATGCTGGAAGCAGCTGCTCCTTGAGATATTTTCAACTTCAGGGAGACCAAAAGCTATGGGATATGCTGAAGGGAACATTTGCATTAGCGGGGAAGGGCAGCTCTTTCCCGTGTGTTACTTGTCTGCTTTGCTCCTCTGCCACTAACATTTTCTGCCCTTCTTGGCTTTGAATGCCATAACACAGCAGATAACCCACTATGTAGAGAAATCTCCCCACGGAGCTGTGTTTCACAACCCTCTCCATGCCCCAGAAGGGGTGTTTCCAGAGTCGAGGCAGTATGGGCCTCAGAACAGTACAACTCTTGGGCTGGATGATGGCGGTTGCTGTTGGATCTACAACCTCAAAAGTTCTCCATTTCATGGAACAGACCAGAGAAGTTGAAGAATCATCTTCCTCTGAATGAGATCCTGATAATAATGTAAGAGAGCTCCTGGGCCCCTGCAGAAAGGGAAAGCTATGAGAACACAAATCATCTCCTGCAAAACTTTGCCTCCACTCGTGCATACTCACTGCACAACCAGTGCTGTGCATCAAACACACCCTCTTCAGCATCTCCTCTTGGAAAGAGAGCATGGGTTTTTTGAACCCTGACTAACTCCTTGTGTCACGAAGAAGGAGCATCTTCATGTTGCTGGTGGGTTAACTGAGACACAGAGCACTTAATTCATGGTCCGAGACAACTTCACTGTCTATCCAAATCTCAGCAAAAAATAGGATCAGCAAACAACAGAGCTTGAGGGGACTTGGCGAGATCACCTAAACCATTCCTTCTGCTCAAAACCAAGACCCTCTATACCCCTGTTGTTCCCCCTTAACATTAATATCAGTTGTTTATTTCTTTTAAAAGCCCCCAATTCCTCTGAATCTTTTTCCCTTGTTCTTGGATTTTAATTAAGTTAGATGAGCAGCAGGTACATTTCCTCTCATCTTTGGTTTTTCCCTGTTGTTCTTGAGGATAGGAAAAAAACAGGGAGAGATGCAGGATTTTAATTGTCCAAAGATGCCGCTGACAAATTGGTTGCTCGTTACTGACTCTCAGTTTCAGTGCTGTTGTTTTTTCCTATACAAGAACAGGCCATGCCAGAGGAATACTTATGAGCCTGCACAATGGAGAAATGGTTTGTGAAAGTATCTACAGCA
Source organism: Bucorvus abyssinicus (assembly GCA_009769605.1). Classification (NCBI taxonomy): domain Eukaryota; kingdom Metazoa; phylum Chordata; class Aves; order Bucerotiformes; family Bucorvidae; genus Bucorvus; species Bucorvus abyssinicus. The sequence goes on from CM020025.1 coordinate 3,356,805, forward strand.
AAATGCACCGCAGACATGTCTATTTGCTAAGGAGCAGGACCAAGTGGCTGAATCTCGAGAGCCACTAATGTATGCAGTAATAGCGTGAAATCAAGCTCCAGAATAAAATGTGCAGTCAGGCAGAGACCCGAATGAAATGTCATTGCAGGATACAAATGAAAAATTATCAAAGGATAAAATGAAACCCATCAAAACACAATGTCCTTCAGTTTGTTGTTTTTCTCCTAATTCAGAAACATTTGGGTTTCATCTCCAGCCAGGCCCTAAACAGAGGCAGACTGCTACGTTCTATTTCAGCCATTCTTTTTTCGCTCTTTTGTTCTCCTATTTTTTCTTTTCAATTCAATTTTTTAAACTGAATCCAAAAAAGAAAAAAGAAATTCCTCCTTTGTTTCTAATCCGAGCAATTTGCCCTTTGCCTGCGGGCTCACCCTCAACCCCCAACCCCATATTCAGACCTTGCCCTCTGACCTCCCACACTGCACGTCCCGATGGCTTCGCCTTGAGCATCCTCGTGTTAAGCCCAGAGCTTGGGTTGGGACAAGCAGATCTGTGTAAGAAAGATATCCAGACTTTCTTCCCTGAGACGAAAATCCACTTGGTCCCTCTTCTTTCCTTTCTCCTCTGCCCTCCGTTGGCAAATTGTTTGAAGGAGTAATTGCCCCGGTTTTAAACACTTCCATGTGTCTCCCCTTGTGGCGTGTGTGCCAGCTGCATGGATCTTACTACACTTTTTCTTGATGAATGACTGAGCTCTTTGCTCTAAGAAATCACTTCCTTGCATCCTTCAAGGGACTTGCAGAGAGAAATGTGGTTGTTTTTTAATGCATTCTGCAGTGAATAGACAGAATTCTTTATTGAAGTGCTGGATTTCCAGGAGTGGGAACCAACCTTGTATTGCTACGAGACAATGCCTGGGGCAAGGAGGGGAGAGCTGGCTGTGGTGTACTGACAGGGAAGGCAAATTATTTACTAGACGTGATTTAACTAACTGAGCCCATTCAGACGTCCTCCTCCCTGCCTGGACACCGCCTGGGATGCAGGCTCGGTGTAAGGCACTCTTGAAAAGGTGCTTACACCATTGGCTGCTCTTCATGGGTATTTGGGTCTGTGTTACAAGTGAGACCTCCTGCAATGCGTTGCACCTGCACGTGCTGTTCCTGAGGACAGGCAGCCCTGGGTGATGGCTGGCAGAGGGGTTTCGAGGAGATGGCTCTGGACACTGGGCTGTGCTGCCCTGCTGGGTCACCAGGAGGAAGCCACAACTTGGGTTTTGTGGGGACTTTTTACATGGGATGTTCTGGCATCAGGTTTGTCCATTGGGCCTTGTAAGATGGGAGGAGACTGAGATCATTTGGGCAGAGCCCTGTGATCTCCAAGGGCTGCCAGCAGCTTGCTGGGACATACCCTGAAACACTGGGTTGTGGTGCGAAAAGATTTGGGGGAAAATAATCTCTGTTGCAGGACTTGGGGAGATTTTGAACCCTCACTGCTGAGGAAAGCTCAGAAGTACTTTAATGGTCAGCATCTTGGCTGCTGGGTGGGATGTTGTCCATCAGACACAGGGAAGCATTAAGAGGATCTGATCAGCACATCTTGTTCTAGCTGTAGCTTGGGCCAGTCATGCTACAATTCATCACAGAAAACCCCGGGATTGCCTTTGTTGCAGTCAAGGGTTAGAGTAGGTGGCGTTTTTTCCCATTGAGGTTGTATCCTCAAGGCACCCAGACACACCATCCCAGAAAGCTGCCAACAACCACCTCTTTTTAAACATGTTTCTTCGTATCTTATTTTTCCATCGCCATTTCTTAGCTCTTCTAGCTAAGACATTCAGATATTCTGCTCCTTTTGACCACTCAGATCATTGCAAGCACATCTTCCTGCGTTGCTATGGTTATATTAGTTTTGCGGTTTGCCTTTGTATTCAGTTCAAACCCAAAACCAATTTTGCACACACAACCAAGTGTTTTAACATGTAGATACCACAACTGGTTTTTCTAGCCCATAATAAACGTCACTTCAACCTTTCTATGTAATAGGAGGGCTGGTGTGTACCAATTTACCCAAAATTCGATTCGCTCCTCTGAAGCAAATTCTGCAGTCGGTTAAAATTTATCTGCTTAACTTTTAGGTGGGTAAAAATAGGGAAGAGGTTTGCTGGCTGAGGCACTCACAATATGATATTTCCGAGAGAACATGCCTTTGTAAAAGGACATTAGACGAATGGTGAAGAATTGTTGCAAAAGGGCTTTGGGGTCAATCTATTTAAACCCCTTTCTCTGGGGTTGGCTTCTTAATTAACCGGCATAGGATTTGAAAGAAAGAACATTTTTTATCAGAGATTCAAAATGCTGTTCCTTCCTGCTAAGGTGAAAATGCTCACAGAAAGTAGCTATGAGCCTCCTGCAAACATACACAAACAAAACTCAGGGAAAAACGAGACCTGACAAACCAATTTTGAAGGCAAAAAATTAGTCTAAAAGAAAGACACTCATAAAAACCAAAACTCCTCAACAGCCAGGCTTAAAATCAAGGGCGCAAGAACAAGTGTTAAGCACCTTTCTTGTACATCATATTGGGAAGGGAAAGGAATTTGGGGGAAATGATTTGTCACTGTGCAGTTCATGAATTAGCTGTGTCCATCAATCCATCCTCTAGAGCCAAGCGAAATGTTTGCAAAAACTGTATGAATTGTGTGAAAGGTCTGGAGAGAAAAACGACTTTCCAGCCACCCCAAGGTGCTTTGGTTTTCTTACACAAGCTGTGATGCTTATTCTACAGCAAGAAAATGAACTGGAATGAAGCACTATTAAGTATTCCCAAGGGAAAGCACGGTAGCTGCATCGCTGAGAACACCATGTCTGTGCTTAGGGACATGTCGAACAGAAATGTTTGCATTTTCCATTTAGCTCTACACACTCACCAGAGTGAAGACATCTCTGAAAAAACATGTCTCAGGGCAACACTGACCCTTGTCACCCTATGGAGATTACACCCTGGCCTGACGAAGGAGAAATTGAGGGATCTATGGTTGTGATAACAGGACCCAAGGGTGGCCATGGTACAGTGGTGTTAGGTATGTATCTTAAATCTTTGAACGATGGAAAGAGCTCTGGGTGGGAAGGAGGGACTCCAAGAGCAGATCTCAAGCTGCAGTGGACAAGCTCAACGGAAGACTAATTAACCATCAAGGCAGGGTTGGATTTCTAGATGGGCCCTGGAGCAAACTGGTGCTGTAGAGTTCCACAGACCTGCTAGACTCAGTCTTGTTGCAAAGGGGCTTAGGTCTACCCAGCAGACCCTGGGAGTCAGATCAAAGTGGTCATCTGAAAAATTCTGGTATACATGGTGAGTGATGTCAGGCACCATCAGCAAGAACAGCTTAATGGCAGTTGCTGCCCGTCTCAAAAACCTTCCTCATTGCCTGGACAGCATCCTTCCATCTTCCATCCTCCCATGTGTCTGCCTGAAGGGAGCTCATTATTCACCAGTTGCTGGGGTGCACTGGTCCCACCACCAGCCTGAGTCCATGAGCAGCACTATTCCATCCCAGGGGCTTTGGAGAGTGACTCTTGAGGGTTGTGGGGATTCCTCTTCATGCTTGGGACTGGTATAGTGCATCTCAACACCTCTTGTCTCCTATCATTCCACCTCTGCGGTGTTCAAGACCGCCACCTCTCACCCCATCCTCCCTCAAGGCTATTTTTTTGGAACCAGTCTCAGTCAAGGAGCTTTAAAAGAGAGGAATTGCTGCAGGAGGCATGCTGGAGGCAGGTATTTTGTGTCCCCCCATCTCCCCCTCCTCCTGCACAGTCAGAAATACATGCACACACTTTTGACTAATGCATGGTCTTCTCCTGCCCTCAGCTGGCTGCACACCGCAATGCAAAGTGCCCAGTTTGCAGAATCACACCCCTTCTCGAAGTCAGCTCGGTTGGAACGGAAGAGGAGCCTTCACCTCAGTGACACTCAAGGACTGTTTGATGCAGACCCTTGTCTCCAACCTTGATTAACGGGGACACAGCTAGTGCTGGGAGCATGAGACTGAAGAAGGCTGAGCTGGTGCTCGGGAAGGGGCTCTCCGTGATGATCTGTGTCAACTCTTCAGTACGGTTTTACAGTTCGCAGAGAAAGCATTTGGAACGTGGGAAGAACTTACAAGCCAGAGATCTGATCTCTAAAACTTTGATGGCAAACAGAGGGCACAGAGTGATTTACCCTTGACAAGGGTGGTGTGGTGGGGTCCCAGAGCATGAGGCACTAAACTGCATGGGATCCACTCACAGACAAGTGGAAGAGGAAAAAAAGCCTTCCAAAAAACACGGTATTTAATGAGGTGAGTTGGTCTGGCATTACAATATTACTCAGACAAGAATACACTTCCCGGAATGCTCTTATTTAATGTCACTACGATGACATGGAACTGAGGACGTGGGCCCCCTCCCAGGCTGTTTTAATGATTAAAGGTAGCCTTTTGGAGCAGTTCCTCCAGAAAACAGATGTGTCTTTCACATGGATTCTGCCATGTTGTGTTGTTCAGGAAACTTGCTAACTTAGGTTTTCCCAATAAAACTTTGCATGGGTTGTTCAGTGAAAGGAATATAATGAACTCAACAAAGTAAAAAATCAGTATCAATGTCAACATCTCTAAATAAACACCTCTGGTTTCATTTCTTTTCCTCCCAGCTTTTGGGGCAAGACCTATGCCTCATTTTCCCTCACCTGTGAAACAAAGAGGTTATTATGCTTCTCTTATCAGCATACCTGGATAACCAACCCTTCTCCTTAGCTGGAAAAGCAGAGGACAAGTCTCCAGGACTGCTTGGGAGCAGTTGCACAAAGACCTTTGGGATAGGGAGATGAATTTACAAATGGTTTCTCAACGTTACAGCCTCTGCCTGCTGTTCCTGGTGTTCTGAGTTGTGACCAGTTCCCATCAGATCCCCAGATGTATTGGTATGGACACTCCTCTGCCTGCCTGGGGTCATACTGACTAAGAACACAATCACACTACACCCCAGCTGTGCTGAAGCCACTGCTTGGTAAGGGCTCCTAGAATTTGGGATGTGTGTAAAACTATGTATTCCTAGAACAATATAGGTTGAAAGGAACTTCTCAAGTCCTCTGGCTCAAAGCAGAGACACCTTTAAATGTACACTGACTTACTCAGGGCCCCACACAGCCAAGTTTTGAATATCTTCAAGAATGGAGTTTCCATAGGCAACTTGGGCACCAAGCCAGGGTTTGAGCCTTCTCATTTTGAATTTATTTCTCCTAATATCTCATCAAAATTTCCTGTGTTCCAACCTGTCTTCATTCCCTCTTGTCCTACTGCTGTGTATCTTGAAGAAAACCTCTCCATCTTCTCTACAGGCTCCCATTAGGTATCTGCACATTCTCCTCTGCAGGATTAGCAGACCCAGCTTTCAGCCTCTCCTCATACATCATGTGCTCTGGGTTCCTGAACATCTTGGAGGATCCTACTGGACTCACTGCAGGTCATTGGTGCTTTTCTTTCACTAGGGTGCCCAAAGTGGACACGGTATCCAGAAGCAGTTTCACAAATACTAAGGAGAAGGAAAGAATCACTTTCCTCAGTGTGCTGGCTGCCCTCTTGCTAGGATAGTCCAACGAATTCTGGTGACATCCATGCAGGAAATAGGAGATGGCTTCGTTCACTATCTCTCCAAACTGTTTACAAGACCTATCTCCAGGGCTCAGGCTGTGTGATGGCACCTCTCAAAGGTGAAGGACAGAAATCCACACACACTCATCTCTGTGACAAACTCATCTGTGTGCTCCCTGCAGGAGGGATGGTGGCATGGACTTGCTTCTTGCTTCTTGTCAGAGACACAGACTTCCGCCATTGCCCTGTCATGGTGGGAAAAGCTGCCTGCACTTGTGCAGGAAGGACCTGGCAAGGGCAAGGTGTCTCTTGTCTGTAGAGAAGACTAGGACCTCAACCACAATACCTGTCTGTCCCACACATAACCTGAAGATGTTTCCAGTCCTGCCATGGGTTCAGGCTCTTCAAATACACTGACAAATCTCTTGAATCCACCCAAACAGTCATGGGTGGCCCTTGTCTCACCAGACTTTAAGAAAGTGGGGGGGTTAAGCTCACAGATGGAGACATTTAAGTGTGTGTATCTATTTAGATGCATTTCCACACAAGCTGGTAACTGAGCTCCCATTACAGCCTCTGAAAATCAGCAACTCAGAAGGGTCAAGAGAGACTTAGCTGATCAAATGCAGGTGTTAAGGGTGAGCTCAGTCCTCCCCACTCCCACCACCAGCATTGACTGGACCTCCCCTGGCTGTAATGGGAGATCACACTCATGGAGACATCCTGAAGATGAGCATGAAGACAGTATGAACATCTTCATCTGTGAGCTGAATCTCATTCACAGGCTCTAAACATAGTTTAGGCAACTGAATCAACTCTCTGGAATCCTTTGAGATGCCCTAGCAAATCCAAAACCTTTCCTTTGGTCCAGTGGATACAACACAGGACCTACAGGAGCCTTGTGCGCTTCTGAAATGTAAGCTGGAGGTTAAAAATAAGATGCTTTGTAGGATCTCAAAAGTACCAATGTAAGGGCAACTGTTGTTGCAGTTCAGGCTCTTGTATTCCAAGAGAGATGGCTGTAGGGCACCGCTCTCCTTGACCCAAAGGAGGTGTCTCAGGAAGAACAGAAGGGTCTGTTCCTGAATGTCTGTCATTTCTAGGAACTCTCACGCCTTCACCTTCTCCACGTGTGCAATGCATAGAGGCTCATGCCCAAACTGATACCCCATTTCTACGGAGGAGAACTGATGCTTTTTCCTCCTATATAGACCTCAGCTAGTTCATCCACCGAAGCGTCCTGCTCCTAAGCTGGTAACAGCAACCTAGGCAGTGCAACCAAGTCTGAGAAGGTCCATGCATTTAGCTGTGTTGCTTGTTCACCCTGTCTAAGCCCCACCAGGCATCTCTGCAAAGGAAAGCAGATAAATTGCTGCATAAGTAGCTGAGATCCCTCCTTACAGCTCCTCAATCTGGGACTGTCACCAGGGAGAGGATGATGTATCTGTATGCAAGGAGCTATGGGTTATAGGCAGGAATGGCTGTCATTTGTTCGCCTGCAGCCATGTCCCTGGTGCCAACAGCTCCTCTGAAACACTGCCTGTGGTAATTAACTGCTGTTCTGGAGATCTCCCAACTGGAGATGAAGGGAGAAAACATAAAGTAGATGTTCCTGAGGAAAGCGTGGCAGGAGGGGGCTGCTACGGAGGGGAACCAAAGCTGCTCCACCTCAATAAGCAAGCTGTCAAAGTGTTGCTTAGAAATGCCGCAAGCACTTTCTTGGCGAGGAGAGTCATGCTGTCAGCAGTACCTGCAGTGGTCAGAGGTCTATCACTGGAGGTGGGTGGTGAGAGCGTCCCTGTGGATGTGGAGAGGGAATCTGGCCTGGATTCTCTGCCATCCAAACTGCTTGGTCATGCTCCCAGGACGTAATACCAGACATGCAGGCAGCTAAAGATGCCTGACAGCCAACATTGCAGCCACCTGGACAGTCCATTTGGGACCAGCCCAAGCCTCAGCTCTCTCTCTGGCCTGTGTTTCTGCAGGGGAGGAGTCACAGCTGAGCTTTCTCCAAACCAGGGCTCTATGGGAGCATTTTTGAGGTTTTTCCTGTGCCTGTTTTCAAGACAGCAGACTGCCTTCAGCAATGCAAGGGGAGAAGCTGACACCAGCAGATTCCATCAGCACCACGGGGGGTCCTCCCTCACCACCCACCCAGATGGGGTCAAACGCAGACAGCACAGGCACTGATAGACAGAATTAGAGGGTAGAGGAAGGTAACGTCTTCACGCAGCGCCGCTCCATGTTGCATCTGCTATTGGAATGGATGGAAATGCAGTTTGACATGTCTTAGGGGATGCAGGGAGAAAGAATAACTCCTGAAAGCAAGTCCTACAGCTGGAGAGTCATTCCAGGGACAGAGGGCAAAATGGTCCCAGAGCCCTGATGGTTCCTACGACAGCCTGCTGACAAACCTGAGCCAGGCTGGACACCTGGTACACCGGCACATGACAAGATAACAGCAAAGGCAGAGGTTGCCCAGAAGGTTCAATATCTTGGGAACACAAGGTGGTACCCGTGACCTGAGCAACTTTCCCCACCACAGGCACCTGCTGAGACTTGATCTTGCTTTGCTTTGTGAAACTCGTCCAATGTTTTGCTTTGTGGTTTGGGTTTGGGGAGAGGGTGGTTTTTTGGACTAACATTAACTTGGACATGTGTCTCTTTCCTAGAGAGCAGCTGTGTTAAGTTTGGCAAAAGGAATCCCTTCCCTCATCTCTTCAGTCCTCCGTGCCTCTGGTCTGAACACAAATGTGACCCAGGGAATCCCCCTCCAGAGTTTATTTTTCCCTGGGAATCTCCTAAGCTTGAGAAAGCCAGTTGTTAGAAAGGGATGTGTTGTTAAAACTACCACGCGAGGGCGGCCTCTCCCGCCTTCCCACGTTAAAAATCCCTCTTCAACTCTCAAATCCGGGAAAGAAAGACTCTTGAGTTTGTTTGAGGTCTCTTGGTGATAACACAGCTCTAGTGATACTGACTGCTGGCTGATTTTCAACAAGAGATGTGTCAATATGGCCCCATTATAAAAAATATCATCATAGGTCATCCAAAAAGGATGCCCGGAGCTGTAAGAGTATCTCTTAAGGATGGTGTTAAACGGTATTCCCACACCTCAAACTGTGAACACTGAAAGTGTCTGGCTAATAAAATATAATTAATGAGTAGTGGGGTGTGTAATGCTGTGTCCCGAGCAAGTCAACAGGCACAAACCTGATTCTTCTGACTCTTACACCAAAACCCACTACCTCCAGCAGATAAATAAAAGTTGTGTTTTCTACCCAGAGGCTGCAGCAGATTTATCAGCTGCTGTTTGACGGAGTCACAGCTGGACGGGGGGAGAATGTCTCGCTGAAGGGGTTGAATTACACACGTGGGTTAAATATTTGCCCTGGTTAGTGCCCATTTCTGCTGTTCCTCAAATCCTTGATCTGTCCGCTCACATCCCAGTGGAGGTAAGAGACCTGCCTGCATGGAGCAGAGGTCAGCAGGAAGAGCCAGAGTGGCTTATTTCAGTGGTCGCAGCACTGCTATAACCCTGATGTGTCCATGCTGACAGTCCTGAGAGAGGATACCAGGCTTGCACACAAAATCTCTGGAGTGAGGAGGAATAGTAGTGAATATCCTTAAGTTCTCTTGTTTCTATGAACGTTCCTTAAAGATTTGTCCCAGATTTTTCCCTGGGGTGCCTTTAAAGAATGTGATGAAGTGTTGTGCTTAAACTCTGTGTATGATTGGCCTCTGGAAGGACTCTTCCTTCACCTCTCCTGAGAGAAAGGGTTTTTTCCCATGAACTGAGCCTGCACCTCCCAAAGCGTGCAGCATGCTCCCATGCTTGCTGCAACCCATACACAGCAGATTTGCCAAAAAGACCAGAGTCCAACCTGCGGAACCCTCCTGGTCCTGCCTGTGTCATTTCACAGAATCACAGAATCATTTTGGTTGGAAGAGACCTTTAAGATCATCAAGTACAACCGTTCCCCCAGCACTGCCAGGTCACCACTAAACCATGTCCATCAGTGCTACCTCCACACGTCTTTTAAACACTTCCAAGGATGGGGACACCACCACTGCCCTGGGCAGCCTGTTCCAATGCTTCACAACCCTCTCTGTAAAGAAGTTTTTCCTAATGTCCCACCTAAACCTTCCCTGGCACAACTTGAGGCCATTTTCTCTTGTCCTGTCACTTTTTCCTGGGGAGCAGAGCCCAACCCCCACCTTGCTCCAACCTTCTGTCAGGGAGTTGTCGAGAGCCAGAAGGTCTCCCCTAAGCCTCCTTTCCTCCAGGCTAAACCCCACCCAGGTCCCTCAGCTACTCCTCAGCACATTGTGCTCCAGACCCTGCACCAGCTTCGTTGCCCTTCTCTGGACACGCTCCAGCTCCTCAATGTCTTTCTTGACATGAGAGGCCCAAAACTGAGCCAGTATTCAAGGTGCAGCCTCACCAGTGCTGAGTGCAGGGGGACAATCCGTGCCCTGATCCTGCTGGCTACATCAGTGCTGATACAAACCAGGATTTGACAGTGTGTAGGAGCTAAATTTGTGCAGAAAATCGAGCCTTGAGCCTGATTCCCCAGTGCCTCAGATCTCCAGACTGTCCCAGCAAGTTAATCAGGAAGATTATCAACTTACACCCACTTTGCTTGAGCATGAGCAATTGGCTGAGTATCAGAGCAGCAGTGAATTTGGCACCAGCCTTAGCATGTTAAGCAAATTAAGAACGGGAATAAAAATCATTATAACTGACAGAGCAATTTGTGCTTCAGGAGTTGGTGTGGTTTTAATTCGTTGGCAAGAAGGAGGGGGAAAGGGGGTGCATCCCATTGCTGCAAACCCAAAGATAACTGCTGTGTGGCTTATTGTGGTGCTGATCCATCCAAATAAGAAAGAAATCATCAGGCAACTGCCACAGATAGATAAACATTCAAAAGAAGAATTGGCAGTTTATTGCAGAGAGATTCGTCATCTCATCTCGGCACCATACCGAGGGAAAAAGTTTCATGGGCTGAAAGCAGATTAACATCGGGCCACCCCAGGAATCGCTTGTGCAGACTGAAAGAATAGCTGGGAAAGTCTCTCCTACCTGCCATCTTCAAGGCTCAACCAGATTAAAACCGAAGGAGCCCACGACATGGAGAGATCTCCAGGGTAGGAGTGAAAGCTGAGTGGTGGAGAGTTGATTAATGGCATTTCCTTTGGTCCAGTCTGTGCCCTCAAATGACAGAGATGGGACCCTGGCTCTCACTTCACCATCCTCTGTATGGGAGGACATTTATCAGCCCGAGATAAGAACTGCACCTTTGTTCCAGCATTATGGAAGTAAATTTCTCCCTGTGGTGCCTCTTTGTAGGCTGGGAAATGGCCAGTCGTATTACATGAGCTCTCCTGAAGACAAACTGCAGGTGTGTGGTAGCTTTTGTGTAGAAGTGCTGCCATTGGTCCTATAGAAAATCAGTCTGATAATACGACCATAATGATTTTTCCTTGAGGAGAAGAAACAAAATCTCAGTATAATACCAAGACCAGAATGCGTGCAGTGTTGGAGGAACACTAGGGGAAACACCGGGGGGATTTCTGGACACCACCAGCATTTCAAAACTCTGCTGTTTCTCTTTTCTGAAGCTCACTTGAGACCCAGATGTGTCCACAGATGCTGCATCACATTGACTAGGTTATGCTAGTTGGGATACACCTTCCCCTCCAGTGAGCAGGTAAATTTAGAGTCGTAGGGGAAAGACGTGAAGTCGCCAGCATGAAAGACATAGAGGACAATTCATCAACCTGCACAACACAGCAGCTTTTAGACGTCTTCTTTAATCTTCTGCCCTTTTTTTTATGCTGTGCCTTCAAGTCTGAGACACCACTGAGGACAGCTTTCAGCCTACAGTCATGATGGGAAGTCTCTTGTAGTGCTCCGAGGGTCAGTGTGGAAGTGGCCTCTGACAAAGAGGATGCAGGAGTCCTCCACGGCAGCCCTCTGAGCTACTTTTTGACTTAGAAGACAAAATAACCCAAAGCTTGCTCAGAGATTAGTGTTCTTTATGGAGGGATTTCGAGCAGCATGAGGGCCTTGATGAAAGTTCTCTCAAAGTCTCTGCAGTATCAGGTGCTTTACAGGAGTATAACTGAGTTGGACAAGACACCAGCAAGTTCAAACCAAGCTGCCCTATCCATTAGACCTTCCTCTCAACTCATGGTGGTATGAAAGTTCTGAGCTGCTCCTGCTCTGTCAGGGGTTTTCTCCTGCATTCTAAGCGTATAAGGGGGAGGAAGGGACAGCCAGGTATAGAGCAACTGCTGAGATGTGATGCCTTGGAAAGCAGAGGCCATGACCAGAGAAGGTTGGCAACCAGCTCTTTTCTTTTTCCAGCTCTAAGCAATGATCTTGAACAAATTCAGTCCACCTTTCCCCAGCCATCTCCCTTCCTCCGTGCTTTGACTGACACAACTGTCTCGTTGGAAGCTTTGGGCTCACTACACACTACACATACACATGCAGCACCTTGAAGTGCCCTCGCGAGAGCAATAAATCCCTTCCACAAGAGCATGACATTGTCTGACGCTATTCAGAAGCTGTTCTCCACGTGGAGGTGGCTACCTCACAGTAGTGAGCAGAGCGCATCCCCTTGGAGTGCCTTTTTATTTTGTGATGAAAGGGGCACCTGAGGCACATCCTATGGTGTCTGCTGGCCAGAGTGGGATGCGTTCAGCTGCTTGTTCTTCTAGTTCCCAGCAGCCGAGATGGGCTCAGTTCACGTTTCATCCTAGCATAATTAATAACGGTGTCATGCTCATCAGGGCACTTTTCTTCACTCAAAATCAAATTAGAACTAAATAAACATGCATCTTCAGAGAACCATAGGCTAAGGCAGAGCAAAAGTCTAGCATTTGATCCACGAACTGCCAGGACAAACCTGTTTTGATACAGGGGAGAGAATATGCAGCATTTTAAGCTCTTAGGCTTTCAAGCCCCAAGCATCTAAGCCCAGGAGAAAGGAGCCTGTAAAATGGCCATAAGGTTTTATTTACAGGCCACGTGTCAAAAGCTGAGAGACAGAGGAAAAACAGATTGCATTGGTGTCCCAGCCCATGGCAGGGGAGTTGGAAATAGATGGCCTTTAAAGTCCCTTCCAATCCAAATCATTCTGTGATTCTATGATTCTCTGATTTTGCAAGATATCGGGGCAATGAGGGAAGAGCAATGAGGGCAAACGTGGTCTTGTGTCATGTTCTCCATATCTCTGCTGTCTGGGGAATTGCTGTCAGGGATGACTTAACCTCTAGCCAAACTCCACCATGACACCTGCACTATGGAAGTAGGAAGATTCTTGCAAGGACACAATTTCACCAGGAAGCTGCAGGACATGGATGCCTCAGACATTCTCCAGACACCTCCCACCACCTGGGAAGGGATAGCTGGAGGATGCTGCTGATGCCAACATGGTGGGACAGGGTTGGAAAGGGCCTGTTTCTGTTCTCTGGTGAACTGAAGCCATTCCCAGCTCTGCCTTCTCATGCCTGTGCATGCTGAAGGATGGAGGCTCAAATATTTCCGTTGTATTATTTCAAGCAAACCAAGGTTTCCCTTGTCTCCTGAGACCAAAGGAGAGAATTTGCTCATTTTTCTTCTTCTATAGCCAACATCCTTCTCTTCCCTGTACTGGCACCTAGGCTCCTGGAGCTGTATTTCTTAAGGAATCATCTAAAGCACCTCTATACCTTTTTGATAGACCCAAAGACACCTTGGAGCTGCACAGACCTCAAGAGAGAGAGAGCCTCCTTTTAGGAGAAGCTGGCTTACACTCCATGCCAAAGTAGGTGGCAAATGAGGAAAGAAATGAGCAGTAATTCTGTGAACTCATAAATCACCGAAGTCCTGAAAGAAAAAAAATAAAAAAACAAACAAAAAGCAACCCAACGTGGCCTTCTTGGTTTGCAGATAAGCAAGAAGTTTGGCAGGAAAGAGATTAGGGCTTTTTCCAGCCCACCTCGCAGTTGATAATCCCCACAGCAACAGAGCTCTGGGTTATGAACAGCCACACGTGATCCCCCTGCAGAAAATGGGACAGATGAGTGGGGCAGGGGGATGGAGCAGGGGAGGGTTCCTGTTCAGCTCTGTTAGGTGTTACTTCTTCAGGAAAGTCTTTGCTACTGCAGAGATAATCATGGTCGTCTCTAAGGGAAAGTCCTGACTGATCCTCTCCACACACCTTCTGCAAGCAGGGCTGTCCTCTAGAGAGGCATTTTCGCTGTCTTTGCTAATTCAAAGCTTTCAGGACCCCTGTGATGCTTCTTGGGAAACTCCAGCCTCACTCTATCAGCTCTTACCAGCAGCCGAGAGTTGTTATGATAAATGACGGGAGAGAACTGCCAATTTCAGACACAAAGAATGAAGCTGTCACTAACATTTAGAAATCAACACTAGACCATGGGAGAAAAGAGGGAGGAAGATGACGGTTGTACAATATCTGAATCTGCAGCCTCCGATGCTGTCCACAGTTCCTCCAGGGCTGGCCTAAAGCCATCCAGAAAAAAAATGAAAAAGAAACAATAATAATAATTTAAAAATTAATATAAAAATTAATTTAGAAAGAAATAAAATTATTAACTTTCTGAGAAAGACATGACTAGTGTCACCAGAGATGTCCAGGGTTCTTCCAGGCACCCAACTGCCACCACAAAGGATGCAGGTCTCCCATGGGTCTTGTGTCACATCTGCTAGTCCTCTGTGGACATTGCAGGTAACTGGTGGCATCAGACAACTCAGTTCAGGTAGCTGTGTCAAGTCCCTGCAGCTCTTCCTGGAGCTCAGAAACTGGAGAACCAAATAAGGAAGGACAAAAAAAAAAGGACCAGAGATGATGGATAAACACAAATTCAAGGTGAGGGAAGTGGAAGGAGATACAGATCAAAGTGTCCTCTCACTCCCTGAAGCATCTTCCTGCTGTCCACCAGGGCTGAGCCTGGGGATGCAGGAGGCCGAGGGAGAGCCCTGGGGGTAGCAAGAATCTTCTAAATCCAAACATTTTTCTCCAGGATGGTGCTCAGGGCTGCGGTATGGCAATGAGAAGACCTCATGACTCCAGGGAGCATGTCATTGAAACAGTGTAAATAAAAGGAGAACAGTGCAGATAGAAGTGCAGCAAGAGGTTACTGGAGAAGACACTTCTCCCACCTCTGCAACTCTTTGCATTCCCACTTTCTGTGAGCACAGGAGGATGGACTCTCCCAAAACCCCTCCTGTCCATCCCCAAATGCCTTGGCCATGGTGAAATTCCCACCTCTACAGCCCAGTGGTCTGAGGAAGCCCAATATTCATCCCATCACTCCTCACATCCCTGATTCCCACAGGGGAAAAGTGAAGCAGAGACAGGGAAGGGGACTGGGGACAGGACCTCCCCTTCCCCAGCAGGGGATCTTTTCCTATCTGAAGTGGATTAGATTTGGGCAGAGTGGTCTTCCCAGAGCACTCCTTGCAGTCACGGTGGGGAGGGGTTTGCCGGAGGCTGCAGTGATACCTGATGCAGTGAGAAGGAAGTGGTGGCCTCGGTGACAGCAACAGGCTGTGAGATATCGGGTCACACTCTGTCCCCGGAGCGATCCCAGCCCTCGGCAATGCACAGATGGCTCCTTTCCGTCATCTGACCTCATTGTTTAATCTGACCTGATCCAGTGCTGTAATCTAACAGCCATTTTAATCACCATGATGAAGCTGGGATTGTTTCCCTGGGCTCCACCCTGAATTCCTTCCGCGTGAGGGCATGCGCACAGCCCGGATGCCGTCCATCCAAGGTGACATCCTTGGCTGACTCCTGCATGGAGCCTGCACAGGGGCTGCTCCTGGCTCATGTTGAAGAGATGCTGCTGCTTCAGCCATCATCTTTCTCTGCAATAACTGGAAATTTCCATTTCATTAAATCAGCAGAAGTTTCTCCTGTAGTTGCTACAGGTTCTCCTGGAGACATAACACATCCCAGCCACCTGTCCCAAGGGTTTCTAAGACTTTCGGCAATTTTTGATCTATGCTTCTGTAGTATTTGGGGAGCCTTTTGAAAAGAGCTGGTGGTTAGGGTTAGGTTAGCCTTGGTCACAGAACACTTGGGTTCAAATCGTGACTGCCAAAGAGACCCCGTGCATGACCTTGGTCAGGTCATTTGGTCTTGGTGGCACCACCTAAACTCTAGGAAGCTTTTCTCAGTTCCCTGCTCTTCATTTTGTTCTGGTCCTGCTCTGGCTCTCTGTTCAAACAAAGGCAGCCACAAATGATCCCCAGCCCATCATGGGAAGCTAGCAGATCTCATATGCCCCAGGGAAGCTGCAATGGTCTCCAGTTACCTGTCTGCACATTAAGAACTTCGTGCCTCAGTTCTCCCTCTGCAAGGGTCTCAGCCCAGCCTTTCCAGGCTTAAATCCATGGTTAATGCAACAAAGAAGAGATGGGCAAGCACAAAAGGCAGGTGGACAGGGCTGCAGGCACTGATGAGTCCCAAATAACTGCTCCCAAATCAGGTCTCAGCCCACTCTGTAACAGTCGTGGTGGTGCTGCCTGTACCCAGGCAAGTACAACCATACACACACACATCCCTCCATATTGCCAGAAAGGATTTATTTCACAACCCCCCTCCTGTCCACAGCCTCAGAGGGTGGGAAGGGACCTGAAAAGGTCATGTAGTCCATTATGTGCCCCCAAGGCAGGATCAGCTCTCCTATGGCCCCACTGACAGATGTTTGTGTAACCTGCCCTTAAAGACCTCCTGTAAAGGAAGGCCCACATCCTCCCCCCAGCTATCTACTTCTCGTCTCTCTGGGGTAGCTCAGAGGATTTTCCCACGCTGTCTGAGTTATTTTGCGTTACCCCAAGCTACAGAAAACTGCTCTCAGGGAGGGCAGTTGCTGCAGCTCTTTTCCCAGACTGAGCAAGTAGAAACAATTTGCTAATACCTTTGCAGTGAGGAAAAAACCTATTCCAGGCTCACATCAGCACACAGCCCTTAATTCAGCACTCTGTCAGAATCTGGGAGAGAATGTGGCTCTGCCAGGATCTGCCTGGCAGCAGAAGTGGTCCCCGCTTTGCTCTGTTCCCTGCAATCTGACGTTGAGAAGTGAGAATAAAATGTTACTTCTTTTCTGTCCCTACTTCAGGTTAATTTGGGATCCCCTCATTCAGCTGTCTTGTTCCACAAGCTTTGTCTTACTATGGTCTCCTCAAATCTTCTGTTTTGATAAACTTTGCCTCCACATCTCTTTGCAAGACTTGCTGGAAAGGTACTAATAGCTCTGTTTCATGCTCCTGCAAGGAATAGCCCCCAGGTGAAGGTGGACGTTGCACAGGGAAGATTCAGATTCCCAAACACCTTAGAGTTCTCCATCCTCTCTCCTTCCACCATGGATAATTTACTCTCATTTTCCTCAAAGATTAAAGAGTTGGGCAATTGGTGAGCAAATCTTTATGCCCAGGCTGATGGCTGGTGGAAAACCCTCTAGCCAAGGTTTGAGATGGCACTTTGTTATCTTGGTGTTGATCCCCATCTGCAGTGTTTCCCACCTCAGGGACAGCATCTCCTCAACCCCTAGTTTAAGTTTTGCCACTACCTATTTCAAGGGGACTGCTGAGACCATGACCGAGACATTTATTTGGCTTCTGATGGAGAAGCTGTCATATTTCATTGTTTTTCTCTGCAATCAGTTGTGCTAAAACTGCAATGTAATTCTGAGAACCCCACGATGCACCGTTATTGCAGCAACTGGGACTTAATCTCAAAAGTGCATACTTACCATCAAATTGAAAGACTTAGCAAAATACCAATTCTTCTGTTTCCTATATTATTACATTGACTTTCTTGCTGAAACAATTTCCACTTCAATATCCTACCAGTGAAACTGTTCTTAGGAACCTTTTAAGAACTGATTAAAGTTTGGGAATTGTTTTGTAACACAATCACTGCTTTGCAGGGACTGGTGCTCCGCCAGGGCTGGCTCTGCCCTGGGCATTCAGAGGCCTCGTGCATCTGGGACCAGGTTCTTTTAAATGGTAGATGGATTTCATCTGCAGAAGGGATTTTGTCCCCCTTCTTCATCTCTCAGCCCTATGGCACGGTTTGCATCTCAGGAGGGCTCAGCAAGATGCAAGCTGTGCTTGCAGAGGGGTTAAATCACGGCATCATAGAATCATAGATTCTATGGGTTTGGGTTGGAAGGGACCTTTAAAGGTCATCTAGTCCAAATCCCCTGCAGTAAGCTGGGACATCTGCAAGTAGAGCAGGTTGCTTAGAGCCTCAAACAACCTGGCCTGGAATGGTGCCAGGGATGGGGCATCTATCACCTCCTGGGCAACCTGGGCCAGGGTCTCACCACCCTCAGTGTAAAACATTTCTTCTTCATCTCAAGTCTGAATCTCCCTCTTTTAGCTTAAACCCATCGCCCCTTGTCCTGTCCCAACAGGCCCTGCTAAAATGACTGAACCCTTTTTTTTCTTACAGCCCTGCCACTGCCATGCCAGCCAGGCATGTTCCCTAAACGTGGACAATAGCCACAGGGCTTCTGCTCCTCCCTCTGAATAATTCGTAACCTCCACAGTGGTCTCAAATCATCTCCTAACCCTCAGCAAATGTTTTTCTCTGCTCCGCCACGTACATCTCGTTGAACTGTATCTGCTCTCACATTGTGGTGTTTACATTCTTCAAAGAACAGAAAGTCGTTATCCTATCTTTGCCTTAGTCATAACTTGGCCAGGACTTATACATTTCTTTCTCCTTTTATTTTCTAATCTGTCCTCTCAAGTCTCTCTTCAGGAGACTGGTCTCACAGGCTACTTGGGTTTCTCTGTTTGTCTTGGACCAGGAACAACTTTTTGAAATCCTAATAACGTAGATTTTGCTAAGCTAGCTGTGAAGCAAGAGACTTTCACACTCAACAAGCTCTTGGGTGGCAAAGTGCCACGGGACAGCTGTTGAACTGAAAAGGGCTTAGCAGAGCTAAGTGGATGCCGTTGAGCCGTAAACCCCTAGTCCCTTGGATATCTCTTCTCCAGAGGAGTCACTGATGTGGGCTAGGATGACCCACCCTGATCCAAATCAGCTGGCAGGATCATAGCACAGATCTTGGCAAGTAGCTCCTGTGAAAGCTGCTTGAAAAGCACGTCACAGGACATGTATAACAGGGGAGGGCAATGTATGGTCTCTAGATCCTAAGCTGCAGGACCCGTTTCTGCCTGAGAACTGTGTCTTTTCCTGGGGCTGGGAGAGGGAGGATGAGACTGGGATACAGGTAGATAGTATGTCAGCTGATGGAGTGCTATGGTCTCGCCCCTTGCCACTCATCATCATCACAACATACAAGTGGGCTGGAAATCATGGCTCATGCCAGCCTGCTGGGTCTGGCTGGTGGGCTGTTGGAGGGAAAGGCATGTAGGGGAGAAGGAGAGAGTCAATTCTGCAAGTCTACCGCTGCATGAGAGAGAGATGGCAGGTCTGAGCAATGACTGGTGGGAACAACAGGGGAAAAAGGCTCTTCTCACTTTGTCACTAGGTCAGACTCCAGGGGAGTTAGTGGAATTAAACTGAACCACTACAGCTTTTGGGGCTTGGATTATCGTTTCAGGCTGCCTGTGAGGTTATTGGTGCTTTCTGTCCATGCAAACTGAAACCTCTTGCTATTCACTGCAACTTCCATTGAGTTTGGAACAAATGAGAAGCTGAAATGAGAGCAAATAGTACCTGGAAGTCCTCTCTCTTACCCCGCAGAGCAACACCTTTTGGTGGCAGTGGCACTAGGAAGAGGTCATGCAGTCTTGGCATGGTTGTGCCATCGTCGTACATGCTTTCTATGTAGGCTTACTCTCATCGAAAAGATATTAAAACCCAGCATTTCTATTTGTCTCCTAACCATTGTAAAAACAAAGCAGGGCACTGCGATCCTGAGGGAACAGCCCAGGCAGGGTCATGGGGTACCAGGAATCCTGCTCTTGGCTCATTGCAGATTTGTGTTGAGACTTCAGCCAACCCCACCGCTCTTCTCCATTATTCCCTCTGCCTTTTGTGCCGTTACATTAGAAGTTCACAGGAGGGTTTCTCTGTGGGCGTACGTGGGTGCCCACCTGTGTGCGCAACACACTGAGGTCTCTCAGTACAATGGCAATATAAATTATACCGTGTCAAATTCTTGGAGTGGTGGTATTGGGAGAGTTTCCTCCCTCAGAGACTTTGCAAAATATCTACCTGTGAAATTAAATTAAACATTGCTTCTCTTGGGGTTTAAACAATACACTCCCTCTAGCTTGGCTAAGAGTTTCTTTATACTATATTACTTTATAGATTAATACAGTGCAGGAAATTAATTACTTTTTTTTTTCAGTAAGACTCTTTTTTTTTTTTCTGCAGATTTTAGATTTTCAATTTACAAAGAAATCTTAGGGGAGTCTGCAGGAAATCCTACGTATGTGAGGAATGTAACCTTAAGATCTGGTTCCTGGTACCTGGGCTGCTCTGCTGTTCGGATCTGCTCTGCCTCCCCCAGCTGATAAGAGCGCTGCCGGGTCTGCCTGCCATGCTCATTCAATTACTCTTGACGCTGTCTTTTGTCTCTGGTGAGCCCCGGACAGGCACAAACCAAAGCTGTCATGTCCTGCAGAGCCCTGGTTTGGCCCGGAGTGCAGAGATCTCTGAACTCTGCCTTGTTGCAACCATTTGTTATGGGTGGGAGAGGTGTGGGGTAGACACTCAGATGCCCCTTCTGCCTCGTCCCCCAGCCTCACACCCTAATCTTGAAGGATGAGGTTTTGCAGCACTGCGTTGGCCAGAGCTCATCTGGTGGTCCAGGGAACGCAGCTGGGAGGGGAAGAGCAAAGCAGGATTAAGATCTGACCATAGCAGGGGATTGAAGGACAGGAAAACCTTCATGAATGTGTATTTTGTCTTCCAGATCATCAGATCTCAGTTAGAAACCCCAAAGGAGTATGTACATGCACATACACACAAATACCCAAAACAAGTCCCTTCAGGGAAAACTAAAAATCCCTCTGTCTCACTTTGCCAGGAGCTTTTTCTGGTTTTAACTCTTGTTGCCATCATCCAAGGCTTGAAATCCTTTTGGAAGCAGTTTTCTCACCGAGCTTGGTGCCTACCTCCGCTGTCCCCACGACACTTCTCTCCAGGACCCCTACAACCAGGGGGGATGCAAGAGCTGGCAGAAGGCAGCCCAGCTGCAAGTTGGTCGAGGATGGATTTGGCCAGCAATTGTCAGGCAGGTACCATCATGCCCCAGAGGTCTCTGGACCATTCCAAATGTTTTCCATGCAGAGCTGACTCAGGGAGGACCTTTCTGAAGTGCAGAGGGCAGCAGTTTTATCTGTTGCAGCTGGCTATCTTTAGGCAATTTTAATAAATCAGTGGGATTTAAAAATATTCCTCCCTCCAGCCTCCTCAGAGGTGTTTAACCCCGTCAGGCTGCGTGATGAGGAGGAGAGCTTTTGAAAACCAATTGCATTAAAAAGGGAGATCTGGGGGAGTTTGCAGCCATCTCCTCTTGAGCAAGTCCTGTGTTAAAGGGATGTTCCCAGCTTCCAAACTACCCTTTGTGGGCAATCACGTTTGTATCAGCCTTAAAGATAATAAAGATGCCAGACATCATGCACAGAAGGAAACCACGGTATGTGTCCTGCCCTAGCTCCTCTGGATACTATCCCCATTACATACCGTCTGAGACCTTCCTGTCATTTATTAAGTGGTGTGACTTGTTCCTACCACAACTTCTCCCCTAGACTAGGACATGACACAGGCATTTGTTGCTTGATTTTGGCACTATGGGAAGATTGGCTGGGGATCTGGACAAGATCAGGGCCATGAACCTCTAGTGAGCTCAGAGGTAGACTTTACCCCCTTGTCCATGGAAATCCCTCGAAGATGGTCATCCAGCTCCTGTCCTTCTGCACACCTGCCATGTCAGGTGTAACAGCCCCACAGGACCCACAGTGTCCTGCACAGCAGGTCTGGTTCCCGCAAAACATCCTGCCATGAAAAATCCCCATTAATTGGCATTGCAGGGACAGCCTGCAAGCCTCAGAAGTGCAAGCCTTTGCACCTAGTAGACCATGACAGAGGTCCTGAACTTGACAGTCCACATTGCTCCCCAGGGAATGCTGTCGTCTGAGTGACTCCCTGCCATGACTTTCTGCCCTCAGGGTATTTGCAGTCCAGATCCACACCAAGGGTCTCCACAAACAATGACCCTGAGCTTACCTGCCCGCCTGTAAACATTATCTAATCATCCTTTTTGAATGTTCCCTGAGGAAATGTGTTTCCCTTCCCAGCAAAGCCTTTTCCACTGACAGAGATGGAGCACTGGAGAACTGAGAGGTGCAGAGCTGGCTGCAGAGACCTATCACCATCCTGCCTGGGTCTTCACAGAGACAAGCTTCTCGATGTGGCACTTTGTTTACTTGGGTGGAAATTCAGACCTTCACAGTCTTTTCAGCTTCAAAGCTCCGCTCTCACTGTGCGTACTCCCACAAGTACTTTCTTCACACAATGGCAGTAACAGGCTCTGTGTTTTTATATCTGTTTTTTCAAGACAGAAACAATTTTCAGAAGTACAGTCACTAAACCCACAGTAAAAATTTGCCAACGAGGCCATTTCCAAAGGCACATGGGAAAGAGCGAGAACAGGAACATGCACTGGGGCCATGGCTGTGTCACACAACTGGGAATACACCTCCTGGACTACCTGTTGCTGGTAGCGGACCATGACTCCAGGGTAAATACTCACCCCAGCAGCAAATGCCCTGAAGGACAGTGAAGGTCCAGATGAACAAGAGCACCAGGAGTGCAAGTATGTCCAAAGGAAAGCTGAGGTGTGGGTCATGATAAAGAAGTTAAATAAAAACAGGTTTTCCTCCTCTTTTCCCATATGTCCTCCATCTCTGCTCTCAGCACAGTTAGGAGAATGGGGAAAAGTACTGGATGGTTCTGAAACCATTGAATGTTGAGAATTCACCAGTGTTTTCTGCCCCAAATAATCAATATTTAAAATAAGCAAAGCTTTGACCTCACTGGGGTTTGGAATACAATGTTGCGTCCATTTCAATGCTTTTTTTCCTAGAAATTCTCAATTCTTTACAAACAAAACCCAAGAACCTCATACAACAGTCCCAGTGGCTGAGGATGAACAACAACCACCAATAAAGAGGATCAGAATTTGCTGGAAATATCACCCACGGGATTGCTACCCCAGTTGCCTCACTCTCAGCTTTCATGATACACTGTCTAAAGTTTCTGACCTGCGACTGTCCGGTGTCATGGTGGCATGTTCTGCTCCCACTTGCTCCAATAAGCAATGCAAAGTGGATTTATCCTTGAGCTTGGGGTATATTTTGAGTTTAAAATATATGGTCCAGACACTGTATCTGCAGCAGCCCCGTGCTTGTATTTTTCTTGACTGCAAGAGAGGATACGGCCTTGAAGGGGTAGATTTCCTTGGTGCTGCTGTCACTGTTCTCTTACAAATGGGGTCCTGTGGGGTCCAGCAAGCCCTGAAGAGCGGCAGTGTCACAGGCACTAATGCAGAAGACTCCAGGAAGAGTTTACATGATTTTAAATTTGCTTTATTTGTCTGGTTTTATTGTCCCTTGCTCCACATTCATGCTCAGATATTGACCACATGTCTACAGAGACGGTTAGATCCAGCTCTTGTTTTGGGCCCCTACCTCGAACCCAATGCCACAACCACCACTGTGACCACAAATAAACTGCAAATAAGATATCTCTGAGTGTAATAAACTGCTACAAGATCCAACAAACACTAACCGGCTGCACGACGCAAACCCTGACCACTGAGCAGGTTCTAAGCATCACTTGTTTTCCCTGCAGACTTCTAATTCAGATGGGCTCTCAATGTGACTTCTGACGTCTTTCATAGGGGAAGCTCACATCCTAATTAAGTGAAGGAATGAGAAAAAACAGCTGCCTTCCTGAACAGAGACCCTCCTTACAAATCTCGTGTTAACAGGAGGAGCAGGAAGATTCCAACAGCTGCATGAAATCACTATAATTAAAAAAAAAAAAAAAAGAAAAAGAAAAGAAAACTTTCCAGTAAGCAGATAGCTGTGGGTGTCCTGCAGCGGGGAAAGGTTAATTCCAGCCTCATCTCCCAGCTGGTTCTGTGAGGACAGAGGTTAAAGATGAAGCTGTATCATACACACGTCAACACAGCTCAGATCGCTGCCTAACGGTCATCCCCCTGCAGTCTGCCCCAGTTAAACCTCTTGTCCCCTGTTTCGTAAAGAGAATCTGTTTTCCGGCATGCTTTAATGGAGTTAAAAAATAAGTGATATTAAATATGAATGCTTAAAAGGTAGTGTCTCCACTTGAGACGCTTGGTCTCAGACCTTAGAAGACAAGTATTGGAAAGAGAGATCCCCTGGGGACTACCAGCTAGACAAACCACGGAACGTAACCGGAAGCTGGAGGATATCTGGAGCGGGTTACTACATGGGCTTGCCCTGCTTGGACCTCTCCCTTGGGGTTTGCTTGCAGCCACTCTTCTGTTGGCTTTCCTCTTACAGACAGGGTCGGGCTGCCCTACCAAAGCCAAACAGATCTCTCTAAGAAGGGGAAAAGCTAGAGCAAAACGGGGAAAATCTGAAGGAAAAAAATTAATTAAAGTCCAGTTGCTTCTGGACATGTCCAAGGAGATGCTGGGCTGCCAAAGGGTGCTCTGGGTGGAGTCCTGGCAGGACAAGGGAATAGAAACTGTCCCTGTTGCTGCTGGGACCTCCCACCCTGGTTTCGTCCCTTGACAAAGCTGAGATTTACAAGGAGATTCTGTAATTTGCTGAGGCCTTGGAAAAAGAAGGTATAAATAAAAAAGTGAAGAAAAAAGACCATCCAAACCCTCAAGAACCGGCTCTGAAAAAGCAGTTGCAGCCTGGCTCATTTGATGCACTGCAGAAAGGACACAAGCAGAGGATGCTGAAAACTGTCTTGTGAAGATGCCCGTATGCCCTGAAGGAGCTTTTCTCCACAACCTAGTGTGCTTTCTGGCTGGTTGTGGGCCAATAAGCCTAGGTGATTGACTATATCTTTGAGTCCACTTACACAGCTCAGCGATAGCTAAAACATCCCTGGCTGTGAATTAGGCAGGGCACCCTCTAAACTGTTCTAGAAAAATCATCAAATACAATCATAGAATCATTTAGGCTGAAAAAGACCTTTAAGCTCATCGAGTCCAACTGCTCCCCTAGCACTGCCAGGTCACCAATAAACCATGTTCCTCAGCACCACATCGACACATATTTTAAACCTCTCAAGGGATGGGGACTCCACCATCTCCCTGGACAGCCTGTTCCAAGGCTTCACAACCCTTTCAGGGAAGAATTGTTCCTCAGGTCCAAGATAAACTTCCCCTGCCACAACTTGAGGTCATTTCCTCTCGTCCAGTCACTTGTTAACTGGAAGAAGAGACGAACCTCTTCCTCGCTCCTAACCTTTTCAGGGAGTTGTCAAGAGGAAGGAAGTCTCCCATGAGCGTCCTTTTCTCCAGGCTAAACATCGTCAGGTCCCTCAACTGTTCCTCAGCGCACTTGTGCTTCAGACCCTGCACCAGCTTCACTACCCTTCTCCGGACACTCTCCAGCACCTCAAGAGATGCAGCACACTTTCTTGTTTCTCTGGTAATTCTTCCTCTCAGGCCCTACCCTGAACTTCTTCACTTCTGACAAAGCTTGTGTCTCACCAGGGCCCCAGGATCTAACTCCAACCCGGCCCCCCTATTTTTCCCTCCATGCAACCCAGAGTGATCTTGCCCTTCTTTTGTGTTTCGCCATGCCAACAGGACGTTGTGTTAAAAGTGATATACCAAAGCATCACTGCTCACTCAGAGGTACCAGAAGACCACTGCTGCTCCATTGGAGATGAGAAAGCAGTCCTTGAAATGACTGCAAGGGAAACAAATAACCCAGCCCTTACACACACGTTCCCACTGGGT